>CM060946.1:41254613-46254613 GCA_030765085.1 Allium cepa
GGATGCAAGATGCGAAGATGCTTTAATCAAGTTGAAGTATGCATTGATGAGTGCATCGATTTTCGTATTACGTGATAGGACGATGCCATTTATGGTTTATACCAATGCCTGCGGTATGTGGTTAGGATCAGTCTTAATGTAAGAAGGAAGGGTGGTGTGTTATGCTAGTCGGTAGATGATGACCCATGAAACTACCCTGCTCGTGATCTTGAGTTGGCGGCCATTATCATTGCACTCAAGTCATTGAGCCATTATCTTTTAGGAGAGCTGTTTGAGCTATATACATATCATACGTCCTTGAAGTACTTGTTCTCCCAAAATGGCTTTAATATGAGATAGTAAATGTGGATGGAGTTCTTGGCATCATATGACTTGATATCTAATATACCTCGGGCAAGGATAATGTAGTGGCAGATGCCTTGAGCAAAGAACATGCAATATTGAGTCGCTTGTTCTTGTAGTAGAAGCATTAGGAATTCTTTTCTACATTTGACTTTCGACCATCATTAGATATTACCCTAGGATTACTAGCATATTTAGATATACAACTTACATTGATGGAGCTTCGATTTAGAAAGAAGGAGGATAAGAATTTAGTAGATATTATTAAGAGGAATGGTAGAGGAGAGTCATCGATTCATTTGAGGCATTATGCCATTGACTAGAGAGGACGGTTATAGAAGGACGGTAGGCTTTGTGTTCCTCATAATATTGAATTGGTAGATGAGGTACTAACTTATTCTCACCATTCTAGGATGATCATTCATCGTGATGACGATAAGATGTATTGTGATACAAAGAGATTTTTCTATTGGCTCGGTATAAAGAAACGTAAGGCAGAGTATGTATCTAGACGTATGACTTGCTAGAGGTAAAGATAGAGCAGAAGAAGCCAGAAGGATTATTGTAACCATTGGATATTACTCAGTGGAAGTAGATGAGTATTTCTATGGATTTCATAGATGGTTTACCGAGTAGTATAAGAGGGAATGAGAGCATTTGGGTCATAGTTGATCGGTTGATCAAGTATGCTCATTTTATATCGGTGAGGAGTACGAGGACAGTGACATCATTGGCTGCTCTATACGTAAGAAAGGCCGTTAGGTTACATGGAGTTCCTACTAGTATAGTTAGTGACCGAGATCCACCTTTTACCAACGAGTTCTGGAGGAGTCTACAGGAGGCTTTGGGGACCAAGTTGAGCTTGAGCACCACGTATCATCTGCAGACGGACAGACAGACAGAGTAAGTGAACTGAGTATTGGAAGACTTACCGTGGGTGTGCATTTTGTACTTTAGAGGTTCTTGGGAGGATCATTTGTCATTAGTGGATTCACCTACAACAACAGTTAGCAGGCTAGCATTGGGATGGCACCATTTGAGGCATTTTATGGTAGACCTTGTAGATCACCGTTGAGTTGGTGGGACACTACAAGTTGGATTATTCTTAGGCTGGATAAGGTAAGGGAGACATCAAAGAAGGTGGACTTGATTCGTAGGAGAATGAAGACCGCTTAGGATAGGAAAAAATCTTATGCTAACAAGAGATACATGGAATTAGAGTTTGTAGTGGGCGACATGGTGTTTGTGAAGGTTTCACCCCTTAGGCATGTGATGAGATTTGGTAGGTTGGGGAAGCTGGCACCGAGGTTTATAAGACCTTTCCCGATAGTTGCTATAGTAGGGATATTGGAATATAGAGTAGAGCTTCCAAAATTTTAATAAGGAAACTAAATTTAAAATAAAACAAGGGCTAAAATAAATTTTTTACAAACATTCTAATTTGGCTATGAAGCTTGTACCATTGCGTTTGTAGAAATTTTCATATATAACACATTGAAATCAGAGTTAGTATGGAGCAGTTACGGGTGTTGGTAGATATGGAAATAAAATAAACATTTAAAAATAAAAAATTCACTATAAAACACATTGATCGTCAACCCAGGATGATCGATGGTCGATGGTCCATCGGTAGTGGTCAACCTAGAGGGGTAAGCGATCGACCATAAGCTGTGCAAAACTGAGCATTCTCTAACGTGCTCGAACGGCGATGACTATTTGCTTTGTCGCCAAGATGAGATGTCCGTATATGATCACCCTAAATATTCTCCAGCATAAATTCAATAACATAAACTAATTGCTAATCCCTATAAATTCAAGCCTAACCTGACTCTCAAATCACCACAAAAGTTTACCATAATGAATCTCTGCCCAAATCTAACCTCTTCTCTAACCATAAAAATTCTTTAAAGTCGAATTGAAATCAAAGCAGAAGAATTTTAATTAATCAGATCTAGAAGGAGAAAGCTACGGAGTATGATTGTCAAGTGGAGCAAGTTGGATGAGTATAGGCATAAGGTGAGTGGGAACAAATTTAAATAGATGATTATTATAGTTAGGTTTGATTTTTTCTATTTGACTTAGAGTGTTTGTAATTTGAAATAGAAATTGTAAAACCCAAATTGGAACTTATAATGTAGGGTAGAATTGAAAACATCATGAATTGTAAAATCTGATATTGATGATAGCACACCCCTTTAATTATTTAACTATAAATGCTAAAATCTATAAATCATAACCTATCGACCCTAGATTAAATAATTGAAACTGAAATTGTGCAAATCTATAAAATTGAGGAATATAAACTGGTTAATATAGTTGGTAAGGGTTCACCGTAAACTATAAAGGCTGTAATCAACGAATATAACCCTTATTAAAAATATTTTTCAACGGTGACCTGTTGACCCTCATCTCGAGCGATTGACTGCAAGTGGTTGACCGGCTAAGGCTAGTGATCGACCGATTGTCACCTGAAATGCATGATTTGAACCCAAGTTAATAATAAAAATTTATAAGATTTCTAATTGTTATGTGGGCTTATTTTGGGATAAGTGATTAGAGATGTAAGGAAACTAGTTCCCTATGTGTGAACACTAGTTCATTGTGGTGTTGGGTAAATTTGTTTACCTAATTGGGGGTCTAACGAGACTTATACAGTTCAAATGGAGGATCCCTACGCGTGCAATAAGAGGCATCAATATGATCGAGAGGTGGATGCAAGTACAGATGAAAAGACTTACCGACGAGCCATCATTTTGTGTTCTTCCTTTCCAGACATAGTTGGTCATGGGTAATTGTAGTTAGGCAAAAATAGGATCCCCGACAACCAACTGGCAGTGATATTTATAGGGAGTAGTTTCCATAGTAGCATTATGCGGTGAAGTTAGTGGAAATTTATTTCCACGGTAGCCTAGTGGCGGTGATTTTAGTGGGGGGTAGTTCCCACAATATGTGGTATTGTTAGTGAAAATTTATTTCCATAGTAGGTTAATGGTAGTGTTTCCTTATTGGATAGCTTCTTGAGCCGTGACCAATTGTTAGATGTGAGGTTTGATATGTAATTCGATCCTTGTAGTAGCCTACACAAGCTGTAGTATAGATATGTATTAGAGAAAAATCCTTAAGTAATAGATCTTAGGAATTCATGGACACCTGTAGTACACTCTATGTCATCTAGAGTAGAGTAAAAGTTAACTGCAGATGATTATTGCATATTAACTTATACTTATTCACCAGACTTTTGTCTGACCCACCATTTTCCTTCTTTTTTCATACCATAGGTGGACATGGCAGCAGGTGATTTGCCCATTTTTGATACTTGAATAGGCGAGCTCATCTTGGAGTTTCTTCTTATCATATTTACTCTATCTGTATCTATTTATCTTTTTAGTACATTATATTTCCTGCGTCAGACTTGGAGTGATATTTCCTATGTACTTTGTATTAGACCACGTATTGGTTTTCTGAGACTGTGATTTGGATATTTTCTGAGATGGATACATTTTTATGTATGTTTTATTCCTTCCGCTGTGAGTTCTAAAGCATAATATGTCCTAGATTACATCTGCATGTATTATCTCTATAATGCTATGAAAGCCCGATAGCTCATATTTCTCAGCATTACATGGGCTCGAAAGTTACACTAGGATTTGGATCGATGTGTCAGGAAGTGTGGGTTATCACATTTTCTTTTATTATAGTTAAATCATAACATCTTATCCATCGAACGACTATAGTAGGGTTGAGGGGAAGCATTGGAAGTGAAACGCTATTCAAGAGATGATTCATCTCCTTAGTTATCTAAGGTTAGTATCATGGTCGATTGAAGTCTACTCAAAGTAAATGTCTCTGGCCAGAGCATTTCAGTTAATAAAAGTTTTGATCATTGAGCCACCGACTTTGTTTTTGTACTATAGAGTTGAATATGGATGATATTGGAATTTTGACCATTATCAAATTCCATAAGTCCAAAGTGATATAGTTTTAACGAAGAGAATTGGCGTAAAATAATAGTCGCTATAGGGTAACGCTTAACAAAGTATATTGGATTTTACCCAAACCAAGTATGCAATAAATTTGGCCAAAATGTCACACCACCTGCTTAGTGACATGTGAATGTTAATATTCCAATATTTCAACGTTAGTTGTCGGCCAAATTTACACATAATAGGTCACACAACTGAATCTTTGAATACTCTTTTGACTAAAGAATTTAATTAATTTGTAATTATTATAAATTTATTCCATTAACTAATATTCGTGAAATATTAATTACAAATTTTTTTTGATGAAAAAATATTATTAGATATGTGTATAAAAGTTATATAAATATATTAATCGATATAAAATATTGATACATGTTTAAATTAGATTGAAATTCAATATAATTTGTTCAGGCTATAAATAAGTTTGAAGCTCATATAGAGGTTGGTGTGTTCAACCATAATGGAGTATGATGTGTGTGGCCATATGATTGCAGACATATGATGTAAAACAAGGTGCTTGATTTGGTAAGATAAAGGAAGAGAATGGGTAACAGAGAAAAGTGGATATGGATCCTAACTTATCTCTCAGTTCTCTCCTCTTTATAAGCATCATTACCCTCACTCAAATTTTAGAGAGCCTCCATCATCATTTATTTCTAGCCGAAATTATACTCCATCTCCCTCTCTATTTCTAAATCTTAAATCAAATAAAATATTTGTTATTCGATAGCTGGTGCTCATCGGTTTAGGAGCTAACACCTTGCTGGATTGAAAACCAGTTGAAGGAATTGATCTCAACATTCCAAGTGTACTAATAGACTTTGGGGATAAGATAATTTTCTTATTTACAATTATGTAATAATATTTATATAATTTATATACTATATATTATTTTATTAGTTAGATGACGATTCTATTATATCGATATATTGCCACATTTAGAATGGTTGTTTGTTTATATAGTTTTACATAATTAATTTTTTTATGTATATGCCTTTGATAATCAAGAAAAAAAAATTAAAAAATTGATCTTTTATTTAAATTAATTAATACACATTATTTAGTGACAGTGGCTTCATAATTCAAATATATATTCTCATAGTATACAAAATATAGTTTTAAAATTTTACACAAATATTTTTATACTTAATGGACTTTTAGTAAAATCAAATTAATTATATATATACATATTATTAAATATTATTTAAATCATTTAATACTATAAATAAATGATCGATATATATACTATATAAAATATGTTTCAGTTTTTATAAAATTAAATTTACATCTTATAGCACTTTCAATAAACTAAAAAATTACTTACATATATAATTTAAATATTTAAATCATAGTCAAAATTAATAATTGATTTTAAAATCTTTTTAGTTATACAATATATAAATAAAATATTTAAATATCTTTGAAATTTTGTTGAGTTATTTAAATTTGAAGTTTTCATTCGAAAATATTTTTCATTAATTTTTTAAATATTTAAATTTTGAAAAAAACCAACTTTTGTCGTGAGCATTATAGTAGGCATATAATTATTTTATACATTATATATATATATATATCTGTATGTTACATTTAAGAATAGTTATATATATTTATTATTAAATGATTTATAAGATATATATATATATATATATATACATATATATTATTAACCGGGTTTTTAACCCGCCAGAATTCAATAGGAGTTAGAAAATCCATATTAAGCCCTAGTAACTTGAAACATGACGAAAGCACTTATAAGAGCAAGAGGTTGGCCCTTAAGAAAATTCAATGTAAAATAAGAAATCTATTCGGATCGGCACTGATCCAATCCAATCGGGTCGGTACCAAACTAATTGTTGAATGACGCAGCGGATTAATTCGAAAAAAACTTCAGTCGATGGAATGTAGCAATCGGTGAGTTGAGAATACTGCAAGGCCCAAATCCGTTGATCCAAAGATACCAGATTCTAGCTATCTTCGTCTCGTTGATCGCGCACGATACCGAGAAAGAAGATCTACGATTCTTCGTACGTTGATCTAGCGCACTAGATACCGTGGATCGGCTTCTACGATCGTTGAATCGAGCGCACTCGATTAACCGAAAGAGGAGATAGGAGATCACACTCAACTACCAATTTGTATGAAAGCACAAAGCTAACAAAAGAGAATTTTATTCAAAAATCAACAACCTTCAAAATTTACAACACACACGTATTTATAGGAGTTACAAGCCAATTCCTAAGTCGTTGCCGACCTACGACTCATCCTAGGTCGTTGCCGACTTATTACAGTGGCGACCTAAACCCATTACAACATAGCACAAAGTGACCGACTCAAACATGGCCGACTTAACCAAGTACGACCTAACATACAACATACGACTCAACGTGACCGACTCATATATATATGACCATAATACGACTC
The DNA here is from genome assembly GCA_030765085.1 of Allium cepa. Classification (NCBI taxonomy): domain Eukaryota; kingdom Viridiplantae; phylum Streptophyta; class Magnoliopsida; order Asparagales; family Amaryllidaceae; genus Allium; species Allium cepa. The sequence goes on from CM060946.1 coordinate 41,261,360, forward strand.
ATCATAGGTCGTACGCGACCTAACACATTACATACATACACGTTTACAACAGTTAGATCGTATACGACCTAAGACCCAATATTACAAACGACTTAACAAACCCAGCATTGGTGCCTTATCTTCCTGGCGACCTACGACCTAAGTTAGGTCGTTGGCGACTCAAATTCCAAGCGACTCATCTCCAGTATCGGTATCTCATTGGGTCGGTCTATATCTTCCTCCTTAGGTCGTTGCCGACCTAGACCTCCTTCGCTGAGTCGGAGACAACCTAAAGCTGCTTCATTAACTCGTAGCTCTTTCTCCTTAGGTCGGGTCCGACCTAAAATGTGCTTTGGTTTCTGTAAATCGTTGCCATTTGTCTTGTTAAGTCGCGAACGACTTAGAGTGTTTTCGTTAGATCGGTATCGACTTAAAACTTTCCAACGATCTAACTCCGAAGCCTTTTCCATACGACCTAGAGTTATGTTAACTCGTGACCGACTTTCAGTAGGTCGCTGCTCCTTCTCACATGGCCAGTTAGGTCGGTGGTGATACAAATCTACCCTCCTAAGTCGTGAACGACTCATGCTGCCTTCACCTTCCTCAAGTCGGAGCTCGTTAGGTCGGAATTCTTCATCCTGTGATTTCTTAGGTCGTACTCGACTTAAAAACAAGTTAGGTCGGAGCCGACCTATGACTTCGTCTCTCTGGTCTGCATCATCCTCTCCGGGTTGACAGAAATTCGACCTCGAATTTTTCACCATCTCCTTTCACAACAATTTCTCCTCCATGATATGGAATTAGATGTTTGACGTTAAAAACATCAGAAGTATAAACATCATCTGGTAACTTTAATCGATAAGCATTCTCGTTGATTTTCTTCAAAACTTCAACTGGACCAATTTTCCGTGCTTTCAATTTATTGTATGTTCCTACCGGAAAACGGTCTTTTGTCAACACTGCATAAACCAAATCGCCTTTGTTAAATTCAACATTTCGTCGCTTCAAATCTGCAGACTTCTTATACTTCTCATTCGATTTCTTCAATCGTTCCTGAACGATTTTATGACATTCAGTCAACTCATCAACAAAATCAGCAGCTCGTTTAACCGTCCCCTTCGATTGTGGTACTACTGCCAAATCCAACGGTCCCCTGGGTAAATTTGAATATACAATCTGAAATGGACTGTAACCCGTACTACGATTCATGGAATGATTATGAGCAAACTCTGCTTGGCAAACTTCATATCCCAACTTTTCAAATTATCCTGTACAAGACATCGCAACAAATTTCCCAATGACCTGTTAACAACTTCTGTCTGTCCATCAGTTTGCGGATGGTAAGCGCTACTAAAATTCAGCTTTGTCCCGATCATCTTCCACAAACTCAACCAAAAGTGACTCAGAAAACGAGTATCCCTATCCGACACAATAGACTCTGGCAATCCATGAATTCGATAGATCTCCTTGAAAAATAACTGAGCAACACGAACAGCATCCGACGTCTTCTTGCAAGCAATAAAATGTGCCATTTTTGAAAATCTGTCAACCACTACATATATAGAATCATTACCACGCTGCGTTCTTGGCAATCCCAATACAAAGTCCATACTCACATCAAACCATGGTCTAGCCGGTACAGGCAATGGCATATACAAACCAGCATTGGTCGCGGTTCCTTTCGAAACTTGGCAAATATGACATCGCTCCACAAATCTTCCCACTTCTTTCCTCATCGATGGCCAAAAGTAAGACTGTGAAATTAATTGCAAGGTACGATCACGGCCCACATGCCCTTCCTCGTGTAACTCCTTGACAATTTTCAATCTCAAGCTACAATACGGTATACATAAACGATTCCCCTTAAACAGAAAACCATCAACCAACATAAATTCATCGGTACTCCCATCCTTCACTTTCTCAACATATTTCACAAAGTATGGATCTTCTTCAATCATCTCTGGCAGTAATTCGAACCCCGTCACTTCAACCTTCAATGTTGTCAACAAATGACTCCTCCTACTTAAAGCATCAGCCACACGGTTCGTCACCCCAGATTTGTGTTTAACAACAAAAGTAAATTGTTGCAAATAAGCAATCCACGATGCATGTCTCGCTGAAATTTTATCCTGCCCCTGTAAATGCTTCAATGCCTCATGATCAGTGTACAGAACAAATTCTTTCTGAAATAGATAGTGTCTCCAATGCTTAACAGCTTGTACAACAGCATAAAATTCAACGTCATATGTACTGTATCTCATCTTTGCTCTGACAACTTTTCACTGAAATATGCAATAGGTCTCCCCTGCTGACTCAACACTCCTCCAATCCCAACCTTTGATGCATCAGTGTGTAGCTCAAACAACAACTGAAAATCAGGTAAAACAAGAATTGGCGCTGTCGTCAACAGTTCTTTGATTCGTTCAAAAGCAATCCCGGCTTCTTCTGTCCACGAAAACTATTTACCCTTCATGCAATCAGTAACTGGAGCCATCACGCTACTGAAGTGTGGAATGAATCTTCGGTAGAATGATGCTAGCCCATGAAAACTTCTCACTTCCGTAATTGTCTTTGGCTGTGGCCAATTCCTGACTGCCTCTACTTTACTCTGATCAACTTGAATACCTTCTCCTGAAACAACATAACCCAGGAATAAGACACCTTTTGTCATAAACACACATTTCTTCGTAGCAGCATAAAATTGTTCTTCACGGAGAATAATCAACACTTCCCTCAAATGTAGAACATGTTCTTCCATACTCCTGCTATATATCAGAATATCATCGAAATAAACCACGACGAACTTCCCAATGAATGGTCTAAAGATTTGATTCATCACCCGCATGAATGTACTAGGTGCATTCGACAAACCAAATGGCATAACCAACCATTCGTATAACCCCTCTCTTGTCTTGAAAGCTGTCTTCCATTCGTCTCCAGGTCTAATCCGAATTTGATGATAACCACTCTTCAAGTCGATCTTCGAAAATATAGTTGCCCCACTCAACTGATCCAATAAATCATCCAGCCTTGGCATAGGAAATCTGTAACGAACAGTAATCTTGTTCAAAGCTCAACTATCTGTGCACATTCTCCATGTTCCATCCTTCTTGGGCACCAACAATGCTGGCACAGCACATGGACTCAAACTTTCCTGAATACGTCCCTGCTCAAGCAACTCTTCCACTTGCCTTCGTAACTCCTCATGTTCCTTCGGACTCATTCGGTAATGTGGTCGATGTGGTAACACTGCTCCCGGAACAAGATCAATTTGATGTTGAATGTCTCTCAATGGCGGTAACTCCTTAGGCAACTCCTCTGGAAACACATCCTCAAACTCTTCCAAAACTGGCTTTGCTTCTTCTGGAATTTCAACCTCTTCACTGCACTCTCGCCCAATCAACAAAAAGACTTCAGGTTCCTCTTCAACCTCCTTAACAAACTCCTTTAAAGTCAACAGAGTTTTCAATTCCTCAATCTCCTCCAGCTTGCTTTCCTTCTTTTGTTGCTTCTTGGGAACCAAAGTGATTTTAGTACCCTCGAACATGAAACTGTAGCTATTGGCACGACCATCATGTTGAACTGATCTATCAAACTGCCACGGTCTGCCCAACAACAGATGACATACGTCCATGTCTACAACATCACACCAAATTTCATCTTTGTACTTCTTCCCAATAGAAAAATTAACACAAGCCCTTCGACACACCTTCACTTCACCTCCCTTCCTTAACCATGCTAACTTGTACGGTTTAGGATGTTTCTCAGTTTTCAAGTTCAACTTCTTCACAGCCTCGGTAGAAATAATATTATCGCAACTTCCAGCATCAATAACGAACTTGCAAACTTTTCCCAGAATAGTGCATGTCGACTGAAATATGTTACTCCTCAACCAACTACAATCCTCCTCTTGCTTTGGTTTAAGACATGACCTCCTCATCATAAGATTACAACCTTCATCTCCAGATAATTCTTCTTCCTCCTCAACATAAGGTGTATTTGAACATTCTGCCTCCTCACCATCATCCTCCTCAACTTCTGCAACCATTGCTCTCTTCTTCGGCTTCGGACATTCATTGCTTTTATGACCCAACTCCTGACAATTATAACATTTGAAACCACTGCTAACCTTCGCCTTCTCAGCCTCCTTCACCACTGGTTTGGCAACAGCTTTAGGAACATTAGAACTTTCACCAACAACCCTCGCTTGATTATCGGAATTAGTAAACACACCACCTCCACGCCTTCCTTGTTTCTCCCAAGCCAACGCTTTCTGATGTGCCTCTGCAACTGATCTAGGATCAAACATATTAACCATATCCTGGATCTGCATTCTTAATCCCCCAATGAATCTAGCAGTTAGCTGTTCTTCCGTTTCCATAATATCATTTCTGGCAATGAGTTGGTAAAATTCATCAGCATAATCACTAACAGGTTTCGTCCCTTGCCTCAGATTCTGCAACCTCTGGTACATAAGTGATTGATAGTTGTAAGGTAAGAAAGTAGATCTCATCAACTTCTTCATCTTATCCCAAGATTCTATCTTTGACTTCCCCATTCGTTCCCTGGTAAGTTTAGTTTGCTGCCACCACGCCCAAGCTCTCCCCCTCAACCTAGTAGCAACCAACTTCACTCTCCTATGCTCTGGAACTTCCTTGAAATCAAAGATCTCTTCAACATTAGATAACCAATCGAGAAATTCTTCTGCTACCATCCCTCCTTTAAATTCTGGAATTTCCATCTTCATACCCGATTCCCAACGTCGATCATCTTCAACATCCCGATAAGAATTTCGAACTTGGTCTCGATCTCGATAATGAATACTAGCTCTATCACCCTCTTCAACAAAATCAAAAGTACGCCTACATCGATCTCGACCATTATCATCTCTTCGTTCATGCATGCTTCTTTGACTATGTCTCTCTTCATCTCTATATGCTTCATTGTCAAATTCTCGTTGACTTCTTCTCTCTTCATGTGCATAGTCATGATGATCTCTTCGTGATGAAATTGATGTTTCTCTTCTATCTCTATAAGAATGTGGTGATACCCTCCTCGCTTCCGTAACCGATGGCGAAACTCGGTTTCCTCCATGGTTCGAGTTTGGTGATCTCCTCCTTTGATTCAAATCATTCATCAATTTCTCCAATTTTCCAATGCCTTCATCAAACTTCTCATTAATACGTTGTTCCATAAGCTCGGCTTCTTCTCTACGATACAAAGCTTCAACGTTTTGATGACGATTAGCTCTCCTTGGTGGCATGATTGGAAAACTTCACAAATTCAACAATTCACAAATAACACGTCACGGCTTAAGCTTCAAGACCCTTCACTAGGCTCGGCTACTTCACAAGTATACACGGCCTAACTTCGATTTCAAACACTTTCAACACTTTGATCCAAAATAGAATGGATCGAAAGTTCTCCCTCTTGTTGCAACTTCAATAAGAACACAAAGAACTCCAACTTCAAACTTCAACTTCAAATACTTGGCTCCAAGAATCAACTTAGCTATGATTGGCTAAGTATGGCTCTGATACCAATAATGACGCAGCGGATTAATTCGAAACAAACTTCAATCGATGGAATGTAGCAATCGGTGAGTTGAGAATACTGCAAGGCCCAAATCCGTTGATCCAAAGATACCGGATTCTAGCTATCTTCGTCTCGTTGATCGCGCACGATACCGAGAAAGAAGATCTACGATTCTTCGTACGTTGATCTAGCGCACTAGATACCGTGGATCGACTTCTACGATCGTTGAATCGAGCGCACTCGATTAACCGAAAGAGGAGATAGGAGATCACACTCAACTACCAATTTGTATGAAAGCACAAAGCTAACAAAAGAGAATTTTATTCAAAAATCAACAACCTTCAAAATTTACAACACACACGTATTTATAGGAGTTACAATCCAATTCCTAAGTCGTTGCCGACCTACGACTCATCCTAGGTCGTTGCCGACTTATTACAGTGGCGACCTAAACCCATTACAACATAGCACAAAGTGACCGACTCAAACATGGCCGACTTAACCAAGTACGACCTAACATACAACATACGACTCAACGTGACCGACTCATATATATATGACCATAATACGACTCATCATAGGTCGTACGCGACCTAACACATTACATACATACACGTTTACAACAGTTAGATCGTATACGACCTAAGACCCAATATTACAAACGACTTAACAAACCCAGCATTGGTGCCTTATCTTCCTGGCGACCTACGACCTAAGTTAGGTCGTTGGCGACTCAAATTCCAAGCGACTCATCTCCAGTATCGGTATCTCATTGGGTCGGTCTATATCTTCCTCCTTAGGTCGTTGCCGACCTAGACCTCCTTCGCTGAGTCGGAGACAACCTAAAGCTGCTTCATTAACTCGTAGCTCTTTATCCTTAGGTCGGGTCCGACCTAAAATGTGCTTTGGTTTCTGTAAATCGTTGCCATTTGTCTTGTTAAGTCGCAAACGACTTAGAGTGTTTTCGTTAGATCGGTATCGACTTAAAACTTTCCAACGATCTAACTCCGAAGCCTTTTCCATACGACCTAGAGTTATGTTAACTCGTGACCGACTTTCAGTAGGTCGCTGCTCCTTCTCACATGGCCAGTTAGGTCGGTGGTGATACAAATCTACCCTCCTAAGTCGTGAACGACTCATGCTGCCTTCACCTTCCTTAAGTCGGAGCTCGTTAGGTCGGAATTCTTCATCCTGTGATTTCTTAGGTCGTACTCGACTTAAAAACAAGTTAGGTCGGAGCCGACCTATGACTTCGTCTCTCTGGTCTGCATCATTGAATCATGGGATCTCCAAACCTTTTGTATCGCAACCATATACCTCTACTAAGCTCACCTATCAAGTTTGGTAATATTCCAAGCAACCTAGTTCAAGAAATGAAGACTCATATGATCCATTCAAATGTTCACCCACTTTTGGACTAGAGCAACTTAAAATTGACCTACAGAACTCATAAGGATTCAGATTAACTTGAAATTTGGAGGGAATACTTAAAAGACAAAAAAAAGCCTCACACAAAAAATCAACTCAATTGGCCAAGCCAATTTGGATCGGTACTGATCCAAAGTTTGGATCTGACCCAACTAATTTGGGCTCTACCACCTAAGATTCATTTTATGGGACTTACACACCCTTTATAAGTTATGTGCAAAGTTTTTTCCGATTCTGATAAGTATCGAGCGAATAATGGATGGATCTCCTCCAAATTGAGCCAGTTTGATGGATCAGGTCCGACCTACCTAAGTTGACCCTACCTCATGGGATCCGATTTAGAGGCTTTTCTACTCATATACATTGCATATATGAAGTCTCATGTCATTTGATTAAGTATTTAGTGAGTTATGGCTGGATCTACTATGGCTCAGAAGAAAGATTCAAGGGTTTGGATAACGACGATCCGACTCAATTAGATCATCGTCGATCCAAATACTTAGCTCTGATGTTCATGAGATCCAATTTGAAGGCTCTCTTACTCATGCAATTGCATATATGAAGTTTCATGTCATTTGGTTAAGTATTGAGTGAGTTATGGATGGATCTCCCACAAACTTATGGATTGGATGATCCATAAAGATGGATAATCAAACAAACTCCAAACGATTTGATATTCGAACAAGGCACTCAATTACATGGTAGATAGATAACCAAACTGAGAAGACTTAAAAACTCACTAAGTATTCGGATAGGTACCGATGCGACCCCATCGGATAAGTACTAATCCGAATACTTAGCTTAGATTACCTCTAAAGGACTCAGAACTCATAAATTCACTAAGTATTCGAAGGGGTGCCGATCCAACCCCGTCAGATAGGTACCGATCCGAATACTTAGCTCAAATCACCACCAAACCTTTTGGGCTCCTTCTGCATGATGAATATAATCTCTTGGCAAAGCAGCCCTGGCCCAAGTGCTCTTCTTACCTCATACATACCATCCCATTGTTTCTTCACTCTTCTTCTCTTTCACAATAGCCATTAAAGGGCATTCGAGATCCTTTTTATTGTCTCTAGTAATGGTGGTTTGATTTAACTTAGGAAAGAAGAGTCATATTGTAATCCAAACTCCTTTGTAATCGCAGCTGATCAATAAAAGCTACAGCTTGAACGTTGGCTTCGTTAACAGCCGAACCACTATAAAAATCTCTTGTCTCTTTATATTTTCTACAATTTGCTACTGCTTTTTCTATTTTATTTTCCTTGATAAACAGGGCTGGCACTTTTACACTCACTCTAGAGTGTTAATCCATTTTTGGGGTTAACGTACACACACACATACACATATATATTACATACATTTATTTAAAACAAATTGATTTTATTTTGAATTTTTAGTAAAATAAATTATTAAATAAATTTTAATATAATTTTAAATAATTTCTAATATATACATATATATTACAAATTTCATATATATATATATATTTACTTATATATTTATAAATAATTCCAAAAAAATATATGTAATATATTGAATACATAAATTAAGTGTATAAACATACATTTGGATGATATATTTATGTACTAGACTTTACGGTGTAAATCTCAGCACCTATATACGGACATGTTACACCTTGCACGGAATGCTATGTGACACATGCATACACATATACTCATGTATATGATACATGTGTACATATATATTATAATATTAATTACTTAATATGATACCATATTGTAGATTTGAATCAAATAATGATTCTATCTAAAAGGAAGTTTAGTAATGTCCTACATGAAAATATGAATTTATTGAAATTTACCCATTACTTCCACTGCTCGCTGACCAGTTCCAACGATTACATCCACTCCTAAGTTAAAAAGTAAGGGCGGCAAAGGTTCACCTTGACTAAGACTCTATTTGGATTATTTTTATTTCCTAGAATATCATTAACCATTATACTCAAGTTATCGGTTTTGAGTAAGGTTATAATTCAACTTACCCATTTAGAACTGAAACCCTTAGCCAATAATATGTCTTTAAGAGAGAATCAGTTCACGGAATAAAAAGCTTTAACAAAATCAAATTTTAGTAAGGCTCAACTTATATCATTTTTACAATAATAATTGATAAATCCTTGGAGTAGGGCTACCCCATCCATGACATTATACCCTTAATAAAACAAGATTGTGTAATATCGACTTGATTATTCATTTTAGTGCTTAACCTATTCGCTAAGAACTTTGAAATAATTTTAAGTGAAAATTTTATTAATGAAATAGGCCTGAAATCCTTAAGCTCTTTCGCACCCACTTTCTTATGGAGCAAAATTATGTTAGCAAAGTTAAATCTTCCTAGATGTAAGTTATCATTAAAAAACTCACCAGGCATTTTAATTAAATTTTAAAATGTGCCAAAATTTCTTATAAAACAACATGGGAAATCCATTCAGACTTAGTGATTTCTAGGTGTATAATTAGTAGCCCTAAAAATCTCATCTTTCAAGAATGAACTAACCAAATCATCTAACATAATCCTTGCATTTTAGGATGCAAATCATTCCATCTTGCTTATATTACATCACCTCTATTAGTTCTAAAGATATCTTTGTAATAGTTAGTGAATGCATTATTGAGTTCAGTTTGATAAAAAATGTCCACATTGTTAACAAGTAAGGAGTTTATAGTATTGCTACGCTTACGACCATCAGCTTTTCTAAGGAAAAAATTGGTATTCTTGTCTCCATCGTCCATCCATGGGATCCTAAACCTTTGCATCCACATTATTTCCTTTTGCTTAATGACTATTTCTAGTTCTTATTTAAGGTTTGAAAACACATTTTGCTCAGAAACGTGTAACAATCCAGAATTGTATCGCTTTGATTTGTGAATATTTGCAAAATTTTAAATATTCAATTAATGATTTTTAATGGTGTAATAAACCTATTTTTATTAATAAATAATGAGAGTAAACTCATTTTGAAAGTTTGATTATAAGAATAGGTAGTTCGATGAAAAATTGAAAATGCGACCGAAAATCGTTTTTTGGATTTTCGACTATTTATCGAGCGAAAGTCGTCACAGCATTGTTGAACACGTGTGTACACATTTGTAACATACACTATAAGTGGTTTAATAAATCAAAATGAGTTAATTAAAGTAAGTCTAACTAAAGTGTTTAAAATAACAATTAATTAACATAAAAAGTAAGGAAAAAACACTTCTTTCTTATTTTAAGTGTAAATCGCTAAAGTACATGGATTTAAGTGCTTATTTTTGGTGATTTGTTGGCAAGAACACTTTTTCACATGGCATGAAAGGGTTTGAAAGGTAAAATGGTAATTTGGCTAAAGGGTAAATGAAGTAATTTGCCACTTTTACAAATTCTATAAATAATACCATATGTCCATCTTTAATTCATTTCTAACTTTTTCTCTCTTTCTTCATTCTTCCTTCACACTTCTTTCACTAAAATTTCATAAAAGAAAACGCCTTCTTTTCTTCTCAAAATTCAAATACAAGTTTGTAGTAACATAGAAACCATCACTACAACCTCAAAGATCCAAACTTTAGCACCTAAGCCAATTTTCTAGTTTGGGCCGTGAGCAAAGTAAGAGAAGTATGGAGGGTGCGTGAACTTGAGGAAGGGAGGGAAGAAGTTTTCTAAGGCAAGGATGGTGGTGGCTTTGTGTTTGTTTTGAATTAAAGTGAGATTTCTCAATTTAAAATTGGTTTTAAATCGACGAAATGTTGTAATAATTTAGTGTTTATATGATGTGTTTATGTAGTTGTAATGTGCATTATTGTTGTTGACTCCAACTTGGAAGTGGATGACATAAATAACTATTGTGTTGCAAGGGATAAACGCAAAGCTAATGGAAGTCAAAGTGTCTTCATAGCGAATAGGTCCCTACGGAAGCACTTCGAAAAATAGAAATGTCTAGAGGGATCCAAAAGGATTCCTCATCCAATATTTTACATTTCATTTATATATATGCATAAGAAATGTTATATGCGATAGTTTGGAAATGTTGAATATAACTTGAAAAGTGGAACTCTTTTGAGAGTTGAAATAAATGGTTGCTTGTTTAAGTACCAAAGCAGCCTTATAGCCTCTTTTTGAATTTGAAAAGTTATGGCTTTGAAATGACTTCAACTTTTGGATAATTTGAACTATGTTTTTATATATTTAAAATGGCATAAAATACAGAAAGAAATTAGAGTTTTAAAATTATTTGATTTACAAAACAAAGTGGTAAACATTACGGGTCCATATAGCGATAGTAACTATGGATGCACTTGACAACCCGAGATTTTAGTAAAGTAAAAGAGGTTAATACTTCAACATTTTTGAAAAGTCTTTTCAAATTTGTTTATAAATTTATATAAGTATTTTAAATGGAGTTTGAATTTTTTAAAAGTAAATTTGAACAAGTGGTTCATTTTAAAGAAATTCCTTTACTTTTTCAGAGTCAGATTCTTTTTAAATGTGATGGTTTTTAATTATGATTTGAATGGAGGTTTGTACTTTCTTTAAAAGTGTTTAAAAGAGGTTTGGAATAAATATAAATGTTTTTTAAAAAATACGTATTTGAAATATCAAAGTAAATGGCTCACTTTTACATAAAGGGAAATCTTATCTTCCTAAATCAATTTTTGTTTGAAAATGATCTTTAAGTGATATTTTGGCTAAGAGTTTTGAATAGTGATTTGAGTAATTAAAATTGTAAGGAAGAACAAGGGTTTTAAGTTTCAATGGGTTATAATGGGATATTTTTAAAAAGAGGTTTATTAAAGGAAATCCATTTGTTTTCCAAAGTTGAATTCTCCTTTAAAATTGGTGGCTTTTAAGTTCTATTTGGAATGGAATTTTAACCTTTGTTTAAAGTGTTTTAAATGGGACTCGAAAAATATAAGTATTTTAAGGGATTATTCGAAAAAGTATTGTTTTTATAAAAGGAATCTTGGTTTCCAAATCAACTTTGGTTTAAACAAAGATTTCAAGTAAAATTTATATGGAGGTTTTAAACTTTGTTTAAAGAATATTTTAGAGTATTTTTTAAAATAGGAAGAAGTCATGGATTACAGCACTCTTGTTGTAATAAATAGTTTTGAGAAAAAGGAAGAGATTATGAACTATAACATTTTTGTTATAGTAAATGATTTCGAGAAGGATGAAAGGTAGTTTGTTTTATAATAATTTGTTTGCCATAAATAGGATGCAAAATTTATGAATCTTATACTCGATATCAAACTTCAAGGTAGGTAGACTTCTACCTCTCTCGAAAGTTAAGAGCATTGTCAAGTCAAGGTTTGAGAGTTAATAGTACCCGAACTTGAACGACTTTATTGTTAACCAAAGGATACTTTATGTTTGAAATCGAAGATTGATGCTGAACGTATGAAATATTATTTCTGTATTCAAATTTGGTTTTCATAACTGATTTTTTAACTTATGGTGGCATGGAAAATATTCTTCCCATACTTGACACTAAAATACAAGGTATAGAAACTTATCTGTATCTTGAGAATTAATAATGTATGTTGAGGCAAGATACTTTTCTAACTTGTTCGAGTTCATTGTTAATTGAGGGACAATACTATCTGAAATCAGGAAGTGGTGGTAAGTACGTTTTGTCTAATTTCCATACCATCCATTTACTTACATCAGAAAGAAATTAATTTAATTAATGAAAGGATTAATTAAGGAGGCTTAGTGGTTGCTTATGTGCTTAATCATGTTGGGTTTCCATTTGAAATTAAACCTCTGATTGGTTTGTGTGTTTGTTTGATAGTTATATAACCAAATATCAAATCTTGACCAGTTTATACTTTTGGTTGTTAGTTTGGAGAGACCGGGATCGGATAATCATGAGTTATCCAAAAATCACTTTGAATCAGCATAAGCATTTGCATTGAAGACATTTTGAAGATGATGGAAATCAAAGAACGATATCTTTGAAGTTCAAGGGCTACTTGCTACTAATCCTGTAGGTGATTCCAAATAGGGTATAATAGAAGTAGTGCCTTCGATTTGTTCATATCCTGAACAACTTGTATGGATAAATGCTGGCATTGCATTTTTGGCTAAAGGGCAGTGTTATTATTCTAAGTGGGATTTGCAGGAAAGGTAAAACGTAGCATCGAGCCTTGCGCATAGTAATGACTAAAACATGGGATATGCGACATGGCTATATGGGTTGCACCCATTTAGGTATGGCCATCACCCTTCTAGGTCGATATTTATGTATTTGGCATGTGAATGAGAGCTCTTAAGGAGAAGGTAATAAAAGGTTTCAAAGCAACTGAGTTAGTTACATATTCGGTACTATCCAGGAAGGAGTAGGCTAGTTCTATGCTGGAAGGGATTGCAAGGTTTGTGACCTCGGTACATTTTCGAGAGGTGTATTGTGGTAGGCATTACCCTAGTAGATTTTTCATTGTATGGAATCCATTTTCCAGTACGTGTCTTTATGGACTTAGTTGTATACTAAATATGTTGTTGAATGTAATTATTCTAACAATTCCGGCCATGATTCAATATTTACTTTAAAATCTAGACATATCATAATATCACTAGATTTTATATTTGAAATAGTTTGGTTATCATAAGGTAAAAACTCATTTTTTTATATGCAGCATAGACTTATGAGATAACTTTATTTTTGAAAGGTTTTATAAGATATAACAATTAATCAGATTTGAGTTTCTCATGTTGGTAACTATACTGATCCGGGTGTTATTTACTTATAATACTTGGGTCAGACCCGAGTACTTTTCTAGATTTAGTAATGGACCCTTGCAGCTTCAGAAGACGAGCTATATGCCTCTAAGACTTGATGTATTTTATTTTCCGTTGCATCTCTTCTTTTGTATTAATCAGTATTTGTAAAGATAGGCTATTATAACTAACTAGTCTGATGGTAGGTTAGACTTGTTGTTTGAATATTAAAGCTTTCTTTTGTAGATCATTTGGATATTATATTTTACTCATCATGGTGTGAGATTATGTTCTATCTTTTCTTTTATTTCACCCCAACAACCTATCTTTTTGACACCCGAATACTCAACATGTGAATACTGTGGATGCATTAATGTTGACTCTTAAGGGTCAAAAAGGCGGGTTTTCACACTTGGTATCAAAGCTAATGGTTAAGCAAGGACCTTGGCCCTGGTGGGGGTGAACTCATTAGAGATAGGGTAAATGACACTCTAGAATAAGTTAGGTGCACTAATACGAGAGCGCTTATTTTTTAGTGCTATAAAAATGTTTTATATTGTTTTGAAATTGGTAAATGAAATAATTTTACCTAGGACTATATTTTATATATAAAAGAATAATTTTCATAATTGATATGTTATTTTTGTGTGATGGTTGTTAAAATGAGGTGATATTTATTTATCATCATTTTTTGACTGATTATTTATGCTCAGCTAGTTTATAAGCATTTGTTGATTAAATTAAATAAAAACACCTTGTGAATTCAGTTTCACGATTTGACTATAAGGCGTTTGTTAATATTGTAAGTTTAACAAGTTTACTTTGTCAAAATAGTTAGTATGAAGAAGGAATGATTTTATATAAAGATGATTTTATAAATTGAGTTTATAAAATGTGTTTCATGAATAAAGAGTATTTTTTGAGAATTTATATCCCGGTATCTTTGAAAAAGATTTTAATTGATTTTTTAGAAAAAAAATTAATAGTATTATTTGGAGGAATATATGAGTGTAAATATTTCAAATAGAATTTAAAGTATGGAATATTTTCTTTGGATAGTTCAGGGAAAACGTCTCGATTAGTTCCATGATGTTTTGAATAATCTTCTTAGTGACAATTGATGTTTGCCTAGGTGTAGTTGTAGTGCACTTAGTAAATTATTCCCTTTGCCATTGTACGATCGAGGTGAGTTCGAATCCAAATGAACCTAAAACAAATTTTAGTAAATAAAGTGCTAAAGCTATATATATACAAATATATATATATATATAGTATTGTTTCGTAATAGGATTTGAAAAAAGACGAAGTATTTTTATGTTAACTAGTTCGAGTGGCTTGAAAAAATGACTAAATATGGTTACGAGATTTTTTTGTATGGTAAGCACTTCTCTTAAGAATTACCTTTTTTGTTAAGGGGATGTAAGATACTAGTTGGTAAGACCCAATTCCTTGGTATAATTTTGGTATTACTTGGTCTACATGTATATTTTCTATAGATTAAAATATATTGTATAGTTTAAAAAGGATTTGAAATAAAAACCTGGTATTTAATTTTTAAGTTTCCTTAAGGAGAATGGAATCAAATAAAAAGGTTTTTGATAAAAGAATATGTCAATAAATGAAATTGTTAATACGAGTTTATATCACTCTTGGTTAGAGAAGGAATAATTTAACACAAGTTTTAATGTGTTAAATTTAATAAGAAGGTTTTAATAAGCTTTGTTTTATTAAAACCGTGTCTTTTGTTTCAACATCGTTGTATAAACTATAGATGTTATTAGGCTGGCTAACAAACATCTTTACCTTAAAGGTGTCTAAGAAAAAGTAGACTCTAGGACTGAGTTTGGATACCAGCATCCTACTCTTCTTAGCTACAGACTGGATGGGTAAAGAGGTTGAAGAGGTCAACTCAGTTTTATGACCCAGATTTATTTTAGGCCTGCGTCCAAGTTTGAGATAAAAGATTAAATCAAATAGTTGGATATGCTCTTAGGATATAGTAGGGTATCATATAAGTTCAAAACTTAAGTTATGTTTTTATGAAATGTTTTCATGAATAATTTTGGAAGTAAAAAGAAATTGGTATAAGTAAGAACCAATAAGAATAAGTAAGTAAGTTGTAAGTAGATCATTTCTTCACATGATTCTTGATCCAAGATTCGAGTACATGACCGCGAGGTGATTCACATCGTTTCGAATAAGGATTTATCACTCGATTCTTCACCGCGTAGTGAAGGTTTTATATATGGTACTGAGGCTTTCTATTAATATATGGCTATGGAAGGAGAATGAAGGTTTCTAATCAAGGAGCCAGATCGGTGTCTGCACTAGGGAAGTAGATTGAGTAATACTTGTTTGGAAGAAAGGCTTATGTATTCGAGTAAGTGATCGAATCAGATATTACGTACGGATGATCTATCTACATCGTACAAGCTTGAGTATATTTTCCTTAAATGTTTTATGGGTCATGAGGAGTTGGGTAGATGACTCTTTGATTTATCCTAAGGTAATGTGAATAATCAACTAAGCAATAACCAATGGTCGTTGAGCATAGAAATGCTCGGTAATTTATTTATCATACTTGTGTGATGAGAAGGTTGTAAGCTTGGATAACCTCTAAAATTTTTAGTTGTCACCTAATATTTTAGGAATGTTAATAATTATCGTGGCTTGTTTCTTGGTAGTTTTTTTGTGAAGAAATTTCAAGGTCGAAATTCTTTTAAGGGGGAAGGATGTAACAGTCCATAATTTTATTGCTTTGACTTGTGAATCTTTGATAAATTTTAAATATTAAATTAATATTTGTTAATGTCTAATAACCCTCTTTTAATTAAATAATAATGGTAGGTAGTTCAATGAAAAATTAAAATTGTGATTGAAATTCTTTTTCGAATTTTCGACTTTTTATCGAACGAAAGTTGTCGCAACATTGTTCCACACATGAGTACATTTTGTAGCATACACTTATGCATATAAAAAGTGGTTTAGTAAAGTAAAAAAGGTTAATTTAAACATGATTAAATGTTTAAAATAGTAATTAATTAACGTAATAAAGTAAGGAAAAGACACTTTTTTATTATTTTAAGTGTAGAGTGCTAAAGTACATGTATTTAAGCGCTTTTTGGTGATTTGATGGCAAGAACACTTGTTCACATGGCATATAGGGGTTTGGAGGGTAAAATGGTAATTTGGCTAAAGGGTAAATGAAGTAATTTGTCATTTTTACAAATTTTATAAATAAGATCACCTTTACTTCATTTCCATCTTTAATTCATTTCTAACTTTTGCTCTTTTTCTACATTTCTCCTTCACTCTTCTTTCACCAATATTTCATTAAGAAATCACCTACTTTCCTTCTCAAAATTGAAATCCAACTTTGTAGTAACATAGCAAGCATCACTACCACCCCAAAGATCCAAACTTTAGTACCCCAACCTATTCAACCTTAAGTCGTGAGAAAATAGGAGAAGGAGAAGCATAGGGGTGCGTGAGCATAAGGGAGGGGAGGTGTTTTTTAGGGCAAGAAAGGTGGTGGCTTTATGTTTGGCTTAAATTAAAGTGAGATTTCTCGCTTTAAAGTTGTTTTTAAAATTGTCAAAATGTTGTGTTTATGTGGTTGTGATGTGCATTTATTATTGTTAGTTGTTGATTCCTGCTTGGAAACGGACGACATACATAACCATTGTGTTGCAGGGAAAAAAGTAAAGCGAATGGAAGTTGAAGTGTCTTCATAGAAAATAGGTCGCTACGGAAGCACTTCGAAAAAAGAAATGTGTAGAAGGATTCCTCGTCCATTGTTTTATATTTCATTTATATATGTGTGTATGAAATGATTGTATGTTATGGTTTGAAAATGTTGAATATAACTTGAAAAGTTGAACTCTTTTGAGAATAGAAACAAATGGTAGCTTATTTAAATACCATAGCGGTCACGAAACCCCTTTCCAATTTGAAAAGTTATGGGTTTTAAATGACTTCACTTTTGTATAATTTGAATTAAATGTTACTATATTTGAAATATTTTAAAATATATAAAGAAATTGGATTATAAAAATTATTTGATTTACAAAACAATATGGTAAACATTATGGGTCCATATGATGATAGTCGCTATGGATGCAATTTGAAAACCAGAGATTTTAGTAAAGTAAAAGAGGTAATCTAATTCAATATTTTTGCAAAGTATTTTCGAATGTGTTTATAAAGGTTATATAGGAATTTGAAGTTGTTACAAATAAATTTGAAAAAGTGGTTTATTTTGAATAAATTTCTTTACTTTTTTTAAGGTCGGATTCTTTTTAAAGGTGATGGTTTTTAATTGTGATTTGGATGGAGGCTTGTACTTAGTTTAAAATTGTTTAAAAGGGATTTGGAATTTATATAAATGTTTTTTAGAAGGATATATATTTAAAGTATCTAAGTAAATGGCTCACTTTTACATAAAGAAGAATCTTACCTTTCTAAATCAACTTCCTTTAACAATGATCTTCAAGTGATCTTTTGGATAAGAGTTTTTGAATTATGATTTGAGTAATATAAATTGTAAGGAAGAACGTTTAAAAAGGATTTTAGTTTCAAAGGGATTTAATGAGATATTTTTATACAAGGGGTTTATTTAAGGAGATCCATTTATTTTCCAAAGTTGAGTTCTCTTTTAAAAGTGGTGGCTTTTAAGTTTGGTTTCGAATGGAAGTTTAAACTTTGTTTAAAGTGTTTTAAACGGGGCTTGAAATTTATGTAAGTATTTTAATGGATTATTTGATATAATAAACAAGAGGCTATAAAGGAATCTTTGTTTCCAAATCAACTTTGGTTTAAATAAAGATTTCAAGTAAGATTTATATGGAGGTTTCAAATTTTTGTCAAAGAAGTTTCTAAAAATTATTTTTAGAATAGGAAGAAGTCATGGATTGCAACATTCATGTTGTAATAAACGATTTCGAGAGAAAGGAAGAGATTATGGACTATAACGTTTTTGTTGTAGTAAATTATTTCGGGAAGAATGAAAGGAAGTCTATTTTATAATAATTTGTTTATTATAAATAACATGTGGAATTTATGAATCATATGCTTGATATCAAATATCGAGGTAGGTAGACTTCTACCTATCCTGAAAGTTTAGAGTGTTGTCAAGTCATGGTTTGAGATATAGCAGTACCTCAATTTGAGCAGCTTCATTGTTAACCAAAGGATAGTTTAAGTTTGGAATCGAAGATTGATGCTGAGTATATGAAATATTATTTCTGTGTTTGATTTTGGTTTCTGTAACCAATCTTTTTAACTTGTAGTGGAATGCAAAATATTCCTTTCATACTTAACACCAATTCTGAGGTATGTAAACTCGTGTCCACCTTGAGAATTAAGAATATATGTCGAGGTAACGATAGTTTTCTAATTCGTCTAATTTCATTGTTAATCTAGAGATAATACTGTTTGAAATTGTAAGAAGTGGTAAGTATGTTTGGTCTAATTTCCATATGATCCATTTACTTACACTAGAAAGAAAGCGGTCTAATTAGTGAAAGGATTAATTAAGGTGGCTTAGTAGTTGCTTATATGCTTAATCATACAGGGTTTCCATGTGAAATTTAATCTTTGAATGGTTTATATGTTTATCTGATAATTAAATAGCCGACTATCAAATCTGGGACAGTTTTAAACTTTCGGTTGTTGGTTCGAAGAGACAGGATCCAACAATCATGAGTTATCCGAAAACCACTTCGAACCAGCATAAGCGTTTTAATTGAAGACATATTGAAGACGATGGAAATCATAGATGGAGATCTTTGAAGTGAAAGGGCTAATTGCTACTAATCTTGGGGGTGATTCCAAAAAGAGTGTAGTAGAAGTAGTGCCTTTTGTTCCCTCATATCCTGAGCAACCTGTATGGATGAATGATGGCATCGCATTGTTGCTTGGTGGGCGGTGTTAGCATTCCAAGTGGAATTTGCTAAAAGGGTAAAAGGTAGCCTCGAGCCTCACACCTAGTAATGAGTAAAAAAGAAGATATACAGTAAGGTTATGTGGGTCGCACCCATTAGGCTATTGCCATCACCCTTCTAGATCGATATTTATGGATTTGGTACTTGCATGAAAGCTCTTAAGTAAAAGGTTGCAAAGAAACCAAGGCGATGACATATCCAGTACTATCCACGAAGGGTTAGGCCAGTTCTATATTGGCAGGGGTTGTACGGTTTGTGACCTCGGTACATTTTCAAGAGGTGTACTGGTATGGAATATATTTTCCAATCTATGTCTTTATGAAATTAGTTGTGCACCAAATATGCTGTTGAATGTAATTAATGTTGCCATTCCGGCTACGATTCAATTTTACTTTAAACCGTAGACATTATTATAATATCACTGGATTTTCTATTTGAAATGGTTTGGTTATTGTAAGGTGAAAACTTGTCCATGCTTATGTGCGGCATAGTCTTACGAGATGCCTTTGTTTTTGAAAGGTTTTATAAGGTATAACAATCCATTTGATTTGAGTTTCTCACATTGGTTTATAGACTTATTTAGATGTTATTTTTTTATAACACTTGGATCGACCCGAATACTTCTTCGGATTTAGCGATAGATGCTTGGAGCTTCAGAAGACGAGTTGGGTGCCTCCAAGACTTGACATATTTCATTTTCCATCGCATCTCTTGTTTTTGTATTTAATCAATATTTGTAAGGATAAGCTATTATAACTGTCCAAGCCGATGATAGGTTAAACTTTGATTGAGTATGAATATTAAAGTTATCTTTTGTAAAGGTCATTTGGATATTATAAATCACTTGTCATGATGTGAGATTATGTTCTGTCGTTTCTTTTCTTTCACACTAACAATTTGTTTTCTTGGCACTCGCATACTCGGTCGTCAATACCATGGATGTATTAGTGTCGACCGAGGGTCGAAAAGTTGGATCGTAACAAAATGTTTAAGATTCTTGATTATTATATTTATTTAACTTTAAAATTTTAAAAAGAAGGTTTTGTTACATTAATGCTTCCGGAAATGCTTTGTTCCATTTTTAAAGAAATATTCTTAGATCCTTAAGTTTATCTATAAATACTTTAGCTATATTGCCCAACTATCTAACATTATCACAACTCATATAAGCCATTATTAGTAATTAAACAGTAAAATTGTTTTCTAATAGCCACATATTTTCAGATCTAAAGTATTTTGATTAAATAGGCAATTCTTGCATGCGAGGGTAGGACAGTGAACAAAGTACACAAATGGAAGCTGACTACTTGCAGAACTAGGAATCTATCTTCCATTTATTCACTAATGAAAAATAAGTCGAAGCTCCAATGAAGGAATTTCTTTCGAGTTTGACCAAGTGAACTACTCATTATAGAATGTAATTCAATCAAATTACCTTTAGTAATAAACTGCTCAAACTCTTCCATAATAGAAATATTGCCTTATCTAGGCAAGCATTGTCCTACATTTTGGAACTGGTCCAGCCCGCAGCGGAAATAATAGGTGAATTTCAATATTTTTAACCATTTTGGATCTTTATTGGACCTATGAAGTCAAGTTTATTTAGAACATTTCTAAATTTGTTTTAAATAAAATTATTACTTTATTTAAATTTATAAAATGATTTTATGTTATTTAGTTAATGTTATATTATATATATGTTTGTGTGTTATCTGCATATTTATATGCATGTATGGATGTGTAACATATCAATCCGTGCAAGGTATAACATGTTCATATATAGATGTTGGGATTTACACTTCAACGGGCATGTTAGCTCATCTAATATACAAATATATTATCTAAATGTATGTCTATATACTTTAATTTATGTATACAAAATGTTACAAATATATATATGACATATTTTTATTTATATAGTTATATATAAATTTATACATACATGTATAAAATTTTAATATAATATATATTTATAACTATACAGCTGTATAAAAAAATTACTGTCTAGCCAAAAAATATATATATTGTTGAACATATATATATTAATACTTATATATATGTATAAATAATATAATAATAAATATATATTAAAACTTTTTAAACAACACAAAACATATATAAATTAAATGTATATGCACCTGGTCATGCTCATGGCTTAACTTTTTATTAATTTTTAAAATATATTTTAATATAAATATCCATTCAATTACTATTTAAAAATTAATAAATAAAATTTTCAAAACATATCATTGAATTTTGAATTTTTAATAAAATTCTGAGTGATATTTTATGATTTGAATATTTAATATATAACTTTATAATTAAAAATCTCTTTTCGATTGTTAGCTAATAATTAAATATTTTAAAATATAAGAAAATGTTTTCTTTCGGCCGAGAGTATGTTAAGTATTATTTTTATTTCATAAAATATAAATCACAATTTATAATATATATATATATATATATATTGATATAATTAATTTATATAATTAATCGAGTTAAATAATATTTAAATAATAGTACATATATATGAAGAGAAAAAATTCCTATCAAAAAAATTATAACTATGAAACTTTATATATAAAATTTTATAACCATATGTTGTATAAGAAATAGTATTTAAATTATAAAGTATATATAGTTAAAAATTGTATATCAAATTATTTGAAATAAAAAAAATAGTGTTTTTACCTTAAGTTATGCATCTTATAGGTATATATATGACAAAAAAAATTCTTAGATATAAAAGTATATAGTAATGTAGAACCAATCTAATTGTGATAATATATTTGTATATTAGAATCGTCACCTAACAAACAATATAATATACATGATATGAACATTATATATATATATATATATATATATATATATATATATTCATAAATAGGTTAGAAACTTAAATTATATCCAATGCCCGTAAGTACATCTTGAAACAATGAGATCTACTCCTCGAACTAGATTCCAGCCCAGTAGAGTACTAGTCCCTAAACTGATGGTCGACGGCTATCAAATAGAATGTTATTTGATTTGATTTGAACTTGTAGTAATAGAGAAAGGGGGTGGTTTGGTTCGGGCTGAAATAGGAGGGTTTGGAGGCTACCAAAAGTTCTCCAATAGGTGTGGGTTGAGATGCTTATATAGAGGAGGAATGAAGACAGGTTAGGATCTAGATCTTTACCCATTCTTCCTTCCTTATCCATACAAATCTACCCCACCAATATGCCACATATGGCCACAACATCATGCCTTTCATAGCCGAAATCACCAGCCCCTATATGGGCTACAAACCCATTTAAAACCTGAGCAAAATATGTTTCATTTAAAATCGATTTAAATGCATATCAATATCATATATTGATTATCATATTTACAACTATTATAAATATATTTAATAATATCTTTCATCAAATCAAAATAAAATTTTATAACTAATATTTCTTAAATATTAATTAATTTAGTTAGTTTATAATAATGGGAAATTAATTAAATCGTTGGTAAAATGAGTATTCATCATTTTGGTTGTGTGAACCATTAGGTGTAAATTTAGTCGGCAATTAATATCGAACTATTTGAATATTAACGTTCACACGTCACTTAGCAGATGATGTGATATTTTGGCCAAATTTATCGCTTACTTGGTGTTAAACCATGTTTCACAAGCTGAATTAAAGGGGAATTAAATAAGCCACAAAGCCAAAAGAGATGCTCGTGCAATAAAAGTTAAAAGGAGGAGATTGGAATAATCCAACTGGTACTGCACAAAGGCTGGTCTGCAAACACGATACTCAATCCAACCAAGAGAATTATAGCTAAAAGGCAGGAAGCTACAATGGAACAAAACACTATGCTTATAATATAAGCCATAGGAATACTAGAAATAGATGATGAATTGCTACACCCGCAAGCTATAATAAAAGGATGATTGAACCATATTGTCGACATTCCCAGAGCTCAGACTTTGTTAATACCCTCAAGTAAGATCAGCACTAGGCATACTAAAAGCTACCAAGCAATGTCAGAAGCATCTCAAAGGGCTAAACATAGGGCCACTCAAGCAACGCTCCACCATAGATCCACATTTATAGGAAAGAAGCAAATATATGAGATCACCTTTACCAATAACCCTTGCAATAAGAGCAACTCAAATCGCAGGCAACTCAAAACAACACACGCCAATTAGCACAGCCTCATTTTAAACGTGGCACCCACACAGCAAAATTGATGAAGCAACTTCTATTATTCTCCCAAGAATCTGAATATAGAGTCAATTCAAATTTTAGGTTTCTTCTTCACCATTTTAAATGATCCCGCCATAATTTCAAGAATTCCCACTTCCCCTCAAACTTCTCTCCAAAAACGCATAAGTAATCCGGGTATATCAAATAAATAACATGGATTGACGACCTAGAATGATCTAAGGATTGAAACACAACGTCGAGAAATATATTACGGTGGTCCGCCTGTACCATCATACTATGAATAGAAAAAACACTATAGCAAGAAGGAGACTTTTGCCTTTTCTACTTTCTAATACTTTTAAGATTTTATTATATTTTCTGCCATGAAAGCTTGTACCAAAATATAAAAAAGAAGAAAGATTTTCCCATGGATGTAAGATTCCTTAACATTCGAACCACATAAATCCCTTGCTTCATTTACTATTTCTACATTTTTTTCATTTACATACGTAGTTTTCAGTACAAGATCTTACCTTTTCTATAGTGGAATTATATACTAGCTCTATTTGACTTTTTAACAAATAGTTAAAATGCAACTACCTAATTGTGTAAGCATCCAGCAACGCAATTACTACCTAATGGAAAATTTAATATTACTTAGCTTTGCTAACTCAAAATCATAGAGGTAATTAGTTCGATAATTAATTCATCTTCGGTTAGATTGTTGTAAGATGAAAAAATTTACCAATATTTTTGGCGCTTGAAGACGGGCTCTAACCTTTGTTTGTTTCCCAAATCTAGTTAAATTTTACCCATATTCATTACATGCACATTGAATCCCACTTATTCACCTGTCCTACCTGTTCAAGAACACTTGCATTTGGCCTCAAAGGCTACCTAAAAATCGGTAATAACTTCGATAACCAAAATGAAGCAAGGGCTTCGACTGAAGTCCCTACAGATGCCTTCCTGGCCGCATTTCGATCTTTCACAAACCAAATTAACCAATGGATGGAAGGGCTAGAGAAAATTGTAGCCAAACATACTGCTCAGAGACCATCCTCTCCAACTTGGTCCATAACTCATTGCTTTCGTTCACCTACTGTGATGATTATTCAACAAGGG
Organism: Allium cepa; assembly: GCA_030765085.1. Classification (NCBI taxonomy): domain Eukaryota; kingdom Viridiplantae; phylum Streptophyta; class Magnoliopsida; order Asparagales; family Amaryllidaceae; genus Allium; species Allium cepa. Next base: position 41,286,273 of record CM060946.1, read on the forward strand.
AACGATAACGACCTCCTAATGATAGGAACGATGATGCTGGCTTAAGAACCGATATCAAGTTGAAAGTCAAGGTCCAAGAAAATCCACAAATTAGGACAAAACTAGCTAACGTTACCATAGGCTGCTTAAGTAACAAACTTAATCTGCCTACGAGGAGGATGAGGTCACTTCACTATTTAAGGATGAATCGTCGCAATTAGAGCCTATAGAAAACAAAATTTGTTAGTTAAAAGCCCATGTAGAGCAGCTGGTCAAACTATGCTGATAGGGAACTGGGGAGAAGATAAAGAGGAAGGATCTTCTCCATTAACAAAATCATCATCGAAGCAAATTTCCCTAACAACTTCAAGTTCCCGGTAATTGAAAATTTCGATGGGTTACAAACCCAGATTATCATCTTTGTAGTTCGAATATCACATGGATGTTTGAATGTGGGAAGGATGGCTAGATGCAAGCTTTTCTAGGTCTATTTAGCTGAAGCTGCAGCCAGGTGGTTTAGAATATTTGCACCTAGAGAGGCCAATTCGTGACGACACCTATCTAGAGATTTTCTTTGATAGTTCAATTTAGAAATAGAAATTTCACCTAATGTAAATACGACGACCTGCATTAAGCAGGGCAAGAAGAAAAGCCTATGCAATTTCATCAAGCATTACAAATCCAAGGGTCTCAAGAATGGAGTGAGTGATGAGGGAACCTTACCGAAGGCGGCCTATGTCGGGATTTGAAAGGGGACCCTAATGTGGTAAACGAATAGTCGAAAATCATACCACGACATGAAGGCCTTTAATGAGAGAATAGTGGTTATATCAAGATGGAAGAAGCTAGTTCCACGATATAGATTCAGAAGTCTTCTGCCAACAACTATAATAGGAAAAAGAGGGTAGAAGGGTAACACCCACTAGTAAAGAGATAAAAGGAAGTTATCTTTTTAATAGAAACCCATTCACTAACACTCCTAATAAGATATATTAGATGACCAAGACAGAACTTGCTTATAACTTTCCTAACAAAGTGAAGAAACCATAGCAGAATCAAGGTAGGGCATATTGTTGCTTTGATCAAGCTAACGTCATCATACAGACAATTGTCGACATCTGAAGTACGAGATAGAAAGACTGATCGAGAAAGTATATCTAGGTCAATTTCAGAAGAATAGTAGCAAAGGCGGAGTGGGAGGTCAGACTCGTCGCCAAAGTAAAAAACAAGCTAGGAACACTTATAATTTGATAACATCAACCCACGTGGGCCACACCCTGTAGGAATGAGTAAAAGGGCACAAGAAAGGTATATATAGGAGGCGAGGGTCTAGAAGAAGTCAATCTTCAATATCAAGTAAAAGCCTATGCTAGAGATAAAATTTACAACAGTTGACGCAACAAGGGCTGTTTTCCTCACCAAGACCCATTCATTATTGTAGTGCATCAAACTACATTGTGAAGAAGGTTTCCGTTAATTTCGGGATCTCCGTTAATGTCATCTTCAAAGTTGCGTATGATTAGATGAAACTTCCCCCAAAGGTCTTAACCAAGTCCTGAACCGATTTTTGGCTTTAATAATATTGCCACCATCCCAATGGAATCTGCATGTTTTCTTATTACCGCTAGGGCTGCCTCACTGCGTAAGTCATTCTCTGCCAGCTTCTTAGTTATCAACTATTCCTCACTATACAATGCCTTCTAGGGAAGACAAGCTTTGGTAGATATAGGGGCTATCATATCCTTAAAAGATATGCTTATGAAGTATAACACTCTCACGGAGATAGGGACAGTCAAGGACGAACAAGTTTTAGCTAGAGAATTGTACAGTGAAAACCTTAATTTTGGAAATAAAATTATTTGAAATTATTCTGGTGTCTTTTCTAATATTTATAATGGCAACAATAATAAAGAACATGAACCAATTCATAAAACTTCACCGGTACTAAGTACCGAAATTAGTGTGGAAATGGATAATCTTGCACCACTGAAATCAGCAAAGAAAAAAAACATACATGCACATGATTGGTACCGATAAGTATAATTTAGTTTATGCACATACTTCTTTGAAGAAGCCTAGAAACAGGCTTCCTCGGTAAACTCAGCACCGGAGGAGGAAATGAAAAGTGAAATAGACCTGAGATTAGGGGCATCAAAGAAAGAGCTAAAGCTAGTAGATGACCTCGAAGATGTACAAATAGATCCAGAAGTCCCCAGAAAGATTCTAAAAATTAGAATGAACCTCGATGCGGATGAATGTACTAATCTAATAAACTTTCTAAAAAGATCAACAGAAGTATTTCCCTGGGCATATTTAGACATGATAGGAATCGATCCAGCCGTGATCTTTCATGCACTCAACATTAACCCCAATTCCCATCTAGTCAGACAAAAGCACAATAACTCTAGGTCGCAAAAGGTATAACGCTCTACACGAAGAAGTTAAAGGAGAATTGATTCATTAGGTAAGTATACTTCCCAAAGTGGATTACTAACCGAGTGCTTGTAAGGATGCCCAATAGGAAATGGAGAACTTGTATAGACTTCACCGACCTCAATAAGGCTTACCCAAAGGATATTTTTCCTCTGCCTAGAATTGACCAATTAGTAGACGCTACCAATGGGCATGAACTTCTCTCATTCGTAGATGTGTATTCAAGGTACAATTAGATAGCTATGTTCGAGCTAGATTAGCAACATACTATCTTTAACAGATGAAGGGTTGTACTGCTACAAAGTTATGTCATTCGAGCTCAAGAACACGGGGACAACCTACCAAAGATTGGTCGGTACTACGTTTGTAGAATAAATTGGAAAGGATGTTGAAGCATATGTAGACTACGTGCTGGTTAAGTCCAAAGTGGCATTAAGCCATGTCCAAGATTTAGAGCAGTCTTTTGGAGTCCTAGAGCAATACAATATGAAGCTGAACCCATTAAAATGCACATTATCATTAAGTCAGCAAGATCTTAGGATACATTGTAAGTGCACAAAGCATTGAAGCAAATCCTAAGAAGATTGAGGCGATAAGAGGGACGGGAATCCCAAAAAAGCCAAAGGATCTGATGAGTCAAAATGGCAGCGTAGCGGCACTAAAAGTATTTATATCCAAAGCAACAAACGAGTGCATCCTATTCTTCGATCAGGTGAAGAAAGGGCGAAACTTGAATGGACTGAGGAATGCGAAGCTGCATTTCAGAATCTAAAGGATCATCTAGTCAATACTCCTATAATATCAAAACTAGTGGCAGGTGAGAACTTGTACGTTTATTTAGCAGTAACTAATAAAACTATTAGTGCTGCAGTGAAACGAGAAGACGAAGGGGCCAAAAGGCCCATTTACTTCATAAGAAAGCGGCTACCAGGAGTAAAACTAACCCACTCAGTCATTGAAAATCCAATTAACAACCTACTCCTTATAGCAAGGAAGTCGCGTCCCAATTTCTAGGCGCACCCATCAATGTCCTTGCAAACAGACCTCTCAGGCAGACACTGTAAAAGCCAATGATGTCAGGCCACCTATTGAAACAAGCAATGAAGCATAGTTAGTATGGCATCATCTATTATACCAAAAAGGTAATCAAATGCAAGGCACTTGTAGACTTCATAGTAGAATGCATCTTACCAGTTGATACCCAATCAAAAGAAGAAGCTAGCACCCCACAGTTATGGCAGTTGTTCATAGATGGAGCAATAAATGAACAGAAGGCGAAAATTGGGTACATGCTGATCATTCCAAACGGACAGAAGCTGTACGGAGCAGTGCAACTCTATTTCAAAGCAACCAACAATATGGTGAAATATGAGGCTCTACTTGCAGGCCTAAGGATAGCCTAGGTAGTGAAGGTAACCCATATTAAAATTCATAGTGTTTCCCAACTAGTTGTGAACCAAGTGCAAGGTAATTACCAAGCGAAGGAACCAAACTTAACCATATATGTGAAACTGTCTAAGAAGATGCAATAGCACTTTAAACAATTGGGACAAAACAAATTCCACATGAAAAAACACATCCGTAGACTCCTTAGCTAAGCATACTAGTACCAAAGTGGCTAGTGAAATAAAGGTAGTACTAATTAAGCATCAAGCAGAGCCAAGTATAATGGAATCAAAATCGGATACTAGTCCTTACTTGAGTCTAGTGGGCCACCATTAAAGGAATGGGAGATCAGGAGATAGTGAGGAATCAAGAGCAACCCTCGGCTGAATACTCGTTTCAGCAAACCGAGGAGAATAACTAGATGATTCCCATTATGCAATTCTTGCTAAATGGGATCTTACCTCAAAATTGGAATGAAACCCAAAAAATAAGATATCAGGCTCCATGCCACTCTTTCATTGATGGATCATTATATAAGAGAAGGTACTCGACCCCTTAACTTAGGCGTATTTCTAAAGAAGAGAGCGCACGAGTCATGCGAGAGGTGCACGAGGGCCAATGCAGAGATCACTTAAGGGGAAACAAATTAGTAGAGAAAGTATTAAGGCATGGTTACTATTAGCCTACGATGCATCAAGATGCAAATGAATTTGTGTGGAGATGTGACCGAAGTCAATGATTTGCAAGTATCCCTAAATAGCAATCCTATAAGCTCATACAACTTGCAAGCATATGGTTGTTCGATGTTTAGGGATAGATCTGATAGGACCACTTTCGATGTCAAAGAGAGGAGCCAAATATGTATAGTAGCAATAGACTACTTCATTAAGTGGGTGGAGGCAAAACCACTGGCCAGGATCATTGTGAAGATGATAGTCACATTCATGGTAAGGAACCTAATCACTAGATTGGGATTCCCCACAAGATCATTTCCGACAATGGTACTGTTTAAAAGTAAAGAGTTCACTAAGCTTTGTGAGAAGAATGATATAATAAAATGTTTTTCTTCAGTTGCTCATCTACAAGAAAATGGGTAGGTAGAAGCTGCAAATCAAAACATCAAAAGGCTACAGAAAGCAAAAGGGAAATAGGCAAAATAACTATCTTTAGTACTATAGGATTACTGAACTTCAACCAGATCTCCAACTGGCCATCCCCCTTTTTCACTAACCTATGGATATAAGGTTGTGCTTCCTATTGATGTGGAGTTCCCATCACATAGGAGAAGACATACATGTAGAAAAGAATAGGAAATTGAAAGAAGCTTCCTTAGAACTCATCCAGGAAGGAAGTGATGAAGCGGTAGTAGTATTGGCCACATATTGGCAAAGGATGAAGAAGAATTATAACGTCAGGCTCAAGGAGAGAAACTTCTGTAAGGGGAATTCAGTACTGCGAAGAGTAATGGCCAATACGAAGAATCTAACAAATGGAGTGTTAGGTCCGAATTGGGAAGGCCCACTAGTCATAGCAGAGGTATTGGAAAATGGGCCATATCGACTATCAAGACCTGATCGAAACCTAGTTCCATGAATTTGGAACTCAGAGCACCTCAGACCTACTATGTATGATTTACATTGCTCATGTACAATGTAATTACTATTATGAAGTAATAACATAATAACTGGACGTATGGATATTAGATATCCCAAACTAGTATAAAAATGCCTTTATGTTGATTTTATTGACATATTTGAATACTTATGCTGGATGTTGAGATATTAGACGACCCAAACAGCCATCAAAATACTTTTCAGTGCAAAATGATTTCTTAAGCAAATTGGACGTATGGATATTAGACTGTCCAAACAAGTTATTAGAGCAGCTTATAACAAAGCTCGGCTTCATAACCAAACTGTTCATAGAGATATTGGATGGCCTGAACCAATATAAAAACACCACATGATTAGCTTTGCTAACATAACACAATGGACATATGGATATTAGACAGCCAGAATAGTACGAATAATCATGCACATGAGAAGGTTGTAAAAACATGACCTCGCTTATCAGTTAAATATTCTTCTACCCTAAACTAGCAGAGCAGACCATGCCAAGCGTATGAATGTGAACCTCTCTGTAAAATGGGGGGCGGGTCATGCCCCATATATAGTAAAATACGCATGTCATAAGCTCAGTTCTGCATTCATGAACTGCACAAGAAAAACGGTTTTCATAACTCACCGCTATCGTTTAATGATTACACTAATAGTGCAACATATAAACGACAATATTAATTTCTAAAATGAGAACAGTGATGCTAAACAAAACTTCAGTCCACCCCAAATATGGTGCAGATCGCTCCAAGCACACAAACAAACAATCTTTCATAACTCAATGCCATCGTTCAAAAACTACATTGATAGCACAGAACATAAAAAATAACAACAATCTCAGAAATGAGAACTGTAATGATGAACAAAAGATAATAAATAATTTCTTACAGATCACCACCATCGTTCGATGATCATGCCAACTATATGGATTATAAACAACAAACGGTCTATCCCCAAATAACAGAGCCGACCATGCCAAACGCACGATAGAGCTTACATGGAAGACAACATCCAAAAAGTAGATCACTGGATGCAAAGAGCAAGAATAGGAAGAGACAAGTCTACATCGATTTGTTATAGGTGAAAACTTGGGAGGAAAGATGTTACACCCTTGTTTCACAAGATGAACTAAAGAAAATTAAATAAGGCGCAAAGCCGAAAGAACTGACCTCACAATAAAAAGTCAAAAGGATAAGAGATGGGAGTAATCCAGCTGGTATTGCCCAAAGGCTGGTCTGCAGTCATGATACTTGATCCAACCAAATGACAAGAGCCAAAAGGAAGGAAGCCGCAATAGAACAAAATACCCGCTTATAATATAAGCTATAGAAATACCAAAAATAGATGATGAAGTACTGTACCCGGAAGGCATAATAAAAGAATGACTGAACTGCACTGTCGACATTCCTAGAGGTCAGACTTTGTTAACACCCTTAAGTCGAATCTGCACTATGCATACTGAAGGCTGCCATGTGAAGTCAAAAGCATCCCGAAGGGCTACACATAGGCCACTCGAGCGACGCACCACTGTAGATCCACACTTACAGGAAAGAAGCAAAGATATATTATCTCCTTTACCAATAACCCATGCACTAAGAGCAACTCAGATTACAGGCAGCTAAGAACAATCGCACACCAATTAGTACAGCCTCACTAAACGTGCCAGCCATGGCCTAAAACTGATGAAGCAACTTTTACTGTCCTCCCAAGAATCCGAATGTAGATTCAACTCAAATTTGATTTTCTCATCGCCATTTCAAATGATCCCACCATAATTTTAAGAATTCGTGCTATCCTTTCAAACTTTCCACCAAGAACACTTTGGTAATCTAGATATATTAAACAGATAACGTGGATGGATGACACCTAACAAGATCTAAGGATTGAAACACAACGACGAGAAATAAATTATCTCGATCCACGTGCACCATCATACTATAAATAGAAAAAACATTTTAGCAAGAATGGAACTTTTACATTTTTCGCTTTTAATACTTTTAAGATTTTATTGTACTCTCTACCATGAAAATCTGTACCATAACTGAAAAAGGAAGAAAGATTTCCCACATGGATGTAGGAGTCAATCTGAACCACGTAAATTCCTTGTGTCCTTTACTATTTATGCGCTTTGTCACTTACATACCTAGTTTTCAATACTAAATCTTACCTTTTCTATATTGGAATTAAATACTAGCACGATTTGACATTTTAAAAACAGTTAAAGTAAAACAACTTAATTGTGTAAGCATTCAGCGGCTTTTTACTACCTAACAGTAAATTTAGTTTTGCTAATTCAAAATCGCTCAGGTAACTAGTTCGGTAATTACATCTTCTTCAGTAGGAGTGTTGTAAGACAAAAATCTTGCTAACACTTGGTTTATGCAACAACCCGCGATTACCAACACATTGATCCAAAGCCTAGTTTGACTTTCGAACTCGTGTCATACCAAGAAATACGAGTTGTTGGGTTTTTATAACATTATAGAGCATAATTATGAGAGTAAGTTCCAAGACATTCTACACTTTCAAATCTTATAGTGGAAGGAATTAAAATGTAAGTACCGAGAATAGACATTTCAAAAATACAGTCTCCAAAATACTTTAATTGTTATGTACAATATTTCAATGTACAACATATGTTTTGTATATTTTTAGTACAGTAAATAACTACATGATGGACAACAAGAATGTGAGAACTCCAATATGAAGCTCCTTTCTTTATGTACTATACCTAATCAACCACAAAACTGTCATCTTGTGGTGGGAAAAAATGGAGGAGGGAGTGGGTCAAACAAAAGTCCGGTAAATGAGTATAAGGTTAATATGTGATGATTCTATGTAGTTACTTCAATTCTACTCTAGATAATAAGTGTCTGTGAATTACTAAGGTCTGTTACCTAAAGGTTCTTATCCAATAGATTCTTATGCAACAATTTGTGTAGGCTAATACAATGAATCGAACTAAGGATCACCTCTCATATCTAACGTCCGGTCGCTGCTCATAAAGCCACTCAATGTAAACAATGTCGTTAGGCTACAAAACAAGTGAACACCACCTCAACGCTACTAAACATGGAAAATCCGCCCACTTGGCTACCAACCATGGAAACGCCACCACTAGGCTATTGTCGGCTAAATTCTCACTACTATCACATCCACTAGGCTATTATGGGCGAACCTCCCACTATAGTCACCGCCACTAGGCTACTAGGAATGTTCCCTGTTACTATGCCTAGAGAGAAAGAACCCGAGATGTCGACTTATCGTAATGCCTCATCATTTACATTCCCTTCTACCTCTTGATTATACAGTTGGTCTCTTATTGCATGCTCCGGGTCCTCCTTTCTAATTGTACCATGTGCGTTAGGAATTTATGAATACTAGGACCTCTCATTGTGCCATACCAGCTCTATCAAACATCCACTCCTGCTGCACGACCACTGTTGGAACCTTCTACTAGTGCCAATCGCGAATGTATATCATCTCAAACCAATTACTATCCTAAATTGGGTAAATATTTGCCCAACACCGCCTCAACCTAGCATCCACTCATAGGGAACTAACTTCCCTATAAGTCCTGACATTCATCTAATTTCTCTTGAAAGGCCCATAACAATTCATGTTTATATAAATTTTTATTTATAAATTTCGAGCCTTAGGCCGAGGTCTAGGTTGCTAGTTTCCAATATGAACAGTCGGTCGTCTGTACCCAACATTCGAACGCTACATGTCGACCACTACTTGACGACCACTAGGATTTCCAGGTTGACAGTTGTCAATTTTTTAATCATGTCGTTTGCAGTGTTTTATTAACCCTAATATACAAAGCGACTAGTTTAATTGTCAAATTACAATTCAATTTAGGGTTTGCAAATTTGATAATAGTAGTACCTAAACAATTAATTTGATTAGCAAGTCACAATAATTCCAATTCTAGGGTTTTAGATTCAAATCTAATTTTATCAATTTAATCACAGGAGCGGTATGCTAGCATCAAGTTAGGTTTAGCAAGTATAGTCATTTCAGTTTCCACCCATCTAGATCATAAAGAATAGATCAATTGATCATAAAGAATAGATCAATTTTAACTGTAATCAATAACTATTAAGTTTATTCCCACCCACCTCAAGCCTAAGCTCTTCCTATTTGCTTTGCTTTAGAATTTCCACTTCGTATGCTAGCGCCGCTTGCTCCTTCTTGATTCAATTGATTGCATTCTTCTAGGTAGGTTTTTATTTTTATTTTAGAAGAATTTTAGTGTCAGAGGAGAGGTTAGAATTGGTTGAAGTTTCATTAAAGTGAACTTTTCTATTAGTTCAAGGATTAGCTTAGATTCCAATTTATAGAGATTAAAGGTGAATTTAGGGCGTTGATTTGGGCTAGAAAATATTTTACTAACATCAAGGACAGTCATCAACACTTCGACATGAAGGAATGGTCAGAACCATCGAATAATGCTTCAAGCTGTACTCTAGGTTTCCTGCATTTAAGTTTCATGATCTATCCAAGGAAGCCTATGGTCATAGGTCGACCATTCAAAGATGGAGGTCGGCCCTGAAACATTTTTTCTTCTTATTTTATTTCAAATCTTTCCATGCTTGACTTCTCCATATGAACTCCATTTTTGAAGTGTTATATATGAAAATCATCCTGAAAATTGCTACGAACGCAAAGGTGCAAGTTTCGTAGCCAAATTTAGGTATCTAGGGAAATTTTATTTTTAGTCCTCGTTTTAATTAAATATACTTTCCTTATTAAATTTCCATCTAAATGTCTATTAAATTCTTGTTAAACTTTACATAAATATTGGGGTGTTACATTCTCTCTCCTAAAAGGATTCTATCCTCATAGTCTTAAAGGATGGAACAATGTTACTCATACACATAGCAAGCAATACTACAATCATCTACTCATCCATCATCAATGGCAATCATTGTCCTTAGAAACTTTCTAAGGGAATATGTACATATATATATATATATGCAACGTTCAATGCACATGAACTTATGCTAATGCAAAATGTGGTCTGTCTACTGATCCAATTGACCTTATGTTATGTAGATGCACATGTCATGCATCCAAATGTATGCAACATCCTAAATAAGCGCACTACAATTCTATATGTATGCACAACCACTTCATCTATATGCAACATCCATTTATAGGATAAACAACATTCAGCATCCATGTATATCATATAAAACAAACCATACAATAATAAAGGACAATGTGAATGTGTGTGTATGACCTGGAGAGTATACTGCTCTAACCACGTAAAAGAATACGATTCAAACAATACATTCATTAGCATCCATCATCCATAACATGTCCTATTGACATGTTTACAACATTCCTACCATCCAATGGTCTCTACCAAAGCTAGAACCTATTTGCAAAAATAGTCTTTTCTAACTAAAATGGAAACAAGATAGAAAAGAGTTCAGGATGGGTAGCTCAGACTTTCTTCTCGAGCTCTCATATACTCTCAACTGGATCTTTTCTCTACTAGATTCTGGCTAGTTAATTATCTCATTATAGAGTTGATTATCCCATGTCCAAAAATATGGGTGGGTGTATGACAAACAAGGGACTCACCTATCCTTTTTAACCTCCCTAACCAACTTTCACTACTTACCAAAATTTCCAACTCAACTATATATGCATCAGTAACCTTCAACAATCCTTACTACTAACCTAAGTGTCGTCTTCACCATGCTAAATAACTTAAGTGTAAGTATGCTCTCGCTAACTGTAGCTCCATAAAATCTTAAATGCACAACAACATACTATCTTAATTGTTATAGTGGTGTGATATCCCGGAAATTTTGACAATAACAATTTAATAATTTATGTCAAAATTTAATTGATTTGACAATAATGTTAATAATGAATTTGAATTAAAATTAATAATCTTCTTTAAAATAAATATTTAAACTGATAATCTATCTTTAAAGGCTAATAAAATTTTTTATATTTGTAATGTATACATATCTATATATATTATAAATAGATAATCTTTGTTTTAAATTAAATATATATAGGCATGTTTTCTTATTCTAATATTTTTGATAAATTAAAAATTGAATTTAATTTGATATTAAGCTATTAAATAAATAACCATATGATTTTAATACTCAAGATAAAAACTTAATTATTTAAAATTGATTTTAGCTTAAGTTTAAATTTATATAAAAAGGTTTGTTTTTTTTTAATATAGCTTGATAAAATAGGTAATGTATTAAATAAAAGACAAATTCTTTCATGAATTATTTTAATAATGAGTTATATTTAAACTATATTGATAATGTAATATTTTTACAAATGGATTTTTAATATAAATAAAAATTGTTATCTTAAATTTATATATGTGTATTTTGATAGGAAAGCTATGATTTGTAAATTTGAAATAACATCTTTCAAATATGTTTAAAATAAAACAAATCTTAAATATATTAAACACAAACATAAATCAAATGTATGATGATAACATAGGTATAAAAAAAACAGTAAATGAATTAAGTAGTGGATAGTTTAAGTCTAAAATAAAAAGAAAAGTAAATCTGTAAATTGTTTAAGTATAAAGAGTATATGAATATAAATTAAACAAACCAAAACAAATGACTTAAACAACTTCATATGAAAATAAAGCATAACCAGGAAAAAAAGTAAAATATGTATATAACCTGTAAAATAAATAAGCAAAAGAAAAATCTACCAACATCAAAATAAACATCTATATACAAAACAAAAAGTATATATGCAGGTACAAATAAAAAGATACAAACCAGACATTGTAATATTTGTCGCCTGCAAAATAACATACAAGGCAAGTACAAGTAAGAAAGGATACAAACCATGCAAAAATAAACAAGATAGACAAAAGACAAATTAGATAAAGAGTAAACAAAAAGTACATAGGCATTTTATACTTTCATCTCAGCATACAAATGAAGTCAATTCGAAATCTAAATAAGCATTTTAGCCTCCTTTTGAAAAATCTGCCTAATAAAAACAAAAATAAAATCTATGATCAAAGATAATATTGTACCAGTAAAGAGCAAACCAGTAAACACCTTCCCCTGTAATCTTTCCCTTATAAATATACATATCTTCCACTTCTTTTCGTTTATAAAACATATCTAACCAGAAACATAAGTAAGTTTTTTATTTACAAACTTAAACTGCATCAAAACAAAAGAAAAGATGATTTAGAGGAAGAGCAAAACAGTTTATAGATTTCAAAGTTCAAACTATTTTCAAAAACCAAGTTGTGCTCTGTCCATCTTCCTAAATAAAGGTGAGTAACACTTTTAAATAACTTGAGCTTTAAAATCTGTTGCATGCTAATATTTGGATGCTCAATATATTTGTGTGAATATTTGTATATATTCTTTTCTCTGGGTATTTGTGTGATGAAATTACTGCATATTGTATACCCTACAAGATATCCTGTTAAAAATCTAAAGCTTCAAATTCAAACTGCTTTTCAAAAATCAAACAGTTGCAAGTAAAAATGCTCTGTCTTCACTTTAAGGTAAATAACTTCATATTTTAAAACATAAATGTTAACTATCACTTGCCTGTAAATGAGTATGCTTTGAATGCTTGGTTTGTGATGATTCTTTTGTGTATATATATACATAAGTACTGTTATGTTCCTGTTTGACTGTGTTTGTTTAAAACTAAGATTTTGATAAAAGTCTTTACCACTTGATCTGATCCCAGTTAGGAATTAAGGCCTAAACAAAAGTTGTTGTTAGTATAGATTTATGTTTAAAAAAAATATTTGTAATTAAGATAAAGTAAAACCTGATTACTCTGTAAAACAAATAAGAGTAGAGCAAACTTAGAATCAGTAAGATTTCAAACATGTTAGTTCATTGATTCAGATATATAACTCGAATCCCTAAACAAAGCCTTGATTTTAAAAACAAAAATCATATTATTTTTTTAGTAATGGGATATAGGAGCAGCTTTAAGTTTGTCTGTTTGGGGTTTTTGGGAATCACTGGTGATCCCAGTGATTGGGAAGGTTAAGATTTTCTCTGAGGTAGACTAGTGATCGTAGATGCTAGGAAAAATGGGTGATGGTGATGAAGCTCACCAAGAAAGATGCGGAAGTGGTTTTTCCTCGAGAAACCTAGTTTTTTGCAGTATTTTTTGTTTCTTCTCGTTCGATGATCAGAGGCGATCGAGTGCAGCGAGCTTCAGGGAGGTGGAAGTTGACGTGAAGAGGGAGGCGACGCCGGAGTTTCAGACGTGACGATGGTCGGAGCATGGGGAACGAGACGTTTCCAGGTTGAGGTGGAGATGCGCTTAGGTTTCCAGGTTTGGTTATTAAACTCGAATTTGATTTCGAGTCGAGTTGAGGGATTTTTGATGATCGAGTTGGGTTTTGGAGATGCCAGTGGACGTGGGAAGATCGCCGTCGATGGTCGGAATCGACCGAGGCTGCTGGGCATGTGCACAGTGCACATTTGTGTTGATGCTTGTTGTTTCTGGGTTTGATCGGGATGGAAATCGAGTTTATTCGAGTAGTTCGAGTATCTTACTCGAAGTATTTAGGGTTTTGTCTCGAGTATTAGCAGGCCTAGTGAAGTTGTGTTGCAGGGGATTGTTGCTCGAGTTTCACTCGAGTGATTCGAGTGTTGGACTCGAAGAAATTTGGGGTCTTGCTCGAAGAAGTTTTTGTTTATCTCGGGTATTTTAGCTACAGGTTTTAAAACCTGTAAGTTTTATAAAAATTTTAAAACTGGGTTTTTAAATGAAAAATAGATATTTAAACAAGGTTTAAATCAAGTTAAGTTTGGTTTCAAAGTAGTTAGAATCTCAGTTTTTAAATAAATAAAGTTTTTAAATTTAAAATTGTTTTAAACAAATTTGAACGATAAAGTGAATTTTTAAATTTAATTTGAATTCAAAATGAAATCTTGTTTAAATTCTTTTAATCTTCTATTTTAAGATAATTATTCTTTAAGTTGTAAAATAAAAAGGAGTTTGGAATTGTTTTAAACTTGTTAAGATTAATTTAATTTCATTTTAAATCTTAAATTTAAAATGAAATTTAAAAGTAAATGTAAATTAAATTGTTTTAGATATCTTATTAATGATAAATTGATCATTAAATAGAAAAATGTTTTAAAGATTTAAGGATTTGTAATTATTAAGTTAACTAAATGGATAATTAATGACTAGAATTAATTAACTTAGAAATTAAGAGTTTAAATTTATTTAAATAAGATATAAGTAAATTAATTTAAGATAAATCAATTGGTAATTAAGAAATCATTGATTAAATAAGGTTTAATTTTTAATTAATGATTAGCAATCAATTAATGAATTAATTGAGGAATAATTAATGAGTTATTAAGATTAATAAAAATGTAATAGATAATAAATCTTAGTTAATTACTTTAGGAAAAGTAATTAAAGAATTTTAAATAGATAATGAAGGTCATTAACTAAGATTATGAAATAATCAATTAATGGGATTAATTTTAATAATTAATTAAATTATTATTTAAAATAAGCAATTGTGGATTGCTAAGCATAATTACTAAATGGAAGTAATTAAGGAATTAATTACTCATTGTAATTAATTCAGTTTAATATGAATTGTTTAAGTTAGTTAGTTAAGTTTAATTAATTTAAATAATCATATGATGATGATATAAGTATAATTACTTAGGGAAGTAATTAATGATAATTACTTGATGTAATTAACTGAATGTGATTTTATAATGAAAGTAATTGGAATATAATTACTTTGCATAATGAATCAAGGGATTAATTTAAAGAAAATTAATTAAGGAGTAATTAATTTATTTGATGGAGTAATTAAGGGAAGTTAATTACTGAATGGTATTAATCAGGGGTGATTAATAAGTGTGATTTAATTGAGATTAATTACTTAAGGTAATTGATTTTAAAGGGTAATTAATTAAGATGGACTAGAAACCAATTATAAATATAATTAAATGATGAATTTAAGGATTGATCAATTAAGATCAATTAACCAATAATAAGTAATTAAAAAAGAAATTAATTAGTGTAATTAAAGATTTAAGTAATTAATTATAGTTAATCGATTTAATAAGTAATTAGAGGTTAATTTCTGTATTTAGTTAAGGTTAACTAATTTGTGAAAATAAAGTGAAGGATAATTACTTGGAGGTAATTAAAGTTAATTAATCAAGAGTGATTAATTAAATTGATTAATTGGATGGTGTGAAATTAACTGATGGAGAATTAATTAATAGATATATAAGCAAGATTTAAAAAGGTGAAGAAATTAATTTAATTTACTTTAAATTAATTAGAGATGATATAATTAATTTAATTCATTTTAAACTAATTATAGCTGATATGATTGCTTATATATGGATTGATGATATTGTTTACTTTGAATGGATTGAGATCTCAAATATGAGGTTAACGATTGCTATGTGATAGGTATGCTCTGATTTAAGTATGATGTTAATACGGATTATCTGTTGTGATGATAATATAGATTATCTGTTTATATTGATGTCGACTATCTATTATGACATTGTGAATTATCTATCTGTGTGCATATGGATAATTGAACTGAATTGTTTTAAACTTTAAAATAACTTGGCCTTAAAAGATACGTTTTGGATTTCGATGAGACCGGGATCGGGTTTCCATATTTGGACATCCGAAAACCACATCGATCCAAATTAATCGTTAGGTCGTAAATTCTCAAGTGAAGATTCAGAGTGCAAGGGTTATCGTCGTTAACTCTGAGGGTGATTCCAAAATAAGTGTAACGAGATAATGCCTTCGGTTTCGTTCGAACCCGAAACGAACTTATATGAATTGAATGCTTTCAAAACATCGTCAGGTGGGCGATGAGCATTCTAGGAGATATGTTCTGTAAGGTAATCGCAGCCTCAAGCCTCATCAACCGGGAATGGCTAAAACAGGGGAGGTGCAGCAAGGTTAGTTGGGTCATGCCCAAGCAGGACAAGATTTTCCCATCTAGATGTCCCTTTTTATTCGGCTGTGTAGACAGTTGTGAGCTCCAACTGTAG
Organism: Allium cepa; assembly: GCA_030765085.1. Lineage (NCBI taxonomy): Eukaryota > Viridiplantae > Streptophyta > Magnoliopsida > Asparagales > Amaryllidaceae > Allium > Allium cepa. Next base: position 41,302,741 of record CM060946.1, read on the forward strand.
GGGTTGTCTTGTTCGGGACTGTTCAGTAAGGAATGGTTCCGGCCTTGTGTTGTAGGGGAGCGGGCGTACTCCTCGGTACGTTGATCTAGGCCGCGTACTGTGACGGGCGGTACCCCAGTAGCCCTACCATTGTATGGAATCCACAATCCAATAAGTGCCAACGGTTTTGATTGTATTACCCACTTTTGTGGCTAGTAGCTGGAATTTAATAATGTAACAATTTCGGCCATTTTATATTTACTTGAAAACCCTAGACACTATTATAATATCATAGAATTTCCTATTAAATGATTTGGTTAGCGTAAGGTAAAAACTTACCATATTTATTTGTGGGAAGTCTTACGTGATACCTTTTTTTCAAAGATTTTCAAAGTTAAGCAACTTTAACCAGTTACTCATACCAGACCCATGTCTGACCCGGAGTTTATTTCTGTTTTTCATAAACTCTCGGGTACTCAAATTTTTACGAGTAGCCAAGGGATTCAGGTTAGCTTTGACGACTTCTGGAGGAGCAATGAGCAGGAGGCTTCAGCGTTGTGTGTATATATATATATATAGTTCCGCTGTGTTGGTATCTCTGTGTTGTATTGTATATTGAATTGTATAACTAGATAGGTGTTTATAACTGTCTAGTAGGTGATGTATTATCTGTGTAACTCTGATGGATGTTGTATATTGTGTAAATACTTATGTGATTAATATAATTTATTCATTCTGCTGTGAGATTCTGATGTTGTTATTCTTTCTTCTCTATCTTTTCTATTTTCTCATCGCTTTCTTTCTTCAAGATTAAACAGATTTCTGGAGTCAAAAACCCGGGTCGTCACAGTTGGTATCAGAGTGCCAGGTTGAGCGAATACCTAGGCTCTTGAGTGAATTCTTTCTTGAGAGAGCGTATTTGTAATTTTGATATATATATATTTCTACCTATTTGTTGGGTTACCTGTTCGAGTTTTCCAATGAGTTATAAAGGTAGATAGGGTAGTGTTGTGTGTAACACGAATACCAATGTTTGGAGTTTGAATATTTGAGGTTGGAAGTATATTTGTCGAAACTATAGACCTATTACTGTTTCGAGTGAGCTTTGGGTGGTGTAAGGATTTCATCGATCTCTGAAGGAAACCTATTAAGGTTCGGAGTTCACTTTTGAAGCATAAGTTTGGATGAGCTAGAGTTTGGACCCGTCGGTTTGGCATGAGCAAGTACGAATATCTTACCTCAGGATGTAGTAGCGGTGTGATGAGACACAGTGACTATGGAAGTCTCCGAAGATGTTTCTTTGGGATCAGTTAAGGAGGTGTATCTGCTTCGATGTTGGGCTGAGTTCAGTAGACTGTTTTTGTTGGTTCGAGGTCCGAGTTCTCGAAGAGCTTTATTTTGGAATTCTTTAGCATCTGTGGCAGCAGTGCAGCTCGGAGTGTTCTAGGTGCCATCAAGGAGATCTTCTGGTTTGGCAGTTTTCTTGAACAAATTTCAGGAGCAGCAAAGTGATTCCATTTCTTCGATGGATTGGCTAATTAAGTGTAGGTTGTTCTGTTTGGTAAAGAGAGAGCAGTTTTTCTTTGGTAGTGGGCTAGATTGATCGCAAAAGTGACTTGCGATTGTCTGAGTGTTCTCTTGGGTTATATGATTTTTCTGGATGTCTTCAGGAAGTCTGAGTTTTGTCCGTGTCTGGAGATTGAGTTTGGTATCTACTGGATTCCAAGAGTGGTACCGAAGGTTCAGCTTAGTAGTAGGATGATTTTTGGCAAATGAGTTTGGTGAAGCAGCTCGGGTTTTGGAGAAACTTCTGAGTTTCTGTTAGGGATCTGTTGAACCATAGTTCTTAGATGTGTTGTCCAGTTTGTCCTCGTGATCATCATCAGCATTTCATCTGCTCAGTCAGAGTTGCGCAGTGGAAGCATGGTGGTAGCTGTTTGGTGTGGAAACAATTGAAATTTGCAGTGTTTGGATTAGAGAGTTTTATGGATAAGTAAGGAAGGAATTTGGATTTCCGAAGACGAGGAATTTGGAATTCGAAGTAGAGACTTTGTTTTTATTGGGGTTTTCTTCGATTAATGGGAACTATAAGATTGGATAAGATTGGGAAGCTAGCTCCAAGATATTTGGATCTTTTTCTGTTGTTCTTTTTAGAATTAGTAATTGGTCTTCAGGAGTGAATTGCCAGTTTGGATAACTGAAATTCGGAGTGTTTCACGTATCTTTGAGAAAGTACGTGTATGAACTATCTCTGATTATAGAACCAGCAGTTCAGGGAATTTTGGTTGTTGAGTCGGACTTGAGTTTAGTCTGATATTTTGATTTGTTTTGTAGATCCAGATGAGTAGAAACTCAATAGCTTAGTAATATTGATTGTTTGGATTCTGTAAAGAGTGTATCCCAATATTTATACTTGGGGAAACTCGAGAAAATTCTATTTAGAATTTTATCTGGACAACTAGATTTGTAGATTGGATGAATTGGTTGCTATGGTTGCTAGCATATGATTTATATCTGCCTGTGTTTAAAAATTAAATCTGTAATTGGATTACTAAATTACCTTTGTTTTAAATTTCAAGGACGAAATTTGTTTAAGAGGGGAAGAATGTGATATCCCAGAAATTTTGACAATAACAATTTAATAATTTATGTCAAAATTTAATTGATTTGACAATAATGTTAATAATGAATTTGAATTAAAATTAATAATCTTCTTTAAAATAAATATTTAAACTGATAATCTATTTTTGAAGGCTAATAAATTGTTTTATATTTGTAATGTATACATATCTGTATATATTATAAATAGATAATCTTTGTTTTAAATTCAATATATATAGGCATGTTTTCTTATTCTAATATTTTTGATAAATTAAAAATTGAATTTAATTTGATATTAAGCTATTAAATAAATAACCATATGATTTTAATACTAAAGATAAAAACTTAATTATTTAATATTGATTTTAGCTTAAGTTTAAATTTATATAAAAAGGTTTTTTTTATTTTTTCTTAATATAGCTTGATAAAATAGGTAATGTATTAAATAAGAGACAAATTCTTTTATGAATTATTTTAATAATGAGTTATATTTAAACTATATTGATAATGTAATATTTTTACAAATGGATTTTTAATATAAATAAAAATTGTTATCTTAAATTTATATATGTGTATTTTGATAGGAAAGCTATGATTTGTAAATTTCAAAATAACATCTTTCAAATATGTTTAAAATAAAACAAATCTTAAATATATTAAACACAAACATAAATCAAATGTATGATAATAACATAGGTATAAAAAACAGTAAATGAATTAAGTAGTGGATAGTTTAAGTATAAAATAAAAAGAAAAGTAAATCTGTAAATTGTTTAAGTATAAAGAGTATATGAATATAAATTAAGAAACAAACCAAAACAAATGACTTAAACAACTTCATATGAAAATAAAGCATAACCAGAAAAAAAGTAAAATATATATATAACCTGTAAAATAAATAAGCAAAAGAAAAATCTACCAACATCAAAACAAACAATTATATACAAAAAAAAGTATATACGCAGGTACAAGTAAAAAGATACAAACCAGACATTGTAATATTTGTTGCCTGCAAAATAACATACAAGGCAAGTACAAGTAAGAAAGGATACAAACCAGGCAAAAATAAATAAGATAGACAAAAGACAAATTAGATAAAGAGTAAACAAAAAGTACATAGGCATTTAATACTTTCATCTCAGCATACAAATGAAGTCAATTCGAAATCTAAATAAGCATTTCAGCCTCCTTTTGAAAAATCTGCCTGATAAAAACAAAAATAAAATCTATGATCAAAGATAATATTGTACTAGTAAAGAGCAAACTAGTAAACACCTTCCCCTGTAATCTTTCCCTTATAAATATACATATCTTCCACTTCTTTTCGTTTATAAAACATATCTAACTAGAAACATAAGTAAGTTTTTTATTTACAAACTTAAACTGCATCAAAACAAAAGAAAAGATGATTTAGAGGAAGAGCAAAACAGTTTATAGTTTTAAAAGTTCAAACTGTTTTCAAAAACCAAGCTGTGCTCTGTCCATCTTCCTAAATAAAAGTAAGTAACACTTTTAAATAACTTGAGTTTTAAAAAATCTGTTGCATGCTAATATTTGGATGCTCCATATATTTGTGTGAATATTTGTATATATTCTTTTCTCTGGGTATTTGTGTGATGAAATTACTGCATATTGTATACCCTGCAAGATATCCTGCTAAAAATCTAAAGCTTCAAATTCAAACTGCTTTTCAAAAATCAAACTGTTGCAAGTAAAACTGCTCTATCTTCACTTTAAGGTAAATAACTTCATATTTTAAAACATAAATATTAACTATCAGTTGCCTGTAAATGAGTATGCTTTGAATGCTTGGTTTGTGATGATTCTTCTGTGTATATATATACATATGTACCATTATGTACCTGTTTGACTGTGTTTGCTTAAAACTAAGATTTTGATAAAAGTCTTTACCACTTGATCTAATCCCAGTTAGGAATTAAGGCCTAAAAAAAGTTGTTGTTAGTATAGATTTATGTTAAAAATAATATTTGTAATTAAGATAAAGTAAAACCTAATTACTGTGATATCCCGGGAATTTGGGCAATATAAATTTAATAATCTGTGTTATAAATTTAATTTGATTTGATAATTTTAATAACAGATTTGGAATTTGATTTAATAATCATGTTTTAATAAATATTTAAATTGAAAGATTTTACCCTTTTAAATAAATAAATTGTTTTCTGTTTATAATATATAATTTTATATATTGTAAATTGATAAATTTTGATTTTTGAATTTAGTAAATGAATTAATTTTCTAACTCTAATTTATATTTGCTAAATTGGAAATTTGATTTAAATTTAACATATAACTTTTCAAAGCAATTCAAATAAATAATTATATGGTTTATATTAAAGGAAAATCTTATCTGTTTAGATTTATATTTTAATTAACTTAAATTTGAAGTTAAATTTGTTTAACATCAAAGCTTTGTTTTATTTTCTTTTTAAAGTATTACTTGAAATTTTATAAGAAGTTTAAAATACAAATTACATATGTTTTAATTTATTAAGTAATAAAAGTAATTTATAATCTCTTTTATAAATTATTTAGAATTGTTTAATTTGTTATTTTTAAATAAAAATGATAATACTTAGTTTTTATAGACATAAATAAATTTTGTTAAGAAATAGGATTTGTTATTTTAAAATTTAATAAGAGTTATATATGCATATATATAACTTGATTTTAAAATTGGAGTTTATAATTTAATTTAAATTGGAATTCAATGTTTTAAAAGAATAAACATTTAAATATATGAATAAGCTTATATTTATAATTTGATTATTTCCATTTCTTTTCAATTTAAAAAGTGATGAACTCATTTATATATACATAGGAATTGTAAAGTAAGATTTAAAACTTATAAACAATTTTAAATTAAAATTTAAATACCTAATTACATATGTAAGTTTATTACCATCTTAGATGACATGTGTAAAACATTAAAGTAAGCATAGTGACAATTGTTAAAATGTGAACAAGTGTAATGTTTAAATTTTCTTTTCCATTTTATTTCTATTATAATCAAAATATACTTATACAAATATATTTCCTCTAACATCATTCTTCTTTTCCATTTTTTTCTTCAAACTTATGAAAAATTTTCAGATTCTAAAATCTGAATTCATCTACATTCAAAAACAGAAATTTTAATGAAAACAAATTTTCTCAAGAACAAATCTGCAAACCCCCTCTCAAACCAAAATCTAAAACCAAATATTCTCCTAACCAAAAACTATTTGAATCATCCACAAACCAGAAATCAAAGTATGCCAATCATCTTTAAAACTGAAGCTCTCTTCAAATATATCAACTTGAAATTTCAAATTGCAGTTTGATCCTGCAATCTAAAACTGCATGCAACAGCAGTTCAACCAAGCCTGCAGTTCTCTGTTTTGAAAACTTCACAAACCTGCATGTTCTTTTCTGGAAACTTGTATGCATCTTCTCTCTGGAAGCCTGCAAGTGATCGCCTGGAAACAAACATGCATGTAGATCAGGGAGCATATCAGTAAGCAGGATGGAAATTTTAGGAGCATTTGCAGTTTTTTTAAAAGGGCAATCTGAAGTTCAATGCATAAGCAAAATTAAAAATAAATCTGAAGCTCTTCATAAATACATGTGCTCTGCCCCTAAATCCCAGGTGAGTAACAATTTTTATTTAATAAACATAAGTATAAGTAGTTGTTTGTTACTCTGAAATAAATGTATGACTGAATATGGTGAAAATTTGGAATGTATGTATGTTTTTATGAATGCATGTTTGCTGTGTCTTAAGTGTTTGGACCTGAGACTAGAATGTAAGTTTAAAATCCTGATCAAGTTTAAGATCTCATGTTTAAAAATTTCTATAGTTAAAGATTTAGACAGATTTGTAACAAGCTTAAGTTTAATTTTTAAAAAAATGAGAATGATGATAAAACTGTGATGACACAGGATAGGAAAAAAAATGAAACAGAGTAAATTTCTGAAATCATTATGTAAATGTTTCAGATTTATTTATTTAATCTTATAAACAAATTACTTGATCTTTAACTTAATTTTTAAAACTATAATCTAAAATTTTAGTTTGCTTTCAATAAAGTATTTCTGGTTTAACCAGGAAATACAAATTGAATTAGTTCTGTCAATCTAGGGATAGGGAGCTGCCTGAATTTCTTTTGTTGTTGGAATGATGTGTGTAGTTTTTAGGAAAAATCATAGATGATGGATTAAAGCAATTAGGCAAACCTAATTTGGGTTTAAAAATTTTGAACCCTAGTTTTTCTGTGTTCAAGTATTTGATCACTGCGACATAATTAAGTGATCGAGTTCTCTTTTGTTCGAGCTGGAGGTAGATGGGGTATGGAGGAGGTGATAGCCGGAGGCAAAGTCTCTTAGGTGATCAGAGTTTGGATTTGAGACAAGATTTCAGATTGCGACATTTTTGCAGATTTTCGAGCTTGAATGCTTAAAATTGATTTAGGGTTTTTATAGTTGATCTGAGAGTTGAATTGGTGTTTGGAGAGGATTTGTGACTTGCGTAGGGGATCGCGAGTGGCCGAAGGAGATGGCCGTGGGTGTGCAGGTGAACGGTGGTAATGGCGTGTCAGTTGTTTTTCTTTGGGGAAGAAGGATTTTCTTGAGTTTTGTTCGGGTGGAACTGGGTTTTTGCTCGAAGAAATGGGTTTGGGAACTCGAAGGAAATTGTTGAGGTCTCGGGTTTTAGCTTTGTTACAGGGTTTTGGGGTAAATCTGTTACTACAGGTTTTTGTATAAACCTGTTTTGATTTGAAATTTAAATTGATTTTAAGACATTTTAGTTTTTAGCTCGGGATTGGTTTGTTAAAGTTTGAAACTTGTCTTGTTTCCAAAAAAGTTTAAAACTAATTTAAACTTAATTTAAAAATGGAAGCAAGATTTAAATTAAGTTTTAAATCTAATTTAAATTATAGATTCAAGTTGAATTGAATCTTAAAGTTGGAAATGATTAAGTATTTGAATTCAAATTATGTTTTAAATAACTTTGAAAGAGTTTATTGTTTAAGAATGTTTTTAAAGAATTTAAATTGAAATTAAAATTAAAATATAAAGTAATGTAAAACAAAGTTTAAATATGATTCAAATTTGGGTTTGAATCTTTGGTTTAAAAATAAACTTAAGTTTTATAAATTTAAGTGTTGAAAACAAATTGAATGATAATGTGAAAATTTAAAGGGTTTTAATTTTAAAAGAAATTTGTTTTGACTTTTGTGAAATTTCTTTTATAATAAAAGTTTTATTTAACAATTAAAGGTTTTTGATTGAATTTAAACTTGTAAAGTTACATAACAATTTAATGTTTGTTTTTCATTTAATTATTAGGGTAATTAAATGAATAATTAATTTATTTAATAAATTAATGAAATAAATAATTACTTAAGGTAATTAAGGGTTAAGGGTTTAGGATTAATTATTCTTTGAATAATTAAATTGTAATTAAGAATAATAATTAAATAAAACTAGTTTTTAATTAATGATTAATAATTAATTAATCAAGTAATAATGGATTAATTAAGTTTTAATTAACACTTAATTATTTAATAAATTTGGGATTAATTAATGGGTTAATTAATGATTGATTAATTTGTAATTAATAATGATTAAAATAAATTAATTATCTTAGAAAATAATTAATGTATTGTTAATAGTTAATGAAGGTCATTAACTATGGATTATTTAATAATTAAATAATGTGATTAATTTTAATTATTAATTAGATTAATTAGTTTAAGGATAATCAATTGTGTAAATTATTAAGTATAACTACTTATGGAAGTAATTAAGGAATTAATTTCTTATTGTTATTAATTGAGTTAATTTGATTAGTTTAAGTTAATTAATTCATTTTAATTAATTTAAAATTAATCATTTGATGATTAGTGAAGGATAATTACTTAATGTAATTTAATGAAGAGGAATTACTTAGAGAAGTAATTAATGGGTAATTACTGTATCTAATTAATTGGAAGTGATTTGATATTGAGCTATTTAAATATAATTACTTTGTGAATTAATCAAAGGATTAATTAGAGATAATTAATTAATGAGTAATTAATTTATTTGGTGAAGTAATTAAAGGAAGTTAATTACTGAATGGGGTTAATCAAGGGTGATTAACAGTTATGATTTAAATAAAGATTAAATTACTTAATGTAATTAATTTAATTTGAAAATGTAATTAGAAGATCATTAATTAATATAATTATTGATGTAATTAAGATTGATTAATGAAAATTAATTAATCAATAATAAGTTATTAAAGGTAATTAATTAATGTAATTAATTAAGGATTAATGTAATTAATTATAGTTAATTAATTAATGAAGCAATTAAAAGATTAATTACTGTTTTTGGCTAAGTATTAGTGGATAATTACTGGAATGTAAATAAGGTTTAATTAATCAGGGATGATTAATTAAAATAGATCATTGGATGATGATTAATTATTTGATTGATAATTGATTAATAATGATAAGCAAGGATGATATTGATGAAGTAATTAATTTAATTTACTTTAAATTAATGGAATGATGTAATTAATTTAATTCATTTTAAATTAATTATATTTGGTATGGTTAATCATTGCTTATATGGTTGGTTAGTGTTGTTTGCCTTGATTGGTTTGAATCTCAGATATGAGATAGATTATGTTGAATGATTTGGATGCATTGGTTGCATTGTGATGTTGATATGGATTATCCTTTGGATAGTGATAATATGGTTTATCTGATATGATGATAATGTTGATTATCTGTTATGGATCTGTGATTTATCTATCTGTGTATATAGATAATTGAATTGTTTAAAACCTTTAAAAAAACTTGGCCTTAAAAGACACGCTTTGGATTTCGATGAGACCGGGATCGGGTTTCCATATTTGGATATCCGAAAACCATCTCGATTCCAATTAACGTTAGGTCGTGAATCTAAGTGGAGCAAGTGAAGACTCGAGGTGTAAGGGCTATACGTCAGTTTAACTCTGTGGGTGATTCCGTAATGAGTTTGACGGAATAGTACTTATAGATTCGAGATATAGGTTTAGAGTGCAAGGGTTATCGTCGTTAACTCTGTGGGTGATTCCGTAATGAGTGTAACGAGATAATGCCTTCGGTTTCGTTTGAACCCAGAACGAACTTGTATGGATTGAATGCTTTCAGAACATCGTCAGGTGGACGATGAGCATTCTAAGAGATATGTCCTCTAAAGGTAATCATAGCCTCAAGCCTCATCAACCGGGAATGGCTAAAACAGGGGAGTTGCAGCAAGGCTTCGTGGGTCGCACCCACTAGAGAGCAAGATTGGTCCCTGTCTAGAGGTCCCTTTTATTTCGACTGTGTGGGCAGTTGGATGTACACCAACTGCGGGGGTGTCTTGTTCGGAACTGTTCAGTAAGGAATGGGTCCGTCTTTGTGTTGCAGGGGAGTGGGAGTACTCCTTGGTACGGTGATCTAGGCCACGTACTATGACGGGCAGTACCCCAGTAGCCCTGCCATTGTATGGAATCCAAAATCCAATAAGTGCCAACGGTTTTGATTGTATTACCCACTTTTGTGGCTAGTTTCTGGAATTTAATCATGTAACAATTTCGGCTATTTCTTATTTACTTGAAAACCCTAGACACTATTATAATATCACTGGATTTCCTATCAAATGTTTTGGTTAGCGTAAGGTAAAAACTTTTCCATGTTTATGTGTGGAAAGTCTTACGTGATACCTTTCTTTTCAAAAGGATTTTCAAAATTAAGCAACTTTAACCTGTTACTCACACCAGACCCATGTCTCACCCAGAGTTTATTTTTGTTTTTCATAAACTCTTGGGTACTCAAATTTTTACGAGTAGCCAAGGGATTCAGGTTAGGATTCAGGTTAGCTTTTGACGAATTATGGAGGAGCAAATGGAGCAGGAGGCTTCTGCATTAGATATATAGTATTCCGCTGTGTGATCTGTGATTGTCTCTGAGTTGTATTATGTTGTAAATACTAGACAGGTGTTTATAACTGTCTAGTATATGTGTATATCTGTGTACTCTGATAGTGGTTGTAAACTATGTAATATTTTATGTTATTAATATAATTTATTCGTTCCGCTGTTGAGATTCTGATGTTGTGTTCTTCTTTCTCTTCTTTCTTTTCTTCTTCTATCACTTTCTTTCTTAATTGATGATGCGATTTTCTGGGAGTAGAAAGTCAGGTCGTCACAATTACTCTGTAAAACAAATAAGAGTAGAGCAAACTTAGAATCAGTAAGATTTCAAACATGTTAGTTCATTGATTCAGATATATAACTCGAATCCCTAAACAAAGCCTTGATTTTAAAAACAAAAATCATATTATTTTTTTAGCAATGGGATATAGGAGCGGTTTTAAGTTTGTTTGTTTGGGGTTTTTGGGAATCACTGGTGATCCCAGTGATTGGGAAGGTTAAGATTTTCTGTGATGGTAGATTAGTGATCATATATGCTAGGAAAAATGGGTGATGGTGATGAAGCTCACCAAGAAAGATGAGGCAGTGGTTTTACCTCGAGAAACCTAGTTTTTTGCAGTAGTTTTGGTTTCGTCTTGTTCGATGATCAGAGGCGATCGAGTGCAGCGAGCTTCAGGAAGGTGGAAGTTGACATGAAGAGGGAGGCGACGCCGGAGTTTCAGACATGACGATGGTCGTAGCATGGGGAACGAGACGTTTCCAGGTTGAGGTGGAGATGCGCTTAGGTATCCAGGTTTGGTTATTAAACTCGAATTTGATTTCGAGTCGAGTTGAGGGATTTCTGATGATCGAGTTGGGTTTTGGAGATGCCAGTGGACGTGGGAAGATCGCCGTCGATGGTCGGAATCGACCGAGGCTGCTGGGCATGTGCACAGTTGATGCTTGTTGTTTCTGGGTTTGATCAGGATGGAACTCGAGTTTACTCGAGTAGTTTGAGTATCTTACTCAAAGTATTTAGGGTTTTGTCTCGAGTATTAGCAGGCTTGGTGAAGTTGTGTTGCAGGGGATTGTTGCTCGAGTTTCACTCGAGTGATTCGAGTGTTGGACTCGAAGAAATTTGGGGTCTTGCTCGAGGAAGTTTTTGTTTATCTCGGGTATTTTAGCTATAGGTTTTAAAACCTGTAAGTTTTATAAAAATTTTAAAACTGGGGTTTTTAATGAAAAATAGATATTTAAACAAGGTTTAAATCAAGTTAAGTTTGGTTTCAAAATAGTTTGAATCTCAGTTTTTAAATAAATAAAGTTTTTAAATTTAAAATTGTTTTAAACAAATTTGAATGATAAAGTGAATTTTTAAATTTAATTTGAATTCAAAATGAAATCATGTTTAAATTCTTTTAATCTTCTATTTTAAGATAATTATTCTTTAAGTTGTAAAATAAAAAGGAGTTTGGAATTGTTTTAAACTTGTTAAGATTAATTTCATTTTAAATCTTAAATTTAAAATGAAATTTAAAAGAAAATGTAAATTAAATTGTTTTAAATACCTTATTAATGATAAATTGATCATTAAATAGAAAAAGGTTTTAAAGATTTAAGGATTTGTAATTATTAAGTTAACTAAATGGATAATTAATGACTAGAATTAATTAACTTAGAAATTAAGAGTTTAAATTTATTTAAATAAGATATAAGTTAATTAATTTAAGGTAAATCAATTGGTAATTAAGAAATCATTGATTAAATAAGGTTTAATTTTTAATTAATGATTGGCAATCAATTAATGAATTAATTGAGGAATTATTAATGAGTTATTAAGATTAATAAAAATGTAATAGATAATAAATCTTAGTTAATTACTTTAGGAAAAGTAATTAAAGAATTTTAAATAGATAATGAAGGTCATTAACTAAGATTATGAAATAATCAATTAATGGGATTAATTTTAATAATTAATTAAATTATTATTTAAAATAAGCAATTGTGGATTGTTAAGCATAATTACTAAATGGAAGTAATTAAGGAATTAATTACTCGTTGTAATTAATTCAGTTTAATATGAATTGTTTAAGTTAGTTAATTAAGTTTAATTAATTTAAATAATCATATCATGATGAGATAAGTATAATTACTTAGGGAAGTAATTAATGATAATTACTTGATGTAATTAACTGAATGTGATTTTATAATGAAAGTAATTGGAATATAATTATTTTTCATAATGAATCAAGGGATTAATTTAAAGCAAATTAATTAAGGAGTAATTAATTTATTTAATGGAGTAATTAAGGGAAGTTAATTACTGAATGGTATTAATCAAGGGTGATTAATAAGTGTGATTTAATTGAGATTGATTACTTAAGGTAATTGATTTTAAAGGGTAATTAATTAAGATGGACTAGAAACCATTTATAAATATAATTAAATGATGAATTTAAGGATTGATCAATTAAGATCAATTAACCAATAATAAGTAATTAAAAAAGAAATTAATTAGTGTAATTAAAGATTTAAGTAATTAATTATAGTTAATCGATTTAATAAGTAATTAGAGGTTAATTTCTATATTTAGTTAAGGTTAACTAATTTGTGAAATAAAGTAAAGGATAATTACTTAGAGGTAATTAAAGTTAATTAATCAAGAGTGATTAATTAAATTGAATAATTGGATGATGTGAAATTAATTGATGGACAATTAATAATAGATATATAAGCAAGATTTAAAATGGTGAAGTAATCAATTTAATTTACTTTAAATTAATTAGAGATGATATAATTAATTTAATTCATTTTAAACTAATTATAACTGATATGATTGCTTATATATGGATTGATGATATTGTTTACTTTGAATGGATTGAGATCTCAAATATGAGGTTAACGAATGCTATGTGATAGGTATGCTCTGATTTATGTATGATGTTAATACGGATTATCTGTTGTGATGATAATATAGATTATCTGTTTATACTGATGTTGACTATCTATTACGATATTGTGAATTATCTATTTGTGTGCATATGGATAATTGAACTGAATTGTTTTAAACTTTAAAACAACTTGGCCTTAAAAGATACGTTTTGGATTTCGATGAGACCGGGATCGGGTTTCCATATTTGGACATCCGAAAACCACATCGATCCAAATTAATCGTTAGGTCGTAAATTCTCAAGTGAAGATTCAGAGTGCAAGGGTTATCGTCGTTAACTCTGAGGGTGATTCCAAAATGAGTGTAACGAGATAATGCCTTCGGTTTCGTTCGAACCCGGAACGAACTTGTATGGATTGAATGCTTTCAAAACATCATCAGGTGGGCGATGAGCATTCTAAGAGATATGTTCTATAAGGTAATCGCAGCCTCAAGCCTCATCAACCGGGAATGGCTAAAACAGGGGAGGTGCAGCAAGGTTAGGTGGGTCATGCCCAAGCAGGACAAGATTTTCCCCTGTCTTGATGTCCCTTTTTATTCGGCTGTGTGGACAGTTGTGAGCTCCAACTGTAGGGGTTGTCTTGTTCGGGACTGTTTAGTAAGGAATGGTTCCGTCCTTGTGTTGCAGGAGAGCGGGCGTACTCCTCGGTACGTTGATCTAGGCCACGTACTGTGACGGGCGGTACTCTAGTAGCCCTGCCATTGTATGGAATCCACAATCCAATAAGTGCCAACGGTTTTGATTGTATTACCCACTTTTGTGGCTAGTAGCTGGAATTTAATAATGTAACAATTTCGGCTATTTTATATTTACTTGAAAACCCTAGACACTATTATAATATCACAGAATTTCCTATTAAATGATTTGGTTAGCGTAGGTAAAAACTTACCATATTTATTTGTGGGAAGCCTTACGTGATACCTTTTGTTTTCAAAGATTTTCAAAGTTAAGCAACTTTAACATGTTACTCATACCAGACCCATGTCTGACCCGGAGTTTATTTCTATTTTTCATAAACTCTCGGGTACTCAAATTTTTACGAGTAGCCAAGGGATTCAGGTTAGCTTTGACGACTTCTGGAGGAGCAATGGAGCAGGAGGCTTCAGCGTTGTATATATATATATAGTTCCGCTGTGTTGGTATCTCTGTGTTGTATTGTATATTGAATTGTATAACTAGATATGTGTTTATAACTGTCTAGTAGGTGATGTATTATCTATGTAGCTCTGATGGATGTTGTATATTGTGTAAATACTTATGTGATTAATGTAATTTATTCATTCCGCTGTGAGATTTCGATGTTTTTGTTCTTTCTTCTCTATCTTTTCTATTTTCTCATCCCTTTCTTTCTTCAAGATGAAACGGATTTCTGGGGTCAGAAACCCGGGTCGTCACAAGTGGTATGCCTAATCACTAGAACTGCTAAAGACCCAGTTAGATAACTCAAATGCGGATAGTGTCTCTTCCTACTTAGCTCTTTGCTACATTTCGGTTTTCCTCATGTCTATCGAAACTAATAATTTACCAAATATCAAAAATAACATAACTTATTTTCCTGTTTGGCTTAACTTAAGTCATTCCTCTCTGATTTTGGATTGTTTCCCAATCTTCCAAACCTATATATCATGTTTATGTTTTATATGGATCTATCCCAAGTTCTACAAGTGAAAGTTTGGTCTTCCCTTTTAACTTAATAATAAAATACATCAATTAATTAGAGTTATAATCTAAAATCACTCTAATCAAAATAATAACCACTTAAGAATTCATATATGGTTGCTATGCACACGATTATGTATTCTAATTTAATTTTTAATTTCCTTAAGAAAATAATCTTCCTCTAATCCGAGTGATGTTTGAGAAAAATCTTTTTATTCCTTTGTTCATATCTTACCAAAATTTCCCCATTTTCTTCTTCTATGAAAGTTTCCTGCACATTTTCAATGCATGTAAATAACCATAACTCTTTCTTGATGAAAACCAAGATTCTTAGGTTAACTACCTCTTGCACAATCTTGTCTAAAATCCTATCTAGGATATTTTTATGGTTTTAACTTCCAAAACTTTTATCATTTCTTAACGTCCTTCCGTAGATAAGACCTTTTTACCTAAAAGAGCCTCTTATCACTTTATTCCGATTCTCTCATGATTGGGATAACTCAATATGAGATGATGTTCTGCCAATTTAATCCAATAAACATGATGACCAATACTTTGGTTTATACTTAGGGATTTCTCTATTTTAATGTACTGGAACTATATTTGTCCCAAAGGCGAGGTTGATAGTGTAAATTTCTATGTCTTATCTAAAAGGAGAATTAGTGCCACATTTATAATTACAAGGAATTATCTTTTTCTTAATTATTGAAATAAACAGTACAAAATATGGTAAATGTCCCTACTTCATACATCTATTTCTTTTTGGGTGTACTCCTTGTCATTTCAAACAATACATTTTTATTTATAAATCTGAACTTGATAATCCATTGGAATTTGCATTGCAACTCTCTACATTCTAATCAATTGAAATACTACTTAGATCTCATTTCCAGCCTATCACTACTTCTAGTTATGTCTAGTACACATATCAATTATCCAACAAAATCTAGGATCACCAAAATCCCAATAATTTACTATGATATCTTAATTTACATCTTATATGCACAGGTCTTTCAAATCTACAAATCTGGAACTATCGGATGATCAATACTTTCAAGGACTACTACTACCCAACATTTCCAAATTTAATTATCAAAATTTCTAACCCAACAATTTCAAGGTTTACTTGGGCATACCTAGAACACATCTATAATGATAGAATCCAATAAGGTGACACCGCTCGTAGGCTATTGTAGATACCGATTTTCGCTAGTATCGCAACAAAATGCTACTGTGGAGACTGCACTCCTCCTAATACGACTATCCACTCATGTCAACCTGGTTCGCCTATAGCCTCCTGGTATCCTATCCTTACCCATATGGTACCAACAAATACTCGGACCATGTAACATTCCCTATCTTGAGGCCCAAAGCTAAGAACTACAGATGCTATAACCATCTATAGTATTAATTTCGGATGACAAAATAAGGTAATGTTAATGGTATCTATAATATCAAAAGCACTGAATATGAAACAAAATCACAGATTCAAAAATAAATTTTTTGACTACATTTCATAAAACACGTTTCATATCCAACTACATAATACCAATCGTTTGATAGGTTCAAGTAAAATATAATTATTATATAAATACGCCAAGAGCGACGTATGAAGATGCCCCCTTGGATGACTAGAGTACTAAATAGACAAAACTATCTTAATACATCATAGCGGACATAAAATATAACAACTCCTAAGCTAACTTCAGCGTCTGCTCGTCTTCGTAAGCTTTATTCATCCACCTACTAAAACCTGTAAATCCACAACTCTCAACCTACTCAAACCAATTTCGAGCACCAGAGAGTTTAAGGGCAAAACATAAACTTTAAGTCGGACATAAAGCCTGGTATGATAATATTATACATCTCGTATATCTAATATTAAGTGAGACCAATCGCTTAGCGAAATGGGTTTCTCCTCACTAATATCCTTTTAAAAACATATCTTTTGCACATCTAAATCCTGTAACCAAAGTGGTTAAAACAATATTAGCAATATCAAGCATGCATACAAATCAGGTAATAAATGGACTATCTATCCGAACACTATAGTTTTGTTTGGCTAACTACTAACCTTTGGTTGACTCGGGCCTACCATAAAAAATAAATAAATAAACTAACTTCGGTTAGATACTCTTTTCGATAGTCCATCCCTACTTACATCTCCCAGGGTCAACTGATCCTAATGGTTTTACGGGCTCACCAATAACCTACCTTAACTCTATAGATTCCTTTCTATGTGTAACATCATTTTAGTCTTACCCGTGACAAAGCCATACACACTGTAATTTAGACTTATAGTAGCTAGGGGTTACTAGCTAAATTATATGGCTTGATCCCATACCAGTCCCATCTGGTATCTTAATATCTGAGTCATTTTACTTAGGGTCATCTACTCATAAAATTTTTCTTGAAAACATTTCTTTCAATTTGATTTAATCTTTTAAATCATTCTTAAACAAGGAAAATTATTCTATGCTTACCTCAAATCATTTTGTTATGTTATATATACTTTACACATAACATTATTGATCAAAACATTTGAAACCTTTGAAAGTACCACTTTCGAAACCATTAAAAGTACCTCATTTGATACAAGTAAGCTACTTTATAACTAGGCCGGAGGCCAAAACATACCTTTCGAAACCTTTTACATTAAACCTTTCAAAAGCATTTAAATCATCTCTTTCGAAATTTTTATAAAACCTTAGTCATCCTCTTTTCAAAACACTTTAAACTTACCTTTTAGAACCATTAGAAACCTTCCATTTAAAACCTTTTGAAAACATTGGAGAACCACTCCTTCGAATCCTTTATCTTAAACCTTTTGAAAGCATTAAGTCCTTTACATAACTCAAACCTTTTGAAAGCATTTGAGTTCAGGTAAAATATATGGAACAACCTTTTGAAACCATTTAAAACCATTCCTTTCGAAACCCTTAGTTTAACTTTCAATAGAACAAAGGATCTTAAAACAACTAAGTCGAAAGCACTCTTTTGAAAGCAATTTCCTAAGTAAAAGAAGTGCATGGTGTCGAAACAAATCCCTTTGAAAGCATTGGAGAAGTAGCTTAGGTTTTAAAACAAAGAAACCCTTTCAAAGGCATTGCTTCGAAAGGTAGGATGGCAGCAAAGGGTTTCCTCCCATTCGAAAGCTTTTTATAAAACAAAAGGTGCAACCTCTTTCAAAACCATTCTTTAAAACCATTTAATCAAGTCAAAAGCTATCTAAGTCGAAAGAATTCTTTTCGAAAGCAAAGCAAACGTGTTTTCTTTTAAAAGCAAAGCAAGCTTTTGACCCTTCGGAACCCCTTGTTTCATCTATATAGCTTTCACCTATTTTCAATTCACTACGTACCAAGTCTTTGATATCATGCGCATTGGTTTTGATGGAGATGGAGGCGGAAGTACCTAGTCGAAAGGTTGGTGCCGATAGTGGTGAAATAGCAAAAATATGTTAAAGATAAAATTTAACTTTCAAAAGTAATTCTTTTCAACTCAGATGCTTTGTTTGACAGTATGTGATTGGTTGCTAATTTCTTTTTCAAATTCTTTTCTAAAAGTGCTTTCGAAATTTCAATGATAAACAATTTAAAATATTTATAAAATGTCCCTTCTCCATTTATAAATATATAAAACATTTAAGTCCCAAAACTTAAATAATTTTATATACTTATTAAAACACTTAGGAAAATTCTACAAAAATTCCCATAAATCACTTTTAATATGTTTTCTAACATATATTAATTTCTGACCCAAAAATAATAAAAATAGCTGTAATTAATTTTAAACCCAATCAAACATTTCCTTCACTAGAAAATTAATAATAAATCCACATTAATTCACAAAATTATGAAATTCGAAACCCATCTCTAAAATATCATTTATGACCTTAGATTAAAATCGCAAGGCATTTTGATGTCATCTAGTAGGGTCTTCACATTAAAATTTATCATAAAATCCATATGAAATAGTATAAATCATCAACAAGCATATATATCCATTTTAACAATAAAAAATATGGCATGTAATTTGCAAAAATATTCAGATATGATCTAGAAACCAAAAACATCAAAAATATATGATGCAACATATTTTTCAGCTTTAGCTTGTTATTAAAGAGTTGAGATTTGATCTTGGATTAAGTTGCTTAAGCTTCTTCCTCTTATTTTCTTCTTTTTCTCCCTTAATGGTGGTCGACCTCTCTTTTGTTTGGTTTTTGTTTCAAACATGTAAAATAAATGGGCGTGAAGGGGTTTTGGTTATTAGAACATGTCTTATTCCTACTTTTCCCTTTATCTATTTGCCTTACCTATTTCATTTTAGTTTCCCTTAGTTCATTGTTTTAAATTGGCACGGTTTCCTCTATTTACACAAATTTCAATCCCTTAGCCATTTCATTATTTCATTTAATTTAATTTATTAAATTTCCTGAATATGTTAACCAAAATTAGGGTTGTTACAGACTCCCCTCCTTAAAGATTTTCATCCTCTAAATTGCGATAAGGTACACAACAAATCAATCATAAAGGTAAAAATACCATGAAACAAATCATGATAAGCATCTCTAATCCTGCTCTCGGTTTCCCGAGTATAGTTTCTCTCATCATCGCTCTACTGGACCTTAACTAATATGACTGTCTTGTTCCTTAGCCTCTTCTCATCTCTTATGACTATATGGACTAGCTTCCTAACTAGAGTCAAATTTGGTTCCACTACTAAGTCCTCTAACATAATCAGTGTTATAGTAGTCTCCCGATCTCGAACTGACTTTCTCAGATGAGAAATGTGAAAAGCATCATGGAATCCTGCCAAACTATTCGGTAAATTCAATCTACATGCGATTTTCCCGATCCTTTCTATAATAGGAAATGGTCCAACAAATCTTGCTGCTAATTTCCCTGGTTTCCCAAAATGAATTACACCATTCATCGGTTATACTTTGACGAAAACATGATCTCCGACCGAGAACTCAAATACCTTCTATCTTCTATCCGTATAACTCTTCTGCCTAGACTGAGCTTCTTTCATTCTAGCTCGAATCAACTCAATCTTCTCTACAGCTTCCCTAACTAAGTCTGGACTAAGAACCAACCAATCTCCGGTCTCTAACCAACAAATGGGTGATTTGCATGGCCTTCCATACAAAGCTTCAAAACAGTGCCATCCCAATACTAGCCTGATAACTATTGTTATACGAAAACTCAACTAAGTGTAGATGGTCTTCCCATGATCCCCCAAAATCTAGCACACAAGCTCATAACAAATCTTCCAAGACTTTCTTAACTCTTTCCGTTTGCCCATCGGTCTATGGATGGTAAGCGGTACTCCTCTGGAGCTTGGTACCTAAAGTATCCTATAGACTCTTCTAGAACTCACTAGTGAATAAGGAATCTCTGTCACTTACTATACTGCTAGGAATTCTATGCGGTCTAACTACATTCTTCATAAATAACTTAGCTAAAATAGATGTCGTCCGGGTAGACATAACTAGAATGAAATAGGCACTCTTGGTTAACCTGTCCACCATTACCCATATGCTTTCATTTCCTCTATTAGATCTTGGGACTTGTCTATAAAGTCGATTGAGATTGAATCCCACGTCCATACAGGAATATCTAAAGGTTGAAGTAACCCACTTGGTTTTTTATGTTCGGCTTTCACCCGTTGACAATTTAGACACTGCTTTACCCGTAAGCCTACCTCCCTCTTCATGCCTTCCCATAAGAAACTCCTCTTCATGTCCTGATACATCTTAGTTTCTCTGGTATGAATAGTGAACTTCGAACGATGGCATTCTTCAAGAACCTCATTCCTAATGCTTCCTAAACTTGGAACACATAATCTCCCTTTCTTTCTCAACCACCCATTCTTGTCAAGACTGAAATCCTTCAAGTTATCACTTTCTTTTCCATCCTTTAACTTTCTAATCCGTTCAACTAATAATGGATCCTCATTTTGCTTAAAAGCAAACTTTTCGATCATCATTGGTTGAACTTCTAAACATGACAACATAGCAGTTTCTATACTACACCCACTCTGAGATCTCTTATGTACTCTACATGTTGTCAACGCATCTAAATCTTTCCACTCAGCCATCATTACCAACACTGCATTTTGATGTTTTCTACTAAGTACATCTACAACCTTGTTGCCTTTTCCAAGTGTGTACTCAATATCAAAATCATAAGCAGCTAAAAACTCTAACAACCACCACTACCTCATATTCAACTCCTTTTGAGAAAATAAATAATTCAGCGACTTATGATCCGTGTATAGTTCAAATCTCCTTCCTAAAAAGTAATGTCTCCACACCTTCAATGCAAAAATCACTACAACTAATTCTAAATCGTGAGTCGACCTAACCTCATGCGGTCTAAGCTGTCGAGAAGCATAGGCAATCACTTTATCTCTTTGCATTAACACAACTCCTAATCCTATTCCACATGCATCCGTATACACTAAATCCTGATTCCCCTCTGGAACAACTAACACGGGTGCGTTAGTTAATAAGTGTTTAAGATTTTGGAATGCCTTCTCACACTTATCAGTCCAAATGAACTTCACATCCTTTCGCATTAACTTAGTCATTGGTGCCACTATCCATGAAAAATCCTTTATGAACCTTTGATTATATCCATCTAATCCAAGAAAACTCTTTATCTCAGTCACTATCTTGGGTCTCTTCCAATTGTTCGTTACTTCGACCTTAGTCGGATCTACAAACAACCTTTTCTTTGAGACTACATGACTAAGAAACTTCACTTCTTTCTTCCAGAAATGACACTTTGAAAACTTTGCTTTTAGCTAATGTTGCCTCAGCGTCTCAAGCGCCAATCTATGATGAACTTCATGCTCTCTTTCATCCTTAGAGTATATCAAGATGTCATCTATGAAAACCAACACGAAACTATCCAAATGCTCTCAGAAAATACGGTTCATCAAATCCACAAAGAATGTTCGCACATTAGTTAGTCCGAATGGCATTACTAACCATTCGTAGGATCCATATATGATTCTAAACGCCATCAAAGGAATACTATCCTCTGCCACTCAAAGTTGATGGAATCCTGTTGCTAAATCCAATCAGAAAAATACTCTGTCTCCACTCAATTGATCGAAAAAAATTTAAATTCTTGGCAATGGATATTGATTCTTTATCGTATTCTCATTCAACTCACGATGATCGATACATAACCTCAACGATCCATTCGGCTTCTTAGCAAACACCACGGCTGCTTCCCAAGGTGAACTACTTGTCCTGATAAAATTCCTGCCTTTTAAATCCACCAATTACATCTTTAACTTCCTCATCTCGGTAGGTGTTATTCTGCTGGGTGGTCTACTCATCGATTTTGCTCCTAGTACAAAATCTATCCAAAACTCAATAGCTCATTCCGGTGGCAATCTAACTACGGGTTTAAAGACATCTGTGAATTCCCTAATCACAAAAACACAATTCAAATCATCTTCTACCTCCACAACATCCAACAAATCATTAACCTCAAAACTAGGGTTTTCTACGGAGTATATAATCCGATCACTATAGCCAGGGGGTCTAAATGATGTTTTCTATCATGGCAAAATATCTTGGCATCATATTTACTTAACCAATCCATACCTAAAATAATTCTGAACGCCATAAAGTCAAACACATGAAAACTAAAATCAAATGTATGACCTAATAATTCAAACTCTAGGTGGTAACATCCCATACCAAGAGTTGCATAACCTTCTATTGAATTTGCAACCCTTGAGAAAGTAACTAGGTTTGAGGGTTCTAGGTTAAGCTTATCTACCAAATAATGAGATATAAAAGAATCCTATGCACTGGCATCAAATAGAACACTAATGACATATAATGAATCATAAGCATACCTCCCAACACAGTCTTTCCCTTTCTTCGGCTGTTGGCGTTGAGGTAGCTGGCTCCAATGTAAATACTTTGCCCTTTCCATCCTTAGCTGGCTCTTTGCATTGGTTCTTATAATGTAGAATTAGATTGCAGTTGATGCATCTAATATTCTTCTTTCAGGTCACCTTCTTTCCATCTCCTGAGCGACATTTGCGAAATGACTTTTCTTGTCACATTTATTGAGGACAACCTCCACCTTTCTCTTCTTAGTAGCTCCACCCTTCTAAACTCCTTTCTTATGGAAAATAATTCTTTTCTAACCCTGCACTCCATGAGCTTCGTTTACCTTATTTCTTTCAAGAAAAGCAAGCATCTCTTCATTCCTCAAGGCTATCTCAACAACTGTAACGACCCAGGATTTTTATTAATTAAAATTTGAATATTTAATTAATTTTAGAAATTAATAAGTGAATTTATAAGTCGAATAAATTTTATTTTGAATTATTGGATTTAATTGGATAATTAAATCGATAATTTAATACGTTAAATTATGGAAATAATTGAAATTTGGGTTAAATATGATTGAAAATGAATTGTAAAATTTTATTTTATCATATGGGAGTTAGAACGATATTTTAGAACTTTTAAAATTAAATTAAAAATTAATTTGTGAAAATTGAATATTTTAATATTAAAATCGACTAGTGAAAATAGTCAATTTTTGAACAGTCTCAGAATTGAACGAAACCAGTTCCATTGGATCCGTAATAGTTAGTTATTACCGGATTTCAATTTTCGTGTCAATCGGAGCTATCGTTTGATCGTGGCAGCTCGAAACGCATCGAATTATTTTTAATTTTAATTTGGCGAGTTAAAATAGCCATTTTTCAAAAAGTCTCGGATTTCGACGAAACCAGTTTCATCGGATCCGTAATGTGATATTATTGTAAGGTTTCAAATTTTGTGTCAATTGGATTTACCGTTTGTCCGGTACGAATTAAAACGCCTAGAAATCGATTTAAATCGGTTTAATTCAAATTGAACGTTTATTGCCATAACTCGCACAGATGCCCGAATTAGCTTCCGAAACTTGTTCCATTGTGTCCGGAACGTGGGGTAAACCCTAGAAACGCTGGTTACGGCGCGTGAATCGGAGTTCGGAATTTCCAGGATGAATAGTGTTCGAAAATTCCATATAAATAGCCCTTCACTCTAAAAAAAAAAGAAGAAAGAAACCTAACACTAATTCAACTGCACAGCCGCCCCCCTCCTTTTCAATGGCCAGAAATTCTGCTCTTTCTTCCCTCAATCACTCACAATCCGTTGACATTCACGCGAAGTGTTCAACAGCAATATTGAAGAGCAAGGCGAAAGCTTTCAATCCATACGGATATGATGGGGTTTAGTGTCGCGTAGGAGGAGCAGGAGGGGGCCGACCATGGCCAGTTGCACACGCAACTCGAAGAGGAGGAGGGGGCCGAGCTCTATGAGCTTATGGCCGAGTGTAGCTTGTGCGAGGGGCTTCAAAACCCTGGTCTCCGATCGTGTTCAAATTGAGTGTGGTGATCGAAAAATTAAAACCTAGTTTATAATGATGGGTTTGAGTGTGCGGCTATGGTTACAGGAGAAGAACATGAGAGGGAGAAGGGGGTGGACGGCTGAGATGCAGGGGTTTTGGATCTGAGGGGTGAGATTTGTTGTGGCTTAAAACAATAATAAAAATTGTAATTTATATGCTTTATAAAATCGTGTAACTTCAAATATTCATAACTTTTTCATACGAGGTCGAAAACGCGCGAAACCAGTTGCGTTGGAATCGTATGGACGAGCACTACGCGATGAAATTAGATTGGAGTTGTTTGGAGTTAGTGAGAGTTTTGGGTAAAATTAAACGTCCGTTTAATTTTATTCGAAATAAATCGCTAAAACGAAATTGAAATCAAGGTGAGAACTTCTCACTCAATCGAATTAGTTTCGATTTTATTTTAAATAGTTAGATTTAAAATATTTGAATGCATGTTTGAATGATGATTGATATTTGTTGATTGTTAAAATAGACATTATACGCCGTTAGTAAGCGGATGTTATTTATTAAAAACATATACCGCGAATATTTCATAAACAGTGAAATTGGTATTATATATATAATAGAAATATATATATATTGGCATATGTATATATTGGAGTTATTGATTTCCCGCATTTATTTGTTTAGCGGATGAGACCCTATTGCGCCGTTATTAAGCGGATAATATTTTAAATCCCATATACCGCGATAATTTCGTACTGGAGCGAAATTGGTATTGTGCTAATGTTTTTGGATGCAGGAAAACAGGTTGGAGGGATCCAACTGGATTCCTCAACAGTATTTATTTAATTTCAGATATTTTGATATTTGATGGACTATCATATCGATATATGATGTCGTTGTAGTCGTGATTGACTATTTGGTATGTAGCATCATTGGACCAAATTTTGAAACTTTAAAATGATTTTTAAAGTGATTTTTGAAAATTATGCATTTTATAAAATAATTTTGGAATTGATCCATTTTAAATAAATAAACGTTAAAATTTTTAAAGTTATAAGAATTATGATTTTTGACAAATATAGTTAAAAACTGATTTTTGAGAATATGATGCTAATGATTTTATAAAATAGTTTAATCGGAATTTTAGAAATTATTGTGAAAAGTTTAAATATAGGATTTATAAAATTTGATTATTTTATAAATCAAAATGAGGAAATTATAAAGGAGTTTAAAGGCATTTTTAAAGTAGTAATATAAATTGATTTATATTAAAAAAAATTATAAATTGATGTTTATAAATTAAAATATTGACATTATAAAACGAGTTTTTATAAGTGTTTGAATGAAGTGAAAATGAATTTCACAAATGAATGAAATTCATAGAATTATAAACGGTGAAGTTATAAATGGAATTTTATAAGTAGTAGGTTTATAAGATTTGAAAATTTAATTGAAGAATGGATTTTTGATTAAATGAATCTTATAAGTTATAAGATTTATGAATTGGGATGTTTAAAAGAACGATTTTGTAAAATAATCGTTTTATAAGTGTTTAACTTATAATGTGAACTTTTAGTTTATAATTGAGTTATAAACTGGAATAGGTTAATAAAGAAATTTATAAAAGGAGTTGTTATAAAATAAATAGAAATGGAGTTTATAAACGTTGTTTTATAAATTCGCAAACGACTTATTTTGATAAGTAAAATTGTTATAATTTATTAGTGGAGTTATATTCACATTTTTGACTGTGAATGATCCTTTGAAATAAAATGAATAAAAGAATAAAATTTGTTAAGTAGTATATTCACGTTTTTGAATAGTGAATAATATGTTAAAGAAAATGTTAAGAATGTGATATTTTAAATTGAATTAAAACGATCTAACGATGTTTTAAAATGTGTTGAGATTCGAAACCATAGACTTCAACATTCATTGTTGAAATAGACGTTTTCGAGAAATAGAAGGAAATGGTGGACTATAACACTGTTGTTATAGTAAATGATTTCCGAAAGGAAATGTTTTGTATAGTATTGGGATTTATATATCTATTTTAATTTCGAATCCCTATACTAGTGATTTTGGGTTGTCGTAACGATGTTTTACGCAACATTCGTTTTGGCCCAAATAAATATGTTTAAGAGCATGATTTCCTTAAAGAATGAAATATATACTTAATTTCGATTTAAGTATATTGAATATTTTCCAAGTGTTGAAAATAAATAACTTTGTGAATTACTTATTAATAAATAAGTATGGGTATGATTTCCAATATGAAGTGAATATTGAGAATTTATCTTTTTGAAGATAAATTGAAATGAATAATTGAAATCGTATATGCATGAATATTTTGAAATATAAATTCATTATGGAATTTATAAATGAAAAGAAGAATTTGTTTAAAAATAAATATTGATTTATTTTTGAAGTATTGAAAATAATATATCTTGTAAAGATATTTTGGAAAATAAATAATTTGGAAAATTATTTGGAATCTGGTGATGTTGTGCATATCCATTGATAGTTCAATAACCGACTATCAATATTTCCCTTTGAATGGGTATTTGATGTGATTTGTTTGAATTTGAATGCCACACTTATTTTTGAATAAGCGCTCACTATTCGGGTTAACCGGGAAAGGACCATGGGGTCGTATAACCCATTCCGAATATGTGATACGTCGTTATGAATCGCATTGAAGATCGGTGTTGAAGACCCGGTATTTGCGAGAGCGATAGGATGACCTATCGATTGTCTCTGCACTGAGTTGCAACGGTATAGAGACTCCCTAAGTGATGGGAAATCCGATCAGGATTGTGAATATCCGGATTGCAAGGACTTCTTCATAAGTGCCTTTGGTTTTGTTCGATCCCGGAACAGACTTGTATGGATAGTATGCCTGACATTACAAGTTGAGATATAAAGCCGATTTCTTTCAAATATATTTCTGTTGGTGGCGAAGAATTTATTCTTTTAGCTTAACACCCTTCTCTGGGACGTACGAGCTCAGAGGTTATGTAGTTGAAGGTTATCAGCGATATATTCCCAATTTGGTAATGTGACATGCTGAGTGTTGCTGTGAAATGATCATTGTGTTGATTATTTGCGATAGGATCGTTTATTTGATCGTCTATCCTGGTGATCATTTCTATGATCATTTGTTGACCCAAAGCATGGCTTTTGTATAAAGTATGTTTTTGTGGACGTGACTTCGTCGAGCCTCACACCCCGTGAATGGTCAAAACAGGAAAGATGCGGCAAGGTTATGAGGGGTAGCTCCCTTTAGGATGTGTGCATTTCCTTCTCGAAAAGGGTGGTGTCATGGTATGGAGCCCAGATACTTACTCATGTTGAAAACACTTTGTTATGATTGTGTGAATTGATTACGAGCGCTCGGTTGAAAGGTCCCAAAGGACCGGGGGATGGCATATTCGGTCAGTTGTTACTCAGTTAGGGGTAACCCGGCCTTGTGTTGGCAGAGATCCGGTTTGGTTCTCGGGGATGTCCATCCAGAGGCATTCTCATGTGGCAATGGGAAGTTCCTTGGCCCGATCATTCGTTGGAAATCCAAAGAAACAATACGTGACTTGTACGGTATTAGTTGTAGAACCTATCATTCACTTATGGTGGCGCCCCACTGTTTGGATGGTAGCTATAGTAGGCATACGATAATGGTCGTATGTTGGCTAAGATTTATATTCTACTTTCGAAATGAATTTTTTCTATACTATGCACTAATAATAATATCAAATGTTCTTTTAAATGCGTATCAAGCATCTTTGACTATCATAAGGAGAAATCTCCTCCGATTCTGCGTTTGCATTGTGTGTGTGTGCGGGAGGCCTTATGGTAGTCTCATTTTTAAAAGCATTGCGAATTGACTTTAAAAATATTCCTCTATTTTGATTTAAAAGATAAATAAACTGTTTTGAGTTCTCACACCAGTCACATGACTGACTTGGAGTTTATTGTTTTTCTTCCTAAACTCTGGGTGCCCACCAATTTCCACACGGGAAGTCAAGAGTTAAGGTTTATCAGGATATTCTGGATATTCTGGAATTGCTGGAGGCAAGCTGGATGGCATGGCGTATTACTAGTTATATAGTATTTCTTTTTCCGCTGCACTGTTTGATGTTGTTGTTGTTGTACACTTTGATAATATGATGTAATGAAATATGATGTAATGTAATAACTGATATAGTTCTTTGTTTAAAGATTATTCATTTATTATTATATGTTGTTCCGCTGCGAATTGTGAGATTCTGTTGTTGTTCTGTTGTTTTCTTTTCCGTTCTATTTTCTTTCAATTCCATTTTCTATGTTCTTTTCTCTCCTCTCTCTATTTTCTCTTTTTCTCTCTTCTTCTCTCTCTTTCTTTCTTCTTAAACCCATAACTATTCGGTTTTTCGGCAACGAAAAATCGAAGGCGTTACATTTGGTATCAGAGCATATGGTTAAGCGACAACCATGGTTCTGTTGGGTATTACTCATTAGAGATAGAGTCAGTAGTACTCTAGAATGAGTTTGAGTGTAATAATAGCTATGAGAGCGTATTTGTTAGTGAATATAAAATTGTTTTATATTGTGATGATTGGTTTGTTGAGTGGCATATGAACTTTCGTCAGCGTGGTCTGCAAAACTATGCCGAAGGGGTTTCTAAACACTTGAATAGAACAATTCGACATAATATTGTTTTAAATTGGGTAAATAAAATAATTTTTACCTTGATTATATTTTATATGTAAAGGAATAATTTTTCAGAATTATTAAAGTGTATATAAGTTGATTGTTTAGTTGTTTGAATAAACTAAATTAAAGAATAATTGTATAAGTAAAAAGAATTATAAGAATTGAATTATAATTAAAGTGATTTACAATTGTGAAATAAACTAATATATATGAGAAGTGAAACTATATGAATATATTTATGAATATGAGTTGTAAATAAAAATAAATTTAAGGTTAAATGGAAATTTACTTTAGAATTGGAAGCTGAATTGATTTATAAGTTGGAATTTAAGTTATGTAAAACCAAGTGATGTTTGTAAAATGGAAGTATAACTTAAGAGATGTTGAATGAAGTTGATATTAGTATCAAAGTAAATTAATGAAGTTAAGTGATAGATATGAACTTGAGTTATATGTAATGAAATTCAACTTTTGTAATTGAATTGAATTAATGAATTGAATGTAAATCAATTGAATGTGAATTTAGCTGTTATGAAATAATGAATATAAGTGTTAATTCATTAAATTCTAATGTTATTGGAAGTTGAATAGTTAAATAAAAATCAATTTAATTAAACCAATTGATAAGCAAAGGAATTTGGTTGTAATTAATATACATTGGTTGTTATATGATTGTTAGTTGATTGTATATAATTCATTAAGTGTTAATGAAATTGAGTTAATGAAATTGGAAGCTAAAGTAATTTAAATTCAATTGGAAGTTAAGTGAATCTTAAATAGAATTGAATTTGATTTGGAAGTGTACCAACTTGAATATGAATTAGTGAATATAAACTAATTGAAAATGAATGTTAGTAAGAACATCCACTGTTAATGAATCAAATGTGATTTAAATTGAAAACCTATTTCATTAAATATTAATGAGAATATAAATGAATATTGATTTGGTTATGAATGCTAGTTGGATGATAGTTGGTTGATGTTTGCATTTGTTGTTTTGTTTACATTTGCTATGTTGACATATATAGTTATTATGTTGCTATATGTTGTATATTGAGATTATTTTCATATATGCATGTTCTCATGTTGTTTGTTGAGTGATTAGTAGGTGCGGATCGCGTTTGCTTCGCATTTGGAGCTCGCTTTCGCGCTATATTAGCCGTATATGCTTGCTAATAAAATATAAGGTACATATCTCGGATTACATACCGTACTTTTATACTTTTTTCCCTGCGGGATGCCTCATTACTTGATAAGATGTATATTTGTGATATATATACTGTCATTTTTTTTTCGGATCGAGCCGCGCAAAGGAGACTATGGCGAATTTTTTCGAAAATTTAAGGCGTTAGAAAAAATTTGAGAAAATTAGAAAATTTTTGAAAACTTTGATTTGGAATTGAAAATTAAACAATAGTAATTGTTTTTGAAAAGATAACTAAGTATGATTTGGAAACTTAGTAAAGATTTGTAAGGAATTTAATTATGAATTTTTGGAAAGTTAATAAATTCTGTAATTTTTCTTACTTAATAATTTCGAGGACGAAATTCTTTTAAGGGGGGAAGATTGTAACGACCCAGGATTTTTATTAATTAAAATTTGAATATTTAATTAATTTTAGAAATTAATAAGTGAATTTATAAGTCGAATAAATTTTATTTTGAATTATTGGATTTAATTGGATAATTAAATCGATAATTTAATACGTTAAATTATGGAAATAATTGAAATTTGGGTTAAATATGATTGAAAATGAATTGTAAAATTTTATTTTATCATATGGGAGTTAGAACGATATTTTAGAACTTTTAAAATTAAATTAAAAGTTAATTTGTGAAAATTGAGTATTTTAATATTAAAATCGACTAGTGAAAATAGTCAATTTTTGAACAGTCTCAGAATTGAACGAAACTAGTTCCATTGGATCCGTAATAGTTAGTTATTACCGGATTTCAATTTTCGGGTCAATCGGAGCTATCGTTTGATCGTGGCAGCTCGAAACGCATCGAATTATTTTTAATTTTAATTTGGCGAGTTAAAATAGCCATTTTTCAAAAAGTCTCGGATTTCGAAGAAACCAGTTTCATCGGATCCGTAATGTGATATTATTGTAAGGTTTCAAATTTCGTGTCAATTGGATTTACCGTTTGTCCGGTACGAATTAAAACGCCTAGAAATCGATTTAAATCGGTTTAATTCAAATTGAACGTTTATTGCCATAACTCGCACAAATGTCCGAATTAGCTTCCGAAACCTGTTCCATTGTGTCCGGAACGCGGGGTAAACCCTAGAAACGCTGGTTACGGCGCGTGAATCGGAGTTCGGAATTTCCGGGATGAATAGTGTTCGAAAATTCCTTATAAATAGCCCTTCACTCTAAAAAAAAAAAAAAAAAGAAACCTAACCCTAATTCAACTGCACAGCCGCCCCCCCTCCTTTTCAATGGCCAGAAATTCTGCTCTTTCTTCCCTCAATCACTCACAATCCGTTGACATTCACGCGAAGTGTTCAACAGCAATATTGAAGAGCAAGGCGAAAGCTTTCAATCCATACAGATATGATGGGGTTTAGTGTCGCGTAGGAGGAGAAGGAGGGGGCCGACCGTGGCCAGTTGCGCACGCAACTCGAAGAGGAGGAGGGGGCCGAGCTCTATGAGCTTATGGCCGAGTGTAGCTTGTGCGAGGGGCTTCAAAACCCTGGTCTCCGATCGTGTTCAAATTGAGTGTGGCGATCGAAAAATTAAAACCTAGTTTATGATGATGGGTTTGAGTGTGCGGCTATGGTTACAGGAGAAGAACATGAGAGGGAGAAGGGGGTGGACGGCTGAGATGCAGGGGTTTTGGATCTGAGGGGTGAGATTTGTTGTGGTTTAAAAGAATAATAAAAATTGTAATTTATATGCTTTATAAAATCGTGTAACTTCAAATATTCATAACTTTTTCATACGAGGTCGAAAACGCGCGAAACCAATTGCGTTGGAATCGTATTGACGAGCACTACGCGATGAAATTGGATTGGAGTCGTTTGGAGTTAGTGAGAATTTTGGGTAAAATTAAACGTATTCGAAATAAATCGCTAAAACGAAATTGAAATCAAGGTGAGAACTTCTCACTCAATCGAATTAGTTTCGATTTTATTTTAAATAGTTAGATTTAAAATATTTGAACGCATGTTTGAATGATGATTGATATCTGTTGATTGTTAAAATAGACATTATGCGCCGTTAGTAAGCGGATGTTATTTATTAAAAACATATATTGCGAATATTTCATAAACAGTGAAATTGGTATTATATATATAATAGAAATATATATATATTGGCATATGTATATATTGGAGTTATTGATTTTCCGCATTTATTTGTTTAGCGGATGAGACCCTATTGCGCCGTTATTAAGCGGATAATATTTTAAATCCCATATACCGCGATAATTTCGTACTGGAGCGAAATTGGTATTGTGCTAATGTTTTTGGATGCAGGAAAACAGGTTGGAGGGATCCAACTGGATTCCTCAACAGTATTTATTTAATTTCAGATATTTTGATATTTGATGGACTATCATATCGATATATGATGTCGTTGTAGTCGTGATTGACTATTTGGTATGTAGCATCATTGGACCAAATTTTGAAACTTTAAAATGATTTTTAAAGTGATTTTTGAAAAGTATGCATTTTATAAAATAAATTTGGAATTGATCCATTTTAAATAAATAAACGTTAAAATTTTTAAAGTTATAAGAATTATGATTTTTGAGAAATATAGTTAAAAACTGATTTTTGAGAATATGATGCTAATGATTTTATAAAATAGTTTAATCGGAATTTTAGAAATTATTGTGAAAAGTTTAAATATAGGATTTATAAAATTTGATTATTTTATAAATCAAAATGAGGAAATTATAAAGGAGTTTAAAGGCATTTTTAAAGTAGTAATATAAATTGATTTATATTAAAAAAAATTATAAATTGATGTTTATAAATTAAAATATTGACATTATAAAACGAGTTTTTATAAGTGTTTGAATGAAGTGAAAATGAATTTCACAAATGAATGAAATTCATAGAATTATAAACGGTGAAGTTATAAATGGAATTTTATAAGCAGTAGGTTTATAAGATTTGAAAAGTTAATTGAAGAATGGATTTTTGATTAAATGAATCTTATAAGTTATAAGATTTATGAATTGGGATGTTTAAAAGAACGATTTTGTAAAATAATCGTTTTATAAGTGTTTAACTTATAATGTGAACTTTTAGTTTATAATTGAGTTATAAACTGGAATAGGTTAATAAAGAAATTTATAAAAGGAGTTGTTATAAAATAAATAGAAATGGAGTTTATAAACGTTGTTTTATAAATTCGCAAACGACTTATTTTGATAAGTAAAATTGTTATAATTTATTAGTGGAGTTATATTCACATTTTTGACTGTGAATGATCCTTTGAAATAAAATGAATAAAAGGATAAAATTTGTTAAGTAGTATATTCACGTTTTTGAATAGTGAATAATATGTTAAAGAAAATGTTTAGAATGTGATATTTTAAATGAATTAAAACGATCTAACGATGTTTTAAAATGTGTTGAGATTCGAAACCATAGACTTCAACATTCATTGTTGAAATAGACGTTTTCGAGAAATAGAAGGAAATGGTGGACTATAACACTGTTGTTATAGTAAATGATTTCCGAAAGGAAATGTTTTGTATAGTATTGGGATTTATATATCTATTTTAATTTTGAATCCCTATACTAGTGATTTTGGGTTGTCGTAACGATGTTTTACGCAACATTCGTTTTGGCCCAAATAAATATGTTTAAGAGCATGATTTCCTTAAAGAATGAAATATATACTTAATTTCGATTTAAGTATATTGAATATTTTCCAAGTGTTGAAAATAAATAACTTTGTGAATTACTTATTAATAAATAAGTATGGGAATTTTTTCCAATATGAAGTGAATATTGAGAATTTATCTTTTTGAAGATAAATTGAAATGAATAATTGAAATCGTATATGCATGAATATTTTGAAATATAAATTCATTATGGAATTTATAAATGAAAAGAAAAATTTGTTTAAAATAAAATATTGATTTATTTTTGAAGTATTGAAAATAATATATCTTGTAAAGATATTTTGGAAAATAAATAATTTGGAAAATTACTTGGAATCTGGTGATGTTGTGCATATCCATTGATAGTTCAATAACCGACTATCAATATTTCCCTTTGAATGGGTATTTGATGTGATTTGTTTGAATTTGAATGCCACACTTATTTTTGAATAAGCGCTCACTATTCGGGTTAACCGGGAAAGGACCATGGGGTCGTATAACCCATTCCGAATATGTGATACGTCGTTATGAATCGCATTGAAGATCGGTGTTGAAGACCCGGTATTTGCGAGAGCGATAGGATGACCTATCGATTGTCTCTGCACTGAGTTGCAACGGTATAGAGACTCCCTAAGTGATGGGAAATCCAATCAGGATTGTGAATATCCGGATTGCAAGGACTTCTTTGTAAGTGCCTTCGGTTTTGTTCGATCCCGGAACAGACTTGTATGGATAGTATGCCTGACACTACATGTTGAGATATAAAGCCGATTTCTTTCAAATATATTTCTGTTGGTGGCGAAGAATTTATTCTTTTAGCTTAACACCCTTCTCTGAGACATACAAGCTCAGAGGTTATGTAGTTGAAGGTTATCAGCGATATATTCCCAATTTGGTAATGTGACATGCTGAGTGTTGCTGTGAAATGATCATTGTGTTGATTATTTGTGATAGGATCGTTTATTTGATCGTCTATCCTGGTGATCATTTCTATGATCATTTGTTGACCCAAAGCATGGCTTTTGTATAAAGTATGTTTTTGTGGACGTGACTTCGTCGAGCCTCACACCCCGTGAATGGTCAAAACAGGAAAGATGCGGCAAGGTTATGAGGGGTAGCTCCCTTTAGGATGTGTGCATTTCCTTCTGGAAAAGGGTGGTGTCATGGTATGGAGCCCAGATACTTACTCATGTTGAAAACACTTTGTTATGATTGTGTGAATTGATTACGAGCGCTCGGTTGAAAGGTCCCAAAGGACCGGGGGATGGCATATTCGGTCAGTTGTTACTCAGTTAGGGGTAACCCGGCCTTGTGTTGGCAGAGATCCGGTTTGGTTCTCGGGGATGTCCATCCAGAGGCATTCTCATGTGGCAATGGGAAGTTCCTTGGCCCGATCATTCGTTGGAAATCCAAAGAAACAATACGTGACTTGTACGGTATTAGTTGTAGAACCTATCATTCACTTATGGTGGCGCCCCACTGTTTGGATGGTAGCTATAGTAGGCATACGATAATGGTCGTATGTTGGCTAAGATTTATATTCTACTTTCGAAATGAATTTTTTCTATACTATGCACTAATAATAATATCAAATGTTCTTTTAAATGTGTATCAAGCATCTTTGACTATCATAAGGAGAAATCTCCTCCGATTCTGCGTTTGCATTGTGTGTGTGTGTGCGGGAGGCCTTATGATAGTCTCATTTTTAAAAGCATTGCGAATTGACTTTAAAAATATTCCTCTATTTTGATTTAAAAGATAAATAAACTGTTTTGAGTTCTCACACCAGTCACATGACTGACTTGGAGTTTATTGTTTTCCTTCCTAAACTCTGGGTGCCCACCAATTTCCACACGGGCAGTCAAGAGTTAAGGTTTATCAGGATATTCTGGATATTCTGGAATTGCTGGAGGCAAGCTGGATGGCATGGCGTATTACTAGTTATATAGTATTTCTTTTTCCGCTGCACTGTTTGATGTTGTTGTTGTTGTACACTTTGATGATATGATGTAATGAAATATGATGTAATGTAGTAACTGATATAGTTCTTTGTTTAAAGATTATTCATTTATTATTATATGTTGTTCCGCTGCGAATTGTGAGATTCTGTTGTTGTTCTGTTGTTTTCTGTTCCGTTCTATTTTCTTTCAATTCCATTTTCTATGTTCTTTTCTCTCCTCTCTCTATTTTCTCTTTTTCTCTCTTCTTCTCTCTCTTTCTTTCTTCTTAAACCCATAACTATTCGGTTTTTCGGCAACGAAAAATCGAAGGCGTTACAACAACATTACATAGATCCCTCATATGTGGTAATGTGGCCTTTACAAGCTCACGCTTCAACCCCTGAATGAACTTCTCATTCATCTTAGTCACAGTATCAATTGTAGCATAACCATATATCGCTAGCTCCTCAAATCTCATTGCATACTCAAGCACAGTCATGTCTCCCTGCTCCAACTCAACAAACTTCCTAAGTAGAGTTAATCTCCAACATAAATCTCTCCTCAAATCTCCTTTTAAACTCAGCTCATGTCATCATCTCTTCATTAACTCCAACAGTAACACTATTCCACCAATACAATGTAGCCCCTTGTAGCTATCTAGAAGTGAGTCTTCTCTTCTGCTCATCATTGAGCGCTAAATCAGCGAAAATCCCTTGTAATGAAGCAACTAATTCTCCACTTTGATTGCGCCTTCAGTACCAATAAATGGCTTTCCTCCCAACCGAGCATAATCTCTACTGAAAACATCATAGTTACTCACCACTAGAGCTTCTTGATTTCTTCATCTAACTACTCCGGCAACAACTTTCTCTTGCATCATTTCACAAAGAACTGATACACCGCTCCCATGTCTACTTGCGGGACTCCAGCACCCACATTTCCAGCTTGTGCCTGACCTAGGTTCCTTCACGTATTTGATCTGGCATGTTCATTTATTGTGGTAATTCCCCCATCAAGGTTAACTCTTGCACTTTTAGCATCCATATATGCATTCGAGTCTTCGTAAGATAAAGAAGAATAGCCTAAGAGATATGGGAGAATAGAGATAAAGCATATACTTATATATATCAAATACAAGTACGTTACTATAGCGTTATCTCATACCCCGATCTTTTCTCTAATTCCTTAGGATTATGTTTTCAAAATCATTTTAAGTTTAAATTTTTTCATAAACCTATGATCTGCTGCCAAGTTGTAATATCACCAATATTGAGGCCCAAATCTAAGCGCTATAGATGTTGTAGTCATCTATAGTATTAACTTCTGGCGAGAAAATACGGTAATGTTAGTGGTATCCATAATACCATAAGCATGTGAATATGAAAAAAAATTACAGATTCAAAAAAAACTTTCTGATTACATTTCACAAAACATGTTTCATATCCAATTACATAATCCTAATCATTTCCCAAGTTTAGATCAAATATAATTATTACATAAATATGCCAAGAGCGACATATGAAGATGCCCCCTTGGATGTCCAGGGTACTAAATATACAAAACTGTCTTAATACATTACAGCAGAAATAAAACATAACAACTCCTAAATAGCTAACTTCAGCCTCCTGCTCATCTTCGGAAGCTTGATTCGTCCACCTACTAAAACATGTAAATCCTCAAGTCTTAATCAACTCAAATCAATTTTGAGCACCCTAGAGTTTAAGGGGAAAACATAAACTTCAAGTCAGACATAAACCTGGTGTGAATAATACTATACATCCCAGTTATCTAATATTAAGTGATACCATGCCGCTTAACGGAACAGGTTTCTACTCACTAATATCCTTTTAAAAACATATCTTTTTCAAATCTAAATCCTATAACCAAATAATTTTTTTAGCAATATCATGTATTCATACAAATCGGGTAATAAATGGACTATCTGTCCGAACACTATAATTGTTTTTGGTTAACTACTAATCTTTGGCTAACTCGGGCTTACTGGACAAAATAGACAAATAATCTTACTCCTATTAGGTACTCTTATGGATGTCTGTCCCTAGCTTACTTCTCCTATGTCAACTGATTCTAATGGTTTTGCAGGCTCACCAATAACATACCTTAACTCTGTAGGTTCCTTTCTGTGTGTAACATCATTTGAGTCTTACCTGTGACAAAGCATTACACACTGGAATTTTGGACTTATATTAGCTTGGGGCTACTAGCTAAAGTATATGGCGTGATCCTATACCAGTCCCATCTGGTATTCTAATATCTGAGTCATTTTACTTAGAGTCATCTACCCTTAAAATTTTCGTTGAAACATTTCTTTCAACTTGATTTAACCTTTTAAATCATTCTTAAACAAGGAAAATATATTCTATGCTTTACTCAAATCACTCTGCCATGTTACATATACTTTATACAAAACATTATTGATGAAAACATTTGAAATATTTGGAAGTACCACTTTCGAAACCATTGAAAGTACACCTTTTAATACAAGTAAGCTACTTTACTTTATGACTTAGGCCGAAGGATAAAAATGCCTTTAGAAACCATTTACACTAAATCTTTCGAAAACATTGAAATCATCTCTTTTGAAAGCATTATAAAACCTTAGACATCCTCTTTTCAAAACACTTTAAACATACCTTTTGAAACCATTGGAAACCTTCCATTTAAAACCTTTCGAAAACATTAGGAAACCACCCCTTTGAAACATTTATCTTAAATCTTACGAAAGAATTAAGTCCTTTACGTAAATCAAACCTTTCAAAAGCATTTGGGTTCAAGTAAAATATGTGGAACAACCTTTTGAAACCATTTAAAACCATTCCTTTTGAAACCCTTGGGTTCAATTTTCCGTATAAAAAAGAGTCTTGAAACAACTAAGTCGAAAGCACTCTTTAGAAAGTAATTTCCTAAGTAAAAGAAGTGGATGGTGTCGAAACCAATCTCTTTGAAAACATTGAAGAAGTAGTTTAGGTTTTAAAATAAAGAAATACTTTCGAAGGCATTGCTTCGAAGGTAGGATGCGATGGCAAGATTTTTCGACCCCTTCGAAAGCTTCTTTATAAAACAGAATGCGCAACCTCTTTCGAAACCATTATTTAAAACCAGTTAACCAAGTCGAAAGATATCTAACTCGAAAGCATTCTTTTCGAAAGAAAAGTGGGCGCATTTCGTTTTAAAGGCAAAGCAAGGTTTCGACCCCTTTGGAACCCCTTGTTTCGACTATATACCTTTTGCCTATTTCCAATTCACTACGTACCAAGTCTTTGATACCATGCGCAATGGTTTCAATGGAGATGGAGGTGAAAGTACCTAGTCGAAAGGTTGGTGCCGAAAGTGGTGAAACAACAAAAATATGGTAAAACTGAATTTTAACTTAAAATGTAATTCTTTTCAACTGACCTGCTTTGTCTGTCAACATATTATTGGTTGCTAATTTCTTTTCCAAATTATTTTCTAAAAGTGATGCCAAAATTTCAGAAATAAACAATTTAAAATAGTGGAAATTAGCTACAAGGGCCTCTTTAGCAAGTGTAATTAGTTCCTAGAACACACAACTGAAATAATTAATTTTAAGGACAAAATAAAAAATAATTAGTTTTTAAGGCCTAAAAACCTTTGAAATTATGTCCTTGAAAGTAATTGGACTGCTGACTTTGTCCTTAAAAGTAATTATTCTGCTTACTTTGACCTTGAAATTAATTTCTATGCATATGTGTCCTATAAACTAATTGGACTGCAATGTTTGTCCTTCTAGTGAAACGCCCCTTTAAAATATTTATAAAATGCCCCCTCCTTTTATAAATTTATAAAACATTTAAATCACATACCTTAAATAATGTTATATACTTGTAAAACACTTAGGAAAATTCTATGAAAATTCCTATAAATCACTTTAATATGTTTTCAAACATATATTAATTTTTAACCCAAAGATAATATAAATTATCTATAATTAGTTTTAAACCCAATTTTTTCAATAGAAAATTAATAATAAATCCATATTAATTCAGAAAATTATGAAATTCGAAACTCATCTCTAAAATATCATTTCCGACCTTATATTAAAATCGCAAATAATTTGGACGTCATCTAGTTGGGTCTTCACATTAAAATTTATCATAAAATCCATATGAAATAGCATAAATCATCAACAAGCATATGTATCCATTTTAACTATAAAAACATGGCAATATACCTTGAAAAAAATATTCGGATTTGATCAAGAGTCCAAAAACATCAAAAATATGATTTATAACCTATTATCACCTTTAGCTTGTGATTAAGGAGTTGAGATTTGATCTTGGATTAAGTTGCTTAAGCTTTTTCCTCTTATCTTCCTTTTGTTTTCCCTTAATGGTGGCCAGCCTCTCTTTTGTTTTGTTTTTGTTTTGAACGTGTAAATGAATGGGCATGAAGGGTTTAGGGTATAAGAACATGTCTTATTCCTACTTTGCCTCTTATCTATTTGCCTTACCTATTTCATTTTAGTATCCCTTAGTTCTTTGCCTTAAATTGGCATGATTACCTCTATTTCCACAAATATCAATCCCTTAGCCATTTCAATATTTCATTTAATTTAAATAATTAAATGTCCTAAATAATGTTAACCAAAATTAGGGTCGTTATAGACATCTCCTTTGTCACTTAATTTTCTATATAAGGATCAAAGTAGATCCGACTTGGCGTTTTTACACTTCGAATGGAATAAAAATTCTTGCATATATAACAGTTTTTGATAGAACAAAATATCTCATCTTACTCTTTCCTTATTTGGGAACATGTCTTATCCTGTTCATACTTAAGTGAAAAGATACATGGTGGTGTTTAGTCTTCAATATTTTAGGAAATTTGACGTAACATTATATCTTTCCAATTTTAACCGTTGATTGAAAAGACCATTAAGTTTCATGTTACATCTTATCTCTGTCCCAACCAGTTCCATATTCAATCTTGTCCTGGTTGGTCGTTTAATCCAATTTATCTTACTCCGCTCTAATTCTTTCTTTTTAAATTTAAGTGATAATCACTTTATTTTCACTTTAAACTTGTAAATCAAAACCTTCGCTTTCAACTTTATGTCCACAAAACTAGTAAGTTTTAAAACTATAAAACTCTATTTTTATTTTAACAAGCGTTTCCTTTTTGCTTAGATCATGTTATTCTTCTTTAGTTAAATCAGCAAATATGATTGAGATGAATTTAGTAAAATGTTCATGAAACACATCATTTTAAAATTTTCTTTAATAAATAAGTAATTTTCATAAAAGCACATTTTAAAAGAAAATATGGTATTTTTTTGCTTAATACTATTATTATTTAGAGTTTGACAAAAACATTGATGAACGACATTTTCAAATACTAACAATTTCTTATTTGTAAACGAAGTTCAAAAGTCAAATCTTAATTTCTTCTCAATTTTTTTTTCAAAAGTTACGCTATTAAAAGCAAATTACATATTGAGGGTAAGCGTAACAATATGCCCAAAAGACAAAACAAAAGCTTTGAAATAGTTATTGAAAAATTGCTTTTATCAAATTCTCTACTTTACTTTTTAAACAATTTCCATAAAGTTTGTCTAATTAATTTACACAAAATTATAAACAACTTTCTCTTTATATTTAAGATATCAAAAATCTATAGCTTTTAACATTTTGAAAACATTTTCATTGGTTTATTAAATCAAGTAGACAATAATGACCTAATTAACTAAGCCCACTTATACACAACAATGCTTAAGTGCATAATGTTTTGTCCTTCTTTCCAAAGATGGTTAACTCAATTTTCTTTTTCATATAGTGCCAATTTCATCATGGAAATATTCCAAACATACCTTTGAATAAATAGGAATCTTTATGACTAATATCAATATGAGAACAGGATTTCTACTATAGTTGGGAAATCGTCCTTTAATTTATAAAGTTCTCCTTATGTTGTCTTCCTATTATACGGGTCTCGTGGGACTAATCTTCTTTACTCATCCTTAATTCCATAATTTTCTTGCTACTGCTAGTTGGTATACAAATCCTCTACTAGCCTTTCTTTATAGGGTGAACTCCAATAAATGTGGAAAGTTTACTTTTCACCTTAACTGTTATAACCTTAACACTTACTCTGACCCACAATTGTCTGCTTCTATAAGGGATAAGCCAACAATTACCTTATGAGTCAAAATATATAGGTTGTTGTGTATTATTACACATATCAAAAAATTATAGTTTCATTTCCTTAGTCGGCTTAGGCTCTTCTTATCTCCTTGCTTAAGATACCGTCGGAACGATATAGGATAGGGATGTTCATGCTCGGATTCCTAGTTGGCTTTCAAGAGACATTCCTCAAAAGCTTATACTCATTCTCACTCTCTTGTGATTGAGAATTAATTTCAACTTTCCCAAATATTATACTTAACAAGATTAATTGATATCATTCCATTTTGTTATACTTTTATATATATGTAAAACATTTGAAACTTTTTACCTATTCATACATATACCTTCTAAAGGTCCATATTGAAAATCTTTTTGAAAATCCATTTTTTTAGAACTTTTCAAGTATGTTCTCTGAGTACATGACTAAATCCTAAGTAATCTTAAACCTAAGCTCTAATACCAAATATAACAACGCGCGCTTCCCAACACACCGATCCAAAGCCTAATGTGAATTTCGAACTCACGTCATGCCAGGAAATACGATTTGTTGGGTTTTTATAATATGACTATAAGGGTAAGTTCCAAGACATTTTGCACTTCCAAATCTCACGGAGAAAGGAATTAAAATATAAGTATTGAGAACTAGACGTTTCAAAAAAATTGCCTCCAAAATATTTTACTTTCCACATACACTATTTCAAAATACGATATATGTTTTACAGACTTTTAATACAGTAAATAACCATAAGATGGACAACAAGAATATGAAAACTCCAACATGAAACTCTTTCTTCACGTACTATGCCCAATCAACTGCTAACCTGTCATTATATAGAGAGGAAAAATAGAAAGGAGGGAGTGTGTTAGACAAAAGTCTGGTGAATGAGTACAAGTTTAATATATGATGATCGTACATAGTTACTTCAATTCTACTTTAAAAGATATAGGTGTGATACAAGTGTCCGTGAATTCCTAAGGTCTGTTACCTAAAGGTTCTTGTTTAATACATTCCTAAAGTACAATTTGTGTAGGCTAATAAAATGAATTGAACTAAGGATCCCCTCTTATGTCTAACGATCGGCTACTACTCCTAGGCTACTAAATGTAACAATGCCACTAGGCTACTAAACATGTGAACACTAACACAACACTACTAAACATGAAAAATCCACCCTCTTGCTACTAACCATGGTAACGCTGCCACTTGACTATTGACGGCTAAATTCCCACTACTATCACCACCACTAGGCTACTATAGGCTATGCACCCACTACTATCACCACCACTAGGCTACTGGGAATATTCCCTCTTACTACACCTGGAGAGAAAGAGCCTGAAATGCCAACTTATCACAATGTCTCATCATATGCATTCGCTTCCACCTCAGGATCATAGTGTTGCCCTCTTATTGTACATTCTGGGTCCTTCTCTCTAATTGTATCACACGCATCAAGAATTGTGAATACTAGGACCTCCCAATGTGCCGAAACCACTCCATCAGGCATCCATTGCTGCTTCACACCCACTATTGGAACCTCTTATGAGTGCCAATCGTGAAAGTACATCACCTTGAATCGATTACTATCCTAAATTGGGTCCCTAACACCGCCTCAACTTAGCGTCTACTTATACATGACTAACGTGCATCTGATTACCCTTAGGCCCGTAACAATTCACGTTTTGTATAATTTTTTATTTCACATTTTGGGCCATAGGCCGAGGTTCAGGTTGTTAGTTTTCAATACAAATGTTCTGTCTATACCGAATGGTCGACCGCTAGGGTATCTAGGTTAAATTGGTTATGAGTAAAAATTAGGGTTTTGAGCATTTCAATTGTTGATTGTTTATCCATGTCGTTTGTAGTGTTTAATTAACCAAAATTTACTAATTTAATTTTCAAATTACAATTCAATTTAGGGTTTGCAAACTTGATAATAAAATATATACCTAGGTAATTAATTAGATTAGCAGGTTACTGTAATTCCAATTCTAGGGTTTTAGATTCAAATCTAGGGTTTGTTAATTTAATCACAAGAGGGGTATGGTAGCATCAAGTTAGGTTTAGCAATTACAGTAATCTCAATTTCCATCTAGGTTACAAGTTTCGATTTAGAGTTTCTAATATCATCCTAGATCATGGATAATAGATCAATTTTAACTATAATTAATCGCCTATTTAAATTTATTCCCACCTCACCTGAAGCCCAACCTCTTCCTATTTGCTTGGCCTGTGAATTACACCTCCACATGCTAACTCCACTTGCTTCTTCTTAGTTTGATTAATCATGTTCTTCTAGGTTGGTTTTTTTTATTTTAAATGAATTTTTAGGGCTAGATGAGAGGTTAAATTAGGCAGCTTCATTAAAGTAAACTTTTGTATT
Organism: Allium cepa; assembly: GCA_030765085.1. Taxonomy (NCBI): domain Eukaryota; kingdom Viridiplantae; phylum Streptophyta; class Magnoliopsida; order Asparagales; family Amaryllidaceae; genus Allium; species Allium cepa. The sequence continues at coordinate 41,347,263 of CM060946.1, forward strand.
AGTTTTAGGCTTAGCTTAGATTCTAATTATAAAGATTAAGGGTGAATTTAGGGCGTTGATTTTGGCTAGAGAATATTTTCCTAACATTGGGGACGGTTATCAAAAATTTGACATAAACGAACAATCAGAACCATCGAACAATGCTTCCAGTCACACTCCAGGTTTTCTGCATCTTCAAGTTTCATAGTCGCCCGAAGGAACCCTATGGCCGACTGTTATAGGTCGACCATTCAATGGTTGTGGTCGATCCTTAAATATTTTTCCTCCCCTTATTTCATTTCAAAACTTTTTTTGTCGTAAATTCTCCATAGGAACTCCGTTTTCTAAGTATTATGTGTGAAAATTGTCCAGAAAATCGCTATAAACGCAATGACTCAAGTTTCATAGCTAAATTCAAATGTCTGTGGAATTTTTCTTTTTAGCCCGTGTTTTATTTAGATTTACTTTCCTTATTAAATTTCTATTAAATTCTCGTTAAATTATACATAAGTTTCCAGGGTGTTATAGTTTTGGTAAAATCGAATTTCACTTTGTTAAGCATACTGATTGTGACTATTGTTTACACCGATTCTCGTCGTCAAAACTGTTTCACTTTGGACTTAGGGAATTTGTTAACGGTAAAAGTTTCAGTATCATCCATATTCAAATTTATTGTCCAAACACAAAGTCCTTTGTTTAATAATAACAATTATTATTAACCAAACTAATCTGGCCAGATATTTTATCTTTGACTTGACTTGAGCTGACTACGATACTAACCCCATATAACTAAGGAGAAGAATCCTCTCTTGAATGGTGTTTTGCTTCCAATACTTCCACTCGACCCAACTTTGGTTACTTGATGGATGGTGTGCCATAATTTGATTATAATTAAAGCGAATCTTTCATATTGAAGATCAAAAGTATCTCAAGCCGATAAAATTGTGTAAATTTAGTCACATCGATATTTTTTGTTTGACCTTGGCTATATTAACCAACGAAAACTATCGAGTGGGTAATTTCATAATTATCCAATAGTCATCAGTACATAACCCTTGGTTCCCCTAATGGTCATGAGTAATACACTGTTCAACATTTAGAGAGCGCTATGCACTCTAGTCTCAATGGACACACCAATATCCAGTCTCGATGTATCTTAACCAGGAATATTTAGAACGATGTGTTTATTATATTATGATACAATACTCATGATTATAACTATTTGTAACTATATCACAAACACACCAATTATGGATTTTTTACTAAATATATTTTAAATAAATAAATAATTATTTATAAAACATTATAAAAAATAAAATTAGAAAGGATAACAACTTTATTAGAGTGATATTTGATTATAGAGTTAATTAATTTACAATAAATTATAGAATCACCCCTAGGGCATATCCCTAACTCTGTAATTAACTCTATAATTTATTATAAATTAATTAACTCTATAATCATTTATCAATCATAAAGTTTTTTTTCTGTTATATTTTTTATATTGTGTTATAAATAATTAATTATTTAACCAAAATATTTTTAAAATAAAATCCATAAATGGTGTGTTTGTGATAGTAATTACAAATAGTTGTAATTATGGGTATTGTATCACAATATAATAAATATATTATTTTAAATATTCATAGTCAAGATGCATCGAGACTGGATATCGATGGATCCGTTGAGACTAGAGTACGTAGTGCTAACCAAATGTTGGAAAGTGTATTACTAATGACAATTGGTGGCACCAAGGGGTTACGTACTAATAGTTGTATGATAACTATGGAATGACTCGCTCGATAGTTTTATGTTGGTTAATATAACTAAGGTCAAGTAGATGACTAATTACATAGTTCTCTCAACTTGAGAATATTGTTTATCTTCAATATGAAAGCTCCGCTTTGATTATAGTCAAATCATAGCATAACATCCATCAAGCGATTATAGTTGGGTATAGTGGAGGTATTAAAAGTGAAACGCTATTCAAGAGAAGATTCGTCTCCCTAGTTATATGAGGTTAGTATCACGGTCAATTCAAGTCTACTCAAATTCAAGGTCTCTACCCAGAGTAGTTCGGTTAATAATTATTATTATTATTACTGAACCAATGACTTTGTGTTTGGACTATAAAATTGAATATTGATGATGTTGGAATTTTGACCATTATCAAATTCCGTAAGTTCTAAGTGATATAGTTTTGGCGAAGATAATTGGTGTAAATAATAGTCACAATAGGGCAACGCTTAACAAATTAAAATTGGAATTTACTATAACCAAGCGATAAATTCGACAAAAATGTCACACCACATGCTAAGCGACTTATGAATGTCAATATTCGAATAGTTGGATAGTAATGGCTGACCAAATTTACACCTAAAATGTCACACAACTGAATCGTGAATACTCCTTTGACCACACGATTTTATTAATTTATAATAGGTATAAATTAATAAATATTTATGAAATATTAGTTATAAAATTTTATTTTTACTTGATAAAAAATATTAATAAATATGTTCATAATAGTTATAACTATGCCAATCGATATACAATATAGATATGTGCTTAAATTAGATTTAAATGCAACGAATTCGTATGGGCTAAGACTGGATTTAAAGCTCGTACGGGCAAGGTGAGTTCGGCCATGCATGGACTGGGTAGAGGGCGGCTTTGATATGGAGAATATGCTAGAGTTTAGATAGGATAAAGAAGAGAATAGGTAAGAAAGAACAACGGATCTGGATCCTAACTTATCTCTCTAGTCTCTCTTTTATAGATGGATCATAACCCCCATCTTCTACTGACGTTTTGAAGCCTCCACTTTCTCTATCTCTGGCAAAAGTTCATCCTCCCCTCTCCCCATTTCCAAGCTCAGATAAAATTAAAATAAAAACTACTCTATAGTCAATGGCCCGCTATTCAAGAGACAACACCATTAGAATTGGAATTTGATTTAGGAGTTTATTTCAATGCTTCATGGTGTGGTCCTTTGGCATTGGTGAAAGATAATTATCCAATCTATGATTATATACTAATAATCAATTTTTTTATATCATATATGGTATTGTTAGTTAGGCGGCGGTTCTAGTATATCATCTCATTTAGAATGGTTGTATATTTATTTGTAAATATAATTAAAAAAATAATTTTATAACATATACGTGTCTTGATACTCACGACTAAAGTTAAAAGAAATTGATTTTTAATTTAAATTAAATTAATTTAATATACATTATTTAAATTACAAAAAAATTATAATTTAAACAATAAATACCGTACTACACAAAATATATTTTAAAAATTACATACAAATAGTTTTATACCTAAAATATATTGCGACATCAAAATAAATTTTTAATATATATAAAAAGTAAATATTATTTAATTCAAATTACTTAATTAAATTTATAAAATAAATAAATTTGCTATGTGAAATATATTTTAAATGTTATAAAATCAGTTTCACACCCGATAAACTTTTGGCTGCAAAAAATAATTTATGTATTAATTAAATATTAAAATAAATGCCAAAAAATTAAAATTAAAATTGTTTTTAGATTACAAAATATATATCGAAATATTCAAATGCTAAAATATTATCTATATTTTTCTATAAAATATCAAAACACAAAATTATATTTCGAAAACATTTTTATATAATATTATTATTTACTTCAGTTTAGAAATTTCAGTTAAATAAATTTAAAAAAATCAATTTTGCTCAAAAAATTATTAGATTAGTTTATATTATACACACACACATATTATATATATATATATATATATATATATATATATATCGCTCATATATTTATATATATATATATATATATCTGTGTGTGTGTGTGTGTGTGTATTATTAAACTATTTTTTATGTCTATATATATATTGCATGTAAAAGAAATTTTTTAATTTTGCCCTTGGTTTTACAACAAGAAAAAGAATTAAAATTTATTATACGTTTTAAATGTTTTCATGTGTATATATATTATAAATTCCACACACACACACACACATATATTTATAATTATTTAAATAATATATATGTATGTATGTATGTAATATTTTGTATACATAAATTCGAGCATATAAGCATATATTTTGGATGATATAGTTGTATACTAGATGAGCTAACATGTCTATCGCGACATAAATCCCAGTACTTATATACAGACATGTTAAACCTTGCATGAAATGTCATGTTACACATGCATATGCAGATGCACATATGCACGCGAGCACACACACATATACACCTATGTATGTATATGTGTATATGATACATATGCTATACAACATAATATTAATTACGTAATATAAAACTACATTATAAATTTAAGTAAAATAATAATTTTATCTACAAGAATTTAAAAATATTCCAAATAAATTAAACCCCGTAGGCTCAACAAAGATCCAAAATGGTAAAAAAATTTGAAATTCACCCATTACTTCTATTACAGGCTGGTCCAGTTCCAATAGTGGTACTAGTGCCCAATAGCCTATATGGTCTAAATTAGTCGTGGTAGGGTTAACTAATTAATTTCACAACCTAGATAGTATAGTGCCTAGAAAGGTATTATCAACGGATTTAGTTTGGGTAATCAAGTAATCTGCCTTATCTGGCTACCGCTTGGCCTAAATAGATATGTGAGCCTAAGATTGTCCTTAAATAGAAAAGGCCAAATTTAATTGGACCTTAGGCTAATTTTCAAATTGTTTGAAAATTAGAAATATAATATTTTAAATTTAAAAGTTAAATTTAAAATAAAATATTTACATGTTATAAATGCTATAATATAATCAAAATTTTCAAAAAAATATAAAAACTAATATAAATTAATTTTGAAATTTACAAAATTTTATTAATAAGGTTAATAAAATATATTAATTAAATATGTAAATTAAGTAATAGATATATACATGTGTTGTATATTATGATATATGTTATGCTGTTTTAAACTGTTAAAAAAACATAAATATATATATGTATGTATGTATTGAAATGAATTTCAAAATTAATATAGTTTAAAATAATTCAATTAAATAAATTAATTATATTAAATAATATATACATATATATGATATGTGTGTTATACTATAAAGGTCATAATGTATGATAAATATTCTACATAAATCTTATATTAGAATAATATAAAATTGATTAAAGTATTAACTAAAATTAATTAAATAAGATTTGATTAATATAATGTTATACATAAGATTACTATTATTATAAGATAATTAAAATATAAATATTATAAAGATGGAACATTAAGAAACCCTAAATAGACTTAAGGAATATATATATATATATATATATATATATATATATATATATATATATATATATATATATATATAAATGCATGTATATCGTGATTTCCGATATGTCCGACACTTGAATCACAAGGGTCTTTCATGAGAAATACGTCCATAAGTCGATATCACTCAATGTACAATATTGAAGATTATGAATCTTCAATACAATGTTGCCCTCTACCATATACATACATTCATATATATTATATATATATATAAAAGTAAATTACTTGCATACTCTTTAGTAGCTGAGCAAACTCAACCTAGGGATGTTACGTGTAGTATTATCAACATATTGAATAGATGAGGTAAGATAACTGTATGTTTTTGTTGAGCAAACTCAAGGTACATATAATATACTTAGGACATCCTGATATGATAGGTACGAGTGAATAATTTTATTTTGATTTGTTGAGAAAACGCAAGGTCAAAGTGAATTTGGGACAAGATACCAAGAGTTATGGGTTGTATATGACACAACCGATAAGTAATTATCCATTGTCCATAGAGCTATGAATTGTTGAGCAAAGTCAAGGTCATAATTCCAAGATAGATGATTCCTAACACCTACTTTTGAAGTCGAAAGACTTCTATATTTCGACTTAGGATTTGACGAACATAAAAGAATAATGTAAGCTTATTAATAAAATGAAACATAAAGTTAAACGTTATTAATATTATAAGGACATCAACTATGATATTGTCCTAAATCTACCAAATAAAACTTGCAAAAAAATGTCAACTCTAAATTTTTTTCTAAAATGACAAGCTTACTAGACCTAACTATACCAATTGGCTAAGAGTGATTAAGATAGCGTTGACTTATGAGCATCTTTGATCAGCTATTACTGAACCTAACGAACAACCCGTTGATGATATGGATCTCGAACTTTGACTTGTTTTTGAGAAATGGGGTTCAGACATAGAGATCACTATAGTTTTCATGCTCTCTATGTTAGACAAATTATTGTAGAGGAAGGACGAAAATATGTCTATCATGAGATATTTGATAGTCTCAAGGCCTTATTTGGTGAACAGTCACGTTCCTCAAGGTACGAGCTTACAAAGAAGCTATTCGATACCAAAATGACCAAAGGATAGAAGGTTAATGATTACATACTATTGATGAAGGGTTGTATTGATACGTTTTTGCAGTTGAACGTACAGGTAATCAATGAATTAAAAGTCAATTTGATCCTTGGTTCTCTTATACCTCGGTATGAACCATTCACACTGAATTACAATATGAACCAACAAAATATGAATCTCGTGGAGCTTCTCAATATGTTGAGGCCAACCGAGTCTGCATATGAGGATCAAGGGGTTGTGCTTGCTGTAAAGTGTAGTGCATCATCTTCGAAAGGTTTGAAGAAGTGGAAAAGAGAAGGTAAGAAGAACAAGGAAAGTAAAAAAAGATCGATGACAAGGGTAAATGTGATATCCCGGAAATTTGAGGCAATATCGATATAATAATCTGTGATAAAATTAAATTGATTTAATAATAATTTGAATTGATTTAATAATCTTCTTTTAAACAAATGATTAACTGATAATGTACCTTTTAAAAGCCAATTAAATTGTTTTCTATTTATAATATATATATATATATATATATATATATATATATCTGTATATATTGTAAATAGATAACCTTTGTTTTAAGTTTAATAACATGAAAACATGATTTCTAACTCTAATATTTTTGGAAAATTAGGAATTTGATTTTTATTTAATATTGAATAAATAATAAGATGATCTTAAAATACTCAAGATAAACTAAATTGTTTAGAAGTATTGTAGCCTAGAGTTTAAATTTAAATAAAAGGATTGTTTTGTTCTTTTCAATTTAGCTTTATAAAATAAGTAATTTATATTTTGAAGAAATTGTTTCTTTTCTAAATTATTTTGAATAATGAGCTATATTAATAATGTAATTTTTTACAATGGATTTAAATTTAAATAATCAATTAAATTGTTTCTTTTCTAAATTCATAAAATGAATGTGAATGTGAAGTAGATATGCAGACAAGAACTAAGTAGAAAAAAGAAAATCTGGAAACAAAGTATTAAAGATCTGTCAATATATATATATATATATATATATATATATATATATATATATGAGTATTGAAACAAGACAAGTATAAAAGCAAGCCAGGTAAGTGAATGTATATGCCTGTAAAATAATTATGCAAGACAACTAAAGTAATAAACCAAACAGATGTTTAAAACAATTTTTATAGTATGAATGTAAACTGTTGCAATGCAAAGTAAAGTTCAAAACATATGCTTGTAAGTATGAAACAAGACAAAGTAAATGTATGGGCTGGTAAAAGAAATAAAATAAACAAAATGCAAGAAGCTTATAGACTAAGATTCAGATAAGTATGAAAACAAAATAATAAAAGTCACCAGACAAAATAATGATTTTTCTGTCTGTAAGTCAAGAATGTAAAACAAAGTAAAATGATAAAATAAAACAAAGCTAAGTAGAAATATCCTTGTGTAAGTTCAGCATATAAAATAGTTTGTAAAGCAAGCTAAAACATGCAGGTAAGAGAAATGTCAAAAGAATCTAATTACATCAGAGTATGTAGGAACATAAGTACTCAAGCATTAAATGCTAGCACAACTTAAATCTGTTCAAATTGCTTAAAAAATCTTTCAGCCCCTAATTAAAAGATTATGCCTGATAAAAACAAAAACATACAGTGTACTTGCATACACTTGACCCAGTTATCACCTTCCCCTGAAACTTCTTTATATACATCTTATTTTAGTTCGTTCATAAAAACATATAAAGCCTGAAACTAAGAAATAACAACAAACAATTTCATTTATAAAAACTCAATAGTGTTTACAACTGAAGATAAGCAAGAAAGATTTAGGAAATGTAGGCAGACCACTTTCCAGTTTTTAAGATCCAGATTTTCATGCAAGCATGCTCTGTTCATTCTTTTTACAAGCAAGGTGAGTAACACTTTTAAGAATTTCTTAAGTTTAATCTGTTACAAGCTAACAATTGGATGCTTAAAATATTTGTGTGAATCTACATATACCCCTTTCTCTGGCCATTTGCAAAATGAAATACTACATCTTGTTCTCTGTGAATAACTCATCTTCTTAAATTTAAAAAAATAATATAATAATATAAGTTTGTTGTTTATTTATATCTCTGTGAATAGGATATATATGTATATGATACTCTGAATATTGAAACTGGAAGTGTTATTTCAGGTTGTTGATTGCTTAAGATCTCTGTTCAAGTTCCTTAATACAAATGTTGATTTCAACACAGTTTCCTCAAGATATATTTAATTGTGTGAGCTTAGTGTTAAGCCAATATAAGTTGTATATTCTAAACTAAATATTTAAACATGTTTTAAGTTAAAACAGTTAGACCATAATCTCTGAAGCTGATTTAATTTATATTTTTAGGCATAGGTTGACCTGTGTTTTCTAAAACAAATCTTAAAAAAAAAATACAGGTCACTGTAAAACTTAGGTTACTATTCCACTGATCCAATTCTTAGTGAAACCTGATCAGTGTGGTTGGGAAGATTATTCAACCTGGTTTGTTCTTTTGTTTGCATCATTGATTGTACCTACTGATTCATTTAACCAGAGCATTGCTTTCATATACTGTCTGTGCACTGTGTAGCCACTGATCATATTTGTGTGACTGGGTATACTTGTGTGTGGTCTCCATTTACATTGTGTAGTAGTTTGAGCATTGATCTTGTTGTAATGGCTATCTCACATGATTGGTTGAGCTGTCCGAGTTGCCACTCTAACCTGGTAATGCCCATTTGAAGTCTGCACTGACCTGAGATGTATATGGGTTGGACCACTTAACTTGTTTAGCATGTCTCTATTGTCTGGTGTCTGCAATGATTCTAACCTTTGACTGAGTTTGATTTGTATTTCATCCCTCTACCTGTACTCAGTTGGGACTGATTTTCAAGCTTGTGTGATGCTATGGCCTCTGTCTTGACAAATGCATGACCCTGTTACACTGCTATTTCCATGTTTTGTTTAGTTGAGATGTTGGCATTTTAGGCCTCGGGGCGTACTCGAGTTTTTGTGCATGAGACTCGAAGCAATGACATTTTTGACCCGAAGCATTCCTGTTTTGGTCTCGGGTTGGTTATAATTTACAGGTAGCTTAAAACTGCCTGCAGTTTTAAATTTAAACAAAATTTAAAAGCAAATTAAAATTGCAAGCTAATCATAATCCAAAAGTTGAATTAGTGTAATGTTAGATTTAAATGAAAATCAAATCCAGATTTAAGTTTAAATTAAAATTTTGTATTTCTGAATTCATTTTGAAAGTTTCAGGTTTAAACCTGACAAAGCTAAAACCTGAACTATATGATTTAAACAATGTTTTAAATCCTATGGTAAAACTCAGTTTTGAATAATTATTGAATCTTAAGGATTTAAAAATAGATTTGGATTTGAAAAATCAAGTTTAATTCAAGTTGTTGACGGGAAGTTTGAATCAAAGTTTTTAAATCAAATGTTAATGGATGATTCAAGTTACTTCAAATTCAAATCTGTAAGATTAATTCAGTTTTTAAAATATGAATGACTTTTGGAGATTGAAATTTAAATAAAGATTCAAACAATTGGATTTAAAGGCTTCTTATATAAGTTTCATTTGTATGTAATTAAAGTTATTCACAAGATTATAAATTGAATTTAAGTTTGATTAATGTTTAAATAAATAATATTTTTGAATCTTAAATTCCAAATGGAATTCAAATTAAAAATTTTGGAAGGTAAAGTTCTAACACACTTAAATATTAATGAAGTCACTAGTAAAGAAATAAATTAACTTAGGAATAACTAAGGTATTAAAAATATTTAATGATTAATGAATGACTTATGTATTTAATTTATAAATTAATAATTTAGATTAATTTATAAATAGGAATTAATTAAGAAATAAATGTAGAAATGTAATCATGGTAAGTAACTAAAGGATTATTAATTAATTAATAAATGCGATTAATTTTGATAATTAATCAAAATTTATTAGATAATCCATTATAAATTGTTAAATGTAATTACTTGATAAAAGTAATTAAGAAATTAATTACTTATTGAAATTAATTTGATAAAATGATTTATTTAAGTTAATTAATTTAGTTTAATTAATTTAAGAAATCATTTGATGATTTGATTTGTATAATCACTTAGTGTATTCAATGGAGCATAATTACTTGAGGAAGTAATTAATATAATTACTGAATGTAATTAGTGAAGAGGATGTGTTAATAAAGTAATTTGGGATAATTACTTTTTTAATTAATCAGAGGATTAATTAATGGAGATAATTAATTATGGAATAATTAATTTATTAATATGAGTAATTAAGGAAAGTTAATTACTGGTTGATATTAATCGAGGTGGTTATTAATTGTGTTTAATTAAAGATTAATCACTTAATGTAATTAAATTAAACAAAGTAATTTAATTTAAATATGAATTAGAGATCATTGATTAATGTAATTAATGATGAAATTAAGAATAGTTTAATTAAGAAATAATTAATAATGTGGTGGTTAATTAAGGATAATGTAATTAATTGTAAATAAAGTAATTAAATGTTAATTACTATAAATAATTTAGGATAATTAATTTGGAAAATTAATTAAAGACTAATTACTTATTGTAATTAGAAGGTGATTAATCGAAGAAGTAAATCAAGATAAATATCTAGAGATTAATTAATTAATTTGATTTAAAATTTATTTAATAGTTGTATAAGCAAGATTTATAGATGAAGTAATTAATTTAATTTACTTTAAATTAATTAGAAATAGAAGTAGTTAAGTTAATTCATTATAAATTAATTACAAATGGTATGATTATAAATCATTGCTTATAGATGAATGATAGTGATATTTCATTTGATGGTTGTGCATTCAGATCTGACTTGAATACTATCTATGTGATATGGATGCTTGGTTTAAAGTATGATAATATTTAATTATCTGTTTTGACGATAATATGAATTATCTGTTTATGATGATGTAATTATCTATTGCGATATTATGAATTATCCATCTATGTGTATATTGATGATGTTGAATTAAACTGTTAAGGCTAAATAGGCAACTTGGCCTTAAAAGACACGTTTTGGATTTCGATGAGACCGGGATCGGGTTTTCCGCATTAGGAACATCCGAAAACCACATCGATTCCAAATTAACGATAGGTCGTGAATTTGAAGTGAAGATGAAGATTCTGAATGCAAGGGTTATCGTCGTTAACTCTGAGGGTGATTCCAAAATGAGTGTAACGAGATAATGCCTTCAGTTTCGTTCGAACCCGGAACGAACTTGTATGGATTGAATGCTTTCAACACATCGTCAGGTGGGCGATGAGAATTCTAAGAAAATGTATTCTATAAAGGTAATCGTAGCCTCAAGCCTCATCAACCAGGAATGGCTAAAACAGGGGAGGTGCAGCAAGGTTAGGTGGGTCATGCCCAAGCAGGACAAGGATATTCCCCTGTCTAGATGTCCCTTTTATTTCGGCTTAGTGGGCAGTAGCGACGGCTATCTACGGGGTTATCTTATTCGGGACTGTTCAGTAAGGAATGGTTCCGGCCTTGTGTTGCAGGGGATGAAGGGAGTAATCCTCGGTACGTTGATCTAGGCCACGTACTGTGACGGGCGGTACCCCAGTAGCCCTGCCATTGTATGAAATCCACAATCCAATAAGCGCCAACGGTTTTGATTGTATTACCCACTTTTGTGGCTAATAGCTGGAATTTAATCATGTAACAATTTCGGCTATTTTCTACTTACTTGAAAACCCTAGACCTATTATAATATCACAGAATTTCTTATCAAATGTTTTGGTTAGCGTAAGGTAAAAACTTTTCCATGTTTATGTGTGGGAAGTCTTACGTGATACCTTTTGTTTTCAAAAGATTTTCAAAGTTAAGCAATTTTAACCTGTTACTCATACCAGACCCATGTCTGACCCGGAGTTTATTTTTGTTTTTCATAAACTCTCAGGTACCCAAATTTTTACGGGTAGCCAAGGGATTCAGGTTAGCTTTGACGAATTCTGGAGGAGCAATGGAGCAGGAGGCTTCAGCGTTGTAGATATACATATAGTTCCGCTGTGTTGATATTTCTGTGTTGATATTTCTGTGTTGACTGTGTATTGAGTTGTATAACTAGACAGGTGTTTATAATTGTCTAGTATATGATGTATTATCTGTATAACTCTGATTTATGTTGTATATTATGTAAATACTTATGTGATTATTATAATTTATTCATTCCGCTGTGAGATTCTGATGTTGTTGTTCTTTTCTTCTCTATCTTTTCTATTTTCTCACCCCTTTCTTTCTTCATGACGAAGCGGTTTTCTGGGCGTAGAAAGCCGGGTCGTCACAGTAAATATCACCACTACCACAAGAAATGTTACTGGAAAAGGGAACTATCCCGATTACTTAAAGATTATAAGAGAAAGAAAGTAGAATGGTTCTATAGATCTATTGGGTACATATACGATTCAAAATTATTTTGTAATCAATAAAATATCATAAGTCTTAGATACTGGATCCAGAACTCGTGTATGTAATTTATTACAGAGGCTTAGGAAACGACACCACATGACAAAAGGAGAGATGAGGCTCCAAGTTGCTGATGGATCTATCGTACATGCGACAACAATATGAGATTATCGATTATGTTTTCCTACTGGAGTAATTTTGATAATAAATAAGTGCTATTTTGTAAAAGACTTTATTTGTGGGATTATTTATGTTTCTAGATTATTTGAGACTGGATATATATTTCATTATGCAAATAATTTTATGAAGATTAGCTTTAGCGGAAATAAAGTTTGCAATGATGTTCTTGAAAGTGGAATTTATGCAATCAATACTACTTATATGTATTTTGTGAATAACTCTTCTAACAATATAAATGATAGTTATCTTTGGCATTGCAGGCTAGGTCATACTAGTGAGAAATGACTACACAAACTAAAACCATAGGTTTTCACCCTTCACATGATTCTAAATCATTTGACAGATGTGAATCGGGTCTCGAAGGTAAAATGAGATGAACTCTTAGGGTTAGTACATAGTGATATATGTGGTCCAATGCCTGTACTCACTAAATATAATAGTTCTTACTTTATTATCTTCATCGATGATTTCTCGAGACTAGGATATGTGTATCTTTTGAAGAACAAATTAGATGTCTAAAAGAAATTCATTCAATATAAAAATGTAGTAGAAAATCAAATAGGCCTTAAGATTAAGATTCTTCAATCAGATCAAGAAGGTGAGTACATTGAACAGGAATTCCAAAAGTACTTAAAAGATAATGGGATTATCTCTCAGATTATTCCACCTTATGCTCCACAACACAATGGTATGTCGGAGCGGAGGAACCAAACATTTTAGATATGGTTCGTTCCATAATGAATATGGCCAAGTTACCTTTATCCTATTAGCGATATGCACCAGAAACCATAGTGCTTATGTCGAACTTATTGCCTATTAAATCTATGCCTAAAGCGTCATATGAGATATGGTATGGTAAGAAACTCCAATTCAAGTATTTGAAGGTGTGGGGTTGTTTGGTGTACATTAAGAACGTTGGTTTGAATAAACTAGAAGCAAGATCGGTAATGTGTAAATTTATAGGATATCCCAAAACCTCAATGGGATATACTTTCTACAATACCGAGGAACAAAAAGATATAGTTTTTCAACGGTATATTTTTGTAGAAAAGGAATTTGTAACAAAGGAAATTAGCTGCAAAGTTGTAGACTTGGATGAGATTTAAGAAGTTAACATTGAAGCTGAACCAATGGAATAACCGAGTTTACCCGTATACAAAAACACACAACCTATTAGAAGGTCTAGTAGGGGATCTCATACATCAGAGAGATACTATATATTTTCATGGATGGCAAGAAGGAGGACTACGTTTTAGGTGATGACACTTCTATATCTTTCCAATAAACACTACAAAGTAAAGACTACACTCTAGCTTGGAGCAATGAATTACGAGATGGATTTCATGTATGAGAATAAAGTATGGACTTTGTCGGACATACCGGAAGGGATAAAACCCATCAGCAGCAAATAGATTTAGAAAAAAAACTAAATGTAGATGGGGAAGTGGAAATTATAAGGCAAGGCTAGTTGCGAAAGGATTTCATCAAATTCAAGGCGTTGATTATGACGAAACTTTTTCGTCCATAGCCATGCGTATGTCAATTTAGATTATGCTACCAATTGCTGCATATTATGACTATGAAAGGTGGAAAATGGATGTAAAGAAGATATTTCTAAATGTTGATTTAGAAAAAAACTTCTATATGTCGCAGCCCAAGGGTTTTGTGGGCAGTTGGAGTAAGGGAAAACTTGTAGGTTTTTAGTGTCCATTAATGGAATTAAACAAGCTTTAAGGAGTTGGAAAAAGTATTTTGATAAGGTAACCAAATAGTTTGGTTTCTATCAGAACATAGAGGAAGCATGCATATACAAAAAGGAACATGACAATGCTATCATATTATTAATGCTATACGTCAACGATCTATTATTGATTAGCAATAATATTTCATTATTGCAACCAGTGAAAACTTAGCTTTCCAACAACTTATCAATGAAGTATTTGGCCGAAGCAGCCTATACAATAGGTATAAAGATCTATAGAGATAGATCCGAGAGGCTATTGGGATTGGCCTAATCTCTTTACATAGATACCATATTGAAAAGGTTTAGCATGGAGAATTCCAAACTTGGAAATGTTCCAACAAAACGTGGAATCATCCTTTCTAAGAAAGATGCTCCTCATACCGATGAGAAGACAAAGCTTATGAAGAGGACCCCATATGCTCAACTATAGGAACCATAATGTACACTATACTACGTATTCAACTGGATGTGGCATATGCATTAGGATGCATAAGCCGATACCATTCTAATCTTGAAGAAAAATATTGGATGACCGTAAAATGCATACTGAAGTATTTAAGAAATACTTGGATTTATTCCTAATAAACATGAATGGTGACCTCCTTATGAAGGGGTATACAGGTTCGAGCTTTCAAAGTGATATAGATGATAGTATGTTAGTGTATAGTTATGTCTTTACACTTAACAGCGAAGCTATCAATTGGAAAATTACAAACAAGGGACACTAGCTGATTCAATGATGGAGACCAACAAATCAACCTCAATGAAGCAGTTAAAGTGGTAGTATGGATGCCCAAGTTTTTGAGTGTGCTCAGAGTAATTCCCAATATAGACAATCATATGACATTATTCTACGATAGAAATGTGGTGATTCAGATTGAAAAGGAACTTAGAGTACATAAGAAGTCATGACATATCCTTTGGAAGTTCCACCCTATAAGATAAATCATTGAGAAGAAAGAGGTTGTGATACAAACGGTAGATACCAGTGACAATATAGCAGATCTATTAACTAAGGATCTAGCTCGGTTGGCTCTCGAGAAGTTGATTGAAGGGTTGTGATTGAGATTCCATGATTGGCCCCTAGGAGTTTGATAGAGTTAAGGATAAGTCCTAGGCATAATTCTGTAGTTTATTGTAAACTAATTAACTCTGTAATCAATTCTCATTCGTAATAAAGGTGTTTTTTCTTTCTGCTATATATTTGTTATAATGTGTTATAAATAATTAAGTATTTAAATAAAATATATTTAATAGAAAATTCATAAATGGTGCATCTGTGATGGTAATTACAAATAGTTGTAATCATGAGTATTGTATCACAATACGATAAACACATATTTTAAACATACATAGTCAAGTGCATCGAGATTGGATATTGATGCGTCCATTGAGATTAGAGTAAGTAACGCTCTCCCAATGTTGGGAAGTGTATTACTCAAGACTGTTGGGGGCACTAAAGGGTTACATACTCATAGTTGTTGGATAATTGTAGAATGATTCATTCGACAGTTTTATATTGGTTAATATAACTGAGGTCAAACTGAAAATATTGATGTGGCTAATTTACATAATTCTCTAGACTTTAGAATACTATTCATCTTCAATATGAAAGCTCCACTTTGATTATTGGCAAACTATGGCACGACGTCCATCGAATGACTATAGTTGGGTCGAGTGGAAGTATTAGAAGTGAAACAATATTCAAGAGAGGACTCGTCTTCTCAGTTATATGGGGTTAGTATCACAGTCAGCTCAAGTCAATTTAAAGTCGAAATATCTAGCCAAAGTAGTTTAGTTAATAATAATTGTTATTATTAAACCAAGAACTTTGTGTTTGGACTATAGAGTTAAATATGGACGATGTTGGCATATTGACCATTATCAAAGTCCATAAGTCCTAAGTGATATAGTTTTGACAAAGAGAATTTGTGTAATTAATCATCATAATCAGGTAGTTCTTAGCAAAGTAAAATTGGATTTTACCAAAATCAAGTAAGCAATAAATTTGGCCAAAATATCACACCACTTTCTAAGTGATGTTTAAACATTAATATTCGAATAGTTCGATATTAATCGCTAATCAATTTACACCGCATAACCAAATCATGGAATACTCTTTTGACAACATTATATAATTAATTTGTAACGGCTATAATCGATTAATATTTATGTAATATTAGTTATAATTTTTTTTCGATTTGTTAAAAAATATTAATAAATATGTTTATAATAGCTATAAATATATTATCGATATACGATATTGATATGCATTTAAATTAGATTTAAATGCGACAAATATTGTACAGGATAAGACTGGATTTAAATCCCATATGGGTAAGGGAAGTTCAACCATGCATGGACCAGGTGGGGGTGGCTTCGATATGGAGAATAAGCTACAGTTTTGATAAGATAAAGGAGTAGAATGGGTAAGAGAGAAAATGTTATCTGGATCCTAACTTATCTCTCTAGTCTCTCCACCATAACAAATCATAACCTTCATTCTTCTACTGATTTTTTGAAGCCTACACTATCTATAGCTCTGGCAGAAATCAATCCTCCCCGTTCCTACATTTCCAACCTCAAATCAAATTAAAATAAAAACTATTCGATAGTTGGTGGTGTGCAGTTCATAAGATAGCACCTTCAGAATTGGAATTTAATTTAGAAGTTTGTTTCAATGCTTCAAGGTGTGGTCCTTTGGCATTATTGAAAGGTAATTATCTAATCTATGATTATACATTAATAATCTATTATTATATATGATATATTGTTTTGTTAGTTAGGGTGATGATTCTACTATATCAGTATATCGTCACATTCAAAATGATTTTATGTTTATATGCATATATAATACTAAAAAAAATTATAACATATACATGTCTTAATATGCATGGCTTAAGTTTTTCTAAAAAAAATTCTTAATTTAAATTAATTTAATATACATTATTTAAATAACATAAACTTTATAATTTAAATATTATATATTATATTATACAAAATATGTTTTAATAATTACATATAAATAGTTTTATACCCAAAATATTTTTCGGCATAAAAATAAAATTTTAATATACATGAAAAAACATTATTTAAATATTATATAATTCAAATTACTCAAAAAAACCATAAAATAAATAAATATATCATATAAAATATAATTTAAATTTTATAAAATAAATTTCACATCTGACAAAATTTCGCTGTAAAAAAAATTATTTGGTAACTAAATCGTAAAATGAATGCCGAAGTTTAAATTTATATTTGATTTTAAATTACAAAATATGTATTGAAATATTCAAATGCTAAAATATCATCTAAAGTATTTTATAAAATATCAAAACATAAAATCATAATTTTGAAAATATTTTTCATATAATATTATTATTTATTTTCGTTTGGAAATTTAGATTATATAAAAAAAAAAAATCAATTTTGAGGCGAGCATTGTTAGGTAAGTATATATATAAATATATAATAATGAGGGTATATATATTATTAAATTGTTTATATATGCGTATGCACGTGTATTATACGAAAAAAAAATTGCCTTTAGTTTTACAACAAAATAAATAGTTAAATTTTATTATATATTTTAAATGTTTTCATATATATCATAAATTTAATGTACGTATTATTTTATTTGCACTTATTCAAAATAATATATATATGTATGTGTGTGTATGCAATATTTTTTATATATAAATTAATGCATACAGGCATATATTTGAACGATATATTTGTATATTAGATGTGCTAATATGTTCGTTGCGGCGTAAATCGCAGTATTTATGTATGAACGTTTATGTACGGGCATGTTAAACCTTGCACGGATTGACATGTTACACATGCAAACACATATATGTGTGTATATGATACATATGTGTATATAATATGAATTACATAATATGAAACTATATTTTAAATATAAATAAAATGATAATTTTCACTACAAGAATATTTGTTATTAGTTACAGTAAATAGTAGCGTTTAATGACTAAGTGCATCCAGGGTCGGCCCAAACACATTCAATGCCCTGGTCCAATAAAAAAATTGTGTTTTTGTTGCCCCATTATTTGGTAAACAATAACACATTCAAATGTGGGAAACAAAATGTAAATTCTATTATAAAATTTAACATTGATTACAAAGTATTAGTTAGCTAAATCATTTAGATTACAAACCAAGAAAGTTAAATGTTAAATTGATCTAACAATATATCAATAGGCATTAATGAAAGCAATGCTAATAAAAAGGATAGGCTATATGGAAGTATCTTACAGGAAGGTAAGTCGATTTTAGCTTTGATAGAAAGTCATTCGCAAATGAGAAGTTAATAGGCAAAGGAAGACGAACAATGGTACTAAAATTATTTGAAAAAAGGAAGACAGTTTTTATAGAACATACTGTATAGTACAGAAGGCATGACATATTCTTGGGAACATGAGTGGAACACTAGATTGGGGTCATGAAGGAAATGAGGGATAACAATTTTTATCTTAGAAATAAACATTGTGGGCAAAAATATATTATCATGACATTGTTAACAATTCTGATCCTACATAGGAGAGAATCTAGGACATGATGGAATTTCATTAGCCACATCATTATCAAATAGTAAATTACAATACCTTGGTCAGGAATTTCATTATATGTCTTAACCATGTTATGGGTGGACTGATACTTCCACCTATCATTAGTACTTAAATGGTATTTTTTTTTTCTTTTGAATAACTATGGCGGAAATAGTAGAGATCAGTTGGGAAAAAAATGTTAGAAATGTCAAATGTCAGGTATCAAGAAGAAACATATGTAAAAGAGCACCAAGTAATGAATTATATACATTTCTAGTTTTAGTCTTTGCCACCAGGCGATGTATGAGATTAAGTGAGACATATTGGCAGAATTTTCTCTGTGAATAGTTTAGATGTTGAACCAGATTAACTTACTATATACATTTTTTAGACAAAGCAACGTGTATTGATCAGGAATGGAGTAAAATGGGAATAACCATTTTCTTTAGTAATCTGCAACTATTTTCATCACATTGGTATCATATTGAAATTACGCAATTCCTAAACTAGCATATAAATCTTAATTCCTAAACAACTTAATAATCTGTTTTACTGATTTGACATTACATCCTGGTCAAATGCCCTAATCTAGGAAATTAGCTCACATAATTTAGTAAATCAACTCACATAATTTAGAAATTATGGCAAATCAAAATCAATTAGGACAAGAACCGACGGTCCGGTGGCTGGCGATTGACAACGATTTCCACTAGGCGGTTGGCCCTCGATTGAGTCTAGATGGCAGGAGAATGTCAACGACGACGATGAGCTGGCCCTCGTTTGAGTCGAGTCGAGTCGAGCCTCGAGGGGAGAGCTAGGAGGCTGACAATCGGCGTTGAGGAGGAGGCTGAAGGCGATGCAACGTTGGCGTCGTTGGCGATGTTTGTTGATGACTGAAGAATGCGCTTTGGGAAGCGAATACGACTTTTTTGTTGCTCCCGATAAGTTGATGCCCTAGGCAAATGTATCTCTTGCCTATGCCTTGGACCGGCCTGAGTGCATCTATTAACATAAAAATAAAGAATAAAAATACAATTCAACGTCCTGAATTTGTCCCGCCCAATGTTTAGAAGGTGGTGAGTTAGTTTTCTTTGCCCGCTTTCCTTTGTTACTTTCATTAGCTTGTCTCATTTCTAAAAATCAACCCAAACCCTCAAAGGAACTCCTCAGCTTCCACAACATTGCTTTACTCCTAAATTATTTGTTTTATTCGTGACTCAATACAAAACAAAAATATATATTCTCTCAAACGATTCACTCCTCAGCCTCTTATACTATCGGTGAGGTTTCTGTGGATCCATTGATTTTGCAGATTTGTTTTGAATGAGATATGATTTCGGAATTCGAATTTGATGCTGGTCAGATTTAATTAGAGCCCAAGGTGGGAATATCGTAATCATGTCATCCGAAATGGACCGTGATTTGTTAGTTTTAAGTATGTTTGCATAGATATTGTATATTATGTCATCTACTGCAGCAAATTTGACGAAGATTTATCGCATAGTTATTGTCATCTTTTTAAAGTGTTTTTACATCATATCTTTTAGGACAAATTTCCATATTAAGGCCCAACAAAAAAACAAATTTCAACTTTCGACCTGAATCAAAACTTATTACAAAAATAGGACTTGTTTTGCGCAAATACGGATTGCGCCAGTGTAATTTTGCTTTAAAAAAATTATATTTGCACAAATTTGGTTTGCGCAAGCATTATTATTTTAAAAATCAAAAATTTGTGCTTGCGCATTTTTGTAATGCACAAATATAATTTTTAAATTTTTTTATACTTGCAATATGCTAAAGTAAACAAAAGAAGATCTATTTTTGTAATAAGTTTGAAATGCGGTCTAATGTTGAAATGTAGTTTTTTGTGTCTAATTTGAAAATTTGTTCTATCTTTTATTGTATTGCAAGTGCTAGGACTGTTTTGAGTCTGTTTCTGGTCTGTTTGTGTTTGAACATCGTGTTTTATGCTGAGTCATTTTTTATGAACTATATTTTTTTATAAGTGTGTGATTATTAGCACCTCGGTTGGTGTTACAGACTACCGCACCCAATTTGTTTTTTTAACTACGGTCGATGGACAACCGTCAAACCAAGCAAGGTTCGGTCGGCGGTTGCCCACGGACCATGGTGGCCGCTAGCACAAACTAGGGTTGATAGCACAAATATCCTTGAGAATTCAAACTGAAACATATAGTAAAAGTTTCTCTTTTGTTGATTAGATGTTAAAAACTCTTGAAGGTTAAATTGACATCACAAAAAAAAAAAAAAAATAAATAAATCTAAGTTCAATTATGTGGATGTGTTTTGGTGAATGTTCCAAGTGTTCTATTATGTATCTCAACCTTAGAATCTGCCTTGGTGGTCCAGGACAGTCTGAGGAATGGACTAACTAGACTGAAGCTGTTCTAGTAGTAGAAATATACATTTACTGCTATGGATGAGACGAAGAGAAATCTGAGTAGCCACAGCTTCGTGTTGCCAGGTTTTCTTGACACCATTGTTAGAGTTGTTTATTATGGATTTTTAGTTTGGTACATTTTTAGTGTTGTTGAGTTCACTTTATATAGAGTTTGAAGGGTGCAATGATAGATGGCATAAGAGGAGTATTATAACGGTTTGCCACTTTTTAACTCTCTTGTTTTTACTCGGAGTATACTGATATTTGTGCAACAAACATCAAAACTAATACATAACTTGAACAATAGTGATAAAATTTGTAAATAACATCAGCGATAAATAAAATTTCTAAGTAACCAATTCGTGGTCATCATTGGGATTCGATTTTTGCACTTGCTATTTAACATCTCACTGCTTTGACAGATTTTTTCCTTTTTCTTTTTTTATACAGAAAAAGAAAGTAAAACATAATAATGCTGTATAAGTTTGTATGTGCACTCACCAATGATTTACCGAAGTATGTAAGGAAATTTGACCGTTTTGTAAGGAAATTAATACGAAAATATTAATGGATTTTCCTACTTTATTTTATAAGGAAATTTGACCGTTTCCTTCCTCAAACATTTCCTTCCTCATTTTGTGGTCAATATAATCTAAAGGGTTTTCATATTAATATGCTAATCAATAAAACGGTTATAATTTAGAGCGTTAATTTCTCTCATCTTGATCTTATGGACGATCAAGACTAAGTCTACAAATCTGAAAATTTGGTCCTCTCTCTACCTATAAATATTAACCTTTCTCCATCACAAAGTATATAGGAAAAAGACACAAAGAGTGATATAGGAAAAGGGAGAGAAACCATTTCATTTATCCATTGAAACAGCTTTCGACAACAACCATTGCTGATTCATATACGAGATGTCTGGAGTTATGTTTTATTGATTCATTACATATGTGATAATCATGTAATTCTAGATCTTAGGGTTTATGTTATTTGCAAGATATAGACTACATGTGGTATCAGAGCATGGTTTTAGAATTCATGATTATCCATCAATATATAAAACGAAACTAGCATAGATCTATGATGTGATGTTTGTAATTTTACTATGATGATGATAATGATTATTAGTGTTAATATGATTCAAGTTTAATATTCATATTATTTAAGTTGCTATAGTAATCATGATTATCAATATTGTTCTATTTACTGTATGCTTAGATCTGGATCTGGAAAGTTTATATATCCACAAAATCTACTTTAATGTTTGACCTACTGTATAATATGGAACAACCTATTGTATGCGAATACTTTTCAGAAAGTATATATATTGAAAACAATTGTTTCCTAATTTGACATTAAATTCATGGTCTAGAACTTGTAAGATAATTATTTATATATGATTTGCAAAATAATTGTTTGTATGTTAAATTCATGTATGGAATTTACTTGGATTACTTGAAAGAATAACAAATGTTTATGTGAAGAAAAAAAACAAAGGAGGTGACCACCTGATTCGATCCAGTTTCCCTCTTTTCTCTCTTGTTTTAGTTTTCGCTTCCGCGCTTAATTTCCTTGTTTCCTCCGGTCTGATGCATGCAGTCCCGTCCATAGGCGGCTACTGCTTGCCTAATAACGCATGAAACATTAATGTTTATCATTCTTCCATGAGTATGGTTCTACTGCCTACCCACAGGAGGCGCTAAACCTAACCTCTTATTATAACATGTTATTTATTCCAATAAAGAAGCATACATTTCTTTTATATCTGCAGTTGCAAAATCCTCGAACCTTAATTCGTACGCTATATCTATCGTCAAACTCAATGGAACCAACTACTGAGAATGGAAAGAGCCAGTTGAGTTTTCTTTGGGCGTACTTGAAATGGACATGGCTCTCCTTAAGGAAAAGCCAACCCCACTTACTGGCACAAGTACGCCTGAGGAAAACAAACTCCATGATGATTGGGAACGATCTAATAGGCTCAACATGATGTTTATGCGAATAGTGATTGATACCAACATCAAAACCTCTCTACCCAACACTGAAAGTGCAAAAGAATATTTGCAATCCATTGAAAATCGGTTCAAGACTGCAGACAAATCGCTTGTTGGGAAACTTGTGGCAGATCTTGTAACCATGAAGTTCGATGGTTCTCGCTCAATGAGCGCTCATGTCATTGAAATGATTAACATTTCTGCCAAACTTAAGAACTTGGGATTGATTATGGACGATGCTTTTCTCGTCCAATTCATTCTCACTAGCTTAACTCCTCAGTATGAACCATTCAAAATTCATTACAACACTATTACGAAAACGTGGAGTCTAAATGAATTGACTAACAAACTAGTTCAAGAGGAGTCTAGGCAAGGCTCGCAAGGCATTAAAGTTGCTTATTTCACTCAAGGGGTTGGAAAACAAGCTGGCAAAAAGAACAACTCACGGCATAAAAGAGCACCACCCAAATCTGATGATGCCACTCAACCATCCAAAAAAAAAAAGAAGGATGATGTCTGCAAATTCTGCAAGAAACCTGGACACTTCCAAGCAGATTGCATTAAGCACAAAGCATGGTTCGAAAAGAAAGGCAACCCAATGGGTTTCGTAATTCATTTCGAATCAAATTTTACTAATGTACCTTCTTCTACTTGGTGGATTGATACTGCTACTAACGTTCATGTTTCGAATTCTATGCAGGGATTCATTACGATCCAAACCACAAACCCAAGTGAGAATTTCATTTTTATGGGGAATAAAGATAAAGCTCCAGTTGAAGCTATTGGAAGTTTTCGTCTTATTTTTAAATAGCTGTTATCAGTTAGATTTATGTCAAACTCTTTATGTTCCATCTATTTCCCGTAATTTGATTTCTATAAGTGTACTTGATAAATTTGGATATTCTTTTGAAGTTGAAAATGGAAATTTTAGTTTATTTAAAAATTATAGTCTTATTAGTTCTGGAATATTAATTGATGGACTTTATAAGCTTCATCTTAAAAAAAATGCTAAAATCCAACTCACCCTGCATGGAAAAGAAACTAAAGGAAAGTCATCCAAGAATGATTCTTACATCTTGTGGCATAAAAAAACTGGATCATATATCCAGTGAAAGAATCAAGAGGTTAGTGAAAGATGGTGTCCTACCGGACCTAGACTTCGCTAACATTACAACATGTGTTGATTGTATTAAAAGAAAAACAACAAAAAACACAAAGATTGGAGCCACAAGAAGTACACAACTTCTTGAAATAATACATACAAATATTTATGAACCTTTTGATGTTTCAACTTTTGGAGGAGAGAAATATTTCATCACTTTTATCGATGATTTTTCACATTATTGCTATCTTTATCGGTTGCATGAAAAATCTCAGTCAGTGGATGCTGTATAAGTGTTCATTACTGAATTTGAAAGGCAATTAGAAAGAAAAGTGAAAATCATTAGGTCAGATAGGGGTGGTGAATTTTATGGAAGGTATGATGAAACGGGACAATATCCTGGACCTTTTGCTAGACTTCTTCAAAAACTTGAAATTGTTGCACAATACACAACGCCTGGATCTCCATGGCAGAATGTTGTAGCTGAAATGCGAAATTGTACATACATGGAAATGGTTGAATACATGACGAGTCATGCAAATTTACCTATATCATTATAGATGGATGCATTACGAACAGTTGTCTACATCTTAAATAGAGTTCCAAGTAAGGCCGTTCCAAAGACTCCTTTTGAACTTTGGAAAGGATGGAAACCTAGTTTAAGACATCTTCAAATTTGAGGTTGCCCAGCTGAAGCTAAACTGTACAATTCAAATGAAAAGAAATTGGATTTTAAGACAGTCAGTGGTTACTTTATAGGTTACCCAGAAAAATCTAAATGATATATATTTTATTGTCCTAACCATAGTACAAGAATTGTTGAAACCAGCAATGCCAAATTCTATGAGAATGGTGAAATCAGTGGGAGTACAAAACAACAAGAAGTGGTTATTCATGAAATAAGGGTGCCCATTATCTTACCCTCTATTTCGAAAGATATTGGGAATCATCCCATTGTTGAACCTATTCACAATGAGGAAAACCCAATAAATGATCACCAACTCCATAATGAAATTATCACCAATCATAATGTTGATGAAGTACCATAGGAACTAGTATTAAGAAGATCTCAAAGACAAAGAAGATCAGCTATTTTCGATGATTATATGCTTTATCTAATAGAATCTGAAGGAACTATGGACCCAATTTCTTATTCACAAGCCATTAAGGATGTTAACTATTAAATGGATTGATGCCACGGAAGATGAACTGAAACCTATGGATAATAATCAAGTTTGGAAAATCGTTCAATTGCCGCGAGGACATAAAAGCAGTCGGTTGTAAGTGGGTCTTCAAGACCAAACGTGACTGCAATGGTAAAATTGAACGATATAAAGCCAGACTTGTTTTCAAAGGTTTTAATCGAAAAGAAGGCATTGACTATAATGAAATTTTTTCTCATGTTTCCAAGAAAGATTCTCTTAGAATTATCATGGCATTAGTAGCTCATTATGATCTCGAATTACAACAAATAGACGTGAAAACAGCCTTTCTAAATGGAGACTTGGAAGAAGTCTACATGCGTCAACCTGAAGGCTTTATAATTGAAGGACAGGAAGACATGGTCTGCAAACTTATGAAATCAATATATGGACTGAAACAAGCTTCTAGACAATGATATCTAAAGTTTCATGAAATCATTACCGCTTTCGATTTCAAAGAAAACATAGTTGACCCTTGTATATACCTCAAGTTCAGTGGGAGCAAGTTCATATTTTTGATTCTGTATGTTGATGATATATTATTAGCTAGCAGCGACCTTGATTTATTACGTGAAACTAAGGATTATCTCTCAACGAACTTTGAAATAAAAGATATGGGTGGGGCTTACTATGTGATAGGAATAGAAATATTCCGTGATAGATCACAAGGAATTCTAGGATTGTCTCAAAAAGCATATATTGACAAAATTCTTGAGAGATTTGGCATGACGAATTGTTCCTCTAGTCCTGTCCCACTGCAGAAAGGAGACAAACTTGTTCTTAAGCAGTGCCCAAGACTCCTATGGAATGAGAAGAAATGACAAAATATCCTTATCCATCTCTTGTAAAGAGTTTGATCTATTCACAGGTCTGTACAAGACCTGATATCAGTCATGCAGTTGGTATGTTGGGTAGATTTCAAAGTAACTCAGGAATCGCTCATTGGAAAGCTGCAAAGAAGGTATTAAGACACCTAAAGGGAACAAAGAATTACATGCTCACCTATAGAAAATCAAGTTACCTACAGGCGACTGGTTATTCTGATTCAGACCTTGCTGGATGTCCTGACACTAGGATCTGCACTCTTGGCTATGTGTACCTCTTATATGGAGGTGCAATATCATGGAGAAGCCAGAAATCTGAGATGCTTTTCGGATCCACCATGATGGCTGAATACGTAGCATATTATGAGGCTTTAAATCAAGGAACATGGCTGCGTAATGTTGTCTCACAATTTGGCACTTTAAGTTTTATCTCTAAGCCACTAACTGTCTACTGCGACAATGAAGCTGCAACCTTTTTCTCCAAGCATGATAGGATAGCCAAAGGTTCCGAACACATGGACTTGAAATACCTACTACTGAAGCAAGATGTTAAACTAAAGAAAATTATTGTTGAATCGATAAGTACAGACTTACAAGTGGCAGACATATTCATGAAAGGACTACCTCTAAAGACCTTTCATAGACATACTGATAGCATGGGTCTTACAGATAGTTCTTAATTATCTTCTTATTATGCCATTTATTTTGTACTTAGCTAGACATAATAATTATTGAGCTCTTAATAATTTGGACATCTTTTATTTCTGTTTTATAATGTGTACACATTTATATTTAGGTAAATGATAACAAAAACAGTCTTTTGCATCAAGACATTACGTGACCATTAAGTTATGCTCATCTAAGTTCTAGTTATGAAAGTTGTCAATCTCATAGTACATGGAAGTAAGCATGTTGCAAAATAACATGTACACGTCATGACTTACCTTGACCACTAGATTAGCCAAGACACTTATGATAACGGACTAAAGAAAAGTTTAGCATATCATGCGCGCCTTATGACCTTAATACGAAAACATTAATGGATTTTACTATTGACCAAGTGGGAGACTGTAAGGAAATTTGACCGTTTTGTAAGGAATTAATACGAAAACATTAATGGATTTTACTTCCTTATTTTGTAAGGAAATTTGACCATTTCCTTCCTCAAACGTTTCCTTCCTCATTTTGTGGTCAATAGAATCTAAACGATTTTCATATTAATATGCTAATCAATAAAATGAAGATATATTTTGGGGTTCGGTTAATGCTCTATCATAGTTTGGAAGTGTAAACTTGTTGTCCAAGGTTTTCAAAATATAACTTTTATATAATTAAATGAAGAATGTGTTTATCACACTAGAGCAAATAGGAAAGAAAGAAAGAAAAAGGTTTTAGCTTTATTTATCCTTTCCTACGGAAATGAGTCTCTCTCGATAGGCTTCACCCTCACAATGGGAAAAAATATCATACTACTAAGTCAGTACTTCTGAGACTTGGTTCATCTATACTTTCTTCTTGCTGATGACATCGTACTTCTATGCATTAAATCTATCATGTTATAGTTTCTTGTAAATGCAATACTTTTTGGCGTATCAATATGTATTTATAACAATATTGTATAAAACCTGTATTCTCCAAGCGGGTGAAGGATAACATGTGCAACAACCAAATCACGTATTATGTATATATAGTTGAACTCCCTTTATTACATCATCATTGCTTCAACGTTTTTCCTTTTCCTTTCAAAAAAAAATGTGCCAAAAATGCACTCGACCAATATGTGATCATCATGTTTTCAATTATTTGATATAGGGAACATATGTAATATGTGATCATTTATTTGATATAAGGTACGTGCATGGAAATCGGGTACTTCATGAGGAATATGACCAAAATCTAAAGGTACCGATTTCACTTAATAAAGGGAATAACACTATCTCATAACTAAGTGTCATGGTTGGATCGCCAGTAAATTATATTTATATTTCCCTTACTTTCATCACTCATGAGTAATGATAATATATCATATATTACTTAGTATGCATGTAAACATAGGACAATGGTCCATTTTATAGGAAGGGTGCTTGGTCTCACTTTTGTTAAGATTAGCATCAACAATCAAATTGTTGATCTCAATGATAATCAATGGGAATATCAAGTATGATTCTTTACTTTAAAGCTAAAAGAATGTGCTTTTACAAATAGTTAATTAATGCAACTTACACTAACTTTCACGTTGGGTTAAATAGGGAGATGTCCATGATTTGCACTGAAGATCCATATAGTGAAAACCAAATGGTTAGCAATTGATGATTCTTGAACTAAACAAAATTTACACCGAATACAAATTGGCATGGTACTCAAAATGGATACATGTTTCTGAAAAGAGTATAGCACTGGAATGGTCTATAGTAGAATGTACCTTGATTTAGTAACTGGGCTCGCCTTCTCTCCTTTCCTGATTCACAATCCTCAGTTATATTATAGCATTTTATTAGCATTAGTTGTGTAAACTTATTCATGTACGGTTTTAGATTTTGCGTTAATTTAATTATCTTGAAACTACTGTATTTATATGATTATGGATTTTATGTCAACAGTTATTTTATTAAAAATAATTTCTATTGAATTGTTTGTATGTCTTATTTCATTATGTGAATAATGTGTTTTTCGATTTTTGAATATCATAATTATGTAAGTGATTATTGGTTTCATATTGAAATATATTAATTATTACTATATAATATATATGTTGTGAACAAAATAAAGCTATTAATATATATGTTAGCATTTATTAAACGCAGCTGTAAAATTTGGGTTTAAACCGAACCTTTAATAATAGCGTTTGAAAATGCTACTAAATTATTTTGTAGTAGAACAGTACCTTTTGGTGGCATTTTCAAATGCGGCAATGAATTTTTTAGAGCGTTTGACGAATGCTGCAATAAAGGATTTTATAGTGGCATTTACTAAAATGCAATGGAAAATCTTGGATTTTTGTTGCGTGCTTTCAGCGGCATTCTTTAAAATGCTACTGTAAGTTACGGTAGCGTTTTTTATGCGCCACGAAAAACACATTTCGGCGTAGTGTTTATTTAAAAGTATTTTAGAAATATTCTAAATAAATTATATGTCATACGTCCAACAAAGATCTAAAATGATAAAAAAATTTAAAATGCATCCATTACTTTCACTACGGACTGCTCCATTTCCAACATGTACCACCTTATTTTATTCACTAACAATGCGTCTTTTATTATCAGAGCGTTCGATAGAAACTGCCACCACTTCACTAAGTATGTCATTAATTTCATGTCCTTCACATAAGTAGAAGTGCAAGGTTTAGAGTTGATCTCTATTTTACTAACATCGGACGTTATAATTTCTCCAAGTCCACCTCCACCTTGCAACATTTCCTCAACGGGCAAATATCCCAATAATAAAAATTGTTTAAGTTATTAAAGCAATTTAGGTTTTTTGTAACATCCCTAACTTTGAGGCCAAAACTAAATGTTATGGATACTGCAGTCATCATTAGTATTAAATTCCGGTGACAAATGAAATATGTTAATTGTATCTATAACATTAAGAGCACAAGATATGAAAATTTTCAAAAACACATTTCATTAATAACATTCATATTCATCACATAACCATATTACATAATCTCATCAATTGCACGTTCAGAGAAAATATAATAATTACAAGTAAATTCCAAGAGCAACATATGAAGATGCCCTCTTGGATGATCAGACTTTTACTGCTTGATAGTTATAATTTTTGCCATTACATCAATTCAAACAAAGCATAAACTTTAACAACATAGCGAAAATGAACTTATAATATTAACTTACCTTCTACATGTCTCTATGAGCTTAGTCATCTAACCTGAAAACCTTTCTCCTGGCCTACTCAAATGAGTACCCAAGAGTTTAGGAAAAAAAACAAACACTTCGGATCAGACAAAAGTCTAACGTGGATAATAATATACCATCTCGAACCAAAAACAGGTATCTAGTGAGACCATGTCGTAGAACGGAACATGTTTTCCCCTCAATAGTATCTTATCAAATATATCAATCTCAACATTAATCATGCACCTACAACCACAATGGTTAAAATAAACATAATATGATCATATCCATGCATGCTACACAGGTATGTCTGACTAGTCTGTCATTATAGGGTTATGCATTTCCAAAGTTTACCTAACCAATATAGTGGACTACCTATCTCAAGTCATAGTTTTCCTGGGATCATTATGAACCTAATAGTTTTGCAAGACAACTAATAGCCTATCTGGCTAACTTAGAAAAAAACTTAACCAAAGGTCCATAAAATCTTCAAATAGAGTTAGGAGGTCTCCAAATACATTCAGGAGAAAAAAATTACGTGAGCATATAGAGCTACGAGTTCCATTCTGTGTATACACATATTTTAGTCTTATTACTAATAAAACTCTACACACTAGAATTGCGGACCTTTACCAGCCAGGGGCTAACAACTGAAGCATAGGGCTAACCCTACACCAGTCCCACATTGATCTTATCAGGTTTTAAATCCATGAGTCATATCTTTTTGATCAGTTTAAGGCATTGTAACACGATTGTTCTATCAGATCTTCTGGATGTAATTCTACTCACTCAGGAGTATAATCTGACCATACTCACTGATGAAATAACCTAACTGGTACTTCTGTTCCAAATCCCAAGATGCAATGTTGGATACTGTAGATGTTAGTATGAAAAATGATAAACATGTAAATTTAACTGGTTAAATGATAACAAAAACATATAACATTATCCATCAAAATATGTTCAATAAATAATCACATCCATCACAAAATTACTTCGGTTCAAGTAGTAATTTTCCTTTGGAAAAGTCCATATAAAATTAGGCTAAACACTATTTCATTTCCTTGAAAACATTTACCTTTAGAAATGATAAGCCACCTGAAGTCATTGTTAAAAACAAGGAAAACATAGCCCATATACTTAGCTAAAATCTTATGCCAAAGCACTATCTTCTTTACATAGCTTCTGAAACTTTTACTCAAAGTATGGATGTTAGACCTTTAGAAAACATGGGCCTTCGACCCTCTAAACATTGCTTTTATGATCATAACGCTATTGCTCCTTTAGGAAACATGGCTATCGAGCCTATAAACATAGCTATTTAATTTGTAAAACATAATGTCGTCGAGCCTATAAATATAGCTATTTGATTTGCAAAACACAAGGCTGTCGATCCTATAAACATGGTTATTAGATTCATAAACATAAGTCTATCGAGCCTCTAAAACATAGAAATGATTTTATAAAACATTCGGTTATCAAGCCACTAAAATATAGTTATCGCATATCTATACTGAAGATATCAAGTTTCTACTAAAACATGGGGTGTCGAGTTCTTAAAATCTCTAAGGTACCGAGCCTCTAAACCACTTAAGTTATCAGCCAGCTTTGCTTAAGGGTGCCGAGCCCATAAAACTTGAAGATGTCGAGTTTTGACCATAAAGAAACATTAGATTTCGAGTTTAAAAAATATAAGGTATTAAACCCCTAAGATAGTAGATACGTCACATAGCTACTATATAGCTATCACATGTATCGGCCATTTAAGTATTGAAATGGAGGCACTGAAACTCTAAGTATATATACTGATGGAATATCCGTAAATAATTTAAAAACTGATTTATTTCTTTTTAAAGTAAACACTTCCTACCAACTTTTGCCCCATGTCAATTTTTCATTGGATAATAAAATTACTTTTCATTTTTCTTTTTGGAAATTACTAGTAGATCACATTCCACCTTCTCAATTATCTTCACAAACCTTTCTAATTAATATATTTTACCTATATTAATTAAACGCTTTTGTAGATTAGTAAATTCATGGAAAATCATAACCATTTCGGAAAAATCCAAAAAATCACCAAAAATATGAATTTCCGTCTTCTGTCATATATAAAATTTTTAGGACCAAAACATTAGTTTGATTATTTTTACTAATTGGAAACCCGAAATAAGCGCCTTTTTCCCTTTAGGACATTCATAAAATATTCATACAAACATAGAAAATTATGAAATCGAAAACCCATCTTCAAAATAATGTTTTGCACAACATACTCAAATTTCAAGTCAATTAAAGATCAAAAACTAGATTTTTTACCTTTAAAACCCATTAAAACTATTTGTATAAAACTGCAATAATTCATCATTCAATCCAATAATGATAGCATCAAACCAAGCATGAAATATTATCACAATGAATTCAGAAATCAAGCATAGATTCAAAAATAAACATAATAAATGGGAGGTATACGATTATTCACCTTAGATTGGATAAGGGAGATTGAGATTTGATGTTGATTAGTTTCCCTAAGTCTTTTCCTTTAAATTCCTTGGTTTTTCCTCCTCTCTTTCTCTAGGTAATGGTTGGCCACTTCTTTTAGTTTTGTTTATATTTTAGAAAATGAAATGAGAATTAACTAGAGAGCAAGGGTTTAGACAGTGAAGTAAGGAATTATTAATGTTATGTCCCTCTCATTAATTATATCCTATTTTATGTTTTAAAAAAATCTTTGTAATTGATTACTTGAGGCACGACCTAAATTAGTTAACAAATCTCATTTACCTTATCTCATCACATTATTCTTTTTAACTTATCTAATTAAATTCCCTAAACAATGTCAAACAAAATCAAGGGTATTACATTCTACGTGCTTAATGTTTTTGGAAATTGTATGTTAATGTCTACCCTTAATTATAAATGCACTAACTCTCATTAAACGTTAATTTTATATAAATCAATTTATTTAATACAAAGTTAGAAATCAAATATGGATGCAAATATTATAATTTTTCCATATACACACACTTTGATATATATATATATATATTAATAGTTTTTAAGAATTATAAATAGATTAATAATTTTTAGTTATCATTTATTAATTTTAAAACCTAAAATTCAATTAAACCATATTTATAAAATACATATAAATGTATTAAATACTTTTAAAAAAATTGATCGATCATATTTAAAAAATAAAAAAATTATAGTTGAAATTAAATATTTAATTTAATTTAATTATATCAATTAATTATTAATTAATGTAATTAACATCTCTAACGTAATCATACACGCACATTTACATACATTTATTAAAGTTAGCTTTTGAATCAAAGAAAAGTTTTTTAACTGACTAAACAATGTTTTACATATATATATAATTTTAAAATATTTATTTTATCATGGCGATTGTTTGTTAATGACGACATCACCGGTGTTTGAATTCTTTTTTTCGCTTCTTCCTTCATTTGATCTGAATTCATTTCCTGCATCTTTTCCATCGTCTTTCACCCCGTCTCTCCCTATCTTGCCATCGCCTTGACAATTCCCAATTCCTAAAAAGAAGCGGTTAAAGCCCGTCTCTTTTATGTTAGATCTGGAGCTTGATGTCTCCTTTATGTGTTCTGGCGTGCTCTTTAATGCCTCTTCTTCGTTGGTCAGAGCGCCTGGGCCTTCTGTGCCTGTTGAGACATGCCCTGAAGTGCCTCAAATTGTCTCCGCTCGTAATGTTGCTCATCGTCGCATGAGTGTGCCTGCCTTGGGAACGTCGGAAAGCGCTAATCCTCTATCTGGTTTACTGAATGTTATTAACTCCCCCTATTTTACCACGCCTCCATTGCTTGGTTGTCCTTCGAATACTGGTGAGCACCCTCTATCTCCATTTTAAGATTTTGCTCATAATAACCCTTGGTCGAAAACGGATGTTGGTTTGCTCTTCGATTCTGAATTGGGTAATGTAGAAATTGGGCATATTGATAATAGTTCCTGTGGTTTGGCTGATAAGGCGGTGGCTAATGCCATAGTAGCCAGAGATGAAAGAGCAAGTGTAGTTGAGGCAGTCGGGATTAGTTCTTCTAACATTGGTACGTTTCAAAGCTGCACTCCATGTGCTTGTGTTAATGCCGAGCACAATGTCCCCTCATCCTATTTAAATCCATGTGGTACAACACCCATTGATTCTCATGTAGTTTTTGAGGATCCTTATCCTGTTAGAGCTGCTCCAAAGTGGTCGTCGTTGTTCTCCAAATTGCCAATAAATGTGGGTGTGCATTCTCCCCATTGCTTTGGTAAAGTTGAGATCGAGGAAGTAATGATACCTTCGATGGGAGTGACTGAGGCCGATGTTGATCACTGGAAGGATTTTGGTGGGATTTTTCCTTGACTCCAATCCTGCCTATCAGCTTGTTATGGCGAGATGCAACCAGGTATGGAAGCCTAAAGGAGGATTAAGTGTTCATTTGGTAATGAAATCTTCTATTTTAAATTCTTGTGTAGTGATGAAAGACAATGTATACTAGAAGCCGATCCTATTCTCATTGATGGGAAACCATTCATTATTACAACCTGTAGTCTGTCGGTTGATAGGGCAAAGGATCAGGGTTAATCTATTCCCATCTGGCCCACTTTTCTCACAATCCATCTGTTCTTCAACTTTTGATTGGGATTGATTGACTTGCACGCCTTTTTGGTAAGGTGATATGCTATAACGCTAACACTGTGGCCAGAAAGAGATTAGTTTATGCCAAAGCTCTGATGAAATAACACCTGCCAAATCTTTGAATTCGGTGCTAAAAGTAAGACTCGATGAGGGCATTTTTACTAAGGTCAGAGTTCGCTACAGTTGGAAACTAGATATCTGTACGTCATGTCAATCTTTTGGGAATCTTTCAGATGTGTGTTCTCTATCGGCCTCTAATGGCCTTGTTCCTCTATCTTATCGGATTTCGCTTCCTCGTCCTCCTGTCAAGAAGTTAGTTCCAAAAGATGCTCCTCCCTTCACTATTTCCCCTTCTATTGTCACTCCTGTTGGTGTTGCTCCCTTTGATAATGCTTCTATTGGACCTCCTGCGGCTAGTTTGTCTCCTACGGCCCAGAATGAGGTTGCGACTTCTACCTTGATCGATTCTATTTCTTGGAATTCTTAGGAGCGGGCCTGGATTCATGTTCCATCTAATATGCGGTAATTGCCCGATAATGAGACTTTTTATGCCTATGTCAGTAACATTGAGGGTGAGAGTCATAGTCTTATTGATTACATTGAGGGTGAGGGTCTATCCCTTACTAGGGTTGGAGAGATTGGTGAGGTGAATAAAGTTATTTTTATGATGTCAGCTGGGATAGGAAATTTATTTACTCTCCTGCTTCAGAAGATTATGATCCGAATCCGGCTTCTCTTTTCTCTAGGTATGTTCATGTTATTGGTCCGGCGTCGATTGATGGTAGTGGCAGTTCCTCTTTGGAGGGCGTTTAGTCTTGATTGTATAGTAGTTTAGGCTCTTTTTGTCTAGCTCCTGTACTTTATTTTTCTTAGTGGTATGGTCACCATAAATCTATTTAGATGTTCTATGCATGTGTGTAACACTTGTTTTCCCATTATTTATTCAGTGGCATGGCCCACTATATGGCGGCTAGCTTTGTTAAAAAAATTATTTATTTTATAATATATACTTTGTTTATACATATTAAAACAAAGTTTTGTATTTTAAATAAATAAACAGATAGAAATAAATTAATATAATTAATTTCGATTGTAATAGTTAATTTCATATAAACATATATTTTTAAATTTATTAAAGGTATTTTATTAATAATTTTAAGATCTGGTTTTGAAATTTAAAATGTTTTAATATGTCTTAATTCGATATTTTAAACAAAAAATTTAAAATTAATATTTTTAACTTAGTCAAAATTAGACTAGATATTTTATATTTTATTTTATGCAAATTATTTTTTAATTTATATTTGTATCTATATATTTTATAAATATATTAAACAATGTATGAGAGAATTAACACATATACAAATGACCAATGTTTACATAGTGGATATAAATCTTAATATCCACTTTTGTAAACATTAACCATGTACACCTTATATGTTGCACATTATACTCATATATACTCATGAGTATATATTAATATACTCAAAACATATAAATGTTAAATTATTTAACATACATTAATTAACTAAAGCATGAATATTAAATAAAATATGATTTGATTTAAACTATTAGATTAAATCTAGTATAACCATTAGACTTTATATGCCTGTAAAGATCCAATTTGGGAATTTGTTTTTTTTGAAATTCACCCATTTTTCCTATTACAGACTGACCCAGTTCCAACACAATTCACTAGTGTCATTTTAGTCCTAATTATGTGATTAGAGAATTATTGCACAAAGATACAGCTAGTCTATAAAAACCTAAATTATTCTTAAATTTTTAGATACTTTTGTATTTTCTATTGTTAATGCATCATAGATGTTATGAAAAAATAGCATTATTGATTTATTTTATAATGAATATGCATAATACTCATAACAAAATAAAATTATATTTATTTTTTATCAACACTGAAAATAGTCATAATTTCATAGATAATATTTGATATATATATACGAAAACAATCTTTTATATCTGGATGCATCCACTAATAAGTGTTATATGGTAAGCCTTCACTATTTCTACCACTACCATAACAATGCATGAAACACTATCATCCACCAACGAGCTATTTATTTCCTCCATAGTAATTAGTTTCAGTCTAGAGTTTTAGATAAAATATCTTGAACTCATGGAAATACCTATTATATAAAATATTTTTCTATATTCAAATACATTTGGAATGGAAACCACATTTCTCATTCCATATTAAGTATCTTGGAAAATTTTATACAATTCTCGCATCTGATGTCACTTTATGAAGTAAAGGTGATGATTCACTATCTTTATCTCAACTATGGCTATTTTACATCTACTCTCAAACATTCGCTTTCATTTCAAATGGTCAAACCATCTAAAGAAAATTTTATCACGAGGCTACATCGATTTCTTTATGAATGCATTCGAGCATCCTTAACATTTAAGGACATCAAATAGGTTGTACTTAAGTAAACTGGTCTAAACCGACATTTTAGTGGTTGAGATCCAAGGTTTGTCTTTGGCCTTTGGTCTTCATTGTTTTTAAAACAACAAGACTCTCATTGTATTCAATCATATTTACCACATGATCTCACATTATGGTTTATTATCTCATTTCAAAAGAAATAATTTAATTGAGATTTCATATAATATGAACACTATTGATCACCATATAACATTTGTATATGATTTAATACAGATCAAATATCCATAACCTTGTATTGCTTTAGAATTCAAACTTATTGAAAACAATACACGGTCACTAGGAACTAAATATTTAAGTGGACAGTGTATAAATGTAACTAGTAGTCTTATGTTTGGCTTTTGCGTGAGCCTTGAGGTAACAATGTGCCGAATAATTTATTGGTAAGTATATCTTATATTTTTTCCAATCCTTATTCATTTCATTGGTATATACTTATTGATAAACAATTTTATAAATTTAGTTGCATAAATTTATCATTGTAGATAATTTTAATTTGTATAGCATGTGGACTTACAATATTAGAAAGTTTTAAGTTTGATATTTCATTTTTCAAGTAAGGCTCCTGTTAGATTTTCATATTCCACAAAACATAGAGAGAAACATAGAAATCTTTCGATTTCTCATGTGGGTGTTAGGATTCGCTAGCCTTGGAATTCTGAACTTGAGTTTGTTAAACAAATCATAGGCCCGTAAGCGATGTATAACCTTTTATCAGTTGTATCATATACAACCACTAACCTAGGACTTTATCTTAATCCAAATATTGTGAGTTTTCTTAACAAATTAAAAGAGATTATTCACTCGCACCTACCGTTTCAAAATAGCCTAAGTATAATGCACATATCCTAAGTTCACTGAACAAATACATATATGTATCTTTTCTCACCTAGCAATATATTGATAATATGAATACACAAAACATCCCAGGTTCAATTTGCTCAACAACTAAAGAGTATGCAAGTAATCTATTAATATATAAATTGTAGAGGATAAATAAATATTAGAGTTCATTATCTTTAATATATTTTGTGATCAACTCAAGGAATAATGTATTTCCTATAAAATACCCTTATGATTCAAATGTCGGACACATCTGAAATCACAGTATACATACTATATGTATGTATATACTTAAAAAATCTATTTTAGGTTTATTTTAGTTCCACTTTCATTATATTCATACATACATAATTATAAAAGTTTAATTCATTTGTAACTATCGTAATTTAACCAACTTATATAATATATACATGAATCAATATTAATAGATCATATTTAATTAACTAGATCATATTTAATTAATTTTAATTCTTATTAATTAAGTCATATTCAGTTAATTCTCAATTTTATATAATTAACCAGTTTAATTAAATTTTCTTAAAATTTCAGAAATTTTATACTATCTATCTAGAATTATTTAAGATAAATAAGCCAAATTTATTTATTTATTTGATAAAATCTTTTATTTAATTAAAATTAATTAAATTTAATTTTTGTCAAAATTTTATATTATTTATCTGAGCAATTTTAAAACAAATATGTAGCCATAATAATTATAGTTATATATATATATATATATATATATATATATATATGTATATGCCTACATTAATTATCATTTAACTAATTTATTTATTAATCAAACTATTCATTAACCAAAACTTTTTTAATTAATTTTTTAATAAATTCAAAAGTTTTATTTATAATTTACCTTCAAAAATTTAAGATAAATATACATACAAATATTATTTCATATGTTTATTTTAATTAATTAACCTTTAGTTAATTATTTATTTAATCTAATTAATTTGGCATCGAATAATTTTTGAAATTATTAAATTTATTTCAAAACCATTTTGAAAAATATTTTATAACTTTTTAAGTGTAATTTTATAATTCAAACTTAACTTTTTTGAATTTTCAGATCTTAATTTGAAAATTTGCCCAAGGCCCTAAAAACTTTAGGCCTTACACTTAGAAAAACCTTTTGGACTTACTCCGCCCATTAAGCTATACCTGTAGCCAAGATGAGAATACTTGATAATTTAACCTCAACCTTAGTCACTACTACTCTAGACACCTATCAGATAAGGAAGTATTATTAGTTGGTCTTAAATGTTTGATAATTAGATTACATAGACCATTTGAGCTTTGATATCGGTTTTGGTCTAGCTTAAACACCTTTGGACTGACCTAACTATGTACCTCATGAGCGAGTTTTACATGCAGCCCTTCAACTAGCACAACCATCATAGGGCATGTAGGGGCAAGAGGCAGTGCTTCAACATAGATCACAATGTAAGAACCCCATTATCATGCTAGTTGAAAGGTCAACCCTAGGACATCTAGTGTACCAGGTGAATGCCTCAACCAACCTCACGTTGATGGCATTGAAGGAAAACCATCCATTTCACAGTGGGTGAAAATGGATGAATTTCAAGAAAATTACTAATTGAACTTTACCGGGCCTATAAAATCAAATGTTAATACTAGATCTAATGTTCTGGTTAAAAAAAAAATCATATCTTATTAAGATTGTTTCATTCTTGATTATTTAAATCTATGCCAATTTCTTATGCAATTTGATTAACTATGAATACATTAAACATTTTTATGTGCATATATATATATATATATATATATAATATTTGGCATGTAAATATATATAGTGAATATGATCGTTTGATGTTAAATTTGAATATGACTTATATATATATATATATATATATATATATATATTTATAGGATTACTAGATAGCAAATAGATATAGATAAAGACATGTGTATGTACATATAGGCATTGGGATTCATATCTTTTTATGTTCAAATATATACTTCCCTATGTATATGATAATTTCACATACATATCAGCAATATAAATGCCTAAGTATATACGTATGTTTTAATGCACTATGATATGTGCACATGATTTGTATACACATCTTAATAGCACCATATATATATATATATATATATATATGTAACAATATGTATTTTACATATCGAAGAATTAGAAAATAATATTATGTAATATATATATGAGGTCGTATGACTTTAAAATTTTGAAAAATGACTTTTAGGGATATTTTCCATATCTATGATTTTTATCAAATTTTTACATGACCATTTTTAGCCCAAAAACCTTGTATGCCTATAACTTTTGATAGGAGCTAAGTTAGGGATTGAAACCACTTCCATTGTTTCAGTACAAAGATTACCCATTCCGTAGAATGGTCATAATACTAAAGTTGACTTATTATTTGAAAGCTATAGCTATTTTAAGTTATGGCTGCTGTAGTCCAAGTTTAATGGATAATTAGATTAACCCATACTCAGGCTCACTAACCCATTCGGGATTGGAGCCTAAGGGGTTAATGGGACTGTTCCACATCATTTTCATCTTTTCCAAAATAGTTCTAAACCTCCATTAACCCTAATCTCTTCAAAAATCATTTCTTTTTCTTATTAATCTTAGCCTAATATGTAATTAAAGGGGTAGCTAGTGAAGGGAATAATAGATCTACCACTTTTGCTATCTTGGAATCCATGTTCTAGCCATCCTATCTCAGATTTGGAGAGTTAAAGTGGTAATAGGTATAAGGCGAGTGACTATTTGTCTCTCACTATTCTATGCTAGTCTACGTGGTTAAGTTTGGTGTTTTGATGTAATACACACGATTAAACAATTTTAAACCTTAATTACACCTTTACATGTTTATGGATGAATTAAGATTAAAAATGGATTTTTGTGACTTAAGAATCTCTTTTATATTGTATTGTCATTCTTGTGTAACGCTAGATCTAGCCTATATTTTATGTATTAAACATGTTTGATCTGCTTGATCATGATGTATGAATGCTTGTGAATGCCTTTTTTGTTTGGATGAATTGTTTTGACATTGTTTGTTACGAGCTTCTAGGATAGTTAGGAGTTAGTCAATGAAACAGGCAAAACTAAGTCAAATTTTCTCAAAATAGGATGAAACTTGGATGTGAGGCTCTAGAATTAGAGATGAAGCTACACTTTAGGTCGTAGGTTGACTGGACAAGTTTTGGTAGGAGAACTTCAGATCAGCGCTGACCTGAAGTAGTAATGAGGATTTTAGGTTGGGGAAATTGTACTTCGAGTCAAGCTTCGGGCTTAAGGCCATGTGGCTTCGGGTCTGACATAGGAGAAACTCGAGGCTACTTCGGGGATGGAAGATCAAAACTGGTCTCTGTAGGATGGTACTTCGGGAAAAGGAATGAGTTGCTTTGGGCTTGGCTTTGGGACAGAAATAAAGTGAAGCTTAGGGAGTTGAAGGCTAAAATTTAACTAAGTGTTCAGGTCGAACGGAACTGAACTAGGAAGAGTTGGACTTGAATTTGACTTGGGGATTTCAAAATGGAGAAGCGGAGTTTGGGTGAAGGTCGAGGACAAAGGTTGAGGTCAAAAGCTTAGGTTGGTATCGATTTGAAAGATTGGTTTAGGTCAGTTTGAAACTTCCCCCGGATGTGAAGTTTGTGGTATTTGGGTTATGTAGGAGATATCCATTCATTCAATTCATCATTCGATGGTGATGTGACAGCACGGTGATGGGTGATGGTTAAGAAACAAAGCAGTACTGGAGTGCTTCAATGCGATGGCCTCTGTACTTTAAAATATGGATTATATGACTGCTATAAAGGCTTAGAAGTATTTCGATGATCAAGGGTCAAGGACGGGAGTCGTTATGGTATCCCATGTGGACAAGTTCTAGGATGCGAACTAGTGAATTTAAGCAAGGACGTGCTATATTATGGAAAGATACGATAAGACAAGTTTTATGATGCGGGCGTGTGAAGTGGAGCTAAGACGTGCTTTACTATGGAAATGGAAATAAGTAGGATGAGGAAAGATTCTATGATGATGGAATGACTCAAACTAGGAT
Organism: Allium cepa; assembly: GCA_030765085.1. Classification (NCBI taxonomy): domain Eukaryota; kingdom Viridiplantae; phylum Streptophyta; class Magnoliopsida; order Asparagales; family Amaryllidaceae; genus Allium; species Allium cepa. The sequence continues at coordinate 41,390,022 of CM060946.1, forward strand.
GGGGTCAAAGATGCGTGTGAAGGGATCGTTGATACTTTGAGTGTTCTAGTATGCTCATAAAGCATAGAGAGGTGAGGATACTCATTTGATATTAAGTCTTATACACATGGATCAAGGACATGATCCATATATCCTTGACTGCTAGGACATAAGTTTTAGTTTTCCTAGCCTATTGAGTGGCATGGATTTTGAGTACCAAGGAATTAAGACTTTTCCATTGGTATTTGGCATAGGACAGTCATACAAATTATCATATATCCGAAGCACTTGAGTGATCGTGAGGGTGTTTAATGGATGCTATGTTTTCTTTGAATGTTTCACCATAGTCTATCACTCTAGAGATGTCACTTGACATAGGTATTTATGATGTGGACCCCTAGACACCTGTTACTATACTTAGGATATAGTTCATTTTGACGATGATATGGAGCAACATATTATGGGTGCTATGTGCCGACTCTTGGGATGTAAGGACGGATTAAGTATGACTCTTATACCTTTTTATTTCTTGCTTAATCGACTTGCATAATATTTTGAGATTCATTTATCGCTTAAAGTGGACTTTTTATTATCTTCGGTACCCTTTAATGAGTAAACTAGATAGCAGGTTTAGATGATACACGGTGGCTGTATAGAGGACAAGATGGATGGAGCTTTCTTATAGTATATATGGATATTATATTACTTGTTCCACTATGCAACATCATGGTGCCTAGATAGTGTTTTCTTTCCAATTGGTATGGTTTTATTTGAGTTTATCTCATTTGTGTAAACTTTACTACTTGTTGTATAACTCTGTAGATCTGTGCTCTGATATTTGTCTCACTTACCTGTTAATGTCTGTTCTATTTTATATCTATGAGGTATATTATATTTTATTCTATATGCTATGAGATATACAAAAGGTTCTGTGATGTTTTATTTCTTTTCAACCCTTGATAACCTCCTACGTTGACCATCGCATCAGTAGTGCACTATTTAGTTATATTGGTGGTGAGGTGGTGTAGGGTGATCGACACATTTGATTTTAGACCTTAGGTTATATGATTAATCTGAGTTGTTATCGAGGTCCAGTAGATATAGGGAAGGAGTTATCACCCTAGATCGGATCGAGAGTATATATATCTATGATAAATTGCGTACTTGTTATATATTTTGTTTTTTAAATCTATATAGTAGTGTGTACGTATATAGTCTATAAATCGCTTGCACATACGAGTACCATAGATGCAATTTTTTATGAGAGACTGATCATTCTTATTGCAGATGAAGAATGAGCCGATATACAAGAAATTCTGCAAGGAACTCCATTTCCAGAGTCAAAGAAGGAGTAGGTTCGGGAGCTGCTAACCCTAACTTGCAATGATATTCAACATGATGACGACGAAATGCTGCAAAATGCCCAAGCAGCTACTTCGAATGTTGCTATAGGTGATGGTGCCTAAGTGTAGGACCCTAGATTTAATTTCGTTGAGCTAAATAAGGATTTTTCCAATCTTGGTGGCAAACGATTCAAGAAACCGAATCAGCTTGGAAGTTCAAGATTGGTTCGACACATGCAAAAGGATCTTTGATGATCTTGAATTGGATAATTCTATAAATGGGAGGTTGGCTTCTTGACAGCTTCAAGGGAGAGCCGTGAACTAGTGGAATGCTATTAAAGTTGCTACTCTAGATGAAGAGTTTAGTTGGGACTAGTTCAAAACCCGATTTGAGGAGAAGTTCTTTTTGGCTGCTCAGAAGTCGGTACTCTTCAGGAAGTTTGCTGATTTGAAGCAGGGAGATATATCCGTCTTTGGGTATGTTTTTGAGTTTGATGCCTTGTCAAAATATAGGATGTCTTTCATCAACACTCTATTAGGAAGAATGGGAAGTTTCTGATGGGTTTGGATAACTATTTGGAGTAGAAGTTAGTGAGTCATATCGATGAGCCATTGGAGAGACTCGTCATGAAACTCTTCTCCAAGAGAATTTGTACCCTAAGTCCAAATCAGTTGTTGTGGTTTAGGAAGGGCAAAAACAACAACAAGGCGATGTAGGCAAGAAGAAATAGAATAAGAAAAGGAAATAATTCTAGAATAAAGATGCTAAAAAGAAGGGAAAGTGGAACTTACTTGTTTTAAATGTAGAGAGAGGCCACCTGAGTTAGAATTATAAAGTTGAGGTCAAGAAGTGTTTCAACAGCTTAAGGTAAGGCATATGTAGAGGAGTTGTCTTGAATTGATAAAGCAAAAGAAGGCGGTGAAGGCATAAGTTTTGGACATTGTTCCAACTTCATTGAGTGTTCCCTAAACAAAAGAGAAGGAGAAGGGTGTTGTTATTCAAGGTATGCTTTCAATTTATTATGTTCTCATATGTGTTTTGTTCGATACCGGGGCATCACATTCCTTTACATCCAGTGACCTCGTAGATTGATTGGGATTGAAACATGAAATAGTTGACCGTTCTTTGGTAGTGACGAACCTAATCGGAGGCTCTACTAGCATATGTATGGCTTTTCGTGATTTTGTCCCAGCTATTAAGCTTACCTTACACTCCAGGTCATTACTTAGATGATTATTCATGCTACCTTATAAAAATTTGAATAGTCATTTCCCAAACTCTTTATAAGCTAACATAACATATCATACAAATGTACGCAAGTCCATGTGATGCATATGTACCACCCATATGCAATATCCAATCTGATCACCTACTCGATCGCATAAATTTCACTTCCAAACCAGTGTAGATCACTTAACCTCTCTAGTGTGGATTTCAATTTGGATCGTTGATTATAAACCTATGTTTTCCCTGCATAACCATAAACTATAATAGATAACATCGCGATCATAACATTAATCCATATCAAGTGTTCGCCGTCAAGAATCAAATGATAAATCCTTGTATGGTCTTGTGTAAATCACCTCAAAATCATGCACTTGAATACTGGATCATGAAGAGTCATGCGAGTAAAACGATCTATGTATAACTTATATACTTATCCCGTTGGTTTATTTAACTACACCAATTCTTTGTTTTCACCTTCATTTATTCAAATAGTATATCATTCAATACTAAAATCATTTGTGCATCATTTCATAAAAATATAACTTCAAATTTATAAACCTTTTATAACTTAAGTTCATACCTTTATAATATTCTACTATATCCTAAGAGTATATGCTAAAACATAAAAAATTACTTATCATGAATATTCAATAAATTTAAAACCTGTTCAAATCCTAATATCTTCTATGTTCAAGCTTTATATGAACTCATCTTTATATTTTCACAAAACACTTGGTTTATAGATCTGTAACAATTCGGAAGTTATCAACTATCCAAAATCATCAAAAATTCCATCTCACCCGATGCATATATAATACAATCCTAATGCATAGGCTGTCTATGTCCATAAAATAACTTAACAAAGTTCCAATTTCTTTTATAGAAAACTTTAGAACTAACACCCGGGTTTTATCCCAAATCATTTTGAAATAATAATATATACATATGCCATTTATATATCAAATTATACTTTCAGTATTAAACCAAAACCTATTTTGTCAAAGCAACTCTGTAGCATCCCCCACTCAAAAACTAGAAAATGAACACTGGTGATGCTGCAGCCATCACCAAAATTATTTTCAAATGAAAGAAGTGAGTTCGGTACATCCAAACCATACTTTTGGTACTTAACCAAAATTATTTCAAAGAAATATCAAATACTTCGTATAATGGTACTAAGTATCATGATCTTAATTTCATAAATCAATTTTCCAAATATTTAATTTCAAATAATACTATTATTACTTCTGCCAAAATCATGAAAAACATTTTCGAAGACACCAAGATTTAAGTTCTTAAATTCTTAATTTAAATCCTCGTCATTTATAAACAATATTTTATAAACCATATTTACATAAAATTACTTTCTTATATAAAATATTTTCATAAATGTATATTTGCAGAATACCTTATCTCTCCTTTGATTATAGTAAACAACTTTTATTAAATTTAACTCATAACCCAACATTGTCACCAAGCGCCCTACAGTGAAATTGTGGAACTTTTTCACAAGGTACTCATTTTCATTCATCTAAAATTATTGTCTACCCAACCCATAATGTAGATAGGTAAAATTGCTCAAAAACTGGTGGAGCTCAAATCAATAGTCAACACACAACAGTCCATGTTCCTAACATACCGAGCATGACTAAAGAATCATCAAGGTTACGTGATATAAAACTATGAGAGGCACTAGTATCAAGACAAACACGAATAGAAAAACCATAAACAAATAGTATACCCTTAAGAATTAATCTACTTCTCCTTCACAATTGCAGAAGTGTAAGGTGCTGAAGAAAGTTCAAATACCCTAGGCTGTTGTCCTACATGAAGCATCGAAGAATCCCTGACAAAATGACATGGTTGGTGGCAGTTGTAGCAACTCTTCGGTGCAAACTATGCCTTGGCCGTCTGTGGCTTTAATTGTGGCACCTTAACAATCAGTGCCTTCACTAATGGCACTCTTACCACTTGAACTCCTTTCCACTTCTTCTATTTTTTAACAAAATGACCCATTTGTCCACACTAAGGCAAGTGAACCAAGAAATATCCCTCGATGGCTGAAACTTCCACTTATTGTTCCTAGATAGTGTAGATAGCTCCAAAGTAAGGTTTCAAACCTCAAAGCCATGTTCATCAAACCCACAAAGATCTCATGATCTGATTAGTCATATCCCACCGGAACTCAGAGTACATACCTGTAATGAACATATCATCCTTCTTTATCGGTGTGTCAACTAAACCCAATCCAAACTGAGAAAATGCGATGAACCAGCTCTCATACTCTGGCATAGTCATGGCCCTCTCCTTCAAATCTAAGAAGCTCCTAAACAACAAATCTTTCTGAATTCAGGAGAAAACTTCATCTCAAAAACCTCCTTAAATTGTTCCCAAGAGAAGTCGTTCTCTTGGACATCAACAGTGATAAATCTCCACCAATCCATGGCTACATCCATTAGATGTCGTGATGCCAACCGTTGCTTCATCGTGTCATTTAGCTCCACATCCTCGAATATCTGATCACACGGTTTAATCCATGTATGGATTTCTATAACCCTCCAGTATCTTATAATTGCGGCAGAGCGAAGCAAATTCACCTTAGGCCTAACCTACACAACGACCTCTATAATATCCACTCTCGGTCACTTGACAGGTGCAACATTCCTCGGTGCTCGAGTCCTACCATTTGTGATAGCACTACCTCGGTAACCTCAAGCATTCGTAGCTCCAGAACTCATAGTTTTTACTACCTAATCAAAGTGAAATAGCTGTAGGAAACTAAAGGGGAGAGTTATTTGAAAGAAAGAGTTACAAAAGAGATATTGATAAGGAACAATTTCTGAAGTTTAGCTTTGAAAATAAGAATACGCTCTCATATATATACACTCAACTCATTCGAGGGTGTCGCTTACCCTATCTCCAATGAGCCATACCCAACTAAAGCCAAGGCGTTCACTCAAACTTGGGCTCTGATACCATGTGTAACAACCCAACTTTTTGATCGTCGAATATCAACACTAAACACATCCATGGTGTTCATGTACCGAGCATCCAAGTTCCGAGAAGACAAGTAGTTAGGGTAAAAAATAGAACAAGAAAGAAAGAACATAACATCGGAATCTCACAACAGAATGATAATATATTATATCAAAAGAACAGTATAAAGGGTTACTCGGAATACAGAAATTTTAAATTAATAAAACCTAATTACTATCATCATGTGGACAGTTATAACTGCTTATCCTCACAAGCTAGTATGTACATAAATAATATAGTGCAATAAAAATAGAATATAAATAGATAACAAAAGCCTCCACCTCGTCTCCTGATCTCTGAAGCATCCAAAGTAAAGCCTGCTTTACTCAGCCAACTCAAAAGAGTACATGAGGAATATAAGGAAAATAAAAAAACTAAGCGTTAGACATAAGTCTGGTATGAGAAAGCTTAAGATACATGTAACATGTAGCAGTAACTATTGAGACCATACAGATTATAATAACGGTTTTCCCTCAAACGAAGCCAACTATATGATGAGTGAATATCTCTGTATATTAGATAATGTCTAGGGTGTAGAACATAAATAAAAAATAGTAGTTATGCATATGCCACAATAATAATAGGTATACAATCAACACCGCTAAGGTGCGCTTGTATATATATAAGGATTTCCGTAGATCTCTCTGGTCAAGCCGAATCCGACCTCCTATATAAGGATTAGAGATATCCTTTCGAGCATTGTTTATATCTAGATAAAATATACCATAAGGTAAGTCATAGTTGTTTAACACCGAGACATTAACCGAATATCATTAACTACCACTAGCATATCGATAATATCTCTATATTTAAGGTTGACGTACCCTATTCGGGCTCACTAAACCCTTCATGGATATGTACCCTATCTCTAGTTTTAGTTGTTTACTAATGTCGAGGCTACATTCGGCACCTCTTACATGAGTCTTTATCACTCGAACAAAACACAAATCCATAAATGGATTCTATCATCTCAACCAAATCACGAATCACTACTCATGCATCTCGAACAAATCTAGAATCTCCGTATAGATCCTGCATAAGTCTACCCAAAATGCTAATACTATCCTCTCTCTTGGAATACTCCTCAAGATAGAAAGTGCATAATAACATCGTTCAAAATGTTAACGTTGTCCTCTGCCTTGGACTTAACCTTAGGATAGACAGTTCAACTCTTTATCATTTCAATTCACAACAACTTCCAGAACCTAAATCGTGTATATGATTTTGAAGTGGCTACAATTTTGAGCCATATCATATAAGTACTCTTCCTTGCTCACAGGACGCTCCAAAATCAATTGATGAATTTTTGGTAAAATCATTTCCTATTTTTTCAGAAGTAAGTGAACAACATAAAGAGAAGTCCTCCTTGGCGGATCTCGTATATATAATTTCTTAAATCTAGAGACGTTTCATCCCAATGCTCCTCCTTGGGAGTTCTTAAAGTGTATGAAGCCGCGAAGCTTTTAGATACTTCTTAAGTTGTATTTGGTCAAGTTCAATAATCGACTAATCGACTGTCTAGTAAAAAACAATCACTCATACAAATGAATATTCGTTAACATGTTTTCGACATTCCAACATACATTATCCCTCGGTCAGGGGTGAAGCTAGGTAAGTTAGAGCATTGGTTGCTAATCAAAGCCTTTCCTATGCACTTTATTCTTGACTCGCACAGATAAACAAGCCAACCTCATCGGCTTTTAGTATTGGGTATATTATTAATGACTTCCATAAACGAGTAAGTAATCAACATGATGAACACGTATTCGACACTCGTACTTAACTATTCCTTAGCCAAGAGGGACATCAGTAGGTTAAAGCACTATTACTTTTATACCAACATGAACATCAATCTTAACTTTCACAAATAGAGAAGTCTATCTTACTCGGCTTTTAGTGTTAAGCATAGTTAATTGCTTTTCAAACAAGTAAACAAAACACGATTTAGCGACTAAGAAATTCCTAACCTCTTTTGAAATCATTTGTTTATACTTCTAAAAATTCTTTTAAAATATTTTAAAATTCTTATTATAGGTTTTAAAACGTACTCTCAAAACAGTACTTTAAGATAACAAGTTTATAAAACACTTTGAAACTTGGAAAAACCATGTTTTCTACATATTTAACATTAAACTCTCTTCTTTAAAAATTCACAACTAATTCTTAAATATTCATAAAAATCTCAAAACTCTTTTAAATAAGGTTAACCAAATACTTATAAAAATAATGAAAAAATTCTTAGATTTAAATATTGTTTCAAACCTTTAATGTCCAAAACAAAGGCTAAAATGTGGCAGTTTTGCCCAAATGTAAGTTTGGCCAATTTTCGATATGTTGCTCAACCTTTTAACATTAAATTTTTTTTTGGAAGCAAGCATACATATAATACATCATGAATATAATGATAAACCCCTAAGGATCTCTACAAAGTTCCATAGAAATTCCCGAACACAAGGCAATTCCTAAGTGCAAATATAACAACTCTCGCTATAAGAGCACTTCTAGATCCAAATCTAACCAAACCAAAGTTCAACTACAACCTATGTGCTTTGCTTAAAAGCTATGCTATAAGTCCATACGTATGTCATTTTCTTTCAAAGCAAGAATCAAACGAATATTATAAACAAATATCAATATTTCAAGATATATCAATATCATTCAATCACAAGCACATATGTACCATATATTTTCATTCAAGGCGGTGATTCAGCTCACCCTTAAGCAAATAAATAGGCAAGATCTAAGTCTACACTTCTTACCATTTCCTTGAAACCACCTTTTCTTCCCACCTCGACCTTGTTTTCACTTGCCTTTAGCCCAAACTGGACCTGATATCTCACGGCCTATGAGGATGGGAGATCTTTGCTTTGGTTCTTCAAAATATAACTTGGTAGAAGGTGTTGTGATGTTGTCCTAAGGCTTGTGGCAAAGTTTTAGCTGAATTGGATGTGTTTTGAAATTATTTTGTTTAGAATTTTTGTATAGGGAAAGATATGGAAGAGTGATAACATTTTTTGTAAAAATTGTGAAATGTATTCAAAGGGTATTCCCCTCCTTGTATAAGCTCAAGATGGTATTTCCTAAGCTTTCTCTCACCCTCCACCATGCCATGGAAGGCTTACCCCTGAACATGCTGAACACTTCTCCTTTACACTTCTTACATTAGCTAATTACCTTTATACCCTTAGATTAGAAATATATCTTACCCACTTAGAAACTTCTAGAATATTCAACTCATCCCATGAAGAATGTGTGTTAATTAGCTTCAAATGTGTTTATATATTCATTATCTTAGTACAAAAGAGTTTGAACATCTTATATCGATCGAAAAACTATTTATCAATAAACAGATTTTCGGTCACATTATTGATATTTCTTCAAAAAATATAATTTTGTAATATAGTTTCTTATTATTATTCATTAGTAAAAGATGTTTAATATAAAATCATATTTATATCACTTAACTGCATTTTAAAACGTTTTGATATATAAAGAGAAGTGTTTGAATTTTCAGATCGCTACACTTTAGGTGTCATACGCCTTAATGACATAACTATCGGTCCGACATCCATCACTAAGTTTATGTGGAACTCAATCTCTTGGTGTGGTCATAACTAGATAATCACCTCAAACACATCTAGATACTCCCTAATAATAAGCACTTATGACAACTCATTCCATGAAACCTCACACGAATATCAAAAGCTAACCATAACCCCATCATCCGACAGATAGCCTATCACTACCGTCAGTCCCTCCATAACCCCAATTGTCACCAATATCTTCTCACAATCCAACTAATGGCTAATCCATGCCTAAGATAATCATGAACCGAATGACATTCGAAACAAAGCAACCATAAAAAAAATAGCATCCATGATCGTCCTTGGATGATAGGAGAGTTTTGAACCTGAGAAACGGTGATCCTTGTTTCCTAGTGATAGTGAATGCTATTTGAGTATTTGTATGCTTGTTCCTTTGTTAGGTTAGTAAAGTGCAGTGGAGCAAGGATGCTCGGGATTGCACAAAGAAGATAGAGGATAGTTTGCGAGGTTATATCTTGAGTTGCTTATAGACTAGGGGTTCCTTCTTGTCTTTGTATCATATATCTTTTGAAGTGCTCTCACTTTTTAAGGCGGAGTCACTTAGATTACATTTGGTTTGCAGCTTAATTGTATATAGTTTCAATAGTACTCTATACATGTATCTAATTTCTTCTATCTTCTTTGATTATCGCTCTTGTTTGAATTTCGAGGACAAAATGTTCTATGTGGGGAAGAGTGTAGCAATCTGAAAATTTGAACACTTCATATATGAATATCGAAACGTTTTGAAAAATAGTTAAATGTTATAAATATGATTTTATAAGCATATTAAAAATATTTTAATTAATGAATAACGATAATAAACTTGTTCTAAAAATTTGTTTACAAAAATATATTCTTCGAATAAATATCGATAATGTGATCAAAAGTCAGTTTATCGATAAACAACGTTTTAATCGATACAAATTGTTCAAACTCTTTTGTGCTAAGCTAATTAACATATGAACACATTAGAATATAATTAACACACTTTTCTTTATTGGATGATTGGAATGTTCTAGAAGTTTCTAAGAGGATAAGAGATATTTCTAATGTAAGGGTATAAAGGTAATTAACTAATGTAAGAGGTGTAAAAAAGAAATGATAGGCATATGGAGGGGTGAGCCTTCCATGTCATGATGAGGGGGTTGAAAGAAAGCTTAGGCAACACCATTTTAAGCCTACATAAAGAGAGGCATACCCTTTGAACATATTTTACAATTATTACTTAGAAAGTTATCATTCTTCCATGTCATTCTCTACACGAAATTTCTAAAGAAAATAATTTCAAAACACATCCACTTCACGTCAAACTTTGCCACAAACCTTAGAAAAATACCACAACACCTTCTATCAAGTTAGATTTCTAAGAACCAAAGCAAAGCACTCCCCATCCTCATAGGTCGTGAGTTATTGGGTCCATTTTGGGCTAAAGGCAAGTGAAAACAACGTTGAGGCAGGAAGCAAAGTGGTTGCAAGGAAGAGGCAAGAAGCATAAATGCAACAACCCGTAATTTTCGATAATTAAGATGTTAATTTAAATAAGAAATTGTGAATAAATATTAGAAGACATAAATTTTTTTTAATTTGTTTAACAAAATAGTAACTAAAGTGAAACGCAACAATGTTACTTATAGTTAATTATTTACAACTCGATTGGAATTCCAATTAGCTGAAATAATTTAAATGTATGCTTGGTTATAAATTTAATAAAAGAAAATAAAAGTACATATTGAATTAACCAAGGAAATAATACTGTGATTAATAGTAATTGAACGAAACTTGTTTTATAAAACTAATTAATTTAATTGGAAATTATTTGTGATTAAAATGAAATTAAATATCTAGATATTACGTTAATGCAAATTAAGTTGAAAATTGAGAATATTATGTAATAAATCATGAACCAATGTTAATTTCATCCATTTGATAATGATAGATTAAATAATAGGATGAAAGGTCAAATTAAATGGTATTATTGAAAATTTAATTTATAATTTCTGGATTTATTGAAATTGAAATTAAATGCCGAAAGTGATGAATTAATCAACTTTAAATCGACATCTAAATTTGTTTTAAAGTATTGTAATTTTTAAGAAGTCAAAATGATAAAATTTGTTAATTATAGAATCAGAACTGAAAAACTGATTTAATTAACTAATAATTTATTTATTTAGTTACCTGGAAAATAGCCATTTTGGTCACTAACTCGGATTTCGACGAAACCAGTTTCATCGGATCCATAACAGTGAATTATTATAGGATTTCAAGTTTCGTAACGATCGGACTTGTCGTTTGATCATATGGACTCGAAATGCCTAGAAATCAATTAAATTGAAATCAATTTGTAATAACTGGATTTTAGAATAACTTCTTCATACGATGGAACTTGGACTTGAAACCTGTTCCATTACGTTTAAAATATTTAAAAACATCTTTTTTGGTATATGGGTTGACCCATTTTCGTTCCGGAGTCGAAACGGGCTTTTCGGGTCGTTATCGTTCATTTTTCCAAACCAATCAAGCCTATTTATTCTATTTTATTCAGCCTATATATTCGGTCATAGCCTTTCTATTTATCATTTCTATACGTACATAAATTTTTATTGCTCCTCTTTCTCAGTGGCAGACAAACCCTAAATTTCACAATCCAATTTCAATATCAAATTCAAATCAAAATTTCAATCTCCACAAACTATATCAAATTCTATATGGATACGAAGCTCTCGATGAACGCATCTCAGAACTGCAATTCGTTTTTGGTTTCGAATCATCATTTGTCGTGAAATCGCAAATCATTGGCTATTCATATTGGAATTTGATTGATCCAACGGCGGATCTGCTTCCAATCGGCGATCGGATGGTGCCGTTGCGAAGCTAGTGACTAGCAGCTCACGGATCTGCCTTTCATTTTTCGTCAATTGTTCAAGATTCGCCTAAAATGGATGTTGTTTGGCCAACTATAACTTATGTGACGGAGCGAAATGCTGAGGCAGAGGGCACGTCGTGGCAAGTGGTGGGTCGGCTCGAGGAGGGCGGAGATGGTGGTGGCCTCTGATCGGGGGCGCAATGCATGGCAGTGTCGGCGAAAATAGGGTTTAGGTGGTGGTTGGACTTAGGGTTAGAGTGAAGAAGCTGGGAACGTGTGCGTGAAGATGTAGCGATGTGGCAGCTTTTTATTGGTTCGTTTTATTTTAATTAATTTGAATCTAAATCGTATAACTTCTAACTCGCATAACTTTTGCATATTAGGTTCAATTCACGCTCGGTTTTCTCCGCTAGGTTCTTATTGAAATTCCAGACATTTTAACGTGGGTTTGGACAAATTCTAAGAATCTTTGAATTTTAGGTTAAAATTGGATTTAAATTCAAAAGGTGAGTGTTTTAACCCACTCACAACTTTTAAAATTTCTTATATTTGATAAATTGATTTATGACGTGATTAGAAATTTATTTATGACTGTTTGGCATAATTTGAATCGTCATCTCAGTTTATTTGAATTTATTTGGATAAAATAGTTATTTAATTTATTATTGAATATAAACTGCTAGTAAATACCTGTTATTTATTATCCGTTCTATATTGATGTTATTGATTGAATTGGATGATGATTGTGATAAAAGTTTGATGATTGATATTGGTTGAATGAATGTTGTATTTTATATTGTTATAAACTACACGTTGTTATGGATTTTTATTTCATTAGGGATTGCGGTTTGAAATGATATATAACCGTATTTATATTTTAAATCACGAATTGAAATGATAAATATCTGTATCACTTGACCATAGGATAAAAAAATTTATACAGACACCGTGGTCTATATATATAAAAATATTTTGAAATGATTTCTATGGTTTTGTAAAGAAATATATGGCATTAGACAAATATTGATTTTAGGTATTATAAAAATGTTATTTTATCCTTGATTTTAAGCTATGTATAACTTGTTCTAATATAGAATAAGCTTACTAATAAGTTTGATTTTAATTGAAGATAATATGGTTAAGTATTTATATAAATTATATTTTTATATGGATTTTATAATGATTTAAATAAATTAAGGTTGGAAGATAAATTGGAAATTTATTCGAAATTGAATTTATTTAAGAATTAAATTCAAATAAGTTTGATGCGAAATTTATTAAGTTTGAAAATTTAAAAGGTATGATTTTGTAACTTGATTTTGGTTTACGGTGAATTAAATGAATATTTCAAGCATAAATAAATTGAAGGAAATATTTTGTTATTTTTAATTTGAGTTTTATTTAGATGATAATGGATTTATTATGTAAAATATTTCAAACTAAATAACGGAAAAGTGAATTGTTGAATCGTAATTACCAAACTTAGTTTTGAAATTGTTGAATACTTATAGTTTGAAATATATTGAACATGAAATGGTTTATTCTGTGGATCAAATCTGTTTTGAAATCAATATAATTTGGAATAGTTCATTTCGAAACTGAATTGTATTGAAATTTATGATTTGGGGTTTGGTTAAATTTAAAATTTAGAAATTCGAGTTGTTTTGGAATTGATTTGTGAAATTGAAGAAGCTATTTTATTATATAAAGTATTTTAAATATTTAAACCATTTAAGTAGTGGAAGTTAAGTTTCAAAGTTACGAGTTTCAAGAGATTATAATTTGAAAGTGTTATGATTTTAGAAAGGATATATTTGAAATGAAAATGATATTGTATTGATTTGGTTTTGAAAGGGCAATGATATTTCGGTTTAAAGTATAAATTATTTTCGAAATGACCGCGATGTTATAATAACGTTTGATTGTTAAAGAGACCGGGATCAGAAGTTGTCATACTCTCTGTCAACTCCGAAAACCACTTTAACAACCACATATCGGTGGAGATTTCAAAATGAAGTAGGATGGTGGAGGCGTTCCTTTAAGGTATATACGTGGACCCGACTCATGTGAGTTGGCATAAGGTGGATAAAACAGAAGTGATTGACGGGCTAAAAAGGCAGCACCTTTTATCGGACACACTCCTTCGATACCATTCTATTATTTTGTGATTGATTGGGGCCCTTCTGATTTGGGGGTGTGGCTCGACGTGGGCGGTAGTAGCTGCTACTCGTTACCACCGGTCCGGAAGCGTAATTGGTATATCTACCCTGGCATTTCCTAGTTGTGCCGTGTCACCTACCCTAGCGCGCCTTGTACGAGTTTGTTTTTCTCCCGTAGCCCGTGTGGTATCCTCTGGTGGCTTCCCGATTAGGAGAGACTATAAAACTGGATGGACTACTGGGACTATTATTGTGTTAAGGGGGAGATTGGGTAACTCCTTAACGCTATTTAAAAGTAAGTTTATTTTACTATAGACATTATTATAATAGCGAAATATTACTACATAGTAAATAGTTTAACGGATCCTTAGGAGATGTGAATCCCGAGCGTCTCTTAAGTTATTGCACTCACTTAGACAATGGATAGGAGATGTCAAATCCCGTAAACATCTCTAACGCTGTTCCACTCATATTTATTTCTGTTGACTTAACTTACATCAGATCTTTTAGTTCTGACTCGAATGTTTTGTCTTTTCAATTCGCTCGGGTCAGTCTGAACATTTCAGGATTCGAAGACTTTATTTCTGGAGGACGAAGACGAAGATTGTATTACTATTATTTATTATACTATTCCACTACCTTCATATTGTTCCGCTGCATTATTTATTATTCTCTGGTATGTTTAACTCTGATATGTGTTGTATAAGTATAATCAAATGTTTGTAAAACAGCTTCATGAACTGTTATTTGATTATTATATTTTGTCATTCCACTGTGAGATTCTGTTTTGTTTTATTTCTTTCTCTACTTTTCTTATTCACCCCAATAACAATCCGCTCTTTTGTATGGTTTGAGTCTGACGTGTGTGGTTTATCATCGATTTAAAGTGTACGAAAAGGCATGATGTTACATTTGGTATCAGAGCTTTGGTTTAGCGATAAACCTTAGCTTAGTGGGGTCTGACTCTTTATTAATAAGGTAATATAGTGTGTTTATATATATGAGAGAGCGTATCGTTAGTGTTATAAAAAGGTTTTGATATTGTGTTAATTTGTTCCGTTTTGTATTTATAAATTCTGGTTGGTGCATAGGACGCAATGACATCAATAGGGATTTCTAAACACTTAATAGGATAGACCGACACAATATTTGTTTTGAAATATAGGTAAATGAAATAACATTGCCTATTAATTTTCTGTATATAACGTAATAAAATTTTATAAAGGTTATATTTGGTTGTATTATATTGGTTGTTAGGTAGTGAAATTTATAAATATTGATTGGAAACAAAATTTGAAGAAAATAAAATAAATGAAAATTGGAAATTTTAGAACCTAAATTTCAGGATTTTTAAAAAAAATTCAAAGGATTTTGGAGTATAATAATATTTTCTATAAGTATTTTCTGATATTAATATTTCAATATAAATTGAAAGAATCGTTTTAAAAAAACTTTGGAAAGAAATAACTTTTGTACTCACCTCTCTGACGCTGGAAAATAATTTCGGTGATGAGCACATGCATCATCGACGTTCATTTTCGAGTTTCGAAGTGGGAAGACCACTGTAGTAGTTCTACTACATATTTATTTGATAAAAAAAATATAAATTTTAAATTGTTTTAAATAAAATTGGATATATAAATTGTAAGTGTATACATCTATCTATTATTTTTAAATGGTTTGAGATTTAACCCGATATTTAGTTCTTAAATTTCCGTTAATTAATAGTTTCAATTATGGTAGTGAAATGGAATGTAATTAATTAACAATTGGAATCTCTAATTAAAATAAGAGATTTAATGCTAGGATATAAATGAAATTACAAGGAAGTGAAATTAGTAAAAGAAATGATATGATTATTGAACATTAAATTAATTAAAAGTAATGAGAAAAACTTGTATAACTTTCAACTGCATTCTTAAAGCATATATATAACTTACTAAATATTAAAAATTGTAATGTCTAATAAGAAAATGTAATGGAAATTGTATGAGTAAATTTATGTTATGAAAGTGTTCGATAAATTTCTTTTATTAGTAAGAATTGATATTATAATGGTTATATACGTAGGTTGTATTTTGAAAGGTTATTGTAATTAAATGTGATAAAAAAGGGATCATTGTAAGTAAAAGAATTTAAACTTAAGATAATGTATTGATATGCTAAGTAATTGAATCGCACATGAATACTAAATAAATGAATAAATGAAGGTAAGTAATGAATGAATGTAATGCAATAAAAGAAAATTTACATGATATGAATAAATGAAAATGAATGTATGTAAGTATAAATGCAGATAAATGAAATAAACACTGAATGGAAATAAAAATTTGTAAGAAGTAAATGTAAATTAAAAGATGAACCATTATATGAATGAAAAGGAGTTTAAACAATAAATGCTATAAAATGGAATTAATAAGAATGGACTTGATCTATTGTTTGAAATGGTTGTTTGTTTTGGTTTATGAGTTGTTTGGGTAAAAGATACTTTTAATTGCTTAGATGTATGAATAATCTATTGAGTTTTATCTAAGACTGTTGAGTAAATGGAATACTCCATTGTTATTTGTCATTCTATGTGATTTAAAGTGTCTTAATCCGAACCAACCAATTGTTTTGTTTTGCTTGAATGGTTGATTTGTATATGATGTGTATGTTGTTGGTTGCGAATGATTGTTATTTATATTGGTTTGTCTATTAGTGGTTGAAACAACTTTAAATAATTCATTTTACATAATTACTACTCTTTTTGGATTACATAAGTAAAATACAGGTTATGGAAGCAATTGCTATTGCTTTTGGTTTCATAATTTAAACGTTGTTTGCCCGACAAATATGTACGTTCTCGGATTACGGTTTTATAACGTTATTATATTATTTTTCTCGTTGTTGGGATATATCGTTTTGAAATATTATGATATATTTTGTTATATTTAATGTTATATTTTCTCCCAGACCTCTCCGTACAAAGGAGACTGCTAAAAAATTTCGTGAATTTTGGACTTAGAAAATTTTATGAAATATTTCCAAAATTTTGTTACTTGAATATAAAAGGATTTAATGGTTATAAATTGATACATTTTATTTAAATTATTAAATTTTGTGAATTTATCTGGTTATAAATTTAATATTTTTGAATATGATATATTGATTACTTAATTCCTTCTTTTGTCTTCTTTTTTCTTTTCGAGGACGGAAAGTTTATGTGGGGGAGAGTGTAATGACCCGTAATTTTCGATAATTAAGATGTTAATTTAAATAAGGAATTATGAATAAATGTTGGAGGATATAAAATTTTGTAATTTGTTTAACGAAATAATAAATAAAGTAAAACACAACAATGTTATTTATAGCTAATTATTTACAACTTGAATGGAATTCCAATTAGTTGGAATAAGGTAAATGTATGCTTGGTTATAAATTTGAAAAAAGAAAATAAAAGCAAATATTGAATTAACCAAGGAAATAATACTGTGATTAATAGTAATTGAACGTAACTTGTTTTATAAAACTAAATAATTTAATTGGAAACTAATTGCGACAAAAATGAAATTAAATATCTTGATATTACACTAGTGGAAATTAAGTTGAAAATTGAGAATATTATGTAATAAATCATGAACCAATGTTGAAAATTTAATTCATAATTTCTGGATTTAATGAAATTGAAATTAAATACCGAAATTGATGGATTAATCAACTTTAAATCAACATCTAAATTTGTTTAAAGTATTGTCATTGTTTAAGAAGTCAAAATGATAAAATTTATTAAATATAGAATCAGAATTGAAAAAGTGATTTAATTAATTAATTAATTATTTATTTAGTTAACTGGAAAATAGCCATTTTGGCCACTGAATCGGATTTCGACGAAACTAGTTTCATCGGATCCGTAACAGTGAATTATTGTAGGATTTCAAATTTCGTAATGATCGGACTTGTCGTTTGATCGTACGGACTCGAAACGTCCAAAAATCAATTAAATTGAAATCAATTGAAATCAATTTGAAATAACGGGATTTTAGCATAACTTCTTCATACGATGGAATTTGGACTTGAAACCAATTCCATTGCGTTTAAAATATTTAAAAACATCTGCTTTGGTATATAGGTTGACCCATTTTCGTTCTGGAGTTGAAACGGGCTTTTCTGGTTGTTATCGTTCATTTTTCCAAACCAATAGGTCCATCTATTCTATTTTGTTTAGCCTATATATATCCGGTCATAAACACTAGCAGCCTTTTCATTTCTCATTTCTATACGTACAAAAATTTCTGTTGCTCCTCTTTCTCAATGGAAGACAAACCCTAAATTTCACAGTCCAATTTCAATATCAAATTCAAATCAAAATTTCAAACTCCACAAAGTATATCAAATTTTATATGGATTCGAAGCTCTTGATGAACGCATCTCAGAACTGCAATTCGTTTTTGGTTTCGAATCACCATTTTTCCTAAAATCGCAAATCATTTCTGGCCGTTCATATTGGAATTTGATTGATCCAACGGTGGATCTGCTTCCGATCGGCGATCGAATGGTGCCGTTGCGAAGCTAGTGACTAGCAGCTCCCGGATTTGCTTTTCGTTTGTCGTCAATTGTTCGAGATTCACTTGAAATGGATGTTGTTTGGCCAACTTTAACTTACGGCGGCAGAGCGAAACGCTGAGGTGGAGGACACGTCGCGGAAGGTGGTGGGTCGGCTCGAGGAGGTAGAGATGGTGGTGGCCTTTGATCGGGGGTGCAATGCACGGTGGTGTCGGCGAAAATAGGGTTTAGGTGGCGGCTGGACTAAGGATTAGAGCGAAGAAGCTGGGAATGTGTGCGTGAAGATGTAGCGACGTGGCAACTTTTTACTGGTTCGTTTTATTTTTATTTTAATTAATTTGAACCTAAATCGTATAACTTCTAACTTGCATAACTTTTGAATACTAGGTCTAATTCACGCGCGGTTTTCTCCGCTATTTTCATATTGAAATTCCAGATATTTTGATGCTCGTTTGGACGAGTTTTGAGACTGTTTGAATTTTGGGTTTAAATTGGATTTAAATTCAATTTAAATTCAAAAGGTGAGTGTTTTAACCCACTCACAACTTCTAAAATTTCTTATGTTTGTTAAATTGATTTATGATGTGATTATAAATTTGTTTATGATTGTTTGGCATAATTTGAATCATCATATCAGTTTATTTGAATTTATTTGGATAAAATAGTTACTTAATTTATTATTGAATATAAACTGCTAGTAAATGCCTGTTATTTATTATCTATTCTATATTGATGTTATTGATTGAATTTGGATGATGATTATGATAAATGTTTGATGATTGATATTGGATGAATGGTTGTTGTATTTTGTATTGTTATAAACTGCAAGTTGTTATGGATTTTTATTTCATTTGGGATTGCCATTTGAAATGATATATAACCATAATTATATTTTAAATTATGGATTGAAATGATAAATATCTGTATCACTTGACCATATAATAGAAAATTTTATACAGACACCGTGGTATATATATAAAAATATTTTGAAATGATTTCTTTGGTTTTGTAAAGATATATATGGTTTTAGATAAATATTGATTTTAGATATTATAAAATATTATTTTATCCTTGATTTTAAGCTATGTATAACTTGTTTTAATATAGAATAAGCTTAATAATAAGTTTGATTTTTATTGAAGATAATATGGTTAAGTATTTATATAAATTATATATTTATATAGAGTTTATAATGATTTAAATAAATTAAGGTTGGAAGATAGAGTGGAAATTTATTTGAAATTGAATTTATTAAAGAATTAAACTCAAATAAGTTTAATGTGAAATTTATTAAATTTGAAATTTTGAAAGGTATGGTTTTATAACTTGATTTTGGTTTAGGGTGAATTAAATGTATATTTCAACTATAAATAAATTGAAGGAAATATTTAGTAATTTGTAATTTGAGTTTTATTTAGATGATAATGGATTTATTATGTAAAATATTTCAAACTAAATAACGAAAAAGTGAATTGTTGAATCATAATTACCAAACTTAGTTTTGAAATTATTGAATACTTAAAGTTTGAAATATATTGTATTTGGAATGATTTATTCTGTAGATCAAATCTGTTTTGAAATCGATATAATTTGGAATAGTTCATTTGGAAATTGAATTGTATTGAAATTTATAATTTGGGATTTGGTTAAATTTAAAATATAGAAATTCGAGTTGTTTTGGAATTGATTTGTGAAATTGAAGATTCTATTTTATTATATAAAGTATTTTAAATATTTAAACCATTTAAGTGGTGGAAGTTAAGTTTCAAAGTTATGAGTTTCAAGGTATTATAATTTGAGAGTGTTATGATTTTAGAAAGGATATATTTGAAATGAAAATGATATCGTATTGATTTGGTTTTGAAAAGGGCAATGATGTTTCGGTTTAAAGTACAAATTATTTTTGAAATGACCGCGGTGTTATGATAACGTTTGGTTGTTAAAGAGACCGAGATAGGAAGTTGTCATACTTTCTGCCAACTCCGAAAACCACTTTAACAATCGTGTACGCGGTGGAGATTCCAGAATGAAGTAGGATGGCTGCGGCGTTTCTTTGAGGTATACACGTGGATTTGACTCCTGTGATTTGGCGTAAGATGGCTAAAACAGGAGCAATTGACGGGCTAAGAAGATAGCACCTTTTCTCGGACACACTCCTTCGATACCAATCTATTACTTTGTAATCGATTGGGGTCCTTTTGATTTGGGGGTGTGGCTCGAAGTGGGCGATAGTAGCTGCTGCACGTTACCACCGGTCCAGAAGCGTATTTGGTGTATCTACCCTGGCATTGTCTAGTTGTGTCGTGTCACCCACCCTAGCGCGCCTTGTACGAGTTTGGTTTTCTCCCGCAGCCCATGAGGTATCCTTTGATGGCTTCTCGATCAGGAGGAACTATGATACTAGATGGATTACTGAGACTATTATTGTGTTAAGGGGGAGATTGAGTAACTCCTTAATGCTATTTCAAAGTAAGTTTATTTTACTATAGACATTATTATAATAGCGAAATATTACTGCATAGTAAATAGTTTAACGGATCCTTAGGAGATGTGAATCCCGAGCATCTCTTAAAGTACTGCACTCACGTCAGACACTGGATAGGAAATGTCAAATTTTGTAAACATCTCTGATGCCGTTCCACTCATATTTACTTCTATTGCTTTAACTCACATAAGACTTTAATTCTGACTCGAGTGTTTTGTCTCTTCAATTCACTCGGGTCAGTCTGAGAATTTCAGGGTTCAAAGTGTAACGTCCACTCTTTTCGCACACTTTAAACCGACACTTGTCCCAATTCAAAGCATACGCAAGGGCGGATTGTTATGGGGTAAATAAGAAAAATGGAGAAGAAATAAAACGAAAATAGAATCTCACAGCGGAAGGATAAAATATAATAACAAATATACAGTTTCATAAGCAGTTTACAAAAGCTTGATTCTTCTTTTACAATAAATATCAGAGTTACACATACCAATACAAGCAATGCAGCGGAATAGAAAGAGTGTGGTGCAATACTATATGTAAAATAATACTGATTCTTCGTCTTCGTCCTCCAATGCTAAAATCTGCTATCCTGAAACGCTCGGACTGACCCGAGCGAATTTGAAAAGACAAAAACACTCGAGTCAGACTAGAAAATCTTATGTGAGTTAAATAAACAGAAATAAATATGAGTACAGTAACTCAAGAGATGCTCGGGATTTACATCTCCTAAGGATCCGTTAAACTATTTACTATGTAGTATATTGCGCTATTATAATAGTGTCTAATTGTAAAATAAACTTACTTTTAAATAGCGTTAAGGCTTTACATTTTCCACCTTAACACGTAAAATGCCAATAGTCTATACAGTACCGTAATACCTCCTGATCGGGAAGCTACCAGAGGATACTCCATAGGTACGACACAAATAGAAACTCGTAGTAAAGGCTCGATATGGTAGGTGACACGGCACGACTAGGCAATGCCAGGGTAGATATACCAATTGCTATCCAGGCTGGTGGAAACGTGTAGCCGCAGTTACCGCCCACCTCGGACTAACTCCCCAAAATCAAAATATAGAAGTGGCCACTAAATCAATCCAAGTCAAAGTATAATATCGAAGAGGAGCGTCCGATCAGAGGAATGACCTCATTGGCCTGAGAATCGCTCCTGTTTTAGCCACCTTATGCCAACTCACGGGAGTTGGGTCCACGTATTTACCTTACAGGAAACGTCGCCACCACCTACTTCATTCTGGAATCTCCACCGCGTACACGGTTAGTCAAAGTGGTTTTCGGTATCGACAGAGAGTATGTCCATATCCGATCCCGGTCTCTTTGCCAACCAATCGTTATTATAACACCGCGGTTATTTAAAAATAGTTTATACTTTAAAACCAGAATATAATCCCTTTCAAAACCATAATATTACGATATCATTTCTTCTTTAAAAACACAAATAATTTATTTTCAGATTATTTTATAAAAACCCAAATCAATGATATCGTTTCCCAAATAAAATTTTCCTTTCCAAAAATTATGTCACTTTTTATTATTTAATATCCCATGTAACCAATATTTTGTTTGTAACTTTCAACATAATTCTTCGAAAATCCATAGTATTTTAAAAACCATTATTTTCAAAACTAAATGGTTTGGATATTCAACGGTATGCGAATTAAAAGGGTTTAACTTTACTGTTGCTTTATAAAGAAATAAATTACATGGCTTTCCAAATATTTCTTCTTTTAAAGTTAAACCAAAATCCAAAATATTACTTCAAGTCCCAAAACCATTTCAATTTTATATATATTTATATCCATTTTTGAGCATTAATATTTCAACTAAAGTTGGATTTTTATCCTTTCAAAATCAATATTCTATTAATTAATCTTGACCATTCACATAAAATCCATAATTAATAAGACTTCAATTTCTAGTAAAATATATATATATATATATATATATATATAGAATTTTTCCACTTCAAATTATACTAGAATATCCATTTCTATTTATTTTGGGAAAATCCAATTACAAATATCATATCTTAAAATTTCCAACTTTACATTTAAACATAGGATATAAATTTACCAAACTCCATTTTCTAAATTTCTTCCATTTTCAATAAAGAAATTTATATTCCTTTTAATTTCAAAATTTCAACTTCATAGGTATATAAATATGGAATAAAATATTTATACAATATAAATTTAAGATTTATAAACCGTATTCAATCCAAACCATAGAAATCACATTAAAATAGTTATATATAGACCGCGGTGCCTGTATATAATTTTCTATCCTATGGTCAAGTGATACGGATATTTATCATTTCAATCCGCAATTTAAAAATAAAACTTTGCGGTTTTATCATTTCAAACCACAATCCCGAATGAAATGTAAAATGTATGCTAACTTGCAGTTTAATGATATCAAATAAAACATCCATTCAACAACACATCCATCATCCAGTCACAAACATCAAGCAATATCAACCAATAACAAAATATGTTTGGGAATATACAACAGGTAATAATTGGCAGTTTAATTCAAATTATATTTATCAACTATAAATCTAACAGTTTATTTTCAGTGATAATTGACATAACTGTTAACTAGCAGTTCTTATGCAAACAATAATTTCTGACAGCCAATTAACACGCAATAAATCAATTAAATTAACAGTTAAATTCAATAAAATGCAATTCAACAGATATGAATGAAATAACATGCCAAAAGCTCATAAATAAATTTCTATTCATTTCTAAAATTAATTTAACAAACATTAAAACTTCTAGTAATTGTGAGTGGGTCAAAACACTCACCTTTTGAATTTAAATCGAATTTAAATTCAATTTAAACCCAAAAATTCGCCCGTCTCGGAATTCATTCAAACCAGCGTCATCGAGTCCGGAATTAAATTACGATCCTAACAAAAGAAATTTCGTGTGAATCCGACTTCGTATGAGAAAGTTATGGCGAAAAATGGTGATTGAATTCAAAATTTAAAATAAACAAAACGACACATATTTATAAAATAAACTTGCCAGGTATGCTTCTTCACGTGCGTGCGTTCCATGTTAGCTACCGAGACTTTGTACAGGAACGAACCCATCAACACGTCCTTTGACCGGACTTTGACCATCGATCGCGTCCACCTCCAGCCACCGTTCGTCAAGCTACCACCACCTCTAGCCTTCCCTTGCCGAGCCGCCTCCATCCCCCTAGGTCCGGTCACCTAGAACTTCCAGCCGCCGCCTAGCATATTTAAACCCTAATTGAATTTTGACTCCAATCCGACCATTGAATTGCCAAACAAATTACATAGATGCGCTCCCCTCGGTTCCCTCTCCAAAACCCAGAAACAGAATCTCGATCCGATAAAGTTTTGTGTGACGATGATGAACGGTTTTGGGGCTGTTTGAATTTATTCTGGATGAACGACAGCTCCAATTGAAAAACGAATTTCACCAGTAGATTACGCGTATCGAAAACATCAACATATATTTTTTTGAGAATTTTCTAAATTTTTTGAGTTTTGACTTTTGATTTTGAACTGTGGATAGATCTGGAATTGGATCTGAGATGTATACATTTGGAGAAGAGAAAGGAGTGAAGAAATGAACTTACAGCAAAAGAATAGAGACTAGGGTTTATAGCTGTATATATATAGGTAGGCTAGCGATATGGTAGATAGGCTGAAGAATGAACGTGCGTGACAAACCATGGTCCAAAAAGCCCGCTATGCCTCCGGAGTCGAATTTGTTAAAACTATATATCCAAATAGGTGTTTTAAAATATTCTGAACGCGATGGAAAAAGTTTCGCGACCAAATTCGATCGTATGAAGAAGTTATGCTGAAAACGAGATTTCCAAATTGATTTCAAATTGATTTTAATAAAATTGATTTCAAGGCGTTTCGCGTCCGTACGATCAAACGACAAGTCCGATCGATACGAAATTTGAAATCCTATAATAATTCACCGATACGGATCCGATGAAACTAGTTTCGTCAAAATCCGAGTCCGTGCCCAAAATGGCTATTTTTAATATTTATTAAATCAATTAAATAAATCATAAAAATCCAATTTTATTTTTCAACTTCTAATATTGGCCAAATTTCATTACTTATATAACACAATCACTTCCAAATAATTTAACAAGCTTGGGTGTGAATTAAAATCTATAATTATATCAATTTGCAGTGTTAATTTCTGCATTTTTATTATTATTTGGGAATTATAAATTTTACCCTCAAAACCCACTTATTAAAACTTGTTTTCTTATACCCTCATTTTAAGTCAAATTAAATAAATGACTTGAATTCCATTTCAACTCATTTGATTGAAATTAACCTTTTTACCATAAATAAAATTCCAAACTCAATAATAAACTTTATCTCCATTTATTCGCCTTAATATTTCTTATTTATTAATAATTCCAATCTTGATGAATTCACATCATAAGTTTGATTAATCTATTAAATTCACTTCCTTTCTATCATTTCTAAGTTATTGTTGTCAATATGAACATTAGTTTAAGATTTCACTCAAATGTTTACCAATTCCAATCTAAACTCAATAACGTCATAATTAACGTTAGAATCCGTTTTATTATGCATAAATTCTAAATTTTACTGACCCAAATTTTCTTCTTTTCATTCCATATTAATTGTCAATCCCATAGAAAAATTAACATTAGGTTCATACCTTTTTACAAATAACTCCAATTTCTTCCAAATAATAATTACATAAACTATCAAATATTAAATCCATTAAATTGCAATAAATTCAATTGATTGCAATTTATTTCCAAATAAATTTGGATTTTTATTTGGTTATACACAAAATTCCGTTATCACTTTCCTAACAAGGTTACTATCACTTAAGATCTCACTGCATCCACATTTTCACATTTTCATTTCCTAGTTTCTTTACTTTATTCTACATAATTTATTACAAATGGGATTTTCTTTGGTTTACATCTTATTTGTATTTAACATTTCTCAATCACCAATTCATTTCACTTTAACTGCGGTAAATTGGCGGATAAATTGAATTTGATTCCCAAGATCTAAATTAACAAGAAACAAGGGTAGGTAACATACAATAGTCATTACTCCAAATTCTAGTCACCTAAATAGGCTTTTATTCCCTGCAAATAAATGTTACTATTTATTTTCATAGTACAATCTCAATGATTATTCCATTTTATATTTGCTTAGGCCATTTATAGTCCACTATACATATCTACAAAAATGGGTAATTTATTCAATTAATTAAGTGTCAATTCTATTAAGCCCTGTTTATATCTTTATGCATTCTTCTATTACTTTACAAAAGGGAATAACTTTTAAACTCATACACTTAATAACAAAACCGTTATAAATCCAATAAACTTCCAAATCGAAGTTTGTACACATATACACAACTATTATGATTTCTCACAGAACGTTGAATTTATTAAATGACCATTTATTATAATTTAATCCCCTTAATTGAATCAAATGCTTATTATTATCATATATTTTCTTTTCATTCTACCATTCCTTCCCATTATAAATTCATTAACGTATTTACACATCTCTATCTTTCAAATATTAATAACCAAACTTGATTACAAACACTGTCCTTATCCATCTTCATAAATTTGTTCAAAATTATACTTTTGTTTACATAAAATAAATTTTATGTTTCTATTAGTTTTCTTTTCCTTTCTCTACAGGCATAAATTATTACTATCTACACTAATTACATCTTTGTATTAATGAACACCATTTAAGTTAATATTTATACTAACATTCACAAATTCAACATTTATTTGTTTCTTCAAAATTACTTTAAATCAAGTTGTGAAAATTTACATTATCCACATCTATTAACATAAAATTTTATAGTTACACTAAATTGCAACCACTACCAAATTTCTACATTTATTCTCAACCAAATTAGAAATTATACTAATTCATTTGATTAAATATCATAAATTTAACGGGTCGTTACACAAAGACTTTATTTCTGGAGGACGAAGACGAAGATTGTATTACTATTATTTATTATATTATTCCACTACTTTCGTACCGTTCCGCTGCATTATTTATTATTCTCTAGTATGTGTAACTCTGATATGTGTTGTATAAGTATAATCAACTGTTTGTAAAACAACTTCATGAACTGCGATTTGGTTATTATATTTTGTCATTTCACTGTGAGATTCTGTTTTGTTTCTTTCTCTGCTTTTCTTATTCACTCCAATAACAATCCGCTCTTTTGTATGGTTTAAGTCTGATGTGTGTGGTTTATCGTCGATTTAAAGCGTACAAAAAGGCTAGATGTTACAATAAACATGGATCTTTCTTTTTTATTTATTTAATGGTGAGCTAACTCACCACTTTGAATGAAATATATAGTATGTATGTGCTTGTGATTGAGTGATATTGATATATGTTGAAATACTAACATTTGTTCGTAATATTCTTTCGATTCTTGCTTTAAAGAAAATGTAATATGTAATCCATATGTATGGACTTGAATGGACTTGTGGACTTATATAATAGCCTCAAAACAAAGCACATAGGTTGTAGTTGAATTTTGGTTAGATCTTATATTTGAAAGTGCTTTTATATTTATAGTTGCTATATATGCACTTGGAAATTGCCTTGTGTTCGGCTATTTCAATGGAACTTCGTAAAGAGATCCTTAAAGGTTTCCCGCCATATTTATGATATATTATATGTATGTTTGCTGCCACAAAAATTTTGAATGTTAAAATTTTTATTAACATATCGAAAAGTGGCCAAACTTACACCTGTGCAAAACCGCCTCATTTTAGCTTTTGTTTTGGTCTTTAAAGGTTTGAAAAGATATTTAAATTTAAGTATTTCGTTTCATTCTTTTTACTAGTGTTTAGTAACCGTTATTAGAGTATTTTAAAAGTGTTTTGATATTTTTATGAATTTTTAAGAATTAGTCATGAAGTTTTAGAGAAGAGTGTATAATATTAAATATAAAGAAAACATGGTTTTTAAAGTCTCAATGTGTTTTATAAACTTGTTATTAAAGTAATATTTTGAGAAGATGTTTTAAAACCTATTATATGTATTTAAGAGTATTTTAGAATAATTTTAAAGTATAAAAAATGATTTCAAGTGGGATTAGGAACTGCTTAGTGGCTAAATCTTGTTTTATTTACTTCTTTGAAAAGTAATTAACCATGCTTAACACTAAAAGCCGAGTGAAGTATACTTCTCTATTTATGAGAGTTAAGATTGATGTTCGCGTAGGTTTAAAAGCAATAGTGCTTTAACCTACCGACTTCCCTTTTGGTCGAGGAATAGTTAATTCAGCATGTTCGAAACGTGTTAATCTTGTTGATTACTTACACTTTATGAATATCATTGATACTATACTTAATAGTAAAAAGTAAAATTTCTAGGAAAGGCTTTGAAATGCAACCAGTGCTTTTACTTACCTGGCTTCACTTTTGACCGAGGGATAGTATAAGTTAGAATGTCAGAAAAGTGTTAAGCATACGAATATTGATTTGCATAAGTGATTGTATTTGACTAGATATTCGGTTGGTCGAATATGGAACTTGATCGAATATAACTTAAGAAGTATCTAAAAGCTTCGTGGCTTAATACTCTTTGAGAACCACTGACAGGAGCATTAGTATGAAACGTCTCTAGCTTTAAGAACTTATATATATGAGATGCCCTAGGGAGGACTCCACTTTATATTGTTCGCTTACTTCTGAAATAAATAGAACTGAGTTTACCAGAAATTCATCAATTAATTCTAGAGTATCTATAACTAGAGGTGTGTACTTATATGAGATGACTCAAAATCGTAACCACTTCAAAACCATATCTAGATTATCAGTATACACAAACTCTTGTGTTACTCGATTAGGTGTAGTGTAGATGTAGAGGGGAAAGTTGTCACCTACGCTAGTCGACCATTAAAATTGCATAAGGAAGTATCCAACTAATGCTTTGGAGTTGGTGATGATGGGGTTTGAGGAGATGAAGTATACAGACTAGATCAAGATGGTTGGCTCTGTATGGATGGGAGACTGTTTATTCCCGATTTTGATTAATTACGAGAAGAAGTTCTATGACAGTGCCACCCTAGATTGACTTTACATTCCGACAGTAATAAGATGTACCATGATATGAAGCAGACATATTGTTAGGAAGGGATGAGAAGGAGCTAGGAAATTCATCTCAAAGAGTATGAACTTCTAGTTGGTGAAGGGAGAGCAGACGAAGCAATGTGGATTGTTTCAACCACTTGAAATTCCTGAATGGAAATGGAAGAAAATATCGATGGACTTCATAGATGGACTTTTGATGATTAGAGCAGGGAACGATGGCATTTGGATTATAGTCAATAGATTTGCAAAGAGTGCCTGATTCATGCTCATCAAGTTTGGTAGAATAGAATCTACATTGGTCGAGTTGTATGTTAAATGGATCGTGTGATTACATGGTTTTTTGAAGAGCATTGTGAGTGACCGAGCTACATCTTTGTATAACTTTTCACCCACAAATTGATGGACAGACCGAGAGAGTGAATCATATATTGAAGGCTTTCTTGCATGTTTGCATACTGATTTCAAAGGTTTATGGAATGATCATTTGCATTTAGTAGTGTTCACATACAACAATAGCTATCAATCTAGTATCGATATGGCATTATATAAAGCATTATATAGCCGACTATGTTATGGTCCTTCGTGTTGGTGGGAAGTTGGCAATAAACTGATACTTGGGCTGTATATGATTTGAGAAACCTCAGAGAAGATCGAGATTATTCGACAATGGATGAACGGTGCTCAAGATAGGCAGAAGAGCTATATTGACGAGATACATAGAGATTTGGAGTTCTTTATCAACAATTTGGTATTTGAGAAGGTATTTCCATTGAAGAATGTTATTTGATTTGGTAGTAAGGGGAAGGTTGTGCTGAGATTCATATGTCCTTTTATGATATTAGAGAGGATTGGGAACCTAGCTTATAGGGTCGACTTACCTTAGAAGATTACGAGCATGCACAAAGTCTTCTATGCCTCTCATTTGTTGAAGTTTATGCACGAATCAAGCATGATGATTGCACTAGGTCAACTTGTTGATGAATAAATTCGTCAACACAAAAAACATGTAAAAGATGGGTTAATCAAACTTTAGCCTCTTCAAAGCTGTCTAAGGTTGGTCTCTTTGAGGTTAATCGAAGTCATAGGTTGATGCATCCATTGTCCCATGTAAGTAATAATTCCATGTGCAGAAGACTCTATTGCTTCGAAGGTGTGAATAATATGAATTACTATGCTATAGACATAGTATCGTTCGAATTAATATACTTGAAGAGACTTAGGTAAAAATGTTTGATGACATCCAAGTCTTAGTTCAAGCTCATTTATGTACTCAAATTTCGAGTCTGAATATGTTAATAGACTATGCATTTTTTTGATTTCCAATTCCTTATGTGTATAATTGTTCAAATGCTACAATAGGAAAAATACCTAATTCAATTTAGGGTTTAAAAAGTTTAAAAAGTAAGAAATTAGGAGGGAGGATCTGACCTCCAAAACATCACCCCTAGGGTCATATTTATAAGGGTGGGCAGCCACCAGTCGCCTCTAGTGTCTCCGAATGGGATGACTCCGGTGACGCTTGTACTAATCTATTGCTGGTTGGCATCCATAACAAGCAGCGGTAGACAGTGGTGAAAGTCAAAGTCATCACTTAACACCATTAAGCATGAATGCCTTTAAAGTGCTTCAATAATAGCTTCCTGCGGATATGTCTTTGGCAATGTTGACTTTGACTTCACCCTTCAAGTGTGATGTCAATGTCTTCGAAGTACTTGCATAAGGATGATGTATGACGGATTAACAATGTCGTTGACATCTTCGACGATAGTAGTTAAGTAGTGCGGATGATGAACATAATGGAGAGCGGCATTATCCTATATTCTTTTGATGTTGAAGACCCTTGGTACTACTATTGAGCAGTATCTTTGAAGCGTTGAAACATGCAACGTTGATGGAGCCTGGCACCAATGAAGCGCACTGTGGCGATTTCGAAATTAATTGATGGCTTTGAGGGTGTTGATGGCGTTATTGCTTCACTTAGAGATGTGAAGTGATTTGAATGAAGTCCTTTGTATTATCCCTAATAAAAAGAGTAGTTTCTCATGTCCTCGTTGTAACGCTCCGATATTTCAACCATTCGCATCCGCACATGTCGGACTTGAATTGCTCAAAATACCGAATTGTAAAATAAATTTGGAAAAACACAGCATAAATAGTAAATATATAAATCACAGATCACAGACACAGAGTAATAAATGCAGCGGAAGCAAAAAGATAGTAGTTCATGAAGCTACTATATAAATACATCAGAGTTATACAAGATATAACAGAAGTTTAATATGATAAACAAGCACAAGCTGAATGCATCATCGGATCAACTGAATAAATGGAATTAACAGAATACTAAAATTGAAATAGATGGCTGGATCTTCAAGCAAGGCTCCAACTCCAAAGGTGAGTCTCTAATGCTGTATCACTTAGTCTGACCCGATTGTAAAGCAAAATACAAAACACTCGAGTCAGGACATACATACTTATACAATGTAAACCAACTCAAGTGAACTGTAATATAAGATACAAGTAACTTAAAGGATGCTTGGGACCGCCCATCCTCTAAGGATCCGTCAAACTATTTACTATGTAGTAATATTTCGCTATGATAATAATGTCAATAGTAAAATAAACTTACTTTTTAATAGCGTTAAGAGGTTACCCATATAGCCCTTAACACGTAATAGCCCCAGTAGTCCATTCAATATCATGGTCCCTCCTGATCGGGAAGCCACCAGAGGATACCACACGGGCTACGGGAGAAAGCAAAACTCATACAAGGAGTCATAGGGTAGGTGACACGACATAAATAGGCAATGTCAGGGTAGATATACCAATTACGCTTCCGGGTCGGTGGTAACGCGTAGCGCGCAGCTTCCACCCACCTCGAGCATTCATAGAAATAAATCCGGGTTCTATCATTTCAAACCCGCAATCCCAACAAAAATAAATACTACAAAAATCAATAAACAATCACTCGAGCCTATCATTTCAGCCCATAGTGATATTCCTTATCCTACAGTCCGTTAGGGTATGTATCATTTCAACCTATAGTGATAGGGAACTTGCAGGGGTGTTAACAAAAATAAAATAACAGTATACATATAATATCATAACAAATGATGTAACAAATATATAAACGGCATTTATCATCATGTAATCACAACACATGCGTATATGAATGACGTATCAATGTCTACAAATTCACTTGTCATTTTTTCATAAAAATATAAGTATATATGTCTAGAGTGATAAAAGCTCACCTTTTAAAAGTTAGAATTGACAAATTTAGAATAAAAATCCAAACTCCGCAAAGCACGAAAAAGCATGACAAGGCACAATGCGAACTTGAGTGGATGAAGAGTCAGATCCAAATCTTGTATGCAAACAAATATTACACACATAAGAATATAATCCAATACAAAACAATAAATGTTAAAACAATGGAAAAATAAATGAATCAAAGTGACATAACTTGCCTTAATCAATCAATGGTTTGGTTACACCACATATGGTTTCAACCATCATCTTATATTGCTTGGTCATGATGGTTAGAGGTGTGCTAGAGGCCAGAGGCTGAGTATAAGCATGAAGAACAGAGAAGAAACAAAAAGAGAAAGAGAAAGAAGAGGAAGAGCAGCCATGGATCTAGAGCTTGATATAATTTTCTTTCATGGAAATGATAATGAGAAGTTTTGGGAAGTTTTTATGCGTGATAGGCAAGAGAAATTCATGGCTAGATTAAAGGAATGAATGGCTAAGGTAAGTAATAAAGAGGCTATGCAATAAAAGGCAAGATTTTGAATGGTTTGAAAAATAAAATGCAACAAATACTTGATGTATTTAATAAAAAAATTCTTTCTTTCAAGAGATGAAACGAGAAATGGAATAAAATGTGATATGTTTGAGGAGTTTTGTACATGAATGATAAAAGGAAATACATGGCTATATAAGAAAAATAACAACTGAGGAGTTATAAATACTAGGGAAACAGAAAGGCATAAGTTAAGGAGGAAGAAACGTACAATATATTTTATTTTTAAATGCAAATGGAAAAATGAGAGATGGGAAATAAATTTTTGTACATGAATTTTCAACTTGAAATGCAAGGCCATGAGTAGAGTAATTCATGGCTAGGAATGAGGAGGAAACAGCAAGAAAATAATAAAGGTCATGCAAATGAAAAAGGCAAGAGTTTAAACAATGAAACATATGCCTCTTAAATTTCTCCAAGCCATTTATTTGCATACATTTCTTTCTAGAAATGAAATGTGAAGTAAATGTGTACGTGAATTATGAAGTGGAGTGGATGGCAAGAAAAGATTTGAACGACTAAAGAGGAATAAATGATAGGAAAACAAAAAGGCTAGAAAAAAAGGCAAGAAATAAGGAGAAAGAAACATATATATTATTGTTAAATGCAATTGAAAAGAGGATATTTTGAGATGTTTGTACGTGATTAATAAGAGAAATTCACGGCTATGAATGGTGAATGGTTAGGGTAAGTCATAAAGAGGGTAGATAAATAAAAAGGCAAGCATTAAAAAAATGTAACGCATGTCTCCTTGATTTCTTCCAAGCCTTTTATGAAAAGATATACACACAAGTAAAATCCAATAAATAAAGTTTAGATAAACAAAATAGAAAAATAAAATGAAATAACATAGAAAATAAAAATACAGAAATGAACATAGAAAAATTGAAATTGAAATACAGAAAATAACTGCATGTAAAACGCTGTAATTTATCTAATTTAAAAAGTATAACTCAGAATTTAATGAAACGAAAAGCAGTATAAATATCATAAATATATTCTGCTTCAAAGAAAAAGATTAAAATTTAAAAATTCAAATTTTTAAAAAATTTAAACTGAAAATTCAAATTTTGACCAAAATATAAAATTTTCAAAAATCGTTTATTTATTGCATTTGGAAAATAAATTACAAATAAATCCAAACTTACATTGGAAAAATTATAAAAAATCACTTTTAAATGATTTAAAAATCAAAATTTCAAATAAAAATTTAATTAAAAGTACTCAAAAAATTATAGGTCGTTACACTCTCCCCCGCTCAAAACTTTTCGTCCCCAAAAAGGAACGAGGCATGAAAAATAGAGACAACAAATAGAATGAGATAGAATTAAGACAATGTAAAAAAAAGATTGAAATTATACCTAGTAGCAGTCGTTATAGGTAAATTCAACAAGATGGAGATGATCTTCCCAAGATCCTCTGTAACCAAGGACACAAGCACGAAGAAGATTCTTCAAAAGTTTTCCAAAAGAGACTGGTAAAGGTATTTTGGGAGGAAGAACTAAAGATCGAACTTTAGGAGATAAGATCAATTTGGAATTCAATTCCCCACTTAGGATGCAGGAGAGTAGGAGCAACTGAAGGATAAGAGATTGAAAAACAAAATAAGATGATAAATTTTACAACCGTGAAAGTTTCAACTTAAATTAATAATTGATTTTATCCATTTGATTTTTCCTAAGTTAATTAAATCTTATTTATCTATAATTTCATTATCTTATCACCGAATTAACAATTTCTGAAATCGTGAATTTGAAATCATTTATTACACTCAAAATTTTATTCAATAAGTTTCATTCTTCTTTATTCCAGATGGTTATTAGATTTATTCCACTTAATATATGTCTAATCACATATATTAAGTATACTTACACTTACTATGACTTACTTCAATTTATTTGTAAATACCTTCAACATCACTTTATATTGTATATTATTCAATTAACTTTTTATTCGATTTACCTTTATTAATACTTTTATAACTAAAATTTAAGTGTATAACATTTATTATAAACACTCAAATTTTATTTATAAAAATCCTTTTATTTTGTATATTATCCAATCACATAGTTAACTTTTAAATAATTTAGGTAAGTTGTAATGAAAATGCAATAGAATATTATACAAATAAAGTTTTCTAATTCAATTATTTCAACTTAAATATTTATTCAAAAATTTTGGTTCATTTTATAATTGAAAACATTCTTTAAGGTAAATTTAAGAATTACATTTCCGATTAACTTCAAACCGTTTAGAGGTAAATAAATACATATACAATATATACCAAATCAAATTTAAATCATATATCCATATATATATATATTATAAATCAAGTCATATTTTTGAAATTCGAATCAATTAAATTTTCAAAGAAAAACAGTAGCAAAGCTATAGAATGGTCTCTTCGCTTCGAAACTCAAAAATGAATGTCGATGATGCTGCAGTCATCACCGAAATTATTTTCCAGCGACAAGAGAAGGGCACTGATTTAAACATTAAAAAATCTTTGAAAACAATCTCTATTTGGAAAACACTTTAAATGATATATCTTTTAAAACTTTTAAAACCCAAGTTTGAAACCATCGGAAATTAAATTCTCAAGTTCTTGATTTAGATTCATTTTAATTTCCAAATTAATTTATAGCTATGTTTTATAGTCCAGATATTTATATAGAAGACAAAAGCCAATGGTTACAAGATATATATAAAGTCAAATATTATTTCTTAATACCCTATTCAATTAATTATCAGAATTCAAAAAATCAAACTCATACATAATATAATTATACAAAATTTACCATTTACTAAATTTTGAAATTAACATGGTGTCAGTTTGCTCTGTTCAAGTGTTTTGGAAATCCTATCGATAGTGTTGATCAGACGAATCGATCGGAAACCCAAATCAACATCAACAACTCAAACAACCCAATATATAAAAAAAATTAAATATAGGTTTACAAAGCAAGAATAGGGATTCAAATTTGATTGACTCAAATCAAGAGAATTCTGATTCGAAGATAAATTTGAAACAAAAGATAAGATGATTAAATTGGCAGAATAAGGAATGGATAAGCTTACATAAATCGCGGGCAACCTTAACCGGGTCAACCGTGACTTCAAGAATAAGATCAATGTAGAGTTCTGGGGCAAATCTATATCCGATCTCAAGAGATAGAATTCAGGATAACCAGAGATACTAGCATCTAAACCGAGGATATATAAATCTCCGGTGAATCGATGCCTATGGTAAAGGAGTTCCACCCCTTTACAAGTCATTCAAAGATTGGCGAGATCGCCGACTCATTCTAAGGATCATTCGAAGTGGAGTTATGGGACACTCCAGAATCAAAAGAAGATGAATAGTGGGGACAAGAATGTATTTTGGAACTACAGGGAACGTTCCAAAATTCAAAAGGAATTGAGTCAAAAAGGAAGAGATTCACACTCGAATGAAAGTGATTATGTAAATAAATTTACCATATATGGTAAGTTTTGCCTAGAGCCAAAGCTTTGATACCAAATGTAACACTCCGATATTTTCAACCATTCGCATCCGCACATGTCGGACTTGCATTGCTCAAAATACTGAATTGTAAAATAAATTTGGCAAAACACAGCATAAATAGTAAATATATAAATCACAGATCACAGACATAGAGTAATAAATGTAGCGGAAGCAAAAAGATAGTAGTTCATGAAGCTACTATATAAATACATCAGAGTTATACAAGATACAATAGAAGTTTAATATGATAAACAAGCACAAGCTGAATGCATCATCGGATCAACTGAATAACTGGAATTAACAAAATACTAAAATTGAAATAGATGGCTGGATCTTCAAGTAAGGCTCCAGCTCCAAAGGTGAGTCTCTAATGCTGCATCACTTAGTTTGACCCGAGCATAAAGCAAAACACAAAACACTCGAGTCAGGACATACATACTTATACAATGTAAACCAACTCAAATGAACTGCAATATAAGGTACAAGTAAGTTAAAGGATGCTTGGGACCGCCCATCCTCTAAGGATCCGTTAAACTATTTACTATGTAGTAATATTTCGCTATTGTAATAATGTCTATAGTAAAATAAACTTACTTTTTAATAGCGTTAAGGTGTTACCCATATAGCCCTTAACACGTAATAGTCCCAGTAGTACATCCAATATCATAGTCCCTCCTGATCGAGAAGCCACCAGAGGATACCACACGGGCTACGGAAGAAAACCAAACTCGTACAAGACGCGATAGGGTAGGTGACACGGCACAACTAGGCAATGCCAGGGTAGATATACCAATTACGCTTCCGGGTCGGTGGTAACGCGTAGCGCGCAGCTACCGCCCACCTCGAGCCACATTCCCAAATATAAATGAAAAGTGGCCACCGAATCAATCCAAAAGTCAAAGTATAATATCGAAGGGATGTGTCCGATCAAAGGTGCTACCTCATTAACCCATCGATCGCTCCTGTTTTAGCCACCATATGCCAACTCACGGGAATCGGGTCCACGTATTTACCTTAAAGGAAACGCCACCACCATCCTACTTCATTCTGGAATCTCCACTGCGTACACGGTTGTTAAAGTGGTTTTCGGAGTTGGCAGAGAGTATGACAACTTTCGATCCCGATCTTTTTAACAACCAAATGTTATTATAACCCATGGATATTTATTTCAAAATCATTTATACTTTCAAAACCAAACTAGCACATCCATTTCAAAATCATATCATTTCTTTCAAACTAGTATATACTTTCAAAACCATATCACAATAGTATCATTTCCATTTCAAAGATGATTCAATAATATATCATTTAAATAAAACCCAAATTTCCAAATCATTGAATATTTCCTTCAATTTATTGAACTTGAAATATTCCTTTAAATAATCATAGCATTTTGGAAATGTTACCTTAAGGAATCATAGCATTTTTGGAATGTAATACTTTCCACTTTAACATTTTATATAATCAAAGTATTCACATGCTTACAAATTTAACACGGTCATTTTATCATAGCCTTATGGTTAAATAAATTTTGTTACTGTAATATTCAATTTAAAGCTGTAATTCTTATGTTAAGTTAAAAGTACCTTATTAACTTACATTATTATTACAATAAAGAAACTTTATTATTTTAATCATTTAAAATATGCCATTTACATAAATTAAAACTTGCATATCAAATGTACATTATCAACTTACATTTTATTATTTCAGTATGTAACATTTATCATTTTAATCAATTTAAAATACACCATTACATTGATTAAAACTTATATGTCAAATGTACGTTTTAACTTACATTTATTATAATAAAAAGCATTTATCATTTTAATCAATATTACACTAATTAAAACTTACATTATCAAATGTACGTTCTAATTTACATTTCTATTACAGTAAAGAGCATTTATCATTTAATCAATACTATACTAATTAAAACTTAAATTATCAAATGTACGTTTTAATTTACATTTTTATTACAGTAAAGAGCATTTATTATTTTAATCAATATTACACTAATTAAAACTTACATTATCAAATATACGTTTTAATTTACATTTCTATTACAGTAAAGTGCATTTATCATTTAATCAATATTACATTAATTAAAACTTTACATGTTTCTTTCATTAAATAAAACTTTACATGTTTCTTTCATAAATTAGAACTTTACATGTTTCTTTCACTAATTATAACTTTACATGTTTCTTGCATTAATTAAAAACTTTACACGTTTCTTTCATTAATTAAAAACTTTATACGTTTCTTTCATTAATTAGGACTTTACACATTCTTTAATAAATTAAAACTTTACACGTTTCTTGCATTAACTAAAAACTTTACATGTTTCTTTCATTAGTTAGGACTTTACACATTTCTTTCATAAATTAAAACTTTACATATTTCTTTCATAAATTAAAATTTACATGTTTCTTGCATTAATTAAAAATTTACATGTTTCTTGCATTAATTAAAAACTTTACACGTTTCATTCATTAATTAGAACTTTACACATTTCTTTTATAAATTAAAACTTTACATGTTTCTTGCATTAACTAAAAAATTTACACATTTTTTTCATTAATTAGGACTTACACATTTCTTTCATAAATTAAATCTTTACACGTTTCTTTCATAAATTAAAACTTTACATGTTTCTTGCATTAATAGAAACTTTATATTTTTTTGCATTAATTAAAACTTTACATGTTTCTTTCATTAATTAAAACTTTACATGTTTTCCTGCATTAATTAAAAACTTTACACGTTTCTTTCATTAATAGGACTTTACACATTTCTTTCATAAATTAAAACTTTACATGTTTCTTGCATTAACTAAAATTTTACACTTTAAACCAATTATCAGCTTATAACATTTTAACTTATAAAAACTGATACCTCTTTATATTTCGAATCTTTAAATCAAATTTTAAGTTAAAATTCCATATATTCCAAAATTTCAAAATACTTAATAAATTTTTAGGAAACTATTACTTTAAAAATATAAACCATGGGCCTATATAATATTTTCTAACCTAGGTCAAGTGATACGGATATGTATCATTTCAATCCGTAATTTAAAAAGAAAAATCCGAGTTCTATCATTTCAAACCTGCAATCCCAAGAAAAATAAATAAGACAAAAATAAAAAAAAAATCACTCGAGCCTATCATTTCAGCCCATAGTGATATTCCTTATCCTAAAGTCCGTTAAGGTATGTATCATTTCAACCCATACTGATAGGAAACTTGCAGCGGTGATTAACAGAAATAAAATAACAGTATACATATAATATCATAAAAAAGATGACGTAACAAATATATAAACGACATTTATCATCATGTAATCACAACACAGGCATATATGAATGACGTATCAATGTCTACAGATTCACTTGTCATTTTTTCACAAAAATATAAGTATATATGTCTAGAGTGATAAAAACTCACCCTTTAAAATTTAGAATTGACAAATTCAGAATAAAAATCCAAATTCCACAAAGCACGACAAGGCACAATGCGAACTTGAGTGGATGAAGAGTCAGATCCAAATCTTGTATGCAAACAAATATTACATACATAAGAATATGATTCAATACAAAACAATAGATGTTAAAATAATGGAAAAATAAATGAATCAAAGTGACATAACTTGCCTTAATCAATCAATGGCTTGGTTACACCACATATGGTTTCAACCATCATCTTATATTGCTTGGTCATGATGGTTAGAGGTGTGCTAGAGGCCAAAGGCTAAGTATAAGCATGAAGAACAAAGAAGAAACAAAAAGAGAAAGAAAAAGAAGAGGAAGAGCAGCCATGGATCTAGAGCTTGAATATAATTTTCTTTTATGCAAATGATAATGAGAAGTTTTGGGAAGTTTTTATACGTGATAGGCAAAAGAAATCCATGGCTAGATTAAAGGAATGAACGGCTAAGGTAAGTAATAAAGAGGCTATGCAATAAAAGGCTAGATTTTGAATGATTTGAAAAATAAAATGGCAACAAATACTTGATGTATTTAATAAAAAATTTCTTTCTTACAGGAGATGAAACGAGAAATGGAATAAAATGAGATATGTTTGAGGGGTTTTGTACATGAATGTTAAAAGAAAATACACGGCTATATAAAAATAAACAGCTAAGGAGTTATGAATACTAGGGAAACGGAAATGCATAAGTTAAGGAGGAAGAAACGTACAATATATTTTATTTTTAAATGCAAATGGAAAAATGAGAGATGGGAAATAAATTTTTTTACATGAATTTTCAACTTGACATGCAAGGCTATGAGTAGAGTAATTCATGGCTAGGAATGAGGAGGAAACGGCAAGAAAATAATAAAGGCCATGCAAATGAAAAAGGCAAGAGTTTAAACAATGAAACGTATGCCTCTTAAATTTCTCCAAGCCATTTATTTGCATACACTTCTTTCTACAAATGAAATATGAAGTAAATGTGTACGTGAATTATGAAGTGGAGTGGATGGCAAGAAAAGATTTGAACGGCTAAAGAAGAGTAAATGATAGGAAAACAAAAGGCTAGAAAAAAAGGGCAAGAAATAAGGAGAAAGAAACATATATATATTATTGTTAAATGCAATTGAAAAGAGGATATTTTGAGATGTTTGTACGTGATTAATAAGAGCAATTCACGGCTATGAATGGTGAATGGTTAGGGAAGTAATAAAGAGGGTAGATAAATAAAAAGGCAAGCATTAAAGAAATGTAACGCATGTCTCCTTGATTTCTTCCTAGCCTTTTATGAAAAGATATGCACATAAGTAAAATCCAATAAATAAAGTTTAGATAAACAAAATAGAAAAATAAAGTAAAATAACATAGAAAATAAAAATATAGAAATGAACATAGAAAAATTGAAATTGAAATACAGAAAATAACTACGTCTAAAACGCTGTATTTTATCTAATTTAAAAAGTACAACTCAGAATTTAACGAAACGAAAAGCAGAACAGATATCATAAATATATTCTGCTTTAAAGAAAAAGAATAAAATTGAAAAATTCAGATTTTTTAAAAATTTAAAGTGAAAATTCAAATTTTGGCCAAATTATAAAATTTTCAAAAATTGTTTATTTATTGCATTTGGAAAATAAATTACAAACTAATTCCAAACTTACATTGGAAAAATTCTAAAAAAATCACTTTTAAATGATTTAAAAATCAAAATTTCAAAAAAAAAATTAAATAAAAATATTCGCAAAATTATGGGTCATTACACTCGTCGTCAACCCGTCCCATTGGTTATATGTCTTCGAGTGTGATGAAGAGGGTATCGCATGAATTCAATGTCGTTATTTCTTTCACCACCGTCGGTGTTGTTTATGTCTCTTTGCACATCTTTTAAGTCAATAGATGTGGTATCGACCAAGCGGATCCCATCCTTTTATTTGAACAGTAGAGTTGTCTCTCCAATATAACCTCCCAGTCTTCGACACTGTTGAAGACATCTTCATTTGTCTTCAATGCTATTTTACCTTCTAGAGCTTTAGGCTTCGATATTAGTCTTTGCTTCCTATTTTTTGATCTTCTTGATCTATGTCCTTTGACAATTATAGGGATAACATTTCCTCCCTTCTTGTGTAAATAAGCTTTTTACTCTTTAGGGTAAAACCATGAATTTCTCTTTTTTTTTTGCTTAGCCTTTTAAATCTATTCACTCTGATAGTGTTCCTCTCTCTCATGCGATTCAAACTCAAACAATGGAGGTTTTTCAAATTATCAAAATTGCTTCAAAACTTTAAATTAAAAATATCCGTGTTAATACCAATGCATGATTTAATATTAACATATTTTACAATATGGTGTAACTCATATGGTGTTTGATATTAACCTATTTATTTGACATAGTCTTACATGTGTAACATTGTATTTGGGATGCTCTATATTAACTATTATTAAAGTTTTCGGTTCATTTCCATGGACCTATTTTCTTATCATAGATTCAACATTATTAGTGCTCTTTAATTCAACACAAGAGTCTAAGGGTTCCTTATGAACTCTATATTAGTCCTTCAATAGTTATTGATTTGTTGTAAGGTTGTTTTTGGACTATAAAATTTTGATATGTGATCACTTATATGCTCCCAAGAATGATCAAATTTGGAATAATACACCTAGTAATTAGATGGAAAGTTAGGCAAAAAGCTTTTTAATAAGATTAGCGATTTGAATTACTTCTTTGGTTATGGCAGGCTAGCTATAAATATTAGGTTGCTTGTAACATTTAAATTAGATTTCTTTGTCGCTTAACCTCTTGCACTTGCTTTCTCATTGTAACCATGATTTTCACACCTAAAACTTTCTTCAATGATAGATTAGTAATTTAACAACTCACTCGATAGAAAATTAAAAGAACATCTAGTTCGAATTTCAAATAAAGGGTTAAGAAACTAGTGTATAATAAGGAAGTTATACTATTTGATGATAAGAAATCCTAAACTACCATCATTTGTCAACAAGAATTCCAAAATACCATTTGGTACAAAAAGCCATAGGTACCTTCAACAATAAGAAGGCCTAAAACTCATATATGGAAATTATAGAAGATCCGAAAATTTTGGGAATTCAACAGGAAGTCCAAACCCATCAAGAAAACCAAACAAGAAAATTAAGAAATCAAAAACTTAATTTGTCATAACAATTAAAAACCAATTATAATTCAATTAAAAATCCTGTCCAAATTTAATCTTATAAGAAATTCAGCTGATAATAATAAGAAGTCCAGAAATTTGTTTGACGACAACAGAAAAATCAAAAATCCAAATATAGAAGACTAGGAATTCAATCTGAGAATAATAGGAATTAAATTTACTAACAGGAAATTTAAACTATTAGTGGTCCGCTATTATCTATGCCTTGAATGGAGCTATTCTTATTTTCTAGTGGGGATTTGATCTTTGCTTGATTCCTTTTGCTAATCCATTGAGTTTCAAATTCCTTTATATCTTTTATCCTTCTTTCCTTTTTGGGTTTTAGGGCATTTTAGTCTTTGTTTCATTTTTTTATAGATATTTTCATCTTTCACTTTCTTCCCCTTCCTCGGACTTTTGTTTTGCTTCGAGTTGTTGGCATTTTCGTCTTTTCCATTTTTAGTTTTGAATT
Source organism: Allium cepa (assembly GCA_030765085.1). Classification (NCBI taxonomy): domain Eukaryota; kingdom Viridiplantae; phylum Streptophyta; class Magnoliopsida; order Asparagales; family Amaryllidaceae; genus Allium; species Allium cepa. The sequence goes on from CM060946.1 coordinate 41,433,837, forward strand.
CCTTTATCCCTCCCATTTGAGCCACTTTTTGGGGTTTTTTCTTCACTTTGAGCTACGAATATATTTGTCCATTTTCTTCTTCATGCCCTCTTTGGGCTTTAAGTTTATGGGTTAAGGACATCTTCATCCACTCTCTTAGTTTATGTCCCTTCTTAGGCCCTGCCTTTGATTTTGGCTATGTAAAACTTCATCTCATTTTTGTGTTAAAAGCACTCTACGAACTTATCGGAGGCTTTAGTGGGCGATGGACCTTCCTACCTCTAGGAGGTTCTTCGGACTGCCCAAAGTCCTTTTCTCTCCCTCTAGGAAGTGCTCCCGGAGGAGGCCTTTTGGTGCTCCAGAGTGGACATTGGAGGCTCATTAGTGGAGTGGACATTAGGTCTATTGGTGCTCCACATTGGACATTATAGGCTCGTTGGTACTCTGGAGTGGACATTATAGGCTCGTTGGTACTATGGATTGGACATTGAAGTCTTATTGGTGCTCCGAAGTGAACGTCGGAGTCTTGAAAGAAGTTTTCCTTTTGAATTTTTTTTGAAACTAACTTATATCTAGTTACCATGCTTGTGAAAACCCTTTTGAATAAATATCAGTTTTGCTTGTCGTGAATTTCTTCTTAGAAGAAAGAATTTTTCGAAAAAGGATTTCTTTAATGAATCGAGTAATTACTTTTCAAAAAGATTTTAGGCACTTGAACTCTTTGAAAATTGGGGTTTTCAAATCATGCTTGGAATAGAAACACGAATCTCAAGTAAGAGATTGAGTGGTCATGATTCCTGAATCAACATAATCGAGAATGAGCTCTTCTAATTAGAGTTTTTGTTGATAAATCTAGATAGTTCTAAAAACTTTTCTTGGGGAAAATGAGTTTAAGTCTTTCCTTTCCAATAATTTCAGAAAGCTTTGAATATGCTTTTCATTAGGCATACTCTGCCAAAATATGTTTGTTCATTTACTAATGCTATGTAAATTTTAGAGGACTATAGGTAACTAGAAATGTTCTTTCTTGATTTCTGAAAATAATTGCCTTCAAGATGGGTTCAATGAATCCTTTTTTGGCAATAGAACGGCTTGTTGAAAATAAGGTTGGTGTATTTACTTCCAACGATATATATATATATATATATATATATATATATATATATAATTGCACCTTCTTAGATTTTGCTTAGCAAAAAGAAATGTCTTATTTGTAAGTTTGAAAAGTCATGATTCATGAACTGATAGAATTTTTTGGACAAGAGCATGATCCCTTCTTTTAAGAAGATTGTAGATATTTACCTTTCCCTAAAAACTGGCTTATGATGGAAGTTGATCAATCCAAGCTTTTGAGATAGAGATCTACTTTATACTGGATATCTGAGCTATAATTATTCAGAAATGGCTAGAAATTTGTTATGTTTTGATAAGGAAATTCTAAACTTTTCGGATGAAACGGATTGGTTTCATATAAACCTATAAAGACACTTTAATTTCATGTTAATGCGTGATTGATTTTAAGTGCAAATCAAATTAAAAAAAATTTTGAGTAAAGATAATGCACAATGAATAATTGCCATAGGGCTTCATAGTTTGATTGGCGTCTGAATTCAGAGTTGTAGAGCTGCTTTTTCCTTGTAGAAAGAGTTCAGTTTCACAGGTTTAGGTTATCCCCTTCAAAGTGGAAAATCTTTCAAACTTCCCTAACAAACTCTTTTAGAATCCCTAACTCGATCATATTCTTAATTATTCTTTCAAACATGTGACATTTGTTAGTTTTATGCCCTTTTACTTTAGGATAATCACAATAGTATTTTCCTCTATTTGGCTCAGGATGGCTTGATATTTAGAAAGTGGAGAAATTCTCATTTTGCTTTGTCATGGCAAGAATATGGGAAAGGGGTTTGTTTAAATTCACGTAGTTGGATTTGGAAATCTCCCTCTGATTCTTTCTTCTACTCTTATTCCCTTTTGAACACTTACTAGGATGTTCGGAGTCAAACCTTCCGTCTTCTTGGCTTTGTTGAGATTTCTTTGTTGCAGCGTGCGTCTCTTCTATTTGAATAAAATTTTCGGCCTGGAAATAGAAATGTCGTAGATCTTTACATCTGTGAATATAAAGTTCTTCCTAAAAAGGAATTTTCCCTATTATTCCTAGATGAATTGCCATGATCTTTTCTCTGTTGGTTACGCCTTCTACTATCAATACTTCTATATTGAATATCTTTAAGTATGCCCTAGGCAATTGCCCTGGCCTTGGGTTAATATTTGCTAACATGCTGGAATTCATGGTTGAGTCTTTGTATATGTAAAACCGTACTAAAAAATCATAAGAAAATTATTCCTAGGAATATATGGTTTCTCCTTGGTAATTCTTCTACCATTTGGTATGTACTATATGTAAAGTTACTGATAAGAGCTTGCAATGAATTGCCCTTGAAGCGTTATACAAATTGATTCAGCTATAGAAAGCTACAAGACGATCATCTGGATCAGTAGAACCATCACACTTTGGTAGAGGAATCCCGATGTGAGATGGATTCTAAAAGATATTATTCCTTCTAAAAAGAAGTCTTTCGAAGCTTTTTATTTTTCTCTAAATCAAGGATTCTTTCCTCCTTAAGCACTCCCTCTGTTATTTGGTTAAAATGTCTATTTGACCGGTTTCGCAATCTTGGTAATTTCTATCATCTCCTTGGATTGAACTATTTGATTGCTCAAGAGACCTTTTGGCTTGACTTTCTTGGTTTTCGTTCATTCTTCATCTTCAAATTTACTTGGGCATTGCGCTTAGTCTTCCCTTTCCATAAGCTCCATCATCTTTAAAGATTCTTGGTATGGAGCCCTTTCAAGAAGCTCTCACATTACCATTACATGTACTAAATCCTGAATTTTGGCATCATTGCTTCAAATATTCATTAAAATTGGAGGTTGTCCAACTTCCATATTCTTTAAATTGAAACCCAGGAAGATATTATCTTCCAAGTTTTTTGTGATGCAGCTTCTTTATTTGGGATATCATTATCGTTTCTTGACTCTCACCATTTTCTTCCTAAAACAAAAGAACCTTATGTAATTAGTTTATGGAGAAAATTACAAGGAATCGAAGTTTTGAGCCCTCCTTCCAGCGTCAAAATATTAATGAATAAATTTGTCAACACCAAAAAGCATTTAGAAGACGGGTTAACCAAAGGTTAGCATCTTCAAAGCTATCATAGGTTGGTCACTTTGAGGTTAATCGAAGTCATAGGTTGATCCATCCATTGTTCCAAGTAAGAAATCGTTCTATGTGTTAAAGACTCTGTTACTTCGAAGGTCTAAATATTACAAATTAATGTGCTATAAACATGGTATCACCTGAATTAATATGCTCGAAGAGACTTACATAAAAATATTCAACGACTTCCAAGTCTTAGTCTAAGCTTAATTACGTAAGCGAATTTTGAGTCCGTATATGTTAATAGGCTATGCAATTATTTGATTTCTAATTTCTTATGTGTACAATGGTTCAAAAGCTATAATAGGCAAAATCCTCGATTCAATTTAGGGTTTACAAACTTTAAAAAATAATAAATGATGAGGGAGGAATCGGCTTTCAAAACAACACCTCTAGGGTCACATTTATAGAAGTGGGAGGCCACCATTTTGCCTTTAGTGTCTTCAAATAGGATGACTCCTGTGGCGCTTGTACTAGTCTCTTTGCTGGTCAGCATCCATAACAAGCCGCAGTGGACATTGGTGAGAGTCGAGTTGTCACTTAGCACCATTAAGCAGGAATTCCTTCAAATTGCTTTAGTATTAGCTTCCTTACTGATATGTCTTCGACAATGTTGACTTTGACTTCATCCTTCAAGTGTGATGTTAATATCTTTGAAGTGCTTGTATAAGGATGATGTATGATGCATTGTCAATGTTGTTGACGTCTTCGGGGATAGCAGATAAGCAGTGGCGGTGATGAACATAATGGAGAGTGGAATTATCCTATATATATTTTGGTGTCGAAGACCATTGGTGCTGTTGTTGAGCAGTGTCTTCGAAGTTTTGAAGTGTGCTATGTTGATAGAGCCTCGCATCAATAAGGCTCAATATGGACCTTCGATGTTCATTGATGGTTTTGAGTGTATTGATGACGTAATTGCTTTGTATACACATGCCAAGTAATTTGAATAAAGTCCCTTTGCATTTTCCCTAATAACAAAGAGTAGTTTCCTACGTCCTCGACGTCAACCCATCTTATTAGTTATATGTCTTTGAGTGTGATGAAGCGGGTATTGAATGGATTCGACATCCTTTCTTCTTTCACCACTCTCGATGTTGTTTATATTTCTTTGCACATCTTCAAAGTCAATAGATATGGTATCGACCAAGCGGATTGTAACAACCCAAAATTTCGGTCATTTGAAATTCGTATATTTAATTGATTTTAAATATTCGCTAGTTAATTTTATAAGTTGAATAACTTATATTTCGAATATCTTAATTTAATTGGATAATTAAATTGTTAATTTAATATATGAAATTGATGAAATAATTGAGATTTTGAATTTACTATGAATAAAAAAGATTTATAAAGTTGAATTAAATTCTATTTGAATTAGAATGATGTTAGAGAACTTTTAAAATTGAATTAAAAGTTAATTTACAGAGATTGAATATTTTAATATTTAATTAACGTGTAAAAATAGTCATTTTTGACACAGTCATGGATTTCGATGAAACCAGTTTCATTGGATCCTTAATGTTATATTATTATAGGATTTTAAAATTTCGTGTCAATCGGATTTACGGTTTAGTCGTGGGAAGCTGGAACGCATAGAAATTTGTTTAAGTAAATTTTAAATTTAAAATAATTCGATTCAAAAACCTATCTTCCAAATACGATCTAATTGGCTCCAGATATATATTCCATTATGTTTGGATTAGGGGTAAAACAATATAAATGATAGGCGACATGCTTTGTTTGGTGATCGAAAATTTTTCGGGTGAATAGTGTCGTGAAATTTCTATATAGGGCCATACTTTCTTCAGTTTGCAAAACATTAGGATTTTAAACCCTAGCTGCCTCCATTTCAATGGCCAGAAAACATTGATCTTCATCCCCTCCGATCTCCTCATCCATCCACTTTCATCGAAAACCACCAATTACAATATTGAAGAGTACATCGTGATTTATAAACCCAATGGATAGTTTTTGTTATCGTCGTCGATTGGAGGCAAAAACTGTCTGTGTTTGGCCGGCTTTCGTGCATGATTTTCAAGGCTATGGGGTAGCTGAGCTTGACTGGTCTTCGGCAGATGGTGGAAGTCATGGTGAGCTTCGATGTTATGGTCTAGATATCAGTGTTCGAAAATTGACATCCGTACATCACATGTACTCGAATGCCACGGATTCAACCGTTGAAATCCGACTCGTGCCGGAGCTTATAACACATTAAGTACAACAACATAGCAGAAGAAAAGAGCATACCATTGACATACAACAGATAAAATATCTAATACAATAGTGATGCAATTTAGATATCGATATAAATATCAAAGACAAGATACAGCAGCGGAAAGAGATAACATAAACTTGAACTCCAAAGAAGCAATTCTAATATCAACAATCTCCATCTCCAAAGCACCAATCCAGAAATAGCTCAAACTCCCAATCAAGTTGTACTAAGCTAGGCCAGACATGAACGCTGAAGTGTAGCAAATGCAATCCCCATATCCAAAGGCTTCAACGGCTATCGAATCCATACCTACTATTTGATTATCTGAAAAACCCAACTCCAGACCAACCGTGTGGAAAATGGTGGGCACCCAGAGTTTAGGAAGGGAACAATAAACTCTGCGTCAGTCATGGGACTAGTGTAAGCAAACAAAAACATTTTTATCTTTAAAACAAACAACAATAGAATTTTAAAACATTGAAATCTACAATGCTTTTTGGAAAATAAACTGCCATAAGGCCTCCCGCCACACATACAATGCAAGCGCACACTTGGAGGAGATTTCTCCTTATGACAGTAAAAAATGCTTGATACGCGAAAATAATTTTATATCATTACTAATGCATAGTGCAGGAAACATTTCGAAAGTATAATATTAATCTTAGCCAGCATAGACATTTCGAACTATGCCTTCTATAGCTACCATCTAAACTGTGGGGCGCCACCATATATAGATGTCAGGTTATACAACTAAAACCGTACAAGCCGCATCTTGGATGACTGGATCTCCAACAAATGGTCAGGCTAAGGAACTTCCTTAATAAATGGAATGCCTCTGGAGGGACGCCCCCAAGAACCGAATCGGTTCCGTACCAAAACAAGGCCGGGTAACCCCTTCCAGGAAGTAACCTTCAAGATATGCCATCCTGTTCGTAACCAACCTTTATCCGAGCGCGCGACACCAACAACCACAAAGCAATAAGTATGCAGTAACCACATAGGTAAATATCTGGGCTCCATACCATGATACCACCTTTTATCCAGAAGAGATGGACATACCCTAGGGGCGCGACCCTTGCAACCTTACCGCAAAATTCCTGTTTCGACCATTTTCGGGTTGTGAGGCTCGATGAAGTCTCGTCCACAAAGCTACGCTTTTCACAAAGCCATGCTTTGATAAACAAATGATCAGCATCACATCATATGCCACATTACTAAATTGGGAATGTATCACTAATAACCATCAACTACATAACCTCTGAGCTCGTACGTCTCAGAGAAGGGTATTAAGCTAAGCGAATAAATCTCCGCCACTAAACAGAAATGTATTTGATAGAAACCAGCTTTACATCTCAAAGTGTAATGTCAGACACACATCCATACAAGTCTGTTAAGGGTTTGAACAGAACTGTAGGCACTTCACAAAGAAGACTTTGCAAATTCGGGTAATCCCTAACTACATCTGGACTTCCCATCACAAAGGGTGATCAAGTCTCTATACCCGGGATCAGCCGGTGCAGAGACATTCGACGAGTTATCCTTTCGCTTTCGAAAATATCCGATCTTCACCACCGGTCTTCAAATGCTATCCATAACGTTGTATCATTATTCGAAATGGGTTATATGACACAAGGTCCTCTCCCGGCTAAACCGAATAATGAGCGCAATATTTAAAAATACATGGATATTGGGATTTCAGTTAAGTCACAACTTATTACCCAAACTTTTCTTCAAATGGTTTAAACAACCATTTACAAATCTTAAACAAAAAGATTCACTTCACAAAGTTCACCAATATTTCACAAAGATTCATTCACGGCTTTTCAAAACAATTTCCTTTCCGAATTGGATTATCTCATCAATTATTAAACCAAAGACTCAATTTATAGCTTCCAAAACTTTTTCCAAAGATTCATTGCTTTCAACAACAATTCTTATTTCAAATCTTTTATATAAAGGACACACCATTTAAAATCCTCTTCAATTTGAAAACAGGGATCAACCATCTTTCACAGAGATTTAGTCATAGCTTTCAAATCAATTCACTTTCAAATTTTGAATCTTTATAACACAAACTGGAAGTTCTTTCGTTATGTGAAAGCTATTATTATTTGAAAACAAATAGTTTTCGTTTCGCAAAAATCTGAATACATTTATACAAGTTAAAGCCCTTCGGGTATAATACTTGGATTAAATTCAAATTCCTAAAACACTTCTTTTAAAACGGTTTAAAAACCCATATAAACACATTTATAACTTAAATACCCTTTTTAAACCACAATTTCCAAATATCGAATTCAATTTAAAATCTTGAATTTAAATTCGAAGCTGTTTAAATTCTAAAACCTTATCAAGTTATTCAAAATAACTTTTATCTTTAAACTCTTTTCAAAAGCTTTTCATATTTAATGCGACGACCGCGACTTTTCGACGCTCGAAAACCGACATGAATACGTCCACTGTATCAACTGCCAAGCAATCGAATGCCGGAAAACCGTACCGTTATGGTTAAAGAAGAAGAAAAAGATAGAAGAAGAGAGAAAAAGATAGAACAGAACAGAAAGAAATAACAGAACAATATCAGAATCTCACAATCGCAGCGGAACAACATATAATAGATAAATGAATAATCTTTAAACAAAGAACTATATCAGTTATTACATTACATTACATCACATCACATTACATTACATCATCAGAGTGTACAACAACAAACAACAACAAACAGCGGAAAAGAAATACTATATACTAGTGAATACGCCATGCCATCCAGCTTCCTCCAGCAACTCCTGAATTCTAGAATATCCTACTAAACCTGACTCTTGACTGCCCGTGTGGAAATTGGTGGGCACCCAGAGTTTAGGAAGGAAACAATAAACTCCGAGTCAGTTATGTGACTGGTGTGAGAACTAAAACAGTTTTTTTTTTAAAAAAAAACAGAGGAATATTTTTAAAGTCTATTGGAAATGCTTTTAAAAATGAAACTACCATAAGGCCTCCTGGCACACACACACAATGTAAACGCAGACTTGGGGGAGATTTCTCCTTATGATAGTCAAAGATGCTTACTACGCAAAATCAAATCATTTTTGATATTATTATTAGTGCATAGTGTAGAAACATTTCGAAAGTAAAGATATAAATCTTAGCCAGCATAGGTACCATTATATTATGCCTACTATAACTACCATATTAAATGGCAGGTTGTACAACTAAAACTGTACAAGGTTCGTATTGTTTCTTTGGATTTCCAACAAATGGTCAGGCCAAGAAACTTCCCATTGCCACATGGGTACGCCCCTGGAAAGACGACCCGAGAACCTAACCGGATCTCTACCAACACAAGGCCGGGTTACCCCTAACTGGGTAACCACTGACACGAATATGTCATTCCCCGATCGTAACCGATCTATATCCGAGGATCCTCGATTTCCAACAACCACAAAGCAATAAATTTGCAGCAACAACATAGGTTAAGTATCCGGGCTCCATACCATGATACCACCTCTATCCAGAAGGTATGACATACACTAAAGGGGCGCTACCCCCTAATAACCTTGCTGCATCCTTCCTGTTTTGACCATTTTCGGGGTGTGAGGTCCGACGAAGTCTCGTCCACAAAGCCATGCTTTATACAAAAGCTGTGCTTAAATTCACAAATGCTCAACAGCACTTCGTATGCCACATTACCAATTTGGGGATGTTTCGCTAGTAACCATCAACTACATAACCTCTGAGGGTGTTAAGCTAAGAGAATAAATTCTCCGCCACCAACGGAAATATATTTGATAGAAACCAGCTTTACATCTCAAATTGTAACATCAGACACACATCCATACAAGTCCGTTCCGGGATCGAACGGAACCGAAGGCACTTACAAAGAAGTCCTTGCAATCCGGATATTCACTAATCATGACCGGACTTCCCAACACAAAGGGTAATAAATTTCTATAGCGGAGATCAGCCGATGCAGAAACATTAGACGGTAATCCTTCCGTTTTCACAAATATCCGGTCTTCAACACCGGACATCAAATGCAATCCATAACGACGTATCACATATTCAGAATGGGTTATATGACCCCAAGGTCCTTTCCCGGCTAACCCGAATAGTCAGCGCTTATTTTGAAAATAAGTGTGGCATTCAAAATTCAAGCAAATCACAACAAATACCTATTTAAAGGTAAATATTGATAGTCGGTTATTTAACTATCAATAGGTATGCTCAACATCACCAGATTCCAAATAATTTTCCAAATTATTTATTTTCCAAAATATCTTTACTAGATATATAATTTCCACACTTCAACCATTTGAAAACAAATTTTCAAATCACTTTTCACCATTTACCACTTTTGAAAACAAATTTCAAATCATTTCCCCATACGGGATATATTCACAAATCTTTATTCGTTTTCATTTCAAAATGGTTCATTTAAACCAATTAAATAAGTCCTTACCGATTTACTTTATATATACGTTCCAAATCCGTAAATTAATTCACACACTTCAAAAATAAACCAACGTTTAGTTTAATAAATTTCCCTTTCTTCTATAAATTCCATAGTGAATTTACAATTCCAAAATATCTATGAATATACGATTTCCAAATCGATTTCTAATATTCATTTTCAATTTATCTTTAAAAGATAAAATCTCAAAATATTCACTTTATATTTGAAAACATTTCCATACTTATTTAATAAGAAATTCACAAATCCTTTTATTTTCTACACTTGGAAAATATTCAATATACTTAAATCGAAATTAAGTATATATTTCATTCCTTGAAGAAAACGTACGCTTAAACACATTTATTTGGGCCCAAAACGAATGTTGCGTAAAACATCGTTACGATGACCCAAAATCACTAGTATAGGGGTTCGAAATTAAGATAGATATATAAATCCCAATACTATATAAACATTTCCTTTCGGAAATCATTTACTATGACAACAGTGTTATTGTCCATCATTTCCTTCTACTTCTCGAAAACGTCTATTTCAACAATGAATGTTGAAATCTATGGTTTCGATAATTAATACATTTTAAAACATCTTTTAAAACAATTAACTTCATTATAAAATTTCACTTCTCCAAATCATACCCGTTTTATTCAATAATATATTCACTGTCCAAAATCGTGAATATACTTTACTAACCAAATTCAATATTTTCTACACATTTTCTTTCAAGGATAACTCGTTATCCGAAATCGCGAATATATCTCCTTTAATAACCTTCTATATTAAATTTATCAAATTCAATCGATTTCGAATTTATAAACAATGTTTATAAATTCCATTTCAATTTATAAAAACTTCGATTTATAAAAATCCCTTTTTATAAACCAATTCAATTTATAACTCAACTTTATACCCAAAATCCGATTATAAGTTAATTATTTATAAATCTTTTATTTTACAAAATCTATTCATTTCATAACTTCACAATTTATAAATCTATAAATTTTATTCACTTGTGAAATCCATTTATACTTCATTTTAACACTTAATAAAACTCGTTTCACAATTCCTATGATTTTAATTTATAAATATTAATCTTTGAAATCTTTTATATAAACGGTTTATAATAATTCAAAAATCTCAATTTAAATAAACCAATCCTTTTAATAATTTACAAAACGTTATTTAAAACTTATGTAACTCCAAAATCATACTTTAGTACTATTTTCCAAAAATATAACTTTTATTACAATAAAATTATAATGTTTATTTATTTTAACAATTCAAAATTTAATAAAACGTATACTTTCAAAAGACAGTTTAAAATTATTATTTTTAAATCAAAATCATTATTTTAAAACTTTAAAAATGGATCTGATGATGCAACAACACCAAATAGTCAATCACGAAAACAAAGACATCATATATCAGTATATGATAATCAACAAATATCACAATATCTGTAATCAAATAATTACTGGTGAGGAATCCAGTTGTATCCCCCCAACCTGTTTTCCTGCATCCAAAGATGTTAGCACAATACCAATTCCGTTCCAATACGGAATATCGCAGTATATGGGATTCATAAAATATTATCCGCTATTATGCGGCGCAATAGGGTCTCATCCGCTATATAATGCGGGAAAATCAACTCCAAGTACATAAGTAATACCAATTCCAATGAAGATGGAATTATCGCGGTATATGTTTTTAATAAATAACATCCGCTTAATATACGGCGTATAATGTCTATTTTAACAATCAATAGATAAAAAATTATCATTCAGGCATACAATCAATAATTTTAAATCTAACTATTTAAAATTTAAATCGAAACAATTCGATTGAGTGAGAAGTTCTCACCTTGATTTCAATGCAGTTTCCGCGTTTTATTTTGAATAAAATTAAACACGCGTTTAATTTTACCCGAAATTCAAACTAGCTCCAAACGACTCCAAACTAGCTCCATTGCGTAGTGCTCGACGAAACGAAGCCAACGCAATTCGTTTCGTGCATTTTCGACCACGTATGAACAAGTTACACTATTTTAAAGTTTGTACAAATTATTATATAAATTAATTAACATTTCCTTTTTAAAAATTCACAACCTTTTTACATCCAGGCCGTTGATTCCAGCCACATGAGATCAGGGCCGCAACATCCTTCTTCCTCCCTCACGTCTTTCTTCCAGGTAAACGATCGTGAAGAACCCATTCGCACGCCATCTAGGGCTTGATGCCGCCCCGCCTGCGTCGCACTAAAGCTCATCTCGTTGCCCATCATCTCGTTGCCCATCGCGAGTGCCTCCATTACCCAAGAGGCGACCACGCTCGGTCGCGCGCATCACGAGGTAAACGTGAACAACACCGGCCGTTCAAACGCAAAATGCCGCCAATCCACTCGATAAAACTCGATCATAACCGTTGAATTTATCGATCTCAATATGCTCTTCGATGTTGTAATTGAACTTTTTGATAATTGTTAATGGATTTGGAGATTACTAAAGGGGAAGCATACAAATTTCTGGCCATTTAACTAAAAACCGACGGCTAGGGTTTAGTTTGATTAGGGTTTGCAAATGAAAACATTGAGGGGCTTATATAGAAAATTTGCAAACACTATTCACCCCAAAATTTTCCGAACTCCAAACGAAGCGTGCCGACTGGCGTTTCTAAGGTTTACCCTGCGTTCCGAACACAATGGAACGTGTTTCGAGAGCCAATTCGATCATCTGTGCGAGTTATGGCAATAAACGATCAAATTTAAATTAAATCCATTTAAACCAAATTCTATGCGTTTTAGCTTGCCTCGGACAAACGGTAAATCCGATTGACACGAAATTTGAAATATTACAATAATATCACATTACGGATCCGATGAAATTGGTTTCGTCGAAATCCGAGACTATTTGAAAAATGGCTATTTTAACTCGTCAATTAAATATTAAAATATTAAATTTTCACAAATTAACTTTTAATTCGATTTTAAAAGTTCTATAACTTCTTTCTAACTCCAACATGATTAAATAAAATTTTAAAAATCAATTTTAATCATATTTAACCCAATTTTCAATTATTTCTGTATTTTCAACTGTTAAATTATCGATTTAATTATCCAATTAAATCCAATTATTCGAAATAAAATTTATTCGACTTATAAATTTTACTTATTAATATTTAAAATTAATTAAATATACAAATGTTAATTAGTAGAAATTCTGGGTGGTTACATACTTCCCCCCTTAAAAGAATTTCAGCCTCGAAATTACCAAGTAAGAAAAAGTTACAGAATCCATTAACTTTTCAAAACAAACCATTCAAATTGGATTTTTCAAATCTCTTAAGTGTTTAACTTTCCCAAAATTCATAGTTAAACTTCTTACAAAATCTTTACTAAGTTTCCAAATCCAAACTTAGTTTTCAAAAATTTCCAATTTTCTCAAAAACTCTCTAGCGCCTTAAATTTTCGGAAAAATTCGCCAGAGTCTCCTTTGCGCGGCTCGATCCCAAAAAAAATGACAGTATATATATCACAAATATACATCTAATCAAGTAATGAGGCATCCCACAGGAAAAAAATGTAAAAGTACGATATTTAATCCGAGATATGTACCTTATTTATTATTATCGAGCATATACAGCTAATATAGCGCGAAAGCAAGCCCCAAAAGTGAAGCAAGCGCAATCCGCACCTACTAAACACTCAACAAACCATGAGAAACATGTATATATGAAAATAATATCAATATACATCATGTATCACTACAACAACTACATATGCCAATGCAGTAAATGCATTCAATCAACAAATGCAACGATCAAACAACTATCATCCAATAAACATCCAACAAATCTATAACCAAATCAATATTCATTCATATTCCCATTAATATTCAATTAATTGGTTTTCCAATTTAAATCACATTTGATTCATTAACATTGGATTTTCTAACATTCATTCATATTCAATTTCAATTAGTTTGCATTCACTAATTTACATTCAAGTCGGTTCACTTGCAAATCAAATTCAATCATATTTAAGATTCACTTAACTTCCAATTTGATTTCAATGATTTATGGCTTTCTATTTCATCTTGCTTAACAAAATTGCTTAATCATTTTATCGTTTGGTTTTATTTATCCTTCCCATTCTATAAGTTATACGACTTATTTATTTAACTTTCAAATCCACTAACTTATCCAAAGCTAAAATTATTATTCATATTATAAGTTCAAAATTCATTTCACTTATATTCATCAGTTTCAACTTGGATTTTAATTGATTCACTTATGCTCCCTTTAACTTAACTTCATCCTTTAAGTTAAATTTATTCTATCTAAATTCGAATTGTATAAGTTATCAACTCGTTTATCATTCCCATAATATTTTAAATAGGATTCCAGAGTCTTTTCAACCTTTCAAAACCATTTTTGAAATCAATTCAAATATTATTTTTTTGAATTTCAAAACCCAAACTCAAAATTTTCCAAACAACTTTCATTTAAAACAATTTGGCAGCAATCCCTCTTTTGGAAACCCGAAAATGAACACCAATGATGTCGCGAACATCATCGGAATTATTTTCCAGCGACCGAAAAGATTTTGGAGCTTTAATTTCTCCAAAACAATTTTCCCAAAATATCAAATCCTTTCAAAATACTTCTCTGGAATTTTTTTTCCAGATTATAAATCACATTATATATAATTTGGATAATTTCACTTCTTATATATCCTTTTACTTGTATATAAATCTTTTACTTATATAATTTCACTTCTTATATATAAGATTATTTCACAAATGTAAATCATTTTAATTATAACTTCGTACTTATAATTCATTTACTTATACAATTTACTCTTTAAAAATTGTTGTTTTTATTCAACAACCAAACAATCAATTTTATGTACACTTTAATAATTCTCAAAAATTATTCCTTTATAGATAAAATGAAATCAAGGTAAAATTATTTCATTTACCCAAATTAAACAATACTATGTCAGTTTATCTTGTTTAAGAGTTTAGAAACCCCTATCGATCACGGTTGTACTTCCCGCACCGACCAGAATTCCTAAACAATCAACCGATAAGTCAACACAATACAAAACAATTTATATTCACTAACAAATATGCGCTCATAACTATTGTTACACTCACACTCATTCTAGAGTACTACTGACTCTATCTCTAATGAGTAATTCCCAACAGAGCTAAGGTTGTCGCTTAACCATAAGCTCTGATACCAAATGTGATGATCGCGACTTTTCAACGCTCGAAAACCGACATCAATATGTCCACTGTATCAACTGCCGAGCAATCGAATGCCGGAAAACCGTACCGTTATGGTTAAAGAAGAAGAAAAAGATAGAAGAAGAGAGAAAAAGATTGAACAGAACAGAAAGAAATAAAAGAACAATATCAGAATCTCACAATCGCAACGGAACAACATATAATAGATAAATGAATAATCTTTAAATAAAGAACTATATCAGTTATTACATTACATCACATCACATTACATTACATCATCAGAGTGTACAACAACAAACAGCGGAAAAGAAATACTATATACTAGTGAATACGCCATGCCATCCAGCTTGCCTCCAGCAACTCCTGAATTCCAGAATATCCTGATAAACCTGACTCTTGACTGCTCGTGTGGAAATTGGTGGGCACCCAGAGTTTAGGAAGGAAAACAATAAACTCCGAGTCAGTCATGTGACTGGTGTGAGAACTAAAACAGTTTTTTTTTAAAAAACAAAATAGAGGAATATTTTTAAAGTCAATTCGAAATGCTTTTAAAAATGAAACTACCATAAGGCCTCCCGGCACACACACAATGCAAACGCAGACTTGGGGGAGATTTCTCCTTATGATAGTCAAAGATGCTTACTACGCAAAATCAAATCATTTTTGATATTATTATTAGTGCATAGTGTAGAAAACATTTCGAAAGTAAAGATATAAATCTTAGCCAGCATAGGTACCATTATATTATGCCTACTATAGCTACCATATTAAATGGAAGGTTCTACAACTAAAACCGTACAAGGTTCGTATTATTTCTTTGGATTTCCAACAAATGGTTAAGCCAAGGAACTTCCGATTGCCACATGGGTACGCCTCTGGAAAGACGACCCGAGAACTTAACCGGATCTCTGCCAACACAAGGCCGGGTTACCCCTAACTGGGTAACCACTGACACGAATATGTCATTCCCCGATCGTAACCGATCTATATCCGAGGATCCTTGATTTCCAACAACCACAAAGCAATAAATTTGCAGCTACAACATAGGTTAAGTATCTTGGCTCCATACCATGATACCACCTCTATCCAGAAGGTATGCATACACTAAAGGGGCGCTACCCCCTAATAACCTTGCTGCATCCTTCCTGTTTTGACCATTTTCGGGGTGTGAGGTCCGACGAAGTCTCGTCCACAAAGCCATGCTTTATACAAAAGCTGTGCTTAAATTCACAAATGCTCAACAGCACTTCGTATGCCACATTACCAATTTGGGAATGTATCACTAGTAACCATCAACTACATAACCTCTGAGGGTGTTAAGCTAAGAGAATAAATTCTCCGCCACCAACGGAAATATATTTGATAGAAACCAGCTTTACATCTCAAATTGTAACATCAGACACACATCCATACAAGTCCATTCCGGGATCGAACGGAACCGAAGGCACTTACAAAGAAGTCCTTGCAATCCGGATATTCACTAATCACGACCGGACTTCCCATCACAAAGGGTAATAAATTTCTATATCGGAGATCATCCGATGTAGAAATATTCGACGGTAATCCTTTCGTTTTCACAAATATCCGGTCTTCAACACCGGTCATCAAATGCAATCCATAACGACGTATCACATATTCGGAATGGGTTATACGACCCCAAGGTCCTTTCCAGGCTAACCCGAATTGTGAGCGCTTATTTTGAAAATAAGTGTGGTATTCAAAATTCAAGCAAATCACAACAAATACCTATTTAAAGGTAAATATTGATAGTCGGTTATTTAACTATCAATAGGTATGCTCAACATCACCAGATTCCAAATAATTTTCCAAATTATTTATTTTCCAAAATATCTTTACTATATATATAATTTCCACACTTCAACCATTTGAAAACAAATTTTCAAATCACATTTCACCATTTACCACTTTTGAAAACAAATTTCAAATCATTTCCCCATACGGGATATATTCACAAATCTTTATTCATTTTCATTTCAAAATGGTTCATTTAAACCAATTAAATAAATCCTTACCGATTTACTTTATATATACGTATTAAATCCGTAAATTAATTCCCACACTTCAAAAATAAATCAACGCTTAGTTTTAATAAATTTTCCTTTAATCTATAAATTCCATAGTGAATTTACAATTCCAAAATATCTATGAATATACGATTTCCAAATCGATTTCTAATATTCATTTTCAATTTATCTTTAAAAGATAAAATCTCAAAATATTCACTTTATATTGAAAAAAATTTCCATACTTATTTAATAAGAAATTCACAAATCTTTTTATTTTCTACACTTGGAAAATATTCAATATACTTAAATCGAAATTAAGTATATATTTCATTCCTTGAAGAAAACGTGCGCTTAAACACATTTATTTGGGCCCAAAACGAATGTTGCGTAAACATCGTTATGACGACCCAAAATCACTAGTATAGGGGTTCGAAATTAAGATAGATATATAAATCCCAATACTATATAAACATTTCCTTTCGGAAATCATTTACTATAACAACAGTGTTATAGTCCATCATTTCCTTCTATTTCTCGAGAACGTCTATTTCAACAATGAATGTTGAAATCTATGGTTTCGATAGTTAATATATTTTAAAACATCTTTTAAAACAATTAACTTCATTTCAAAATTTCACTTCTCCAAATCATACCCGTTTTATTCAATAATATATTCACTATCCAAAATCGTGAATATACTTTACTAATCAAATTCAATATTTTCTACACATTTTATTTCAAGGATAATTCGCTATCCGAAATCGCGAATATATCTCCTTTAATAACCTTCTATATTAAATTTATCAAATTCAATTGATTTCGGATTTATAAACAATATTTATAAATTCCATTTCTATTTATAAAAACTTCGATTTATAAAAATCCCTTTTTATAAACCAATTCAATTTATAACTCAACTTTATACCCAAAATCCGATTTATAAGTTAATTATTTATAAATCTTTTATTTTACAAAATCTATTCATTTCATAACTTCACAATTTATAAATCTATAAATTTTATTCACTTGTGAAATCCATTTATACTTCATTTTAACGCTTAATAAAACTCGTTTCACAATTCCTATATTTTTAATTTATACATATTAATCTTAGAAATCTTTTATATAAACCGTTTATAATAATTCAAAAATCTCAATTTAAATAAACCAATCCATTTAATAATTTACAAAACGTTATTTAAAACTTATATAACTCCAAAATCATACTTAAGTACCATTTTCCAAAAATATAACTTTTATAACAATAAAATTATAATGTTTATTTATTTTAACAATTCAAAATTTAATAAAACGTATACTTTCAAAAAACAGTTTAAAATTCTTTTCTTTTTAAATCAAAACCATTATTTTAAAACTTCAAAAATGGATCTGATGATGCAACAACACCAAATAGTCAATCACAACAACAAAGACATCATATATCAGTATATGATAATCAACAAATATCACAATATCTGTAATCAAATAATTACTGGTGAGGAATCCAGTTGGATCCCCCCAACCTGTTTCCCTGCATCCAAAGAGGTTAGCACAATACCAATTCCGTTCCAATACGGAATATCGCGGTATATGGGATTCATAAAATATTATCCGCTATTATGTAGCACAATAGGGTCTCATCCGCTATATAATGCGGGAAAATCAACTCCAAGTACATAAATAATACCAATTCCAATCAAGATGGAATTATCGCGGTATATGTTTTTAAATAACATCCGCTTAATATACGGCGTATAATGTCTATTTTAACAATCAATAGATAAAAATTTATCA
Organism: Allium cepa; assembly: GCA_030765085.1. NCBI lineage: Eukaryota > Viridiplantae > Streptophyta > Magnoliopsida > Asparagales > Amaryllidaceae > Allium > Allium cepa. The sequence goes on from CM060946.1 coordinate 41,452,785, forward strand.
TTCAGGCATACAATCAATAATTTTAAATCTAACTATTTAAAATTTAAATGGAAACAATTCGATTGAGTGAGAAGTTCTCACCTTGATTTCAATGCAGTTTCCGCGTTTTATTTTGAATAAAATTAAACACGCGTTTAATTTTACCCGAAATTCAAACTAGCTCCAAACGACTCCAAACCAGCTCCATTGCGTAGTGCTCGACGAAACGAAGCCAACGCAATTCGTTTCGTGCATTTTCGACCACGTATGAACAAGTTACACTATTTTAAAGTTTGTACAAATTATTATATAAATTAATTAACATTTCCTTTTTAAAAATTCACAACCTTTCTACATCCAAGCCGTTGATTCCAGCCACATGAGATCAGGGCTGCAACATCCTTCTTCCTCCCTCACGTCTTTCTTCCAGGTAAACGATCGTGAAGAACCCATTCGCATGCCATCTAGGGCTTGATGCCGCCCCGCCTGCGTCGCACTAAAGCTTGATCGGAGACCATCATCTCGTTGCCCATAGCGAGCGCCTCCATCACCCAAGAGCCGGCCACGCTCGGTCGCGCGCATCACGAGGTAAACGTGAACAACACCGGCCGTTCAAACGCAAAATGCCGCCAATCCACTCGATAAAACTCGATCATAACCATTGAATTTATCGATCTCATTGCGCTCTTCGATGTTGTAGTTGAACGTTTTTGATAATTGTTAATGGATTTGGAGATAATTGAAGGGGAAGCATACGAATTTCTGGCCATTGAACTAAAAACCGGCGGCTAGGGTTTAGTTTGATTAGGGTTTGCAAATGAAAACATTGAGGGGCTTATATAGAAAATTTGCAAACACTATTCACCCCAAAATTTTCCGAACTCCAAACGAAGCGTGCCGGTTGGCGTTTCTAAGGTTTACCCCGCGTTCCGAACACAATGGAATGTGTTTCGGGAGCCAATTCGATCATCTGTGCGAGTTACGGCAATAAACGATCAAATTTAAATTAAATCGATTTAAACCAAATTCTATGCGTTTTAGCTTGCCCCGGACAAACGGTAAATCCGATTGACACGATATTTGAAATCTTACAATAATATCACATTACGGATCCGATGAAACTGGTTTCGTCGAAATCCGAGACTGTTTGAAAAATGGCTATTTTCACTCGTTAATTAAATATTAAAATATTAAATTTTCACAAATTCTTTTAGTTCGATTTTAAAAGTTCTATAACATCTTTCTAACTCCAACATGATTAAATAAAATTTAACAAATCAATTTTAATCATATTTAACCCAATTTTCAATTATTTCTGTATTTTCAACTGTTAAATTATCAATTTAATCATCCAATTAAATCCAATTATTCGAAATAAAATTTATTTGACTTATAAATTTTACTTATTAATATTTAAAATTAATTAAATATACAGATGTTAATTAATAGAAATTCTGGGTCGTTACATTTAACCCAATTCCATTTCCAAAACCATTTGGATTCAAAATCCAATTTTAAAACCATTTCAAAAATCTGTGATTTAACCAATTCCCTCGTGCAATCCATATTTGTGTGTGCATGGTGTAGTACAGGGGTTTTACACAATAGTGCTACAACATCAATCATCATAGATTCAATCATATCAATATCGATGAGCGGTATAATCTATAATGCTTATCTTCGTTCACAGAATCACAGATAGAAAATATAAATTCATCACAGATAATAAATAAATTACATTCATCTCAGCTCAATTCATATCAAAAAGCATCATACAGCAGAGATATCAACATGTCTAGCATTCAGCACAATTCAAATATCCATAAGTAAGGTTAATTGATCATCTGATTAATTGAAACCAGATTAATCACTAGTCCAGGTTAATTAATTACTTAATCATTCTTTAATTAATTAATCTTAATTAATTTCATAAATTAATTATTCCTCAATTAATTATCATTCTTTAATCACCTTCATTAATTAATTATTTATCCTTAATTAATTACAATAAGTGATTATCCTAATTAATTAATTAATCACAAATTAATTATTAATCACTTGATTAATCAACTTTAATCATAAATTAATTATTTCTAATTAAGTAACCATCATTAAGTAATTAATTACCCTTTATTACATATTATTAATTAATCAACGTTTAATCGATAAGTAACCTTTAATTTATAATTAATCCTAAATCAACCTTTAATCAATCATTAATTAACCTTTAATCATTTATTGATTAACCTTAAATAATCTTAAAACACTTAAGACTTTAATTAAATTAAAAGATAATCTCTTTTTTATCTTACTTAATTACCTAATTATCATTAAAAATCTTTATTTAATAAACCATGTATTTAATTTTCATTAACAAATTAAATTACTTATATTTTAAAAGTTAATTAACAAATTAAAATCTTTCATAATTAACTTCTTAATATTACTGAGTTTATTTAAAATAAACTTAAAAATATTTTTAAACTTGGTTAAATAAAATAACTTAATTTAAAACCCTTTAAACCAATTTTAAAATTAGATAGAACTATTATTTACCAAAGGAACTAGCTTTTACAAAATTTTGTTTAAATTAGCTCGATTTGTTTTAAAGGCTTAACTTGTATTATACTTGATGTTCACAAACCCGATCCCATCCTTACTTTACCCGACCCTTTTCAGATTTTTCCTGAGCAAAGCACTGGGACGTTCGCGAACATCAGTTTACTTCGAAGCAAACCATCATCCACTTCAAGATCAAAGTCGAGCACCCCTTTTCTTCCAAAAGTCTCTATGCTCACCTGATACAGGTGAAAATTCATGCACGTGTACGAGCCAATGTCGATGCTCCGGCCACTGCCTTCATCATCCACCAGTCGCTGGTGACCTCGTCGACAACCCCGACCGTCCAACATCCTCAAATTCGCCATGATTCAAAATCGAGAAGAATCGAGCAAACTTGGAATCTAACTTCAGCCACAAAATCAACTCGCTTGGTCACCGTCATTTGTCTGCCATCAAGCCGCCACGCCCAAAGCTACATCAAACATCACGCAATGATACCCGTTTCTTCAGTCAAGCTCGATTCACCACCGATGGCGAACTCGACACCATTTTTATACTGACCAAAATGGGTTGCTAAAACCTATTTCACCATCAATACACCACCACGGCCACCAGAAAATTCCTCCTCTATTTCCCTTAATTTAACAAACTAGAAATCCTGATTTTTCTCTCAAAATTCATTGTTTACAAATACTAACCAGGTTATCGAATCCAAATGTGAAATCAAATCATTTGGTTTTTCTGTTAAATGTTTGTTCATCACTATTTCATCTATTAAAAATGATTGCTTGATGTATATGCTTGTGAACTATTTTTAAAAATAAATTCACATCATTATAAACATTTTCAATTTAGAAATTATAGCCTAAAACATATTGGAGGTGAAGGAATTGAAAATGTTAACATATTGTTGCCTGTGAGTTTTTAAAATAGAGAGATGCTTCTGGGTATACACAGACATGCATACAGATGTTTACATATATATACATATATACAGGGACGTGCAAGCATATTCACACAATTATTCAAGCACAATTCATATCGTACTTCCAACACAGATTCAAACACTAAGAAACATAACAGGGTCAGTGTGTTTTCTCACCTAAGGGATGAAGACAGAAGACACGAAGCCTGGGAAAAGATGTTGAAAAAAACTAGAAATGCATTTTAAATTTGATCTGAAACTTTAGTCTGTTGCTTTGATGTTGAACTTGGACTTTAATCTGCTGCTTCAGGATGAGGCTTGAATTGTTTCCAACTCTGTAACTTAATTTACTTGCATGTTTTCAGGTTTGAATTTGAACCTTGCTTTGTTTCAGGTTTTTTCGGTCCGATTTATAGCTTTTGAAAACCGAGAATGGAACTGATTTTGAACTTGTTGCATGCCTTAATTCAGGTTGCAGTTTGATGGCTTCATTTTAGAATTTTGCTTGATCTTTGTACAATAGAGACAGATTTGATCTTTTACTTAATTCCTATTTTATCTGTAGATGATCATAATGTTGAATCCTTCTTTATTTTTTTTAGAGTTGAATCTTTACATCTTCAGTTAAACTGAAGTGCATTGATCTACCACTTGAAACAGTTTTAAAAACTACTATTTTGATTCATCTTTTTATTTTCTGGTTTTGTTAATGAATGAATAAAGTAGAAGTGGAGATATTTTGTATAACCTTGTTTTTAATTTATTTATAAATTTGAAAAAAATAAAGAAACTTGTAAATTTTATGTTTAAAAGAGTTACACTTGTTTATTATGTGTTGTATAAGACTTACAAATGTTTACACAAGTTGTTATATTTTTACAATTGTCAAAATAATGAACTTTTATGTTTTAAACCCTTTATAAATTTTGTTTTAATCCTTGATCTATCAATTTGTATAAATTATGTAACACATTTTCTATTTATTTTAAATGTATACAAAACTAAATTTTATTTCAAGTATAAAGGAAATGTTTTAAAGATCAACTAACTTAATCACACACACACACACACACACACACACACACACACACACACACACACACACATATATATATTCAATTTACATAAAAGAAAGTGTTTTAAAACTTTTTATTAATTCTTGTTTTACATTTTAAATCCAAGTTATTATGAATATTTATATTTATACATTTTCCATCATTAACACTTATATAACTTTTTAAGGAAAATACTTCTTTAAACTTAATTTCTATAATAAATCCAATTTATTTATAGTTATTTACATTTTTAAATTTTTTAAAAAATCAAAATTTTATTTACAATTTAACTTTCAATATATATATATATATATATATATATATATATATATATATGTGTGTGTGTGTATTCATTAATATATTTATTCAAAATTTCAAATTATTCACAATCCAATTTATAATAAATATATTATTCAAAATATTTATTTTCTAGATTTCCAATTAGAAATTCTATTTAAATTAAAACTCCATTTATACACATATATAAATAAACACATATCATTATTTATTTAATCTTTAATCTTTTATTAATTGAAAATATAATTTATTCAAATCCAATATTTTTAATTTCAATTCCTAGGTTGAATAAAAAAATAAATTTATAAATATAAATAAATAAAAAAACATATCCTTATTAATTTGGAAAATTTTGAATTAATTAACCATTAAATTTCCAATTCAACATTAATTACCAAATTAAATTTAACTAAAAAATAGGACCGTTACAGATTCCCCCTTTATGAAAATTTCGTCCTCGAAATTTGCCAAACGGGAAGATAACAAAGAACAAATGAACATATCAAAGATATGGTTCACCAGATTAAACCGAATATTTGTTCTGCATTCGTCTTACCAAATCAGAATATCAACAATAGATACGAGAACAAACTCATTCAATACTATACAAGACACTCGGGTCATCCAGTCTATGAAATATATAAGGTATTGGTTAGTTCGAAGGATAACTAACCATTTGTAGAATATATCTGGACCCAACAGAACAAACAAGGGATACAATTTTATTCAGGTTGGAATATCCCAAAGTATATACTAGTTTGTCCCTCCTCAGACTTTGATCTTTACCAAAAATTACAATAGAATTTTCAAGTTTGGTTTTAACCGAAATCGTTTTATCGATACATATTACTTTAACTTCATATTTAATTTACCAATTTATTCCAATTTAAAATTCCATATTCATTAAAGTTTAAAATGAAAAGCTGATAACGAACCGATAAAGAGAATACGAAATAGGAGTTTTCTATAATGATTCACAAGACCATCATCACGCCAAAGCTTCTTCCTCGAACTACCACGAAGAAATCAAAGAATTAAAATGAGATTGATAGAGAATTTGTTTCCATTGTGGCAGGGTATTGACCATTTATAGTGGCACTCCCCTATCCCCTACCTTGTCCTCTTTTTGCACTCATACTCACTATCAGTAGATAGTAAGAGAATTTACCGAGGCACACGAATGGATATCTTAGGGATATACTCATTCTAGGATATGCTTCACCCTATCTCTAATGAGTTATCTAATGTGTTATACTCCTGAGCTAAAGTTTTTACTCAACCTTCAGCTCTGATACCAAGTTATCACGGTCTAGATTTCAGCGTTCGAAATCGACACCCGTACTTCACTTGTACTTGAATTCCGCATATTCAACCATTGAAATCCGACCCATGCCGGAGCTTATAACACATTAAGTACAACAACACAGCGGAAGAAAAGAATATATCATTGACATAAAACAGATACAATATCTGATAAAATAATGATACAATTTAGATATCGATATAAATATCAAAGACAAGATACAGCAGCAGAAAGAGATAACATAAACTTGAACTCCAAAGAAGGAACTCCAATATCAGCAATCTCCATCTCCAAAGCACCAATCCAGAAATAGCTCAAACTCCTAATCAAATTGTATTAAGCAAGGCCAGCCATGAATGCTGAAGTGTAGCAAATGCGATCCCCAAATTCAAAGGCTTCGACGGCTATCAAATCTATACATACTATTTTATTATCTGAAAAACCCAACTCTGTACTGTTCGTGTGGAAAATTGTGGCACCCAGAGTTTAGGAAAGAAACAATAAACTTCAGGTCAGTCATGGGACTGGTATGAGCAAACAAAAACAGTTTTATCTTTAAAACAAACAACAAAAGAATTTTAAAACATTGAAATCCGCATTGCTTTTAGGAAAATGAAACTGGCATAAGGCCTCCCGCCGCACACATAATGCAAGCGCACACTTGGAGGAGATTTCTCCTTACGACAGCCAAAAATCTTGATACGCGAAAATCATTTTATATTATTACTAGTGCATAGTGCAGGAAACATTTTGAAAGTATAATATTAATCTTAGTCAGCATAGACATTTCGAACTATGCCTACTATTGCTACCATCTGAACAGTGGGGCGCCACCATAAGTAGATGGCAGGTTATACAACTAAAACCATACAAGGCGTGTATTGGATGATTGGATTTCCAACAAATGGTCAGGCTAAGAAACTTCCTTAATAAATGGAACGCCTTTGGAAGGATGCCCCCAAGAACCGAATCGGTTCCCTACCGACACAAGGCCTGGTTACCCCTTTCCAGAAGTAACCCTGAAGATATGCCATCCTCGTTCATAACCAACATTTATCCGAGCGCTCGACACCAACATCCACAAAGCAATAAGTATGCAGCAACCACATAGGTAAATATCTAGGCTCCATACCATGATACCACCTTTTATCCAGAAGAGATGGACATACCCTAAGGACGCGACCCCTGCAACCTTGTCGCAAAATTCCTTTTTCGACCGTTTCTGGGTTGTGAGGCTCGAAGCCATGCTTTTCACAAAGCCATGCTTTGATCAACAAATGATCGGCAGCACTTCGTATGCCACATTACCAAATTGGGTAACCATCAACTACATAACCTTTGAGCTCATACGTCTTAGAGAAGGGTGTTAAGCTAAGAGAATAAATCTCCGCCACTAAATAGAAATGTATTTGATAGAAACCAGCTTTACATCTCAAAGTGTAATGTCAGACACACATCCATACAAGTTTGTTGCGGGTTCGAACAGAACCAAAGGCACTTCTCAAAGAAGCCCTTGCAAATCTGGATAATCCCTAATTACGTCCCGACTTCCCATCACAAAGGGTGATCAAATCTCTATACCGAAGATCAGCCGGTGCAGAGACATTCGATGAATTATCCTTTCGCTTTCAGAAATATCCGGTCTTCAAATGCTATCCATAACGTGTATCATTATTCGGAATGGGTTATAAGACACAAGGTTGTGATGCCCCACCTCTATACCCACGCTAGCAAAGAGTATTAATAGATAATACCGTCTGCTAACACGGAGAATAAGGCTCTTTAGGAGCGACCATCTATAGCCTTGCTTTAATTATCTATTGAATACATCGACAACTGCCTTACCAAGCAGATCGACATATCCAATGAATACTTAAAACAAAACCATAGGTGGCTAGAGGATCTACCAGAACAGAATATAACAACTCAAATGCAATATACATCACAGAACAGTAAACCATCATATACACATATACTGATACATAGCAGAGTATACAAAATAATACATGTCAAGTGGTATAGCAAACCACAATATACAGACGAGTCAATAGAATACATATCAGAGTTATAACAGAAAGGACTACACAAAAAGCTAAGACAAAAAGGAGTCCGCGGAATAGTCCATGCGGAAGCAAAAGAGGCTAAGTCCAAAGCACCTAACCAGAAACATCTCGGTCTGATCCGAGTATAAAATACCCGGGTCAGTCTAGCTAAACAAATCAGTTAGATAAACTGAACAACAATAAACCTGCAAGGTTTCAAAGCATAACAAATATCTCTAAAGGAGATAACACAATCATAGAATAAAAGATGAATCATATGATAACAAGCCTCATATCATCGGAAACATATAGAAACAAAGGACACAAATATCCCAAATCAAGCCAAAAAGGCAAATAAAAAATACCAATAAGGTATACAAGTTCCACAAGGTAATCGCTATTCTCCATGCGGCTCAAAAAGACCAACACCGAAGGGCGATACCAAGGGAATATACATATCAATGAAACATTAGAAAATTGCTCGAGCTCAGTACTGTACAAACAAGGATCCATGAGCCCGAAGACTCCAAACCCAAGTATCACCCATGTGGCACATAAGGCCAACATCAGAGCGAAACTATATAGGGTGACAAACCCGAAGGCACAAACCCAATATCACTCATGCGGCACATAAGGCCAACATCGGAGCGATACAATAGGGCGACAAGCCATAGTGGTGAAGGTCGAAGACCCAGTACTGGACACCACTAACTGGCGGAATGTGTCACAACTCTCGAAAAGGAATCCGAAAAGTGTTAACGTATGTCCCATAACCACTCGTTCGCACTAAACGGTTTACTATCCGTCAATCACTTTCACACTTAAAGCAGTACAAAGTTTACCTCATATCATCGATAAACCAAACCCGAAGGTCAAAACGATCAATTAAATAGGTCGGGGATTAATTGAAGGGATAAACGCACATATTCATGGTCCGTGTTTTGCCCAACCATTTAATCACCCTTCCACTTCGCTCGAAGTGCGAAAGTGTGTGTTTTAAATAGATTTTATAAATTGGAGAAACGAGCTTTAAAATGCGATTCGAGAGATTATTTTATAAAAACCCATGGATGAAGTCAAGAGTAAGTTATCAAAGTCAAATATGCAATAACAACCACTAAAAAGCAACTTGAATCGATAAAATCCGAAAAACAAATCAAAATATGCAAAAACAGGCAAAACAGGGCAAATAGGAGCAGGTCGGTCGGCCGCCTACAGGGCTCGGTCAACCGGACACTATTCATAAAAACTCTCGGAAAGCAGGTCGGTCGACCGGCTACGGGGCTCGGTCGGCCGAACCTGATGATTTTGCACTTCCTGCCTATTTCAATGAAATGCAAATTCTTCCAAGTCGCGACCGGTCGAGCAATGGACCTAAGGAGCTTTAGCCAATAGATACCCAGCTCCATTAGCTCTCCGATTCGCGTCCAAAAACATGGCTAAACATCAAAGTTAGGATCTTTAGAGAATTAAACCCAAACACTAAAAATTTGGATATTCACCAATTCGACCCAAACCAAAAGCAATTGCATATGAACAAGGTGTTAGGAATTCATACCCAACATCTATGAAATCATAAGAAATAGATGTGAGTTCAAAACTCACCTTTTTAACTCAAGAACAAGAAGAAGCTCAAATGCAAAGGAAAGGCTAACCACTCTTCACTCTTACTCAACAATCTTCAATCTAAGAATAAAACACATATTTTCCTAAATTAGGTTTAGGATATTTTCTGAAATTGAAGAGGAGAAGAGATGGAGAAGATGGAGAAGAGGCTTACCTATCCTTCTCTTTGAATTTGGAGCAAGAATTTGGATTATCAAGAGCAACTAGGGCTTGGGAGTTTCTATTTCCTCTTCCTTTCCCCCATTTCAGTTGGAGCTTGAGTTTAGAAGTGAAGAGGAGTAGGAATGAATGAATGGGAGGAGATGGGCTGAGTTAGAGGGTTAAGTGGGGTTTGGGGCTGAACCCAAAGCTAAAGCCCAACTAGAAAAAGTAGCAAAATTCAACTTACTCCAAACATATCAAAGATTATACTCAAAAAGATCGCAAACGGCGCTTTAAACTCAATGGAAGTGGTTTCGAGCTCCAATTCGGCCGTTTGCAGAAAGTAACATTTCGGACCCAAAATTCGACTAACGACGCTATATTTAAATAAATCGTTTAAAATATATAATCGTTAATTATGCGGGTTGTTACAGATCTCCCCTCCTTACAAAATTGCGTCCCCGCAATTCCTAGAGACGATATTTGTAACAACTACATACATAAAACATTCAAAAGAAAAGGAAAGAAGCTTGAGATGAAAAGACATACCCACAGTTTCAAAGCAAAGAAAGAAAACCCGTATAAGATCGCTCAATAAATTCTCTGGTTTCCCAAGTACAATCATTGGGATTAGTAGACCATTGAACCGTAACGAGCGGTACGTCCTTGTTTCGAAGGTGTCGCACCTCCGTATCAAGTGCGCGAATAGGCTGCGGCACAATAGATAAGCCCGGTGAGACCTCAAGCTCTTGCAAGTCAGGAGAAGTAGTAACAGAATCCGACTCCTGAAGACACTCCCGAAGTTGCGAGACGTGAAACACGTCATGAATATCAGATAAATGAGCTGGAAGTGAAACTCTATAAGCCACAGGGCCAATACGTTCAGTAATAGAAAACGGTCCTATATAATGAGGAGCAAATTTCCCAGTCGTACTGAAACGCATAACCCCTTTCAAAGGAGAAACACGAATAAAAGCAAGATCACCGATCGAGAACTCGAGAGGCTTCCTAGGTTGTCCGCGTAGGACCTCTGGCGACTCTGTGCCTCTTTCATTCTCAATCGAATAAGATCAATCTTCTCGGAAGAATCACGAACAAAATCTGGACCAAGAATAAGCTTCTCCCCAGATTCCATCCAACAAGAAGGTGATCGACATGGCCTTCCGTATAAGGCTTCGAAAGGAGCCATACCAATACTAGACTGAAAACTATTATTGTAGGAGAACTCTACAAGAGGTAGGTGATTCTCCCAACTCCCACAAACATACTAACACAAAAGAATAACAAAATAAGAAGTTCACCATAAAAAGCACGAGAGGATAAGTCCGAAGTTGCTTTCTTGGAGAATTCTATGGATTCCTAAGCTCAAAATAATTTGGAACACAACGTGGTACAGACAATACGTCAAATGAACCAAAGCTCAACAAAATGAAGTACAACAAAACGTCCGATGAACTTGGTAAAAAGACTATTCCATTCGGACATCAACAAAGAAACAATCACTTGCTGCTTACAACTAAATGCATTGGCAACACGATCCCCTTTTTAGGAATTAAAATATCAAGATCATAAGATGCTAGGAACTCGAACTAACATTAAGTTCCCTATGAGAAGATAAACATTTCACAATTATGATTGGTGAGGAGAGCAAAATCCCTCACTCAAAAGTAATGATGCCAAATACAAAAAAACGAAACAATAGCCGCGAGCACTAGATCATAGGTGGCATATCTAGTCTCGGTAAGCTTTAATGGTTTAGAAACATAAGTGATAACGCGTTCTCTTTTACAAGGGAACGACATCCAAACCAATACGATTAGCATTGGTAAAAAGATAAAATCTTGGTTCCCTTTGGGAATCCCAAGATAAGAGTACTGGACAAGAATCCTTTCAAATAATCTACTTTCTTAAAGCTAAAACTTTCAAATAAAATTCTTTACCAAAAAGCTATAGCTTCAAAATTTCAATTACCTTCACGAAATCATATTTCAAGAAATTTTTTCTTATTTCAAATCAATTTATTGTGTCAAATTGTCTCATCAAAGCATTTAGGAGATTCCTATCGATAACGTTGATCAAGCGCATCGACCAGAATTCTTAAAGCACTCAATGGGCAATACAATCACAAAACCATCTTTTATAAGATAAACATGTTTCTAAAAACTTTTTTTTTTAAAAAAAATTTCACTTTGTTCGTTTTAAGAACAAAATCCCATTTATACTTATAAATAAATCTTATGAAAAAGATTTACAAAAATTTTAAATTGCTAATTTCCATCCAAAACTAATAAAATACTAAAATGGAATCATCGAGATATTCGTAGAATACTCGATTCATAAAATGGATGAAATGAGCTGGACAAACTGAATGACACAACAAATCATTCATAAGAATTACAACGAGTGCGGAGAGCGGTAAGTGGAATGCTAACTTCCGCAACTCGTAGTCAAATGAAAACCGGTGGTAAGGTCGAGCTAAAAACACCTTAACACTACAACAAAAGATTGCTTGGGTGATAATCCTAAGACAAGACCAGAAATACCAGAAAATTCTCAAACTACAAGAATGAGAGAATCAACACTTTCCTCATCATGAGGGCTTAAAGAATAAAATGATGATATTAAATTGGAATCGAAATCACAAAGAAAATAGAAATCTGTTTAACAGATTGAAAATGTTGAAGATGAATAGTCCACTCGGGATATAGGAGATGGCTTCATAGTAATTAAACCAATTCTTTCAAAAATATCAATTCCGAAGCCTAAGTAATGCATAACATGCAAATCGGCTCGGAAAGAAAAATAACATAAATTAATCTCGATATCAATACAAGCAAATTGAGTGTTGCGGATTCACCAATTCGGATTCGCAATTCTCAAAGAAGTGACCATACAAGAAACATCCAAAGACAAATTGTCGAAGAGCTTCTTCGATACGAAAGAATGTGAAGCCCCCGTATCGAAGAGAACTCGAATACAATAGTCAAGAAATAAAATAGAACTTTCCTAAACAGATGGAGATGTACCTTTTCTCTGAGAAGAACCTCTAGAAGCATCTGTTATCTTTAGCTTGCCAGATAGAGGATTATTCGGAACAATAGGACAAGTGAAAATACGATGGTCTTCCTTCTTGCAATAGTGGCAGAAGAGAGGCATAGGGCAAGCTCGAACCATATGATCAGGGGAACCACAATTGAAACACTTCCGAGTGGAAGGTGTTCCAGCAGACTGAGAATTAGATTCAACGGGCTTTTTCTTCTTGGAAGGGAAAAATTCCCGCTTATCCAATGGAAACTGCCTCTTGTTGGTGCTCTTGCGAACCTCAACATCATTCCCACAATCACACTCCTTCTCGAAGGCTTCGAGATGAAGTGCTGAATCAACCAACTCCTCAAAGGAAAGCTTAAGCTGGAGCATCAAAGATTTCTTAAGACCAGATACCAACTTTAGATTCTTCCTATACGAGGTACTAATGAATTCAAGACCATACTTAGATAAGGCCTCGAAAGATGCAACATATTCAGAAACGGAAGACTCCCCTTGCTTCAACTCAAGGAAGCGACGGGTCAATAAAACTTTCTCAGATTCAGGAACGAACTTAAGCTCGAATTGCTCCCGAAATTGAGTCCAAGAAAGAGCAGACTCATCAAATTCATCTAAAAGAAGCTCGTACCAATCAAGGGCACGCTTTTGCAATAAGCTAGAAGTTACAAGATCTCTATCATGGTCAGAAAGATCCATGCGAGAGAGAACATGCTCGTACATGCGAACCCAAGCTTGGACCTCAAGAACAATCTCGGAGCCTTTAAATGGTTTCCCTCCAAGATGAGAAAAATCACTGCATAAACGTGCGAAGGTGGACTTGCATGGAGGAGATGTTCGAGTAGGAGCTGGAGGCTGTGTGCTCCTAAACCACTCTAAAAACTGATCAGCAGACATATAGACGCCGTCCGGATGTGAGCCACTGGATTGCCCAGCATCCGAGCGTCGTCGTCCGTCTCTCCCAGCCATAAGCTGAAAGTTAAGATAAGGTAAAGATTATTCCCTAGGTAGATAATTCAATATGGAATACTACGGAATTTAAATGCATTCCTAGGCATATTCCCAAATCCTATCTAACCTTTGATGATAGAAGGAATAGAGACACACGATGATTCAAAGATTTGTATCACTTATCACACTCTGATGTATCGTAATATGTGCTCTATTCTGTGTTTATCATATTTTGTTCTGAACTCAGCTCTGATACCAAGCTGTGACGCCCCACCTCTATACCCACGCTAGCAAAGAGTATTAATAGATAATACCGTCTGCTAACACGGAGAATAAGGCTGTTTAGGAGCGACCATCTATAGCCTTGCTTTAATTATCTATTGAATACATCGAAAATTGCCTTACCAAGAAGATCGACATATCCAATGAATACTTAAAACAAAACCATAGGTGGCTAGAGGATCTATCAGAACAGAATATAACAACTCAAATGCAATATACATCACAGAACAGTAAACCATCATATACACATATACTGATACATAGAAGAGTATACAAAATAATACATGTCAAGTGGTATAGCAAACCACAATATATAGACGAGTCAATAGAATACATATCAGAGTTATAACAGAAAGGACTACACAAAAAGCTAAGACAAAAAGGAGTCCGCGGAATACTCCATGCGGAAGCAAAAGAGGCTAAGTCCAAAGCACCTAACCTGAAACATCTCGGTCTGACCCGAGTATAAAATACCCGGGTCAGCCTAGCTAAACAAATCAGTTAGATAAACTGAACAACAATAAACCTGCAAGGTTTCAAAGCATAACAAATATCTCTAAAGGAGATAACACAATCATCGAACAAAAGATGAATCATATGATAACAAGCCTCATATCATCGGCAACATATAGAAACAAAGGACACAAATATCCCAAATCAAGCCAAAAAGGCAAATAACAAATACCAATAAGGTATACAAGTTCCACAAGGTAATCGCTATTCTCCATGCGGCTCAAAAAGACCAACACCGAAGGGCGATACCAAGGGAATATACATATCAATGAAACATCAGAAAATTGCTCGAGCTCAGTACTGTACAAACAAGGATCCATGAGCCCGAAGACTCCAAACCCAAGTATCACCCATGCGGCACATAAGGCCAACATCAGAGCGAAACTATATAGGGTGACAAACCCGAAGGCACAAACCCAATATCACTCATGCGGCACATAAGGCCAACATCGAAGCGATATAATAGGGCGACAAGCCATAGTGGTGAAGGTCGAAGACCCAGTACTGGACACCACTAACTGGCGGAATGTGTCACAACTCTCGAAAAGGAATCCGAAAAGTGTTAACGTATGTCCCATAACCACTCGTTCGCACTAAACGGTTTACTATCCGTCAGTCACTTTCACACTCAAAGCAGTACAAAGTTTACCTCATATCATCGATAAACCAAACCCGAAGGTCAAAACGATCAATTGAATAGGTCGGGGATTAATCGAAGGGATAAACGCACATATTCATGGTCCGTGTTTTGCCCAACCATTTAATCACCCTTCCACTTCGCTCGAAGTGCGAAAGTGTGTGTTTTAAATAGATTTTATAAATTGGAGAAACGAGCTTTAAAATGCGATTCGAGAGATTGTTTTATAAAAACCCATGGATGAAGTCAAGAGTAAGTTATCAAAGTCAAATATGCAATAACAACCACTAAAAAGCAACTTGAATCGATAAAATCCGGAAAACAAATCAAAATATGCAAAAACAGGAAAAACAGGGCAAATAGGAGTAGGTCGGTCGGCCGCCTACAGGGTCGGTCGACCGGACACTGTTCATAAAAACTCTTGGGAAGCAGGTCGGTCGACCGGCTACAGGGCTCGGTCGGCCGAACCTGATGATTTTGCACTTCCTGCCCTATTTCAATGAAATGCAAATTCTTCTAAGTCGCGACCGTTCGAGCAGTGGACCTAAGGAGCTTTAGCCAATAGATACCCAGCTCCATTAGCTCTCCGATTCGCGTCCAAAAACATGGCTAAACATCAAAGTTAGGATCTTTAGAGAATTAAACCCAAACACTAAAAATTTGGATATTCACCAATTCGACCCAAACCAAAAGCAATTGCATATGAACAAGGTGTTAGGAATTCATACCCAACATCTATGAAATCATAAGAAATAGATGTGAGTTCAAAACTCACCTTTTTAACTCAAGAACAAGAAGAAGCTCAAATGCAAAGGAAAGGCTAACCACTCTTCACTCTTACTTAACAAGCTTCAATCTAAGAATAAAACACATATTTTCCTAAATTAGATTTAGGATATTTTCTGAAATTGAAGAGGAGAAGAGATAGAGAAGATGGAGAAGAGGCTTACCTATCCTTCTCTTTGAATTTGGAGCAAGAATTTGGATTATCAAGAGCAACTAGGGCTTGGGAGTTTCTATTTCCTCTTCCTTTCCCCCATTTCAGTTGGAGCTTGAGTTTAGAAGTGAAGAGGAGTAGGAATGAATGAATGAGAGGAGATGGGTTGAGTTAGAGGGTTAAGTGGGGTTTGGGGCTGAACCCAAAGCTAAAGCCCAACTAGAAAAAGTAGCAAAATTCAACTTACTCCAAACATATCAAAGATTATACTCAAAAAGATCGCAAACGGCGCTTTGAACTCAATGGAAGTGGTTTCGAGCTCCAATTCGGCCGTTTGCAGAAAGTAACATTTCGGACCCAAAATTCGACTAACGACGCTATATTTAAATAAATCATTTAAAATATATAATCGTTAATTATGCGGGTTGTTACAAAGGTCCTCTCCTGGCTAAACCGAATAATGAGCGCAATATTTTGAAAACATATGGATATTGGGATTTCAGTTAAGTCACAACTTATTACCCAAAACTTTTCTTCAAATGGTTTAAACAAATTACCATTTGCAAATCTTAAACAAAATGATTCACTTCACAAAGTTCACCAATATTTCACAAAGATTCAATCACGGCTTTTCAAAACAATTTGCTTTCCAAATTGGATTATCCCATCAATTATTAAACCAAAGACTCAATTTATAGCTTTCAAAACTATTTCCAAAGATTCATAGCTTTCGAAAACAATTCTTATTTCAAATCTTTTATATAAAGGATACACTATTTAAAATCCTCTTCGATTTCAAAACAAGGTTCAACCATCTTTCACAAAGATTTATTCATAGTTTTCAAAACACTTCACTTTCAAATTTTGAAATCTTTATAACACAAACTGGAAGTTCTTTCGTTATGTAAAAACTATTCTTATTTGAAAACAAATAGTTTTCATTTCTGAAAAATCTGATTACATTTATACAAGTTAAAGCCCTTCAAGTACAATACTTCGATTAAATTAAAATTCCCAAAACACTTCTTTTAAAATGGTTTAAAAACCCATATAAACACATTTATAACTTATATAACCTTTTTAAACCCTAATTTCCAAATATAGAATTCAATTTCAAATCTTGAATTTAAATTCAAAGCTGTTTAAATTCCAAAACTTTTTCAAGTTATTCAAAATAACTTTTATCTTTAAAACTCTTTTCAAAAGCTTTACATATTTAACCCAATTCCATTTCCAAAACCATTTGGATTCAAAATCCAATTTTAAAACCATTTCAAAAATCCGTGACTTAACCAATTCCCTCGTGCAATCCATATTTGTGTGCGTACGGAGTAATTCAGGGGTTTTACACAATAATGCAACAACATCAATTATCATAGATTCAGTCATATCAATATCAATAAGCGGTATAATCTATAACGCTTATCTTCATTCACAGAATCACAAATAGAAAATATAAATTCATCACAGAAAATAAATAAAGTACATTCGTCACAGCTCAATTCATATCAAAAAGCATCACACAGCAAAGATATCAACAATTTAAAGCATTCAACACCATTCAAATATCTGTAAGTAAGGTTAATTGATCATCTGATTAATTGAAACCAGATTAATCACTAGTCCAGGTTAATTAATTACTTAATCGTTCTTTAATTAATTACCCTTAACTAATTACATAAATTAATTACTCCTCAATTAATTATCATTCCTTAATCACGTTCATTAATTAATTAATCTTTAATTAAATTATCGTTAATTAGTTACAATAAGTGATTATCCCTAATTAATTAATTAATCACAAATTAATTTTTAATCACTTGATTAGTCAACTTTAATCATAAATTAATTATTTATAGTTAAGTAACTATCATTAAGTAATTAATTACCCTTTTATTACTTATTATTAATTAATCAACCATCAATCGATAAGTCAACCTTTAATTTATAATTAATCCTAAATCAACCTTTAATCAATCATTAATTAACCTTTAAATAAATCGTTAATTAACCTTTAATCATTTATTGATTATCCTTAAATAATCTTAAAACACTTAAGACTTTAATTAAATTAAAAGATAATCTCTTTTTATCTTAATTAATTACCTAATTGTAATTAAAAATCTTTATTTAATAAACCATGTATTTAATTTTCACTAACAAAATAAATTACTTAGAATTTAAGTGTTAATTAACAAATTAACATCTTTCATAATTAACTTCTTAATATTACCGAGTTTATTTAAAATAAACTTAAAAACATTTTTAAACTTGGTTAAATAAAATAATTTAATTTAAAACCCTTTAAACCAATTTCAAAATTAGATAGAACTTTATTATTTACAAAAAGAACTTGCTTTTACAAAATTTTGTTTAAATTAACTCGATTTGTTTTAAAGGCTTAAACCTGTATTATAGTTGATTTTCACAAACCCGATCCCATCCTTACTTTACCCGAGCCTTTTCAATTTTTTCCCGAGCAAAGCACTGAGACGTTCGCGAACATCAGTTTACTTCAAATCAAACCATCATCCACTTCGTGATCAAACCCGAGCACCCCCTTTCTTCCAAAAGCCTCTACGTTCACCCAGTACAGGTGAAAACTTGTGACGATGCGCCATTCTCGACCCTCGAAAATCGACATAAATTACTCCACAGTATAATATGCCGTCGATCAAGTGCCGGAAAAGACAGAACGTTGAGGAAAAAGAAAGAAGGTAGAAGAAAGAAGGAACTAACAATAACGGAATCTCACAATCGCAGCGGAACAAAATATAATAGTCAATAACAGATATTTACACAAAATGAAAACTATATCTGTTATATACAATGAATCATCAGAGTATATCTCAAACAAACTACATTTACCAGTCTGACAACATCAACAATCACTGCGGCTGATATAAAAAAGTACAAATAATACGTATCGGACTCCAGCTCCTCTCCTGAGCTCCACAGCATCCTATCCTGAATATATAACACTCGGTCTGACCTGAGCATTATAATGAAATAACACCCGAGTCGGTCTGGAATACCGGCCGATAAAAATACACCCAAATTGATTATTAAAGTTTTCAAACATCCTTTGAAAACAAAAGCATCTCGTAAGACCACGCCACAAATAAACATGTCGGGTTTTTGCCTTACGATAGCTAAATTTTTTTTTATAAAATCCTCTGATATTATAATAGTGTCTATATACAAATACTTATTAAATAGCCGAAATTGTTACATTTATTAAATTCCAGCTACTAGCCACAATCATGGGTAATACAAACGAAATTCGTAAAAGGCTCGTAGGGAGAATGGATTTCCAACTAATGACTAGGCACTGGGGTACCACCTGTCACAATACGTGGCCTAGATCACCGTACCGAGGACCACTCCCGATCCCCTGCATCACAAGGCCAGGACTACCCATTACTGGATAATTCCGAGTAAGATCACCCCACGGTTGGGATCAGTAACCGCACCACTAAGCCGAATAAAAAGGGGCATCTAGACAGGGATGACCTCACCCTAATGGGCGCTATCCACCTAGCCTTGCTGCATAACCCCTGATTTTCAGTCATTCCTAGTTGATGAGGCTGGAGGCTAAGCATTACCTTTTAGAATGTTTCACTTAGAATGCCCATCGTCCACCTGACGATGTTTCGAAAGCATTCATCCATACAAGTCCGTCCCGGGTTCGAACGGAACCGAAGGCACTACTCCTACAACATCCATTTGGAAACATCCTCAGGATTAGTAGAGACTAGCCCTTGCACTACACTGCTCCATCTTCGACTCCGAACTCGTTTTTCCCACAAAAACGTACAAATCGGATCGAAGTGGTTTTCGAGAAATAAATCTGATCTCGGTCTCTTCGAAACGATCAACGTATTGGCCAATATTGATAGTCGGTGATTTAACTATCAATTAACATTTACGCACAACCATCTAACAATAAACAATTTCTCCAAATTATTTATTTTCCTCAAATATCTCTTGCAAGATATA
The DNA here is from genome assembly GCA_030765085.1 of Allium cepa. NCBI lineage: Eukaryota > Viridiplantae > Streptophyta > Magnoliopsida > Asparagales > Amaryllidaceae > Allium > Allium cepa. The sequence continues at coordinate 41,473,076 of CM060946.1, forward strand.
TTTCCCTTTTCAAGCCCTTTTTGAAAACAGTTTTCAAACCCAACTCTTCTCATGGAATAAATTCCCAAATCTTTACTTCCTCTGAAAACATCCAAGTACCAATACTTAAGATTTAAAATAATTTAAATTCTTTATTCTTGAAAATACATTAAAACGTTTACATTAAAACTACTTACATACTTAATTTAAAAAATATATTTTTAAAAATATTTCGAATAAAACTGCTTATAAAATATAAACTATTTTTCTTCAAAATAAAGTTAAGTCATACTAAATTTTAAAATAAAGTTATGAAATCCTGTACAAGTTTCAAATAAAACTTTAACCAAACTATCTTTAAAATAAATCCATTTTATAAATATAAATATTAATAATATTCCTTTAAAACATAATACCAATTAACCCTTTAAATAAATATTACTATAACTAATTTAGTAAATATTTACTTTGAAATATTTACAACTTAAATAAGAGTTTTCTTAAAAATATTCTTTTAAAATCAAATTTTAAACTTTTAACTTTTACTTAAAAATCTACTTTAAAACGTATTTGGCTTTTCAGGGAACTACACTTCTGTTTTCAGGATGAACTAAAGAATCCTTTTATAAATCCTACACAATTTACCTCAATTCAAATTTACGTTTAAGTCCCGTAAATTCCTCTAACATTGTAAAAATAAACCCTCTTTTTATTTTTAAACACACTTCTATTTCCTGAAATATTACTTTCAAAGTATATGCTTAAAATATTTTGAATAAAGCTTCTAGGAATTACTTAATTAAAATAATACTTAAGGAAATATATAGAGGTTTTCTAAGTAATTTAAGCCAATTTAACCTTTAAAATAAAGTTATTAAATTAAATATTTATATTATAATTTCCTTCTGAAAACTTAATACTATTTTATTTTTTAAAATAATTAAATAGCATAATTACTTAAATAAATGTTTACTTATACTTTAAACAATTAAAATAATATATTTTTCTCTAAAATATTCTAAAACACAATTTAAACTGCCAACTTATAATTTGAAAGCTTTTCTTTGAAACATACCAAATTTTCAGGAAAAATGTGCTTTCGATCATTTAAAGATAATCTCATCTTTACTTTTAAAGCAATTACACCTTTCTTATATAATTTCCCACTGGAAATCAATATTTCCAAATTTACCCATTGGTAAATATACCAATTTATTTATAAACCCAATTTATAAATTTCCGTTTCTCATTTCCATTCCAGTCCCAGTTTCAAAACCATTTACAAATTTCAACCAAATTTCTCGAATTTAATCCCCTTAAATTCATTACTAAAAAAAGTCCTTTAATCCCAATTTATATATTGATATTTTTCTTTAAAAATACTAAATTATATTTATCCAACCATAACACAACATAACTAGATCAATCAATTTATCACAGGATATCAATGAGATATATCACAGAATATAAATAAAATTTCTATTTGTGAGGAATCCAGTCGGATCCCTCTAACCTGTTTCCCTACATACACAGATATTAGCACAACCAATAAATATCGATTCAATCTGATAATAATTATCATATTTAGCTAAACAACTAATCAAACATTTAAATATTAGCTATTTAAATTAACTGGTATCCAGACGTGAATGAGATTAACTCACCTTGAATTTGGACGAGCGTTCAAATTTTAAATTTTATCGAACGACGTTCGATTTAACCTAAATTTTTACTTGCTTAGAATGATTCCAGAATTACTCCACTGCGTAGTACTCATTGTTGTGATTCCGACGCTTCTTGTTTCGTTTGAATCTGATAATGAACGCACGAGATATGAATTTTATAAGTTCAGTTATGAATTTAAAACAAATTTCCTTCATTTTTTTATTATTACCAACAAAATTGTGACCGTCCTCTCCAAAATGAAAATCAAGGCTGCACCCATCATCTTCCTCATAACGCTTATTCTAGTCGAAACCGAACCCATTGGCCGCCACTATGGTTTCAAACCGCTCCATCTTTACTCGCCTATACGACGATACATCACCTCCACGTCGAAGCTCCACACGACGCGCACCCCTGGCCAGAAAACGAGCAAGCTCGGTCAAACCAAATGCTAGAAAATCATGCACGAACGGAAAACATACGGGCTCGATAAATCCCTCCACGCGACGCTAAACCCCATCACCACCGTTGAATCTGAAGCTCCCGACGAGCTCTTCGATCTTCCAGTTGGAAGATTTTGGTATAGGTGAGTGGATGGATAGAAAATTGGAGGAGAAGGCAAGATTTTCTCGGCCATTTAAATGTTTTAAATGGCGGCTCGAGAATTAGGCTAGGGTTTGGTCGGTAAACGTATATATATACGCGTAATCTAATTATATTATTATTAAATGCACTTTTAAACAATTTTCTCAAACAATCTCCAAACAACGCATGTCGACAGGCGATTATATGTTTTACCCGCATTACGAACACAATGGAACGTGTTTCAGAGGCTAGTTCGATCATATGCGCGAGTTACAGAAATAAACGATCAATTTTAAATTAAATTGATTAAAATAGTTTCTATGCGTTTTGAGCTGCCAGGGTCAAACGACAACTCTGATTGCTACGAAAATTGAAATCCAATAATAACTAACTATGACAGATCCAATGGAATTGGTTTCGTCGAATTTCGAGAATGTGCCCCGAAAGGCTATTTTAACTCGTCGATAAATTTGAGCGATTTTCAAAATCATCGAAATCACTTAAATTTCACCTCTAAAAATTTATTAACTCTATTATAAATCGTATAGAATTTATATTCACATTAGAAATCATTTTGATTAAGTTTAAATCAAAATCTGATTATTCACCTTATTATTCTATTAAATCACATTATTAAATTAATATAAAAATTTCAAATATTAAACTTATCGACTTTGGATTCCATCCAAAGGCTCGATATTATAATTCTAATCCAAATAGACCTTAAATAAATTTAAGAAACCATTTCCTTTCTATTTGCCTCCAGATTCACAATTTATTTCAATTTCAAATAGTTAATTATTATTCAAATTCAATTGAATTATCATATTTGATATTCTAACTCATTTTATTAATTTAACCAAAATCTTTTCATTCAAAATCCACATTTAACATTTAAAATGAATTAAATGTTCAAAATTAACGACTAGAAATTCTGGGTCGTTATATTCCTCCCCCCTTTATAAAAATTTCGTCCCCGAAATTTGCCAAGGTAGAAAGAATGCTCCAAACCCAATAGCAAAACCCACTTAGTGAAAATCTCAAATTCACTTTGCCTAAACTCTTTAGTTTCAAATGAAAATTGCTAGTTTCGATTCCTATTCCAACATACTTTTATTTTAATTTTAATCTGAAATCAATTTGTCGTTAACGAAAGGTTTTCAAAAAAATTCAAAAATTTTCTAACTCCCAAAATTTTTGGAAAATTTTGGCATAGTCTCCCTTGTACAGAGGAGCTTTTGCAATATCACAATAGACATAAATATATATACATCGACCCACACGGTCGGAAAACAAAATATACCATAATATATATACCATTTCCCAATTTTATTGCCTAGGCGTACCTTTTGATTAGCATTTTAAAAGCAAGCGGCTAATTATATTGCATATACGCGCTCCATCCCTATCGGTTGCCTCCCGTACCTGTACTTACTTAAACAAACACATCAGTTTTCAATAATATGAGAATTTCAACACAATCCATTCATTAATCTTAGCCAATTATAACAATTACACACCCACCCAACCAGTTTCCATAAATCCTACATGTAAAACATATTTTATAAGCAATTACAAGGTTTCAACACCATTAAATTTCCTTAATAAATCCAAATTTCATTTTACTTTACTCAAAAAGGATTTACAACCAAGCTTGCTACATCCAATACATATCTATCACGACCAACTCAAAATCACTACAATATAATCAACATATGCCTACATTATATAAATTTACTTTTAAGCAACTCCAAATTGATCCATAACCAATTTTATCTTCAATTTGATTTATTTTCTTCATATTCATAACTCACTTCATTTATCCACTTAATTAAATTCCGACCCATTCCAATTTATTCAAAAACCACTTATTTACTTACTTTAAACAATTTACTTCCATTTACAACAAATAAAAAAATTTCCATGCAAATTTAAATGTTATTCATGCAATAATCATTATTTAAGCTTATATTTATTTAAGTTAATTTTAACTCAATTTATATGTAACAACCCGCATATTTATCGATTTTTATATTTAAATATTTTATTTAAATATTTTATCGATACTCGGAATTTAGTCTAAAAATCTACTTTTTGCATATGGTCGAATTAGAACTCGGGACCACTCCCATTGAGTTTAAAATGCCGTTTGCCACCTTTTTGAGTGTAAACTTTGATATGTTTGGAGATAGTAGAATTTTGCTACTTTTTCACTTAGGGCTTTGGTTTGGGCTGAGCCCATTAACCCCACTTATGTATTCGGTCCTAACCCTTCTCCTCTTCATTACTTCATTCCTCATTTCCTTATACTCAAGCTTTATATTAATGGAGAGTGGAAGAGGAAATTAAAAATCCAAGCCCTAGTTTTCTTTTGCAAATCAAACTCTAGCTCCAAACTAATAGAAGAACCCATTGGTAAGCTTCTCTTCTTCTTCTCCAACTCATTCTCTTACCAATTTCGGAAATTCCTAAACCAAACTTTGGGAATGTTCTTCTTTTAAAGCTTAGAATCAAGCTTCTTGAGTTGGATTTGAAGAGTGGTTGATTCTCCTTTGCTTTCAAGCTTCTTCTTCAATCGTTTGGGTTCAAAGGTGAGATTTTTATCTCACATCTATGTCTATAACCATCTTTGATTGTTGGGTATGAATTCCTAACATTTATTTATGTTCATTTGCTTTTGATTTGGATTGAATTGGTGAATATTCCAATTTTTGGTGTTTTGTAGTCAAATCTTTAAAAATCCAATCTTTGATGTTTGAACATGTTTTTGGTGATGCGTCGAAGAGCCTATAGTGCTGGGTTGTCGATTTGCATGAATCCTTAGCATCCATCGCTCGTTCGATCGCATTTCGGTTTGGATTTGCCATTTTTGGTCTAGGCTGTTTTTTTGCCTAGCAGAAGATTTCAGACGTCTGAAATTAATTTCAGACGTCTGAAACCAAATCCAGACGTCTGGTTGAAAAATCCAGACGTCTGGAAAGGGGTCTGGAAAAGGCAGAGACTCAATCCAGACGTTTGAAACCAAATCCAGACGTCTAAAATCAAATTCAGACGTCTGGTTGAAAATTTTAGACGTCTGAAATGGCCCAGGAATTAAAAATAGAAGGGAGAAAACACATATACTTCCAGAACCTAGGGCCAGACGTTTGGGAACACCTACCAGATGTCAAGAACTGTTTATTTTGCCTATTTTGGCTATTTTTGAGTAAATTTCCAAGGTTTATCGATTTTTGTTGATCCGGTTAGTTGTTATCGCTTATTATCGACCTTGATGACTTCTTTTTTATGGATGTTTGGGAATATCCATTTCGATGGATTCTTTATCGGTTTCTTTGGATTTTATTCACATCTTTGTATGTGAATTTTAGCGATTGATTGTTCCTACAATCTTCTTTGTGATTTGTCACTTTAAAAATATAAAGGTTTTCAATACTAGTAGTAAATATCAAAATTCTTTCATCAAAACGATTTCAACATTTATTTTATTACAAAGTTCGTTTCTTAAACCGTTTTCCAATCTATTAGTATATACAAGCCTTTACCTCAGTCGTATGAGAAATCTAATTAAACGACCTAGTAAAACGAGTGGTATGAAACGCTTGCGTTTACTTCGTCGGTTAATTCTTGGACTTGTTCGATTGAAACTCTTGTGACAATTTTCTAGTGGAGTTCTACAATTTGTTCGTAAATATTTAAGTTAAGCTAGTGGTTATGGGACATGAAGCTAAATTTATATATTTACTAGCTTAGTGTAATTGACACTTCTCGTTGATCATGACGATCATCTTTGTGATTTAGACTAGCAATGTGCGATGCCTCTTTGTCTACGAGGGAGACTAAACCCCGTTTTGTGGAGTTTCGACTCAAATTGGTGGGGTAGCAACCCATGGTCTTCGGGCCGTTTGTGGGGCTTCGGCTCAATTTGTGATGGTTAGCAACCATGGAATTAGCGTTCCGTTTGTGATACACGTGTTGGTGAGCTTTATGCTCCCGTTTGTGATAGGCCTTCCCTCTTTTTGTGATTTCTGGATTTCTTGAGATGATTTCTAGAATTTGTGTTTCACCAATTTTCGTGATTTCCATTGATAAGTTTTATCAATATTTGTGCATTGGTGAATTTGTGTGTCATTGACTTTTGTGATTGACATTGATATAATCCTCAATATTTATGGTTTGGTAAAAGAAATAAGGAGTATGACATTTTTTTTGATTCTTGTGTAGATTTTGTGATATTGATTAATCTCTTGTTGATTTTCAATTACTTATATATATCACAACCTGGCATTGTGATTATTATGTGTTTAGTCATATCTCTTATTCTATATCGTTTCATCTGATATTTATAGTTCGACTGATCCGTTTATTATTTTCTTATTAAATAATACTCGGGTCAGACCGAGATGTTATAGGTGCTTCAGCTTGACTTCTCACTTGGGATTGATTTCTCTGACTTTTGGCTAACTACTTAGATTAGTAGTTTATTTCGTTGTATACACTTGAGATATGGACTCATAGTTGTATTCTTTTGTATAGCACATGTTGCTATTCTTTTGTATTATTGTGGATCTTTTTGACCACTACTCTGATATACACTTTCATGTGTTAGTTATATATTCATATCTTCTTCCGCCTTTGTGATATGAATTATCTGTGACTGATTTGTGTTATGCTTATTTCTATATTTGTTTCCGAGGATTATTATAGCCACTGTGTAGTAGCTTTGAGTTTGTATCGGTGTGTCGGATTTCCTCTCGAATTCAAATGCCTGTTATACTATCCGACATAGCGATGCTCGCACAAAGCAATTGCACGGATGGTCGCTCCTCAACAGCCTTATTCTCCGTGCTAGTTGACGGCAGTACCCCGTAGTGTCCTTGGCTAGCGTGGGTATAGAGGTGGGGCGTCACAGCTTGGTATGAGAGCCAAACTTCGGAACAATGTTGAATAATTTAACAAGGATCATCGTCCTAGGTCCATCTTAGGAGTTGTGCTTTAGGATTTATTCGGGTCTTCGTACCGTCCTATCCTATTTTCATTTATGATTCCTTGTTTTATCTATCAAGATTGCTTGATATTTATTTTGAGAATAACTTTTCTCCTTCTTTCTTTTCTAAAGGAAGGGAAATGGTTAGTTCTAGCAGTCCTAGCGCTAGTCAATCCAGTAGACCTTCTCTGGATGGCACATTCATGACTGCCCAACAACTTTTGGATCTTGTAAAGAATCAAGAGTTTATCTGTGCTTTGAGTAAGAACCCCGAAATGGTTCTACCTTTGAAACTTGAAGTTTCTTTCAATCAGCCTGTGGATGTTACTCTTCTTCATGGAGAGGTTGGTAAAGGAAGTGTTTGTGATATTGGGACTTCCAAGAAGAGGCATATTAAGTTCAAGAGCCTTAATCCCAATAAGAGAGTGAAGCAAACTACTTTTGTAGCAGATACTCCAATCCCTTATCGTGGAGGATGCTACAATTGTAATTCTAAGGACCACTATGCAAAGGAGTGTCCAGAGCCACTCTTTTGTGGCTATTGCAGAAATGCAGGTCATCATATTTCTGTCTGCCTCATACTTCAAAGCAAGAAGAAGGTGGAACAAGAAACTTCGGTAGCCCCTCCTACCCCAAGTCGTAAACAATGCTACAATTGTGGTTCCACGGACCATTATGTAATTAAGTGCCCAAAACCCCTCTATTGCCGCTATTGCAAAGGCTCGGGTCATTACTTATCTACATGTCCCAAACTCCCTAGCAAGAGGGAGGGAAAGTTGAAAGTCGTGCAAGCTCCTTGTGACACTTCTCTTGGTCAAGGTATTTCTCATTCAATCCTTGATGACATTTGCTTTATGATTATCTTGTTCGTGTTCTTTTTGATATGGGTTCCACCTCACTATTTTATATCAAAAGAACTTGTTGATTCTTTCCCTTTAAACAATTTTGGGCTTGATGTCTTCCTTGAGAATTGAGAATCCGAATGGTAGATCCGCAACACTCAATTTGCTTTCTATTGATGTCGAAATTATTTTATGTGATTTTTCTTTCCGAGCCGATATTTTTTTTACTTAGGCTTCGGAATTGATTTGTGTTAAAGGATTGGCTTTTTCGTTACGAAGCCATATCCTTTGTCCCTAGTGGACTATTCATCTTCGACATTTTCTATTTGTTAAGCAGATTTCTATTTTTCTTGTGATTCCGATTTCAAATTTTTGAAGGCCTCATTTTATTCTTTAAGCCCACGTATAAGGAAAGTGTTATTTCTCTCATTCACGTAGTTTGAGAAATTTTCCGGTATTTTTGAATTTGTCTTAGGACTGTCACCTAAGCAATCTTTTGAGTAGTGTTATGGTCTTATCAGCTCGACCTTGCCACCGGTTATCATTGGCTACGGGTTGCGGAAGTTAGCAATCCACTTACCGCATTCCACACTCGTTATGATTCTTATGAATGACTTATTATGTCATTCGATTTATCCAGCTTGTTTCATCCATTTTATAAATCGAGTATTCTATGAATATTTCGATGAGATCATTCTTGTATATATTGATTTTGGATGAAAATAGCAATTTAAAATTTTTACAAATCTTTTTCATAAAGATTTATTTATAAGTATAATTGAATTTTTGTTCTTAAAACTAGCAAAGAATATTTGTAAAACTTTTAAGAAACTTGTTTATTATAAAGAAGATGATTTTGTGATTGTATTGCCCATTGAGTGCTTTAAGAATTTTGGTCGATGCGCTTGATCGACGTTATCGATAGGAATTTCCAAAACGCTTTGATGAGGCAATCAAACACGATGTATTGACTTGTAAAACGTAAATTTATCTAGAAGGATAATTACTTAAAGATGATTGTAATTTTGAAAGTTTTAGTTTTTCGGGAAAGAGGATTATTTAAAAAGAACTCTTCCTTTAGATACTCTTATTCTTGTGATTCCTGATGGGGAACCAAGACTTTACTATTTGTACCGATACTAGTCGTATAGGTTTGGATGCCATTCTCTTGCAAAGGAGAACGTGCTATCACTTGTGCTTCTAAATCATTATAGTTTATCGAGACTAGATATGCCACTCATGATCGAGTGCTCGCGGCTATTGTTTTTACTTTTGGAATTTGGCATCATCAAATTTGGATGAGAAATTTGTTCTCTACCTCGATCATAAATCTTTGGAATATTATTTTCTCATAAGAAACTTCATGTCGACTCGAGTTCCAGGCATCTTATGATCTTGATATTCTGGAAATCGTGTTGCCAACGCGCTTTGTCGTAGGAAACAAGTTGTTGATTATTTGATGTCGTCTGAATGGAATTATCTTTTTATCAAGTTCATCGAACGTTTTGATATACTTCGTTTTATTGAGCTTTATCCCATTTTTTTTTATGGACTAGCGTCCGATGTTCTTTTATGGTGTTCGGTTCATCGGATGTACTATTATTATACTACATCGATGTTCCGTCTTATCTGGATCGATGGATGTACCATTATTATACTACATCGTTGTTCCGGTTTATCAGTTCATTGGACGTACCATTTTTGTACCACGTCGGTGTTCTGAAATTATTCAGGCTTTGGTTCATTGGACGTACCGTTTTTGTACTACGCTGATGTCCCAAATTATTTGAGTTTCTAGTTTCTCGGGCGTACTGTTATTATACTACGTCGTTGCACCAGCTCAATTTTCTGCTATTCTTGACGTTCTCCTCGTCTTTTATCTACGGAAATGCCTTAGGGATTCCGGTTTTTATTCTTGTGCCCGGTGATATTGTGGAAATTGAAGTTTCACCAGATTTGATTTATGAGCAACATTCCATTCGCATCATTGCTTCGGAGGTTGAGCGCCTTCGGAATAAAAGATATTCTTCTTGTGAGAGTTCTATGGTTCTCAAATCCTAAGGATTTCTCTTGGGAATCCAAAGAATTCATCGAGCGAACACGTTCGGGCTAACTCTTTCGTGCTTTTATGGTGAACTTCTTATTTCAAATTTTCTTTTGTGTTGATATGCTTTTATGGTTGTTACTATTTATTATCTTCAAAAGTATTGCGAGGACGCAATTTCTTTAAGGAGGGGAGTCTGTAACAACCTGAATATTTATCGATTTTTATATTTAAATATTTTATTTAAATATTTTATCGATACTCGGAATTTAGTCCGAAAAGCTACTTTTTGCATACGGTCGAATTAGAACTCGGGACCACTCCCATTGAGTTTAAAATGCCGTTTGCGACCTTTTTGAGTGTAAACTTTGATATGTTTGGAGATAGTAGAATTTTGCTACGTTTTCACTTAGGCTTTGGTTTGGGCTGAGCCCATTAACCCCACTTATGTATTCGGTCCCAACCCCTTCTCCTCTTCATTACTTCATTCCTCATTTCCTTATACTCAAGCTTTATATTAATGGAGAGTGGAAGAGGAAATTAAAACTCCAAGCCCTAGTTTTCTTTTGCAAATCAAACTCTAGCTCCAAACTAATAGAAGAACCCATTGGTAAGCTTCTCTTCTTCTTCTCCAACTCATTCTCTTATCAATTTCAGAAATTCCTAAACCTAACTTTGGGAATGTTCTTCTTTTAAAGCTTAGAATCAAGCTTCTTGAGTTGGATTTGAAGAGTGGTTGATTCTCCTTTGCTTTCAAGCTTCTTCTTCAATCGTTTGGGTTCAAAGGTGAGATTTTTATCTCACATCTATGTCTATAACTATCTTTGATTGTTGGGTATGAATTCCTAACACTTATTTATGTTCATTTGCTTTTGATTTGGATTGAATTGGTGAATATTCCAATTTTTGGTGTTTTGTAGTCAAATCTTTAAAAATCCAATCTTTGATGTTTGAACATGTTTTTGGTGATGCATCGAAGAGCCCATAGTGCTGGGTTGTCGATTTGCATAAATCCTTAGCATCCATCGCTCGTTTGATCGCATTTCGGTTTGGATTTGCCATTTTTGGTCTAGGTTGTTTTTTTGCCTAGCAGAAGATTTCAGACGTCTGAAATTAATTTCAGATGTCTGAAACCAAATCCAGACGTCTGGTTGAAAATTCCAAACATCTGGAAAGGGGTCTGGAAAAGGCAGAGACTAAATCCAGACGTCTGAAACAAAATCCAGACGTCTGAAATCAAATTCAGACGTCTGGTTGAAAATTTCAGACGTCTGAAATGGCCCAAGAATTAAAAATAGAAGGGAGAAAACACATATACTTCCAGAACCTAGGGCCAGACGTCTGAGAACACCTACCAGACGTCTAGAACTATTTAATTTGCCTATTTTGGCTATTTTTGAGTAAATTTCCAAGGTTTATCGATTTTTGTTGATCCGGTTAGTTGTTATCACTTATTATCGACCTTGATGACTTCTTTTTATGGATTTTTAGGAATATCCATTTCGATGGATTCTTTATCAGTTTCTTTGGATTTTATTCACATCTTCGTATGTGAATTTTAGTGATTGATTGTTCCTACAATCTTCTTTGTGATTTGTCACTTTAAAAATATAAAGGTTTTCTATACTAGTAGTAAATATCAAAATTCTTTCATCAAAACGATTTCAACGTTTATTTTATTACAAAGCTCGTTTCTTAAACCGTTTTCCAATCTATTAGTATATACAAGCCTTTACCTCACTCATATGAGAAATCTAATTAAACGACCTAGTAAAACGAGTGGTATGAAACACTTGCGTTTACTTCGTCGGTTAATTCTTGGACTTGTTCGATTGAAACTCTTGTGACAATTTTCTAGTGGAGATCTATAATTTGTTCGTAAATATTTAAGTTAAGCTAGTGGTTATGGGACATGAAGCTAAATTTATATATTTACTAGCTTAGTGTAATTGACACTTCTCGTTGATCATGACGATCATCTTTGTGATTTAGACTAGCAATGTGCGATGTCTCTTTGTCTGCGAGGGAGACTAAACCCCGTTTTGTGGAGTTTCGACTCAAATTCGTAGGGTAGCAACCCATGGTCTTCGGGCCGTTTGTGGAGCTTCGGCTCAATTTGTGATGGTTAGCAACCATGGAATTAGCGTTCCGTTTGTGATACACGTGTTGGTGAGCTTTATGCTCCCGTTTGTGATAGGCCTTCCCCCTTTTTGTGATTTCTGGATTTCTTGAGATGATTTCTAGAATTTGTGTTTCACCAATTTTCATGATTTCCATTGATGAGTTTTATCAATATTTGTGCATTGGTGAATTTGTGTGTCATTGACTTTTGTGATTGACATTGATATAATCGTCAATATATATGGTTTGGTGAAAGAAATAAGGAGTATGACATATTTTTTTATTCTTGTGTAGATTTTGTGATATTGATTAATCTCTTGTTAATTTTCAATTACTTATATATATCACAGCTTGGCATTGTGATTATTATGTGTTAAGTCATATCTCTTATTCTATATCGTTTCATCTGATATTTATAGTTAGACTGATCCGTTTATTATTTTCTTATTAAATAATACTCGGGTCAGACCGAGATGTTACAAGTGCTTCAACTTGACTTCTCACTTAGGATTGATTTCTTTGACTTTTGGCTAACTACTTAGATTAGTAGTTTATTTCGTTGTATACACTTGAGATATGGACTCATAGTTGTATTCTTTTGTATAGCACATGTTGCTATTCTTTTGTATTATTGTGGATCTTTTTGACCACTACTCTGATATACACTTTCATGTGTTAGTTATATATTCATATCTTCTTCCGCCTTTGTGATATGAATTATCTATGACTGATTTGTGTTATGCTTATTTCTATATTTGTTTCCGAGGATTATTATAGCCACTGTGTAGTAGCTTTGAGTTTGTATCGGTGTGTCGGATTTCCTCTCGAATTCAAATGCCTGTTATACTATCCGACATAGCGGTGCTCGCACAAAGCAATTGCACGGATGGTCGCTCCTCAACAGCCTTATTCTCCGTGCTAGTTGACGGCAGTGCCCCGTAATGTCCTTGGCTAGCGTGGGTATAGAGGTGGGGCGTCACATTATATTAATTTTATTCAATTCTGTATTGTTCACAATTCAAATATTCCTATTTCATTGCAATTATTAAATTAAATCCTTAGCCTTACATTTCCATTTCATTAACCATACAGGTTCATTCAAGACCAATTCATAAACTCGACAACATTTCACAATTTTCTTAAGTTGTCTCAATTCCACTACATCCCATTTCTTTCATCCAATCAATTTTATTTCATTTTAGTTTGATTCTCATTCAATCAAATTCCCATTCATTACAAATTTTAATTCAATTTGTTTACTTACTCAATCCACTTTAATTTTAATTCACCTTACCAATTCATTTCAGAATTTCTTTTATTAACAATGAGGCCACTTCAAATCATTTCACTCACTTAAATTTATTTACAATTCAAACCATAACTATTATAATCTAATTCCATTATCCTTCCACACTTTCAACTTTTTATTGCCAAAATTAAATCCCATACCAGAACTGGGTTTTTATTTTACTTTTCAAAATTTGAACAAACTACCAAATTTTCATCCATGCCAATACAAATTGCATTTGATTTAGTTTACTCTAGATTCATCTTCAAACTTCTCTTTATTTAATTAAGCTTACGCTAAATTCATTCTCAAACAATTCCTTTGGATTTAGTTGAGTTAAAATTTTATTCATACAATATCCTTTCAACTTAATTATATTTTCTTTCAGTTCAATCCTTTTCCAGTTCTAATTCAAGTTCAACCAAATTTTATTTCGCCAACTTAAATTCATACCATTTTCTTCACTATTTTAAATAAGAATTTAATTCTATTCAAGATTATTTATAACACAACTGAGTTTTGATTTCAATTCAATCCAAATTCAACTCAATTCCCTTTAATCTTGAATTAAATCCAATTCAATCCAATTTTATTTCTCCATATATAAGTTCAAAACTTATTTACTAACTTAAGTCCATATACCTTTTATATTTTCCTTTGCCTTATCTCAATTTACATTTCATTTAGAATTCAATTCTTAAACTTTCCATTCTTTTTATCATAACATCCATCCATTTTATTTTGGTTTTACAACTTCCATTTCCTATTCTTAAGTTCACCAACTTATTTATTTAAAAGTTTATATTGCTCATTTGAGTCATTTTCACCTTATAATCACAATTCCAAAAATATATGTAACACTTAATAGCTTAAGGATATAAATTTTCATCCCAAAATTATATATTCATTGTATATTTCAATTTTATATCCCCTTTGATTCAATTCTAATTTCAATTTTATTTTAACTTATCTCAAGTTAAATTCAAACGTATTTTTCTCACTTCCATTTACTCAAGTTAAATTTTCATTTCACAATTAAAATTTCATTTTCCCTTCTGATTTAAATCAAATTCTCTTAATAGGTTCAATAGTTGATTCATTTTTGTAACGACCCAATTTTTTGATGCCCGAAAGTCGACATCGATACGTCCACTGTATCAAATGTCACACAATCGAATGTCGGAGAACCGAACCGTTAGGGTTAAAGAAGAAGAAGATAGAAGAAAAACAGAAACAATAACAGAATCTCACATTTCGCAGCAGAACAATATATAATAGATAAAGAATAATCTTTAAAACAAAAACACGATATCAGTTTATACATCGCATTTAACAGAGTTTACAACAACACAATACAGACACTTGCAGTCTTTATAATTTGCCCATATAAAAATTGATTTGCACTAACCATACGCAACAAATAATACATAGTAAAGAGATACATCTCGCCATCCAGCTTCAACTTCTGATCTCCACAGCAACAATTTTTTGACTTTGCTCCCGAATAACTGAAACCTGACTCTAGGCTGCCCGTGTGGAAAATTATGGGCACCCAGAGTTTAGAAAGGGAATAATAAAATCCAGGTCAGTCATGAGACTGGTATGAGATCTTAAAAACAGTTACTTTTAACCATAAGAAAACAAAGGAATTAAAAGAAATCCGCAATGCTTTTTGGAAAATGAAACTACCATAAGGCCTCACGCCACACACATAATGCAAACGCAGAATTGGAGGAGATTTCTCCTTATGATAGTCAAACATGCTTAATACGCAAAATCCTTTCGATATTATTATTAGTGCATAGTGTAGAAAACATTTCGAAAGTATAATATTAATCTTAGCCAGCATAGGCATTTCGTACTTATGCCTACTATAGCTACCATGTTCAATGGCAGGTTACCGCCATATTCCATGGCAGGTTATACAACTAAAACCGTACAGGGCGCGTATTGTTTCTTTGGATTTCCAACAAATGGTCAGGCTAAGGAACTTCCTATTGCCACATGGGTACGCCTCTAGAGGGACTTCCCGAGAACCTAACCGGATCTCTGCCAATACAAGGCCGGGTTACCTCTGCAAAAATAGGTAACTACTACACGTGTATGTCATCCCCCGGTTGTAAACAACCTTTATTCGAGGATCCTCAACAACAACAATCACAAAGTAATATATATTTGCGATATTCACATAAGTTAAGTATCTGGGCTCCATACCATGATATCACTTCTATCCAGAAGGAAATGCATATACCCTAACGGGAGCTACCCCCTATAACCTTGTTGCATTCTTTCTGTTTCGACCATTCCGGGGTGTGAGGCTCGACGAAATTGCATCCAAAAAGCTACGCTTTTCACAAAAGCCATGCTTCGATCAACAAATGATCGGCAGCACTTCGTATGTCACATTACCAAATTAGGAATGTATCACTAGTAACATCAACTACATAACCTCTGAGCTCGTACGTCTCAGAGAAGGGTGTTAAGCTAAGAGAATAAATTCTCCGCCACCAACAGAAATATATTTGATAGAAATTATCTTTACATCTCAAAGTGTAACGTCAGAAACACATCCATACAAGTCCGTTTCGAGATCGAACGGAACCGAAGGCACTTCCAAAGAAGCCATTGCAATCCGAATTCACTAATCACGTCCGGAATCCCCATCACAAAGGGTGATAAAATCTTTGTACCGGAGCAACCCGGTGCAGAGACATTCGACAGGTAATCCTTTCGCTTTCGAAAATACCCGGTCTTCACACCATCTTCAATTGCAATCTCATTTCGTCGTATCGTTATTCAGAATGGGTTTTATGACACAAAGTCCTCTCTCGGCTAATCCGAATAACGAGCGCTTATTTCTAAAAATAAGTGTTCATTCGGTTTCAAACAAATCACAACATATTCCACCTTGATCTTTTAACCAAAAGACCCATCACAATCACAAAGGTTCGGTGTGGGTTTCGAATATCCATTTGGAATACGGCTCCCGGTCGCATAAAAATTCAAATGCCATTTAAAAAGGCCAATATTGATAGATGGTTATTTAACTGTCAATCATCATTCACAATATTCGCTGGATTTCAAATAATTTTCCCCTAATTATTATTATTTTCAATATATCTTTGCAAGATAAAATTTCATTTTTCAACCCTTTGAAAATAAATTCAAATCAATTTTTCGCGCTCAATCCTTTGAAAATCAGTTTCAAATCAGTTTCTCTTTACGCGGAAAACATTTCCAATATTTATTCATTTCCACTAAAAATGCCAATTTCAAATATCTTAAAATAATATAAAATACTTATTCAAAATATGCTTGGAAACATTTAAAATAACTATTTTAGAATATTTGCTTAAATATTAGTTATGAAAAATATTATACTAATATTTCATATAAAAATTCAAGTCCAAAAACTAATTTTAAAATAAAATTACTAGATAGAGTATAAATATTTAAATAACAATTTTCTAAATCAAAAATCAATTTAATCTTTAAAATAATCCCTTATATAAATAATTAAATAAAATTTTACTTTAAAACCATTTCCAAAACTAATTTCTCCAACAATATTATTTTAAAACCAAATCTAAAACTTTTAATTTTATTTCAAAAGCTATTTTTTAAAATATATTCAGCTTTTAGGGAAAATACACTTTTATTCCAAAATGGTCCATTTAAACCAATTAATAAACCCTTCTCGGTTTATTTTAAATTTACATTCCAAATCTGCAAATTCCTTTTCACACCCTTAAAAAATAAACCAATATTTATTTTTAAAACAATTTCTCTTTCTTTTATAAATTCCCATTGTGAATTTACATTTCCAAATATGAACTGATATACGAATTTTAAATCGATTTCCAAATATCACCTTCAAACCAAATCAAATCCCAATTTGATTTCCAATTTATTTCAAACACAAAATCAAATTCCAATTTGATTTCCCCAAATTAATTTTCCAATATCAAATCAATTTCAAATTGATTTCCCAAATTATTTCCAAAACACCAAACCAAATTTCGAAATCGATTCCTACGATTTATTCTAACTCCAAATTAATTCCCGAATCAATTTCTAAAATTAATTTCAACTCCAATTAATTTCCAAATTTAATTTCTAAATTTATTTCCTTTTGAAATAAATTTCTTTATCTCTTTCAAATATTTAAAATACGTATCTTAAATAAATTCTTCAACTATTAAGCAACATTACTCGAAATTCCTTTATTAACATATTTTCCCATATTTTTGGAATTTATTCAATGAGTTTTCAAAGATAAAACTTTATCTATTTAAACTTCCTTCTTTAAAAATCACCCAATTCCTTTGAATGAATTTATTATAAATTTTCTACCCAAATTTCAATATTAAATTTTTATTTATTTCTGGTATCCTACGATACAAAAAATATGTACGGCTAAATTACAGTCTTCAACGGTTTCAATCACAAATAATCATATACAGATTATAATTAATCATAACACAACATACGAAACAAATTAAATATCTGAGGAATCAAGTTGGATCCCTCCAACTTGTTTTCCTGCATCCACAGACGTTAGAACAACAATTAAATATCAATTCCACTTCGAGGTGGAATATCGCGGTATATGGGATTGATAAAAATATCATCCGCTATTATGCGGCGCAAAGGGTCTTATCCGCTATATAATGCGGGAAATCAACAACTCCAAATACATATATAATACCAATTGCACTTCGAGGTGGAATATCGCGGTATATGGGTTTAATATAATAACCTCCGCTATTATGCGGCGCATAATGTCTAAACTAATATAACTAATAATAAATTAGTTATCCAAGCACACAATCATTCAATTTAAAATTTAATTATTTAAAATTTAAATCAAAAAATTTGATTGAGTGAGAAGATCTCACCTTAGCTTTCGTTTTGCAATCCATTCCCAATCCAGCTTATTTTCACGATTTCTAGACCTTGTATAAAAATTTATACAATTTATTAATATCCGAATAAATTGAACAATTTATTTTCTTTTAATAAATTCAATTAACCTGTGATTTTATTTTAAACTATACTTTTTATTTTAAATCAATTCCTTTTAATAATTTATATAACAAAAATTAAAATTAAAACTAATTTCCTTTTAAATAAATTAATCAACTAAAAATCTAGTTTAAACAAATTTTTCCCTTTTTTAAAAATATCTTTTTAGTAACTAAAAATATTTAGATAAGTTTATTAAACAAGTTAACCCTTCTAATACATTGTTTAAAAATAACTGACAAATTTAAAATGTGTATATATTTGTATCACTTTAAAATTGAACAAATCCAATCTTTGTATAAATTCCTATGTTTCCAAAGTCTACAAAATTCTCCAAATATTTTTAAAATATGTGTATGTGTAAATATGGATACTTTATATTATACTTCTCTCTACTGTATACATATACATATATAAATCTAAAAATTTAAGAAAATGAATCTCTTTATAAACTTACCGTTTCTGATTTATATATACTTTTCAATAAATAACCTATAGGATTTCTTTTGTTTTCTGATTTACAAAATATATTGGAATTAGATTAAAACAAACAGGATCGCGAATGCCTCACTACCGAGCTCCAGAGACTCGAGCCCAAACCATCGCGAACCCTAGCTCAAATTGCAATCGATTGCGGCTGCCGTGACTCCAATTGTTGCTGCCGACTTCCAAATCACCATCGCAGCCTTCCCCATAACGTTGCATCTCGACCAGAGCCCTTCCATCGCCTCGCAAATTGGTCGAGACCACGAACGACGTGCCTACGCTCGAGCACACTCCCTACACTTCGTTCACCAACCCATGATCGCAACGAATTCGCCTCGATACCCAAGTCATGAAGTTTGCCGCGCATGCCACTGCCATTGAATTCGAGGCCTCCGAGAACCCATCGCGCGCAAAGCAATGCTCGAGAACCCACGTGCCCTTGCGCGCGCTTGTGTGTCGCTACCACCATCGACGAACTGTCGAGCTAAACCTATCGTGGAGAAGTGAGCCGCCATTTATTTTGATTTTGAACAATTTGATTTTTTATTTTTTTAGAGAAGAATGGGCTCGGCTATTTGATTTTTTTATTTATTTTGTTTTAAACGTTTTCGTTTTCTTCCTGATTCTTGCCTTTGAACGAATTTTAAAAATTTACAAACACGTGTAAACATTTTCAAAAAGAAGATAACACGTGTTTGAAAATTTTCAACGTGTCTGTTTGCTCAATATATGTGAATATATATATATATATATATATATATATATATATATATATATTCAAATTCAAATCGCTTCGATAAGCGCAACCCAAAATCTCGATCTCCAGTCTAGGCATGCCGCCAGGCGTTTATAATGTTAAACTCCTATTCCTAACGCAATGAAAAAGGTTTCGGGTCCAAATTTGATCAGATGGAGAAGATAGCTTTTTTGGATCAGTCAAAACATTGAATATTCAATTTAAATTTCAGCGCGTTTGCTTATCGTAGGGCCAAAATGATCACTCCAAACACTAAGAAAATTGAAATCTGAATAATACAATATTACGGATCCAATAGAATAGGTTTTGTCAAATTCCAAGACTGTGCCTTGGTAGATTATTTTTAAATATCGATTTAAACGATATAATTTCAAAACTGAATAAAACATTTCCAAATTCAATTTTGAAGCTTACATTATCTTTAGTATTATCAATATAGATTTTCTAAGCCTTTGAATTATTTTAAATCGGCTTATAATTGAAGATTCAAATTTTTATCCATCTTCAATAAATTAAATTTAACAATTAATTGCCAAATTCATAGTTAAAATTGAAACTCAAGCTTAAATTAACGATTCCGATATTTGAAATCAATTAAATATTTCAATTTCAAACGTCGAAAATTCTGGGCTATCACAATTTTAACTTTCACATTTTTAAACAGAACTTTCCAGAATTAAAATGCCCGGTTTTATTTCAAAACCATTTTGAAATAATAATCAACACATACCCACTTGGTATATCAAATCAAATCTCCGAATTCCAAAATACTTGGTTTTACCAAAACGAATTTCCCTTTCGAAATTTCTAAAACCACTTTTATACCCAACAAGTCCAAACAAATATCATAACCAATCACCACGGAAGCAATCCATCACTTAAGAAACTCGAAAATGAATACTGATGACGTGACCATCATCATCAAGATTATTTTCCAAAGACTGAAGTGAGTTCAATGCTTCCTTACTTCCACAAATTCATTTCAAAACAATTTCCATTCAAAAATATTTCCTAAAATAATACTCCATTATTTCCTTCAAATTTTTAGTAAACATTTCCACCATTTCAAGATTTATATTCCCAAACATTTTTGTTTTAAACACTTTTCAAAATTTTCTAGATTTAAATTCTGGTTTAATTTAAATTTAGTTATTCTTCTTTTGTATAATTTATACTTATAGAATTTTATTTGGTTATAGCCATTTCAAATTTTGGATCAAATTTTAGATTCTTATTTGATTAAGATATCCACGTCCAAAACAATCAAATATATATAACAATTTCAAAAAATTATTTCTTTTATATCAAAATATAATTTTGGGTAAAATTATTTCATTTACCCACTTTAAAAACAATACTATGTTGGTTTATCTTGTTAAAGAGTTTAGAAAGCCCTATCGATACGGTTGTACCTTCCGTACCGACCAGAATTCATAAACACTCAACCGATAAGCTAACACAGTATAGAAAAAAAATTGTGTTCACTAACAAGTATGCTTTTATATCTATTAATACACTAACTCATTATAGAGTTCTATTGACTCTGTTTAATGGGTAATTTCCCCACCAGAGCCAAGGTTATCGCCAACCTAAGCTCTGATACCAAATGTGACGATCCACCATTCTCGACCCTTGAAAATCGACACAAATTACTCCACGGTATAATATGCCGACGATCAAGTGCCGGAAAAGATAGATTGTTGAGGAAATAGAAAGAAGGTAGAAGAAAGAAGGAACTAACAATAATAGAATCTCACATTCATAGCGAAACAAAATATAATAGTCAATAACAGATCTTTACACAAAATGAAAACTATATCTGTTATATACAATGTATCATCAGAGTATATCTCAAACAAACAACATTTATCAGTCTGACAACATCAATAATCACCGCAGCGGAAATAAAAAAGTATGGATAATACGTATCGGACTCCAGCTCCTCTCCTGAGCTCCACAGCATCCTATCCTAAATATATAACACTCGATCTGACCCAAGCATTATAATGAAATAACACCCAAGTCAATCTGGAATACCAGTTGATAAAAATACACCCAAATTGATTATAAAAGTTTTCAAACATCATTTGAAAACAAAAGCATCTCGTAAGACCACGCCACAAATTAACATGTCGGGTTTTACCTTACGATAGATAGAACATTTCTTATAAAATCCTCTGATATATTAATAGTGTATATATACAAATACTTATTAAATAGCCGAAATTGTTACATTTACTAAATTCCAGCTACTAGCCACAATCGTGGGTAACACAAACAAAACTTGTAAAAGGCTCGTAGGGAGAATGGATTTTCAACTAATGACTAGGCACTGGGGTACCACCTGTCATAGTACGTGGCCTAGATCACCGTACCGAGGACCACTCCCGATCCCCTGCAACACAAGGCCAGGACTACCCCTTAATGGATAATCCTGAGTAAAATCACCCCACGGTTAGGATCAGCAACCGCACCACTAAGCTGAATAAAAAGGGACATCTAGACAGGGATGATCTCACCCTAATGGGTGCTACCCACCTAGCCTTGCTGCATAACCCCTAATTTTCAGTCATTCCCGGTTGATGGCTTGAGGCTAAGCGTTACCTTTTAGAACGTTTCACTTAGAATGCCCATCGTCCACCTGACGACGTTCCGAAAGCATTCATCCATATAAGTCTGTCCCGGTTCGAACGGAACCAAAGACATTACTCCTACTACATCCATTTGGAAACATCTCAGGATTAGTAGCGACTAGCCCTTGCACTTCACTGCTCCATCTTCGACTCCGAACTCCTTTTTCTCCATGAAAACATACAAACCGGATCGAAGTGGTTTTCGAGAAATAAATCTCAACCTCACTCTCTTCGAAACGATCAACGCAGTGGCCAATATTGATAGTCGATGATTAACTATCAATTAACATTCACACACAACCATCAAACAATAAATAATTTCCCCAAATTATTTATTTTCCTTAAAAATATCTTGCAAGATATATTTCTCTTTTCAAGCCCTTTTGAAAACAGTTTTCAAACCCAGCTCTTCTCATGGAATAAATTCTCAAATCTTTACTTCCTATGAAAACATCCAAGTACCAATACTTAAGATTTAAAATAATTTAAATTCTTTATTCTTGAAAATACATTAAAATGTTTATATTAAAACTACTTACATACTTAATTTAAAATATATAATTTTAAAAATATTTCAAATAAAACTGCTTATAAAATATAAACAATTTTTCTTCAAAATAATGTTAAGTCATAATAAATTTTAAAATAAAGTTATGAAATCCTATACAAGTTTCAATTAAAACTTTAACCAAACTATCTTTAAAATAAATCCATTTTATAAATATAAATATTAATAATATTCCTTTAAAACAAAATACCAATTAACCCTTTAAATAATTATTACTATAACTAATTTAGTAAATATTAACTTTTGAAATGTAGAACTTAAATAAGAGTTTTCTTAAAAGCATTCTTTTAAAATCAAATTTTAAACTTTTAACTTTTACTTAAAAATCTGCTTTAAAACTTGCTTGGCTTTTTAGGGAACTACACTTCTGTTTTCAGGATAAACCAAAGCATCCTTTTGTATATCCTACACAATTTTCCTCAATTCAAATTTACGTTTAAATCCCGTAAATTCCTCCAACACTATAAAAATAAACCCTCTTTTTATTTTTAAACACACTTCTATTTCCTGAAATATCACTTTCAAAGTATATGCTTAAAATATTTTAAATAAAGCTTCTAGAAATTACTTAATTGAAAATAATACATAAGGAAATATATAAAGGTTTTCTAAGCAATTTAATCCAATTTAAATTTTAAAATAAAGTTATTAAATTAAATATTTATATTATAATTTCCTTTTGAAAACTTAATACTACTTTACTTTTTAAAATAATTAAATACCATAATTGCTTAAATAAATGTTTACTTATACTTTAAATACTTTAAACAATTAAAATAATATTTTTTTCTCTAAAATATTCTAAAACACAATTTAAATTGCCAACTTATAATTTGAAAGCTTTTCTTTGA
Source organism: Allium cepa (assembly GCA_030765085.1). Classification (NCBI taxonomy): domain Eukaryota; kingdom Viridiplantae; phylum Streptophyta; class Magnoliopsida; order Asparagales; family Amaryllidaceae; genus Allium; species Allium cepa. Next base: position 41,496,904 of record CM060946.1, read on the forward strand.
AACATACCAAATTTCCATGAAAAATGCGCTATCCATCCTTTAAAGATAATCTCATCTTTACTTTTAAACCAATTATACCTTTCTTATAGAATTTCCCACCGGAAATCAATATTTCCAAATTTATCCACTGATAAATATACCAATTTATTTATAAACCCAATTTATAAATTTTCGTTTCTCATTTCCATTCCAATCTTAGTTTCAAAACCATTTACAAATTTCAACCCAATTTCTCGAATTTAATCCCCTTAAATTCATTACTAAAAAAATTCCTTTCATTTTCCTTTAATCTCGATTTATTTATTGATATTTTTTTAAATACCAAATTATATTTATCCAACCATAACACAACATAACAAGATCCAAATCAATTTATCATAGGATATCAATGAGATATATAACAGAATATAAATAAAATTTCTATTTGTGAGGAATCTAGTTGGATCCCTCCAACCTGTTTCCCTGCATCCACAGATATTAGCACAACCAATAAATAATGATTCAATCTGATAATAATTATCATATTCAGCTAAACAACCAATCAAATATTTAAATATTAGCTATTTAAATTAACTGGTATCCAGATGTGAGTGAGATTAGCTCACCTTGAATTTGGACGAGCGTTCAAATTTTAAATTAAATCGAACGGCGTTCAATTTAACCTAAATTTTTACTTGCTCAGAATGATTCCAGAATTGCTCCACTGCGTAGTACCCATCGCTGCGATTCCGGCACTTCTTGTTTCGTTTGAATCTGATAATAAACGTACGAGATATGAATTTTATTAGTTCAATTACGAATTTAAAAAAAAATTCCTTCTTTTTTTTATTATTACCAACAAAATCGTGACCGTCCTCCCCAAGAAGAAAATCAAGGCCGCACGCATCATCTTCCTCATCATGCTCGTTCCAGTCGAAACCGAACCCATTGGCCGCCACTAGGGTTTCAAACCGCTCCATCTTTACTCGCATATACGACGATCCATCACCTCCACGTCGAAGCTCCACACGGCGCGCGCCCCTGGCCAGAAAACGAGCAAGCTCGGTCAACCTATACCCTAGAAAATCGTGCACGAACGGAAAACATACGGGCTCAATAACTCCCTCCATGCGACGCTAAAACCCATACCACCGTTGAATCTGAAGCTCCCGACGAGCTCTTCGATCTTCCAGTTGGAAGTTTTTGGTATAGTTGAGTGGATGGAGAGAAAATTGGAGGAGAAGGCAAGATTTTCTCATCCATTTAAATGCTATAAACGGTGGCTCGAGAATTAGGCTAGGGTTTGGCCGGTAAACGTATATATATACGCGTAATCTAATTATATTATTATTAAATGCATTTTTAAACAATTTTCTCAAACGATCTCCAAACAACGCGTGTCGACAGGCGATTATAATGTTTTACCCGCATTCCAAACACAATGCAACATGTTTCGGAGGCTAATTCGATCATATGCGCGAGTTACAGAGAAATAAATGATCAATTTTAAATTAAATCGATTAAAATAGTTTCTATTCATTTTGAGCTAACAGGGTCAAATGACAACTCCGATTGCTACGAAAATTGAAATCCGATAATATCTAACTATTACGGATCCAATGGAACTAGTTTCATCGAATTCCGAGACTGTGCCCCGGAAGGGCTATTTTAACTCGTCGATAAATTCGAGCGATTTTCAAATTCGTCGAAATCACTTAAAATTTCACCTTTAAAATTTTATTCACTCTATTATAAATCGTATAGAATTTACATTCACATTAGAAATCATTCTGATTCAGTTAAATCAAAATCTGAATATTCACATTATTACTCTGTTAAATCACGTTATTAAATTAATATAAAAATTTCAAATATTAAACTTATCGACGTTAGATTCCATCCAAAGGCCCAATATTATAATTCTAATCCAAATAGACCTTAAATAAATTTAAGAAACCATTTCCATTCTATTTTCCTCCAGATTCACAAATTATTTCAATTTCAAATAGTTAATTATTATTCAAATTCAATTGAATTATCATATTTGAAACTATAACTCATTTTATTAATTTAACCAAAATCTTTTCATTCAAAATCCACATTTAACATTTAAAATGAATTAAATGTTAAAAATTAATGACTAGAAATTCTGGGTCGTTACAAAACTCGTGCATGTGTACGAGCCAACGTCGATGCTCCGGCCACTGCCTTCATCATCCACCTGTCACTGGTGACTTCATCGATAACCCCGACCGTCCAACATCCACAAATTCGCCGTGTTTCGAAATCGAGTAGAATCGAGCAAACCTGGAATCCAACTCCAGTCACAAAATCAACTCGCCTGGTCACCGTCGTTTGTCTGCCATCACACCACCGTGCCCAAAGCTACATCAGACATCACGCAACGATACCCCTTTCTTCGGTCAAGCTCGATTCACCACCGATGGCGAACTCGACTCGATTTTTATACTGACCAAAATGGTTTCTCAGCCTTATTTCACCATCAGTACACCACTACGGCCACTAGAAAATTCCTCCCCTATTTTTTCGTTGATCCTTGATGCTTCAGCCTTCTCCGACTCCAACCCCAATGATGACTGCTATGCCGATCATCGGCAATTAACGAAAACAAGTTTCCCATATAACTCGCGATTTCCCTTAATTTAACAAACTAGAAATCCTGATTTTTCTCTTAAAATTCATTGTTTACAAATACTAACCAGGTTATCAAATCCAAATGTGAAATCAAATCATTTGGTTTTTCTGTTAAATGTTTGTTCATCACTATTTCATCTATTAAAAATTATTGCTTAATGTATATGCTTGTAAATTATTTTTAAAAATAAATTCACATCATTAAAAAAAAATTCAATTTAGAAATTATAGCCTAAAACTTATTGGAGATGAAGGAATTGAAATTTTTAACATATTGTTGCCTGTGAGTTTTTAAAACAGAGAGGTGCTTCTGGGTATACACAAACATGCATACAGATGTTTGCATATATATACATATATACAAGGACATGCAAGCATATTCACACTGTTATTCAAGCACAATTCATATCATACTTCCAACACAGATTCAAACACTAAGAAACATAACAGGGTCAGTGTGTTTGCTCACCTGAGGGATGAAGACAGAAGACACAAAGCCTGGGAAAAGATGTTGAAAAAAACTGGAAATGCATTTTAAATTTGATCTGAAACTTTAGTATGTTGCTTTGATGTTGAACTTGGACTTTAATCTGCTGCTTCAGGATGAGGGTTGAATTGTTTCCAACTCTGTAACTTAATTTACTTACACGTTTTAAGGTTTGAATTTGAACCTGACTTTGTTTCAGGTTTTTTTCTTTCTGATTTATAGCTTTTGAAAACTGAGAATGGAACTGATTTTGAACTTGTTGCATGCCTTAATTCAGGTTGCAGTTTGATGGCTTCATTTTAGAATTTTGCTTGATCTTTGTACAATAGAGACAGATTTTGATCTTTTTCTTTAATTCTTGTTTTATCTGGAGATGATCATAATATTGAATCCTTGCTTATTTTTTTCTAGAGTTGAATCTTTACATCTTCAGTTAAACTGAAGTGCATTGATCTACCACTTGAAACAGTTTTAAAAACTATTGTTTTTGATTCAGGTTTTTATTTTCTGGTTTTGTTAATGAATGAATAAAATAGAAGTGGAAATATTTTGTATAACCTTGTTTTTAATTTATTTATAAATTTGAAAAAAATAAAGACACTTCTAAATTTTATGTTCAAAGGACTTGTTTATTATGTGTTGTATAAGACTTACAAATGTTTACACAAGTTGTTATATTTTTATAATTGTCAAAATAATGAACTTTTATGTTTTAAACCCTTTATAAATTTTGTTCTAATCCTTGATTTATCAATTTGTATAAATTATGCAATACATTTTCCATTTATTTTAAATGTATACAAAACTAAATTTTATTTCAAGTATAAAGGAAATGTTTTAAAGATCAACTAACTTAATTACATATACACATATATTTTCAATTTATATAAAAGAAAGTATTTTAAAACTTTTTATTAATTCTTGTTTTACATTTTAAATCCAAGTTATTATGAATATTTATATTTATACATTTTCTATCATTAACACTTATATAACTTTTTAAGGAAAATATTTTTTAAAACTTAATTTCTATAATAAATCTAATTTATTTATAATAATTTACATTTTTAATTTTTTTTCACAAATCAAAATTTTATTTAAAATTTAACTTTCAATCTATATATATATATATATATATATATATATATATATTCATAAATATATTTATTTAAAATTTCAAATTAATTCACAATCCAATTTATAATAAATATTTTATTCAAATTTTTTTTCCAGATTTCCAATTAGAAATTCTATTTAAATTAAAACTCCATTTATACACATATATAAATAAACACATATCTTTATTTATTTAATCTTTATTCTTTTATTAATTGAAAATAAAATGTATTAAAATCCAATATTTTGAATTTCAATTCCTAGATTGAATAGAAAAATAAATTTATAAATATAAATAAATATCAAAACATATCCTTATTAATTTGGAAAAATTAGAATTAATTCACCATTAGATTCCCAATTCAACATTAATTACCAAATTAAATTTTACCACAAAAATTGGGATCGTTTCATTCGTGGTAGTGGTTGTTAATCAACATCTAGTCGAGTAAAGAGGGCCGCGATAATTAGGGTTTACGGCGGCGATAGGTTCTTAGTTGCGAACGTGAATGGGGAGGAAGAAGAAAAAGGCGTGCGGGCCAGATCTTGTTTTCGTGGAACGAACGGCCTTGATTGAGTAGGGTTTTAAAATAAAAAAATAAAAAAATAAAATTTTGTAAATTGGTTTTATATAAATTTGTATAAACTTTAAAACATCATAACTTCTTCATAGGAGGTTCGTTTTTGACGAAATAAGTTGTATTGCGACCGTATTGACGAGCACTACATTCTAGAGTTGGTTTGGAGCTGATTAGAGCTAGTGAAAATTTTGGGTAAACTTAAACGCTTGTTTAATTTTATTCAAAATAAAATACTACAATTGCTATTGGAACCAAAGTGAGTACAATTCACTCTTTCTAACTTGCTTATATATTTATATAAGTGAGAATAAATTTATTTATGATGATTGATGATTGTTTGGATGATATATAATATATTATCTATATATTGATGGGTATTTGATATATTCATGCCTATTGGAGCAGATGAGACCCTATACGTTCCCGTGTATAAGCTGATGACCTTCGCTCTGCCTCGAAGCAGACATTGTACACATATTTTCTAATATGTATATTTGATGCAGGTGAAAGGTTGGGGGATCCAACTGGATTCCACTCCAGTGTTGACTTTTGTTTACAAATATTGATATATGTGCTGTTATCATGTGATATATGATGATTTGGATGCCGTGATTGATGTATTAAGTGTTGTTACAGCATTCGGGCGTATTTTTGGTAAATTAAAAAATATTAAAGCGATGATTTCAAATTGAAAAGGAATTTCAAGTGATTTGGAAAATTGATGTTTTATTAATTTTCGAATTGTTTAGGAAATGAATTTATTTTAAATAAGTAAAAGTTATAATTTTTATGTTATAAAAATTATGATCTTTGTGAAATAAAATCAAAATGTGATTTTTGAAAGTGGAGTTAACTATTTTGTAAATAGTTTAAATTAAGATTTTTTTTGGATTTATTATAAATGGTTTATGTATAAGATTTATAAAATTCAATTTTTATAAATCAAAATAATGCAATTATAAGGGAGTTTTGTAAGCATTAAAATGAAGTTATGAATGAATCTTATAAGTAAATAAGATTATAAATTGATGAAGTTATAAAAGAATAAATTGGCAAATAAGAGATTTATAAGTAATTAACTTATAATTTGGATTTTGGAATGTAAATTATATATATATATATATATATATATGGAATTGGTTAATAAAGGAATTTTATAAATGGAAGTTTTTATAAAATATAAATGGGAATTATAAACATTGTTTTATAAATACGAAATCAAATGAATTTCATAAGTTAAATGTGAATAAAGGGATTTTATTCACTATTTTGGACAAAGGATAATCCTTTAATTAAATATGTAGAAATAACGAATTTGGTTAGGAATTATATTCATGATTTTTAACAGTGGATAATCCTTTAATAAATGTGTAGAAACCTTGAATTTGGATAAGAGAATTATATTCATGATTTTGGACAGTGAATAATCTTTTAAATTAAATAAATGATTTGAAAGTCGTATTGTTAAATGGAATTAAATGGTTGAAGATATTTTAAAATGTGTTAAGTACCGAATATATAGATTTCAACATTCATTATTGAAATAGACGTTTTCGAGAAGTACAGGAAATGATGAACTATAACACTGTTGTTATAGTAAATGGTTTTCGAAAGGAGATGTTTTGTATAGTATATGGTATTTATATATCTATCTCATTATCAAATCCATATACTAATGATTTTGGGTGGTCGTAATGATGTTTTACGCAACATTCGTTTTGATCCAAATAAATATGTTTAAGGGAATGTTTTTCTTAAAGAGTAAAATATATACTTAATTCTGATTTAGGTATATGTAATATTTCTAAGTGTTAAAAATAAAGAGATTAGTGAATTACTTATTATTAAGTATATGGAAATGTTCTCCAATATAGAAAGTTAAAATGGTTTGAGAATATATCTTTTTAAAGATAATTGAAATGAATGTTTGGCAAGTGATTTAACTAATAAAGGATTAATAAAATGGCCTAGTGATTGCTTATGGTGCTAAATATTGGTTTATTTGCTTTGATAGTTAAATAACTAACTATCAAATTGGCTATTTTAGTACCTCGACTTGATATGAGAACTATTTAGTCGTACACTTAGTACGTAGCCTTCTGTGTAGGCTTGATTATCATTTGTGTTGAGGATGTTGATTCGCGTAGTGCGGAGTATTACTCCAATCTATCGAGCTTCCTTCTTGGCCGAAGGATAGCAAGTTGAAAGTTGGAGACGTGATAAGTCTATGAGACTTAGTTTCCGCGTGAGGTTGAAAAGCGCTTTTGCATTGTTGGTGCGAAGAGACCGAGATCTGAAAACCACTTCGGACTAACATTTATGTGACGATTGTGCTAGTTTATTGTGGCAATATTGATATTCAGGATTTTCACAATGGAGGACTACTTATTGATCGTTTGGGGTTAAAATCTCAATATACATATAGTAGTAGTAGTCTCTTCATTATGAAATATCCAATGCAAAGACAATTTGCTACTAATTCTAGGGATTTTCCGACAGAATGTGGTAGGAAAGTACCTTCGGTCTGTCCTATTCCTGAACAACTTATATGGATGTTTGTCTGACATTGCATTTCTAAAGATTATGTACACTGGTTTTCAAAAACGTACATCATAGGCGGCGGAGAAAGCAACTTCTCTTAGCTTAACACCCTCTTTAAGACATACGCTTAAGGTTGTATCTTTGTGGAAGGCAATTAGTATTCAATGGAAATGGCTGTGTGACATTCAAAGTGATGTTATATGTAATATGTGAAAGGTAATCATTACCTCAGGCCTCATCAACTGGAAATGACTGAAACATGGTTAGATGCGGTAAGGCTAAGTGTGTCACTCCTAATTAGGATATGATCATCCTTTTCTAGATATATTTCTTCCCGCTATGACAAAATATAATTAACGTGTAAAAATAGTCATTTTTGACACAATATCGAATTTCGACAAAACTTGTTTCATTGGATCCACAATGTTATATTATTGTAGTATTTCAAATTTCGTGTCAATCGGACTTACGATTTTGCCGTGGGAAACTGAAATGCGTAGAAAATTTGTTTAAGTAAATTTTAGATTTAAATAAGTCGATCTGAAAGCCAATCTTCCAAATACAATCAAATTGGCTCCTGATATATATTACATTGTGTCCGGAATAGGGGTACAACATTATAAATGCCAGACGGCAGCTTCGTTTAGAGTTCGAAAAATTTTCGGGTGAATATTGTCGCGAAATTTTCTATATAAGGCCACATTTTCTTCAATTTGCAAAACATTAGGGTTTTAAACCCTAGCCGCTGCCAAAATATTTCAATAGCATGAAAACATTGATCTTCATCCTTTGCGATCTCCTCATCCATCCACTTTCATCGAAAACTTCCAATTACAATATTAAAGAGCACATCGAGATCTATGAAAGGGACAGCGGATTAAGGATCTTAAGGCTAATTTAACACTAGAGGGGGGTGAATAGTGTTTAATGAATTCTAAGACTTATATGAACTAGATTGAAATTATGACACAAACAAATGTAGAACATAATCACAGAACAATCAAAAAATCAAACAAAATGCAGAGAGTAAATAAAAAGTAGAAAGTGAATTACTTATTATTAAATAAGTATATGGAAATGTTTTCCAATATAAAAAGTTGAAATGATATGAGAATATATCCTTTTAAAGTTAATTTGAAGCGAATATTTGGCAAGTGATTTAACTAATAAAAGGGCCTAGTGATTGCTTATTGTGATAATTGTTTGTTTGCTTCGACAGTTAAATAACCGACTATCAAATTTGGCCATTTTAGTTCCTCGACTTGATGTGGGAACTATTTAGTCATACACTTAATACGGAGCCTTCTATGTAGGCTTGACTATCCTTTGAGATTGTTGATTCAGGTAGTGCAGAGTATTAATCCAATCTATCAAGCTTCCTTCTTGATCGAAGGATAGCAAGTTGAAATTTGGAGACCTGATAAGTCTATAAGACAGTTTCTGTATGAGGTTGAGAAATGCTTTTGCGTTGTTGGTGCGAAGAGATGGAGATCATATTTATCTGAAAACCACTTCGAACTAACATTTATGTGACTATTATGCAGGTTGGTTGTGATGATATTGATATTCAGGATTTTCATAGTGGAGGACTGCTTGTTGATCGTTCAGGGTTAAAGTCCCAATATATGTGTGTGTATATATATATATATATATATATATAGTAGCAGTTGTCTCTTCGTTATGAAATATCCAATGCAAGGACTATTCGCTACTGATCCTATGAATTTCTCGATAGGATGCGGTAGGAAAGTACCTTCGGTTTGTCCTGTTCTTAGACAACCTGTATGGATGTTTGTTTGACATTGCATTTCTAAAGATTATGTACATTGGCTTCTACAAACGTACATCAGTGGTGGTGGAAAAGGCAACTTCTCTTAGCTTAACACCCTCCTTGAGACATACGAGCTTAAGGGTTGTTCTTTTATGGGAGGCAATTAGTAGTCAACGGAAATGGTCACATGGTATTCAAAGTGATGTGACACGTGATATGTGAAAGGTAATCGTTACCTCAGGCCTCATCAACGGGAAGTGACCCAAAATAGAGTTAGATGCGATAAGGCTAAGTGGATCATTCCCAATTAAGATATGATCATCCTCTTCTAAATATATTTCTTCCTGCTATGACATTTGGGATATAAATTATTGTGGTTTGTATGCTATGAGGGCCCTCGGAAAGGTCAGTAACGACCGGGGGATGACATACTCGGTACTACTTAGTTACAAAGTAGGCTGGCCTTGTTTTGGTAGAGGGAAGATGTTCTATGCCTTGGGACATCCATCTAGAGGTATGCCCATCGGAAGGTGGTCCCTTCACCTGGTCATTTGTATGGAAATCCAAACTCCGCTACGTGCCAGCCATTTTGATTGTATTACCCATTTTGGGCTATATGCTGGAATTTAATCAATGTAACATTTTCGGCTCTGATTAATATTATTTTTGCAATAGACACTATTATAATATAAGAGAATTTGGTCGGAAATATTTTAATTATCGTAAGGCAAAAACATGTCCATGTTTTGTGTGGGCATGTCTTACGAGATACTTTTGTTTATAAAGAAAAAGTTTGGTAATCAAATAAATTCAATTGAGTGTGTTTCTCATGCTAGTTTACCAGACTGATTCGGGTATTTTTCCCTTTCAATGCTTGAGTCAGACCGAGTATATTTTCAGGTTCAGATTTGGTGCTTTTGGAGCTTCAGTAGGCGAGCTGGAGATTTTTATTTTCGCATACACGTATCAGTTTTGATTATCCGCTTTGCGCATTGTTGTTTGTTGTTGTATATTATCAGCAATTGTGAGGACATGTTATTATGTGTCAAAGTAAATGGAGATTTGAGAAAGAAGAAATGAAGAGCAAAATCATGTATCAGTTATTCATTACACAGATTCGTACATGTTTATATACAACATCTTGTAATCCTATTTACACACACATGCGGGCTTTAAGCCTTATTACACACAGTCATGGGCCGAAGCCTTATTGGGCTGAGAACACAAGTATAACATGAAATATGTATAACACCATTCAACACAGATCAGATAACACTCCCCCTCAAGTTGAAGCATACTTATTAATCATGCTCAACTTGCTGCAAAGGTAATCCACTCTCGCACCACTCCACGCCTTGGTGAATATGTCAGCCAGTTGATCTCCAGATCTGACAAACCCAATTACGATCAAACCCTGTTGTATCTTCTCGCGAATGAAGTGACAATCCACTTCGATATGTTTGGTTCTCTCATGGAATACTGGATTAGAGGCAATATGAATTGCTGCTTGGTTATCACACCATAATTTCGCTGGCAACTTTGGTTTCAAACTTATCTTAGACATAAAGTGATTTATCCACATTAATTCACAAATAGCATTAGCCATACCTCTATACTCTGATTCAGCACTGGACCTAGACACCACATTTTGTTTTTTACTTTTCCATGAGACTAAGTTACCTCCAACAAATACACAAAATCCAGAGGTTGATCTTTTATCTGACCTAGACCCTGCCCTGTCAGCATCCGAGAAAGCTTCTATCTCCTCATGTCCATGATTAGCATACACAATGCTTGTCCCACTGTTCCTTTTAAGTAACATAGAATTCGTTTTAGAGCATTCCAATGATGAATAGTTGGAGAACTCATGAATTGACTCATGACACTGACTGAAAAAGCAAGATCTGGCCTTGTTACTGTCAAGTAATTCAGTTTACCCACTAACCTCCTATATTTTTCTGGATCATTAAATAGTTCACCCTCATTTGTCAAACTGATATTGGTAATCATAGGAGTAGTACAAGGCTTTGCACCTAATTTTCCAGTCTCGGTTAACAAATCAATGATGTATTTTCTTTGTGACAAAAAGATCTGCCCATTTTCTCTTATCACTTCAATACCCAAGAAGTACTTTAACTCACCAAGATCTTTTGTATGAAATTGTTTTTGAATAAAAACTTTAAGATCTGAAATTCCTTTCCTACCACTTCCAGTAATTACAATATCATCTACATATACTACTAACAATATAATTCCTTCTTTTGAATTTCTATAGAACACAGAATGATCAAAATTGCTCTTGGTTATGCCAAATGCTTCAATCACTTGACTGAACTTACCAAACCATGCGCTTGGACTTTGTTTCAGTCCATACAAGCTTTTCTTTAGTCTACATACCTTTCCTTTCTCCCCCTGAGCAACAAACCCAGGTGGTTGCTCCATATATACCTCTTCAATCAAATCCCATGAAGAAAAGCATTTTTGATATCAAGTTGATGCAGTTTCCAGTCATATGTCGCTGCTAAAGAGATAAACAATCTTATGGACGTCATTTTAGCCACTGGAGAGAAGGTTTCTGAATAATCTGTCCAATAAGTTTGTGCATATCCTTTTGCAACCAACCTAGCCTTTAGCCTAGCCACTGACCCATCTGGGTTAACTTTAACTGAGAACACCCATTTACACCCTATCACCTTTCTATTATCTGGTAGTTGAACCAAATTCCAGGTTTTATTATGATCCAAAGCTTCAATCTCTTCTAACATTGCTTTTTGCCATTCTGGTTTAGACAATGCCTCTCCAACATTTTTTTGGAATAGAAACAGTATCAAGATTGGAAATAAAAGTGTAACTTGCTGGATATAGTTTATCATATGATACAAAGGAGGATATAGGATATGTACATTGACGTGTACCTTTTCTAAGTGCTATTGGTAAATCAAGACTGGGATCATGTGCTGGAATTTCCTCATTATCAGATTCTTGTAAATTTGTTTCTACCCTTTGATTTAGTTCACTATGTTCACTCCCTTGTGACAAAGTTGTAGGATAAATCAACCAATCATCACTCCCACTTTCCTCTTGAACACAAGACTTTGAATCAGACAATGGAAAGAATGGGAGATCTTCTACAAAGGTGACATCAGTTGACACCAAGTATTTATGCAAACTGGGACAAAAACATTTGTAACCTTTTTGAAGTCTTGAATAGCCAACAAATATGCACTTCAATGATTTTGGATCTAATTTGGTTAGTTGTGGGTTCACATCCCTAACATAACACACACAACCAAACATTCTTGGCTTCACTGGATACAAATATTTATTAGGATATAGGACTTGGAAGGGGATCTCATACTTTAGCACTGTTGACGGCATTCTGTTGATCAGAAAACATGTTGTGGCCACTGCATCTGCCCAAAAAACTTTGGGTACATTCATATGAAACAAGAGTGCTCGAGTAGTCTCAATTAAGTGCCTGTTCTTCCTCTCAGCAACTCCATTTTGAGAAGCAGTATCAACACACGAAGTCTCATGAAGAATGCCAATATTAGCCATGTAATCACTAAACAAACTGGATGTATATTCCTTTGCATTATCACTTCTTAAAGTTTTAAGTGAGACATTAAACTGGTTTTTTATTTCAGCACAAAAGTTACAAAAAATAGAGAATAGCTCAGATCTATTTTTCATTAGGTATAACCATGTTACTCTTGAATGATCATCAACAAATGTAACAAAGTATCTATATCCTTTCTTTGAAACAACGGAACAAGGACCCCATACATCAGAGTGCACTAAATCAAACACTGAATTAGCCCATTTATTTAATCTAGGATATGAACTAACACGATGATGTTTGGCAAATTGACATGATTCACAATTTATTGTAGACGGAAAATTAAACTGTGGGCAAAGTTTCTTGAGCAATGTAAGAGATGGATGACCTAACTGGCAGTGAACTTTAAGAGCAGATATCATACTTGAGCAAGCAATGTTTTTGGATAATTCTTCATTGAGTGTGTACAAGCCTCCAGATTCTTGTCCCCTACCAATAATCTGCTTCGTTGTAAGGTCCTGAAACAAACAGTGATCGGGGAAGAAAGATACACAGCAATTAAGTTTGCTAGTGATTTGACTTACTGACATTAAGTTGAATGACAGATTTGGTAAATATAAAACCGATTTCAGTGGCAGTTGAGTATGCGAGTTTGCTTTCCCAGTTCCATAAACATGAGTTTGTGATCCATCAGCTAGAGTGACAGCATGTGTTGTATCATTACTATGAATATCAGAAAGCAAATAACTGTTACCTGTCATATGATCTGTAGCTCCTGAATCTATGATCCATTTAGATGAAGGTTTTTCAATACTAGCAACAACTACTGTAGTAGAGGAAGATATATGACCTGATGGATTCTTCTCAAGAGTTTCTTTATACTTCGCATATCTCTCAAATTCATCAGCAGTCATCAAAACTGTTCTATTTCTATTTGCATTATTGTTATTGTTGGCCAAGGAGTTTTATATTGCGATTTTATACACTCAAATTTTTTGTGACCGGTTTTCTTGCAATATGCACAAAATTTATTCCAGATTTAGTGGCCTAAATGGTTGAGACATCTGATTTGGAGCAGAGAATCTTGGTGCATTATTACTGTTGCTTTGTGCATTATTCCATGGTGGTGCATTATTCTTACTATTACTTATCGAAGCACTGTCAACTGGAGTATTTGATATTTGAGTCACCTCAGTATGGAGAATTCGACTAAACACCTCCTGCAATGATGATATCTCCGATCCAGATAGTATTTGTGATTTTGCTGGTTCGAATTCAGATGGTAACCCAGCCAAGAAGCTCATTATTGCCATCTGCACCCTTTGTTTTTGTTGAACCTTAACATCAAGACTGATTGGAAGCGGCACATTAAATTCCTCATATGTTTTCTTAAAATTCATAAAGTAGTTCATCAGTGTTTGTTCTTGCTTCTCTGCTCTATAAAACGATTTGCATACATCATACATTCTGCTCACATTTCCTTTTCCAGAGTATAGAAACTCCAAATACTCCATCAATTCTTTCACGAACTCACAGTGATCAACCAATCCAATGACCTCTCCATCAATTGAATTCCGGATCTGAAGAAACAGTCGCGCATCATCTCTTAACCACATCAGATCCTTTTCCTCGGTTGAACCTAGTTTTGGTGGAATTTCAGTTAAATGATTACCCTTATCAATGGATCGAAGATAGAGACGAATTGTTTTGCTCCAGTTTAGATAATTCAGATTGTTTAATTTGTGATCAGTGATTTTCGGCATCATTTGGATCGAATCAACTGAGATCTTATTTTTAGACATAGTAACAAATCTTTGAATTAGGGAAGATAAACGATATAAAGAATGATATGGTGTTCGGATCTGAAGATAGAAGGTAAAACCCTAGTTGGATTCAAACTTCGTGATTTTGCGCTCTGATACCATGTCAAAGTAAATGGAGATTTGAGAAAGAAGAAATGAAGAGCAAAATCATGTATCAGTTATTCATTACACAGATTCGTACATGTTTATATACAACAGCTTGTAATCCTATTTACACACACATGCGGGCTTTAAGCCTTATTACACACAGTCATGGGCCGAAGCCTTATTGGGCTGAGAACACAAGTATAACATGAAATATGTATAAACCATTCAACACAGATCAGATAACATTATGGTTGTCCAGGCTAATAACTAATGATTGATTGTCGAACTCTAATTGATGTATGTATATACAATTTCTGTTTTGTAAAGATCATTGATATGATATTGTATGTTTATTCCGCTGCGATGTGAGTTTCTATATTATTCTGTTTTGTTCTTTCTTCTCTCCTTCTTATCTTCTCTTCTTCACTCTTCTTTTTCTTTCTCTTGATTTTCTGTCAGTCTATGCTCTTTGGATCGGACATGTATGGTTTATTGTCAATTCAAAGGGTACGGATTTGCGGGTCGTCGCACGGATCCCATCCTTTTAGTTGAACAACACATTTGTATCTCTAACTTAACTGCCCAGTCTTCGACACCATAGAAGACATCTTCATTTGTCTTCATTGCTATTTTATGACCTAGAGCTTTAGGCTTCGATCTTGGTCCTTGCTTCCTTGTTTTTGATCTTCCCATATTATATCGTTTGATAATTATAGGGATAACACAACTTGATGATATCAAAATTGAACCAGAAGCTTTGGGGCCTTGTAGATTAGTTTGTATTGTCTAATGTAATGTGAAATGAGTTAGGAGGAAGGTGATGGCGTTGGTGAAGGTTCAATTGGGAAGAAAGTGAAGGTTCTTGGAGTCTATAACCATATTATATTGTATTTACTTTCATTTTGATATCATATTGGATAGTTTAGTATCTTGCATGCTAATATAATTATATTTATACCATTGGTTGATGGCTTCTTGTTTTAGATGTTTGATGGTTGCATATGATTGTTAGGCATGCGAGGTAACTATGATTGACTATTTTTTGATTTGTTTGGGTATTTCAAGGGAAAGATTCCTAAGGAGGAAGAGTGGAACTTCCCGTATTGTATGTATCAGATGACTATAAAATATTATCATTTAATTCATATGAGATCGTATGACTCTAAAATTTTAAAAAATGATTCTTAGCGACATTTTCCACATCTTTGGTTTTTATCAAATTTCTATGTGACCATTTTGACCCTAAAAATATTGTATGGCCCGTAACATTTGATAGGAGTCGAATTATGGTTATAGACAATTTTCATTGCTTCAGGATAATGGTTTCTCATTCTGTAGAGTGTTCATATCGGTAAACCAGACTTACTGTTTAAAAGTCATGGCTGCTTAAAGATTGGGCTGCCACTGGTTAGGTTTAATAGGTAACTAGGCTAACCCATACTTAGACCACTAACCCATTTCGGGTTGGAGCCAAAAGGGGGCTAATGGGACTGTTCCAAATTATTTTCATCTTTCCCAAAAAAGTTCTAGTCCTCCATTAACCCTAATCTCTTCAAAAAGAATCTTTTTTTTAACTAATTTTAGCTTGTTCCGTGAGTAAAGGGGTGATTAGCAAAGAGAACATTAGATCTACCACTTTGATTGTCTTGCAATTAGTGTACTTGCTATCAATCTTAGATTTAGAGAAACAAAGTCGCAATTAGGTATTAGATGAGTGATTATTGAGGTCTCGCTATTCTATGCTATGGTGTTTTTGATGTAATAAACATGATTAAACGATTTTAAACTTTCGTTACCCCTTTATATATGTTTATGGATGAATTAAGAAGGTAAAAAATATATTTTGGTGATTAACTAACCTCTTTTAGATCATATCATTATCCTTGTGTGTTAAACATGTTTGATTTGCTTGATCATGATGCATGAATGCTACTGAATGCCTTGTATGTTTATATGAATTGTTTTGATCTAGTTTGTTAAGTGCACTAGGATAGTTAGGAATTAGTATATAAATGGGAAAAACAAAGTCATGTTTGCTCAAAATTGGATGAAACTTAGAGGAGAGACTCTAGAGTTAATGGTGAAGCTATGCTTCTAGTCGCATATTGATTGGATAAGTACTGGTGGGAGAACTTAAGGTTGACACCAACCTGAAGTAGTAATGAGGATTTCAAGTCAAGGAAGTTATTCTTTGAGTCGAGCTTTGGGCTTAAGGCCATGTGACTTCAGGTCAGGGGTGGAGAAACTCGGGGAAACTTTAGGGTTGGAATTTTTATGAAGACAAGGATCAAAACAGGTCAGTGTAGGATGGGGCTTCGAGATAGGGTAGAGGTTGCTTCAGGCTTGGCTTTGAGATAAAAATGAAGTAAAGCTGAGAAAGTTGAAGGCTAAAATTTTCCTAAGTGTTCAGGTCGGTACCGATATGAACTTAGGGTATTGGACTTGAGTTTTGACTTGGGGACTTCAAAAAGAAAACGAGGAATTCGAGTGTTGGCTAAGGACCGAGGTTGGGGTCAAAAGCTTTGGTCGACACCTACCTCTTTAGGTCGGTACTTATTTAGAAGATTAGTTCAAACTGGGATAAAACTTTTAGAAGGTGAAGTGTGTGGTCTCTGGGTAGTGATGGAGGTGTCCATTCATTCGATTTGTTTGATGATGGTATGACTACATGGTGAAGATTGATGGTTTAGAAACAAAGCGATATTGAAGTGCTCTATTATGGAAACAAATGATGAGACAGGTTCCAGGACACGAGCGTGTGAAGTGGAGCTAGCACATGCTCTACCATGGAAATGGAAATTGGTAGGACGATGAAGGGTAATACAACAGTGATGGAATAAATGAAATTAGGACGAGTTTGAAGATGTGTGCGAGGAGATCATCGATACTCGGAGTGTTTCGATGTGCTTGCAAAGCATGGTTAGGTAAGAATACTCATTGGGTAGTAGGACATATACCCATAGATCTAGGACGTGATCCACGTACCCAGGACTACTAGGTCATGTAGTTTAGTTTTCCTAGCATACTGAGTGGCATGGATTTCGAGCATCAAGGAACCAAGAATTTTTCATTAATCTTTGGCATAGAATGATCAATTAGTTATGATACATCCATAGCACTTGAGTGATCATGAGGATTGTTTGATGGATGTTGTATTTTCTTTAATTGTTTCCCCTGTAGCCTATCACTCTTAAGATGTTAATTGATGTTGGCATGTAGGACATGAAAACCTAGACACCCGTTACTATGCTTAGGACATAACACAATTTGATAATGATAGTTTAGTAACATATTATGAGTGTTATGTGCTAACTCTTCGGATGCATGGATAAGTCAGGTATTACTCTTATACCTTTTTGTTCCTTACTATATCGACTTGTATAGTGTTTTTAGATTCATTTATAGCTCACATCAGACTGTTGTCTGACTCGAGGTTTTATGTTTTACTTCTTATTATCTCAGATACGGTTACTCATAAATGAGTGGAGTAGATAGTAGGTCTAGGTGATATGCACTGGTTGTGCAGAGGATGAACTAGATGGAGTATTCTCGTATTATATATGGATATTATATTACTTATTCCGCTATGAAACACTGTGGAGCCTAGGCAGTGTTTTCTTTCCTACTGGGATAGTATTATTTGAGTTTATTTCATTTATATAAACTTTATTACTATGTTGTATATCTCTATGGATCCGTGCAATGATATTTAGTACACTTAGTTGTTATTATGTCTCCTGTTTTAAATTTGTGATGTATGTTATATTTTATTCCATGCACTGTGAGATATACGACAAGTTATGTGATATTTTATTTCTTTTCATCCCTTGAAATTCATCCTACATCGGCCAGGCATGTAAGGAGTGCACTATTACTTAGTTAGGGTGCCAATGGTGTAGGGCGGTCATCACAATATAGTTTATACATTTATAGGTATGTGTTGTGTATATATATTACGTATTTCCATATTATATATATAAGAAAATAAATCTATGTAATTAAACTAGAAAATGTTTTAGTAGTTAAAGAAGAAATGGAAAGGACTTTCAACCTTCCCCATTTGTAGACTTCTAATTGGATAAGATTTAATCTACAGACGAAAATGGAAATACGATTCCTTAATTATTCATAATCAAAAATTTAGGCATTAAATTTTGATT
Source organism: Allium cepa (assembly GCA_030765085.1). NCBI lineage: Eukaryota > Viridiplantae > Streptophyta > Magnoliopsida > Asparagales > Amaryllidaceae > Allium > Allium cepa. The sequence continues at coordinate 41,515,663 of CM060946.1, forward strand.
TGAAGCATCATATAAACATATAAACCAAAATCAACTTAAAATAATATCATAACTAAAATTGTTCCAATAATTGTAAGTTCCATATTTAAGTTCATTGTTTTGTCCTATATGTTCCCAAAAAAATTAAAAGGAACAAAATTAAATCTAAACATCATAAAATTTAAATATAAATATACCAATGTACATGCAACAATTTTATAGTTTAATGCTACACAATACATCATATCATGAAATATTAAACCTTTAGAATACACACACACAAAAACAAACACACAGATATATATATATATATATATATATATATATATATATATATATATATCTGTGTGTGCGCGCGCACACATGTTTGTAAGTTAAGTATGTATAAGTGGATAAATAAATTTAATTTTCTATGGCTAACTTTTATTAAAATAACTTTAAATCCAAACTTACATGAGTCATTTTGATTTAATTCAATACATAAATATATACATATACATATATTATGTGTGTGTTGTACATTTGTCCTTGTGTATGTGTATATGTGGTACTTATGTGTGTGTAGTGTACCTTTTTGTGTATGTATGCATGTGTTGTACTTTTTCTATTGCAATGATTACTTATATTTATATTATACTTTTGTAATTGCAATGATTTACTGCTTGAAAACAAATCAGAAGATCAAAGTTAAAATTCAATTACTAAATAAAATCATTTGAAAAGGAATTTGGCAATACAAATTTACCTACAAGGGATGGTGACATATATAAAATAAGATACGAAGTATTACCTATCATTAACCTGCTTTTTAGCAAAGCAGATTTCAACTGGACTTATAAAATTCAAATGAAGACAAAACAATTTGAAAACTTAGAGGCATATTTAAAAAGACTAGAGAATTGAGCTTAGAAAATTTGACTGAAAAATTGGCTAACCCCTTAACTCACCCCCGAATAAAGTCTTTAGATCAACCCCCCGAACAAAGGCTTTTGATCAACCCCCTGAATTAAGGCCTTAGATCAACCCCCTAATTAAGGCCTTAGATCAACCCCACATTAAGGTTTTAGGTCGGAACGACTTGAAATGTGACGTGCACACTTAGAAAAATACAAGGAAGGACTTAGAAAAGTTTGAAGTGGTTTTTTCCTACCAATTAGATTCACCCTGAATTAAGGACCTTAATTCATCCACAGTTAAAGCAAACATCGAGACGGAATCAGAATGACTTAAAATTGGCAAGAGCACTTAGAAAAGGAAAAAGGATTTGTGAAAATTTTATCATGTTTGGGCAATCCGACACCGAATTAAGGATGTTAATTCAGCAACGAATTAAGGATTTGACTCGGGATAGTTTGGGACTACTGCTTTGACTTCGTGCTATCTTCTAGACTTCATTGCTATTGGGCCTCTGAGTCTTCCTCTATAAATACCAACCCACCTACTACTAGAAAAGGATATTCTCCCCATTGAATCTCCATTAGCACTCATGGACTTAGAGCCTCATCAACACCTTCTTCACTTCTTATCTCTTCCAAACTTATTCAAATTCAACGTAACTTAGATATAGGGAAAACCTAGTTGTAATACGAAGAGATAACAACTACAAACCAACAATAAAAAGATTAAAGTAGACATATGCCAACGAATACGCCTAATCACTATAAAAACTTCTGTTATTATTATCTATTTTCTACATTTTATTTTACTTCTATTAGAAATAGTGCTTTCATATTATTTCTAAGTGTTGATCCATTTTTCAGATTAACATTTTCATGCTTTCACTGAGAATAAAGAGAAATTTGAAAATTTAAAGCTTGAACCTTAGATTTGTAGAAGATAATGGGGCCTAACACTTGATCTAGGGTTGAAGCAAGTCAAGCAAAGCCTGGTGGTAGCCAGGAGGTCTCTTTAAATTCTAAACAATCAATCATTATCACTAAGCAATAGATAGAAAGAATGATGACAGAGATACGGGATGGACTAATAACTAGATAATAGAAACTTCTAAATAAATTCTTTAAAAGGATTGGACAACAATGAATAGCAGAGCAGTTGGAATTCAAAAAAAAAACCATAAACCAATGTAGGAGTGTCTGGAGATAGAGCAAAGAAAATTGAAATTATGCCCCTATGACTTGGGGGCATAATTAATTTGGATCTAGGATGAGCTTTAATGACTAAAAGAGATGATGTTGGAGCTTGAGAGGCAAATTCAAATGCGAATGCATAATAGCAGGAGTTGAAACTAGAAGCCCATCATTGGAACAGGAAAGTAGAATGAAGTTATGGATCAGAGACACCCATTGGATGACAACCGCATGATCGCGGTGGATTGGGTTCATGTTTGATTTCTTTACCATAATTTTAAATAAATGATGCAATACAACCACAGGCTGCTTAAACGTGTACGGGATCCCGAACGGTCCCTAAGCACGCTCTGAGACGGATGCCTGAGATGACTGTTTAGGATGATAATAACCCCAGACCACTTAAATGTGCACAAAACCTAGATTGGTCCCTTTTCATGCTCTAAGTTAGATGTCTAGGATGATTTCATAGGATAATAATAACCCCCAATTACTCAAACATGCAAAAAACCTAGATTTGTCCCTAGTCACGTTAAGTCGGATGTTTGGGATGGCACTTAGGATTTCTGTTTGTTCGCTTTGATTTGATTTGAAAATTTGACTTTTGATATTCCACTAGAGGGTAAGGACTAATTTTGATCACCTTAGAGCTTCCATCCAGAGAGATAGGGCTAGAGTGCATGGTGAAAGTTCCCTTGCCGGAGAGCAAGCAGATGGCTTATACGGATTTGGATTGCCCTAGAGCTTCGGCCTGGAGAGATGAGACTAGAGTGCATGGTACAAGTCTCCATACCGAAGAGCTAGCAGATAAGCTTGTATGAATTTGGATCGCCTTAGAGATACCATCTGAAGAGATGGCGTCGCAGTGCAAGGATTGAGCTACGTTACTAAAGAGTTAAAAGAATGGCTTATTTGGTCGCTATAGAGCTACTACCTAGGGATATGGGCTGAAGTGTAAAAAGTAAGTCATCTCACTAGAGAGTGAGGGAAAGTTTGCTTGTCATTGATTTGCCTTGCCAAAGAATGAGTGGATTGGGCTCAGCAAGGATGCGGAGGGGTCAAGGGTAGGTTCCTTTATTGGAGAGTGAGTGAATGTGCCTACTCGAACGTTGGGTCTCCTTAGGGAGTCAGCGGGTTGGACTCAACAAGTGACCACCAATGAGATTGAAACCCAGAGTGGATGAAGAACGATCTAGAGAGATCGAACCCTAGATTGAAAAATCAATGATCCGGTGAGTCCAAGCCCCAAAGTGGATGCAGACTTGATAAAAGGATTTGAATGCCTTGTGGTTGGAGAAAGGAAGATAAGCCCTAGGCGAACACTGGATGACTTGGAATCAAGTGATCCAAATGATATTGTAGGATTTAGATAGCCAGAAAGCTTGATTGATGTAGCCAGAGAGCTTGATTTTGATTGGATCAGCTGGAGAGTTAGACTGGAACGGTCGGAGTGCTTAACTATAGGAATTTGATTAAGGATTACTCGAACTTGTTCTTGAGAAAAGTACACCTTACATTCGAAAGATACTTTGAGGGGCAAGTGTTAACCTACTTTTTAGAAAATCAAATTTCAACTGGAATTAAAAGATTCAAAAGAAAAAAACAACTTGAAAACTTGGAGGCACACTTAAAAAACTAGAGAATTGAGCTCAGGAAATTTGGTTGAAAAATTAGCTAAGTCCTTAGTTCACCATCGAATTAAGGCAGATCAACCCCAAATTAAGGTCTTAGGTCGGAACAACTTGAAACTTGACATGTACACTTAGGAAAACACAAGAAAGGACTAAGAAAATTTTGGAGTGGTTTAACACTACCAATTAGATTCACCCCCGAATTAAGGACCATAATTCATCCCGAGTCAAGGAGAACATGAGACAAAATCGGAATGACTTGAAATTTGAAAAGATCACTTAGAAAAGGCAAAGAAGGACTTTGGGAAAATTTCATCATATATGGGCAAGGCACATAAATTAGGCCTCGAAATTAAGGACCTTACTTCAACGACGAATCAAGGATTTAACTTGGGCTAGTTTGGGACTTCTGATGTAACTTCGCGCTATCTCCTGGATTTCATTGCTACTAAGCCTCTGACTCTATGCTACCCAATTCCTTCATAAATACCAACCTACCTACTACAAGAAATTGATCTTCTCCTTGTTAAATGTCCATTAACACTCTTGGACTTGGAGCTTCATCAACAACTTCTTCACTTCTTATCTCTTCCAAACTTATTCAAATCCATTATAACTTAGATCTATGGAAAAGTTTGTCGTAATCCAGAGAGGTAACAACTGGCAACCAACAATAAAAAGGTTAAAGTGAACGTAGGTCGGAGATTACACTGAACCACTTTAAAAACTTCTATGTTCTTGTCTATTTTCGACATTATATTTTACTTTTATCTGAACTGGTGCTTTTAAATAATTTCTAGGTATTGATCCATTTTTTGGGTTAACTCCTATGTAGATCCTACCCTTTTTAGCACCGATCCAAAAATTCTTCCCTAGATTCCTACAATCAACATTCGATTTTGCAAGAATCGGATGCACCACTTATTTTAATGTTATTTGATTTAATTTTAGGTAAGTGGTAAAAATTGGCTATGAATGGGGCTAGGAGGTAGAGGTCATACATGGAGTAGAGAATGAGGAAGAAAAAATTAAAGGAAAAAATAAAATGAGGTGACTTGTTTTAATGAGAGAATAAAAACCTTTCACATTCTCTCTTTAAAACTTCCACTTTTAAACTCCAATCAATTTTTAATTAAATCAAGCATTTCCTCTCTTATAATATGTCCTACCATTATTTCCCTTGCATGGATATCTGTTTCTTAGAAGTCCATTGAGTAATTACCTCTATTTAAAACCGGTTTAAATAAATATCGTTATCATACATTGGTACATGCATATATAACTTTTATATACACATCGAAAATATTACAAACAATGCCTAAAATATAAAATAAATTAATAACTAATATTTATTAAATATTAATTCATTTACTAAATTTATAACATTTTATATAATTAAATCTTGTGATTTTTTAGATAATTCACAAATGCGATTGTGTGACTTAGAGGTGTGAATTTAGTCGGCAATTGATATTGGAAAATTCAAATATCAAAGTTCACACGTCATCTTAGCTAGTGGTGTGACAGTTTGGCCACATTTATTGCTTACAGTCGATAAAATACAATTTCATAAGTAATACATTTTAGTAACGATTACTTACATACGTTCTCTTTATCAAAACTATATCTCATTAGGATATACAGAATTTGGTATTGGTAAAAATTCCTATATTATCCATAATCAACTCGGTTAGTCCAAAATTAAAGTCCTTAACTTAATAATAACACTTATTATTAAACGTACTACACTAGTTAGAGAGTTTGACTTTGGGTTGACTATAGTTGACCGTGATACTAACCTTATACAAACCAAGAGATGAATTCCCTATTAGTAATGCTTCACTTTCAATGCTTCAAATTTGAGCCAACTATAGTAGCTTGATGGATCGCCACGCCATGATTTAACTGCAATCAAAGTGAAGTATTGACATCGAAGTTTCATAATATTCCCATATCGAGGAAACTGTGTAACATAGTCATGCTGATATTTTTTATTTGATATACTTATTATCAACAAATAAGAAACTCTCATACGAGTCATTCCATAGTTATCCAACAATTAAGAGTATGTTACCCTTGGTGCCCCCACAACTATAAGTAACATACTGCCCAACAATTGGAGAGAATTATTCACTCTAGTCTGAACAAATGCATTTATATTCTTTCTTGAAACAATTTAACCAGAAATATTTAAAACAAATGTCATTTTATTTTGTCATTAATTACTCACAATTGTAACTATAATAGCATAACATTTTATTTAAGGACTTTTTATTAATATACTTCAAATTTGATTACGTAATTAATTATATCAAAATATAACAAGGTATATAAAAACAAACACCATTATTAGGAATAAGATTGATTATAAAGTTAGGTAAATATAACAAATTAAATGATTAAGCCTAGGGCATACCACTAACTCTTTCAAGAAGTACTGTGGATCTTAAGTAACTAGACCGATACTTTGATTATGTTCAATCAAATGACACCACAATCATGTGACAACAATTATTGGGTACACATTGAATTACTTGAAGTGAAAAACTACACAAGAGAGCATTCGTCTCTATTTCCATAGTAGATTAGTATCACCCTAATCGATAACCAATTTAAAGTTAAAAAAACTCACGACTTTAGAGTAGTCTAGCAATTAACTTTGGATATGATTGGAGCTGTTGACCATGGACCAAACTCTATATATCTTAGTGATAGAGTGTAACTACCCAAAATTTTAACCTCGAAGATTCGACACTAATATGTTTATGGTAGAAGTGCAGAGCAATCGAACGACGGAAATTTTAGATTGTTAGAGAAAAGAAGAAGAAGGTAGAAGAAGAAGGTAGAAGAAGAACAGAAAACAGCAGCATCTCACATTCACAGCGGATTAAATATAATATCAAATAATCACATTTATACAAAGATAAGCAGTAATTATCAATTTTATAACAATACATCAGAGTACATTCATTACACATAAACTGGAGAATTGTACAACTTGTCCCAGACTATGATCGATATAACTCTATTACACAGCGGAATACTTCATACGTTCCTACCATCCAACTCGCTTCCTGAGCTCCAGAACGTCCTAACCTAAAAATCTATAATACTCGAACTGACCCGAGCATTACATTAAAGTAACACTCAGGTTATGCTAGAAACCAGCGTGAGTAAACCCACAAAATTTGAAATACAGAGTTATAAGACTTATTTGAAAACTTGGGGTAACTCGTACCTCACAACGAGTTCTTAACTTGTTAAAACCAACACTTATTTCACAAATCAATCCCTAAGTACCACTACATAGTTTCAATGGTCTAGTTTTCTTAAATAATTCTATAGCCTATTGATTTCACATATCAAATCTATAAAGAATTATTGTAAATTACAAATCAAAGTGGTTTCGGGTATTTACTGATAGTCGACCCCGGTCTCTTTGAATCCAATGTTATTCTTTAAGCCAAATGTTTAAGTTTAAACGGTACAATTTATATTCAGGATTTCATATTCACACAACAATTCATCTCAGATAGTTAACCCATAATGTCATAGTTCAACCGAAGTATTTCATATCATAAGGCATCATAAATCACATATCAGAGATATCAACAATCCAAGGCATTCAATTATGGTTTATTACGCATAAGCAGGATTAATTAGTCATTCAATTTCTAATTAATTTAATTTTAATCTCCAAATACCTTAAATTAATTACCCTTAAATCCTGCTTAATTACTTTACCCAGTTTAATTAATATTAGTTAATTAACCAACTATAATTACTTTCAGTAATTAACTTTTCCTTAATTAGTTATATTAGTTAGTTATCCTTACTTAATACATTAATTATCCTTAATTAATTACATTGATTAATTAACCTTAATTAATTACATTTATTGATTAACCCTTAGTTATCAATTAATTAACCTTTAATTACTTATTAAATAAATCTTTAATTATCAATCAATTAATTAATTTAAATGATAAATCATTTATCTTAATTAACCTTTTAGTTATTACTTAAAATCTTACTTAATAAACTTTAGGAATTAATTATCATTAATTAATTAACTTAAGATTTTAATTTTAACTAATGATAAAAACATTTTATCTTCTCAACTACTACTTAATTACATAATTAATTAAGTTTTAAATAAAGTTAAGACTTAACTTAAACTAAGTAAAAATAAATTACAAATCTTTTACTTAACCAACCTTTTTAATAAACAATTATTATATGAATGAAATAGTTCAAGAAATTAGTTTTAAAACTTGATTTTATTAAACTTAAAAACTTGTTATTCTCCATCATTTAACCTAGTAAAACCTGAGTATTCCTGCACCCAACCCTAGTCACCATCTCTCTTTTCTTCTCTTTTTTTCACTTTTTTTTTTAATTTTGAACTGTTATAAGTTGTAAAACCCTCGCATACAGCACGAAAAAGAAACCGAGACAATTTTTCCTTTGTCCGAGACTAACCCCAAGACTTCTCTTCACCATCTCAAAGAAAAACTCTGATACACAGAGACACCACGTGCACGTGCATGACTGATCACCGACGATCTGGCCACCCATACCACTATTGACAAGTCGTCATCGACCTACCCTTCCGATCCCGACCACCCAAACTAAGAGTGAGGCTTGAAATCGAAATCGAGCTCAACTCACCGAACCTGAAATGAAACAAGTTGCCAAGAAAACGCCTCGATTGCCTATTCCGGTCATCAGAGTCCTCGCCACCACGTCCATAGCTTCGCTGATGAGCCATGATTCCATTCCACCAACTTCGGTCATGTCCGATGCTCCCTTGACAACGCAAAAGCCTCAACTTCAATGTAGACCCAAATGGGTTGTTAAACCCTAAAACTCCTTCGACCCGCCACCACGGTGGCTTAAAAATCCAATGACTATTTTTACCGAAATCGCCTACCTCTAGGCTAGCTTTAGCTATGAACTTGAGGCCCCAAACTTTGTCGATCATCAGAAAATGCTCAGAACCCAATTTACGTTCAACATGCAATTTCTCTTGAAATTCAAGCTTAAAAATGATGATTCTTTTTCTAAAAATCATATATTTTGAAAACATAACAGATTACATTCATGAATCAACCAATTATTTAAATCGAGAATTCGATATTTAAGTTTCACTATACTTCTTTGTTTAGGTTAAAAATAGCTTCAAATTCCTTTTGAAAATAATTTTAAAATCTATATCTTGTTATTACTATCAGGTTTTGTTTATAAATCAAATCCTAAGGAGAATTAGGAGAAGAGCAATTTGATATTGAACATATTTTAAACCTATAGAACTAAGAACCGATCAAGCATTATTGTTCCAGACATGCATACAAACATCCACATACATATATACATGAATTCATATTTAAACCATCATGCAAAGACTAATCACACTTAACTTTAAGTAATTTCTTCATGTATCATAATTTACCAGATTTAAACTTTTTTTAAAAAAGTTGTTTACTCACCTGTTTTTAGAGGACAAAGAACAGAGTTTATTCCTGGAATCTTGATTCTGAAGCTAAAAGTTGATTTGAATCTACTATGTTTGAGTTGAAATCTGAATTTACTTGATCTTAGCTTGCTTAAGCTCAGATTGGAAAGGAGCTTGAAGAAATTGAAGTTGTTGTTGTTTGATTTTTTTTTTGGGTTTGTTATCTCAAGTTTGGTTTGAAAAATGAATAGATCAAAGAAAAAAATGAGAAAGGAGTGGAGATGATTATATAGCCTATTTTATCTTTTATTTATTTTTTAAAACAAAAAGCAAATAATGATACTTGTTAAATTGTATACACTTGTAAATTGCATGTAACAATAGGTTTACATTTGTAATTTGCATGAACTAAATAGTTTTTATATTTTTATACATATTCTTATTATAATTTCAATTTATTTTTATTTTTGTTAATGTCTTATGTGTTTATACTTAAACTTTCTCCCCTATTTATCTATCTATAATTTAAAAGAAAATGATATAAAACTAATTATATACTAATAATAATCATATTTACATATTATTTTTAAATCCAATTTATTTCCAAGATATTGTCTTTTGAATTTCAATCTCAAATTCAAATTCAATTTAAAATCTACTCATATAAATATATATGTATTTAAACAAACACATATTTGATTTGTTTGAAATAATAATTTTGCCAAATTTAAATAATTATATTAGGAGATTATCAAATAAAGATTTAAATAAATATTTTTTCAAATATAAATATCTATTATCAGATTTATTTGTTCAATTTATAAATCAGTGTTTTCAATAGTTAAAATCAGATAATTATCCAATTACCAGATGCCCAAAAATTCGGGTTATCACATTCCTCTCCCCTTTAAATCTTTTCGTCCTTGAAAAGGAACGAACCCAGAATTTATTAAAATGCTTATTGTCAGCTTATATTGCTCTTTGATCATTTCAACTATAAATCCTTTATTTAAGAATTTTAAAAACACTTTAAAATCTATATAATATTACGAAAACAGTTTTATGAAAATACCTTTATAACTAGATGTTTCCACAAGTCCATCCTCGTTCTTGCAGAATTTCGGTCATACGTTGATCAAGCGTAGGACTAAAAATCTATAAGTACTTGGTAAACCCGTTTTCAACACCCAGTGAAATACTTAGGAATTTTTTTTGTTGAAAGTATAGAAAACATTTTTTGAAAAGAGGGGAAACAACTTTGGTGAGAATGCTCTGGAAATCATCACCCCCTCCATGGTCGCGGTTAACCCGATGCTTACGTTGTCATCTCGGCAAAATCCATACATAACTATAGGCACTCCACACCCCTCGATTACGCCATGGAAACCGCCACAGATCGCAGCTACTTCCAGGTTACGTCGCCATCACGGCAAAAATCCATGTAACTGTAGGCATCAGAGCCCTCGAATTTTGCTGCCAAATGAAACTTCACCACTCCTACATAGGTCGCAGATAGTCTGTTGAGTCCCAATGTAGCCTTAGGCTCTCACTACCTCACGACTTTTTCTATATCTTCATAGATCACAGCCTACCAATGTTACGTTGCCATCATGGCAAAATCAAACGTAGACTGTTGGCTCTCATGGCCACACGACTTCCGCTATGGTCCGCAGTAGATGGTAGTGACATCGAATTACATTGTCGTCACAGCATAACTCAAATGTCTCTTTAGGCATCAACACCCTCGACTTTCGCTACCCATACACATAATCCTCAGAAACTTTAGTTTGCCCGAACTTCCTCCCAGGATCCAATTTCGAGCCTCCCCCTTAGGGCTCAAGGTAGAATCACCCTGTGGATCTCCTATGAAGTTCATTTCACGGGAGCCTCTTTTTCCCCAGAGCCAATCTCAAAACATTTTATACTATACACTTATAGTATCTTTTAAATCATACTCTTTATGATTCACATAAATCTGCTTTACTCAAAATCAATATCTCAAATTGATAGTTTCAAACTTGGCTTTCCAAATTCCCAAAACTGATTTTTTCTAAAAACCAAAAGCCTTTCCAAAATCCAAAGGTTCCAAAACCTTTTCCAAAATCATTCTCATAAAATCATTTATATATGTATATAACTTATCCTTTCCAACTTGAAAATAATCTTTGGATCACTAATATAGATTCCCCTTTTATACTTCAAATATTTTTCAAAAACCTTTCCTTCTGGTTTTAGATTCAACATAGAGGAGATTTATCATATATAACAGACATATACTACTTTATTTATACCAAATCAATATTCAAGTTTGATTTCTTTTATAATGTTACTTCCTATATCACTTACATTACTAAAGTGAATTTCAGAAAGATATCAAACTTCCATTTTTATTCATATATATCTCTCAAAATATACTTTTCTTTCAAAAGTCATTTCTTATTTCTTTCAAAATTTCAATATCAATTTCATTCAAGCACGTACGATGTACATATATCATCCGTACGCAATATCAAATCCGATCGCTCACTCGATCACACAATTTCACTTTCGAACTAGTATAGTCCACCCGACTTCCTAGTGCAGACTTAGATCTGGTTTCTTGATCAGAAACCGTCATTCTCCTTGCATAGTCATAACTATGATAAAGAATTTACAGAATCAATCAAAAATCCATACCCAGGGTTCACCGTCGAAAATCGAGTGAAAAATTCCAACTCGGATCGATATACTATCTGGAAATTCTATGCTCGAATTTGGATCAAATCATTATGCGAATAGAATAATATACGTACATTTTACGAATTTACCTTCATTGATTATCAGCTAAGTCAATTTTCTTTTACTTCACATTCATTTAGAATTTTATTCGCTTATTCACAATTGCTTCCATTTCCATTAGGATTATCACTTCACTTATAAACAGTTTACAGTCTGACCAACTTGAATTTAGAAAATAGCTTGAAAAGTTTAAAATAGTTAAGTGGTTGAAAAATAGTTATTAGTTGTAAAATAGTAGTATAGTAGTTAAATAGTTATAAAATAGTTTTAAAATAGTCAAATATTTGTAGAATAGTTAGATAGTTGAAAAATAGTTGTAAAATAGAAATTAATTTGTAAACAGATGTAAAATTGTTGCAAATAGTAATTAGTTATGAAAAGATGTAAAATAATGATTAGTTTGTAAAACAGATGTAAAATAGTAATTAGTTTTCAAAATAATTGTAAAATAAGTATGAAATAGTTTGGATTTTTAAAAAGAAAGGTTATATAGTAATTAGCTAGGAAAAATATATTTAAAACAATTTATATTAAAATAACTTTTTTGAAATTTTTTTCAGAGTCAAATTGGTTCAATTTTCCAATTTCTCATTTCAATCAATTTCCCATCTCATTAAATTGATTCAATTCTACTTCAGTCTGAATTATCTTAAATTCCTATCCCAAATTCAGATCAATTCCAATTTGAATTTAAACTTATTCAACTTCAATCACAGTTGCCATTTAATTCAAATCAAATTCAATTTGAACTAATTTAATTTAAATCTCAACTTTAAACCATTTTGAATTATGTAAATTCTAGTTAAATTTTTAAATGCTGATTTAATCTCCTTAAATCAAATTAACCTTTACTTTTAAATTAACAGCTTGAATCTTTAAACCATTTAATTCTAAGTCCAAATTTCAAAATTCCATTTTAAATTACCTTTACTTAACATATTTCAAAGTTTAAATAAGAGTTCAAAACTTTTTAAATGATTTAATCTTCAGAATCTAATTTATTACCCAATTTTAACTTCAAAACCAATTCTTAACAAATTTTCAGCAAGATCATTTCTAACATTTAAATCTTTAAGTTCAAAGCAATTTCCCTTTCATAAGTTCAATTTTATTTCTATTTTATTTCAGTAATGGATGTATATTACCTCAATCCATTTCTTAATTCATTTAAAATAATCCAATTTTCAGTTTCATAGATTATTAATAATAACAGGATGATATCAGAATAAGTCATAAAACATTCATAAAACATCCAATTTATTTAAAACATTCATCAATAGCATCCATTTCCAACTTCCAGATCTTAAACCCATTTTGAGATCACACATACTCACCTTCAATTCAACCCATTTAACTTCCCTAAGTTAAATCTAATTTCATCTTGAAATTTCCCAATTCAGATTGTTTGTTAAACTTATTTAACTTCTCCTAAGTTAAATTCAATTTATTTGATCTAGTCAATTTTATTCAATTTGAATTCTCCATTTCAAAATTTAAACTTCTTATCAATATCCCTTCTCACTTATAAGTTCAATGACTTATTTCACTTTGGGTTATTACATCACATATCAAGGAAAATTCAAATCTCAACACCTAGTGTTTACTTCCAGTCAACTTTGATCTTATGTATATCCTACATATATACATATTTATTTCATTTACACTTCAAGTCATACTATAGATTTTAAACCATTCTGGGTTTTAGTTTAAAACAAATTTCTTTAAATTTTCAAATAACTCTTACTTTAAAAATAAGATTACATTCAAAAATATTCTGAATAATATTATTTTTTGTTCCTTTTAACATTTTGAAAACAAATTTCAAAATTTCAGAATTTAGATTTTAAAACCTCACAATTTATCTAAATGTTACTTCCTTAAAGTATTTCATTCTGCTTTTCATTAGCTATCATTAGGAAACAAACATCCCATTATTAAATATCATAACCATTTTATGATAATAACCAAAATTATCATATTTGAAAACCAATTCTCAATATATTATCTCGTAACGACCCGTAAAATTCGATAATTTAATTTGGTTGAATTATAACATTTTGTAATTAAATTTAAGAAGAAATAAAAAATTTATAACTTACATTGAAGTAAATGTTGAAAATAAAATGCAACCATGGAAATTAAAGCTAAATATTAATAATTGAAATGAAATTACGATTAATAAGTAATGGGAATTGTTATACTAGGCTAAGAATTGAATATAAGAAAACAAATGAGAATATTGTATTAACTAATGCAATGATATAATTAGTAGTAAATTAATGAATTCAATGTTATATTAACCGATGAAGTAATACGTAATAAATGGAAAATCTATACAATCAATATAGATAAGTAATTATAATGTTTGTTGTTGATAATAAATGTTACTTTAATGGTAATTAATAAAATAACGGAAATGTGAATGTACATTAAAAAGAATCGTAAATTTATTGATAAGGTAATAAATTGGTAAAAAGAATGGAATTAAGGTAAATTCGTTAATTGGATTTAAACCTAAATTAATGTGTACAATTGATAGAAGTACACATTTAGAAATGGAATATTTATTGAAATTAAGAGGTAAATAGGCATATATTAGTTTAATGGGATAAAACTAATGTAATTAGGTATGAATGTAAGTGATGTATCAATAAAGGAAATTTGTAATTTATTAATGAATTTATAACGAAAATGAAATGTAAACTAATAAATAATTAATTCAATGCAATCCCAATTGATTGAAACAACTATTTGGGTTATAATTGATGGTAAATGGGAATATTTGGTAATAAATTAATATAAGAAAAGTAAATGTAAATATTGGATTAATCAATGAATTAATAATGAATAAATAGTGATTGGATAAAGATCAATGTTCCGTATGTAATTATTTGGAAATGATAACTTATATAAATATGATTAAGAGTTAGTGGCAATGATTATTTCAAAGTAATCACGTATGTAGTCCATTAAATCAAGTTTGTAACAAATTGCAATGAATCTCAATTTAAGGTTATATTTGTATAAATTAAGGAATTAATTGAAAATAATGCTAACTCTGTTCATAATATGACAATTGGTTGATTTAAAGAATAGAAAGCAAGATTTATTAATTTAATTGAAGTGTAAAATTCAATAATTGGATTAATTGCAATTTAATGAAATTTAATTTTAAATTTTGCGTTAATTGAAATTAAGATAAAATTTGCGAATAATAATGTAATAAACCATGAACCAGTGGTAATTTCATCTGTTGAATAATAATGAAATGAATAGTAGAATGAGAACTAATTTAATAGAAATTTTGGAAATTTAATTTATAATTTCTGAATTTAACGAAATTGTGGTTAATACTGAAATTGGTAAATTTATCAACTCTAATTTGACATTTAAATGTAGGTAAATTAGTGTAAATGATTTAGAAATTTAAAAATGATGAGATTTGTTAATTATAGAGTTGAAACTGAAAATTTGATTTAATTTGTTTATTTACTTATTTATTTAATGTAAAAATAGCCATTTTGGCCACTGACTCGGATTTCGACGAAACCAGTTTCATCAGATCCGTAACGGTGAATTATTGTAGGATTTCAAGTTTCGTAGCGATCGGACTTGTCGTTTGATCGTACAAACTCGAAACGCCTTGAATATAAATGAAATTAAAATCAATTGAAATCAATTTGAAATAAATTGATTTTAGCATAACTTCTTTATACGATGGAATTTGGACTTGAAACCTTTTCCATTGCATTTAAAATATTTTAAAACATCTATTTTGATATACGGGTTGATCTAATTTCGTCCCGGAGTGAGAACGGGCTTTACGGGCTATTCATCGTTTAGCGTGTATATCCAACGTGGTCCATCTATTCTATTTTCAACTTTATCTACAAATACCCAGTTATAAACCCTAGCCTACTTCTATTTCTCATTTGTCTATATGTATAATTCAACTATCCCTCCTCATTTCAATGGCAGATAAATACCTAATATCAATTGCAATTCAAAAATCAAAGTGAAATTTCAAACTCCTTTCAGAAAAATTATATATCGAAGCTCTTGATGTACGCATCTCAGATCTGCAATTCGTTTCTCGATCTGAGTTTGCGGGTGGCTAGAAATTGAAGGTTTATCCTCGGCCATTCATCTTTGTCGTGATCAAACTTGTCCAATTTTCGAATCAATTTGTGGGTATTGTAGAGGTGACCGAGGGGAGTCGATCGGTATGGTTCATATGTGATGTTGACAGTTGGATTGGGCTACAAAATTCGATAGGGTTTCAAACCCTATGTGGCAGCTGCAGTTCGTCTTCTTTGTTCAATGACTTGGGATGGTCGCGACTGGCCCACAAGGGGCGGCGGAGGTAGGACGTTGCTGCGGCGTGCTCAGGCCGGTGCCTTGGTGGCCGTAGTTGCTCGCGATAATGGGATCGTGATGACCGTGCTGGGTTGCGGGTTTGCCTGTAGGGTTTTGCTTCTGTGAAAATTGTGAAATTTGGAGTACTGGATGAAGTTTTTTCGGTGATGCGGCATTGGATAGGTGGGGGTGAGTTTTAACTTTTGTTTCAATTTAAATTTTTGTTTAACGCACTAATCGCCATAACTTTTACACACGTGATCCAATTCACGCGCGGTTTTCTCCGTAGGTTCGTAATGGCATTCCGAACACTTTGACGCTGGTTTGGACAAATTTGGAGACTTTCCAAATTTTTGGGTTTAAATTGGATTTAAATTTAATTTAAATTTCAAATGGTGAGTGTTTTAACCCACTCACAACTTCTAAGATTTCTTACGTTTGTTAAATTAAATTTTGATGTGATTTAAAATTTATCTATGATTGTTTGGCATATTTTAATCATCATCTCCATTGAATTTAATTTACTAGATTAAATTTTTATTTAATTTATTATTCCATATAAACTGCCAGTTAGATAGATTCTTTATTTTACTATTGAATATAAACTGTCAGTAATTACCTGTTATTCATTATCTGCTCTATGTTGATGTTATTGTTTAAATTGGATGATGATTGTAATAAATGGTTGATGATTGATATTGAATGAATGGAAGTTGTATTTTATATTGTTTTAAACTGCAAATTGTTGTGCACTTCATTTCATTTAGGATTGCGGTTTGAAATGATATATAACCGTATTTTTATTTTAAATTACGGATTGAAACGATAAATATCTGTATCACTTGAACATAGGGTAGAAAATTATATACAGACACCGTGGTCTATATATAAAAGTATTTTGAAATGATTTTTTATGGTTTTTTAAGAAATATACGGTTTTATGAGATAGCGATTTGGATATTTTATAAATTTTATTTTATATATAGTTAAATTCTGGGTTTTAAGTTATGTATAAAATTGATTTGAAGTATAAAAGAAGTTAATAATTAGGCTTGATTTTATTAAGATAAAATATGATAAATCATTTATTTAAATTAAATTTCTAGAGTTTATAATGACTTAAATGAGAATAAGGTTGGAATATGAATATGGAATTTATTTGGAATTTAATAAAATTTAGAAATTCAAAGGGTATGATCTTTATAACTTGATTTTTTAGAGTGATTTAAATGAATATCAGGTTGATTTAAAGGAATATATTAAGTTAAATAAATAGAAAGGATATCCAGTTGTTGAAGTTAAAGTTTTACTTAAATTATATTTGATTTATTAAGTAGACATTTCAAATCTAAATAATAGTAATTAAATTTGATATATATGGAATTATCAAAGAATTAGTTTTGAAATGGTGGAATATTTAATGCTTTGAATTATATGGAAATTGAAATGGTTTAATTGGAGGTTCAAATCGGTATTTGGAATTTATTTGTGAAATTTTAAAAGCTATTTTTATATAAGGTAATTTAATATCTAAACCACTTAAGTATTCGAAGTTATATTTCAAAGCTATGGGGTTCAAGGTATATAGATTTGAAAGTACTATGATTTTGGAAAAAGGATATATTTCGAAACAAAAATGACATCATATTGTTTTGAGTTTTTGAAACGGAAATGATATCGTATTTATATAGTTTGAAATGGATATTATATTCTGGTTTTGAAGTATAAATTATTTTGAAATGACCGCGGTGTTATAATAACGTTTGGTTGTTGAAGAGACCGGGATCGGAAGTTGTCATACTCTCTTCCAACTTTGAAAACCACTTTAACAACCGTGTACGCGGTAGAGATTCCAGAATGAAGTAGGATGGTGGCGGCGTTTCCTTTAAGGTAAATACGTTGACCCCACTCCCGTGAGTTGGCATAAGGTGGCTAAAACAGGAGCGATTGACGGGCTAATGAGGTAGCACCATTGATCGGACACATCCCTTCGATATTATACTTTGACTTTTGGATTTATTCGGTGGCCACTTTTGATTTCTTTGATTTGGGGGTGTGGCTCTAGGTGGACGGTAGCTGTGGCTATGCGTTACCACCGGCCCAGAAGCATAATTGGTATATCTACTCTGGCATTGCCTAGTTGTGTCGTATCACCTACCATACCGATCCTTTACTACGAGTTTCTATTTTGTGTCGTACGTATGGAGTATCCTCTGGTAGCCTCGGAGACTGTTGAGTAAATGGTGCACTAAGTAGTTTATTTTCCATTCTTTGCAATCTAAAGTTTGAACCCGAACAACTATCTGTTTGTCAATATAAATGAATGATTGATTGTGTTGATTATATGTGATGGTTGTATGCTTTGTTGCCAATGATTGATGTTGTATTGTTTTGTTTGTTTATGGTTGAAACCACTTTAAATATTTCATTTTATATAATTGTTAACATTTTTGGATTATATAAGTGAAATACAGGTTATGGAAGAAATTGCTACTGCTTTTGGTTTCATAATTAAGCGTAATTGCCCGACCAATAGGTACGCTTTCGAATTACAGTTTATAGCGTTGTTATATTATTTTTCCCGGGTTGGGATATATATTATTTTGGAAAATATATGTTGTATATTGTTATATTTGATATTATATTTTCTCCCAAGCCTTCTCGTACAAAGGATACTCTGCCAAAAAAATTCGTAAATTTTGGACTTAGAATTTTTTTTTTTGAAAATGTTTTCCAAACTTTATTAATTTGAATATAAAGGATTTAGTTGTTATAAATCTATATATTTTATTTAAATTATCCTATTCTGTAAATTTATTATTATGAATATAATGTTTTAAATAATATATTGATTTATAAGTTCCTCTTTTCCCCTCTTTTCCTTTTCGGGGACGAAAAGTTTTGAGTGGGGGAGAGTGTAACGACCCGTAAAATTCGGTAATTTAATTTGGTTGAATTTATAACATTTTGTAATTAAATTTAGGAAGAAATAAAAATTTTATAATTTATATTGAAGTAAATGTTAAAAATGAAATGAAACCATGGAGACTAAAGCTAAATATAACAATTGAAATGAAATTACGATTAATTGAAGTAATAGGAATTGTTATACTAGGCTAAGAATTGAATATAAGAAAACAAATGGGAATATTGTATTAACTAATGCAATGATATAATTAGTGGTAATTTAATGAATTCAATATTATATTAACCGATGAATTAATATGTAATAAATGGAAAATCTATATAATCAATATAGATAAGTAATTATAATGTTTGTTGTTGATAATAAACATTACTTTAATGGTAATTAATAAAATAACGGAAATGTGAATTTAAATTAAAAAGAATCGTAAATTTATTGATAAGGTAATAAATTGGTAAAAAGAATGGAATTAAGGTAAATTCGTTAATTGGATTTAAACCTAAATTAATGTGTACAATTGATAGAAGTACACATTTAGAAATGGAATATTTATTCAAATTAAGGGGTAAATAGGCATATATTAGTGTAATGGGATAAAACTAATGTAATTAGGTATGAATGTAAGTGATGTATCAATAAAGGAAATTTATAATTTGTTAATGAATTTATAACCGAAATTAAATGTAAACTAATAAATAATTAATTCAATGCAATCCCAATTGATTGAAACAGCTATTTGGGTTATAAATGATGGTAAATAGGAATATTTGGTAATAAGTTAATATAAGAAAAGTAAATGTAAATATTGGATTAATCAATGAATTAATAATGAATAAATAGTGATTGGATAAAAATCAATGTTCCGTATGTAATTATTTGGAAATGATAACTTATACAAATATGTATAAGGGTTAGTGGCAACGATTATTTTAAAGTAATCATGTATTAGTCCATTAAATCAAGTCTGTAACAAATTGCAATGAATCTCAATTTAAGGTTATATTTGTATAAATTAAGGAATTAATTGAAAATGATGCTAACTCTATTCGTAATATGACAATTGGTTGATTTAAAGAATAGAAAGCAAGATTTATTAATTTAATTGAAGTGTAAAATTCAATAATTGGATTAATTGCAATTTAATGAAATTTAATATTAAATTTTATGTTAATTGATATTAAGATAAAATTTGTGAATAAAAATGTAATAAACAATGAACCAGTGTTAATTTCATCCGTTTAATAATAATGAAATGAATAGTAAATGAGAAATAATTTAATAGAAATTTTGGAAATTTAATTTATAATTTCTGAATTTAATGAAATTGTGGTTAATAATGAAATTGATAAATTTATCAACTCTAATTTGACATTAAATGTGAGTAAATTAGTGTAAATGGTTTAGAAATTTAAAAATGATGAAATTTGTTAAATATAGAGTTGAAATTGAAATTTTGATTTAATTTGTTAATTAATTTATTTATTTAATGTAAAAATAGCCATTTTGGCCACTGACTCGGATTTCGACGAAACTAGTTTCTTCGGATCCGTAACGGTGAAATATTGTAGGATTTCAAGTTTCGTAGCGATCGGACTTGTCGTTTGATCGTACGGACTCGAAACACCTTGAATATAAATGAAATTGAAATCAATTGAAATAAATTGATTTTAGCATAACTTCTTCATAAGATCGAATTTGGACTTGAAACCTTTTCCATTGCGTTTAAAATATTTTAAAACATATATTTTGATATACGGTTTGACCCAATTCCGTTCCGGAGTCAGAATGGGCTTTTCGGGCCATTCATCGTTCGGCGCGTATATCCAAAGGGGTCCATATATTCTATTTTAACTTTTTCTATTAATACCTGGTTATGAACCCTAGCCTGCTTTTATTTCTCATTTGTCTGTGCGTACAATTCAACTATCTCTCCTCATTTCAATGGCAGACAAATACCTAATATCAATAGCAATTCAAAAATCAAAGTGAAATTTTAAACTCCTTGAAAAAATTCAGAAAAGTTATATATCGAAGATCTTGATGTACGCATCTCAGATCTGTAGTTCGTTTCTCGATCTGATTTTGTGGGTGGCCAGAAATTGAAGGTTTATCCATGGCCGTTCATCTTTGCCGCGATCAAACTTGTCCGATCTTTGAATCAATTTGTGGGTGTTGTAGAGGTGACCGAGGGGAGTCGATCGGTATGGTTCGTATGTGATGTTGACGGTTGGATTGGGCTACAAAGTTCGATAGGGTTTCAAACCCTATGTGGCGGCTGCAGTTCGTCTTCACTATTCAACGAATTGGGATGGTCGCGATTGGCCCACGAGGGGCGGCGGAGGTTGGACGTTGCTGCGGCGTGCTCAGACCGGTGCCTTGGTGGCCGTAGTTGCTCGCGATAACGGGATCGTGACGACCGTGCTGGATTGAGGGTTTGCCTGTAGGGTTTCGCTTGCGTGAAAATTGGAGTACTGGATGAAGTACGCACTAATCACCATAACTTTTACATACGTGATTCAATTCACGCGCGGTTTTCTCCGCTAGGTTCATATTGGAATTCCGGACACTTTGACGCTGGTTGGTACGAATATGGAGACTGTCCAATTTTTGGGTTTAAATTGGATTTAAATCCAATTTAAATTTCAAAAGGTGAGTGTTTTAACCCACTCACAACTTCTAAGATTTCTTATGTTTGTTAAATTAAATTTTGATGTGATTTAAAATTTATCTATGATTGTTTGGCATATTTTAATCCTCATCTCCGTTGAATTTGATTTACTAGATTAAATTTTTATTTAATTTATTATTGCATATAAACTGCCAGTTAGATAGATTCTTTATTTTACTATTGAATATAAACTATCAGTAATTACCTGTTATTTATTATATGCTCTATGTTGATATTATTGTTTAAATTGGATGATGATTGTAATAAATGGTTGATGATTGATATTGGATGAATGGATGTTGTATTTTATATTGTTTTAAACTGCAAATTTTTATGCACTTCATTTCATTCGGGATTGCGGTTTGAAATGATATATAACCGTATTTTTATTTTAAATTACGGATTGAAATGATAAATATCTGTATCACTTGACCATAGGGTAGAAAATTATATACAAACACCATGGTCTATATATAAAAGTATTCTGAAATTATTTTTTATGGTTTTGTAATGAAATATATGGTTTTATGAGATAGCGATTTGGTTATTTTATAAATGTTATTTTATATATAGTTAAATTCTGGGTTTTAAGTTATGTATAAAATTGATTTGAAGTATAAAAGAAGTTAATAATTAAGCTTGGTTTTTATTAAGATAAAATATGATTAAGCATTTATTTAAATTAAATTTCTAGAGTTTATAATGACTTAAATGAGAATAATGTAGGAATATGAATATGGAATTTATTTGGAATTTAATAAAATTTAGAAATTCAAAGGGCATGATTTTTATAACTTGATTCTTTTTAGAGTGGTATAAATGAATATCAGGTGGATTAAAATGAATATATCAAGTTAAATAGATTGAAAGGATATCCAGTTGTTGAAGTTAAAGTTTTATTTAAATTATATTGGATTTATTAAGTAGACATTTCAAATCTAAGTAATAGTAATTAAATTTGATATATATGGAATTATCAAAGAATTAGTTTTGAAATGGTGGAATATTTAAAGCTTTGAATTATATGGAAATTGAAATGGTTTGATTGGAGGTTCAAATCGGTATTTGGAATTTATTTGTGAAATTCAAAAAGCTATTTTTATATAAAGTAATTTAATATTTAAACCATTTAAGTATTCGAAGTTACATTTCAAAACTATGGGGTTCAAGGTATATAGATTTGAAAGTACTATGATTTTGGAAAAAGGATATATTTCAAAATAAAAATGATATCATATTGATTTGGGTTTTTGAAACGGAAATGATATCGTATTTATATAGTTTGAAATGGATATTATATTTTGATTTTGAAGTATAAATTATTTTTAAATGACTGCGGTGTTATAATAACGTTTGGTTGTTGAAGAGACCGAGATCGAAAGTTGTCATACTCTCTGCCAACTCCGAAAACCACTTTAACAACCGTGTACGAAGTGGAGATTCCAGAATGCAGTAGGATGGTGGCGGCGTTTCCTTTAAGGTAAATACGTGGACCCGACTTCCGTGAGTTGGCATAAGGTGGCTAATACAGGAGCGATTGATGGGCTAATGAGGTAGCACCTTTGATTGGACACATCCCTTCGATATTATACTTTGACTTTTGGATTTATCCGGTGGCCACTTTTGATTTCTTTGATTTGGGGGTGTGGCTCGAAGTGGGCGGTAGCTGCGGCTATGCGTTACCTCCGGCCCGGAAGCATAACTGGCATATATACCCTGGCATTGCCTAGTTGTGCCATGTCACCTACCATACCGAGCCTTTACTACGAGTTTCTATTTGTGTCATACCTATGGAGTATCCTCTGGTAGCCTCCCGATCAGGAGGTATTACGGTACTATATAGACTATTGGCATTATTTGTGTTATGGGCTATATGGGTAACCCCTTAACGCTATTTTAAAGTATGTTTATTTTACTATTAGACATTATTATAATACCGAAATATTACTGCATAGTAAACAGTTTAATGGATCCTTAGGAGATGTGAATCTCGAGCATCTCTTGAGTTACTGCACTCACGTTGAAACTGGATAGGAGATGTCAAATCCCGTAAACATCTCTGACGCTGTTCCACTCATATTATTTAATGTTGATTTAACTTACATAAGATCTTTTAGTTCTGACTCGAGTGTTTTGTCTTTTCAATTCGCTCGGGTCAGCCTGAGCATTTTAGGATTTGAAGCCTTTATCTCTGAAGGACGAAGACGAAGATTTATTATTATTTATTATAGTATTCCACTACATCCATACTGTTCCGCTGCATTAATTATCATTCTATGGTATGTGTAACTCTGATATGTATTGTATAAGTATAATCAAATGTTTTTGCAAAACAACTTCATGAACTGTTTATTTGATTATTATATTTTATCGTTCCACTGTAAGATTCTATTTTGTTTTTTTCTTTCTCTGCTCTTTCTTGTTTACCCCATAACAATCCTCCCTTCTGTATGGTTTAAGTCTGAGTGTGTGGTATATCGTCGATTTAAAGCGTGCGGAAAGGTAGGACGTTACATATCTCTTGATTTAATAGAAAATAAAATCAGGGTAACTTAATTCAGTATTCTGAAAACACTCTTACAAAATTCAGGATTTTATTTTCTGGTTTGAATCCATTTCTAGCTTATCTTATTATATAGTTCATATTATCTAATTCTTATTTGATTGTATTTCTATTACCACTTAATTCTTATTATTTTATTTAATTCCAATAATTCAGCAACCAATTACGTTAATATATACCAGTACGTATAGCACGTCCGTTGGACGTGTGTAAAGAAAAACATGTATCAACCTCTTCTTAGTCCAAAATAGCAAACACAAACATATACAAAACTCAATACGTTAATTACGTCAAAATATCCCTCAAAGCCACCAGTTATCTCATTTTGGTTATTAATATCAGTCTCAAGCCTAGCCTAGATAAATGAGGATAGAAAACAACCCATAAAAAATGACATATTGTCATGCAAACATGGGATCAAAAGTTGTAAATGAATCAAACCAACATTTCAGTTCGAAGATGATAGTCTAGTTATTTGTTTTGATGTGCAGATCCCAAGTGATCATTTGTGCAAACCTCAAACAAAAAGGTTACAAACATGAAATATTTTGTCATACTTTTTAAGTTTTGCAATTAGAAGATGCTAAGCTATCCAAGTGCAAGAACAAAAGAAAAATGAGATGTTCTTGATTAACAAAAAATTTACTATTTTAAAATAAAAATTCAATTTAAGGAAAAACAACAAACACATTATATATGGCCAGGGATAAAAGAATGACCAAAGAAAAGCAAGTATGGAAGTAGTAAATTTTTGAATTAAATATTAGACACACATTTAGACGTATTGCATGGAAAACATGTACTGCTAATGCATACGCATAATCTAATAGTTATTAAATTTTTTGAATGAAGTTTATCTCTGATTGCAAATACATATGCAGACTTCATATAGTTATAACTGCATGCATCATATGGACGCGTATATACTGCAAGTATGTCTGCATAAATCAACATGCTTCACATATAAATTTATCTAAATATTAGCATAAATTCACTTGCAAGTACACATGTCATACTGCAAGTATCATTTAGATACAGCTATGACACAAACCTAGGTATGTATACAAAGAACTTGAATTTATACTTCGTAGAAATGCATGCACACTACAGTATAATTTGGACAACTTGCAAGTACATGTCATAGGTATGCCTATGAGATAAACTTCCATTTAAAATTTTGATTACATACTGCAATGACATAGTACAATCTTATGCTAAGCTATCCAAGTTCAAGTACATTTTAAATTTTTTTTATACATGCATATAGACGTATTGGTTATAAAGACATATAAACAACCTATCAAAACTAAGAATACCAATTTTCTATACATAGATAATCCAGTACTATAACCAAGCTTTTGATTTCATCATACATCCTTGAGTTCTGCCTAAAAATTTGTATTAAAAAAAACATAGAGAGGATGCACCGTTAGACATAGCTACGTACAAACTGAAACACGAATGAAATGTGAAGGTATTGATAAGCAAAAAACAAAATTATCATTTCATTTCAATATATGCCATTCATTCCGTTCAACCTACTCGATTGACCCAAGTAACTAAGTATTCGTTCATAATATCAAAACCTGATAGTTTTGTGTCAAGATTTTCTATTACTTCAAGAAACTAATATGATACTTGAAAATTTATAGAATTGAATGGATGCCTACAAATATAAAATGGAAAAGGATCTCGGACATGCTTTGCTAATGCAAAGACGACGATGATGATTAGAAGTTAAGAGTTGAATTCCATGAATTTTTTTTCGTATATACAAAAAAGTTAATCAACAAATATGAAAGTTTATTATGTTACAGACTAAAAACTCAATAGCAAGTTGTATGATCCATACTTTTAGTGATCAACAAATTGAAGACCATAACTCTATACAATTGATAGGCACAGGACAAACTAAAGGATAACCTGATTTGAACTTATGACTTGATTTCTATGTATAAGTTTTTCAAATATTCACCACACAGCATGTCACGTGCATGCAATATGCATAATAAGATGTAAAACGTAAACTGGTATATCTCGAAGTTGTAAAATACATTGGAGTAAGAAGTATAAGAACATGTAAAGGTACATTGGTATAATTGTCCCATTGGTATTCTGGTTTAGTGACTAAATTATTTGGATTACGGATCGAACAAATGCAATGTTTACTAACCGAATGTTAAAGCATATCAAAGGATTTAGTGCAAATAAATGTTTAAGTTTGACATTTTTTATTAACTGAACAATGTAATGGTAAACTAATATATGACTTGAAAACAAAAACTACAAATATGTTTTAAAATTTAACCACAATATATCTAAATTTCAAGTCTCAATTTAAAAAGCTAAAGCCAACATACAACAACAAATAACCTGTACTGAAACTCAAACCTCTTCAACTCCAACTACATGATCTCCTTTTTCTTCATACTTATCAGCAAAAATTGCACTTGATGATCTCCTTCCCAATCCAGTGCACAAAAACTATTGCCTCCATAACATTTTACACCAAAATATGCCCTTAATATCAAAACCAAAAACCTCGTCCACAATAATCCATTTGAGTCATTGTGGAGCCAGTAGAGAACGTTCTACGTTCGCTTTTGAAGAAGTCAAACGCATAAAGGAAGCAATAAGAGTTGAAAGTTTAGGTTTTTGGTAGAGGAAAAGACCTATAGGGGATATAAAAAAATCCAATGGATTATAAAATCGACATAAATGAAGGTGGATCTAATTGAGACTTAAGAGCGACAACCATCGATGGGTTGAAGATATACAATTTGAGAAGTTATAAAATAATGATTTGTAAAACATAGAATTAAAGGTAAAGCAGGTTATTAGCAGCCATAGAACCAGGGAGTAAAAAATATTATACTCAATGAGTGAAGTTTAAAATAGAAAACAAATTAGTCTTTTAAGATGATACTCAATGAGCAAAATTTTATATATGTAGTAAATGCTTAGGAAACATGTATCATCAATTTATTCAAAGATTCTATATCTGGCTATTCCTTATATCAAAAAAATGCTTATGAAATCATATATAATAAGTTAATAACAATAATAAACTATAGATTTTCATCTATACTATTAGCAACCAAATAGAATAAACTAAAAGAAAACGGTACCTAATGCATATAGAACATAACATATATAACTGTGCATGGAAATATATTGTCAGCATTAGTGTAATGATTCATGTCACAATATAAAAGGCTGTGTACATATCCATAGCCAAATAAAGGAAAAGCTAATCTTTGTTTTTGGTTAAGAGACAACAATCATATATGAATTAAACTTTGATGCTGGTTTTTTTCCAAATCTATAAACCATATCACAAATTTAAAATCATTTTTATAAATTCCCAAATTTAGAGAAATGTATGAAATAAAAATGATAGATCTATACACATCAGATAATTTATTTATTATCAAGCTTTTATAATCAAATTAATAGAGAAATTACTATCCCAAATAAAAAAATTAAAATAAACTCTTAATATGAAATTAAACTAAAGAGAAACCCTCACCTATAATATTCGAGCTTCAGTCCATTTAAACACAAGTTTGTTGGTCATTATCTATTGTTTGAAACACATGATATTTCTTTTTGAGAGTTGACTTAAATGTTGGAACAAACTATCTCGCTTCATCGAAATCTCATAAATCCATTGCTTGAATCTATCTGAGATGATTCATAGTGGTTGAACATGTGAGACAAGATCCTCCTCAACATTATTGTTAAACTGTTTAGAATTTCCATATTGATTTTTTCATTGTAAATCAAATTAAGGAAGGGAGGAAGGGATGGAAGCTTCACTATTGCGGTTAAGCAATTGGATAAAAACATGAGCGCTTCAGCGCTTGAAATGACTGAAATAACCATAGAAGCTAACCCAAATGCGAAGGATATTTTAAACATTTTAAAATCTTCATTAGAGGGTATTCTCATTATATATAGATAATAATTAGAAAAATTATTTCTTTATACGTCAAAATATAAACTTATATATAAACTAATTTTAAAACCGTTTTAAAATCTTTTTATAAGAAAATAACAAATACGCCCTCATATATACTACACTCAACTCATTCTAGGGTACTATTGACCCTATCCTTAATGAGTAAACCCAATAGAGCCAAGGTTCTCGCTTAACCTTCAGCTCTGATACCAAAATGTAACGGCCCAAAATTTCGACCTCGAAGATTCGACACTAATACGTTTATGGTAGAAGTGTCAAGCAATCGAACGTCGGAAATCTCAGATTGTTAGAGAAAAGAAGAAGGTAGAAGAAGAACGGAAAACAACAGCATCTCACATTCGCAGCGGATTAAATATAATCTCAAATAATAGTATTTATACAAAGATACGCAGTAATTGTCAATTTTAAGACAATACATCAGAGTATATTCATTACACATAAATTGGACAATTGTACAACTTGTCCCAGACTACTAACAATACAACTCTATTACACAGCGAAAAAATCCATACGTTCCTTCCATCTAGCTCACCTCTGAGCTGCAGAACGTCCTAACTTGAAAATCTGTAATACTCAGTCTGACCCGAGCATTACATCAAAGTAACACCCGGGTCAGGCTGGAAACCAGCGTGAGTAGACCCATAAAATTTGAAATGCAGAATTATAAGACTTATTTGAAAACCTCGCCGATCATCAGAAAATGCTCGAAACCCAATTTCCGTTAAACATGCAATTTATCTTGTAATACAAGCTTAAAAATCATGATTCTTTTTCTAAAAATCATATATTTTGAAAACGCAACAGATTATATTCATGAATCGACCAATTATTTAAATCGAGATTTCGATATAATTTAAGTTTCACTGTACTTCTTTCTCTAGGTTAAAACTGGCTTCAGATTCTTTTTGAAAATAATTTTAAAATCTATATCTTGTTATTACTATCCGGTTTTGTTTATAAATCAAATCCTAAAGAGAATTAGGGATAGAGCAATTTGATATTGAGCATATTTTAAACCTATGGAACTAAGAACAGAGCAAGCATTATTGTTCCAGACATGCATACAAACATCTACATACATATATACATGCATTCATACTTAAACCATCATGCAAACACAAATCACACTTAACTTTAAGTAATTTCTGCATGTATCATAATTTACCAAATTTAAACTGTTAGCGCCAAAATTGGTCACTAACACCCAAATGTAAATGAAAGCACCAATTAACAGTTACTGATAGCAGATAGAGTGTGTGTAGAGAATAATAATATGAAGAACAGTTCAAATTAAAATGAAAGCAGTAAAGAACAACAGATTTTATAGTGGTTCGGCTAACTCTGGCCTACGTCCACTCCAAAAGTTTTCTTTCTTATTGATATGAGAATCAATTACAGTTACAAAGTGGTAGGCTAGCCTTAGCCTTAGAAAATAGAAAGTCAGAAAGCAGAGGAGAAGAAGAAGAAGCCCAAGAAGATCCCCCATATGGAGACCCACATGCTGTATTTATAGGCAAAACCAGGTTGTTGGGCCTCCTGAGTAGTTTGGGCCCATCAAGGGTACCGAGGTATCGAGGTGTCGAGGTATGGAGCTACCGAGGTATGGAGGTATGGATCTACCGAGATATGGAGGTATGGATCTACCGAGGTATGGATCTACCGAGGTATAGAGGTATGGATCTACCGAGGTATGGATCTATCAAGGTATGGAGGTATGGATCTTCCGAGGTATGGATCTACCGAGGTATGGAGGTATGATCTACCGAGGTATGGATCTACCAAGGTGTGGAGGTATGGTTCTACCGAGGTATGTATCTACCAAGGTATGGATCTACCGAGGTATGGATCTACCAAGGTATGGATCTACCGACGTATGGAGGTATGGATCTACCGAGGGATGGATCTACCGAGGTATGGATCTACCGAGGTATAGAGGTATGAATCTACCGAGGTATGTATCTACCGAGGTATGAAGGTATGGATCTACCGAGGTATGTAACCACCGAGGTATGAAGGTATGGATCTACGGAGGTATGGATCTACCGAGGTATGAAGGTATGGATCTACCGAGGTAAGAAGGTGCGAGGTGCAATGCCGAGTGAGATGAGACATGCCGAACGCTCCCTGATGCCGAACGATCCATCTAATGCCGAACGAAATTTAGGCCGAGCAAGGAGTGTAGACCGAACGAAGTACTTGTGCCGTGCATTCCCTCCATTTCTTGGCCAAATGACATATACATGTAAACTTCATCCTCCGAAACCAAATCCATCCCACTCCAACCACGATAGTCGTGAAGTTAGTTAGGTTGAATCCGCCTACTTATGGCTTTGACAAAAGGCGGGTTAACACTTTGCCCCCAAAACATGCCTTGCTAATGGAAGGTGTGTTTTGTAGCTCAATAAGCTGGATGTTCGTATCCTGTTAACGACCTGCAAATAAATTAATAGCCTTATCTGACCATGAATGATGATCGTTCGGAATCGTATGTCATTCGGGGTGGTATGTGAACATTCGAGGTCGAGTTATGATCATTTGCGACCTGGTGCCGTTTGAGGCGAGTCATGACCGTTCAAGGTCGGGTGCCGCTCGAGGCGAGTTGTGATCATCCGCAATCTAGTGCCGTTCGAGGCGAGCCGTGACCGTTTGTGGTCGGGTGCCATTCGAGGGGAGTTGTGATCGTTTGCGATCTAGTGTCGTTCAAGGCGAATTGTGAGCGTTCGTGGTCGGGTGTCATTCGAGGCGAGTTGTGATCGTTCGCGATCTAGTGCCGTTCGAGGCGAATTGGGACCGTTCGTGGTCGGGTGCCGTTCGAGGCGAATGGTGATCGTTCAAGGTCGGGTGCCGTTCGAGGCGAATTGTGACCGTTCGAGGTCGGGTGCCGTTCGAAGTGAATTGTGACCGTTTGAGGTCGGGTGCCGTTCGAGGCGAATGAGTATGCCCGGGGGGGACTTCGTATTATCGATACCAGGTTCCATGTTCGGGGGAGTTTCTGAATTAAAGACTTTGGCGGTTCATCGCCATACAAGAGGTGCTCGTGGACCGTTCGCGGTCCAACGGGCATACAAGTAAATTCTTTCACAGAATTGCAAATATCAAAGCAATGATCATGCGAATTCCACAACAGGAATGTTCAAATCAAAATCAAAGCAAGAGCAAGACGAGGATGTCAAAGCGTAAACTCTTACTATGGTGCGGTTAGTAGTCATTCAGAGCATGCCTATGGATCGTGCGCGATCGCTCACATGTGTAAATGATTTAACCGTGTTAGTGAGAGGTTTGCGACTTGTTCATCGCTTTCGACC
Organism: Allium cepa; assembly: GCA_030765085.1. Classification (NCBI taxonomy): domain Eukaryota; kingdom Viridiplantae; phylum Streptophyta; class Magnoliopsida; order Asparagales; family Amaryllidaceae; genus Allium; species Allium cepa. The sequence goes on from CM060946.1 coordinate 41,547,393, forward strand.
TGCCCCTGTGTTCGCGAGGGAATTTCACCTGCCCCCTGGCTGAGCGTTCATTCCTTACCAGTTGCTCAAAGGCCCCTATCTCTCTCTGGGATTGGATCAACATGCTCCAAGTGTGGTGCCTCCATGCAGGATCGATGCCTGATTCGCTTCTGAAGAAGCCTCTTGACTTCCCTCCTGATTGCTCCTTTCTGTCATTTGCTTTCTTGTTGATGGCCTAGCCATTGCTTTCTAGAGTCCAAGTTCCTAGCTCCAAAATCCCTAAGTGCTTGCCTTCTCAGTGAAAGCACCAAAATGTTGGCGCCAAAATTGGTCACTAACACCCAAATATAAATGAAAGCACCAATTAACAGTTGCTGATAACAGATAGAGTGTGTGTAGAGAGTAATAATATGAAGAACAGTTGAAATTAAAATGAAAGCAGTAAAGAACAACAGATTTTATAGTGGTTCGGCTAACTCTGGCCTACGTCCACTCTAGAAGTTTTCTTTCTTATTGATATGAGAATCAATTACAGTTACAAAGTGGTAGGCTAGCCTTAGAATTAGAAAATAGAAAGTCAAAAAGCAGAGGAGAAGAAGAAGAAGAATCCCAAGAAGATCCCCCATCTGGAGACCCACATGCTGTATTTATAGGCAAAACCAGGTTGTTGGGCCTCCTGAGTAGTTTGGCCCCATCATGGGTACCGAGGTATCGAGGTGTCGAGGTATGGAGCTACCGAGGTATCGAGGTGTCGAAGTATGGAGCTACCTAGGTGTCGAGGTATGGATCTACCGAGGTATGAAGGTATGGATCTAACGAGGTATGGATGTATGGTTCTACCGAGGTATGGATCTACCGAGGTATGGAGGTATGGATCTACCGAGGTATGGAGGTATGGATCTACCGAGGTATCGATCTACCGAGGTATGGATCTACCGAGGTACGAAGGTATGGATCTACCAAGGTAAGAAGGTGCAAGGTGCAATGCCGAGTGAGGTGAGATATGCCGAACGCTCCCTGATGCCGAACGATCCATCCAATGTCGAACGAGATTTAGGCCGAGCAAGGAGTGTAGACCGAACGAAGTACTTGTGCCATGCATTCCCTCCATTTCTTGGCCAAATGTCATATCCATGTAAACTTCATCCTCCGAAACCAAATCCATCCCACTCCAATCACGATAGTCATGAAGTTAGTTAGGTTGAATCCGTCTACTTATGGCTTTGACAAAAGGCGGGTTAACATAAAATTTTTTAAAAAAAGTTGTTTACTCGCCTGTTTTTAGAGGACAGAGAATAGAGTTTATTCCTAGAATCTTGATTCTGAAGCTAAAAGTTGATTTGAATCTACTATGTTTGAGTTGAAATCTGAATTCACTTGATCTTAGCTTGCTTAAGCTCAGATTGGAAAGGAGCTCGAAGAAATTAAAGCTGTTGTTGTTTGATTTTTATATTTTTTTGGTTTTTTATCTCAAGTTTGGTTTGAAAAATGAACAGATCAAAGAAAAATGAGAAAGGAGTGCATATGATTATATAGCCTATTTTATCTTTTATTTATTTTTTAAAACAAAAAGAAAATAATGACACTTGTTAAATTGTATACACTTGTAAATTGCATGTAACAATAGGTTTCATTTGTAATTTGCATGAACTAAATTGTTTTTATATGTTTATATATATTCATATATATTTATATTATAATTTCAATTTATTTTTATTTTTGTTAATGTCTTATGTGTTTATATTTAAACTTTCTCTCCTATTTATCTATCTATAATTTAAAAGAAAATGATATAAAACTAATTATATACTAATAAGAATCATATACACATATTATTTTTAAATCCAATTTATTTGCAAGATATTGTCTTTTGAATTTCAATCTCAAATTCAAATTCAATTTAAAATCAACTCATATAAATATATATGTATTTATATAAACACATATTTAATTTGTTTGAAATAATAATTTTGCCAAATTTAAATAATTATATTAGGAGATTATCAAATAAATATTTATCCACATATAATATTTATTATCAGATTTATTTATTCAACTTATAAATCAGTGTTTTCAATAGTTAAAATCAGATAATTATACAATTACCCGATGCCCAAAAATTCGGGCTATCACAAATACTGATGAAGAAAAGAAAATACATGCAAAATATGTTTATAAGGTGTAACTTAACAAAGATTACAAATTTATTTTCACCTAAATGATCGTTAAGTGATTGAACTTTTGCTCAATACTTCGGTTTAATAAAGCTTATACTAGCTTCAGTATTTAAATTATTTAAATATGTTGACCGGGGACCGAATTATACCAAGGACCCTATATTGTTAGCTAGTTTTTGAGTTTAACCAATTAAAAATTAATTTGTTGTTTTAAATTAATAATATAATTAATACACATGGTGTATTAAATATTTATGGCATTTAAATTATTTATTTAAGGCCCTAAAATTAATTAAAATAATATTAATTGCTATACATTGATTTAATTAATAATGGACTAAAATAATTAATTTATACGATATATTGATTTGGCATAATGTCTGAAAGATCAGGTGTACAGTGGCTGCCCATAGATGGAGCAAAGGGAAGCCAAATGACTTTTTCGTTAAGTTTAGAGAGATAAGTGCTAGATATTATATATATATGGTTATGAACGGCCACACTCTCTCTTATTCAAAATAGAGAAAAAATCCTAGCATCATTAAAAGGAATCAACGGAAGCTTAGAAGCAAGGATTTGCCTACCATATACGAGGATAAAGAAAAAGGAACCCGGAGAGGAAATAGTTAACCAACGAGGTAATGATTACCGATGAGATCATAATGAGGTACATGTTTATATTTAAACATATTTCGGTTATATTCTTATTGCATATATGCTTTTCGTCCATGATAACAAATATTTAAAATTAAACTAACAAATTATAAATTTTCAAAATAATTTTATATTTATACTGTAATTATATATATAACTTGGTTTTATAATAAAATTTTATTATTTTTCTCATGGGTTATATATATGAATATATATATATATATAATTAACCTTTGATTTTTCTCACGAGTTTTAGTGTACTTTATGATTTGTTGTGTAGCCTCGGGATCATAAAAAGATTAAGAGAAAATAAAAGTATGGTTAGGCATCATGTACAAGATATAATTAGTGTAAAGTTACTGTTTATAGGGGCTATAGTTTGTTAAGCACCGTATAGGTTGTAGTAACATGATAAATGAATCCTAATACTCATTTAAGGAATTTAAGAAATTATCGTATCCCTTTATGGGTTTTTAAGAGATAGTAATTTTAATGAAGTCTTATTAGATAAATACAATAAACTAATCTAATAAGTGCGAGAACAAATGCCGTATTATCTAATTTACTCTAATAGATTTGCATAGATATAATAATAATGGTGAAGCTATTTATAGAGAGGAACACAAAATCAAAACAAAATGTAAACATTGGTTAAGGAATGTAAAAACTACACTCAATTACTGAAAACTTTGGTAATCCATAATGAGCCTACATTTGAATTCGATAAAAATGCCATGCTTGAACAGTAATCATCCAACGAGTTATGGTCGTCAGATAGTGAACTTCCTCAATGCTATGTACTGGTTACACTGAGCACCAACCACCAAAGGTAGCATAAGAGTATGGATGTTTGTTCCATACTTCAACACCTACAAATTATATGGTGAGCTGTCTCGTACCGAAAGGTACAAGATCCCATGGAATTGTTTCGTACAAAGATAAGAAAAGATACTCCTACTTATGATCATGTACTCAATATGACTGAGTACATAGAGAGATTTGTAGAGTTAAGAACAACTCTTGACACCGAGCTACAAGCTGACTTAATTATTGGACCACTAACTCCACTATTTGATCCATTCTTATTGAATTGCAAATTGAATTCATTAAAGTGTAACGTTGTTGACCTCCTTAATATAGTAAGGACTGTTGAGAGTATACTCAAGAAAGAATGAGGGTGATGCTCTCTGTCAATGGTGCTTCTTCCTTAGAAAGTTTGAAGAAGAGAGACTATAGGTCGTATTGTGGAAAGGAAAAAGTTAAGGCGAAAGAAGAGAAACAAGAATGCCATTTATGCTTTAAGAAGGGATACTAGAAGAGGAACTGCTCATATTTTCTAAAGATGCAAAGGGGAAGGAAGTCGATCGTCTCCTAAAGCTATTTTCGTTACAGATTTTTTATATATATATGTACTTTAAGTAATTGGGTTTTAAATACTAGATATGGAACTCATATATGCAATTCATTATAGTGACTTAGAAGCAAGAGGACCAGAGCAAGAGGGACCATGAAATTCCAAATTTCAAATGGAGCTACAGTAGCTGCGGTCGTGGTAAGAGATTATTATATAAAACTTGATGGTGGACATAATTTTATTTAACAATTGTTATTAAGCACAAAACGTTATCGATGGAATAATTTCTGTTTCCTGTTTAACAGAAAATAGATATAGTCTATTATGTAATGATAATTTAATGAATATTTGTAATGGTAATAAAACTGTTTTCTTTGGTATTTTAAAAGAGGAAATTTATAAGCTTAATTATAATCATGTCTTTGCTACTAAAGCTATTAATGCATCTAAAATAAATGACATTTACCTTTGGCATTATAGATTAGGCTATATAAGGAAGAAATGATTGAACAAGTTAAGATAAGTTTTTCTACCATCATTTAAGTCTACTAAAAATGGATTGTTGGTTTGGTATCCTATAAAAAGGAAAATATATCAGAGCATTAATAGTAACAAATTACAGTGAAAATAAGAAAATATAATAGATCAGTATAATTATTGAACAAAAATCAACACCTCAAATGTTAAGGGTCTCAATCAAACCACAGCTCCAAATCAATACTGGTAACTGCCTTCTAAATCCTATGGGTTGTAAAGAGGAGGGAGTCAGAAAAACATTCAAGTGATAGTAAATTATACATCTTATACACAACACTAGCTTATGCCGATTGTTCGTTATTTCATGTTATGTTAGATTTTATTATTAGTCGCTACGACTCCATTGCTACATACGAACTGTACTCATCTTTACCCTATAGATCCATGTCTATATAGGTAAATATATATATGTATATATTGACACACATACACACAGATATATACCCCAAGTCCACTAATGGACCTCGGTACTATCCCCACTAGCATCAATTTCTCAATACCTCATAATGATCCATCGCCATCATGTCATCGAGGAAATCCTTCGTGCGCATCAACGAACTCCGGTCCATAAGGTCCTAATGCTTCGGGCATTTTTCATCATGTACGCCAGCCTTTTGCGTACACTTATTTGCTTCTTATCATGGATTTTAGGCTCCATGCACCACCACCCCATCTATGTTTTGAAGGAACTTTTGTATGGGTTAACCAGCCTTGCCCTATCAAAAAAACTAACAAACATGTTGCGTAACCCAACTGAACCAATCCTAGTAGGTGGAAGCGATCAGTTATATGTAATGTTGTCCTTCTCGTTGACTGTAAGAGGCCAATGCTGAGCTCAAGAAATATGCAACTCCTACCCTATTATATGGTATCCAAGTGCTAGACTATTTTGTACACTTGTTGTAACTCATTTTGGTACCTAGGCACACCAGACTTTCTATGCCATGTTGAATAAGTCCAAGCTCACTCACCGTCCATTTAGTTTTCCTAGTAAAATCAAGGCAATACCCCCACCTAAAAAATTTGAAGCAGATCTAATTTGACTGTCCATTCGACATAATTGTAATAGAAAATTTATAATCAAGGAAATAAGTAGGTCTGGGCCAGGGGGTAATCCTCTAATATGAAATCGTACACTCACCATGAGTCCTATTGGTTGGATGGTTTTAGCATTCCAACCCAGTCTAACGACCTTTAGACATTGGTCCATTATAATTATAATAGACAATTTATAAACATTCACATCCATCATAAACGCATATCCGAGGCTACTTATGTACATATTTCAGACTTATATATACTTATTCTTCTTTTATTTTCTTTATTGCCTCAACATCTTTTATGTCTGACTTAAGTCTTCATTCTCACCATGTGCTTATCTTTTATTTCATTAATTACATTTACCGCTTCTTAAATTCAAATATCAATATCATTGCTACAACATCCATCACTTCAGCCTTTTATTTCCATTCCAATTCTTATTTCTTTTTCTGGCATATAACACAGATTTATCTTTTCATTAGTTTTCATTTTATTAACTTTTAAGCTACTTTCTTATTTCAATATTCCACTTTTGGGATTTATTATATTTTAATAAATTGGAATCAAACTTTAACAATTTAACTATTACATAGTAAATTTCTATATCTTATTGATGTGCACGTAAATGTGCATATTTTTACCACCATATTTATTCTATTTAAATTAAATAAATGATCATATTGGGTATTTTAACTTGTTTTAACCAAAATTCAGATTAATTCCAAATTTTCACATATTCATCTTCATATAGGGGTAAAACGGTCATTTAAGTGCATATATTTCTTTGAGAAAAATTAATTGAAAATTTGTATATATTTTTGTAGGAAATTGATCTCAAATAGAAGTGGTTTCATGAAGGAATATGCATGCACAAAGAATATAAAGGAATGAAGATGGAAATAATTCAAAGTGAAGATCATGGAGGACCCCACCTACCCACCTACCTTAATGTACAAATTAAAGGCTAATGCACATGCTTTTGGAGCTAATGGTTTCATGTACACTTAATGGGGGATTAAGACATGTTAATGGTTACTTGGCCTCCACACTTCCTAAGGGGTATTTTGGGTATTCCCCAAAAATATGAATTAGGGTTTCATACATGTATAAATACCCATATGTTTCATGTAATATCATCTCTTCTCTTAGTCTCTCTTAGGCCTCCTTCTCTTTAGTTTAGTTTAGATCAAATAAAAGAAAGCTCTCTTTCTCTTTTAATGGCTACTTAGCCAATTTTTATTTCTTGTAATCTTTTTTATTTTATGCAATTTAATACATGCTCTTTCCTTTTCATGTTCATTTACTTTCATGTTGTAGTGTAGGTTTCTCTTATTTCATGCAAGTAGATTAGTTTTGTTTCATTGCTTTGCTCTCTTTTTCTTTCTTGTTTGCTTTCATGTTGCTTTCTACATTTGTTGATTTGATAACAAATATGAGAGCTTAATCCCTTCAATTTAGGGGTAATGAAGCTCTCTAGTATGTAGATCCAACATTTAGTTGTTTATGCTCTCTTTTGTGCTTAAATGAAATGTTTTGAAGTGGTTTAACTTGTTGTTTTAGCTTTGAATTTGATAGTCTATGTTGTTCATAACAAATAGGCTATGCTTAAACAAACAAAACACAAAATTGCCTCTTCATCTACATATGATTATGGCAAAGAAGTGTTTGTTGAAATTAAAATTTGATGGCTTATATTTCTAAGTAATAGTTAATAGGCCATGCTTAAAATAAATTTTGCTTTCAACTTTGTTGTCATATTTTATGAGATTTAAAAGTGTATTAGTGGTTGTGTTATAGTTTGATGGTTTATATTGAGCTAATTAATAGCACAAATATACCATACTTATGATAAGCACATCAACTAATTCACTAATGACAAGAAAAGAGAGATCATAACTTCATTTTGTTGATTTATGTGATCTAGAGAGTGGAAATTGCCTCTAAATTGTCTTAACACTCTCATATTTTTATCTATTAGCATTTTTCTCTTTTTTGTAGTTAATCACTCTTCCAACTTTGGTTAATTTGATTGAGTAGAATTTTAAAATCATCAATTCCCTGCGGATCGACCCGTATTCGCCGCGTGCTACATTCGTACACCGTGCGCTTGCGGTATAAATATTATTTCACAATTCGTTCGACGGTTTTCTAAACCGATAGAATTTCCGTCGTACGAACAAGTTTTTGGCGCCGTTGCCGGGGAGTTGTTTTGATTTTAATTTTCTATTCTTCGAATTATTTTCGTTTGCTTCTTGTGTGTTTTAATTTTTTTGTGTGTGTTGCATTTTTTTTTAGAAAGATGTTATGTTGTGTGTTTGAGTGATTTTTGTTTCTATTTTGTTTGTGTGTTTGTGTTTTCTAGTTGCATTTGCATATTAAAAAAAAATTACACAACTTCATTTACAAAATTATATTTCATCTCATTTTTTTTACATCAATTTGCATTTCGAAAAAAAAACATTTGTTTTGGTTTTCCTTTGTTTTCCTCTCTGTTCACTGTTGCATTGCCTCTGTGCACTGTTTCATTTTTCAAACTGCTGTGCACATTTCTCTCTCTGTTGCACATCACCAACCCCCCCTCTGTAACCAATGCCTGCACCTTCACAGCAACTTCATCTCCTCATCCCGGCAACCTAACTTCACCTTCCTTACTGCTTACCTCCATCATCCCATTGCTCTCTGACCATTCCACATCACCTAACCATTACAACAGACTTCATCTACAACCCTTCACCCAACTCCTCTACAGCCAAACAACTCCAGTCAGACTCCCCCCACCAGTTACTGCCTCCTTCAACAGACCGCAACCCACAGACCACATCCATTCAACACAAACTTCATTCACCACTGACAACAAACAATTGTGCCAACCCCCTTCTTACAGCCCATCTACATCATCAACAAATCATCGCACTTCACCAATTGTAGAAACCACCCATCTGCAATATCTCCTCCCGCCTCTCACATTCACAACCATAACCTTCACCACCAAGTCACTGACCTGTTTGCCTCTGCTTTCCTCCACAAACAACACACCTTCATTTCCAAAATTCACTCTACATCACTCGGCAATACCATCCAAACCAACAGTTCAACAAATATCCACTGACCAGTTCTTCGATCCACCACCGACTACCACTGTTTCATCCATCACAACCACATTCCATCTGCTGCCATCCTGTTCAATTCACAACTTCCTCTACCCACTGTCCACTGATCATCACAGAACTCCTCACTGTATCCACCAAAACAAAACAGTCTTCAACAATCAACATACCATCCACATCCCCTGATTTACTTCACTACAATATCACCGTGAACAATCCACATCCCCTTATCCACTTCAATACATTACAAACAACAGCTTCCTCTACTTCCTTCAACAACCATCAACAAACTCATCTGACCATCCCTATACAACTACATTTCATCCACCGTCCCACTGTGATCAACATCACCACTTCACTGTTTAACAGAGCACATCACCCCTCTGCATACATACGCCTTCATCCTACAACTTCTCCTGCCGTAAACTCATCAACCACCAACATTCATCTACAACCTGCCTGCTGCCACAACTGTTCACCGTCTACCTTCTACCCATCACTGCCTTTCAGCAACAAACTACCCATACTTCTGCCTGAACAAAACACTACTTCTGCTCCTCAACAACCCCTCTCCAAAACCACCTACAAGCTAGCAGCGCCCGCCTTCTTCTTCAAACTTCACCAGATAAACCCACTGCGTCGCAACTCGACAACCCACAAACCCAAAGTCAATCTGTAAACGAAATCTCCACCGCTTCGTCATTGCCTCCGCCCTCAATACCATCACGACCAATCACAGTATAATCCACGACAAATCCAAACCGCAACTCCAACCCGCAACTTCCCTTGACTTCGCAATCACTAATACAATCACCTAGCTCCTTCGAACCACAGCAACACCCTCGATATCGATTTCAATTGCAGCGTTATCACTGAACGAATTTGTACTTGAACTTGCTTGAACAAGATTTGAACGAGGCGGGAATTGATTGTGGGAAATTCGATTTAATTCTTCTTTCTTCTTCTGAAGCGAATTTTAATTTTCCTTTTAGGAATCATTTTTTTTTGGGCGTTTGATCTGTTTGGTGGGAACGATAAAGGGTTGGGGTTTGTTTCCTCTTTGGGCTGCGTGTTTTAGGAAGTGCGGTTTCAATTTTATTTTAATTTTAAGGCATTTTCTTTTTTTTGGTATTTTATACATATATATAATAAGTTTTGTTTTAAATTGTTTTTAGTTTTCATCCTTAAAAATTGTTTTTTGTATATATATATATAATACTTTTAAATTTCCTCTCCAAAAAAAAAATCAATTTTTTTTTTTTTTTTTTTTTTTAAGTAAAACCCTACTTTTAAGTTTCCTTTCAAAAAAAAAAAAAAAAAATTGTACATATTCTTGTTTTATATTTCAGGTTGCCAAAGCAGAATTTCAGAAGGAAGACTGCTGCCAAAAAAAAAGATTGCCTGCTTGCTTATAGTTTTTTTTTGTTTTATTTGCCTTCTATTGTATATATCTCTTGTTTTTATTAGTTGTATTGTTGTTTGCTTGCATTTAAAAAAAAACAAAAAAATTCCATTCTAGTTGCATTAGTAATTCACGTTTAATTTCAGTTTTGCATTTCATTCTAGAATTGTGATTAATAATAACGGTTAGACATCGATAACACTTAATTGTATATTGACAAGTTGTCTTCTTTGAACAATTTAAATTCTTGGTGTCTAGGCTACGGCAGAGTAATAACCATTTATAAATATAACGGTGATTCGTAAATATTATAGTGGTTGTTCCTCTGAAGGTACTTAAATCTTCGGCTGCATTGCTACGGTGATTCGTTGTGCACCGATAAATCCTGTCCGTTACCTGGCTGAGAACTATCTTGTTGATTTAAGACAATTTGTGATTATACAATTTTGGTTAACTTAGGAGAAATCATTTGTAATTAACCTTGCATTCATTTAGTTGCATTAGCTCATGCATATTTAAAAAAAAAAATTCAAAATCCAAAACTAAAAAAAATTGTAAATATTCCTTTTATTTTTCTTTGCAATTTTTAAATCCTTTCCTTTGAAATTTCTAAAATCCAAAAAATTAAAATATATATATATATATATATATAACTTTTTCGTAAAAAAAAAAGCCAAAAACATTTGAAAAACCTAAAAAAAAAAAAAATCAATTTCCCTTTTGCAAAATAAATTCTGTTTGTAAATATTTTTCTTTATAAAAAAAAAACCAAAAAAAAAAAAAAATCTTGAAAATGTCTGAATATCCATATCCACTTGAATTTTACAATAGTTGTGAAAATCAATATAATCCATATGATTTCAGTCCAAATTCGTATGGATATTTTAACAACAACTATTTTGTAAATAATTCAAATTTTGAACAACAAAATTTTCAAAACGATGACCAACGTTCGACTCTTGAAAATAGCATTGAAATGATTTCATCTTTACTCGAACTTTCTACACGACAAAATCAAGAGATAAGTGATTTATGTAATTCTGATTTGTGTAATAACTCGAGTCAAGGATTTCAAAATTTGAATTCAATTCAAAATTCAAACGATTACGATTATAACCCATGCCAATTTAATTTCGAACTCCAAAATGAATTCCAAACTCAACATGAAAATGGGAAAAACTTTTCAAATGAATTTGGCAGTGGGAATAATCTTAACCATGTTACGAGTGAAAATTTTTGTTCTCAACAAATCCAAATCAAAAATTCTCAATTTAATAACTATAAATTGGATTTTGTTGAACAAATGAATGAAATTTACGATGATCACACGGATTTGTTGTTTGAAACTTATATGAAACAACGTGAACAACAAAATCAAATCTCAACGTGTGATGAGTCAAGTGATAATCCACCTTTTACCCAAATCGATGATTTTCAAATAACAACTGTTGAATTTGATAATGACGATCTTAATCAAGTTGTTGAAAATACGGTAATTGAGTTGGATTTCAATTCTTTTGAGGGTGCGAAACACGATTTAAACTTCGATCTTCCTTTTTCTGAAAATTTGAATACGACAACTTTGAAACTCGATCTACATGATGAAGTTGTTGATAATCCAACAAAGGAAGTCGCATTTAACGAACATGAATTTTTTGGACTTTTGGATGACGAGTTGTTAAATTCCAACGGGGAAGATTTAAATCACCACTTTGATTTTGAAATCAATAATTTTGAAGAATTTTTCAACGATAAACTTGAATTTCAATCAATTATTTTATCAACCCCAAAAATCATTGAAAATAAAACAACTCGTTCAATTTTTAATAAAACAAAATTCGTTTTTCCAAATCAACGTTCAACTTCGAAATCTTTTACGGTTTGGTTTTCTACGCTTAAGTTGTGTCTCGTATATTTGACGAGACAAATGAACCGGTTTTTGGAAGACCGTTTCATTTACTTTTTGGCAATATACTTTCTGATGTCGTGTAAATACATTTCAATTTCATGTAAATAATAATAAACGTTCCTTTCACTTGGGTTGACTGTGGGGACACAGTCAAAATCAAGTGTGGGGGGGAGACTCATCTTCTTTTTGATTTTTTTCATTTTTCTTCCAAAAAAAAAAAAAAAAAAAAAAAAATTAAAAACAAAAGAAGAATTTTTTTAAGCATTTTGATTTATTTTTAAAGAAATACTATAGGATAAATATATGGTTTTGGCTTATTAAATTGAAATTTTAGAAATTTATTCGTCTTAACAAAAATAAAAATGAAGTTTTATTACAAATAATAATGGTTTAACTGGTATATAGGAAGATTCATACGTGTTAATTATGAAATACATCCTAATTGAAAATCTTTGTTTTAAAAAGTGGTTGATTTAAAGTAAAGGATGTAACATTTTTTTTGTCATCTAAGTTAAATGGTGCTAAGATGATTTTGCAAAACTCTCTCTCTTTTAAAAAATATAAAAAAATAAAAAAATAAGAATATCTAAAGTATTCACTCTCATTTAAAAGTCCTCACGGTTATGCATGGGTGAATTACTTGGAATCTTTGATTATGTGCTTTCATACTCATTTAAAAGTCCTCACGGTTATGCATGTATGGAACACATATAAAAAAGAAAAAGAAAAAAAAAGAAGAACAAACTTAATAAAAATCACCTACGGTCGATAGGTGTATGCACGAAAGTGTGTGCACTCGCCATGCTCTGTACTCCCCTCACATAAGCCCGAAAGGTTATGCATGGGTGGTATATCTGGCCTCAGTTTACCTGAGCTAGGTGTGTAATTTTTTTTGCAAATAATGAGAGAGCAAGCAATTGAAATCCTAGCACTATTTTTACTTATTTGATTTGATTTGTTATTGAAAAGAAATGAAAATACCACTTTGATAAACTTTGATAATCAACTAAGGATTCATTTTATAATTACACTTTGTTATCAACCGAAACAACGAGTTAAACTATAATGTATTCGTTATGATAACTTGATTTTTGTTGAAAATTTTGACGAGTAAATGACATAAATTTTCAAATAATAACCAAAACCTATATTTAACTTATTTGTGTCAATTTAAAAATAAATCCTTCATTTGTAAATATTTTCAAAATTTTGCATTCATCTTTTTGTAAATAAATCTTGCATTTTGTAAATATTTTCATCCTGCATTTGGATTTTGTGGGTAGTATCCGCTGAAAACCCTCACGAGACAACACTCGTCCTACTGGGGACACCCAGAGGTTTAACGGCTTGTTGCATACGCTCAATGCAATCGTACTCCCTACGAAAATGGATTTATCTTAGTTTTAGTTTATTCGAGGACGAATAAAAAGATAAGTGTGGGGGTATTTGATGTGCACGTAAATGTGCATATTTTTACCACCATATTTATTCTATTTAAATTAAATAAATGATCATATTGGGTATTTTAACTTGTTTTAACCAAAATTCAGATTAATTCCAAATTTTCACATATTCATCTTCATATAGGGGTAAAACGGTCATTTAAGTGCATATATTTCTTTGAGAAAAATTAATTGAAAATTTGTATATATTTTTGTAGGAAATTGATCTCAAATAGAAGTGGTTTCATGAAGGAATATGCATGCACAAAGAATATAAAGGAATGAAGATGGAAATAATTCAAAGTGAAGATCATGGAGGACCCCACCTACCCACCTACCTTAATGTACAAATTAAAGGCTAATGCACATGCTTTTGGAGCTAATGGTTTCATGTACACTTAATGGGGGATTAAGACATGTTAATGGTTACTTGGCCTCCACACTTCCTAAGGGGTATTTTGGGTATTCCCCAAAAATATGAATTAGGGTTTCATACATGTATAAATACCCATATGTTTCATGTAATATCATCTCTTCTCTTAGTCTCTCTTAGGCCTCCTTCTCTTTAGTTTAGTTTAGATCAAATAAAAGAAAGCTCTCTTTCTCTTTTAATGGCTACTTAGCCAATTTTTATTTCTTGTAATCTTTTTTATTTTATGCAATTTAATACATGCTCTTTCCTTTTCATGTTCATTTACTTTCATGTTGTAGTGTAGGTTTCTCTTATTTCATGCAAGTAGATTAGTTTTGTTTCATTGCTTTGCTCTCTTTTTCTTTCTTGTTTGCTTTCATGTTGCTTTCTACATTTGTTGATTTGATAACAAATATGAGAGCTTAATCCCTTCAATTTAGGGGTAATGAAGCTCTCTAGTATGTAGATCCAACATTTAGTTGTTTATGCTCTCTTTTGTGCTTAAATGAAATGTTTTGAAGTGGTTTAACTTGTTGTTTTAGCTTTGAATTTGATAGTCTATGTTGTTCATAACAAATAGGCTATGCTTAAACAAACAAAACACAAAATTGCCTCTTCATCTACATATGATTATGGCAAAGAAGTGTTTGTTGAAATTAAAATTTGATGGCTTATATTTCTAAGTAATAGTTAATAGGCCATGCTTAAAATAAATTTTGCTTTCAACTTTGTTGTCATATTTTATGAGATTTAAAAGTGTATTAGTGGTTGTGTTATAGTTTGATGGTTTATATTGAGCTAATTAATAGCACAAATATACCATACTTATGATAAGCACATCAACTAATTCACTAATGACAAGAAAAGAGAGATCATAACTTCATTTTGTTGATTTATGTGATCTAGAGAGTGGAAATTGCCTCTAAATTGTCTTAACACTCTCATATTTTTATCTATTAGCATTTTTCTCTTTTTTGTAGTTAATCACTCTTCCAACTTTGGTTAATTTGATTGAGTAGAATTTTAAAATCATCAATTCCCTGCGGATCGACCCGTATTCGCCGCGTGCTACATTCGTACACCGTGCGCTTGCGGTATAAATATTATTTCACAATTCGTTCGACGGTTTTCTAAACCGATAGAATTTCCGTCGTACGAACACTTATCCTAAAGAGGTGGTTTGTGCGATGTTTGTAATTACATGAAATTCTCTTTCATTTATTGAAATAGACAGTACAAAATAAAGTAATCATCTATATTTTATACATCTCTTTCTTTTTGTAAGTATATACCGATTACACATCATTTCAAACATCAGACTTTTGCTAAGTTCGAATTTGATAATACATGGAAATCCACTTCTAATAACATACATTCCAATAAATTAAAATATCACTAAAATCCCAAAAGTCTGATTTGATTTATTTTCCCTCTTATTCATCAGCATGTTCATTATATTTTCAGTTAATAAATCCGACGAAAACTGATAATTAAAATCATTTTGCAATTACAGAATTAAAATTAATCATTGCATAATTACATAATAAAACTAATCAGTAGAAATAAGATTAGTGAAAAAAGATTTAGATTTAGATTTATTAATTGGGACCAAATCTAAAAGTTTACCTTTGATGTAGTGATCTAATTTGAATCTACCTTCTATCCTCTATCCTTTTCTATTCTTCTCTAAATTGTATGCATGCAATCTATTTTATTTCTATGTATTTAGAATTTTCAAAGGAGAAGAGAAAGTGATGGAGCTACTGTGCTTAATAGAAAAATAGCGAGTTGGAAATACAGCCCTAGGTCCTAATTTATGAAGGATCAAATCAGTGTTAACTGTCGGATGGAACCGAGTTAGATCTGGGTCACATGGCCTAAACTAACGGCTGCCTTTAAAACCCTTCGGGTCGATCGCCTTAGACCCCATGGTCATCCACTCATGGTCGACCTATGGTAGGTCACGGTCAACCCACATGGGACAATTTGGTATATTTTGATGCATTTGATTCCATTGTAGATTTCTTTCTCTTATTGTCAAATTAACATTATCTCTTAAATTAATTATATTTCTCAAACATTAAGTTACCGTTAATTTTAACAGTGTTAATCGATCATTAAACAATTTTTATTATTTTATTGTTTATAAATATAATTGTTTCCAACTATGAAAATTTAAACGCTAATAACGTTTTTGTTTGTACTCGGATTGGAGAAGTTTATATATGAAAATTGATCAGAAAATCACCACGAATCCAATGGTATAAGTCGCATGGCCAAATCCAACATTTGTAAAAATTCCATTTTTCACGGTTTATTATTTATTAATTAATGTCTATTTTATTTAGTTAATGTAAAAATGCATAGTGCAACGTTCTACCCCCTTAAAAGAATTACGTCCTCGAAATTCCACAAGGGTTCGATTACGTAAACCATCGCACATCTATTCTACACTAACTTACTGTACAACCAATTTTGCAACAATCGGTGTACATGTACACAGTGCATCACAATACATATGATATGCATGAACAATAAATTTCAATTGGTGCCTCTTATATGAAGTTTTTTTAAAATAAACTTTGAAATTATGTTGTTAACATCCTAAATATACCAGCAATCTACATGAATGCAGCTTTTTGAGAAATCGAAATGGTTTTCCACGTAAATTTTCCCATACTCCTATAAACAGAAGCATAATTTAGCTAAATTGCTATCTAATCCTTACCATCTAGCTTCCTAGTACACCATTGCTAACATCCAAATTTAGAAAAATTCAATTTTCTAAACCTATCTTCTTATGCTTGGAAAGGGTCTAGATGGAAAATTCCATGTTTCAACCATTCTCTTACGTAACCTTTTTCCACCGCACCATAGAATTTACTTCTTTGTCTCCAATATTTTTTCCTACCTTCCCAAGTATAGTTTGCATAAGTAACTTTTATTTTTAAACTTAAAAAACAATGATGTTCCAGAAACCATCTTTTTAAATTTTCCACTCATCGACAAGTTATCCTAGAAAACCTTCCATAGACAAAACAATTTCCTTTTTTATCACCATGTCCTTTTTACTACAAATACAGCTATGTAGTAAAACTACCCTTATCGACTTAGTAACTATTACCCAATGTTAGCATGCGCTATTTTTTAAATTTCTAATACTTGAAATCTTTAGCTTTAAAATTCTTTTCAAAGATATGTGTGTTTATTTCAGAGTCGTATTACACATAATGAAACTTTTTATAAATAAATTTTACATATAATTTTTCTTTTTCAAAATATATGCGTGATTATATTTTCTAAATAATTTTTTGCATTTCTAACCTTAGGGTTTAATCCAACCATCCATCGTCCATAACGGACTCCGCTTAATTGTGCGGTAAATTTCGATGTTCTCAAATACTGTTCTTTCTTATTAATATCACCCAGTAAACATGTTGAATTTTAAATTTCAGTTTTTGAGGAACATGAATCTTGGCCCATGGCTTGCTTCTCCGTAATTCTACCCTCTATCCTCTGAAATTTATCATCTGAAAATTTTCTTTTTCTCGAAATTAGATTTTCAATTTCATTTTATTTAGCAGTTTGTTAAATAAATCTTCTTAATTTATTACTTAACTTTCAGTTTCAACTATTTTCTTTTCCCTTGCATTAATTAAGTGACTTGATGAAATCTTCTTTTAAATGTTTTCTCATACCATTGTGGTCTACCTAAAAAATACATAAAAAGAAACATTTCCCTAAACATACGAAATCCATTGCAACAACTAATGCTTGCAAACCATGAAAAGAAAAATTAACACTGGAAGAAAACACAACACAACTAACTACTAACACAGTTAGAATGGACCTTCCTAACATGTCATCCTTCAGCAATAAAAATCTTCAAATCTTTTCCTTCCTTTATTACTTACGATGAATAAGGTCTATTCATCTATTCCGTCCGTACTCAATCATTGAATAACTATACCTCCTCTCACTGAAGTGGAGAAGAAATTTATATAGTCTTCATGCCAAATGGAAAATAAGCTTGGGAAAATAATCTTTCCCGTTTCTTATTTTGCTTCCCCAACTTTAGTCTATCAATATCTTCCATATGTGTTTACCATCTCATTACCATTTGTTACTATCTTTACTTAATCTCATTCTATTGATAGTATTCTCAATCCTTGATATTTCCCTTATTCATAAGCCTCCTGCAAACATATTTCAATACTTATAGAAGTGCCCTTTAATATTATCTTTATGGGTTACAACATATCAACATAATATTTATAGGCTTTTTTAGTGTCTGTATACTCTACGGGGATTCCTTGTTACTTTTCCAAAAGTTGTCATCGCTAACTCCGTCATAACCATATTTTTTTCCCCGTCTCACCTAAGCACTAATTCCTATCTACTCCATATTTAAAATCTTGGTTTGGTCTTTATCATTTTTCTTCAAAAATGATACCTTCAATTTTTTTGAAATATCTAATCCCAAAACTCTTGTCTTTAAAAGTATTACTTAGAAACTTTTATTAAATACAAAAACACTTGATGTTTTTAACTCTTTTCTGAACATATATTTTAAGATTTTTGAATTTAACTTATTCCCTAAACTTAAAAGGGAAGATTTGAAATTCTAAGTTTAAAATCAAATTATCTTTTTCTTTAAAAGACTTTTATTTCATAAAATATAGGATTTTTAATTTAATCGTTTATTAAGTTCTTCTTTCAAAAATTTATTCATTTCACCAAACCATTTCTACCAAAAACATACTTTACATGTTTCTAAAACACTTTTCATAACTTTTAAGTCATAGAAACCAGAGTTGATAAGAACAACTCTCATCCATTCAATTCCTTTACATCTCCTTCTTCGAAACATCTAATATTGGGCAGAGTCCCAATTATTATAAAAGGGGGACTTTTAAAAGATGCCTAAATTAAATGCACACAACAATGGAAAATTTGTATTTTCTTTGTTAAGCTTCTCTAAATAGATTACCAGCATTATTTTAATAAACTTTACTAAGACTATTTATAATCACTATACTTTTTTTATTACAGTTAAGGATCCTATATTTTAATGCATTAGTACTACTTCCCCCTCAAGAGGAATTGTTAACTATGAATCGCTTAAAAGAGGGTTCGTGTTTTGTGTGAAATTACAAGTAATTATGTTTCATTTTCTTTATTGAAATAGACAACAATACAAAATACAGGTTTCATATTTTTTACATCTATTCCTTTGCATTTACATTCTTTTTTTTAAAACACCTTTATTTGTAACTTGATTAATTCATAGAAACTTATTTTGTTATCCCTTTTCATTCCAATGAATTAAAATATGTCAAAACTCAACCTAATTAAAATAAATTAAACCTCTCTTTTATATAACTTCAAAACTTGATACTAATCAACCCTTCAGCCTAAACTGCACTAACTCCAATTGTTTCTCTTAATTTACCATCTCTTTATTAATGTAGTGCAGCTACTTACATCTCAATTTATCTTCTTTTCTAAACCATTTGCTCTATTCCAAATTTGTACCACTTATATTGTCTTCCCATACAGACATGTTTATATCTTAAAAAACCTTTCATTACATAGAAAGATTCACGAGCTATATTACTCCATTTCTTTTCAAAAGAAAACACCCTCGGACCAAATTTCCTTTACTGAAATCTAAATATGTATGTTTTCTTGAAAACTTTTAATATATATATATACACTCTCAAAATTTAATACTTACATTTTCATTAAAAGTCCTTTTAAATTATAAAATTTATACTTTTCCCTTATTTCCAAAAATTTCTTATTATTGGGTCATGTAATCTAGTAACATGGATTCGGCAACATAGATGAAGATGCACGATAATAATTTGTACAAGAGTTAAAGCCCAGTTATTAATTAAGCCCATGTAAAATAAGAAGGCCGTGTGTATTCTTCTATTTTTATTTTTTGCTTTCCAGCTCACTGGTTTTGGATCTGATAAATACTAGTGCTTGTATTGCAATTGAAGTAGAAGAAATACAAGATTTATGGCTTCTTCATCTTAATTCTTTCATATAAATAACATGGTATCGGAGCCACTTTGATCTAGGGTTTCGAAAGTTTAAAATCCAATTATTTTTCTTTACTTCTTTTGTACTAATTCGATCTTGCTGTTTTATCTGTGAATCAAGACGGAAACTAAGTTAATCGATGTAATGTTAATGATGCCAAAGATTACAGATCGGAAGTTGAATAGCTTTAACTATCTCCATCGGAATAAGACAACTCATCTCTATATTCACAGTATGGATAAGAATGATCATCTGATTAATGAACCACCTCAGTCAGATTCAAAAGACAAAGATGATCAAAATTGGCTTCATGATGGTGCTCGCCTATTTCTGCAAATTCGAAATTCAGTAGAGAATGAAGTTATCGGATTGATTAATCATTGTTAAACAGTGAAGGAATTAATGGAATATTTAGAATTCCTATACTCAAGCAAAGGGAATTTAAAAAAAATGTATGATGTGTGTCAAGCTTTCTACAGAGCTGAAAAAAAGGATACGAATTTGATGAATTACTTCATGACATTCAAACAAACTTATGAAGAGTTTAATCTCCTATTACCAATGAGTGCTGATATTAAAGTCCAACAAAAACAAAGAGAACAAATGGCAATCATGAGTTTTTTGGCTAGACTTACACCTGAATTTGAAAGTGCTAAATCACAGATTCTTGCAAACAAAGATATAACTTCATTACATGAAGTATATAGCCGTATTCTTCGAACTGAAAATGTATCTAATATTGGTAGCTCAAGTGCAAATACAAGCAACAGTGCTTTTATTAGTAGTAGTGGAAATCTTGCTTCCAATAATCAGTTTGATAATGGAAAACTCAATGCACCACAACATGTACAAACTGGGAGAACACAGAGACCACCTAGACAACCTGGAAGATCTCAAAGATCATCATGGAGACCACCATTAAATCAAAATATGATCTGCAACTATTGTAAGAGAATTGGACATGTGATATCTGAATGTAGAAGTCTTAAGTGGAATCAAAGAAGTACAAATCCCTCTAATATCAAAATTGTGCTCATGATAGCAGAAGAGTTTGACAAATCTCTAAATTTCAAAACTCATTACATGGTAATTCATCTGAATCTGGATCTACAGCTACAACAACTTCAGTTACAAACATTAGTACTCGCACAGCTACATCGAAATGGATAATTGATTCAGGTGCTTCAGATCATATGATAGGTAATCAAAATTTGTTTACAAGTTTAAAAGTAAGTAGAATTCCTCATATGGTTACATTAGCAGATGGATCACAATCTTCAGTTAAAGGAACAGGTGAAGTAACATCCAATTCAACTATACCAATAACATCTGTGTTATATTTACCTTCTCTATCATGCAACTTACTCTCAGTGAGCCAAATTACACAGAGTCTTAATTGCAACATCACATTCTTTCCTAATCATTGTGTGTTTCAGGATCTTGTGACAAATCAGACTATTGGTAGAGGATGTGTGTCTGGTGGCTTATATACTCTTGATACACTTTCAAAACCTACAACTTGTTCATTCATGGATCCAGCATTAAAAGTTCATTGTCAACTTGGTCATCCTTCTCTCACTTTATTCAAGCAGCTCTGCCCTCAGTATAGCAATCAACCTATAATAAATTGTGAAGCATGTCAGTATGCAAAGCATCATAGAAGTAGTTCTTATCCTAAAGTTAATAAGCGTGCAAGCAGTTCATTTTCTTTAATTCATTCTAATATTAGAGGACCATCATCAGTTGTATCTAAACCTGGCTATAGGTATTTTGTAACTTTTTTTAATGATTATACTCGTATAACATGGCTATTTCTCATGAAGTCTCGAACTGAGTTATTTTCTATCTTTTTTATGTTCGATGCTAAGATTAAAACAAAGTTCAATACAACTAAACAAACACTTCGTAGTGATAATGCTAAAGAGTATATGTCTACTGAGTTTGACAATTATCTAACTCAAAATGGCATCCACCATGAAACCTCATGTGTTGACACTCCTTCTCAAAGTAGTGTAGCTGAGAGAAAGAATAGACATCTATTAGAAACTGCTAGAGCACTATTATTTAAATGAATGTACCAAAAGTTTTCTAGGCTGATGTTGTTTCCACTGCATGCTTTCTTATCAATAGAATGCCCTCAACTGTTCTTAACAATGATGTTCCTTATCAAGTTCTTCAACCAGATAAAAGCATGATTCCGGTCAAACCTAGAATATTTAGGTGTACATGTTTTGTTAGAGATGTTAGTCAACACTTGAGTAAACTTGATCACAAATCTTTAAAGTGCATCTTTGTTGGGTACCCTAGAGTTCAGAAAGGTTATAGATGTTTTGCCCAAGTTTACAAAAATATATTGTATCAATTGATGTGGCTTTTATAGAAGATACACCATTTTACCAAACCAGTACACCACATGTACAGGAAGACAATGAGGAGTTTTTGGTATATTCAACCATACCTAGTGAAATATCTCAAGTGAATAATGCAGATAATACGCATACAGATCATCCATAGATAGATGATACACCTCAACCTGAAGAAGATTCAAGTTTGAATTTACCCATTGCTCTTAGAAAAGGGAAGAGAAAATGTACATATCCTATTTCTTCCTGTATGTCATACAAGAAGCTACGACATTCATCCCATGTTTTCATTTCATCATTGGATTCTATTACTATACCAAAGACCGTAGGAGAGGTTATAGCTTCACCGAGATGGTGTGAAGCTATGATGGAAGAAATAAGGGCTTTAGAACAAAAAAACTTAGGACTTAGTTCAGTTACCACCAAATAAAAAAGTAATAGGATGTAAATGGATTTTATCAATTAAGATGAATGCAGATGGAACAGTGGCAAGACTAAAGGCTTGACTAGTAGCCAAAGGCTATGCTCAGATATATGGAATTGATTACTCTGAAACTTTTTCACCTGTAGCCAAACTAACATCTATTAGATCGTTCATCTCCATGGAAGTAAGATATAAGTGGAGGCTTCATCAACTGGACATTAAAAATGCTTTTTTGCACGTAATCTCTCTGAAGAGGTATATATGGACCAACCACCTGGTTTTGTTGCTCAGGGGGAGACAAGCTTGGTGTGCAGACTTAAAAAATCATTGTATGGACTTAAACAAAGTCCAAGAGCATGGTTTGGTAAGTTTAGCTTAGCAATAGAAAATTTTGGTATTATGAGAAGTAAATCAGATCACTCTGTTTTCTACAAGAATTCTGACAAGGGAATTATATTGTTGGTTGTCTATGTAGATGATATAGTCATTACAGGAAGTGATGAAGTTGGCATTCTTGCTCTCAAGAAGTTCATTCAAACTCAATTTTAAACTAAAGACTTAGGAGAGCTTAAATATTTTCTAGGTGTTGAAATTACAAGAAGAGATGAGGGAATATTTTTGTCACAAAGGAAATATATACTTGATTTACTAAGGGAGACTGGAAAATTAGCTGTTAAACCGTGCAGTACCCCTATGATGCATAATCATAGTCAAATGAAGAGGATGAACTATTTAATGACCTTGAAAGATACAGACGACTGGTAGGAAAACTTAACTACCTATGTGTTACAAGACCTGATATAGCATATTCAGTGAGTGTGGTAAGTCAATTCATGACAAAGCCCACTGTCCATCACTAAACTGCTCTCGAGCAAATTCTATGTTATCTTAAAGGTACAGTAGGTCAAGGTCCTATATACACGAATCATGGGCATATGAACATTGAAAGTTTTTGTGATGCTAATTGGGCAGGCTTAAAAACTGATAGAAGATCAACTTTTGGATTTTGTGTATTTGTTGGAGGCAATCTGATGTCATGAAGAAGTAAGAAACAACTAGTGGTTTCACGATCAAGTGTAGAATCAGAGTACAGAGCAATGGCAAATGCCTTATGTGAAATAATATGGATAATTCATTTAATGAATGAGTTTGATGTGAAACTAAAATTGCCTGCGAAGCTATGGTGTGACAATCAGGCTGCCATTCACATTGCATCCAATCCAGTGTTTCATGAAAGAACAAAACACATTGAAGTAGATTGTCATTTCATCAGAGAAAAAATTCAATAGAGAATAATTGAAACTGGGTTTGTGCGAACAGGAGAGCAGATTGCAGACATTTTCACGAAAGCTTTAAATGGATCACGAGTGGAGTATCTATGCACCAAGTTGGGAATGAAGAATATATATTCTCCAAGTCGAAGGGGAGTGTAATCTGGTAACATGGATTCGGCAACATAGATGAAGATGCACAGTAATAATATGTCCAAGAGTTAAAGCCCAGTTATTAATTAAGCCCATGTAAAATATGAAGGCCGTGTATTCTTCTATTTTTATTTTTTGCTTTCCCGCTTACTGGTTTTGGAACTGATAAATACTAGTGCTTGTATTGCAATTGAAGAAGAAGAAATACAAGATTTATGGCTTATTCATCTTAATTCTTTCATATAAATAATAGGTTAGACTCAAAAACATCCTTCATTCCATTTCCAAAGATCCAAAAATCCAATCATAAATTAAGGATGAATATTTCATACCTTCTTTAAGAACTTCTCCACATTCCACTTTCTATAAGATATGGACCCTTATTTTCCCTTTACCTGGACCTATTGTACATCATCAACTGGCAATCAAAATGGGGATCAACATCCATTAAGCTACCAACGCCCGACTAAAGAGTCAAGTACAATCCAGTTCTATGGATATTCCACATGCAACTATTTTAGAAATAGGATTCTTAGGATTTTAGCATATACTATATTTATATTTATAGTCACAATATAAATACGTTCACTCATCATTTCCTAATTTTTCAAGAATCGACTAACCAAAGCCCTAATACCAAATGTAACAACCCGCACTTCAGTGGTCCCATATTTTTGCTAAACCGAAAACCAAATTCCCATAAAATACGGATCATTGGTTTGGTTTCCTATAAAAAGGAAAATATATTTTAGCATTAATAGTAATAACTCATAGCGGAAATAAGAAAATATAATCGATCAATATAATTACCGACCAAAAATCAACATATAAAATGTTATGGGCCTCAGTTATACAACAGTTCCAAATCAACACATGTAATTTCCCTTCTAAATCCTGCGGGTGTAAAGAGGATGGGGTCAGAACAACGTTTTGGCAACTGGTAAATTATACATCTTATACGTAACACCATCTTACATTGGTTGTTCAATATTTATTTTCATGCTGGATTTTATTATTAGTTTTATTATTAGTCGCTACGACTCCATTGTTATGTACGAACCATACCCAGCTACACCCTGTAGATCTATGTCTATATAGGTGTGTGTCTATGTGTGTGTATAACCCCAAGTTCATTAATGGACCTAGATACTATCCCCACTAGTATCAATCGCTCAGCACCACATAAAGATCCATCGCTATCGTATCACCTAGAAAATCCTATCGTGCGCACCAATGACCTCTAATCCTTAAGATCTTAATGCTTTGGGGTTTTTCATTCGTACGCCAGCCTTTTGTGCTCCCATGTCTGCTTCTTATCATGAATTTTAGGCTCCACACACCACCACACCATTCATGTTTTTAATGAACCTTTGTATGGGTTAACTAGCCTTGCTCTATCAAACAAACTAACGATCAATTATGGTATTTCATAACCCAACTGAATAAATCCTAGTAGGTGGAAGAGATTACCTAAGTTTAACTCCGTCCTTCCCATTGACCACAAGAGGCTAATGCCGATCTTGAGAAATATGCAACTCCTACTCTAGTATATGGTACCTAAGTAAGCCAGCCTTTTACATACACTTATTGCAACTTATTTTGGTACCTATGTGCACCTGACTTTGATGTGCATGTAAAAGTGCATATTTTTACTTTCATATTTAATCTACTTTTTTATTTAAATAAATGAGCATATTAGGGATTTTACATGTTAAAACCAAAATTTAAATTGTTTTCAAACCATCATTTGTTCATCTTCTTTTGAGGGGTAAAATGGTAAAATTTGTATGATTTAATTTGAGAAATTTGCGTATTTTTTTTTGTTTTTAGGAAATGGAGAGAAAATATGAAGAAGCTTTCATGGACAAATGCATGCACATATGTTGAAGGCAAATGAAGAAGGGAAATAAGTGAATTCATGCAACATGGAGGAGCCAACTAACCCACTACCATATGGTCCATAATTAAAAGCACATGCACATGTTAATGGAGATTTAAAGGCATGTTGGTAGGGATTAATTAATTCCCTAATGATTACTTGGAGTTTACACTTCCTAAAAAGCACTTTAGGTAGTCCCCTAAAAAATGATTTAGGGTTTTAAGAATGTATAAATGCCCCCTATGTCTCATGTAATTATTTCTTACCATTCAGGAAAGTTGTAGCCCCAAAATCAAAGATGAATAAAATTTTCTTTCATGGATTCTTAGCCTTGTTTTTTATGCAATTCCTTTTTGTGCTTTCTTTTATGCTCTTTTATTCTCTTACGCTCTCTTTAATTCATGCAATTAGTATAGATTTATTTTATGCAAGTAGTTAGTTCCTTCTTCATTTAATTAGCACTTCTCTTCCTTTTAGTATATGTTGAAATCATTTGTGTTAACATGTATTCAATTATGTCTAGCTAAACCCCTTAAGTTTAAGGGTGATGATATGTCGTGATTTATAACGAATCAATAAAATGAATTCGTATTATGATACTCCTTTTTTGTGCTTAATGACATGTTGATGTTTATGTAATTTTATGTTTAATATTGAGTTTGATTGTCATGTCGCTCAAAATAAATAGGATATGCTTAATCATATGAATCACTAATTACCTTTTCATCTACATATGATTATGGTAATGAAAATATAGTTAGAATCAAAAATTTGATGGTTTATGTTTTTAATTAAATAGAAATAAGCCATGCTTAAAGTAGATTCTACTTTTATTTTACTTCATTTCCATTAAATTTGGTAAGTGGGTTAGAGGGTGCATTATAGTTGATGGTTTAAATGTGTTAATTAATAACATAATTAGGCCATGCTTATGATAAATGCATCAATTAATTCACAAATGACAAAAAGAAAATAAAAGATCATAAGTTCATGAATGTTGATCTGTATGATCATGAGAGTAGATTTGCTTTTAATCTGAAAATTAGTTTTTGAACTTTTTTGGTAGTTTTCTATAGCAATTTTAGTTAACACATCTACAAACTTTGGTCTAATTTAATTGAGTAGAATTTAAAATTAATTCATTTCCATGCGGATCGACCCGTACTCGCATACGTACTACAATTATACGTCATGCGCTTTCGGTTTATAACGATGGTATTTTTAACGGTGGTTTATATGAGTTCATTTTGTTGATTCATTGTAAATCATAAAAGCTTTGTCACCCCTAAATTGAAGGGGTTTAGCTATACATAATTAGATTCATGTTAACGCAAATATTTCAACATAAACTAAAAGGAAGAGAAGTGCTAATTAAAAGAAGAAGGAACTAACTACTTGCATAAAATAAATCTACACTAATTGCATGAATTGAAAGGGAGCATAAGAGAATAAAAGAGCATAAAAGAGAATTGCATAAAATCAAGGCTATGAAGCCATGAAAGAAAATTTTATTTATCTTTGATTTTGTGGCTACAACTTGCATGAAATGTAAGAAGATAATTGCATGAGACATAGCGAAATTTATAATGCTTAAAACCATAATTCATATTTTAGGGGACTGCCTAAAATGCCCTTTGGGAAGTGTAACCTCCAACTAATCATTAGGGAATTAATTAATTTCCACTAGCATGCCTTTAAACCTCCATTAACATGTGCATGTGCTTTTAATTGTGGACCATATGGTAGTGGGTTAATGGGTTCCTCCATGTTGCATGAATTTACTTATTTTTGTTCTTCATTTGCCTTCAACATATGTGCATACATTTATCCATGAAAGCTTTTTCATATTTGCTCTGCATTTCCCATAAATAAAAATATGCAAATAATTTTTCTCAAATTAAATTATACAATATTTTGCCATTTTGCCCCCCAAATGAAGATGAATAAATGATGGTTTGAAAACAATTGAAATTTTGGTTTAAACATGTAAAAACCCTAATATGCTCATTTATTTAAATAAAAGTAGATTAAGTATGGATGTAAAAATATGCACTTTTACATACACATCAAAACCCCTACACTTATCACTTTATTTGTCCTTGAATAAACTAAAACTACAATAAATCCGTTTTCATAGGAAACACGATTGCATTGAACCTATGCAACAAGTCGTTAAACCTCTAGGTGTCCCCAGTAAGACGAGTGTTGTCTCATGATGGTTTTAAGTGGATACTACCCACCAATTCCAAATGCAATATGCAGATTCTACATGATGAAAATTTTAAAGATATTTACAAATGAAGTATTTACTTTTAAACTGATATGAGTAAGTTAAATGTAAGTTTTGTTCATTATCATGAAATTTTAATCCTTTTACTCATCAAAACTTCGAACAAAAAATAAATAATCATCACAATTAGACTCTAGTTTGGCTAGTTTTTTCGGGTATAACATAGTGCAGCTATGAAATGGACCCTTATTAGATTATCAAAGTTTTTCAAAGTGGTATTTTTTTTAAATAACAAGTCGAATCAAATAAGTGAAAATAGTGCTTGGATTTCAATTGCTTGCTCTCTCTATTTTTTTGAAAAGTATTAACATTATTATTATTTACATACCTAAATCAGATAACTGTGGTCAGATAAACCGATCATTCACTGCCTTTTGGACTTACGTGAGAAGAGTACAAAGTGTGGTGAGTGTACACACTTGCGAGTGAACACCTAACTCTAGGTGGTTATTTTTATTAAATCTGTTCATATACACCTAACTTAGGTAAACTAAGGACAGATATACTTATCATGCACTGCCTTTTGGGCTAACGTGAGAAGGGTATAGAGCATGGTGAGTGTACACACTTTCTTGTAAACGCCTGACTCTAGGTATTTTGATTTTGATTTTTTATAAAAGCTCTTTTATGAAGAGAGAGTTTTTCTAAATCATCTTAGCACCACCTAACTTGGAAGATCAAAAACGTTATCGCCTTTACTTTAAATCAACATTCTTTTAAACAAAAATTACAATTAGGACATACTTCATAATTATCACCTATGAACCTTCCTATATATTAGTTAAACATTAGTTACTTATAATCAAAATTTATTTTTATTTTTGTTGAGACAAATAAATTTTTCAAAAATTTCAATTCAATAACCAAATACATATACTTATCCTATAGTGTTTCTTCAAAAGTAAATCAATATGCTAAAAAGAATATATTTTTTTGAATTTTTTTTATGTTTTGAGTTTTGGGAAGAAATTGCAAAAAATAAACCATGAAAAAACAAAAATGAACATGGGACTCCCCCCACACTTAATTTTGTCTATGCCCCCACTGTCAAGGCATGATATAAGAGTGTAATAGGGAAAAATATGTACATATATAGAACAGAGGGTTAACATTTCTTACTAGATGTAGTATGGCTCATGAAGAGTCATGGGCTCCTCCTCCCGATCACTCACTAACTCCAAGTAAGGATTTAAACAATGACCATTGACTTTAAAAATCGAACGATCCCTAGTTTTTTCTATTTCTATGGCACCGTGTGGAAAAACAGTATGTACAATGCATGGTCATGTTCGCTTTAATTTTAATTTCCCAAGGAACAAATGAACTCGAGAGTCATACAAAAGATCTTTTTAGTTGGGCGAAAATGTTTTCCTTAGGATTGACTAGTTATGAAAAACTTTTGTTCTTTCTTTGAAAATTTTCTTGTTTTCATACGTGTCGTCCCTAATCTCCTATAACCCACTGGGTTGTAATTTTATATTTTCGCTAGCTTTTTCAAGATCAAATTTACGTTCTTAATTGCCCACAATGCTTTATGTTCAAGTTCAACGGGCAAATGGCATGCTTTACCATGCAGAAGTCTAAAAGGAGACATCCCAAGATTGGCTTTGTACGCAGTTCTATAAGCCCAAAGCATAGCTGTCAATTTTTATTCGCTTTTTTCTCTAGAATTTGTTTGATTTAACAGTTTGAAACTTCAACTTAACCACAATTTGAGAATGATAAGAAGTGGATAACTTGTGGGTTGTCGAGTATTTCTTCATTAGAGTTTCAAATGAACGATTACAAAAATGGGTTCCATTATTGCTTATTATGTGCTAGGTATTCCAAACCTCGAAAAGATGTTTTCTTTTATGAATTTCACAACATCTTTTTGGTTATTTGTTTAAAAGGAATGGCCTTAACTCATTTTAAGACGTAATTAATAGCTAGAAGAATGTTCAAATTTCCAAAAGAATTGGGAATGGTCCCATAAAATTAATACCCCAAACGTCAAAAATCTCGATCGTAAGAATAGGGTTCAAAGGCATCATATTTCGTCGAAAGATCTTCCAAACATTTGACAACAATCGTAAGTTTTATAAAACTCAAATGCATCTTTAAAAAGCGTAGGCCAGTAAAATCTACATCAAAGCACCTTTTCTGCAGTTTTCTTCGGACTGAAGTGACCACCACAGGCTTGGCCATGACAAAACAAGAGGACACTCTTGATTTAACAATTTGGAATGCAACGTTGAATGATTTAATCGAAACAGTATTTAAACAAGTATCGATCTTCTCAATAAAAGTATTTGCCTTGGGAAAGAAATGTATATTTATCTTATTTCCAGAAAAATGAAGGAATTTCCTTAGTGACTAAATAGTTCAGTATATCAGTATACCATGGATCGACAGAAATGAAAAGGAGTTATTCATCGAGAAAGTTCTCATTAATCGATAAAGAAGATGGTGCATTTGGAAGACGTGACAGATAATCAGCAATAACGTTGTCGGATCCTTTTTTGCCTTTGATCATAAGGTCAAATTCTTAGAGTAGAAGGATCTACTGGATCCAACGAGACTTAGCATCCTTTTCAGTGAAAAAGTACCTGAGAGTGGAATGGTCAGTGTAAATAGTAAGTGAGCCAATTAAATAAGGTTGGAACTTTTCAAGCGCAAAGACTATCGCTAGAAGCTCTTTTTCAGTGGTCGTGTAATTGAGTTGAGCATTATGTAGAGTCATATTAGCGTAGTAGATGATATAAAGAATTGTGTTGATTCGTTATCCTAAGACAACACCAACTACAAAGTTAGAAGCGTCACACATAATTTCGAAAGGAAGGTCCCGTTGGGCAAGCAAATAATGGGAGCAAAAATGGGTTCATTTTTGATACGTTCGAAAGTTGAAACACGGTCATAATTAAAGTCGAATTGAATGTCTTTTCCAAGAAGAGTCGTCAACGGTCAAGTAATTTTACTGAAGTCCTTCATAAAACGTTGATAAAAGACAACGTGTCCAAGGAGTTAACGAATATCCTTAACATATTTGGGAATGGGTAGATTTGCAAGTACATCAACTTTCGCGTTACCTGCCTCAATGCCTTTATTTGAAATGACATGCCGAAGGACAATGCCATGTTTGACCATGAAATGACATTTTTTCAACTTAATTTAAGTGTTTGTCCTTGCATTGATTCAGAACTAACTCGAGATGGTGTAAGCATTAGGAAAAAGAGTTTCCAAAGATGGAAAAATCATCCATAAACACTTTAAGAAAGCATACAATCATGTGAGAAAATATGCTTACCATGCATCTTTGAAACGTAGTAGGAGCGTTGCAAAGGCCAAATGGCATACGTCAATACGCAATAGTGCCAAAGGGACACGTGAAAGTCATTTTCTCTTGAACTTCGAGAGCGATTGGAATTTGGTTATAGCTGGAATAACCATCAAGAAAGCAATGGAATTTGTGTCTGGCTAAACTTTCAAGCATTTGTTCGATAAAAGGAAGAGGGAAGTGATCTTTACATGTTGCAGCATTTAGTTTTCAATAATCAATGCAAATATGCCAACCCATTTAAGTACGAGTTGGAATGAGTTCATTTGAGTCATTCTCGATAACGGTAAGTCCAGACGTTTTGGGCATCCCATAAATTGGGCTAACCCACGAACTATCAGAGATTGGGTATTTGATTCCGTTATCGAGGAGTTTAAGAATTTCATCAAAAACCGCATCCTTCATTTTTGGGATAAGCCTTTTCTGCGCATCACGACAGGCTTGGCATTGTCAATTAAATGGATTCGATGTTGAACAAAAGCAGGACAAATTCCCTTTATATCGGTGATTAACCATCCAATTGCTTCTTTGTTTTTCGACAGAATTGAAAGTAAGGAAGCTTCTTAATCAAGAGAGAGATTTGAAGAGATTATGACAGGAAATGATTCGTTGTCACCTAAGTATGCATACTTAAGGTGATCGGGAAGGGGTTAAAGACCAACATCGGGGGTTGCTTAGTCAAAGAATTCGGTTGAAGTTTTGATTCAATAGTGAGGGGTTTAAATGGAAGCGCATTTCAATTTCATTAGGCTCATATTGAAATAGTTGTTCGTATTCGATCTTGTGTTCGTGGTTTAGGTCAACTGTTTCTTTATCAAAATTTTCTTGAATGGAGATAACTTCCAATATTTAGTCATGCGGTTCGTTCGATTGATTGTCAAGAGTAAAATTGTTAAGATCCAAAGTCATGTTTCCAAAAGAAGTTTTCATCGAACCGTTTTGACAATTGATTATAGCATTTGAAGTAGCCAAGAAAGGTTGACCTAAAATCAATGGAATATGACCCATCGGATTATTCACAGCTTGTGTTGCAAGGACGATGAAGTCGATAGGGAATATGAATTGACTAATTTTGATGAGTACATCCTCGATTTCTCCCACGGGTTTCCTTATCGAACGATCAACAAATTAAAGGGTTACTTTTATCGGTTTTAGTTCACCCAAGCTAAGTTGCTGGTAAACTAAATAAGAAATCAAATTGACACTCGCATCTAAGTCCAGTAAGCAGTTGTTAATCGTCTTGTCTCCTATTGTGCACGAGATCGTCGAACATCCTAGATCTTTGTATTCGACGGGAATTGATTAAGACAAGACTTCGATAAGTCCGACAGCTAAGAAAACTATATTGGGTACATGAGTGTGTCCACAAGTTGTAACGCCCCATATTTTTAGTGATATTATTTAGGATATTTAATTATATATATTAAATTAAATAATGTGTTGATCATGGATTGAGATTTGTGATTAAAGATTAAGGGTAGCCGAGCCATGCTAATGAATAAATAAATGAATTAATATGGAATTAAGGTGTTAGGAAATAAGGAGGGGCAAAATAGGAAAATGATTTAAACTTATACCCTAAACCCTTAGGAAATAAAACGCACGTTCATTTCATTGTTGTCAAACAAAAATTGTTCTAAGGTCAGCCACCATTTTCCAATCTCAAGAAAAGATAAAGCTAGGAATTTCAAGAGGAAAAATCAAACAAATTAATCAAGATCAAATCTCATATCCTAATCACAAAGCTAAGGTGAATGATGACTACATCTCACTTTTCTATATACTTTCGTTTTAAGATGAAATCCGAGTTTATCTTACATGATTTAGTTATGATTTTCAAGGGAAATTTTTTTATATATACATGTTGATGATTTATGCTTGTTCATATAGATTTTATGATATGTTTTAATGTAAAAACACAATTTAATGGCATTCAAATGCCTTGCGACTTTAGGTATAGACAAGAAATGTTATTTTAGAGATAGGTTTCAGTTTTCATAATTTTCTGAATCAATGTGGATTTCATATTAATTTTTTAGTGAAGAATATAACTCATTGGGTTATAGATTATATATGGCTAAATAAATAATTATGTGGGTCTGAAATTTATATATGTTAGAAAACATATTTATTTGGATTTTCTGAAATTTTAGCAGAATTTCCCAAAGATTTTTTTATGAATATATAAAATTGTTTAAGGTATGCGACTTAAATGTTTTATATATTTAATCAAGGAGAAGGAGTATTTTGCAAATGATTTAAATAAATAAATTCTGCAATATAGCAGTACTTTTAGAAAAGAAAAATTAGCGACCAATAAGAGTTTGACAAATAAGACAGGCTAGTTAAAAGTTTACTTTAAAAGGTTTTAAATTAGAAATTCATGTTAAAAGCATGTTTCGCCACTTTAGGTTTCGTCCAGGTAGCTTTCGACTAAGACCGTCCGCCTACTTCCTCAAACCAATGCACATAGTATCAACCTGTTGGTACACAGTGAATTGGACAAAGGCAGATGGTAAGAGTCGAAACCCAGGGGTTCCGAAGCGGTTGAAGCGCCTTTTTGTTTTAAATAAGAAAATCACATGCTTTGCTTTCGACTAAGATGCTTTCGACTTAGTTGGCTTCCGACTAGGTCAATTGATTTAAAAAAAGGTTTTAAGTTATTCCTGTGCTCTAAGTAATAGATTTTGACTAAGTCCACTTTTCACTGAGTCAATGGTTTTAAAGGTTGGTTTCAAAATACTTGTACCTTTTTTTAAATGATAGCTTCCGACTTTGTCGAAGCCTTTACGGTTGCTTTCTACCTTTTGAAATAGAGCTTTCGAATAGGACTGTTTTGTTTTATAAAAACCCTGTCACTTCTCCAATGCTTTCGAAAGGAAGTGGTTTCGACACCATCATTTTCTATTTAAATTATAGCTTTCGAAAGGGTTAGCTTTTGACCAAGTTGCTTGTGACCCTTAGTGATTTTTTAAAGAGTAACCCAAAGGTTTCGACCAGATAGTGTTAAATGATTTCGAAAGGTGTTTTCCACATATTTTAAAAACAACCCAAGTGCTTTCAAAAGGTTTGAGTTTCTAAAGGTTTAATGCTTTCGAAAGGTTTTGAAAATGGTTTCGAAGGGGTGGTTCCTCAGAAGGTTTCGAATGAGTCGAAAGGTACTATTTTCTAATGGTTTGGAAAGGTCTAAAGGAAAGGTTTTTCCAATGGTTTTGAATATGTCTAATGGAAAGGTTTTCCTATGGTTTCGAAAGGCAATGTTTAATGGTTTTAAAAAGAGATGTCTAAGGTTTTTAGCATTTGAAGGAAAAGGGCTTCAATGGTTTAGAAAGGTTATATGAAAGGTTTCAAAAGGAAGATTTGGCCATTAGGCCTAGATAAAAGAAAGGATTTTACACAGTTTCGAAATGGGTACTTTCAATTTTTTAAATATTTTCATCAACAAAGATTTGAGTAATGTATATATAGCATGGCAAGGTGATTTTGAGTAAAGCAAAGAGTAGAAAATTTTCCTTGTTTACTTTTGGGTTAAAAAGGGTTTTAGATCAATTTTAGATGAAAGGGTTTTCAAGGAAAATTATGGGAAGTTATCCCTAAGTGAAATGACTCATATATTAAAATACCATATGGGACTAGTATATTGTCGCACCATGTACATTAGCTATTGGACCCAGCGATTTAGTCCAAAATTCCAATGTGTAAGGCTTTGTCAAAAATCAAAATTACAATTACACATAGAGTGGAATATATGTTGTATACAAATAGGTTATTGGTGAGCCTGCAAAATCATTAGGATCAGGTGACCCTGAGAGATGTTAAATTAAGGACAGACCATCCAAAAGAGAAGTATTTAATAGATAATTAAGGGCAGACTGCCCAGAAGTGGTGTCTAACAGATGTTAGATTATTTTGTTATATTGTCTGGCAGGTCCGAGCAGCTAAAGGTTAATACTAAGCCAAACAAACTATAGTGTTCGGACAATTGTCCATTTGTTACCTGGTGTGAATATATATATATATATATATATATATATATGTATGTATGTATGTATGTATGTATGTATGTATGTATGTATGTATGTATGTATGTATGTATGTATGTATGTATATTTACATAATGATGCTTTACAATTTTAACCTGTTTTGGTCGATGATAAAGGTTTGCAAAAGATATGTTTTAAGAGGATATTAGTAAGGGGGAACCTATTCCGCTAAACATCGTGTCTCACTTAATATCAAATAACCATAATGTATAGTATTATTCACACCAGGCTTTATGCCTGACTCAAAGTTTATGTTTTTCCCTTAAACTCTCGGGTGCTCAAAATTGGTTTGAGTAGGCTAAGGGTTAAGGCTTTACAGGTTTTAGTAGGATGATGAATAAAGCTACCAGAGGTGAGCCGGGGGATAATGGATAGTTATTAGGAATGGCAATTCTTTGTTTTGTTGTTTATTTCGCTATGTGTGCATTAAGTCAATTATGACTATATGACTCTAATCATCCAAGGGAGCATTTTTATATGTCGCTCTTGGCATATTTTGTAATAAGTATATCTTATCATTGCTTAGGGAATATTTGGGATTATAATCTGAATATGGAACATCTGTTTTGAAACATAATGAAAAAAATGTTGTTTGGAAATATGTGACTTGTTTCATATTCAAGTGCTTCTAATATTATAGATACCATTAGCATAGCCATATTTAGTCGCCGAAAGTTAACATTATAAATGACTACAACATCTGTAGCGCTTAGCTTTGGGCCTCTATATAGGGGATGTTACAACTTGGTTTTAGGGCATAGGTTTATGAAATATTTTGACTAAAAAATTTAATTTTTGAAAGCATAATCCTTAGGAATTAGAGTTAAGATCGAGGTATGGGATAACTCTATAATAACATACGTATTTACTATATATAAGTATACGCTTTATCTCTACTCTCCTATCTTTATTAGGATATCCTTTCGTATCTCACGGTGCTTGAATACAGATATGGACGGAAGGAGAAGAAAAGTTAACCTAGGAGGAGAAAGCACCACCACAAATGGAAATGTCTGGCCAAATGCTAGAAGAACTCAAGGTCAGGCTCAGGCTGATAATGTTAGTACTAGGGTCCTACAAGTGGATATGGGAGCCATGTATCAGTTTTTCGTAAACATGATGCAAGTTGGGATTGCTTCTGATGTTGTTGGAGGAAATGTTGCCGGAGGAGTTCAAGAAGCTCCAGTGGTCAATCAATATGCTAACTTGAGCAGAGATTATGCTAGGATTGGAGGAAAGCGGTTTATCGGAATCGAAGATGCTATCGAAGTGGAGAACTC
Organism: Allium cepa; assembly: GCA_030765085.1. NCBI lineage: Eukaryota > Viridiplantae > Streptophyta > Magnoliopsida > Asparagales > Amaryllidaceae > Allium > Allium cepa. The sequence goes on from CM060946.1 coordinate 41,584,477, forward strand.
ACTGCTACACTGTAAAAGGATATTTATTGATCTAGGGCTCAATGATGAGCAGAAGAGAAGGCTTGCTCGAGACAACTTCAAGGGGCAGCTTTGTTTTGGTGGAATAGTATGACAGCTAGGGTGAACGAAGAGGAGGTGACGAAGGTTGAGTTTAGAAGAAGATTCCAGAAAAGGTTCATGTCAGTAATGGTATAGTCTTTTCTGATTAGGAAGTTCGTTGAGTTGGAACAAGGAGAAATGTTTATGTTTGTAACGACCCGTAAATTTTCGATAATTAAAATAGCTAATTTAAAAAGATTTCGTGATTTAGTGTTAGAAAAGAATTTGTAAGTCGTTTGGAATAATAATAAATGTTGAATTCATTGGGTATAATAGAGTAATTGAATGATAAGTAAAATCTATTCAAATCAAATATCGAATATTGAACAGGTAAATTATTTAAATTAAATATTTAAAACTTATGGAATTTATTGAGTAATTTAATAATGAGGATTGAATAACTGTATAATGGAAATGGTTGTTCTATAATTTTAATTCGTTTCAAAAGTTAAATTTTTAAGTTCGTTTTGAATATCTCAAAAGACAGTGACTCAAGAATAATAAAAATTGTTTAAATTTAACATTACAAATGTTTGAATAATTAAATTCCGAATTTGATATGATTAAATTGATACTGAAATTTAATATATGGAAATAGAGTGAACAATTGAAATTTGATTTAATATGATTCAAATTGGTTTCCAAAGTGAATATAAGTTATATCGGGATTATAATAGAGTTAATAAGATTTTAAAATTGGAATTTATTGGATAATTGAATAACGGGTTTAATATGATTAAAAATGATTTGTAAAATTTTATTTTATCATATTAAAGTTAAAATGATGTTGTAGAACTTTTAAAATCGAATTAAAAGTAAATATGTGAAAATTGAATATTTTAATATTTAATTATCGACTGAAAATAGCCAATTTTCAAACAGTCTCAGAATTGGACGAAACTAGTTCCATTAGATCCATAATAGTTTGTTATTACCAGATTTTAATTTTCGTAGCAATCGGAGTTTTCGTTTGACCGTGGCAGCTCGAAACGCATCGAAATTGTTTTAAATATTAATTTGGCGAGTTAAAATAGTCATTTTTCAAACGGTCTTGGATTTCGACAAAACCAGTTTCATCGGATCTATAATGTCATATTATTGTAAGGTTTCAAATTTCGAGTCAATCGGATTTACCGTTTGTCCGGGGCGAGCCCAAACGCACAGAAATTTGATTAACCGATTTAATTTCAAATCGATCGTTTATTGCCGTAACTCACACATACGGTCAAATTAGCTTCCGAAACCTGTTCCATTGTGTCCGTAACGCAGGGTAAACCGTAGAACCGCCAGCCGGCACGCTTCGTTTGGAGTTCGGAAAATTTTCGATGAATAGTGTTTTGGCGATTTTCTATAAAAGGACCCCCACTTTCTTTGTTTTGCATAAACCCTAGGGTTTCAGCCCTTAGCCGCCACTTTCGTTTCAATGGTTAGAAAATTTCGAAACTTCTACCTCATTTACCTCTCAATCCATCAACAATTAGCAAAAACTCTCAACTACAAAGTTGTAGAGGGCATCAAGATCTAGCTATCCAACGGTGGAGATTGGAAATGGAGCCACGGATTGACGGCAAAACGCGATGGAATCAGCTGCGTTTTTCACGCTTTTCGAGAGAGAGGGGGGCCGAGTTCACCATGGTTGCGGCCGAAGGTAGAGGGGGAGAGGAGCTTCCATTTGGCGCTAGCTGATCAACTTCTCGTCGAGCGTGGTGGTGGCAATTCCAAACCCTAGTTGCTTGCTATGGGTTCTTGGGCACGGCTATGTTCTGGAGCATGAACGTGAGAAGGGAAGAAGGTAGGGGGCGGTCCAGATCTGAGGGTAGAGGGAGGGACGGTCAAATTTGATTCTGGGTAAATATATATATATATATATATATATATATATATATATATATATATATATATATATATAGAAATTGTAGATTAAAAATTAGATTTAATTATCGTTCAATTTTTAAAATAGCATAACTTTTTCATACGAGGTCGAAAACGCACGAAACTTTTTGCGTTGGAATCATATCGACGAGCACTACGAAATGGACCTGGATTGGAATCATTTGGAGATAGTGAAAATTTCGGGTAAAATTAAACGCTCGTTTAATTTTATTCGAAATAAAGCGCTGGAACTACATTGAAATCAAGGTGAGTGTTTTATAACGCACACAACGTACTGAATATCTTTATGCTAGTTAAATTTGACATTATGAAGTGTTATGAATTTTATTTGTCGTTGTTTGATAAATTTAATTGTCATATAGATTGTCATTTGAATTAACCGTAGAAAATTAAATTGACTGTTAAAATTGAAATTGAAATTGAATTGCGATAAAATTACCTGACATTGATAACTATGAAATTGCTATGAATTGTATTGTCTATTGGATGTTTTATTTCGATGGATGCTATTGGTTGATATTTAAATGTTTGGATGTTTATTGCTTATATATAAGCTGTTATGCATACATATGACACTATGATTGATTTAAGTGATATATATTCATCCCTGACATTTAATTTAAATAAATAATTACTTGGCCATAGGATAGAAAATTATACACGGACACCGAATTGGCTAAATTAATAATTTTTAAAATCGTCGATTTGAAATTTATTTAAATGTTTGATTTAGAAGTTATAAATAGAAATCAATTTATAGAAACCGAATTTATCGGAAAATTGAGTTTGGAATGTTGAAATAGATTTTGGTTAAAAGAAATTGTTAAATGATTTAAGTTGAGACTTTGAAATTTAAAATTTGGTCATGATTGAATTTCGAAAATTTATTCGTATTAAAAGATTGAACCTTAATTCGAGCTTTGAACATTAATAAGTAAAAGTGATATAAAAATGATATTTTGAAATTGAGCTTGAAATTGAATCATATTTGAAATGTGGATTTAGATTTGAATATTGACGCATAATTGTGTTAAGTGGTATAAATTGGTATTTTGAACATCAAGCTCCAAATCGATATAAATTGAAATTGAATAAATTAAAGGTGAATGTAAAATTGAATTAATTTGAAGTAAATGTTGACATTGATTTGAATTGAAATCGAAATTGAATCGGTAGAATGGAAATTGAAATTGAGTTGAATTGGGAAGTTATAATTGAAATGGATTGGTTTTGAAGCTATTTTATTTTGTTTTCCAAATTTCTCGGTTATATAAACCATTTTGAATACTTAAACTATTTTAATCTATTTTAAATCTACTTAACCCAATTTAAATTATTTTAAGCTAAATTTATCTATTTCAAATCCATTTAAGATTTTAAGTATTTTACCTATTTTAATATTTTAAAAAAACTACTTTAAACTACTTTAAACTACTTAAAACTATTTTCTAGAATTCTAAGCTGGTCAATAAAGTGGAAGGTTTATTTTTAAATCTTGAATTTAAATACGAATTGAGTTAAATGAAGTTGCAACCTAAATTGAAATTCGAAATGATTTTGAAATCGAAATGAGATGTTGATGCGAAAATTGATTTTTGAAACGAAACCTTACATTTGAATAGATACGATGATATTTGAAATGGATTTGATTTTTGAAGCGAATATGATATTTTGATATCAATTATGAATCGATTTGAAATATAAAAGAGCCAATGGTGTAATAATACGTAGTTATTAAAGAGACCGGGATCGGATATGGACATACTCTCTGTCGATACCGAACACCACTTTAATAACTATTATACGCGGAGTGTTGATCCAGAATGAAGTGGATGGTTTGGTGAACGCATTGACTGAAGAAAGAGAACGATGTTGGATGACCCCTGACATGACTAAAACATGAGCCGCGCCGGGCCATTGAGGTTCGCCACCTCTAGCGGACACGCTTCTTCGATACCATTTCTATTACATTTGTGATTCGATTTGGGTGCACCCCTTGATTTGGGAGTGGTGTTTCGCGGTGTTGGGGTAGCTGCTGGCTATGCTCAACATCAGTTCGGATCACGCAACTACTAGTATCCTAGTTGGTATCGCCTCATGTACCTTGTCTTACTGATTATCCTATTCGCGACCACTATGTTATGCTTTGTGTTATACCTATGGGGTACCCTCTGATAACCACCAGTTTACGGTGGGGCTTACGGTGCTGTATAGACTATGGCATTATAAAAATGTGTTAAGGGGGATTATGGTAACGCCTTAATGCTATTTTGAAACTTTATATTACTGATAGGCATTATCTACTTAGCGTATATTACTACATAGTAGACAGTTTCACGGATCCTTGAGAGATGGAAAATCCCGTAACATCTCTTGAGTTATTGCACGCACGTTGACACTGGATATGAGATGTCAAACCCCGTAAACATCTCTGACGTCGTTACACTCATATTTATTTACGATTGATTTAACTTTCATAAGGATATTTTAGTCCCGACTCCAGTGTTTTGTCTTTTCATTACGCTTGGGTCAGTCCTGAGTTTTCAGATTTTTGAAGATCTATTCTGGAGGACGAAGACGAAGATTTGGTACACTATTACTATTATTATCTGTGCATCATGCTGTCTGCTGCATTATTTAAATTGTTCTGTTGTATATGTATAACTCTGATAAATGTTGTATAAGTAATTGTCAAAGTATAGTAAACAGCTTCATGAACTGTTTATTTGACTATTATATTTTATCGTTCCGCTGCGAGATTCTGTGTTGTTTCTTTTCCTTTATTTCTCTTTCTTTTCTTTTCTTATTTACCCCAATAACGATCTGCCCTTTTGAATGGTTTGGAATCGACATGTGTATTCGATCGTCGGTTTAAACTGTCCAAAAAGGCGGGTCGTTACAGTTGGCTCTAGTGGGGAATAACTCATTGAAATAGAGGTAAACTATATGAATGAGTTGAGTGTATATGAGAGAGTGTACTTGTTATTTGATATAAAATGGTTTTATATCGTGTTAACTTTGTTCCGTTGAGTATTTATGAATTCTGGTCGATACTCGGGACGCCAAGGCGTCGATAGGAATTTCTAAACACTCGAATAGGACAAGCCAACACAATATCGTTTTGGAATATATTTTATGTAAAAGAATTATTTGAATATTTATTCATTTTGATTGAATTGATTGTTAGGAGATGATAATATTAGATTATTATCGTTATTGTTTGATCAGTCAATATTGACAACAATTGATTAAATAACAATGGATTTAGGAAAATGAAATCTTGTAAACACAATTGATAATGAATATAAATGAATTTTAACTTGGATTTGGGAATTTAAATTCCGGTGTTTGAAATTGACTTACAAGAATTTGAAAAATATAATATGAGTATTATATGATAGTATAATTGAGTTGAAATTGTTTTCGAAGGATTTTTTTAATGATAAGTGTTATATTCCCTTCTCTTGACGCTAGAAAATGATTTCGGTGATGAGTGCACGCATCAACGGCGTTTATTTTCGAGAGTCCGAGTGGGGGAGACCACTTAATAGCTTGTCTAAACCTTGTTTTGATTCAAATTTTATTTTATTTTGTATTCTCTATAGTATGATTTAATATATAAATTATATAAGTATATATTATTTCAAAACTTGATTTGAAATGAAACCGGAATTGGAATTCTTAAGTCCTTTAATAATTAATGATTTTTTTTAATGATTGAAATGAATTTAGACTTGAATCATTAAGGAACTTCTGAATTGTGAAATGAGAAATGAACCTAAGAGCTAAGTGAAAATATCAATTGAAGTAGAAATCCTTAGAATTAGGAAATTATGAACTTAAAATAAAATTGAAACTGTAAAACTCGCATAGTATTAAATTTCATTCTATAGCATAAATATAACTTACCAAAATATTTAAGAAGTTCAAAAATGTTATATGAACTGTTAATTGGATAATATACAAGTATAGGTTTGAATAATGAAATATGCATTTAATTAATGGTTTGCAAATATAAATAAAATTGTTAGTAAATAATTGGAATTTAAATTAACATTTAAAGGTGATTCACAATTATGTTAATATAAAATGGAAATACTATATGTGAAGGAAAATGTGAAATTAAATTATAGTGAAATTTAAGTAATGACTTAAGAATTAATTAATTGAAAATTCGACTTTAAATAAAAAGAAGTTGTATGTTGTTTAACTACATTCTATTTGCATAACTATAACTTACCAAATACTTAAAAGGTTTATAATGCTAATAAGGATAAGTAGAGAAATAATATACCAGTGTGAGAGTGAATAATAAAATGTGAAGATCTATTGATAGTTGTAAATATAAAAGAAATTTAAGCTGTAAAATGAATGATATATATAAGTGAATGAACAAAATTTAAATTTAATGAAATATAAAATTGGTAAATGGAAACTAATCAAATTTGAATATATTTAAATGTCAATAAACTTGGAAGTATATGAAATTAAAATTGACTTGGAAATGTATAATTGATTTAGTGTAGATTTTGGATGGATGTTAATATTTGATATGCATTGGTTGTTAGATGGATGAAAATTGATTAAGTAGAATTCATTAGTGTTAATGGAATTGAATAAACGGAATAAAATTTTAAAATAATTAAATTCAAATTTGAAGCAAAGTGAAATTAAATATAATTGAATTCAATTTAAATTGAAGCAAATTGACTTGAATTTAAAATGTGAACGAAACAAACTTGAATAAATCGGAAACAAATTGAATGTAAACCTATTGCATTGATGAATAAGAAAATAAATGACTTTGTGTTTGTGATTGTTCTTTAGAAAATTTGAAGTTTGATGGTTTGTACTTTGAAATAATAAAAGCAAATTTTGAAAAAAATCCAAAATTGTCCAATATATGCTGAAACGAAAACAACCATAACTTTTAAATGGTTGAACGGAATCCGACAATGTTGGACTTTTCGAAAATATTAGAAACTATAGCACGGCTTTTGTTTAGATAACTTGAGAAAATTCCTTCGTCTACTAGGTTAAAAACTTGAATGTTACTCGCTGTCCTGTGCAAAAATATGTAAAATCAGTAGTATATACCCTTAGTATTTTCGCCATATCTTTTGACTGGTTTATCGGACTTTGATGATCTTGCACTTTCTAGAAAGCTAAGAACTTAATCTAAAACTTTTGTTTTAAGTGTTTTGTGTTTTGATGTCGTTTAAAAGATCGAAAATGCGGGTGAACGTCGCTGACCTGCGCAATTCATTGCCCAGGCTGAGGCGTATCCTCTAAGTAAAACGGCCATAATTTTTGAACGTATGGTCCGAATTCGATGATTTTGGACATTCCGAAAAGCCTGAAATGAATGCAACAACTTTTGTTTTGATTCGGTTGCCGAATTTTGTCGTTTAGGTGACCTAAAACTAAGATTTGTTTGCCGTCCTGAAATTGAAATCTCAGTTTTGAAGCTAAATATGTTATATATATGTTGTGTTGGCTAAGTATATCGATCTATCTTTATATGCATGGTTCTAACTTAGTTATTGAGCATTTTAGTAGGTAGAAAAGGGGTTGCGCTTCGTTGTGGAGCTCGCTTCTGCGCTAAATGCAGAACGTAAGTAAATTGCTAATAAATGCTAAATAAAAGGTACGCTTATGGTTTTATATGGTATTGGTGATATATGTGTGTGTGTGTGTGTGTGTGTGTGTGTGTGTGTGTGTTGTTTCCCCAGATATGGGATGCCTCATCATTGAGATGAGATGTATATTTGATATATATTGGTTATATTTGTGTTAAATAATGAATTGTAAAAATTTTCGATCGAGCCGCGCAAAGGAGACTCTGCCGAAATTTTTTGTAAATTCGGGTGTTAGAAAATTTTCGAGTTTTAAAATTTTTATAACTTGTTTTGTTAACTAACTTTTAGAGTTAGAAAGCCGTTCGGAGTAACTTAGTGGAAGCATAGTTATGACTCTATAAGTGGAATTTCATTTGTTTTATAAGTTGGTAACTTTGAATAAAATATATCAAATGTTGAATTCTATACTTAGTTCCTTTTCCCTTCTTTTTCCTTTTCGGGGACGAAAAGTTTTGAGTGGGGGAGAGTGTAACGACCCGTAAATTTTCGATAATTAAAATAGCTAATTTAATAAGATTTCGTGATTTAGTGTTAGAAAAAGAATTTGTAAGTCGTTTGGAATAATAATAAATGTTGAATTCATTGGGTATAATAGAGTAATTGATTGATAAGTAAAATCTATTCAAATCAAATATCGAATATTGAACAGGTAAATTGTTTAAATTAAATATTTAAAACTTATGGAATTTATTGAATAATTTAATAATGAGGATTGAATAACCGTATAATGGAAATGGTTGTTTTATAATTTTAATTCGTTTCAAAAGTTAAATTTTTAAGTTCGTTTTGAATATCTCAAAAGACAGTGACTCAAGAATAATAAAAATTGTTTAAATTTAATATTACAAATGTTTGAATAATTAAATTCCGAATTTGATATGATTAATTTGATACTGAAATTTAATATATGAAATAGAGTGAACAATTGAAATTTGATTTAATATGATTCAAATTGGTTTTCAAAGTGAATATAAGTTATATCGGGATTATAATAGAGTTAATAAGATTTTAAAATTGGAATTTATTGGATAATTGAATAACGGGTTTAATATGATTAAAAATGATTTGTAAAATTTTATTTTATCATATTAAAGTTAAAATGATGTTGTAGAACTTTTAAAATCGAATTAAAAGTAAATTTGTGAAAATTGAATATTTTAATATTTAATTATCAACTGAAAATAGCCAATTTTCGAACAGTCTCAGAATTGAATAAAACTGGTTCCATTAGATCCGTAATAGTTTGTTATTACCGGATTTCAATTTTCGTAGCAATCGGAGTTTTGTTTGACCGTGGCAGCTCGAAACGCATCGAAATTGTTTTAAATATTAATTTGGCGAGTTAAAATAATCATTTTTCAAACGGTCTCGGATTTCGATGAAACCAGTTTCATCGGATCCGTAATGTCATATTATTGTAAGGTTTCAAATTTTGAGTCAATCGGATTTACCGTTTGTCCGGGGCGAGCCCAAACGCACAGAAATTTGATTACCCGATTTAATTTCAAATCGATCGTTTATTGTCGTAACTCACACATACGGTCGAATTAGCTTCCGAAACCTGTTCCATTGTGTCCGGAACGTGGGGTAAACCCTAGAAACGCCAGCCGGCACGCTTCGTTTGGAGTTCAGAAAATTTTCGATGAATAGTGTTTTGGCGATTTTCTATAAAAGGACCCCCACTTTCTTTGTTTTGCATAAACCCCTAGGGTTTCAGCCCTTAGCCGCCACTTTCATTTCAATGGCCTGAAAATTTCGAAACTTCTTCCTCATTTTCCTCTCAATCCATCAACAATTAGCAAAAACTCTCAACTACAAACTTGTAGAGGGCATCAAGATCTAGCTATCCAACGGTGGAGATCGTAAACGGAGCCACGGATTGACGGCAAAACGCGATGGAATCAGCTGCTTTTTTCATGCTTTTCGAGAGAGAGGGGGGGCCGAGTTCACCATGGTGGCGGCCGAAGGTAGAGGGGGAGAGGAGCTTCCATTTGGCGCTAGCTGATCAACTTCTCGTCGAGCGTGGTGGTGGCAATTCCAAACCCTAGTTGCTTGCTATGGGTTCTTGGGCACGGCTAAGTTCTGGAGCACGAACGTGAGAAGGGAAGAAGGTGGGGGGCGGTCCAGATCTGAGGGTAGAGGGAGGGACGGTCAGATTTGTTTCTGGGTAAAAAAAATAATAATATAGAAATTGTAGATTAAAAATTTGATTTAATTATCGTTCAATCTTTAAAATAGCATAACCTTTTCATACGAGGTCGAAAACGCACGAAACTTTTTGCGTTGGAATCGTATCGACGAGCACTACGCAATGGAGCTGGATTGGAATCATTTGGAGATAGTGAAAATTTCAGGTAAAATTAAACGCTCGTTTAATTTTATTCGAAACAAAGCGCTGGAACTACATTGAAATCAAGGTGAGTGTTTTATAACGCTCACAACGTACTGAATATCTTTATGCTAGTTAAATTTGACATTATAAAGTGTTATGAATTTTATTTGTCGTTGTTTGATAAATTTAATTGTCATATAGATTGTCATTTGAATTAACCGTAGAAAATAAATTGACCGTTAAATTTGAAATTGAAATTGAATTGCGATAAAATTACCTGACATTGATAACTATGAAATTGCTATGAATTGTATTGTCTATTGGATGTTTTATTTCGATGGATGCTATTGGTTGATATTTAAATGTTTGGATGTTTATTGCTTATATATAACCTGTTATGCATACATATGACACTATGATTGATTTAAGTGATATATATTCATCCCTGACATTTAATTTAAATAAATAATTACTTGGCCATCGGATAGAAAATTATATACGGACACCGAATTGGCTAAATTAATAATTTTTAAAATTGTCGATTTGAAATTTATTTAAATGTTTGATTTAGAAGTTATAAATAGAAATCAATTTATAGAAAACGAATTTATCGAAAAATTGAGTTTGGAATGTTGAAATAGATTTTGGTTAAAAGAAATTGTTAAATGATTTAAGTTGAGACTTTGAAATTTAAAATTTGGTCATGATTGAATTTCGAAAATTTATTCGTTTTAAAAGATTGAACCTTAATTCGAGCTTTGAACATTACTAAGTAAAAGTGATATAAAAATGATATTTTGAAATTGAGCTTGAAATTGAATCATATTTGAAATGTGGATTTAGATTTGAATATTGACGCATAATTGTGTTAAGTAGTATAAATTTGTATTTTGAACATCAAGCTCCAAATCGATATAAATTGAAATTGAATAAATTAAAGGTGAATGTAAAATCGAATTAATTTGAAGTAAATGTTGACATTGATTTGAATTGAAATCGAAATTGAATAGGTAGAATGGAAATTGAAATTGAGTTGAATTGGGAAGTTATAATTGAAATGGATTGGTTTTGAAGCTGTTTTATTTTGTTTTCCAAATTTCTCGGTTATATAAACCATTTTGAATACTTAAACTATTTTAATCTATTTTAAATCTACTTAACCTAATTTAAATTATTTTAAACTAAATTTATCTATTTCAAATCCATTTAAGATTTTTAGTATTTTAACTATTTTAATATTTTAAAAAACTACTTTAAAATACTTTAAACTACTTAAAACTATTTTCTAGAATTCTAAGCTGGTCAATAAAGTGGAATGTTTATTTTTAAATCTTGAATTTAAATACGAATTGAGTTAAATGAAGTTGCAACCTAAATTGAAATTCGAAATGATTTTGAAATCGAAATGAGATATTGATGCGAAAATTGATTTTTGAAACGAAATCCTACATTTGAATAAATACGATGATATTTGAAATGGATTTGATTTTTGAAGCGAATATGATATTTTGATATCAATTATGAATCGATTTGAAATATAAAAGAGCCAACGGTGTAATAATACGTAGTTATTAAAGAGACCGGGATCGGATATGGACATACTCTCTGTCGATACCGAACACCACTTTAATAACTATTATACGTGGAGTGTTGATCCAGAATGAAGTGGATGGTTTGGTGAACGCGTTGACTGAAGAAAGAGAACGATATTGGATGACCCCTGACATGACTAAAACAGGAGCCGCGCTGGGCCATTGAGGTTCGCCACCTCTAGCGGACACGCTTCTTCGATACCATTTCTATTACATTTGTGATTCGATTTGGGTGCACCCCTTGATTTGGGAGTGGTGTTTCGCAGTGTTGGGGTAGCTGCTGGCTATGCTCAACATCAATCCGGATCACGCAACTACTAGTATCCTAGTTGGTATCGCCTCATGTACCTTGTCATACTGATTATCCTATTCGCGACCACTACGTTATGCTTTGTGTTATACCTATGGGGTACCCTCTGATAACCACCAGTTTACGGTGGGGCTTACGGTGCTGTATAGACTATGGCATTATAAAAATGTGTTAAGGGGGATTATGGTAACGCCTTAACGCTATTTTGATACTTTATATTACTGATAAGCATTATCTACTTAGCGTATATTACTACATAGTAGATAGTTTCATGGATCCTTGAGAGATGGAAAATCCCGTAACATCTCTTGAGTTATTGCACGCACGTTGACACTGGATATGAGATGTCAAACCCCGTAAACATCTCTGACGCCGTTACACTCATATTTATTTACGATTGATTTAACTTTCATAAGGATATTTTAGTCCTGACTCGAGTGCTTTGTCTTTTCATTACGCTAGGGTCAGTCCTGAGTTTTCAGATTTTTGAAGATCTATTCTGGAGGACGAAGACGAAGATTTGGTACACTATTACTATTATTATCTGTGCATCATGCTATCTGCTGCATTATTTAAATTGTTCTGTTGTATATGTATAGCTCTGATAAATGTTGTATAAGTAATTGTCAAAGTATAGTAAACAGCTTCGTGAACTGTTTATTTGACTATTATATTTTATCGTTTCGCTGCAAGATTCTATGTTGTTTCTTTTCCTTTATTTCTCTTTCTTTTCTTTTCTTATTTACCCCAATAACCATCTGCCCTTTTGAATGGTTTGGAAACGACATGTGTATTCGATCGTCGGTTTAAACTGTCCAAAAAGGCGGGTCGTTACAATGTTGGAATATGCTAGCAGGTTTAAAGAATTGGCTAGGTATGGGTATGCCACTGTTGACAGGGTGATGAAAAGGAATGAAAAGTTTATTAGAGGTTTGAAGCTAGAATTGGCAAGTGCCACTTTGGCGCATATCAGAGATCCATGTGATGTGGTTGCGAAAATGGCATCGAGACAAGAAGAAATGCTTGCTTGTTTGGAGGAAAACAAGGAAAAGGAGGTCAAGGTTGGGTAGGTCCAAAAGTGAAAGTTTTTCCATAAGAAGAATGCTTAGAAGTGAGGAGTAGCGAAGAAAGGAAAGTCTGAAGTGGTCGGTTACAAGTGTGATAAGAAAGGCCTTATTCTCATGAATGCCAGGCAGGCAAAGGAAAGAAGGCTGCTGAGAAGAAATGAGTTAGATGTTTTAATTGATCAGGTCGGGCACTACAAGAACCAATGCAAGGAGCCTACAAAGGAAGGAAACGGTTAAGTGTTTGCATTGGAGCCTGCTACTTTGAGGCCGACAATGCAAGAGAAGGGAAAAGCGGTATTGGGAGGTACGCTTCAGATCCATGACATGTCTGTTAGCATTCTGTTTAATACTGGTGCATCACACTCTTTTATATCCCTATGTTTGGTAGATAAGCTTAACCTAAAACCCAAATATTTAGTTACTTCCTTACAGGTTGTGAATCCAATAAGAGGGAATGCAACTCTAGGGTTGAGGTATGACCAGTTAGAGTTTGACTTGTTAGGTCATACTTTTGTTTGCAGTTTGCATGTATTTGACTTTGTAGGTTTGGTATTATATTGGGTATGAATTGGTTAAGTGAGTATGATGCTAGGATATTTTGCAAGGATAGGAAAATATCTCATAGACACCTTGATTTTAGTGATCGAATAGTTTATATCGTAGAAAATCCTAGTTGTGAGGTGAATGCTTGTTGGGTGTAGTAGAGTTAGAAGATGAGTTGAATCGCGTCTTCGTGGTTAGAGAATTTGTGGATGTCTTCGAGCTGGTAGTTGGATTACCCCCGAAATGAGCCATTGAGTTTTGGATTAATTTTGTGCCTAGAGCAGAACCAGTAAGTAGGTCACCAAGAAGGATGACTTCTATAGAAATGAGAGAGGAGAAGGTGCAGTTGGTGGACTTGGAAGGCAAGAGTTTTATTAGATCAATTAGCTCACCTTGGGGAGCAGCCGTAGTATTCGCTAAGAAGACTGACGGATCATTAAGGTTATTTATTGGTTATCGTAAGCTGAATGAGAAGGTGATAAAGAATCGATATCCATTGTCGAGAACTGATGATTTTTTCGATCAGTTGAGTGGAGCCAAGGTATTTTCTCATGTGGATTTGGCTACAAGTTTCCATCGGCTTAGGGTGGTAGATGATAGTATACCTTTGACGGCGTTTAGGACCAGATATGGATCGTACGAATGGTTAAATATGCCATTCGGACTAACTAATGCGTCGGCATTATTTGTAGACTTGATGAACCGAATTTTCGGGGAACGCTTGGATAAATTCTTAATGGTGTTCATAGATGATATTTTGATATACTCTAAGGATGAGAAAGAGCATGAAGTTCATCTCAGAGTAGTTCTTGAGACTTTCAGAGAACATTAGCTGAAAGAGAAATTTTCGAAGTGTCATTTTTGGAAGAAGGAAGTGAAGTTTCTTGGTCTTGTAGTTTCAGAGAGAGGATTGGTAATCGAAGTAGTGAATAGTTGGAAGAGGCCAGAAATAGTGAATGAGATAAGAAGTTTTCTTAGATTGGCTGGATATTATAGTGGGTCATAAAGGATTTTTTACGATAGCATCACTGATGACCCCACTAACGCGAAAGGATGTGAAGTTTGTGCGGACCGATAAGTGTGAGGAAGCATTCCAGAACTTGAAAAACTTATTGACCCATGCACTGATGTTAGTGGTTTCGGAGTGGAATGAAGATTTAGTTGTTTATACTGATGCGTATGGAATAGGATTGGAAGCTATGCTAATGCAGAAGGGTTAATTGATTGCATACGCTTCTAGGTAGCTTAGACCATATGAGGTTTGGTATCCAACGCATGACTTGGAGTTGGCTGCAGTTATTTTTTCTTTGAAGGTGTGGAGACATTATCTTTTGGGAGAGAGGTTTGAGATTTATACAGATCATAAGTCGTTAAAGTACTTGTTCTCTCAGAAGGAGCTGAACATGAGACGGTAGAGATGGTTAGAGTTTTTAGCTGCTTATTATTTTGGGATTGAGTACACAACAGGGAAAGGCAATAAGATTGCAGATGCACTTAGCAGGAAACATCAGAATGAAGTGTTAGAAATGATTGTTGAGTGGAAAGATTTGGAAGCATTAGTAGATTGTAGAGTGTAGTGGAGATTCGAGGCTAGGTCTAGTGGAGAATCTGCTATGTTATCTTGTTTAGAAGTCGGACCAGTATTGATTGAGAGGATTGCTCTAAATAGGAAGAGGATTAAGTGTTAGCTGAAAGGATCAGGAAGTTAAGGGATTGAACGTAAAGCGATGACTTTAGGAACTTTACCCATGACTAGAATGGATAGTTAAGAAAAAGGGTAGATTATGTGTTCCATATGTGGGGATACATAAGGAAACAAGTTTTGGAGGAATGCCACCGTTCGAATTTCACTAGTCGTCCAGGTGGAACAAAGATGTATCAGGATATGAAGAGAAGTTCCTTCTAAAAAGGCATGAAGGTGGATGTTGGCTTATGGGTGAAACAGTGTTTGAACTGTCAGTAGGTAAAAGCCGAACATCAGAAGCCGAGTGGCTAGCTTTAGCCATTGTATATTCCAGTATGAAAGTAGGATTCTATTTCTATGGATTTTATAGACGAGTTGCTAAGATCTAATAGAGGGAATGAAAGAACATGGGTCATAGTGATAGATTGATCAAGAGTGCCCATTTCATCCCAGTTAAGTCAACTAGGATGGCACCTATTTTGGCAAAGTTGTCTATGAAAAATGTAGTTAGATTTCATGGAATTCCTATTAGTATAGTAAGCGATGGAGATTCCTTATTCACTAGTGAGTTCTAAAAGAATCTATAGGAAAGTTGAGGAACACATCTCAAGGTGAGTACCGCTTACCATCCATAGATAAATGGGAAAACAGAAAGAGTTAACAAGATCTTGGAGGACTTGATACGATCTTGTGTATTGGATTTCAGAGGATCATTGGAAGACCATCTTCATCTAGTTGAATTTGCGGATAATAACAGTTATCAAACTAGCATTGAGATGTCATCGTTTGAGGCTTTATATGGAAGACCATGTAAATCTCTAGTTTGTTGGTTAAAGACCGAAGATAGATTAGTACTTGGTCCAGATTTGATTAGAGATGTTGCAGAAAAGATTGAGTTGATAAGGGTAAGAATGAAGGAAGCTCAATCTAGGAAGATGAGCTATGCAGATAGAAGACGGAAAGATGTAGAGTTCTCTGTTAGAGACCATGTTTTCGTTAAAGTATCGCCAATGAAAGGTGTTATTAGGTTAGGGAAGACTAGAAAGTGAGCACCGAGGTTTGTAGGACCATTTCCTATTTTAGAAAGGATCGGGAAACTTTCATATAGAGTAGAGTTACCAAGCAGTTCGGCAGGTGTCCATGACGTTTTCCATGTATCTCATCTGAGAAAGCATGCTAGGGATCCAAACACTACTATAACACCAACTGTGTTAGAGGATTCAATAGTGGAACCAGGCATGATAGTTAGGAAGCCTATCCGGATAGTCGAGAAGATGAGAAGAAGTTGAGGAACAAGATAGCTAAATTAGTGAAAGTCCAGTGGAGTGACGATGCTAGAGACTGTACTTGGAAGACTGAGAGCGGGATTATGTTTATCCTGATTTGTTTGATGGTATGTTTTACCTTTGATTGTTTGTTGTGTTCCTTATCATAATTTTGAGGACTAAATTCTTTAAGGAGGGAAGATTATAACACCCCATATTTGATGTTTATTGAATTTCACTCGTTGATTACAAAAAGTTACAACAGTACAACAATAGTCTAGAAGTGATTCCGATAGAATGTCAGCGTAGAGAAGCCAAAAAAATTCCTTTTTCTATAGGTCTAGGTATACTATTTATAGGCGTAGGCTGCAAATATCTCACCTAGATCTTGGAAGACTTCTTCTCTCATGTGGGCGGGCCTACAGGATTGAGCTCAGGTTATTTTGGACTCGATCCGGGAGCGATATGAATTAAGTTTGTATCGATCCATAAACAATCCTTTGGAACTGAAATTTATTAAGTACATTCTTGAGGTAGTACGCAAGCTCCTCTAAAAACTTGGTTGCATTTTGACTTGTAGATCTTGAGTTATGATCGTTGTAAGTTTGGATTTGTAGGGCATTAACGAGTTCGTATCGATGGTACTCGTATCGATGGTGCTCGTATCGATTGTGGAACGTGTCGATCAGGTGATGTGGCACTATATAACAAGATCAATCCACTTTTCATGCCTAGTAACCGAGTCTTTCTCTTGATCATGCCTCGTTTGTATCGACCAACATGACTCTATTCGTATGCATCAATTATAACCCACTGTATCGATCTCTTCGTATCGCTATTTTCAGATTGCTTCAACTTGATCAAGGGCCGCATCGTATCGCTCGAGGGATGTGTGGGTCGTATCGATCTTTAGTCGATCGATATGAATTGTGGAGGAACCGAGTGATACGAATCATGCACTGGTGGGAACGATACGAAGCCCTTTTAGTTGATGGATACAAGTTGGAGCGTGTATGATGGATCCAAACTAATAGACGAACGGTGGATACAACTGAGGTCTGTTCGATGGAATGGATACGAACACAATGTTTCCCTCTATGGATATGAACTGGCCACATTTTGCTCAAGGATTGATGGATACGAAGCAAGCACCGGTGATGGATAGGAAGTGAGGCTAGCGATGGATACGAACCACTATTCACAATGATGGATACAAATTGTAGTTGTTTTCCTTGACTTGCCACGATCATATCTTGAGCATACGAACTCCAATTGACCTGAAATTAGGAATACTTACTTTTATGGCTTTTCTTGTTGTACCATATTGATTGTAGCTCGATCCGGACTCGGATAGAATTTACCAGTATCCATAGGGTACCTATGTATAATCGATCTCCGGGATAGACTGTCCTTGGTCTCTAGTCAAGTTCTTGGTGCCACGGCCTTGTCGAAAGATAGGATAACATTTACGCCCCAAAGTACGTCTTGTGTGAAAATGGCGTGCTTTGAAAAGTTGCAACCTTCTATCTGAAAAATTCTATCTGATTCGTTGGATAGTTGTTGTCTTTTCGTCAAAAGGTGTAACCTTTGATTGACCTCCGATAATACAAATAATGAATTGTTGACTGCCAATCGTTGTACCGTGCACTGTTGTAACTGAGTGTCGAATGATAGAAAACTATTGTTCAAGGTCGTAATTTCCATCAGGAGACCATTCAATTCCTGTTAATTTCGAAAATTGACTGTTAGTCTGTCATACATGAACGTACAATAACCTGACTCTCGTTAACGTTCACACGTTTATGAGTCGTTGTTAAGTTTTTCCCCTTTTTTAATCGAGTTTCATATCGATCCTCTACTGGATCGATGTGAAATTTGAGTTGTAACAATGCTTGATGGTCGTTAGAGTATCCCTTCGTATTGATTCTCTCATGGATCAATTTTAGAAGTTTGGATACGTATTTCGTATCGATGAATATCGACATGAATTTGGTCTGTATTTCAATGTAGTTCGTATCCATGGATACTAAATGAGAAGTTGCTATGGAAAACTTGGTTACGAAGAAGTTTCCATATCGACAGTATCACATTCGTCTCTGTTGAGCCATTGGATATGAATGGGTAGATTTGTGTCGATTGCACCGATGAATGTTCCAATCGGTTTGGGTAACTGGGAGACAAATGGTCATTTCCTGAGTACATATATAGGCTTGGTACTTAGAAAAAAATTCACCTTTTCATTTGCTTTCATATCGCTTCGAGTATTGGGAAACTAAAATTATCATTTGCTTTCAAGTTATTTAATCCACTTGATTGACCAAATTAGGTAATTGTACTGTTAATTCACACTCGAATGATGAGACTTCGAGATCTAGCGCCATATTGTTCACGATCATGGTCGATTCCGGTCGCGTTGAGGCTGGGGTTTGGCTGGAGAAGGTGGAAATAGCATCTAAGTTGATCGAGGAAGACGAAGTGTGGAGAGATGTAAAGTTTCAACTTCGTATCGATGAAAGGAAAGAAAAGACTGAGCTTCATATCGGCCCAGGGCATGGGGCTCGTATCGATGAAGAATTGATTGGTGAGATGACAAATTTCGTATCGACCTGGCATGGTGACAATTCGTATCGATTTAAGGCGATCGATACGAAATTGAAGAGCCAATGACTAATATGAAACTCGTGGTAGGTGATCGATACGAATCTCACAGTTGGGGATCGATATGAAATTAACAATCTTCGACCGATACGAAACACTATATAACTCGATCGATACGAAGTCGTTGAGTTTCGATCGATATGAAGATAATAAACTTTCATCGATACGAAACCAAAGTTTTCTGCAGATCGACTTGAGTTGGACCTCGATGGATACAAAATTTTCTCGTACTCAAACACTTGACTCTGACAAGCTTCTACCTTGCATAACTGGACTAATCATTTCCTGCATATTTCTTTTAAAGTTCGTCGATGGAACTGTAACTTGACCAATTTTACGAACTTTAGCTTGGATCGATTGCTAAAGTCCGGAAGGCACGATTGTAATGGTCAGCGATAACGGTCACTTCCGTTGAATTTTGAAGTCCCGTCATTCAAATATTTTGTTAATCTTCGTAGAATTTTCTTAAGTAGCCCACAGCACTGCATTGCACAATACATTAATGCATTTTACACCAAGGAACAAATAGGATTATTATCACCTAATTATGGTTTTTGATGAGTTGATCAGCTATGGAACCCAGAAGCTTGCAATAATAAGAGTCCCAAAGTTCACCCCCTTTTGTAATAGAGATGTCAGCCATTGCGGCCGCGGTCATAAGTCCTGCTCCGGACGAGTTACTAGGAGCGCTTTTCATTGGGAATCCTCAGACTTGATTCCATCCAATATTTCTAAACAAATGTTGGGGAGAAGACATGGGCTATCGTTAAATGACATCCTGCTACCAGGGCCGAATAACAGCTCACACACTCCTCCACAAGGGTACACAGCTTTTAATCGATTTTCTTGCACAGCCGAGACACTCCCACCATTCAACCAGTATATTCAGGAGGTGTTTTCTTATCTAGGGATTGCCTCATCACAGATACATCTGAACGGGTACGCTCTTTTGAACAGCTTAGTCATCATCTTCATAGAGCACCTTTTTCAGCCCTCGACCCCAGTGGAAGTCAAATTCTTGTTCAATGTAAAGAATCGGGGAGATAATCCTTCTTTCACATTCTTAAAGGGAGCCAAGAATTGTCAAATAGTGATTGGAACTTGGACCAAGCTTAGCTATTTCAAAACTGAGTGGTTTTATGTTCGGCGCCCGCCAGGATTTGCTAGATGGTGGCTAGTTAGACATCAGTATTGCATTTTCTCTGGCGATTAACGAATAATTGTAATCGATGTCGGGTCGGGTTTGATAACTTCTTTCTTTACCGCAATTCCATGACACAAAGGTGCTCAATTCAAGGAAATAGTGTGAATTCTTTAAGAGGTGCCTGGCGAGATTAGAGAGATCAACTCGGTGCTTACGGATGAAAACTTAAGGGTCTTTGGGCTAATTGACAGAGACCAGAACATATGGATTGAAGGATCTCTTAGGGCACCCTCGGCAAGATGGGCTAGGCGTAGGGCGTTTGAGATTGTAATTGCTGAGCAGGGCGATAAAGAAGATACGCCCACCAAAGATGAACCTGTAGCCGAGCCCTCAGATAGTCTTTGACATTCAAAGGGAAAGAGGAAAGGCAAGGCAAGGAAGTTGCTCATAAGCTCCACAAGTCTTCAAAATGGAAATCCATGGTCAAGTCCCTTCCAACTGTCAGTGTTATAGTTTCGGAGGCTCTTCCCCCACATATAGAGCATCCCTATGAAGGACTTGCGGACATTCCAATCCTGGACTATGTGTCGCTCCGACAAGATACCGGATTGGAAGGGCTTCAAAGTGCTTTAGATTTAGGCGAGTCACTTCCTTCGAGTAAAGCGGATATAACCGGTTAGTCGGGGGGTTTGCACATGCATACATATATTTCACGGCACTACACAATTTCCAATCATAAGCTATTAATTTCTAGAGATTACCAATTTTGTTTCTCTTTTTATTTTACAGATACGATGATAAGGCGGGAATCCATGCTTGGTAGCCTTCGCTCTACATGCCATTCATTTCTTTCATATCATGAGTCTCGTGGATGGGAGGCCGATAGAGACCGCGATCGTGGTTACTCTAGTCAAGAGAGGGAGCGTTACAAAAGAGAAAGGGATAGAGAGAGAGAGAATATAGACGTTGCTCACGGTCATTCTCTCCGCCACCTTGAGGTCCAGCACAACCCTCTGGATCTGGTAAACAAACCCTGGAACCTTCACATCAAATACCACCTTCTCAAGCACTAAGGCCAGACGCATAGCTTTGAAGGACTAAAACCGAAATTCCCGTTGTTACTGAACAAACCATCATAGAGCCCACTAGGAAGGGAGCAGCTAGAATCGCTAAGCTGGGATTTTTTTCCAAATATTTGCTTTGATGGCTTCATCTTTCTCCCGCACTTAAAGAGAATTCCTGTCGAGGCAGAACAAATAATGAATGACTACATTAATGATGTTAATGGCCAATACAGGGAATGAATGAAGACCGTGGACAAAGTAACAGCCGAGGCCTTTGAGCAGGCGAAGACAACTGAAAAATTAGGGACCATTCTCGCTTAGAAGGACCGAATAATCCAAGTGCTTAACGATGAGAATGAGTCCACCAGAAATTCAGAAACAAAGGCCAATAAAAGGGCTTATGAGGCAACTCGAAGGATGGAAGAAATGAGGAGAACACACTTAGCTTGTGTTGAGGAAACGAGACATCAATCCACCACAGTTATGGCCGAAAGAGATGGGGCGCTTAAAGAACTCGAAGAGCATAAAGCCAAACTTGCTTAAATCGTCAAAGAGAAGGACGATGCAACAAAGCCACCCAGGACGCATGTGAACAGGCTGTGGGATGAGAGGGATGCGGCAATGCTCAAAGATCAGAAAGCCAAAGCCAGGGTTGAGAATAAAGTGAATGCGGTGGAAACCAGGTTGGAAGTTGACATCGAAGATCTTCTTATTACGTACAGCACCAATGTTCTGAAGCATCAAAATCTAACCTAGCTCGAAAAATATCCATCACACCTATACAATGCTTGGTACCACTTGGTGGAAGATAAAAAACCAGATTATCAAGCTGAATCTATTAATGAATTTGAATTGGAGAATCAGGTGCTGAGTGAGGATGAGAGAAGAGTTCTCCACGACATCGCTATCACATTTGAGAAGGAGAGACTCGGTACTCAGCATCCAAAGGTCGGAGAGGGTTCTAGCATTGAGCACCATAATGTAGGTTCTGAAATTTGTATGCTAACCCTGCCTGAATCTTCTCCTACGGTTGATCCTCAATCTATACCCACATACAATCTTGATCAACCGCAGTTGACTCCAAATCATGAGCACGTCACTGAAGCTGTTCTGGCTTCGCCTACAAGTCATTCTGAGGAAGGTATTCTGAACATTTCTTGCGCTTATTCGAAGTTGGAGAGTGTCGTTTAAAGTAATTACTAAAACTCTTTTCCTTATCTTAATTCAGCAATAAGAGCTGCTCCGGCCGTGCCTCCTATAACCCAAGAGCCACATCACGAGCAGGAGGCCCTCATAACAGAAGCGACCACCACAACGGCCATTACACCAATCGATGGAGCATAGAGGAGCACTTTTACTTTCAATGAATAGATGGCGGAGGAACTTCTTGGTCATCAAAGTGACCCTTTTGCCGACATGCCATTTGTCATGGGCAGAGGCACACCTATGATCAGCTCCTCGGGCCCAACTACTAGCATCCTCGGAGATGCCCAAACAATCTATGGTGAGGAGATACTAACTGAGATCAACGCTAAGATGGAAGCAACCGCATGGGCCAGTGCTATTAAAGGTGGGATGGCGGGCCTTGGTCCAGCTCCTCTACAAATAATTTATCCCGGTGGTACTATGGTCGACACCGGTGTGCCTTTCTCGTCTTCTAACATCGATCTTATTCCTTGGACTTTGCCTTCAGAAAGAATTCCAATTCATGTGAGTTCAAAGGAAGAGGTTACCATAATTCCCTCGGTTGGAGATCTACCACCAAAAAGTAAGGGCTCGAAGAGGCATCCGAGCAATAGTTCCAACGGGTCAACGCCAAAGAAGAAGAAGAAGAAAATGAGAGAATATATATGTCTTCATGCCTCATTTTTTGTAGACAGATAGGAATTTATTTTTGTTTCCTGTAGGCCATGTATAGATGCGGGTTCGGCCCCTGCTAGTAGGATTATGTAGGAAACTTTTGTACTTATCCTTCTTTTTCAAAGAATAGTTGAAATAAAATTCAATTTTGTCTTCAGCACATTTTTGCATTTATTATCTTAAGTATTTTAGCACTTGAATTTCCATTCAATGTACTTGTGAAGTTTAAGTCTCTGAATCAAACCTGAGTTCAGTTGTTAAGTCCTGAAACCATGGCTTCGGGTCATGATCGAATGTTAAGTCGGGTTCTAATACCGCACTCTTTCGATCCATAGCTGGTGCTTAATTTTTTTAGTCCCGGGGATAAGTTGAAATGCTCGGTTGGCGGTCACTTTTCGCCTATAATACATCGAGCTTAACTTTGTTGAAATGAAGTGGAAACGAGATAAGTTCGAGCGGTCGGGTCACACTCACTCATTTATTGTTAATTGCATCCACACTCTAGGGGTAGTACTTGTATGTCAGCAGTCGGTCACGCCTGCTGACGGTTTAGAAATATGTCTGCGCTTTAGGGACTTAAGCCACTTTACCGGCGGACAGTCACACATGTTTTATATTTAATGTTTTGTTTGAACTTTGGGGACTTAGACCGATTCATGGGTGGTCAATCACATCCCATTTGTGTTTATATTCCAGCCCACACTCTGGGGACTCAGAGTTGTCTCACGGGTGGTCGTTTCACACCGGATTGTGTTTATACTCCAGTTCACACTCTGAGAATTTGGAGTTAGTTGGTAGGTGGTTGGTTACACCTATTTTGATGTTTATACTCCAGTTCACACTCTGGGAATCTAGAGTTGGTTACCAGACGGTCAATCACATCTGTTGGGAGTTTTTGGATTTCGTTCACACTCCGAGAATGGTAGATGTATCACGATCATGGATGGTTGGATCACATCCACCCTAAGTTAACAAGTGTGGTCATTAGATGGACGGGTCCATCCTCCTCCAACTTGGTTTAAATAAGGGCAAAGTCATTAGATGGACGGATCCACCGACTTCGAAACCGTATTGGGAAGTTTATACTCCATCTCACACTCTGAGAATTTGGACTTCGTTAGAGGATTGTCGTGTATCAATCCTTTTTTGGCTTAAGTGCGATGGCTTGCCACCGAGATCAGGTTTCACTTAACGAGTGACTGGTCATATCACAGTCACTCCCTATTTAGATAAATCCCACCGTAGGGTGGAACTTAGCTCTCTGTGCATTATGATGGTCGTATGATGCGTTTTAAAAATCACTACTCTGGCTCGAAGAGATTGCATTTTATTGTTGAAATAAGAAAATACGTCACAATCAGTTGCCTCATTACAAATTTAATTTCGAAATGCATAAACAAATTGAAAATGAAAAGCGGACTGAATGTATAAATTAAGCCTGTTGTGTGTAGTAGCGACGAAGACTTTCGCTGTTCCAGGCTCTCGACAGAGTGAGACTGCCAACGGTCGATAATTTAAACGTGCCATCTCCGAGTCCTCGTTTAATAACATACGGCCCTTTCCACATTAGTGTCACATGTAAAGGAACCAGGTAAATTCTCTTAAGGATGGGATCATCGAGTTCAAAGGTTCAGGGTCGAACCTAGCATCGAACAATCGGGCGACTCGACTTCGATACGTGGCTGCTCTCAAATCAACCTCTTCTCGCTTCTCATCCAATAAGTCTAGAGATTCAGCAAGTAATATAGTATTTGTCTTTGGATCATAATATGTCACATGATGAGAAGGTACTTCCATCTCGATTGGAATAAGGGCTTCTGAACCATGGGAAAAAGAAAATGGAATGTCGCCAGTCGTGGACTTGTGGGTCGTCCGATAAGCCCGCAGGGACATAGGAAGTTCATCGACCCATTTGCCTCCAGCCTTTTCCAATCGTTTCTTCAAAATGGATTTTATAGCTTTATTAACAGCTTTAACGTGTCCATTCGCTTGAGGGTGTGCAATGGTAGAGAACTTCTTCTGGATGTGGAACCGTTGATAGAAATTCTTAAATTCAACACTGTCGAATTGGGCTCCGTTGTTAGTGATGATGGTATGTAGGAGACCAAGTCGACAGATAATGTTGCGTACAACAACGTTGATCACTTTCTTTGTTGTAATAGTAACAAAGGGCTCAGCTTCCACCCATTTGATAAAGTAATCAACTGCAACGATGGTGTACTTCGCACCACCTTTGGCTAGAGGTAGAGAACCAATAATGTCGATGCCCCAAGCTGCGAACGGCCATGTAACGACCATCTGAGTTATTTCGATAGGCGGGGACCTCGTAATCCGAGCATGTTTTTGATATCTGTCACATATCCTGGCATAATCTGATGCATCGCAATTTACAGTCAGCCAATAGTATCTGTATAGGAGCACTTTCTTGGCAAGAGCTTACCCCTTGGTGTGATTG
Organism: Allium cepa; assembly: GCA_030765085.1. Lineage (NCBI taxonomy): Eukaryota > Viridiplantae > Streptophyta > Magnoliopsida > Asparagales > Amaryllidaceae > Allium > Allium cepa. Next base: position 41,610,082 of record CM060946.1, read on the forward strand.
CCACATTCTCCTACGTGTACATCATGAAATACTCGTTTAATTTTATTGTAGGCGATACACTGGAGTAAAGGAGTAGAGTATCATGTTCTATACATGACTCCATTCAATGGTGAACCGCGAAGCCTTTCGAAGAACTTATCTTTTTTCATTCCTGTGCTTTGGTAGGTTTCCATGCTCGAGATAGTTTCTGAACGGAGCCATCCATGACTCCTTATCGGGACTTCAAATACCAGTCTGTCTCCACCTGATCAATATTCGGGGAAGATAATGTCTTAACAGGGACGAGTCTAATTTGTTGTGCCTCATCAGTACTGGCTAACTTTGCCAAGGAATCGGCCTTCTGATTATGTTCTCAGGTTATGCAATAGACGGCATAATAATCAAACCGATTAAATATTTCCTTGACCAGAGCGAGATAAGCGGACAGCCTTCGGTCTTTGGCCCAGCACTTCCCCGAACTTGGCTCATGAATAATTGTGAATTGTTGTAAATATCCATTGCAACAATCCTTAAATCATTGGTAAGCCTTAATCCGGCGGCAAGCTTCGTATTCGGCCTGGTTTGTTGGTCACATGGAAATTGAATTTTAAAGCAGAGCATATAGATCAACCTTCAGGGGTTTCAAGTATAACTCCGACGCCTGAGCAATTGTCATTTGATGCACCATCAATATGTAGCTTCTAGACACATTTAAGAGATTCATTGGATTCGGGCAATCCTCCAAGAAGTGAATTCAGCAATGAAGTCTGCCGGGACTTGTCCTTGAATAGCTCGCCTTCGAGTGTAAGTGATGTCAAACTGACTCGGCTCGATATTCCACTTAACCAACCTACCAGATGTCTCAGTCCACGTAAGGACATGTCGTAATAGCTGATCGGTGTATACGGTGATAGTATGAGCCCGAAAATACGGACGGAGCTTCCTCGAGGCAATGACAAGATAATAAGCCAACTTTTCCAGCTATAGATAATTTCTCTCTACTTTGGTCAGTTGTTTGCTAATGTAATAGATTGGTCGTTGTATCCAGTCCTCCTCGTGAATTAAGGCAGCACTGATTGCATTTTCTGACACCGCCAAGTAAATGTACAATCTCTCGTGATCAATAGGCTTTGATAGAATGGGTGATGTGGACAGGTGTTGAACCAGTGCTCGTAATGCGCCCTCACATTTCATAGTCCATTAAAAATTCCATTTTCCTTTTCTTATCAGATCGAAGAAGAGAATGCATTTGTAGGTGGATTTTGAAATGAACCTGCTCAGTGCTGCTACTTTCCCATTGAGGCTCCAAACCTGCTTTATTGTCCTTGGAGTCTTAAGATTTCTGATCGTCTAGATCTTTTTGGGTTTGGCTTCAATTCCTCGGGCATTGACGATGAATCCAAGGAATTTTCTCGATGCGACCCCAAAGTGGCACTTCAACGGGTTGAGTGTTCTCGAAGGATGTTGAACATCGTTTCCAGGTCTTTGACATGATTGGTGTATAATTGCGACATTACAAGCATGTCATCCACATATATCTTCATGGTTTTTCCGATTTGGCTAGCGAACATTCGATTTAGCAGGTTGCTCCAACATTCTTGAGTCCAAATGGCATGACTTTGTAGTAGTAAAATCCCAAATCGGTGACGAAGCTAGTATGCTCCTGATCGGGCAAGTGCATGGGTATCTAGTTGTAGCTAGAATACGCATCCATGAAGGATAAGAGTTCATGTCCGGTCGTTGAATCTATGAGCTGATCGATTCGAGAAAGTGGAAAACTGTCTTTAGGGCAAGCTTTATTCAAGTCTGAGTAGTCAATGCATGTTCTCCATTTCCCGTTAGGTTTCCTAACAAGAACAGGAATGGACACCCTTTTCGAGTATAACGCATCTCGGATAAATCCGATCGACCTGAGTTTATGTACCTCTTCCTTAAGGGATGCAGATCACTCTGGATCCACACTATGCCTTTTTTGCTTGACCGAGACATGCCACGAGTCAATATTCAGTGTGTGGCTCACGATGTCTGAGGAGATCCCACACATGTCGGAATGTATCCAGTCAAACATGTCGAGGTTTGCCCGGAGAAATTCAACCAATTCCTCCTTCATCTGTTGGTTTAGCTGAGATCCGACCTTTATTATTTTAGAATCATCATTATCATCGATCGGGACATCAATCGTCAGTTCTGTCAGGGAAACCTGACTATCTTTAACTTTGCCTTCACTTTTAGTTTCTCTTGGGTCAAGACCCCTTGGGAATTGGTTAGGGTGCCCGGGCCTTGGCCCAAGCGTTAACTATCAATTCTCCACAAAGTGAACGAAGAGGGATTCCTCTACGCCCTTTCCCTTTTCTTTTTGCTGTGCCTCTCATAGCTCAGCAACATAATAGGCTCGTCCATCAGCCTGGTCTCCCTGAAAGATTCCAACTCCATTATCGGTAGGGAATTTCAAAGTTAGACACCAAAGGACGATAGTAGCCTTGAACTCAACTAGGGTCGGTCATCCCAAGAAAGCATTGTATGGTGAGTATATATCCAATACAATAAACTGTGATATCCGGACTCTCTGGCGTTCTCCAACTCCCAACTCCACTGGTAGCTCCACCATCCCAATGGGTATAGTCGCACTTCCATTGAAACCATGAATACGAGACTGACAAGGCTTCAAATCTTTCACTTCCAACTTCATCTGATTATAAGCTCGTTTAAACAGTATGTTCATTGTACTACCACTGTCCACTAAGATCCTCGTCATCCAAGCAGGAACTATCTGAGCTAAAATGACTAGTGGATCATTGGCAAGGGCTTTGACTCTATCGGCATCCCTGTTTCGGAATACGATGTCGTCTATCATCGTTTTTTGTTGTTTGGCTGGAGCCTCATCTTCCAAATTACTACAACATTCAAAGCTCACATGCCTAATAGAGTTGGCATATGACTCCATTTCCCTTTAGCTCCAATCTACTAGATAAGGACCACTACTAACAGTATTAATCACCAAATTCCTGTCGGTACGAGCGAGTTCCTCCGATCTAACCTGATTTGGTATTTGGTTTTGATTCGATGGGACCGTATCTCCGGACTACGGCGCTTGAACAAACTACTACAAATTTCTTTCTCGTATCAACTTCTAAATAATATCCTATAAATGACGACACTCGTTTGTATTATGGCCATAACCATCATGAAATCTACCAAAATTCCTAGTTTGAATCTATTTTTTTGATGATTGCTTTGGAGTAGGTTTATTATATTGAATTGTATTGCAGGTTTGCAAGTACATATTTTCTAGAGACATATTTAAAGGGGTATAACTGTCAAATATACGAATTCTACTTCTTGGGCCATGATTCTGATCTTGTTTCCTACACTGATTTCCATTTCCTTTCTGTTGATTCTATATGTTTAATGACACCTTTCCAGAACTCTCCCCGGTTTGTTTAACAGCGACATTGCTTTGGATTCCTTCCACATGGACCCTATGTCATCCTTTTTCCTAGACTATTTCACATCCTCCCTTCTCAAGAACTGAGCTGCTTTGGAATAGAAACAGTCCAATGACGCAGGGATTTTCTGGCCAACTAGCTGTTAGATTCAAAATGGGGATCGATCCCCTTAGTCAGTGCCATCAAGATTGAGTTGTAATTAGGATTATTGATCTTAGCGCATGTAGCATGAAACCTTTCAGATAACGTCTGAGTGTTTCTCCAGGAGCTTGAGTGAAACTGGACAAGGTATTAACATCTTTCGGTCTCGTGACATGCATATGGAACTGTTTAACAAATTTCATTGCCAACTGGTCAAAAACATAAGATAGATCGGGGTGGTAGACGAGTAAACCACATAATCGCTATGCCCCTAGGGAGTCGAGAAACTTCGGCAATTGACCCATCATCATCCCGTGCAGCATTCATTAACCATTCATACTTTAGAATGTGCTGGTTAGGGTCAGAAATCCCTTCATAAACATGTGGAGTTGGCATTCTGAATTGTCGAGGCGATTTAGCATGGAGGATATCATCGGTGAAAGGGGTATGACTCCGAGAGATTCCCCAGTCATCATAGGTGAGGTCCCGACTTTCACGGTCATCTGATGGATCATTATTGGGATGTTTGGCATTCGAACATTCTGGGTGTGCAGAGCCAAGGTGTGGTCGAGTTCCACAATGCGAGGATGGGCCGGTCATGGTCGATGGTCCATATCTCGCCTTCTTGATTCTAGGTCTTCAGGAACATAAGGCTTAGGAGTATACTCATGTTTGTGACGGATCAGATCCATTCGGTTTCAGGCGTCGGCCCCCAACTCAGCAGTAGTGGCAGCAGCGTGGTTGTCGGTAGTATGATAAGGAGTAGTACATCCTTAGGAGGAGGGTCCGGTCTGATGGCTGGTGGACGGACCAGCTCTCGATTGCCTAAGATTCAATGTGCGTTGATGTCCAGTAGCATGTGTATAGCTTCCATCCAACCGTGGGTGTGTGGATCTGTGATTGTAGTCAAAAGAGGCTGAACTTTCAGTAGATGAATAGGAAGCCTGATCCCTTTTGGATCTTCTTCGTCTTTCATTGTTCAGCCAATTGGTAAACTCCGCGTTGGCACGGAGTTGCTGAGTAAGCTGCTAGCAGCTTTGAGTCATCTCTTGCATTAGCAGTTGGAACTCTTCCCTGGTGATAGGGCCTTGCGGATCTGAAGGACTAGTAGTATTCTAGTCGGTAGGAGGAAGATATGTGGGGTTCTATCTATCCCGTCCTTTTGGATCTACAGCTGTTGAAGTAGTCCTAGTGTTGACCATAGTGGATATCAATGTTCTCTCTTAGACTTGATACAAATCTGAATAGGATGGAAGAACTTCAAGGCTTGAAATCTGGATCTCCTTATTTTTGCAATCTGGTATCGGCAGTAAATCCAATGAGCAGGAGAAAAGGAGGGTTTTCTCAGTGAAAGCGCCAAAGTTTTTGTATCAAAATTGGGAACAACACTCTTCGGATGTGTTTGAAGAGATAAAATAAAGAAAATAAATATAAAATGAGGTAGGTCTAACAAACACACCAATCAACAGATAAGAAAATGCGTAGAAATAGATGAATTTAGAGTGGTTCGGCGGATTGCCTAAGTCCACTATGAAATGATTGGTGTTTAGTGAATTTCACTCGTTGATTACAAAAAGTTACAACAATACAACAATAGTCTAGTAGTGGTTCTGGAAGAATGTCAGTGTAGAGAAGCAATAAAAAGTCCTTTTTATAGGTCTAGGGTCACTATTTATAGGCATAGGCAGCAAATATCTCATCCAGATCCCAAAAGACTTCTTCTCTCATGTGGGCAGGCCCATAGGATCGAGTTCAGGCGATTTCAACTCAATCTGGGAGCGATACGAATTGAGCTTTTATCGATCCATAGACGGTCCTATGGGGCTGAAATTTATCAAGTACTTTCTTAAGGTAGTACGCAAGCTCCTATGAAAGTTTGGGTGCTCTTGGACTTGTAGATCTCGAGCTATGATCGATGCAAGTTTGGATTTTTAGGGCATTACCGAGTTCGTATCGATGGTGTTCCTATCGATGGTGGCACGTGTCGATCAGGCGACATGGCGCTATATTTCAGGATCGACCCAATTTTTATGCCGAGTAACCGAGTCTTTCTCTTGATTGTGCCTCGTTCGTATCGACCAACGTGACTCTATTCGTATCCATCAATCATGCCCCATCTCATACCGGTCTCTTTGTATTAGTTTTAGATTGCTTTGACTTGATCAACAACCGCTTCGTATCACTCGAGGAATTGTGTGGGTCATATTGATGTTTGGTCAATCGATATGAATTGTAGAGGAATCGAGAGATACGATTCGTGCACTGGTGGGAATGATACGAAGCGCTTCTAGGTGATGGATAAGAGTTGGAGCATGTATGATGGATCGGAACTAATGGATGGTTGGTGGATACGAATGAGGTTTTTTTGATGGAATGGATATGAACACAATGTTTCCCTTTATGGATACGAATTGGCCATGTTTTTCTTGAGGATTGATGGATAAAAAGCAATGCACCTGTGATGGATACGAAATGAGGCTAGTGATGGATACGAACCACTATTCACATTGATGGATACGAATTGTAGTTGTTTTCCTTGACTTACCACGATCATAACTTAAGCATAAGAACTCCGATTGACCTGAAATTCAGAACGCCGATTTTCATGGATTTGGTTAGTTATACAATATCGATTATAGCTCGATCCGGACTCGGACAGAATTTACTAGTATCCATAGTGTAAATGTGTATAACTAATCTTTGTGATAGACTGTCCTTAGTTTATAATCAAATTCTTGGTGTCATGGCCTTGTCGAAAGGCGGGATAACAACTGCCGCTTTCTACCTTTCGAATAGCTTTCGAAGGGGACCATTTTGTTTTATAAAAACCCTACCGCTTCTCTAACGCTTTCAGAAGGGGGTGCTTTCGACACCATCATTTTCCTACTTAAATTATAGCTTTCGAAAGGGTTAACTTTCAACCCTGGTACTTGCGACCCTTAGTGATTTTTAAAGAATAACCCAATGGTTTTGACAAGACAGTGTTAAAAGATTTCGAAAGGTGTTTTTCCACATGTTTTAAATTGAACCCAAGTGCTTTTGGTAGGTTTGGGTTTCTAAAGGTTTAATGCTTTCAAAAGATTTTGAAAATGGTTTCGAAGGGGTGGTTCCCCAGAAGGTTTTGAAGGAGTCGAAAGGTATTGTTTTCTATTGGTTTCGAAAGGTCTAAAGGAAAAATTTTCCCAATGGTTTTGAGTATATTTAAAGGAAAGGTTTTCCTATGGTTTCGAAAGGCAATATTTAATGGTTTTAAAAATAGACGTCTAAGGTTTTTAACTTTCGAAGGAATAGGAATTTCAATGGTTTTGAAAGGTTATATAAATGGTTTCGATAGGAGGATTTGGCTTTTCGGACTAGATAAAAGAAAGGGTTTTACATGATTTCGAAAGGGTTACTTTCAATAGGTTCGGAAGGGGAACTTTCAATTGTTTAAAGGTTTTCGTCAACAAAGATTTGAGTAAAGTATATATAGCATGGCAAGGTGATTTTGAGTAAAACATAGAGTATAAAAGTTTTCCTTGTTTAAGTTTGGTTTAACAAGGGTTTTAAATCAATTTAAATGAAAATGTTTTCAAAGAAAATTATAGGTAGGTATCCCTAAGTAAAATGACTCAGATATTAGAATACGAGATTGGACAGGTATAGGGTTGTGCCCTATACATTAGCTATTGGCCCAGCTAATTTAGTCCAAAATTCTAGTGTGCAGGGCTTTTTCACAGGTAAGATTGAAATTACGATTACACACAGAAAGGAATATATGTTGTCTATGGATAGGTTATTGGTGAGCCCGCAAAACCATTAGAATCAAGTGACCCTAGGAGATGTTAAGTTAAGGATAGACCGTCTAGAAGAGAAGTATTTAACAGATAGTTAAGGACAGACAGGCCAGAAGTGGTGTCTAACATATGTTAGATTATTTTGTTATATTGTATTGTAGACCTGAGTTAGTCAAAGGTCAATAGTAAGCCTAAAAAAACTGTAGTGTTCGGACAGATAGTCCGTTTGTTACCTGGTGTGTGTATACACACACACGCGCGCGCACGCACACACACATATGTATGTATGTATGTTTATATAATGATGCTTTACAGTTTTAACCAGTTTTGGCTGTAGGATAAAGGTTTGCAATAGATATGTTTTAAAAGAATACTGGTGAAGGGAAACCAGTTCCGCTAAGAGACCACAATAACCTAGATGTATAGTATTATTCACACCAGGCTTTATGTCTGACTCGAAGTTTATGTTTTTCTCCTTAAACTCTTAGGTGCTCAAAGTTGATTTGAGTAGGCTGAGGGTTAAGGCTTTATAGGTTTTAGTAGGATGACAAATAAAGCTACCTGAGGCGAGCAGGAGGCTAACGGATAGCTATTAGGAGTTGTAGTTCTTTGTTTTTTTTGTTTATTTCCATTATATATGTATTAATTCAATTATGGTTATATGACTCTGATCATCCAAGGAGGCATCTTCATATTATGCTCTTGGTGTATTTTGTAATAAGTATATTTTATCATTGCCTGGGAAATATTTGGGATTATGTAATTTGAATATGGAACATCTGTTTTGAAATGTAGTGAAAAAAAGGTTGGTTTGAAACTTGTGATTTGTTTCATATTCAAGTGCTTCTGATATTATAGATACCATTAACATAGCCGTATTTCGTCGTCGAAAGTTAATACTGTAGATGACTGCGACATTTGTAGCGCTTAGTTTTGGGCCTCTAAATAGGATTGTTACGCAAGCCCTTGAGGAACTTAGCGTAAATTAGCACTTGTTGAACAATATCAAGAAGCGGGACGTTAATTTTGACTTGTTTAAAAATTTCCAAGATCTTTTCCATTTAATCAGAGTGTTTCTTGGGCTGAAGGCGATGTGGAAATGGAATAAGATACTTAGGAGGTCGGTCTACTTGAGTAGATGAAGAATTTGGATTGGAATTTAATTCAATGTTTGGCTCAATGTTTTGTTCATATTTTCTTGTCGTTTTTGAAATGTCGGGAATATGTTTTGGTAAATGGTTTGGATTAACAACTCGATTATCAATTTTTTTACCAGAACGTAGAGTCCTGATAGCATTCATTTGGGTTACATTGCTATCTTTAACAACATGGGCTTGATTCAAATTCGTGTTTTGATCTCTAGGACTCGGAACTGACTGACTTGGCCTCGTTCATGACGCGGCTAATTGACTCATTTGCATTTCAAGCTTAGCAACAGATTGACTCGTATTCTTCATGTACGAGGCTAACAAATTCTGTAAATTTCTGTTTGATTGGAGGCTTTGAGTAGTTGCTTTAGCAAAAGTTTCAAAACTTTGTAAAGTGAAGTCAAAGTTTATCGTTTTGGGGAGAAAAGGATTGTTACAGTTGATTTTGGGATGGAGGCACAAAATTTTGATGAAAATGATTGAGTTGAAAAGGAGGCTTCGAAGCATTGTTCGAAAATGCTTGAAAATTGGGACGTACCAAATTCATGTTGGGATTATTTTGGTTTCATGCAAAGTTAAGATGATTTCTCCAACCAGGATTGTACGTTGGAGAAAACAGGTCATTCTTAACCTTATTGAAAGCATTGAGCTGTTCTATCAAATTAAGGCACGGATTCGGCTATGTGATTCAGATTGTTGTATTTATAACACATTGGTTGAGAAGCTTGGTTCATTTGATTGGATGAGAAAACATCGTCGAATTTCTTGATCATTGCGTCAATCTTAGCTTCCAAAGCCAAAGATGATCCTATCGAGTGTGGCTCGATCGTGAATAAATGGATTATTTGTTAGAACGTTCCCATTGGGATGATTTTTTGGCCAAGTTTTCAAGAAATTGCCAAGCATTGTGTGATGTTGAGCGAGAAAATTGCCTTGGTGCATTGATTCAAGCATGGTTCGTGAGCTATTCTCAAGTCCATTGTAAAAGATTCGACAAAGGGTTCATTTTTCAAAATTATGTTGTGGACATTTTATTAAAAGCTCTTTAAATCTTTCAAAATATTTTTCAAAAGGTTCACCCTTGAATTAAGGAAAATTAACAATTTAGTTTCGGATTTTAGTTGTTTTTCCAAGATCTAGAACTTTGTTAAGAAAACTTTAACAAATCCTTCCCAAGTTTTGATCGAGTTTGACGGTAAGCTGTATAACCATTTTTCAGCATAATCGAAAAGGGCGAATGGAATTAGTCGAAGTTTGATTCCATTGTCTCAAAATTGTTGAAGTTTAATGGTTGTGCAAACTTGTTTGAATTTTGTTAAGAGAACCTATGGGTCATCGTGTCCAAAATTGCCCAATTTTGGAAGCGTAGCAATATGATTGGAATGAATTTCGAAATGGTTACCCGTTTGGGTGGGTAGTGTGATACAAGAAGGAATAGAAACTCTATCGGGAAAGATTCTATCCATGAGAGTTCGATGAGTATTTTCGTTTACCATCGTCGGAGGGTCGTTTTTCTGCGTTAAATTATTTGTTGTTGTGTCATGAGTCTAAGTATTCATGCACAAGAAAAATTCAAGGAGAGAAAGAAGCGAGAATCGAGTTAAGAGAATGAAACAAGGTTTGAAAAATGAAGTGAAAAAATATTTTTTTAATGTTTTTTAGAAGGCAAAATATTTACCAAAAAGGTTCTATTTTTCAAAAAGGAGATTGATTTTTTTTTGCTTTTTAGATTTTCAAATTTTTTCTTTCTTGTATATGTTTTAGCTTTTTTCTAGTTTTTGTTTTTGTTTTTGAAAAGATTATTTTTTTGGATTTGTTTTCTAAAAAAACTAACTAAAGTAAAATGCTTGTTTTTTTTTTGATTTTTTTTTTTTGGATTTTTCAAAAGAATTAGTCTAAGTAAAATGTACAATTTTTTAGTTTTGGATTTTATTGTTTTTTTTTTGTTTTTTTATGTATGGATGAACTAATACAACTAAGTGAATGCAAGGATTTAATTACCAATTTTTTATCCTTAATAGATCCTAACCTAAAATTGTATAATCGCACTTTGTACTAATCTAACAAAATTGTTCTTAACCCGGTAAAGGACAGGAGTTATCGGTGTACCACGAATCACCGTAGCAATGCAGCCGAAGGTTTAATTACCTTTAGAGAAACAATCACTATAATATTTATGAATCATCTAATATTTATATATGATTATTTCTCTGTCGTAGCCTAGACACAAAGAAATTAAATTGTCGAAAGATAACGACTTGTGAAGATACAATTAAGACCTAGGTGAGCTCGTGGCACCCTTATGATCAAAGTCTAACCGTTATTATTTGCAAATTCTACAATGATATGCGATTTATGGTCCACGGAAAGGGTGATGAAATCCCTCACCTTATGCTAATTTTGGTGATGCCCTTAGAAAGAAAATAATATGATATGAATGTAAAACTGAAAATAAACGTGAATAAACGATGCAACTATGAATGAAATTTTTTTTGTTTTTGTTTTTGAAAAGTTTTAAAATGCAAGCAACCAACAATGCAAAGTAAATAACAGCACGAGATAAGAGCACGATACCAAAGCGTGCAGAATTATTAACAATTTTTTATATTTTTTTAAGTAGCGATTTTTAGCAAGCAATTCTTCTTCTTGATTTTCTACAACCGGAAAAAGAGCTAAAAACAATTTTCTCTTTTTTTTTTAAGTCAAACAAAAGCTAAACGAAAACAAAGAAAAACTAAAACACAATTTTTTTTTTTTGTTTCCAGGAAAAGTAGAGCAAAATTCCAAATTCGCAAACAAAAACCAAATGTCAAAGCAAATTAAAAGCCCACTTACCCAAACAAATTTTCAAAAACAAATTCACAAAAACAAATTTCCAAAATCCAATTTTCCAAAATCCGAACTTTCCAAACTAACTTTCCAAATTTCAGAACAAAATTGGAATGCCAACGTTAATCTTGTTCGAAAATCCAAAAAATACGGCAATTCGAAAATCTGATGACCTGAATCAGAAAGTCTGGTCGTGACTTGTTCGGCTTTTAGGTTCAAAGAATTTGAGGTCGCCGTCGCTGCTGGATTTATGGGTGTTGTGGTTGGTGTGATTTTGTGATGAAGTTGAAGGAGTAAGGGGAGCGAAAGTGGGTTGATGTTTCAGGTGACGTTTGATTTGGGTGCTGCTTAAGGGTTGTCGTGATGGCGATTTGGTGAAGCGATTGGTGATGGAGGAGGAGCTCGGTTCGGTGAGCAGTTTGGGTGCTTTCTGTTAAAGTCGCGGATGAAGGTGCGTTTTGGGTTTACAATGCACGGTGGTGGTTACTGATGATTGTAAATGTGTCGGAGCTTCTGGTTTGGTGTGATACGGTAGTTTAAATTAAGCGATTGAGCGTTGTGGGTTTGGATGAAAGTAATGTTGAAAGGGGAAGTGATGGCAGGAGAAGTTGCTGGTAATGGGTATAGTATGTAGCATGAATTGTTAATGTTGACCGCCATGATGGTGTGATGGTGATGGAGGAAGGATGGTGTGGTTGTATGTGGAGCAGAGATGGTGGTAGGTAGTTACAGGAGTGTAGAAATTGTTTTAGTACGTGGAAGGCGGTGAGGTGATGGGGTGCTGGTAGTCAAGTGAAGGAAAGAATGGTGAAAGTTGAAGTAGGATTTGCTGGTAGTCAAGGGTTATGTGCACAGAAATGCACAGTGTTGCTTGTAATAGGATGGTTAGGCAAATGGTTGTTTGTTGAAGGGAGATGCTAGTAGAAAATGGTGGTGAAGGGTGTAGCAGGGTACTGAAGTATTGATGTATGGTGCAGCTTGTGAAATGATTGTTGCTGTAATGAAGGGAGGTGCTGTAATGGTTTGCAGTGGGATGAATTTATAGGTTGAGTATGACGTGTTTGAAGTGGAAGAGGAAGCGTGGTATGTTTTTGATGTTGGCAGTGTGGCAGTGGATGGTTTTAAGGAGGAGATGAAGTGACAGAGGAGTTTGATTCAGGTGAAGGAGGGTGGGGTTTGGTAGAATAGTTTTAGCAGAAGTTATGACGGCAGTGGTTGTGTGCACAGAGGTGAGTTGTGAATGCAGTGATGTCAGAGAAAGCAAGTTGTTTGGGGATGAAATGGAATGGTGCACAGTCAGGTGATGGAGGAGAAGGATATGTATGGAACTGTAATGCAATGGCAGGTTGTGTGGCAGAGGAGGGTTGTATGGAACTGTAATGCAAAGAGCGGTTGGGATTGAGGTTCGAAGAAGGGAACTGTGGTTTGTAATTGTAAATCATTGAATGCAACATTAAATTGCAATATAGAAAACAAGAAACGAGCTAGAGGTCCCTATTTTTTATATTATTATAAGAAAAGTCCCTGTAGATATGAATATGTAAATTTAGTCCCTATTTTCTGAAAAAATAAAAAACACAAAGGGCTTTGCACTTTCCTAACAAAAAATGCAAGCTAATTTGCAACTTTTAGACTTTGAATTTTTTTTTTAATTTCGAAATTTTAGAACTTTTGAAAATTTTGAAAAGCGCAAGTTAAACCCCGTTTTCTATCAGGAAATCGCAAACTAGTTTGTGCTTTTATTTTGATTTTTTTTTTAAATGTTTGAAAATTTTAAAATTTTTGAAAATGCAAGTTCAACATAGTTTGTGCTTTTTGATTTTTAAAATTTTAAAATTTTTAGAATTTTTGAAAAGCGCAAGTTAACTTGCACTTTTTATTAGAAAAGCGCATGCTAGTTTGCGCTTTTTCATTTTGAATTTTTTTTGAAATTTTCAAAAAAAAAACATTAAATTTTTAAAAAGCGCAAGTTAACTTACACTTTTTATAAGAAAAGCGCAAGATAGTTTGCGCTTTATGATTTAAAAAAAAATAGGGACTTAATTTACATACTCATTATCATAGGGACTTTTCTTACAACAATATCAAAAATAGGGACCTTCGATGCAAAGCCCCTAATGACAATGTACATTGTTATGTAAATGAAATAAAATATTTTTTTGTTTTAAATGCAATTGTATATTTTTTTTATATTACAAATGCAATAGAAACAAAAAGAACACACACAATACAATTTTTTTTTAAAAATAAAATGGAAATTAACACACAAAATGAACACACAATAACAACAAATAAAAATATTTCAAAGATTAGAATTTAAATCAAATTGCAATTCCTCGGCAACGGCACTAAAAACATGTTAGTAACGACGAAAAATTCTATCGATTGGAAAATCATCGTAAAAAATGCTATTATTGTAAAGCGCACGACGTACAATTGCAGTACGTATGTGAGTACGGATTGACCCGTGGGGAAATGAATTAATTTTAAATTCTACTCAATCAAATTGGACCGAAATTTGAAAATGTGTTAACTAAAATTGATAAAAAAAACTAATTAATGAAGTTTGAAAACTAAGTATGAGATTAAAAGCAATTTAGGAGCAAACCTACTCTCATGATCATATAAATCAACGTTCATGAAGTTATATTTTTTTTTTTTGTCATTTGTGAATTAATAGATGCATTTGTCATAAGCATGGCCTAATTGTGTTATTAATTAATACACGTAAACCATCAAACTTTAATTAACCCTCTAACCCACTTACTAACTTTAATGAAAATGACATGAAATTAAAACTAGAATTTATTTTAAGCATGGCTTGGTTACTATTTAATTAGTAACATAAACCATCTAATTTTTTATTCTAATTATATTTTCATTACCATAATTATATGTAGATGGAGAGGTAATTAGTGATTCATATGACTAAGCATAGCCTATTTGTTTTGAACAACATAGACTATCAAACTAAATATTAAACAAAAAAAAAACCCATAAATATTAGCATGTCATTAAGCACAAAGATGGAAGATCATAATATGAATTCATTTTGTTGATTCATTATGAATCATGAGAGCTTCATCACTTCTAAATTGAAGGGGTTTAGCTGCACATAATTGAATTCATGTTAACACCAAATGATTTCGACATAAAATAAATGGAAGAGAAGTGCTTATTAAAAGAAGAAGGAACTCACTACTTGTATAAAATAAATCTACACTAATTGCATGATTTAATGAGTGAATAAGAGAATAAAAGAGCATAGAAAAGGCATAAAAAAGAATTGCATAAAAACAAGGCTAAGAAGCCATGAAAGAAAATTTTACTTATCTTTGCTTTTTTGGCTACAACTTGCATGAAAGGTAAGAAGATAATTATATGAGACATAAGGGGTATTTATAAATGCTTAAAACCCTAATTCGTATTATAGAGGACTACCTAAAATGCCCTTTATAAAGTGTAACCTCCAAGTAATCATTAGGGAATTAATTAATCCCAACCAACATGCCTTTAAGCCTCCATTAGCATGTGCATGTGCTTTTAGGTTAAAGGGCTCCTCCATATTGCATGAATTCATTTATTTTCCTTCTTCGTTTGCCTTCGACATATGTGCGTGCATTTATCCATGAAAGCTTCTTCATATTTTTTCTCCATTTTCTACAAATAAAAATGTGCAAATAATTTTTTTCAAATTGAATCATACACAAATTTATCGTTTTATCCTCCAAATGAAGATGAATAAATGATAATTTGAAAACATAAATTTTTTTGTTTAAACGTATAAAATACCCTAATTTGCTCATTTATTTAAATAAAAGTAGATTAAATATGGAAGTAAAAATATGCACTTTTACTTGCCATCAAATACCACCACAGTTATCTTTTCATTCGTCCTCAAATAAAATAAAACTAAGATAAATCCATTTTCATGGAAAACGCGACTGCATTGAGCGTATGCAACAAGCCGTTAAACCTCTAGGTGTCCCTAGTAAGACGAGTGTTGTCTCGTGAGGTTTTTCAGCGGATACTATCCACAAAATCCAAATCGGATATGCAGATTCTACATGATCAAAATTTTCATAAATATTTACAAATGAAATTATTACTTTTAAATTTACATAAGTAAGTTAAATATAAGTTTTGGTCATTATCACGAAATTTTAGTCCTTTTACTCATCAATACTTCCAACAAAAATTAAGTTATCACCACAATTAAACTCTAGTTTGGCTAGTTGTTTCAGTTAATAACATAATGCAACTATGAAATGGATCCTTATTTTCTTATAAATTTTTTCCAAAGTGGTACTTTTATTTCCTTTGAATAGCAAGTTGAATCAAATAAGTGAAAATAATGCTTGGATTTCAATTGATTGCTTTCTCTATTTTTTGGGAAGTATTGACATTATTATTATTTTACACTCCTAACTAGGATAAAATGAGGCTAGATATACCTATCATTCACTGCCTTTCGGACTTACGTGAGAAGAGTACAGAGCGTGGCGAGTGTATACACTTGCATATGAACACCTGACTCTAGGTGGTTATTTTTATTAAATCTATTTATATACACCTAACTCATATAAACTGAGGCCAGATTGTAACGACCCAGGATTTTTATTAATTAAAATTTGAATATTTAATTAATTTTAAATATTAATAAGTGGAATTTATAAGTCGAATAATTTATTTTTCGAATATTAGATTTAATTTGGTAATTAAACCGATAATTTAATAGTTGAAATTACAGAAATAATTGAAAATAGGGTAAAAAAATGATTGAAATTGATTTGTAAAATTTTATTTTATCATGTTGGAGTTATAACGATATTTTAGAACTTTTAAAATCGAATTAAAAGTTAAATTGTGAAAATTGAATATTTTAATATTTAATCGACTAGTGAAATTAGCCAAGTTTTAAACAGTCTCAGAATTGGACGAAACTAGTTCCATTGGATCCGTAATATTTAGTTATTATCGGATTTCAATTTTTGTAGCAATCGGAGTTATCGTTTGATCGTGGCAGCTCGAAACGCATCGAAATTGTTTTTAATATTAATTTGGCGAGTTAAAATAGCCATTTTCAAAAAGTCTCGGATTCGACGAAACCAGTTTCATCGGATCCGTAATGCGATATTATTATATGGTTTCAAATTTCGTGTCAATCGGATTTACCATTTGTCCGGTGCAAGCTAAAACGCCTAGAAAATCGTTTAATCGGTTTAATTTTAAATTGAACGTTTATTGCCATAACTCGCACAGATGACTGAATTAGCATTTGAAACCTGTTCCATTGTGTCCGGAACGTGGGGTAAACCTTAGAAACGCCTGTCACCGTGCGTAAATCGGAGTTCGAAAATTCCGGAATGAATAGTGTCGTTCAAACTTCTATAAATAGCACCTTATTTTTTTTTTTCTAAAAAATCTCAAACCCTAAACCTAATACATAAACGCCAGTAGCTTATACCAATGGCCGAAATTTTTTCACCTTCCTCCTCAAATCTCTTCAAATCCGTGAAGTATTACAACAAATTTTCAACTACAAACTTGTAGAGTGTCTCGAGTTCTACGTATTCAACGGCTATGATTGTAAATGGATCTTTGGATCAATGGCAATTCGAGCTTGAAGTGACAACGTTTTCTCACGTTTTCAGGGCCGATATGGGGCCGAGCATTGCCGAAGGTGGGCCGTGGGTGGTGCTGGAGCGTGCGCGCGTGGTGGAAGTGTTTGATCGACGTGATGATCGTTGGAACAGGGGGCGACTGTTAGGGTTTCACGTGGCCTATGGGTTCGTTTGGACCTGGAAACTATCGTGCGTGAAGATGGGGGAGAAACAAAGTTGCGGATGTGATTTGAGAGGCAATGGATCTAACGGCCCTGATATTATTTAGGTTTAAGAAATTAAAATATTGTTGTAAATTGTTTATAAAAAAATTCGTGTAAACTTATAAAATTCATAACCTTGTCATACGAGGTCCGATTGAGATGAAACAAATTGCGTTGGAATCATATTGTCGAGCACTACGCAATGGAGCTGGATTGGAGTCGATTGGGATCAGTGAAAATTTCGGGTAAAATTAAACGTCCGTTTAATTTTATTCAAAATAAAAGCTGAAACGGAATTGAAACCAAGGTGAGAACTTCTCACTCAATCGAATCAGTTTCGATTTTAATTTTAAATAGTTATGTTTAAAATACTTGAATGCATGTTTGAATGATGATTGTTATCTATTGATTGTTAAAATAGACATTATGCGCCGTTAGTAAGCGGATGCTATTTATTAAAAACATATACCGCGAATATTTCATAAACAGTGAAATTGGTATTATATATAATAGCAATATATATATATTGGCATATGTATATATTGCAGTTGTTGATTTCCCGCATTGTATAGCGGATGAGACCCTATTGCGCCGTCTATTAAGCGGATAATATTTTACAAATCGCATATACCGCGATAATTCCGTACTGGAGCGGAATTGGTATTGTGCTAACATCTTTGGATACAGGGAAACAGGTTGGAGGGATCCAACTGGATTCCTCAACTGTATTGATTTATTTACAGATATTTTGATATTTGTTGATTATCATATCGATATATGATATTTGGATGTCGTGATTGACTATTTGGTGCTGTTGCATCATCAGATCCATTTTTGAAGTTTTAAAATAATGATTTTAGTTTTAAAAGGAATTTTAAAGTGATTTTCGAAAGTATACGTTTTATTAAATTTTGAATTGTTAAAAATAAATAAACGTTAAATTTTTAATGTTATAAAAGTATGGTTTTTATGAAATGTAAGTGAAAAGTGATTTTTGAAATAAATAGTTAATAAATTTATGAAATGGTTTAAATTGGAATTTTTGGACTATTACAAACAATTTTTATAAAAGATTAAAAATATTGGAATTATAAAACAAAGTTTTTATAAGTATTAAAAATGAAATAAAAATGGATTTCACAAGTGAATGCAATTTATAGATTTATAAATTGTGAAGTTATAAAATGGATAGATTTTGTAAAATATAAGATTTATAAGTAATCAACTTATAAATCGGATTTTGGCATTTAAAATGAGATATAAAAAGGATTTTTATAAATAGAAGTTTATAAAAATATAAATGGAGTTTATAAACGTTGTTTATAAATCCGAAATCAATTGAATTTGATAAGTTGGATATAGGAATATATGAAAGGAATTATATTCACGATTTTGGACAGTGAATATATTATTAAATGAAATGAATATGTTTTTGGGGAAGGAACATTATGAAATGAAGTTAATGATTTTAAAGACGTTTTAAAATGCATTAAGTATCGAATACATAGATTTCAACATTGATTGTTGAAATAGACGTTTTCGAGAAATAGAAGGAAATGGTGGACTATAACACTGTTGTTATAGTAAATGGTTTCCGAAAGGAAATGTTTTGTATGGTATTGGGATTTATATATCTATTTAAACTTTGAATCCCTATACCAGTGATTTTGGGTCATCGTAACGATGTTTTATGTAACATTCATTTTGGCCCAAACAAATGCGTTAAGAGAATGATTTCTTAAAGAATGAAATATATACTTAATTTTCGATTTAAGTATATTGAATATTTTCCAAGTGTTGAAATTGAATGGATTTGTGAATTATTTATGAATAAATAAGTATGGGAATGTTTTTCCAATATGAACTGAATATTTTGAGACCTTATCTTTTAAAGATAAATTGAAAATGAATAATAGAAATCGATTTGGATAATCGTATATTCATAGATATTTTGGAATGTAAATTCACTATGGAATTTATAAATGAAAAGGGGAATTAATTTACGGATTTGGAACGTAAATATAAAGTAAATCGTTAAGGATTTATTTAATTGGTTTAAATGAACCATGTTGAAATGAAAGTATTTCGCATAAGGAAAATGATTGAAATTTGTTTTCAAAAGTGATAAAGGTGAAAAGTGATTTGAAAATTTGTTTTCAAACGGTTGAAGTGTGAAAATTATATGTCTAGTAAAGATATTTTGGAAAGTAAATAATTTGGGAAATTATTTGGAATTCGATGATGTTGAGCATGCCTATTGATAGTTAAATAATCCGACTATCAATATTTACCTTTAAATAGGTATTTGTTGTGATTTGTTTGAATTTGAATGCCACACTTATTTTTGAATAAACGCTCACTATTCGGGTTAGCCGGGAAAGGACCTTGGGGTCGTATAACCCATTCTGAATATGTGATACGTCGTTATGGATTGCATTTGATGACCGATGTTGAAGACCGGATATTTGTGAAAACGGAAGGATTACCGTCGAGTTACTCTACATCGGCTGATCTCCGATATAGAGGTTTTATCACCCTTAGTGACGGGAAGTCCGGTCGTGATTAGTGAATATCCGGATTGCAAGGACTACTTTGTAAGTGCCTTCGGTTCTGTTCGATCCCGGAACAGACTTGTATGATTGTATGTCTGACATTACAAATTGAGATATAAAGCTGATTTCTTTCAAATATATTTCTGTTGGTGGCGTAGAATTTATTCTCTTAGCTTAACACCCTTCTCTGAGACGTACGAGCTCAGAGGTTATATAGTTGAAGGTTATTAGTGATATACTCCCAATTTGGTAGAGTGGCATGCTGAGTGTTGCTGTGAAATGATCATTGTTTGATCATTTGTTATAGGATCATTTATTTGATCATTTATCTTGGTGATCACTTCTATGATCATTGATTGACCCAAAGCACGACTTTTGTATAAAGTGTGGCTTTGTGGACGAGACTTCGTCGGACCTCACACCCCAGAAATGGTCAAAACAGGAAGGATGCGGCAAGGTTATTAGGGGGTAGCGCCCCTTTAGTGTATGTCATTCCTTCTGGATAGAGGTGGTATCATGGTATGGAGCCCAGATATTTAACCTATGTTGTTGCTGCATATTTTGTGATTGTTGGAAATCGAGGATCCTCGGATAGATCGGTTACGATCGGGGGATGACATATTCGTGTCAGTAGTTACCCAATTAGGGGTAACCCGGCCTTGTGTTGGCAGAGATCCAGTTTGGTTCTCGGGACGTCATTCTAGAGGCGTTTCCATGTGGCAATGGGAAGTTCCTTAGCCTGACCATTTGTTGGAAATCCAATTCCCAATACGAAACCCTGTACGGTTTTAAATGTAGAACCTGCCATTTACTTATGGTGGTCACCACTGTTTAGATGGTAGCTATAGTAGGCATAGTTCGAAATGTCTATGCTAGCTAAGATTAATATTCTACTTTTGAAATGTTTTCCTACACTATGCACTAGTAATAATATCAAATGTTTCTTTTAATGCGTATCAAGCATCTCTAACTATCATAAGGAGAAATCTCCTCCGATTCTGCGTTTGCATTGTGCGTGTGTGAGGGAGGCCTTATGGTAGTCTCATTTTTAAAAGCATTGTGAATTGACTTTAAAAATATTCCTCTATTTTGATTTTTTAAAAGAAAAATAAACTGTTTTGAGTTCTCACACCAGTCACATGACTGACTCGGAGTTTATTGTTTTCCTTCCTAAACTCTGGGTGCCCACCAATTTCCACACGGGCAGTCAAGAGTTAAGGTTTATTCAGGATATTCAGGAGTTGCTGGAGGCAAGATGGATGGCATGGCGTATTACTAGTATATAGTATTTCTTTTCCGCTGTTGATGTTGTTTGTTGTTGTACACTCTGATGATGTAATGAAATGTAATGTAATGTAATAACTGATATAGTTCTTTGTTTAAAGATTATTCATTTATTTATTATATGTTGTTCCGCTGCGAATTGTGAGATTCTGATGTTGTTCTGTTATTTCTTCTGTTATGTTCTATATTTTTCTATCTTCTTCTATCTTTTCTTCTTCTTTAACCCTAACATTTCAGTTTTTCGGCAATGAAAAATCGCAAACGTTACACAGATATACCAATTATGCACTGCCTTTCAGGCTTACGTAAGAAGGGTATAGAGCATGGCGAATGTACACACTTGTATGTGAACACCTGACCCTAGGTGTTTTTTATTTTATAACAGCTTTTTTCCTTTTTTTTTCTTTCTTTTTTTATGAAAAGAGAGTTTTGCAAAATCATCTTAGCACCACTTAACTTAGAAAGTCATAAATGTTATCACCTTTACTTTAAATCAAACACTCTTTTAAGCAAAGATTATAATTAGGACATACTTCATAATTATCACATATGAACCTTTCTATATACTAGTTAAATCATAGTTATTTTTAATCAAACTTTATTTTTATTTAATTTAGACAAAAAAAATTTCAAAAATTTCAATTCAATAACCAAAAACATATACTTATCCTATAGTGTTTCTTCAAAAGTATATCAAAGTGGTAAAAAAACTTTTTTTTCCCTTTTTTTTATGTTTTAAATTTGGAAATAAATTGCAAAAAATAAACCATGAAAAATAAAAAATGAACAGACTTTCCATGCCACATTGCATAAATTTGATCTCACTCACCATCTGTAATGACCCGTAATTTCGATAATTAAAAATATTAATTTAATTAAGATGTTGGTGTTATTATTGGAAGAAATAAAAATTTGTGATTTATTAACAAGAAAAATAACTAGAATGTATGCTAACACGGTTGAAATGCTTTGACACTAACATGGTTGCCCGAGAAAAATTGATGTATGTTAAGACTTTAATTGATATTTCCCCCTTTAAGTCTCTTCCTGCTTCTATTCCTGTTCATCTTGCTGTTGGGCATGTAGCGGAGGTCCGTGTTCGCTATGGTTGGGTTCCAGATATATGCTCCTCCTGTCACTCGTTTGGCCACCTTTTTATCGCCTGTCTGCACTCCAGATCCTCTATGGCTCCTCCGAAGATTCGTTTGCCTCGTCCCCCGCTCCAGATTTGGATCCCAAAGGCTCCTTCCGCTGCCTCTCATGTCGCCCCCACTCCTGCGGCTCCCTTGCCAGTTCTGGGTCCGCCTCCTTCTGATGTATGGCCTGCCTCACCTGCTATTGCTGTGGTTCCTTGTGTTGCCCCTGATATTCCTTTAACTGTTCTAGATTTTACCCGGTATCCTGTTGATTGGGTTGAGTCTGAGAGGTGTTGGGTTGATCGTATTTCTGATATCATATTTAACCCCATGAATGATTCGTTTTTCAGATTTGTTTCCGATGATCAGATGGACCTTAGATGCCTTTATTACCGTCCGTCTGGTGATTCTTTAGTTCTTGATTTGGATGGTGTGAATGCGAGTAGGAATTCTGAAATGCTAGCTGATTCTTCTTGGGATCGATCTTTCATATACTCTCCTGATACTATGGGTTACGACCCTAGACTTG
This sequence comes from Allium cepa, assembly GCA_030765085.1. Lineage (NCBI taxonomy): Eukaryota > Viridiplantae > Streptophyta > Magnoliopsida > Asparagales > Amaryllidaceae > Allium > Allium cepa. The sequence goes on from CM060946.1 coordinate 41,632,729, forward strand.
CCATCCGTTTCATCCCCTTTGCTAAACTTTGTGGGAATGTCCCGTTGGAATCTTTTGATGATGGTGATTCTTCCTCTTCGGAGGAGTCCTAGTCTAGGTGATTATTTTAGTTACCGTGACATGTCTGTCACATACCTGTGCTGTATTTTCCTATTTTCATAGTAGTTTAGGTGCTTTTACCTTTCTCCCATACTTCAAATTTATTACTTTGGTAATAAAAGTGGACGGCCCACTATAAAACCGGCTTGCTTTGCGAAAAAAAAACTAGAATGAAATGTAATAATGATAATGTTAGGCAATGGATAACTATTTTAATGTAATTCCAATTAATTGAAATGATTGTAAGGCCATAACTGGTTATGGACTGTAGCTAAGGAAATAAAATTTCGTATTGGATTCAATGTTGAAATTATATGTAATCAATTGGAATTAGCCAATATTGAATATGAAATCAGTGATGGGTAATTAATTACAATAATTTTTTGTAGATAATAAACTTATAAATGTGATTAAATTAAGCAAAAGGTAACAATTGTTATTTATCATCTATTTATTCAATTCGTTCAAATAAAGTGGAAATCAATTGTAATTAATCTACTGAAATATTGCAGTTAATGTGAATTAAAATAAAAACTGTAGAATATTGATGTAATAAATGGTAAATCAATGTTAATTTTATCCATAGAGTAATAATGGAGTGAATGGTAAGATGAAAAATCAAATAAATGAATTTATTGGAATTTAAATTTATGGATTTATTTCAATTGAAATTAAACATTGTAATTTGTACAACATTTAAATATTGAATTTAAATGGGAATTTGATAATCTCTGTGTAATTAGAGAAGGATGAAATTGTTAGTTATAAAATTTGGGTTGAAAAGTGATTTAATTAATTAATAATAATTTATTTAAATTAATGTGAAAATAGCCATTTTGGCCACTGTCTCGGATTTCGACAAAACAAGTTTCATCGGATCCATAACAGCGAATTATTGTTGGATTTCAAGTTTCGTAGTGATCGGGCTTGTCATTTGATCGCACGGGCTTGAAACTCGTAGAAACCAATTCAAGGAAATCAATTTGAAATAAGCTGATTTTAAGCGCTAACTTCTGTACAAAATGGAATTTGGATTTGAAACCTGTTTCATTGGATTTAAAAATATCAAAACATCTATTTTGATATATTGGATGACCTACTTTCATTCCGGAGACGGAATGGACTTTTCTGCTCGTTATTGCCATTTGGACCAATTTGGTAATTTGTTTATTCTTATCGGGTCTTGTCAATATAAATATTTTTTCTAAACCCTAGCAACCTTTTTATTTCTTATCTCTGTACATAACTGTTCCACCTCTCTGCTTCTTCTTTCTTTTAATGGCTGTAGATCACAAACCCTAATTTAATTTCAAATCCAATTTCAATAATCAAACTCCTCAAAACTATGTCATATTATATACTGATTCGAAGCTCTCGACGAGCACAACTCAAATCTGTTGTTCTTTTTTGCAACTGGGTTTTGGCCTGTCCATAATTGGCCAAAACATTCTTGGCCATCCGTTAAGTAGTTGATGATCGACGACGGATCGTCGATTCAAGGGTATGAATGCGTGGAGATGGACGAGGGGAATTCATCTAAGTTGGTCAACTGTCGTTTCTGTGGCTAGATCGATGGGAAGAATTCATTAGGTCTGTGTTACTCTCGTCAATCGAGATGACGTAGGGTGTCGTGGTTTGTCTGGAAGGCCACGCAGGTAGAGGCGACTTATCAGTTTGGGTGGCCGTGGTTTGAGGTGCGTGCAATCGATGGTAGTGGCGGTGCTTCGAACTGTTGATTGCAATGCTTCAGGTTAGGGTTTCTGAAGGAAGGCTTCGAACATGGTGATATGGTGACCTCTTTTACTTTTTTCATTTAAATTGATTTGTTTATTTCATATTGAGATTCAAATGTTATAACAATCATAATTTTTACATATATGCTCGGATTTGCGCGCGTTTTATTTCGTTAGGATCGTATCAAAATTTCGGATATTATGAAACCAGTTTGGACGAATTTTGAGACTGTTGAAATTTAGGCCTTCATTTAGATTTTAAATCGATTAACCCACTCACAACTACTAAATTGTTTTATATTGGTTAAATTAAATTTTGAATGTGAGTAAAAGTTGATTGATTGCTGTTTGATATATTTAAATCGTCATTCTTATTAAATCTGAATTTTATTGATGTAAATCGCAATTTAATTTAACATTGAATTTTAAATTTCCAATTAAATACCTGTTAGTGACATCCAGTTAATTCATATTATTTATTGGTTGATTTGAATAATGATTGTGATGGATGTTCAATTGTTAATATTGGATGACTCGATGTTTTATTTATATATTTTAATCACACTGCAAGTTCCCTTAGTTATTGCTTGGAAAATCAGTATGGGTTGAAATGATACATATTCGAACAATCTATAAATCGGGGAAAAATCGTTATGAGTTGAATTGTTAGACTCGGGCAATTTTATGGATTTTGAATTTTAACTCCGGATTGCGGATTGAAATGATATATACCTGTTAATTTAAAATTTATTGCGGGTTGAAATGATATACATCTGTATCACTTGACCATAGGATAGAAAATTATATACAGACACTGGATTGGTTAAATTAAATGATTTTAAATCCTTAAAATTTTAACTCAGTAAAATGGTATTTTGAAATAAATTTTGATTTATATAAACTGAATTATTTTCAAAATATCCAAGTTCTAAATGTTGAATTGGAATTGATTTAATGAATTGTTTAAAGAACAAATATGGAAATTTCAAAGTTGAATTTTGGAATATAATTGAGATTTATCGAAATTGAGTTGTTGAAAATGTTTGGATATTTAAACTTTGAAATCTAGAAATTGAAGTGCTATAAAATTTTAGTTCAATATGAATTTGAAATCGATATAAATTGAAATGATTTTTGGGAATTTGAATTGAAATAAAATTTAGTTTTGTTAAAATCGGGATATGGCCGAATATTGTTGAACTGGAAGAAATAGTTTAATTTGATATTAATTTCAAACTAATCATTTTAATATACACCGTTCAAAGATATATTATCTTTGGATTATTTAGATTTTCAAACTATTTACTATAAAAACCATTCCAATGATCAAACTATTTTATATTAAACTATTAAACTGTATTAAATCTATTTTAAAACTATTTTAGCTTTTTTAACTATTTTGATCTATATTTGAACTATTTTAATCTATTTTAAACTATTTAAAATACTTTAAACTATTTTAACTAATTAAACTATTTTAACTATTTTAAACCATTTAAACTATTTTAAACTATTTTTAAAACTATTTATGCCTATCTAAACTATTTTTTGAGTTTCTAATGGTGTAAGATTGAATTATTTATACTTAAATCCTTGATTTAAAAGCGAATTTGGTTTAATGATGTTATAACCTAAATTGGTATTTGAAATGATATTTTCTAGTGAATTGAAATATTTGAGCGAATATGATGGCTTTGAAATAAGGATTTAAACTATTTTGTCGACATGATTTCGAAGGTGAATATGATTTCGAAAATGATATGATTTAAAATTAATATGATATTTTGATATAAATTATGAATCGGAAATGTAAAAGAACCATCTGGTGTGAAATAAGCGTTTGGTTGTTAAAGAGATCAGGATCGGATATTGTCATACTCTCTGCCAATACCGAAAACCACTTTAACAACCATGTACGTGGTGGAGATTACTGAATGAAGTACGATGGTTTGGCAAATGATTCTGTATGAGGTATTATCATAGCCCTGACTCCCGTGAGTCCGGTTAATATGGCTAAAACAGGAGCTATGCCGGGCCATGTGAGGTCGCACCTCCGATCGGACACATTTCTTCGATACCATATTATAACTTTATGATTGATTTAGTGGCCAACCCTCGATTTGATTTGGGAGTGTGTTTCGAGGTGGGCGATAGTAGCTACTATGCGTTACCACCAGTCCAGATCCACAAAACTATAGTATCATGCATTGCCTCGCGTGCCTTGTCACATTCCTTATCGCACCCGCTACGAGTTTGTTTGGTATCGTACCTACGGATTGCTTTTTTGGTAAACCACCGGTTTGGTGGAGCTTTCGGTATTGTATAGACTACGTGAATATATAAAATATGTTAAGGGTGATATGGATAACGCCGTAGCGCTATTTTAATACTTTACTTTACTATAGACATATTATAATAGCGTATTGTACTATGTATATAGATAGTTTAACGGATCCTTGGGAGATGGAAATCCCGAATGTCTCTTAAGTTATTGTACGCACGTTAGACACTGGATAGGGGATGTCAAACTCCGTAAATATCTCTGACGCCGTTAAACTCATATTTATTTACCGTTGATTTAACTTACATAAGATTTTTTTGTTCTAACTCAAATATTTTGTCTTTTCAATTCGCTCGGGTCAGTCTGAGCTTTTCAGTGTATCGAAGACTGCTTTTCTAGGGGACGAAGAATGAGATTTTGTATATATTTATTTATTTATTTTATTTATTCCACCGCATCATGTTGTTCCGCTGCATTATTTAACTATTACTGCTGTATGAACTCTGATTCTTTATTGTAAAAGTGTAATCAAGTGTTGTTTGTAAAATAGCTTCATGAACTGTTATTTGATTATTATATTTTGAAATTCCGCTGTGAGATTCTATGCTTGTTTTATTTCTTTCTCTTATTTTTCTTATTTACCTCATAACAGTCCTTCCTTTTGAATTGTTTGAGTTTGACATGTGTGGTTTATTGTCGATTTGAACCATCCAAAAAGGTGGGTCGTTTCATTTGGTACCAGAGCTTTGGTTTAGCGATAAGCTTAGCTTTATAGGGTCTGACTCATTAGAGATAGGGTAGTAATACCCTAGATTGAGTCGTTGAGTGTATATATATGGGAGAGCGTACTTGTTAGTGTAATAAAATGTTTTATATCGTGTTGATTTGTTCTGTTTAGTATTTATAAATTCTGGTCGGTACATAGGATGCTATGGCATCGATAGTGATTTCTAAGCACTTATAGGGCAGACCGACACAATATTGTTTTGAAATATGGGTAAATGAAATAATTTTACCTAGTTTTATATTTGTATATAAAAGAATAACTTTTATATATGTATATAATTGTATGTGATATATTTGTTTATTAAAAAGTGGAATTTTATAAATATTGATTGTAAAATAGGACTTATAAGTAAAGTGATTATAAAATGGAATTTGAGAAATTAAGTTCTAGGATTTTGAAATTGGTTTTCAAAAAATTTTGGAATATAATATTTGTATTATTTGGAAGTATTTTCGGATAGAAATTATTTTCAATTTAATTTGAAAGAAATGCTTTTAAAGGAATATTGAAAGGAAATAAGCTATGCACTCCTCTCTCTGTCGCTGGAAAATAATTTCGATGATGAGTAAACACATCAACGGCGTTCATTTTTGAGTTTCAAAGTGGGAAGACTGCTGTAGTGGCTTTACTACACATTATTTTGATAACCAAATCTTAAATTTTAATTTCTAAATATGATTGATATATATATATATATATATATATATATATATATGGGATATAAATATATATTACTTTAATATGATTTGAAAAGGAACCCGGTATTTAGTTCTTAAATTTCTGTAAATTAGAAATTTTAATTAATATAATGAATGAAACCTTGACTATATTAAAAATTGTAAACTACTGAAATGAGAAATAAGTAATTTGATGTTAAGTGATTAATGAAATATATAAGAAATAGAAAATCTGTAACCTGTAAATAAGAAAATTTAGAAGATGTAATTATTGAACACTTTTTTAACTAAAATGAATAAGATAAACTTATGTAACATTCATACATTCTAAAGACACACACACACAGATATATATATATATATATATATATATATATATATATATATATATATATCTATGTGTGTGTGTGTATAACTTACCAAAATGTTAAAAGTTGAAATGTTAATAGAAATATGCAATGGAATATTATACAAGTAAAACTTAAGCAATGAAAGTTTTCTAATGGAATTATTTCAATAAAATGAATTACGACGTGTAAGAATTTATAAACTTAAGTTAATAATTTGAAATACTAGTAATTGAATTTAACAGGATTAATGTAAGTAAATGGTTATAAACTTATGTTAGCATTTAAGCTATTTATAATCAGGTTGAATAGTAATGGTGAATGCTATATTAAGTAAATACTATATATGAAAGAAAAAAAATATGAAAAGAAAAGAATAAAAACTTAACTTAGGTATGAGTTGCTTCACAAATGAATATTGATGTTAAGAAGGAAATCAAAGAAATATTTGTGATATTATGTAAGTAATTGGATTTAAAGTAGTAAAAATGGCATTGTATGAATAAATAAGAAATGATTTTTATAAGTACTAAATGTAAATTAATGGGAAAATAACATTGTATGAATGAATGAAATAGATGAACGGTAAATAATGTAAATGGAGATCAATATGAATAAACTTAAACGTATTTGAAATTATTGTTTGTTTTACCTTATGGGATGGTTTGGAAAGGATAATTCTAACTGTATAAAAGTTTTATCTAAAACTGTTGAGTGTATGGTATACTTAGTAATTTATTTATCATTTCATACGATTAAAAGTTTCTGAACCCGAACAAACTATTTGTTTTGCTTACTATGGATGGATGGTTGATTACTTATATTGCAAGTGATGATTGTATGGTTTTGTTTGCAAGTGACTATTATTATGTTGTGCTGTTTTATTTTGTTATTAATTGAAACAACTTAAATATTTATTTTCTTACATAATTGTTAACTACTTTAGATTATATAAGTGAAACACAGGTTTATGAAAGCAATAGCTACTGCTTTTGGTTTCATAAATAAGAGTTGTTTGCCCGTTAATTTCTATAAACATTTCAAATTTGGGTATATTTCAAGGCTTTAAATATTTTGAAATTTCAAAACTAACTTTGATAATTTCAATTCAACAATTTAAAATTTCTATTATCTAGTTTGAAATATTTTACATAATAAACCCCTTATCATTTAAATTAGACTCAAATTTTAAATAACTAGATATTGCCTTCAATTCATTATACTTGAAATAATCATTTAATTCACCTAGAAATGAAAATCCAGTTATAAATATCATACCTTTATAAATTTCAAGTTAATAAATTTTACATCAACTTATGGAGTTTAATTCTTAAATAGGCTCAATTTCAATTAAATTTCCAATCTACCTTCTAAATCTTAATTTATTTAAATCATTATAACTTATATATTAAATTATGATTTAAATACTTAACCCTATTTTATTTTAATAAAATCAAACTCCATTCTTTAACTTATTATAAATCAACAAATTTATACATAGCTTAAATACATGAATTTAACTATATATAAAATATTTTAACATAATATAAAAAAGAATCAATATTTATTAAACCGTATAATACTATCCAAACCATAGAAATCATTTCCAAAATATATATATATATATATATATATATATATATATATATAGACCATGGTGTCTGTATATAATTTTCTATCCTATGGTCAAGTGATACAGATATATATCATTTCAATCGGCAATTTAAAATAAAAATTATGCTTATATATCATTTCAAATTGCAATCCCGAATGAAATAAAGTGCATAACAAATTTGCAGTTTAAAACAATATAAAATACAACATCGTTTCATCCAATATCAATCATCAACCATTTATTACAATCATCATCCAATTTAAACAATAACATTAATATACAGCATATAATAAATAACAGGTAATTACTGACAACTTATATTCAATATTAAATTAAACAAATCTACCTAACTAGCAGTTTATATGAAATAATAAAATAACAGTTTAATTTAAATAAATGCAATTAACTGAGATGATGAATTAAAAATATACAAACAGTCATAAATAAATTCAAAGTTACAACATAAATTAAATTTAACGAACATAAGAAATTTTAGAAGTTGTGAGTGAGTTAAAACACTCACCTTTTGAGTTTAGCTTGAATTTAAATCCAATTTAAACCCAAAAATTGAACAGTTTCAGAATTCGTCCAAACCAGCGTCAAAATTTTCGAAATTCCAATAAGAACCTAGTGGAGAATACCACGCGTGAATTGGACCTCGTACGTAAAAGTTATGTACGTTAGAACATATGAAATCAAAAATTAAATTCACAAAAAAAAACAACACACGATCCAATGCCACGTCACCTATCTTCTCCATCCAGGAAGACCTAACACACGCACGAAACTTCAGCCGCCAAAAGCCCTAACGCGACTCCAACTTCGATACGCTGCATGCCTCCGGTCAGTCGTCACCACGCCACCACTACGCAAACGCTCCCCCAAGCCTCCGCGACGAACGCCGTGCCCGCCCACGGCTGAAAATCACGAGCAGCCGCCACAAAAACTTGACCTACTTGAATTTTTCCGCCCGATCCACCCATCAAATCGACGAACAAACTATGCTGCTGAACTTTCCTCGGTTCCCTCTACCCGACCGTGCCTTCAATTTCTCGATCGGACAAAGTTCATCAACGCATGATGAACGACCGTGAGCAATCCCTCGAATTCTGAGCACTCAGAAATGAAAAACAAAAAAAAAATCACGGATTTGACTTGCGCTCGTCGAGAGCTTTAATCCATATAAAATTTGATATTGTTTGGAGAGTTTGAATTTTTTGCTTTGGATTTGATTTGGAATTATATTTGGGAATTAGGGTTCGCAGCCATTGGAAAGAGAAGCTAAAAAAACGTATAGAAATGAGGAATAGGAAATGAATTAGGGTTTATAATAGGGTATAAATAGGAAAAGTTGAAATAGAATAGATGGACCCGATTGGATATACGCGTTGAACGATAAATTGTCCGAAAAGTCCGTTCTTACTCCGGAGCGAAATTGGGTCAAATCATATATCAAAATAGATGTTTTAAAATATTTTAAACATGATGGAATAGGTTTCACGTCCAAATTCCATCATATAAAGAAGTTATGACAAAATTAATTGATTTCAAATTGATTTCAATGTCATTTAGTTCAAGACATTTCGAATCCGTACGATCAAACGACAAGTCCAATCGTTACAAAACTTGAAATCCTACAATAGTTCACAGATATGAATCCGATGAAACTGGTTTCGTCAAAATCCGAGTCAGTACAAAAATGACTATCTTTCCATTAATTAAATAAATTAATAATTAGTTAACTAATCAAATTTTCAATTTTAATTCGATAATTGACAAATTTCAACATTTTTAATTTCTCTATCATTTACAATGATTTAAACAAATTTAAATGTCAATTTAACGTTGATTCATGTATCAATTTCAGTATTAACCTCATTTTCATTCAATTCAAAATTATAAATTTAATTTCCAAAAATTCTATTAAATTTACTTTTCATTCTTTTCAATTTATTATTAACAAACGGATGAAATTTACATTAGAATCAAAATCCATTACCTTAACATTCTCACATTTCATCTAAATTCCCATTTAGGTAATATTTAAATAGTTAATTTCATTTAATTGCAATTAATCCTATTTTCATACATTAAATTCCAATATATTGACAAAACTATATTTTGCATTCCTTTTATTCAACCAACTTTTAATTTATAAATAAAATTAACATTATTTACGATTATTAATTTAATTTACATTAACAAAACGTTAAATTTAGATTTATTACAATTGATTACCAAAGTTTATTTAACCCATAAATTAAACACGCAACCTATATTTTAGTTGTCACCTATTTGCTTTAAATCGTACTTATAAGTCGTTACTTATCAATCCAGATTATAATTCCATATATAACGCTATTTTTATTTCATTACATTAATATACACCTATTTACACTTAATTGGAGTAAATATTACCTTTCTAAATGTGTACTTCCATCAATTGAACACATTAATTAAGGTTTTAAAACCAATAAATGAATTTACCTTAACTCCATTCTTATACCATTTTATTACTTTACATACATTACGTATTAATTCATCAATTAACATGCTTTGAACTATTTTCACCAATTCACCAATTACTACCTTAAATAAATTTACGTTTCTATTAAATTTACATTCACACTTCCATTATTATATTAATCACCATTAAAGTAACGTTTATTACCAACACGTACGTTATAATTACTTACAGAACATTGATTTTTCAATGACCATTTATTAAAATTTTAAATTCATTAATTTAATTCAATGCTTACATTTTGTTTTCATATATTCAATTTGTAGCTAAGTGTACATCTACATTATTTCCGTTGATTCGAATTTCATTCAATTTATTGATAATTACCTTAGTTAACATTAACGTACTAATAGATTATAATTTTTGTAACTGATTTCCAATTTAAAAATCAACCAGCTACAAAATAGGTAACATACAAAAATCGTTACCTTTAATCCTTTAGTCGCATTAATAAGCTTTTATTACTTACAAATCAATGTTTCCATGTATCTTCATACTACAAATTTCATTCGTTTATGTTCGATTTATAGCCAAACATAACATTTACTTTTATTTTCATTAATTGGTATTCCATTCAATTCATAAATTTATTAACTTGATTTGTATTATTTAACTTGCATTCTAGTTATTATTTCATAAATATGATTCCCAATCATATCTTTAGTTTATACTAACTTTTAAAAGTTTATTACTTATCTTTATCTACCTATCTTCCATTTCATAACCAAGTGCACCATTTACGCTATTTCACTTTTACTGATTTCACTTCAATTGTCAATAATTCATTTTAAACATTTACTTTATTACAAATCATAAAAAATTTATTTCTTTCTAAAATTTAATTTCAAAATTCTTATAATTCAACAAATTTAATTACCCAAATTTACGGGTCATTACAGAAATTATATGTAATCAATTGGAATTGGCCAATATTGAATATGAAATCAGTGATGGCTAATTAGTTATTACATTTGTTTGTAGATAATAAACTTATAAATGTGATTAATTTAAGTAAAAGGTAAAAATTATTATTTATCATCTATTTATTCAATTCATTGAAATAAAGTGGAAATCAATTGTAATTAATGTACTGAAATATTACAGCTAAAGTGAATTAAAATAACGACTGTAGAATATTGATGTAATAAATGGTAAACCAATGTTAATTTTATCCATAGAGTAATATTGGCATGAATGATAAGATGAAAAATCAAATAAATGAATTTATTAGAATTTAATTAAAATTTATGGATTAATTTCAATTGAAATTAAACGCGGTAATATGTACAACATTTAAATATTGAATTTAACATGAGAATTTGTTTTAAAAGGATGATAATCACTATGTAATTAGAAAAGGATGAAATTGTTAGTTATAAAATTTGGATTGAAAAGTGATTTAATTAATCAGTTAATTATAATTTATTTAAACTAACATGAGAATAGCCATTTTGGCTATTGTCTTGGATTCCGAAGAAACCAGTTTCATAGAATCCGTAACAGTGAATTATTATAGGATTTCAAGTTTCGTAGCGATCAGACTTGTCGTTTGATCGCGTAGGCTCGAAATGCGTAGAAATCAATTTAATGACATCAATTTGAAATAAGCTTATTTTAAAAGTTAACTTCTGTATACAATGGAATTTGGATTCGAAACCAGTTCCATTGGATTTCCAGATATCGAAAACATCTATTTGGATATACTGGATGACCTACTTTCATTTTGGAGGCGGAACGGGCTTTTCGGGTTGTTATTGTCGTTTCGGACCAATTTGATATTTTGTTTATTCTTATCGGGACTTGTTCATATAAATAGATTTGTGTAAATTCTAGAAGTATTTTTACTACTTATCCCTGTACGTAGTTGTCTGTTCCACCTATTTTCTTCTTCTTCCTTCCAATGGCTGCAGACCCAAACCCTAATTCAATTTCAAATCCAATTTCAAAAATCAATCTCATCAACACTATGTCATATTATATACAGATTTGAAGCTCTCGACGAGCGCAACTCAAATCTGCTAGTCATTTTTTCTTTTGAATTTTGGTCTGTCCAGAATTCGTCAAAACATTCTTGGCCATCCGTTTGGTGGTTGAAGATCAGCAATGGATCGTCGATTCGAGGGTATGGATGTGTGGAGATGGACGAGGGGTGTTCATCTATGTTAGTCATTAGTCATTTCTATGGCTAGATCAATGGGAAGAATTCATTAGGGTTTGAAACTTTTGGGTGGTGACTTCGCTATTCTCGTTGATCGAGATGACGTGGGGTGGTGTGGTTGGTTTGAAAGGCCGTGCAAGTGGAGGCGACGTGTCAGTTTGGGTGGCCATGTTTTGGGGCGCGTGCGATCGATAATAGTGGTCGAAGCTTCATACTATTGATCGCGATGCTTTGGGTTAGGGTTTCTGAAAGAAGGCTTCGAACGTGGTGACATGCTGACCTCTTTTTCTTTTTTTTTTTGTTTGAATTGATTTATTTATTTCATATTGAGATTCAAATGTTCTAACAATCATAACTTTACATGCTCGGATTTGTATGCGGTTTGTTTTGTTGGGATCGTATAACAATTCCGGACATTATGAAACTGGTTCGGAAAAATTCCAAGACTGCTTAAATTTGGGCCTTCATTTGGATTTTAAATCGGTTTGAAATCAAAGGTGGATATTTTAACCCACTCACAACTACTAAATTGTCTTATGTTAGTTAAATTAAATTTTTAATGTGATATATTTAAATTGCCAGCCCTGCTAAATCTGTCTTTTGTTGAAGTATATCGCCATTTAATTTAATAATGAATTTTAAGTTACCAGTTAAATACCTGTTAGTGACAACCAGTTAATTGATATAATTTATTGATTGATTTTAATAATGATTGTGATGGATGTTTAATTTTTAATATCAGAGACTGGATGTTATATTTATATATTGTTATCACACTGCAAGTTCCCTTATTATTGCTAGGAAAATCACTATGGGTTGAAACGATACATATCTGAACGATCTATAGATTAGGGAAAAATCGTTATGAGGTGAAATGGTAGACTCGGGTGATTTTATGGATTTTGAATTTTAACTCGAGACTGCGAGTTGAAATGATATATACCCGTTAATTTAAAATTTATTGCAGCTTGAAATGATATACATTTGTACCGCTTGACCATAGGGTAGAAAATTATATACAAACACCGGATAGGTTAGATTAAATGATTTTGAATCCTTAAAATATGAATTCAGTAAAATGATATTTTGAAATAAAATTTGACTTATATAAACTGAATAATTTTCAAAAAGTCCAAGTTCTAAATGTTGAATTGGAATTGGTTTAATGAATTGTTTAAAGAACTAAAATGGAAATTTCAATGTTGAATTTTGGAATATAATTGAGATTTATCGAAATTGAGTTATTGAAAATGTTTGGATATTTAAACTTTGAAATCTATGAAACTGAAGTGCTGTAAAATTTTAGTTCAATATGAATTTGAAATCGATATAAATTGAAAAGACTTTTGGAAATTTGAATTAAAAGAAAATTTAGTTTTGTTGAAAAATGGATATGGTCCAGATTTGTTGAAATAAAAGAAATATTTTAATTTGATATTAACTTCAAATTAATTATTTTAATATAAACTTTTTAAAGATATATTATTTTTTAACTCAGTTTTATTTAGATTTTCAAACTATATACCATATAAACCATTCCAATAAACAAACTATTTTATATTAAAATATTAAACTGTATTAAATCTATTTTTAAACTATTTTAACCTATTTTAGACTATTTTAATCTATATTTAAACTATTTTATTCTATTTTATTCTATTTTAAACTATTTTATACTATTTATAAATATTTTCAACTATTTTAATCTATTTTAAACTATTTTAAACCATTTAAACTATTTTAAAGTATTTTTACTATTTTAAACTATTTTTAAAACTATTTAAACTATTTATGACTATCTAAATATTTTCTAAATTTCTAACGGTGTAAGGTTAAATTGTTTATACTTAAATCAATAATTTAAAAAAGAATTTGATTAAATGATGTTATAACCTAAGTTGGTATTTGAAATGGTATTTTCTAGTGAACTGGCATATTTGAGTGAATATGATGATTTTGAAATGAGAATTTAACCTGTTTTGTCAATATGATTTCGAAAGTGAATATGATTTCGAAAGTGATATGATTTAAATTGAATATGATATTTTGATATCAATTATGAATCAGGTTTAGAAATGTAAAAGAACCATCCGGTGAAATAAGAGTTTGGTTGTTAAAGAGATCGGGATCCGATATTGTCATACTCTCTGCCAATACCGAAAACCACTTTAACAACCGTGTATGTGGTGGAGATTCCAGAATGAAGTTGGATGGTTTGGAAAACGATTCTGTATGAGGTATTATCATAGCCCTAACTCCCATGAGTCAGCTTGATGTGGCTAAAACAGGAGCTATGCCGGCAAGTGAAATCGCACCTCCAATCGAACATATTTCTTCGATACCGTATTTTGTGATTTATTTGGTGGCACCCTCTCGATTTGATTTGGGAGTGTGTTTCGAGGTGGGCGGTGGTAGCTGCTATGCGTTACCACTAGTATGGGTCCAAAAAACTGTAGTATCCTAACCTGGGCATTACCTCATGTGCCACATGCCTTATCGCACCCGCTACGAGTTTGTTTTGTACCGTACCTATGGAGTGCCCTCTGGGTAAACCACTGGTTTGGTGGAGCTTACAGTATTATATAGGCTACGGGAATATATAGAATGTGTTAGGGGGATATGGGTAAGGCCTTAACGCTATTTTAATACTTTACTTTACTGTAGACATATTAAATAGCATATTGTACTATATTTGTGGATAGTTTAACGGATCCTTAAGAGATGGAAATTCCGAACATCTCTTAAGTTATTGCACGCACATTAGATACTGGATAGAAGATGTCAAACCCCGTAAACATCTCTGACACCCTTACACTCATATTTATTTAGTGTTGATTTAACTTACATAAGATCTTTTAGTTCTGACTCAAGTGTTTTGTCTTTTCAATTCGCTCGGGTCAGTCTGAGCTTTTCATTGCATCGAAGACTGCTTTTCTGGAGGACGCATGTGGAGATTTGTATATGTATATGTATATGTATATGTATATGTATATTTTATTTATTCTACTGCATCTTGTTGTTCCGTTGCATTATTTAATTATTACTGCTGTATGAACTCTGATTTTGTATTGAAAAGTGTAATCAAATGTTATTTGTAAAACATCTTCATGAACTGTTATTTGATTATTATATTTTATCATTCCACTGTGAGAATCTGTGTTTATTTTATTTCTTTCTCTTCCTTTTCTTATTTTCCCCATAAAAATCCTCCCTTTTGAATAGTTTGAGTTTGACATGTGTTGTTTATTTTCAATTTGAACCATACAAAAAGGTAGGTCGTTTCACCATCCATTTAGATTGCTTAGTACAATCATGACAATACCCTCACTTAAAAACTATGAAGCAGAACTAATTTGACTATGCACTCGACATAATTATATCAGAAAATTTATAATCAACGCAATAAGCAGATCCTGACTTGGGCGTACCCTCCTAATATGAAATCATACACTCACCTTGGGTCCTATTGGTCGGATATGTTTTTAGTATTCCAATCCCATCTAATGACCTTTAGACATTAGTCTATTATACTTATAGCATACAATTTATAATATTCACACCTATCATAAATGCATACCCAAGGTTACTTATGTACATATTTCAGACATATGTATGCTTATTCTTCTTTATTGCCTTAACGTCTTTTATATTTGACTTTAAGTCTTCAGTCTTACTACGTGTTTATCTTTTATTTCATTAATTTCATTTAGCGCTTCTCAAATTCAGACATCAATATCGTTGCCACAACATTCATTAGTTCAGCCTTTTATTTCTATTCCAATTCTTATATCTTTTTCTTTCCTATAATCTTAATAACCTTTAAGCTACATTGTTATTTCAGCATTCCACTTTTGGAGTTTACTACATTTTAATAAATTGGAATCAAACTTTAACAATTTAACTGTTACACGGTAAATTTTCATGTCTTATCCTAAAGAGGTGGTTTATGCGAAGTCTGTAGTTACAAGAAATTCTCTTTTATTTTTTGAAATAGATGGTATGAAATACGGTAATCATCTCTATTTTATACATCTCTTTATTTCTATAAGTATATATTGATTACTTGTCATTTCGAACATCACACTTTTGCTAAGTTTGATTTTGATAATATAGGGAAATCACTTCTAATAGCATACATTCCAATACAATAAAATATCACTAAAAAACCAGGTTAGCTTTATTTTCAGTCTCATTCATCAACATCAAATAAAATGGAATCTCAATTCATTGTGCTTACAGTTAATAAATCCGATGTAAAACTAATAATTAAATCATTTGGAAATTACATGATTAAATCCAATCATTACGTAATTATAGAAATAAAATTAATCATTACCTACGCAGAATTAAAACTGATCATTACGCTTCTGTAATTATCATTACAAGTTTACAGACAAGTTCACAGTCTTCAACATTTCATATATATGAATTCATTTGAAATTAAATTATCAGAATCAAGCATATAGGAATACATCTATAACGATATAGTCTAGCATTATATAAAAACATATAATATTCCTACTCACCTTTAATTAGCACTCTCAAATCTCTAGATTTAATCTAGATCTGACCCTATTTTCTATATATTATTTACTTTTTGACTCAATATTCGAATCTACAAACAACATTTATGCATATCTCATTAGAAATTGGATTAAGGAAAAGGGATTTTTATTTTTTTCATTAATTAGGACCATATCTAAAAGTTTATCTTTGATGTAATGACCTGATTTGAATCTACTTTCTTCCTCTATCCTTTTCTATTCTCGTCCAAATTGTACACGTGCAATCTATTCTATTTCTATGTATTTAGAATTTTTAGAGGAGAAGAAAAAGTTACGGAGCTTCCGTGTTCATTAGAAAAACAATTAGTTGGAAGTAAAATACGAGGTCCTAACTTATAGATGTTCAAATCAGCGCTGTTGGATGGAACCGAATTAGATCTGGGCCACATAACCTAAACTAACTACAGCCTTCAAAACCCTTTGGGTCGACCGCTCATGATCGACCTATGGTACATCACGATAGACACATATGGGCCAATTCGGCATATTTTGATGCATTTGATTCCTATGTGATTTCTTTCTCTTATAGTCAAATTAACGTTAACTAATGTTATCTTTTAACTTTATTATGTTTCTCAAACTTTAAGTTACCATTAATTTTAACGATGTTAATCTAACATTCATTAATTTTAAATTATTTTCTAAATTACATATATAATTATTTCCAACTACGAAAATTCAAACGTTAATAAATTTTTCGTTTAAACTCTGATTGGAAAAGTTAATAATGAAAATTAATCAGAAAATTACCACAAATCTAATGGTATAAGTCTTATGGCCAAATTCCAAAATTTGTAAAAATTTCATTTTTCTTAGCTTATTATTTATAATTAATTTTATTTTAATTAACTAATGTAAAAACCTAGGTTGTTACAATAAATTCATTAAATATAAGAATGAAGTTGAAAACCAAATGTGTACCAAAATAAAATACTTCAATCTAATCGAGGCGGTGAGTATATTAGATATGAGTTCATAGAGTACTTGGAAAAGAATGAGATTCTCTTTCAACTCATCCCTATACTCCTTGAAATAATGACATTTCTAAAAGGATAATTCGAACTCTATTAGACACAGTTCGATTAAAGACGAGTGATACCAAGTTACCTCTTTCCATTTGGGGATATGCATTTGAAACCACAATATATATATATATATATATATATATATATATATATATTGAATTTTTTACCATCTAAATATGCCCCTAGATCCCATATGAGTTATAAACTACTAAGAAACCCTAATTTAGTTATTTTAA
Organism: Allium cepa; assembly: GCA_030765085.1. Classification (NCBI taxonomy): domain Eukaryota; kingdom Viridiplantae; phylum Streptophyta; class Magnoliopsida; order Asparagales; family Amaryllidaceae; genus Allium; species Allium cepa. The sequence goes on from CM060946.1 coordinate 41,650,776, forward strand.
GTTATAAGGCTGTCCAATTTACGTTAAGAACGTAAACCCCAGTAAAGTTTAGGCAAGATTGATTTTATGTAAGTTTATAGGGTATCCATGAAATCATCGTGGATAATTCTTTTACCAGAACGAGCAATAAAAAGTGTTTGTCTTGCAAAATGCCGCCTTTTTGGAAAATAATTGTCTCTCTTGAGAAATTAATGGCCATAAAATCGAATTAGACGAGTTCCAAGAAGCTTCCACGTAAATTGAGTATTTAGATAGTAGTTAAACACTCATAGAAGACACACAATAAAAGGTCTTGTAGATGATCTCACCTTCTAAATAGATATTATGGATCTATATCTTATGGCTTAGAAAGTATACCGGCAAGCCTTAAAAAGTAAAGACTATATCTTATGGCTTGCGATGAAATCCGAAATGGATCCCAAGAACAAAAGCAAAGGTTGGACTTTGGAAAATATACCCGTTGCATATTTTTCTTGCAAGTACAAAATGGGCTAGCCATCACTGTTTTATTAGCCTACCTAATTTCAACGCCCTATGCTCAGCCCGTAACCTAGTCCATATAATGGTCCGTACTCTAGCCCGTGCAATTCCTAATAGAGTTAGGGTATGCCCTAGGGGAAATTATGTAATTTGTTACAAATATATAACTCAATGACCATCTTGTTTATAGTAAAGATACTTGATTTCTATTATATACTTTTTATAGTGATATAATTAATTAAGTAACTAATTCAAAGTATATAAATAAGCATACATCCTTAATTAAAACTTTATGCGTCTGTAGTTGCAAACAGCTGCATTCGTGAGTAATTGATCATCCTGTATAATAATCTTTTATTTTAAATATTCCTAGTCAAGAAGTTTTGAGAAAGGATATCAATACATCCATTGAGACCATAATATGCAAAAATCTCCAAATGTTAGGAAGTGTATTGCTCATAGCAAGTATAAGAACCAAGGGGTTATGTACTGATAGTTATTGGATAAATATGGAATTACTTGTTTAAAAGTTTCATGTTGGTTAATAACAACTAGGTCAAATAGAAAATCTTGAAATCACGGTATTACATAGTTCTCTCGACATGAGAATACTATTGAACTTTAATTTGAAAATTCCATTTTGATTATAGTTAAACTAGGGCATGGGGTCCATTGGACGACTATAATTGGGTCTGTGTTAAAGCAGTGAAGGTGAAACATTATTCAATAGAGAATTTGTCTCCTAGGTTATATGAGGTTAGCATCATGGTCAAGTATAGTCAACTCAAAATCAAAATCTCTGGTCAAAGTAGTATGGTCAATAATAAATATTATTATTAAATCAAGGACTTTATTGGATGATGGAATTTTGACCAGAACCAAATTCCATAAACCTTAAAGTGATATGGCATTGACAAACAAAATGTGTATAAATAATCTTTACTAAATCGTACCACTTAAGAAATTATAAAATGTGATTTTACTAAAAAATTCCTTAATCAATAAATTCAGCAAAACTGTCACACCACTAGCTAAGACGAAGCTTGAATGTTAATATTTGAATTGTCCAATATTTATTAGAAATTAAATTCATACCTTTGATCACACAACCGTATTTGTGAACTCTCAAAAAATCACACTGCTTAACTAATTTTGTAAAATATTGTTAATTAATTAAATTAGTTAATATTTGATAAATATTATCTATAATTTAATTTATTTTATGTTTTGGAGTTTTTTGTAACTATTTGTTGCATATATAAAAGTTATATCTACGGGCATCCATATATGATATTGGTATAATACTAACCGGCTTAAATGAGAGATAATTGCTAGAAGAGATTGGCCATTTTGCATAATAAGTGGCCATCTATGGCCGATTATAGAAGGGCAATTAGAGGGGTAGGGAGAGAGAGAAAAATTAAGTGAATTGATTGTGGAAGTTTCAATATGTTTTCATTCTTTTAATTAAAACAAATTCACTAATTCATTTCCTTTATTTATTCATTTTTCTTCTCACCTCCTCATCGTCCATGGTCGAAATTACCAAGAGAAAATTCCAAAGCATCTCAATTTCAAATCAAATGAAAATATTAACAAAATTTAAAGCTTAGTTGTTTATTCTTCTCTTGCAAACCTAGGTATGGATCTACTTGAGATCTAAGGAGAAATTTCAAATCAAGGAGTTACAAAGGGAAAAACTCTTCAGGTTCAATTATTTTATTTTATTTAACTTATTATATGTTCAGTATCACCATTTATAATTCTTTTTAATGCCTTGTTACGATCTCGTATGAACACTATTATTTACTAATTTATTAAAAGTCTTTAAAACCTTACATATAATTGTTTAAAATAAAAATTAAAACCTATGTATGAAATTATTTTCGACCATGCAACTTCTATCATAAGTTAATATGTAAAATTTTAAAGTAAACAAAAAACTTATTTTTGTTCATGGTCTTGTACTATGTTTTACATACTTGAAATTGATCCAAAATTGTTTAAAACTTCTGCAAATATTTACTTATATACAAAATGTTGCAAACTGGATGATATATAGTGAATTTGTATAAATATGTGTATAAATTTTAATGTTACCACATTTGTTTGAATCAATGATAGATATCATAAGTAATAGAAATATTAAATTTAAAAGAGATTTAATACACACATGCGTATATTTGCGAACAATAAAAGGGTACTATAAGAAATGTATGTGGGAACTTTAAAAGGACGCTATAAGCAAATGATTCATTGTATTCAAATGAGATATAATGCACACATATGGAAGTTTTATGTAATTATGAAAACTTTAAAAGATAATTGTATATGATAAATGTGATGACCCGCAAATCCCTTACCCTTTGAATCGACAATAATCCACACATGTCCAACCTAAAAAGCACAGACTGATGGAAAGTCAAGAGAAAGAAAAGAAGAGAGAAGAAGAGGAGAGAAGAAAGAGAGAAGATAGAACCAACAGAACAATACAGAATCTCACATCGAAGCGGAAAATATATAATATCATGTCAATGATCTTTACAAAACAGAAATTGTATATACATACATCAATTAGAGTTCAACAATCAACCAGAGTTATCGGCTTGAACAGTTATAATAACCAGTCCTCACAATTGCTGATAATATACAATAACAAACCAAGCACAGTGGATACTCAAAACAAGTACGTGTATACGAAAACGAAGATCTCCAGCTCTCCTGCTGAAGCTCCAAAAGCATCAAAGCATAACCTGTAGATATACTCGGTCTGACCCGAGCATTGAAAGGGAAGAACGCCCGGATCAGTCTGGTAAACCAGCGTGAGAATCACACTCAACTGAATTTATTAAAATACCAAACTTTTCCTTAGTTGTTAAAACAAAAGTATCTCGTAAGACAAGTCCAAACATAAACACGGACATGTTTTTACCTTACGATAACTAAAACATATCATATCAAATCTCATATTATATTATTGTAGTGTCTACTATATACAAATAATATTAATGATAGCCGAAATTGTTACATTGACTAAATTCCAGCATATAGCCCAATTGGGTAATACAATCAAAATGGCAAACACGTAGTGGAGTTTGGATTTCCATACAAATGACCAGGTAAAGGGACTAGCTTCCGGTAGTACATCTCTAGAAAAATGTACCGAGGACCATCACTAAGGATCTTCTACCAACACAAGACCAGCCCACCTCTATAACTAGATGGCACCGAATATATCATCCACCGGTCGTTACCGACCTTTACCGAGGGCCCTCATAGCATACAAACCACAATAATTAGATACACGACGTCATAGTGTGTAAAGATATATCTAGAAGAGGATGATCATATCCTAATGGGAATGACCCACTTAGCCCTACTGCATCTAACCCTGTTTTGGTCATTTCCGGTTGATGAGGCTAGAGGTAACGATTACCTTTCACAATCACATATCACATCACTTTGAATGCCACACAGCCATTTTCGTTGACTACTAATTACCTTCCATAAAAATTTAACCCTTAAGCTCATATGTCTCAAGGAGGGTGTTAAGCTAAGAGAAGTTGACTTCTCCGCCGCCACTGACGTACATTTGTAAAAACCAGCGTACGTAATCTATAGAAATGCAATGTCAGACAAACATCCATACAAGTTGTACAGGAACAAGACAAACTGGAGGTACTTTCCTACCATATCCTGTCGGGAAATCCATAGGATTAGTAGCGAATAGTCCTTGCATTGGATATTTCATAATGAAGAGACAACTTCTACTGGATGTATATTGGGATTTTAACCCCAAACGATCAACAAGTAGTCCCCCACTATGAAACTCCAAGATATCAATATCATCACAAGCAACCTACACAATCGTCGCATATACGTTGGTCCGAAGTGGTTTTCAGATAAACTGATTCCGGTCTCTTCGCACCAACAGCGCAAAAGCGTTTCTCAACCTCACAAAGAAACTAAGTCTCATAGACTTATCACGTCTCCAACTTTCAACTTGCTATTCTTCGGGATAAGAACGAAGCTCGATAGATTGGAGTAATACTCCGCACTATATGAATCAACATCCTTAAAACAAATGACGATCAAGCCTACACAGAAGGCTACGTACTAAGTGTACGACTAAATAGTTCCCACATCAAGTCGAGGAACTAAAAATTTTAGGCCAATTTGATAGTAGGTTATTTAATAGTCAAAGCAAACAAACAAATATTTAGCGTCATAACAATCACTAGGCCCTTTAACCTTTTACTAATTAAATTATTTGCCAAATATCCACTTTATATTATCTTTAAAAAGATATATCTCAAAATCATTTCAACATTGGAAAACATTTCCATATACTTATTTAATAATAAGTAATTCAAAATTCAATTTATTTTCAACACTTAAAAAATATTGCATATACATAAATCACGATTAAGTATATATTTTATTCTTTAAGGAAAACATTCTCTTTAAACATATATATTTGGGTCAAAATGGATGTTGCGTAAAACATCGTTACGACAATCCAAAATCAATAGTATAGGGATTCGAAAATAAGATAGGTACATAAATCTCAATAATATACAAAATATTTCCTTTCGGAAATCATCTACTATAACAACAATGTTATAGTCCATCATTTCCTTATGCTTTTCGAAAACGTCTATTTCAACAATGAATGTTGAAATCTGTGTATTCGATATTTAACACATTTTAAAACATCTTTAAACCATTTAACTCCATTTAAATATCACTTCCCAAAACATTTATTTGATATATTATTCACTGTCCAAAATTGTGAATATAATTCGTTTACCAAATTAAAGCTTCTACACATTTAATTCAAAATTTTCCACTGTCCAAAATCGTGGATATAAATCTCTAACCAAATTCAACACTTCTACATATTTAATTAAAGGATTATCCACTGTCCAAAATTGTGGATATATCACCTTTAATAATTTCTATATTTACTTATCAAATTTATTTGATTTCGGATTTATAAAATAATGTTTATAAATTCCATTTTCATTTTATAATAATTACTATATATAAAATCCCTTTATTAACCAATTCCATTTATAACTCAATTTTATACCCAAAAACCCAAATTATAAGTTAGTTACTTACAATTCATTTATTTACAAAATCATTCTTTTTATAACATCATCAATTATAAATCTGTAAATTTCATTTACTTATAAAACCCATTTATAACATTATTTTAACGATTACAAAAAACTCCTTTATAATTCAATTATTCCAATTTATAAAAATTCAGTTTTATAAATATTCTTTATAAACCATTTTACCCAAAAATCTCAATTTAAACCATTTCACAAAATAATCAACTACTTACTTTAAAAATCACATTTCCGTTATATTTCACAAAAATTATAATTTTTGTAACAATAAAAATTATAACATTTATTTATTTATAATAAATCAATTCTTAACGATTCAAAAATTTAATGAAACATTTATTTTCAAAATCACTTTAAAATCCTTTTAAATTTGAAAACCATTACTTTAACATTTTTAAAATTCCAAAATAGGCCCAATGCTGCAACAACACTAAATACAACAATTACGGCATCCAAAACATCATATATCATATGATAACAACATATATTACAATATCTGTAAATAAATCAATACAGGTGAAGAATCCAGCTGGATCCCTCCAACCTGTCACCAGCAACAAATATACATATTAGAATATGTGTACAATGTCCGCTTCAAGGCGGACGTGCGTACAAAGGGTCATCCCTCATACACGGGAACGTATAGGGTCATCTGCTCCACTAGGCAGGTATATATCCAAATATCAACCAATATATCATATATCATCCAAAACAATCATCAATCATCATATAATAAATTATTTCTCACTTATATAAAAATATTAGTGAGTTAGAAAGAGTAAGTTGTACTCACATTGCTTCCAATAGCAATTGTAGTGTTTTATTCCGAATAAAATTAAACAAGCGTTTAATTTTACCTAAAATTTTTACTAGCTCAAATAAATCCCAATCCAGGTCCATACTGTAGTTCTCGTCAATACGAACCCAAAGCAATTCGTTTCATGTGAAACGGACCTCGTATGGAAAAGTTGTAGCATTTTAAAAGTCATACGAATTATAAATAATATAATCAAATTCTTTTTCTTTTTTTATAACCTTGCGTCAATCTGGCCGTTCGAATCCAAACTTTAGATCTTGACCGTTGATTTACGTTTCTTCCTCACGTTCGTTTCCAGAAGATGACGCACGAACAAAACCCATTAGCCGCCGTAAAACCCTAGCTATCGCGAACCCATCGACCAACGTGAAGACGATCGAGCACCATCGTTTGACTCGTCGAAGCAAGCTCCAACCTCGGCCAAAATATCATCAAGCTCGGTCGAGCATAGGCGTAGAAAATCATGCCCAACCGGTAGGAGAACGCGGCCCCCTAGCGACCACCACGACACTCCAAATCAGATCACACCTGTTGATCTGAAAGCTCTCGTCGTCCCCTACATTTTGTAGTTGACAATTTTTCGTAATGGTTAACGGATTGGAAGGAAGGAGGCGATATTCTGGCCATTGGTTTAAAAGTGGCGGCTAGGGTTTATAACCCTAATGTTTGTGAAAAATGGAAATAATGAAGGGCTTTTATAGGAAATTCGACGACACTATTCATCCGTAAATTTTCCAAACTCGAAACAAAACATGCCCTTGGCGTTTATAATGTTTTACCCTTATTCTGAACGCAGTGGAATATATATCGGGAGCAAATTCGATCATATTTGAAAGATAGGTTTCCAAATCGACTTATTTAAAATTCACTTAAAACCCGATTTCTACGCATTTTAGCTTGCCCCGGACAAACCGTAAATCCGATTGACATGAAGTTTGAAATCTTACGATAATTTAACATTATGGATCCGATGAAATAGGTTTCGTCGAAATCCGAGACTATTTGAAAAATGTCTATTTTTACACGTCAATTAAATATTAATATATTCAATTTCTATAATTCAACTTTTAATTCGATTTTAAAACTTCTATAACATCATTCTAATTCAAATAGAATTTAATATAACTTTATACAACATTTATATTCATTTTGAATCCAAATCTCAATTGTTTCTGCAATTTCAAAAATTAAATTAACAATTTAATTATCCAATTAAATCTAGATATTTGAAATATTATATATTCAGCTTATAAACTTTACTTGCGCATATTTAAAATTAATTAAATATACGAATTTCAAATGAAAGAAATTCTGGGTCATTACATTCTCCCCTGCTAAAAAGAATTTCGTCCATGAAATTACCAAGTAAGAAAAAGTTACAAAATCCATTTACTTTTCAAAACAATTCATTCAATTTAGATTTACCAAAATCATTTAAATGTTTTACTTTCCCAGAATCCATTCGTTAAACTTCTTATAAAAACTTTTCTAAGTTTTCAAATCCATTCATAGTTATTCTTTCAGAACCAACTAATATCATTTAACTTTTAACTCCAAAATCAAAACATTGTTTTCACAAATTTTTCCATAATTTTCTAACGCCTTAAATTTTCAAAAAATTTCACCAGCGTCTCCTTTGCGCGGTTCGATCCCAAAAAAAATAACAATGTATATATCGTAAATATACATCTCATCATCATGGATGAGGCATCCCGTAGGGAAAAAAGTGTAAAAGTACGATATGTAATCCGAGATATGTACCTTATATATTATTAGCAAGCATATATGGCTAATATAGCGCGAAAGCGAGCTCCAAAAAGCGAAGCAAGCGCCATCCGCACCTACTATACACTCAAAAACAAATGAGAACGTGTATATATGAAAGTAACATCTATAGACAACATATACCACTGCAACAACTATATATGCCAATATAGCTAATGCAACAAAAGCAATAAATCCAACCATCAAAAAACTATCATCCAACTAACATCCATAACCAAATCAATACACTTTCACTTCTCATTAATATTCAATGAATTGGTTTTCAATTAAATCACATTTGATTCATTAACATTGGATTTACTAACATTCATTCATTCATATTCAATTAGCTTACATTCACTAATTCATATTCAAGTTTGTTCACTTCCAATTCAAATCAATTATTTAGCTTTCAATTTTATTAATTCAATTCCATATGAATTCCTATAAAGTCAACTAAAAACCATCTAATTAACCAATGTATAACCAACATCACCAAATTTTCTTATTTACTTTACTTCGTTTACATTCAATTTGGTTCCACACTTTTAATTTCAAATTAGTTTAACATTCAATTGACTTTAGTTCAATTATTCAAGCCATAACTTCTTAACTTATATATTCAATTCTTAACAACAACATTTTCTAATCCATGTTTATTCCCTAATTCACTTTTACAATTAAAGTTGAATTTCTTCATATAACTCAAATTCACATTCATCTAACTACTTTTATCTCATTAATTCACTTTATTAATTTACTTTCATACTCAAAATCAACTTCATTTAACATCACTTAAATTATCTTTCATTTCAACTTCATTTACATTCACTTTCACTATACAACTTAAGTTCACTATAAATTTACTTCAAATTCTATTTTAATTAACTTTACTTAAGTCAAATTCATATCACTTTTGAAATCCAGATTTTTTTTTTACTTAACAAAATTGTTTAACCATTTTAACAATTGGTTTTACTTACCTTTTCCCATTTTATAAGTTATACAACTTATTTATCTAAAATTACAAATTGATATCATATAATCACTTATCTAATCCAATTAAAATTCAATTCAATATAACTTTCCTTAGTTAAATTTCAAATCATATATTTATTATGCTAACTCAAATTTATTTTAACTTTACTAAAGTAAATTTTTACTTCATATTATAAGTCCAAAACTTATTTTACTCATATTTATCAATTTCAACTTGGATTTTAAATCAAATTTGTTTATCAGAACAAAACTTCAATTTTCAATTTACTATTGGTAGCAAATCCATCACATAGAAACTCGAAAATGATACTGATGATGCTGCAGTCTTATTATTTCCCAGCAACAGTAGTGAATTCAGTGTTTTTATCCTTTATATTTACAAATCACATTTATAAATCTTTTACTTATATAATTTCATTGTTTCACTTTACTTATATAAGATTCATTCCAACTTCTTTTATTTTATTAGATTTATAATAATATAATATCTTTAACTTTTGAAAAACAACTTTCAAAACCAACGGGATTCAAATTTCACAAATTCTTAGTTTAAATCCATTTTCATTTACAACTTATATTTATAAATATATCCATATGGTTTCACTTCTTATATATAAGATTATTTCACAATTGTAAACTATATTAACTATAATTCCATACTTTATAATTCATTTGCTTATATAATTTATTCTTTCACAATTGTTGCTTTTATTTAGATTATTCAAACAGCTTTTATTAACTTATATATATTTACATTTTCAAGCAACTAAACAATTCATTTATATACACTTTAATAATTTTGAAAAATAATTCCCTTTATATATAAAATATAATCGAGATAAAATTATTTCATTTATCCAATTTAAAATGATACTATGTCGACTTGCCTCGTTTATGTGTTTAGAAATCCCTATCGATAATATGGCATCCCACATACCGACCGAAATTCACAAACAGCTCAACGGATAAGCAAACACAATATAAAACATTTTTTATTCACTAACAAATATGCACTCATATATATAATACACTCAACTCAATTTAGGGTGCTACTGTCCCTATCTATACCGAGTACACATCAAAGCTTAGGAATATAAAAAATCTAAGCTCTGATACCACGTGTGACGATCTACAAATCCCTTACCCTTTGAATCGACAATAATCCATATATGTCCGACCCAAAAAGCACAGACTGATGGAAAGTAAAGAGAAAGAAAAGAAAAGAGAAGAAGAGAAGAGAGAAGAAGAGAAGAGAAGAAAGAGAGAAGATAGAACCAACAGAATAATACAGAATCTCACATAGCAGCGGAAAATATATAATATCATATCAATGATCTTTACAAAACAGAAACTGTATATACATACATCAACCAGAGTTCAACAATCAACCAGAGTTATCATCTTGAACAGTTATAATAACCCGTCCTTACAATTGCCGATAATATACAACAACAAACCAAGCACAGTGGATAATCAAAACAAGTACGTGTATACGAAAATAAAGATCTCCAGCTCTCTTGCTGAAGCTCCAAAAGCACCAAAGCATAACCTGTAGATATACTCGGTCTGACCCAAGCGTTGAAAGGGAAGAACGCCCTGATCAGTCTGGTAAACCAGCGTGAGAAACACACTCAACTGAATTTATTAAATTACCAAACTTTTCCTTAGTTTTCAAAACAAAAGTATCTCGTAAACAAGTCCACACATAAACACGGACAGGTTTTACCTTACGATAACTAAAACATATCATTACAAATCTCATGTTATATTATAGTAGTGTCTACTATATACAAATAATATTAATCATAGCTGAAATTGTTACATTGATTAAATTTCAGCATATAGCCCAATTGGGTAATTCAAAATAGCAAACACGCAGTGGAGTTTAGATTTCCATACAAATGACCAGGTGAAGGGACTACCTTCTGGTAGTACATCTCTAGAAAAATGTATCGAGGACCATCACTAAAGATCCTCTACCAACATAAGACCAGCCCACCTCTATAACTAGATGGTACCGAATATATCATCCTCCGGTCGTTGCCGACCTTTACCAAGGGCCCTCATAGCATACAAACCACAATAATCAGATACATGACGTCATAGCGTGTAAAGATATATTTAGAAGAGGATGATCATATCCTAATGGGAATGACCGACTTAGCCCTGCTGCATCTAACCCTGTTTTGGTCATTTTCGGTTGATGAGGCTAGAAGTAACGATTACCTTTCACAATCACATATCACATCACTTTGAATGCCACATGGCCATTTCCGTTGACTACTAATTGCCTTCCACAAAAATACAACCCTTAAGCTCATACGTCTCAAGGAGGGTGTTAAGCTAAGAGAAGTTGCCTTCTCCGCCGCCACTGATGTACGTTTGTAAAAACCAATGCATGTAATCTATAGAAATGCAATGTCAGACAAACAACCACACAAGTAGTCCAGGAACATGACAAACCGAAGGTACTTTCTTACCACATCCTGTCGGAAATCCCTAGGATTAGTAGCGAATAGTCCTTGCATTAGATATTTCATAATGAAGAGACCACTACTGCTGTATGTATATTGGGATTTTAACCCTAAACGATCAACAAGCAGTCCCCCACTATGAAACTCCGAAATATCAATATTATAACAAGCAACCTGCACACTCCTCGCATATACGTTGGTCCGAAGTGGTTTTCGGATAAACCGATCCCGGTCTCTTCGCATCAACAACGCAAAAGCGTTTCTCAACCTCACACAGAAACTAAGTCTCATAGACTTATCACATCTCCAACTTTCAATTTTCTATCCTTTGGGCTAAGAAGGAAGCTCGATGGACTGGAGTAATACTCCGCACTACACGAATCAACATCCTCAACACAAATGATAATCAAGCCTGCACAGAAGGCTACGTATTAAGTATACGACTAAATAGTTCCCACATCAAGTCGAAGAACTAAATTTTTTGGACCAATTTGATAGTCGGTTATTTAACTATCAAAGCAAACAGATAAATATTTAGCACCATAACAATCACTAGGCCCTTTTAATTAATCTTTTATTAATTAAATTATTTTCCAAATATTCACTTTAGATTACCTTTAAAAAGATATATCTCAAAATCATTTCAACATTGGAAAACATTTCCATATACTTATTTAATAATAAGCAAACCACAGTTCAATTTATTTTCAACACTTAGAAAATATTGCATATACTTAAATCACGATTAAGTATATATTTTATTCTTTATGTAAAACATTCTCTTTAAACACATTTATTTGGGTCAAAACGGATGTTGCGTAAAACATCATTACGACAACCCAAAATCAATAGTATGGGGATTCGAAAATAAGATAGACATATAAATCCAATAATATACAAAATATTTCCTTTCGGAAATCATCTACTATAACAACAATGTTATAGTCCATCATTTCCTTATACTTTTCGAAAACGTCTATTTTAACAATGAATGTTGAAATCTATGTATTCAATATTTTACACACTTTAAAACATATGTAAACCATTTAACTCCATTTAAATATCACTTCCCAAAACAGTTATTTGATATATTATTCGCCATCCAAAATTGTGAATATAATTCGTTTACCAAATTAAAGCTTCTACATATTTAATTCAGAATTGTCCACTGTCCAAAATCGTGGATATAAATCTCTAACCAAATTCAACACTCCTACATATTTAATTAAAGGATTATCCACTGTCCAAAATCGTGGATATATCTCCTTTAATAATTTCTATACTTACTTATCAAATTTATTTGATTTCGGATTTATAAAACAATGTTTATAAATTCCATTTTCATTTTATAATAACTATTATATAAAAAAATCCCTTCATTAACCAATTTCATTTATAACTCAATTTTATACCCAAAAACCCAAATTATAAGTTAATTACTTATAATTCATTTATTTACAAAAATCATTCTTTTTATAACATCTTCAATTATAAATCTGTAGATCTTATTTAATATAAAACCCATTTATAACATCATTTTAACAATTAGAAAAACTCCTTTATAATTCAATTATTCTGATTTATAAAAATTCAATTTCACAAATCTTATTTATAAACCATTTATATTAGCCAAAAATCTCAATTTAAACCATTTCACAAAATAATCAACTACTTATTTCAAAAATCACATTTCGGTTATATTTCACAAAAATCATAATTTTTATAACAATAAAATTATAACATTTATTTATTTAAAATAAATCAGTTCTTAACGATTCAAAGATTCAATAAAACATTTATTTCCAAAATCACTTTAAAATCCTTTTAAATTTGGAAATCATCACTTTAACATTTTTAAAATTTCAAAATAGGCCCAATGCTGCAACAACACTAAATACAACAATTACGACATCTAAAACATCATATATCATAAGATAACAGCATATATCACAATAGCTTCAAATAAATCAATATGGGTGAGGAATCCAGTTGGATCCCTCCAACCTATCACCAACAACAAATATACATATTAGAATATGTGTACATTGTCCGCTTCAAGGCAGACGCGCGTACAAAGGGTCATCCGCTTATACACGGGAACGTATAGGGTCATCTGCCCCACTAGGCAGGTATATATCCAAATATCAACCAATATATCATATATCATCCAAAACAATCATCAATCATCATATAATAAATTATTTCTCACTTATATAAAAAATATCAGTGAGTTAGAAAGAGTGAGTTGTACTCACATTGCTTCCAATAGCAATTGTAGTGTTTTATTCCGAATAAAATTAAACAAGCGTTTAATTTTACCCAAAGTTTTCACTAGCTCAAATAAATCCAAATCCAGCTCCAAACTATAGTGCTCGTCAATATGAACCCAATGTAATTCGTTTCGTGCGAAATGGACCTCGTATGAAAAAGTTATATCATTTTAAAGGTTCTACGAATTATAAATGATATAATCAATTTCTTTTTCCTTTTTTATAACCTGGCATCAATCTGGCCGTTCGAATCCAAACCTTAGATCTAGGCTGTTCATTTACGTTTCTTCCTCACGTTCGTTTCCAGGAGATTACGCACGAACAAAACCCATTAGCCATCGTAAAACCCTAGAAATCGCGACCCCATCGACCAACGTGAAGACAACCGAGAACCATCGTTTGACTCGTCGAAGCAAGCTCCAACCTCGGCCTAAATATCATCAAGCTCGGTCGAGCATAGGCGCAGAAAATCATGCCCAACCGGTAGGCGAACGCGGTCCCCTAGCGACCACCACGATACTCCAAATCAGATCACAACCGTTGATCTGAAAGCTCTCGTCGTCCCCTACGTTTTTGTAGTTGACAATTTTTCGTAATGGTTAACGGATTGGAAGGAAATCGAGTGGGAAGGAGGCGAAATTCTGGCAATTGGTTTAAAAGTGGCGGCTAGGGTTTACGACCCTAATGTTTGTGAAAAATGGAAATAATGAAGGGCTTTTATAGGAAATTCAACGACACTATTCATCCGTAAATTTTTCGAACTCGAAACAAAACGTGCCGCCTGGTGTTTATAATGTTTTACCCTTTTTCCAAACACAATGGAATATATATCGATGGCCAATTCGATCGTATTTGAAAGATAGGTTTTCAAATCGACTTATTTAATTTTAAAATTCACTTAAACCAATTTTTACGCTTTTTAGCTTGCCCCGGACAAACCGTAAATCCGATTGACATAAAGTTTAAAATCTTACAATAATTTAACATTACGGATCCGATGAAACAGGTTTCGTCGAAATCCGAGACTATTTGAAAAATGCCTATTTTTACACGTCAATTAAATATTATAATATTCAATTTCTATAATTCAACTTTTAATTCGATTTTAAAACTTCTATAACATCATTCTAATTCAAATATAATTTAATATAACATTATACAACATTTTTATTCATTTTAAATCCAAATCTCAATTATTTATGCAATTTCAAATATTAAATTAACAATTTAATTATCCAATTAAATCTAAATATTCGAAATATTATTTATTTAGCTTATAAATTTTACTTGCGCATATTTAAAATTAATTAAGTATACGAATTTCCAATGACAGAAATTTTGGGTCGTTACAGTAGAGGTATGTCCTAGAGGCAATTATGTAATTTATTACATATCTAACTAAATAACCAATCTTGTTCAACATAAAAGGTGTTTCTTTCTATTTTATACTCAATATAATGTGTTATGTATATTAATAATTAATTAAATTTAAAGTATATTTAATAGAAAATCAATAAATTATATGTTTGTGATAGTAGTTACAATGCATTGTAACCATCAGTGATTTATGACAATAAGTTAAACATACCATTTTAAATATTCCTGGTCAAGATATATCGAGATTTAATGTCAATACATCTGTTGAAACTGAAGTATGCAACGCTCTCCAAATGTTGAGCAGTGTGTTACTCAAGACTGATGTAGGCACCAAAAAGTCACGGACTGATAGTTATTGGATAACTATGGAAAACCTCACTCGATGTTTTTTGTTAGTTAATATAACAGGCTAAACATAAAATATTAATGTGACAAATTACACCGTTCTCTGAGCTTAAGAATATTGTCGATCTTCAATATGAAAGATCAGCTTTGATTAGGTTAAATCTTGGCATGACATCCAATAAATGAATATACTTGGGTCGATTGGAAGCATTGGAAGTGATACACTATTCAAGAGAGGATTCATCTCCTTAGTTATATGAGGTTAATATCACGGTCAACCAAAGTCAACTCAATGTCAAAGTCTCTAGTCAGAGCATTTTGGTTAATATATATTACAATTACCAAACTAAGGATTTTTTTTGGAATATAATGTTGAACGTGGAAAATATTAGAATTTTGACCATTACCAAATTCTATAAGTCCAAAGTGATATAGTTTTGATACAGAGAATTAGTGTAAAAAATTGTCACTACTGGATAATGCTGAATAAAGTAAAATTGGTTTTTATTGATGCCAAGCAAGCGGTAAATTTGTTCATAATGTCACACTACATGCTAAGTGGCGTGTAAATGTTAATATTCGAATGTTCGATATTAATCGCTGATCAAATTTACACCTAAATTTCACATAATCGAAACATTAAATACTCATGTTACCACCAGATATAATTAAATTATAATTGTTCTAAATTAATTAGTATTTATGAAATATTAATTAAAAACTTTTATGTGATATTTATTGAACAATATTAAAGAGTGTGGATATTATAGTTATGTAAATATTATTTGATACACGATATCGATAACCATTTAAATTTGATTTAAATGTCACTACTACAAAACAGGCCATTTGCATCGGTTGTTTACCCCCCTTTTGCATCAGTCAACAACCGATGCATATGCAACAGGCTTAACACTTTTGCATCAGTTCTGAAACCGATGCAAAATGGTCCTTTTTGCATCGGTTATTACTAACAACTGATGCAAAATATCGTGGTTGGTAGCTTGGACACAGCCCCTATGTTGCATCGGTTGTAATGAAAACCGATGCAACAAAGGAACTTGTTGCATAAGTTGTTGTTGAAAACCGATGCAAACTAATCCCTCTATTGCATCAGTTTTTTATAACAACCGATGCAAACTAATCCCTCAAAAACCATTATTACAGTACTCAAATAGACTATATATATATATTATTGATTATAACAAACAATTATTGCATGTAATATTACAATCATTCAAAATTAAGTTTGATGACAAATACAAACTGAATAACATAATACCAAAATAAACATATATCAATTAAAGTGTTAATAATCTATACAAAGTTCATCGCCAGCAACATTACTCATTCACTACTCTTCATTGACAAAGTTCATCGCCATCAAAACTGTCCAAACATATCAACACAACCAAAAAGGAAAAGAAAAAAGATTTACCGTCAGCATAACAGCTAATAGTGCAAACATAGCATCACAGTTCACCACTTTCAACTGCCTGAACTCCCGCCACACCTTCTAACTTCTCACCAACTACTGTTGCCCGACTGATCACCACTCCCTCTACCGAGCAACCAAACTCCTGCTGTCGTCAACTGTTCAGCGCAACCACACTTCAACTCATCATAGAAAAAATTGCCTCCATCTGCTGAACTCTGATCGACATAACACCACCACATCAATCAACAGCAGCAGTTCCCTTGAATCGAACCTCTCTGATCACCATACCAAATAGAGCCTTGATGTTAACTAATGCTTCATTTATGTATGGAAGTAATATTCTCAATATACAGATTACATCTTCTTTAATTACGCATTTTTCTTCATTCTCTTTTTCATATTCTACTTCTCCCCTGTTTCAAGTCAAAACGTATTAGTTTTACAGAATTTGTTTTCCTATTTTTGGAATTTTCTTCCTAATCTAGAAACTAACCATTAATTTAATTATACATTTTTTGCCTATTAGTAATGATGATATTTAAATTGTAATGAACGCAATAATTTATTATGGATCCGATCTGAACCATTATAGATCAGTCAATTCAGAATATAATTGTTCCACTTTCTAGGATACAAAATCCACCCCAAATATGCAATGTGATTAAATGTACTACTATGTACACTTAATTATTTGAAGAAATATTAAGTGAATATGACTTTACCTTGTAAGAATGGATCTGTAGAAGAAAATCAAAGCCAGATAAACAAGACCCACATAAGAAATTGCTGAAATAATGCTGCAAAATTGAAAGAATACAAAAAAAAATCAACAATTATGCTTTTCTATTTTTAGTTATGATTTTAATGTAAATTTGAGAAAGGTAATACCTGAAGTTAAGATCTTTAGCATATGAAGAAAAAAGTAGTATAAATGTACCAAACCCAAAAACAAAACAAGATTTTGACACATCTTTCCACATTACCAAATCAACTACAAAAATTCATCAATATCATGATCTCGTCTTCGCACAATTATCAAAATGCAAAAATGTAGTAGTTTACCAATATTCTGCATTCTGTTTCCAGAACTATACTCTTCTTCCATCCTCTCTTCTTCATATACCCCTAAAAAAAAATCCACATTATATTAATAGTAATAAATGATATAATTATAAAATGTACAAGCTTACTCAAATCTGGCTCGACTTCTTCATGGTATATCACAAGTTCAAGATCACGAATTGGTTGAATAGGCAAATCGATTTCTTTATCATCGAAATTATTGGCAACCCTTTCAATCTCAATTTCATCGTCATCAACCTCCTCATCTTTAATGGTTTCATGACAACTTTTTGGAGAATTTGATAAATCCGAAGCTGCTTTCAGTAATACTGGAGATTTGGAATTGGTTTCGGGTGGCTTCTAGGTATACTGCTATCTACCTACAAACAACACACTTTGTCACCATTCAACCTGCCTTATTGCCATCTAAACAACCTTCCATCCGCTTGCCTGTGGTCCCATCCATATCAAAACTTCCCAATATCCATCCTACTGACATACCCATATCCATCTCTCTGCACAACAACTTCCGTTATTCGCACTGCCACATTGCAACTACATTTAACTGACATTGACACTACAAAAAAATCTGTGCATTACTACACATTCATACATCCCCACCTTGCTGCTCCTACAGCCCCTGCTCCACTTTCACATACATCAATCGCCACAAACCATTCACAACTTTCCACTTCCCTCACCACTTAAATTGCTTCATCCAACTACACCACAATACCACTGTCATCTCCATACCATTGGCACCATTCCACTGCACATCACAGTGCAACCATCTACAAAACTGCTTCTGCCACCAGTGCTCCACTTCAACTCTAGTCATCACCATACACCCACCCCACTGCCAAAACATCACCCAAACATCCACCTATAACATCCTCTTCACTATCACCTATAACAGTCAACAAATTAAACAAAAGACTCCTATATACCATACAACAACCCAAACCTTCCTCTGTCTGCCAGAAACACAACTTAATTTTAAAAAACCACATCTTAAACTTAAACCAAGTATCACTTTTGTTATTAAAAAACACATCTTAAACTTTTAAAAAAAGATCTGAAAGAAAACGCAACAGAATGTGCAACCGAATAATGTAGAAATATTACAAAATCTAATCTTCAAACATAATTTCATCGAATTCTATCAACCATTAATGCCACGATAAAATAAAATGAATAACATAAGTTAAAGTTAAAGTATATTTTAATAATGAAAGTATTTGTATGTTCTGTTATATCACCAAATGCTAATTATTGTTTAGAAATATGAAGGAATGTCTGATGGACATGTGCACCGAATGCAGTAAGCAAAATTATTTTATTGTAAAAGAACTACAACACGTGTACACATAATCATTATTGTGCTATTTTTTTTCATTAGTCGTTAATAAACTTCCAAAATAGGAGCCCTCGTATAATTAAGTTATTGATATTTTTTGCGATGTTAATAAAATGCATTAAATGCAGAAAAAGCCAGTGCATGAAAGTTCTGACTACAAACCCAAAGAGATAATAGTTAAAGATAATTACTCTAGGCAGTTGAAATTCTGTAACTTTTGATAACTGCAGATCATCAGTTGTGTTACAATTTGTGGAATTGAAAGGTGGTAGCTTGGAATATTTGTTTTGTTATATATTGATGTAGGTAATTTAACAACAATATGCATGTATTTTTTGTTTATGATATGATTATGTATCCATTTATTCTTCAATAAACATTCCCAGTGACAATAATACGACATAGCTCATTTGGTAAACTTCTCGAAAACAATACTTGAACTATGTGCATAAATGTTTATGCTTGAACACTCTTCGTTGAAACTGTTTTCATGAACATGCAGAAGTAACTAAAATTTGGAAGTAATTTAACCATTCATATGTATCATTTCATCACATAAACATTTGCTGGGATAATACACTATTATATGATATATAAGGATAACAACCATAATTAAGATTATTTCTCTTAAACTATATGGTAGTTATATCATAATCCTACTGTAAACATGTATTACATAAAGATGCCCATAAAATAATGTGTCCTAAGAATAATAAAACCAAATACACTTTATGTGTTGGCATTTGCTATCTTTTCTAGCTCAAATCCATGTAATCCGTTTTATAACATTGCACAATAAAGATAGTATAGGATAATTATCAAGTACACTGCACTATATAGTATTGTATTGTGATTCATTACATTACCAAATGAGAGTTTAGCAGTTGTGAGAACAACAAAAAAGAAGATTCATGTGGACAGATAAACATATAGCTCCAGAAAAGCCTAAAAACTTTTCAAGAAAAAGAATCCCATGACATGGTACATTTATTACATAATATCTTTTACAGCTCAATTTTCTAATTCTTACAAAAAATAGTTATTTTATTTTAGGATATTAGATAATAACGGTATCAGCTATTGTGAAAATAACACAATATCAATTCTAATCATCAAAGTTTAAAATTACCACTCATATTTATCTCATATGACAAATTTTTGTTCCCCACAACCACGTTATTTAATACATGAGATTGGCATTCACGTAGGAAGAGGATCGATGGAAAAGAAACCAAATGGGGGTATGAGTCATTTGGTATGACGATTACTTCACTTAGTCCCCTACCCACCCAAAGTAATATGATATAAGTTATTATAAAATTCTCACAATGGAATTCGTAACAAATGGTAAAAGACGATGAATTTACACTAAGCAGTATTTGAATTGTAACAATTATGATACCAACAACCTTGTAAACTTATTTCCCTTTAAGGGAAAACACAATCAAACAAACAATGATATCAACCCAAACTAACTCAATCAAAACCAACAATCAAACAGAATTCAAACCTTAAACTAATTAAGCATCAAAAGAAAAGAAAAGGTAAAAGAATAAACAAACCACAACAAACATAACAGCTTATTTGCATCGTTGTGAATTGTACTATTCATCAAAGGGTTTTTGTCATTTAGACTCATATGCATATGCAAAAATGCAATTCATGAATTAACAAAATAAGAACTAAAAAAGCTGAAAGTAAAAGGAAATAAAATTTGTTCAAACCTAACATGGAATTCTATGATTAAAGCACAACAATATCCCCATTTTGAAGTTTTATCACATCTATCCCTGGCAGAATGAAGAATATAAACACGAATCATGACTCGGAATATTTGATTAGAGCATAACAACTTTCGTGGCATCATCGTGAACCGACCGATGAAGAACAATTAATTAAGAGAGGAGTGGAGACAGTAGCCAAATCTTTTAGTATATTTTCAGTTATATCGGGAGGCGAAACATTATCATTGATAAGCTTCTGGCACTTTAATAAATTGAGCTTCAGATCCAAGCGTCGAACTTTAGATCTTTTCACGGCATCGAGCTTCAAATCCAGGCATTTAGTGAGTTAATCGATCACGGCAACGTCAAGCTTCTCTCATCGCCAATAAGTAGGTGTCTCGGGTAGAATAGCAAGAGCGGCTAAGAAGTGAGGCAAGGTAGGAGGAGTCGATTAAAGGTTCAGTTTGAAAGGAAGGAGGGAGGAGCTTCTTCAACGGCGGGGGCAGGAGTGGGGGCGGAGGCAGGTTGCTCTTCGACAATGGAAGTAGGAGCGGCGGCTACATATTTGATTGACATGGTTAGCGAAATACTTTTTAGGGGAAACGATAGGAAAATAAGCGTCAGCAGAAAAAATTGGGATGGCGGGATTTAATGAAAGTGCGCAGCGAAAGGGATGGAAATTAAGGTAGTTGCATCGGTTGGTTTTAGAACCGATGCGGCTAAATCTATTTGCATCGACATATTTTCTTCGGTTATTGGTGACAACTGATGCAATTTGATTTTTTTTATTACCTATTACTTTCCACGTACTAATTGCATCGGTTATTAAGACAGAACTGATGCAAATAGTTCTATTTGCATCAGTTTTTACTTCAACCGATTCAAATGAGGCGAAGCAATATGCATTTTTTTAGTAGTGTGTAATAAATATTGTTTGGGGTTGAAATAGTTTTAAGGCCTAATTGGGCTTATTCAGGAAGTTACAGAGTAGAAAATTGGGGCCAGTTATAGGATGGTTATGAGAGGAATTTTGAATTTAAAAGGAAAGAACTAGTACGAGAAAAACAATGATCTTGATCCTTATTTCATTCTCTCATCCTTTCTTCATTTATTCCCTCTAGCATCTAGCATCCACTTCTCTTGAGACTTTTGAATTCTTATTTTTTTTTCTCATATTCGGTCGTCATCATGTTATAACAACCCTAAAAATCCAAGCATAACTCACATCAATTTGCTTCGATTAGATCGTTGCCAGTAAGACAATTCAGAAGCTAGTAACTTCGGGATTGAGATTGGATTCAAAGAGACTATTTCTTCATTTCAATATGCAAGCTTCAAGCTTTGATGAAATGTAC
Source organism: Allium cepa (assembly GCA_030765085.1). Lineage (NCBI taxonomy): Eukaryota > Viridiplantae > Streptophyta > Magnoliopsida > Asparagales > Amaryllidaceae > Allium > Allium cepa. The sequence goes on from CM060946.1 coordinate 41,673,376, forward strand.
TTTATTGGTCTTCATTACATAATAATGTTGACATATCTATTGTTCCATATGTTGCTGGTTAGAAATATCATAATTCCGTATAACGATAGATTGTCACATGCTGATGGTTGCATATATAAGTGCATATATATATTATTAGTTTATGTATGCTTGCATGATGCTCAGACACAAAAAATATTAAACTAATATTATTAAATTATTTAATGAATTAAATCTAAACAAAAAGGTTTAAACATATAATAAATATATTTTAAACTTTATTAAAGTATTGTTCATACCTAAAGGCTTTCAACAATAATAATAAAAATTCGAATATTTATGATGTATCTATATATAAATACTATTATTTAATTCAAAATTGATTATATAAATAAAATATATGTACATACAAATATATATATATATATATATTAATAATATAAAATTGTACGTAATTTTATATAATATAAAATTATGGTTTTGAAAATGATATTTAAAATTTGTTTTCTATTAATTATGCATGGTTTTAATCAATTATAAGTTCTTAATTAATTAATTATTTAAAATTATAAATTGAGTTTAAAAATATTTTTATTCTTTGGCCAAAGCAGCAACATAATATTTATTTAATTATAAACTTTTATTATATATATATATAATTATGACAAGTTTTATATTTATATGTACTATACATTTTAAACTAATATATATATATATATATATATATATATATTGTTCGGATTTCCTATTATAAATATTCTAAATTATTTTACAAAACAATTTTTAAAAAAATTTTATAATTCAAATTTATATATATACTTATAATTATATTTATATACAAATGTGTGAGTGTATGTATTTTAATAAACGCTTAGTGTAAATAATTTATAACCAATATTTTATAGTAATCATATTTTACCTATGTATAAATACACAAGCACACATATGCATGCACACACACATATATATATACATAATATTTTGATGCACAAATACACAAACATATATATGGACTATCCATTTTTATACACGAGGGTCTAACATGTCTGGTGCAGTGGAAATTTCAACGTTTACACGTGGGAATGTTAAACCATATACACCATATTATGTTACAAGCGCATGTGTACACATATGTGTATATGATACATATACATATGTAGTGTAATATAAAATATATTAAATAAAACACTGTTTATTAATTTAAATAAAATATTTATTTCATTTAACAGAAAGTTTAGAAAAGTTTTAATTAAATTTAGACTTCGTAGGCCTATTGAAGATCCAAATAAGAGTGTTGGCTCAGTTCCAACAATGGTATAATAACCAACCAAATAGCATATGCGGTCGAAATTAGCAACATAATAGCTAACTTATTTAGGGTGTCTAGAAAATTAATGTCTAAGGTTGGGTTGGATAATATAATAGTCCGCCCTATATATATATATATATATATATATATATAGCCTAAAGGTAATCCACAATATAAAGGCCTAAAATAATTTTGGCCTTGGCCTAATTTTCAAAATCTGTTTCAAAATTGGAATATAAATTGCAATTTAAAATTTAAATTTAGAATAAGAAAAATATTATTAATTATAATATAAATTTTGAAATTGTTTTTAAAATCGAAATAAAAGTTCTAAATTTAAAAGTTAAATTTAAAATAAAACACATATTATAGAAGTTATAATATGATTTTTCAAAATGTTTGAAAATGTTATAAAATTAATTTTGAAAATATTATTTATTAGTAAGATTAATAAAATAAATGAATTAATTAAATAAGTTAATTAATTAAATATATGTGCATGTATAATATATATAATGAAATGTGTTATATTGCCTTGAATTATTTAAGATAATATGAGTATACATGTGTGTATAAAAGAAAATTCAAAATTAATAAAATTTAATAAAAATTGTTTAATTAATCAAAAGTTAATTAATAATTTAAAATACATACATATACATATGTATAAGATATATGTTTATCCCTATAAAGGTTATAATATATATATTCAACATAATATATTAAAATTAAATAATATAAGAATTAATTAAAGAGTTGATTAATTAAATCAATTGAACAAGATTTGGTTAATATAATATTATACACAAATATTATATAAGTAAAATAAACTATTAAGGATATATATAATAAAACTCTATAATAGAAATGTATAAACTAAATGTGAAATATTAAAGAAACCGTAAGTAGACTTAATTAATAAATACATGCATATAAGTCCATATAACATGATTCCCAACGTGTCCAACACTTGAGTCATAAGGATTTCATAAGAAATACATTTTCCATGAGTCGATATCGCCCGATATAATATATTGAAGATTATGAATCTTTAATATCAAGTTGTCCTCTACCAATTATATATTAATAAATTACTTGCATACTCTCTAGTTGTTGAGCTTTCCTCAAGCTAGAGATGTTTTGTTTAGTATTATTAATGTATGGACTAAACGAGGTAAGATATTTATACATATTTGTTGAGCTTTTCCCAAAGTATGTATAGTACTTAAGCCACCACAAAATGGTGGGTACGAGTGAATAATCTCTTTTTCACTAGTTGAGCTTTCCTTAAGATAAAAATGAGATTAGGACAACGAACCACAGGTTAGGAGTTGTATATAATATAACCGAAAATTAGTTATCCATCATATATGGAGTATGATTTGTTGAGCTTTCCTTAAGGTCAGAATCTCAAGATATATGAGTCCTAACACATACTTGTAAAGTCAAAAGACTTCTTTGTTTCGATTTAAGGTTTGGCGAAATATAAAAGAGTGGTGGGAGATTATTAGTAAAATGAAACATAAAGTTTAATCTTACTAATATTCTACGAGCATCTGCTATGTATAACTAAAATAATCTACTTTGATTTATGCATTACACATCATAATGAAATGTTTATCATTTAAAATATATAAATGAACTGAATTAACATTGATAAACGAAATATAAAATATACATATCCAATAACTTTTTGCATGTTGACCTATGCAATTGCTTAATTATACAATCACAAAATACATTCATAACTTGGTCACTTGCATGTTTACTCACCCGAGACTGTGTATTATCTTCAATGGATTTCAAACTCTAAATGTAATACAAGGTATGAATATTGGTTCATTTCTAATCATATGTAAATGTTATGCGGTGAGCGGTCACCACTTTTAATGTCGAAACCTTCTTCATTCTAAATAAGCAAGTAAACCATAGTGTGAGGTCATGTATTCAATATGATTGATTACAATCATGATCTTGTTTTGTTATATGTAACACTAAACCAAAAGCTACAAGATAGGCATTAGAATTCGATTACTGGAATGTCAGTTTAATCAATTTACATAAGTGTGACATATTTGGTATCCTTAAATGTTAATGTAAACCAAATTCACCTTTGTAAGGAGTTCTTTATGATGTTGCAGTAATAATATCTTTTTGAATGGTTTGACCATTTAGAAAGAAAAATGAATGTATAGGAGTGGATGTAACCTATGACACAACTGGGAGGAAGAGAGTAATTATCTTTTCTTCTTTATAAAGAAATTTGAAATGAGAATTGCAAAAGAATAATAATACTTAATTGGAATGAAAAATTTAATTTCTATTGCAAAAATTATTTTGACATAGAAATTATTTGACGTGATATTTATTTCTTTGAATTTAAGATACTTGATTTGAAATTCTTGATTATAAAGCAGTTGTAGTAATTGCAATAAATAACCTATATTAATGGTTGGATGGAGCTCCGTATTTCATATGCTACTATAGTAATGAAGGAAACATAAAATATTAGAAGCATACAATATAATACTTATTGGTCGCATCAAGTTATGAAAATTATTTTCTTAAGACGTACCAAACATTGTTTGTAAAATAATAATTATTTTTCAGTGTTAACTAAAAAATAGACATAAGCATTGGAAAATACATAAGCATTGGAAAATAGATAAACATCTAGTAAATACATAAGCATTGGAGAATACATAAGCATCTAGTAAATACATAAGCTAGTATTTATGAAGCATTGGAAAACACATAAGAATTGGAAAATACATAAGCATTTAAATTTATTTGCAATTGTTTTGGAATTATGGACCATGCCACAATTTTGAGAAATAACTTTTCATTATATTATTACGAATCATATGGTACTAGTAAATTATATCTCAGATAACTAAGGGCAAAGCACACATTCCATGGGAGCATCATAAGAGTTAATGTACTCTAAGGATTGATACATATAGATATATGGAATCGAAAGTCTGTTAATTCCAAAACGGTTTAACATACTTTACCGTATTCACCAATGAATTATCATAAACATAAACATGTCTAAACTTGATACACACATGGTATACTAATGACAAGTTCATAGAATATAAAATGAAAGTAAATATAATAATGTGCAATAGAAAATAAAAATGATTTGATTTGATCGAATTAGTGAGTACATTGGAAATAATTCCTAACATACCTACGAATGAATAAAGATTCAATCTCAATAGTCACTCCTTCCAGTGATACATAATGATGTATCGGTAAGGAGTAATCAAACTTTGTTTAACAAAGTATGATTAACGGTGAGTGAAGTTGAGTTAAATTTTTTCTCTAAGGTCTTATATGTAAGAGTAGTACACAAGGTTAATTAATTTTATTTAGAGAATAGTTTATAAATCATACTATATAAGGGTTTATAAGAAGTCTCAATGTATCTTAGGCCAAAGAATTGGTGGGTTGTGAGTCGAAAGACAACCCACAATAATGATACATGAGGGATCTTGTGTGAGTCGCCACAAAAGAATTTTGGAAACCATCACCATTGGATGACTAACTTATGTTTTAAATATAAGTATAGTAAACTAAAACATAACTCGTTTTATATATAAGGCAATTTGTGAAGTGTTTACGATTACCTATTTTGTTGCACTAAGAAACAACTATTGTTACAAGAAATACCAATTTTGTAGCGAAGGATTTTCTTTGAGAAGGTAGTAAAATGGATTTGGATATGATCTGAAGATGAAACTAATTATGTGGATGAAATAAATTTAACCTAACCTAAGTGAACATATTGCATTAGAGTGCCTAATTTTTATTCTTGTACATTAAAGAGAAATTGTGAGTTTCTTATTAGTGTTGGGAATAGATAATCCTCAGTTGTCAATTAAGTCATTAAGATTATTGACTCTATAATATGGTACGATGCAAAAATCCGAAAAGGATTTCAAGTACATTATCAAAATATGATTTTGGTGGTTGTACCAATGGGATATGATTCATTAGTCACGAATGGGCCTTTAAGAGCAAGACAAATGTAGTTGGTATATAATGAGCAAGTTAATAAGAATAACATCATAAATTTTAGTTATTGAAATCGGCATAATAGATTCGTTATTCAATGGGCTCAAGTTAATTTGGATTTTACTCACAAAATTATCACTTGGTATGACTTTGTGTTTTAGTACATATATGTTGAAATGGAAAACTTTAAATAGTGATTTAGAATGGACTGTTTGCATATAATAACCAATGTGTCTCGAAGTTAATGAAAGCGATATTAGGTTTGTTGGTCTTAGGATATGATCCAAGAAATGATATGAAAGTATCATTTATGAGCATTAAAATTGGGTACTTACTTTCATAGATATATAAAATAGTTTGATTTTCAGTCAAAATGTAGAGGAAACATGCGTCCATAAGAAAGAACCACTAAAAGGTACATAGATATTTCTAGATTACAAGTAAGCAACATAATACTCATTGTTAACGATGTACTTATGTTAAAATAAATAATACTTTGGTAGTTTAGATACTCGATATTAGATTTATAAATTATATCTTTTATATAAGTATAAAGAATATTGGAAATGTTCCAAACAATATGCAAAGGTACTTATCAAAATGTTTAATAAGGAACACGTAAGACAGATTCCTTATGCTTTAGCAATAGGAATTATAATACATGCTGTGTTATCTATAATATCATGATTTTCTTATGCATTTGATGCATTAAGGAAAATTCCAAATCCAATGTAAGACCACTAAATGGTAGTTTAGAGTATTCTCGAGCATTTACAAAATACTAGAGAATTGTTTATCAACAACGAACTCCTTATGAAGGAGTGTACGAATTCAAACTTCATGAGTGGTATTGAGTATAATATGTCAATATTAAATTCTTGTTCAAATATTAATTAAGAAGCTTTAATTTGAAAATGTTTCAAATGGAACACCATGGTTGATTCAACGAAAAGGCTAAGTACATCGCCTAGAATAATGTCATAATAAAAGGAATGTATTAGTATAAATGCACAAATTTATAGCTGAGCTTGGGGTGATTCAAAATATAGGGCAACGTAATAATAAGAGCTTAGTAGAAGTCGAGAAACATACTTCGAATAGTTCCACATGATAAAGATAGTTTATCAGCATTAGAGAGAGTTGATTGATAGAGTAGATAATTAAAACAACATAGTAGATCCATTCACGAAGGGTCTAACTTGATCGGTTCTCATTAAATTGATTAAAGAGATGGGAAAGAGATTCCATAATTTTCCTGAAGTGCAAGAGGGAAATCGATGTATGCCCTAGGGGAAAATATGTAATTTTTTTACATATATCTAACTAAGTAACAAATCTTGTTTGAAATAAAATGTGTTTTCTTTTTATTACATATTTGATATAATGCATTATATATTAATTAATTAATTTAATTAAAAGTATATTTAATAGAAATAAAAAATGGTATGTCTTGCAATAGTAGTTACAATGCATTGTAACCATGAGTGATTTATCACAATAAAATAAATATATCATTTTAAGTATTCTTATTCAAGATATATCGAGAATGAATATCAATATAACGACTAAGAGTAGAGTACACAATACTCTCCAAATGTTGGACAGTCTATTACTCATGATTGCTGGAGAGCACCAAGAGGTTACATACATGTAGTGATTGGATAGTTATGGAATGACTCACTCAATAGTCTTTTATTAGTTAATATGACTAAGATCAAGCAAAAAATATTGATGTGGCAAAATTAAACAGTTATATCAACTTGAGAATACTTGTTGATCTTCATTGTGAAAGCTCCACTTTGATTATAGTTAAATCGTGCATGGTGATCATCAAATGACTATAGCTGGGTGGAGTTAAAGCATTGGAAATAAATCACAATTAACGAGAGGATTTGCCTATATAAGGTTAGTATCACAGTCAACTAAATTTAATTTAATTTCAGAGTCTTTGGGGAGTGCATTTTGGTTAACAATAATTGCTATTATTTGTTTGAACCAAAAATGGCATAAACACTTAGAAGATTATGTAGAGAACAAGAAGTGAAGAAAATAAATGAATAATGAGCAAGGAAAGAACACACAACATTTATAGTGGTTCAGCTAATCTTGGCCTATATCCACTTAGTGATTTTATTATTTAGATTACTGGATTATAAGCAATTATTCTTACGGATCGGTATAAATCCATAGATGATTATAAGAAATTAGAGTAGAAAAAGCGAGGGCCAAAAAGATCATTAGAAATGACCCCTACCCTCCTATTTATTAAGGTAGGAAGCCTAAAATCTTGCCCCACATAATCTCCACCACGTTTTCCACGCATATACCAATTCTCCAAAAATAATTAGGTGGACTACTCAGCAACAGTCATAAATCGGTACCGATCCAACCTCCTAGATCAATACCGATCCATATTTTGTTCATATGAATGGCTTCGATCTTCTTGCCTTGTCTCAATTTGTTATTAGCTTTATGATTCCATAGTGGTTTGCAACATTTCTGAGTTCAAATAGTGGATCCATGGAGAAGTAGAGTTGTAGGTCAAAGTGCTCATGGAGATCGATAGAGAATCGCATGGGATTGATGAAATAACACTTGAATTAGGCTTTAGCATAAGTTAAGTGCATAGAAATAAGTTGGGAAAATTTGGATGAATAAATTGGATCGGTACTGATCTAAGATCAGTATCGATCTACCACTTTGGTGGATCCAGTCTTCTGAATTATTGTGCTGGTTTACCTTTTGTCTTTTGCTTCTATTTTTATTTGGTTTCTGGACTCTTAGGCGATCTCTCCGGGCTTCCTTCCTCCATAGTTTCTAAGTTTGATTCATCTAGTTTGTCCAAATATTGCCTAGTCAAAAGGCTGGATAACACTTGCCCTAAAAGTACATCTTGTTCAAGCATGATGTGCTTTGAATCGAGACAAGTTGGGATTACTGTGAAGGATTCCCCTCTATGTTCTAAATTGTCATTATCCCTCACGCGAATCGTTTCCCTAAGAGTTATGTATATAGTCATCTGTCGGAATGCTTCATTAGCATTTGGAGCTATAAATATGGAATATGTTCTCATGATCTATCGTTCCAAGCTTGATAATTTTAATCTGGTTCCTTTCATGGACTTTCCAAGTTTTAATCTGTTTCCATTGACTTTAGTCATTTGGTGTTGGATAAGTACATGCACTTATACACATGTGCACATCCTTGTTGAATCCCAAGCATAGGAACAAACTTATGTAAGTATGTTTTATTCAATCATCATCATAGTTTTTTCCCTTTTTTTAAGAGTCGTTATCGATCCAACATTTTGGATTGGTACCAATCCAAGAGTTGAAGAAAAGTCTAGGTGTGATGTGTAATATAACCCGCTTCCCCTATCTTTCTCTTCAAATTTATTATGATACCGAACCAAAACTTTAAGCTCGCCATTAAAATTCTTGCTTTTCCAATCGAACTACATCCCCATTCCAATCTAGGACAGCCATAGCCTAACATCTTTCTGACCTTAGCCTTACCTTCCTCGTCATGGTCGAGCTCCGTTCGCCATTCCAAGACCTAACCTTCTCAACGCAATTGAATCCACTCATACCCAAAACCTATACTTGAGTGCCTCTAGTAGCCTCACCAAAATAGGTAAGTGGAAATGGATTTGGATGTGGGGGAACTTGGCATGGGCGGCTATGATTTGGGATCAGAGGCAAGAGGAAGAAAGATGACAAAATTCTCCTAAGAAGTTGGATAGGCATAAATCCAACACTTGGGTGGATTTTCTGAACTCCAAGTTCATATGTTAACTTTTCCTTGTGGATTCGCATTGAATTCCTTCAAGGTCCCAAAGCATTTCCAAAGCATGGCCAATAACATAAAGCTCATCGGGATGGTTAGCGATAACGGTCATTCAAGAAATATCCAAATTCTTAAGATGAAATGTTGTAAAATATCAAAAATCTACATGGCACAACACTGCACGATACCGCATTAGATTTCACTTTAGTAGTGGGGTATAACTTATGGTTAGTATGATGTTAATTGTCTATCAAGTTTTTATATGAATGGAGCATGAACGTTTCGAGCATCTTGGTGCTCAAGCCGCAGGTCCATCATCATCCAAATCATTGAATCCAATGCTGAATAAGTTCAACTATGACTCCTACAGAACATGAACCAGTACATTTGGCACATCAACAACAAAATCCACCAGTCAAATAACAAGATTCGAGAAATCCAATAGAGCCCACATAAGGGTCTGAAGTTAAATCTACTCTTGACGCTCTCGAAGATGTTCTTTTAGATGATCCCTTTGATTTCATTGCTTCAAAAATAGACAAAGGACCGCTCTATAAAATCTTTGATAAGCACAGAATTCCATTTTAGGACATACTAGTCCCTTCCGTCACTAGGGAGCTCATGATTCCGCAAAGGGCTACACTGCCTGCAATAAATATACCTGTTTGGTGGGTTGTGTTCAATCATTCAACCCGTTCTTTCATCAAGTACTAAATTTCATGAGACTATCTCAAATGCAACTACATCCAAATAGCTACACCTTCCTTCTCGGCATGTTCATTGTTTTTGTCCAACATTTACATCAGGTACCCAGTGATAAGGAAATCCGCTAGATAAACAGTTTCAAAAGCTGAAAAGTAATTCCTTGTTTGACTTGCTAGGAGCCATCAAGTAGTTGTAGAGACCTCACTGGTACATGGAACAAGTTGAGCTATTTCAAAAGTGACTGGTTTTATGTTTGTTGTTCACTTAGATTTGCACGAAGATGGATATTTGGACATAAGATCCAATCCATATGCTTTATATGAATCTTTCCCTATGACTCTACAGGCTTAACTCATATTCTTTCTGTCATTTAGATGTTCCAGCGAGATCCAACGGGTTGGCTTTTGCGGACAGTATCCACGTTCTTATGGCACTTTCGAAGGAGATAGAGATATCAGAGTTCTCATCTCAGATGAGAATATATTGGCCCATAATTTACTAGAAGTAAGCCATAGCACTGGTCATGCTTAGTGGTTTTCGATGTGACGGTGGGAAGATAACGATAATAACTCGCCTATAGGTGGCGATGTAAATCCCGACGTGTCCCCACTTCCAAATCCAAGGGCAGAAGATGAAGAAATGTTAAAGAAAGGGAAGAACATGCCGAGGAAGGAAAAATTGTTGGTCGAAATGATGAAGGTGGCCAGGATGGTACTGATATGGGCCACGAGTCTTTGATTGAACAACCCAGAGACGACCATCGGGTGTCCTGAAGAAAAGGCTAGTTGTGAAGATTACTAAAGCACAAACTTCTACATAACCCCTACCAGTTACAATTACAAAGAAAACTCCTTCACTTTCCTCAACAGACACAATCGCTAAATTAGGGCCAATTATTACCGAGTTTGGCTCCTTTAGTGTTGGCAATATTAGTCTCGAGGTTCTAGACTCCCCTATTTTCTTTCATGATGACATAACTCCATTCAGTGCAGGAGAGATCACCCTCATGAGCAAAGCTCTAATACATGGTCCATCGAGGAGGACACTAGGACACTCATGCATACATGCACTTCACGGCACTACATTCCTTTTGACTCGTGTCCTTGTTCATCGAATCAAACTTGTTCCCATTCCTTTTTTAGGATCAATCCATGGAGAGAAAGAATATAAATTTCAATACTCTTGAGGAAATGTATTTCGACCATATAGGCATCATCCATGCACATACGATTAAGGCAGTGGTCAAGACTCTGAATCCGGTTACTGGTCTAGCCGTGATAGAGGCAGTCGTGATAGAGGGTTTTTATGACTGAGATTATCCACCGTAGGGCTCTGCTTCTGAACATCGTTCAAGGTTTAGATCACTCCCGCACAAAGGCTTAGACAAACATTCTAACCACTATGATGACTTTCAATTAGGCGATATTTCTTGTGCACTCCCTCCAACTTCCATTCTTATGCAACATCAGACACCATCCCATTTCAGTCGATCTTCTGACCATTGTCACTATAAGAGAAATTCTAAGACTTCCTACCACAAAGCTAGCAATAAGATTTTTGAAGCTTCGATCATCATGGTTGAGCAACAACATGCCGTCGATGCTCGAATGATTGAGCTACGAGAACAGTTCTCAGATATATGCTTTGACAAACTTATGTTTGTGCCTAATCTAATGGACATCCTATCAGGGATAAAGGAAACAATGGTCGCTTAAGTATTGGACGCTTATGATCAATATAGTGAATAGAGGTAGGCAACCATGAAGAAATATGTAGTCTTAAGAGAAAGAAAACTTGCGATCGATAACCTAAAACTTTTACATGCGCAAGATAAGAGGGATCATTTCTACTCTTGATGCTGAGGTTGAAAACTTAAGGAATTCTTAAGCCGAAGCCGAGAAGAAAGTCGAGGACACCATCAAGGCACTTGAAGATGACAAAAATAAGCATCGTGATGAGATTAAGTCCGTGCATCATCGGAATCATGCCTTAGTGCTGAAAAGAGATGCCTTAAACAAGAGGGTGATTGAGATGTCAGTCAAATTTGAGTGCGAGACAAAAGCGAAGAATAATGCTATCTAATAAGCTCAAGATTACTGTGAAGAGATGCTCACTGCTCAAGACGAAAGGGACAAGATGGTCGAACATGCTAGAGAAGTGGACGTGCTAATCAAGAAGGAAGTTGAGGCTACAAGAAAGAAGATGATGGAGAAGTTTGAACCAGTGCTTAACAAATACAATGCCAACATACTCAATTTATGCAATTTAGAGTGGTTCGACCATGATTACTCCAGAATTCTTGGCATTGCTTGGGACCAAGTCATCGAGGAAGAAAAGGAATTCCCAAAAGGTGGTGAGGTGGTTCAGGCCCAGCTTGAAAAGGAGATCTTAATAGGAGATGAGCCCAAAGTTATAAAAGAGGGCAAGCTTATTCTCTATCCATGGTTTGCCGAAGCAATGCAGAGTGGCTTAAGCAAAGGCTCCGGATCATCGCCCCAAGAAGCCACCATGGGGACACCTCTGAGCCCAAAACTGCTCATGATTCATCTTTGATCCCAGGATATAATCTAGATAAATCCTGAATGCTAAAGTCCGTTATCCTTTCTCCCATCTTGGAAGGGTATTTCAAAAGCACTCTAACCCATAGTGAATTCCAAATTGAAGGAAGTACCTCGTTGACCTTACCAATATTTTAGGGAGCCAAATGTCAACGATTGACGTTACTAGCCTCTCATTTTTATCTCTTAAGTTTTATGTCAGCCCCATGTAGTCCCGCTTCCCAACAAAGGTCTCCAATCGGGGAAACAAGCATTTATAATGAAATCGGTGACCATGACCACTTCAATAACGGTGCCGAGTATCCTGATTGGTTAGGCTCCAGGACTTGGTAAGCGAATGATAGATGCTCTACAAGATGAAGGGATTGGTGAGCTCAAGGAGCTTAGACTGATGATGAGGCAGTTATTACTAGGTCCTACAAGCCTCTTTGGGTACCACCATGAGTACACTTGAGCAGGAGCTTGTCCTAGCCAAGGTGGTCAAGCTGGAAAATAGAGATCTTTCCTCCTCCTTTGTCCATAGTTCCTCATGGTCAAACTATCTTTGCCCCTGTCACTCTTCCTCTATCCGGATCCATCTAGGGTCTCAAGAAGAGGTAAGAGGAAGACTGATCAAGTTACATCTCCTTTTGGGGAGGAGAAGATAAAAAAAATCCAAGAATGCAAAGCATAAGAAATGATTGCTAGTTTGATTTATTTTACTTGTACATCTAGGCACTTTCTAGCTTTTTGCTTTTGTTTTTTCGACTAGTATAGTGTGGATTCGGCCTCCTCTTTTGCTTTCCAACTTGGATGTAAATGCAACTTGAGCCTTTTCTTCCAAGTCTTATTTTGATAGTGACTAATAAATACTTTTGTTTTGCCAAATATTTATGTATATGTGTCCAAGTACTTAAGAAAAGCGCTTTCCATTATATGTACTCACGATCCATCTCTTTTCATGGTCATTATTGGACTAAGCCGTTAGTTTGTTCCATGAATATGTGAGCCTTTTATCATTCTAAGGAACGCAAAGTAATCGTTGCAGTGCGATGCTTTGGGCATCGATTGTGGTAAACCATTCAGTGTAATTGTTTAGGTATCCTTTTGCAAGATAATGACATCTGCTCTACTCAAGCTCTGGGCACTGGTTTAAGCTAACTACTTAAGATTGTAGTTTACACATCCTTATCCAAGATGTTTACTTTCAGTCACATCTAGCTTTGTGCGTTGATCAAAGTTTATAGGTAAGATCCCTTCTTACACCGGGCATGGATCTTTCATCTTACTTACTCCGGGGATAGTGTTTGTGATTGGATTGTCCTGTCACATCCATTTTTAGTTATACTCCTACCCTTACATCAAAGGCAAGAGTTAACCGATGGGCGGCCAAAACATGTCCTATTTGGCTTATACTCCTACCTTCACATCAAGGACCGGAGCTAATTGGTGGATGGTTAAATCATGTCCTATTTGGTTTATACTCCTATCTCTACATCATGGACAAGAGTTAATTGGTGGACGGTCAATTTAGTCCTATTCGGTTTGTACCCCTATATCATGGACAAGAGTTAGTCGGCTAGCGGTCAAATAACGTCCTATTTGTTTTATACTCTCTCCCCTATATTAAGGACTAGAGTTAGTCAGGAGATGGTCAAATAACATCATATTTAGTTTATACTCCTACCCCTACATCAAGGACAAGAGTTAGTCAGGGGATGGTCAAATCATGTCCTATTCAGTTTATAATCCTACTACTACATAAAGGACGGGAGTTAGTTGGCATCCGTCTCTGGGAGCCAAAAATGGTTAAATTCCAAGGGTTTGATCATTCACCATAGAAGTTTGGTCGGCACCTAGCCCCGGTTGTCTACTTATCTGTATTGTTCACATGCAGATTCATTCAAGTCGGTAATATTTCATAACTCTTAAGTAATTTAAAGGTAGAAACACAGTTCGGAAAAACCATAACATTTTTTGAAGATGGGAAATGACAGGTTCTATCTTATTACGTGGATTTTTCAATTATATGCGAATTTATTTCTAAGTGAAATAGCATCGTAAGTGCTCGCAATTCCACGCCTTTGAGAGTGAGATCTTTCCCATCATTGCTAGCCTGAAAGTGTTAGCTCCAAACTTTTCTCTATTAAGTATGGAACTTACTATGCCAGGACTAAGTTCGAAGGCCTGGGAAGACTTGTTTTAGAGAACCAAGTCACCAATCTCAAAGGCCTGATTCCTGACCTTGGCATTGTAATATCAGGTGATTCGATTCCGGTGTGCTAGTTGCTCACATGTCAGCTGTGACGACCCAGAAATTTTAACGATTTAAATGGAATAATAAATTGATTTTTAACATTTGAAAGGTTAATTTTAGCTTGAATTCCAAATATTAATATTTATTAGATAATTAAAGTATTGAATTATATAATTAAAATTGGGTAACTTGCTGAATCTGAGATTCTAAGCCTGTTTAAAATAATTTGAAGGCTTATAAAATTTATAATGATAATACTGAAGATAATAGAATTGTTGAAATTTAAATTAAAGGTGACGTGTTCAATTTTAATAGTATAGCTTTAAATTGGAATTTAAAAATAGCATTCCGAGACACAGTCTCAGAATTCGACGAAACCAGTTCTATTGGATCCGTAATAGTTAGTTATTATCGGATTTCAATTTTCATTGCAATTGGAGTGGTCGGTTGACCCTGGCAGCTCGAAACGCTTAGAAATTTATTTTTATCGATTTAATTGGAATTTGATCGTTTTCTTGTGTAACTTGCCCATACGATCAAATTAGCTTCCGAAACATGTCCCATTTTGTTCGGAATGCAGGTAGAACCTTATTAACGCTTGTCAGCATGTCGGATTCGGGGTTCGGGATTTCGCGTTATTCAACGTAGGATATTTATAATATTCTATTATATTCTGTTCACTCACGCGTATTCGGGAAGCTTTCCCAAGCAATATCTTATCTCGTCCTCCCTCTTTATTCTGAAAATAAAAGATAATAATCATATTCGTGGCCGATTCATTTCCTCAGAAATATATATATATATATATATATATATATATATATATATATATATATATATATATATATATATATATAAAGAACGATAGGGGTCACGTGCGAACGCGAGGAGGGGGGTGGTTTTCTCAGTGAAGCCGAGTTTTCAACCAGAGTTTCGAAGTTTATACCCACAGTTGACAAACCTAAATCGATCTGGGGATTCTCAGTGAAGCCGAGTCGCGATCGAACGCGAGGAGGAGAGTTTCGAGGCGGCTAGATTTCACTCGGCGATTTGAAGCTCGCGTATTGGGGCCGCGTCGTATCCTTGGGTTTCACGCGGTGACTTTGTGGTTTCGATGGCTGCTGCGTGGATGAACGATGGCCTCGTGGTGCGGCAGGTTGCTAGTGATTCGAGGAGACAGTAGGTATAGCATTTATTTTTCTTATTTATTTATTTATCTAATTTATATATGTTTATAACAGAAAAAAATATATGTAGCTTCAAGAATATTAAGAAGATTTACTAGTTAGGATTAAATTCTAGGTTGATCAAACTTATTGATAATTGATAGTTCAATTTGTTTGAATATAAATAACCTATATAAATATATTATACAAGGCAAAAACGTGGATAAACCAAGTCGAGAATGAAGTGGATTGCAAATTCAGGAATCAAAGGTGAGAAAATCTCACTATGTTGGATTTTTATTTAAATTTAAAATGGTTAAATTTTAATAATTGGATGGATGAATTAATTGATTGGATTTCCTGTTGAAGATGATGTGACTTTGTTTTGATTTGATCACGAGTCAATTTGGGTTGACACGAAGTATTCGGGTTTTTAAATTGTTGTAGATTTAACGTTATAAACAAGAGAATGTTTTTGAGGGCTTAATAAATTCTGGTTCATAAATTTGAAGTGTAATTAAAATAAATAAATAATTAGTTCAATTAATCAATAATTTGGGTTAATTAGTTGAGTAATTAAAGGTTTGGAATTAATTAATTATGGTTTAAGTTAATAAATGAAGTTTAATTAATTCAGAATAGTCAATGGATGGTTTGATGAATAATTACTTAATTAAAATAAAATATAATTACATTATGTAATTTATTAAGAGATTAATTAAGACGACTAATTAAGAGGAAATTGATTTATTTAAAGGAGTAAATAAATAGATAGTTAATTTAAAGGTTGAGATAAATCAAGAATGATTAATATTTGTGGTGTAATTAATGATTGATTGTTGAATGAAATTAGTTTAGATTAGGATTAATTAAATTATACTTGAAAATCATTAATTTATAAAATCAATGTCATAAATAAAGATTGACTAATTAAGATTGATTAATCATTAATGAGTGACTTATGTGAAGTTAATATAAGTAATGAAGGATTAATATAACTAAAACAGTTAATTTGTTCATGAAGTAATTAAGATTACTTATCGTTTAGTTAAGGATAAGAAATATGGTGTAGTTACTTAAAGATAGTTGTTTAAATGAAATTGAAGGATAATTAATCCAAGTTGATTAATGCTGATGAATGTTGAAGGGATAATTGAATTATTAGATTTGAAATTAATTAATTATCAAGTAAAGAAAACTAAGTGATTGAGAATTGAAATTCAATTAGAATCAATTGAATTAATTTGGAAGGGATCAAATTTGATTATGGATGATTGAATGTCATTGGATGATTTAAATGGGTTAATATTTCTGATAAGAAATGTTGTGTATTTCATTTGAATAACTTGGGTTAAGATAGCATGGGTTTCGAAGAGACTGGGTCGGGTATTAAGAAATATCCGAAACCCCTTCGATTTTTATAAATTGATTTGTGAAACCTATAGGCAGGAATGAAATAATGTAAGTGAATTGGTTTAATTTATCTAAGTTTGATACTTAGAAATTTATATGTGAAAATGGGTCGTCTATAACGAGATATGAATTGGATAAATTGATATATGTTATCCCGGTTTTTTTTAAAAGTTGATTTCTTTGGTATTCCATGTTAGTTAGGTTTACTCACGCTGGTTTCCAGCCTGACCCGAGTGTTACTTTGGTGTAATGCTCGGGTCAGACCGAGTATTACAGATTTTTCAGGTAGGAACATTTTGGAGCTCAGGAAGCGAGCTGGATGGCAATATCGTATAGAGTATTCCGCTGTATTTATATTGTTGTTAATCTGAGACTTGATAATTGTATATATTCAGTGACTGTATATATATATATGTGAAACTCTGATGTATATTAAATGTAATCGATAGATATAGTATTCTTTTGTAAACTGTTATTATTTATTATATTTTATCCGCTGCGAATTGAGATGTTTGGTGTTTCTACTCTTCTTCTTCTTCTATCTCTTTCTTCTTTTCATAACTATCTGGAATTTCAGGCTTCGAAAATTTCGGGTCGTTACATTTGGTATCAGAGCTGAAAGGTTAAGAGAGAACCTTGGCTCTGGTGGGGATTACTCCTTAATTAGAGTCCGTAGTACTCTAGAACGAGTTGAGAATATATAGATGCGCGCATACTTTTTATTTGCTTATAAAGGTTTTAAATGATTTTATATAAAAATATATTTTGATGTAACAATAATTTTTCTAATAAATATTAAGGTAATTGGTTGTTAATTATTGAAATTAAAATTAAGAAGTAATATAATACAACCAAATTGAAGTCTTAAATTGTAATTACATTAAGTAGAAATAGAAATACAACCAAATTAGAATTTAAGTGATTGAAAATGAAATTCTAAATCTGATCCCAGAATTTGAAAATTTTGTTTCAAAGTGATAGAAAATAATAAATAAGTATTATTTGGATAACTGGGACTTGTTGCAAATAATGGGTTGTTTGGAAATTGATTTGAATTTAAAACCAAAGGTGGTTTAAAATTTTTAGAACATGGCTGGGAGAGCCAAGAAACAAAAATGTATACATGTATGGATATATATGATATCAAAGATAATTTGAAATAAACTCTAAGAGGTTGAGTTTTGATTTTCCCTGAAGTGTGATGTAAAAACTCTGAGTGATATAAGTTGTGAACTTATAAGAGGGAAAGAATTTTGAAGTTTGAAGCAGGAATTCAAATTGAGTAAGATTGATTGGATGAAGTAAAATTGGAATTTAATTTGGAAAGTTAAATGGTAGATTTAAATTGGGAATTTGTGTGATCTCAAAATGGGTTTGAGGTATAAAAATTGAAAATGGATGGACATTTTAAAATAAATTGGATAATATTATCTTATTGTTAATATAAATCTTTAATGTGAGAATGGTATTGTATAAATAAAATAAATTTGAATAATTGAATTGTAAAGTAGACTTGTTTAAGAACTGGCTTCAAACTGGAAGATAAAATTGAATAATAAATTAAATTTTGAAAACAAATAAAATTGTATTGAACCTTGAAAAACATAGATCAAAGTGATTTAAATGGAATTTTAAGAATTGAACTCAGAAATTAAATTGATTAAACAATTTTAATAAAGGTTAATTAGGTTTAAATGGTTAAACCAACCTTTGAGAGTTTAACTCGAATTTATATAATTCGAGATAGTTTAAATTCAAGACTTAAACTGAATTAGTTCAAAATTGAATTTGGTTTGAATTAAGTGGATTGGTGATTGAAGTTGTATAAGTTTAAAATTTGAATGGGAAATTAAATTGGGTTATTTTGAAATAATTTGAATTGAAATGGGTTAAATGGATAATAATTCAAATTGATTGGAATAATTTGAAATTATAATTAAAGTTGAACATGATTAAAATTGAATGGAATTTGATTTAAATTGGAGAAGGAATCAAGATTGATTCAACTTGAATTGGGGATTAATCAAGTCCAATGGAATTTGGAGTTATTTGAATTGAATTGTTGGGAAAGTGAACAGTTTGACTCTTGATTATTTTCAATATAAATTGTTTTCATATAAACTTATTTTTCTAAGCTATTAAATATATACAACCTTTCTTTTTAAAGCTAACTTATTATATATTTGTTTTACCATTATTTTTGGAGCTATGTAACCATTGTTCAACTGTTTCCTAAATTGATTACTAATTTTCAACTATGTTACAAATTAATTACTATCTTACTACTATTTTGCAGTTATCTTAAATTTATGAAACTATTTAACTATTTTCAACTATTTTACAATTAGTTAACTATTCTATAGCTATTTTGCAAACTAATAATTATTTTTCAACTACTTATCTATTTTTAAAATTTTCAAGCTATTTTCTAAATATAAAATGGTCGGAGTTCAAACTTATATTGATTTAAATAACCAACTGAGATAAGAATTGAAGTAATAATCCAAATGGGGATTAAGGCAATTGTAAATAAGTGAAGGGAAAGTTAAGGAAATGTGAATAGAAAGGAAATTGATTTGGCTAATAATCAATAAAGATAAATACGTAAGATGTACGTATATTATTCTATTCGCATAGTGATTTGATCCAGATTCGAGCACAGAATTTCGAGATAGTTATATCGATCCGAGTGGGATTTTTCACTCGATTTTCGACGGCGAACCTGGATATGGATTGTTGATTGGTTCTGGATGTTCTCTATCATAGTTATGGCTATGCAAGGAGAATGACAGTTTCTAATCAAGAAACCAGATCTGAGTCTGCACTAGGAAGTCGGATGGACGATACTAGTTTGGAAGTGAAATTGTGTAATCAAGTGAGCGATCGAGTTGATATAGCGTACTGATGATATGTGTACATCGTACGAATTTGAATGAAATTGATATTGGAAAGAGAAGTCAAATTTGAATATTTGATTTTTGAATAAATGAAGCTATATATATCTTCGTTATATGAGATAAAACTCCCCTTGATAAATCTATAGCCAGAGGAAAATATTTTTGAAAGTGTTTGAAGTACAAAGGGGTTTTATACAAGTTTGAAATGATCCAAAGTTTTAAAAAAATTATATATATATATCTGTGTATATATATATATATATCTGTGTATATATATATATATATATATATATATATAGACACAAAGGATCTTATGAGGATTTTGGAAAAGGTTTTGAGGACCTTTGGATTTGGAAAGGGCTTTTGATTTTTGGGTAAAATCAACATTGGAATTTGGAAAGTCTAATTTGAGAATTATCGATTTTGGGATAATCGATTTTGTGTAAAGGAGCTTTGTATGATATCATACTAGGTGTATGATTTGAAGATACTATATGTGTAGTATAAAATATTTTGATGATGGCTCTGGGGAAAAAGGCGCTCCCTTGAAATGAACTTCTCAGGAGTGCCACAAGGTGGTGCTGCCTTGAACCCCAAGGGGGGATTCTAAAGTTGATCCTGTGAGGAGTCCGGACAAAACTAGTTCCTGAGGATTGTTGGGTAGCGTAAGTCGATGGCGTTGATGCCTACAGAGGCATTTGGGTTATGCTGTGACGACAGTGTAACTCGATGTCGCTGCGATCTACTGTGGGGACCATAGCGAAATCGTGTGGAGGATGAGTGCCAACAGTCTACACTTGATTTTGCCGGGAAGGCAACGCAACATCGGTAGACTGCGATCTATGGTCAAGTGGAGTGGAGAAGTTTCATTTTTGGCAGCAAAATTCGATGGCGCTAATGCCTACAGTTATATGGATTTTTGCTGTGCTGGCTACGTAACCCCAGTTGTAGCTGCGATCTGTCGTGGGTTCCATGGTGTAATCGTGGGGCGCGGAGGCCTACAGTTATCTGTGGATTTTGTCGGGACGACAATGTAACCATCGGGTTAACTGCGACCGTGGATGGGGGTGATGATTTCCAGAGCATCCTCAGCAAAGATATTTCCTCTATTTTCAAAACCCGATTCCTATATTTTCGATAAAATTATTTTCTCAAATGTTTTTACTGGGTGTTGAAAACGGGTTTACCAAGTACTTATAGATTTTCAGTCATACGCCTGATCAACGTATGACTGAATTTCTATGAAAACAAGGATGGACTGGTTGAGACATCGAGTTATAAAAGGTATTTTTATAAAGAGTTATTTTAATAGTATTATGTGACTTTAAAAGCTTTTCTAAAATTTTGAAATAAAGGTGTTGGGATTTTGGAAAATCAAAGGAAATCCAAACTGAAATTATAAAATTAAAACTCGAGAAAATTTAATGAAGTGATTCTTTATAATTAAAGGAAATCGAATATTAAATTAAAAGTGAAAGTAAACCAATCAACTAAGTAAATTATTTAATAGTGTATGTTAATAAAATTTAACTTGGGTAAACAAATGGATTGTAAATTAATAATATTTGGTAATGAATTCGAATTCTAAATAGAATTCGACTTGGATTTGATAATGAATTAAATAAGAAGAGATGTTGTAAAATAAAAATAAAATAGAGTTGGATTGAAAATGTGATGGTTTGAATTACAAATAAAATCCAAGGGTGATTTGAATAATGTTTAACGAAATTTGCAAGAAAATTGGATATAAGAAAGTGATTATAATAGCAATGTTTTGAGTTGCAAAACAAAACCCAAGTGAATAGAAACAAATTGAGAGTGGCCTTGTATTGATAAAATAAATTCGATAATGAATTAAGTAAGCAAATTAAAATTTTAAAACGGGTTAATTGAGTTAAATAATAAATGGATGAAGTCTGATAGAATAAAAACTAAATCAAAATTGTGATTGGAATTAGATTATCAGACTGAACTTAAATTTGGTCGTATATTAATTTGAAGTATAAATGAGTTAATTATGGGCTTGAATATTGTTTTGATAAATTAAGAAGGTGAATTTAAAGTTAAAATGGATGGGCTTACTGAATTTAATGGAAGTTGATTAAATGAGAATCAAATAAAAGTAAACTTAATTTTGATGTTGGAATAAATTAAAGTAAATTAACTTAAGTTTAAAAATTTATGAAAGCTTGGCTTCGAATAAGGGTGAAAGCCCATTCAATAAAAACTTGGATTGAATTAATTAGGGAAATGGTTATTAATTTATAAGTATTAAATGTGCCAAACTTAATAAATTGTTTTGAATGAATCCAATGCGGGGATGAGATAAAATGCAATATACGGTTGATAAATAAATTAGAAATGAAATGAAATTAAATTCGGAATGAGTTGGAAATTAATTTGAAATAGTTATAACTAAAATAGATACTTTATTAACCGAATATCGTCGAGATTGCATAACAATAATTGTTGTTTGGCGTAAACCAAAGTAATTAAATTCTATGAGTCAATAGAGATTAAATGAAATTGATTTTGAATCATTTGAAGAGAATATAAGCTTGTTTGGATTAATAATCAATGGAAGGTAAGAAATTGAGTTGCAAACCATTGAAATTAAATGAAATAGTGTATAAATTGGTGGAAATCAATTGAATTAGCTTTAAGATTATATAATCGCTTATGGGAAGCGTTTTGGTGCTTGTTGCTTATGATATATATGTGTTTAGCTATTGAATATAAGTTAAATGCTTGTATTTAGCCACTAAAAGTAAGTGAGATGCAAATAGATTTTCTTATATGACACTTACATATTTAAATTGAGTAAGTACAGGTACCTGAAGGCCGTTTGGCTGGATTTGGTTGCGCTATTTGCTAAAATAAATAAGCTGCTTGCTTTAAATGCTAAATAAGGTATGCCTACGCAAAAAATAGGAAATATGAACTGTTTTTGCTTTTCCCGACCGTGTGGGTCGATATATATATTTATATCTCTTGTTAAATCGCAAAAGCTCCTCCGTACAAAGGGGACTCTGCCAAAATTTTCCGAAAATTTTTGAGAAATTTTTTGTTAAGCGGTTAAACGATTTTAAATATGAGACTGAAATATATTAGTAGATGGAACTAATATGAATCGGTCATAAATGAAAGATACAAAAAAATATTCAAAATATAAAGTAAGTTGAAATCGTATGAAGTGGAGAAACCTAGTTTGAATAGAAATGGATATGAAAACTTCTGTAAGGAAAAATATGTAAAGATTTAAAAGAGGCTATGATGGGATATTTTTGCTAAGTAGGTCATGCAGGTATCAAAAGGAGGAAAAGAAAATTGGATTTGATTCCAAAAGATAAATGTGAATTGCCCGACAAAAGGTATGCATTTAATTTCGGTATGAAATTGGATTGGGTTTTTGATGTAGCCATTTGGCTTTTGTTTTCTTTTTGGAATTTAGGAGCCCGTAGAGGCCTTTTGTAGTAGTACCGAGCTAGCCGCGCAAAGGAGACGCTGGCAAAAATTTTCGGGAATTTAGAAAGTTAGAAAAATTTTGAGAAAATTTTGATAATTCAAAATTTGGTTTTAAATTGATATTTAAATGTTTGAGAAAAGTGATATTGTTTGGAAACTATATAGGTTTGGGAAGTTGGTTGAGGTGATAGTGAGTCTTTAATAAGAGATAGTTGGTAGGATGTTGAATTGTGGGTTTTGGAGGAAAGGTAAACGGGTATTGGTCCATTCTTCCTAACTAGTAATTTCGGGGACGAAATTCTTTTAAGGGGGGAAGAATGTGACGATCCGGAAATTTTAACGATTTAAATGGAATAATAAATTGACTTTTAAAATTTGAAAGGTTAATTTTAGCTTGAATTCCAAATATTAATATTTATTAGATAATTAAAATTGGGTAACTTGTTGAATCTGAGATTCTAAGCCTGTTTAAAATAATTTGAAGGCTTATAAAATTTATAACGATAATACTGAAGATAATAGAATTGTTGAAATTTAAATTAAAGGTGATGTGTTCAATTTTAATAATATATCGTTTAAAATGGAATTTAAAAATAGAATTCCGAGGCACAGTCTCGGAATTCGACGAAACCAGTTCCATTGGATCCGTAATAGTTAGTTATTATCAGATTTCAATTTTCGTAGCAATCGGAGTTGTCGGTTGACAATGGCAGCTCGAAACGCTTAGAAATTTATTTTTATCGATTTAATTGGAATTTGATCGTTTTCTTGTGTAACTTGCCCATACGATCAAATTAGCTTCCGAAACATGTTCCATTGTGTTCGGAATGCAGGTAGAACCTTATTAACGCTTTTAGCATGTCGGATTCGGGTTTCAGGATTTCGCGTTATTCAACGTAGGAGATTTCTAATATTTTATTATATTCTATTCACTCACGCGTATTCGGGATGCTTTCCCAAGCTATATCTTATCTCGTCCTCCCTCTTTATTTTGAAAATAAAAGATAATAATCATATTCGTGGCCGATTCATTTCCTCAGAAATATATATATATATATATATATATATATATGTATGTATGTATGTATGTATATATGAAGAACGATAGGGGTCGCGTGCGAACGTGAGGAGGGGGGTTTTCTCAGTGAAGCCTAGTTTTCAACCAGAGTTTCGAAGTTTATACCCGCAGTTGACAAACCCAAATCGATCTGGGGATTCTCAGTGAAGCCGAGTCGCGATCGTACGCGAGGAGGAGGGTTTCGAGGCGGCTAGATTTCACTCGGCGATTTGAAGCTCGCGTATTGGGGCCGCGTCATATCCTTGGGTTTCACGCGGTGACTTTGTGGTTTCGATAGCTGCTGCGTGGATGAACGATGGCCTCGTGGTGCGGCAGGTTGGTAGTGATTCGAGGAGATAGTAGGTATAGATTTTATTTTTCTTATTTATTTATTTATCTAATTTATATATGTTTATAACAAAAAAAAAATGTAGCTTCAAGAATATTAAGAAGATTTACTAGTTAGGATTAAATTCTAAGTTAATCAAACTTATTGACAATTGATAGTTCAATTTGTTTGAATATAAATAACCTGTATAAATATTTATACAAGGTCAAAACGTGGATAAACCAAGTCGAGAATGAAGTGGATTGCAAATTCAGGAATCAAAGGTGAGTAAATCTCACTATGTTGGATTTTTATTTAAATTTAAAATGGTTAAATTTTAATAATTGGCTGGATGAATAAATTGATTGGATTTGCTGTTGAAGATGATGTGACTTTGTTTTAATTTGATCTCGAGTCAATTTGGGTTGACTCGAAGTATTCGGGTTTTTAAATTGTTTTAGATTTAACGTTATAAACAAGAGAATGTTTTTGAGGGCTTAATAAATTCTGGTTCATAAATTTGAAGTGTAATTAAAATAAATAATTAATTAGTTCAATTAATTAATAATTTGGGTTAATTACTTTGGTAATTAAAGGTTTGGAATTAATTAATTATTGTTTTAGTTAATAAATGAAGTTTAATTAATTCAGAATAGTCAGTGGATGGTTTGATGAATAATTACTTAATTAAAATAAAATATAATTACATTGCGTAATTTATTAAGAGATTAATTAAGACGACTAATTAAGAGGAAATTGATTTATTTAAAGGAGTAAATAAATAGATAGTTAATATAAAGGTTGAGATAAATCAAGAATGATTAATATTTGTGGTGTAATTAATGATTGATTGTTGAATGAAATTAGTTTAGATTAGGATTAATTAAATTATACTTGAAAATCATTAATTTATAAAATCAATGACATAAATAAAGATTGACTAATTAAGATTGATTAATCATTAATGAGTGACTTATATGAAGTTAATATAAGTAATGAAGGATTAATGTAACTAAAACAGTTAATTTGTTCATGAAGTAATTAAGATTACTTATCGTTTAGTTAAGGATAAGAAATATGGTGTAGTTACTTAAAGATAGTTGTTTAAATGAAATTGAAGGATAATTAATCCAAGTTGATTAACGCTGATGAATGTTGAAGGGATAATTGAATTATTAGATCTGAAATTAATTAATTATCAAGTAAAGAAAACTAAGTGATTGAGAATTGAAATTCAATTAGAATCAATTGAGTTAATTTGGAAGGGATCAAATTTGATTATGGATGATTGAATGTCATTGGATGATTTAAATGGGTTAATATTTCTGATAAGAAATGTTGTGTATTTCATTTGAATAACTTTGGTTAAGATAGCATGGGTTTCGAAGAGACTGGGTCGGGTATTAAGAAATATCTGAAACCCCTTCGATTTTTATAAATTGATTTGTGAAACCTATAAGCAGGAATGAAATGATGTAAGTGAATTGGTTTAATTTATCTAAGTTTGATACTTAGAAATTTATATGTGAAAATGGGTCGTCTATAGCGAGATATGAATTGGATAAATTGATATATGTTATCCCGGTTTTTTTTAAAAGTTGATTTCTTTGGTATTCCATGTTAGTTAGGTTTACTCACGCTGGTTTCTAGCCTGACCCGGGTGTTACTTTGGTGTAATGCTCGGGTCAGACCGAGTATTATAGATTTTTCAGGTAGGAACATTTTGGAGCTCAGGAAGCGAGCTGGATGGCAATATCGTATAGAGTATTCCGCTGCATTTATATTATTGTTAATCTGAGACTTGATAATTGTACATATTCAGTGACTGTATATATATGTGAAATCTGATGTATATTAAATGTAATCGATAGATATAGTATTCTTTTGTAAACTGTTATTATTTATTATATTTTATCCGCTGCGAATGTGAGATGTTTGGTGTTTCTGTTCTTCTTCTTCTTCTATCCCTTTCTTCTTTTCATAACTATCTGGAATTTTCGGCTTCGAAAATTTCGGGTCGTTACATCAGCTTTGTCTCGCTTCTCATCGATCATGTTAAGGGATTCCAAAAAGGAGTTGTTCATTCGCATGGGAGTTGTGGTGAGTCACTCGATGAGAAGGTAATTCCAGATCAACTGGAATCATTGCCTCCGATCCATAGGTTAAGAAAAATGGAAAATGGATAGTTTCTGACTTGTGGGTCGTCCAATAAGCCCAAAGTGCCAATGGAAGTTCATCAACCAACTTACACTTATCCTTTTCCATTCACTTCTTCTGAATGGACTTGATAATCTTATATATAGCTTCAAATTCTCCATTCGCCTAGGGTGTATGCCACAACAACAAATCTCTTGTTTATGTCATGTTAGTGGCAGAAATCCTTAAACTTGGTGCCGCCAAATTAAGTTATGTTACCGGTAATGATCGCTTGTGGAACTTCAAAATGACAAATGATATCCTATACCATGAAGTTGATTAATTTTGTTGGCACCAAAATTGGTCACTAACACCCTTGAATAGTGTTGTATAGAGAGATTAATAAAGAAAGTAAATTGAAATGGAGAAGTAAAACAATTGAATGAAAAAAGAACAACAAACACGAGAACACCATATTTATAGTGGTTCAGCGTAATTGCCTATATCCACTTTGAATATAATATTTATTACTTTTCCAATCACTTGAGTATAGATACAATCCGTAACCAAACAACTTGAATACAAATTCAAATAGAAAAGAAGTGAGTATAGAAAATGGCAGAGTATCCCTGGAGTTCTCCAAAAAAGGTCCCTTAAACCGGACCCCTGTCCCTCTATTTATAGATGAAAATAGGCTGGTTCGTCCATCCAGGCCCATGACCAAAATAGCTCCACCTATAGCCGATAGGTTAGGTAGACTAAACCAGACATGCTGATCCACTACCACCAATCTACTCATGTCGATCGTGGATTCTCTGGAAGTTGACTCAGAGTAGATGTCACTAGAGCCCGAAGTAACCCGTCCTTTTGCCCGAAGTAACTCGTTTTTATGCTCATGTCGATCCATTCCCTCATTCCTAACTTCCAGTAAAATTGACCAATCCCATATTATCGAACCACTAAAGGTCGACCCACCTGAAACCATCCTTCTAAGGCCAAACTGCATATCACTGAACCACTAAAGGCCGATACACTCTGACCTAACCATCAGCGTCGTATCAACACGGCCGATCCACACTTACCAAATAATTAAGGTCGATCCACAGGTGTCGAACTTCATCCGATTGACCTATCTTGGCTTTCCTACAATGACCGAATGATTCTTGCCGATCCAGCTAAGCCGATCCATGCATGGTCTTCCTTCCTTGACTGAGCCAGCCATGCCGACCCATACATACCAAACCATACATGTCAGTCCTTCTAAGACCGACCCGCACATGTCGAACCACCTCTAGAGGCCGATCCACTTAAATATACCAAACTAATCGAGTTACACCGAACCCTTATACTTCCATACCTATCTTGGCTTGAGTCCCGTATAGGCTCAACCATAACCTCTGCAACTTTCGCTCCATAGCTGGGCCAAGTAGCTGAGTTACAACTTCCTTTGTGGTAACTGTGGCAAATGGCTCCACCTCAACCCATTTGGTGATGTAATCAACTACAACTAGGCCTGTCAATGGGCAAGTTTAGGTCCGGGTATTATAAAACCTGGACCCACGTCCAATTACAATAATTAAAACCCAAGCATGGCCTGAACACGTAGGGTATTTTAATCCAATATCTGATCCCGACCCGTCAGGCTTTTTAAGCCCACTGGGTAATAACTATACACCTAACTCGGAATATTTATGTTAAAACCATATTTGAGAACTGCAACTTCGTTAAATTTATATACAAATAATGTCAACATATAAATTGGACGGTGATGTAGTCAAGCTCATAACAAAAGTATGCAAAAGCATCTACATGTAAACAAACAAAATAGTAATAAATAACATACGCACTCATGTTTTGATATGTTGAAAAACTAATAGTCGAGATGGGCCCTAACAGACCTCGATCGGGCCTTAGTTGGGCTTAGGTAGTAAAAGGAAAAACCCATACTTGCATAAATAGGGAGGGTTCGGCCCGGGCTCGGGCCCAAAACCCATACCATTGACAGGCTTAAATGCAACGATGGCGTACTTTACACCATCTTTGAATATCGCAATGCACAATAATGTCAATTCCTCAGACTGCAAACGGCAAAGGACTAACCATTAGTAATCTCCATTGGTGGGGCTCTTGGAATCTTAGCAAACTTCTGGCACTTGTCACACTTTCTAATGTAATCGGCTATATCTCGATTGACTGTTAGGCAAAAGTACCCATAGAAAAGAATCTAATTCAATAGGGTTTTTCCCCAGTGTGGTAGTCATATGCCCATTTATGCACTTCTCTCAGGAATATTTTGGCCTCATCGTGAGCGACACATGTAAAGTACTCCTTCCTGTATGATATATCTTGAAGCTTGGTGAAGGAGTTTCTATCGCTCATTCCTCATGTCGACAAGGATTCTCTCTACAAGTAGTCTTTTATCAAAGTCATCCATGAATCCCTTTTAGGTTCAGCCTCCAAAGTCCAATCGACGTCTATCTGGTCTATGCTCGGAGCTGACAGTATTTCCACTGGAACTAAGTTCATGAGGTGCGCGTCTTTGAAAGTGGCCAGCTTAGACAACAAGTCGGCCTTTGCAATTTCCTCTAAAGTAATATCATTATCTAATAGTATATGTCATTAAGAAGCTCAAGTACAGTTTAGTTAAGGGGCTAGCCTTGCTCCTTTTTCCCAAAACTCTTTCTGCACTTGACACACCACTAGTTGGGAATCACAAAAAACATGTAAAAAAAATTATCCCCATTTCCTTGGCAATCTTGAGTCCTGCTATTAAGGCTTCGTATTCTGCTTCATTATTTGTCATAGGAAAGTCAAGTTTTAGGGTGTAAGATATCAGATGTTCCTCAAAAGTGAAAAATACAACTCCAGCACTGGACTCCAACACTGGAACACCATTCCTTAGATGCACCATCACTATACATCTTCCACCTAGCATTTTTCTCAATGTTACTCCCTGGAATATCATTATGCATAGTCAACTTAGCTATAAAATCTTCCAAAGCTTGACCCTTTATAGCACTTTGAAGGTGATAGGTTATATCGTATTGGCCCAATTCAATGTTCAATTTCAATAAAATTCCAGAAGTCTTGGTAATTGCAAGACTTGGCGCAAAGGCTAGTCGGTAAGAACTTTGATCGGATAAGCTTGAAAGTAGGAACAGAGCTTCATTGAAGAGATCAACAGGCAGTATGCAAGCTTTTCCAGCTTCGAGTAATCTCTTTTTTCTCATGTCAATCATTTACTGATGTAAAAGACTGGTCGTTCTATGCGAGCTTCCACATATATGAGTGTGATGCTCAAAGCATGCACCAACACTGTGAGGTATATCAACAAGTCCTCGTCATCCATTGCCTTCGAGAGGATGAGGGGTCTCTCCAAATGATCTACCATTGCCTAGAATGCGTCTAAACACTCCTGCGTCCAAGCAAAGTTTCTTTTCCCTTTGGGATTTTTCCCTTCTTAATTACATCAAAAAATGGGATGCATTTTTCGATAGCTCTGGAGATGAATCGACTTATGGGCGGCGACCTTTTTGTTCAAGCTTTGGACCTCCTTAACTGTCTTCAAGTGTCCTTTGACACCTTTACCTTTTTGGATTGGCTTCAATCCTACAGGAATTTCGAATGAAGCCCAAGAATTTCCTTGACATAGTGCCAAAAGAGCATTTCAAAGGGTTGAGCAACATCATGTATTTTTGAAGAACGCCAAACATTTTTGTTAAATCGTCAATGTGATTTCCTGAACATCGTGACTTAGCGAGCATAGACTTCCATTTAATGCCCAATTTGATCTTTACACTTCTTATTCACCAACCTTTGATGAGTTGCTCTAGCAATCTTTAGTCTGAATGGCATAACCAGGTAGCAATATTGTCCTAGATTGGTTATAAAGCTGGCATGCTCTTAGTCCGGGATGTGCACTGGAATCTGATTGTATCTAGAGTACGCATCCATGAACAAAAGAAATCCATGTCCAGTTGTTAAGCCCACCAATTAATCAATCCTTAGGAGGGGGAAGTTGTCCTTTGTGCATGCCTTATTCAAATCTGAATAGTCGACGAATGTCCTCCACTTCCCATTTTACTTTTCACCAAGATCGGATTTGACAACCATTCTGGGTATAAGGCATCATGGACAAAGCCATTATACTTCAGGTTTTCCACTTCTTCTCTGAGTGCAGCGGATCTTTCTAGACCTAAGCTGCGGCACTTCTGTTTCACATAAATGCATTTAGGATTTATGGTCAATGCATGGCTCGCTATCTCCAACAAGATTCCTCATATACTAGAGTGCATCTAGGCGAATACATCTAGGTTCGCTCGGAGAATACCAACTAACTCCTTCATCATTTTTATGCCAAGCTATGAACCGAACTTTAAGACCTATGTCGGATCATCTGGGTTGATCGAAACATTAATTGTTAATTCGATGGGAGCCGCTCTTCCATCCAGTGGCTCTTTTACGCGTATCAATATCCTTATAGAACCGACTATGCTACATGAGCCAGAGTTCAGGCATTGGATGCTATGCAACCAAATCCTTAATGTAGAAACTCCCTTCTATACTTTTACCTTTCTCTCTTTGCTTCGCCTCCCTTAGCTCGACAACATAACATTCACGGTGAAGCTCTTAATCTCCGTATGCTATTCCCATACCACTCTCCTTAGGAAATTCAAGCATCAAATGCTAGGGAGCTATAGCTGCTCTGAATTTAGCCAGGTTTGGTCAGCCCAAAAATGCATTATAAGTAGAGTAAATATCCAGCACAACAAAAGGCATGATCCATGCTTGCCTGCGGTCTCCCTCTCCAAGCACCATCGGTAATTCCACATATTCGACTTGCTCTGTAGCTGTCCCGTTATATCCCTAAATCTGATATTTACATGATTTCAAGTCCTTGACCTCCTAAAGCATATGGTTATAGGTTTTTTGAATAGAATATTGACTGAACTCCCATAGTCAACTAGCACCTTTCATAAAATAACAAGGCCAATCGTGACCATTACAACCAACGGGTCAATCATTGGGGACTCCACCCCATCAACATATTTGTTTTACAAAAAGATGCCATCTACCATGGTTTTGAATTATTTCATCGAAGTTCCATCCTCTTTTGTCAAATGGCTCTCATTCTCAGCATGCTTCGAAGCATCAGCATACCTATCTATCTCATCCAAACTCCTATCAACTGGATGTGATCCACCAATGACTGTATTTATCACCAAATGTATTTCAAATCGCCTAGGGTCCTCACTACTAGGACCAGCTTTCTCCCGTTAGGAAGATGATCCAAGGAGGTTAGAATTTCCCGGCCTGCCATTTTGCGGGGATTTCACAAACCGTTTCAATTTCTTCTTTCGAATTACCTCCTCAATCATATCATGCAAGTGCTGCATTTATGTAACGTCCCTATCTTGAGGCCGAACCTAAGCACTACAGATGCTGCAGTCATCTATAGGATTAACTTTCGATGACAAAATACAATAATGCTAATGTTATCGATAATATAAAAAGCATATGAATAAGAAACAAAAATCATAGATTTCAAAAATAACCTTTCTGATTATATTTCACAAAATCATGTTTCACAATACATAATCCCAAATGTTTCCTAAACATTGAACAAATATAATTAGTAAAAAATACGCCAAGAGCAACATATGAAGATGCCCCGTTAGATGATCAAAGTGCTAAATAACAAAAACTATCTTAATATATCACATCGGAAATAAAAACACAATAACTTCTAAATTGCTAACTTCAGCCTCCTGCTCGTATCTGGAAGCTTCATCCATCCACCTACTAAAACCTACAAACCTCCACACTTAACCTACTTAAGTCTTTTTTGAGAACCCGAGAGTTTAAGGGAAAAAACATAAACTTCGAGTCAGACATAAAGCCTGTTGTGAATGATACTATGCATCTTGGTTATCTAATATTAAGTTAGACCACGCCGATTAGCGGAATGGTTTTCCTCTCACTAATATCCTTTTAAAAACTTTTCTTTTGCAAATCAAAATCCTGCAACCAAATTTTTTAAAGCAATAATAGCAATATCATGTATGCATACAAATCAGGTAATAAATGGACTATCTATCCGAACACTATAGTTTTGTTTGGTTAACTACTAATCTTTGGCTGATGTAGGCCTACCAGACAAATTAAATAAACAATCCAACTTCTGTTAGATACTCATCTGGATGGTCTGTCCTTAACTTACTTTCTCAGAATCAACTGATCCTAATGGTTTTGCGGGCTCACCAACAACCTATCCGTCTCCTCTATATATATTCCTTTCCCTATGTAACCATCATTTATATCTTACTTTTGACTAAACTCCACCCATTGGAATTTTGGACATACATAAGCTAGGGACTACTTGCTAAAGTATAGGGTATGACACAATACTAGTCCCATCTGGTATTCTAATATCTGAGTAATTTACTTAGGGTCACTACCTCATCAAATTTTTCCTAAAAACATTTTTTCAAATTAATTTGACCCTTTAAATCATACTTAAAGAAGGAAAATATATTCTATGCTTTACTCAAATCACTTTGCCATGTAATGTATATTTTACACAAAATATTCTTGATGAATACATTCGAAACCCTTTTTTAAAAGCTTTAAACAACCCTTTAGAAACCATTGAACTACTTTACTTTATAACCTTAGGCCGAAAGGCCGAAACATACCTTTCGAAACCATTCACAATAGACCTTTCAAAAAAATTGAAATTACCCTTTCAAAAGCTTTATAAAACCTTTGGACATCCTCTTTTCAAAACACTTCAAACATGCCTTTTGAAAACATCAGAAACCCACCATTTAAGTACCAAGTTAACCTTTCGAAAACATTAGGGAACCACACCTTTGAAACCTTTACCATATACCTTTCAAAAGCATTTAGTCCTTCTCATAAATCAAACCTTTCAAAAGCATTGGGTTCAATTAAAAACATATGGAACAACCTTTCGAAACCATTCAAAACCATTCCTTACGAAACCTTTGGTTTAGCTTTCAAAATCTAAAATGGGTCATAAAAGAACTAAGTTGAAAGCAATTTCCTAGGTAAAGAAGTGGATGATGTCAAAACCAACCTCTTCGAAATCATTGGAGAAGCGGCTCAGGGTTTAAAGTGAAAGAACCCTTTTAAAGGCGTTGCCTTGAAAGTTAAGATGCAGTAGTAGAGGCTTCAACCCTTTAGAAAGCATTTCCACTAAAATAAAGGCGCAACCTCCTTCAAAAACTTTCTTTAAAACATTGGACTAAGTTGA
Source organism: Allium cepa (assembly GCA_030765085.1). NCBI lineage: Eukaryota > Viridiplantae > Streptophyta > Magnoliopsida > Asparagales > Amaryllidaceae > Allium > Allium cepa. Next base: position 41,707,707 of record CM060946.1, read on the forward strand.
AAGCTATCTGATTCAAAAGCAAAGTAGGCGTCTAAAATAATATTTTTGACCTTATCTCAAAATCACAAGGCATTTGGATGTCATTTAATTCGTTTTTTAAGTTAAACCTTGTCATAAAATCTATATGAAAAAGCAAATATCATCAACAAGCATATATATCCATTTAAACAATCAAACATGGCAAGTCACTTAAAATTTTTTTTGGATCTCTACTGAAACCGAAAATAATAAAAATATGAGATGTAATCTATTATTTACCTTTGGCTTGTTGTTAAGGAGTTGAGATTTGATCTTGGATTAAGTTGATTAAGCTTCCTTCTTTTGATCCTAACTTTATCTTGTTCTTGCTTTCCCCATAATGGTGGCTGGCTTTTCTTATGTTTCGATTTTAGTTTGTGAATGTGTAAAATGAAGCAGTATGAGGGTTTAGGGTATATGAATGTAACTTATTCCTACTTTGCCCTTATCTATTTCATTTTAATCCCCTTTTAGTTCATTGTTCATTATACACGGCTACCCTCTATTAACACAAATTTCAATCCCTTAAAAATCACATTATTTCATTTAATTTAACTAATTAAATGTCCTGAATAATGTTAGTTAAAATTAGGGTCGTTACAGACTCCCCTTCTTAAATAATTTGATCCTCAAAATTTCGATAAAATACTTATCAAATCAGTCGTAAAGGTAAAACATACCATGAAACAAATCAAGATAAGCGTCTCTAATCCTGCTCTTAGTTTTTCAAGTACAGTCTCTCTCGTCGTTGCTCCATTGGACTTTAACTATTTTGTCTGTCTTGTTCCTTACCTCTTCTGTTCTCTTCTCCAGTGAGTATACGAACTGGCTTTCTAACTATAGTCAAATTCAATTCCACTATTAAGTCCTCCAACATAGTTAGTGCTACAATAGTCTATGTATCTCTAATATATATTCTTAGATGAGAAATATGAAAAATATCGTGGACTCCTTCCAAACTGTTAGGTAACTCAGCTCTATATGCGAACTTCCTGATCCCATCTACAATAGGAAATGGTCCAACGAACCTCGGTGCTAATTTCCCTGATTTCCTAAATCGAATTACACCTTTCATCATTGACACCTTGATGAAAACATGACCTCCAAATGAGAATTCCAAATCTTTCCATTTCTTATCGGCATAACTCTTCTGCTTTAATTAACTCAGTTTTCTCTGTAGCTTCTTTAACCAAATCTAGACCAAGAACCAACTTGTCCCTGGTTTCCAACCAACAAACAGAAAATTTTCATGGCCTTCCATACAAAGCTTCAAATGGTGCCATTCCTATGCTATTTTTATAATTATCATATGAAAATTCGATTAAGTGTATATGGTCTTCCCATGATCCCCCAAAATCTAGCACACAAGCTCATCTGTCTACGAATGGTAAGTGGTACTCATCTTGATCTAGGTACCTAAAATCTCCTATAGATACTTCCAGAACTTTCTAGTGAATAAGGAATCTCTATCACTTACTATACTATTAGGAATTCCATGAAGTCTAACTATATTCTTCATAAATAACTTAGCTAATACAAGTTCTATCCTGGTTGACTTGAATGGAATGAAATGGGCGCTCTTGGTTAACCTGTCCACAATGACCCATATACTTTCATTTCCTCTATTACATATAAGCAACCCGTCAACAAAATCCATTAACATAGAATCCCATTTCCATACTGGAACATCTAACGGCTGAATTAACCCACTTGGTTTCTGATGTTCGGCTTTTGCCTATTGACAGTTCAAACACTTGGTTTCATCCACAAACCATCATCTCTTTTCATACCTTTCCAAAAGAAACTTCTTTTCATGTCCTGATATATCTTAGTTCCTGCTTGATGAATGGTGAACTTCGAATGATGGCATTCTTCTAAAAATCCCTTCCTAATGTTTCCTACATTTGGAATACATAATCGTCCTTTCTTCCTCAACCATCCATTTTGGTCAAGATTGAAATCATTCAAGTCATCGCTCTCTGTTCCGTCCCTTAACTTTCTGGTCCATTCAACTAGTAATGGATCCTCCTTCTTCTTAGAAGTAATCTTTTCGATCATCACCGCCGAACTTCTAAACATGACAACATAACTGTTTCCTTACTAGATCTAGCTTCAGATCTCCACTGTATTCTGCATGTTGTCAACGCTTCCAAATCGTTCCACTCAGCTATTATTGCCAACATTGCATTCTGATGTTTTCTATAAGTGCATCTGTAACCTTGTTGTCTTTTCCTGGTGTATACTCAATACTAAAGCAATAAGTGGCTAAATACTCTAACCACCTCTGATGTCTCATATTCAACTCCTTCTCGGAGAATAAGTACTTCAACGACTTATGATCCGTATACAAATCAAATCTTTCTCCCAATAGGTAATGTCTCCACACCTTTAGTGCAAAAATTACCGCAGCTAATTCCAAATCATGCGTTGTATATGTAACTTCATGTGGTTTAAGCTATCGAGAGGCATAGGCAACCACTTTACCTCTTAACATTAATACAGCTCCTAAGCCTGTTCCATATGCATCCTTGTACACCACTAAGTCTTGATTCCCCTCTGGAACAACCAACATAGGTGCATTCGTTAATAAGTGTTTCAACTTCTGGAATGCCTCCTCGCACTTATCGATCAAGCCAAACTTCATATCCTTTTGCGTTATCTTGGTCATTAGTGCCACTATCCGCGAGAAATCCTTAATGAATCTCTGATAATACCCAACTAATCCAAGAAAAATCTTTATCTCGATCACCGTCTTGGGTTTCTTCCAATTATTCACCGCTTTGGTCTTAGTCAGATCTATAGAAAACCTTTTCTCTGAAACTACATGACCAAGAAACTTCACTTTTTTCTTCCAAGAATGACACTTCGAAAACTTCGCATTCAGTTGATACTGCCTCAACGTCTCAAGCACCACCCTAAGATGAACTTCATGTTCTCTTATATCTTTAGATTATATCAACATATCATCTACGAAAACCAACATGAACCTATCCAAGTGCTCTTGGAAAATTTGGTTCATAAAATCTACAAATATTGATGGTTCATGAATTAGTCTGAACGACATTGCTAACCATTTGTCCGATCCATATTTGGTTCTAAACACCGTCAAAGGAACACTATCTTCTACCAATCTAAGCTGATGGAATCCTTTCGCCAAATCGAATTGGAAAAGTATTTTGTCTCCACTCAACTGGTCGAAAAAATCATCAATTCTAGGTCACGGATATCGATTCTTTATCGTCTTCTCATTCAACTTACGATAATCGATACATAACCTTAAAGATCCATCCGGCTACTTCACAAACATTGCAGTTTCTTCCCAAGATGAACTGCTTGGTCTAATTAAATTCTTTCCTACCAAATCCACCAACTGCACCTTGAACTCCTTCATCCCGTTAGGTGTCATTCTGCATGGCGGTCTACTTATCGATTTTGCTCCTGGTACTAAATCTAGTTGAAACTCAATAGCTCATTTCAGTAGCATTCCTATTGCAAGTTCAAATACATCTTTGATTTGTCTAATAATGAAAACTTGATTCAACTCGTCTTCTACCTCCATAACACTAACAAAGCATCAACCTAAAAACTAGGGTTTTCTATGGAGTATAGGGTTCGATCTCTACAGTCAGGGTGTCTAGGTGATATTTTTCTATCTTGGAAAAATATCCTAGCATCGTATTTACTTAACCACTCCATACCCAAAATAATTTCGGGCCCTACGTAATCGAATACATGCAAATTGCAAGCAAATATATAACCTAAAAATTAAAATTCTAAGTGGTCACATCAAATCCCAAGAGTCGCATAACCTCCTATCAGATTTGCAACCCTTAAGGAAGTAACTAGGTATAAGGGTTCTAGGTTAAGCTTATCTACCCAATAATGAGATATAAAAGAATGAGATGCACCGGTACCAAATAAAATGCTAACTGACATACCATGAATCATAATCGTACCTCCCAACACAACATTTCCCTTTTCCTCTGTAGTTAGCCTCGAGGTAGTTGGCTCTAATGCAAACTTTGCCCCTTCCATCCTTGGCTGGCTCCTTGCATTGGTTCTTATAATGTTCAATTGATCCAAGTTGAAGCATCTAATATTCTTTTTCCAGATCACCTTCTTTCCGTCTCTTGAGCGACATTCATTTGTGAAATGCCCTTTCTTGTCACATTTATAACAAACAACCTCTGCCTTTCCTTTCTTAGCAGCCCAACCTTTCCGAGCTCCTTTCTTGTGGAAAACTTTCTTTTCTGACTCTGCACACCTTGAACTTTCTTTGCTTTATTTCTTTCAAGAAAAGCAAGCATCTCTTCATCCCTCAAGGCCATCTCAATAACAACATCACATGGATCACTAATGTACAGTAATGTGGCCTTACCAAGCTCAAGCTTCAATCCCCGAATGAACTTCTCATACCTCTTAATAACAGTATCAACCGTAGCGTAGCCATATCTTTCTAGCTCCTTAAATCCGATTGCATACTCAAGCACAGTCATATCTCCCTGCTCCAACTCAACCAACTTCCTAAGCAGAGTGGACATAAACCTCTCTTCAAACCTTCTTTTGAACTCAGTAGTAACACCCCATATTCTTGGTAACATCATTTAGGATATTTAATTAGTTAAATTAAATTAAATAATGTGTTGATTATGGATTGAGATTTGTGATTAGAGATTAAGGGTAGTCGAGCCATGCTAATGAATGAATAAATGACTAATATTGGATTAAGTGTTAGGAAATAAGGCAGGGAGAAATGGAAAATAGGAGGGGCTTATACCCTAAACCCTTAGGAAATGGAAAACATATGCTCATTTCATTTACTCTCAAAAAAATACACTAAGGCTGGCCACTATTTTCAATCTCAAGAGAAGATAAAGCTAGGTTTTTCAAGAGGTAGAATCAAACCAATTAATCAGGATCAGATCTCACATCCTAATCACAAAGCTAAGGTGGATAATGACTACATCTCACTTTTCTATGTTTTTTCGATTTTAAGATGAAATTCAAGTTTATCTTGCATGATTGAGCCATGATTTTGAAGAGCAAAATGTTTGTTTATACAGGTTGACAATTTATGCATGTTCATATGGATTTTGTAATATGTTTTGAAGTGAAAAACCCTATTTAATTACATCCAAATATCTTGCGATTTTAGATATAGACTAGAAATGTTATTTTAGAGATGGGCTTCAATGTTGATAATTTTTTGAATTAATATTGATTTTATATTAAATTTGTAGTGAAGAAAACGATTTATTGGGTTATAAAGTAGTTGCGGTTAAATGAAGATTTATTTGGGTTTGAAATTTATATATGTTAGGAAACATATTTAATTGGATTTTTTGGTATTTTTGTAGAATTTTCCAAAGAGTTTTGATGAATATATAAAATTATTTAAGGTATGAGACGTAAATGTTTTATATATTTAACTAAGGAGAAGGGGTATTTTGTAAATAATTTAAATAAATAAGTTCTAGAATTATGGCAGTACTTTTAGAAGAAAAATTAGTAACTAATAAGAGTTTGACAAACATGGAAGGTTAGTTAAAAAGTTTACTTAAAAAGGTTTTAAATCAAAAATTCATGTTAAAAGCGTGTTTCACCCAATTTGGTTCCGCCCAGGTAGCTTTTGACTCAGACCCTTCGCCACCTTCCTTAGACTAATGCACATAGTATCAACTTGTTGGTACATAGTGAATTGGACAAAAGCAGAAGGTAGGAGTCAAACCAAAGGGGTTCTGAAGGGGGTTGAAGCGCCTTTATATTTTAAAAGAGAAAAGTGCTTGCTTTGCTTTCGATTAAGATGCTTTCGACTTAGTTGGCTTCCGACTGGGTCAATTGATTTAAAAAAAGATTTTAAGGTTGCGCCTATGTTCTAAGTAATAACTTCCAACTTAGTGCTCTTAACTAAGTTAATGGTTTTGAAGTATTTGTACCCTTATTTTTAAATGATAGCTTTCGACTATGTCAAAGCCTATACTTTCGCTTCCTACCTTTCGAAAAAGAGCTTTCAAAGGGGTCGGTTTTGTTTTATGAAAACCCTGTTGCTTCTCTAATGTTATCGAAAGGGGATGATTTCAACACCATCACTTTCTTACTTAAGTTATAGCTTTCGAAAGAGATAGCTTTCGACCTTATTGCTTGTGACCTTGAGTGATTTTTAAAGAATATTCCAATGGTTTCGAAAGAGAATGGTTTCGACTTAAATGATTTCGAAAGGTGTTTTTCCACATGTTTTAAATTGAACCCAAGTGCTTTTGAAAGGTTTGAGTTTTAAAGGTTATGCTTTCGAAAGGTTTTGAAAATGTTTTCAAAGAGGTGGTTCTCCAAAGGGTCTCAAAGAAGATGAAAGGAAGTGTTTTCCAATACTTTCGAAAGGTCTAAAGGAAAGGCTTTTCCAATGGTTTTGAATAAGTTTGAAGGAGAGGTTTTTCTATAGTTTCGGAAGGCAATGTTAATGGTTTTAAAGAGAGACATCGTTTTAGCTTTCGAAGGAAAAAGGGATTTCAACAGTTTCATAAGGTTATATAAATGGTTTCGAAAGGAAGGTATGGACATTCGGCCTAGATAAAAGAAAGGGTTTTACATGGTTTTGAAAGGGGTACTTTCAATAGGTTCGAAAAGGGTACTTTCAATTGTTTAAAGGTTTTCAAAAATTTGAGTAAAGTATATATAGCATGGTAAGGCGAATTTGAGTAAAGCATAGAAGATAATGTTTTCCTTGTTTAAGTTTGGTTTGAAAAGGGCTTTAAATCAATTTCAGATGAAAAGGTTTTCAAGGAAGATTGTGGCAAGGTATCCCTAAGTGAAATGACTCTGATATTAGAATACCAGATGGGACTGGTATAAGGTCGCCCCCTAAACATTCGCTATTAGCCTTAGCAAATTTTAGTCCAAAATTCTAGTGTCTAGGGCTTTGTCACAGGTAAGACTAAAATGATTGTTGCACACACAAAGGAATATATGATGTATACAAATAGGTTATTGGCGAGCTCATAAAACCATTAGGATCAGGTGACCTTGGGAGATGTTAAGGACAGATAGTCCAGAAGAGAAGTATTTAACAGATAGTTAAGGGCAGAACCGCCAAGAAGATGTGTCTAACAATTGTTAGATTATTTTTTTATTTTGTCTAGTAGGCCCAAGTCAGCCAAAGGTTAATAGCAAGTCAAGCAAAACTATAGTGTTTGGATAGATATTCCGTTTGTTACCCGATATATATATATATATATATATATATATATATATATATATATATATATATATGTATGTATGTATGTTTACATAATGATCTTTTACAGTTTTAACCTATTTTGGTTGCATGACAAAGGTTTGCAAAAGTTATGTTTTAAAAGGATGCCAGTGAGGGAAACCCGTTCTGCTAAGCGACGTGGTCTCACTTAACATTAATAACCGAGGTGTATATTATTATTCACATAAGGCTTTATATCCGACTCGAAGTTTATATTTTCCATTTAAACTGTTGGGTGCTCAAAATTGATTTTAGTAGGCCGAGCATTAAGGTTTTTTCAGGTTTTAGTAGGATTACAAACAAAGCTACCAGAGGCGAGCAGGAGGCTAACATATTTCTATTAGGAGTTGTAGTTCTTTGTTTTGTTGTTTATTTCCACTGTGAATGTATGTAGTCAGTTATGACTATATGACTCTGATCATCCAAGGGGGCATCTTCATATGTTGCTCTTGGCATATTTTTTAATAAGTATATTTTGTCATTTCCTGGGAAACGTTTCAGATTATGTAAATCTAAATATGGAACATCTATTTTAAAATGTAACGGAAAAATGTTATTTTGAAATCTATGATTTGTTTCATGTTCAAGTACTTTTGATCTAATAACATAGTCGTATTTAGTCGTCGAAAGTTAATACTACAGACGAATGCAGCATCTGCAGTGCTTAGCTTTAGGCCTATAGATGTGGATGTTATATAAGCCCAAGTCAAAGTCTCCTCATTAACTCCAGCAGTAACACTATTCCACTAATATAGTGTTGCTTCTTGTAGCTGTCTAGAAGTGAGTCTCCTCTTCTCCTCATCATTGAGCCCCAAATTAGCGAAAATCCTCTCGCAATGAAGTAAAAAATTCTCCATTTCAATTGCATCTTCTGTACCAATAATCGGCTTTTCTCCCAGCCGAACATATTCTCTACTTAAAACAGCATAGTTATTCACCACCAGAGCTTCTTGGTTTCCTCCTCCAACTACTCCAACAGCAACTCCCGCTTGCATCATGTTTACAAAGAACTGATACATTGCTCCCATGTCAACTTGTGGAATTCCAGCACCCACATTTGCAGCTTATGCCTAACTTAGGTTCCTTTTGGTATTTATTCTGTCATTTCCATTAGTTATGGTTCTTCCCTTACCAAGGTTAACTCTTCCACTTCTAGCATCCATATCTACATTCGAGCCTTTGTAAGGTACATAAGAATAGCCTAATAGAGATGGAAGTATAGAAACAAAATGTATTTTTATATATAGCAAATACAAATGCGTTACTATAGCATTATTCCATACCCCTATCTTTTCTCCAACTCCTTAGGATTATGTTTTCAAAATCATTTTAAGTTTAAAGTTTCTCACAAACTTATGATTTAATACCAAGTTGTAACATCCCCTATTTTGAGGTCCGAAACTAAGCGCTATAGATGCCGCATTCATCTATAGTATTAACTATTAGTGACAAATTCGATAATGTTAATGGTATCCATAATATCAGAAGCAAAACAAAATCATAGATTTAAGAAACAAATTTTTTGATTACATTTCAAAAAATCATGTTGTACATCCAATTACATAATCCCAAATGTTTTCTAGGTATTGAACAAATATAATTATTACAAAATACGCCAAGTGCGACATATGAAGATGCCCCCTTCGATGATTAGAGTACTAAATAGGAAAAAACTGTCTTAATAGATTACAGTGAAAATAAAAACATTATAACTTCTAAATAGCTAACTTCAGCCTCATGCTCGTCTTCGGAAGTTGTTTTCTTCCACCTACTAAAACCTGCAAATCTCAAATCTCAACCTACTAAAATCAAGTTTGAGCACCTAAGAATTTAAGGGAAAAATCATAAATTCATGCTAGACATAATGCCTGGTGTGAATAACACTGTACATCTCGGTTATTTGATATTAAGTGAGACCATGCCGCTTAGAAGAATGGGTTTCCCTCATTAATAACCTTTTAAAAACTTATCTTTTGGAAATCAAAACCCCGTAGCCAAACTAGTTAAAACAATAATAGCAATATCATGTATGCATAGAAATCAAGTAATAAGTGGGCTATTTTTACGAACACTATAGTTTTGTTTAGCTAAGTACTAACCTTTGGCTAACTCGGAACTATTAGAAAAATTAAAGAAATAATCTATCTTCTGTTAGATACTCTTCTGGATGGCCTGTTCCTAGCTTACTTCTTTCAGGATCAACTGATCCTAATGGTTTTGCAGGCTCACCAATGACCAATCCTTCTCCTTTTTATATATTCCTTTCCCTATGTAACCAACATGTAAGTCTTACCTGTGACTACGCCATAAACATTGGAATTTTAGACATATATTAGCTAGGGGCTATTAGCTAAAGTGTAGGGCACGACCACCTACCAGTCCCATCTGATATTCTAATATCTGAGTCATTTACTTAGAGTCATCTACCCCTTCAAATTTTCCTTGAAAACATTTCCTTCAAATTGATTTAACCCTTTAAATCATAGTTAAACAAGGAAAATATATTTTATGCTTTACTCAAATCACTTTGCCATGTTATATATACATTACACAAAACATTGTTGATGAACACATTCGAAACCCTCATTTAAAATCTTTAAACAACCCTTTCGAAACCATTTAAAGTACCCCTTTCGAAACCATTGAACTACTTTACTTTATTACCTTAGGCCGAAAGGCCAAAACATACCTATCGAAACCATTCATAAAAGAACTTTCGAAAACATTGTAAAATATTTGGACATCATCTTTTCAAAACACTTTAAACATGACTTTTGAAAACATTGGAAACCCTCCATTTAAACTCCAAGGTAAACCTTTCGAAAACACTGGAGAACCACTCCTTCAAAACCTTTAACATATACCTTTCGAAAACATTAATCCTTCCCATAAATCAAAACCTTTCGAAAGCATTGGGTTCAATTAAAAACATGTGGAACAACCTTTCAAAACCATTCCTTTCAAAACCTTTGGGTTTAGCTTTTAAAATCCCCAAAGGGTCATAAAAGAACAAAGTCGAAAGCAACACTTTCGAAAACAATTTCCTAAGTAATAAAGTGGATGTCCCTATACCAACCTCTTCGAAAGCATTGGAGAAGCGACTTAGGCTTTAAAGCAAAGTAACCTTTCGAAGGCATTGCTTCGAAAGGTAGGATGCAAAGTAGACACATTTCCTTTTAAAAGAAAAACAACGTTTCGTCCCCATCGGAACCCTTGTTTTGACTCTATACCTTTCATCTATTCTCCAATTCACTATGTACGAAGGCTTTTGGTACCATGTGTATTGGTTTCAACAAGGATGAGGGAGGAAGTATGAAGTCGAAGGTAGCTGCTGAAAGTGGCGAAACAGCAAAACCTTATAAAAATTGATTTTTGACTTTATAAGTAATTTCTTTTCAACTAACCTGCTTTGTATGTCAACATATAATTGGTTGCTAATTTCTTTTCCAAAATCTTTTCTAAAAGTGCTATCAAAATTTAGAATTAAACAATTTATAACTTTTACAAATTGTGTCTTCTCCTTTTATAAACATATAAAATATTTAAGTCCCATACCTCAAATAATTTTATATACTTATTAAAAAATTTAGGAAAATTCCCCAAAAAATCCAGTAAATCACTTTTATATATTTTCTAACATATTTAAATTTCTTACCCAAACTTAACATAAAATAGCCGTAATTAATTTAAACCCAAAATAACCATTTTTCCACTTTAAAATTCATAATAAATCCATAATAATTCAGAAAACTATGAAATTTGAATTCTATCTCTAAAATATTATTTCTGATCTTATCTCAAAATCACAATGCATATATATGTAATTTATTTGGTTTTTTAAGTTAAACTTTATCATAAAATCTATATGAAAAAGCAAATATCAGCAACAAGCATATATATCCATTTAAACAATGAAACATGGAAAATCATTTGCAAAATTTTTTTGGATCTCTACTAAAACCAAAAATAATAAAAATATGAGATGTAACCTATTATTCACCTCTGGCTTGTTATTAAGGAGTTGAGATTTGATCTTGGATTAAGTTGATTAAGCTTTCTTCTTTTGACCCAATCTTTATCTTCTTCTTGCTTTCTCCCTAATGGTGGCTAGCCTCTCTTATGTTTGATTTTAGTTTGTGAACGTGTAAAATGAAGTAATATTAGGGTTTATGGTATATGAATATAACTTATTCCTACTTTATCCTTATCTATTTCGTTTTAAATCTCTTTTAGTTCATTGTTAATTAGGCATGGCTACCCTCTATTAATACAAATCTCAATCCTTTAACCATTTACATTATTTCATTTAATTTAACTAATTAAATGTCCTAAATAATGTTAATTAAAATTAGGGTCATTACAATTTATTATCATTATCACCATGCGTCTCTTAGAACCTGTAGAACTTGCCAGATTTCTTCTCCTTCTCGATCGACTCTCTAGGAGATGACTTCCTGTACTGCTCGGTAACTTGAGTTGCCGGATAGATGTTCTTGATTGAGTTATTGAGTTCAGTATAATTATCATACATATGAATCTTGGGATGATTCCTATTATTAGGCTTTTGCTTTTTGTCCACACTATCATTCTATTTCTGACCACCTCTCTTATTTCCAACGTCTACATCCACTTTCCCAGAAATTCCTCTGAACTATTTAACACCAATGTTGCTTTGTTTCACTTCAACTGAACTCCAAGCCTCTCCTCTTCGAGGTTGATTGTGTGCCTCCTTAAGATGCAAAAACTGATCACCCTTTCTATGGAAAATATCTCATCGACAGGGTCTTCATTTCCAACCATATCCCGAAGTTGGTGTCGGGATGAATCCCTATAATCAGTGCCATCAATACTATGTCATCATTGGGATTTGTTATTTCTGTCACAACTATATAAAACCGATTCAGTAAATCCTTTAATGACTCTCCCACTCCCTAGAAGAGGTTTGATAATGACGTCACATTTTTGGACATGCAGGTTGTAAACAGAATTGCTTTAGAAATTTTCATAACAACTTAGTGAAAAACAATATGGATCTCAAAAGGAGCCAAGTGAACCACATCATCGCTACCACTTCCATAAAAATTGGAAAACAACAACATCTTACGGCATCAGACACTCTGGAAGAATCCATATACCATTACTTCAAAAGTTTTACTTTGGATCTGTTATTCCACCATATAGTGGCATTGTCGATATTACAAACCTCCATGGATACTTCACATGCAGAATGTGCTTAGTAAACAGATTTTGGCTAGGAGAAGTAACTCATTCATCATTGCTTCTAAATTGGTTTTTTAACCACAAGTCTCTTGAACATGTCTTCTAAGTACTCCGGGTCTACAAGTTCAACTGAATGACGGTAATCAGGGACTGCCCGAGTGTTCGGCCTAGCAAACGCTCTCGGGTAGGCTCTTGATACCTAAGCTCTCTAGACACTAGGAAATCCATTCTTCCAACAGTCGTCCTTTTTTTATCCTTGTGCATTTTATTATTAGCAGCAACTCGATGTTCCAAATTCTGACCTTCAACAGCATGTCCAGAGGCCAAGTCCATGTCACACACCAGAGGCCGACCTCCAGAGATAGCATAAGCTGAACCGGTACAGATCCATACTCTTGGATCAGTACTGATCCACGGTTCTTTGCTGAGGGTCGGTATCTTCTCTTGATATGAAGTCTAGCTGTGTTTGGAATGCTCTTCTTCCTTTTATCTCTCCGTCTTTTCTCAAATAAAGAGGAACTTTTAGATTCTGATTCGAACGGTGTTAAATCTATCATTGTTCTTCTATGACTGTTTTAAGTATCATTCAATGGTCTTAACCTCTACTGCATCTATTGATTCATCTCATTGACTCTCTAGGAATTTGTCCTCCATCTACTTTATCATGCAATACATTTCCACTTTAGTCACAACATTATTTGGATTCTGGATCTCTGGTTGTGTTTGCTAGACAGCTTCATCTTCGTGCTAAGGATCTTGATTCTCAGCATCAATAACAGCTCCGGATTTGTCGAATGCTCTCTCCTTTGGGCTAAGGGAAATAACTTCTAGTAGATTGTTGAAAACCTAAATAGTAGAACTGTAAGGTTGAAAAAATAGATCTACCTATTGCATCAAAGAAATCCAATAGTAGACTTAGTTCCAAATAGCTTGAGAATATTGTTTCTCAGTGAAAGCAACAAAATGTTTGAACCAAAAATGGCACAAACATCGAGAAGACTATGTAGAGAACAAAAAGTGAAGAAAGTGAATAAAAAATAAACAAGGAAAGAACGCAAAAAATTTATAGTGGTTTGGATAATCTTGGCCTACGTCCACTAAGTGATTTTTATTGCTTTATGGATTGGTATAAATGCATGGGTGATTATAAGAAATTAGAGTAGAGAAAGCAAGAGATAAAAAGATCCTTTGAAATGACCCCCACCCTACTATTTATAGATTAGAAACCTTTAAATCCCATCCAAATGATCTCTACCTTGTTTTCTAGCCACAGACCAATTCTCCAGGTGGATAGCTCAGCAAAAGTCACAGATCAATACCGATCCAACTTCTTGGATCGATACTGATCCATAATTTCTCTATTGGATGGTTTCAATATTCTTGCCTTGCCTTGATTTGTTGTTAGCTTCGTGATTCCATAGTGGTTTGCAACGTTTCTAGCTTGTTTCTGAGCTCAAATGGTGGCTCCATCGAGAAGTAGAGTTGCTGATTCAAGTGCTCATGGAGATCGATAGAGAATCGTATGGGATTAACAAAACAACACTCGAATTAGGCTTCTTGCATCATGTAAAGTGTATAGGCAGAAGTTGGGCAAATTTGGATGAAGGATAGATCGACACTGATCCAAATACCTATCCACCACTTTGGTGGATTCGGTCTTTTGGTTTTTTGGGTTGGTTTACCTTTTGTCTTGCGGTTTTGTTTGTACTTGGTTTTTGGACCCTTGGGCCATCTCTTCAGGCATCCCGCCTTGATAGTTTCCAAGTTTGATTTGTCTAGTTTGTTTGAATATTGCCTAGTCAAAAGGCTAGATAACATTGTTAAACCAAGGACTTTGTTTTTTTTAATACAAAGTTAAATATGAATCATATTTGAATTTTGACCATTACCAAATTGCATAAGGCCAAAGTGATATAGTTTTGTTGAAGAGAATCAGTGTTAAAAATTGTCATTAATGGATAACGATTAGTAATGTAAAATTAGATTTACCAATGGAAGGTAAGTGATAAATTTGGCCATAATATTACACCACCTATGAAGTGACGTGTGAACATTAATATTCGAATTGTTCAATATTAATCGCTGACCAAATTTACACGTAAGACTCACACAACCAAAACGTTGAATACTCTTGTTACTAATTAATTTAATTAAATTATAATTGTTATAAATTAATTAATATTTATGAAATATTAATTATACTTTTTATTTGATGTGTATTTAACAATATTAAGTTGTGTGCCTATAATCGTTATATAAACACTAATCGATATGCGATATCGTTACGCATTCAAATTAGATTTAATTACAATGAATATTATTCGGGTGTGAAATAGTTTTAAGGCCCAATTGGGGCTTGCTTTAGTTGGCTATAGGGTTGCAAGTTGAGGTTGGCCATATGTTGGTTTAGAGGTAGGAATTTTGAATTCAAAAGGAGAGAACTAGTGAGAAAAATCAAGGATTTGGATCCTTATTTTTCTTTCTTATTTCTCCTTTATTTATTCCCTCTATCATTGAATTCACCTAAGATTCTTGACTTCTTCTTTTTTCTTCTCACATCGGGGTGCCATCACCCTATAACGAACCTAAAAATCCAAGCACCAACTCACATCAATTTGATTTTATTCGGTCGTTAGTGGTAAGGCAATTTAGAAATTAGCAACTTGGGGATTGAGATTGGATTCAAGAAGCCTATTTCTTCGTTTCAAAGTGCAAATTTTGGGCTTTGGTGAAAGGTACTTGGCTGATATATTATTATAAAATAATTTTATATATTCATTGTTCCATATGTTGCGAGTTAGAAATATCATGAATTGATACATCAATAAATTGCCACATGCTGATAGTTCTATATGTATATATGCATGTGTGTGTATAATATTTTATGCATACTTGTATGATGCTCATGGCCAAAATAAAAAAATGATTAAAATAATATTATGAAATGATTTTATGAATTAAATCTAAACACAAAAGCATTAAATTATATAACCAATATATTTTTAATTTTATAAAAAAATTTCATACCTTAAAGGCTTTCAGCTTTAATAAAAAAATTAACTTTTTTGTATATCTATTTTATGAATATATAAATAAATACTATTATTTAGTTCAAAATTTGTTATATAAATAAATGTATCTGTGTATATATATATTTATCAATAATATAAAATATTTAACATTTTATATAAGTGGAAATTAGCCACAAGAGCCTCTTTAGCAAGTGGAATTAGTTTCTAGGACACACGACAGAAATAATTACTTTCAAGGGCAAAACATAAAATAATTAGTTTGTAGGGCCTAAAACCTATGAAATTATGTCCTTGAAAGTAATTGGACTTCTGACCTTGTCCTTGAAAGTAATTATTCTACTGACTTTGGCCTTGAAAGTAATTTCTTTGAATGTGTGTCCTAGAACTAATTGGACTGCAAAGTTTGTCCTTTTGGTGAAATGCCCTTTATATAATCTAAAATATATGTTATGGTTTCAAAAATGATTTTTTTGATTTTTTATTAATCCTGTATGGTTTTAATTAATTATAAGTTTTAATTAATAAATTATTTGAAACCAAAAATTAAATAGAATAAAAATATTTTTATTCTTTGGCCAACAGAAGCAACGTAATTTATATTTAATTATAAATTTTTATTATATATATGCATATAATTTTAACTAATTTTATGTTTATACATAATATACAATTAGATTAATAAATATATAACATTTTAGATTTCATATTACAAATATTCTAAATTATTTTACAAAATAATATTTAAAATAATTTTATAATTTACTTATATATATTTATATGTGTGTATGTGTGTATATGTATGTATATGTATTTTAATAATACATATGTGTGAATAATTTATAACCAATATTTTATAATAATTATATAATTATATTATATATAAATATATACAATATTGTAATGCATACATATGTATATATATACATACATATATTTAGACAATTTATTTGTATACACGAGGGGCTAATATGTCCGTTGTAGCATAAATCCAGACATCTAAACATCAGCGTGTCGAACCATGCACACTATATGATCGATGTTGCACGTGCACATACACACATGTGTGTGTATGATGCCATAAAATAGTAAGGGACTATTCAATCCTGCTTGCCCTGTAAAAAATATAATACAAACATATTAAATAATACTTTATTTATAAATTTAAATAAAATATTGATTTCATTTAATGGAAAATTTTGAAAAGTTTTAATTAAATTTAGACTTTCATATGTCCATTAAAGATCCAAATATGTTAAATAAAATTAAAATTTACCAATTGTCATACTGCATGCTAGCCAAGGTCCAACATATGAAAAATATTATATGTAAGATCCTTATATAGAAAGTTTTAAATGCCAAGTTAATTATGTAAGGTTTTGACATATGTATGTATGATGTGTGTATGTATATGTAGAAACTTTATATCATGGGCCACGTGTGGAAAACTTAAAGTTTAATGTTTATAAAAAGAAACTTATAAAGCCAAATTTCAGCACTTCATCAAATATTTAAAATTATTATATATTATATTTTTATAGATAATCTACAAGGCAATTAAAATATATATATATATATATATATATATATATATATATAAGTGCTTCGAATATGAATAGTAATTATGCATCCCAATATACACTCTTGTATATATTACACCATGTTATATTTAGTTGAATCATCATGATATATTTATATGTCTTCTCTAATCATGTCATCCATTTACTATTCACAATCTATATGTTCATGTGACCTTTCTTATAGCCAAAAGTGATAAATGTAACTCCAAATTAGTTGCATAGTTGTCATATTTATGATAAATTATGTTGTTTTAACAATTTGAACCTTCACAAACCTAAATGATAGAACATAAACATCTAACCAAATTACACACACATTATATATATATATATATATATATATGTATATATATATATGTATATAGTTGTGTGTGTGTATTTATGCGTGTGTTGTGTGTATGAATATGAGGGATCACATTTATAATATATTCAAATGTGATATGTGTCATTGTGTTATTATGTTTTTCATGAATACACAAACACACATAAGATACATTCAAAACACATATTAATTCAAACATTGTTAATATGGTTAATTGTAAGTAAATATAAACCAATGTTATATCAAATATGATTTTATTAAGTAAATAGATAGGACCTAATAAAACATATTTGTAACAAGCGCATCTTACTTAATATTTATCTTAAAATTGTTTAAGATGAATAAAATAAATTTTGAATTTTAAAGTGATTTGATTAAATAGTTAACTAAATTAATAAAATTAATTTAATTAAATATGTTTTAAATTATAATATTCATAAGAATATTAACTATGTTAATTAAACTATAAATGTTACAGATAAATTAAACTTGTGTAATATGCATGTGAAATATAAGTGGAACTGTAAGACACTTAACTTAGGTCTAAGAAATGAGTACTTTCATATTATACATATACCATGATTTCAGATTTGTTTGACACTTGAGTCATGAGGCTATTTCATAAGAAATTTATTATTCCTTAAATCGATATCACTCAAGCTTGTATGCTGTTATCTGTGTTTTTAACAGCAGAATCCAAAAGAATTTGGAACAACTCGATCGAGTCAGAATAACTCAAAAGCCAACCAAAAAGACTATAACAACAAGCCAAAGGACATCAGAAGAGAATAGGTTGAAATTCTATAAGGAAATGGATTGCTAGCGATCCATAGCCTTGGATCGCCAGCGATCCATAGCATCTACTCATGAGTCCATTAACCTTCTTGCATCATGCTATAATATGTGTTCTAGGAGCATTGGCTGGGTTTGAGGAGATTTTGAGTTAGTTAAATCGAGAAACAAGCATTCGTTTAGTCTAATCAGCAACCAAATACAATTGTCAAGCAAACCGTCATCAAAATAAGGGAAGGTGCTACGAGACTACATGAACAACATTAACCCAAGATAATAAAGGTAATCCAGAAAGAAAAGTCCAAAATCAGGCTAAGTATATGGATCACGAGCAATCCGTATACCATGGATCACCAGCGATTCATACTATTTCACCAGTCATCGGTGGTCTTCATGGCGCAAGGCAAGGAAAAATGCTAAGGCGTTGGCTCGCCTATGAACCAATCCTATGGATCACTAGCGACCCGTAGCCTATGGATCGCTAGCGATCCATCCTTTTAGCTCGGGTCACGATGTAACTTCCAGTGTGCCTTCCTATGTTAGTCTGCAAGCACGTGGCAAGCAGTTTTGGCCCAGTAGCTCTCCAACCTCTACAAATACAATGATGCCTACAACACAAACGAGATCTTCTTTCAGACTGACTGTTGAAACTCTGCATAAATCTTCCTTCACTCTTCTCCTTCCTTACAACGGTCATCCAATGGGTTCACTGTGATTCTCCAATGAACTCTAACATTAGGGACTTGATCTAACCAGGTATATTCAAAAACTTTGTAATCCGATTAACTTTGTAACAGCAATTAGCCAATAATAGAAAAATATAAATTGGATGTAGGCTTCATTAATAGCCGAACCACTAAAAAAATCTTCTTGTCTTCTTCCTATTTTCGATCTTTTACATTTTTTCTCTATATTATTGCTCTGTAAGAACATGACTGGTGCTTTCACACTAAATACAAGGTATTGATCCATTTTAACATTTTGGTGCTTTCACCGAGAACCCAACTTAGGGTCCAGATCTAGCTATCTACTTTGGATCAGATAGGTCCAAAAGTTGGATCCTCTATCTTTGCTTGAAAAATCTGTTGCTTGGAATCAATGGCTCTGGAAAGGAAGAGAACTATCTTTGGAAGGCCATAGGGGTAGTAGTAGATCGAGAAGATATGAATTTTCAGCAAATTGAAGTAAATGGTGCCAAAGTAGGAGATCAAATGCTAGCTTCCTCCAATAAACGTGAAGACATTACAGGAGACGAGTTGAACAAAATGGTTAATGAAATCAACCAAGAACTAGAAAGCAGCCAGAGAGCTCTGCTGGATAACCTCAATGCTCTCTTAAAGTTATAGTTAAATACTACTCCAAGAACTATGGATGAACCCACGGCTATCATAGAACAAGAAAATTCTTTCGTTTTTGGCCTAAATAGAAGAAATGGGAAGCAGCCATAAAGAAGGGTGACAGCAGGTTCTATGGGAATCAACATAGAAGGAAATAATAGTACTTTGCTCACCGCAAGGCAACCAACTTGAACTTGAACCAAGGGGAGAAAACCCCACGAGAGGATATAGTCATGGACCTCTTCGACTCAGAAGATGGAGAATAATTCAATGATGATAAGTTGGATGAAAATGCCAATGCATTCGATAATGCTGCAAATGTCCAAACTGCCCTAGTCAGGCCAATAGCAAGCTAACGGAATCTTAAGGGAGCGGTTAACCCAAAGACAGAAGAGCCTAGGCTGCATCCCGCTCACCAAGAACGTTTGCAAAATCAAACACTTGGCGTAGTGACTAACAGCTGTCCCTAGGAATACCTGACATTAGAGACATTTATTGCGGATATGGTTAAGCGATTGATGGAAGAGATTAAAAATAGAAGAGATGATGAATGTGGATCACACCAAGTCATAGTCCCTTTACTAATGAGATCTTGAGTGAGCGATATGCGGAAAAGATCACAATGCCAACTATTTCATCCTATAACGGGACAAAAGACCCAAAACTTATTTGTACAAGTATATTTGGTGCATGGACAGAGCAAATTCTT
Source organism: Allium cepa (assembly GCA_030765085.1). Classification (NCBI taxonomy): domain Eukaryota; kingdom Viridiplantae; phylum Streptophyta; class Magnoliopsida; order Asparagales; family Amaryllidaceae; genus Allium; species Allium cepa. Next base: position 41,727,966 of record CM060946.1, read on the forward strand.
CGAAGGCTGTTCGGTGTAGATGCTTTCCGATCTTTTTAGAAGGAATTTCTTCCATATGGTTCATTAGGATTCCGCCAAGATCCATCTCCACTTTTGACCAACTAGCAACAAGATTCCTCGATCAGTTCAGGCTATATATCGTGCAACCTAAAGATGTAATGTCCCTGTTCGGACTATTCTAGGTACAAAATGAATCACTGAAGTCTTCCATGAATCGGTTCGATATTACAGTGACAAAGGTAAGCAATCCAAATGAGGACATTGTTTTCATGGCCTTGGTCCATGCCATTCGTCCCGCAACTCAATTCGGAAAGTGGATCAAAATGAAGCAAACCACTACGAGGAAGGAATTTAATCACAAAGCAAGTCAATACTTGAGATTGGAGGAGGCGCGGAAGCTAGAAAGGGAGTTCATTGAACACGCAACCGATGAATGTCAGGCAGAGTGACGCGGCATTGAATCAGAATACAAACGCTTTTGGAACTGCTGAAGGAATCACAGGGAAATATGGAAATTAGAAAAGAAGGATAAAAATTCCAATAATAGAAGTGGAAACAATAAACACCTTAAAGGCTTTAGGCCTAACGATTACACCCCTGTCAATGATACTCAGCAAAACATTTATCTCGCGACACAAGGGACTGAGGAAATCGTAGAAACCTGACCAGCCCATAGCACCTCAAGCTCCTAGAGATCGAAGAAACCAAGCCTGAACTAGTGAAGAGGAATCAAAGTAAACCGACCAGAGACTCTTCAACAGAATGATATCTGGAGGCCTACATCCAGCATAGAGAAGTTGGGGAGAGATGGAGCGGTATGCAAGTTCATTGAAGCACGCTCCGAAGAAATTGTGTCTCACAGTCGAAGATACGGCTCAACCAAGCAGCTGAAAACTTTGAATGACGATATTGTATTAAGAAATTGAGATACCGAAGGGATCGAAGCTCCAACTCTTGACCTAATGGTGGTAGCAGTAAGAATCGAACCCGCTGTGGTCCAACAAGCATTGATAGCGGCAGTTCTGTCAATGTTCTTTTCAAACGTATCTTTGACCACATGAAGATCGGCATGAAAAGCATGTCTACATGCCAAAAAAAAATCCAGGGTTTACTGGCGAAACCAAGCAACCCATTGGGATGATTGACTTGCCAGTGGAGGTTGGAGAGGGTGATCAAAGAGCCACCCTCGTTCAAACCTTTGTAATTGTAAATGAAACTTCCACATATAATGCCTTCTTGGGACGGACGGCCCTAGCATATTTCAGAGTCGCTCTGGCCCATTGGTGCCTTACCACGAAGTTTCGAATGGCAAACAAAATCAGGGTGGTCAAAGGAGATCAATGCACTGCCAGAGAATGTTACGTTGCAGAGTTACACAAATCTAAAAGAAGGGAAAAAGGTCAGGACGTAGGGAGAACTCTCCAGATTCATAAACCTTCTAAATAGAAACTACAGAGTTGCCCTTGGCTCGGGGATCTTAGCCGATTCGGTAAGGCTTTGGACCCCAGAAAGAAAAGTTCAGGGAAGGATCGGGCAGCACCGGCAGAATTGACGGTGTCCGTCCCAGTCGATATGGATGACCTAACAAGAGTCTTGAAGATTGGTTCCCACTTTGGAAATAAGATGCGATTGAAACTTACTAAATTTCTTCACGCCAACTTGGATGTGTTCGCTTGGACGTATTTCGATATATGTGGGTTATCACCAGAATTCGCATGTCATGTGCTCAACATTGACCCTAAGTTCACATCATTAAAGTAAAGGGGGTGCAGCTTGGGCTCTGATCGGTCCAAGGCATTATAGGAAGAGGTGGACATGCTAATGGCCAACGGTTTTATCCATGATGCAACTTGTATGGAATGGGTATCTAACTCGGTCTTAGTCAAACGGTTCAATGGAAAGTGGTGAACCTGTATCGACTACTCGGACTTAAACAAAGCTTGTCCGAAAGATAGCTTCCCCTACTTAGATTTGACCGCTTGTGGATGAGACAGCAGCACATGAACTTCTATCATTCATTGACGTATACTCAGGGTATAACCAGATCCTAATGCACGAATCTGATCAAGAAAACACCAACTTCATCATCGATCTGGGACTATACTGCTACAAGGTAATGCCATTCGCTTTAAAGAATGTTAGTGTAACCTACCAAAGACTGGTAAATACCATGTTCAAGCGTCAAATCGAAAAAACCATGGAGGTTTATGTGGATGACATGTTGGTCAAATCGTGAATAGCTGCCAATCACCTGGATATTCTCGCTGAAATGTTTAAAATACTCCAAAAGCATGAAATAAAACACAATCCACTCAAATGTCACTTCGGAGTAGCCTTCGGAAAGTTCCTAGGATTCGTAGTAAGTTCCAAGGACATTGAAGCAAATCCAAAGCAAATAACTGCCCTACAAGAAGTTCAAGCCCCCAAAAGCAAGCAAGAATTGCAAAGCTTGAATGGGAAGGTAGCAGCACTAAGCCGATTTATCTCAAAAGCCACCAACAAGTGCATACGTTCTTTGATGCATTAAAGAAGGAAAGAAAGTTTTCGAATGGAGTGAGGCATGTCAAACTGCATTTGAAGAATTTCTGCGACACATGGAATCCCCACTAATGCTATGAAAGCCAGTAGACGGAGAGGACCTATTCATTTACCTAGCAATCTCACATCATGTTGAGCACTGCTCGTGTGCATGAAAAAACTAAAATCCAGCGATCCATATACTACATTAGCAAGTGGTTTACCGAAGCTAAGAAAAATTACCTAAAGTTGGAAAAGCTAGCATACTGCCTCCTCATCGCATCTAGAAAGTTACGACTATATTTCCAAGCACATCCAATCGAAGTATTGATCGATCAGCCTCTGAAGCAAGTATTATACCAACTCGAAATTTTCGGACGATTTCTCAGGTGGAACATCGAACTAAGCTAATATTATATTAATTCCCATCCAAGAAAGGCTATCAATGGGCAAGTGTTGGAAGATTTCATCGCCGAGTTTACCACACGGGGTGACGAGGAAGAAACAGCGTCGGAAGTGGAGACGTAATGGAAACTCTTTATTAATGGCGCGTCTAACAACCTATGTTCGAAGGTTGGCGTAGTACTTGAAAACCCTGAAGGACGAGCTATTTGCTATGCCTTATGCTTGGAATTCCCTGCAAAAAATAAAGAGAAGGAATATAAAGCATCGATAACAGGGCTAAAAGTTGTGAAAGAACTCAGAATAAATTCCATCCACATCTACAGTGACTCCCAGCTAGTTGTTTGCCAAGTAAAAGATGAGTACCAGGCTCGAGCGGAGAACCTTACCTTGTATCTATCTAAAGTACAAGAGTTGCCAAGTTACATCGAACATTATACCATAACTCAAATTCCAAGGGAGCAAAACACCAAGGCTAACTACTTAGCTAAATTGGCAAGCTTCGAAGAAGCTCAATCGCTGGGACCCAATTTAGACTCTGACTGCCTTGAGTATAGACAAATGGATGCTGATGAGATTCTCGAGACCATCACCGAATAGGAAACATGGATGATTCAAGGACTACTTACTTACACGGATCGTTCCAACCGATCAGAATCAACGAAAAAAGCTTCTCCGAAAGGCGCCGCAATTCTTAATACAAGATGTGATCCTTTATCGAAGGGGATTCTCTACCCCTTTCTTAGATGTGTAACTGATGACGAAGCTTAATGGATCCTGAAGGAAGTGCAGAAGGCGAATGTAGAGGCCATATAGAGGGTAAACCCTTGCAAGGAAAGCTCTGTAGTATGGGTACTTATGGCATACAATAAACCACGATGCGGCAGATTACCCCAGACGTTGTGATCGTTGCTAAAGATTCAGTAAAATTAAAAGAACTCCTCAAACACAGATGGCCAGCCATAGCTATTTTCAATATGAGGAATCGACTTGACTGATGTATTGCCAATAGCTAGAGGAGGGGCCAATTATGCTATAGTTGTTGTTGGCTAATTCACGAAATGGGCCGAAGCGGAACTGCTGGCCACCATTGCAATAAAGAAAGTCATTAATCCTGTTACAAAAAATATTATTTGTAGGTTTGGTGTGCCATAGAAAATCATTACTGATAACAGGACCCAATTTGAAAGCGTTGAATTCAAAGACTTCTGTGAATGCTTCCAAATTGAGAAGAGCTTTTTCAAAGTCGCCAATCCGTAAGAAAATGAGCAAGTAGAAGCAATAAACAAGATCATCAAGTCCACCATCATGAAGCGACTAACTAAAGCATAAGGGAACTGGGTTGATGAACTTCCACTCGCACTATAGGCTTATAGAATAACCCACAAAGCGGCACCCGGTCACTCCATTCGCCTTGACATATGGCTCAGAAGCAATGATTCCAATCAAACTAGAAGTCCCCTCTCATCGAAGGAAAATTTTAAATCAGAAGCAAAACGAGCAGCTCCCACTCGAATCACTGGAGATGATTGACAAAATGAAGGAAGAAGCCTAGTTAAGGACCGCTGCCCACTAAAAAAGGGTCGCGCTATAATTCAACTCCAATGTTCATAACCAAATCTTCGAAATAGGAGACCTCATCCTTAAACGAGTCTATCCCATGCCCGGAGCCTTCGAATCAAACTGGGAAGGGCCGTATGTGATCAATCAAAAGCAAAGGGATGGGACTTTCAAACTGGCAACCGTCGACGAAATCCAAAATCCCAGAACATGGAATAGAAAATCGTTGAACCACTACTTTGCTTGAAAACTACCTTATGTGCTATGTATTTTTTAGCAAATAAGCCATCCAAGATGCCGGGGACATTGTAAATAGGCAAAAACTTGCCAAACTTTACTTAATAAAATTAATTCGCTTTTTGAACGAACAGAACTATGTTCATAAAGTAACCTCGAGAGTCGACAGGATCAAATCAGCTCAAAACCAAGCAACTGCTACTCGAGAAAGTGGAATCATGCTCATGTCGCCCCACTTGTCTGCCCATCGATGGAAGCAAATCAACCCAAACCGTTGCACCGGTGGAACATGATCACCGTCATCTATGAATCCGGAAGGCTCAAATAAAAAAGCAACGCATCCCATAAGCCGCATACTAACTTTCCAAGCCATGAAATCACGCTCTTAAAACATATAATCCTCACGTTGCCTAAAGATAAGCAACATCGATAAGTATCAAAAGCCGCACATCCCATAAGCCGCACACTAACTTTTTGAGCCATGAAATCGTGCTCTTAAGAGATAAACTCCTCACATTACCCTATGATAGGAAACATTCGAATGTATCAAAAGTCGCGCATCCCATAAAGCCGCACACAATTTGAAGTACCAGAATTGCCCCAACAATACCATGAAACTCATCCATCATAGGAATAACAAGGATCAACCCACTTCCATTATCAGAAATAACGAGCTCGAATCCAAAAAAATTGAAGTGCTACGAACCGGCGGAAAACTCCAATTGATGACACCCAAAGATTAACTATAACATTTAATGTGGATAACGTTCAGATATCCATGGTTAATTCATACAATATGCATGCTCTAGGCAATGAAACGCATGTTTTAAGACCAACAGAATCCCTAAGAAATAAGGTTCATAAGTATTTACTCACGTTCTTGAGAAGTGATAAACGGTTTAACTCCCAAAAGTTTGCAAAGGTTATTCATTTTACACGAAGAGTGTTTCTGAATTCTTTAGTAGTTAATGTTATAACTATATATTCTGCACTTAGTTTACATTTTTATGTGCATTTCTAACATACATATGCTACACACTTTCCCAAATTGCATAAAAAATGTAAACTATAGACTATAGTTGTAAAACTTATAGAAAATCAAATTGTAACCTAGTTTTATTCCAAGTTTTGATATGCGGACTATTCAAACCATAGGTCACCGGTCGCATGCTAAGTGTTCGAAGTAAACAGCACTGTGAACTAGGGGCATACACCGGTACTCAAGTAGAAACGCACAAAAAAAACTTCACAAGTTCTGTTATTTTAAACAAAGAATTTTGGCAGTAATCACAGGGATAGATAAAAAAAGTAGAAGTAAGCAAAGTAGATATAAGTGCACAGAAAACAGATAAGCAGACAAGTGAAGTTACATTCAAAATGTCAGCAACGTATTACTTATAACTCTTTTCTGTACAAGGTCAAAATGCGAGGGTTGTACCCATACAATACCAGCCAACAAAATAAAAAAGTACGTACAACGCAATAAAAGCAGTAAGGGCAGACTCTACACTTGAACAAAACAACACAAAATGCCTCAAAATCAGATTAACCACCATCCAAGCTTCTCACCGCCTTTTTCTACCACTCCCCTTCCCACCTTTTGTCTGAAGTTTCTACTTTACCTCGAGAGTAGTATCGCTATGGTAATATCAATTATTTCCTCGATGCTGATGTCTTCTTCCTACTCTTTAAACTTCTTGGAAGTTTCCCCTTTAGTCTTGCGCTTCTGAGATTCGTGGGAGCTCTTAAAGGACTTTATCACTTGAACTTTCTCGTTCTTGATAGCAACCAGTTGTTGTTGAGATTTGCACGGTTGCACTATCTGAATCTCCCACTCCTGAACTTTGGTCACTATGAGGTCGCCCTCCAAAGATACGGAAGGATCATCCAAGCCATGTAATGTAGTGATTTTCTTAGACTCCGTCTCCAGCTACGAGCCAGACACAAACACGGTAACCTGAGAAGCTACAGAGATAAGCATAGATGTAGTTGAAATAGCGAGAGGTCTAGGCACCTAGGAAACCGACGGATCGGCGGATAACGAAGATGAACCTATAAGATCAAAAATTAAAGCGTTAAGTTCGTCCTGCTCCTGGGGTGTGAGATGAAAGTTCTCAAACTCGGGGGAAACAAAAAGATTACCTACACCAAAGAAGTGACCAAGAATGTCAACCTCATATTCACCGCCTTCTCCCTCCTTGGACGGTTCCACAACTGGCAGAGAAGCTTCAAGCCTAGAACTTATCGGTGGATCATAGGGATGCCTCGATGATTCTCCAGGGCCAAAAATAAAAGGTTCTGGAAACGCTTCAGCAGACGCTATCATGGTAGCATCAGCAGCTTCCTTCTCGCTATCAATACGCAAATTTCTTGACCTTCTAACAAGATTTCATTGACTCTTCATTAAGATAAGCGTTGTCTAGCTCTCGCTCGGTATAAGCATCCTCGCTATCACAAAAACGGGTCAAGATTTCCTACCAAACAACGGCGAGAGTGCGTGGGAATTTAGGGCCCAAGTAACTAAGACTCCCCTGATGCAACAAGGACTTGACATAAAAGTTTAAGATGGTCTCGTTTATCTTCTACATCTTTCTCTTGAAGGTGTTTTGAAGCACTAAATAGTCCACCATAATGGAGGCCTTTTCCACTTCGACACAAGCTACTCAACTCGATCCTGGAGCATGGCGACCGTCTTAGCCTGATCGGAGATGGTTTTATCGTGCGACTTCACGAGTTCTTCATATTCCGCAATTGTTTTATTATGCCCCTCTATGTTAACTTCCACCTCCTCTTTCAACTTGGCTTTTTCTTCATGAGCCTTCTTAATTTCATCCCTGTAGACGAGCTCTATTCTCTCATGGGCCTCTTTTAGTTATTTCAACAAGCCAATGATTTTCTTGCTTTCTCAAAGCGCCGTGTCCCTTCCTTCTTCCAGCTGTTTGACTTTGGCAATGAGTTCCGCCAACACTATTTCAAAGTCATCCTTCTCTGATTCAATGGAAAGGATTTCTTGATAGTTATTGCAGTTCTTGTCCACCAATTGTTTGCACAATTTCCCCTACCCCTCAAGTTGCTCTGAATCATTTAGATTGCCTGAAGGTGGGCATGTATGTATTTTGCAAACTGGATGAAGATCACGATCAAATTTAACTCCCCTTAAGAACCACTTGGGAAGCGCTACATCAAGCCTGGGAGGACCAGACAGAAGAACATAGGAAGATCTATGATGCAGGCATAAAGAACCGGGGGCAAACTCCACATGAGACGAGGGAACTTGACATGAAGATGGAATGAAGACAGAAGAGACCAGTATTTTAGACCAATTGAAGTGGGTGCTAGAGCAGAGGCCTATTGTTCTATAGAATAAGTACCACGATTAAATTTTGACTTTTAGATGGCTCCTCTCGCTCATCAAAAGTCTTCTTTTCTCATATCCACCTTTGTACACTCGACCCTGTTCCCTTTCGTCTCGGTGACGAGCTTCGACCTATGAATCCTTTCTTCTGCTTTGTTCCACCTCTGTTTCACGAGGCTAATGACAGTTGGAAAATCGTTTCGACCAGCATTGAGAGTTGGTAAATTCCTCAAGATCGTCGTAAAGGTCGCATCCTCTCATGGTAGCTGACATGAAGAATAAATAAAGAGCCTTAGAAATGGAGAATAAGAATGAAAAATATGTGTATAGGTGAGTGTAACCCTAGTGAAACGTGTAATATGTTTGGGGAAGAGCCTAAAATGATGTTGTCTGACTTCTGGAGCATCATCTTTACCACTCATGTGTGGGGGAGGTGAGCTCGGAACAACGGGACTCATCCTCGGAATCTCGTCTCATGATTCAGAATTTCCATCATCGGATTCTACATAGAAATCATCATCGTCACTGGAGGAGCACTCAACGTTACTGCTCTCAATCTCACCCTCCTCCTTTTCTGTCTCTATCACGGCCTTGCCTTCTCTTTGATTAAACACCTCTTGCTCTTCTTTCGAAATCGAGGCATTCTATCCGGGCAACTAGCTTCGATCATGGCGCCTTTCCCTCGTGAGTCTCTTCAACCGACTCGTCGGACATGCATTCGCACTCTTGAAAAACACCCTCTTCGGAACCATGAGATGAAGAAGTGGATCGAGTACGTATCCTGGATCGAGAAAGGGATGTGACCTCGACTGGGACTATAGATCTCCCTGGATGCAACAGTCCGTACCAAAGAAAATTTTCGTCAATCAATAAGAATTTAACTGATCTCTCCTTGGCATCGATAGCCTTCAGAGTTCGGAAAGTTTCATCGAGAGGTAAGTCCTTGTTTGGCCTCGGAATAACTGTAGGAAGTACTTGACTCGTTAGAAATTTCGTGGCGACATATCGAAGCTCTATAAATAAGAAAAAGAACTTACGCCTATTGTCTAGAGATGATTGAGTCCATAAGGACTTTCGAAAAAGAAGTATTGAGTCTTAAATTGAGATATGTTGCTCTACAGTTGCAACATAAATTTACGGTTTCTCTAGGCCTCATTTACAAACAATGATGGACACTCGTCTCTTCTTGTGAATGAGAGAAAATATCTTAACTCGTCAAAGCTCGGGGCATGGTTGAGAGTCCGCATGAAATGAACATGTAGGCAAGTTAAAATAGCGTATTTGTTGGGTTGAATCTGAAACGAAGCGATTCCCAAGTTCGAGACGGCTACTCTCAAAAAGTCATTGAAGGGAGGCACTGCTCGGTTCAGGCACATATACTGATGAAAAGCAGCATATCATAGAGGCAGAATATGAGCAAATTTATCCTTCTCTGGGAGGTGGACGTCTCCTCTGGAATGCCATGCTGTAGGAAGATGTTGTGCAAGACTTTAGCAGAAATCATAGTGGAGGCTCTCTCCATCAGATTGAGAAGAACTCTAAAATTAGGAGGATTTCAATCTAAGTCTGGACTGATTGGGACTAGCTGGCCATACTCAGCTTGTGAAGTAGAAGGAGGGACGACAGATGATGACTTGGCCTCCAAAAGCGTAGGACTTCCTTCGCTAGACTTACGGCAAGAAGATGGGTGCTTCATTCTAAACAACAGAACTTGCGTCCGAAATGGTTAGGTAATTCTACTCTAAAATAAGAATTCCCCCTGCTACACTTGAATTCCGAAGTAATATTAGTTCATGCTGATAGGTCGGATTTCAAGTATGTATCGAGGTGAGTGTGGTGTGTTATCTATCGGTGGTGGACCCGGTGTCATGAACACTACAAATGATCAATCCAGTGTAGATAGTATGCTCGCATTTGAAAGAGAAATGGACTATCCATATCGTTTTCTTTTTCAAATTACTTCTTCTACACTTACCTATTATCGATCAACGATCGATAACGGATCCGTTGTACGAAACGATGTGGAAAGTTCCTCCTAGTAGAGGTACACAGTTTGTGCAAAAAAGCAAACCAAACCGAATACTCCAGAAGGGCAAAACCACTTCACGATGTGTTGTGCGGTATCGACAATGGGACTTAGCATAGGTCAATTCTGGTTCAATGGGCGAAGATAGCAAAACATTTCATGCACCGGGGCAAGGCCCGAATGTCGTTCCATGAAGAATTCAAGACTCGATTTACTATCTTCCTCCATTAAATCGCAATCAACTCAGACTTTCTACGACTGTCATTACAAATGCAAATCCATCGCCAGAGCGATAAATGAATGTCATAATCAACAAACCTACCTTTAATTAATGATCGAAACATGAAGAATGTAGAATTTCTCAATCAGCGATCCAAATGCAGAAACGGTCGAAGTTTTCAAATCAGTAGGCTAAACACGATTGATCAGTGGCGATCTAAGGAAGAGACTAAAGAAACTAAGGTTTAGCATGGCAAGAACCAAGGTGACGGTGAACTTTAGGAGTCAGCGGCAAGGCCAAATTGGTAGCGTTGATGGATCGAATCACAAAGGAATTTGGATCAAGTCGCTGAAGGATGGTGTCTCGAGTCGTAAGAAGCTGAAGGATCAGATCGCAAGAGGCAAATGTGAACTGAGAAAGGTCGGTTTAAACCATTTAAATAGAGTGATTGCACAAAAGGAAAAAACATTAAGTAATTGGATCGCTACTGATCCATCGGCAATGGATTGCTAGCAATTCATCAAGTTGTAGCAATCGGTCTCGAAACTTGTCTAGCAAAATCCATTTACCATTTCAAGGCATGTTTGGAAGCTGTAAAGTAAGATTTGTTTTATTGTGACAAGCAATGGCGGTTCAGGTAAAAACTTAGCAAGAAACAGTATAACTTAGCTCAAATTAATGTTGCCTTAACAAGACTACTTAGAACACGACGAGCAGAAGCTGAAAAGCGATTACTTCCAAAGCACGTCTTGTTTACAACAAAGACATGCTATGAAGGGCAAATGTTATCTGGGTTTTTAACCTAGCAGAGTCCAAAAGAAGTCGGAAAAAGTAGATCGAGTTGGAATAACTCAAAAGCCAACCAAAAGGACTAGAACAACAAGCCAAAGGAAGTCTGAAGAGAAGATAGTTAAATTCTCTAAGGAAATGGAAAATCAGCAATCCATAGCCCATGGATTGCTAGCAATCTAGAGCATCTTCTCATGAGTCCATCAACCTTCTTGCCTCATGCTACAATATGTGTTCTAGGAGCATTGGCTAGGTTTGAGGAGATATTGAGATAGCTAAATTAAGAAACAAGCGTTCGTCTAGTCCAATCAGCAGCCAAATACAACTGGTAAGCAAACCGTCATCAAAATAAGGGAATGTGCTACGAGGCTACATGAGCAAAATCCACCCAAGACAATAAAGGCAATCCAGAAAGCAAAGTCCAAAATTAGGCTAAGTATATAGATCGCTAGCGATCCATACTATTTCACCAGTCATATGCGATCTTCATGAAGCAAGGCAAGGAAGAAATGCTAAGGCGTTGGCTCGCCTACTAATCAATCCTATGGATCGCTAGTGATCCATCCTTTTAGCGCGGCTCACGGTGTAACCTCCAGTGCGCCTTCTTGTGTTGATCTGCAAGCATGTGGCAAGTAGGCTTGGTCCAGTAGCTCTCCAACCTCTACAATACAATCCTAACTGCAACATAAACTGGATCTTCTTCCAGATTGGTTGCTGAAACTCTACAGAAAGCTTTCTTCACACTTCTCCTTCCTCACAACCATCATCAAAAGGGTTCATTGTGATTCTCCAGCGAACTGTAACATTGGGAACTTGATCTAACTAGGGATATTCAAGAACTTTGTAATCCGATTAACTTTGTAACAACAATCAATCAATAATAATAAAATATAAAGTGGACGTATGCTTCATTAATAGTCGAACCACTATAATTTTTTTCCTTCTTTCTGTTTCTGCTCTTTTACATTTGTCCTCTATATTTTTGCTATGTAAGAATAGGCCTGCTGCTTTCGCACTCAAACCAGGTAGTTGATCGATTTTTTAGGTCAATATGTACTAAAGATTATGAATCCTTAATATATGAGTTGACCTCTACCATTTATATGTTAATAAATGACTAGCATTCTCTTCTGTTGTTGAGCTTCCGCAAGCTAGAGATGTTATAAGTACAATTATTAATATATTGACAAGACATGGTAAGATACATGCATGTATTTTTTGACCTTCCTCAAGGTACGTGCTTATACTTAGGCCATCGCAAAATGGTGGGTATGAGTAAATAATGCAACATCCACCATTTGGAGGCCCTAAAATAACTGCTACAGATGTTGCAATCATCCATAATTATTAATTTTCGAAGACCAAATGTGGTAATGTTAAATACAATGATATACTAGAAACTCATGAATATGACAAAAATTTAAACTTAATTCAAAACTAGTTTCTTATTTCATTTCAGATTCATCACATAATCCAATACATAACCCACGTTGAGAGAAAGTATAATTTATTACAAATTACGCCAAGAGTGACATGTGAAGATGATCTCTTGGATGATCAGAGTTTAAACATAAGTACTAAACGAATTTTCCATTTCATTCAATTACACAGCGAAACCAAACAGAAAGAACTCCTAATAGCTAGCTTGCCTCCTGCACGTCTATGAAAGCTTATTCATCTAATGGAGAACTTGAAAACCTTTAACTCTCACACTACACAAAATCAATTGAGCACCCGAGAGTTTAAGGGGAAAATATAAACTTCGAGTCAAACAAAATGTCTAGTGTGAATAATAACCTACCATACCATATAGATATCTAGTGAGACCCCGCTGCTCAGTGGAACGGGTTTTCCCCTCACTAGTATCTTGACCCATAACCCTATATTCTGCCCTTGCATCCACAATGGTTAAGACATAACATAATAAAATGTATCATGATGATATGCAAACATGCAATGTGCTTTAGATTTCCCACTCCTATTTACCTGATTATCTATCTCAACTTATATTTTATAAGGTCACTAATAGCCTATTAGTTTTCATCGACTAACTAATAACCTGTTATAAGCTTAAGGACTATCTGTCCGGTTTCATAGTTATCATAAGATCACTAAAAACCTATTGGTAACTAACAACAACATTACTCGATCATAGTTTTCATGGGCTTACTATGAACCTATTGGAATCTCTAATAACATCTCTCATGTCATTGTTTTCATGGGCTGACTATGAACCTATTGATCTCTATCAATAACTTATTTCGGACATAATTTTCATGGGATCACTAAGAATCTATTGGCCTCTGCCAATAACAATTTCCTTCACATAATGTTTATGGGCTTACTAAGAACTGTCTAACCCAGTGATCTTTGATCTGCTTTGGGCATCTTATATTCTGGTCCATCTGACCTCCTGGATGCAATTCTACTCACATAAGAGTCAATTCAATGAATATTCACGACTAGGTCAAACTAGCCGGTTATTATGCCCTTAATAGCCCAAAATACAATTATGGGTTAATTATTAAGTGAATTTGATTACAAAAGCTTACATGTTAACTCATCAAAACATAACAATAAAAACGTCCATAGTTTGATTTCCTGTAATCATTTATATAAAACATCGATATACCCTTATCCTACTATCCTTAGAAAGAATACTTCCATGAAGATTTCAAATTTTCAAATTCCATTTCAAAACTCTTTTGCATAAACATGGATTTACGATTTAAAAATAAGATTGGGTTATCTTATTCGAAAGCTAAGGCTTTCGACTAGATCCTTCAGATCATTATGACATCATGAGTTACCCTCTACAGCTCTCCCTTTTGAAAGCATTACTTGAAATCTTAGACCTTCTCTTTCGAAACCATTAAAAACATGCCTTTTGAAACACTTAAAACATTCCTTTTGAAGGCATTTGTTTCAAGTAAAAATTTATGGAAGCATAGCTTCAAAACCATTCGAAAGTACCTCTTTGGAAATCATTGAGTTTAACATCAAGTATAACTACTGGGTAAAAGAGAACATAAGCGAATATATCTATTTTGAAAGCAATGATCTCAAGTAAAAGAATTGGGAAGAGGATAACTTCAAAACCAACCATTCGAAACCATTGCCTCCGAAACACTTATTAAAAGTGGCTAAAACAATCCCTTCGAAAGCATTAAGGAAGTGGCTTTAAAATTTAAAAGGACGAAAGCTTCCCTTTCGAATACTATAAACAAAAGCGACATTTAACTGATTTGAAAGGTATGAATGCGGCAGCTAGGTGTCGAATGAATTCAAAAAATGACAACTCTTTCGAAAGCTTCTTTACAAAAAAGGACAGTTTGATTAATTCGAAAGCTTATAAAAATGGCTTCAACCCCTTCGAAAGCGCCTTTTAAAAACAAAGGCAAGTAATGGTTTTGAAAGCTTATAATATTGGCTTCAACACATTCGAAAGCATTTTTTTTTTAAAAAGGCAAGTAATGGATTCGAAAGCTTATAAGAGTGGCTTCAACCCCTTTAAAAGCATGCCCTCGATACAGTTCCTTCTACCTTTCTCCAAAACGCTACGTATAAATTGCTTGATACCATATGCATTAGTTTCGAATGGATGCAGAAGGCCTACTGGGCATGGTGACGAAAGCAAGCAAATGGAAGTGGCGAAGTTGTAATTCGAAACAAAACTGATTTTATACCTTTCAAAGTAATTCCTTTTTGCATAAATTGCTTAATTTGTCATCACATGATTGGTTACCAATTCTTTATCGAAATTCTTTTCTAAAAAGGCTGCCGAATACAATAATTAACAAATGAAATCATTTTAACAAATAAGTCATTCCCCTTAACGAAACTTTAAATCCTCTAACTTAAATAATTTAATAACCATAGTAAAACACTAAGAAAAAATCCCCTAAAATCCCCAAAAATCATAATTTTTAACTTTTAGCATGTTTTCTAACATACATAAATTTTAGACATGAAAACATTACTTATTTGCCTAAAATAATTTAAACCCAAAATTTACTGTTCCTTTCATCCAAAATCCATAATAAAGTATCCATAGCTTGGAATACTATGAAAATTTAGACCCATCTTCCAAATAATGTTTTGCGTAACATATTCAAACATCATGGCATTTGGAAATACGTTTGCATGATTTAACCACAAAAATGAATTATGTTATCCCATAAAAATTCTTGTTTAAGTTATAACATGGTATATAAGTCAAAGCATATCATCATTCATCCAATCATACAGATATAAAACTTAAACCCGAATTAAAACGTTCAATAAGACTTATATGAGAAGGTTTAGACTCACCTTATTTGGATAAGGAACTTGAGATTCGTTCTTGCTTTAATCTTCTTAGTTTGAATCTTAGTTCTAATCGGATTTTGCTCTTCCTCTCCTTAGGATTATGGCCGACCTTGTTGTCCTTTTGTTTATGATTATGTTTTTGTAAGAATATAATGAGAATGAAAAGGTTATAGGGGGTTTTAGGGGTTATGGGTTCGACTATTCCCATATTACCCTTGCTTTGTTCTCTTAAGTATTTAACTTATAAATCATTCTTATAAATCCATATAGTTAACGCACAACCCTAATTAGATCTCAAATCTCAATTCTCTTAGCACGTTAGTCTCTACATTATTCTACTTAATTTATCTAATTAAATCTCTTGAATAATGCTATTTAAAATTAGGGTTGTTACAAGCTCCCCTCCTTAAAGAATTTCTTCTTTGAAATTCGCCAAGAACTGAATACTGAGCATAGCAGTCATTTGTAACATTTCCTAACTAACATGCTAGCCTATCTGACTATCAAATAGTCTATATATATTATAGATATAGAACATACCTTTAAAATTGATCGGGATAAGTATCTCTAATCCTTACTTCGGTCTCTTAAGTACAGTCTTTCTTGTTGTCGCTCCACTGAACTTTCATAAATTTGACTGTCTTGTTTCTTAACATCTTCTTATCTCTTGCTATAACCCAAACTAGTTGTCTAACAAAAGTCAAATCCAGTTCTACTATTAACTCTTCCAATGCAGTCGGAGGAACAATAGTTTCTGGGTCATGCACATACTTATGAAGATTAGACACATGAAACACATTATGGACACCTGCCAAACTACTCGACAACTCTACTCTGTATGCGAGATTTCCAACCCTATCTATAACTGGGAATGGTCCAACATATCTCGGTGCCAGTTTCCCAGACTTTGTGAGTCATACCACACCCTTCATCGGTGATACCTTAATGGAAACCGTATCTCTAACTAAGAACTCTAGATCCTTACGCCTCTTATCTACGTAACTCTTTTGTCTAAATTGATATTCCTTCATCCTAGCTCAGATCAACTTAGACATCTCTGTTGTCTCTCTTACACGATAAGGACCTAAGACTAATCTGTAGCATCCCCTATTTTGAGGCCCGAAGCTAAGGTTATAGATGTTGTAGCCATCTATAGTATTAACTTCCAGTGACAAAATATGGTAATGTTAATGGTATCCATAATATTAGAAGCACATGAATATGAAATAAAATCATCACAGATTTCAAAATATCTTTTCTAATTGCGTTTCAAATCAATATTTCATATTCAGTTACATAATCTCAAACAACTCCAAGTTTTTCATCAAATAAAATTGTTATAAATTACGAAAAGAGCGACATATGAAGATGTCCCCTTGGAAGATCACAGTACTGGGTTGACATATCTGTCATAAATACATCATAGGGGAAATAAAATTAAATAGCCCCTACATAGCTAACTTTGCCCCCTACATGTGGGCATACCAGATATAATCAATTATCTAACTTCTATTAAACACACAACTGGGCTAACTTCCCCTAACTTTCTTTTTTTCTAGGGTCTACTGAACCTAATGGTTTTGCGGGATCACCATTAGCCTATCATAACTCTGTATATTCCCTTCTCTGTGTAACTTCAATTTAGTCCTACTTGTGACAAGCGCTACATATTGGAATTTTGGATCTACTTAGGTAGGGGCTAGTAGCTAAAGTATAGGGTACGACCCTAACCAGTCCCATCTAGTCTTCTAATATCTAAGTCATAACCTTAGGTTAACTACCATATTCATGTTTCATTTCCCGCCTTAGAGTTAATTACCCTGTAAAACTTCATTTCCTTGTAAATAATCTTCAGAAATGATTCGGCCCTCATATGTTTATAAAATAAGGAAATCATGTACTTCGCTTTACTCAAAACATTTATGCCATGATATATACACTTTACATAAACAACGTTAATGAAACCTTATAAATGGAATTATCTATCACTTCAAAATAATTTAAACCCTTTTTAACTTAAAAGATTTTAGATCATGAAGACAAACAATACATTCGAAATCTCTGTTTAAACCTTAAACAATGCCTTTTGAAATCATTGACAAAAAAACCTTTTGAAAGCATTACTAAAACCTTAGACATCCTCTTTTAAACCTTTTAAACTTGCCTTTTGAAAGCATTGGAAACCCTCCATTCAAATACTCAAAATAACCCTTTCGAAAACATTTGGGATCTCCCCTTTGAAATCCATATTTTATATATATATATATATATATATATATATATCTATGTATGTATATATGTATGTATGTATGTACGTACGTACGTACGTATGTATGTATGGGGATCTCCTCTTTGAAACCCACTTGTCAATCTATGTGCTAAAAGCTTAACACTTGTATTATGCATGCATTAAATATTATATATATATATATATATATATATTTTTAAATTGTATTTTTCTATTTTATAAACACATTATTCTTTATTTATATGTACATACAATTTAAAAGATAATGTTTTAAAACTAATTATATATGAAATACATCACATATTATTTTCAATTCAAATTATTTTAATATTTATTTAATTTTAAATCCAAAATTCAAATTCAAGTTAATATTCTACCCATGTATATATTTTTAAATTCAAATAAGTTTTAAAACATTTATAAATTTAAAATTTAAACTCAAACACAATTACAATCTTATTCATATACACAAAACATGTGTGTGTGCGTGTGTATTTGTATGTATGTATCTGTCGAAAGCATAGAAATTCTTCACTTAAATGTACCTTTCGATGGTATTGGGTTAAAGTAAAAGTATGTGGAAACATAGCTTTGAAACTATTTAAAATCATTTCTTTCGAAATAATTTAGGCTTAACTTTTAATATAACTAAGGGTCCTAAAAGAATAAAAGCGAAAGCATTACTTTCGAAAGCATATATCCAAAGTGAAAGAAAAAGGATGGTTTCGAAACCATCGCCTCCAAAACAATTTTAAAAGTAGTTAAACTACCCTTTGAAAGCATTATGAAGGTGGCTTCAGAGTATAAAGGCGAAAGCATCCTTTCGAAAGTATGATTTGAAAGGTTTGAATGCGGCAGCATGGGTTTTTGTCCTTTCGAAAGCTTCTTTTATAGCATAAAGGCGACAATTCATTCGGAATCTCTTTCATATAAACAAAGCAAGTTGATTAAGAGAAAGCTAACTCCAGCTCTTTCAAAAGTATCATTTACAAATGAAAAAAGTTTAAAGTTAATAAGAGTGGCTTCCACCCCTTTGAAAGCATGGTTTCAATGCTATACCTTCTGCCTTTCTACAGTTCACTATGTATCAATTGCTTGATGCCATGTGCATTGGTTTCGACTTGACAATGGGCGAAGGTATGGTGTCGAAAGTTACTGATGGAAGTGGTGAAGCAGTAAATTTAAGAAAAATGGATATTTAGCCTTTTAAAGCAATTTCTTTCCAACTAACTTCCGTTATTTATTAACATATAATTATTTGCCAATTCTTTTTCAAAATCCTTTTCTAAAAGTGTTGTCGAATGAAGATATTATCACACTAAAACATTTAATAATTAAGCCCTTCTCTTGGAATAAATGCATAAACTTTTGAATCCCTCAACTTAAATAATATTATAACCATCATAAAATACTTAGGAAAATTTCCTAAAAATCACCATAATTCACTTTTTATATGCTTTCTAACATATTTAAATTTCAAACCCAAAACCAATATATAATCGCCAAAAATAATATTAAACCCAATTTTAGCTATTTTCTTTCATTGAAAATGCATAATAAGTCCACAATTGCTTAGAAAATTATGAAACTTGAAACCCACTTCTAAAATAATGTTTTTGATCATATATCAAAAATACACATTATTTGAACGTCATTTGCTAGGATTTCAAATCTGAACTTATCATAAAATCTATATGAAGCAACATAAATCATCAACAAGCATATATATCCATTTAAACAATCATACCATGGCATGTTACTTGCAAAACGAATTTGGATCTAACCAGGTACGAAAATCAACAAAAATGAGATATAAGATCATTATTCACCATAGCTTAGTATTAATAAGGTTGAGATTTGTATTTTGATTGATTTTTTTAAGCTTCCTATTTGAATCTTAGCTTTTCTTCTTCTTGGATCTCTTTATGGTGCCCGATCGAACTTGCAAGGGTTTTAGTTTTGTTTGCTATTGTAAAAATGAACAAAGAATGAAGGCAAGCGGGGTTTAGGGTATAAGAAAATATCATATTCATATTTTACCCCTTATCATATTCCTATTACTTACTTAATTTTAATTCTCTTTTGCTTATATATTAATTAAGGCATGGCTATCTTATAATTATACAAATATCAATCGCTTAACCATGAACATTATTTAATTTAATTTGTCTAATTAAATACTTTAAATAATGTTTGTCAAAATTAGGGCCATCACATAATTTGTCTCCAGTTTCCAACCAACATGCTGGTGGCTTGCAGGGCCTTTCATATGAAGCTTCGGAAGGCGCCATTCCTATACTAGTCTAATAACGGTTATTATAGTAAACCTCAACTAAGTACAGGTAATCTTCCCATGATCCACCAAAATCTAACACATAAGCTCTTAGCAAAGCCTCGAGTAACTTGTTAACTCTCTTTATCTGCCCATATGTCTAAGGATGATAAGTAGTACTCATCTTAAGCTTGGTACCTAACACATCCTGTAGACTCTTACAGAACTCGCTTGTAAATAAAGTATCTCTATCACTTACTATACTACGAGGAATCTTATGCAGCCTAAATATGTTATTCATAAACAACTTAGCTAAAGCAGGTGCCATTTTGATTGACTTAATTGGAATGAAATGAACACACTTAATCAACCTATCCACTACGATCCATATACTTTCATATCCTCGATTTGACCTTTGCAACTCGTCTATAAAATCCATTGATACCGAATCTCATTTCCGGACTAGTGTCTCTAAAGGTTGAAGCAACCCACTTGGTTTTTGATGTTGGGCCTTCACTTGTTGACAGTTCACGCACTGCTTTACCCACAAGCCAACATCCTTCTTCATACCTTCCCAGTAGAAACTACTTTTCATGTCTTGATACATCGTCGTTCCTCCAGGATGAGCTGTAAATTTGGACTGATGGCATTCCCTAAGGACATCTCTCCTTAAGTCCCCAACATTCGAAGCACACAACCATCCCTTCTTTTTCAGTCATCCCCTCTGGTAAAGACTAGAATCTTTTAGATCATCAATCTCCAATCAAACCTCAAGCCTTTTAATCTTCTTTGCTAATAGTGGATCCTCTCTCTGCTTAGAAGCAATCCTTTCGGTTAGAACCGGTCGAACTTCTAAGCAGGATATCATGGCAGTGTTCTGACTAAAACTACCAATCGATCTTAACTTCGAACTACAAGTAGTCAAAGCTTCTGGGACCTTCCATTCCTTTAACATAGCTAACACCACATTCTAATGTTTTTTGCTAAGAGCATCCACTACTTTGTTTCTTTTTTAAAGTGTAACTCTATATCAAAATTCTAAGCTGCTAAAAACTCCAACCACCTCTGGTGTCTTAGATTTAACTCCTTCTGAGAGAATAGGTATCTTAAGGAATTATGATCGGTATATAACTCGAATCTCTCTCCCAAGAGATAATGTCTCCATATTTTCAACGCGAAGATCATTACAGCCAACTCTAAATCATGAATAGGGTATCTTGCTTCATGAAGTCTAAGGTATCGTTAAGCGTAGGAAATAAATTTATCTTTCTACATCAACACCGCCCCTAATCTGGTTCCTTATGCATCGGTATCACTACCAATCCTTGATTCTCATCTGGAACTAGAAACACAAGTGCATTGATTAACAAGTGCTTTAACTTAAGGAATGCTTCATTACATTTATCAGACCAAATAAATTTTACATCCTTCTTGGTTAGCTTAGTCAAAGGCAGTTCTATCCATAAGTAATAATTAATAAACCTTCGGTAGTAGCCAACGAGACCAATAAAACTTCAAATCTCAGTCACCATCCCTGGTCTCTTTCAGTTGTTAACAGCTTCGATCTTATCCGAAGCATTGACAAACCCTTCTTTAAAACCACGTAACCAAGAAACTTAACTTCTTTCTTTCAAAAATAACACTTTGAAAACTTCTCTTTCAGTTGATGCTGCCTTAGCGTCTCAAACACCACTCTAGGATGAACTTCATACTCTCTTACATCCTTAGAGTACATTAAAATATATTCTATGTATACCAATATGAACCTATCCAACTGATCTTGGAAGACTCGGTTCATCAACTCCATAAAAAAAGCTGGTGCATTCGTCAACTCGAATGGCATCACTAACCACTCGTACAAACCGTATCTAGTCCGAAATGCCATAAATGGAATACTATCCTCTACCACTCTTAGCTAATGGAACCCTGTCGTCAAATCCAATTGGAAAAATACTCTGGCTCTACTCAGCTGTTCAAATAAGACAGTGATTCTCGGCAAAGGATACCTATTACTGATCGTCTTCTTGTTCAACTTACTATAGTCAATACACATCTTTAACAACCCATCTGATTTCTTCACGAATACCATGGCTGCTTCCCAAGATGAACTGCTTGGTCTAATAAAATTCTTTCCTTCTAAATCCACTAGCTGCACCTTCAATTCCTTTACTTCAGTAGGTGTCATCCTGCTAGGTGGTCTAATTATAGGTTCTACTCCTAGCACAAGATATATCCGAAACTCAATGTCTCGTTTTGGTTGTAGTCCTATGACTGACTCAAAAACATCTACGAACTCTCTTGCGACAAAAACCTAATTCAACTCTTCTTCTACTTCCATTGCATTCAGCAAAGCCCAAACACTTAAATCTGACTTCTCCATCGAGTATATAATTTGGTTATGACAATTGGGATGTCTTAGCAATATTTGCTTATCTAGGCAAAATACTTAGCATCATATTTATCTAACCAATCCATACCAAAAATGGTCCCCAAGCCTACTAAATAAAAAACATACAAACTATATGCAAACTTATGACCTAACAAATCAAGGTCTAACTGGTCACATCCCATCCCTAGAGTTGCATACCCTCCTATCGAATTCGCAACACTTAAGGAAGTAACAAGGTATGAGGGTTCTAAACATAAGTTATCTACCAAAGATAGAGATATAAATGAATGCGGTGCACCGATATCAAATGGTATCTTAACTGGTATACTATGAATCAAAAGCATACCTTCCTTCACACAGCAGCAGTTGGTTTAGAAGATGATGGTTCCAAAGCAAAAACCTTTTCTTTATCCGCTCTGACTGGTTCTGGAGACTAATTCCTGTAGTGTGCAATCTAGTCACAGTTGAAGCACTTCACTCCTTTCTTATCTGCTACCTTCTTCCATTTTCTAGTTCAACATTCATAAGCATAATGTCCTTTCTTGTTGCACTAGTAGCAATCTACATTGGCCTTCCCTTTCTTGGTAGTTCTCTTTTCTAAGCTCCTTTTTTCTTAAAGAATTTTCACTTTTTTCCCTGAGAATACTAGGTTTCAACCTGCTTCTCTTTACCAAAAGTAGAAAGCATCTCTTCATTCTTGATTTCCATCTCAACTACAGCTGCACTTGGGTCACGAAGGCGGGGCATAGTCACTATGGCAATCTCGGGTCTTAACCCTCGAATAAACTTCTCGTTCCTTTTAATGATGGTGTCAATGGTAGCATATCCGTATTTGGATAACTAATAAAACTTTGTAGCATACTCAATCACCGACATCTCACCTTGCACTAAGTCCATGAAATTTCTTAGCAATACTAAATTGGCAACCTCAGACAAGAACTGCTCTTTGAATCTCCTTCAAAACTCTACCCAAGTCAACTCTTCCTTGGGAACTCCCATGGCAACACCATTCCACCAATAAAGTGTTGCTCCTTGCAACTACCTCGAAGAAAGTCTTCTCTTCTGCTCATCATCTAATCCTAAGTCGGCGAAAATCCTTTCACAATGCAATAACCAGTTTTCTACATCAATTGCATCCTCTGCTCCCAAAAGTGGCTTTCCACCAAGACTTGTATAATCGACGCTCAGCTTGGCATAGTTATTTCCAACTGGGGCCATAGGATTAGCTCCTCCAACATTCACAGAATTTCCCCCAGCTACTCCTAGAGTTGCTCCAGCTTGCATCATATTGACAAAGAACTAATACATCATCCCTATATCTACAAGCAGGGTTCTAGCACCTACATTGGCATTTGTATTTGGATTAGCATTTGCATTTCGATCTGGATTCCTCCTAGTATTGGGTCAAGCATTTCCATTAGTTTTGGTGCTTCCTAAACAAAGATTTTTTTTCCATTTCCTTCCTTCATATCTTCCTTTCTCGTAAATCTGTATATGAACCTTAGTAAGATATAGAAGAATGGTCTAGAAGAGAGAGGGGAAAACACACACACACACACACACACACACACATATATATATAAATAACAAATGCAATTATGTTACAATAGCATTAACTCAAACTGCGGTCTTATTTTCTGATTTATTAATTTATGTTTAGAAAATCCTTTAGGTTCAAATTTCTATTAAATTTACATAAGCCTATGCTCTGATACCAACTTGTAATATCTTTCATTTGGAGGCCCAAAACTAACTGCTATGGATGTTGCAGTCATCCATAGTTATTAATTCTCGGGTACCAAATGCGGTAATGTTAGATACATTAATATACTAGAAACTCGATTTAAACAAATTTCTCATGTGATTTCTGAGTCATTACATAATCCCATACGTAATCCACGTTCTGAAAAAGTACAATTTATTACAAAATATGCCAAGAGCAACATATGAAGTGCTCTCTTGGCTGATCATAGTCAAATATAGGAATTAAACAACTTTGCCATTTTATCCAAAAAAACAGCAAAATCAAATAGAAAGAACTCCTTATAGCTAGGTTGCCTCCTGGACGTCTCTGAAAGCTTATTCGTCTAAAGGAGAACCTGAAAACCTTAACTCTCAAACTACTCAAAATCAATTGAGCACTCGAGATTTTAAGGGGAAAACATAAACTTCGAGTCAAACAACAAGTCTGGTGTGAATAATAACCTATCATCTCAAACCGTATAGATATCTAGTATGGAACAGGTTTTTCCCTCACTAGTATCTTAACCCAATTTATAATAACCATATACTGTGCACTTGCATCCGTAATGGTTAAGACCTAACATGATAAAATGTCATGATAATATGTAAACATGCAATATGCTATAGATTTCCCATCCCCATTTATCTGACTATCTATCTCAAGTTATAAATTCTAGGATCACTATTAACCTTTTAGTTTTCATGGGATGTCTAATAACATGTTTTAAGCTTAAGGACTATTGGTCTGTTTCATAGTTTTCATGGGAACACTAAGAACTTATTGGTAATTACAAATTACATTATCCAATAATAGTTTTCATGGGATTACTATGAACCTATTGGATTCTCCAATAATATCTCTCATGTTATAGTTTTCATGGGCTGATTATGAACCTATTGAGCTCTATCAATAACTTGTTTTGGACATAGTTTTCATGGGATCACTGAGAATCTATTAGCCCGTGCCAATAACAATTTCCATAACATAGTTTTCATTGGCTTACTAAGAACCTGTCTAAAACAATGATCTTTGATCTGCTTTGGGCATCTAATATTCTGGTCCATCTTACCTCCTGAATGCAATTCTACTTACACATGAGTTAATTCAATGTATATTCGCTACAAGGTCACCTAGCCGGTTATTCTGCCCTTAACACCCCAAAAACGCAATTGTGGGTTAATTATGAAGTGAATTTGATTACAGAAGCATTCATGTTAACTCATCAAAACATAATAATATAACATCAATAGTTTAATTTCTTGTAATCATTTTCTACTAAAACATGGTTAATTCCCTTAACCCACTATCCTTAGCAAGGAAAATTTCCTCTAAGATTTCAAAATTTTAAATGCCATTTCAAAACTCTTTACAGTGCCATGGGTTTACCTTGAAAAATGAGATTGGGTTTTCTTATTCGAAAGCTAAGGCTTTAGACTAGATCCTTTGGATCATTGTGACATCATGGGTTAACCTCCATCACTCGCTCTTTTGAAGCATTACTTAAAATCTTAGACCACTTTTAAAACCATTAAAAACTTACATTTTGAAACACTTAAAACAACCCTATTGAAGGCATTTAGTTCAAGTAAGAATTTATGTAAGCACACACCGAAACCATTTTAAAGTACCTCTTTCGAAATAATTGGATACAACATTAAATATAAATACTGTTCAAAGAGAACAGAAGCAAAAGTATCCCTTTTGAAAGCAATGATCATAAGTAAAAGAATCGAGAAAGAGGATAGCTTTGAAACCATTGCCTCCAAAACTCTTATTAAAAGTGCCTAAAATAATCCTTTCGAAAAAACATTGAGGAATAGGCTTTAAAATTTAAAAGTATAAATCCTTCCCTTTTGAATACTGCAAGGAAAAGCGGCTTTTAACTAGTTAGAAAGGTATGAATGCGATAGCTAGGTATCAAATAAGTTCAAAATGCGGCAATTCTTTCGAAACCTTCTTTAAAAATAAAAGAAAATTGGATTGATTCGAAAGCTTATAAAAATGGATTCAACCTCTTCAAAAGCATCTTCTAAAAACAAAGGAAAATAATGGATCCAAAAGTCTTATAATAGTGGATTCAACCACTTCGTAAGCATCTTTTAAAAACAAAGGCAAGTAATGGATTCAAAAGCTTAAGAGTGGCTTCAACCCCTTCGAAAGAATGCCTCAACACAGTCCCTTCCGCCTTTCTACAATACACTGCATATCATTTGCTTGATATCATGTGCATTGCTTTCGAGTGGGTGGGCATGGTGATGGAAACAAGCAAATGGAAGCGATGAAGTTGTAATTCGAAACAAAGTTGATTTTATGCCTTTCAAAGTAATTCCTTTTTACCTAACTTGTCTAATTTTTCAACACATGATTGTTTGCCAATTTTTTATCAAAATTTTCTCTTAAAAGTTACTGAATTCAACAATTAGCAAATGAAATCATTTTAACATATAAACCCTTACCTTTAATGAAACATTTAAGTCCTCTAACTTAAATAATTTACAATCCATAGTAAAACACTTTGGAAAACCCGCAAAAATCACAGTTTTTCACTTTTAATATTTTTCGAACATACGTAAATTTTAGACTTAAAAACATTACTTAATTGTCTTAAATAATTTAAACCCAAATTAATTATTTCTTTCATTCGAAATTCATAATAAATTATCCATAGCTTGGAATATTATGAAAATTTAAACTCATCTCTAAAATAATGTTTTGCGTAACATGTTCAAACATCATGGCATTTGGAAATTAATTTTCATGATTTTAACCTTAAAATCAAATTATATTATCCCACAAAAATCCTTGTTTATGTTATAACATGGTATGTAAATCAAAGCATATCATCGTTCATCCAATCATATGGATGTAAACCTAAACCCGAATCAAAACGTTTTAGAAGACTTATATGAGATGATTTAGATCATTATTCACCTTGTTTAGATATGGAAATTGAGATATGTTCTTGCTTTAATATTCCTAGCTTGAATCTTAGCTTCTAATTGGATTATTTATCTTCTTCTCCTTAGGGTTATTGCTAGTCTTATTTTCCTTTTGTTTATGTTTTTGCTTTTGTAAGAATGTAACGAGAATGAATAGGTTGTGAGGGTTTTAGGGGTTACAGGGTTTGACTATTCCCATATTATCCTTCTCCTATTCTCTTAAGTATTTAACTTATAAATTATTCTTATAAATCCATCTAGTTAAGGCACAACCCTAATTAGATCTCAAATCTCAATTCCTTTATCACTATCGTCTCTATTTTATTCTATTTAATTCATCTAATTAAATCTCCTGAATAATGCTACATAAAATTAGGTGTATCATCCCCCTACTTGTAGGCCCAAAACTAGCGGCTATGGATGTGTAGTCATTTATAGCTATTAATCTTCGACGATCAAATATGGCGGTGCTAGATACATTGATGCACATATCACATAAATATAGAAAAAAAATTAACAATTCAAAACATATTTCCACATTCAAATCAAAACATTTCATATTCGTTACATAATCCCAAAGTACGTTAACCATGTTCAACAAAATATAATTATTACAATTACGCTAACAGTGACATATGAAGATGCCCCCTTGGCTGATCAGAGTATATAGTAAGGCTAATAAATCTGCCTTAACAAACAAACACACAACGAAAAGAAAAACTCTAAATATCTATCTGCCTCTTGCACCCCACCAGAAGCTTTATTCGTCTAAGAATCTGGAAACCCTAAACCTCAAACTACTCAAAATCAATTGAGTACCCGAGAGTTTAAGGGGAAAACAAAAACTTTGAGTCAGACATAAAGTCCAGTATGAATAATAATCTAACATCTCAATCCTTTTAGATATCTAGTGAGAAGATGCCGCTTAGCAGAATGAGTTTTTCTCTCACTAGTATCCTAAAAGCTTATAAAATAATATACCGTGTCATGCATCCATGATGGTTAAAACATATATTTTCAAAATATTATGATGATGTCCACGCTTGAAAATAATTAGGATTACCCGTACCTAGTTAAATCTGACACCCTGTCATAATTATAGTTTCTAGGGTCACTATTAACCTTCTTAGTTTTCATGGGTTTGCTAATAACCTTGTTATAAATAATGGGCACCATGTCCTAATCATAGTTTTCATAGGATCACTATGAACCGATAGGCTGCTGCAAGTTAACTTGATTAATTCATGGGTTCTCCTGAACCTATTAGTCATTTTAAAAACTAATTAGCTTTTCCTAGTTTTCATGGGTTTACTAGGAATCTATAGATTTACCCAGTAACTCATTTCACATTCTAGTTTTCATGGGTTGACCAGGAACCTACTGAAACTTCCATTAGCCACTTTCTTAACCTAGTTTTCATGGGTTTACTAGGAACATATTGACTGGTGTCAATTCTTAATCCGGATTAGTTTTCATGGGTTCAATACAAACTAATTGGCCCCTACCAATTGTCCTTAATACATAGTTTTCATGGGTTAACTATAAACCTGTTAGTTTCCTCCAATAACTACTTAATCATAGTTTTCGTGGGTTTATTATGACCTTTTGGTCACCTCCAATAATTACAAAGTTTAAGCATCTTATATTTTTGGTCACCCTGACTCCTTGGATGCAATACTACTAATTTAGGAATGTAAGCAATTTATATTCACTATTGAGTTAACCTAGCTGGTTCTTCTACCCCTTTTTCCCCAAATTATAGTTATGGGTTATCATGTGAATATATTCATATTTGAAGAAGCAAACCAACAATTTAACAATACCACTTGTGTGAGTTTAAGGTCCATGAAATATATTTCATAAAACTTTAATTTATATTTTTTCAAGGCAATATTTCTCCAAAAATTTCATACTTAAAGCCATTACAAACTCCTTTATATAATCCGTGGTTTTTCCTTTAAAAATTTAGAGCATAGGTTTTCAAATCTTTCGACAACGTCGAAGGGTTACACTTTCTACCTCTTCGAAAGGTTTAATCATTTGCTTTAAAACAGTAGGCGCCAGCCTCTTTAATACGTTAAACACTTCCTTTGATACCTTTCGACTTTAACAAAGTATTACTACTATGGATATAAGAGTAGAATTTTTTGAAATGATTGTAAAGCAAACCTTTCTAAAGCATAAAAACTTAAAACCTTTTGAAATCATTGAAATTCAAAACCTTTCAAAAGCATTGGGTTTGTACTTAATAATATTACTTTGGGTCATGGGTGAAAGTTCTCAAAACCACTCCTTACTTCATAAATCATTAGGGAAGACATTTGAAACTTTCGACTGTGTCGAAAGCTCTTGCTTTCGACTTCTTCGTAAACTTAGGAAGCGCGTTGTATTTATAAAACCAGTGAACCTTTCGACTAAGTCGAAAGCTCTTGCTTTCGACCCCTTCGAAGGGTCTAAGCAAAATAGAGGCAACAACTCTTTTCAAAATCTCATTGAAACAACCTTTTGAAACCAAACCTTTCGACCTTGTCGAGAGGTCTCTTAAATCCTTTTAAAACCACACCTTTCATCCTTGTCGAAAGGTTTTATAAAAACAACTTATAAAAATCGAAACTTTCGACCTTGTCGAAAGGTCTTTAAAGCAACCTTTAGAAGCCAAACCTTTTGACCTTGTTGAAAGGTCTTTTAAACAACCTTTTGAAAACCAAACCTTTCAACATTGTCGAAAGGTCTTTAGAAAACAGGCAAGTGATTTCTCATTTTTCCAATCAAAATAAACTAAGGATCCATCTCCTTCGGAAGCAACCCTTCGAATGCAATCCTTCGACACCATACCTTTCCACTTAGTTCAATTCACTACATGCCACCTGGATGATATCATGTGCATTGCTTTCAAACTTGTTGGTCATTGAAGTCAAAAGGTCTTGGTCGAAAGGTCTGAGTCGAAATGTTTGCCAAAGAAGGCAGAACCATATTTGTTTAGGTAAAAGCTCATTTTTTTTCCAATATAAGAAAACTTTTTGTAACTAATTTTCCTACGTGTAAACATTTGATTTGCTTCCACAACTTTTAAATAATTTTGGATAATATTTGCCACATTTTCTCAGATCTAAATCAGATTAACATTTAACAAACAAGCCCTTCCTCTTGTAAAACAAACAAATCGTTTATGCCCTTTTTCTAAAATAATTAAATTTCCATACTAAATCACTTAGTAAAAATCCCTGAAAATTCCAGAAATCCACTTTAATTATGTTATCTAACATATTAAAATTTTAGACCCAAATTCTTGTATATTTTTCCAAAACAATTTATAAATCTAAATGACCATATTTTCCTTTGTTCATAACAAATTCTCCATGGCTTGAAAAATTATAAAAATTTAAACCCAACTCCAAAATCATGTTTTCTAGAACATAAATTTTCCCATGGCATTTAAAAATCATTACATCTCATTTTCACCCTAAAACCATGTGCATCCTTTTTTTCAACAACCTTGTTTAAACATATACAATACAAAATCAAGCATATCGTCATTCCATATATCATAAAAATAGATTTATACTTAAATCTAAAACCATATGATATAAAAATCAAAATAGAAATGTAGAATTATTATTCACCTTAGATTGGATTAGGAAGTTGAGGTATGATTTAGATTGATTTCTCTAGCTTGAATCCTAAGCTTTAAGTTGATTATTTATATTTTCTTCTTTCTTCCTAATGGTTGGCCTTGCTTCCTTCTTACAATTATAATTTTTTTATTAAATAGAATGAACACGTATGACTAAGGAGAATAGTATAAGGGTGGGAAATATGGGTGGATATTTACCCTAATGCCCTTATGCTCAATTAATTAACCATTTTTATAAGTTCATTAGATTTTAAATAAGCATGGCCACCTAGTTTATTAATCAATCCCAGTCTCCTTATCTACGTTATTCTATTTAATTTATTCTAATTAAATCTCTTGAATAATGTCAATAGAATTAGGGGTGTTACAAATAATCTCTTTTGATTTTTTAAGCTTCCTTAAGGTGTAGATGAGATTAGGATAAAGACCATGGGTTAGGAGTTATATATGATACAACTGATAAGGTGTTATCCATCGCATGCCAACCAATGATTTGTTGAGCTAGATCAAGGTTAGAATCGCAAGGCAAGAAAGTTCTAACACCTACTAAAGAAATTAAACATTTCTATGTTTTCTATTAGAGTTTTGAGAAATATAATGTCTAGTGGGAGGTTATTAAAAATACAAAATAAATACATTTGACATTTCTAATATTGTAAGAATACATGTTATATAAGCTATAAAATCTACTTCGATAAATTTATGCAACTAATATAATTAACAAAATGTTTATTAATTGAAACATACAAATGAAATGAATTAAGAATGAAAAAGGAATATAAAATCACTTATCGATAAATCTTTTAGCATGTTGTCACTTCAAGACCCATGCATGGTCCAAATAATATAATTACTAAAGCATTTCACATATTTACCACCTAGTATTTATTTTCCCAAAATTGTATATTGCTTCTTTTGTTTTTAAACTCTAAAACGATATAAAAATATGGATACTTGATTCATATTTGATCCTATAAAAAAGTTGTATGGTGAACAAGTATGATTTGTAGTGTACGAAACTTCGATGAAATTAGTTCATTCGAAATAAGTAAGTAAACCATAGTGCGTGATTTTATATTAAAATGACTGAATATAGTAAGGATTTTTTTATTAGATGTAGCATTAGGCCAAGAGCAATAAGATATACTTAGCAAATTCGATCATTGAAAAGTCAGTTTGATCAGCTTAAATAAAATCTTATTTCATACCATAAACATTATGGATGGTATAATGCCTTTTTTAAAGAGTTCATAATGGCCTTTAATTTAGGGTTTCTTTTTGAATGGGTTATCCATTTGAAAAGGAAAGAGAATGTACTATAACGGATGTTACTTCAGAAATATTGGTATGAAGACAGTGCATGGTCATCTCTACTTTATGAAGGGATATTAGAAATGAGGATTGTATAAAATACTAAAAGATACTTAGTATGGGATGAGAAATGTGATTTTTATTCCAAATGGATTTTCATATAAGAAACTGTTTGCAACGACCTGCCTTTTCAACCTTTGAAATTCGACCCTTAACATATCCACAGTATTAGACTGTCGAGAATCCAAGTGATAGAAATGAAGGGTAAAATAAAAAGAAAAAGAAAAGAGGAAAACAAAATCTCATAATGGAATGACGACATATAAGATAATGAAGATAGTATACTATCGCTCTAAGATATATGGTATATTAGAGTTAGAAACAAATCTCATCAGCCTGAACAGTTATAACTTCCTGAATTTACAATTATCGATGGGTCTATATAATAACAAAACAAAAAATAAAGATACTATGGTAGGTGAACATCCAGCTCTACCGCATGAGCTCCGTATCCCACCGATGACAACCTAGAAAATTACTCGGCTTAACCCAAGCATTATAGTAAAATAACACTCAGATCAGTCTGGAAAACCAGCATAAACAAACTCTAGAGTTTTGGTGAACATATAATAAATTATAAGACCACGCTGCTAAACATGGAACGGGTTTTACCTCACAAGAACAACATCCAGATTTAAAAGAATGGAAATAAATAATTAAACATCGCGAAGAGTAAAAGAGACTTCCTGATGCAATTAAGAAAGAAATAATTCAAAGGTTTGAATCCAAAACGAGAAGAAGGAAAATTTCCAACAATAACTACGAGGGTGTGCCCTACCAAAAGTATACCTCTAAAAAATATACTTTAGAATTACAATGGCTTTTCGAAAATGCACAAGCTGAAACCCGTCATCCTTTCCGAAAATTTGAGTATTTCACATCTCTGCGTGCATACAACCGAATCCATCTAAAGTAGAAGTAATGATATCCTAGTACGAGAAAACCCACATAACTTGATGTCTACTTACTCTTTGGTCTTAGAAATTTCCAACAAAGGATATCAAAATTGATAGTCAATGAATCTGCTATCAAAAATAAACTGGTAGTACCTCGGAAAAAACAATGAAGTCAAACAAGATAAGACAATGTTGCTTCCTATCTTGTCTCGACAGCATTCTTAACCTTATGAATAGTAAGAGTTTAAATGCCCCAAATGAGCAATAAAATCGTCTTGAATCGAATACCACAAAAAAATAGCACAATTGATAGTTATAAGTCAAATATTAGCAATTATAAAATGATCGTATATGAAAATTAAATCTTACACTTATCATAACTTATCGACCCCAAACTAATAATATCTTGGGGAAAATAATGAAGCCGAATAGTTAGGGCAATGTTGCTTCTCACCTTGTCATAATAGCATTCTCAACTGTAAGAATAGCAAGAGTTCCTTCAATGTTTTATGCTAACTGTGAGTGTAACGAACCACTAATTTATCACTTTGATAAATTGTATTTATTTTACATAAAAGGTTGATAATATAAATAATATTATTTTGAGTGATAATAAGTAATAGAAATATTATTTTGAATAAATATTTACAAAAATATCTTCCGTGAAATCTAAATCGATAAAATGGCCGAAAATCATATTATTAATAACCAACTCTATAATCATAATAGGTCGTGCACTGAGCTAGATACATACACTATTTTTATAATCAAACAAGAATATAAAATAAAATCAATTGATTTGACTTTGAAAAAAAAATGTGTTTTTAACATTTTTAGTAATACATTTAAATATGATAATTAATTTATTAAATTTAAATAGAGATTTAATGATTTAATAATTTATATATTTATTTAAATAATTGTTTTTAAAATGATAATAATTCATTTTGAGTAGTTATAAAGTGATAATAAATCAATTATAATAGTTTTATAAAGATATATATTTGATTTAAGGAAAAATCGATATCGCTTTATCGGTATTATAAAAATTTTTGTAAATAATTTTTAATGTAAATTTATAAGGTTTTATAATTCAAATATGATCATTTTAATTCATACAAAATAATAATAATTTTTTTCAATTTTTTTTTACAAATATATGTAATTTAAAATATAAGTGAAAATATGACCAGGAATTGGTTATCCGGTTGGCAACGGTTTATCAAACGAAAGTTGTTCGAAATCAGTACAATGTTTTTTATATGTCATGCGCATGTATATAACACATAAATGCACACCCTAACATACATATAAACACATACATGTTTATATTTACACTTAAACATATATATACATACATACATATATATACATACATACATATATATATATATATATATATATATATATTATAAAATAGATAAAATATTTTAAGTAAAGCATCCTTATTAAGCTTAAACAAGCCAAAATATGCATACTGAGTGGATGGTAGTGATCTTCACATGGGGGAGGGGCTATGGCCATGTATTCTAAAGGAGTAATGCGTTGGAGAAGCATGGAAAAAGCGGTGCATGCATATCTTCCTTTATACTCCTCTTTTTTCTTATAAATACCATTTTCATACAACTTTTTAATCTTCTTCTTCCTTCTTCTTAAGCATCCTAAGAGCTTTTTAAATGGCTTCCATGCCTTAGAAAGTAATGAGCAAAAGTTATGGCAAAATACTAGTAAAATATATATACACTGTATATAATATCAATCCACTTCTAAAGCAAGTGCAAACACCTCTCTATCTTCTCTACAACTCACGCCACCACCTATTCCTCCTTTATCCGAGCACATCCACCTCCAAAAAGCTAGGCCGAGACCTACAAGAAGAAGGAAGGAGGTCGGGAAGCTCCGAAGCAAGAAAAAGAAGAGGAAGTGCTGCCAAAGTTCTGCTGGAATCGATTCAGGAAGTTACAGAAAGGATTGGTGGAGTGGAGCCATAAGTGAGTACTCATTGTTTATCAAATAATAAATAATATCTATAACTATTTTAAGTATGATAATATGATCATTTAATCTCCTAATGATTTATGTGAATGGATGTAACTTGAATGATTATATGGTTGATTATATGGATGTTGATGTGGTTGATAACTTGGTTGTGATAAATTATGATAAATCATAATAAAATGGTTAATTAATAGAAAAGAATTCATGTAATATGTGTATGGAGTTTATTTAGCCTTTTAATGGTTTTGAAAATATAAAGTGGTTGAAAATGAATATTATAATAATAAAATACTATGAAATGATTTAAAAGTTAAAAAGAGATTTAATATGGAATTTTTTTGTTTAAATCTATGAAAATTATTTATAAATGTTTTATAAGCATTTATATGTGTTTTGATGATGTTTGAAAGGTAAATGGAAATTTAGTCAAAAATGGGCGCGTTCCGTAATGGTAGTTCGCGGTTTTGCACCATAAAAGTTAGACGAGTGTAAAGTTTGAACATAGCTCAGAATTCTTTGAGATAAGAATTCTATGAACTATTATATCCATAGTTTTCCAACGAAGAAAGAGAATCGAGATTATGATAAGTAGATTTTGAAATATGAGTAAAACAAGTTTTAGAAAAATCTTGAATTTGCAGTTCGGAATCCAAAACTGGATTTCTTTGAAAATGATGTTTTAAATTATCTAAAAATGTGGAATGAATCTTATTAATCTTTTGAAATGTTTTAAAAGTGATTTGAGTAATAAAAATGAATTTCCAAATAATTAAAAGTCGATTTGATCAACAAAGCTTAAACAACACTTTATGCAGCACTTTTCCACAATACTTTTCTGTAACTTTGAAACGCAACCATTTTTTTTCAAATATTTTTCAAATATTTTCAAATGATTAAAAAGGCACTTTAATGGAAATTTGAAGTATTTATGAAATGATTGAAGGTTTAATAATTTAGAGTCGATTAAATAACTTGACCTCCTTATGAGTGTCAAAGAGATAATGTCTAGGCTTGAGTTAGGAACACCAGTTTCCTGCTCTTCCTAGCTATTCGGACTGGCCCGACGGATGTGATAGTAAATTTGGTTTACTCGGATCAAAATTTCCAAAAGCATAAATATATAATTATCCAAAATTAAATAACTTGATTCGAATAGAAATGATTTAGAAATGTTTTCGTAAAAAAAGGTGAAGTAATTTGGAAATGGTTTCCTAAATAAAAGGTGAAATGATTTGGAAATGTTTTTCTAAATAAAATATGAAAGTATTTGGGATTATTTCAAGATAAAAAGAGGTTTCTATTAACCAAATGATTAGATAAATGAGGCTTAATGATTTCATATACTCTGAATGTAACGACCCATAATTTTCGATAATTAAATTTGTTAATTTAAAAAGATTTTGGTGATTTAATATTGAAGAAATAAAAATCTTTAATTTAATAATGAAATGAACACCAAAATAGAGTGTAACAATGTTAATGTAAGTTGATTATTAATAATGTGTATGAAACTCCAATTAATTATAATAATTTGAAATGTTTACCTGGCTATAAATTGAATATAAGCAAACAAATGTAAATGTTTAAACTGTTAGTAGTGATTGAACGAAATTTGTGTTATGAAACTAATATTAACATTTATTGTAAGTAATAAAATTATAAAGGGTAATTTAAAAGTAAACAGTGACAATTATTATAAGTTACCCGTTTATTTAGCTAGTTGAATTGAAATTGGAAATCGATTGAAATTAAATGAAATAAAATATTATGTTATTTGAAATTAAGATAAAATTGGATAATATTAACATGCTATGATATAAACTAATGTGGATGGTACCCATTGTGACAACCCATCTCCTCGACCTTTAGAAATCGACACTAATACATCTACGGTATTCACATGCCGTAAATCCAAGTGTCGGGGAGGCAAATTATCAAGGGTGTAAAAGAAAATAAAGATAGAAGATAACACACTAATGGAATCTCACATCGCATTCAACATTTTAATTATACATAAATGATCAGAGTCAAATACAAATTCAGCTAGATAGATATAACTGGCTATCTGTACATATGCTGGGAAATACATACTACATGACACAGTGGAAAACGGGTAGATATCTACGTAAGGTACTTCAGCTTCATAGCTCCAAAGACTTCTCCAAAATGCTCCTAATGTATCCTGACTAGACGGCTGCTCGAATATAGGGCATCTAGAGTTTAAAGGGAAAAACAAACTCCGAATGAATAATGGGACTGGTGTGAGAACTCAAAGTACAATGTTTTGAAAACAAAAGGGTATCTCATAAGACCACGCCGCACATAAACACGGAATGGGTTTTTACCTTATGATAACTAGAACTCTTTATTACATAAAATTCAGAGATATTATTCCTAATGACTTTCTTTGAAAACATTTACAAATAAGCTTAGTAATCTTAGTTGAAATTGTTACATTGATTAAACTCCAGCATAATAGATTTGCAGTCAAGTCCGAAGGTTCTTATTGGAGAATGGATTTCCATAAAAATGACCAGGTGAAGGGATTACCTTCCAGTGGGTACACCTCTAGATGGATGTCCTGAGGAACCATCACAAAGCTCCTCTACCAACATAAGACCGGCCTATGTTTATAACTAGATAGTACCGAATATGTCGTCCCCCGATCGTTACGGACCTTTACCGAGAACTCTTTTCGCATACATCCGCATTAATAACTACTTGTTTAACCATCTTTGAAATAATGTTAAATTATTCAAATTTCTTTGGACATGCTTTATTATTTACAAAATTTACTAAGTATTTGCAGAAGAATTGTTAAGTTTCAACCTTTATTTCAAACGTTATTGAAAAGTGTTGCGAAAAGTGTTGCAAATAGTGTTACAAAAAGTGCTTTAAAAAGCTATATTCTTCAAAACAACTTTTATATCATTTAGAAAACCATATTTTCAACTTAAATCACTTGCAAAACATTTCAAAAGATTTTTAGAATTTGTTTCATTTTTTTAACCCTAATTTCTTCAGTTTCCAACTTTGATCATTTGGTGCGAAAACTAGATTTTTCTTGAAAATTGATTTTGCCATATTTCACAATATATAAGACGAAATCTTGATTTTATTTTTTTATATGAAAGATATGGATATATGGATTTATAAAATTCTTACTTCGAAGAATTCCGTATTATATTCCACTTCGTATGTTCATTTTTTGATGCGAAAATGTGAACTACCATTATGCAATGCGTCAAATTTTTGACCTTTTTTGAGATTCATATGTAAACTTTGTCGAAAAAGTTTAAAACACTTAAGAATCATTTCTAAAGTATTTTCAAATATTTTTCAAAGATATAAATGATTCCATATCACATTTCATTTCTTTTGGAAAGTGATTTCCATGTGATTATACGTCGTGTAAATTCGTGACTTATTTCAACATATATATTCAATATACAACTAATAAACGTCCAAAACAATGTTTATAATCATTTTAACATATTACACATGTCATATAAACTTGCAAATCAATTTAATAACCTTTTATTTCTAATGTCACATGATTTTTATTTATGTACATATTTGCTTACTAAGTTTTGCAAATGACTTAAATGTTGTTGCTTTCATTTTCAAACACTTATCAAACATCATTATTAACATCTAAATAACATTTATAACTTGTAAAACATCGTATAAACATTTTCTACTTAACAATTTAGAGTTATCACCTTTTGTCGCTTTCAAACTAGTTGAAACTTTTCTAACTTTGCTAAACTTTACTGTAAGCTCTTTAGAACTTGCTAAACTTCCGCGTACTTGCCTTAGGAGGCCACAACCATGTTTGAAAGGAAAATTGTGCTCGGCCAAATGGAAGAAGAGAGGGAGTGAGCAATAGAAGAGGGAAGGAGGTGTTTTGAAGTGGTTCGGATGGAGTTTTGTTGATGTTTTTCTTCGTTTTATTTTTTAGAATATTTTGGTATAACTTTATTTGGGTTGGAAGCCATTAAAGGAGATAAGAAGAAGCTTGAAATTTTAAAAAGAAGAAGTGTGGAAGGAAGTGAGAAAGTATATATGTATTTATAGAAAATATTTAAGAATAAAATATAGATTTGTGTTTTTACTTAAACAACCTTCCTTAAGAATTAAGTAAACTTATTTAATTCAAAACTTACCATCCACATCAAATCACACTTTTAAAATTAAAACACTTAAGAGTTAAGTAAAGAATAAGAATGAGTACTTTATTTTGTGTCACATTTCTTACTTTATGTCACATTTGATGTGACACGTGTTTTGTCTTTTTTAGTTTACTTTTGCTTGTTACTTTCTAGAATTTCCTAAGTGTGATTATTAAAAGCGACATTGTTTAGTTAATTTTTATCTATCTTTATATGTTGACATATTTATTAAATTGTGTACATAAAGGTGCAACAACGTTGCGATAACTTTAAATCGACAAAACGTTGATTTTTTGACAAAATATTTTGCGGTCATATTTTGACGTTTTATTTAAACTATTTATTTATGTAAACCAAATTTAAAAATAAATTTCTATAATGTTATATAAAAATATAAACACTCATAAATAAATTAAAATAATTTATTAAACCATTTAAACTTACTTTTCTTAAATCAGGATTTTGTCACTTTTGTCGATATAAGAAAATGTTACTATTTTTATGTGTATTTTTATTTTCAAATCCTATCAAATATTATTCGAATCATAAAACCTTTTATATTTTATATCTAAAATCACTTTAAATATTATATTTTGAAGTGGTTAAATTTTGGGTCATTACATTCTCCCCCACTTAAA
The DNA here is from genome assembly GCA_030765085.1 of Allium cepa. Lineage (NCBI taxonomy): Eukaryota > Viridiplantae > Streptophyta > Magnoliopsida > Asparagales > Amaryllidaceae > Allium > Allium cepa. The sequence goes on from CM060946.1 coordinate 41,767,681, forward strand.
AGAATTTCGTCCTCGAAATTAGATAAGAAGAAAATAGCCGAAAATGAAATATATATTCAATAAGATGGAATATATATAATAAGTGATTACACCACATGCGATGAGTACAATCAAATGATAGATAAAGTCTGTATATCGATCCTAAACTCAGAATATGCTTTTCTCATTTTATCTTCTGTTTCCCATGTGAAATCATCAACATCCCCGCTCCATTGAACTTTCACCAACCTTACAACATTCCTTCTTGATCGTTTCTCATCTTGATCCATGTTTCGAAAGGGTCTTCTAATAACTGCCAAGTTTGGTTCTATCTCCAAGTCATCTTGAGCAGCCGTTTCTATGATTTGTTCTGGGTCATATACATGCTTCCATAAATGTGATACATGAAAAACATTGTGTACACCAGACAATCTTTCAAGCAATTGTACTCGATAAGCTAGTATGCCAATTCTTTCAAGAATGGGAAAAGGTCAAATATATCGAGGTGCTAACTTTCTAGCTCTTCCAAATCATACCACTCCTCTCATTGGAGAGACTTGCAAAAAGACCGAATCTTCAACTGATAATTCAAGATTTCTACTCCTTCGGTCTGCATAATTCTTCTGTCTACTTTAGGATTCTTTTAGCTTCTTTCTAATCATATCAACTTTTTTTAAAGCTTCTCGTATCATATCTGGGCCAAGCACTAACCGATCTCCGGATTCTATCCAACATGCTGGCGATTTACATGGACGACCATACAAAGCTTCATACGGTGCCATGCCGATACTAGCTTGATAGCTATTATTATAGGAGTATTCTACTAAATGTAAATGATTCTCCCGCGAGCCTCCAAATTCTAGAATACATGCTCTTAAAAGATCTTATAAAACACGGTTGACTCTTTTCATCTGTCCATCAGTTTGGGGGTGATATGCAGTGCTTATGCTCAGCTTCATTCCTAAAGCTATCTGTAGTGCTTCCCAAAACTGACTAGTAAAGATTGGATCACGATCGCTTACTATACTGCTTGGAACCCCGTGCAATCGGACAATATTCTTCATATATATCCACAAGGCTTGCTGCAGTTCTTGTTGGCTTAACTGGAATAAAGTGTGCACTTTTGGTTACCCAAATGCCTTCATTTCCTTTCCTTGTTTGGGGTAAGCCATCAATGAAATCCATGGATATTTGATCCCACTTCCAAGCTGGAATCTCCAAAGGTTGAAGTAATTCTGCCGCCTTTTGTTGGTCACTTTTGATTCGTTAGCTATTTTCACACCGGCTGACATAAATAGATATGTCCCTCTTTATACTTTTCCACCAAAATGCAAACTTTATGTCCTTGTACATCTTATGAATCCCCGGATGAATGCTAAGTTTGGCTGCGTGGCATTTAGCTAATACTTCTTGCCTAAGATTTTCAACATTTGGAACACAAATTCTTCCATTCAACCGTGGTACTCCATGGTTGTCTATTTTAAAGCTTGAACACCTTCATTTGTGTATATCTTCAATAATCTCCATTAGGAATCTATCTTCTTTTTTCTTGCTAGTTATTTTCTTTTGAAGAAGTGGAGTTACTACCAAATAAGAAATAGTAGCTAACTTTCTCTCAATGCATCAGCTATTAGGTTGGCTTTCCCGGGTATATATAGAATATCTAGATCATATGATGCGAGAAATTCCAACCAGTGTTGTTGTCTCATGTTCAAATCCTTCTGGTTGAAAAGATACTTCAAAGATTTGTGGTCCATGAAGAGTTCGAATTTTTCACCTAAAAGATGGAATATTATTTACTAAGGTCAATTCAAAGTTGTATCGAAATAAACTATGAAACATTCTTACCAGCAAATATTGTCTCCATATCTTTAGAGCGAACACAACGGCTAATAATTCTATGTCATGTGTTGCGTAATTCTTCTCATGTGTCTTCAGCTGTCTACTTGCGTGAGCAATCATCTTCACATCTTGGATTAAAACCGCACCAACTCCTTCTCCACATGCATCTGCATAAACGGTCAATACATTATTTCCATTTATAATTGTTAAAACTAGAGCGGTTGTCAACCTCTTCTTTAGTTCTTAGAATGCTTCTTCACACTTAGGATTCCAGATAAATTTAGCATCCTACATTGCCAACTTTGTTAGGTGATAGGAAATCTTAAAGAAGTCTTGAACGAATATTCTATAATATCCTGCCAAACCTAAGAAGCTACAAATCTCTTTAGGAGTTAGTGGCTGCTTAAAATCTTGGATAGCTGCAACTTTCTCTGGATCCACTGAAATTCCATCCCTTGATATTATATGTCCAAGGAATCTTACCTCCTTTTCCCAAAAATGACACTTCAAAATTTTGGCTTTAAGCGTATTATTCCTCAACATCTCCAACACAACTTCTAGATGCCTTGCGTGTTCTTCTTCTGTCTTTGAGTAGATGAGGATTTCATCAATAAAGACTAACACGAAATTGTTTAGCACATCTCTAAACACTCTATTCATAAGGTCAACAAAATAAGCGGGTGCATTGGTCAACCTAAAAGGCCTAAAAAACCACTCATAGAAAGTATTTGGACCTTTGAATGCAGCTAGATGGATGCAATCTTCAACGATTCTTAACCGATGGAATGTACCTAGATCCATTTTAGAAAAAACTCGAGCTCCATGTAACCGGTCAAACACGTCGTCTATTTGGGGTAGAGGATACTTGTTCTTAATGGTTTTCTTATTTAGATCTCGATAGTCCACACACAATCTCAAAGATCCATCTGACTTAGCAACAAAAACTACGGCTGCTCACCAACTTGAACGGCTGGGTCTTATCAATCCTTTCTTTAATAGCACTTGGGTTTGGTTATTCAACTCATTCCTTTCTTTCGGAGCCAACCTTCTATCTTGCTGTTTAATTGGCATCGCACCAGGAACTAAATGATTACGGAATTCGATTTCTCAATGTGGGGGCAAATTTTTTACTTCCTCAAAGACATCTGCAAATTCTTTAACAATAGATATAATTTCTAATCCTATTTGGGATGTATCTAAAGCATAAAGAAAACTATCCCTTCTTGGACTAGGACCTTCTCAAGGTATTTCTATGATTTTCCCTAACTTTGTTTTCACTGCAACCGTTCATTTTAAACAATCTAGAATAGCTTCATTTTTAGTTAACCAATCCACACTAAGTAAAATTTCGAATCTAATAAAATCTAAGACGAAAAGATCAAAAGGAAATTGACGGGGAGGATAGAAAATTAGGGCTTTTTCACAATGCATACAAAGATTAGTGGAACCTCCTATAGGATTCGTTACACAGATAGGGTCGTCAACAATTTAGGTTTAAGTTCTAATTCTTCTACAGTTGCTTTAGAAATAAAACTATGAGAAGCTCCTGTATCAAATAATACTCTAAGTAAAACATCTTTAATAAAAATATTACCTTCCAACACTCCTTTGCCCTTCACATTTTTGGAGGTTGCTCATCCTTGATCGCATACACTTTGGCTTGTTCTCCTTTCTTCATTAGGGGACAATCCTTAATCATATGTCCTGATTGATGACAATTAAAGCAGCTTCTTGGTGTTAATCCTTGAGTTCCTTGAATTCTGAGTTTTCCACAACGAGTTGATAGGTGACCCTTTTGTTGGCAATTGTAGCAAGTGACATCTTTAAAGCGGTTATCATGAGATCCTCCTTTGGGTTTTCCTTGCCACTACTTCTTGCCATTGAACTTCCTCTTCTTCCAATTATTGTTGTTGCTTTCTTGTATTATGGGTGGATCTACTTTATCCAAAGTTCATATATGTATCCCATGTCAATTAAGTCTACAAATGGTGCTTTCACATGCCCAGTCATTTTGACATGGTATTGCTTCTTCATTCCCAAAATAAACTTTTCATTCTTTTTGAGGGGCGTATCTATCAATCGAGGCCCAAAATGAGATAATTCATTAAACTTGTTAGCATACTCCTCTAATGGCATATCCTCCACTAGTTTAAAATCCATAAAATTTCGTTAAAGATGGGATTTTTCTGCTTCCGGCGTATACTGCTCCTCCCGAACTTCTTTGAAATTTCCAAAGAGATATCATCTTCTGACTCATTCTGAGTAATAGATTCCTACAAAACTAAAGCTCCATCTTGTAGTTGCCAAGAAGCTAAGAATCTCTTCTGCTCATCTGCAATATTCAGTCCTTTGAAAATTCTTTCACAAGAGCGGACCCATGCATATACTTCAATGATGGTTTCTGTTTCTTTGAAAGGTTTACCACCAAGGCTGGTATAGTTCTTGCATAAATTTGCAAAGTTAATTTGGGGCTGTACTAGAGTTATTACCTCCTCGACTACTGCAGTTGTGGGAGTTTGACCATTGGTGGAATTACTTCCTCCCCTACCTCATATTCTTCTTCCACTTATTTTCTATATTTGTATATAGTAAGAAAAAATTCTTTAGGACATATAGACGAGATATCTTAGGGAATGCTTTACATTATGAATATACTTATTCAAATTAGAAGTTTTAATTATGTGCTCTCTCAGACTAAACTCATTCTATGGTGTTACTAACCCTATCTCTAATGAGTCATGCCCCAACAAAGCCAAGGTTCACGCTTAACCTTCAGCTTTGCCACCACCTATGACAACCCGTCTCCTCGACTTTCAAAAATCGACACTAATACATCCATGGTATTCACATGCCGTAAATCCAAGTGCCGGGGAGGCAGATTATCAAGGGTGTAAAAGAAAATAAAGATAGAAGATAACACAATAATAGAATTTCACATCGCATTTAACATATTAATTATACATAAATGATCAGAGTCAAATATAAATCCAGCTGGATAGTTATAACTGGCTATCCGTACATATGCTAGGAAACACATACTACATGACACGACATAAAATAGGTAAATATCTACATAATGTACTTTAGCTTCATAGCTTCAAAATACTTCTCCAAAAATGGTCCCCAACATGCTCCAAAATGCTCCAAGGATATCCTGACTACACGGCTTTCCAAAAAATAAGGTACCTAGTGTTTAAAGGGAAAAACAAACTTCGAGTCAGTCATAGGATTGGCATGAGAACTCAAAGTACGATGTTTTGAAAACAAAATGGTATCTCATAAGGCCATGCCGCACATAGACACAGAACGGGTTTTTACCTTATGATAACCAAAACTCTTTATTACATAAAATTCGGGGATATTATTCTTAATAACTTTCTTTGAAAATATTTGCAATTAAATTTAATAATTTTAGCTGAAATTGTTACATTGATTAAATTCTAGCGTAGTAGGTTTACAATCATGTCTAAAGGTTCTTATTGGAGAATGGATTTCCACACAAATGACCAGGTGAAGGGACTACCTTCCAATGGGTACACCTCTAGATGTATGTCCCAAGGAACCATCATAAAGCTCCTTTACGAACACAAGACCGACCTATCTCTATAACTAAATAGTACCAAATATGTCATCCTCCGGTCGTTATCGACCTTTATTCGAGAGCTTTCTTTGCATACATCCACATTAATTTACATCCCGAACATCATAGTAGGAAGAAATATATCTAGAAGGGGATGATCATACTCTAATTTGGAATGAACCACTTAGCCTTGCCGCATCTAACCCTGTTTTGGTCCTTTTCGGTTGATGAGGTTCATGGCTACGATTACCTTTTCACATAGCACACATCACATTTTTGAATGTCACATTGCCATTTTCGTTGATTGCTAATTACCTTCCACAAAATACAAACCTTGAGCTCGTACGTCTCAAGGAGGGTGTTAAGCTAAGAGAAGTTGCCTTCTCCACCACCACTGATGTATGTTTGTAAAAACCAATGTACGTAATTTTTTAGAAATGCAATGTCAAACAAACGTCCATAAAAGTTGTCTAGGAATCAGACAAACAGAAGGCTTTTTCCTCGGTCAATACTAGGCGAATAGGCCTTGTCGTTTTAAGGTTTTTCATAACAAAGAGACCACTACTAAAATATAGTGAATCAGGAGTTTATCCCCAATTAATCAACAAGTAGTCCTTCATTATTATTCATCTCAATATCTCCGTCTTTAAATATCTTCAATCTTCGAACACGTAAATTTTTTCGAAGTGGTCTTCGGATAGGAATCACCCAAATCCGACCCCGGTAACATTGAAGTCCAATCATCGATAAAAATGATGTAATTAGGTGATTGTTTTTCGTTTTTCGATTCATTCATTTCTTTTACCAAAATATCTTCAAGAGATATATATTTTCAAAATATTCTTTTAGTGAAAACGAAATCATTTAAACCTCTTTTTGAATATTTCTCAAATCATTTTTAAAGAGTATCTTTTGAGAAAATAGGATTATAGAAATCATTCTACTTTTATTCAAAATCAACTTCCATATTCAATGAGCGCTATGGGAGGAATAATGATGAGATAACCTTTTAAATTCCACGAATAGGACAAGTTCCCTCTTTGGATTTTAATAATGAGTATAAAAAGATTATTTCTAAAATCCAAATTGAGCATCCAGGCTTTTCTTTCGATATGTTCCACCCCTCACCTTAAAGAGGAAATTAAGGCCATGCAAGTTCAAGGCACTGGTTGCTCCATCCCTAACCTTAGTTACACACCTTGTTTCCATTTTTAGATCTCACAGGCGGGACGAATGTATTAGTCGTTTCCGCATACTCATTTTCCCTTTTTAAACCACTTATTTACTTGTTTAACCATCTTTGAAATAATGTAAATTGTTCAAATTTCTTTGGACGTGCTTTATAATTTACTTAAAAACATTTACTAAGGATTTGGGAAAGAATTGTTAAGTTTCAACATTTATTTCAAAAGTTATTGAAAAGCATTGTGAAAAGTGTTGCAAATAGTGTTACAAAAAGTACTTTAAGAAGCTATATTCTTCAAAACAACTTTTATATCATTTAGAAATTCATATTTTCAATTTAAATAACTTTTGAAACATTTTAAAAGATTTTTAGAATTTATTTCATTTTATTAAAATACTAATTTCATCAATTTCCAACTTTGGTCATTTAGTGCAAAAACTAGATTTTTCTTGAAAATCGATTTTGCTATATTTCAAAATATATAAGATGAAATCTTGATTTTTTTTTTATGAAAGATATGGACATAAGGATTCGGAAAATTCTTACTTCGAAGAATTCCGAACTATATTCTGCTTCTATGTTCGTTTGAACTTTTGATGAGAAAACACAAACTACCGTTACGCGACGCGTCAAATTTTTGGCGTATTTTGAGATTCATATCCAAACTTTATCGAAACAAATTTAAATAGTTAGGAGTCATTTCTAAAGCATTTTCAAGCATTTTTCAAAGGTATAAATGATTGCATATCACATTTCATTTACTTTGGAAAGTGATTTTCATGTGATTATACGTCGTGCAAATCCATGACTTATTTCAAAATATATATTCAATATACAACTAATAAACATCCAAAACAATGTTCGTAATCATTTTAACATATTCTACATGTCGTATGAACTTGCAAATCAATTTAACAACTTTTTCTTTTCAATGTCACATGATTTTCATTTATGTACATATTGGCTTACTAACTTTTGCAAATGACTTAAAGGCGGTTGCTTTCTTTTTCAAACACTTATCAAACATCATTATTAACATCCAAACAAGATTTATAACTTGCAAAACATCATATGAACATTTTCTACCTAACAATTTAGAGTTATCACCTTTTGTCGCTTTCAAACTAGTTTTAAACTTTTCTAACTTTACTTCAAGCTCTTTAGAACTTGCTAAACTTCCGCGTACTTGCCTTAGGAAGCCACGACCATGCTTGAAAGGAAAATCGTGCTCGGTCAAATGGAGGAAGAGGGGGGCGTGAGCAATAGAAGTGGAAAGGAGCTGTTTTGAAGTGGTTCGGATGAAGTTTTGTTGATATTTTCTCTGTTTTATTTGTAGGAATATTTTAGCATAACTTTGTTATGGTTGGAAGCCATTAAAGGATGTAAGAAGAAGCTTGAAATTTTGAGAAGAAGTATGAAAGGAAGTGAGAAAGTGGGTTTGTATGTATAAAAAATATCTGAGAATAAAATATGGATTTGTGTTTTTACTTAAACAACCTTCCTTAAGAAATAAGTAAACTTATTTAATTCAAAACTTACCATCCACATCACATCACACTTTTAAAATTCAAATACTTAAAAGTTAAGTGAAGAATAAGAATGATTACTTTATTTTATGTCACATTTCTTTACTTAATGTCCATTTGATGTGGCATGTGTTTTGTCTTTTTTAGTTTACTTTTGCTAAATACTTTCTAGAATTTCCTAAGTGTGATTATTAAAAGTAACATTGTTTAGTTAATTGTTAACTATCTTTATATGTTAACATATTTATTAAATTGTGTACATAAAGGTGCAACAACGTTGTGATAACTTTAAATCGACAAAATGTTGATTTTTAGACAAAATGTTTTACGGTCATATTTTGATATTTTATTTAAACTATTCATCTATGTAAACCAAATTTAAAAATAAATTTGTATAATGTTATTTAAAAATATAAACACTCATAAATAAATTAAAATAATTGATTAAATAGTTAAACTTACTTTTTTGAAATCAGGATTTTGTCACTTTTGTCGATATAAGCAAATGTTACTATTTTTGTATGCATTTTTATTTCCAAATCCTATCTAATATTATTTGAATAATAAAACCTTTTATATTTTATATTTAAAATCACTTTAAATATTATATTTTGAAGTGGTTAAATTTTGGGTCATTACACCCATGAGACGACAATTGGTGGAATAACAATAATTTAAGTCAAATAAATGGACTTATTGGAATTTCAACTGATAGTTAATGAATTTACTGAAATTGAAATTGAATAATGTAATTGGTAAATTAATTAACTTTCAATTGATATCTAAATTGTTTAAAATATTGTAATTGTTTAAGAAGTCAAAAATGATAAAATTTGTCCATTGTAGAATTAAAATTGGAAATTTAATTTAATTAATTTAATATTAATTTATTTAATTAACCTGAAAAATAGCCATTTCGGCCACTGACTCGGATTTCGACGAAACCAGTTTGATCAGATCCGTAATAGTGAATTATTTTTGGGTGTAAGATTCGTAGCGATCAAACTTGTCGTTTGATCATGCGAGCTTGAAACACCTAGAAATCAATTTAATTGAAATCAATTGAAATTAATTTGAAATAAGTTGATTTTAGCATAAATTCTTCATATGATGGAATTAGAACTTTAAACTTGTTCCATTAAATTTTAAATCATCAAAAAAAATCTATTTGATATATAGGATGACCCATTTTCGTTCCGGAGACAGAACGGCCTTTTTGGGTCGTTTATCATTCAATCCAAATTAATCGTGCCCATTCATCTCAAACTCTGACCTACCTATAAATATTCCATTATAAACCCTAGTCATTTCTCGACTCCATTCGTCTGTACGTACATTTCTTTCTCGACTCCTCATTCCAATGGCAGACAAACAAATTCCAAACTCAATTGCAATTCAAAACCAAATCAGAAAATCAAAACTCTTAAAAGTTTATCAAATTATATATCGATTTGAAGCTCTTGATGAGCACAAATCAAATATATGATTAGTTTTTCAATTTAGGTCTCAATGTAGCCGGAACTGGGTGAACTATTCTCGGCTGTTCGTTGATCGTCGATCAGCTTCGTTTGATCGACAAATCAAAAGCGCCGTTATGTAAAGGGGACCGAGGGAAGCCGATCTGAGGTGTTCGCTTAGCGTTTTGACGGTTTATTTTTTGTGCAAAATTCAATTAAGGCTAGAGACATTGGCGGCGGCTTCTACTTGATCAACGACGATCGGTGTCGCGATGTGATGTTGGTGGTCGTGTCGTTGTGGGGGAGAATAGCGGCTTGCCTAACGGTGGGGCACTTGGTCGCGACATGTCGTGGAGAGTGCGTGCATGGTCGGTGTTTAGGGTCGTGTTTCTCATGTTGCTGGAGATGGGGAGTGACAGGTACGTATATTTTTTTTATTGTTTTCATTTTTAATCTCAATTGTCCAATGTTCTAATATGCATAACTTTTGCATACGAGGTCCAATTCATGCGCGGTTTTCTACATTGGGATCGTTCGAAATTTTGGACATTTCGACGCTGGGTTGGACAAATTATGAGACCGTTCAAGTATTGGGTTTAAATTGGATTTAAATTCAATTTAAATTCAAAAGGTGAGTGTTTTAATCCACTCACAACTTCTAAAATTTCTTATGCTATTAAATTTAATTTATGATGTGATTAATAATTTATTTATAACTGTTTGGTATATTTTAAATCATCATCTCAGTTAATTTGAATTTATATGAATTAAATCGTTATTTAATTTATTATAATATAAAGTACTAGTTAAATATCTAGCGTCGACTATCAGTTCTATATTGGTATTTATTGATTGATTTGGATGATGATTGTGATGGATGTTGATTGTTGATATTTGATGAATGGATGTTGTATTTATATCGTTATAAAATTCAAGTTCACTATGGGTTGAAATGATACATACCCGAATGATCTATAGATTAAGGAAAAATCCTAATGGGTTGAAATAATAGATTTGAGTGATTTTATGGATTTTGTTATTAAATTCGAGATTGCAGTTTGAAATGATATATAACCATAAAATTTTAAATTGCAAATTGAAATGATAAATATCCATATCATTTGACCCTAGGGTAGAGTTATTGTTAAGTTAAATGATTTTAAATCCTAAATTTTTGAATGGAATTAAATGATATTTTGCAGAAAAATTTAATTTGTATAAATTTAAGTATTTTTGGAAAATCAAGATTTGTGTTGAAATGTGAATTAGCTTAAAAGGAATTGTTTCAAGTAATTAAATTGAAATGGTCTGATTTTGCTGAAATGAAATAAATAGTTTTAAATTGATATAAATTCCAAATTCGTTTTTTCAAATATAAACTGTTTTAAATTATATTACTTCTAATATTCTAAATTTTAATATTTTCAGATTTATAAACTATTTTAACCTATATTAATTATATTAAATCAATTTAACCTATTTTAAGCCATTTAAATTATTTTAAAACTAATTAAACCATTTTAACTTATATTAAATCTAATTAATCTATTTTAAAGATATTTTGCCTATTTTAATTTCTTTAATCTATTTTAAATCTATTTAACTATTTTATATCTATGTTTACTGTTAGAGTATTTTAAATATTGAAATTTATTCAAATTATTTATAACTATTTAAGACTATTTTCTTTTAAATTCTAAACTAAGTAAAATGGAAGGGTTATATTCAAATTATAGATTTTAAAGTGAATATGGTTAACGACGCTATAACCTAAGTTGGAATTTTGAAGGTTATAATAATTGAAATGAAAACATTGAAGTAAGGACTTAACCTATTTTGGAACCATTATTTTTGGAAGAAATTATGATTTTGGAAACGACATGATTTGAAAATGGTAAATGGTGAATTGACTTTTGAAAGGAAATATAATTTCAAACTCTTATTTCAAATATGATATGATTTCAAAGATGAATACGATGTCGAAAGTAAGTAATGATTTCAAAAGTGATATGATTTGAATTGAATATGATATTTTGATATCAATTATGAAATGAATTTTGGAAATATAAAAGAACCATCCAGTGTGTAATAAGTGATTGGTTGTTAAAGAGACTGGGATCGGATAATCTGCCAATACCAAAAATCACTTTGACAACTGTGTACGCGGTGGAGATTCCAGAATGAAGTAGGATGATGGCGATGATCCTATATGAGGTATATACGTGGACCCGACACCCATGAGTTTATTAAGGTGGCTAAAACAGGAGCAATCGATGGGCCAAGTGAGGTCATTCCTCCGATCGGGAACACTCCATCGATACTATATTCTTACTTTTGATTTATTTGGTGGCCACCCTTCGATTTTTACTTGGGAGTGTGTTTCGAGTTGGGTGGTAGTTGTGGCTATGCGTTACCAACAGTCCAGAAATGTGATCTGTAACAACCCGCATATTTGTCGATTTCATATTTAAATATTTTATTTAAATATTTTATCGTTAGTCGGATTTTAGTCCGAAAAGCTACTTTTTACATACGGTCGAATTAGGACTCGGGACCACTCCCATTGAGTTTAAAATGCCATTTGCGACCTTTTTGAGTATAAGCTTCGATATGTTTGGAGAAAGTTGATTTCTGCTACTTTTTACTTTGGGTTTGGTTTTTGGGCTCAACCCTATGTTAACTTATGCTCAAATCTGAGCCACTCTTCCCCACTCACCCTCATTCTCTTCTCATTTCAGTTTTTAGAGTGTTAATGGTGGGAGAGATTGGAAATTAAAATTCCAAAACCCTAGTTTCTCTTGCAAATCAAATTCCTTGCTCCAAACTCAAGAAGAACCCATTGGTAAGCTTCTCTTCTTCTTCTCCAACTTATTCTCTTCCCAATTTCAGAAATTCCTAAACCTAATCTTGGGAATGTTCTTGTTTTTGAGCTTAGATTCAAGCTCATTTGGGTTGGGTTGAAGAGAGGTTGATTCTCCAATTGCTTTCAAGCTTCTTCTTGTTCGATTTTGTGAAAAGGTGAGATTTTTATCTCACATCTATGACTATAATTATCTTTGGTTGTTGGGTATGAATTCCTAACACTTCTTCATGTGCATTTGCTCTTGATTTGGATTGGTTTTGTGAATATTCCAATTTTTGGGTTTTTAAGACAAATTTGTGTAAAATCCTTTTATGGATGTTTGATCATGCTTTTGGTGATGCATCGAGGAGCATATAGGGCCGGGTTGCCGTTTGGCATAAACCCTTAGAGCCAATGTTCGTCCGATTACATTTTGGAAGAGTTTGCTCTTCATTTGTATAAGGCTGAAAAACAGCCCAGGCATGATTCAGTCGACTGAAATCTCTGTTCAGTCGACTGAACCTGAAACCCGAGAGTTTCCAGGCATGATTCAGTCGAATGAAAACTTCTGCACAGTCGACTGAAACTGGAAACAGAAAGTTTCCTGAACCTGGAAAATTTCCATGTACAGGGTCAGTCGACTGAAATTCTCTGTTCAGTCGACCGAACCTGCTGTTTGAGTCCAATTTGCCTTTTTGGATTGGAATTCCAATTTAAATCGATTCGTGATAATCCTATTTGTTGTTATCATCTATTATGATTTTGATGACTCTTTTTAGGGATTTTTGAATATCCATTTCGATGGATTCTTTATCGATTTCTTTGGATTTTATTCACGTCTTCGTATGTGAATTTTTGTGATTGGTTGTTCTTACAATCTTCTTCGTGATTTGTCACTTTAAAAATATAAGGGTTTCCTATACTAGTAGTAAATATCAAAACTCTTTACTCAAACGATTTCAATACTCTTTTAATACCAAATTCGTTTAGAAAACCGTTTTCCAATCTATTAGTATATACAAACCTTTACCTCACTCGTATGAGAAATCTAATTAAACGGCTTAGTAAAACAAGTGGTATGAAACGCTTGCGTTTACTTTGTCGGTTAATTCTTGGACTTGTTCGATTGAACCTCTTGTGACAATTTTCTAGTGGAGATTTACAGTTTGTTCGTAAATATTTAAGTTAAGCAAGTGGTTATGGGACATGAAGCTAAACTCATATATTTACTAGCTTAGTGTAATTGACACTTCTCGCTGATCATGACGATCATCTTTGTGATTTAGACTAGCAATGTGCGATGTCTCTTTGTCTGCGAGGGAGACTAAACCCCGTTTTGTGGAGTTTCGACTCAATTTGTGATGGGGTAGCAACCCATGGTCTTCGGGCCGTTTGTGGAGCTTCGGCTCAATTTGTGATGGTTAGCGACCATGGAATTAGCGTTCCGTTTGTGATACACGTGTTGGTGAGCTTTATGCTCCCGTTTGTGATAGGCCTCCCCCCCTTTGTGATTTCTGGATTTCTTGTGTAGATTCCTAGAATTTGTGTTTCACCAATTTTTGTGATTTCCATTGATAAGTTTTATCAATATTTGTGCATTGGTGAATTTGTGTGTCATTGACTTTAGTGGTTTCTGGATTTCTTGTGTAGTCTTCTGGAATTTGTGTGTCATTGACTTTTGTGATTGACGTTGATATTATCGTCAATATTTATGGTATGGTGAACGAAATTAGGAGTATGACGTTTCTTTGATTCTTGTGTAGATTTGGTGACATTGATTAATCTCTTGATGATTATCAACTAAGTATATATTTATATATATATATATATCACAGCTTGGCATTGTGATTATTATGTGTTTAGTCATATCTCTTACTCTATATCGTTTCATCTGATATTTATAGTTAGACTGATCCGTTTATTATTTTCTTATTAAATAATACTCGGGTCAGACCGAGATGTTACAGGTGCTTCTGCTTGACTTCTCATCCGGGATTAACTCCTTGACTTTTGGGTTAACTACTTAGATTAGTAGTTATTTTGTTGTATACATTTGAGATATAGACTCCTTAATGTATACTTATTCTTTTGTGTAGTTCGTGTAACTATTCTTTTGTGATATTGTGGATCTTTTTAGACCACTACTCTGATGTACACTTTCTAGTGTAATATTCATATCTTCTTCCGCCTTTGTGATATGAATTATCTGTGACTGATTTAAGTTATGTTTATTTCTATATTTGTTTCCGAAGATTTTATATAGCCACTGTGTGATAGCTTTGAGTTTGTATCTGTATGTCGGATTTCCTCTTGAGATGAAAATTTATATTTTTATCTGGCATACCGGTACTCGCACAAAGCCATTATACAGATGGTCGCTCCTCAACAGCCTTATTCTCCGCGCTAGTCGACAGCATTACTCCGTAGTGTTCTCGTCTAGCGTGGGTATAGAGGTGGGGCGTCACAGCTTGGTATCAGAGCCAAACTTCGGAACAATATGGAATATTATAACAAGGATCATCGTCCTAAGTCTTTCTTAGGAGTTGTGCTTTAGGATTTTATTCGGGTCTTCGTACCATTCTATCCTATTTTCTTTATGATTCCTTGTTTTATCTATCAAGATTGCTTGATATTCAATTTGGTGAATAACCTTTTCTTCTTCTTCTTTCTTTCTAAAGGAAGAGAAATGTCTAGACCAGGCCGCCCCATAGCCGTGCCATCTAGCACTCCGCCCCAGGATGGAGTTTTTATGACTGCTCAACAGCTTCTTGATTTGGTAACAAATGCTCAAGCGGCTGGAGCTAACCCGGAACCTACTCACCCAAAGTCGGGATTTGCACGCTTGTGTAGCGATTACACTAATTTGGGTGGGGAGTCATTCAAAGGTTCCGAAACTGTTATTGAAGTACAGGCTTGGCTAAGAACATGCGATCGCATCTTTTCGCGCATGAATCTTATTGACCTTCACCGAGTTCAGGTGGCCTCTAGTATGCTCCGAGAAAGAGCATTGGATTGGTACGAGCTTCTTATTTCTGAGATTAATGAAGCGAATCTCACTTGGGAGAGATTCCGAGAACGCTTCGAGTTGAAATTTGTACCGGAAGCAGAGAAAGTGACGTTGGCTCGACGATTTATAGACCTTGTTCAAGGTGAGTCCTCCGTGACTGGTTACGTCGCCTCCTTCGAGTCGCTTTCCAAATATGGGGTTGAATACATCAACACCTCTCTTAAGAAGAACCAGAGATTCGTTTATGGCTTAAACAAAAGCCTCAAGAAGCCATTACTTTTAAAGTTAGAAGTTTCTTTCGACCAACTCGTTGATATCGCTCTTCGTCTTGAAGAGGCGGATAGAGAGAATGATGTTGAAGTGGTGGGTTCCAAACCAAACTTCAACAACAGAAAGAGGTCAAACAAATTTAAAGGCCCTTATCCCAATAAGAAAGGGAAGCAAGCAACCTCCGTGGTAAAGACTTCTTCCTTTGGTCGTGGGGAATGTTATAATTGTGGTTCAAAGGACCATTATGCGAACAAGTGCCCAAAGTCTCTTTCCTGTCGCTACTGCAAAGTTCCCGGTCATGTTATATCTTCATGCCCCAAGCTTCAGGGCAAGAAGGAGGGAAAGTTAAATGTTGCTCAAGCCCCTGGCAACACATCTCGTGGCCAAGGTATTTCTCATTCTATTCTAGATGGAATTATTTTGTTTCGTGATCATCCTATTCGAGTTCTTTTTGATACGGGTGCGTCCCATTCTTTTATATCAAAAGAACTTGTTGATACTTTTTCCTTGGACGTTTTGTGTTTAATGACTTCTTTGAGAATTGCGAATCCGGTTGGTGGATCCGCAACAATCAGTTTATTGTGTAAAGATGTCGAGATTATTTTGTGTGATTTTTCTTTCCGAGCCGATTTGCATGTCATGCGTTATTTAGGCTTTGGAATGATTTTGGGAATGGATTGGCTTTACCGTTATGAAGCTCATGTCCTATGTCCTGAGCGGACTATTCATCTTCGACATCCTCAATCTGTTAATCAGGTTTCTGTTATTCTTAAAGATTCAGATTCTGCTTTGGTTGCATCTTTATATTCTTTAAATCCTCGTGATGACGATGATGATGATGAGGGTGATATTATTTCTCTTATTCACGTCGTTTGTGAATTTTTCGACATATTCGAGCCCGTTTTAGGATTACCACCTAAGCGAGCAATTGAGTTCAGAATTAATCTTATTCCGGGAGCTCAACCTATCACTCGTCCTCCTTATCGTATGTCCAATAAAGAAAACGAGGAGATGCGTAAACAATTATCAGAATTGGAGACCAAGCAATTTATTCGCTCTAGTTCCTCGCCTTGGGGAGCTTCGGCTATTTTTGTGAAGAAATCCGATGGTACACTTAGGCTTTGCGTTGACTACCGCAAGCTTAATGATCTTACTATCAAAAATAAATATCCTTTACCTCGGATTGACGATCTATTCGATCAACTTTGTGGTGCTAGAGTCTTTTCACAATTGGACTTGGCTACCGGTTTTCATCAGCTTCGTATTGCAGAGGATAGCATTCCTTTGACATCGTTCCGTACTCGGTATGGATCTTATGAATGGCTTGTGATGCCATTTGGGTTAACGAATGCCCCTGCTTATTTCGTTGACCTTATGAATCGAGTCTTCAAAGATTTTCTTGATCGATTTGTTCTCATCTTTATTGATGATATTCTTGTGTATTCTAAAACCGAGGAGGAGCATGAAAAACATCTTCGGATTGTGTTGGAAACTCTGAGGAGTAATCTATTAAAGGCAAAATTTTCTAAGTGCCACTTTTGGCAATCTCGTGTGAAGTTTCTCGGTCACATTATTTCTGAATCCGGAATTTCCGTGGATCCTTCAAAGATTGAAGCGATTCAAGATTGGAAGAGACCGGAGAGTGTGACAGAGATTCGTAGTTTTCTCGGATTGGCGGGCTATTACCGTCGTTTTATCAAAGAATTTTCTAAAATTGTCGTGCCTCTCACTAGCTTGACGAAGAAAGGTGTTAAATACATTTGGTCGGACAAATGTGAAGCTTCTTTTCTGAAATTAAAAGAACTTCTTTCTGATGCTCCTATTCTTGTTATTCCCGATGGGAATCAAGATTTCGTTGTTTATACCGATGCTAGTCGCATTGGTTTGGGTACCGTTCTTATGCAAAAGGAACGCGTTATTGCTTATGCTTCTAGGCAATTAAAGCCTGCTGAGACTAGATATGCCACTCATGATTTAGAGCTTGCGGCTATTGTTTTTGCTCTTCGGATTTGGCGTCATTATCTCTTAGGAGAGAAATTTGTTCTTTACACAGATCATAAGTCTTTGAAATATTTATTCTCTCAAAAAGAACTTAATTTGCGTCAACAGCGTTGGCTCGAATTTCTTGCACCATATGATCTTGATATTCTTTATACTCCCGGTAAGGGTAATCGTGTTGCCGATGCTCTTAGCCATAAACAACAAGCTGTTGTTTCTATGATGATATCCGAATGGAACGATCTCGAGATTTTATCCACTTGCGAAATTCGAGGCCGTGTTTCCGATTTACGCTCATCGTTTGTTTTATGTAGCCTTGTGGCTCATCCATCTCTTTTAGACCGCATTCTTGAAGCTCAAGGGCTAGATCCCAACTTGGCTCTTCTTGGCCAAAATATTAGGGATAAAATGGATATTGAAGGTTTGAAAGACTTTGATATCGATTCTCGTGGCGGCATTCGAAAATTTGGTAGACTTGTCGTGCCAAATATTGGTGATCTTCGTAAAGATATTTTAGAAGATTCACATCGTTCTAAGTTTACCATTCATCCCGGTAGTAGTAAAATGTACGCGGATATGAAGCGACTTTATTATTGGGAGGGAATGAAACTTGACATCGCTAACTTCGTTAAACGTTGCATGACTTGCCAACTCGTTAAGGCCGAACATCAAAGGCCCGGTGGGTTATTGCAACCTTTAGAAATTCCAGTTTGGAAGTGGGATCAAATTTCCATGGATTTTATAGATGGCCTTCCCCGTTCTCGTTCGGGTCATGATAGCTTACGGGTGATTGTTGATAGGCTTACTAAATCTGCCCATTTTATTCCCGTTCGGTCTAATCGAACCGTTCCTCTTTTGGCCAAAATATTTATCAAAGAAATTGTTAAATTGCATGGTGTTCCTACTTCTATTGTTAGTGATCGTGATCCATTGTTTACTAGTGGATTTTGGAAGAGTCTTCAAAAAGCTTTGGGAACGAAGCTTAATTTTAGCACCGCTTATCATCCCCAGTCCGATGGACAAACCGAGCGTATGAATCAAACTCTTGAAGATCTTCTTCGTGCTTGTGTTCTTGATTTTGATGGAAGTTGGGAAGATCATATTTCACTTGTTGAATTTTCCTATAATAATAGCTTCCAATCTAGTATTGGTATGGCACCTTTTGAGGCACTCTATGGAAGGCCATGCCGATCTCCTTCTTGTTGGCTTGAGGCCGGTGAGAAGCTGGTTTTAGGTCCAGATTTTATTCGGGATTCTACAGAAAAGATTGATCTTATTCGTCATAGGATGCAAGAAGCCCAGAGTAGACAAAAATCCTATGCCGATAACCGGAGAAGGAAGTTAGAATTTTCTGTGGGAGATCTTGTGTTCATTCGTGTTTCACCTATGAAGGGTGTTGTACGTTTCAGTCGATCGGGAAAGTTAGCGCCTCAATATATTGGGCCATTTCCTATCACTGAACGCATTGGTTCCATGGCTTATCGCCTTTTATTACCGGCTCAGTTTTCTGCTATGCATGACGTGTTTCACGTTTCTCAACTTCGGAAATGTCTTCGAGATTCTGATTCTATTCTTGAGCCCGGTGTTGTGGAAGAGATTGAAGTTTCGCCTAATTTAACTTATGAGCAACATCCTATTCATATTATTGCTTCGGAAGTCAAGCGACTTCGAAATAAAGATGTTCCGCTTGTTAAAGTTCAATGGTCTTCAAATCCTAAGGATTGTTCTTGGGAATCTAGAGAGTACATCGAGCGAGCACATCCGGACTTACTTTCTCGTGCTCTTTGAGGTGAACTTCTTATTTCAAACTTCTTTTGTGTTGAATATGCTTTTATGGTTGTTACTATATATCTTCTTCTTGTAATATTGCGAGGACGCAATTTCTTTAAGGAGGGGAGTCTGTAACAACCCGCATATTTGTCGATTTTATATTTAAATATTTTATTTAAATATTTTATCGTTAGTCGGATTTTAGTCCGAAAAGCTACTTTTTGCATATGGTCGAATTAGGACTCGGGACCACTCCCATTGAGTTTAAAATGCCGTTTGCGACCTTTTTGAGTATAAGCTTCGATATGTTTGGAGAAAGTTGATTTCTGCTACTTTTTACTTTGGGTTTGGTTTTTGGGCTCAACCCTATGTTAACTTATGCTCAAATCTGAGCCACTCTTCCCCACTCACCCTCATTCTCTTCTCATTTCAGTTTTTAGAGTGTTAATGGTGGGAGAGATTGGAAATTAAAATTCCAAAACCCTAGTTTCTCTTGCAAATCAAATTCCTTGCTCCAAACTCAAGAAGAACCCATTGGTAAGCTTCTCTTCTTCTTCTCCAACTTATTCTCTTCCCAATTTCAGAAATTCCTAAACCTAATCTTGGGAATGTTCTTGTTTTTGAGCTTAGATTCAAGCTCATTTGGGTTGGGTTGAAGAGAGGTTGATTCTCCAATTGCTTTCAAGCTTCTTCTTATTCGATTTTGTGAAAAGGTGAGATTTTTTATCTCACATCTATGACTATAATTATCTTTGGTTGTTGGGTATGAATTCCTAACACTTCTTCATGTGCATTTGCTCTTGATTTGGATTGGTTTTGTGAATATTCCAATTTTTGGGTTTTTAAGACAAATTTGTGTAAAATCCTTTTATGGATGTTTGATCATGCTTTTGGTGATGCATCGAGGAGCATATAGGGCCGGGTTGCCGTTTGGCATAAACCCTTAGAGTCAATGTTCGTCCGATTGCATTTTGGAAGAGTTTGCTCTTCATTTGTATAAGGCTGAAAAACAGCCCAGGCATGATTCAGTCGACTGAAATCTCTGTTCAGTCGACTGAACCTGAAACCCGAGAGTTTCCAGGCATGATTCAGTCGACTGAAAACTTCTGCACAGTCGACTGAAACTGGAAACAGAAAGTTTCCTGAACCTGGAAAATTTCCATGTACAGGGTCAGTCGACTGAAATTCTCTATTCAGTCGACTGAACCTGCTGTTTGAGTCCAATTTGCCTTTTTGGATTGGAATTCCAATTTAAATCGATTCGTGATAATCCTATTTATTGTTATCATCTATTATGATTTTGATGACTCTTTTTAGGGATTTTTGAATATCCATTTCGATGGATTCTTTATCGATTTCTTTGGATTTTATTCACGTCTTCGTATGTGAATTTTTGTGATTGGTTGTTCTTACAATCTTCTTCGTGATTTGTCACTTTAAAAATATAAAGGTTTCCTATACTAGTAGTAAATATCAAAACTCTTTACTCAAACGATTTCAATACTCTTTTAATACCAAATTCGTTTAGAAAACCATTTTCCAATCTATTAGTATATACAAACCTTTACCTCACTCGTATGAGAAATCTAATTAAACGTCTTAGTAAAACAAGTGGTATGAAACGCTTGCGTTTACTTTGTCGGTTAATTCTTGGACTTGTTCGATTGAACCTCTTGTGACAATTTTCTAGTGGAGATTTACAGTTTGTTCGTAAATATTTAAGTTAAGCAAGTGGTTATGGGACATGAAGCTAAACTCATATATTTACTAGCTTAGTGTAATTGACACTTCTCGCTGATCATGACGATCATCTTTGTGATTTAGACTAGCAATGTGCGATGTCTCTTTGTCTGCGAGGGAGACTAAACCCCGTTTTGTGGAGTTTCGACTCAATTTGTGATGGGGTAGCAACCCATGGTCTTCGGGCCGTTTGTGGAGCTTCGACTCAATTTGTGATGGTTAGCGACCATGGAATTAGCGTTCCGTTTGTGATACACGTGTTGGTGAGCTTTATGCTCCCGTTTGTGATAGGCCTCCCCCCCTTTGTGATTTCTGGATTTCTTGTGTAGATTCCTAGAATTTGTGTTTCACCAATTTTCGTGATTTCCATTGATAAGTTTTATCAATATTTGTGCATTGGTGAATTTGTGTGTCATTGACTTTAGTGGTTTTTGGATTTCTTGTGTAGTCTTCTGGAATTTGTGTGTCATTGACTTTTGTGATTGACGTTGATATTATCGTCAATATTTATGGTATGGTGAACGAAATTAGGAGTATGACGTTTCTTTGATTCTTGTGTAGATTTGGTGACATTGATTAATCTCTTGATGATTATCAACTAAGTATATATTTATATATATATATCACAGCTTGGCATTGTGATTATTATGTGTTTAGTCATATCTCTTACTCTATATCGTTTCATCTGATATTTATAGTTAGACTGATCCGTTTATTATTTTCTTATTAAATAATACTCGGGTCAGACCGAGATGTTACAGGTGCTTCTGCTTGACTTCTCATCCGGGATTAACTCCTTGACTTTTGGGTTAACTACTTAGATTAGTAGTTATTTTGTTGTATACATTTGAGATATAGACTCCTTAATGTATACTTATTCTTTTGTGTAGTTCGTGTAACTATTCTTTTGTGATATTGTGGATCTTTTTAGACCACTACTCTGATGTACACTTTCTAGTGTAATATTCATATCTTCTTCCGCCTTTGTGATATGAATTATCTGTGACTGATTTAAGTTATGTTTATTTCTATATTTGTTTCCGAAGATTTTATATAGCCACTGTGTGATAGCTTTGAGTTTGTATCTGTATGTCGGATTTCCTCTTGAGATGAAAATTTATATTTTTATCTGGCATACCGGTACTCGCACAAAGCCATTATACAGATGGTCGCTCCTCAACAGCCTTATTCTCCGCGCTAGTCGACAGCATTACTCCGTAGTGTTCTCGTCTAGCGTGGGTATAGAGGTGGGGCGTCACATGATCTGTATATCTACCCTGGCATTTCTTAGTTGTGCCATGTCACCTACCCTGGCACGCTTTCTACGAGTTTGTTTTATGTTGTACCTATGGGGTAACCTATGGCAGCTCTAGTTTACGGGGTGTTACGGTACTGTATAGACTATCGACATTATAAAATATGTTAAGGGGGAAATGGGTAATGCCTCAACGCTACTTTAGTAGTTTACTTTACTATAGACATTATTATAATAGCGTATATTACAACATAGTAGATAGTTTAACGGATCCTTAGGAGGTGTGAATCCCAAGCATCTCTCAAGTTACTGCACTCACGTCAGACACTGGATAGGAGATGTCGAACCCCGTAAATACCTATAACACCGTTCCACTCATATTTATTTACCGTTGATTTAACTTACATAAGATCTTTTAGTTCTAACTCGAGCGTTTTGTCTTTTCAATTCGCTCGGGTCAGCCTGAGCATTTCAAGATTCGACGATCTTATTTCTGAAGGACGAAGACGAAGATTTTTACGAAAGTTATTTACTATATCTATTATTTACTATATCATATTGTTCCGCTGCATTATTATTTATTTACCTCTGATATGTGTAACTCTGATTTTGCATTGTATAAGTATAATAAAATGTTTTGTATATAGCTTCATGAACTGTTATTTAATTATTATATTTTGTCATTCCACCGCGAGATTCTGTTTTTTTCTTTCTCTGATTTTTTTATTCACCCCAATAACAATCCTCCCTTCTGTATGGTTTGAGTCTAACGTGTGTGGTTTATCATCGATTTAAACAGTCCAAAAAGGCGGGATGTTATAGTTGGTATCAGAGCAAGGTTTAGCGATAAACGTTAGCTTTGTGGGGTCTAACTATTTATAAATAGGGTAGTAATGCCCTATGATGAGTCGCTGAGTGTATATATATGAGAGAGCGTATTTGTTAGTGTTATAAAAGGTTTTTATATTGTGTTAATTTGTTTCATTCTGTGTTTATAAATTTTGGTTGGTGCATAGGACGTTATGACATCGGTAGGGATTTCTAAACACTTAATAGGACAGACCGACAAAATATTGTTTTGAAATAGAGGTAAATGAAATAATTTTTCCTGTTATATATTTTTTGTGTATATAAAATAATAAATTTTATAAATGATATATTTCATTGTAATATGTTGGTTATTAGGTAATGAAATTTATAAATATTGGTTAGGAATAAGATATGAAAATAAAATAAATGAAAATAGGAAATCTAGAACTTAAGTTTCGAGGTTTTGAAAATTTCATTCGAATGATTTTGGAATATAATAATAATAATATCATTTAGAAATATTTTCTGATTTAAAAATTTCAACATAATTTGAAATTACTGTTGAAAAGGAATTTTGGAAAGAAATAAGTTCTGTACTCTCCTCTTTGTCGCTGGAAAATAATTTCGGTAATGAGTGCACGCATCATCGACGTTCATTTTCGCGTTTCAAAGTGAAAAGACTATTATAGTAGTAACTACATAATTGTTTGATAAATAAATCTTGACTTTTAAATTTTAAATATGATTATATATATATATATATGGTTATATAAATTTTAAATGATTTAAAATGGAACCCGGCATTTTGTTTTAAATTTCTATAAATTACAGATTTCAATTATTATAATGGAATAAAATTTTAACTACTTAATAATTTGAACTTCTAAAGTTGAAAATAAGAAATTAAATACTAAGTTATAAATGAAATATATAAGGAATTTAAAATTTGTAATCTGTAAACAAAAAGGTATATGAAATATAAGAAATGGTAACTATTGAACATTTATTTACGAAAATGAATAAGATAAACTTATGTAACTTTCAATTACATTCCTAAAGACATATATATAACTTACCAATTATAAAAAGGTTGAAATGTTAAAAGATTATTTAATGGAAATTTTTACAAGTAAAACTTATGTAATGAAATTGTTCAATGAACTACTTTTATAAAAAAGAATTTAATGTTATAATTGTTATAAACTTAAGTTATAATTGAAATGTTACTATAATAAAATGTGTTAGAAAGTAGGTATTATAAGTTAGTAATTATGAACTTATGTTAATGAATTGATGTTCTAAGTAATGGAATTGAACATGAATACTATGAATAGATGAATATAAATAAATGAAATTAAGTGATGAATGAATGAATGGAAATTGAACTTTGTAGGAATAAACGTAAACTAAAGAAACGATCAGTGTGAAATGGAATCAAAATGAATGAACTTGATTTATTGCTTGAAGGTGTTGTTGTTTTGGCTTATGGGTTGTTGGGAAAGGATACTCTTAGTTGTTTTTGTGTATGAATAAATCTGTTGAGTTTTATCTAAGATTGTAGAGTATATGGTATACTTACTAGTTTATTTGTCATTCTATGCGATTAAGAATGTCTAAACCTGAATAAACAATTTATTTTTCTTGCTATGGATGAATGTTTGATTTCATTGATTTCATGTGATGATTGTATGTTCTTGTTCGTAAGTGATTGTTGTATTGTGTTGATTTGTTTGTAGTGGTTGAAACAACTTTAAATATTTCATTTTTTATAATTATTAACTCTTTTGGATTATGTAAGTGAAATACATGTTATGGAAACAATTGCTACTTCTTTTGGTTCCATAATTAAGCGTTAATTACCCGACAAATAGATACGTTCTCGGATTACGGTTTTATAGCGGTACTATATACATTTTCCCATTGTTGGGATATATTTTTTAAGATAATGTGATATATTAATATATTTGATATTATATTTTCTCCTAAGCTTCTCTGTACAAAGGAGACTCTACCAAAAAAATGGGTAAATTTTAGACTTAGAAATTTTGTGAAATGTTTTCCAAACTCTTATTATCTTGAATATAATGGTTTTAATTGTTATAAATTAAAATATTTCATTTAAATTGTTTTATTTTGTAAATTTATTTGTTTATAAATTTAACATTTGAATAAGATATATAGATTGCTTAATTCCTTCTTTCCTTATTTTTCCTTTTCGAGGAAGAAAAATTTGAGTGAGGGGGAGTGTAACGACCCGTAATTTTCGATAATTAAATTTGTTAATTTAATAAGCTTTTGGTGATTTAATATTAAAGAAATAAAAATCTGTATTTTAATAATGAAATGAGCACTAAAATAAAGTGTAAAAATGTTAATGTAAGTTGATTATTAACAATGTGTATGAAACTCCAATTAATTGTAATAATTTAAAATGTTTACTTGGCTATAAACTGAATATAAGGAAACAAATGTAAATGTTTAAACCGTTAATAGTAATTGAACGACATTTGTGTTATGAAATTAATGGTAGCATTTGTTGTAACTAATAAACTTATAAAGGGTAATTTAAAAGTAAACATTGACAATTATTATAAGTTACCTGGTTATTTAGCTAGCTGAATTGAAATTGGAAATCAATTGCAATTAAATGAAATAAAATATTACTTTATTTGAAATTAATATAAAATGGGAGAATATTAACATGCTTAAATGTAACGACCAGTAAATTTAATAGTTTTAATAATATATTTAACTGGAATTTTATGAAATTTTGAATACTTGAATTTGGAAATAAATTTTTTATATTTGGAATATATCTATTTTAACATAACAACTGGTAAATTTTCATTAGATAATATGGAAGATTATTTTTATTGTGTAATTCTATTTCAATTCAAATCAGTTAATATTTGATGGTAATAAATAATTTCCAAAACTGAATATTTTTATATAATATATTTATAAACCATCTTCTGAGTGAGACGTCGCATTTCGTTTCTTCAAATTTGATTTTCTCTAGCTCCATTTATCTTATTTTTTGCAAATAGTAGCATTTTCGGTACCGATTATCGACTTTTGATCGGATGGTCGTAACACTGATATCCATGTAATGTTTTAACTGTCTTGTCGTGCTGATCTCTGTGGTATATTCAACTCTGTATTTTGGCGTCTGGTACAAAATGTAAACGACAAAAACAGATGTTGCATCAGTACTGTATCTGTGACTTTTAAATTTCTCTTTGCCCTTTCAAATTGTAGCCGTGATTGCCAAGCAACAATTAATTTGCTCTAATTATTTTTTTCCTGAATCAACGTATGGCCGTTGATATTACATCAATTTTTGGTATATATTCTTCAGTAGTGAGAAGGTATGTTTATTTATTTATTTTCTTCCTCCATTTGCTCTTCCTTTCTTTCTTCTCTCCTCATATCTATTTTCTCTTTCTTCTCCTCTGTCATTTTCCTCCTCCCTAAAATTTTGCCGATCCCTCTACATTTCCATGAAGCCAACCAGTGCCACTCCTTTACAAAACCCGTGTCACTCCCCAACAAAACCCGAAGGCACCGAGGCACCCACGGCCTGAAACGCTATCACCTCCACACCTCATGTTTCCCTCCAGCACTCATCCCTACTGACCCATGCACGCTGAGCCTTCGCTTCACCGGTGACGCCTTCCACTACCATCGGCCTACAACCGACCGAGATCTGCCTCATCTCCAGACCCTCGCCATTCCATAGCATTGATTCCACCTTCTTGTGTCTAGATCCAACCACCTCGGCCTCGCCTGTAATGGCTACCCCTCCTCTGTGCTTTGTATGTGTAAGTATATATTTTTATATCTACATTAGTTTATATATAAGGTTTATGTATAAGATATAGAAGTATACATATATAATACTTATTATTTTAAATTTATATATTATATAAAGTAGGTCTATATATTTAATATATGTATCATACGTATAGGTATAAGTTATATGTTATGAAATCTGTCATTGCAAGTTATTAAGGGAAGAAATTTTTTTATATGTACAATCTACTAGTTATATATATATATTATTATATTATATTTTATTATATCACTTTTTATAAGTTCCCAATTTTCGTTTATAGGTACGCATATTATATGTTACTTTATATATATAAGTTATATTTATTATAGCGGGTATATACATTTGGATCTGAGAATTTATCCACTTGTTTGGATTTTTATAAGTTTAGTTTATATAATTTTATAGTATTGTACAATATAATATATATATATATATCTATGTATGTATGTTTTATATTAAAGCATGTTTATCTATATAAATGGTTATGTAAGTATATATATTCTAACTGTATATGTTTGTTTATATAATATGATTTTATATATTATTCAACCTGTGGTACGTATATATAAAGTTTGTTCTGGAAAAAGTGTATATATACATATTTGGTTTTGTGTCACTCTGTTTGGTGATTAGCATATGTTTTTTCTTACTGTATATATATATATATATATATATTATGAACATAAATTTGTACATGACTGTTTACAGTATGATTTCATATATATTTGTTTATAAATACACTTTGGCACATATTGTGTTTAAAGTCTGACGTATACATATATTTTGTGTTAAAAGGCTGTAGGCTCTTTTCTATGTGTATATTAAACTATATTAAGGAATATTGTTATATATATTACAATTAGCTAGTTACTTTGTTTTCCATATATTCCTATTATTAGTCCATCTGATTTGTATAGATAGATAAGTTTATATACGTGATATATATGACATGTTTAAGTTTGTAGATTTATTCTAATAATTTGAGTTATTGTGACTTTTAGATGAAATATTGATTTTAAATGTATATTATAAATATATGTGTTTAACATTTGATATTTGATTTCATAATATTATATGTATGTGAGGTTTATATGCATTAGTTTGGACATAATAGTTATATATATAAGTATATGAGTTGGTTTCAAGTATATATGGAGGTTTTATTTTATATATGTTTTAAATGTAAACAATGATTTTAATTATATATATACATAGATTTTATTTTATTATTCATCGTGAATTGGATACTGATTTCATGGAAAAATAATAGTATATACTCTGTCTCTATCTAGATGATTCTGATTCATTCTCATCAAAATTTAAATTTCCAGCTTTGTCCGTCGTACCTGTTTTCTTCATCGAATCGTGTCCATCTAGCATTTGCTTTAGAATTTTTAGCTTATTTCTTTTCTATCCTTTAGCCTCGAAAGGTGAGCAATCACTCATAATTAACGTTCTTGTATTTATTAAATTTGATTTCAATTGGAATGACAATTGAATTATGCTGTTGAGGTTATTTAAATTGTTGTATATGTTGTTATCTGTAACCATTCACCTGTGGGATATGACACCATATCATGTTGTTTATGTTATATTGTTATTGATGATATATGCCTGTTATTATTATTATCATATCTGTTATCACTCTACAAGTTCCGTATTAGTGTAGAATTTCCTATGGGTTGAAATGATACATACCCGAAAGATCTGTAGAATAAGAGAAAATCATTATGGGTTGAAATGATAAACCCAAGTGATTTTCATTGAATTGAATTTCAGATTGCGGGTTGAAATGATATATACCCGTATATAATTTAAATTGCGGATTGAAATGATAAATATCCGTATCAATTGACCATAGGATAGAAAATTATATACAAACATCATTGGTCTGTATATATATTTTGAAATGATTTCTAAGTTTTAAAGAGATATATGGTTCGGTATAAATATTTATTTTTAATATTATATAAATGTTATTTTATATATAGTTAAATTCTTGATTTTAAGCTATGTATAAATTTGTTTTATTATAAAATAAGTTTAATAATAAAGTTTGAATTAATTAAAATATAATATGGTTAAGTATTTATTTAAATTTTATTTTAAAAATAGATTTTTATAATGATTTTATAAGTTAAGGTTGAAAAGAAAAATTTGAATTTATTTGAAATTGTATTTAGTTAAGAATTTTATTAATTAAGTCGATTTGAATCTACTGAATTTGAAATTTAAAGATATAATTTTATAACTTGATTTTCGATTTAAGTAATTTAATGAATATTTCACGTTTAAATAAATTAATGGAAATATTTGGAAAAATGTAATTTAAGGTTATTTAAATAATATTGAATTTATTAAGTGAATACTTCAAGACTAAATAATAATGAAGTTAAATCAAGATCTATATGAAATTGTTAAATTTAGTTCTGAAAATGTTGAACATTTAAAGCTTTGAAATGTATTGAAATTTAAATGGTTTATTTTGTAGTTCAAATCTATATTTGAAATAGATATAGTTTGAATTTGTTTATTTCGAAACTAAATTGAATTGAAATGGATAAATTGAGATTGAATAAAATTTGGATTTGGAATTCGAGTTGATTCGAATCAATTTGTGAAATTTGAGGAAATTATAAATATTGTACTTTAAAAATTACTTAATATATATATATACTATTTTAATATAAACCATTTTAATATAAACTATTTTATTTTATAAACTATTTTATTTTATATACTCTTATTAAACTGTTTAAATGGTGGAAGTTATGATTTCAAAGTTATAGTTTTCCAATGAATTATGATTTCAAGCGTTTTAGGTTTCGAAAGTGTTGTAACTTTGAAAGTGCTATGATTTGGAAATAGATATATTTGAAATGAAAATGATATTTTGGATTTGAAGTATAAATTACTTTGAAATGACCACGGTGTTATAATGATGTTTGGTTGTTAATAGCATATATTTCTACATTATAGATAGTTTCACGGATCCTTAGAGGATGGATATCCCAAACATCCTTTAAGTTAACTGTATTTCAGTTGATATTTCACTTGAGTTGGATTTATTGATATAAGAATGTTAATCCTGACTTGAGTGTTTTGTGTTTTTCTTTATGCTCGGGTCAGACTGAGTTACATAACATTTGAGGCTCACCTTTGGAGTTTGGAGCTTCGCTTGGAGATCCAACTATCGATTCAGCTTTCAGCTTTTCCAGTTGAGTTGTGCGAAGATGTCATCTGTTTGTATTCGAGACTTCATCATATTTGAGATGTTCTGCTGTATTTTATTTCTAACTCTGATGTTTATATAGCAGCTTCATGAACTACTATTTATCTACTCCGCTACATTATTATATATTACTCTGTATTTGTAATTCTGTAATTGATTTGTTTACTGTATATGCTGAGTTTTGCCAAATATAAATTAGCAATCCGATATTTCAAGCAATTCAAGTCCGACATGTGTTTCTGCCTATGCACTTGGTGGGTGCAGCATGATAGGGGGTTCTCACTTCTTGGTTTGGTAGCGAACGGTTGACTCTTGCTCCTGCATGTCCCTACGGGGTCGGCGCAGTCGAGAGGCTGGTGGTAATGGCAGAACACAGTGATAGTTGTATGCTACGGTGGGCGTTACCCCACTGACGCGGTCTGTTACAGTTGGTATCAGAGCTTTGGTTTTAGGCAAAACCTAGCATAGGCAGTAGATTTAATTATAGAGTTACTTTCGTTCGTGCTTGAACCTCTTCTTCTTTGATTCGGTTTCTTTGAATTTTGGAACGCTCCCACTTGTTCTGAAATCCATTCTTGTCTCCCTGTTTGTATTCTTTTGATTCTGAAGCATCCCATAACTCCACTTCAAATGATCTCTATAAAAATCAGTGATCCCGCCAATCTTTGAATGATTTGTAAAAGGGTGAAACTCCTTTACAATTGGAATTTATTCACCGGAGATTTATATACCCTCGACTCAGATGCTACTATCTCTCACTATGTCGAATTCTATCTCTGCCAATCAAATATCGATTTTCCATAGAGTTCCACATCGATCATATTCCTGAAGTTGCGGTTGACCCGTTTAAGGTCTCTCACGATTTATATAAGTATACCCATCTTCTATTTTTTAATTTAATTATCTCATCTTGGCCGAGCCTATCTTCGTATCAGAATTCTATTTGATTAGAGTTCCTCTAGCTTGATATCTATGTCTTTGTTTTGAAATCCATTCTTAAATCATCCTTTGAAAAATCATGTTTGTTTGTATTTCAGAAATTGTTTTATATATCGGAATTATTATTTTGATAAGTACGATTATAAGCTATAAATATAAAAGTGAAATATTTTCGATAAAGATTATATACCTTTTAAAAACAAGAATTTTGTAGTCTCGAAAGGATTTGAAATTTTGAAAATTATATAAGAAATTGATTCATAAAAAAATGATTTATAACTGAAGGGTTTTACATTGGAAATTTGAGAGATTGAATTCTGGCACTTTGAAATTGGTTTTAAGATTTTGAAAATATATAATAATACGATTTGAAATATTTTTCGAATAAGAAATGTTTCAAATGACTTCTAAGGATTTCAAAGAAATTTCAAAGAAGTTTTCAAGAAAATAGAAGTCCATAACTCACTTGTGTCACTGGAAAATAATTTCGGTGATGAGTGCACACATCATCGACATTGATTTTCGAGTTTCAAAGTGGGGGAGAGGCCACTTTAGTAGCTTTGCTATGCGATTGATTTTGTGAAACCAATTTTGATTTCAAATTCCAAAGTATGAATTGATTTTCAAAGGTATATGTATGTATGTATGTATGTGTGTGTGTGTGTATTTAAAACGGTTTGAAGTGATCCCGTTGTTCAGTCCTCAAGTATATAACCCTATCTATTGAAATTGATTTACTGATCTGTTGCTAACTCCCAACTCTTGGATTTCAAATTTCATTTTCATGACTATTTTGAATGTTCGAACACTTCCAAATCGAGGTATAATTTTCAAAGCTAAGTAATTTCGAAAAGTATAATTTTTTTATAAAGATAATGAGTTTAGTTTTGTATGTTTAAGTATGAAGTAATATGATTTAAATAAGTTGAAACTGTTTTGCTAAGTAAATGAATAAGACTATTTTGAATTATACTAATATGAAATTTAGTTTTGATATGTTTTGAATAAAATTTAGTTTTAAATGTTTTAACTTAGTAACATCTTTTGTAAAACTCTATATACATATAATAATTATAATTTTCAAAAGGTAAATTGGATCTTTCGAATAGAAATAAATAGTTTAAAGGTTTTAAAGGGATGGTTATAAATGTAGTAATCATTTTTGGGTATAATTGATTTTGAGAAAAATATTTGGTTTTAAAAAAAGATTGGAATTTAAAACCCGGTATTTATATGATGATTTTGGAATGAATTTGTATGACCTAAGTTATAACTTGGATTATTTTCTAAACCTATTATTTTGGAAACTATGAAACTAAAGATATATAATTTGGAAGAAATAATTTGGTGAAATCATATATGATTTTGAAACTGAACTGATGTTGAAACAAATTGAAATTGAGAATCTTATCTTACTAAATACTTGATTTGGGAGTTATCGAACTTATATAAAATTGATTTGTATAAGTATGAAGTTGATTCAAAAACCATTGATTTGGAAAGATACTCAATTTGAAAAGTGAAATTTTATATAATCGAAATCTATATAAGTGTGATTTGATATACTATTGATTTTGGAAAGTATTCGATTTGAAAATGAAATCTTAATATATAATTGACTTTATATAAGTATAGTATTTGAAATTGATTTGAAAGGGTACTATATGATACATAGTTTCGAAGTAAAGATATGGAAAGTGCCTTCGTCTTGATATCTTCTTTGTGGCCACATTTTGAATTCATTCTATCGATATTATTCTCTCTGATTTGGGTTTTTCAGGTATGATACTCGAGTGTCCTTCGAATTCCATGGCGTTACCCATGGTCTTACGAACTCGGCTGCATAGCGTAATTTGTAAGGCAATGATTGCTTAAAGGGTACGGATGTTTACTGGGGGATCCAGGCGTAACCATTGTGTATCCGTGGTCTACAATTTTTTTGTTATGATGGCGAAATTCACAAGGCAATCTTTGCTTAAAAGGTACGGATGTTTCTTGAGGGAACCAAGCATAACCATTGTGTATCTATGATCCATGATTTGTTTGGATTGTACATTCCATTTCAGTTTTGAAGGCTTTTCGAGTATTTTCACTGGGTGTTGAAACAGGTCTACTAAGTACTTGGAGAATTCTAGCTTTGCGCCTGATCAACGCATGGCCAAAGTCTACAAGAACGAGGATAAACCTATTAAGACATCGAGTTATAAAAGTATTTTGATAAAGTATTATATAAAGGATATTTTGATCGTTTTTCTTTCTAAATAATTTAAAATGTTTAAAATATTCTTTATTAATATACTTCATGGTTTAATAGTAAATTATTAGTGTTGTAAATATTTTAGAAGTTATTAATTAAATAAAACTTATTTAAAGAAAATGATTATTGATTTATTAATAATGTTTGAAAATATCTTAAGATAAGTTAATAAATTTATGAATTATGGATTTAATGTTTTCAATAGCTTCTTTGTAAATATAAGTAATGATGTAAATAATTGTTTTCAAATTGTTTACATATATTTATAAAGGTGTTATTTAAACATATAAATGGTATTTATAAAGGAAGCAAGAAATTTTACAGATGAGTTTTGAAAAGTATTAAAGATAATTGTTTTGCAAATGAAGTTTTCAAATGAATATTTCAAGTAAAATTTATATAGTTTTAAACAATTGTTTATCCTGAATTTAATTTATTTTTCTTTCTGGTTGTTTCTATACTCCTACCTTCTTTTTTTCGAGGACGAAAAGTTTTGAGTTGGGGAGAATGTAACGACCCGTAAATTTTAATAGTTTTAATAATATATTTAACTGGAATTTTGTGAAATTTTAAATACTTGAATTTGAAAATAAAATTTTTATATTTGGAATACGTCTATTTTAACATTACAACTGGTAAATTTTCATCAGTTAATATAGATTTTTATCTTTATTGTGCAATTCTATTTCAATTCAAATCAGTTAATATTTGATGGTAATAAAATAATTTCCAAAACTGAATATTTTTATATAATAAATTTGTAAATTATCTTCTGAATGGGATGTCATATTTTGTTTCTTCATATTTGATCTTCTCTAGCCCCGTTTATCTTATTTTCTGCAAATTAGCAGCAATTTCTGTACCAATTATCGACTTTTGATCGAATGATCGTACCATCTATATACCATTTTGATCGTCTCGTCATGCTGATGTCTATGGTATATTTAACTCTGTGTTCTGGATCTGGTACACAACGTAAACGACAAAAACAGATGTCGCATTAGTACCGTATCTGTGACTTTTAAATTTCTCTTTACCCTTTCAAACTATAGCCATGATTGCCAAGCAATAATTAATTTTCTCAAATATTTTTGCCTGAATCAACATATGGCCATTGATATGACATCAATTTTTGGTATATATTCTTCAGTAGTGAGAAGGTATGTTTATTTATTTTTTTTCTTCCTCCCTTTGCTCTTCCTTTCTTTCTTTTCTCCTCCTATCTCTTTTCTCTTTCTTCCCCTCTGCCATTTTCCTCCTCCCCAAAATTTTGCTGATCCCTCCACGTTCCCTTGAAACCAACCTGTGCCACTCCTCTACAAAACCCGTGCCACTCCCCTACAAAATCCAAAGGCATCGAGGCACCCACAGCCTGAAACACTATCACCTCAACACCCCGTATTTCCCTCTAGCACTCTCCCTACTGACCCATGCACGCCGAGCCTTCACTTGACCGGTCATGCCTTCCACCACCATCGGCCTACAACCAGCCGAGATCTGACTCATCTCCACGCCCTCGCCATTCCTTCGCATTGCTTCCACCTTCTCGCGTCTAGATCCAACCACCTTGGCCTCGCCTGTAAAGGCTATCCCTCCTCTGTGCTTTATATATGTAAGTATATATTTGTCACGACCCGCCTTTCATTCCACAGAAAGACGAATCATTATTAAGAAAGAAAGGGACAGAAAAGAGAAAAGATAGATAAGAAAGAACTAAACAACATCAGAATCTCAGAGCGGAATGAATAAAATATATTACATCACATAAGATATTGCATAGTATCATATACATCAAAGCTATACAACTTATACATCACATACTAGACAGTTATAAAGATCTGTCTGGTCATTACAACTCAAGACATCATAGAGATACAGGTACAACACTAACACAACAGAACCATAATATATCCACATGTTGAAGCCTCCTGCTCCAAGTTTCTTTCAGAATTCGTCAAATCTAACCTGAATCCCTTGGCTACTTATAAAAATTTGAGTACCCAAGAGTTTAATAAAATAGAAAATAAACACTTGGGTCATACATGGGTCTGGTGTGAGTAAACGTGTTAAAATTGCTTAACTTTGAAAAACCTTTGAAACAAAAGGTATCTCGTAAGACTTCCTGCACATAAACACGGAAAAGTTTTTACCTTACGATAACCAAAACATTTGATAGGAATCTGGTTATATTATAATAGGGTATAGGGTTTTCAAGTAAAATACAAAAATAGCTGGAATGCTTATATCTCACATTCCAACATAGTTGGGCACAATCAAATGGTACGACACATATTGGAGATTGGATTCCATATAATGGCAGGGCTACTGAGGTACCACCCATCACAGTACCTAGTCTAGATCAAAGTACCGAGAATCCACCCTAAATCCCCTGCAACACAAGGCCGAAACCATCCCTTACTGGATAGTCCCGAACAAGACAACCTCGTGCTTGGCACGACCAATCACACATTAAGCCGAATAAAAAGGGACCTCTAGACAGGGGAAAATCTCGTCCTACTTAGGTGCTACCCACTTAGCCTTACTGCACCTTCCCTGTTTTAGCCATTCCCAGTTGATGAGGCTTGAGGGTACGATTACCTTTATAGAACACATATTTCTTAGAATGCACATCGTCCTCCTGACGACGTTGTGAAAGCATTCAATCCATGCAAGTTCGTTCCGGGTTTGAACAAAACCGAAGGCACTATCTTATTACACTCATTTTGGAATCACCCTCAGAGTTAACGACAATAGCCCTTGCACTCTGAATCTTCATCTCGAATTTAAAAGTACCATCTCCGTCAAACTCATCTTGGAATCACCCTCAAAGTTTTAACGATGAATAGTTCTTACACTTCGAGTCTTCTTCTTGAACTCCACTTGAGATTTCACGACCAAATGTTTAATTTGGATCGATGCGGTTTTCGGATATCCAAATTTGGAAATCCAATCTCGGTCTCATCGAAATCCAAAACGCCGTTTTAAAGTCCAAGTTGTTTAAGTTTAAAACATTTCAATTTATTATCTATATTCACACAGATAGAAAACTCACATATCAAAGATAGATAATCCATTTCATCACAATTCAACCAAGGCATCTCTTATCACAGATCAGAACATATCCTATATTAGAGATATCAAACAATCCAAGGCATTCAATATCATTCAGCCATCCACAAGCAAGATTAATCAATCACACTATCACTAATTAATTTAATTATTCTAATGAATTAAATTAATTACTTCAATTACTATTAAGTCCTGCTTACTTAACATTAATTAATTACAGACCAATTAATTAATCATCCTTTAATTATCCATCTTAATTAATCATCCTTGATTAATTATTCTTTAATTACATTAAGTAATTATCCTTTAATTAATTACACAAATTAATTATCCTTAACCATTTACAGTAGTTAACCTTTAATTACTCCCATTAATTAATTAACTATAATTAATTACATTAACCCTTAATTAATTACATTAATTAATTATTCTATAATAACTTATATTGATTAATTATCCGTTAATTAATCACATTAATCAACCCTCAATTACATTCATTAATTACATTAATTAATGATCCTCTAGTTACATCTTTAATTAATTATTCTTCTAATTAATCACATTTAATAATTAATCCTGAATTAATCACATTCATTAATCAACCTTGATTAATCATATTCAGTAATTAACTATCCTTAATTACTTACATTAATTAATTACTTCTTATTTAATTATCCTTAATTAATCCTTTAATTAATTACACCGAGTAATTAATCCTTAATTACTTCCACCAAGTAATTATTCTCTTTAATTACATTCGGTAATTACCCATTAATTACTTACACTATGTAATTATACTTTATAAATAACAACGGGAAGACATAAGATTTTGTATAGTATTCAATCTGTGGTATGTATATATATGGTTTGCTCTGGAGAAAGTAGGCATATACATATTTATTTTTGCGTCACTCTATTTGGTGATTAGCATATGTTTTTGCTTACATTGTAAGTATATGTATATATTTTATGAACATAAATTTGTATATGAATTTTTATAGTATGATTTCGTATATTTTTTTTTATAAATATACTTTGGCACATATTGTGTTTAAAGTCTGACGTATACATATATTTTGTGTTAAAAGGCTGCAGGCTCTTTTCTATATGTATATTAAATTATGCAAAGGAATATTACTATATATATATATATATATATATATACTACAATTAGCTAGTTAATTTGTTTTCCATATGTTCATGTTATTAGTCCACCTGATTTGTATAGATAGATAGGATTATATAAGTGATATATATATGACATGTTTGAGTTTATAGATTTATTCTAATAAAGTGAGTTATTGTTACTTTTAGATGAAATATTGATTTTAGATGTATATCATAAAAATATGTGTTTAAAATTTGATGTTTGATTTCATAATATTATATGTATGTGAGATTTATATGTATTAGTTTGGATATAATAGTTATATATATATAAGTATATGAGTTGGTTTCAAGTATATAGGAAGGTTTTATTTTATATATGTTTTAAATGTAAATAATGATTTTAATTATATATATAATGTATTTTATTTTATTATTCATCGTAAACGGGATATTGATTTCGTGGAAAAATAATAGTGCGTACTCTATCTCTATCTAGATGATTCTGATTCGTTCTCATCAAAATTCAAATTTTCAACTTTGTCCGTCGTACCTGTTTTCTTCATCGAATCGTGTCCATCTAGCATTTGCTTTGGAATTCGTAGCTCATTTCTTTGTCTATCCTTTAGCCTCGAAAGGTGAGCAATCACTCACGATTAATGTTCTTGTATTTATGAAATTTTATTTCAATTGGAATAACAATTGAAATATGCTGCTGAAGTTATTTAAATTGTTATATATGAGACACCATATCATGTTGTTTATATTATATTGTTATGAATGATATATGCCTGTTATTATTATTATCATATCTGTTATCACTTTGCAAGTTCCTTGTTAGTATAAAATTTCCTATGGGTTGAAATGATACATATCCGAACGATCTGTAGAATAAGAGAAAAT
Source organism: Allium cepa (assembly GCA_030765085.1). NCBI lineage: Eukaryota > Viridiplantae > Streptophyta > Magnoliopsida > Asparagales > Amaryllidaceae > Allium > Allium cepa. The sequence continues at coordinate 41,806,285 of CM060946.1, forward strand.
TATTATGGGTTGAAATGATAAACCCAAGCGATTTTAATTGAATTGAATTTGGGATTGTGGGTTGAAATGATATATACCCATATATAATTTAAATTGCGGATTGAAATGATAAATATCCGTAACACTTAACCGTAGGATAGAAAATTATATGCAGACACCGTTAGTGTGTGTGTGTATGTATATATATAGAAATGATTTCTAAGTTATAAAGAGATATATGGTTCGATATAAATAGTGATTTTTGATATTATATAAATGTTATTTTATATGTAGTTAAATTCTTGATTTTAAGCTATGTATAAATTTGTTTTAATATAAAATAAGTTTGATAATGAAGTTTGATTTAAGAAAAATATAATATGGTCAAGTATTTGTTTATATTTTATTTTAAAAATATATTTTTATAATGATTTCATAAGTTAAGGTTGAAAAGATAAATTTGATTTTATTTTAAATTGTATTTAATTAATAATTTTATTAATTAAGTTGATTTGAATCTATTGAATTTGAAATTTAAAGATATTACTTTATAACTTGATTTTTGATTTAAGTAATTTAATGAATATTTCACTTTTAAATAAATTGAAAGAAATATTAAAAAAAAATGTAATTTAAGGTTATTTAAATAATACTGAATTTATAAGGTGAATACTTCAAGACTAAATAATAATGAAGTTAAATCAAGATCTATATGAAATTGTTAAATTTAGTTTTGAAAATGTTGAACATTTAAAGCTTTGAAATGTATTGAAATTTAAGTGGTTTATTTTGTAGTTCAAATCTGTATTTGAAATCGATACAGTTTGAATTTGTTTATTTAACTAAATTGAATTGAAATGGATAAATTTTGGATTTGGAATTCGAGTTGATTCGAATCGATTTGTAAAATATGAGGAAATTATAAATATTGTACTTTATATATTACTTAATATATATATACATACTATTTTAATATAAACCATTTTAATATAAACTATTTAAGTGGTGGAAGTTATGATTTCAAAGTTATGGTTTTCCAAAGAATTATGCTTTCAAGTGTTTTGGTTTTCGAAAGTGTTGTAGCTTTGAAAGTGCTATAATTTGGAAATAGATATATTTGAAATGGAAATGATATTTTGGTTTTGAAGTATAAATTATTTTCAAATGACCACGGTGTTATAATGACGTTTGGTTATTAATAGAATATTTTTCTACAATGTAGATAGTTCTAGGCATCCTTGGAGTATGGATATCCCAAACATCCTTTAAGTTAAATGTATTTCAGTTGATATTTCACTGGATTGGATTTATTGATATAAGAATGTTAATCCTGACTCGAGTGTTTTGTGTTTTTCTTTATTCTCTGGTCAGACTAAGTGACACAATATTTGAGACTCACCTTTGGAGTTTAGAGCTTCGCTTGGAGATCCAACCATCATTTCAGCTTTCAGCTTTTCCAGTTGAGTTGTGCAGAGATCTCATCTATTTGTATTTGAGACTTCGTCATATTTGAGATATCCTGCTGTATTTTATTTCTAACTATGATGTTTATATAGTATTTTCATGAACTACTATTTATCTATTCCGCTGCATTATTATTATATTACTCTGTGTCTGTAATTCTGTGATCGATTTATTTACTATATATGCTGAGTTTTGCCAAACATAAATTAACAATCTGATATTTTGAGCAATTCAAGTCTGGAATGTGCAGATGCGACTGGTTGAAAATACAGGGTTATTACATAAGATATAAACCAATGTGGATGGTACCCACGTGATGACAATTGATGGAATAACGAGATTTAAAATCAAATAAATGGATTTATTGAAATTTGAATTGATAATTAACGAATTTACTACAATTCAAATCAAATACTATAATTGGTAAATCAATTAACTTTGAATTGATATCTAAATCGATTAGAATATTGCAATTTTTTAAGAAGTCAAAGATGATAAAATTTGTCCATTTAAGAATTATAATTAGAAATTTGATATAATTTATTTAAATTAACTTATTTAATTAACCTAGAAAATAGCCATTTTAGCTACTGACTCGGATTTCGATGAAACCAGCTTCATCGGATCCATAATAGTGAACTATTGTAGGATTTCAAGTTTCGTAGCGATCGGATTTGTCATTTGATCGTACGAGCTCGAAACGCCTAGAAATCAATTTGAAATAAGTTGATTTTAGCATAACTTCTTCATATAATGGAATTAGGACTTGATACATATTCCACTAAATTTGAAATCATCAAAATCATCTATTTTGATATATGAGATGACCTATTTTCGTTCGGAAATAGAACGAGCTTTTCGGGTCGTTTATCGTCCAATCCAAATTAATCGTGCCTATTCATCTCAAACTCTGACCTACCTTTAAATATTCCGTTATAAAACCTTGTCATTTCTTAACTCCATTTGTTTGAACGTGCATTTCTTTCTCAACTTCTCATTCCAATGGTAGACAAACAAATTCCCAATTCAATTGCAATTCAAAACCAAATCAGAAAATCAAAACCCCTCAAGCTTATCAAATTATATATCGATTTGAAGCTCTTGATGTGATGACCCGTAATTTTGGGCAATAACAATTTGATAATCTTTGTTAATAAGAATTTAAATTGATTTAATATTCTTCTTTTATAAATATTTAATTGGTGAATTTTATCTTTTAAAACTAATAAAATGTTTTCTATTTATAATGTATATATATTTGTATATATTGTAAATAGAAAAGCTTTAGGTTGCATTTAACAAATAAAAAACGCGTTTTCAAATTCTAGTATATATTTTAGTAATTTGGAAGTTATTTAAATTCAATTTAATATTTCTCACAGCTATTTTAAAATGGCAAAAATTGTTATTTTCAAACAATAATAATAATGTGTTGTTTTTATATATAAATATAAAAAGATTTTAAAGAAAATAGAATTGTTATTTTCAAATTGAATGTGTTGTTATATATATGTATATATATAACTTGATTTTAAATTTAATTTGAACTTGGATTTGAATTTGAAATTCAAAAGATAGATATTTTAAAATATTTTGGATTTAAAAATATATGTATAAGATTTTATTTGTATATAATTTGTTTTATAATATTTTCTTTAAAGAAATATATATATATATATATATATATATATATATATAAATTTAGATAAGTATTTATAAATTAGTAAGTTAGGCATAAAAGCTTTATATTAACATTTAAAATAAATAAAAATTACTTAATGATAAGTGTACATATATTAAAGCTTGATTATAATATGTATATGTTAATAAACAATAGTAAATGCAAACTGGTAAGTTTTTAAACAAGTGCCACTTTTAATTTTAAATTTATTTTATTTTTAATAAATCACAATTTAACCTATATAAACACATGTTTCTTCTCTTCATCTTTTTTTCTATCTTCTTCAATTCAAAGCTATGAAAAACTCAAGCCTATAACAAATTCTCAAAACTAATCTGTAATCAATATTTCTCAAACCAGAGGTAATTCAAATCAAAAGCCTATAACATTTTCTTCAAAACTGAGATTTAATCTAAAGCAAGCTCAAGAAAAAAACAAAGCAGTTCCATCTCTATTTTAAAATTTAGTCATCTCTACAATAAGTTCTAGTAACAAAGCATTTTCAGTTTTAAAAAGGATCACAGCAATTCATGTTCAAAACCAAGAGGCATTTCAAGTTTTTTTCAAAATTCAAAGTTGCTTCAAATTTCTCTGTACTTCTGTAGGTGAGTAACATTCATTTTAGAAAAAGCTTAAGTATATAGAAATGCGGTTGCATGTGAATTACTAGAATAAAGTATGTTTGTGTGTATATTTATAAGTGAATTTTTCTGTGTATATATAAATGTGTGGAAGTGTGCATGCATGATGTATCTGTTCATCTCTGTTCTTAGTTTCAAGCCTTAGATTTTGATCAAAATTCATTATCTCTTTATCTAATCTCTGTTAGGACTTAGATTTCAAACAAATTCCGTTTATTTAATCATTGATTAAGATTTAAAAATTTATTTTAAGTGAATTAAATTTGAAATTCTCTAGAAAACCAAGAAGAACAGTGCAAGCTTAAGATATGTAAAATTTCAAACATCTTATTTCATCGATTCAGGCTATAATCTGAATCCTTAACTAAAATCATGATTTTTAGAAGTGAAATCAAATTTTTAGAATTGGTTTGAGAGAGCGTTGCAGGGTTGATCTGCACGTGTGTTATGGGTAGTTTCTGATGATCAAGGTGATCGGGGAGGTCGGGGACTTCATTGGAGGTAGATGGGAGTTCGATGAGGTTGGAAAAAATGGCAGATGGGTGAATAAAACACCGAGGCGGTGACGGTGGGTTGGAATTGTTTTAAACCCTTGTTTTTGTCTAAGTCAGGAATTTATTCATCTCGACGCCTCTGGTGGATCGAGTTACACCAAATCTTGGGAAATGGTAGTGGGGAAGCTGGCGAAGGCGCGACCGGAGGCCCGGCCATTCCGATGGTCGGAGGCGTGGGTTCGAGGAGGTTTTTGGTGATGTGGTTTTGTTCTAGGTTTGTGCAGGGTTGCTCGAATTTTATTTTGAGTTAGGGTTGAAGTTTTGATGATTTGAATCTGGTGCAGGGATGATCGTCGATAGGCTAGAGGAGTCGTGGATTGTCGGAGAAGGCTGGATCGCCGATGCAAGTGCACGGCAATATGGTTGGTGTCAGTGAGTTTGGGTTTAGTTTTGTCTCGAAGAGGGACTCAGGTATTTAGGTGAAGTGACTCGAGTATAAACTCGAGTAGTTTGTGAGTGCCGAGCTTATAGGGTTTTAACTTAAAAATAAACTAAGTTTTTTTTTTTAAAATGGAAAGAAGAAGGGAACTCGGGGTAGCTCTTGGGTAGGGCCTGGTTCGACCTGAAGTAGATTTTAAAACAATTTTAAAAAGGTTTTAAAACAAGATTTTAAAAATATAAATAATCTAGTTTAAAAACTTTTCTTATATAAATTTCTTTCATATATATAATAAATGTTTTCTTAACATTTTATTTGAAAGTTATAAAATTTGTTAACTTTAATTTGTTAAGTTAAAGGATCATTTTTGTTTTAAAACTTAACTAAATGATTTAATTAGGAAGTTAATTATAGAGATAAAATGTTTTAAATGTTAACGATAATCATGTCATTTATAACGATAATGTTTTACCTTAAGGTTAATTAAGGTTTTAATGAGTTGAGATTAATTAAGTTAATAAGTAATTTAAGTACAATTGATTGATTTAATTAATTATTAGTCAAGGATTTATAAATTAATAATTAAGGGTTATAAGTTAATTAATTAAAGGTTAATTAATTGTAATTAAGGATTATTAATTAAGTAATTAAGATTCAATAATTAATGATTAGAAATTAATTAATTAAGTAAAGTTCCCATTTCGGACTACTCGACGGTGGGCTTACTTTGTGATTGAACCAGCAAGTCTTCTATTCATCAGTATTCACATAGTGAACACCAGAGTTTATTGTGAAATGGCAGCAAAGAAATTGATCAAAAAAAATTCTTGAATGAGGCTCCAGAGATGAATCGAAAAAGAAATCTTTATTGGTTCTACCTCCTCTTTAACGATTAATTAATTTACAATTGAACATAAATTAATAGAGTAATTAGAGATTAATTAATTGGTAATTAGGGATTAATTAGTTTATAACTAAAAATGGTTAATTAAAGTATAATTACTTAATGAAGTAATTAAAGGAATTAATTACTCAATGTAATTAATTAAATTAATGTGATTAATTTAAGTTAATTAATTAGTTTAATTATTTAAGATAATCACTTGATGATTGGTTAAGTATAATTACTTAATGTAATTTATAAAGTGTAAGTACTTAGTGTAAGTAATTAAAGGGTGATTACTGGATGTAATTAAAGAGAATAATTACTTGGTGGAAGTAGTTAAGGATTAATTACTTAGTGTAATTAATTAAAGGATTAATTAAAGATAATTAAATAAGAAGTAATTAATTAATGTAAGTAATTAAGGATAGTTAATTACTGAATGTGATTAATCAAGGTTGATTAATGAATGTGACTAATTCAAGATTAATTATTAAATGTGATTAATTAGAAGAATAATTAATCAAAGAAGTAATTAAAGGATCATTAATTAATGTAATTAATGAATGTAATTGAGGGTTGATTAATGTGATTAATTAAAGGATAATTAATCAATATAAGTGATTATAGAATAATTAATTAATGTAATTAATTAAGGGTTAATGTAATTAATTATAGTTAATTAATTAACGGGAGCAATTAAAGGTTAACTACTGTAAATGGTAATTAAATTGTTAATTAATTAAAGGCTAATTACTTAATGTAATTAATGAATAATTAATCAAGGATGATTAATTAAGATGGATAATTAAAGGATGACTAATTAATTGGTTTATAATTAATCAATGTTAAGTAAGCAGGACTTAATAGTAATTGAAGTAATTAATTTAATTCATTAGGGATAATTAAATTAATTAGTGATAGTGTTATCGATTAATCTTGCTTATGGATGGCTGAATGATATTGAATGCATTGGTTTGTTTGATATCTCTAATATGAGATATGTGCTAATCTGTGATATGAGATGCTTTGGTTGAATTGTGATGATATAGATTATCTATTTGCGGTAATGTGAATTATCTATCTGTGTGAATATAGATAATAAATGGAATTGTTTAAACTTAAACAAGTTGACCTTAAAAGACGGCGTTTTGGATTTCTGTGAGACCGGGATAGGATTTTCAAATTTGGATATCCGAAAACCACATCGATCCAAATTAAATGATAGGTCATGTATCTCAAGTGAAGATGAAGATTCAGAGTGCAAGGGCTATTGTCGTTAACTCTAAGGGTGATTCCAAAATGAGTGTAAGGAGATAGTGCATTCGGTTCCGTTCGAACCCAAAACGAACTTGTATGGATTGAATGCTTTCAGAACATCGTCATTAGAGGAAGATGAGCATCCTAAGATATATGTTCTGAAATGGTAATTGTAGCCTCATGCCTCATCAACCGGGAATGGCTAAACAGGGGAGGTGCGGCAAGGCTAAATGGGTAGTACCCAAGTAGGATAAGATTTTCCCTTTCTAGAGGTCCCTTTTTATTTGGCTGTGTGGGCAGTTTATTGCAACAACTGCCGGGGTTGTCTTATTCGGGATCATCCAATAAGGGGTAGTTCCGGCCTTGTGTTGCAGGGGATTTAGGTTGGATCCTCGGTATGGTGATCTAGGCCACGTACTGTGACGGGCGGTACCCCGGTAGCCCTGCCATTGTATGGAATCCAATCTCCTATAAGTGTCGTACGTTTTGATGGTGCCCAACTATGTTGGAACGTGAGATGTAAGCATTCCAGCTATTTCTATATTTTACTTGAAAACCCTAGATCCTATTATAATATCACTGGATTTCCTATCAAATGTTTTGGTTATCGTAAGGTAAAAACTTTTCCATGTTTATGAGCGGGAAGTCTTACGACATACCTTTTGTTTTCAACGATTTTCAAAGTTAAGCCACTTTTACCTGTTACTCACACCAGACCCATGTCTGAACCGGAGTTTATTTTCTATTTTCTTAAACTCTTGGGTACACAAATTTTTACGAGTAACCAAGGGATTCAGGTTGGCTTTGATGAATTTTAGAGGAGATAAGGAGCAGGAGGCTTCAACGTTGTAGATATATAGTGTTTCCGCTATGTTGGTGTTTCTGTGTCGTATTTGAGATGTATGATAGACATGTGTTATAACTGTCTAATGTATTGTGATATAAAGCTGTGTAACTCTGATAGATGATGTATGTTATGTAATAATTATGTGATTAATATATTTTATCTTTCCACTGTGAGATTATGATATTATTTAGTTCTTTCTTTTTTATCTTTTCACTTTTCTATCCCTTTCTATCTTAATAATGATACGTCTTTCTGTGGAATGAACGGCGGGTCATTACAGTGGTATCAAAGCGCTAGGTTGAGTGAATACCTAGGCCTTGGAGTGATTTCTTTCTTGAGAGAGCGTACTTGTATTTTTGATATATATATATATGTATGTATGTATATATAAATATATACATATACGCACACCTATTTGTTGGGTTACCTGTTCGGGTTTTCCAATATGAGTTCTAGAGGTAGGTAGGGGAAGTGGTGTGAGTAGTACAACTACCAAAGGAAGAAGTCTAAGTGATTGAGGTTGGAAGTGTATCTACCGATGCTATAGAACCAATACTGCCTCAAGTGAGCTTTGTAGTGGTGCAAGGATTTCACCAATCTCGGAGGGACGCCTTTTTAAGGTGCAGAGTCCATTATTGAAGTGCAAGTTTGGATGAGTGAGAGTTTGGATCCGTCGGTTAAGCAAAAGCGAATGATAGTATCTTGGCGACTTTAGGAGGAAGTAGCTGCATGGTGAGACATTGTGACTATGGATGTTTTCGAAGATGTTTCTTCTGGAGAAAGTTTAAGGAAGTTTGTCTACATCTGTAATGAGAATAAGTTCAGCAGGGTGTTTATGTTTGGTTTGAGGCCCGAGTTTCTTGAGGAGATGTCTGCCCATCTCAAGGCTCTTTGTGGGATTGGATGATATGGCTTTGAGGATCGAGGAGCTTATAGATAAGGAAGTCTTTGGCATCAGAGGCAGCATTGCAGCTCGGAGGTGTTCTGTATGCCAGCAGAAAGCTCATCTGGCTAAGCAATGTCCTAGAGATGGAGTTCAGAAGCAGCATAGTGGATCCATTTCTTCGATGGGTTGGTTAGTCAAACATAAGCTGTTCTGATTAGTGAAGAGAGAACATAATATTTGGGAGTTGAACTAGATAGAATCACAAAAGTGACTTGGGATAGTTGAATGTTCTCTTGGGTTATCAGAGATATTCCAGATATCTTCAGGGAAGTCAGAGTTTTGTCTGCATTAGAGATTGAGTTTTTGTATCGACTAGGATTCCAGGAGTGATACCAGTGGTTCGGCTAAGTAGAAGGATGGCTCCTAGAGAGAGGATTTGGTGAAGCAGCTCAGGATTTCATGAAACTTCTGAGTTTTCTATTTATGGATCTTTTGAACCGTGTCTTTCAGGATGTGTTGGACAAGTTTGTTCGCGTGTTCATCGATGGCATTCTCATCTACTCCAGATCACAGTTGCGCAGCGGAAGCGAGGTAGCAGCTGTTCTAGAGTGGAAGTGACCACAAACTTTTACAGGAAGTTTTCGGGATCTGAAGGCTAGATTGGCGAGTGCAACTGTTTTGTCTTTTCTCGATGAGAGAAGTAAGTTTGAAGTCTACTAAAGTTTGTGAAATAAAGCTTGTGTTTTGGATTATTCAGTAGATCTTGAGAGGATCATTTAGTTTTTTTGTTTTTGGTCCAGTTGTTTTCAAGAAGCATCGGCGAAGGTTGAGATGATCGAGAAGGATGAAGGCAGCCCAGGATCATCAGAAGAGTTTTGTGGATAAGAGAGAAAGGAATCCAAAATTTGAAGTTGGAGACTTCATTGTTGTTAAGTTTTCTCCGATCAAAGGAGCTATAAGATTTGGTAAAACTGGGAAGCTAGCTCCGAGGTATATTGGATCTTTCTGTGTTCTTGCAAGGATAAGTGCTTTGGTTTACAGGGTTAAATTGCCAGTTTGGAAGACAGGGATTCAATGTATTTCACATATCTCTCAGGGAGTACGTGTATGATCCATCACTAGTTTTAGAATCAGCAGTTTAGGAGGATTTGGTAGTTAAGTCGGACTTGACTATAGTCAGATTTCCTGTTCAGTTTTGTAGATCTAGATGAGTAGGAGCTCAGAGGCTTAGTGGTGTAGCTAGTTTGGATTCAGTAGAGCGAGTATTCCAGTGTTTGTACCTGTAAAACACTAGATAGTATTAGGAAGTCCTATCCATAATTTTGTCTGGATAGTTAGATCTGTTTGTTAGAATAAATTGTTGATGTTGTTGTTAGTATTTGGATGATATGTATACCGTGCAGTTTGTAAATAAAATCTTTGTTCGGTTACTAAATTATCTTTGCTTTTAAATTTCGAGGACGAAATTCTTTTAAGGGAGGAGGAATGTGATGATCCGAAATTTTGGGCAATAATAATTTGATAATCTTTATTAATAAATATTTAAATTGGTTTAATAATCTTCTTTTATAAATATTTAATTGGTGAATTTTATCTTTTAAAGCTAATAAAATGTTTTCTATTTATAATGTATATATAATTGTACATATTGTAAATAGAAAAGCTTTGGTTTGCATTTAACAAATTAATAACATGTTTTTAAATTCTAATATATATTTTGGTAATTTAGAGGTTATGTTTAAATTCAATTTAATATCTTTCAAAGCTATTTTAAAATGGCAAAAATTGTTATTTTCAAACAATAATAATAATGTGTTGTTTTTATATATAAATATAAAAAGGTTTTAAAGAAAATAGAATTGTTATTTTCAAATTGAATGTGTTGTTATATATATGTAAATATATATAACTTGATTTTAAATTGGATTTTCAAACTTAATTTGAATTTGAATTTGAATTTAAATTTGAAATTAAAAAGATAGATATTTTAAAATATTTTGGATTTAAAAATATATGTATAAGATTTTCTTTGTATATAATTTGTTTTATAATATTTTCTTTAAAGAAATATATATATATAAATTTAGACAAGTATATATTAATTAGTAAATTAAGTATAAAAGCTTTAAATTAACATTTAAATAAATAAAAATTATTTAATGACAAGTGTAAATATATAAAAGCTTGATTATAACATGTGTAAGTTAATAAACAATAGTAAATGAAAAATTGTAAGTTTTTAAACAAGTGTCACTTTTAATTTTAATTTTCTTTTACTTTTAATAAATCACAATTTAACTTATATAAACACATGTATCTTCTCTTTATCTTTTTTTTCTATCTTCTTCAATTCAAAGCTAAGAAAAACTCAAGCCTGTAACAAATTCTCAAAACAAATCTGTACTCAATATTTCTCAAAACAGAAGTAATTCAAATCAAAAGCCTGTAACATTTTCTTCAAAACTGAGATTTAATCAAAAGCAAGCTCAAGAAAAAACAAAGCAGTTTCATTCTGTTTCAAAATTTAGTCATCTCTACAACAATTTCCAATAACAAAGAATTTTCAGTTTTAAAAAGGATCACAACAATTCAAGTTCAAAACCAAGAGGCATTTCAAGTGTTTTTTCAAAATTCAAAGTTGCTTCAAACTTCTCTATTCTTCTGCGGGTGAGTAACATTCTTTTAAAAAAAAGCTTAAGTATATAGAAATGTGGTTGCATGTGAATTACTAGAATAAAGTATGTTTGTGTGTATATTTTTAAGTGAATTTTTCTATATATATATATATATATATATGAACGTGTGGAAGTGCATGTATAATGTATCTGTTCATCTCTGTTCTTAGTTTCAAGCCTTAGATTTTGACCAAAATTCATTATCTCTTTATCAAATCTCTGTTAGGACTTTGGTTTCGAAAAAATCCGTTTGTTTAATCATTAATTAAGGTTTAAAGATTTATTTTAAGTGAACTAAATTTGAAATTATCTAGAAAACCAAGATGAACAGTGCAAGGTTAAGATATGTAAAATTTCAAATATCTTAATTCATCGATTCAGGCATATAATCTGAATCCTTAACTAAAATCATGATTTTAGAAGTTAAATCAAAATTTTTAGATTTGGTTTGAGAGAGCATTGCGGGGTTGATCTACATGTGAGTTTTGGGTAGTTTCTGATGATCAAGGTGATCGGGGGGTCGGGGACTTCACCGGAGGTAGAGGGGAGTTCGGCGAGCTTGGGAAAAATGTCAAAAGGGTGCATAAAACACCGAGGTGGAGGTGGTGGGTCGGAAATGTTTTAAACCCTAGTTTTTGTCTAAGTGAGGAATTTATTCATCTCGGCGCCTCTGGTTGATCGATTTACACCAGATCTTGGGAAATGGTAGCGGGGATGATGGCAAAGTCGTGGCCAGAGGCCTAGGAAGTCCGATGGTCGGAGGCATGGGCTCGAGGAGGCTTTTAATGATGTGGTTTTGTTCCAGGTTTGTGTAGGGTGGTTCGAATTTGATTCTGAGTTAGTGTCGAACTTTTGTTGATCGAAATCTGATGCAGGGATGATCGTCGCCAGGCTAGAGGAGTCGTGGATGGTCGAAGAAGGCTGGATCGCCAGTGCATGTGCACGGCAGTGTGGTAGGTGTTAGCAAGTTTGGGTTTGGTTTTGTCTCGAAAAGGGACTCGGGTATTTAGGTGCAGTGACTCGAGCATAAACTCGAGTAGTTTGTGAGTGCCGATCTTACAGGTTTTTAACTTAAAAACAAACTAAGTTTTTTTAAAAAAAAGGGGAAGAAGAAGGGAACTCGGGGGTAGCTCTCGGGTAGGGCTCGGGTTCGACCCATAGTAGATTTTAAAACAGTTTTAAAAAGGTTTTAAAACAAGATTATGAAAATATAAATAATTTAGTTTAAAAACTTTTCTTATATGAATTTCTTTTATATATATAATAAATGTTTTCTTAACATTTGATTTGGAAGTTATAAAATTTGTGAACTTTAATTTGTTAAAGGATTGTTTTTATTTAAAAACTCAATTAATGATTTAATTTAGGAAGTTAATTATAAAGATAAAATGTTTTAAATGTTAATGATAATTATGTCATTTATAAAGATAATGTTTTACCTTAAGGTTAATTAAGGTTTAATGAGTTGAGATAAATTAAGTTAATAAGTAATTTAAGTACAATTAATTGATTTAATTAATTATTAATTAAGAATTTATAAATTAATAATTAAGGGTTATAAGTTAATTAATTAAAGGATAACTAATTGTAATTAAGGATTATTAATTAAGTAATTAAGATTGATTAATTAATGATTAGAAATTAATTATGTAATTAAAGATTAATTAAGTTACAATTAAACATTAATTAATTAAGCAATTAGAGATTAATTAATTGGTAATTAGGGATTAATTAATTTGTAATTAAAAATGATTAATTAAAGTATCACTACTTAAACAAAGTAGTTAAAGGAATTAATTACTCAATGTAATTAATTAAATTAATGTGATTAATTTAAGATAATCACTTGATGATTGATTAAGTATAATTACTTAATGAAATTTATAAAGTTTAATTACTTAGTGTAAGTAATTAATGGGTAATTACTAGATGTAATTAAAGAGAATAATTACTTGGTGGAAGTAATTAAGGATTAATTACTTAGTGTAATTATTAAAGGATTAATTAAAGATAATTAAATAAGAAGTAATTAATTAATGTAAGTAATTAAAGATGGTTAATTACTGAATGTGATTAATCAAGGTTGATTAATGAACGTGATTAATTCAAGATTAATTATTAATTGTGATTAATTAGAAGAATAATTAATCAAAGAAGTAATTAGAGGATCATTAATTAATATAATTAATGAAAGTAATTGAGGGTTGATTAATGTGATTAATTATAGGAAAAATAATCAATATAAGTGATTATAGAATAATTAATTAATGTAATTAAATAAAGGTTAATGTAATTAATTATAGTTAATTAATTAATGGGAGTAATTAAAGGTTAACTACTGTAAATGGTTAAGGATAATTAATTTGTGTAATTAATTAAAGGCTAATTACTTAATGTAATTAAAGAATAATTAATCAAGGATGATTAATTGAGATGGATAATTAAAGGATGATTAATTGGTTTATAATTAATCAATGTTAAGTAAGCAGGACTTAATAGTAATTGAAGTAATTAATTTAATTAATTAGGGATAATTAAATTAGTTAGTGATAGTGTGATTGATTAATCTTGCTTATGGATGGTTAAATGATATTGAATGTGTTGGATTATTTGATATCTCTAATATGGGATATGTGCTGATCTGTGATATCAGATGCTTTGGTTGAATTGTGATGATATGGATTATCTATTTGTGTTAATGTGAATTATCTATCTGTGTGAATATAGATAATAAATTGAATCGTTTAAACTTAAACAACTTGACCATAAAGATGGCGTTTTTGATTTCGTTGAGACCGGGATCGGATTTCCAACTTTGTATATCTGAAAACCACATCGATCTAAATTAAATGATAGGTCGTGAAGATGAGGGCTATTGTCGTTAACTCTGAGGGTGATTCAAAATGAGTGAAACGAGATAGTGCCTTCGGTTTCGTTCGAACCCGAAATGAATTTGTATGGATTGAATGCTTTCAGAACATCGTCATTGGAGGACGATGAGCATTCTAAGATATGTGTTGTGAAAAGGTAATCATATCCTCAAGCCTCATCAACAGGGAATGGCTAAAACAAGGGAGGTGCAGCAAGGCTAAGTGGGTAGCACCCAAGTAGGATACGATTTCCCCTGTCAAGATGTCTCTTTTTACTCGTCTGTGCAGGCAGTTGATTGCAACAACTGCTGGGGTTGTATTATTCGGGATTATCCAGTAAGGGGTAGTTCCAGCCTTGTGTTGTAGTGGATTTAGTGTGGATCCTCGGTACGGTGATCTAGGCCACGTACTATGATGGACGGTGCCCCAGTAGCCCTGCCATTATATGAAATCCAATTTCCAATAAGTGCCATAAGTTTTGATTGTGCCCAATTATGTTGGAACGTGAGATGTAAGCATTTTAGCTATTTCTGTATTTTACTTGAAAACCCTAGAACCTATTATAATATCACTGGATTTTCTATCAAATGTTTTGGTTATCGTAAGGTAAAAACTTTTCCGTGTTTATGAGCGGGAAGTCTTACGAGATGCCTTTTGTTTTCAAAGGTTTTCAAAGTCAAGCAACTTTAACCTGTTACTCACACCAGACCCATGTCTGACCCGGAGTTTATTGTCTGTTTAATTAAACTCTTGGGTACTCAAATTTTTACGAGTAGCCAAGGGATTCAGTTTTGCTTTGACGAATTCTGGAGGAGATATGGAGCAGGAGACTTTAGCATTTTAGATATATAGTGTTTCCATTGTGTTGGTATCTCTGTATTGTATTTGAGATGTGTGATATACAGATTTTATAACTGTCTAATGTATTATGATATAAAGCTGTGTAACTCTTATAGATGATGTATATTATATAATAACTATGTGATTAATATATTTTATCGTTCCGCTGTGAGATTCTGATATTGTTTAGTTCTTCCTTTTCTATCTTTTCTCTTTTATATCTCTTTCTTTATTAATAATGATACGTCTTTCTATGGAATGAACGACGGGCCATTACACTTGACGAGCGCAAGTCAAATATACAATTCATTTTTTCATCTGTGTCTCGGTGTGGTCGAAACTGGGTGAAATATTCTTGGCCATTCGTTGATCGTCGATCAACTTTGTCTGAGCGACAAATCGAAGGCGCAATTATATGGAGGGGACCAAGGGGAGTCAATATGAGGTGCTCGCTTGGCGTTTCAACGGTTTGATTTTTGTGCAAATTCCAATTAAGGCTAGAGATATTGGCGCCAGCTGCTGCTCGATCAACGACGATCGACGTCGCGATGTGACGTTGGTGGTTGGAGCGTTGTGGGGGAGGATGGTGGCTTGTCTGATGGTGGCGTACTTGGTCGCGACATGATGTGGAGGGTGCATGCGTGGTCAGTGTTCAGGGTCATGTTTCTCGTGTTGCTGGAGATAGGGAGTGACGTGTATGTATATTTTTTATTTTATTTTATTTTTTCATTTTTAAATCTTAATTATCCAATGTTCTACTATGTGTAACTTTTGCATACAAGGTCCAATTCACGAGCGGTTTTCTACATTGAGATCATATCAAAATTTCAGACATTTTGATGAGGGTTTGGACAGATTCTGAGACCGTTCTAATTTTGGGTTTAATTGGATTTAAATTCAAAAGATGAGTGTTTTAACCCACTCACAACATCTAAAATTTCTTATGTTGTTAAATTTAATTTATGATGTGATTAGAAATTTATTTATGACTGTTAGGTATATTTTAAATCAATACCTCAATTGATTTGAATTTATTTGAATTAAATCATTATTTAATTTGTTATTGAATATAAATTGAAAGTTAAATACCAGTCATCGACTATCAGTTCTATATTGGTATTTATGGATTGATTTGGATGATGATTTTGATATATATTGATTGTTGATATTGGATGAATGGATGTTGTATTTTATACCATTATAAACTACAAGTTCACTATAGGTTGAATTGATACATACCCGAATGATTTATAGAGTAAGGAAATATCATAATAAGTTGAAATGATAGACTCGAGCGATCTTGTGGATTTTGTTATTAAATTCGAGATTGCGGTTTGAAATGATATATGACCATAAAATTTTAAATTGCGAATTGAAATGATGAATATCCGTATCACTTGACCCTAGGGTAGAGAATTATTTACGGACACTGGATTGGTTAAATTAAATGATTTTAAATCCTAAATTTTTGAATGGAATTAAATGATATTTTGAAGAAAATTTGGATTTGTATAAATTGAAGTATTTTTGGAAAATCAAGTTTTGTGTTGAAATGTGAATTGGCTTAAAAGGAATTGTTTTAAGTAATTAAATTGAAATGGTCTAATTTTGTTGAAATAAAATAAATAGTTTTAAATTGATATAAATTCCATATTCATGTTTTCAAATATAAAATGTTTTAAATTATATTATTTTTAAGATTCTAAATTTTAAGATTTTCGTATTTATAAACTATTTTAACCTACTTAACTATATTAAATTAATTTAACCAATTTTAAACTACTTAAACTATTTTAAAACTAATTAAACCATTTTAACTTATATTTAATCAATTTTAAATATATTTAACTATTTTAAATCTATATTTACTATTCTAGAGTATTTTGATTATTGAAAATTTATTCAAACTATTTACTATTTAACACAATTTTCTTCTAAATTCCAAACTAAGTAAAACAGATGGGTTATATTCAAATTCTCGATTTTAAAGTGAATATGGTAAATCACGTTATAACCTAAGTTGGAATTTTGAATGTTATAATAAATTGTAATGATGATTTGGAAGTAAGGACTTAAACTTTTTTGCAACCATGATTTTTGGAAGAAATTACGATTTTAGAAACGATATGATTTGAAAAAGGTAAATGGTGAATTGACTTTTGAAAGGAAATATAATTTTGAACTATTATTTCAAATATGATATGATTTCAAAGATGAATACGATGTCGAAAGTAAGTAATGATTTCGAAAGTGATATGATTTGAATTGAATATGATATTTTGATATCAATTATGAAATGGTTTTTGGAAATATAAAAGAACCATCCGGTGTGTAGTAAGCGATTGGTTGTTAAAGAGACCGTAATCGGATATTGTCATACTCTTTGCCAATACCAAAAACCATTTTGACAACTGTGTATGCGATGGAGATTCTAGAATCAATTAGGGCGACAGCGACGATCCTATATGAGGTATATACGTGGACATGACTCCCCTGAGTTGGCTTAAGTTGGCTAAAACAGGAGAAATCGACGAGCCAAGTGAGGTCATTCCTCCAATCGGGCATACTCCTTTAATACTATATTCTGACTTTTGATTTATTTGGTGGCCACCCTTCGATTTTTACTTGGGAGTGTATTTCGAGTTGTTGGGCGGTAGTTGCGGCTATGCGTTACCAACGGTATGGAAGTGTAATTGGTATATCTACCTTAGCATTGCCTAGTTGTGCCGTGTCACCTACCCTAGTGCGCCTTCTACAAGTTTGTTTCATGTCGTGGCTATGGGGTGTCCTCTGGCGGCTCTAGTTTACGGGGAGTTACAGTACTGTATAGACTATTGACATTAGAAAATTTGTTAAGGGGGAAATGGTAACACTTTAATGCTATTTTAATAGTTTACTATACTATAGACATTATTATAATAGCGTATATTACTACATAGTAGATATTTTAATGGATCCTTAGGAGGTGTGAATCCCGACCATCTCTCATGTAACGTTTGCGATTTTTCTTTGCCGAAAAACCGAATAGTTATGGTTTTAAAAAGAATTTAAGAAAAGAAAAAGACAGAAGAAGAAGAAAGAAGAAGAAAATAGATAATAGAGGGAAGAGAAAACATAAGATAGAAAATTTAGATAGGGAAAAGAAGATAGAAAATTTTAAAATAGAAGAAAAGAGAATAGAGGAAAAAGAAAAACAGAAGAAAATAGGACGGAACAGAAAACAACAGAACAATAACAGAATCTCACAATTCGCAGCGGAACAACATATAATAATAAATGAATAATCTTTAAACCAAGAACTATATCAGTTATTACATTTTATCACATTACATTACATCATATCATCAGAGTGTACAACAACATACAACAAATAGTGCAGCGGAAAAAGAAATACTATATAAACTAGTAATACGCCATGCCATCCAGCTTGCCTCCAGCAATTCCAGAATATCCAGAATATCCTGATAAACCTTAAACTCTTGGCTGCCCGTGTGGAAATTGGTGGGCACCCAGAGTTTAGGAAGGAAAACAATAAACTCCGAGTCAGTCATGTGACTGGTGTGAGAACTCAAAACAGTTTATTTATCTTTAAAATCAAAATAGAGGAATATTTTTAAATTCAATTCGCAATGCTTTTAAAAATGAGACTACCATAAGGCCTCCCGCACACACACACATGCAAACGCAGAATCGGAGGAGATTTCTCCTTATGATAGTCAAAGATGCTTGATACGCATTAAAAAGAACATTTGATATTATTATTAGTGCATAGTGTAGAAAAAAAAATTCATTTCGAAAGTAGAATATAAATCTTAGCCAACATAGACATTTCGAACTATGCCTACTATAGCTACCATCCAAACAGTGGTGACCACTATAAGTGAATAGCAGGTTCTACAACTAATACCGTACAAGTTTCGTATTGGGAATTGGATTTCCAACAAATGGTCAGGCCAAGGAACTTCCCATTGCCATATGAGAATGCCTCTGGAAAGACATCCCCGAGAACCAAACCGGAACTCTGCCAACACAAGGCCGGGTTACCCCTAACTGGGTAACTACTGACACGAGCACGCCATTCCCCGATCGTAAACGACCTTTCTCACGGGATCCCGATAGCCAACAACCACAAAGTAATAAATTCGTAGTAACCACATAGGTTAAATATATGGGCTCCATACCATGATACCACCTCTATCCAGAAGGAAATGTACATACCCTAAAGGGTGCTACCCCTCATAACCTTGCCGCATCTTTCCTGTTTTGACCATTTCCGGGGTGTGAGGCTCGACGAAGTCACGTCCACAAAAACATACTTTATACAAAAGCCATGCTTTGGGTCAACAAATGATCAACACAATGATCACCAAGATAGACGATCAAATAAACGATCCTATCACAATAATCAACACAATGATCATTTCAGCAACACTCAGCATGTCACATTACCAAATTGGGAATATATCGCTGATAACTTCAACTATATAACCTCTGAGCTCGTACGTCTCAGAGAAGGGTGTTAAGCTAAAAGAATAAATTCTTTGCCACCAACAGAAATATATTTGAAAGAAATCGGCTTTATATCTCAACTTGTAATGTCAGACACACAATCCATACAAGTCTGTTCCGGGCTCGAACAAAACCGAAGGCACTTCTCACGAAGCCCTTGCAATCCGGGTATTCACAATCCCGATCGAATTTCCCATCACTTAAGGAATCTCTATACCAGGAGCTACCCAGTGCAGAGACAATCGATAGGTCATCCTATCGCTTTCGCAAAAACTCGGTCTTCAACACCGATCTTCAAATGCAATTTACAACGACGTATCACATATTCGGAATGGGTTATACGACCCCATGGTCCTTTCCCGGTTAACCCGAATAGTGAGCGCTTATTCAAAAATAAGTGTAGCATTCACATTCAAACAAATCACATCAATTGCCCATTCAAAGGGAAATATTGATAGTCGGTTATTGAACTATCATGGATATGCACACATCACCAGATTCCAAATAATTTCTCAAATTATTTATTTTTCCAAAATATCTTTACAAGATATCTAATTTCAACACTTCAAAAAAATAAATCAATATTTATTTTTAGACAAATTCCACTTCCTTTATAAATTCCTTAGTGAATTTATAATTCCCAAAATATCAATGAATATTCGGTTTCAATTATTCATTTCAATATTTCTTTTCAATTTATCTTCAAAAAGATAAATTCTCAAAATATTCACTTTATATTGGAAAACATTTCCATACTTATTTATTCATAAGTAATTCACAAATTTTATTTATTTTCAACACTTAGAAAATATTCAATATACTTAAATCAAAATTAAGTACATATTTCATTCTTTAAGGAAATCATTCTCTTAAACATTTCTATTTGGGCCAAAACGAATGTTGCGTAAAACATCGTTACGACGTCCCAAAATCACTAGTATAGGGATTCGAAATTAAAATAGATATATAAATCCCAATACTATACAAAACATTTCCTTTCGGAAATCATTTACTATAACAACAGTGTTATAGTCCACTATTTCCTTTTATTTCTCGAAAACGTCTATTTCAACAATGAATGTTGAAATCTGTGGTTTCGAATCTTAACATATTTTAAAACATCGTTAGATCGTTTTAATTCAATTTAAAAATCTCATTCAAAACAATTTTCTTTAACATATTATTCGCTATTCAAAAACGTGAATATACTTCAATTAACAATTTCATCATTTCTATTCATTTTATTTTAAAGTATTATTCACAGTCAAAGATGTGAATATAACTCCATTAATAGGTTTCAACAATTTACTTATCAAAATAAGCTGTTTGCGAATTTATAAAACAACGTTTATAAATTCCATTTCTATTTATTTATAAAAGCTTCCTTTTTATAAATTCTTTTATTAACCTATTCGATTTATAACTCACTTATAAAGCAAAGGTTCATATTATAAGTTAAATACCTATAATTTATTCGTTCACAAAAATCGTTCCTTTGAACTTCATAATTTTAAATCCTATAACTTATAGGATTCAATTATTTATCCAAATATATTCTTTAATAATTTCACAAAAATTATAGATCTTACTATTTATAAATTTCATTTATAACTTCACCATTTATAATTTTATAAATTCCATTCACTTATGCAATCCATTTTCACTTCATTCAAACACTTATAAAAACTTGTTTTATAATGTCAATATTTCAATTTATAAATATCCATTTATAAATCACTTAATATAAATCAATTTATATTATTCTTTAAAACGTCTTTAATCTCCTTTATAATTTCACCATTCTCTTGATTTATAAAATAATTAAATTTTATGAATCCAATATTTAAACTTTTCACAATAAATTCAAAAATCCCAGTTTAAACTATTTTATACATCATTAACCCGTATTTTCAAAAATCAATCTTTTAACTATATTTCACAAAAACCATAATTTTATAACTTTAAAAATTATAGCGTTTAATTATTTAAAATGGGTCAATTCCAAAAATATAGTATATTTTCAAAAATCACTTTTAAAATCATTTTTAAATTCCAAAATCTGGGTCCAATGATGCTACACACCAAATAGTCAATCACGACAACAACGATATCATATATCGTATATGATAATCAACGAATATCAAAATATCCATAATCAAATAAATACTATTGAGGAATCCAGTTGGATCCCTCCAACCTGTTTTCCTGCATCCACAAACATTAGCACAATACCAATTTCGCTCCAGTACGAAATTATCGCGGTATATGTTCTTATTAAATATTATCCGCTTAATAACGGCGCAATAGGGTCTCATCCGCTAAACAAAAAAATGCGGGAAATTAATAACTCCAATATATACATATGCCAATATATATATATTGCTATTATATATAATACCAATTTCACTGTTTATGAAATATTCGCGGTATATGTTTTTAATAAATAACATCCGCTTACTAACGGCGTATAATGTCTATTTTAACAATCAATAAATATCAATCATCATTCAAACATGCATTCAAATATTTTAAATCTAACTATTTAAAATAAAATCGAAACTAATTCCATTGAGTGAGAAGTTCTCACCTTGATTTCAATTTCCGTTTTAGCGATTTATTTCGAATAAAATTAAATGGACGTTTAATTTTACCCAAAATTCTCACTAACTCCAAACGACTCCAAACCAACTCCATCGCATAGTGCTCGCCCACACGATTCCAATGCAACTGGTTTCGCATTTTTTCGACCTCGTATGAAAAAGTTATGAATTTTCAAAGTTAATACGAATTTTTATAAACAAATTACAACTATTAATCATAATTTTCAACCCTAACTCAATCGTAGCCGTTGTTTTCACTTCCCCTAGATCTCGGCCGCGTGACCTTTCTTCCCAAATCACGCGTTTCCCCCAGGTCGAAGACCCATTACTGCCGCCGTTTTGCCCTAGATAACGCAACCAATCCTTATAGCTTGAAGACGATCAGGATACTTCATTCTGAAGCTCTTCTCATGCTCGACTCTCGGCTCAAATTTGGTGGAGCTCGGCCCTGCCACCACCTATATTTTCGTGCATGAAACGTGGCCATTTGCTATTGATTTTCTGACGATCCACCACATCGATTTAGATCACAACCGTTGATAATGTTGCTCTCGACGAGCTCTACAAGGTTTCTGAAGAAAGTTTTTGCAAATAGTGGATGGATTGGAAGATTTCAAGGGGAGAACGACACAACTTGCTGGCCGTTGAAACGATACAGCGGCGGCTAAGGTTAGGTTTAGAGATATTTTTTTTATTAATGAAGGGTAGGGGGTGTATTTATAGGAAAATCGATCGACACTATTCATCCGAGAATTCCAAACTCCGATTTACGCGCCGAAACTGACACTCTTAGGGTTTATCCCGCGTTCCGGACACAATGGAACAGGTTTCGGAAGCTAATTCGGACATCTGTGCGAGTTATGGCTGTAAACGCTCAATTTAAATTAAACCGATTTAAGTCGATTTCTAGGCGTTTAATTTGTACCGGACAAACGGTAAATCCAATTGACTTGAAATTTGAAACCTTACAATAATATCACATTACGGATCCGATGAAACTGGTTTCGTCGAAATCCGAGACTTTTTGAAAAATGGCTATTTTCACTCGCCAAATTTAAATTAAAAATAATTCGATGCGTTTCGAGCTGCCACGATCAAACGATAGCTCCGATTGACACGAAAATTGAAATCCGGTAATAACTAACTATTACGGATCCAATGAACTGGTTTCGTTCAATTCTGAGACTGTTCAAAAATTGACTATTTTCACTAGTCGATTTAAATATTAAAATATTCAATTTTCACAAATTAACTTTTAATTCGATTTTAAAAGTTCTAAAATATCATTCTAACTTCAACATGATAAAATAAAATTTTACAAATCATTTTCAATCATATTTAACTCAATTTTCAATTATTTCCATAATTTAACATATTAAATTATCGATTTAAAAATCCAATTAAATCCAATAATTCAAATAAAAATTTATTTGACTTATAAATTCACTTATTAATATTTAAAATTAATTAAATATTTATATTTTAATTTCTAAAAATTCTGGGTCGTTACATCTCAAGTTACTGCACTCACGTCAGACACTGGATCTCGTAAACATCTCTAATTCCGTTCCACTTATATTTATTTACCGTTGATTTAACTTGCGTGAGATCTTTTAGTTCCAACTCGAGTGTTTTGTCTTTTTAATTCACTAGGGTCAGCTTGAGCATTAAGAATTCGAAGACCTTATTTCCGGAGGGCAAAGACGAAGATTTGTGCTACTATTATTTACTATATCTATTATTTACTATATTTATTCTACTACATTCATATTGTTTTGTTGCATAATTATTTATTTACCTCTGATATGTGTAACTTTGATTTTGCATTGTATAAGTATAATCAAATGTTTTGTATACAACTTCATGAACTGTTATTTGATTATTATATTTTGTCATTCCGCTGTGGGATTCTGTTTTTTATTCTTTCTCTGCATTTTCTTATTCACCCCAATAACAATCTGCCCTTTTGTATGGTTTGAGTCTAAAATGTGTGGTTTATCGTCGATTCAAATTTTCCAAAAGGCGGGATGTTACACTGAAAAGAGAAAGAAATAACCTGATGAATATATCTAGAAGAGATAACTATGAAGGAATAAAATGATGAATTAAATTGATTGATGATTGATAATCACATATGAACTTAACATCTTTTTAACTGATGATTGGTTTGGAGGACTAGGGTCAGATCTGTGGTAGTTCCTATTTGAAAACCACTCCGAACCAATGCATACGTTTGAAAGTAAAGACCTGATGATGATGATTTTTGAAGACGATGATCTTCATGATGGAGGGCTACTTGCCACTAGTCCCTTGAGGTGAAACTTACCATATCATATCTTTATGGTGGAAGTAGTGCTTTGTTATGAAAATCTTCGATTGCAAAGACTAATCGCTACTAATCCTAGGGATAATTCCCAACAGCATGTGGTAAGAGGAGTGCCTTTGGTTTCGTTCAGTCCTAGAACGAACATGTATGGATGAATGTCTAACATTGCATTTCTACATCATATTGTTGACTTTTTCAAATGTACATCTGCTTAGTGGCGTAGAAGGCAGCTTCCTTTAGT
This sequence comes from Allium cepa, assembly GCA_030765085.1. Classification (NCBI taxonomy): domain Eukaryota; kingdom Viridiplantae; phylum Streptophyta; class Magnoliopsida; order Asparagales; family Amaryllidaceae; genus Allium; species Allium cepa. The sequence continues at coordinate 41,830,920 of CM060946.1, forward strand.
TTAACTCCCTTCTCTAAGATGTATGAGGTCGGATGTTGTATGTTCATGAAATTCAATAGTCAGCAAATGAATGATAATGTTGCATTCAAAGTAGAACCTATAATGATCAAAGCATGGCTTTGCAAAAAGCAAAGCGTGGCTTTGTGGAGCATAGCCTTACAAGCCTCACACTCCAGGAATGGTATGGGTTACTATGTGGTCTGAAGGACAAATTTCGGCCTATTAGTTATGAGGAATGAAAGGCATCTGTTGCCTAAAGATTTTGATATGGAAAGGTACGGAGGCTGATGAAGATCATGTAAAGCCACCGAGTAATACACTGTTTAATGGGAATGTAGTGGTATAGTTTGGAGGCTGATGGAGATCGTGTGAAGCGACTAGAGTGAACTAGGACTGTTATACGTGGATTTTTCGAGTCTGAATGGTCACCGATTCCCTATCATGTTGGAAACCAATTCCAGTACGTTGCCTTTACAGTTTTGATAGTAAAACATATTTTTAGAAAGTAGCTAGTAAGCCGTCAAATTTAATCAATATAACCATTTCGATTATTTTCATATAATTTTTGAAAAGTGTTTTCAAAGGAATGTTCTTAGAAATAATATCAAATTATTTTGGTATAAAAGTGATCTGGTTATCATTAGGTAAAAACCCGTCTGTTTTTATGTGTGGGTGTGGTCTTATGAGATACCCTTCTTCTCAAAGGTTTAAAACTGCCATCAATTTATAAATCGAGTATCTCATGTTGTTTTACCAAGCCAGATCTGGGTATTTTAAATACTCGGGTCAGATCCAAGTAGTTCCAGGTTTAGTTTAAGGTGCTTGGAATTTCTAGAGGAGAGCTACAGATTTTCATCTATGTATGGACGTATTCAATTATCTACTGCATATTGCATTTATTTTGTTTTTTGTTAGCATTTGTAAGGACAGGGGTTTATGACTGTCCAGGCTGAATCTAGGTTAAACTCTGATATTGTATTCAAAATTTTACGTTATATAGATATTATATTGAAATAACATATGTTATTCCATTCATATGAGATTCTGTTCTGTTTTTATTTTCTTTTTCTCCCAACATTCGGTCTTTTCGAAACTCGGATTTACGGCACGTGAATCCCGAGGATGTATTACTGTCGATTTCCAAGGGTCGAAAATCCCTATTCATTACATTTAGTATCAAAGCTTAGGTTGAGCGAACACCTAGCCATTGTTGGTGTAAAAATCATTATAGACAAGATTGGTAATACCTTGGAATGAGTTATCATTAGAGATAGCATAGCAACACCCTAGAATGAGTTTTGAGAGTACTATTTATATGAGCGCATATTTGTTATTTGATATAAAAATGTTTTGTGTTGATTTATCTGTTGAGTGGTTTATAGATTCAGGTCGATGCGTTGGATCACCATTATCAATAGGGATTTCAAAACACTTAATAAGGCAAATCGACATACCATTTAAAAAGAAGTATATTTTTTATATACAAAAGTATAATTTGAAATTTATAAGATGTTATCCATTTGGAAAGTTTCAATGAATAAGGTCACGGTCTGTTTGGTCATGGTGGAAGTAATCTTCTAAACATCGGTCATATGTTAGCTTGGGCGAATGGCATCGAGCGCTTGGCACATTATTCTCCTTATCATTATATGATCAAGGCATGTTCAAAATTATGAACATGTTGAATTAAGTAATTTGGGCAAAATGTTTTTGGTCAAGAAATAAATGGTATAAACCTTCTAAAATATTATGGTGTATCACTTAGGTCAGGATGTCTTATTTTTTGATGGAAGATTTTTGGATGACTCCTAAGCAGGCATGAAGAGAATGTGCAGCAAAAGAAGCAGAAGAGAAATTTAAACTAGGATCTTATGCTGGCATCTTTTGTTACAGTTGCAGTAAAGAAGGACATTATGCAGTTCTGTGTAAGAATAAGAAAGAAAAGGAATATGATAAAAGGAGAGCAGAGAAAAAGAAGAAAGTAAAATCTTTTAGGGTTGATATATTCTGTAACCAGTGAAAAAGGCAAGGACATTTCTATGTGGGTGCCCTAAAACAAAGAAGAAACCCAGAATTTGGTCGGGAAAGGTAAAGGGTTGCTACCGTTGCAAGGGACTAGGACATATGGCCAAAGAATGTCCTTGGACATGCATTTGGTGGTGCTACCAGGGTAAACACTTAATGGAAGACTGTCCAATGATGAAGGTGGCTGATTTAGGACTTCAAAGATAAAGTACCGTCTACCTTAAAAAAGGGATCCAAGAATAGTATGTATAGCAGTTCAAGTGTATATATATAAGTGGTGATGGAGAATAAGTTGCAATCCTTAGGGAGTTATTCCTAAAATTTTGTAATACAACTAGGAATGGATGTATAAATACGATGTTAATTAAACTTCTCTTTGGATTATCCTCTCAGATCACTTCCTTTATCTTATATATCTAATCGAATTTGATAAGGTATTTTGAAATAAAATTTTATATAATATAAAGATGTGTCTTTATAAAAAGTGTTTATTAGAAATCATTTAAGAATATATTTTATAAAAATCTATTTTATAAAATAAAGTGTAATTAGCAAAAATAAGTGATGTTTAAGAAAGATGGATTTAAGAATTCATACCCTAATGTTTTGAAAAGGTATAAAAGGGAAAGTTATGTAATATAAAATAAGTATTGAATTAAATTTTAAGGAGATTTATTAAAAAAGAAATTTCGAAGGAATTTTAAAATAAGAATTATAACGGTATTATTCCAAATAAAGGATAATCGATTTCTTTTGGAAAAAGAATAATAATAATATTATTTCTAAAAAGGGATTTTGAAAATGAAAAACAATCTTATGTTTGATCTATCTGTGTGGCTCTAAAGTAACTAAAAATGGGCAGAAGGTGTGTTTGGATGGTAAGCGCTTCTCTTAAGTATTCCCCTTCTGATTAAGAAAATATGCGATACTATTGGTAGTACCCAGTTCCAATGGTATTATTTTTGAATTACTCAATCAGTATAATCTTCTAAGGTTAAAAAGCATAATGTGAATCACTTATTTGACAAATTAATGGCTTTCAGTTTTTATCAAAGTGTAATATCTTAATTGATAAGCATGGGTATGCTTTGATCTTTAAAATAAATATTTAAAGTTAACAATGAATCATTTTGGGTTTGTAGTAAATGATGTTTTAGCAACATTTGTTTTAAACCCTTGAATGACAATTTGAAAGAAATCTTGTGAGTATATTTAAATCTTTAGCAATAGGATTTTAAAGATAATAACAAGTGTTAGAGTCTTTTATAAAAAGATTGAAAATATTATAGCTATCATGTTATAAAAAGGGAAGTTCATTTTAACAATGTTTTGGTGGTACATGTTTTAATTTCTTTGATTATATTTTAAAGTAAGTAGAACTTGTTAAGTAAATTACGAATATACTTAAAGCAATTGAATAAGTATATGAATACTTTTATATATTGAAATTATTAAAGTAAAGAGAATATATATAAAGGAAGTTTTAATTAATAAAGGAGTGTTAAATTGATTGAGTAAGTTTTAACTAAATAAAGAATGTTTTCACATTTGATGTTAGTTAAAAGAAGCTTATGGTAATTTATCAATTTAATGAATTCTTTCGAAAATAAGTTTTTAGAAACCATTAAGAAATATTTGGAAATAAAAATTTAATATGGTTATCTTTAGAAAAGATTGTAAAAAGGAATGGAAATTTATGAAATGTTTTCATAATTTTTTTTAAAGATTAATAAATACGTACGAAGTATATGGATTATTTCGTCGCATAAATAAATCTAAGATTCGAGCATGTAACTTTGACGTGTTTAAAACTTACCCTACAAAGAATTTATCACCCAATCCTTGACGGCAAACATTATTGAGGGTTTATGGTTGGATGCTTGAGTCCGCACTAAAGGATTGAGGGATCACTACTAGTTTGGAAGTAAGTCGTGGATTCAAATAATAGATCAAATTAGATATTGTGTACGAATAACCTGTGTACATCACACTCATGTAAGTCTAAAAATAAATATTTTGGGCAAACTTTGGGTTTTTGTTTGGGTAATTTCGAGGACAAAACTCTTTTAAGGAGGGAAGTCTGTAATGAACCGCCAATTTATCACTTTGATACATTGACTTTATTTTCAAATAAAAGGTTGATAATACAAATAATATTTTTTTGAGTGATAATAAGTAATGGTAATATTATTTTGAATAAATATTTACAAAAATATTTTCCTCGAAATCTAAATCGATAAAATAGCTGAAAACCATTTTATCAATAACTAGCTCTACAATCATACTACGTCGTACATCGAGCTAGGTACATACACTTATTTTTATAATTAAACAAGAATATAAAATAAAATAAACTGATTTGATTTTGAAAATAAAATGTGTTTTTAACATTGTTAGCAATACATTTAAATATAATAATTGATTTATTTAATTTAAAAAGAGATTTAATGATTTAATAATTTATATAATTATTCAAATAATTTTTTTTAAAATGATGATAATTCATTTTGAATAGTTATAAAGTGATAATAAATCAATTATAATAGTTTTATAAAGATATATATTCGATTTGAAAATATATGGAAAAATCGATATCGCTTTATCGGTATTATAGCAATTTTGGTAAATAATACTTAATATGAATTCATATGGTTTTATAATTAATATATGATCATTTTAATTTATATAAAATGATAAGAAAATGTTTTTCCAATTTTGTTTACAAATATATGTAATTTAAAGTGTAAGTGAATATGTGATCGGGAATCCGTTCTCCGATCGACAACTGTTTATCAAAAGAAAGTTGTTCGGAATCAATGCAACGATTTTTATATGTCATATACACATATATAACACATAAATGCAAACCCTAACATACACATAAACATATACATGTATACATTAATACTTAAACATACATACATACATACATATATATATATATATATATATATATATATAAAATATTATAAAATATATAAGATATTTTAAGTAAAGCTTCCTCCTTAAGCTTAAACAAGTCAATATATGCATACATGAGTGGATAGAAGTGATGTGCACATGGGGGAGGGGATATGGCCATGTATTTTAAAGGAGTAGTGTGTAGGAGAAGCTTGGAAAAAGTGATGTATGCATATCTTCCTTTATACTCCTCTTTTTTCCTATAAATACATTACGATCTTCTCTTCATTTTCACACAATTTTAATTCTTCTTCTACCTTCTTCTTAAGCTTCCTAAATGCTTCTTTATTGGCTTCCATGGCTTAAAAAATAATGAGCAAAAGTTATGGAAAAATATTAGTAAAATATATATACACATGTTGTAACATCCCGCCTTTTTTGTACGATTTAAATCGACGATAAACCACACGCGTCAAACTCAAACCATACAAAAGAGCGAATTGTTATTGGTGTAAATAAGAAAAGGAAGAAAGAAACAAACAAAAAAACAGAATCTCACAGCGAAATGACAAAATATAATAATCAAATAACAGTTTATGAAGCTGTTTTACAAAACATTTGATTATAATTATACAACATATATCAGAGTTACACATACAAGAGAATAATAGATAATGCAGCAGAACAGTATGAATTATTGGAATAACATAATAAGTAATAGTAATACAATCTTCATCTTCGTCCCTTAGAAATAAAGTCTTCAAATCCTGAAATGCTCAGACTGACCCGAGCAAATTGAAAAGACAAAACACTTGAGTCAGAACTAACATATCTTATGTAAGTCAAATCAACGGAAATAAATATGAGTGTAACGGCGTCATTGATGTTTACGGGATTTGACATCTCCTATCTAGTGTCAACGTGAGTGCAGTAACTTAAGAGATGCTTGGGATTCACATCTCCAAAGGATCCGTTAAACTATTTACTATGTAGTAATATTTCGCTATTATAATAATGTTTATAGTAAAATAAACTTACGTTTAAATAGCGTTGAGGAGTGACCCAATATTCCCCTTAACACGTTATAGTCCCAGTAGTTCATCCAGTATCATAGTCCCTCCTGATCGGAAAGCCACCAGAGGATACGACACGGGCTACGAGATAAAACCAAACTGGTACAAGGCGCGATAGGTTAAGTTATACGACACAACTAGGCAATGCCAGTGTAGATATACCGATTGCTATCCGGACTGGCGGTGAAGCATAGCAGCTACTACCGCCCACCTCGAGCCACACCCCCAAATCAAAAATCAAAAGTGGCCACCGAATCAATCCAAAAGACAAAGTATAATAGCGAAGGAGTGTGTCCGATCAGAGGAATGACCTCATTGGCCCGGAATCGCTTCTGTTTTAGCCACCTTATGCCAACTCACGGGAGTCGGGTCCACGTATATACCTCAATGGAAATGTCGCGACCATCCTACTTTATTTTGGAATCTCCACCGCGTACACGGTTGTTAAAGTGGTTTTCGGAGTTGGCAGAGAGTACGACAACTTCCGATCCCGGTCTCTTTAACAACCAAACGTTATCATAACACCGCAGTCATTTCAAAATAATTATACTTCAAAACCAGAATATAATATCCATTTCAAAACTATATAAATACGATATCATTTCTATTTCAAAAACCAAATCAATAGGATATCATTTTTATAAAAACCCAAATCAATATAATATTTTTTTATTTCAAAAGTATCCTTTTTCCAAAATCATAGCACTTTCAAGGTTATAACATTTTGAAATCAAAACACTTGAATATAACACTTTCGAATTTTAATATCTTGAAACTCATAACTTTGAAACATAACTTCCACCACTTAAATGGTTTAAATATTTAAAATACTTTATATAATAAAATAGCTTCTTCAATTTCACAAACCAATTCCAAAACAACTCGAGTTTCTAAATTTTAATTTTAACCAAATTCAAAATCATAAATTTCAATACGATTCGGTTTCCAATTAAACTATTCTAAATTTTATCGATTTCAAAACAGATTTGATCCACAGAATAAACCATTTCAAATTCAATATTTTTCAAACTTTAAGTATTCAACAATTTCAAAACTAAGTTTGATAATCTCATATATATACACCAAATTCAATTTTCTATTATTTAGTTTCAAAATATTTACTTAATAAATCCATTATCATTTAAATAAAACCCAAATTACAAATAACAAAATGTTTCATTCAATTTATTTATACTTGAAATATTTATTTAATTCACCTTAAACAAGATTAAGTTATAAATCATATCCTTTACAAATCTTAAATTCCATAAGTTCCAAATCGGTTTCATTTACTACATTAGATACAATTTCAAATCAATTTCAAATCTATCTTCTTGGCCTTAATTTTATGAAAATCATTATAATTCTATATAAATGTAATTCATATAAATACTTAACTATATTACATTTTTAATAAAATCAATCTTTATTTTTAAACTTGTTTTATATCAACAATTTATACATAGCTAAAATCAAGAATTTAACTATATATATATATATATATATATATATAAAGTAACATTTATATAATATATTAAATCAATATTTCTATAAACCATATATTTCTTTACAAAACCATAGAAATCATTTCAAAACATTTTTATATATAGACCACGGTGTCTGTATAAAATTTTCTATCTTATGGTCAAGTGATACGGATGTTTATCATTTCAGTTCGCAATTTTAAAAAAATACGGTTATATATCATTTCAAACCGCAATCTGTAATGAAATAAAAATCCATAATAACTTGCAGTTTATAACAATATGAAATACAACATCCGTTCACCCAATATCAAACATCAAACATTTATCACAATCATCATCCAATTCAAACAATAACATCAATATAGAACTGATAATAAACATCTGGTATTTACTGCAGTTTATATTCAATAATAAATTAAATAACAATTTAACTGGCAGTTTATATGCAATAATAAATTAAATAACAATTTAATTTAATAAATTCAATTTAACTGAGATGATGATTAAAATATACCAAAAAGTCATAAATAAATTTCTAATCACAATATAAATCAATTTAACAAACATAAGAAATTTTAGAAGTTGTGAATGGATTAAAACACTAACCTTTTGAATTTAAATTGAATTTAATTAAATCCAATTTAAACCCAAAAAATGAACAGTCTAAGAAATTCGTCCAAACCAACGCCAAAATGTCTAGAATACCAATACCAACTTAGCGGAAAAAACTGTATGTGAAAGTTTTTTGCAGCTAGAAGTTTCAGAATTTAATTTAAATTAAATTAAATAATACGCTAATTACCACGTTACTCTCTTTGTCTCTGTACACGCGCACGTGGTCAACACAGCAAAACCGAACACCAAACCCGTGCCATTGACATGCTGATTCGAGCATCGATTCTGAAAACAAACACTTGACGCAGATTTGTATTGTCGAGATATTTGCTATATAATTTTTTTGAATTTTTTTGAGGAGTTAGAAGATTTGGCTTTGAATTTGATTTGAAATTGAAATTGGAGATTTTGGATTGTCTGCCATTGAGGAGGAGAGACAGCTGAAGTTTTGTGCGTACAGAAATAAGAAATAAAATGCTGATAGGGCTTATAACTGGATATATATAGCGAGGGTTGAAAATAGAAAGAACGGATCAGATCTGATTGAACGATAGATGGCCCGAAAAGCCCGTTTTAACTCCGGAACGAAATTGGGCAACCCATATATCAAAATAGATATTTTAAAATATTTTAAAATCAATGGAATAGGTTTCAGGTCCAAATTCTATCGTATGAAGAAGTTATGCTAAAACCAACTTATTTCAAATTGATTTCAATTCCATTGATTTCTAGGCGGTTCGAGTACGTACGATCAAACAACAAGTCCGATCGTTACGAAACTTGAAACCCTACAATAATTCACCGTTACGGATCCAATAAAAGTGGTTTGGTCGAAATCCGAGTCAGGTCAAGATGGCTATTTTAACATTAATTAAATAAATTAATATTAAATTAATTATATCATTATTTCAATCCAAATTCTATAATTTATAAATTTTATTTTTTAATTTCTTAGACAATTATAGTAACTTAAAACAAATTTCTATGTTAATTCAACGTTAATTATTTCGTTAATTGCCACATCAATTTCAATTTCAATAATTGTTGAAATTACAAATTTAATTCTCCATAATTTCATTTAATTGACCTTTCACTCTATTGTTCAATCCATCATTATCAAAAGGATGAAGTTAATATTAGTTCATGATTGTTTACATTAATGTTCTCATATTTCGTCTAAATTTCCATTTATGTAATATTTAAATATTAATTTCATTTAATTGCATTAAATCCTGTTATCACAATTTAAATTCCAATATATTGGTAAAACTTTATTTCCATCCCTTTTTATTCAACCAACTGTCATATTATAAATAAAATTGACTTTATTTCCTTAATTTATATTAACATAACTTTTAATTTAGATTTACTATAATTGATTACCACTTTTTATTTCATATACTAAATAAATGGTTAACTTACAATATTTGTTACCATTAACGTTTATTTTCACTTATAAGCTATTATTAACAAACAAATGTTGCAATTGATTTAGATCTAATTCAATAAATTAAATGAATGGGTAAACAATTAAAAATTACCACTATTTACCAAATTTACTCACATTCATAATTAATTATCAACTAACAATTATTACAATTACTTATCTAGCTTGAATCTATCAAATTGCGATTTATTAAATGTTATTTCATCAATTAATATAACTTTTGAATTTATTTTCCAATTCACTAATTTTGATCAATTATAACCTTAGAATTGTTTCAATTAATATGCATTGCACTAAATTAGTTGTTATTCAACTTGCATAAACCTTATTACATAAATTCACATTCAGTTACTATTAATCAATATTATTCCATTGGTTGATTCAATACTCTTTATTTACTTATTCTCTATTTTATGACCAAGTGCAACAGTTTACACTATTTCATTATTGGGATTTCACTTTAATTGTCAATAATTAATTTTAATTACCAATGCTACATTCATTTCTAACTTTCGCTTCATTATAAATTATAAATTTTTATTTCTTTCTAAATTTAATTACCAAAAATCTTATTAAATTAACCAATTTAATTATCGAAATTTATGGGTCGTTACACTCTCCTTCACTCAAAACTTTTCGTCCCCGAAAAGGAAAAAGAAGGGAAAAGAAAGAATTAAGTAGTCAATACATTATATTCAAAATATTAACTTTATAAACAAATAGATTTACAAAATTTAATAATTTAAATAAAATATATCAATTTATACTATTAAATATTTTTATACTCAAATTAATAAAGTTTGGAAACATTTTCAAAAAAATTCTAAGTCTAAAATTTAAGGAAAATTTTGGCAGTCTCCTTTGTACGGAGTGGCTCGGGAGAAAATATAATATCTAATCTAACAATACACAACATATATTTTCCAAAATAGTATATCCCAACACGGGAAAAACAATATAATAGCACTATAAAACCGTAATCCAAAAACGTACCTATTAATCGAGCAATTAACGCTTAATTATGAAACTAAAAACAGTAGCAATTGCTTCCATAACCTGTATTTCGCTTATATAATCCAATAAGAGTTAACAATTATATAAAATAAAATATTTAAACTTGTTTTAACCAATTAAATATAAAACAATAATCATTGCAACCAACATCCTATAATCATCATACAAAAATCAATATAAATCAATTATCCATCCAAAGCAAACAAAACAAATGGTTTGTTCGGGTTTTAGACATTCTAAATTGCATAGCATGACAATTAAGCTACTAAGCATATCTTCTACTCAACAGTCTTAGATAAAGCTCAACCGATTATTCATGCATCCAACAATTAGAATATCATTTCCCAAACAATCCATAAACCAAACAAACAACGTTTCCAGACGATATATCAAGTTAATTTTTCAATTTCATTTCATAACCTTTGTTGTTTGATTTTCTTTTCATTCATATAACTAGTGCGTGGCCCGTGCTACGCACACGGGCAGTGTTGGTAGTTAAGTAGGTAGTCCAAGCTGTTTTAGGCTATGATGTGTTATTGTAATATGATTATATGTAGTAGTGGAAAGTATGTTTCTGGAATATGATGATGATGGGTGTAAGGAACTGCAGTCTGTCGGCATACCGAATTATGTGTGTATGTGGTGAAGTATATGTGTGTATGAACTGAAATCAGTTACAAATTCGAATGTAAAGTAACTCCTTCAACTTTAAGGTTGTAAAGGAAAAAAAATATTTGAAGAAAAAAACTTGTGTGGAGTGCAGACCATGTTTTTGTATTGCACATTTCAAAAAGTAGTCATTAGATAAGAGTTTGATGAATTATTATTACTCAAACTGCCATTGCGAATAAGAGCGGTACAATCATCAATTTGAATAAACAGAAGGGCTGCTCTACAAATTTCTGTGCGCCGTAGATGGGTTACAGAAGCCACTGCAAAGTTAGGTGTACATATGTAAATTGTAGCGAAGGCCTATAGCTGACTATCCTGAAGTATTTCGGTGCCTACTCAAAAGTTTACAAATAGTAAAAGTATGAGAAATCTCTGCCTTTAACTAAATGATATACCATAATGTAGTTAGAATAGTGGAGTCAAGAAACAGATTAATGAAAAACTGTTGTGACTACAATCATAGTTTACAACCAATTTAAGCATCGAACTATTATTTGAAAATAACTTCGTTAACACCTACTAATACATAAAAAACATCCCTACCATACTTATCTAATCCATGGTTACTAAACAGTATAAAAAAAGAAAATCGAAAACAAAATATTTTACAAAACTACAGTAATAGATTAATGAGTTGCAGTAGGAAGCACCAAGTTATATCAATGAGCTGCAAGGATAAGCTGAAATGCATGTAAAAAAAGTGAAAAAAGAGAGGAAAAAAATTGCCACCTTCGTCAGGGAAATGACCCTGACCTAGATCTGTTCGTATATTGCCTAAAAAGTCCGTTAAATCTTATAACGGATGCGCAATTGTACTTTGACAAATTGAGTTGACCAAAGTTTGAGCTAATCTTCATCTCAAGACGTTGCAATAAAGAGTAACATTAGGAAGAAGAGGATAGAGAAAAGTTTAGTTTATCAATCTCTTTAGCAAGGTAGATCATGAAATTGAACGCATCATAAGCTATTGCATGCAGACCCACCCATAAGTATATTTAAACCTTCAGTTATCAAATACATATAACAAAAGAAGACAGTTCTCCAAAGTTTAAAGTTATCCACGGACTGAACTCGTATTGATGTGTCATTTTGATTTAAAGTTCGAACCGCATAGTTTACAGTTTAAATCTCTTATTGAAAACATTGCGTTCTCTTACTGCTATAGTATGGTCTAACTGGGAGCACTAATTTTATAGCTCAATGAACAAAATAATTTTTGATGCAACAATAAATACCTGTGGCAGTAAAAGTTTAATTTCGCATGAAACGTTTGTTAATGAATTGGCAAAGGTAACAAATACCATAAAAATGAACTGATTTTGACTGCAGCCCCATACTGATACAGGTATCATAACCGAAGGAAAAAGTGCATCTTTACTCTTGAAGGAGAATGAAGCTCAAAACAGTGACACATTGTAAATAAGACTTACATCAGTACTGTTATTCATAGCCGAAACTAACAAATTAGTTATGAAAATGGATAAATTCATGGATACATATGATTCTGTCTTATAGGTTATATATTTATTATGTTTCATTATGTATGTGATATTTTTTGATGAAAAGGCATAAACAGTCAGATTGTAAGTTTGTAACCCAACTATGCGGAAAAGGCTATCATCTGTTGGTGATGAAATCCCATGTTCTAACTGGTAGTAACAGTATGAAATCTTACATCCTAAAAATGGACTGGTTATATTACTATTAATCTTTGGTAATATATTTGGGAACAAAAGTTTTGTAATTGCGACTAAAAAGAGAAGCTAATATTACGTCAAGTACACTACCAAAACAGCACTGAGGCAACTGAAGTAAGACGAAAAGCAGACAGAACTTCATAGAGAGAAATCAAGAAGGAAGTTAATATTGGACAAAGTGAAGGATTAAGAGAGTCATTATTCTCCACAAATAAAGTGAACTAAGAAAATGTAGACTACTCTTTCGTAATAAACAGTAAATTTGCAGAAAAAGCACAAAAATAACCTATACAGTTAACTCAAGAATTAAAATCTGTTTACCTATACAATGAAGATGGATGCTTCCTAACAGTTTTAGAATTTGTTCGTTATTGCAGCTTTAAAAGTTCAATTAGTTATGATATTTGCAATGGAGGAAAAAGTTGTTTAGAGTACTCAAAGTAAGGACGTAGCAGTTGGCCATCCATAAGTTTTCAAGTCTATACAATACAAATAGGTGTCTGACCATGCAAGTACTCCACTGTCTGTACAAAATTTTCAAACTAAACATTTGCTGTATCAAGCTATGAGTTGGACAACGCAAAATTGGAGCACGAGTACCCACCTAATTACATATTAATGTCATTACATTAATTTAATGTTTAAGCTGAAGGATAATGAAGTGATGCAAAATCAACCTGAATGCTCAATGTTAAATTATGGTTGATTAACTAAACCCACACAGAAAATTCTCTCAAATGTGCAAACATAGGAAAAAAGATAGCATGCTAAGGTCAACTGTTGCTGAGATGTTAAAACACCACTGCTCTACTGCCTAGGCCACCAAGGTGGACAATAGGCTCAAATTGTCATTACTGCTTTACTTTTCACTATTATTGCTTTGGATAGAAGTGAATAATAGGTGGTTATAGGTTATGAGGCCATGGGAACAAATATTTTGTGTCACCAACAACAACAGTCTTGTTGTCCAATTTGTACAGGAGGAGGAAAGCACCCATACACCTAGTACATAAAAAGAGAACTGCTGAACAGGAACCAGTAGTGGTCGTCCTTACATAGAGGTTGTCACAATTAGTCATGTAACCTCTGAAATGGACATGTTAAACCAAAGAATATATGTGTACAATGGCTACGAATAAGCATATGATTGCAGTTCCTATCATTAACATCAGTAGAACTAACAAATAGTGGAGTAGTAGACACCTACAGAGCTGAAGTTTGTGAATTAATTTATAGTATTGCCATATTCGTTTATTTAATGTCAGTTACGGATGCAGCAAAAAAGAAGGAACTGTGAACAGCAAAAGCGTGTGCAGTCGATAGTACGTGCGCGAGTACCGGATGTAATTAACCCACTACATTATTAACCCATAAAGACAATATTAAGTCTTTACTGTATCATTAGTTCAATGGTTCGATCTACGTGTTTCCATCCATCATTTATGTAATAAACTTATAACAGGAGCATCATACAGAGATAGGAGGACATTGCAAATGTGAACTAAAAAAGTGACAGAAAATCAAAACATATGTAATCCACCATTTTCCCCTACTCTCCCATAAAGTAAAATATATATGATCCACCTTCTATTCGTTTAAAAACACAGTTGTTAAAAAAACGGTGTAATCCACAACCTCATACCCCTGTTGTGAACTACACATCGGTTCAAAATTGGTATGTTATGATTATATTAGGATAGTTGCTCGAGCACAACATGGAAGTTAAGTTATACCTCCACTTATATGTAGGCAGTTACGTACTTCGCTTTGGATCCAGAAACTATCATCGACATATAGGCAGATAGTGGAATTGGTTTTGTACCAGGATGAGAAGGACCATCCATGAAAACATGATGTCATATGGGACAAAAGAGAACATGGTAAGACCCAAAAATTGTTAAACATAACGATATTACCATAACCAGACAGACATGTGGACAGAGTGAAACATAATTGCGTGATCTGAACAAAAACAAAAGTGGGAAGAGATAGCAGAACCGTCATACCGGAAACAAAAGGCATCAATAAAGTACGAAAAGATATAGCTTACAATGAGTCGGTACTTGCCAATCGCCCTCATCGTATTGCAAGGTGTTGGAACTTACTGTTCCTGTACGGCTGCCTCAGCTACTGGTTTTCTTTTCATATTTCCTACTGTCTCTCGTACACAATATGAGTTGGTGAACTATTATTTATGGGTTCCAGATGGATCGAACTCACGTACATAACACCTAACTGTGTTTTACCATTATGTCAAATACATATACAGGATACCATCTACCTGAAGCCGTGTAAAAATAAATAGAAATAGAAAAGGGCAGCTTATCACTGTTCTTGTCTACGTGGCAGGGGACATGGTCGACGAAGATACACTAACCAGACTACAAAAGCTTATTACAGTTTTCCAAAAAGTCGAAAGGTAAAAGGTCAAGGCTAGTACGTAACGCAGCAGCCAACATAGATCATCATCGGTAGTCTATATGAAATGGGCATTAACTTTTAGTCGAACATATAGCGGTATACAAATGAGTTGCACTAAGATATGGTGGATGGTTCTAAGTAATACCGTGCAGTTCGTTTGCACTTATCATTACCACCAACGAATCGGGTTCAGAAGTGAGCAAACGACAACCAATGTGTTAGTTCGGTGGTGGGTACAACATATAAATACCCAAGTCACATACGGCCACTAATGCAATACATCGTAAGTATGTAAGGTCAGAGGAACAGGAACACATAGTGTTGGATATTAATACGCCACTATGGCTGTATCCACTTTCTTGTGATCCGCCTCTAACTGTGTATGAAAATCCCAAATTGCAGAAATGAATAGTAAACAATTACTGAACTTGCTGTCGATAAATTCTCAAGTCAAAGACATAAACGGTTCAACCTGAACGAAAACCCACCGTGAACATTACTGGGTAGAAAGAGTCCAACGGATAGTAGAAGTAGAAGATATGGTGTAAGAGCTGCGCTCTGTAAAATAAAAATGGGTCGATAAATTTCCAGATCGAAGAGAGGCACGGACGAATAACAGTTGCGAAGAGAAGTGGTGAGGAAGAGTCGGAGGGACAGTAACAGCAGTAGTGAAGAAGAAGCAATTGGGGTAAGAGGAAAAAACAGGCAAGATTTGAAAAGGAATTGAGGAAGAATTAAAACTGTTGTACCGTAAGAAAACAGGTGGACCAAAAAAAAGAACATGTGGCATCGTTCAAGTTATCTGGTTCCTGCTTTCCTTTTTAAGTAATAGATGGTTTATCCTTTTAATTTACATTTATTTCTTGCAGTTTCTTTTTTTTCTATTGCATTACATTCGTTCATTTCTCTATTTCATTTATTTACAGTATTCACCTTTCTACTTATTTTTTTAAAATAAATAACTTCAACATTTACATAAGTTTATAATTACTTACTTACAACATTTACCTTCTATCATAATTTATTATAGTAAGATTTCCATTATAACTTAAGTTTATAACAATTACAACATCAAATTCTTATTTATCAAAGAATTTTATTGGGTACTTTCATTACTTCAAGTTTATTACTTGTATAATATCCATTACATTTCCTTATTAACATTTCAACTTTTACATCTTTGGTAAGTTTTATATATGCTTTTTAAGAATGTAATTGAAAATTATACAAGTTCATCATATTTCTTTTGATAAACTTAATGTTCAATAATAATATCCTTTATTTTATAGGTTACACATTTCAACTTTCCTAAAGTTTCATTTATGACCTAGCATTTAATCTCTTTTTTGATTAGAGGTTCCAATTATTAATTAGTTACATTCCATTTCACTATAATAATTGAAACTGTTAATTAACAGAAACTTACGAATTAAATGCCAGGTAAATTTCAAATCATTTTAAAATAATAGACAAATATATACTTACAACTTATATGCCTAATTATATTTAAACAATTTAAAATTTATATTTGTTTATCAAAATAAATCTGCAGTAAACTACTATAGTGGCCTTCCCACTTCGAAACTCGAAAATGAATGTCAATGATGCATGCACTCATCACCGAAATTATGTCCAAGCGACCGAGAGGGGAGTACTTAACTTGTTTCTTTCAAAATTTCTTTAAAACAATTCTTTCAGTTTATATTGAAATATTTTTATTAAAAAATACTTCTAAATAATATTATTATTGTATTCAAAAATCAGCTGAAAGGAATTTTCATATACCCCGGAACCCAAGTTCCAAGTTTCCCATTTTCATTTATTTTATTTTCTTCAAATTTTATTTTAATCAATATTTATAAATTTCACTACCAAACATCCAATATATTACAACTAAATATAGCTTTTATAAAAAAATTATTTTATATATAGAAAATATAATAGGCAAAATTATTTCAGTCACCTATATTGAAAACAAATATTGTGTTAGTCTGTCCTATTAAGTGTTTAGAAATTCCTATTGATGCCATAGCATCCTATGCACCAGCTAGAATTTATAAATACAAAACGGAATAAATTAGCACAATATCAAAACCTTTTATAACACTAACAAATACGCTCTCTGGTATATATATACACACCCAGCGACTCATCAAAGGGTATTACTACCCTATAAATAAAGAGCCAGACCCTGCAAAGCTAAGGTTTATTGCTAAACCAAAGCTCTGATACCAGATGTAACATCCCTCCTTTTTTGTACGTTTTAAATCGACGATAAACCACACACGTCAAACTCATACCATACAAAAGAGAGAATTGTTATTGGGGTGAATAAGAAAAGGAAGAAAGACATAAAACAAAACAGAATCTCACAGCGGAATAACAAAATATAATAATCAAATAAAAGTTCATGAAGCTATTTTACAAAACATTTGATTATACTTATACAACATATATCAGAGTTACACATACCAGAGAATAATAAATAATGCAGCGGAACAATACGAATGTAGTGGAATAATATAAAAAGTAATAGTAATATAATCTTTGTCTTTGCCCTTCAGAAATAAAGTCTTCAAATCTTGAAATGCTCAGACTGACCCGAGCGAATTGAAAAGACAAAACACCCGAGTCAGAACTAAAATATCTTATGTAAGTTAAATCAACAGAAATAAATATAAGTGTAACGACGTCAGAGATGTTTACGGGATTTGACATCTCCTATCCAGTGTCAACGTGAGTGCAGTAACTTAAGAGATGCTTCGGATTCACATCTCCTAAGGATCCGTTAAACTATATACTGTGTAGTAATATTTCTCTATTATAATAATGTCTACAATAAAATAAACTTACATTTAAAATAGCGTTAAGGAGTGGCCTAATATTCCCCTTAACACGTAATAGTCCCAGTAGTCCGTCCAGTATCATAGTCCCTCCTGATCGGGAAGGCACCAGAGGATACCACACGAGCTACAGGAGAAAACCAAACTCGTACAAGATGCGATAGGGTATGTGACACGGCACATCTAGGCAATGCCAGGGTAGATATACCAATTGCTATCCGGACTGGCGGCGACGCGTAGCAGCTACTACTGCCCACCTCGAGCCATACCCCCAAATCAAAAATAAAACGTGGCCACCGAATCAATCCAAAAGACAGAGTATAATATCGAAGGAGTGTGTCCGATCAGTGGAGTGCCCTCATTTGCCCAGAATCGCTTCTGTTTTAGCCACCTTATTCCAACTCATGGGAGTCGGGTCCACGTATATACCTCAAAGGAAACGTCGCCACTATCCTACTTTATTCTGGAATCTCCACCGCGTACACGGTTGTTAAAGTGGTTTTCGGAGTTGGCAGAGAGTACGACAACTTTCGATCCTGGTCTCTTTAACAACCAAACGTTATCATAACACCGCGGTCGTAAAATAATTATGCTTCAAAACCAGAATATAATATCCATTTCAAAACTATATAAATACGATATCATTTCTATTTCAAAAACCAAATCAGTATGATATCATTTTTATAAAAACCCAAATCAATATAATATCATTTTTATTTCAAAAGTATCCTTTTTCCAAAATCATAGCACTTTCAAGGTTATAACATTTCGAAATCAAAACACTTGAACATAACACTTTCAAATTTTAATACCTTAAAACTCATAACTTTGAAACATAACTTCCACCAATTAAATGGTTTAAATATTTAAAATACTTTATATAATAAAATAGCTTCTTCAATTTCACAAACCAATTCCAAAACAACTCGAGTTTCAAAATTTTAATTTTAACCAAATTCCAAATCATAAATTTCAATACGATTCAATTTCCAATTAAACTATTCTAAATTTTATCGATTTCAAAACAGATTTGATCCACAGAATAAACCATTTTTAATTTAATATTTTCCAAACTTTAAGTATACACAAAACTAAATTTGATAATCTCATATATATACCAAATTCAATTTTCTATTATTCAGTTTTGAAATATTTACTTAATAAATCCATTATCATTTAAATAAAACCCAAATTACAAATAACAAAATGTTTCCTTCAATTTATTTATACTTGAAATATTTATTTAATTCACCTTAAACAAGATCAAGTTATAAATCATATCCTTTACAAATCTCAAATTTCATAAGTTCCAAATAGGTTTCATTTACTAAATTTCTACATTAGATACAATTTCAAATCAGTTTCAAATCTATCTTCTCAGCCTTAATTTTATAAAAATCATTATAACTCTATAAAAATGTAATTTACATAAATACTTAACTATATTACATTTTTAATAAAAATCAATCTTTATTTTTAAACTTGTTTTATACCAACATTTATACATAGCTAAAACAGGAATTTAACTGTATATATAAATAACATTTATATAATATCTAAAATCAATATTTCTATAAACCATATATTTCTTTACAAAACCATAGAAATCATTTCAAAATATTTTTATATATAGACCATGGTGTCTGCATAAAATTTTCTATCATATGTTCAAGTGATACAGATGTTTACATTTCAATCCGCAATTTAAAATAAAAATACGGTTATATATCATTTCAAACCCAATCCCGAATGAAATAAAAATCCATAACAACTTGCAGTTTATAACAATACAAAATACAACATCCATTCATCCAATACCAAACATCAAACATTTACCACAATCATCATCCAATTCAAACAATAACATCATATAGAACAGATAATAAATAGCAGGCATTTACAGGCAGTTTGTTTTCAATAATAAATTAAATAACAATTTAAGTGGAAATTTATATGCAATAATAAATTAAATAACAATTTAATTCAATAAATTCAATCTAACTGAGATGATGATTAAAATATGCCAAATAGTCATAAATAAATTTCTAATCACAACATAAATCAGTTTAACAAACATAAGAAATTTTAGAAATTGTGAATGGGTTAAAACACTCGCCTTTTGAATTTAAATTGAATTTAAATCCAATTTAAACCAAAAAATGAACAGTCTCAGAATTCATCCAAACCAGCGCCAAAATGCCAGAATTCCAATACGAACCTGGCGGAGAAAATCACGCGTAAAACGGACCTCACATGTGAAAGATTTTTTGCAGCTAGAAGTTTAAGAATTTAAATTAAATTAAATTAAATAATACGCTAATTACCACGTCACTCTCTTTGTCTATGTACACACACACGCGGTCAACACAGCAAAACCGAACACCAAACCCGAGCCATTGAGTGCTCTTCCTCGCCACCACCGGCCGCCGTTGGCCACGGCGTGTCCACCAGAGGCTTCGCCTCACCTATCCACCCCTTCCCCTAGAGCACAGCCGCCCCAATCTCTAGCCGCCGCCAATAATGCCCCCTTGAACCGCAAATTCCGACAACCGCAGCCACCAACTGAGGCCGCGACCACCACCAACCGATTTTACTCGCTAACCTCACCAAAACCCACAAAACAATTCGCAAATAGATGATGAAATTAGGAAACCCCAAATCGACATTAGGGTTTCGAAAATTACAGGCTTTGACCGAGTTTTGCCGCTAATTCGAGTATCGGTTCTGAAAATGAACACTTGACGCAAATTCATATTGTCGAGATATTTTTTGTATAATTTTTTTGAATTTTTTTGAGGAGTTAGATGATTTGGCTTTGAATTTGATTTGAAATTGCAACTGGAGATTTTGGATTGTCTACCATTGAGGAGGAGAAATAGAATGCTGATAGGGTTTATAACTGAATATATATAGGTAGGGTTGAAAAATAGAAAGAACGATCAGATCTGATTGAACGATAGATGACCTGGAAAGCCCGTTTTGACTCTGGAATGAAATTGGGCAACCCATATATCAAAATAGATGTTAAATATTTTAAAATCAATGGAACAGGTTTCAGGTCCAAATTCTATCATATGAAGAAGTTATGCTAAAATCAACTTATTTCAAAATGATTTAATTTCATTGATTTCTAGGCGTTTCGAGTCCGTACGATCAAATGACAAGTCCGATCGTACGAAACTTGAAACATTACAATAATTCACCGTTACGGATCCGATGAAACTGGATTCGTCGAAATCCGAGTCATTGGCAAAAATGGCTATTTTTAAATTAATTAAATAAATTAATGTTAAATTAATTGAATCACTATTTCAACCCAAATTCTATAATTTATAAATTTTATTCACTTTTGATTTCTTAGACAATTATAATAACTTAAAACAAATTTATATGTTAATTCAACATTAATTATTTCTCTTATTACCATATTTAATTTCAATTTCAATAATTGTAGAAATTACAAATTTAATTTTTCCATAATTTCATTTAATTGACCTTTCACTCTATTGTTCAATCCATCATTATCAAAAGGATAAAGTTTATATTGGTTCATGATTGTTTACATTAATGTTCTCATATTTCGTCTAAATTTCCATTTTTGTAATATTTAAATATTTAGTTTCATTTAATTACAATAAATCCTGTTATCATAAGTTAAATTCCAATATATTGGTAAAACTTTATTTCCATCCCTTTTTATTCAACTAACTATCATATTATAAATAAAATTGTCATTGTTTCCAATTATTTCCTTAATTTATACTAACATAACTTTTAGGTTTAGATTTAATGCAATTGATTGCCAGTTTTAATTCCATATACTAAAAAATGGTTAACTTATAATACTTGTTACCATTAACATTTATTTTCACTTATAAGCTATTATTAACAAATAAATGTTGCAATTGATTTAGATCTAATTCAGTAAATTAAATGAATTGGTAAACAATTAAAAATTTCCACTATTTGCCAAATTTACTCATATTCATACTTAATTATCAACTAACAATTATTATAATTACTTATCTAGCATTGATTCCATCAAATTGCGATTTTTTACATATTATTTCATCAATTAATATAACTTTTGAATTTATTTCCCAATTCACTAATTTCAATCAATTATAACCTTACAATTGCTTCAATTAATAGGCATTTCACTAAATTAGTTATTATTCAACTTGCATAAACCTTATTACATAAATTTACATTCAGTCACTATTAATCAATATTATTCTATTGGTTGATTCAATACTCTTACTCTTATTTACTTATTTTCTATTTATGACCAAGTGCAACAATTTACACTATTTCATTATTGGAATTTCACTTCAATTGTCAATAATTAATTTTAATTACCAATGCTACATTCATTTCTAACTTTCGCTTCATTATAAATTATAAAGTTTTATTTCTTTCTAAATTTAATTACCAAAAATCTTATTAAATTAACCAATTTAATTAACGAAATTCACGGGTCGTTACACATGTATATAATATTGATCCACTTCTAAACCATGTGCAAACACTTCCATATCTTTTCTACAACTCATGCCACCACCTATACTTCCTTTAGCTAAGCACGTCCACCTCCAAAGAAGCTAAGCCGAGCCCTACACGAAGAAAGAAGGAGATCGGGAAGCTTCAAGGCAAGAAATAGGGCATGAAGTGCGGCCGGAGTGCTACCGGAATCGATTCAAGAAGCTACGGAAAAGATTGGTGGAGTGGAGCCATAAGTTAGTACTCATTGTTTATTAAATAATAAATAATATTTATAACTATTTTACATATGATAATATGACTATTTACCCGCTTAATGATTTATGTGAATGGTTGATAACTTGAATGATTATATGGTTGATTATATAGATGTTGATATGAATTGATAACTTGGCTGTGATAATTTATGAGAAATCATAATAAAATGGTTAACTAATGGAAGTGAATTCATATATTATGTGTATGGAGATTATTTAGCCTCTTAATGGTTTTGAAAATATAAAAAGGTTGAAATTGAATATTATAATAATATAATATTCTTATAATATTATGAAACGATTTAAAAGTGAAAAATTATTTAATATGAAAAAACATTGGTTTAAATGTTTGAAAATGAATTATAAATGTTTTATAGACAAATGAAAGTGTTTTGGTGATGTTTGGAAGGTAAATGAAAATTTAGTCACAAATAGGCACGTTGCATAACGGTAGTTAGTGATTTCACGCCACAAAAGTTAAATAGGTATAAAAGTTGGAATATAGCTCGGAATTCTTCAAGATAAGAATTTTCCAAACTATTATATCCATAATTTTCCAACGAAGAAAGAAAATCAAGATTTCGATAAGTAGATTTTGAAATATGAGTAAAACAAGTTTTCAAAAAAATCCTGAATTTGCAGTTCGGAATCTAAAACTGGATTTCTTTGGAAATGATGTTTGAAATTATTTAAAAATGTGGAATGAATCTTATAAATCTTTTAAAAATTTTAAAAGTGATTTGAGTAATAAAAATGAATTTTGAAATATCGATTTGATCAATATAGCTTAAACAACACTTTCTACAGCACTTTTCCACCAAACTGTCCTATAACTTTGAAATATAGTTTGAAACACAACCATTCTTTTTCAAATCTTTTCAAAATGTTTTCAAATTATTAATAAAGTATTTTGAAGGTAATTTGAAGGATCTATGAAATGATTGAAAGTTTAATGATTTAGTGTCGATCAAATAACTTGACCGCCTTATGAGAGTCAGAGAGATAGTGTCTAGACTTACGTTTGAAAAACCAGTTTCCTACTCTCACTGACTATCCGGAGTGGCCAGACGGATGGGGTTGTAAATTTGATTTACTCGGATCAAAATTTTCCAATGCATAAAGATATAATTTTCCAAATTTAAATAACTTGGTTTGAATAGAAATGATTTGGAAATGTTTTCCTAAATAAAAGGAAAAGTAATTTGAAAATGTTTTCCTAAATAAAAGGTGAAATGATTTGGAATGTTTTCCTAAATAAAAGGTGAAATGATTCAGAAATGTTTTCCTAAATAAAATGTGGAAGGATTTGGGATTATTTCAAGATAAAAAAATGTTTTTATTAACTAAATGATTTGATAAATAAGGCTTAAAGATTCTATATACTTTGAAAAAGAGATAGAAATAATTTAATGAGTAAATCTCTAAGAGATATCTATGAAAGAATAAAAAGATGAACTAAATTGATTGATGATTTATAACCACATACGAACTTATATCTTTTTAATCGATGATTGATTTGGAGGAACCGAGGTTGGATCTAGGGTAATTCTTATCCGAAAACCACTCTAAACCTATGTATATGTAAGTAAGTGATGGCCTGATGATGATGATGATGATTTTCGAAGACGAGGATCTTCACAATGGAGGGTTGCTTGCCACTAATTCCTAGAGGTGAAATTTACCATATCATATCTTTATTGTGGTAGTATTGCTCTGTTATGAAAATATTTGATTGTAAGGAATAATCGCTACTAATCCTAGGGATAATTCCCAATAGGATGTGATAGAAGGAGTGCCTTCGGTTTCGTTCAGTCCCAGAACAAACTTGTATGGATGAATTTTTGACATTGCATTTCAATGATCATAACTTTGATTTTATAAACGTACATCGGCTTGGTGGTGGAGACGGCAACTTCTCTTAGCTTAATACCCTTCTTTGACACATATGAGCTTGGAGGTTGTATGTTCGTGAAAGTCAGATCAAAGGAATGGCAATGTGGCATTCAAAGTGGAATCTGTGATGATCAAGGTATGACTTTATGAAGCGTAGCCTCATGAGCCTCACACCCCAGGAATGGTATGGGATACTATGTGTTCTAAAGGAAAAACTTTGGGCTATTAATTATGAGGAATGAAGGGCATCTGTTGCCTTAAGATGAAGAAATGGAAATGTATGGAGGCTGACGTAGATCGTCTAAAGCACCGAGTAATGCGCTGTTCCATGTAGTGCAGCAGTATAGTTCGAAGGCTGGCGGAGATCGTGTAAAGCCACCGGAGTGAACTAGGACTGTTATATATGGATTTATCGGGTCTGAATGGTCACTAGTTCCCTATCATGTTGGAAACCAATTCCAATACGTTGCTGTTACGGTTTTCATTGTGGAACCTACTTTTAAAAAGTAGTTAGTAAGCCATCAAATTTAATCAATGTAACAATTTTGGCTATTGTCGTATATTATTCGAAAAGTGTATTCAAAGAAATATCAATGAAATAATATCAAATTATTTTGGTATAAAAGTGATTTGGTTATCATAAGGTAAAAACTCATTCGTTTTTATATGTTGACGTGATCTTATGAGATACCCTTCTTCTCAAAAAATTTAAACTGACATCAATTTATAAATCGATGATCTCACGCTGGTTTATCAAGCCTGATCCGGGTATTTTAAATACTCGAGTCAGATGCGGGTAGTTTTAGGTTTAGTTGAAGGCACTTGGAGTTTTTAAAGGAGAGCTGGAGATCTTCATCTATGTATGGACAAATTCTATTACTTGCTACGTATTGCATTTTTTTATTTGATTGTCATCATTTGTAAGGATATGGGTTTATAACTGTCCAGGCTGAATAAAGGTTAGACTCTTATATTGTATTCAAATTTTCGTATAAAGATTTCATATTGAAATAATATATGTTATTCCATTCATGTGAGATTCTATTCTATCTTTATTTTCTTTTCCCTAACAATCAGACTTTTGAACACCTGAATTTATGGCACGTGAATACCGACGATGTATCAATGTCTATTTTCGAGGGTTGAAAATCCTGGTTCGTTACAGTAATACAGTATATTTTCAATAAATGAGTCAAACTTTTTTAAATATTTGACTCGCACTTGTGCTTGATTGTCACAACACAAATTTATAAAGCAGTCTATAAATACTCTTTAAAAATATTATTTAAAAGAGCTAATTATATTTTTGAGTGTAATAAAAAGAAGGGTAAAAAATAAATGTCATTAAAATATCATTTACAACAAATCTAAAAAATTTGCACTTAGTTTTATTTTAAACATCTCTTTTTAAAGATTTTCTTATTTATAAACTATCATTTATAACTTTAAACAACATTTACTGCCCCGGAAAATAATAAATCATCATTTTAAATTTAAAAAACCGTTGGTCATCGCGAAAGATAATTAATCAAATTTATAAACTTTTTATAAATTTAAAACAACAATAATTATCCCTAAAGTTAATAAATAAAATTTGTAATCGTTTTATAAATTGAAAAACAAAATTAATTATCTCGAAAGATAATAAGTCAAATTTATAATCTTTTTATAACTTTATAATCTTTTTATAACTTTAAAACAATATTAATTTTATCCTAAAAGATAATAAATAAAATTTATAATCATTTTATGAATTTAAAACAATACTTATCATTTATTTCAAAATTCTCAAAAATACTTCAAAAAATAGTTTAAATAACTTTAAAGCGCAAAATTACGACCAAACATTTATTCTGTAAAAAAATAAGCAAAAGTTCAACACACACAAAAGTTTAAGGAGGTGATATTTTATATGTGACGGTATAGCGATATCGCTATAGCGACACTTGCATAAGTCAAACAGTATGTCATAGATATTCCAACCAAATATCAATGTAAGCGACATAAGAATATAAGTAAATCAACATTTGTGAGAAATCCCTTAGAGTCTCTCTACAAAAGATCCATGTAAATCATATATATAATGTATGTGTATTTCAAAATGTTCCATAACGACCTATTCGTTATATATACGCTTCAACTTCCTCTTGCATTTGTTCCCTATTAAAAAATGGTTATTTATACCATCTGCTTCTAAGAAGGAATCAAATCCAAAAAACACTATATAAATTATCATCCAAGCATTCACTTAGAATCTGTAGCAATATGGATATCATATGGTTTATTTAGAGAAGAATGAATTCACCAAAATTCCAATTGATGCTTACGCTTTCTAGTTCAATCTAAAACCTAATGACTTTTGATTTTATCTCAAAATTCTACTAGCTTAAAATTCAACAGATCTAACTCCAATGCGTAAACAAGATCGATACAAGTCCAATGCAAAAGACTCCGTCCAAATCTAACCTCATATGAGTGTGATATCAATTTTATAAGAAATTGAGGTTAAAATATAATAATTAATTACTTAATTAACATCGTTAACCTAATCACTCGCCTAAAACCTTTCTTCCCCAAATCGATGTCGCCTCCTTTACATGTGCACACCCAAATCATGCATGACTTCATAGTGATATAAAGTATCGCTCCACCATTCAATGAATCAACTTCGTCGTTGTCCTTCTCTCCGTGATCTCAACTCGACTGACCCACCTCACCTCTGCCGCTCTCCATCCAATTGCATCCTTGCCTCTTCCATCTACGACATCAAAAAGTTGCATCTTCCATTCTAGCACCGCACACCACCAAATTTTCACCGTTGAAACTCCTCGACATGAGAAAAGAAACGCACTCCTTGACAAAGCCTATCGTCGCCTAAATGAACCTCCACCTCAAACCCTAGTTCTACAAAAAATGGTCGAACCCAAACAATCAACACTGCGGCCATCCAAACACATATGGATTTGAAGATCTAGCCAAAACTAACTCAACGAATCTAATTTTGCAATTCATCGTTAGGTAAATTAATTGATTTTGATTTTTGAAGAGAGGAGGCCATTTTATTTTCTTGTACAGGAAAAAGAAAATAGAAAGAAGAGAAGGAAAATGAAAATATGTAGAAAATCTTATTTTAGGGTTTAGTCTCTTTAGTGATTTCCAGCACTTTGCAACACCAAATTCCGTTCATGTATGAACCGCGAATGACACAAACAAAAATACGATCACATATGATTGTGCGATACGATCACAAAACAACATTAAAATACATCGGTTATCTTGTTCTATGAAATTTCAAAAATATCAATGTTTGCCAAAAAATACATCTAAATGATAATTTAAATATTTTTCAAATTAAGAATTATTGATGTAATTATAAATTACATTTAAAAATACATCATTAAAAACTAGGTCATTTTATTAACAATCGATTTTGTCGTTATTTATTCAAACTATTTGTTATTGTAAATAAATGTACAAAATGAGTTTACCATTATTATTTGTTAATTAAAAGAGTTAAAAAAGGCTATAAAATACATTTGATTGATATTTAATTCATAATTCAAATATTTAAATAATCTCTATATTTTAATATAAGTTATTTAAATTTTTCTGGGATGTTACATTCTTCCCCCTTAAAAGAATTTTGCTCTCGATATTCCCAAAGAAAGACTCTTGCATATAAGCTTTTAAAGTTCCTTATATCAGGAAAAATTTCAACGGCACCTCCTTTGCGCAGCTAGTTCCAAAAAAACTACAACTCGCCACAACTAGTCCAAATCAGCAAAGAAAACAAAAGGGCAAAAATGGCCTTTTATATCTAGGGAATAAAATCAATCAATCTATTAACAATCTCTAAATCTACTACATACCTCTTTTGCATTATATTTTCGGCAAGTAACTTAACATCTCAATGCAAAAGCAGGTGCATATGCAATTAAATAGTAATCTCTTGCTTTCATGTACCTATATTGTACTTAAATAATCAAAAAGAGAATCTGTTGGCAAAAGGGCAATGCACTAGCTATTTCTATCATAAGCACAAGAAAGATAAACAATATAACAACTATATGCAACAAAAGTACATAGATTACTCAATAATAAAATACTAAGGATCCAACCCATTCAAATGATAAATTTAGAATTAAATGCTTGAGCTTTAATATTCAAAATATAATTTCAAATTCCTCCAAAGAGAAATATATCGAAACCAAAATCAATTATGAAAAGGAGAGGACTCATACTACCGAAGCATGGTATAACTCTAGAATCCAAACAACAAAAAACATCCAGTGGTATTTTTGTTCCTCCTAAAACAATAATTAGAGCAAACAAATATACCTGGTGAGTATTCCAAATCGGAAAAATCAAAATCATCCAACTTTAGTCACAACAAAATATTTGAAAAATCACTTCAGAAAAACCTTTTTCAAATATTCTGAAATAATAGTACTTCGCCAAAGTTTTCAACATGATATTGTCATTATTTTTTAACAAGTTATTTCGAACTCACTTTTTCAAAAGCACCATGATTTAAGTCCTAATAAACAAATTTTTTTAAAACCCTTTGCTTATAAAGTCAAACTTTATGAACCATAGTATGTAAAATAACACCATCTATCAAATCGAATTCCATAAAGAAATAAACTAGCACTTAAAATTATTTAAAATGTTAAATGACTAAGCAACATGATTTAGAATTTTTCTTAGGTTCATAACTTTCTTGATTGTCCAAGGATATAGTTAATTTTCTGAGCGCACCATTATCCTCATCAGCCCTTGGTTATTGCTTATAAGATTATCTAACTACCTTAGAACAAAATAAATGCCACTACTAAACTTTCGTAAGCCACATAACAAAGCGTACGAATATATTTAAGCCCTTATGATGTACATAAATCATCCGTACGCAATGTTTTCTCCAACTACTTGCTCAAATACATAGACTTTACTTCTGAACTAGTATCGCTCACTCGACCTCCCAAGTTGGACTTTGATATGGTTCCTTGATTAGAAACCTTCGTTCTCCTTACATAGCCATATAATATGATAGAAAACCTCAGTATCATATCAAGAACGCAAACCAAGTGTTTGCTGTCAAGGATCAAGTGAGAAATCCTTTTTTGGACTAGCGTGAATCACCATGAAGTTATTTATTTGAATCCTAGATCAAGAACCATGTAAATAATACGAATTATGTATAACTTACGTACATAATCTTCTTAGTTTCTTAACTACACCAACCCTTTTATTACTCACTTTCATTTTTCTTTATAGTATTTCATTCAATACTAAAAAAAATTATTGACCACTTCACACATTTCCACTTAAGTTTATGAACATTTTATAGAGACGGGTCTTTATAAAATATTAAATTAAAAGCTTACTCCACTTTTATTTACTTGTATAATATTGTTTTACATTCTAAGAGTATATAAAAAATGTAAAATTTTCATTTACTTTACAAAATTCAAATGAAGGCCCAAACAAAATATGGCTCTTAAAATTAAGTCGGGTACTCCGACTTCTTCACTTATCCAGTCCGGTAAACAGCAAAGAAGAGTAGGATGCTGGTATCTAAACACAATCCTAGAGTCTACTTTCCTAAGACATCCCTAAGGCAAAGATGTTTAAGTAAAACCTTTGATCTTTATAAAAGAATGCTTATTAAAACCTTCATATCCAATTTAACCCATTTGAAAACTTAAGTTAAATTATCTTTTCCATCCAAGAGTTTAAAAAAATTCATCTATCAAAACATTTTAATACTTTTATTTTAAATCAATTCCCATTAAGGAAACTCAAGAACTAAATACTCGGTTTTTATTTCAAAAGCCTTTTTAAATCATACTACATATATTTCTATATATAAAATAACTTTAACAATTTATTCACTAACTATTGCTTTGGATTCTTTTGAATTTGAACTCATTTTGATCATATAATGATAAAGAGAATAATTTACTAAGTGCACTACAACGTTTGCCTAAGCAAACATTTGATCGTTACTTAGAAGATTATTCAGATTACCACAAAACTAATCGAGATGTTTTTCCCGAACTATCCAAAGAATGCATTGTTCCTAAAAAAATTCTTTGAAATATTCATTCTAATAAATACTTCCAAGCAATACGACTATTACTTTTCTCAAAAATCTTTTTCAAATTATTTCAAGCAATAGCACGAGTTAAATTCTCAATGACTCTTTTTTACTTTTAATATTATGTTTTTAATCATATAAATCATTTTATATATACCGTACTCATATAATACATACCTTTTAAAATCGCCTTATACTATAATAACTTCCTTTTATTATAATAAACTTTCATAAATATTTATCCTCTAATGTCTTATCTTCCCATTTATACTATATTAAACAAATTTATTAAAAGATGACTTTTAGCTTAACATTTTCATCGAACAACTTATATTCATATTGTGAAACTCAATTCACAAGGGTTTGTTTTAATGCACTAATAATTATCAAAACAATGAATGCTCGTACACTGTTTGAGCATAAATCAATAATTAACAAACAATAGTTAATGCTCCTAAAGTATCCAAGCATGACAAATCAAACAATAATGATAATAAAGAAATATTATCACTAATGAACAAACACAACATAAATAACTATATAAAATTGAAAATTATTTCTTTATATATAAAATATATAATCCTAGGTAAAATATTTCATTTACCAATTTTTCAAAATCAATACCCTGTTTGTTTTCCTTATTTAAGTGTTATGAAATCCCTCTTGACACCGTGGCGTCCCATGTCTCAACCAGAATTTAAAATTCAAACTTAATAGACCAATTTACACGATATTTTATAGCAATAACAAATACGCACTCATATAAATAATACTATTGACTCATACTAGAGTGTCACTACCCTATTTCAAAAATGATTTTACCCACCAAAGCTAAGGTTCTCGCATAACCTTTAGTTGTGCTACCATTATGTAATAACCTGCCTTTCTAATACTCGAAATTCGGCACTTAATACATCCATGGAATTATAATACCAAGCATCTAAGTGCCGAAAAGGCGGATTGTTAGGGTAAAATAAAATGAAGAAGAATGGAAGAAAACAAAATCTCATAGTGGAAAAGACAACATATAATATACCAAAGATAGTAAACTATCACTTTAAGATACGTAGTATATTAGAGTTAAAAACAAAACTCATCAGTCTGGACAGTTATAACTTCCCAACCTAACATTTATTAATGGGTATACATAATAATACAGCGACAAATAAAAACACTATGGCAGGTGAACATCCTGCTTTACTCCATGAGCTCCATGTCCCATCAACGATAACCAGGAAAATTACTCGGTCTGACCCGAGCATTATAATAAAGTAACAGCTGGATCAGTCTGGAAAACCAGTATCAGAAAACTCAAGAAATATGGTAAACATATAATAATTCTATGATGTAACGACCCATCAATTTTTAATAATTAAAATTGTTAAATTGATAAAATTTTAGTAATTTAATAAGAAGAAAAATAAACTATATAATAAAATAAGGAAGGAATGTTAAAGTGGAAATGCATATTTTATTCTTAAGGTAATATAAAAGAATGAAACTTATCTGAATGAATTTATTTTGAGGATTCAATCATAATAAATGTACATATTTAACAAATTCAATATAATTAAGAACAACTGTTAATACAAAGGAAATAAATTAATTAAATCCATCAAGTCATTGCTTGATTTCTTACCTTTTTCAACATGGCCTCTTTATTTCTTGCTTTAGCCATACAAACTCTTTTCCTAGCCATGTATTTCTCATTTGCAAATCATTTGAAAGAAGATTTATTTCTCATTTCAAAACTTCTCATTTTCATTTGCGTTTAAGAATAAAAAATATATACGTTTCTTTCTCCTTGACTCATGCCTTTTCTATTTCTTAGCATTTACTCTCACTTTGCTTGCCATCCAAACCATCTATGTATCAACCCAAAAATTTTAATAAATGTTTTATTTATTTAATTTACATAATTTGGTTATTTAAAATATAAATTTTGATGTGGATTAGAATTCTACACATGAATTAATAGAATATTTTCCGGAAATGTAAATTTTGTCAATATTGTCAAATTTTGACTTCAAAATTTAAAAATTTAAAGTTTGAAAATTTGAATTTTATCTTTTATTTTGAAAGAGAATAAAATTTAAAGAATACTGCTTTTTGTTTCGTTGAAATCTGAATTATAATGTGAAAGTTATGCCTTTTTAACTATTGTGTGTAATTTGCTATATTTAACAAAATTGTTTATTTTAAATTATATAAATATTATTTCATCTGGCCATGTAATGTTCTAATTTACGTTTTCAGGGGTAAAATAATTTTTTTTGTATATATTTTGGTTTTAAACATATTTAAAAGTGTAATTGACATTTTCCAGTGTCAGTTGTATTTTGTTTACAATTTCAAATTTCCAACTTCAATTAATTTAAGAAATTCTTTATTTATTTTTATATTTTTCCTAAGAACTTATTTTATTCTCATTCTCACTTTATTTTGTTTCTCAAAGATTTATTTTAAACCATTTTTAAGAAGAGTTGTAATTTCCCAAAGTTAAGTGGATCGTGTTTCCAATTTTCTTAAGCTGGTTTCAATAAATTAAGCAAATTCTATAATTCTTATTTTAGTTAAAGTTTAACATTTATTGGAATTTTTAACTCTTTTAATTTAACTGAATATATTTGTAACAACATTTTTCTTCACTTTTGATCCTTTTAAAAATTGGTTATATACCTTCTAATTTAAGTAATTAATATTCTGTAAAAGAAATAAATTTTACGAATATACATCAGTTCTTAGTAAATGATAAATGAATAAAAAGGATGTAAACAAATCTTATTTTTAAATGTGAAATAAATTCTAAATTAATAGTGTATAAATAAGCAAAATAATTACACGTCTAATCTGTACGCTTATTTCCGTTTTGATTAATTTAGTTAGCATAAATGGTACGTATTTAATGAAATATTCTTTAAACGTTTATTTTACTAAATATAAGTAGCTAATAAATAAGAAATGTATAAATTTAAATATGTTACTTTCGTTATAAATTTGAAAGTATGTTTTGATTAAATTTTTGTATATATAGTACATATTCTTAAATTCTTACCTTAGCTATAAATAAATCAATCAATCAGTAGACGTGCAATTCTAAGTGGGAAAGGAATAAATTCCCCAGCCATTCAATTTCTTTTAAAAGCTTGCCCTAAATTCATATGTAAACTTTACACGCTTTCCTTTTGCTTAAATTGATTTAATTGGTATAAAATATTAATTTCTCTGCTGTTCAATTTCTTTTAAATCTAGCATTGATAATTCACGTATAGGTTTCTACGCTTCCCTTTTTCTTCATTTTATAACAGGAATAAAATTCCTTAAAATTCGCGTAGGCATTTTCAAAACAAAAATCCTTGCCTTCCATATGCGCTCATTATTTTCTTAACTCGGCTATTTGAAAAATCAATCTCCGTGCATTTTTTTTGGGATGAAATTCAACCGTGCCTTTCCATTTACGTTTAAAGATATTCCACTTTCCTTTACTTTAATTTGTTTAATAAGTATAAAATCTTTGATTTTTTTTTCAAGAGCCGTTCAATTTCATTTAAAACTTGATTGAAATCACGGGAAGATTATCCACATTCTCTTGCCTCTCGTGTATAATTGATATTAATAATTTCCATAGCCGTTTCAAAATATAAAAACTTATTTCTTGCCAATTTCTTTCACCTCAATCAATGCAAGTTCTTCTTTAAATATAACCACGTTCAAGAAAAAATCCATTTACCTCTTGTGTATAATAGGAATAAAATCTTCCACTTTCCCTTGCTTCCTTGTGTTAAATAGGTATAAAATCTTTGATTCACAGAGTCGTTCCAAAATCAGTTATTGCTTACCAAAATCCTTTCTCTAAATCAACACATACCTCCCTGTAAAGATTCAAAAACATCACGTACATTTTATTCCATAGTCGTTCCAATTTCATTTATTTCTTGCATTGTCAGTCGTGTAAACTTTCTACATTTTACATTACCTCTCGTATAATAGAAACAAAATCTTCCTGTAGACGTTTCAAAAATCAATTGATTCTTGCCACTTTCTCCTCCTTATTTTATGCAACTCGTTTTATAGATTAAAACTCACGTACCCAATGAAAATTTACATCTCATTTTGGCTTCAGTCCTCCATCTTGCGTGTGCTTGCAACAGGTAATGGCTACACCACTTTCCTTCCTTTTTTTTTTTGCATTATCAATTGTTCATTGTTCCACCGCAAGTTCTCAACATTTCACCACCGTGCTCGACTCAACTACTCTCCTACGCAAGCTGTACTTCAAAAGATAGAGCAAATATGTTTGCACCACCTTGTGTTTTATCTCAGCCTTTTTCCTAAAATAATCACTGCCGTGCATGCTTGCATGTGTTTCAAAACGTAAATTTGGACAAGGCCGAGTATGTGGGACGTTGGTGGAGTCGTGTGGTGAAGTGGTTGAGCATATTATGCAATTATCCTCTTATTTAAAATCTCGTTCCAGTTTTAATTTATTTAATAATTTGCTTTGACCGTAATTGAATGCGCGTACTTAGTTTATTTATTTATCTTGTTCAAGATTTGAATTGAGTCGTTGCTTCCGCTAAAAATTGTTCGTGCCTTCTCTACACTTTTTCCCGTGTGGATATCATTGTTTGAATAGAATCTTCAACAGCGTAAATGTGAGTATTCTCACCTGACAAACATACTTATAGATCTGTAAATTAATAACAAGTGTAATTTCAGAATGGTTATATTATATTGTATTTTCCTGCGATATAATTTACGATGTTAAAAATGTTGTTATTAAATTGACACATCATCAGTTATATTATATATTGTTATATCTATGCTGTTATACTATTTATTTATTTACTGTTTTATCACACTGCAAGTTCCCTGTAGAATAGAATCGTTACGGGCTGAAATGATAGGCCTGAACGATATTTATTTATTTAGTTATTTATTTCACTTGGGATTGCGAGTTTGAAATGGTTAAACCCGGGTTTTTCTTTGTAAATTACGGATTGAAAGGATATATTATCCGTATCACTTGACCTAGTTTGAAATTATTATACAGACCCGTGGTTATTTTGTATATATTTTCTGGAAATTTTTAAGTATTTAAAATATATATTTTTTAATATTTTGATTTAAATTGGTTTAAAATAATTATTCGAAGATTTATACAATTTAAATATATAAATAAATAAATGGTTAAGTTGGTAATTGAAGTATAAAATTTATTTTGGAAATTTTGATGGAATTCAAGTTAAGTATGTGAATATAATAAATTTCGATATAAATTGGAATTTAAATAAATTAATAAGGTGTTATTGAATTTTATATGAATTTAATAGCTAAATAAATAAATACTTAAACATAAAATTTGAAACATATCTTAATTTAGAAATGGAAGTTTGTTTTAAGAATAAAAGATAAGTTAAGAAATAAAGAAGAAATTTAGTTATATTGTGAAATGGTAATTAAACTAAATGGTTAAGTAAACTTTGAATATAGAAAAATATAGAAAATTGGGTATGTAACTTTAATAAGTGAAGCCTTGAGACGTTGATATTTATTAGTGGAATTTACTTTATAAATACCATAAATTTTGGGTAAATTTAAATGACTATTTTAAATGGAAAATATGATTTTTATTAGTTAAATTAGTTTAAAATTATAGCTTAATTATTGATGAATTTATATTGAAGTCTGAAGTTAATTTACTTAAAATCTGTTGTAAGGGATATTACCGCACTTCGTAAGTGCCGTAGTTGATGCAAATAAAGGCTAAATAAATTAAGCGCTACTACAGTACAAGGTAAGTGCTGTGGTCGCGAAATTTAAATCTAAACCCCAATAAATAAAAAGGTTACATTAACATTGTTAAGTGTTTGCAGTGGCTAAAATTGAGATTTTTGGACATTTGATTTGTAAATATAATAACTTCATTTTTAAGGTTAAAGGGTAGTATGTTGATTTAATATTAACTATTTGGAAATTATAACCACGGGTAAAATAACGTTGGTTGTTAAAGAGATCGGGATTGGATATGGGCATACTCCATGTCGATACCGAATACCACTTTGACAACTATGAACGTGGTGGAGATTCCAGAATGAAGTAGGATGACGGTGACGTTCTATTGAGGTATGTACGTGGAACCGACTCCCGTGAGTTGGCATAAGGTGGCTAAAACAGGAGCGATCGACGGGCTAAGGAGGTAGCACCTCTTGTCGGACGCGCTTCTTCATATGCCATTCTATTACTCTGTGATTGTTTGGTGCGCACTTTGATTTGGGAGTGTTGTTCGAGGTGGGCGTAGTAGCTGCTACGCACTACCACCGGTCCGGAAGCGTAATTGGTATATCTACCCTGGCATTGCCTAGTTGTGTCGTGCCACCTACCCTAGCGAGCCATATACGATTTTGGTTTTGTACCATACCGATGGAGTGCCCTCCGACGACGCCCAGTACGGTGGATATTATGGTACTGTTTAGACTATGGGAATATATTATGTGTTAAGGGGTGTGGCGCCCCACCTCTATACCCACGCTAGCCAAGAACACTACGGTGTAGTGTTGTCAACTAGCATGGAGAATAAGGCTATTGAGGAGCGACCATCCATGTGGTTGCTTATCACACGGTGGTTGTAAATAATCTTCGGAAACAAACATAGAAATAAGCATAACACAAATCAGTCACAGACATCCATATCAAAAAGGCGGAAGAAGGTATGAATATATAACTAACACATGAAAGTGTACATCAGAGTAGTGGTTAAAAAGATCCACAATAATACAAAAGAATAGCAACACATGATATACAAAAGAATACAACTATGAGTCTATATCTCAAGTGTATACAACAAAAACTGCTAATCTAAATAGTTAGCCAAAAGTCAGAGTAGCAAATCCTGGGAAGAAGTTAAGCAGAAGCACCTGTAACATCTCAGTCTGACCCGAGTATTATTTAAGAAAATAATAAACGGATCAGTCTAGCTATAAATATCAGATGACATGGTAAAAAATAAAAGATATGGCATAAACATAAAATATCCATACTGACATACTACTATAGGTATGCAAATGATGATCAACAAAAGATCAATCAATAAGAGATAAATCGATATCACAAGAATCTTCTCAAAGATCCAAAGAGGGCATCATACCCTAAACTTGTACTCATAACAAGTCAATGACATAAATTCCAGAAAGCAACATAAGAAATCCATAAATCATAGAAAAAGGGAAAGAGGCCTATCACATGACGGTCCGAAGACCATGGGGAGCTACCCCATATGGGTGAGTCGGAATCACCCAGATGAGGTCTAGGCTAACCAAAAAGCAAAAAGGTATGTGTGAGTGGAATCACACAAATGGTATCTAGCCTAACCTCGCAACAAAAAGGTATGTGTGAGTGGAATCACACAAATGGTGTCTAGACTAACCTTGCGGACGAAGAGATATGTGTGAGTCGGAATCACACCAATGAGGTCTAGTCTAACCTTGCAAATAAAGAGACATCGCACAATTGCTAGTCTAAATCATAAAATGATCGTCATGATCAACGAGAAGTGTCAATTACACTAAGCTAGTAAATATAAAAGTTTATCTTCGTGTCCCATAACCACTTGCTTAAGAACAAATTGTAAATCTTCATTAGAAAATTGCCACAAGAGGTTCAATCGAACAAGTCCAAGAATTAACCGACGAAGTGAACGCAAGCGTTTCATACCACTTGTTTTACTAAGCCGTTTAATTAGATTTCTCATACGAGTGAGGTAAAGGTTTGTATATACTAGTAGATTGGAAAACGGTTTAAGTAAAGAGCTTTGTTATTGAAAATAGAGTTGAAATCATTTTGTTGAAAGAGTTTTGATATTTACTACTAGTATTGAAACCTTCATATTTCTAAAGTTGTTATCCCACCTTTTTAGAAAGGCCATGATACCATAAAATCGACCGAGAAGCCAAAGATAGTTTGTCTCGAAGAATGGTCAACTCAGCATCTCAACAAAGCAAGTTCTGTAGAATATTTTTCAGATAAGATCCCCTACGGAGGGGGGGTGCGGGGGCAACGCCCCCGCTACGGGGTTCGACCTGCCCGGTCCGTGGCCGAGCGAGTTAGGGTGATGCGAGTTAGGGTGATGCGTGACCTAACGTGTCTCACGACTTAACGAAGTCAAGGACGAGCGAGTCAGGGTGATGCGCAGCCTAACGTGACTCGCGACTTAACGAAGGCAAGGCCGAGCGAGTTAGGGTGATGCGTGACCTAACGGGTTAACGGTCTAACGACCTAAGGAAACAAGGTCCAACGACCTAAGGAAGATAGGCGTCATGCGACCTAAAGGCTTGCGACCTAATGATGTTCGTGAGTTAAGCAAGGCAAACGACCTAGTGGTTGCCGACCTAAGAGGGAATAAGGTCCAACGACCTAAGGATTCACGCGACCTAGTGGAACACGCGACCTAAAGGGTAAACGACCTAAGGTCCAACGACCTAACTCATTCGAGCGACCTAATGGTTTAAAGGCCTAACCCATGTGAACAACTTAAGGTCATACGACTTAAAGGGGAACGACCTAAGGTCACGCGACCTAACGAGGTAGGCAAGGCCGAGCGACCTAAAGGGGCACGACCTAAAGGCGAGCGACCTACGACTTACGACCTTGCGACCTAACTCCGAGGCGAATTTTCCACCAGAACGACCTAATTCCAAGGCAGTGCGACCTAAATGTAGGTTTTCACCAAAATCACTAAAAATTGGAGTTTTTCGCCAATCCAATCCAAACCAAATGCAAATGTACATGCTAAAGTGATGGGGAATCATTCCCAACAGCCCAATATAGTTATAAACTAGAATTGTGATATAAAAATCTCAGCTTTGCAAAAATTCAATGAAGAAGAAGCTTGAAGTCAATAGAGAAGCAACTACAAGCTTGAATCAATGTCTTTACTTTGATTTTGGAGTTGGATGTTGAATTTGCTAATGAACTTGGGCTTGGAATTTTAATTTCCCTTTCTACTCACCATTAATGCTAAAACTAGAGTTAGGTAGGAATTTATGAAGAGATGAGGAGAAGGGGTTGGAACTTAGGTTTAATAGGCTAAACCAACCCAAAGTCCAAAGCGGGAAAAGTTAGTGAAATTCCACTAACCCCAAACATATCAATGTTTATACATAAAAAGATTGTAAACGGCATTTCGAACTCAATTGAAGTGGTCTCGAGTCCTAATTCGACCGTTTGCAAAAAGTAGCTTTTCGAACCAATATCCGAATAACGATAAAATATTTAAACAAAATATTTAGATATATAATCGATAAATATGCGGGTTGTTACAGACTCCCCTCCTTAAAGAAATTGCGTCCTTGCAATATATAAGATGGAAATAAAAAGTAACAACCAAAAAGCATATTAACACAAAAGAAATTTGAAATAGGAAGTTCACCTTAAAGAGCAGGAGTAAGCAAGTCCTGATGTGTTCGCTCGATGAATTCTCTGGATTCCCAAGAGCAATCCTTAGGATTTGAGGACCATTGAACCTTCACAAGCGGAACATATTTATTTCGAAGTCGTTTGACCTCCGAAGCAATTATTCGAATAGGATGCTGCTCGTAAGTTAAATTTGGCGAAAATTCAATTTCTTCCACAATACCAGGCTCAAGAATAGAATCGGAATGTCGAAGGAATTTCCGTAATTGAGAAACGTGAAACACGTCATGCATGGCAGAAAACTGAGCCGGTAATGAAAGGCGATAAGCCATGGAAACAATACGTTCAGTGATAAGAAATGGCCTAATATATCGAGGCGCTAACTTTCCCGACCGACTGAAACGTACAACACCTTTCGTTGGTGAAACACGAATAAAAACAAGATCTCCAACAGAAAATTCTAGTTTCCTTCTTCGATTATCGGCATAGGATTTTTTTCTACTCTGCGCTTCTTTCATCCTATGTCGAATAAGTTCAATCTTTTCTGTGGAATCATGAATAAAGT
Source organism: Allium cepa (assembly GCA_030765085.1). NCBI lineage: Eukaryota > Viridiplantae > Streptophyta > Magnoliopsida > Asparagales > Amaryllidaceae > Allium > Allium cepa. The sequence goes on from CM060946.1 coordinate 41,871,838, forward strand.
TTGGACCTAAAACCAGCCTTTCACCGGTCTCAAGCCAACAAGAAGGAGATCGGCATGGCCTTCCGTAGAGTGCCTCGAAAGGTGCCAAACCAATACTAGATTGGAAGCTATTATTATAGGGAAATTCGACAAGTGAAATATGATCTTCCCAACTTCCACCAAAATCAAGCACACAAGCTCGAAGAAGATCTTCAAGAGTTTGATTCACACGCTCGGTTTATCCATCGGACTGGGGTTGATAAGCAGTGCTAAAATTAAGCTTCGTTCCTAAAGCTTTTTGAAGACTCTTCCAAAATCCACTAGTAAACAATGGATCTCGATCGCTAACAATAGAAGTAGGTACTCCATGCAATTTAATAATTTCTTTGATAAAGAGTTTGGCCAAAAGAGGAACGGTTCGGTTAGATCGAATGGGAATAAAATGGGCGGATTTAGTAAGTCTATCAACGATCACCCATAAGCTATCATGACCCCGGGGAAGGCCATCTATAAAATCCATGGAAATTTGGTCCCACTTCTAAATTGGAATTTCTAAAGGTTGCAATAACCCACCAGGCCTTTGATGTTCGGCCTTGACAAGTTGGCAAGTCATACAACACTTAACAAAGTTAGCAATATCATATTTCATTCCCTCCCAATAATAAAGTCACTTCATATCAGCGTACATTTTACTACTATCGGGATGAATGGTGAATTTAGAACGATGGGAATCTTCTAAAATATCTTTACGAAGATCACCAATATTTGGTACGATAAGTCTACCAAATTTTCAAATGCCGCCACGAGAATCAATATCAAAGTCTTTCAAACCTTCAATATCAATTTTATCTTAACATTTTGGCCAAGAAGAGCCAATTTAGGATCTAGCCCTTGAGCTTCAAGAATGCGGTCTAAAAGAGAAGGATGAGCCTCAAGGCTACATAAAACAAGTGATGAGCATAAATCGGATACGCGCTCTCGAATCTCACAAGTGGATATAATCTCGAGATCGTTCCATTCGGATATCATCATAGAAACAACTGCTTGTTGTTTACGGCTAAGAGCATCGGCGACACGATTACCCTTACCGGGGGTATAAAGAATATCAAGAACAAAAGGTGCAAGGAACTCAAGCCAACGTTGTTGACGCAAATTAAATTGAATATTGAGATTTTCTATGGTTGTTTCAAACTATATTTGGTTTTAAAACTATGTAATTTTGTACTTATTTTGAGACTATGTGATAGTGGCTTCATGAACCACTATTTTCTCTACTTACGCTGCATTTCTTACTCTGTGTCTGTGACCTGTGATTATTTATTTACTGTATATTCTAAGTTTTGCCAAATTTTATTTACAATGCGGTATTTTGAACAATTCAAGTCCGACATGTGCGGATGCGAATGCTTGAAAATATCGGGTCGTTACATTTGGTATCAGAGCTTTGGCTCTACGCTAAACTTAGCATGTATGGTAAATTTTATTTGCAGAATCACTTTTATTCGAGCTTGATCTCTTCCTTTTGATTCGATTTCCTTTGAATTTTGGAACATTCCTTGCGGTTCCAAAGTTCATTCATGTCTCTCACTATTCATCTACTTTCGATTCTGGAGAATCCCATAACTCCACTTCGGATGATCTTTATAGTGAATTGGCGGTCTCGCCAATATTCTAATAAAGGGGTGAAACTCCTTTACAATTAGCATTGATTCACCAGAGATTTATATTTATCCTCGGTTCAGATGCTAGTATCTTTGGTTATTCCGAACTCTATCTCTTTAGATCGAATGTAGATTTACCCCAAAAAATCCACATCTATCTTATTCTTTAAGTCACGGTTGACCCGGTTAAGGTTGCCCACGATTTAAATAAACTTATCCAGTTCCTTATTCTGTTATTTAATCATCGGATCTTCTGATTCCAACTTACCTTTAAATCAAAATTCTCTTTGATTTGAGTCCATCAAATTTGAATCTCTATCCTATATTTGAAAAAAAATCTAATATTATATATATAATTATAATTTTCAGAATTTTATAATTAATTTAACTAGTTGTCAAGAGATAATAGTCTTTAATTTATATATGGTTTTGTAAACCATGGGTTTTGTCTCATATAAATAGTTGAACTATAAACAATGGTTATAAATTAATTTGGAAACAGAAATGAATTTAAAACAAGAACTTGAGAATTCAATTTTCGATGGTTTCAAACCTTGTGTTTAAAGTTTTAAAAGGATATATTATTTAAATTATTTTCGAATAGAAATTTGTTTCCAAAGAATTTTAAGGGTTTAAAGATCAATGCTCTTCTCTTTGTCACTGGGAAATAATTTCGGTGATGACTGTAGCATCATCGACATTCATTTTCGTGTTTCGAAGTGAAGAGACCATTCTGTAGTCTGGCTACAGTGTTACCTTGAGAATTTAATTGATTTGGATCTCTAAAATATGACTTGATTTATAATATATAGATATATGATTTAAATTTGATTTGACATATTATATACATATATTTATTTATCTCCAAATGGTTTGTAGGGAATCAGAAATTTAATTTTTAAATTTTATCTTGAGGAATAATTTCAATTATAAAAAGAAAATCAATTTTTTTGAATAAATGATTCAAACTTGAGATATTGAATTTGAAAGTTTTATTTGTATAATACTCAATTGCATTTCAATATAACTTACCTTGATTTTCAAAAGTTAACAATGTAATTGGATATTATACAATATAAAAAGATTTTATAAATAAAATTTGAGTGGTTATAATAAATTTTATACACTTAAATTCTAGTTATAAAAAAGATTAACAGAGCTAAATAGAATAAAAGGGTAATGGAATAATTTACAATATAAAATGGTGTTAAAGGAAGTTAGAATAAATTTAAGCAGTTGTAATAAGTGTAAACATATTTGACATAGATGATAAAAATATATTGAGAGAAATAAATTTAATTATAATTAGGAATAAAGAAGAAATTAATTTATTGAACACATTTTTGAGTATAACAAATGATTTTCAGACTTATGATTTTATGAAGTAATGAAATTTGAAATAGTTAAATTTAACTTAAGTGAAATTAAATAGATGAAATCAATTATTAATTTAAAATTGAATTTGTATGGTTTAGATTAATGATTCTATTTTGATTTTCAATTTAGTTTTCTTTCAGGTTATTTCTATTCCTCTACCTTCTTCCTTTTTGAGGACGAAAAGATTTGAGTGGGGGAGAGTGTAACGACCCATAAATTTTTAATAATTAAAATTGTTAAATTGATAAAATTTTGGTAATTAATTTGAAGAAAAATAAACTTTGTAATAAAATAAGGAAGGAATGTTAAAGTGGAAATGCATATTTTATTCATATGGTAATATAAAAGAACGAAACTTATCTGAATGAATTTATTTGAGGATTCAATCATAATAAATGGACACATTTAACAAATTCAATATAATTAATAACAACTATTAATACAAAGTAAATAAATTAATTAAATCCATTAGGTCGTTACTTGATTTCTTGCCTTTTTCAACATGGCCTCTTTATTTCTTGTTTTAGCCATACAAACTCTTTTCCTAGCCGTGTATTTCTCGTTTGCAAATCATGTACAAGAAGATTTATTTCTCATTTCAAAACTCCTCATTTTTAATTGCATTTAAGAATAAAACATATATACGTTTCTTTCTTCTTAATTTATGTCTTTTCTGTTTTTTAGCATTTACTCTCACTTTGCTTGCCATCCAAACCATCTATGTATCAACCCAAAATTTTTAATAAATATTTTATTTATTTAAGTTAGACAATTTTGTTATTTAAAATATAAATTTTGGTGTGGATTAGAATTCCACACATGAATTAATAGAACATTTTCCGGAAATGTAAATTTTGTCAATATGGTCAAACTTTGACTTCCAAATTTAAAAATTTAAAAGTTTGAAAATTTGAATTTTACCTTTTATTTTGAAAGAGAATAAAATTTTAAGAATAATGCTTTTTGTTTCGTTGAAATCTGAATTATAATGTGAAAGTTATGTCTTTTTAACTATTGTGTGTAATTTGCTATATTTAACAAAATTGTTTACTTTAAATTATATAAATATTATTTTAATTGGTCACGTAATGTTCTAATTTATGTTTTCAGGGGTAAAATAACTTGTTTTGTATATATTTTGGTTTTAAAACATATTTAAAAGTGTAATTGACATTTTCCAGTGTCAGTTGTATTTTGTTTACAATTTCAAATTTCCAACTTCAATTAATTTAAGAAATTCTTTATTTATTTTTATATTTTTCTTCAGGATTTATTTTATTCTCATTCTCACTTTATATTTTTCTCAAAGATTTATTTTGAACCATTTTTAAGAAGAGTTGTAATTTCCCAAAGTTAAGTGGCTTGTGTTTGCAATTTTCTTAAGCTAGTTTCAATAAATTAAGCAAATTCTATAATTCTTATTTTAGTTAAAGTTTACCATTTATTATAATTTTTAAATCTTTTGAATTCTAACTTCCAAATATTTTAATTTAACTGAATATATTCGTAACAACATTTTTCTTCACTTTTGATTCTTTTAAAAATTGGTTATATACCTTCTAATTTAAGTAATTAATATTCTGTAAAAGAAATAAATTTTACGTATATACATCAGTTCTTAGTAAATGATAAATTAATAAAATGGATGTAAACAAATCTTATTTTTCAAAGAGAAATAAATTTTAGATTAGTGTATAAATAAGCAAATTAATTACACGTCTAATTTGTACGCTTATTTCCGTTTTGATTAATTTAGTTGGCATAAGTGGTACGTATTTAATGAAATATTCTTCAAACGTTTATTTTACTAAATATAAGTAGCGAGTAAATAAGAAATGTATAAATTTAAATATTTTACTTTTGTTATAAATTTGGACGTATGTTTTGATTAAATTATTGCGTATATAGTACACATTCTTAAATTCTTACCTTAGCTATAAATAAATCAATCAATCAGTAGACGTGCAATTCTAAGTGGGAAAGGAATAAATTTTCTAGCCATTCAATTTCTTTTAAAAGCATTTCCTAAATTCACATGTAAACTTTACACCCTTTCCTTTTGCTTAAATTGATTTAATTAGTATAAAATATTAATCTTCCTACCGTTCAATTTCTTTTAAATCTAGCTTTGATAATTCACGTATAGATTTCTACGCTTCCCTTTTTCTTTATTTTATAACAGGAATAAAATTGCTCAAAATTCGCCTAGGCGTTTTCAAAACAAAAATCCTTGCCTTCCATACGCACTCATTATTTTCTTAACTCAGCTATTTGAAAAATCAATCACCGCGCATATTTTTTTGGGGATGAAATTCAACCGTGCCTTGCCATTTACCTTTAAAGATAATCCACTTTCCTTTACTTCAATTTGTTTAATAAGTATAAAATCTTTGATTTTTTTTAAGAGCCGTTCAATTTCATTTAAAACTTGATTGAGATAATTGGAAGATTATCCACTTTCCCTTGCCTCTCGTGTGTAATTGATATTAATAAATTCCATAGCCGTTTCAAAATATAAAAATTTATTTCTTGCCAATTTCTTTCACCTCAATCAACGCAAGTTCTTCTTTAAATATAAACGCGTTCAAAAAAATTCAATTTACCTCTTGTGTATAATAGGAATAAAATCTTCGATTTTCCCTTGCTTCTTTGTGTTAAATTGGTATAAAATCTTTGATTCCATAGCCGTTCCAATTTCATTTATTTCTTGCATTGTCAGTCGTGTAAACTTTCTACATTTTACATTACCTCTCGTATAATAGGAACAAAACTTCCTGTAGATGTTTCAAAAATCAATTGATTCTTGCAACTTTCTCCTCCTTGTCTTACACAACTCATTTTATAAATTAATACTCACGTTCCCAACGAAAATTTACATCTCATTTTGGCTTCTGTCCTCCATCTTGCGTGTGCTTGCAACAAGTAATGGCTACACCATTTTCCTTCCTTTTCTTTTTCTTGCATTATCAATTGTTCACTGTTCCACCGCAAGTGCTCAACATTTCACCACCGTGCTCGACTCAACTGCTCTCCTGTGCCACCTGTACTTCAAAAGATAGAGTAAATATGTTTGCACTACCTTCGTGTTTTATCTCATCCTTTTGCCTAAAATAATCACTGCCTTGCGTGCTTGCATGCGTTTCAAAACGTAAATTTGGACAAGGCCGAATATGTGGGACGTTGGTGGAGTCGTGTGGTGAAGTGATCGAGCATATTGTGCGAATTATCCTCTTATTTAAAATCTCGTTCCAGTTTTAATTTAATTTAAAATTTGCTCTGACCGTAACTGAATCCGCGTACTTAGTTTTTTTATTTATCTTGTTTAAGATTTGAATCGAGTCGTTGCTTTCGCTAAAAATTGATCGTGCCTTCTGTACACTTTTTCCCATGTGGATATCGTTGTTTGAATAGAATCTTCAGAAGTGTAAATGTGAGTATTCTCCCCTGAAAAACATACTTATAGATCTGTAAATTAATAACAAGTGTAATTGTAGAATGGTTATATTATATTGTACTTGCCTGCGATATAAGTTATGATGTTAAAAACGCTGTTATTAAATTGGCACATCATCAGTTATATTATATACTGTTATATCTATGTTGTTATACTATTTATTTATTTACTGTTTTATCACACTGCATGTTCCATGTAGAATAGAATAGTTACGACTTGAAATGATAGGCCTGAACGATATTTATTTATTTGGTTATTTATTTCACTTGGGATTGCGGGTTTGAAATGATATAACCCAGGTTTTTCTTTATAAATTACGGATTGAAATGATATATTATCCGTATCACTTAACCTAGGTTAGAAATTATTATACAGACCCGTGGTTATTTTATATATATTTTCTGGAAATTTTAAGTATTTCAAATATATAAATTTTTTAATATTTTGATTTAAGTTGGGTTAAAATAATTATTGGAAGTTTTATACAAGTTAAATATATAAATAAATAAATGGTTAAGTTGGAAATTGAAGTATTAAATTTATTTTGGAAATTTTGATGGAATTCAAGTTAAGTATGTAAATATGATAAATTTTGATATAAATTGGAATTTAAATAAATTAATAAGGTGTTATTCAATTTTCTATGAATTTAATAGTTAAATAAATAAATACTTAAACATAAAATTTGAAATATATCTTAATTTAGAAATGGAAGATTGTTTTAAGAATAAAAGGTAAGTTAAGAAATAAAGAAGAAATTTAGTTATATTGTGAAATGGTAATTAAACTAAATGGTTAAGTAAACTTTGAATATAGAAAAATATAGAAAATTGGGTATGTAACTTTAATAAGTGAAGCCTTGAGAGGTTGATATTTATTAATGGAATTTACTTTACAAATATCATAAATTTTGGGTAAATTTAAATGACTATTTCAAATGGAAAATATGATTTTTATAAGTTAAATTAGTTTAAAATTAAAGTTTAATTATTGATGAATTTATATTGAAGTCTGAACTTAATTTACTTAAAATCTGTTGTAAGGGATATTACCGCACTTCATAAGTGCCATAGTTGATGCAAATAAAAGCTAAATAAATTAAGGGCTACTGCAGTACTTGGTAAGTGCCGTGGTCGCGAAATTTAAATCTAAACCCGAATAAATAAAAAGGTTACAGTAACACTTGTTAACTGTTGCAGTGGCTAAAATTGAGATTTTTGGACATTTGATTTGTAAATATAATAACTTCATTTTTAAGGTTAAAGGGTAGTATGTTGATTTAATATTAACTATTTTGGAAATTATAACCACAGGTAATAATAACGTTGGTTGTTAAAAGACCAGGTGTAATGGCCAGCCGTTCATTCCACAGAATGATGCATCATTAATAAGAAAGAAAGGGAAAGAAAAGAGAAAAGATAGAAAAGAAAGAACTAAACAACATCAGATTCTCACAGCGGAACGAATAAATTATATTAATCACTAATATTTTACATAGTATCATAACCATCAGAGTTACACAGCTTATACAACACATACTAGACAGTTATAAACACCTGTCTAGTTATACAACTCAATATACAATACAGACAAACAACTCAGAGAACACACAGCGAAATACTATATTTCTACACACTGAAGCCTCCTGCTCCTTTGCTCCTCCAGAATTAGTCAAACCTAACCTGAATCCCTTGGCTACTCGTAAAAATTTGAGTACCCAAGAGTTTATGAAAAACAGAAATAAAATCCTGGTCAGAATGGGTCTGGTGTGAGTAAACGGTTAAAGTTTCTTAACTTTAAAAACCTTTTGAAAGAAAAGGTATCACGTAAGACTTCGCCACACATAAACATGGGTAAGTTTTTACCTTACACTAACCAAAACATTTGATAGGAAATCCAGTGATACTATAATAGGGTCTAGGGTTTTCAAATAAATATGAAATAGCCGAAATTTTTACATTTATTAAATTCCAGCTGCTAGCCACAAAAGTGGGTAATACAATCAAATCTGAGGGCGCTTATTGGAGTTTTGGTTCCATACAATGGAAGGGCTACTGGGGTACCGTCCGTCACAGTACGGGGCCTAGATCACCTTGCCGAGGATTAGTCCCAATCCCCCGCAACACAAAGCCGGAACCATCCCTTACTGGACAGGCCCAAAAAAGACAACCCCGGCGGTTGTAGCTATTCAACCTCCCACACAACCAAAATAAAAGGGACTCTAGACAAGGGTTCATCTCATCCTACTTGGGCATGACCCACATAGCCTTGCTGCACCTTCCCTGTTTTAGCCATTCCGATGGATGAGGCTTGAGGCTACGATTACCTTTATAGAACACATCGCTTAGAATGCTCATCGTCCACCTGACGACGTTCTGAAAGCATTCAATCCATACAAGTTCGTTCTGGGTTCGAACGAAACGAAGGCATTATCTCGCTACACTCATTTTGGAATCACCCTCAGAGTTAACGACAATAACCCTTGCACTCTGAATCTTCATCTTCACTTGAGATTCACGACCTATCGTAAATTTGGATCGATGTGGTTTTCGGATATCCAAATCTGAAAACCCGATCCCAGTCTCATCGAAATACAAAACGTATCTTTTAGGTCCAAGTTGTTTAAGGTTAAACAATTCAATTCAACACTTGAATTCACACAACATTAACATAGATAAATATCACACATTTATCTCAGATATATCCAAATATCATATCACATAATATCATAGCATATCATCCAATAGATATCAAATATTCAACTCAGACAATCATCCATAAGCAACCATTATTAATCCATATTATAATTAATTTAATCAACTTAAATTAAATTATTTACTTAAGAATTAATTAACAAATCCTACTTAATCAACCATTAATTAATTACAATCCATTTAATTATTTAATCATTCCATTACATATTAATCACTCTTGATTAATTATCCATCAATTACATCAAGTAATTATTCTTTAATTATTTCACAAATTAATTATTCTTAACCATTAATAGTAATTAACCTTTAATTACTCTCATTAATTACTTCCATTAATTATTTAGCTATATTAATTACATTATTCCTTAATTAATTACATTAATTAGTCATGCTTAAATTAATTGCTTTCATTAATCAAATTTAATAATTATGAACAGTAATTAATTATTCTTAATTACTTCTTAATTACTTTTAATTACATTTATAAATCCTATGATTTATTACACCAAGTAATAAATCCTTAATTTCTTTACCAAGTAATTATCCTTTTAAATTACTTCCCATTAAATAATTTCCCTTATCTCAATTACCTCCAGTAATTTATTCATCAATTAATTACCTTAAGTAATTACTCTTATCAAATCTCATTAAGTAAGCATACTTAATCAATTACTATGTGACTATCTTTAATTAATTAACAAATTAATTAACTTAACTTAATCACATTCACCTCATAAATCATAACCGAGTAATTCATCCGTTAATTACTCTTTAACCAAATTAATCCTTAATTACAAATTAATTATCCTTCAACTATTAATTAATAAACCTTAATTATTAATCAATCCTTCAATATAAAGTAATCAATCCCTAATTACTTTTATAATTAATTAACCTTAATTAACTAATTAATTATCTCTTAATCATAAATTAATAAAACTTAATTATTAATTAACAACCTTAATTACAAATTAATTAATACATAATTATCAATTAATCAATCCTTGATTACAATTAATTAACCTTTAATAATAGTTAATTAATTCTTAATTAAATTGGATTATAGACTAATAACCTCTTAGTTATTAATCAAGAAAAACCAATTATTACTTAATAAAACTTTATTAAGTATTTCTTAATCACTAGTTTAATTAAACCTTAATTTCTTAATTAATTAATTTCTAATTACAAATTAGTTAATCTCTAATCATCAATTAATCCATTATAATTATTAGTTAATTAAATTAATAATTATCCTTAATAATTACTTAATTAACCCTTTTTAATAATTAATTAAATTAATTAATTAAACTTAAAATTTCTTAATTAACTTAATTAATTACAACTCATTAAAAATTTAATTATCCTTAAGATAAAACATTATCTTTAATAACCTTTGAAAACATTTTATTTTAACAACTAACTTTACTTAATTAAATCATTAATTAAGTTTAAAATATAAGGTAACCATCAATTACTTACCTCTAATTATTAATTAACAAATCCTTAATTTCATAAATCACTTTGAAAACTTTAGTTGTTAATTTATAATCATTAATCACTAACTAATTCAATTAATAAATCACTCTTTAATTATTCCATTTATTATCAAACTTATATTAAGTTTTTAAGATAAATCATTTCCTTATTAATTTCCTTTTTTATTTCAAATTAAGTTTGAAAATAACTTTAAGGATTTAACTTAAAACATTTAAAACAAATCATACAAATTTATTACAATTCATTTCAAAGAAATGAATTTCAAGAAATTGATTTAACTTAACTATTAAAATTTAAAAACTTACTTTCAATTAATTAATTTTTTTTTAAAAAGACTGGCTAAACATTTTGCTTAACCCATATGTACTTGAACTAAAACCAAGTACATCTTCCTCTTTTCTTCTTATTAAATAGTTTAACTTAAAATTTAAAACTATTTTGGTTACAAAATCTGGAAACTATTAATAATTTAACAGTTTTACTTAAGTTCTTACGTACGACCCTAGGAATCACTCGAGGCAAAACAAAATCCACACGAGTCCTTCCCTGAGACAACTGCCATTCCAAAAACTAAATCATTCACTGACACACCTTGCCACCGTGCAACCTACACCTCCTACGATGATCCTCCGACCATTGCCAGAAACTCCTACACACCCATGATCGCTCCAGCAACCCATCACAATCATCATCACGCTACCACAAGCCATAATTCCAAAACTATGTATCCAGTTGAAACAGGAACTTCAAACAACTGCCAAAAAACACATCGCCCCATGGATTCTTACCATCGGAATATGAACCACCTCGTCCACACCTTGCTGAACACCTACGCAACCAATTCCCTCAATCTCAACCCACTTGACCAACCATTGATGCAGAAGTGTCCACCAATTCAACCCTCAACCAAACTAGGTTAAAAATTTAGTTCTTCCTATCGCCGCCACCACGGCGAACTACCTCCACTTCTACCATTTTTGCTCGCTTCCCTGATCCTCCATCTAGCTCCAGTCAGAACTTCGACCCCCAGAAACACTCCAGTCACCAGGGATCATCCAAAAACCAAATTTTGGTCATCTAAGAATTGCATTTTCGATACAATTCTAAAAATTGCAATTTTTGTTTTAAAAATCATGATTTCCAAAGATGATTCAAGAAACAAACTCGAATCGGTGAAATTCAATATTTGGTTTTACATAATTTAAAAGATTTTTTACCGTTATTTCCAAATGCAAGCATATTTCATCATTTACATACTTGTTTATATTTTTAGTATCTAGATTATGCTAAAACTAATCCATTTTGTTTTTGATCCAAGTGTTAACAGCGAATAAATAAAAAGATATGAAATTTTAATTTATTGTTGACACTCAAACCTGGAAACAGACATATATCAACATGCACAGTTCAAAACTAACATACATAAAGTGCTCATACACATATATTCACATGCAAAGATAATTCATCTTAGAAATCATATAAAAGAAAATTTAAAACAACTTTAGCATTTGAATTATTATGTTTACTCACCACGGGAAATGCAGAGCTTTAGAAACTGGATTGAAACTTTGACCTCTGGAAAAAGGAATGCTATGAACACTTTGATTTACTTTGAAAACTTTTTGCTTTGACCCAGATTTACTTGCATGCATTTGAAGGTGTGACAGATTTGAAAAAAATGCATGGATACAGGTTTTTGATTGATAACACAGCTTGATGCAGATTTGTTTTGAGGACTGTTTGCCACTTTGATTTGTTTTGAGGAGATTCCAGGTTTTGGTTTTGCATTTGAAAATCTTAGAGGCTTGAAGAATCACTGCATATTGGTTTTGAATTTGGTTTCAGACCTGAGAATAATGATTCTGGGTTGCATTTTGATATGAGATTTGGAAAATTGTGGCAGGTTTTGGAATTTAATTTTTCAAGCCTTGTTTTCAATTTTGGTTTTAGAGGAGTTTCAGGTTTGATAAATGATTTCTGTTTTTGGTTTGAATTTGAAAATGTGAAATGCACAAAGAAAATGGAAGGAGAAAAGAATATAGGTTTATATAGATTTGAATTAGGATCTACTAAAATTAAAGAAAAATAAAATGGAATTATGGCACTTGTCTTATACCATACTTAACTATCTAACACATGTATTTACCATGCATAAGAATTCAACACATGTAATTATTTATTTTCATTTGTTTTTAAAATTATGTAAAAGCTTTTTAAATTGAATTTCCTAATTGATGAATATATTTTAAATGCCTTTCTAATATATATACATATAACCTTTTAAAAGAAATAAATGAAAATCCATTAGATTTTAAATAAAATCACATGAAAATATATTAAATTCATTTTTAAATGTTAATATAACTTTTTATTTGTTTACTATTAAATAAACATTTTCTAAATTTATATAAATAAAATTCTTTGAAGAAAACAATATAAAATAGACCCTTTTTTTAAATAAAAACTTTATTCATACATTTCATATCAAAGTAAAACAAAATAATTATCTTAAAAAATTCAAAATCTAAATCCAGATTCAAATTCAAATTGTACTTTTGAAATCAAATTTTAAAAAAATCAACTCAAACATTTATATTTTTAAATAAACACATTATTAGGTTTAAAATTGATTATTCCATTTAAAACCAACTTAATACATATATATAATTTTAAACAATACTTATTAAATTTGAAAATAACAAGTCTACTTAAAATCAAATATATAAATTAACACACTTTAAATAATTATTCTTATTTAAAATCAATCTATAAGCATAATTAAGACATCATATTATTATTACTTGGTTATTTATTTTTGAAAATAACAAGTTTATCAATTTCAAATAATTTAAATTAACAGATTATCAACATTTTAAATTCCTTGAAATTCTGGGATATCACATTCTACCCACCTTAAAAGAATTTCGTCCTCGAAATTTAAAACAAAGATAATCCAAAGTTTTATTTTATTTCAACCAATTCAAGCATACATATTAACCAAACATAAACAACCAAACAACCATTCATCCAAACAAACAATTTCATCCAACATACAACACTAGCTATCCAGACATAGGTCCGGATAAACTTCCTAAAATTATCTCGAGTTTCCTAGGTACATATACTGGGATACTCGCTCTACTAAATCCAAACTAGCGATACTACTAAGCTACTGAGCTCCTACTCAGCTAGATCTATAATCTGCACAAGATATCAGACCATAGACAAGACTGATCAATAACTAAATCCTTCACAGAACTATTGGTTCCAAAACCATTGATGGACCAGATACGTACTCCCTCAGAGGTACGTGAAATATTTTGAATCTAGTCTTCCAAATTGTCAATTCATCTCTTCAGACCAAAGCACCGATCCTTATAAAAACTCAGAAGAATCCAATATACCTCGGAGCTAACCTCATAATCTTATCAAATCTTATTGCTTCCTTTACCGAAGAAATAACAATGAAGACTCCAACTTCGAATTCCAAACTCCTCCGTCTCATAACCTCAAAACTCTACTTACAATCCTAGCTGTTTACAGATCCTTCCTGATCAGCTCGACCTTCGCTAATGCTACTACAAACAAACTGGATCAAAAACAATCCAACACAAAGATTCTCTCAAGATTTATCCAAAATCAATATCAAACTCAACTATCAATAGTAGAAAACAACTTCTCCTATCCGGAAAAGACAGAACAGGATCATTCACCAACTTGCCTCAGATCCTGAAAAATTCCAGTAGAAACTCTCTAATCCAAAACACTACAACTTCCGGTTGCTTCCACTCTAGAATAGCTGCCATATTGCTTCTGCTGCGCAACTCTGATCTGGAGCAGATGATAATGTCGTCGATGAACACGAGCACAGACTAAACAGCACATCCCAAAAATAAGGTCCAATAGAAGTTTCAAGAAATACAGAGATGCTTCACCCAAAACCTTCCTCCAGAAGCTATCCTTCTACCTAGCTGAATTACCGGTTAGCTTCATGAAAATCAGTATGGAACTCAATCCTCAATGCAGGCAAATCTCTAACTTCCCCGAAGATATCCGGAAAATCTTTAACAACTCCATAACTCCTACATCCTCTAGAGATGCCTCAAACCCAAGCAAAAGATCATCTAAGATAATCACCCAAGCTATCGCAAGTCACTTTTGCGATCATCCAACCTAAATTCCAAAAATACTATTCTCTCTTCACAAATCAGAACAGCTTATCCTTGACCAACTAGTCCATCGAAAAACGGGTCCACTCCACTACTTCTGATTTCCATCTTTATGAAACAGCTAAGCCAAAGATCTCTGTCGGAATACAGAACACTCCCGAGCTGCAACGCTGCCACAGATGCCAAAGACTTCTATCCAAAGCTCTTTGATCATCAAAATCATATCAACCAATCCCAAACAGGACCTTGAGATGTGCAGACATCTCCTCAAGAAACTTGGGCCCCAAACAAACAAAAACATCTCGCTGAACTCAGCTACAATACCGAAGGAGACATACTTCCTTAAACTTGCGCCAAAAGAAAACATATTTGGAGACATCCATAGTCTCTGCGTCTCATCACGCAGCTACTACTTTCTGAGGTTGCCAAGATACCATCACTTGCTTCTGCTTAACCGACAGATACAAACTCTCAAAAATCCGCTCACACGAGCGCGACCAAACTTACACTTCAATGATAGACTCCGAACCTTAACAGGTTTCCTTCAGAAATCAATGAAATCCTTACATCAAGCTGCAAAGCTTACTCGAGATGGTATTAGGTCTACGATCTCGACAGATACACTTCCAACCTCAAACATTCAAACTCGAACCATTGGTAGTCGTGTTACACACACTACTACCTTATCTACCTTTATAACTCATATTGGAAAACCCAAACAGGTAATCCAACGGATAGGTAGAATAGATATATACATATATACATATAATATATATATATATTACAAGTACATTCTCTCAAGATAGACACCACTCCATAGCCTAGGTACTATCTCAACCTATGCTCTGATACCAACTGTAGTGACCCGCTGTTCATTCCACAGAATGACGCATCATTAATAAGAAAGAAAGGGATAGAAAAGAGAAAAGATAGAAAAGAAAGAACTAAACAACATTAGATTCTCACAGCGGAACGAATAAATTAAATTAATCACATAATATTTTACATAGTAACACAAACATCAGAGTTAAACAGCTTATACAACACATACCAGACAGTTATAAACACCTGTCTAGTTATACAATTCAATATACAATACAGACAAACAACTCAGAGAACGCACATCGGAATACTATTATACGCTGAAGCCTCCTGCTCCTTTACTCCTCCAGAATTCGTCAAACCTAACCTGAATCCCTTGGCTACTCATAAAAATTTGAGTACCCAAGAGTTTATGAAAAACAGAAATAAACTTTGGGTCAGACATGGGTCTGGTATGAGTAAATGGTTAAAGTTGCTTAACTTTAAAAACCTTTTGAAAGAAAAGGTATCACGTAAGACTTCCCACACATAAACATGGGTATATTTTACCTTACACTAACCAAAACATTTGATAGGAAATCCAGTGATATTATAATAGGGTCTAGGGTTTTCAAATAAATATGAAATAGCCGAAATTGTTACATTTATTAAATTCCAGCTACTAGCCACAAAAGTGGGTAATACAATCAAATCTGAGGGCGCTTATTGGAGTTTGGATTCCATACAATGGCAGGGCTACTAGGGTACCGCCCGTCACAGTACAGGGCCTAGATCACCGTACCGAGGATTACTCCCAATCCCCTGCAACACAAAGCCGAAACCATCCCTTACTGGATAGTCCCGAACAAGACAACCCCGGCGGTTGTAGCTATTCAACCGCCCACAAAGCCGAAATAAAAGGCACTCTAGACGGGGTTTCATCTCAACCTACTTAGGCATGACCCACTTAGCCTTGCTGCACCTTTCCAGTTTTTGTGATGACCCGCTATTTTGGACTATTCGCATCCGCACATGTCGGACTTGAATAATTCAAAATACTGAATTGTTATTTAAATTTGGCAAAACTGAACATATACAGTAAATAAATAATAACAAAATCACAGACATAGAGTAATAATATGCAGCGGAAGCAAAAGATAGTAGTTCATGAAGCTACAATATACATAACAGAGTTAAATAAGTTACAACGGGATTTCGAGTACAATAGTCGACTACAAGAATCAGAATACATCACTGGAATCAACTGAATATATGAAAGCTGATAGATAGCTAGATCTCCATGCGAAGCTCCAGCTCCAAAGGTGAGTCTCAAAAGCTGAACCACTCAATCTGACCCGAGCGTAAAGCAAACACAAAACACTCGAGTCAGGATTAACATTCTTATATCAATAAATCTAACTCAAGTGAAATAGCAATTGAAATACAAGTAACTCAAAGGATGTTGGAATAACCATCTTCTGAGGATCCATTAAACTATGTACTATGTAGTAGTGTACGCTAAATAAATAATGCCTATCAGTAATATAAAGTATCATAATGGTGTTAAGGCGTTACCATTATTCCCCATAACACATTTTATATAAGCGTTATAGTCTATACAGCACTGTAAACTCCACCGTAAACTAGTGGGCTATCAGGGAGTACTCCATAGGTATAACACAAAACAAATTCGTAGTGGTGGTGTACATAGGGATACAAGTATGACGAGGAACATGAGGCGATACCCAAGGTAGTGAAACTACTGTTTTCCTAATCCTGACTGGTGAGAACGCATCGCCGCAACGATCGCAACACCGCGAAACAACACTCTTGAAATTCCGAGGGTGCACCAATCAATAACAAGTAATGATTAGTTTACGAAGAAGTGTGTTCGCTCGAGGTAGCTAACCCCATTTGGCCTGGCACGGCTCCTGTTTTAGTCATTTCCAATTTGACACAAGTGTCAAGGCTATCTATTATCGTTCTCTTTCTTCAGTCATCACGTACATCATTCCAAACACTTCATTCTAGATCATCACTCCACGTATAGTTATTAAAGTGGGTTTCGGTTTAGACAGAGAGTATGTCCATAGCCGATTCCGGTCTATTTAATAACTTTCGTAATTATTACACCAATTGGTCATTTATATATTTCAAAACCAAATCAAATTCAATTTCAATTAAAATTCGTAAATTAACATTTCAATTGTCTTTCAATATCAATTTCCATAATTTATGTTTTAGAACTTCTAAATTCCTATTCCAAAATCTTATAATTCAATTTCAAATTTTATTTAAAACAATTCAAATATTTATTCAAGTTCGTATGTAAGTTTCATTCCATAATCACTTAAATAAATTCAATTTAACATTCAAATCAATTTTATTTCATTTATCAATTACATTCAATATTCGTTCAGTAAATTAAACATTCAAAATAATTTCTATTAAATTACCAATTCATTAAATCAATTACTTAAGTTCAATTTCATTATCAAAGCTTACAAATTTAATTAAATTGGATTTGACAAATCTAATTCATTAAATTACAAGTCTTACATTAATTTCAATAAATCACATTTTATTTCTTGTTAAGGAAATTCAATTTCACATATAAATTTCAAAACTCAATTAATAAAGAAACTAAATTTCACATATTCAAGAAGTTCAATTTCATTTATTAACTTACTTAAATAATTTTCCAAACTTAATAAATAAAGAAGCCTAATTTTATTTATTAACAAAGTTCAAATTCACTTATTCAAAAGTTCAATTTCTCTTATCAAAGAATTCAAATTTTATTTAATTATCAATTAATTCAAGCTTATTCAATTATTAAATAATATCAAAACTTAATTATTCCAATCTTAATTATCAAATAACTTCAAAACTAAACTATTAAATAATTCCAACTTAATTATTAAATAATTAAATTTTAAAACAAGGTTCTTTCATCAACTACTATGTTAATATTTTATTTCAGATTATTAAATATTAACATTTTCCTTTCATTAAATTTCAATTCCTAACTTCATTCCAAAACCTTTTATTTATCCAAATAAAATCTTTATTTATTTTGAATCAAATTATTGACCAATCGGGCTTATATTTAATTCTCTATCCTAGGTCCAAGTTTTATTTGGGTATTTATCATTTCAACCCGATACCATTTCAATTCAAAAATCAAAGCATAGCAAAGGGAACTTGCGGTGTGATAACTGGTACATTGTCAAAGTAAATAAACAGGCAATAACAATCATTAATAACAACCAATAATTTATCTAAATAATCCCGAAATAATCGTATTAATTTACATTGTTGTTTGTGCAAATTAATATAATTATTTCTAAAATCTACACTATCATTTCATGTAGATTAAAGATTATTACACCAAGATTTTTACGGTTCTTTACTTGACATCTAGTATTCGAGTTCATACTACATCAATTTGTACAACATATATTTAAATGGTTCAAGGTGTAATTAACCATATTTCTACGTGTCAAATAATTTCAACATTTAGAGGGGTTGTATTATACAAATTTAACTAATCAAATTCAAAGCATATGTTGATTCAAATTTTTAACTATCCTACATCAACTTCTATTGCATAATATTTATCATTTTATACATTATAGTTTAACATCCAATATAAACAACAAACAATCAATCAATTATCAACCAAACGGGATTGTCATCGTATAATTAACAGATAATGGTGTCTGATGTCACAGGTGAGCTGATACAGGTAATAACATATATATAACAGTGTAAATTACTAACAACGGCATATTTCAATTGTCGTTTCAATTGAAATCAAATTTAATAAATAAAAGAACATTAATCGTGAATGATTTCTCACCTTTCGAGGCTAGAGAATACAGGAGATGACAAGGATACGCACACTGATATGGACACCGAAATTGGATTACAAATCCCAGCAAACCAAGATCAGCACAAATTCAACGATCAAAGCTGATAAATTGAAATTGACAAAACCAATCAGAAGCAGATCGATGAGGATAACTCAGATTAGCTCGATAAAATAGAAAAATATATAAACTGTTATTATTATTATCATCATTATTATTCTTATAGTCGATATTTTTAAGAACTTATATAGACTAACAGATTATACTTTAAGATCCATATCTATTATAAAACAAACATTTAAACATATACACAACCGACCTTTAAACAACTATGCAACTGATTGTATATACGTATAAACTTATACAAACACATACTGTCTACAATATGTCCCCAACTATCTATATTCGACTAAACTTTATAACTTACACTAAATCCCAACAGTTCAAATACATATATAAACTATTACTCCATATAAAGAAATTTTATGTAAACAAATAGTTGCTGTATATATAATTGTAACGTATATTATTCCTAACCAATATATATAAACTGGTTCCCATATACAATAACAGAATATGTAAAACACATATATATACAACATAGCAAACACTTACATAGCTGCATAATATAACAATATATAAAAGAAAATGCCTGCTAACTACTCATATAACCAAATGTTCATGCATAAAATATGCAGATTGACTTCACTACATGCATGCTCCAACAATTATGCAGACAGTATATATATATATATATATATATATATATATATATATACTGAAATCATATCTATATGTAACATATACTTCTATACACATTAGTATAAGTTTATAACAACATATACTATAGATTTAAACTTATGTATGTGGACAGCAGCTAACAAACATATACAACCAACAGTAGATGAAACTTATAATACAAATTATCTATAGTATATCTAATAGAAATTTAAACTCGTAATACGAATTATATGTAATATATAGGTACTATTTCTTTGACAAAAAACGAAAACATTCATACAAAAAGACTCTGATAATTCAAACGAATACACATATTACCAACCTATATGATATATAGATATACCTACACACGGCTGCCACCCGAGAAATGGAAAGAAAGCTCGGCCTGCTGCAGAGGTGTAGGTTGGCTAGAGAGAGGAGATCGCGCATGGGAAAGGCCGATGCTTGCTTTGGTTCGTGGGGTGTGGTGCTTCGGCTCTAGGGTGAGCGTGGTTTGGTTGTGAGCGGGTGGTTGTACTGTCGGAGATGGGTGAATGGCCGAGATGCTCATGTCGTGGTCTAGGTTGGGCTGAGGTGTTTGTGTTTGGCTATTGTTCGCGTGGAGTTGGCGGGATGGGAGGATGGAGGCCGATGGAGAGATGGTGGAAGGTGGTTCGGCCTGCAGGTAGATCGGGTTTTTTTTGGAGAGAAGTGGTGAGCTGCGGAGGCGGTTTGGTAGGTGGTTGCTGGCCGAGATTTATGGAGGAGGAAGCATGGCGTTCGGTTTGAAGGGGCGATGGGTTTTGTAGTGGTTATAGTCGGAGTAAGGAGGAAGCAAGGCCAAACACAAGCGGTGAAAAAGAAAGAAAGAAGAAAAAAATATATATGTAGGAAGGGAAGGCAATACTTGTTCACGGGCAAATAATATACGAAGGCTTCAATTTGATTTGATTTTTCCAAGAAGAGCACTGATCAAAGGAAAGAAGGACAGGAGAGAAAAATGCAAGGGAATGAATCAACGCGTATTATATTCAACCAGGGAATATTGAATGCCCAAAGCTGAAAACAATAGTAGGTGATGGCTCATGGTTTATACCCGTAAACAATGAATGGTCACGGGAAACCCAAAAGCCAAATTGCGGAACCAATACGGGAATTGTTTCGTAAATTTCACCGTCTCTCGGTCTTTCATACACACAAACGAATATATTGTGGAGATCAATACGACAAGACGGTCAAAACGGTATACAGATATCAGTGATTTGATTGAATTATAAAAGTTTGAATTTTTCTACTAGCGTAAAATGCAAGAAAAACGCAGAAAATAAGATTGATGGTGCTAAAGAAGTGCGAATTTGAAAAAACGAAAAATGACGTCTTGCTCAGAAGATGATTTACAATTTTTCTACGTAAAAATATTTAGGTTTTGAAAAAGTTTTATTTTCACCGATTTTTAACTGATTAAATTGAAGTAAATTCACGCACGAAATAAACTTTCATATTTTCGGACGAAAATTTACCAGTTTCTATGTTTAGCTAGACGAATTTCAAATGTTAATTTTTTTTTCAAAAATTTTATTGTTTAAAATTCCACAAAATTTCAATTAATAACGTTATTAAAACCAGTTAAATTTACGGGTCGTTACACTCTCCCCCATTCAAAACTTTTCGTCCCCGAAAAGGAAGGAGGTAGTGGAATAGAAACAACCAAAAGAAAATAGGCTTGAATTACATAATAAACAATTAATTTAAACCATATAAATTTCAATTTTTTACAGATTAATATTCACTAATTTGTTTAAATCCATTTATATTAAGTCAATAATATTCATTCAATTTAAATTTGTTAGTTTGAACTATAAATTTCAATTTAAATCAATTTAATATTTAATAATTGAATTTTAATTCAAAGTATTTTATTAATTGATTAAATTGTTACTTTATTAATTCTTTCAAAGAAAAATTTTATTTAATTTATCTCATTTATTCATTATCTTATTATCCAATTATACCATATTAATAATTTTCTAAAATTAATAATCATATTTTATTCAACAAATTTAATTCTTCTTTATTCTAAATTATTATTAAATTTATTTTACTTAATATATCTTATCATATTATTGAGTATATTTATACTATTTAAAATCACTTAAATTTATTTATAAATTCCTTTAACATCATTTTATACTGTATAATATTCAATTACATAGTTAACTTTTGGAAATTTAGGTAAGTTATATACAGTGCAATTGAGTATTATCCAAATAAAATTTTACAATTTAGTTATTTCAAGTTAAGTATTTGTATAAAAAGAATTTGGCTTCATTTATAATTGAAAGTCATCCTTTAACCAATTTTAAGAATTAATTTCCAATTAGCTTCAAACAACTTAGAGATAGTTATACACATACAATATATCCGAGTCAATTCTAAATTAAATACCAATATATATATATATATATATATATTAAATCAAGTCATACTCTAGAAATTTCAAATCAAATTCATTTCAAATCAAAACAGTAGCAAGCTACTGACGGTCTCTCCACTTCGAAACTCGAAAATGGATATCGATGATGCGGCTATTGTGACAGCCCGCAAATCCGTACCCCTTGAATTAACACTATTCTACAGAAATTAACTCAAGTGGCACAGAAATACGAACCAATTTTGTTTAAGAAAGAGATAGAGGAAGGAGAAACTAAAACAATATCAGAATCTCACAGTCGCAGCGGAATAAAATATAATAGCAACTATATATCTTTACACAAAAATGAAATCTATATCTGTTTATATACAACATATCATCAGAGTAACTCATACATCAATCATCACATAACAGACATACCATACAACATAGCAACGGATATATATATAGGTACATAAAATACGTCTCGGACTCCAGCTCCTCTCCTGCTCCATAGCATCCTGACCTGAACAAATAATACTCGGTCTGACCCGAGCATTATAACGAAATAACACCCGAGTCAGTCTGGAATACCAGCTGATAATAATGCACACAATTGATTTTTAAAGTTTCAAAAATCCTTTTGAAAACAAAAGCATCTCGTAAGACCACGCCACAAATAAACATGTCGGGTTTTTACCTTACGATAGCTAAAACACTTTTTATAGAAATCCTCTTATATTATAATAGGGTCTATTTACAAATACTTATAAAATAGCCGAAATTGTTACATTCATTAAATTCCAGCTACTAGCCACCGAAGTGGGTAATACAAACAAAACTCGTACAAGGCTCGTAGGGAAAATGGATTTCCAACAATGACTAGGCACTGGGGTACCACCTGTCACAGTACGTGGTCTAGATCACAGTACCGAGGACTACTCCCTTCGTCCCCTGCAACACAAGACCGGAATCACCTATGGGCAATTCCGAATAAGATCACCCCGCGGTTGGGATCAGCAACCGCACCACTAAGCCGAAATAAAAAGGAACCTCTAGACAGGGATGACCTTACTCTCCAGTGGGGGCTACCCACGAAGCCTTGCTGCATATCCCCTGATTTTCAGTCATTCCCGGTTGATGAGGCTTGAGGATAAACGATACCTTTATAGCACATATCCCTTAGAATGCCCATCGTCCGCTGACGATGTCACGAAAGCATTCGTCCATACAAGTCCGTCCCGGGTTCGAACGGAACCGAAGGCACTATTCCTACTACATCCATTTTGGAAATATCCTCAGGATTAGTAGCGACTAGCCCTTGCACTTCATTGCTCCATCTTTGACTCCGAACACGTTTTATCGCACGAAAACGTACAAACCGGATCGAAGTGGTTTTCGAGAAATAAATCTCGATCCCGGTCTCTTCGAAACGATCAACGCAATTTGTCCAATATTGATAGTCGGTGATTTAACTATCAATTAATATGCATAAACATCCATAGCATCCATCACACAATAAATAATTCCCAAATTATTTATTTACCTCAAATATCTTTTTAAAGATATATTACCAAATTTCCAAATCTCATTTGAAAACACTTTCCCAAAATTCTCCATTTACAAGGTAAATCATTTACCATATATTCCCATTGGAAATATCCAAGTTCAAAACAGTTTAGATTTAAAACTGTTAAAAACATTTTAATTTAAAATATACTTTTAAATAGATGAATTTACTACTAATTTTTTTCTCAAAATATAACTTTCAAAATATTTAAAAAAACAAACTATTTATAAGATATAACTTAATTTAAAATAAGTTTTAGTTATATTATATAATAAAAATAGAGTTGTAAAAGATTAACTCTTTTTTCAATATACTTAGTTCAAAACTAACTTTTAAAACAAATCCATTTGTAAACATAATTATTAAAATATTTATAAATTTTTACTATTGCTAATTTATAAAAAAAATCACTTTAAAATAATAATTTTTAAAACATTCTTTAAAATTAGTTTAGATTTTAAACTTTCTTTTTATAAAATCAATTTAAAACTCGAACTTGGATTTTCCTTAGGAAATCTCATTTCTACTAAATCATCACAGAAATCATTCTCACGATTTCTGTCCATTTATTAAATTAAGTTTTAGGGTTTTATAACATAAATTTATTTCCCAAAACTTCAACCAATAACATTTATCTTTAATTATCATTCCAGATTTTACAACTTCCAATTTCCATTCTAAATAGATTTCAAATTTTAATCCTTTAAAATTCATTATTAACCATATCTTTTATTTCTCTAAATTCAATTCATCCATTTATAATTAACTTTGGATTTATAAATTTATCCAACAATATTTCTATACAAATTCATTTCAGTTTTCCATCCAAATCAGGTTTCAAACATTTATATTCTCTAAATTTCTTATTTAACAATTTCTCAATTTCTTTGAAACCCCATTTAATTTCTTTATAATTTAAACTGCAAATTTCCTTTATAATTAATATTCTGGGTTTATAGTTTAAACCACAATATCAAAATGCAGTTAAATTCCAACTTATCAATCACAATATATAAACAGGCATAATCATCAATATAAAAATATTACTACTTTGTGAGGAATCCCGTTGGATCCCTCCAACCTGTTTTCCCTGCATCCACAAACATTAGCACAACAGTATATATATATCAATTCAATTTGATAATAACTAACATATTCAGCTAAACATCCAAACAACCAATCAATACTAACAGTCTACTTTACTAGTATCCAGATGTGAGTGAGAATAACTCACCTTGAGTTTCGGCGAGCGTTCGAAATTCAAATTAAATCGAACGACGTTCGATTTAACCTAAATTTCTACTTGCCCGGAATGGATCCGGAACTGTTCCATCGCGTAGTGCTCGACTCTGCGATTCCGGCGCTACCAAGTTCGTTACAATCTGATAACGTATGAGACAGTTATTTAATTTTAAAGATTTGAATTTAAATTTAAAACAAAATCTTTTTTTTTTTTTTTTTTATATACCAACGAATATGCGGCCGTCCCTCTTCCTTTCCCCCTCTTCTCGTTCGCACTCAAAGCTACAGGAGCATGAACCCAAACCCGCGACCCTAGGGCTTGATGTCGCGCCCAAATCGCTCGCCTTCATGTCGATCCAAGGTTGCCACGGCGATGCCCATGGCGAAGCTCACCCACGGCCCAAGGGGCTTCGAGCTCGGCTGCTCCAAACGCCCAGGAAACGAGGACGAACGGCTGCTGTTCAATCTACCATGTAGATTATGTACCTATATATATATCCGTTGCTATGTTGTATGGTATGTCTGTTATGTGATGATTGATGTATGAGTTACTCTGATGATATGTTGTATATAAACAGATATAGATTTCATTTTTGTGTAAAGATATATAGTTGCTATTATATTTTATTCCGCTGCGACTGTGAGATTCTGATATTGTTTTAGTTTCTCCTTCCTCTATCTCTTTCTTAAACAAAATTGGTTCGTATTTCTGTGCCACTTGAGTTAATTTCTGTAGAATAGTGTTAATTCAAGGGGTACGGATTTGCGGGCTGTCACAGCTATCATCACCGAAATTTATTTTCCAGCGACAGAATAGGAGAACACTAATTTAAACATTTAAAATTCTTTGAAAATGGTTTCTATTTGAAAATATTTTAAATACTACACGATTTAAACTTTAAAACCATAACTGGAAATTATCGAAAATTAAATTCTCAAATTCTAATTTAACTTCACTTCAAATTCCAAATCAAATTATAACTAAGTTTTATAAATTCATTTATTTATTTTATGAAATAATCAATGATTTATAAAACAATAAATGAAAATTAAATATTATCGTTTCTGACAATAATTTATTAACAATTTAATTTTAGAAAACTTTTATTTATATAATATAATCGTACAAAACTATTTTTGTTTACCAAATTTGAAAACAATATTGTGTTAGTTTGCTCTGTTCAAGCGTTTTGAAATCCTATCGATAGCGTTGATCAGACGAACCGATCGAAAACCCAAATCAACATCAACAACTCAAACAACACAATATATATGTAAAAAAATTTAATATTAATTTACAAATACACCACTTCGCTCGACGATATAGAATGGATTTTCAAAATAAGTATATAGAGATTCAAATTTGATGGACTCAAATTAAAAAGAATTCTGATTCGAATACAAGTTCGAAAGAAAAGATGAGATGATTCAATTAATAGAATCGAGAGATGGATAAGCTTATTTAATTCACGGGCAACCTTAACCTGGTCGACCGTGACTTCAAGAATAAGATCAATGCTGAATTTCGAGGTAAATCAACATTTGATCTCAAGAGATAGAATTCAGGTATAGCAGGGAATAGATAGCATCGTAAACCGAGGACACAGAAATCTTCGGTAAATCGATGCCTATTATAATGGAGTTTCAACCATTTACAAATAATTCGAAGATTGGTGAAACTGCCGATTCATTATAAGGGTCATTCGATGTGGAGTTATGAGATGCTCCAAAATTGAAAGAAGAAGAATAGTGAGGGACACAAATGAATTTTGGAACCGTAGGGAACTTTCCAAAATTCAAATGAATTGAGTCAAAAGGATGAGATTGAAACTCGAATGAGAATGATCATGTAAATACATTTACCCTATATGCTAAGTTTTTCCTAGAGCTACCAAAGCTCTGATACCAACTATAACGACCCGCTATTTTGGACTATTCGCATCCGCACATGTCAGACTTGAATAATTCAAAACACCGAATTGTTAATTTAAATTTGGCAAAACTGAACATATACGGTAAATAAATAATCACAAAATCTTAGACACAGAGTAATAATATGCAGCGGAAGCAAAAGATAGTAGTTCATGAAGCTACTATATACATAACAGAGTTAAATAAGTTACAACGGAATTTCGAGTACAATAGTCGACCACAAGAATCAGAATACATCACTGAAATCAACTGAATATCTGAAAGCTGATAGAAAGCTGGATCTCCATGCGAAGCTCCAGCTCCAAAGGTGAGTCTCAAAAGCTGAACCACTCAGTCTGAAAGCTGGATCTCCATGCGAAGCTCCAGCTCCAAAGGTGAGTCTCAAAAGCTGAACCACTCAGTCTGACCCGAGCGTAAAGCAAACACAAAACACTCGAGTCAGGATTAACGTTCTTATATCAATAAATCCAACTCAAGTGAAATAACAATTGAAATACAAGTAACTCAAAGGATGTTGGAATAACCATCCTCTAAGGATCCGTTAAACTATCTACTATGTAGTAGTGTACGCTAAATACATAATGCCTATTAGTAATATAAAGTATCATAATAGTGTTAAGGCGTTACCATTATTCCCCATAACACATTTTATATAAGCATTATAGTCTATACAGCACTGTAAACTCCACCGTAAACTAGTAGGCAGGGAGTACTCCATAGGTATAACACAAAACAAATTCGTAGTGGTCGCGTATATAGGGATACAAGTATGACAA
This sequence comes from Allium cepa, assembly GCA_030765085.1. Lineage (NCBI taxonomy): Eukaryota > Viridiplantae > Streptophyta > Magnoliopsida > Asparagales > Amaryllidaceae > Allium > Allium cepa. The sequence continues at coordinate 41,900,015 of CM060946.1, forward strand.
GGCACATGAGGCGATAACCAAGGTAGTGAAACTACAGTTTGCCTGATCCGGACTGGTGAGAATGCATCGTCGCAACGATCGCAACACCGTGAAACAACACTCCTGAAATTCCGGGGGTGCACCAACCAATAACAAGTAATGAGTAGTTTACGAAGAAGTATGTTCACTCGAGGTAGCTAACCCCATTTGGCCGGCACGGCTCCTGTTTTAGTCATTTCCAATTTGACACAAGTGTCAAGGCTATCCATTATCGTTCTCTTTCTTCCGTCATCACGTACATCATTCCAAACACTTCATTCTGGATCATCACTCTTCGTATATTTATTAAAGTGGGTTTCGGTTTAGACAGAGAGTATGTCCATAACCGATTCCGGTCTCTTTAATAACTTTCGTAATTATTACACCGATTGGTCGTTTATATATTTCAAAACCAAATCAAATTCAATTTCAATTAAAATTCGTAAATTAACATTTGAATTGTCTTTCAATATCAATTTCCATAATTTATGTTTCAGAACTTCTAAATTCCTATTTCAAAATCTTATAATTCAATTTCAAATTTTATTTAAAACAATTCAAATATTTATTCAAGTTCGTATAAAAGTTTCATTCCATAATCATTTAAACAAATTCAATTTAACATTCAAATCAATTTTAAATTCATTTGTCAATTACATTCAATATTCATTCAGTTAATTTAACATTCAAAACAATTTCTATTAAATTACCAATTCATTAAATCAATTACTTAAGTTCAATTTCATTATCAAAGCTTACAAATTTAATTAAATTAGATTCGACAAATCTAGTACATTAAATTACAAGTCTTACATTAATTTCAATAAATCACATTATATTTCTTGTTAAGGAAATTCAGTTTCACTTATAAGTTTCAAAACTCAATTAATAAAGAAACTAAATTTCACATATTCAAGAAGTTCAATTTCATTTATTAACTTACTTAAATAATTTACCAAACTTAATAAATAAAGAAGCCCAATTTTATTTATTAACGAAGTTCAAATTCACTTATTCAAAAGTTCAATTTCTCTTATCAAAGAATTAAAATTTTATTTAATTATCAATTAATTCAATCTTATTCAATTATTAAATAATCTCAAAACTTAATTATTCCAATCTTAATTATCAAATAACTTCAAAACTTAATTATTAAATAATTCCAACTTAATTATTAAATAATTAAATTTTAAAACAATGTTCTTTCATCAACTGCTATGTTAATATTTATTTCAGATTATTAAATACTAACATTTTCCTTTCATTAAATTTCAATTCCTAACTTCATTCCAAAACCTTTTATTTATCCAAATAATCTTTATTTATTTTGAATCAAATTATTGATCAATCAGGCTTATATTTAATTCCCTATCGTGGGTCCAAGTTTTATTTAGGTATTTATCATTTCAACCCGATTCCATTTCAATTCAAAAATCAAAGCATAGCAAAAGGAACTTGCAGTGTGATAACTGGTATGGTGTCAAAGTAAATAAACAGGCAATAGCAATCATTAATAACAACCAATAATTTATCTAAATAATCCCGAAATAATCGTATTAATTTACATTGTTGTTTGTGCAAATTAATATTATTATTTTTAGAATCTACACTATCATTTCATGTAGATTAAAGATTATTACACCAAGATTTATACGGTTCTTTACTTGACATCTATTATTCGAGTTCATACTACATCAATTTATACAACATACATTTAAATGGTTCAAGGTGTAATTAACCATATTTCTACGTGTCAAATAATTTAAACATTTAAAGGGGTTGTATTATACAAATTTAACTAATCAAATTCAACGCATATGTCGATTCAAACTTTTAACTATCCTACGTCAAATTCAACTGCATAATATTTATCACTTTATACATTATAGTTTAACATCCAATATAAACAACAAACAATCAACCAATTATCAACCAAACGGGATTGTCATCTTATAATTAACAGATAATGGTGTTCGATGTCACAGGTGAACTGATACATGTAATAACATATATATAACAACGTAAATTACTAACAACAACATATTTCAATTGTCGTTTCAATTGAAATCAAATTTAATAAATAAAAGAACATTAATCGTGAGTGATTGCTCACCTTTCGAGGCTAGAGAATACAGGCGATGACACGAATACGCACACTGATACGGACACCGAAATTGGATTACAAATCCCAGCAAAGCAAGATCAGCACAAATTCAACGATCAAAGCTGATAAATCGAAATTGACGAAACCAATCAGAATCAGATCGATGAGGATAACTCAAATTAGCTCGATAAAATAGAAAAATATATAAACTATTATTATTATTATTATCATTATTATTCTTAAAGTCGATATTTTTTTAGAACTTATGTAGACTAACAGATTATACTTTAAGATCCATTTCTATTATAAAACAAACATTTAAACATATACACAACTGACCTTTAAACAACTATACAACTGATCGTATATACGTATAAACTTATACAAACACATACTATCTACAATATGTCCCCAGCTATCTATATTCGACTAAACTTTATAACTTACACTAAATCCCAACAGTTCAAATACATATATAAACTATTACTCCATATAAAAGGAATTTTATGTAAACAAATAGCTGCTGTATATATAATTGTAACGTATATTATTCCTAAACAATATATATAAACTGACTCCCATATACAGTAACAGAATATGTAAAACACATATATATACAAGATAGCAACCACTTACATAGCTACATAATATAACAATATATAAAAGAAAATGCCTGCTAACTACTCATATAACCAAATGTTCATGCATAAAATATGCAGATTGCCTTCACTACATGCATGCTCCAACAATTATGCAGACAGTGTGTGTGTATATATATATACATACATACATATATATATATATATATACATACATACATATATATATATATATATGTAACATATACTTCTATACACATTAGTATAAGTTTATAACAACATATACTATAGATTTAAACTTATGTATGCGGATAGTAGCTAACAAATATATACAACCAACAGTAGATGAAACTTATAATACAAATTATCTATAGTATACCTAACAGAAATTTAAACTCGTAATACGAATTATATGTAATATATAGGTAATATTTCTCTGACAAAAAATGAAAACATTCATACAAAAAGACTCTGATAATTCAAACGAATACACATATTACCAACCTATATGATATATAGATATACCTACACACGGCTGCCACCCGAGAAATGGAAAGAAAACTCGGCCTGCTGCAGAGGTGTAGGTTGGCTAGAGAGAGGAGATCGAGAATGGGAAAGGTCGATGCTTGCTTTGGTTCGTGGGGTGTGGTTCTGCAGCTCTAGGGTGAGCGTGGTTTGGTTGTGAGCAGGTGGTTGTATTGTCGGAGATAGGTGAATGGCCGAGATGCTCACGTCATGGTCTGGGTCGGGGCTGAGGTGTTTGTGTTTGGCTATTGTTCGCGTGGAGTTGGCGGGATGGGAGGATGGAGGCCGATGGAGAGATGGCGGAAGGTGGTTCGGCCTGCAGGTGGATCGGGTTTTTTTTTTTGGAGAGAGTGGTGAGCTGCGGAGGCGGGTCGGTAGGTGGTTGCTGGCCGAGATTTATGGAGGAGGAAGCATGGCGTTTTGGTTTGAAGGGGAGATGGGTTTTGCAGTGGTTATAGTCGGAGTAAGGCGAAAGCAAGGCCAAACACAAGCGGTGAAAAAAAGAAAGAAGAAATATATATATATATATATATATATATATATATATTTATATATAGGTAGGAAGGCAATACTTATTCACAGGCAAATAATATACGAAGGCTTCAATTTGATTTGATTTTTCCAAGAAGAGCACTGATCAAAGGAAAGAAGGACAGGAGAGAAAAATGCAAGGGAATGAATCAACGCGTATTATATTCAACCAGGGAATATTGAATGCCAAAAGCTAAAAACAATAATAGGTGATGGCTCATGGTTTATACCCATGAACAATGAGTGGTCACGGGAAACCCAAAAGCCAAATTGCGGAACCAATACGGGAATTGTTCCGTAAATTTCACCGTCTCTCGGACTTCTATACACACAAACAAATATACTGTGGAGATCAGCACGACGAGACGGCCAAAACGGTATATAGGTATAGGTGATTTGATTGAATTATAAAAATTTGAATTTTTCTACTAGTAGAAAATGCAAGAAAAACGCAGAAAATAAGATCGACGGAGATAAAGAAGTCCGAATTTGGAAAAACGAAAAATGACGTCTTGCTCTGAAGATGATTTAGAATTTTTCTATGTAAAAATATTTAGGTTTTGTAAACGTTTTATTTTCATCGATTTTTAACTGATTAAATTAAAGTAAATTCACGCACGAAATAAACTTTCATATTTTCGGACGAAAATTTACCAGTTGCTATGTTTAGCTAGACGTATTTCAAATATTAAATTTTTATACAAAAATTTTATCTTTTAAAATTCCACAAAATTTCAATTAATAACGTTATTAAAACCAGATAAATTTACGGATCGTTACAGTTTTAGCCATTCTCGGTTGATGAGGCTTGAGGCTATGATTACCTTTATAAAACATGTCACTTAGAATGCTCATCGTCCACCTGTCGATGTTATGAAAGCATTCAATCCATACAAGTTCGTTTCGGGTTCGAACGAAACAGAAGGTTTATATCGTTACACTCATTTTGGAATCACCCTCAGAGTTAACGACAATAACCCTTGCATTCTGAATCTTCATCTTCACTTGAGATTCATGACCTATCATAAATTTGGATCGATGTGGTTTTCGGATATCCAAATCTGGAAACCCAATCCCGGTCTCATCGAAATCCAAAACATATCTTTTAGGCCCAAGTTGTTTAAGGTTAAACGATCGAATTCAATTCAATACTTGAATTCACACTGCATTAACATAGATAAATATCACACATTTATCATAGATATATCCAAATATCATATCACAGAATATCATTGCATATCATCCAATAGATATCAACCAAATCAGATATTCAACTCAAACAATCATCCATAAGCAACCATTATTAATCCCTATTATAATTAATTTAATCAACGTAAATTAAATTAATTACTTAAGAACTAATTAACAAATCCTGCTTAATCAACCATTAATTAATCACAATCCATTTAGTTGATTAATCATTCCTTTACATATTAATCACTCTTGATTAATTATCCATCAATTACATAAAGTAATTGTTCTTTAATTAATTTCACAAATTAATTATTCTTAACCATTAATAGTAATTATCCTTTAATTACTCTCATTAATTACATTAATTAATGATCCTTAATTAATTACTTCCATTAATTAGTTAACTATAATTAATAACATTATTCCTTAATTAATTACATTAATTAATCATGCTTAAATTAATTGCTTTCATTAATCAACTTTAATAATTATAAACAGTAATTAATTATTCTTAATTACTTTTTAATTACTTTTAATTACATTTATAAATCCTTTGATTTATTACACCAAGTAATAAATCCTTAATTTCTTTACCAAGTAATTATCCTTTTAAATTACTTCCCATTAAGTAATTTTCCTTATCTCAATTACCTCCAGTAATTTATTCATCAATTACTTACCTTAAGTAATTACTCTTATCAAATCTCATTATGTAAGCATACTTAATCAATTACCATGTGACTATCTTTAATTAATTAACAAATTAATTAACTTAACTTAATCACATTCACCTCATAAATCATAACTGAGTAATTCATCCCTTAATTACTCTTTAACCAAAGTAATCCTTAATTACAGATTAATTATCCTTCAACTATTAATTAATAAACCTTAATTATTAATCAATCCTTCAATATAAAGTAATTAATCCCTAATTACTTTTATAGTTAATTAGTTAACCTTAATTAACTAATTAATTATCTCTTAATTATTAATTAATAAAACTTAATTATTAATTAACAACCTTAATTACAAATTAATTGATCCATAATTATCAATTAATCAATCCTTGATTACAATTAATTAACCTTTAATAATAGTTAATTAATTCTTAATTAACTTGAATTATAGATTAATAACCTCTTAATTATTAATCAAGAAAACCCAATTATTACTTAATAAAACTTTATTTAGTATTTCTTAATTACTAGTTTAATTAACCCTTAATTTCTTAATTAATTAATTTCTAATTACAAATTAATTAATCTCTAACCATTAATTAATCCATTATAATTATTAGTTAATTAAATTACTAATTATCCTTAATTAATTACTTAATTAACCCTTTTTAATAATTAATTAAATTAATTAATTAAACTTAAAATTTCTTAATTAACTTAATTAATTACAACTCATTAAAAACTTAATTATCCTTACGATAAAACATTATCTTTATTTATCTTTGAAAACATTTTATTTTAACAACTAACTTTACTTAATTAAATCATTAATTAAGTTTAAAATATAAGGTAAACGTTAATTACTTACCTCTAATTATTAATTAACAAATCCTTAATTTCAAGTTAATAAATCACTTTGAATACATTAATTGTTAATTTATAAATCATTAATCATTAACTAATTCAATTAATAAATCACTCTTTAATTATTCCATTTATTATCAAACTTATATTAAGTTTTTAAGATAAATCATTTCCTTTTTAATTTCCTTTTATATTTCAAATTAAGTTTGAAAATAACTTTAAGGATTTAAATTAAAACATTTAAAACAAACCATAAAAATTTATTACAATGAATTTCAAGAAATTGATTTAACTTTATTATTAAAATTTAAAAACTTACTTTCAATTAATTTAATTTTTTTTAAAAGACTGGTTAAACATTTTACTTAACCCATATGTACTTGAACTAAAACCAAGTACACCTTCCTCTTTTCTTCTTATTAAACAGTTTAACTTAAATTTTAAAACTGTTTTGGTTACAAAATCTGGAAACTGTTAATAATTTAACAGTTTTACTTAAGTTTTTGCGTACAACCCTAGGAATCACTCAAGCCAAAACAAAATCCACACGAGTCCTTCCCCGAGACAACTGCCATTGCAAAAACTAAATCATTCACTGACACACCTTGCCACCGTGCAACCCGCACCACCTACGATGATCCTCCAACCATCGCCAGAAACTCCTACACACCCACGATCGCTCCAGCAACCCATCACAATCATCATCACGCTACCACAAGCCATAATTCCAAAACTACGTATCCAGTTGGAACAGGAACTTCAAACAACTGCCAAAAAAACACATCGCCCCATGGATTCTGACCATTGGAGGATGAACCACCTCGTACACACCTTGCCGAACACCTACGCAACCAATTCCCTCAATCTCAACCCACTCGATCAACCATTGATGCAGCAGTGTCCACCAATTCAACCCTTAACCAAAATAGGTTAAAAGCTTAGTTCTTCCTATCGTCGCCGCCACGGCGAACTACCTCCACTTCTACCTTTTTGCTCGCTTCCCTAATCCTTCATCTAGCTCTAGTGAGAACTTCGACCCCAAAAACACTCCAGTCACCAGGGATCATCCAAAAACTAAATTTTGGTCATCTAAGGATTGCATTTTCAATACAAAGCTAAAAATTACAATTTTTGTTTTAAAAATCATGATTTCCAAAGATTATTCAAGAAACAAACTCGAATTAGTGAAATTCAATATTTGGTTTTACATAATTTAAAAGATTTTTTACCGTTATTTCCAAATGCAAGCATATTTCATCATTTACATACTTGTTTATATTTTTAGTATCTAGATTATGCTAAAACTAATCCATTTTGTTTTTGATCCAAGTGTTAACAGCGAATAAATAAAAAGATATGAAATTTTAATTTATTGTTGACACTCAAACCTGGAAACAGACATATATCAACATGCACAGTTCAAAACTAACATACATAAAGTGCTCATACACATATATTCACATGCAAAGATAATTCATCTTAGAAATCATATAGAAGAAAATTTAAAACTACTTTAGCATTTCAATTATTATGTTTGCTCACCATAGGAAATGCAGAGCTTTAGAAACTGGATTGAAACTTTGACCTCTGGAAACTGGAATGCTATAAACACTTTGATTTACTTTGAAAACTTTTTTTCTTTGACCTAGATTTACTTGCATGCACTTGAAGTTGTTACAGATTTGAAAAAAAAATGCATGGTTACAGGTTTTTGATTGATAACAGAGCTTGATGCAGATTTGTTTTGAGGAGTGTTTGCAACTTTGATTTGTTTTGAGGAGACTTCAGGTTTTGGTTTTGCATTAGAAAATCTTATAGGCTTGAAGAATCATTGCATATTGGTTTTGAATTTGGTTTCAGGGCTTTGAATAATGATTCTGGGTTGCATTTTGATATGAGATTTGGAACATTATGGCAGGTTTTGGAATTTGGTTTTTCAAGCTTTGTTTTCAATTTTGGTTTGAGAGGAGTTTCAGGTTTGACAAATGATTTCTGGTTTTGGTTTGAATTTGAAAATGTGAAATGAACAAAGAAAATGGAAGGAGAAAAGAATATAGGTTTATATAGATTTGAATTAGGATTTATTAAAATTAAAGAAAAATAAAATGGAATTATGATACTTGTTTTATACCATACTTAACCATCTAACACATGTATTTAGCATGCATAAGAATTCAACACATGTAATTATTTATTTTCATTTGTTTTCTAAATTATTTAAAAGCTTTTTAAATTGAATTTCCTAATTGATAAATATATTTTAAATGCCTTTCTAATATATATACATATAACCTTTTAAAAGAAATATAAAGAAAATCCATTAGATTTTAAATAAAATCACATGAAAATATATTAAATTTATTTTTAAATTTTAGTATAACTTTTGTATTTGTGTACTATTAAATATAAATTTTCTATGTTTATATAAATAAATTTCTTTAAAGAAAACAATATAAAACAAATCCTTTTTTAAATAAAAACTTTATTCGTACATTTCATATCAAAGTGAAATAAAATAATTATCTTTAAAAGATTCAAAATCTAAATCCAGATTCAAATTCAAATTTTACTTTTGAAATCCAATTTAAAAAAATCAACTCAAACATTTATATTTTTAAATAAACACATTATTAAGTTTAAAATTGATTATTCCATTTAAAACCAACTTAATACATATATATAATTTTAAACAACACTTATTAAATTTGAAAATAACAGGTCTATTTAAAATCAAATATATAAATTAACACACTTTAAATAATTATTCTTATTTAAAATCAATCTATAACCATAATTAAGACATCATATTATTATTACTTGGTTATTTATTTTTGAAAATAATAATTTTATCAATTTCAAATCATTTAAATTAAGAGATTATCAACATTTTAAATTCCTTGAAATTCTGGGATATCACACCGAGATCGGATATGGGCATACTCTCAGTCGATATCGAAAACCACTTTGACAACTGTGAACGCGGTGGAGATTCCAGAATGAAGTAGGATGATGGTGACGTTCTATTGAGGTATGTATGTGGACCCGACTCCCATGAGTTGGCATAAGGTGGCTAAACAGGAGCGATTGACGGGCTCAGGAGGTAGCACCTCTTATCGGACGCATTTCTTCGTATGCCATTCTATTACTCTATGATTGTTTGGCGTGCAACTTGATTTGGGAGTGTTGTTCGAGATGGACGGTAGTAGCTGCTACGCGATACCACCGGTCCGGAAGCGTAATTGGTATATCTACCCTGGCATCGCCTAATTGTGCCGTGTCACCTACCCTAGCGAGCCTTATACGATTTTGGTTTTGTACCATACCTATGGAGTGCCCTCTGACGACGCCTAGTATGTGGAAGATTACAGTATTGTATAGACTATGGTAATATATTATGTGTTAAGGGGAATATTGGGTCACTCCTTAACGCTATTTTAAAGTAAGTTTATTTTAATATAAACACTATTATATAGCGAAATATTGCTACATGGTACATAGTTTAACGGATCCTTAGAGGAAGGGCGGTCCCAAGCATCATTTAAGTTATTTTCCTGTATATTACAATTCATTTGAATTAGCTTACACTGTATAAGTGTTTATGTCCTGACTCGAGTGCTTGTGTTTATTTTCTTACGCTCGGGTCAGCCTGAGTATTAGTTCGGACTTCTTTTCCTCGGAGCTAGGACTGCTGGAGATCACCTCATTGAGCTGCTGTCCTTTTTCTATTCAGTTCTTATCTTAGCTTATGAAATCAAGACAATTGAATACTGAGATTTTCTGTGGTTGTTTCAAACTATATTTGGTTTCAAAGCTATTTAATTTTGTACTTATTTTGAGACTATGTGATAGTGGCTTCATGAACCACTATTTTCTCTACTTCTGCTGTATTTCTTACTCTGTGTCTGTGACCTGTGATTATTTATTTACTGTATATTCTAAGATTTGCCAAATTTTATTTACAACGCGGTATTTTGAACAATTCAAGTCTGACATGTGCGGATGTGAATGCTTGAAAATACCGGGTCGTTACATATGAGATCACGTAGCTAAACATGGAATAGGTATTACCTTAAAAAAACAACATTCATACTTGAAAGAATGGACACAAATAATTAAACATAGTGAAGAGCACAAGTCTCTTCTTTATGCAATTAAAAAGAAATAATTCAAAAGTTTTAATCAAAAAGAGGAGAAGGAAATTTTCCAACAACGACTAGGAGGGTGTGCCCCCTTACCGAAAGTATATCTCTAGAAAGTGTAATTGAGAATTACGATGGCTCTTGGAAAATGTACAAGCCCGACCCCACCAACTTTACGATGGTTCATTGGTTTTAGTCTTTTTCGACAAAGGATATCAAAATGATAGTTGATAAGTCAACTATCGAAAACAAACTAGAACTACACCAAGGAAAACACTGAAGCCGGACAAGTTAGGACAATGTTACTTGCTATCTTGCCTCGTTAGCATTCTTAACTTTATGAATAGAAAGAGTTCAAATGCCCAAACAAGCAACAAAATTTTCTTGAATGGATGAAACAAAGGAGTTAGTAGAATCAATAATCAATAAATCAACTATCATGAATAAAAAAATGATAGTATATGAAAAGTAGATCTCTTACACTTATCACAACTCATCAATTCTGAACTGGCGCCATCCCGAGGAAATCAATAAAGCCTAACAAGCCAGGGCATTGTTGCTTCATACCTTGTCACGACAACATTCTTAACTTTAAGAATGTCACGAGTTCCTTCAATGTTTTGTGCTAAGTGTAACACTAAAAAATTTCAATAAATGAGTCAAAGTTTTTTAAAACATTTGACTCACACTTGTGCTTGATTGTCCCATCACAAATATTTGTAAAACACTATAAAAACACTCTTTAAAAATATCGTATTAAAGAGCTAATTATATTTTTGAGTGTATTAGAAAGAAGGGTCAGAAACAAATGTCACTAAAACATCGTTTACTATAATCCAAAACAATTTACACTTAGCTTTATTTTTAAACGTTCATCTTTAAAGATTTTATTATTTATAAACTACCATTTATGATTTCCAAACAACATTTATTAGCCTGATAGATAATAAATCAATTTAATATATCTTTATAAATTTAATATAATGTTAATCATCCTGAAAGATAATTAATTAAATTTATAATATTTTCATAAATTTAAAACAACATTAATTATCCTGAATCTTTTTATAAAATTAAAATAACATTAATTATCCCAAAAGATAAAAAAAAATCTAATATATAATCATTTTATAAATTTAAAACAACATTAATTATCTCAAAAGATAATAAATCAAATTTATAATCTTTTTATAAATTTAAAACAATATTTATCCTTTGTTTCAAAAGTCTCAAAAATACTTGAAAATATAGTTTAAACAACATTCAAAGTGCAAAAACATGACCAAACATTTATTTTGTAAAAATACAACTGCAAATTCAACACACAGGTTTAAAAAGATTATATTTCATAAGTGATAATATAGCGATAATCACTATAATGACACTAACGCTAACCAAACTATATGTCACAAATATTCCAACCAAACATCAATCTAAGTGACATAAGAGTACAAGTAGATCCACGTTGGCAAGAAATCCCTTAGGGTTTCTTTACAAATATCACCTATAAATCACACATATGTATGTGCATTCGAAAGTGTTCTTTAGCGGCCTGTTCCTACATATACACTTCGACTTCCTCTTGCTTTTGTTCCCTGCAAAACGATGGTTATTTACGACATCTGCTTCCAAGCAGGAATAAAATCCAAACAGACAATCAAACAACCATATATATACTATCATCGGAGCATCCAACAATAATCTTTAGCAACATAGATATCTATAGGTGAGTTAACACACCAAGATTCCATTGATGATGTTATGCATGCCAATTCGATCTAAAATCGAACGGCATTCGATTTTAGCTCAAACTTCTACTAGCTTCAAATTCAAAAAATCCAACTCCAGTGCATAAATAACATCGATACGAGTTCAACACAAAAAACTGCGTCCAAATCCAACCTCATATAAGTGAGATATCGATTTTATAAGATATTGATATTAAAATATAATAAATAATTACTTAATTAACATCATTAATCTAACCACCCACCTAAAGCTAATCTTTCCCACATCGATGCCACCTCATGCACATATGCACTCCCATATTGTGAAAAACTTCAAAGTGATACGGAGCATTGCTCCACCATTCAACGAACCGACTTCGCCATTGGCCTTCTCTCCGCGATCTCGATTCGCCTAACCCATCCACCTCGCCTCCGGCTTCCTAATTCTATCGCGACCCTGCCTCATTCATCTGCTACATCAAAAAGTCATATTTTCCATTCTAGCATCGCACACCACTAAAATTACACCGTCGAAGCTCCTCGACATTCGAGAAGAAATGCACACCTCGCCGAGGCTTGTCATCACCAAAATCAACCTCCACCTCAAACCCTTGTTCTACAGCAAATGGCCAAACCCAACTATTTAATGCCATACCCATCCAAAACACATATGGATTTGAAGATCTCGCCAAAACTAACTTAATGAATCTAATTCTATAATTTATTTTTAAGTAAATTTAATTTATTTTTGCTTTCAAAGAGAGGAGGCCAATTTTATTTCCTTGTACAGGCAAACAAAAAGAGAAAGAAAAGAGGGCAAATAAAAATGTGTATAAAAGTCTTAGCTTAGCGTTTAGTTTATTTTTTTGATTTCCAACACTTAGCTACATAGAATTTCATTTGCATGTGAACTGCGAACAACACGAACAAAAATACAATTGTGCACAACAGTGCGATGCATCATAAAAATATATTGGTTATCTCATTTTGTGAAATTTTATAAACACCAACGTTTGCCGAACGATGCATCAAATGATAATTTAAATATTTTCCAAATTAAAAATTATGGAATAATCCTATAAATTCATTTAAAAATAAGTCAATAAAAACAAAGTCATTTTATTAACAATTGATTTTCTTGTTATTTATTCGAACTATTTATTATTGTAAATAAATTTACCAAATGAGTTTACCATCATTATTTATTAGTTAAAACGAGCTAAATAAGGCAATTAAATCCATTTAATTAATACTTAATTCACAATTCAAATATTAAATAATCTCTGTATTTGAATATAAGTTATTTATAGTTTTCTGGGATGTTATACTATTTCTACGATAGTTATTTCTTCGAGTTCTATATATACATTTAAATCTCTCAATGGTAAACTAGTTATAGTGTATGGAATAAAGCATAGTAATAAGTGGTTGGGTTGAGCTTCGTATTTCATATGCTATTATAGTAACGACAGAAATAGTTTGAGCATACCATACATCAAGTTACGAAAAGCTATTTTTGAAAATACCAAATATTATTTATGAAAAAATAACTACTTACAATATTGATTGGAAACGGGTATAGTTTTATTTTGATATGAATATTATGAATATTCGTTATAAAATGAATATATAATAATGGTATCATAACAAAAGTGATGCATTAGAAAATAAAGAACTACTAAAATTATCTAAAATTATTTTGGAATTATAGACTAAGCCAAGGTTTTGTGAGATAATACTATAGTCATACGATTGTGATTTATATGGTACTGATGAATTATTTCTCAAAAAATTAAGGGAAAAGCACTCATTTAGTGGGAACAGCAAAAGAGTTGGCGAAATCTTTGGATTGATACATATAGATGTATATAGTCGAATGTCTAACGATACAAAAAATAGATCACTTGATTCGATTATATTATAGATAAATTTTCATAGAAGTGAACATGTGTATTTGATACACATGCAATGTATTTATGATAAATTCATTGAACGTATAAGGAAGTAAAAAAAATAACATGCAAAGAAATGAGTGAATTCGATCCAATTGGATAATTGAGTGCATTGGAAAGGGTTTCTAAGGTGCCTAAAATAAATAAGATTTAATCTCAAAAGTCACTCCTCCCTATGATACATAATGATGTATCGATAAGGAAAAATCAGACTTTGTTAGACAAAGTACAATTGATGATGAGTAAGTTGAGTTTACTATTTCAATAAGGTAGTAGTACTTAAGAGTAAGAATATAAGGTTAAAATTAATTTCGTTAAAAGCATAGTTTATGAGATCATATTAGATAAGAGTTGGTAAAAATTCCCTATATATCCAAGGTCAAGGAGTTGACAGGTTATGCGAGTTTATAAGCACGTAATACTTACTCGTAAGGGATCCTTTGTAGATAACCCAAAGGATTATGGTACTAACCAACATTGGTTGACAGCTTTTTATTATGAACAAAAATTAAATTCGAAACTGAATCAGTTTTATACATATATAAAGGCAGTTCATAAAATGTTTATGAATACTCATTCCATTATAGTGAGAAATAACTATTGCTTAAGAAATGTCAACTTCATGATGAAGGTATTTCATTTTGAAATTGTTGATAATAAATTGGATTTGGATAAGATCCAAAGATAAAATTGATTACATAAGATGGAATGAAATCAACTACTCCTAAAATAGACACAACACATTAAAATGTCTAATAGGGTGTGATGACCCACTTTTTCGAACAGGGACGATCAACCACACATGGTCCACTCAAATTGAAAGAAAAGACGGACAGTTAGGGAAAAGAAAGAAGAAAGAAGGAAGAAGAAGGAAAAGGGAAAGAAAACGAACAATATAGAATCTCAAAGCAGAATAATAATTTATAATATATAGTAAATCATTACACAAGAAGAAATGTAACATACATATATCAATCAAATTATACTAACCTACTTTAGCCTGGAAAATTATAACAACCTGTCCTCACAAATGCTGATAAATACAATAATGAATACAGCGGGAAAATAACCATGTACGTGAATATATCTCTGGCCATTACCTCGTCTCCTGAAGTTCCAAAGCATCCAAACTAAATCTTTAATATGCTCGGCCTGACCCGAGCATTGTCATAAAAATAACACCCGAGTCAGTCTACATAACCAGCGTGAGAAAAACACATCAACTAGAATTTTAAAGTTATAAAAAGCCTTTGAAATCAGAAGTATCTTGCAAGGCCATGCCGTACATGTGACGACTCGGAATTTTGGATATTTAAAATAGGAATATTTAATTGGTTTTAAATACTCAAAAGTGTAATTTTAACTTGAATTTCAATTATCACCATTTACTGGATAATTTAATTTTGAATTAAACTATTGGAAAATTGGGTAAAATATTGAATCTCCAGTTTTAAGCTTGTTAAAAATAATTTAAAGGCTTGTAAAATTTATATTGATAGTACTGAAGATAATAAAAGTGTTGAAATTGAATTTGGAAGTGTTTTGTTAAGTTTTAAAAAATTATATCATTTAAATTGATATTTAAAAATAGTCTTCCGAAGCACAGTCTCGGTATTCGACAAAACCAGTTTCATTGGATCCGTAATATTGTATTATTGTCGGATTTCAATTTTCGTAGTATTTGGAGTTGTCGTGGGAACGTACGATATATAAACGCGCTGAAATTTATATTGAAATTTAATTTAATAACTGGTACAAGAAGGCTATCTTCTCCATACGATCGAATTAGGGCTCGAAACTTTTTCCATTGCATTTAGAATATGGATATAACATTATAAACACCTAGTGGCACACCTCAGTAGGAGGTCGGGATTTTAAGCTACGTTAATCGAGATGATTTTAACTTAAAATTATAATTATATACGTTGATTGACCTATATCCTCATATCAGTCGCCCTCTCTCATTTCGAATCACTGTAGCAAAGCGTCTTCAACACGCAAAGGATTCTTTTCCTTCTTTAAAAAAATCACGTTATCTCCCCTGTTAACTTCAGTTCATTTTCAAGAGAAAGAAAAATCTCACAATTCAATTGAAGGCCGAGCAAAATCAAGCAATGGTCGAATTCGATCTAAATTAAGCTCGAGTTGCTCTCTCTCTCTCTCTCGATTCCACAATTCTAGGCATGAAATTCCAAATCGAATCGATTTATCTTCGAATCAAGATTTAGGCAGTGGCGATTTCATTCGTTCAAGGTGGAACAACCTCGAAGCGGCGGCCAATTTTTGGTGTTCAGTGAGGATCGACACGCTCGCACATACGCATTTAGGCCACGGCGAAGTCGGGGCAGCAGGACGTCGTGGCAGGGGGTCTGATCGAACCTAGGTGGTATGTGCATGTGGAGGGGATATCTCGAGCTCGCAAGCGACTACGCGATGGTGTTGAGAGGCTTGTCGAGCCGGGTTCGCGTTTTGCCCACAGGTACGAGATAATTTATTTATTTTTATTTTTATTAAAATTAATGTATACATATGTGTATATATATTAGGTAATGAATATAACAGTAAGGCATATAAATGCAGTTTTTCCAAATTTATATATTTAATCAGATTTTGAAAAAAATATGCAGTTTATCCACTTCATTTTAAATGTGATAATATATATATATATACACATGAATGTGTTACAGAAAATGAAAAAGAAAAAGGGATAGATATATACATATTTTAAAGTGCTGTAATTTTTTTAATATATATATATAAGGTTTTGAAAGGGAAAAAGGTAGGAGTTTCAAAATGCTGGAAGTTTATATAAAATCAGAGCTTTAAATCTATATAGATTATTTTGTAAAAATATATGTGGTTTCAAAAGAAAAGATAAAGAAATAAAGATCCATGGTTGAACCTACTATTTTAAAATAATGTGTTATTGGAAATTAATTTATTTAATTAACTTATATAATTATTTTAGTTACTTAAAATTATTTGTCAAAGGAAAATTTATTTAACTAAATTTAGTAAATAGCAATTGATCACTCAATTAGTTCGAATATTAATAAATCATATAATGTTTATTCAAGGTTAAATGGTAGAGAAGACAAGCCGGGTTGGGCTGGGTTGCAATTAAAATCAAAGGTGAGTTAATCTCACTCATCTGGTTATAAATTTAAATTTAAATGGTTAAATTTGAACAATTGGTTGATAGATTGATTTGATTGGATGTGTTATATTATATATATATAGTAATATATATATATAGTATATATTAGAATGATTGATTTCCCGCATTATATAGCGGATGAGACCCTATGCGCCGCATAATAGCGGATGATATTACATTTAAAACCCATATACCACAATATTCCACCTCGAAGTGGAATTGGTATTTTATATTATGCTAACGTTTGTGGATGCAAGGAAACGGGTTGGAGAGATCCAACTGAATTCCTCAAAATTATTTATATTGTTTAATATTCTCTGTTATGAATATTCGATATTCTATGATGAATATTATTGATAATTGGAATATTGAATGTTATAGTTTGCTTGAATATAATTCGGTACACTAGGTTATTAAAATATATAGAATTGGATTTTTGAAAAGAAAATAAAAGAGTGAATTTTTAAGAAAATAATTATGGAGAATTTAAATAAATTTAAGAATGAACTAGATAAGAATAATAGTGGTTTTAAAATTCTAATAAATAAATTCCGTATATGAAAAGGGGATTTCGAATAAACAGAAAGATAATGAATTTAAACTTCATTGTTATTATTTAAAAGAATAAAGCATTTATTTTGAATTTAAGATTTGAATTATTGAAATGAATAAAGAAGAAATTTGGAAAATCAGAAATTGGTAAATTTCAGTTAAAAGATTTAAAACCAAACCAAGACAAAAATAATAATAAAGTCTATAGTTAATGGATTTTGAAATGAATTGAGTAAGTAAAGAAATTTATTTCAAAATGGAGTAAATTAAAAATCAATTTTAAAATTTATTTAAACGGTTGAAGTTTGAACTTTAAAGGAGAAGTGGGACTTTGAAATTTATAAACTGGGTTTATAAAAGTAAAGTAATATATCAGTGGAATAAATTCATGATGGAAAGTTATTAAAGGAATGAGAATTTTTTTTTAAAAATAAATAGTGATTTATTTTTAAAGGATGTGAAGAGAAGCATATTTCCCCGAATAGCTAAGTACATTTCAAAGTAAATTTTTAAAAGTTTTAATGTCGTTTTAAAAAGCATGTTTTAGAAAATTTATTATTTCTAAATGTTTAAAATTTGAAGTAAGTATTTTCAAATCGATGATAGTAGTAATTGTTTGAAAGTGACTTGGTATTTGTTTTTAAAGAGAAAATCTAGTTTTATATTTTATAAAGTAGCCTTATTTTAAATATTCCCAAAGTATATACATATTTAATAAAGTATTGAAGTAGTTTTCAATTTAAATGTTAGACTATATTTTATAAATAAGTGTTTTAAAGCCATTTCAAAAATCTAAAGCTTTGTACTTGGTATTTTCAATGGAAATAAATATTTGGAAATTTATTCCATAAGAAGAGTGTGGGTTGAAAACTGTTTTCAAAAGGGTTGAAAATTGGAAATATATCTTGCGAAGATATTTTGAGGTTAATAAATAATTTGGAGAAATTATTTATGTTTTATGGATGTTTGTGAATGTTAATTGATAGTCAAATAACCGACTATCAATATTGGCCAATGCGTTGATCATTTCGAAGAGACCGGGATCGAGATTAATTTCTCGAAAACTACTTTGATCTGGTTTGTACGTTTTCGTGGAAAAATGAGTTCGGAGTCGAAGATGGAGCAGTGAAGTGCAAGGGCTAGTCACTACTAATCCTTAGGATGTTTCCAAAATGGATGTAGTCGGAATAGTGCCTTCGGTTTCGTTCGAACCTGGGACGGACTTATATGGATGAATGCTTTCAGAACATTATCACGTGGACGATGGGCATTCTAAGTGAAACGTTCTAAAATGGTAACACTTAGCCTCAAGCCTCATTAACCGAGAACGACTGAAAATTAGGGGTTATGCAGCAAGGCTAGGTGGGTAGCACCTATTTCAGGATGAGGTCATCCCTGTCTAGATGTCCCTTTTATTTCGGCTTAGTGGTGAGGTTATTGATCCCAATCGTGGGGTGTTCTTACTCGGGATTATCCAGTAAGGGGTAGTCCCAGTCTTGTGTTGTAGGGGATCCGGAGTGATCCTCAGTATGCTGATCTAGACCAGGTACCGTGACAAGTGGTACCCCAGTGCCTAGTCATTAGTTGGAAATCCATTCTCGCTACGCGCCTTTTACGAGTTTTGTTTGTATTACCCACTTTGTGGCTAGTAGCAGGAATTTAATGAATGTAATGGCTATTTTAATTAGTATTTGTATATAGACCCTATTATAATATCAGAGGATTTTATAAAAAATGTTTTAGCTATCGTAAGGTAAAAACCCGACATGTTTATTTGTGGCGTGGTCTTACGAGATGCTTTTGTTTTCAAAAGGATTTTGAAACTTTAATAATCAATTTGAGCGTGGTTTTCTCATGCTGGTATTCCAGACTGACTCGAGTGTTATTTAATTATAATGCTCGGGTCAGACCGAGTATTGTAGATTACAGGAAAGGATGCTGTGGAGCTCAGGAGACGAGCTGGATGGTGATACGTACTTCCGTATTTGTTTTACATATTCCGCTGTGTATTCGGGTTGTGAGGACAGATTATGATTACTGGCCAGTTGTGTGTTATGTATACTCTGATGATGTATGTATAAACAGATATAGTATTTTTTTTCGGTGTAAAGATCTGTGATTATCTATTATATTTTATTTCGCTGCAATGGTTAGATGCTGATGTTGTTTTCTGTCTTCTTCTTCTACCTCTTCTTCTTTAACCCAAATGGTTCGTATTTCCGTTCATCTTGAGTTGATTGATGTAGAATAGTGTTTACTTAAGGGGTACGGATTTGCGGGTCATTACATTTTGTATCAGAGCTTAGGTTGGTGATAACCTTGGCTCTGGTGGGAGTTACTCGTTGAAAATAGAGCCTGCAGTACTCTAGAATGAGTTTGAGCGTATTAATAGATATGAGCGTGTATTTGTTAGCGAATATAAATTGTTTTAATATTGTGTTAGCTTATTGGTTGAGTGGAATATGAATTCTGATCGAGTAAGTTGGCCGCAATTCGAGAAGAGTTTATAAACACGTGACACGATAAATTGACACGGTATTGTTTTAAAGGTGGGTGAACAAAATAATTTTGCCTAAAATATACTTTGAGATAAAAGAAATATTTTCTTAAATTGTTATATAACTTGGATGTTTGGATGGTAATATTTTGAACAAATAAGATTATAAAAATTGGAATGACTTGTATAATCAAATGGACAATTTGTATGAGCATAAATTATACAAATGAATTATAGTTAAAATTTGATTTGGCTTTCTCACTGGTTATTACACTTTGACCAATAGGATATGTCTACCAGGAAGAACTATAATCATTACTATTCCAGTCCCACAGTATTCAGGGGAGTAATGGCTCGGTTGCTAAGGTGCTTGCAAGCTTTGTTTCCTTACCTGTAGCCAGTATTTGAAAATTTAAAATCCCGGAGATTTTGGAAGTGTTTTTCGAAGTGTTTTGAAGATAAATAATAGCATTATTATTTTGGAGGTATTTCTGAAAGGAAATTATTTCAAACAAATTTTGGAAGGGATATAGCATTAAACTCACTTCAGTCGCTGGAAAATAACTTCGGTGATGACTACAACATCATCGATGTTTATTTTCGAGTTTCTAAGTGACAGATTGCTGCCAAATTTGATTTGTTCAGAAGAACAGTTTTTTTTGAAATTTCAAAGGAAATTTGTTGGGAATAAAAACCAGGATTGGTTCAAAATTTTGAGAAGTGTGATTCTGAGATAATGGTGATTTCAAAATGATTTGAAACCAAAAGCCAGGTGTTTAAAATCCTGATGAGATAAGTTATAAGCTTATAAATTGAGATGATTCTTGAATAAGGAAGGAAAATGTGAGCTTTGAATGTTGGAATTAAAATTTAAAGTGAAAAAATAAAAATGAAATTAAGTTGGATTGAGGAAGAAAATTGAATCGAAACAAATTAAATAAATCTGAGTTAAAATAGAATAGAAATGGAATAAAATTCAGTTGAGTTATAGGTGATATTGAATGGAATTAGATCCTTACTTAAATAAATAGAAATAAGTTGGATAAGAATTGGATTGAAATGACTGAATTAGGATAACTTATAAAAGAATTAAAAATCCATGGAATAAAAATATGCCTGGGTTATAAATAAGCGTAAATCTCGAGTTAAAAATAAAAGATGAATATAATCAAGCCTAGAATGAATGGAAATGTGTAAAATAATAAGTTGTGACTTATAAAATTGAAAAATAGAATAGAAAACCCAAAATAAATATTGTTTGATGTTTTGGAAAATGAAACAAAAATCCAAACTTGAATTATAAAATAAATTGAACTTAAGAAAACTAATGAAGAGATTTTGAGGTTAAAAATCAAGTATTGAATTATAAATAGGGGGAGAACTAAGTAAATAATAAATTAGTTAATGAAATAGGTAAATGGAACCTAATGTAGTTAAATAGAAGCTGGATTATAAGCTAATAATGAAGTTAGGAAATAAAACTCGGGTTATAAATCAAATTCGACTTGAATCGTTGGTGAAGTAAATATAATTGAAATGTTGCCAAATAAAAAGAAATTGGATTAAAGTAGGGATGGTGCAAATAAAACCCAGATGAGTGGGAATAAAATTTAAAATAGCCTTGTAATCAATTAAATGAATTGAATATGAAAATTTAAAATTTATAATAACTAATTAATAAATTTGTAGATTGAAATGAGATTTGATTGAAATAGAATCAAGTTAAATAGAAAAGGACGATTTATTGGCAAATATGGAATGAAACGTAAATAAAGGGATCGTGAATAAAATTGAAAAGGAATAAAATTGAAATAGAATGTGTCGAGCTAAATAAAATGGTTGTGAATGAATTAAAATAGAAGGAATTAAATAATCCGTTGAGTTGGAATCAATTTAAAATGGTTATAAGCTTAAGTAATTGTTATTTGCATGAATAACATCAAATTTGGACAGAAAATTAGTCATTTTATCGTAAACGAAAGTAAATGTATTAGCAGAGGTGAATAAAATTGGTTTTTAAATCAATTGGAATAATATGGGTTTGTTTAAAATAAAAAATGAATTCAATGTAAGAAAGTGGATTGTAACCATTTAATTGAATGAAGTTGTATACGAATTGGTTGTAAACAATTAAAATTAATGTCGGAACCCTATAAGTTGCTTATAAATATTGTTTAACCTCCATTGCTTATAGAAACTCACATGATTACTAGTTAAATATGTAAAATGTTGTTGAGTTACATGATTTTGGCACTTACATATTTAAATTGAGTAAGTACAGGTTCAGGGAAGCCGTTTGGTTGGATTAGGTCACGCAAAATGATAAAATAATAAGCCGCTTGCTTAAAAATGGTAAATAAAGGTACGCCTACGCAATAAAAATAGGAAATATGAACTGTTTTTGTTTTTCCGACCGGGTGGGTCAATGTATATATATTTATATCTTTTGTCAAATTGCAAAAGCTTCTCCGTACAAAGGATACTCTGTCAAAATTTTCTGAAAATTTGGGGAGCTAGAATTTTTTTTTTTTTGAAATTTTTTGGAAATTTTTTGTGAACAACAAAACGATTTCAAATTGGAGATTGAAATAAATTAGTGGATGAAACTAATTTAAATAATGGTATGAATCAGTTATAAAGAAGATAAAAATTCAATATTCAGATTGAAGATAAATTGAATTTATATGGAAATAGGAAAACTAATTTGAATAGAAGTAGATATGAAAACTTCTGTAAGGAAATGTACAAAATGATTTTAAAAGCTATGATTGGATCTATTTCAGAAGATAAATTTGAATTGCTCGACAAAAAGGTATGTTTTTAAATTTCTGTATGAAATTTGATTGGATTTTTTATCTAGCCACTTGGCCTTTTGTTTTCTTTTGGAATTTGGGAGCCCGTAGAGGCATTTTGTAGTTGTACCGAGCTAGCCGTGCAAAGGAGACGCTGGCGAAATTTTTCAAAAATTTAGAGAGTTAGAAAGTTTATGAGAAATTTTGAAATTTAAAAGTTGGTTTTAAATTATAATTTGAATGGTTGAATAAGCAAAGTTGTTTAGGAACTATAGAAACGTATTGAAAGTTAATAAGATGGATAGTGTGTCTTAATAAAGATTGTTGAGTTGTTGTTAAAATTTGTTTGGTTTTTGGAAAATAGTAATGGGTATTGGACCATTCTTCCTAACTGGTAATTTCTGGGACAAAATTCTTTTAAGGGGGGAGGAATGTGACGACCCGAAATTTTGGATATTTAAAACATGAATATTTAATTGGTTTTAAATATTCAAAAGAGTAGTTTTAACTTGAATTTCAGTTATCACCATTTACTGGATAAATTAATTTTGAATTAAACTATTGGAAAATTGGGTAAAATATTGAATCTCTAGTTTTAAGCTGGTTAAAAATAATTTAAAGGATTGTAAAATTTATATTGATAGTAATGAAGATAGTAAAAGTGTTGAAAATGAATTTGGAAGTGTTTTATTAATTTTTTAAAAATTATATCATTTAAATTGATATTTAAAATAGCCTTCTAAGGCACAATATCGGAATGCGACGAAACTAGTTCCATTGGATCCGTAATATTGTATTATTATTGGATTTCAATTTATAGCATTTGGAGTTGTCGTGGGAATGTACGATATATAAACGCGCTGAAATTTATATCGAAATTTAATTTAATAACTGGTCCAAAAAGGCTATCTTCTCCATACGATCGAACTAGGACTCGAAACTTTTTCCATTGCGTTCGAAATAGGGGTATAACATTATAAATGCCTAGCGGCACACCTCGGTAGGAGGTCGGGATATTAAGCTACGTTAATCGACATGATTTTAACTTAAAATTATAATTATATACATTGATTGACCTATATCCTCATATCAGCCGCCTTCTCTCATTTCGAATCACTGTAGCAAAGCGTCTTAAACATGCAAAGGATTCTTTTCCTTCTTTAAAAAAAATCACGTTATCTCCCTTTTAACTACAGTTCATTTTCAATAGAAAAAAAATATCACGATTCAATTGAAGGCCAAGCAAAATCAAGCAATGGCGAATTCGATTTACATTAAGCTCGAGTCGCTCTCTCTCTCGATTCCACAATTATAGGCACGAAATTCCAAATCGAATCGATTTATCTTCGAATCAAGATTTAGGCAGTGGCGATTTCATTCGTTCAAGATGTAACAACCTCGAAGTGGCGACCAATTTTTGGTGTTCCGTGAGAATCGACATGCTCGCTCATACGCATGGACGCCGCGGCGAAGGCGGGGCAACAGGACATCGTGGCAGGGGGTCTGATCGAACCTGGGTGGTACGTGCATGTGGATGGGAGATCTCGAGCTCGCAAGTGATTACGCATTGGCATTGAGAGGCTTGTCGATCCTGGGTTCGCGTTTTGCCAGTAAGGTATGAGATAATTTATTTATTTTTATTCTTATTAAAATTAATGTATATATATAAGTGTATATATATATTAGGTAATGAATATAACATTAAGGCATATAAATGCAGTTTTTCCATATTTATATATATAATCAGATTTTGAAAAAAATATGCAGTTTATCCACTTCAAGTTAAATGTGATAATATATATATATATACATGAATGTATTACAGAAAATGAAAAAGAAAAAGGGATAGATATATGCATATTTAGAGTGCTATAATTTTTTTAATATATATATATATATATATATATATATATATATATATAAGGTTTTGAACTGAAAAAAGGCAGGAGTTTCAAAATGCTGGAAGTTTATATAAAATCAGATCTTTAAATCTATATAGATTATTTTGTGAAAATATATGTGGTTTCAAAAAAAGATAAAGGAATAAAGATCTATGGTTGAACTTGCTATTTTAAAATAATGTGTTATTGGAAATTAATTTATTTAATTAACTTATATAATTATTTTAGTTACTTAAAATTATTTACCAAAGGAAAATTTGTTTAGTTAAATTTAGTAAATAGCAATTATCACTCGATTAGTTCGAATATTAATAAATCATATAATGTTTATTCAAGGTTTAAATCGTAGAGAAGACAAGCCGGGTTGGGCTGGGTTGCAATTAGAATCAAAGGTGAGTTAATATCACTCATCTAGTTATAAATTAAAATTTAAATGGTTAAATTTAAACAATTGGTTGATTGATTGATTTGATTGGATGCGCTATACTATACTATATATATATAGTACATATTGGAATGATTGATTTCCCACATTATATAGCGGATGAGACCCTATGCGCCGCATAATAGCGGATGATGTTATATTTAAAACCCATATACCGGGATATTCCACCTCGAAGTGGAATTGGTATTTTTATATTGTGCTAACGTCTGTGGATGCAGGGAAATAGGTTGGAGGGATCCAACTGGATTCCTCAAAATTATTTATATTTTTTAATATTCTCTTTTATGAATATTCGATATTCTGTGACGAATATAATTGATAATTGGAATATTGAATGCTATCATTTGCTTGAATATATTTCGATACACTAGGTTATTAAAATATATAGAATTGGATTTTTGAAAAGAAAATAAAAGAGTGAATTTTTAAGAAAATAATTATAGAGAATTTAAATAAATTTAAGAATGAAATGGATAAGAATAATAGTGGTTTTAAAATTCTAAAAAATAAATTCCGTATATGAAAAGGGGATTTTGAATAAACAGGAAGATGATGAATTTCAAACTTCAGTGATTTAAAAGAATAAAGCATTTATTTTAAATTCAAGATTTAAATTATTAAAAAGAATAAAGAATAAATTTGGAAAATCTAAAATTGGTAAATTTCAATTAAAAGATTTAAAATCAAACCAAAACAAAAATAATAATAAAGTTTATATATAATTAATGGATTTTGAAATGATTGAGTAAGTAAAGAAATTTATTTCAAAATGGAGTAAATTTGAAATCAATTTGAAATTTTATTTAAGTGGTTGAAGTTGGAACTTTAAAGGAGAAGTGGGACTTTGAAATTTATAAACTGGGTTTATAAAAGTAAAGTAATATATCAGTGGGTATTTGGGGGACTAAATTCACGATGGAAAGTTATTAAAGGAATGAGAAATTTTGTTTAAAAATAAATAGTGTTTTATTTTTAAAGGATGTGAAGAGAAGTATATTTCCCCGAACAGCTAAGTACGTTTCATAGTAAATTTTTAAAAGTTTTAAGGTCGTTTTAAAAAGCATGTTTTTAGAAAATTTATTATTTCTAAATGTTTAAAATTTAAAGTAAGTATTTTTCAAATCTATGATAGTAGTAATTATTTGAAAGTGACTTGGTATTTGTTTTTAAAGAGAAAATCTAGTTTTATATTTTATAAAGTGGCCTTATTTTAAATATTCCTAAAGTGTGTATATATATATATATATAATAAAGTATTGAAGTATTTACCAATTTAAATGTTAGAGTATATTTTATAAATAAGTGTTTTAAAGTTATTTCAAAAATCTAAAGCTTTGTACTTGGTATTTTCGGTGGAAATAAATATTCGTAAATTTATTCCATAAGAAGAGTATGGGCTGAAAACTGTTTTCAAAAGGGTTGAAAATTGGAAATATATCTTGCGAGGATATTTTGAGGTTAATAAATAATTTGGAGAATTATTTATGTTTGATGGATGTTTCTGAATGTTAATTGATAGTTAAATAATGGACTATCAATATTGGTCAATGCGCTGATCGT
Organism: Allium cepa; assembly: GCA_030765085.1. Classification (NCBI taxonomy): domain Eukaryota; kingdom Viridiplantae; phylum Streptophyta; class Magnoliopsida; order Asparagales; family Amaryllidaceae; genus Allium; species Allium cepa. The sequence goes on from CM060946.1 coordinate 41,927,252, forward strand.
TTCGAAGAGACCGGGATCGAGATTAATTTCTCGAAAACCACTTCGATCCGGTTTGTACTTTTTCGTGGAAAAACGAGTTCGATATCAAAGATGGAGCAGCAAAGTGCAAGGGCTAGTCGCTACTAATCCTGAGGATGTTTCCAAAATGGATGTAGTAGGAATAGTGCCTTCGGTTCCGTTCGAACCCAGGATAGACTTGTATGGATGAATGCTTTCAGAACATCGTCAGGTGGACGATAGGCACTCTAAGTGAAACGTTCTAAAAAGGTAACGCTTAGCCTCAAGCCTCATCAACCGATAATGATTCAAAATCAAGGGTTATGCAGCAAGGCTAGGTGGGTAGCATCCATTTCAGGGTGAGGTCATCCCTGTCTAGATGTCCCTTTTATTTCGGCTTAGTGGTGCGGTTGCTGATCCCAACCGTGGGGTGATCTTACTCGTGATTATCCAGTAAGGGGTAGTCCCGGTCTTGTGTTGCAGGGGGTCGGGAGTGATCATCGGCATGCTGATCTAGACCAGGTACCTTGACAGGTGGTACCCCAGTGCCTAGTCATTAGTTGGAAATCCATTCTCCCTACGCGCCTTTTACGAGTTTTGTTTGTATTACCACTTTGTGGCTAGTAGCTGGAATTTGATGAGTGTAACAATTTCGGCTATTTTAATAAGTATTTGTATATAGACCCTATTATAATATCAGAGGATTTTATAAAAAATGCTTTAGCTATCGTAAGGTAAAAACCCGACATGTTTATTTGTGGCGTGGTCTTACGACATGCTTTTGTTTTCAAAAGGATTTTGAAACTTTAATAATCAATTTGAGTGTGGTTTTCTCACGTGGTATTCTAGACTGACTCAGGTGTTATTTAATTGTAATGCTCGGGTCAGAACGAGTATTGTAGATTACAGGAAAGGATGCTGTGGAGCTTAGGAGACGAGCTGGATGGCGATACGTACTTCCGTATTTGTGTTACATATTCCGCTGTGTATTCAGATTGTGAGGACAGATTATGATTATTGGCCAGTTGTGTGTTATATATACTCTGATGATGTATGTCTAAACAGATATAATATTTGTTTTTGGTGTAAAGATCTGTGATTATCTATTATATTTTATTCTGATGCGATGGTTATATTCTGATGTTTTTTTCTGTCTTCTTCTTCTACCTCTTCTTCTTTAACCCAAATGGTTCGTATTTCCGTTCATCTTGAGTTGATTGATGTAGAATAGTGTTGACTCAAGGGGTACGGATTTACGGGTCATTACAGTACATAAATACGGACGGTTTTTAGATTATGATAACCAAAACATTTCCTATAGAAAATCGATTGGTATAGTAATAATGTTCTAGGGGTCAAAGTAAAATATGAATATAGTTGGAATGCTTGCATCTCATGTTTCAGCACATCTGGGCACAACAAAGTCCGTACTACGCTTATTGGAGAATGGATTCTATATAATGACCGAGCTACTGGGGCACCATCCGTCACAGTGCATTTTTAGATAAAATAACATTGAGGACCTCTACGGGTTCCCATGCGAAGACAAAATCGGCCTGCCACTTGACTTTTAGTACCGAATATGATTGCCCCTCCATTAATGTGCCCAAAGCACAAAAATAAGAGATAATATTAACTCTAGATAGGGATGACCATACCCCACTTGGCAGTGACCCACTTAGCCCTGCTGCATTTCCCTTGTTTTACTCGTTCCTAGTTGATGAGGCTTGAGGCTACGTTTATCTTTCATATAGCACTTCCCACTTGAAATTCTAATACCACCCTCCAAGTAACAGTGCAATGCAAACATTCATCCATACAAGTTCATTATGGGACTGAACCGAACACTTGAGAGCTCCATCTTTAATTCTGTCATCTTTAAGATGTCTTCACTTCGAAACGCTTGACTTGGATCAAAGTGGTTTTCAGATAACATATCCAGTCCCGGTCTCTTCGAAATAACTTTCAATAGTTTTTGATAAACATACCCCGGTTCTTTAGGAAATAAATAGCCAAAGATAATAGCGAAGATCACCGCCTAACCGTTAGTGGATGGATTTCTTTATCATTTTTCCTAAGAGAACAAAACGAGATTTATACGCACAGTACAACATCATCGGAGATGAATGTGCCATATAACTCACGCGTTTCTCCTAGACATTTCCAAAGTTTACTTTTGGGTCCATATTTGATGGTTGATTATTTAACTATCAATAAACAAACATCAAAGTTATGGATTTAATTTTGTAGGAAAACCAGCATTGATTAAGCACATAAGAAACCACTAACCTCTTTAATTAATCCTTTCCTTAATTAAAATTACTTTACAAATAATAGTATAAAAATACTTTCACAAAGATATATCCACAAATCCCTATATTTTCAATACTATGAAAAATATACATATACTTATCTCAATGGTACAATATATTCACAAAACGGAGGAAGATTTCCTTTTATAATTAATTCTAAAATCATAGAAAAATTCCTTTTAAATCTCTAAGTAACATTTATAAACGTTTTTATAAATCGTGAAAATAATTTATAATCTCTTTTATAAATTTCAATCATTTATAAATTCTTTTTATGCATTTCTAAAAATCCTTTACAAACTCATTGTAAATCCATAAACTATTTACAAAACTTCTTATATAAATCTATAAACCCATTTATAAAGTCCCCTTATAAATATCTAAGAACAATTATTAACTCTTTTAATAAACCTACAAAAACCATTTATAAAACCGTTTTATAAATTAGAAACCATTCATGAACTCTATTTATAAATCTCAAAATCATTAATAAATAAATAATAATCATTTACCTCAAAACACTTATATAATAATAATTACTAACAATAAAAGTTACAAATAAATAATTATTATTAACTTAAAAACATCTTAAAAATAATAATTACTAATTTCAAAACAATAGTAATTAATCTTCACCATTATTATAAATAATAATAATTATTAGTACATTCTCATTAATTTTAAACCATATTAATTATCCAAGTAATTAACTTCTCAAAATATTAAAATATTGATAAATAACTTTTAAAACAATATTAGATATAAATAAAAAATATTTTAAACAACATTATATATAATTATATACCCTTTAAAACAATATTAAATATAATAATAAATTTGTTATAAAACAAATTCATTATAAAAATAAATTTAACTTTGGAACAATGTATAAATGAACTTTAGAAACAATATATTATTATAATAAATTAAATTTTAAACCATAATATTATAATAATAAATTACTCTAAAACCCATGTAAATTGAAGTTGATTTGAATACTGAACTTTTTGGATTGGAAAAGAGGCTTAGCAATCACTATGGCACTTAAATATGCTACAATTTTATTTTAATTAACTAACTCGATTAATTACTGTTATTAACATCAATCATGGGTTAACACATCACTTAGCAAACGTTGTTAATGATTTTCTACCACTATAGGTTTTATGTTAAACATATACAATGTCACATTCAATTAGGACAACTAATTAGGTTTTTGATATTTAATAATCATATAACAGGGTTATTATTGAAATTAAATTAACAATGGTGAGGATCCTGTTGGATCTCTCCAACCTGTCCCACTGCATCACAACTCATATATGTCAACATATACATAAATAAAATTCAACAATGGTGTGGAAACATGTTGGATCCCTCCAACCTGTCCCGCTGCAATTGATTTCATATATTTATCGTTTTCAAAAGCGATAATCCATCAAAACCAAATGATCAACATAAAAACATCCAACGCTCAACCACTAAAATTTTATCGATTGTGTAAAATTACTTGTTAACCAAAATGGTGAGTTTAACTCACCATTACTTCAATTGTCGCCGAGGTGCTCAGGTCCCATCTGAATTTGAATGACATTCGAATTCAACGTTAAAATTCCACAAACTCCAATCTCTACCAAACCAATTCTATCACGTAGTATTTGTCAATATGAGTCTAACGTGATTAACCACGTTTGACTTGGACCTAACATGAATAAGTTATCACATTTATCAGAATTTGAATTAACTAATATCATTAACTTTCTTAATTACAAAATTAGTTTTTAAATTAACCTTAATTACGTCTTTCCCTCTCCTAATTGGTTGCTCATGGATAGAACGACCTAGGCACATGACATCTCCATCTTTCGCCTTGCCACCGTTTTGTTCGTCCATCGCCACACCTTGCATCATCACCGTAAACGTCCTAGCCTTCGATCATCTCATCACCACTAGCACCGACCCCCATAGCCATCTACGATGTTGTCACGAGCCCATTAGAATGTTCTCGATTCTAGTCAAACCCCAATATATCTACCAACGATCAACCATAGGTCACCATATTTAAACTATAGCTAGCTCTAGTCGTCCCCCACAAATTCCCTTCAGACCCCATCACCAAATGATGAGACAAATCATGGAATAATCCATAAAACATTATGCCATTCATCGATGAACTACGGCCACCACAAGATGATCTAACACATCTCAACCGTTGATTTCACTCGTCTCATCGAGCTCTACAATTTAGTAGTTGGAAACGTGGCCTAAAAGTGCCCGGATTGATCTCGGTAATTGTGGAACGTTGGATGAGGCTACGTTTGGTTTGAAAATTTTGAAACTAAAATCTCTTGTTGCTGCAGTGCTTTTAGATAGGAAAGATGGTCATGGGTTGATATTGAGAAGGTATGGCTGAAGTATGGAGTAAATAGAGTGGAGTATGGCATGAGTAGGGTATGGTATAGGAGAGTATACATTAATTTATTCAAAAATATGTATTTCTTATATGTCTGAAAATCTTAAACTCGAAATGAGGCATGCTCATTAGTATTTTACATATAATACCCCTACTTCGAACACAATGGAACAATTATTGAGACCTAATTCGACCATATGTAGAAGTTAGCATTTCGAAAGAAAATTACATTAATTTAATTCCTACAATAAATTTCTATGTTTTCGAGCTTGCACGATCACACAGTATGTCCAATTGTCATAAAATTCGATGGCATATAATAGTTTATTATTACGGATCCAATGACATTAGTTTCATCAAAATCCAAGATAGTGCCTAGAAGTCTATTTTCACACGTTAATTAAAACGAATTATTATCAAAAACCAAATTAATCGCCTTTAAATCCAAATTAAAAGTTTATTATTACCATTCTTATTCAATAGAATTTAAATAATGTTTGAAATCATTTTATTCCAAATTAAAATCCAGGATTCAATTATTTAAACAATTCCAATTATTAAATTCAACAATTTAATTTTCAAATAAATTGCTATATTTGAAATTCAAGTTATTTAACTTATAAAATTAACTTTTCAATATTCTAAACCAATTAAATATTCCAAACTCAAATGACTAAAATTCTTGGTCGTTGCATTCTTCCCCCTTTAAAAGAATTTCATGTTCAAAATTACCAAGTAAGAAAAATGCACAAACCCGTTTACATTTCAAAAATCAATTAGTTGTAATAGATTTCTGTAACGACCCGTAATTTTCGATAATAAAAAATAGTTAAACTAATAAGGTTTTGTGATTTAAAGTTGCAAGAAATAAAACTTTGTGATTTAATAATAAGAATATAACTGGAATAAAATGAAATAGTATTAATTTAAGGTAATTAATAACTTCTTTAAATGTAATTCCAATTTTAGTTGAAATGAAAAAAAATTATAACCGTTATAGATTGTAAATAAACTGCAATGATGTGTGTACTAATTGATAAATTGGATAAAAGGGTGTAGTTGATAATTTAAATATGTATAAATTAATGAAATAGTATGTAGTTAATTGTTCCAAACATAAGTTGTGCCTAATTTTGTTAATACCTCAATTATTGATTTTGATGATAACAACCATAACCAATCACATAAAATCATATACGATCGCATAAAATATATATACTAATATTTTATCATGTTATATAGTGCATAATGCAGAATATTATATAGGCGTTGATTCAAAGATAGTATAGTACAAAGACTCAAAAGATAGACATGAAGACTCATGACTACAAAGACCTAGATATGAAGATCTCAAGATTATAATTTAGTGTATAGAGTCATAGCTTATATTGTTAAAGTCTTTGTAGCAGTCTTTTATCTCTATCTCTTATTTTCTATCTTTTATATATTTAAATAAAATAATTTTTCAAAACATATTTCAAAAGATTTCGTAAAAGTTTTCAAAATTCAAAATTCAAAATTCTTCTAAATATATTCAAACTATTTTACAAAGTATAGGAATTTTCAAAACATTTTAAAAGAAAAAAGTTTTCAAAATATACATGCATATGTCGATATATAGGCAGACGGTATGTCGACATACATGCCATCAATTGGTTTTTCTAATTTTGAAATGAAGCGTCTATTTGTCGCAACACTTCACGAACGGACATGCCTATTGATTTACTACATAAAGGGGAGTTCAAACAAATTTTTTGATAAATAATTACTTATTATGTTCTCTCTTTTTACTCTCTTGATAACTCAATTGAATATATAATCTATTCTCTTCAAAATCCTTTAGAATTAATTCATACTTCATTATACTGATTCAATACTACTTTCTTATTGTTTTGGAAATATCTACTCTCAATTCAAAGACCAAAGTGATTTCCAAGAGGCTATAGGATCCATTGTATCCAAAGTTCAAGAAAATGTCTTTTAAAAAACAATCAACTCTATTTATATTTGCTTTGGGTGTGCTTGTAGCCCGTTCAAATCGAGTGGGTGTGCTTTAGCCTAGAAATCTAGTGTGTACGTGTGCTTATAGCATGTTCAAATCAAATGAGTCTACCCTGAGCTCGAATTCAAGAGGACGTATCTCGTTGCCTCGAAATCAGAATTCTATTTGGATTTGCCTTCTGCCCAATTAAAGATTGGAATTTGAAAAGAATTATGTAAAAGCAATTGTATGGGACTGGATGTAGGAGAAATCCAAATCAGTATAAAATCCCTGATATTGTCTCTTTAGCATTTTACTTTGTTTTACTGCTTTTATTTTTATCTGTGATCACATCTGTGACTATTTGATAGTATAATTCTATGTACTTAATCAACGATTTAATATTTAACTTGAAAGATATTTAAAAAGATTTACATAAGCTAGAAAAGACCATTCACCTGCCCTCTATTGTTTAATTAGCCTTAATATCCATAATTCCACAACTTACAAATTCAACCAATAGGCTATGTACATCTCCTTGAATAATGCCATAATAAAAGCAATGCACATATATGTAAATGAATAAATTTATAACAGACACGAGGCGATTCCAAATGTCGAGACTCCCATAATATTGTTATATGATAACAATATCATGATATAGATCATGAAAAATCCTAGAGTTCGTCGGGAGTTGAAAAATATGCTCCAAAAAGTTCCAGGTGATAAAAGCAGTTTATCAGCATCGAAGAGAGTTAATTGACGGAGTAGTTAACACAAAAATGCCCTATGGGCAATTATGTAATTTGTTATATATATATATATATATATCTAAATCTTTAAACGAATTTATCCATAATAAAGGTATTTGACTTCTGTTATATATATTATTATATAGTGATATAATTAACACAGAAATTAGTTTAAAGTACATAAATAAGAAAACCCTTAAATGATATATTATATGATTGTAGTTACAAATAGTTAAAATGGTGCATAATTCATTGGAATATTAGATAATATTTTCTTTTAAATATTTATTCGTCAAGGCGTTTTGAGAAATGATATCAATACATCCGTTGAGACTAAAGTACATAATGCTCTCTAAATTGGGTAGTGTGTTACTAAGGCTATTAGGGGCACTAAGGGTTACGTAATAATAGTTATTGGATAACTATGGAATAACTCGCTGAGAGTTTCATGTTGGTTATTATCCCTAAATATACTGGTATGGTTAATACTAAATGATATCATTAAAGCAAGGAAATTTTTTATGGACTAACTAAGTTAAAAAAAGGATGACATTGGAATTTTGCCCAAAACCAAATTCCATTAATCCTGAAGAGATATAGTGTTAGCAAAGAGAATTTGCACAAATAACTATTACTAAATGGTACCACTTATGAAATTATATAATAAAATTTTACTAATATGGTCTGTAAACGATGAATTCAGCCAAATTTTCACACCATTAGTTAAGGTGATGTGTGAACGTTAATATTTAAGTTGATTGATACTAATTAATGACTGAATTCACACCTCAATGTCACATAGTTGTACATTTGAATTCTTTGAAAACCCTTATTTATCAACGATCACTAGCTAAAGTGGTTAAAGGTATGACATTACAAACAATGTTCTAGAGGTCATGGGTTCAAGCCCTTGAGACATAATAACGCGTGCTTTGATTTAATAAAGTATCACTCTTATTATCAATTTTTTTATAAAATGCTATAAATTAATTAAATTAATTAATATTTGATAAATATTAATCATCACTTAATTTATTTGATGTTTGTGAGTTGTTTGTAATTATTTGATGCACATATAAAAGTAATGTTTGCACAAATCGATATACGAAATTAGTATAATTTCAAAAAGAGTTTAAATGGAAGGTAATTACTAAAATAGATTTTGGTAATTTTGCACTATGAATGGCCATCTATGGCTAGCCATACAAGGTGTGACGCCCCACCTCTATACTCACGCTAGCCAAGGACACTACGGAGTAATGCCATCAACTAGCACGAAGAATAAGGCTGTTGAGGAGCAACCATCCGTGTAATTGCTTTGTGCGAGCACCGATATGTCAGATAGTATAACATAATCCGACATACCGATACAAATTCAAAGATACTACACAGTGGCTATGTGGTCTTTGGAAACTAATATAGAAATAAACATAACATAAATTAGTCACAGATATTCATATCACAAAGGCGGAAATAAATATGAATATTACACGTAGAAGCGTACATCAGAGTAGTGGTCATACAAGATCCACAATATCACAAAAGAATACAAACAAGTGCAAGATAAAAGAATAAGTATACATTGAGGAGACTCTATCCCGAATGTATAAAATGACAATCTAAAGTAGTTAGCCAAAAGTTAGACAATGTTCCCAGAAGAGGAGTCAAGTAGAAGCACCTGTAATATCTCAGTCTGACCCGGGTATTATTTAATAAGAAAATAATAAATGCATTAGTCTAGCTATAAATATCAGATAAGAAGAGATAAAATAAGAGATATGACAAAAATGTATGATGATAATAATGCCATACTACGAAAATTATACATTTGAAAATCAACCAAAAATCATACAATATCACAAGAACCTTCTCAAAGATAAAAAAGAAATCATATTCTTTATTTTTATTCACTAAGTCACAAATGTTGGCAAACGTCTCAACGCCAATCGTAAAAGTTGTTGAAACACAAATTCACCAATGCACAAATATTGATAAAACTCATCAACGTAAATCACTAAAATTGGTGAGACACAAATTCAAGAAATCATCAATTAGAAATCCAGAAATCACAAATGAGGGAGGCTTATCACAAAACGGAAGCCTAAAAACTCATCAACATGTGCATCACAAACGGAATGCAATTCCATGCTCGTTAATCATAAAATTTGAGCCGAAGCTCCATAAAACGGCCCGAAGACCTTTGATCCGAAGCTCCACAAAACGGTTCGAAGACCTTTGAGTCGAAGCTCCACAAAACAGTCTGAAGGCCTTTGAGCCAAAGATCCACAAAACGGTCCGAACACCATGAGTCGCTACCCCACAAAATTGAGTCGAAGCTCCACCAAAGGATCTTCATAGATCCACAAGTGTAAATTACATTAAGTTAGTAAATAAATGGGTCAGGCTTCATGTCCCATAACCACTGGCTTAACTTAATTATTTACGAACAAATTGTAGACTTCCATTCTAAATAAGTGTAAATTACACTAAGCTAGTAAATATATGAGTTTAGCTCCATGTTTCATAACCACTACTTAACTTAAATATTTACGAATAGATTGTAGATTTCTACTCGAAAGTTGTCACAAGAGTTCAATCGAGCAAGTCCAAGAATTAACCTACAAAGTAAACGCAAGCATTTCATACCACTTGTTTTGCTAAGCCATTTAATTAGATTTCTCATACGAATGAGGTAAAGGTTTGTAAATACTAGTAGGTTGGAAAAAGATTTTATAAATGAGCTTAATATTGAAAATAGTGTTGAAATCGTTTTGATGAAAGAGTTTTGATATTTACTACTAGTATATAAATCTTTGTATTTTAAAGTGACAAACCACAAAAATGATTGTAAAAACAACCAGTCACCAAAAATTTCACATACGAAGACGTGAATCAAATCCATAGAAATCGATACTGAATCCATCAAATTGGATATTCTCAAAAATCCCAAAAAGAAGTCATCAAAGTCGATAATAAATGATAATGACAAATCAGATCAACAAAAATCGACTAAAATTGGAAATCTACTCAAAAACAGCCAAAATAGGCAAATTAAACAGTTCCGGACGTCTGGTAGGTGTTTCTAAACATCTGGCCCTAGGTTCTGAAAGTATATGTGTTTTTCTCCCTTTTATTTTTAATTCCTGGGCCATTTCAGACATCCAAAATTTTCAACCAGACGTCTGAATTTGCTTTCAGACGTTTGGATTTTGTTTCAGAAGTCTGGATTTTGTCTCTGCCTTTTCCAGAACCCTTTCCAGACGTTTGGATTTTTCAACCAGACGTTTGGATTTGGTTTTAGACGTTTGAAATTAATTTCCGACATCTAAAATTTTCTGCTAGGCAAAAAAACAGCCTAGAGAAAAAAATGAAAAATCCAAACCGAAATGCGATCGAACGAGCGATGGATGCTAAGGATTTATGGCAATCGGCAACCCAGCACTATAGGCTCTTCGATACACCACAAATAACATGTTCAAACATCCAAGATAGGATCTTTAAAGATTTTGACTTCAAAACACCAAAATTGGAAATTTCACCAAATCAATTCAAATCAAAAGCAAATGGACATGAATAGATGTTAGGAATTCATACCTAACAACAATGAAAGTTATAGACATAGATGTGAGTTAAAAAAACTCGTCTTTAAACGCAAAAACAATGAAGGAGAAGCTTTTAAAACTAGGCAAGATAAACTACTCTTCAATCTCAACTCAAGAAGCTTCAACCTAAGCTCATAAGAAAATATTTCCTAAGTTAGGATTTAGGAATTTCTGAAAATGGAAGAAGGATTGAGATGGAGAAGATGGACAGGATGCTTACCTAAGCTTCTCTTGGATTTTGGACTTGAATTTGAGTTTCCTAATCAAAGCTAGGTTTTAGGAATTTCTATTTTCTTTTCTCTTCCTTCATTTTTACAAAAGCTTGAAGTGTTAGGAAATAATAGAATGAATGAAGAGGAGAGGGGGTGGAGTTAGGATATAAGATGAGTTGGGTTAGTGGGTTGAAACCCAAACCCAAACCCAAAGCCCTAAGTGAAAAGGTCGAAATTCTAGCTAACTCCAAACATATCGATGTTTATACTTAAAAAGGTCGCAAACGACATTTTGATCTCAATGTAAGTAGTCTTGAGTTCTAATTCGACTGTTTGCATAATGTAGCTGACTAAAATCCGACTAATGATGCTATATTTAAATAAAATATTTAAATATACATCCGTAAAATATGCGGGTTGCTACAGACTTCCCTCCTTAAAGAAATTGTGTCCTCGCAATATTTAAGAAGAAAATAAAGAGTAACAACCATAAAAGCATATCAACACAAAAGAAATTTGAAGTAAGAAGTTCACCTCTAAGAGCACGAGAGAGTAAGTCTGGATGTGCTCGCTCGATGAATTCTTAGAGAAATCCTTAGGATTTGAGGACCATTGAACTTTCACAAGCGGGACATCTTTATTTCGAAGGCGTTTAACCTCCGAAGCAATGATACGAATAAGATGTTGCTCATTAGTCAAACTAGACAAAACTTTAATTTCTTCCACCACACCGGACTCAAGAATAGAATCTTAATCTCGAAGGCATTTCCATAATTTAGAGACGTGAAAAACGTCATGAATAGCATAGAACTGAGTCGGTAATAAAAGGCGATAAGCCACGAAACCAACGCGTTCGGTGATGGGAAATGGGCCAATATATCGAGGTGCTATTTTTCTCGATCGACTGAAACGCACAACACCCTTCATAGGTGAAACACGAATAAACACAAAATCTCCCACAAAAAATTCTAACTTCCTTCTTCGGTTATCGGCATCCGATTTTTGCCTACTTTGAGGTTCTTTCATTCTATGACGAATATGGCCCATCTTTTCTGTGGAATCATGAATAAAATCTAGACCTAAAACCAGCTTCTCACCGGCCTCAAGCCAACAAGAAGGAGATCGGCATGGCCATCCGTAGAGTGCCTCAAAAGGTACCATACCAATACAAGATTGGAAGCTATTATTATATGAAAACTCAACAAGAGAAATATGGTCTTCCCAACTTCCACCAAAATCAAGAACACATGAACAAAGAAGATCTTCAAGAGTTTGATTCACACGCTTGGTTTGTGCATCGGATTAAGGATGATAAGCGGTGCTAAAATTAAGCTTCGTTCCCAAAGCTTTTTTTGAAGACTCTTCTAAAATCCACTATTAAATAATGGATCATAATCACTAACAATAGAAGTAGGAACTCCATGCAATTTAACAATTTCTTTAACATAGAGTTTGGCCAAAAGAGGTACGATCCGATTGGACCGAATGGGAATGAAATGGGCGGATTTTGTAAGTCTATCAACTATTACCCATAGGCTATCATGGCCCAAACACAAGAACGGGGAAGTTCGTCAATAAAGCCATGGAGACTTGATCCCACTTTCAAATTGGAATGTCCAAAGGTTGCAATAACCCACCGGGCCTTTGATGCTCGGCTCTAACGAGTTGGCAAGTCATGCAACACTTAACAAAGTTAGCAATTTCAGATTTCATCCCATCCCAATAATAGAGTCGCTTCATATCCACGTACATTTTTCTACTATCGCGATGAATGGTAAATTTAAAACGATGAGAATCTTCCAAAATGTCTTTACAAAGATCACTAATATTTGGCACGATAAGTCTACCAAATTTTCGAATGCCGCCATGAGAATCGATATCAAAGTCTTTCAAACCTTCAATATCAATTTTATCCCTACAAATTTGGCTAAGAAGAGCCAATTTCGGATCTAGCTTTTGAGCATCAAAAATGCAGTCTAAAAGAGATGGATGATCCTCAAGGCTGCATAGGACAAGAGATGAACATAAATCAGATTCACGATCTCGAATCTCACAAGTTGATAAAATCTTGAGATCCTTCCATTCAGATATCATCATGGAAACAACCACTTATTGCTTATGGCTAAGTGCATCGGCAATAAGATTTCCCCTTCCGGGAGTACAAAGAATATCAAGATCACAAGATACAAGGAACTCGAGCCAACGTTGTTGACACAAATTAAGTTCCTTTTGAGAAAATAAATGCTTCAAAGCTTTATGATCGGTGAAGAGAACAAATTTCTCTCCCAAAAATAATAATGCTAAATTCTAAAAGCAAAAACAATAGCGCGAACACTAGATCATGAGTGGCATACCTAGTCTCAATAGGCTTTAATTTTGTAAAAGCATAAGTGATAGCACGTTCTCTTTTTCAAGAGAACGGTATCCAAACCAATATGACTAGCATTGGTACAAACAGTGAAATCTTGGTTCCCTTCGGGAATCACAAGAATAGGAGTATCGAAAAGAAAGAGTTCTTTTAATTGATCCTCTTTCTCGAAAAGCTATAACTTTCAAAATTAGAATTAACTTTATGTAATCATTTTTCTAGAAAATTTTAATTATTCCAAATCAATTTACTATGTCCGATTGTCTCATCAAAGCGTTTAGGAGATTCCTATCGATAACGTTGATCAAGCGCATCAACCGGAATTCTTAAAGCACTCAATGGGCAAAACAACACAAAACCATCTTCTTTATGATAAAAATATCTCTTAAAAACTTTATGAATATTCTTTGCTCGTTTTAAGAACAAAAATCCAATTATACTTATAAATAAATCTTACGAAAAAGATTTCAAAATTTTATGTTGTTATTTTCATCCAAAATCAATAAACACAAGGATGGCCTCATTAAAATATTCGTCAAATACTAGATCAATAGGATGGATGAAATAAGCTGGATAACTCGAATGACATCACGTGTCATTCATAAGAACCACAATGAGCACGGATTGCGGTAAGTGGAACAATATCCTCCGCAACTCGTAGCTAATGAAAACTGGTGGTAAAGTCGAACTGAAAAGACCTTAGCACCACTCAAAAGGTTGTTTAGGTGATAATCCTAAGACAAGCTAAAAATAGCGGAAAATTCATGAACTAATTGAATGAGGAGAATAACATCTTCCGCAACAAGTGGGTCTAGAAAATAAAATGATGTCACCAAATTGGAATCGAAATCATTTAGAAAAATAGAAATCAGCTTAACAGATTGAAAATGTCGAAGATGGATAGTCCACTCGGGATACGAGATATGGCTCTATATAATAAAGCCAATCCTTCCACAAAAATCAATTCCAAAGCCTAAGTAACGCATAACATGCAAATTTGCCTGGAAAGAAAAATCACATAAAATAATCTCGACATCTTTTCAAAGCAAACAGGGTGTTGTGTATCCACCAACCGGATTCGCAATTCTCAAAGAAGTCATCAAGCCCAAAATATTTAAAGAAAAAGAATCAACAAGTTCTTTTGATATAAAAATAATGAGATGAACCCATATCAACAAGAACTCGAATAGGATAATCACAAAGTAAATGTCATCTAGGACAGAATGAGAAATACCTTGACCAGGAGAAGTGCTACTAAGCGTTTGCACAACCTTAAGCATTCCCTCCCTCTTGCTTGAAAGTTTGGGACATAAAGATAAAAGATGACCTGAACCCTTGCAATAAGGACAAAAGAGAGGTTTCAAACACCTATTAGCATAATGATCCGTGGAACCACAATTGTATCATTGTCCACGACTAGAGATAGGAGCTTTTGCTACCAGGGTTTCTTGTTCCTCTTTCTTCTTGTTTTGAAGTATTGGGCATGCAGAAATACGATGACCGGAATTTTTGCAATAATGACAATAAAGAGGTTTCGGACACTCCCTTGCATAGTGGTCCTTAGAGCCACAATTGTAGCATTCTCCATGATTAGGGATTGGAGTCTTTGCTACCGAAGTTGCCTGTCTCCCTTTCTTGTTGGGATTAGGGCTTTTGAATTTAATATGCCTCTTCTTGTTGCTATTGAGGCCCTTTTTGAAACCTCCAACATCACTATCGCTTCCTTTATCGACCTCTTCTTCTCGTAGGGTGATAACTTCAAGCTGATCGAAAGGAACTTCTAGTTTCAGAGGTAAAACCTTTGTGGTGTTCTTACTCAAAGCACAGATAAACCTTTGATTCTTTACAAGATCCAAAAGTTGTTGGGCAGACATGAATACGCCATCTAGAGAAGGACTACTGGATTGACCAACGCTAGGACTGCAGAACTAACCATCTCTTCTTCTTTAAGAAAGAAAGAAAGAAAGAAGAGGAAAAATGTTATTCTCAAAATGAATATCAAACAATTATCGTTGATAAAACAAGGCATCACAAAAGAAAATAGGATAGAACGGGTCCTAAGACTCGGATAAATCCTAAGGCACGACTCCTAAGAAGGACCTAGGATAATGATTCTTGCTAGATTATTCTACACTGTTCTGAAGTTTGGCTCTGATACCAAGCTATGACGCCCCACCTCTATACTCACGCTAGCCAAGGACACTACGGAGTAATGCCGTCAACTAGCATGAAGAATAAGGCTGTTGAGGAGCGACCATCCGTGTAATTGCTTTGTGCGAGCACCGATATGTCAGATAGTATAACATAATCGGACATACCAATACAAACTCAAAGCTACTATACAGTGGCTATGTGGTCTTCGGAAACAAATATAGAAATAAACATAACATAAATCAGTCACAGATATTCATATCACAAAGGTGGAATAGATATGAATATTACACGTAGAAGTGTACATCAAAGTAGTGGTCATACAATATCCATGATATCAAAAATGAATATATACAAGTACTAGATAAAAGAATAAGTATACATCGAGGAGTCTCTATCTCGAATGTATAAAACGAAAACTACTAATCTAAAGTAGTTAGCCAAAAGTCAGATAATGTTTCCAGAAGTGGAGTCAAGTAGAAGCACCTGTAACATCTCGGTCTGACCCGAGTATTATTTAATAAGAAAATAATAAACGGATCGGTCTAACTATAAATATCAGATAAGAAGAGATGAAATAAGAGATATGACAAAAATGTATGATAATAATAATGTCATACTGTGATAAGTATACATTTGAAAATCAACCAAAAATCATATAATATCACAAGAATCTTCTCAAAAATCAAAAAGAATATCATATTCTTTATTTTTATTCACTAAGTCACAAATATTAGCAAACGTCTCAATACCAATCGTAAAAGTTGTTGAAACACAAATTCACCAATGCACAAATATTGATAAAACTCATCAATGTAAATCACTAAATTGATGAGACACAAATTCTAGCAATCATCAAATAGAAATCCATAAATCATAGAAGGGGGAGGCCTATCACAAAACAGGAGCCTAAAAATTCACCAAAACATGCATCACAAACGGAACGCTATTCCATGGTCGCTAACCATCAAATTTGTGCCGAAGCTCCACAAAACGGCCCGAAGACATTTGAGCCGAAGCTCCACAAAACAGTCCGAATACCTTTGAGCCGAAGCTCCACAAAATGGTCTGAAGACCTTTGAGCCAAAGCTCCACAAAATGGTCCAAAGACCAAGGGTCGCTACCCTACAAAATTGAGCCGAAGCTCCACCAAAGGATCTTCATAGATCCACAAGTGTAAATTACATTAAGCTAGTAAATAAATGAGTTAGGCTTCATGTCCCATAACCATTGGCTTAACTTAATTATTTACGAACAAATTATAGACTTCCACTCGAAATAAGTGTAAATTATACTAAGCTAGTAAATATATGAGTTTAGCTCCATGTCCCATAACCACTAGCTTCACTTAAATATTTACGAATAGTTTGTAGATTTCCACTCAAAAGTTGTCACAAGAGTTCAATCGAACAAGTCCAAGAATTAACCGACAAAGTAAATGCAAGCGTTTCATACCACTTGTTTTGCTAAGCTGTTAAATTAGATTTCTCATACGAATGAGGTAAAGGTTTGTATATACTAATAGGTTGGAAAATGGTTTTATAAACGAGCTTGATATTGGAAAGTGTTGAAATCGTTTTGATGAAAGAGTTTTGATATTTACTACAAGTATAGAAACCTTTGTATTTTGAAGTGACAAACCACAAAAATGATTATAAAAACAACCAATCATCAAAAAATTCACATACGAAGACGTCAATCAAATCCATAGAAATTGATATTGAATCCATCAAATTGGATATTCCCAAAAAAATCCCGAAAAGGAAGTCATCAAAGTCGATAATAAATGATAATGACAAATCGAACCAACAAAAATCGATTAAAATTGGATATCCACTCAAAAAGAGCCAAAATAGGCAAATTAAACAGTTCCAGACATCTGGTAGGTGTTTTCGGACGTTTGGCCCTAGGTTCTGGAAGTATATATGCTTTTCTCCCTTTTATTTTTAATTCCTGTGCCATTTCAGACGTCTGAAATTTTCAACTAGACGTCTGAATTTGTTTTCAGATGTTTGGATTTGTTTCAGACGTCTGAATTGTGTCTCTGCTTTTCCAGAACCCTTTCTAAACGTCTGAATTTTTCAACCAGACGTTTGGATTTGATTTCAGACGTCTGAAATTTTCTGCTAGGTAAAAAATACAGCCTAGAGCAAAAATGAGAAATCCAAACCGAAATGCGATCGAACGAGCGATGGATGCTAGGGATTTATGCCAATCGATAACCCAACACTATAGGCTCTTCGATATACCACAAATAACATGTTGAAACATCCAAGATAGGATATTTAAAGATTTTGACTTCAAAACACCAAAATTGAAAAATTCACCAAATAAATTCAAATCAAAAGCAAACGAACATAAATAGATGTTAGGAATTCATACTAACAACAATGAAAGTTATAGATGTAGATGTGAGTTAAAAAAAATCACCTTTAAATGCAAAAACAATGAAGGAGAAGAAAACAAGGCAAGATCAACCACTCTTCAATCTCAACTAAAGAAGCTTCAATCTAAGTTTATAAGAAAATATTTCCTAAGTTAGGGTTTAGGAATTTCTGAAAATAGAAGAGGGTTTGAGATGGAGAAGATGGATAGCATGCTTACCTAAGCTTCTCTTAGATTTTGGACTTGAATTTGAGTTTCCTAATCAAAGCTAGGGCTTAGGAATTTCTATTTTATTTTCTCTTCCCCCATTTTTACAAAAGCTTGAAGTGTTAGGAAATAATAGAATGAATGAATAGGAGAGGGGGTGGAGTTAGGATATAAGATGAGTTGGGTTAGTGGGCTGAAACCCAAACCCAAACCCAAATCCCTAAGTGAAAAGGTCCAAATTCTAGCTAACTCCAAACATATCGATGTTTATATCTAAAAAGGTCGCAAACGACATTTTGAACTCAATAGAAGTGGTCTCGAGTTCTTATTCGACTATTTACACAAAGTAGCTTTTCGGACTAAAATTCGACGAACGATGCTATATTTAAATATATAGCGGTAAAATATGCGGGTTGTTATACAAGGGATATTAGAGGAGTAATGTAACAACCCACACCGCAGTGGGCCTAAATTTTGACTAAATTGAAAATTCAAGTCCACCAAAGTACGGATCATTGGTTTGGTATCTTGCAAATAAAGCAATGGAAGTATATCAAAGCACTAATGATAAAGTCATAGTGGAATAAAAATATAATAAGCCACATAACTACGGACTAAGATATGACACTTCCAAGGTCTAGTGTGCTAGTCAACACTGAATATACCTATCCTCGGTACCTGTCCTTCAAGATATCATATGGGTTGTAATGAGGAGGGCGTCAGAACAACATTCTAGTGACCGATAAATTATACATATAGCACTAGTTTATCCCAATTATTCTCTATCTCATGTTATATTTGTTACATTTTAGTTTGTCTTTCTTGACTCCATGTTCGCATACGATCCATTCCTGTATTCCTTTGTAGAATCATAACTATGTATACATATATAAATATAAGTATTGTGGTCTCTTGATGGACATAGATGCTATCCCCTATAGTATCTCACAATTAGCACCCCGTCGGGATCCATCGCCCTTACCATGTCATGATCTTATCATTATATAACTTGAGGAACTCCCATAGTGCCTAAAGATGGCTTTTAAAATATTATGCCAAACCCTACCTCACTTTGGGGATTTTCAACTTTGTCTGCTTCCTATCGTGGATACAGTTCCACGGATCACCCTAACCCATTTTGAAATAACTTCTTATGGGTCAGCTGCCTTACCCTAACAAACAACTGTTTCAGTGCATAACCCAACATGGCCTACCTTGGTAAGTGGCGAAGATTAGTTAGGTGTAACTCTGTCTTTCCCGTTGGCCACTAAGGATTGATAACGTTCTCGCCCTATGCAATCCTACCCTTGAATTTTGGTACCGACCATTGCTGCATAGTGCCTGATCCCCTCATCATCCTATTTAGATTGCCTAATACAATCAAGGCAAACCCCCCCCCCCCTAAATACCATATTTGAAGTGGACTTCTCTATATATTGAAGGTATTCCTTTATCTAGATGCAGACGTATATGCTACACGAGTCCTAGGTTGGATATGTCTCACATCAGTATAATGTTACACAACTACTGGTTGCCCCTTGTAGTGGGTAGACTTCTATTGTACAACACTACTGACCTCACATTCCAACCTACTCTAATCACCAAACATCGTATTATTCATTTAACTATACTTTATCTATAATAGTTCACATCCATCATAAACGCATATTTAAGGTAATGTATATATATCTCTCTCTCATATATATATATATATATATATATATATATATTCAATCATGATTACCTAATTACCTTACCTCTATAATTACTAGTTGACACCGGTCTTTATTTCATTACGTGTTTACCCTTTTCTTTTACTTCAAGTTCATTTACTGCTTTCCTTTTATCAAGTTCATAATAACTTTTCTCATTACTTTTATACGTTATTCCATTTTGTATCTCTATTCCTATTACAACTTTTCATTTCTTCTTGCTAATCCTTTGAATTTCCTTTTTATTAATTTTCATTTTTATTAGTACTTCACATTTTATCTTCTTAGGATATTCTTATCATATCCATAACTTACTATTTAACTCTTGGGGTTTACTACATTTTACTACGTTGGACCTACATTTCGATCATAAAATGTTGACGCCATAAATTTCCATATTTAACCCAAAAAGAGATATTTATGTGATGTTTGTAATTATAAATAACTATCTTTTTATTATTTGAAATAGATGGTACAAAATACGACGAATATCCTTATTTCATACATCTCTTTCTTCATGTCTATTCTTTGTCATTTCAAACATCGCATATTTCTATAATTTAAACTTGATAACACACATTTATCTATTTGCAACATCTCAAATTCAAACGAATTAAAATGTAACTAAAACCCATAATTATTAATAGAATTCTCTTTAATTCTCATTCTTATCCGCCATATAGTTACCAGTTTCTAACCATAATGCAATAAATTTTAGTTTTCGTTTCAAAGTAATGAATCTCAAAAACATTAGCATCATAAACAATTTCCAGGTTTACATTTATCACATGTAAATATAAAAATTTCTCAAGGAATATAATAGGTAGACAACTTTTCCACTTTCATTAATTCGATTTACAGTCAATTTTGTAAATATATTCCACTATCATTACGCATATACAAATTTATTGTCCAAATCATTATTTACCATTCTTATTATTAAGCACTTGCAATTAAATATCCAAATCGATTATACATGGGTATAAATGGAATAGATCACAATGATATAAATCTAATCATATAATAAAACATGTAATTTCTCACTTACCTTGCTTTAGCTTTCCTATTTTACAGGTCTAGATATATCTCCTTTTTATTTGACCCCCTTTCTCTTTCAATTAAAAATAACAAGAAAGTTTGAATTCAATTTGAATCAGAGTTTTAGATCTATGATTTTACCTTTGTTTCTGTTTTGATTCTCTTTTACTCTTCTCTTCTCTCATTTCCCTTTTTCTCCACTTACGTACATAGATAATATAATATTTTACTTTTAGAAATCTAGAAATTGTGGAGAAAAGAGAATGGTAAAGCTCCGATCTACGATCCAAAAAATATGAGAAGAGAAGTGTGATTAGTCTTGTATTTATAGTGGTTTGGAATTAACATGGAGCATTAGATTAATATAGAGAATCTTTTAATTTAATCCTAAACGCCCCTTAATTTCTTAGCGCCCACGCGGTGCATTACCATCGTCCATCTAAATTTTGTAATCATGCTTCAAAAACAGCAAGGGTCGAGTGCCCATGCCTTATAGTCGATAGCTACCGGTTGACCTGGGTTTATTATGGGTAAACTACGGAGTTGTTTCAGTGTTAATTAAATACATTTTTTGATTTTGCCAAATTAATTCCTTGTTTAACAAATCTTGTTCATTTCTTTCCCACTATATATATTCTCTGAAATTTTAATTTAATGTTTACATTTCATAAAGTTTAATTTCCATTAATATTATCAATTATTGTTTAATTTGTTTTTATTACCATACCTGCATATATAATTATTTTAAATTCAAAAACTTCAAATGTTAATAACTCTTTGTTTGAAATCTGATTGAAAAATTTTATATATGAAAATTGATTATAAAATTGCCACAAACCCAATGGTATAAGTTTCATAGCCAAATTATGATATTTGCAAAAATTCTACTTTTAGCCTTATTACTTATTTATTGCATTTCTTTTTAAACTAGTCAACATCAAAGTCACAGGTGCTACAGGTGGGGAGAGATAAAAATATTGGATTGATTAGGGAAGTTTGAATTAATTGAAAGGGAAAGAGTTCGTTCTTTCTATTAAGACTGATCCACTAATTCATTTTCTTCATTAATTCTTTTTCAGTCATTTTCTCTCTCCTTCTTACCATCTATAGCCGTAATTACCATCAGAAAATTCCAGATTTTTTTAACTCCCAACAAAATTAAAACATAAAATAAAATAAAACTAAGTGGTTCATCCTTCTCTTGCAAAGATGGATAAAGATTTACTTCAGATCTATGGATAAATCTTAAATTAAAGTGTTACAATGAGTAGGACTTTTTAGATATATTTATTATATTTTATTAGATTTTTATATGTTCATTTTCTCTATTTAAACGTATAGCTAATTACCTTTTAGAATCTTCTATTAGTACTACGATTTAACAATTGATTAAAAGTCATTAGTACCTTAAAGTATAATTATTTAAAATACAAATTGAGCCATATGTATTTAATTGTTACCATAAACAATGATGTCGAACATGAAAAGAGAACATATCGGAAGTCAAGATGTTGAAGGCATTAGGACATTCATCAAGGGGTATCGAACTTCAAGAGGCTTCAGGAAGATGCTGAAATTCTATAATAAAAGGTGTCATGCACTTAAGAAATGGTGACAAGCTTCAAAGAGTGTCGAATTTCAAGCAATTGGCCAATGTAGAAAATATCGTATATGAACAAAGAAAAGAGGCTATCAAGCTTTCATAATAGAAAGGATATCATACCAAGGTTCCAAATCTAGAGAGATGTCAAACAACAAAGGAATAACATTGTCATGACCCGAAATCCAACGATTGAAAATCGACATCAAATACCTCACTTGTATTCGACTGCCGAAGATTCAAACGTCGAACTCCAGTTTGTATGGAGCTTATAACAACATTAGATGAATACAAATAGCGAAAACAAAATGAATTATCATTGATCAACATACAGATACAACATCATCACAATATTTGATTACAATAATTATCACCAACATCGGAGTGCTACACATTGATATAACAACATAATAATAACAACTTCACAACGGAACGATAATAGGGTCTTCC
Source organism: Allium cepa (assembly GCA_030765085.1). Classification (NCBI taxonomy): domain Eukaryota; kingdom Viridiplantae; phylum Streptophyta; class Magnoliopsida; order Asparagales; family Amaryllidaceae; genus Allium; species Allium cepa. Next base: position 41,950,432 of record CM060946.1, read on the forward strand.
AAAGGTTCCAACATACTTCTACTACGATGAGGTCTTCAAAATTCCAAACACTTCAAAAGATATCCAAACCAAAGCTTTTCAAAATCCGATAGCTTCCAAACCAACAGACTTCAAAAGATTCTAAGGCAGCTTCAAAACAAGGATAACCTGCTTCCTAGGCTGCCCGTGCAGAAATTATGGGCACCCAGAGTTTAGGAAGGGAACAATAAACTTCGGGTCAGTCATGGGACTGGTATGAGTAAAAAAACAGTTATTTGTATAAAAAATAGTTCACAAAAGAAAAACGTTTATGTTTTTGGAAAATTAAACTACCATAAGGCCTTCCGGCACACACACAATGCAATCGCACCCTTAGGGGAGATTTCTCCTTATGATAGTCAAATATGCTTAATATGAGAAAACTCTTTTGATATTATTATTGTTAGTTCATAGTGTGAAAAACATTTCAAAAATATAATACTAATCTTAGCCAGCATAGGTACCATTATACTATGGCTACTATAGCTACCATCTAAGAATGGCAGGTTATACAATTGAAATCGTACTGGGTTCGTATTGGTTCTTGGATTTCCAACAAATGGTCAGGCTAAGGAACTTCCTATGCCACATGGGTATGCCTCTAGAGGGACACCCCGAGAACCTAATCGGATCTCTGCCAGCACAAGGCCGGGTTACCTCTGTAGCTAGGTAGCTACTGACATGAGTATGCCATCCCTCGGTCATAACCAACCTTTATCCGGGGCCCCAACAAAAACAATCACAAAGCAACATAATTGCAATATTAACATTAGTTAAGTACCTGGGCTCCATACCATGATACCACTTCAATCCAGAAGGAAATGCACATACCCTAAGGGGCGCTACACCCAATAACCCTACATCCTTCCTGTTTCGACCATTTTCGGGCTGTGAGGTTCGACGAAGTCTCATCCACAAAGCCACGCTTTTCACAAAAGCCATGCTTTGATCAACAAATGATCAGCAGCACTCAGCATGCCACACCACCAAGTTAGGAGTATATCATTGATAACCTTCAACTACATAACCTCTTAGCTAGTACGTCCCAGAGAAGGGTGTTAAGCTAAGAGAATAAATTCTTTGCACCAACAGAAATGTATTTGAAAGAAATCAGTTTTATATCTCAAAGTGTAATGTCGGACATACAACCATACAAGTCTGTTTCAGATTCGTACAGAAACGAAGGCACTTCCTAAGAAGCCCTTGCAATCCGGGCTTCCACAATCCCGATCGGACTCCCCATCACATATGGAGATCTCTATACTAGAGCAACTTAGTGCAAAGTCATTCGACAGGTTATCATATTGTTCTAGAAGACACTCGGTCTTCACCACCATCTTCAAATGCTATCCATTTTGTCATATCACATATTCGGAATGGGTTATATAATACAAAGGTCCTCTCCCGGCTAAACTGAATAGTGAGCGCTTAATTTTAAAAACATGTGGATATATCATTCACAAAGGTTCACAGGTTCGATGTGGGTTTCGAATAACCAACTAGAATCTGACTCCCTGTTGCATCGAAATTCAAACGCCGTTTTATAGGCCAATGGGTTTTCATATTCACACAGAAACAAATCATAGATATCACAGCTCAGCACAAAGTAACTCATATTACATAGCATCACAATCACATATTAGAGGTATTATACAATACATAGCATTCAATATTAATCAATCATCTACAATTAAGATGAAGTAATCGTGTGATTTAAATTAATTAATCACATAATTACTTTCATTAATTATCTTTAATCAAGGATTTGTTATCCTTAATTATAAACTAATTAAATCTTAATCACCTTCATTAATTAATTATTCCTTAAATAATTACCTTAATTAATTAATCCTTAATTATTAATTAATTAAATCTTAATTACTTTTTAAATTAATTATTCCCTAATTAATTACCTTAATTAATTAATCATTAATTGTTAATTAATCAAATCTTTATTACTTTTATTAATTAATTATTCCTCAATTAATTACCTTAATTGTAAATTAATTAAATCTTAATTACTTTTATTAATTAATTATTCCTTAATTAATTACCTTAACTATTAATTAATTAAATCTTAATTACTTTTATAATTAATTATTCCTTAATTAATGAATTATTAATTACAAATCAATTAACCTAAATTATTAACTTAATTAATCTTTAATATTAAGTAATTAATTAAATAGTTTTTCTTTAAGTAATTATATCAACAAATCATTAATTACTTATTAAATTAAAAGATAAATCTTTTTACCATTGCTAATCACTTTAGTTATCTTATAAACCTTGTTTAATAAATCAACCTTATCACATAAATTAACTTAAAGATTAAGATTAGTTTGAATAACATTTTATCTTAATTATCCTTCTTAATTACATTATTCAATTAATATGAATAATTTTATAAAAATAATTTAACAAAATTAAACTAAGTTTATTTATTCTAAAAATATCTTACCCAAAACCTTAATTTGTTTAAACTTAAATCAAAATCATCATTTAAAACACAGATTTAAAAATAATTTAAACGTTTGAATTTTATTTAAAAAAACTGTTTTGCATGTCAACCATGAGACCACTTCGAGTCTCACCCAAAAAAAATACTACTTGCTTCGAGTCGTTTCCAAAACCTACCCGTGCGCCCTATTTTCTTTAACTTCAATTCTGTTTAAGTACAAGCCCATGCAACCCAAATGTCACTTCGAGCCCATACCCAAGCTTGAACCCTTACTTCTCGAAGTCTGCTTCGAGTTTCCCCTTTTCTTCCCAAGCTACTGCTTCCTGACATAACCCCAGCCATGTGCACATGCATAATCAGTCTGATCGCCTCAGGTTGAAGCTTTGGCCATCGACGAGTCCACGATGATGTTCCTGAACCCTTCGAACCCTCCGAACCCCACGAACGCCCAGTATTCCGAAATGACGGTGATTTTGTATTCGAGCCATTAGACCCAAATCTGGAACAAAACTGAGCCCCAATTAATTGCCTCGTTCTCCCACCTCTGATCATCAGAGATCGCGAAACACCATCCTAAGCTCTGCCAACCTCCCACGCTTCCGATGGTCCAAGTCTGATGAACTCCGATGGCCTGAAGACGACGCAGTGACCATGTTTCTGACCTCAACCCATTTTAACTCTTAAACCCTAAATCGATCTAGATCATTATCCACGTTGATCTAGAATTTAATCAAGCATTTCTCCCTAATTCTATGACCTTCCAGCTAGCTATGGTTACGATCACGAAGTCCATCACCTTATCGATCGCCAGAACTTAGTAAAAATGGCTATTTCGTTCATCCCCATTTTTCTTCGAGCATACTTGATTAAAAATTTAATTTTACTTTAAAAAATCATCAACTTCGAAGATGTTTCAATTGATGTATTCAAAATCTGAAAACAGGATTGATGAAATTTCTGTTTACATTGGTTTTTCCTTTATTCTTATATTTCTGAAAAAGTTTTGTTTAATTTACTTAAATTTATTTTTAAACTTAGAGCATGATCATACGAACATATTCTCTTTAGATTTCAAAGCCTAAAAATAATTTGAGATAGAGCTTTTGAATTTGAAACAGGTTTTGGAACCAGTAGGATCGGAACAGAGTTCATATTTATGTGTGCAGACATGCACCTTCATTTTCATATGTGTGTGTATATATATATATACACACACACATATACATGCAAACACACATTTACCATTCAAACTTCAATATTATTCATAGTAACAAGTTCTACTTCAAATCAAAAGGGTTTACTCACCTATGAAATTTGAACAGAAAGCTTTCTGGGATGTTGTTGTCAAAGTTGAAAGTCTGGAAGGTTGTTTAAATTTGATCTTGAATTTTTTTCTGCAACTAATTGATGTAAACTTACTTAGCCTCTAATGGATTAACTTACTTAATTCCTCAACAACAAATTCTAATTATAGTTCTAGTTCTTAAAAAGATCTACTTGCAGTTTGATTTTTATGAAAATAGAGAAAAAAGCCTGGGCCCGAGAACTTGAAAACTGGAATTTGAAAATCTTGAGTTGATTCTGATTTTGTTGTTTATGTAATGACCCTAGCTTTTGTTTAATTGTTGAAGTTGAATCCGGCTTTGATGTTGAATTTTTTGTTGAAGAGTTGAAGTTGTTCTAGATGAAATTGTTTTTCTGACATGAGTTTTGAGAAAGTTGTTACTGATTTTTTTTATTGGAATTTGGTCTTGGATTCAATGTTGAGAAAGTTAGTTGTTTTGATTACTTGTTGCTGATGATTCTTTCTTTTTGGTTTAAAAATTTGTACAGGGCTTTGGAGATGAATTAAAGAGATAAGAGGGAGGAGATGAAGTAGCTTATATAGATTTAAATCTTCTTTTTATTAATTTTCAAAAATAAAAATGACACTTGTTCATTTTCTTTCTACATGGATTACACTTGTTAATCCACTTACTTAAAATTTAACACTTGTCTTTATATATATACATATTACTTATTTAACATTTGTGTTTTCATTAGAATAATATGTTTACATTATTTAAATTGTATTTAAATTTACACTTTCCATTTTCTAAAGACATTTGCTTTATATTAATAAATACTTTTTAAAAGAGAATTTTGAAATTAAATACACATTAAATAAATTACATATATATATATATATTTGTAAATCCAAATTATTTTAATAAAGCATTTATTTAAAATTTAAATTCAAATTCGAAGTCAAATTCAAATCTACTCATATATACACACATATGTATAATTTAAATTCAAATGATCTTAAAACATTTTTTATTTCAAATTTTAAACTCAAATGAAATTAAAATATTATTCATACAATTTAACATTTATTTTATTTGATTTGAACTTTTTCAAATTAATTTCAAATTAAATTCTAAAAATTCAAACAAATTACTAATTTAAATTGACAAAATTTGGGATGTTACATATTTTTCCCTTAATAAAATTTTGTCTTCGAAATTTGGAAGAGAGAGAAAAGTAAACAAAGAATATGAGAACATAGGAAAAGAAAGAGAAATGTCTCACCGGATTAAGCCGGAATATCCACTCTGCAATCAGGACAGGACTTTTGCATACTATCCTCTGTCTCCCAAGTACAGTCCTTTGGATCCCCACTCCATTGCACTTTCACCAATCTTGCCATTTTGTTTTTTAACTGCTTCACATCACAATCAATGATCTTCAATGGTTCTCTTTTTACAGCTAAGTTGGGAGTGATTTCCAAATCTTACTGAGCTTCCTCTTTGATAATACAGTCTGGATCATGCACATACTTCCGAAGATGTGAAATGTTAAGCACATCGTGTACGCCAGATAACCAGCAAGGTAGCTGCACTCGATATGCCAACGGACCGATCCTTTTCAGTATAGGAAAAGGACCAATGTATCATGGTGCCAGCTTACTAATCTTCCCACATCTTAACACACCATGCGTTGGAGACACTTTCAAGAAAACGGAATCTCCAACTTGAAATTCTAAAGCTCTTCTCCTACGGTCATAATAATTCTTCTGACGACTTTGTGCAGTTATCAACTTCTTTCGAATAAAATCAACTTTTATAGTGGCTTCTTTAATCATATCTGGTCCAAGAACGAGTCTATCACCAGACTCAATCTAGCATGCCGGCGATCGACACGGACGACCATATAAAGCCTCGAAAGGGGCCATTTCAATACTGGCCTGATAGCTATTATATTATGAGAACTCAACCACATGTAAATAGTCCTCCCACGAACCCCCAAAGTCGAGAATACAAGCTCGCAAAAGGTCTTCTAATATTCGATTTATCCTTTCAGTCTGCCCATCAAACTGTGGGTAATAAGCAGTGCTGAAGTTCAGTTTTGTTCCTAATGCGGCCTGAAATGCCTCCCAAAATCTACTAGTGAAGATCGGGTCATGATCGCTCACTATACTGCTTGGTATACCATGGAGACGAACAATCTCTTTCACATATAATTCAGCCAAACTTGCTACTGTGCGGGTAGATTTCACTGGTATAAAGTGGGCAGTTTTAGTCAAATGCTCCACAATAACCCAAATTGCTTCATTCCCCTTTAGAGTGCGGCGCACCCGTCTATGAAATCCGTCGATTCTTGATCCCCTTTCCACTTGGGTATCTCCAAAGGCTGGAGTAAACCCACCATTTTCATCTGATCACTTTTGATTTGTTGATAAGTTGCATAGCGACTCACATATATAGATATATCCCTTTTCATTGTCTTCCACCAGAAAGTTCTTTTGATATCCCTATACATCTTATTAACTCATGGATGGATACTAAGTTTAGACTTGTGACATTCATCTAAAACTTTACGTTTTAATTCTGGTATATTTGGGACACAGAATCTGCCTTTTAGTCTTACAATTCTATACTTATCGACGTCAAAACTGGAATTTTCACCACGACGAATTCTTCTATAAATTTTTAGAAGAAACTTAACTTCTTTCTGTTTACTGGCGATCTTCTTAAGAAGAGTAGGAGCGACGACAAGATGAGCAAGAATACCATGTTTCCTGCTTAAAGCATTGGCAACTACATTGGCCTTTTCGGTATACAGAATATCTAGGTCATATGACGCTAGAAATTCTAGCCATCGTTGTTGCCTCAGATGTAAATCTTTCTGGGTGAAGAGATATTTCAGAGATTTGTGGTCGGAGAATAATTCAAAATTTTCACCTAGAACAAGAAGGATTTATTAAGTATATATTTTAAGTTAAGCTAAACTTTTAAATTTTAGTAAAGTTGAAAGAGATTCCTACCCAGAAGATAGTGTCACCAGATTTTCAAAGCGAAAATAACAGCTAGAAGCTCGAGATCGTGAGTTGGGTAATTTTTCTCATGTGGATGTAATTGTCTACTCGCGTAGGCAATTACTTTCCCATTCTGCATTATCACCGCACCCAAACCATCTCCACAAGCGTCAGCATAGACAGATAAACCTTGGTTCCCGTTTATAATAGCGAGAACAGAAGCGGTGGTCAGCCTCCTTTTTAACTCCTGGAAGGCTTCATCACATTTTGGAGTCCAATCGAATTTAGCATTCTTCTTTGTTAGCTTCGTCAATGGACTGGCCAACTTGGAAAATCTTGGACAAACTTTCTATAATATCCCGCTAAACCCAGAAAACTTTTAACTTCTTTTGGGGTAATGGGTCGCTTCTAGTCTACAATAGTAGAAATTTTGCTCGAATCAACAGAGATTCCCTCTTCATTAACAATATGCCCATGAAATTTGACTTCCTTAACCCAAAAATGGCATTTAGAAACTTTTGCAAACAGAATGTTCTTCCTTAATATCTCCAAAACAATTGTAAGATGCTCAGCATGCTCCTCTTCGGCTTTGGAATAGATAAGAATATCGTCAATAAATACCAAAACAAATTTATTCAATACTCCTCGGAATACACGGGTCATTAAGTCTACAAAGTATGCGAGAGCATTGGTTAGTCCGAAAGGCATGACTAACCATTTGTAGAAAATGTCTAGGTCCTTGAAAGCAGTCAAATGAACACAGTCTTCGGCAATTCATAGCTGAGGAATCCTTGGGCTAGATCCATCTTCGAAAAGAATCGAGCGTCGTGAAGTTGATCAAATAGATCGTCGATTCTAGGTAAAGGGAATTTGTTCTTGAGAGTTAATTTATTGATATCTCGATAATCCATGCACAATCTCAAGGATCCGTCCGATTTAAATATGAATACCACAGCTGAGCCCCATTCGGAAACACTAAGACGTATCAACCCTTTTTCTAACAAATCACTAGTTTGCTTGACTAATTCAATTCTTTCCCTGGGTGCCATCCTACAACTTGCATGAACGAAAGGATGAGCATTGGGTACTAGGTCAATTCTGAATTCAATTTCTCTATGTGGAGATAAGGATTTTACTTCTTCAAATACGTCGGGAAATTCCCGAACAATAGGTATGGACTCCAGACTAGGTTTGGGATATCCCAAAGTATACATCAACCTATCTCTCTTAGGACTCGGATCCTCACAAGAATTTTCAATAAAATTTCAAAGTTTTATTTTGACCAAAATCGTTTGATTATTACAATCCAATTTAGCTTCGTATTTCGACAACCTGTTCATTCCGAGTACGATTTCAAATTCATTAAAATCGAGAACATAAAGGTTGATAGGAAATTGATAGCAAGAATATGAAATGGGAACTTTCCTACAATATAGACAAAGATTTGCAGGACCACCAACCGGATTCTTCACACAAAAGGGGACGTTAACAAATTCAGGTTCAAGTTCTAATTCATTTACGGTTTGTTGGGAGATAAAGCTATGTGAAGCACCCGTGTCAAACAAAACTCTAACAGATCTATCATAAATAATAAGTTTACCTTCTAGAACTCCTTTTCCTTTATCCTCCCTTGAAGTTGAGGGGTCATCCTTTATCGCATAGACATTCGCCACCAATGCTTGCTTCATTGTCGGGTAATTTCTAACTACATGCCCAGGCTTATGACAATTATAACATTCTCTAACCCTGACCAGTCTTCACAGGTTGTTCTTTCTTAATTTTCTTCTTTGGATTTTTTCAACTGTTTGAATAATGACCCTTTTCCTGGCAATTGTAACAAATTATATCTCTTGCCGTATTTCCATGATTGCTCTTCTTTTCCTTGCCCTGATATGGTTTCTTGCCCTCGAACTTTCTTTTTCTCCAATTTTGATTGCTCGTATTTCCTCTTTCCCTCTGGACTTCCTGCATATCCAGGGTAGCATACATATACCACATATCGATAAGATCAAAAAAATATTCTTTGACGTGAGCTGTCATCCTCTTGTGGTACTTCTTATTCATCCCACGAATGAATCTTTCATTTTTCTTTAGATGTGTGTTTACCAATTCCGGACCGAAATGGGATACTTCGTTGAATTTGTTTAAGTACTCCTCAAATGATAAACTCCCCTGCTTCAAGTCCATAAAATCCTGGTACATTCGAGAAATACCAGCTGATGGCACATAGCGCTTCTCAAACACTTCCTTAAATCGAATCCAAGTAAAATCTTCTTCTGGTTCATCTACAATAATTGTCTTCCACCAGGCTAAGGCTTCTTCTTGGAGTTGCCAAGAAGCTACTAGTCACATTAGATCGTCATCCAACGTTTTCCCTTTAAAAATTCTTTCACATGATCTGATCCAGGCTTAGGCTTCAGCAATAGATTCCTTGCCAGTGAACGGCTTACTACCAAGTCTCGAGAAGCTTTTATATAGATCGGCCAGATTCGGCTAAGTTTGAGTAGGCATAGTTGCTTCTGCTATTGTGGGGATTTGACCAGCTATGGTATTTCCCTGTCCCCTAGCTCTTTCTCTTCGCCTGCTCATTCTTACTATCTGTAATTAGTAAGAAAACTTGATTTAGGTATAAGGACGAGATATCTTATAAAATATCAGCAGTTTAATGAAATAGACCAAGAAATTTTAGGGGTTTTTGGTCTCTCAAGTTATACTCATTCTAGGGTATACTTCACCCTATCTCTAATGAGCCACCTAATGTGTTATACTCCGTAGCTTAAGTTCTTACTCAACCTTTAGCTCTGATACCACTTGTCATGACCCAAAATCCAGCGGTTGAAAATCAACATCAAATACCACACTTGTATTCGACTGCCGGAGATTCAAACGTCGAACTCTAGTTCGGATGGAGCTTATAACAACAATAGATGAATATAAACAGCAGAAACAAAATGAATTATCATTGATCAACATGCAGATACAACATCATCACAATATTTGATTACAACAATTATCACCAACATCTGAGTGCTACACATTGATATAACAATAGAATAATAACAACTTCACAACGGAACGACAATAGGGTCTTCAAAAGGTTCCAACATATTTTACCACGATAAGGTCTTCAAAACTCCAAACACTTCAAAAGATATCCAAACCAAAGCTTTTCGAAATCCGATAGCTTCCAAACCAATAGACTTCAAAAGATTCCAAGCCAGCTTCAAAACATGGATAACCTGCTTCCTAGGCTGCCCATGTGAAAATTATAGACACCCAGAGTATAGGAAGGGAAAAATAAACTCTGTGTCAGTCATGGGACTGGTATGAGTAAAAAAAATAGTTGTTTGTACAAAAAAACAGTTTAGAAAATAAAAATGTTTATGCTTTTGGAAAATGAAACTACCATAAGGCCTCCCGGCACACACACAATGCAATCGCACACTTGGGGGAGATTTCTTCTTATGATAGTCAAATATGCTTAATACGAGAAAACTCTTTTGATACTATTATTACTAGTGGATAGTGTGAAAAACATTTCGAAAATATAATATTAATCATTGCCAGCATAGGTACCATTATACTATGCCTACTATAGCTACCATTTAAGAATGGCAGGTTATACAATTGAAATCGTACTGGGTTCGTATTGGTGATTGGATTTCCAACAAATGGCCAGGCTAAGGAACTTCCTGGGCCACATGGGTACGCCTCTGGAGGGACGCCCCGAGAACCTAACCGGATCTCTGCCAACACAAGGCCGTGTTACCTCTGTAACTATGTAACTACTGACACAAGTATGCTATCCCCCGGTCGTAACCAACCTTTATCCGGGGACCCAACAACAACAATCACAAAGCAACATAATTGCACTATCAACATAAGTTAAGTATCTAGGCTCCACACAATGATACCACTTTTATCCAGAAGGAAATGCACATAACCTAAGGGTGCTACCCCCAATAACCTTGCTGCATCCTTCCTATTTCGACCATTTTCGAGTTATGACGTTCGATGAAGTCTCGTCCACAAAGCTACGCTTTTCACAAAAGCTATGCTTCGATCAACAAATGATCAGTAGCACTCAGCATGCCACACCACCAAGTTGGGAGTATTCACTGATAACCTTCAACTACATAACCTCTGAGCTCGTACGTCTCAGAGAAGGGTATTAAGCTAGGAGAATAAATTCTCCGCCACCAACAGAAATGTATTTGAAAGAAATCAGTTTTATATCTCAAAGTTTAATGTCAGACATACAACCATATAAGTCTGTTCCGGATTCGAATCGAACTGAAGGCACTTCCAAAGAAGCCCTTGCAATATGGGCATCCACAATCCCGATCAGACTCCCCATCACATATGGAGATCTCTATACGAGAGCAACTCAGTGCAGAGTCATTCGACAAGTTATCCTATCGCTCTCAAAGATACCCGGTCCTCACCGCCGTCTTCAAATGCTATCCATTTCGTCGTATCACATATTCGAAATGGGTTATACGACACAAAGGTCCTCTCCCGGCTAAACTGAATAGTGAGGGCTTAATTTTAAAAACATGTGGATATATCATTCACAAAGATCTACAGGTTCTATGTGGGTTTGGATAACCAACTGGAATCCGACTCGTTGTCGCATCGAAATTCAAATGCCATTTTACGGGCCAATAGGTTTTCACATTCACATAGAAGCAAATCATAGATATCACAGCGCACCACAAAGTAACTCATATTACATAGCATCACAATCACATATCGGAGGTATTAATCCAATACACATCATTCAATAATAATCAATCATCTATAATTAAGATGAATTAATCGTGTGATTTAAATTAATTAATCACATAATTACTTTCATTAATTATCTTTAATCAAGGATTAGTCACTCTTAGTTATAAATTAATTAAATCTTAATCACCTTCATTAATTAATTATTCCTTAATTAATTACCTGAATTAATTAATCCTTAATTATTAATTAATTAAATCTTAATTACTTTTATTAATTAATTATTCCTTAATTAATTACCTTAATTAATTAATCCTTAATTGTTAATAAATTAAATCTTAATTACTTTTATTAATTAATTATTCCTTATTTAGTTACCTTAATTGTTAATTAATAAAATCTTAATTACTTTTATTAATTAATTATTCCTTAATTAATGCATTATTAATTATAAATCAATTAATCTTAATTATTTACTTAATTAATCTTTAATATTAAGTAATTAATTAAATAGTTATTCTTTAAGTAATTATATTAACAAATCATTAACTACTTAATAAATTAAAAGATAAATCTTTTTACCTTTGTTAATCACTTTAATTATCTTGTAAACCTTGTTTAGTAAATCATCCTTATCACATAAATTAACTTAAAGGTTAAGATTAGTTATAACACTTTATCTTAATTATCCTTCTTAATTACATTATTCGATTAATATAAATAATTGTATAAAATAATGTAACAAAATTAAATTAAGTTTAGTTACTTTAAAATATCTTACCAAAAACCTTAATTTGTTTAAACTTAAATCAAAATCATCATTTAAAACATGGATTTAAAAATTATTTAAAAGTTTGAATTTTATTTTTAAAAAAACTGTTTTGTATGTCAACCTTGAGATCACTTTGAGTCTTACCCGAACAAAAATACCACTTGCTTCGAGTTGTTTCCAACACCTATCCGTGTGCCCTATTTTCTTTAACTTCAATTTTGTTTAAGTACAAACCCATGCAACCCAAAAATCACTTCGAGCCCATACCCGAGCTCGAACCCTTACTTGCCGAAGAATGCTTTGAGTTTCCCTTTTCTTCCCAAGCTACTGCTTCCTGACACAACCTTAGCCATGTGCACATGCACAATCAATGCGGCCGCCTCAGGTTGAAGCTCTGGCCATCGACGAGTCCATGATGACGTTCTCGAACATCTAGTGTTCTGAAACGACGATGATTTTTTAATCGAGCCATTCGACCCAAATGTGGAATGAAACTGAGCCCCAATTAATCGCCTCGTTCTCCTATCTCTGATCATCAAAGATTGCAAAGCTCCATCCTAAGCTCCGCCAGCCTCCCATGCTTACGATGATCCAAGTCCGTTGAACTCCTATGGCATAAAGACGACGCAGTGCCATGTTTTTGACCTCAACCCATTTTAAGTCTTAAATCCTAAAACGATATAGATCATCAACCACATTGATCTAGAATTTAAGCATTTTCCCTAACTCTACGACCTTCAAGCTAGCTATGGTCACGATCACGAAGTCCATCACCTTATCGATCGCTAGAACTTAATAAAAATGGCGATTACGTTCATCCCAATTTTTCTACGAGAATACTGGATTAAAAAATTTAATTGCACTTTTAAAAATCATCAACTTCGAAGACGTTTCAATTGATATATTCAAAATCTGAAAACAGGATTGATGAAATTTCTTTTTACATTGGTTTTGCCTGCATTCTTATATTTCTAGAAAAAGTTTTTGTTTAATTTACTTCAATTTATTTTCAAAACTTAAAGCATGATCATACGAACATGTTATCTTTATACTTCAAAGCCGAAAAATAATTTAAGATAGAGCTTTTGAATTTGAAACAGGTTTTAGAACCTGTAGGCCTAGAATAGGGTTCATATTTATATGTACAGACATGCACCTTCATTTTCATGTGTATATATACATGCAAACACACATTTACCATTTAAACTTCAATATCATTCACAGCAACAAGTTCTAGTTCAAATCAAAAAGGTTTACTCGCCTATGAAATTTGAACAGAAAACTTTCAGGGATGTTGTTGTCAAAGTTGAAAGTTTAGAAGGTTGTTTAAATTTGATCTTGAATTTTTGTTTGCAACTAATTGATGTAAACTTACTTAGCCTCTGATAAATTAACTTACTTAATTCCTTAACAACAAATTCTAATTCAAATTCTTAAAAATATCTACTTACAGTTTGATTTTTATGAAAACAGAGAAAATTGAAAATCTTGAGTTGATCTTGATTTTGTTGCTTATGTGATGATCCTAGCTTTGGTTTAATTGTTGAAGTTGAATCCTGCTTTTATGTTGAACTATTTGTCGAAGAGTTGAAGTAGTTATAGTTGAAATTATTTTTCTGGCTTAAGTTTTGAGAAAGTTGTTACAGATTTTTTTCGTTTACTACAATTTGGTCTTGGTTTCAATGTTGAGGAAGTTAGTTGTTTTGATTACTTGTTGCTGATGATTCTTTCTTTTTGGTTCAAAAATTTGTACAGGGCTCTGGAGATGAATAAAAGATATAAGATGGAGGAGATGAAGTGGCATATATAGATTTAAATCTTGTCTTTATTAATTTTCAAAAATAAAAATGACACTTGTTAATTTTCTTTCTATATGGATTACACTTGTTAATCCACTTACTTAAATTTTAACACTTGTCTTTATATATATTACTTATTTAACATTTGTATTTTCATTAGAATAATATTTTTACATTATTTAAATTGTATTTAAATTTACACTTTCCATTTTCTAAAGACAGTTGCTTTATTTTAATAAATACTATTTAAAGGAGAATTTTGAAATTAAATACGCATTAAATAAATTACACACACACACGCATATATATATATATATATATATATATATATTTATAATCCAAATTATTTTACTAAAGCATTTATTTAAAATTTAAATTCAAATTCAAAGTCAAATTCAAATCTACTCATATATACACACATATGTATAATTTAAATTCAAATGATTTTAAAAACATTTGTTATTTCAAATTTTAAAGTCAAATGAAATCGAAATCTTATTCATACAATTTAACATTTACTTTATTTGTTTTTAACTTTTTCAAATTAATTTCAAATTAAATTCCAAAAATTCAAACAAAGTACTAATTTAAATTGATAAAATTTAGGATGTTACAAACATACACAAGAACTATCGACATTGTAGGCAGTTAAGGGGAGATGCCGCATCATTTAGAGGTATCGGATACATATTCATGAAGTGGGTATGCCAGAACTCCATAGATATCGAGCATTTACAACTATAATTATCATAAAGCATATACAAGCATGAAAGGATACCAAGCTTCAAAAGAATATAAGGGATACCACATATCTATTGTCAAAGATGCCGCATTTCGTTAATACCTAGAAAGATGTCGAAAGGCATCAAACGAAGAGAGAAAATGAATTTCACTGGGACAAAAAAGGATGACAACTATCATCAATGTAGAGACAAGGGTGTCGTGAATCATCAATATGGAAAAGATGTCACAAGCCAACAATAAAGTAGGATGTGTTATTCATCAATATAAGTAGTGTTCTTTATGCCAAAAATATACATAAGATTGTCACATATCACCAAAGCAATGAATGATGTTGAGAATTAAAGGTGCCAAAGAACACATGGCAGTCAGGCCGCCTACTCCAACTCCTATAAATATAGACCCATAGGTTCATGGAAGGGGCGAATTCTTATTACTACTTTTCTTATATTTTCAAATTTGCAAACCGTAAATTGAATTGGTAATTTAGAATGCCTATTGTAAATTTGTGACTATTTGCAAACAAGAACTTGTACAAATCGATTTTACATAGCATACTGCGAGTTAATAAAGAATCTTGACTATGATATGACTTATGACTTGTATATGACTCTTATGCTATATTTCTTATGACATACACATGATTTCTTTACTAAACATGCATACTTCTTCTGAGTGGACATAAGGCTATCTAAATCTATCTTTAACCAAAACTTATCTACCTTTCACATTTTGGAGTTAGCAAAGAAATTTATTAAAATTTAGCGCTAGAAAGAGTGCTGAAACCTATGGCCTTCTGCTTATATCATATTGGATTATCCTTGATCAGCATTATTAGGGTATAGAGGATTTACCCTAACCTGCATATTCTATAAAGGAACTTTCCAAATCCTGCATAACCTTCTTTAGACAATATGATGACTCTCTCGAAACAAGGATCTTCTAAACCTCAAGCAGTTAGGCCAATTTCTCAAATCGCTTCTAACCCTTGGTTTCATAATGAATAAGGATTAAGGATGTTGGACTATAATCATGGAAGAAAAGAGATGAATGATTCTTTATAATCTCGATAAGTGGAGCATAAATCCATTTCTTATAGGGCCTACCCCCATCCATGGTTATCATCCCCTACTTGGAATGGAAAGCATGTAAAAGGATAGTTTGTTCCTAAAAATGAGAAGGGTTATACGATACCAATCCAAAGGAACTATTTTTGAAAAATAAATTTCAAGATACTATAACAAATTTGCCCAATGTTGGAAGGGAGTAATTGATCATCATCCCACACCAATCAAAGCTCAAGAATCGTTAAAGAGGAAACTTAAAATTCTAATATGCCAATCCAATTCTACAAGAGAATCAAGTAGTTGCAAAGAGCACAATGCTCTAGAAATTTCTAATCTTCAAGGTTTCGTTCCCTTACCACTTCCTACGAAAATACCTACTTTCTAACCGACGAAAAGATTAAACTATTGGCCTTAAAAGAAGAAAAAAACAGGAAATGAAAGAAACTCGGAGGTACTAATTTCTAATACCACCGAAGGAATGGACATGAAATCAATCAATGTCAAGTTCTAAAAGAAGTGATTGAGAATTTGTTAGGAAAAGGAGAGCTTCAACAGTTTATTAGGAAGAATTAAGTAAAAGGAAAACATTCTACAAAGAACAAGTAATCAATAAAGAAGAATGCTTCACAAAAAATATTTACAAAATAAAGGAAAAAACCTTCGATCTCGCCAATATGGCCTGTTCAAAGGACCTCCTAGAGGGAGGTCAGAGTAAGCCTCTGGTCCTGGCTGTAAGGCTTGGAAAAAGCACAACAAACCATCAATCCTCCCTATGTGGCATGGCCAAAGCGCCTCTTAAAGGGAGGATGAAATAATTTTTTGGTCTCACCTAAGATGGCCTAAACAGAGCACCAATCAACCTTTAGTCCCACCTCTAAGACCTATCCAAAGCGCCTCTTAAGCTTTGGTCCCGCTTAAAATAGCCTGGCCAAAGCGCTGAACCAACCTTCAATTCCACCTATAAGGCCTGACTGAAGCGCCTCCAAGAGGAGGATGGATAGGACTTTGGTTCTACTCAAGATAGGAAATCAAACGCATCGACTAAAACCTAAATCGTCGCCTACGATGATGATAGGGGGTTCAATCAAAGTTCTGATCATTACTTAAAGAAGGTTATAAAGAAAATCAATCAAAGCCTAAATCACTACCAAAAGTGTATTAAAGGGGAAAAAAGAATCAATAAAGCAAATCAAACTCTATCCTAAAGAAGGATGAAGGCAATCAGAACAGTCGTACACATTTAATTCTATACCAAGGAAAAATTAAAGCAATCTTCAAAGGAAGGATCAAAAGCTATATGTCACATAGAATTGAGAATTTTAATATCAGATAATGACATCTGAGAAACTATGATTTATTACTCGAGCCTGAAGCTTCGTTCTTCGAAATAATGAATTAACTCTCAATCCATGTTAGAATTCAGATTAGCAAATAACGAGAATCTCCGTGAATAATCAGATTTCTAAACAACTTGAATCTCTATTAATAGTTAGATTTCTAGTTCTCTTACTAGATGGAATCTCGATTTTTTATCAGTAAAATACTGATCTTGTTATCAAGTGGAAGTCTAAATTAATACCAAATGGATTTCCGGTCTTCTATTCAAATTAAAATTACGTATTATCACTGGAACTATTTCTAGTCTTCGGTTCGTGTAATGGTACCAGATGGTTTTCTAGTCTTCTATTATAAAGTAATTGTAGATGATTTTTTGGTCTTCTATCTAAACGATATTATTACCAGAAGATTTCTAATCTTCAATACAGAACAAATTATAATTGCTAGATGGATTTATGATATATATACTCTTCGGGACTAAATCTACAAACGTCAGGATCCAAATTTCTGGGTGATAAATCCGAAAGGTTTTAGTGACAATGTTTATATAAAGAAGTCCAACCAATGCTCCATCAAAGGCTACATATCATATTACAATCAAATCTAAGCTTTAGAAAACAATTTGTACGTCTCAGACACTTTGACAAATTCAAAACGAAGAATAGAAAATTTATTCAAGGTAACAATCATTCAGGTACCAAATTTGTCTTTTTTACATATTATATACAAGAATTGCATGAACTAAGAGGGGTAGCCAAAAGAGAAATCTGCCCCAAAAAAAGAAACTTATAAGTGATTCTTCATTAGGTGTCGAGTTTCTTGTCCTTTTTTAATTTTTAAATGACAAAAGAAGAGTCAGTAATATGATGGATATCCACATCCAAAAGTTCTTTAAATTTCTTTTCTTTCATCTGAATATTGTTTGCATCATCTATTTAGCCAATTTGAACTTCCAATGCATGCTTAAGAGTTTTATTAGATCCCTTTAAAGTCAGAATCTCACTCTTTAATTTCTTAATCTCTCGTTCAAGAGCACATTTTTCATGCTCAAGTTTCTCCATTTGAACCATATAGTTGTTAAGATACTGAGAAAATTTGTCATACCATTGCTTATTCAAAAATTAAATGCGTTCATATCTAACTTTTTGACTCCATCTAGAAATTCCATCATCTAGACTCAAGGTAGGTTCAACAAAGCAGAAAATTGTTCTTTATTGATCAAAGGAGTAGGAGTAGGAAAGCTGGATTCACCTTCACTCATGATAAGTTCTAAGGATTGATTGACATGCTACTTGGATTATAAACAAATCTACTCAAGATCCCTTACCTTTTAATGTAGCCGGTCAATTTCTACATCAGCTTCAATTCCTTAGAGTAAAGGTCCAGATTGGACAATCATGTCCATTTTCACTTTCAACTCTTGAATTCCTTTTTCCTTTTATTTAACTTTTTCCTCTAAGTTGGAGGTCATCACTTTTAAACTACTAAATATGAAATTCAATCGTAGTATTTGTCATGCCATGTCTATGCATCCAGGTAGGTTATCCAAAATGAAAAAGTTGAAACACCTTGAGAAGAGAGCTTCTACTCGAATTTTGATCTAAACATAGATTTAATAATATCCAATCGAGTAAGGAGTTCTAGACCATAAGATGTAAGCATAGGTTGTTTTTCCTACATAAAAATAAGTGAATAGGAAAGAAAATCAATATGGAGGAAATGCTTTCTTTATTAACGAAAAAAGGGTTAAAAGCATGAGCAAATTATTTTACATCTACAATAAAAGTTTTATGCATGAAACTCTAAAAGTTTAAAAATGGCAGATTGAGTCTTTTAAAGTAATCCAGCAAACAAAGAGAGGGTAGAGTCAAAAGGAACATTAAACCATTGAGGGTTGTTAATTGGAAGGAGCTAGCGGAGGTCACATTTTCCAACTGGAGGGCTGATCTGAGCACATAATAATCTAATGTGGTTGGTTTGTATATCGCTAGGAAATTTATCCTTTTCATCTCCTAAGAAATCAAAACAGAAGTGTAGAAGCCGAGTGTAAACTTCTTAGTGATCTCTAAGGAAATAATATTTTGATAACCAAGAAGTTTTAAGAATTAACGATTTCTCTTTAAAATCCCTCTTTAACTTGATAAATTTAATCGATAGTTCCATGGAAATAGGACTACCCAATGATTCCTTAATCTGTATGGTTTACAAAAGATAAACTAAGTTGCAAAAGAAGTAAAACATGAAATTCATAAAACTGTTTGAATTATACATTAAAGGAAAATTTACTTGGGTTCATACAATATTGATCATTTGTAAAATTTGGAAAGGAGTCTCTCCTTGTTAAATTTAACTTTCTCAAGAGGAAGAATATTTTGGGAAAGTGAAACTATTGCAACTTGGGAAGATTCTAGGATTCTCCAGATGAGGATCGGTTCCATACTCATCTAAATATCTAGTAGCGAACGCCTAAATGGACCTTCGCTTTTTTCTCCTAAGAATTAAAAATTAGTAAGTATATTTCTAGAGTAAATATTATGGAGGAACTACACTAAGGTATCCCTATCTTCAATGAGCATCCAAAAGAGTGTGGTTTATTCTCTGTTTTCCTTTAAAACTCTTTCTTCATGAAGGCGGGATCTTTTTAAAAGCGAAGCCACACATTTCTCCTTAAGGTCCTTCAATCACTTGGCATGAGTTAGGAGATTCTGATACTTTGCAAACAAATGGTTGTGGTCTTTAACTAATTTTTCAATCTCCCTATTCAAGCAATGTACTTCCCTCTCGGTCTTCTCATAAGAAGTCTCACAATAATATATTTTTTTCTTTTCCTTAACGAAAGTAATAAACTTGTTAACTAAAGCCTGATAGATAACTTTAAGTATTTAAATAATGAATTCCATACCTACGTGACTGGAACTTGAGGAGTTGGTTTTTGAATTTCTCCTTTCATCTATTGGCTAGAGGAAATAGCATCTTTCAGAGGGATATTTTCTCATGAAGCATTTTGAAAATCACGTAGATTAGGAAGTCTACATCATGGGTAGATGAGTCTAAATTGTGATCACCTGATCCATCACCCCGTCACATGGTTCTTCTAGACCTTTGTAGCCCCCACCTCCACCTTGATCATTATCACCATCATTTTCTTCATCATTATCCCCTTTATCTAAATCTCCATTCACTTCAAGCAGGGGTTATCAAAAGATAATAACTTCTTTGGATCGATGGCTTCTTCTTTAGGGAATTCATCTTGAAGTAATCCCTGAGCTCTCCCTAACATAAGATCAAACTTTCTCTTGTTCATTTAGGTTTGGGAAAGAAGGAAAATGTAGATTAGAACATTTGTTAATATTCATTATAAGTAACAAAAAGAGCATCTTCATAGCATTTCTCGGTTATCTTATTAAGAGCCTGATTAAGAAAGAAAGTGGCTTTCTTCTTGGCGTACTTTACAATATTATTGGTATAGACTAGAGTAGCATCTCTACTTTCAAGTTGACTTTCTAAAGACTTTATCTTATCATCCATATTGGTCTTCTCTTTCTCTAAAGTCTTTACACTCTCCTAAAATGATAGCTTGGCCTTCTTTTCTTCATTAAAGGAGAAGGAAAGTTTGTTTTTCTCAAGAACAGCGTTATCCTTCTCCATCGTAATATCAATCACTTAAGTTGTTAGTGAAGAAACTTGCGTTTTGAGCTTGGCAATTTGATTAGAGGGCCCTTAAGAGTCGTAAGCCTAAGAAAGAACATATGCTTGTCCACCTGAAACATAAATGAATATAAGCTAAGTCAGGATATATGAAGCTAAAATCTAGATTGCCCAATCACAAAAGGATATATAGCAATAAAAGCTGCTAATAGAGGACATAAAGATGATCTTTTGAGAATTCCAAAGGTTGTAGTGGCATAAGAGAAGCTAAAGACGAAGATTATATAGCCGAATGAATGATATTATCAAAGCATATGGAGAGAGTTTGAGCCTTGGCCTTTGAAGGGAGAAGTTAAGTAGGAAGAGGAGTCAAACCAAGCTCCTTGTGCAAGTGTTGAAAACCAGACAGAGAGGTAGGAAGCAACATATTAAGAAAAGAATTCAGGGTATAAGCAACCTTGGCATGCTTTTGCACATTGTGATCTGGAGAGCCTAAATAAATCATATTTGGATCTCAGATGGTTAGGTTGACTTCAATATTCACAATAGAAGCTTAGTCCTCCACAAGCTTAGGTTTTTTACTCGAAGGAAGGGTTGAAGTGTCAACAGGAGCATTAGATCTCACTTTCCCTTTTGCACCAGCAATGGCCTTAGCAATAGAATCTTTGACACTAGTAGATTCAGTTGGTTTGGTTAAGACCGAAGTGTGAACTTAAGATTTCTTGTGCTTAGAAGCAACAACAACAGATAAGTCTAGATTAAAGGGAAAATCGTAAGATAACGACATAAGAAACTTCATTTAACTATGATGAAAACTTACCGAAAGAATCGCGCTGAATAGGGGAAGAGTTAGAAAAGGAATTCTGATCACCAATTACCAAGAACTACTTCCCATGAGCATCCTTCTTTACCATGGAAGGTTCCCCAAGCACTTTGTTGCACTCCAGAATCAAGAAATGTCTCTTGAGATTGGCTTTAGTTAGAAGTTTTTGTTTGTCTCCTAAGTTTTATGATGCTAAGTATAATTCTCTAATCGTTTTAGCTGTGGAAGAATCTGTTCCTTTAGGAACTAGGCCTAAAAAAGGATAACAATTATAAGGTAATGATGGAACGTAATATATTTAATCACCAAAGCTTGCTAGGAACAAAGAAAGATCCTCCAAGTTTGGTGGCGTGGCTCTTAACATATAAGAACTTATTTTCCTAGTCTCTATATTTATTTATCAAATTGTTAATCAAACTTTTATGAGGGAGAAGGCGATACTCAGTACCCCCCGGTGACAAGAGTTACTAGCAAGCGAAGAGTATATACATAAAGAGATGGAAGGATAGCTTCCCTTTCCAAAATCTTAGGGAAGCTTAAATAGGTATGGGAATTAGGCAACAATTGTATTGGAGCGATACCCAAATGTTCCAAGTATCGAATTGAGAAGTTGGAAAGAGAGAGATAACCCGAATACCAAATGTGAATTGTAGTAAAGACAAGGAATCTTTCGAGGGATAGTTTATCCTTCTGGATGAGCCTACTACCCTAGCCTCAACAGCAGTAATGTCAAATTGGCGAATGATGTTGTTGTCCTTCTCCTAAGAAGTGATAAGGGATGGGATAAGTCTGTAGTCTCCTTTTTTGGAAGTAGGAGAGGGTTTGGAACACTTACTAGATTTTTTACTAGCCATTTATATATTAATGGTATTGCTCAAGATCAAGAAAGTATTGTACGTTTTATAAAAATTTGAAATGCTCCTAAGAATAGAAGCAAAGGTGAATGATTGAAAATCTAACAATAAGATACATGATTATTTGAAAACTATTTAATCCATAATGGAATAACAAAACTTAAGACTAACTATATAACTTGTAAAGAAGTCCATTTAATAGTATCAAACCAATAAAAAGATATTGGTTTTACAAATATCTAAAGTATTCATAACCAAATAAAAACTCGTTGATAATTTCTGGATTTATGATTAAATGTCGAATCCACAACTAGTCATTGAGATCTAATCTAGTTTCATGCATATAGCATTTTATTAAGGTTATATTAAAGTGTGAACCGATAGCTCGATGTTGAATTTGTAAATAATAAAGTAAATTCAGAATTATTTAAAGATACTTCGACCAATTCTCGAATGTGAAAGGTGTCAAACTCATAAACAACCCATGAGTATGGCTATTTTTCGAATCTATAATATGGTGTCAGAATAGATAAGATACTAAGTTTTGTATAATAATTCTTTAATTATTTATTGAGCTTACAAAGGGGTAGCGGTTTGTTGAAATGCTATCAAGTTTGTAACTAAAACAAAAATCTTTTAAGCAAGTTGCCGGGCTCATAACCAAGTTGTTGGATTCCTAAATAGATATCGAACGCCTAATCAATCGTCGAATTTGTAGCTAGTATGTAAGCCTTAAAGAATTATCGAATTTCAAATTAGTTGTTGGCTTTCAAAAGACTGATTATTTTGAAAACCAAGATGTAATTAGTGACGAATTATCAAATTTCAAAAGAATGTCGAATTTTTTAGCAATTACTCATATTCTAAATTGAGTGTCGAGATCTTAAGAAAAGGGTATCAATCCTATCGATAACAAAATTCTAGAAAGTTATCCTTCTTGAAATCTTTCGAATTCGTAATAGGGGCTATCTAACTTCAGTCAATTGTCTAAGGAAAATGCCATAATCCACATTTAAATTCAAATACTAAATACAGTGCTTTGGTTAAACCCCAAATAATTCATAAGACATAAAACTAAACCCTAATTTGGAAATAAAAATTTAAAATCCCTCTTTAATCTTGCATTTAAATCAATTAAAAACGCAAACCATGAAATCAAACTTTATCGCTGCAAAATTTAAATTTTTTTGATTGAAATAAAGAGCTAAAATTTATATCTTTACTTCTATCCCATTTATACATATATATGTATATAAATTTCATTTATGTGTGTATATATATTATGTGTGTGTATCACTCTAACTATTTTCTTTAGTTCTTTTACAGATACAGGTTTGGGCTAGATTTGGTGTTAGTTTCTTTTTGCAGGTATACAGGATTGCTGATCGTAGGATTGCTGTTTGCAATGAGGGATTCTTCTCAGTGGATCTTCATCTTCATTATGGCATTCTATTTTCAAGAGGATTCACTTTTTCAGCTAGGCGCTCCTTCCAATTTTATCGAGTCTTCAGAGTGGCTATTTCCATTCCAGATCATTCGCAGTTTCATTTTAGATCAATTCGCATTTCCCTTCCTTCCGTGTCAACGGCATGGAGTTTCCTACTTAAATGGAGCTGGCTTCCAGTATCATTTTCTATGTGATATTCCATAGGTTTTCAAGTACTTCTAGCGTCTTAATATATGGCGCTGGCCATATTGGAGCTCGACATTGGGGTGCAATGGACGGTGGACATGTCGGAGCTCATTTTAGGGGTACTTGAGTTTTTTCTTTGATAATTTACTTAGATTAGCTACCTACCAAACTTGTTGGCAGCACCTTATCTTGTGATATATACATATTTACATGTGTGCTCTCCTCTATTTTAGAGGATCACACATTTTTATCAAAAAAAAGAAATAGAGAGCTAAATTTTTCGTATCGAGAATAATTTGTAGGTAAAAGGGGAAGAAGAAGAAGACGAATATTTATAGAAGGAAGGAAGAGTAACAAGAACCGTTTATCTCAGTTGAAATGTATGGACAAGATTAGAGTCAAATGCCAATGGGCAGCAATGTGGCTATCAAAGTGGAAATTACGGATACCAGGTGTTAACTTGAGAAGTTGACATTTCTTCTACACAAGGGGGTCAAACATTACCACAAATATTGATGTCGAACATGGAAAGAGAATGTATCGGAAGTTAAGATGTCGAAGGTATTAGAACATTCAGCAAGGGGTATAGAATTTCAAGAATCTTCAGGAAGATGCCGAACTTCTACAATACTATGTGTTATGCATTCAAGAAAGGGTAAAAAGCTTCCAAGAGTGTCGAATTTCAAGCAACTGGCCAACCAATAAAATATTGTATATGAACATAACAAAGAGGCTATCAAGCTTTTATAATGGGAAGGATATCACGCCAAGGTTTCAAATCCAGAGAGATGTCGAACAACCAAGGAATAAAATACACAAAAGTTATTGAAATTAAAGGCAGTTAAGGGGAGACGTCGCATCATTTAGAGGTATCGGATACATAGTCACAAAGTGGGCATATCGGTACTCCATAGATATTGGACCTTTACCACTATCACTGTTGTAAAGCATATATAAGCAACAAAGGATACCAAGCTTCAAAGAATATAAAAGATACCGCATATCTACAGTTGTCAAAGATGTCGCATTTCGTCAATACCTAGAAAGATGTCGAAAGAAATCAATATGGAGAGAGAAATCAAATTTCATTGGAATAACAAAGGATGTTGTGTAACATCAATATAGAGAAGGATGCGACAAGTTATCTGCGCTTAAAAGGGTATCATAAATCATCAATACAGTAAAGATGACGAATATCGACAACTATGAAGAATGTCGTAAATAATCAATGTGGCAAGGGTGCCGTAATCATCAATATGACAGAAATGTCGTAAACCATCAATAAAGTGGAATGCCGCAATTTAACAATATAAGTAGAGATACCACATATCAAAAATATACAAAAGATTGTCGCTTATCACCAACTCAATGAATGATGCCGAGAATCAAGGGTACCATATAACACGTGGCAGCCAGGCCGCCTACTTCAACTCCTATAAATATGGACCCCATAGCTTCCAGGAAGGGGCGAATTCTTCATATAACTTTTTTACATTTCCAAATTTTTAACCCTAATTGAATTAGCGATTTAGAATGCCCATTGTAAATTTGTGACTTTGGAAAATAAGGGCCTGTACAAATCAATTTTACGTAGCATACTACGAGTTAATAAAGTTTCTTGACTATGATAAGACTTATGACTTTCATACGACTCTTATGCCCTATTGCTTATGACATACACATGATTTCTTTACTGAACATGCATACTCCTTATGAGTCGACATAAGGCTATCCAAGTCTATCTCCAACAAGTGCTATCTATCTTGCATATTTTAGGGTTAACAAAGAAATCCATGGATTTTTTTTCATAAGTTAATATGTAAAATTTTCAACAAAACAAAAAAAAGTTATTTTGTTCATGGTCTTGTAATATGTTTTACGTACTTGAAATAGATCCAAAATTGTTTAAAACTTCTGCAAATATTTACTTATATATTTACATATTTCAAATTGGATGATATATAATCAATTTGTATAGTGTGCGTAAATTGTAAATGTTACCATGTTTTTTTTAAATCAGTAAAAGATATTATAAATATTAGGCATATTAAATTTCAAAGAGACTTAATGCACACATGTGTATGTATGGGAACCTTAAAAGGATACTTTAAAGTGAAGATTCTCTGTATTCAAATGAGATATAATGCATACATATGAATTATGAAAACTTTAGAAGATATTTTGTATATGAAGGATCTTATATGCAACATCCTTGTATAGAAAGTTTTAAATGCCAAATTAATTATGTAAGGTTTTAAAATATATGGAAACTTTAAATCATATGTTACGTGTGGAAAACATAAATTCCGATGTTTATATTAGAAACTTATAAAGGAAATTTTTTAATACTTAGTCAAAATCATGAATATTATGTATTATATCTATATGAAACAATTTAACAAGGCAATTAATATATACACACATACACAGACATACATATATGTATGTGTGTGTGTGCGCGCGCGCAAATGCTTAGTATATGCATAGTAGATATGCATCCCAATATCTACACTTTCATATAATACGCCATGGTATATTTAGTTGAATCATTATGCTAAGCTTTCACATCTTCTCTAATCGTGCCATCCATTTACTATTTACACACTATATGTTCATGTGATCTTTCTCATATCCAAAAGTGAGAAACTTAACTCCTAATTAATTACATAATTTCAAACTTATGATATATTAAGTTGTTTCCTTAATTGACAATATAAACCTTCACGTACCTAAATGACAAAACACGAACATCTAACTAAATTACATGCGTGCGCCCCTTCCCCCTTCCCCTACACATACACATATATCTGTGTGTGTGTGTGTGTGTATGTATGAATATCACACTTATAATATATTCAGGTGTGATATATGCAATCATGTTATCTTGTTATATTATGAATATATATACGATATATTCAAAGTATATATTAATTCAAACTTATTTGATTAATTATAAATAAATACTAAATAATATATGACTTTATTGAATAAATATACTGTATCTAGTGAAGACTATTAGACCTCATAGTCCTATCATAACACAAATAGGAAAAACAAATTAAATCCACCTATTTCACCTGCTATAGACCAACCTAGTTCCTTCTGTGGTATCAGAGCCCAATGGTCAATGTAGTCTAATTAGCAGTCAAACCTACCCATCCGATCGGTGTTTAGAAAATAGCGTCAAGGCTTAAGGTTGAATAACAAAATATTTTCCCCTCTTTGACCACCGACATGGCTCAGTCGATGGAGTAAGTCCAAAAGGTTGACCTAATTATAAAGGCCCAAATTGATTTTGGTCTTGGGCTAATTTTCAAAATTATGTTTGGAAATTTAAAATCTATTTGAAATTGAAAAGTTAAGTTTAAAATATAAAAAAATTATGAAAGTTATAAAATATTTTTATCAAATTGTTTTGAAACTAAATTAATGCTTTTGAAAATTATCTAAAATTTAACTAACTAAATTAAATAATTAATTAATTAATTAATTAAAAGCTAATTAATTAAAATAAAACATATGTATTGGTATATGTATACATATAACTATAAATGTTATAGTATTTTTATTATTAAGTCTTTTGACCAAGCAGTATTTGGATAGACTAGATGAGTCGAACTTGAAAGTTATCAAGGTAGGAATCCGAAATGATAGCCTGAGAGTCCAAAAACCAAGTATAAACAGGGCCATGAGGCAAAGACTAAACGTCACAAGAACAAAGGATTCAAAGTCTAACAGAGTGTTGGATCGATAACGATCCAACATATGGATCGGCATCAATCCATCATCTTTCATTCTTTCTAGCTTGAAATCCTCATATCCACTATTCTGCATACGGAAAGCCAATTCCAAATTCCATTGCATCAATTCTATGCAATGAGCATTTGAAATCAGCAACTCCATTCTTCCACCTATCCATCGGTTGGACTCAGAAATAAGCCAATGATGATGCAAACAAGTTTGGAATCATGAAGCTAACTAAGAATCGACCAAGCACAAAGCATCCAAAGTGATCCATATAAAGATCATATGGATTAGTTTCAATCCAATCCCATGGATCGATATTGATCCACTATTTTGATGAGATTTCCACCAAATTTTATGGAGAATTAGTCTTGGGCGTGAAGAACGAGGTGGAGATCATGGAGCAAGATTTTAGGTTTCCTATAGCAGTAAATAGGAGGGCAAGGTCTCATTTTTTTAGGATCTTATTGGCTCTTTTTATCTCTTACTTTAATCTCTTGTAATCATCCATGGATTTATATCGATCCGTAAGAACTTGTAATTGCAAATCAGTGATATAATTAATAAAAGCACTAGATGAACTTAGGCCAAGATTAGCTGAACCACTATAAAACGCTGTGTGTTCTTTTCCTTCTCATTTTAATTTAATTTTCTTTACTTTTTATTCACTACTCAATCTCCTGGATGTTTGTGACATTTTTGGTTCAAACATTTAGTGCTTTCACTGAGAACAATATTCTCATGAAATTAGGATCCACCATATATTATTGGATTTCTTAGATCCAAGAGACAGGTCCAATCTTCCGATTTCACCATTCTATGATTCAGATTTTCAAGAATCTACAAGAAGCTATTCACCATGGCCCACATGGAGAGAACATTCTACAAACTCTGGAGCTGCTAATGATGTTGAGAACTAGGATATTCAACATGTGGATAAAGTTGCATAGCCAAAGCATGCAAAGGTCTAGAATCCAACTGGTGTTGTGAAAAGAATGGAAATGGACAGTATGATGAAGCAGATGGTGGATGGGTTTTAGGAGTGACACAATGAGATGAACCAACAGATGTAGGAGAGCTTGAGATTACTGAATGAGTTAACTATAGAATCACCGTGAAGGAGCATGATGGACTTAGCACCTTGTGATTCAGAATTTGATAATTTCTCATTATCCAAGCAGAGGAAGAGGAACATGAAGTAGAAAATGGCTCAAAACATGGCTGGAACTTCGAATCAGGAACTAAGACAAATTCGTGGAAAGATTTTGTGGATCTGTACCGATCAAAGAGGATGGATCGGTACTGATCCAATGAACTTTGGATCCTATAAAGACCCGTAAATTTTAGTGGTTTTATTTATTTAATTAATTGAATTTTGTGAAATTTTAAATTATTGAATTTGAAAATAAAAATATTATATTTGAATTACGTCTACTTTAACATAGCAACTGGTAATTTTTTCAATTAATAATATGAGAGTTTATTTATTGTGTAATTTAATTTCAATTCAAATCAGTTAATATTTGATGATAATAAAATATTTTCCAATATTTTTACACAATAAATTTGTAAGTCATCTTCTAAGTGAGATGTCATATTTCGTTTCTCCAAATTTTGACTTTTATTGCCCTGTTTATCTAATTTCTGGAAAACTAGCAGCATTTTTGGTACCGATTATTGACTTTTGATAGGATGATCGTGCAATGGATATCTATATACCGTTTCGATCGTCTCGTTGTGCTGATCTTTGCGGTATATTCAATTCTGTGTTTTGAAGTCCAGGATGTGGTGAAATTTATGGAATGATTTCTGTATCGGTTCCGCAATTTGGCTTTTGATTTTGTGACCATTCAACTTTCCTCCGTATAAAACCAGCAGCCATCAACAATTATTATCTTTGTTTTTTTGGCCTTCTCTATTCCCCATAACAATTTATTATTACTGGTTCCATTATTATGTCCCTTCGTTCCATTTTCTGTCATCACTTTCTTTCCTCCATTCTTTGGTTTCATTAACCGTTGCTCTCCTCTCTTATTATACTAAAAAAAAAAGAATATATGCAGCGCGTATGTACATCTTCTCTAGCCCGCCTTCTCACGTTTCCAGGCACCTTACCTCCTTCCCCTCTTTCCTCACCGAAGCCAAGCCTGGCGTAGCGATTGGCCTCTCTCCTCTAGCACTCGGCGCCTTGCATCCCCCTCTCTCACGAGCCATCAACTTCCCCTTCAAGTACCTCCCTTCCACTCCTTGTCGTACGTAGCAGCCACTACTTCGCCTTTCATCCCACTGCCATCCAGTTCACTCGGCCCAAGACCCCACTGAACCACCGTCGCTGCCACTTTTTTTTCGAGCCATACTGCCAAGTTGTTTATATATATAGTGATGTAAGTTAACTTGCTTATATATATACTGTTTTATATTGATCTGGAAAATAATATAAAGTGGTGTTATAACTGCTTTTTAGTAGTTAATATTTTAATTATATGTTATATGTATAAGTTTATATAGGTATATATTTTATATACATGTGTATAATGTTCAATATATATTAAATAGCCGTATATAGATGTTTAGCAGTATATACACATTTATATATTTAACAGTTTTCAAATTTACATGTTTAAGGTGCATATAATATAAGCTTATGTATATGTAGCTTTTCTAGTTGCATAATTGTATTAAAATGTGTGTGTGTGTATCTTTTATAGGTTGCACACATAATAGCTTTTGCTAGTTTTTCGAGCCTGCATTCATTTGGTTTCATGTAGATTTGATCTAGTTATTTATTTATATAGTTTATATACATATAGCTAGTTATATAAGTCATATTATATGTACAAAGTTTACTTAAGATTTTTTTGTAACAGGTTAGTATATATTGTTTCGGCTGTATAGCATGTTTGTATTTTAAAGGTTGTGATGATATGTATAAATATGTATATATTGATTCAGGTATATATTATTATTATTTTCTATATCAATTCAAGTTTTATATAAGCTATACAATGTTATATATGTTTATTGAAGCAAATTTTATAGATTCTTATGACAGTCTGTATATGTGTTTTAAATAGTTTATACATACATACATATATATATATATATATATATATATATATATATATCTGTGTGTGTGTGTGTGTATTAGTTATAACAGAGATAGATATACATATATATATATATGGTTGGGTTATATATTTTCAATATTTTGGATTGCAAATTTTATCTATATTTGGTCA
The DNA here is from genome assembly GCA_030765085.1 of Allium cepa. NCBI lineage: Eukaryota > Viridiplantae > Streptophyta > Magnoliopsida > Asparagales > Amaryllidaceae > Allium > Allium cepa. The sequence goes on from CM060946.1 coordinate 41,981,594, forward strand.
GTTCATTCGCACAAGTTTATTGCAGAGCTTATTGTATATATTTACATGCTGCTGTATGTTTTGTATAATAATATTTGTATATATGAGTCAATTGTTACATAAATGAAAGTTATATTAGTTTAAAAAGGGTAGTCTATACTCTATATGTTGACGTGGGTATGAGGTGTATAGGTTATAAATTATGTTGTTTATATATGTTAAATTTATAAGTTTAATGTACGAAAAGAAAAAAAATCTATTTATATATATGAGTTTATTTATGTTGTTATATCTTGAGTCTTAATTAGTTTTAAATATAATAAGTTGAAATATATATATATATATATTAATATTTTTTGTATAGTTTTCTAGTAAGTTAATGATAATAATATAATATACATTTTATTTCTGTTATATCAAAACTAATTTTGATCCTTGATTTCCAATTTATCAGCTTTGATCGTCGAATTCGTGCCAACGTTGTTTGTTTTGGATTCATGCCTAGATTTCGTAACTCAACTTCATTGTCTATCCTCTCTAGCCATGAAAGGTGAGCAATCACCCACGGTTAATGTTCTTATATTTATTCAATTTGATTTCAATTGAAACGTCAATTGAAATATGCTGTTATTAGTTATTTAAGTTGTTATATATGTTATTGTCTGCATCTGTCCACCTGTGACATCTGACACCATTATATTTTATTTCTATTGATGATATATGCATGTTATATTATTATCATATCTGTTATCACTCTACAAGTTCCCTGTTAGTATAGAAATCACTATGGGTTGAAATGATACATACCCGAACGATCTGTAGAATAGAAGAAAATCGTTATGGGTCGAAATGATAAACCTAAGCGATTTTCATTGAATTGAATTTGGGATTGCGGGTTGAAATGATATATACCCATATATATATTTAGATTGTGAATTGAAATGATAAATATCTATATCACTTGATCATATGATAGAAAATTATATACCGACACCATTGGTCTATATATATATATATATATATAAATATTTTGAAATTATTTCTATGGTTTTGGAGAGAAATGTATGGTTTTAAAAAAATATTGGTTTTAGATATTATATAAATGTTATTTTATATATAGTTAAATTTTGTATAAATTTGTTTTAATATAGAATAAGTTAATTATAAAGTTTGATTTTTATTTAAAGTATATTATGGTTAAATATTTATTTAAAATTATATTTTTATATGGAGTTTATGATGATTAAATAAATTAAGATTGGAAAATAAATTTGAAGTCGATTTGAAATTGAATTAATTTAAGAATTAAACCCAAATAAATTTGATCTGAATTTTATTAAATTTGAGGTTTTAAAGGATATGATTTTTATAACTTGACTTTTGGTTTAAAGTGATTTAAATGAATATATCAAGTTGATTTAAATAATATATAAAGTTTAAATAAATTGAATATATCAAGTTTTATTTAAATGATATTGGATTTATTGAGAAAATATTTCAAACCAAATAATAGTAAATTGAATTTGATATACATATACATATACATATAGATATATATATATATATATATATATATATATGGAATTATAAAAAATGTAGTTTGAAATTATGGAATATTTAAAGCTTTGAAATATATGGAAATTGAAATGGTTTATTTGAGGTTCAAATTTGTATTTGAAATCGATATAATTTGAAATGGTTTATTAAGAACTGAAGTGAGTTGAAACTTATCAATTGAGATTTGACTTAAATTTGAATTTTGGAATTCGAGTTGATTTAGAGTTGATTCGTGGAATTTGAGGAAACTAGATTATTATATAAAGTATTTTTAAATTATATTTAAACTATTTTGTATTTTACTTTATAAATTATTTTAATATAAACTATTTTTAAAATAAATCAGTCTCAAAATAAACTATTTTACATATACTATTTTAATATCTAAACAGCTAAGTGGTGGAAGTAATGGTTTCAAAGTTATGAACTTCGAAATATTATGTTTGAAAGTGTTATAATGTCAAGTGTTTGGTTTCAAAAGTGTTATAACCTTGAAAGTAATATGATTTTTGGAAATGGATATTTTTGAAATGAAAACGATATCGTAATTGGTTTTGAAATGGAAATGATATAAGTATAAACTATTTTGAAATGTCCGCGGTGTTATAATAACGTTTGGTTGTTAAAGAGACCGAGATCGGAAGTTGTCATACTCTCTACTAACTACGAAAACCACTTTAACAACTGTGTAGGCGATGGAGATTCCAGAATGAACTAGGATGGCGGCGGCGTCCTATTGAGATATATACGTGGACCCGACTCCAGTGAGTTGGCATAAGGTAGCTAAAACAGGAGCAATCGATAGGCTAATGAGGTAGCTCCTCTGATCGGACATACTCCTTCGTTACCATTCTATTACTTTGTGATTGATTGGGTGCACCTTTGATTTTTTTTGAGAGTGTGGGTCAAGGTGGGCGGTAGCTGCGGTTATGCGTTACCATCGCTCCAGGAGTGCAATTGGTATATCTACCCTGGCATTGCCTAGTTATGTCGTGTCACCTACCCTATCGTGCTTTACTACTTGTTTGATTTGTGTCGTACCTATGGAGTATTTATGGTAGCCTCCCGATCTGAAGGTACGATGGTACTGTATAGACTATTGGCACTATAAAATGTGTTAAGCGAGATACGGGTAACGCCTTAATGCTATTTTTACATATATTATACTTTACTTTAGACATTATTATAATAGCGTATATTACTAAATAGTAGATAGTTTAATGGATCCTTTGAGGATGGTTATCCTAAATATCCTTTGAGTTACTTGTATTTCAGTTGTTATTTCACTTGAGTTGGATTTATTGATATAAGAATGTTAATTCTGACTCGAGTGTTTTGTGTTTTGCTTTACGCTTGGGTCAAACAGAGTGGTTCAGCTTTTGAGACTCACCTTTGGAGGTCGAGCTTCGCTTGGAGATCCAGCTGTCTATCCAGCTTTCAGATATTCAGTTGATTCCAGTGATGTATTCTAATTTTGTATTTGACTATTGTCTCCGAGACTTCTGTTGTATCTTATTTAACTCTGATATATATATATATATAGTAGCTTCATGAGCTACTATTCTCTTATTTCCGCTGCATTGTTGTTATATTACTCTGTGTCTGTGATTCTGTGATTTATTTATTTACTGTATATTATGAGTTATGCCAAACATAAATTAATAATTTGGTATTTTGAGCAATTCAAATCCATCATGTGTGAATGCGAATAGTTGAAAATATCAGGTTGTTACAGTTGTATCAGAGCTTTGGTTTTAGGCAAAACTCAACACATAGGGTAAATTTAGCTATGGAATCAATGTTGCTCGAGCTTGAATCCTTTCCTCTTTGATTCGGTTTCCTTTAAATTTTCGAATGATCCCCTCAGTTCTAAAATCCATCCATATATCTCACTATTCATGTTTCTTGATTTTGGAGTATCCACTAACTCCACTTCAAATAATCTCGATAATAACTGGACGGTCTCGCCAACCTTCGAATGATTTGTAAAGGGATGAAAACTCCGTTACAATAGGCATTCATTCACCGAAGATTTCGGTATGATCGGTTTACGATGCTATCTATCTCCTGCTATGCCTGATTTCTATCTCTTGCAATGATTGTCGATTTGCCTCAGAATTTTGCATCGATCTTATTCTTGAAGTCACGGTCGACCCGGTTAAGGTTGCCCGCGATTTACATACGCTTATCCATCTCTCCATTCTGTTATTTAATCATCTTTCCTTTTGTTTTGAACTTATCTTTGAATCAAAATTCTCTTTGATTTGAGTCCATTAAATTTGAATCTCTATCCTTGTTTTGAAAATCCATTTCCGTATCGTCCAACATGGAAGAGTATTTGCAAATTAATATTTATAATGTTTTACATATATGTTGTGTTGTTTGAGTAGTTGATGTTGATTTGGATCTTTGTTCTATTCGTTTGATCAACGCTATCGATAGGATTTCCAAAACACTTGAACAGAACAAACTGACACAATATTGTTTCAAATTTGATAAATGAATAATGTGGCATGATTATATTATATAAAGTATAATTTTCTGAAATTGAATTGTTAATGAATTGATTGTTAAAATGATAATATTTGATTTTCAATTATTATTTTGTAAACCATTGATTTACCAACATATAAATAAATGAACTTATAAACATGGTGTATAAATTGATTTGGCAATTTGAATGAATTTAAATCAGGAATTTAAGAATTAAAATTTTCGGTGATCTCAAATTTTGGCTTTTAAGTTTTAAAGTGTATAATATTTAAAGTAATTTCGAATATAGATTGTTTTTATAGAACCTTTGATGTTTAAATCAGTGCTCTCGTCTTTTGTCATTGGAAAATAATTTTGGTGATGACGGCAGCATCATCGATATTCATTTTTGAGTTTCGAAGTGGAAATCCCGCTTAATAGCTTCGCTACACTTTTGTTTTGGGAATTGAATGGATTTGGATTTCTTGGGTATGGTTTGATTTATAATATATATATATATATATATATATATGTATGTATGTATGTATGTATGTATGTATGTATGTATGTATGTATGTATGTATGTATATATTTACCTTAAATTTTCTTAAAGGATAATTCTAATTATATAAATGAAGCCAAAATTTTGGATAAATATTTAAACTTGAATAATTGAATTAGGAAAATTTTACTTGTATAATACTCAATTGCATTTTAGTATAACTTGCCTAAATTATTTAGAAGTTAACTATGTAATTGAATAATTTAAAATATAAAACTTTGTTAAAGAAATTTATAAAATGAAATTTGAGTAGTTACAATAAAGGTTATACACTTAAATTTTTATTTATAAAAACGTTAATTGGCATAAATAGAATAATAAGTTGATTGAATAGTAAATGAGGCAAATGAGGCAACTTAAATAAAATTTTGTTTTAAAGGAACCCTTTTTGTATCAAATATTAATAAATTGAAATTAAATCAACTTTATGGAATACCGTGAATTTAAAATCAATTGTTGAATATTAATTAATTTAAATTGAAATTTATATGGTTTTAAATAAATTGTTTATTTTGTACCTCAATCTATTTTCTTATAGGTTGTTTCTATTCTCTTACCTTGTTCCTTTTTGAGGACGAAAAGTTTTGAGTAGGGGAGAGTGCAATGATCCGTAAATTTTAATGGTTTTATTTATTTAATTAATTGAATTTTGTGAAATTTTAAATTATTGAATTTGGAAATAAAAATTTTATATTTGAATTACGTCTACTTTGACATAGCAACTGGTAAAATTTTCAATTAATAATATGAGAGTTTATTTTATTGTGTAATTTTATTTCAATTCAAACCAGTTAATATTTGATGATAATAAAATGTTTTCTAATATTTTTACACAATAATTTTGTGAATCATCTTCTGAGTGAGACGTCATATCTCGTTTCTCCAAATTTTGACTATTATTGCCCCATTTATCTTATTTCTGGCAAATTAGCAGTATTTTTCAGTACCGACTATCGACTTTTGATAGGATGATCATGCCACTGATATTTATATGCCATTTGGATCGTCTCGTTGTGTTGATCTCTGTGGTATATTCAATTCTGTGTTTTAAAGTCCGTGATGTTGTGAAATTTAAGGAACGATTTCCGTATCGGTTTCATAATTTGGCTTTTGATTTTGTGACCATTCAACTTTCCTCCGTATAAACCCAGTAGCCATCAACAATTATTATTTCAGTTTTTTTTGGCCTTTTCTACTTCCCATAACAATTTATTATTACTGGTTTCCATCGTTATGTCCCTCCGTTCCATTTTCTGTCATCACTTTCTTTCCTCCATTCTTTGGTTTCATTAATCTTTGCTCTCCTCTCTTGTTATACTAAAAAAAGAATATATGCAGCGCGCATGTACATCTTCTCTAACCCACCTTCTCGCGTTTCCAGGCACCTTACCTCCTTTCCCTCTTTCCTCACCGAAGCCAAGCCTAGCCGTAGCCATTGGCCTCTCTCCTCTAACACTCGATGCCTTTCCTACCCCTCTCTCGCCAGCCACCAACTTCCCCTTCAAGTACCTCCCTTCCACTCCTTGCCATGCGCTGCAGCCACTGCTCCGCCTTTTATCCCACTGTTGTCCAGTTCACTCGGTCCAAGACCCCACCGAATCACCATCGCTGCCACTTTTTTTGAGCCATTCTGCCAATTTGTTTATATATATATATATATAGTGATATAAGTTAACTTGCTTATACATATACTATTTTATATTGATCTAGAAAATTATGGAAAATAATAGAAGTGGTGTTATAAATACTTTTCAGTTGTTATTATTTTAAGTACATGTAATATGTATAAGTTTATATCGGTATATATTTTATATACACGTGTATAGCGTTTAATATATTTTAAATAGCTGTATAGATGTTTAATACTACATATACATTTATATATTTAACAGTTTTCAAATTTGCATGTTTAAGCTGCATATAATATAAGCTTATGTATTCTGTAGCTTTTCTAGTTGCATAATTTTATTAAAATGTGTATATATATACACGAGTATGTATACACGTCCGATGGACGTGCGCATGGACAAAGTTAATCAAAACTTAAAATGAACTTTAAACTGGGCACTTCTCACCTTATGTCACCGTGATAACCTTCTTGGCATTCCATAGGCCTACTCATGTGTAGAAATAGTGATAGTGACCCAGAAAAACTAATTTTGATGCAAAGAATATTGAATTTATCTTGTTGAATATTATACATATAAACATGGTTCTTGGAAGTTCTCGATGACCAAAGAGAATACATCAAATCATTGGATTCCTTCTATAAAAGAATTACAGTTAAACATAGTTTCTTTAAGGGCATAATAATTCATTCACCAAATAAATAAATAAAATTAGCAAAATCATATTCGGAGTGCATGTGTTTCATGCATAGAAAGTAAAACAATTTCTTCAAATTAGTATAATAAGCATGCTCAACATCCATGCAATGCTTTTGATGGATTGCTTCAAGGCTGAAGTACCCCCATTCTTCTCACTCTCACTGATACAACTAAACATTCATTAAAAGCAGCATCTTGGCATGCTGCATCATCACCCATTCTTGGTTTCGGTCGTTGATGCATCAGCTGCCTACATTCGCATGATATTCTCACTGTTCTGGTCATGTGTGCTGATAGAATCAAATAAACATTATGATTCACTTGAACCTTCTTCCAGCTTTGTTTATCTATCCATATGTGCACTAAGATGCAATGAATTTGGATTATCCACATTTCATGTTGAATTGAGTAAAGCTGATGGCAACAAACAAATCACGTAGTCCTACAAATCTAGACAATGAGCATATTCCACACATGCAATTGCACATCTCAACTCATTTCTTACTGACTCACTTCAACCATGAGTACACTCTCGGTGTCGACTGAAAGAAACTCAATGACTTATCGTGGATTTCTTTTTCTGCAGTGCTTATACAGTTTTCAGCCGTATGCCAACGGAACCTCGCTTCACAGCTCTTTATCATTTTACCATTACTGCACATTAACAATGTAGCTATATAGAATATGTCTGTATTAAATACCATATGATCATCTATGTGATGATCTCATTTGTATTTTTCTTATATATTTTTGCAAACACTGGAGGATAATTTATTAATAAAAATAGGTGCTCTCCTCTTTATAGGATCATTATTACATTAAAAAACATTGGCTTCACAATTGAAATGAATAGCGATTTGCATGTGGTATGGATTTTTTATACAACTGATATACACATAACTCGTGGGTAAGGGGAATGATTGGAACAAATGCTCATGTTTTATGTAGTATAGATAAATAATCTATAAAAGCACCACATGTTTAGGATGATGTAATTAGTATAATAAACATATAATGAATAAAGCGATGGCTGCATAATTAGTATTAAGAAATGAGAAATATTTTTTAATTATAATGAAAGATGTCACCTTTCTTTTACAACCATGCATGTAATAAACGAAGACATGCTCAGATTTACATATTTAGCATGGTCATAATAAAATTAAAATAAATGAAGCTTATTTACATGTGTACACTAAAAGGATTAGTGCAAAGAGAATCCAAAATTTAAGACGTCTCTTTTTTTACTGAGTGAGATTTGAGACATCTTAATAGAATAATACATATGTATTAATATTACTTTGTTTAAGAACAATTTTTTAATATAATTAATACCCTTTTACAGGAAGTTGCCTTATTTTAAATGGTAGTAATAGCCACTTTAATTATTATCTCTTCATTTATGTTAATTGTTATCATCTAAATCGTCAAACTTTGCATGCCAAAAGTTACTAATAAACTGGAAAGTAGATTTTATAATTCAAATAAAACGCATTGGTATCAAAGCATAGCATCTTTTCTTTACACTATGAAACTTCATGTAAAATTCTCATAAGCCTAAAAAAATAAAAAAATAAATAAAAAAAGTGCTTGGTAAGGCATGCACTATCCACAGTTTGATAACGTCTTCTTTTTCTTCATAGCTCTTTGTATCTTTTTTCTTTTCATGGTTTTCTTAGTTTCAATGGGATGTCACTGATGTTCTAAATTCTTTCTTCATGGATCAGTTTAGATTTTCTTTAAACATGCCTACATGGCCAATAGTTTCAATCAATAAATAAGTTAACTCAGTGACTATATGTACTTCTCAAAGTGCACAATTCGTAGCTAGACAGATAATCATTTGGATTATTATTATTTTTCTTTTCATATTTTAAATTAAAGGTATGATGATCTAATATCATTCAAGGTCATAGATCAATAGGTTTATGAGCACTAAAATAATGTTGTAGGATAAATTTAATCAACTCATTTGGTTTAAAAATATGAACCACCATGAAAAACCAAGTGGTTGATAATTTGGCATTGTTCATGTAGTAACACCCGTTGGTGATTGTAGGAAATGGGAAAATTATGAAAAGATAAAAAGAAAAAACCTAATTCATAGAAAATATTAATGTTCATATCCACCACACCAAACTACCTTAACAATAAATGCTAAATGGAGTGTACCTTTGCATTGTATATTTGAAGGACAATTAATGTTGTTCCCGACTCCATTTTCGACTATATTTATTTGTTGTAATATATGTTACTTCATTCTCTAATACTGATTTCCCATTTAAAACATTCTTAACATCCACTTTAACAGTTGAATGTAACATCTCTCTTCAGTAAGATTCTGGATTTAAGGTTCTTCTCCTCCAATCTTAGCTCTATCTATTGCACTTCTTTTCCGAACTTTGCTAGCTCCCAAGTGCAAACCAATATAATAGCCTGTAAAGAAGAGAAAGAAGATTAGTATCAACTTAGAATATGAGTACATCTAATTTCAACTGATAGTTATTCTCTCCATCTTTAGTAGGTCTTGATGGAAAAAAATAACATGGATAAGTAGTACAATTTTACAGTTAACTAATAGAATATACAGTGAATCATATTAGTAATCAATTTTTGGTACATACAACATAAAATATTAGTAGGCTTCACTTCTCAAGTATATGCTTTACATCAAATTATATTATGTTAGCAGCCCTTCAACACAACAGGAGCATATACATGTATTCTACTCATGCTAATGCCAATCTAAACCACACGTAATAAATTATGAATGAATGTACTAATAATAGTATAAGCGGAACTGAGAGACTCAAAATGATTTACCTTTGCACCAAGTCAAAATCGAGCTCCATCATAGAAATGTGTGCTTGCGATATGAAAGACAACAACACTACCCTGCGTTTCCAGACTTGCATATCAGCTCAGAATTATTAATCTTCTTTTTCTATTGGAATGGTTGTTGGAAACTTTAGTTGATTGGAAATTTTAGAAATCACTGTTTGTTAGTTACCATAAAACATAATGCAGTCTAATACAGAAAAAGTCAACCAAACTTTAATAAACAACGTCAACCTTTTCTCCTTCAATTAATTACTTTTTTATAGAAGCCCTCCATAACTTTTCGAATTCATAGTGATCAATTTAATCATAGTGGTTTGACGTGCGGTTCAATTTTCAAAACTATGTATGTGATGAAGGTCCATGAAAATGAAACCAAAATACAGTGGAGTTATGATGACTATCCACTTAAGTCCCTTCACTGGCTAAATAGACACTAAAATTTAGGATAACAGAGATAGATATACATATATATTTGGTTAGGTTATATATTTTCAATATTTTGGTTTGCAAATTTTATATGTATTTAGTCGGTTCATGCTCACAAGTTTAGTGTAGAGCGTGTTGTATATATTTACATGCTGCTGCATATTTTATGTAATAATATTCGTATATATGAGTCAATTCTTACATAAATGAAAGTTATATTAGTTTGAAAAGGGCAGTCTATATGTTTACGTGGGTATGAGGTGTGCAGGTTATAAATTGTGTTGTTTATATATGTTAAATTTATAAGTTCTAATGTACGAAAAGAAAAAATCTATTTATATATATACGAGTTTATTTGTGTTGTTGTATCTTGAGTCTTAATTAGTTTTAAATATAATAGGTCGAATTATATATATATATATATTAATATTTGTTGTATTGATTTCTAATAAGGTAATGACAATAATATAATATACATTTTATTTCTGTTATATCAAAACTGATTTTGATCCTTGATTTCCAATTTATCAGCTTTGATCGTCGAATTCATGCCAATGTTGTTTGTTTTGGATTTGTGCTTGGATTTCATAACATAATTTCATTGTCTATCCTCTCTAGCCATGAAAGGTGAGCAATCACTCACGATTAATTTATTTATTAAATTTGATTTCAATTGAAATGTCAATTGAAATATGCTGCTGTTGGTTATTTACATTGTTATATATGCTATTATCTATATCTGTCCACCTGTGACATCTGACACCATTATATGTTATTTCTATTGATGATATATGCATGTTGTATTATTATCATATTTGTTATCACTCTGCAAGTTCCATGTTAGTATAGAAATCACTATAGGTTGAAATGATACAACCCGAACGATCCGTAGAATAGGAGAAAATCGTTATGGGTTGAAATGATAAACCCAAGAGATTTTCATTGAATTGAATTTAGGATTGCGGGTTGAAATGATGTATACCCATATAAATTTAAATTGTAGATTGAGATGATAAATATCCGTATCACTTCACCATAGGATATAAAATTATATACGAACACCGTTGGTCTACATATATAAATATTTTGAAAATGATTTCTATGGTTTTGGAAAGACATATATGGTTTTATAAAAATATTGATTTAGATACTATATAAATGTTATTTTATATATAGTTAAATTCTGTATAAATTTGTTTAATATAGAATAAGTTGATAATAAAGTTTGATTTTTATTTAAAATATATTATGGTTAAATATTTATTTAAAATTATTTTTTATATAGAGTTTATAATGATTAATTAAATTAAGGTTGGAAGATAAATTTGAAATCGATTTGAAATTGAATTTATTTAGGACTTAAACTTAAATAAATTTGATTTGAATTTTATTAAATTTGAGGTTTTAAAGGATATGATTTTTATAACTTGATATTTGGTTTAAAGTGATTTAAATGAATATATCAAGTTGATTTAAATGAATATATCAAGTTTAAATAGATTGAATATATCAAGTTTTATTTAAATGATATTGGATTTATTAAGTAAATATTTCAAACTAAATAATAGTAAATTGGATTTGATATATATAAAATTATAAAAAAATTAGTTTGAAATTATGGATTGTTTAAAGCTTTGAAATATATAGAAATTGAAATGGTTTATTTGAGGTTCAAATCTGTATTTGAAATCGATATAATTTGAAATAGTTTGTTGAGAACAGAATTGAGTTGAAATTTATGAATTGAGATTTTATTTAAATTTGAATTTTGGAATTCGAGTTGATTTGGAGTTGATTTGTGGAATTTGAGGAAACTCGATTATTATATAAAGTATATTAAATTATATTTTAACTATTTTATATTTTACTTTATAAATTATTTTAATGTAAACTATTATTAAAATAAATCATTTTCAAAATAAACTATTTTATATATACTATTTTAATATCTAAACTGTTAAGTGGTGGAAGTTATGGCTTCAAAGTTATGAATTTCAAAGTATTATGTTTAAAAGTGTTATAATGTCAATTGTTTGGTTTCGAAAGTGTTATAACATTGAAAGTGCTATGATTTTTTGAAATGGATATTTTTGAAATGAAAATGACATCGTAATTGGTTTTGAAATGGAATTGATATCGTATTGATATGGTTTTGAAATGGAAATGATACTTTGGTTTAGAAGTATAAACTATTTTGAAATGACCACGATGTTATAATAACGTTTGGTTGTTAAAGAGACCGGAATCGGAAGTTGTCATACTCTCTGCCAACTTCGAAAACCACTTTAATAACTGTGTACGTAGTGTAGATTCCAGAATGAAGTAGGATGGTGGCGATGTCCTATTGAGGTATATACATGGACCTGACTACTGTGAGTTGGCATAAGGTAGCTAAAACAGGAGCAATCGACGGGCAAATGAGGTAGCTCCTCTTATCAAACACACTCCTTCGATACCATTCTACTACTTTGTGGTTGATTGGGTGCACCTTTGATTTCTTTGGGACTGTGGCTCTAGGTGGGCTGTAGCTGCGGTTATGCGTTACCACCCATCCGGAAGTGTAATTGGTATATCTACCCTAACATTGCCTAGTTGTGCCGTATCACCTACCCTATCGTGCTTTACTACGAGTTTGATTTGTGTCGTACCTATGAAGCATTTATGGTAGCCTCCCGATTTGGAGGTATGATGGTACTGTATAGACTATTGGCACTATAAAATGTGTTAAGGGGGATATGGGTAACGCCTTAACGCTATTTTTACATATATTATACTTTACTTTAGACATTATTATAATAACTTATATTACTACATAGTAGATAGTTTAATGGATCCTTAGACGATGGTTATCCCAAATATCCTTTGAGTTACTTCTATTTCAGTTGTTATTTCACTTAAGTTGGATTTATTGATATAAGAATGTTAATCCTGACTCAAATGTTTTTTGTTTTGCTTTATGCTCAGGTCAGACTGAGTGGTTCAGCTTTTGAGACTCACCTTTGGAGTTGGAGCTTCGCTTGGAGATCCAGCTATCTATCCAACTTTCAAATATTCAGTTGATTCCAGTGTTGTATTCTGATTTTGTATTTGACTGTTGTATCCGAGAATTCTATTGTATCTTATTTAACTCTGATATATATCGTAACTTCATGAACTGCTATTCTCTTATTTTCGCTGCATTATTGTTATATTACTCCGTGTCTGTGATTCTATGATTTATTTATTTCCTGTATATGTTGAGTTTTTCCAAACATAAATTAAAAATCTGGTGTTTTGAGAAATTCAAATCCAGCGTGTGTGGATGCGAATGGTTGAAATATCATGCTATTACAGGTCCAAACCTCGCCCTTCAGATGGTGGCATGGACTTAACCTCCGATCATGTGGTAGATTATCGAAATCTGGACTATCGAGAAATAATTGATGATTCAACGCATAGGAATCAAACAGAAGGGACTGCTAGATGAACGGATCTAGCAGAGTTTGGAGAACCCACGTATCGAGGGTCTTCCTGAGAGCGTTTGTTGGAATGAACACTTGCAATGGATCTCAATTACCGTCATTCAGTCTAACCTATAGAACCAGAGTATTTGGCTAATATGGTCAGGAAACTGGTGAATGAAAAGTAGTTCAAAAGTAATGATGAGTGGGGTATTTCTCCTAATTGAAACACATTTACTGAGAATATTCTACGTGAGGAGTATCCATGGAGGTTTGTTGTGCTGATCGAAATATCGTTGCTAGAGCATCTGATGTCATGAGATGTCGTTGCTTTCCAATCTAAAAAGCGAAGGTTTTGTGATGAATCCAAGGTAGAACTTGATGAAATACGAATGGCATATAGACTCTACTAAAAAATCTAATACCATGAGATGTCGTTGCTTTCCAATCTTCCTTAATGGAGTAGAGACGATGTGGTTCACCAGGCTTCCACCGAAATACATATCATCTTTTGCTGAGTTGATGTGAAGGTTTCTGGAGAAATTCTGTCTACATACTTCATGTTTGAAAAACGTAATGTCATTATCAAACCTCTTCCAGGGCATGAGAAAGTCATTGAAGGACTTCTAGAATAGGTTTCGTATAATGTGACGGATGTTACAAATGCTAAGGATGACATAGTATTGATGGCACTGATTAGGGGGATTCATCCTGAGTGATCTCCGGAGATGATGGGAAATGAAACCACCATCGATGATGGATATTTTTTACAGGAAGGCTAATCAGTTCTTACACTTCGAAGAGGTACGTGCATTCCTGATGGAATGATGATAGGCATTCAGTTAGTGATACAGAGCAATATTGCTGTGAAACAGTCCGAAGGGAGTTCCAAAAATGTGGACGTGAAATTTGGCAACAAGAATAATGGTCGAAATCGAAGTGATAATGGGCCAGGAAGCAAAATCGGGATAATAGGAATCGTCCTAGGATTCCTATGTATGACAGCTACATTGAATTGAATAACTTAATAGAGAATATCTACCTGGCAGCTCAAGGAATTGATTAGTACAGAAAGCCAGCTCTAAGAGAGTCGACTGAGAAGGTGAAAAAATCTAGCATGCAGGTTCCATGAGATACAGCCATAACACCGATGAATGCAATCATTTTGCATAATTAATTAACGAGTTGATTTGTAAAAATAAGTTGCAATAGTTTGTGAAAGCCCCCCAAGATAGTGTGTAAGGAAAGGTCATCATCCCTACAGGGGCAAGCCGGACTTAGTATTGACGAGCCGAGGTGGCTTGATAAATATTTAGTGATCAGTACTATCATCAGCGGACCACATCCAACCGATAAGAGTTGGAATAAGATGGATAGATATGTTGGTGCTTTAAAACATGTAGAGAATGAGAGTTGCCTTGCTATGGACGAAGGTACTTCGCCAAAATAAGGATGATGACTGATGACATTGTTTCCCATAACTGAGACGCTGATGGAGTGGAAGCCCCAACAATTAACCCATTTGTGATTACATCCAAGACTGACCCTGTAATAGTTCGAAAGGTGTTGGTTAACTGTGGGAGTTCAGTTAACATTCTGTTTAAAAAATGCCTACGACCATATGCTTCTGGAGGGTAAGGACTTGAAGTCGTGCAAATCTGCGATCTAGGGATTTAACGGGACAACTACGAAGCTAGTCGGATATGTGAAACTAATGGTGGTGCTTGTTTAGGGTGACCGCAAGCGAGTGCGGTCGTGCCTTTTGTTTTGTTAGATATTTACTCTACTTAAAATGCATTTTTGAGCTAATCGGCCCAGACTGAAATCAAAGTGGCTATAACTCCTTAGTGCTTGATGATGAAGTTTCCTACAAAGATGGTATGGGAATAATACATGGAGATCAGGGGATTGGCTTCGAATGTTATATCCCTAAGTTAAAGGAGCTGAGGTGAAGAGAGAAAGGGAAAGTGTAGAAGGCATTGAATGCATAGCAATCACTGTTTGAGCCCTGGCTTGAGCAGCATAATCAGTTCCATAAGGATATGGATCCGCGAAGAGCAACTGGATGGAAGGGCGGCCCAACTGAGTTGACAACCAATGTCCCGGTCAGCTAGGACAATCCTATATGGTTCCTGAAGATTGGATCACAACTCGGCATGAGGGTGACGAAAGAGTTAGTTGGTTTTCTTTAGGAAACTATATGTGTTCATATGGACTCACTTAGACATGTGTGGAATATCACTAGAGATAGCAAGCCGTGCATTAAATATAAATCTGAAATGCATTCCCATGAAAAAGAAACGTCGCAGCCTAGGTCTGAAGGGATCCACTATACTGAAAGAAGAAGTGGAGAAGTTGAAAGATAACGGCTTTGTCTACGACACCTTATACTCTAAGTGGGTATCAAATCCGGTCTTGGTGAAATAGTCAAATGGGAAGTGGAGGACACGAGTTGACTATACTAACATGAATAAGGCATGCTTAAAGGATAGTTTACCGCTTCCAAGGACAGATCAGCTAGTTGACTTGACAACTTGATATGAATTGCTCTCATTCATGGACACATACCCTGCATACAATCAGATTCCAATGCAAATCCTAGATCAAGAGCACACCAGCTTTATTACCGACTTGGGACTATATTGCTATTTTATCATGCCTTTTGGGTTAAAGAAAGCTAGAGAAACTTACCAAAGGTTTGTAAATAAGATGTTCAAAGATCAGATCCAGCGCTCGATCGCATCTTGTGTGGATAACATGCCTGTAAAGTCACGACGTTTGAGAAATCACATTGATGAATTCGTGGGGATGTTCGGCATTTTCTAAAAATACGGGATGAAGCTCAATACTTTGAAATGCTCATCTGGCATTGCATTAGGAAATTCCTAGGATTTATTGTGAAATCCTAAGGGATTGAAGCCAATCCCAAAAGGATTGAGGCATGGAGAAACATCGAGGCCCTAAAGACGATTAAGGAGTTCCAAAGTTTAAAACGAAAAGGTCGCGGCCCTAAGTCGATTCATCTCCAGTGCAACAAAAAAATGCATCCCTTTCTTTGATGTGATTAATAAGGGAAAAACAAATTTTGCCTAGACACAAGGCGGTATAGATGCATTCTAGGCTCTGGAGGATCACTTGGAGAGACCTCCCAATCTTTTAAAGCTGTTGGATGACAAGGACTTATTGATATATCTAGTAGTGTCGGTGCATGCTTCTAGCGTTGCGCTCATACGTGAGGAATCCCACATAATGCGACCAATCTATTATGTCAGTGAACAATAGATAGCAGCAGAAAGAAATTACCCAAGGCTGGAAAGCTTGCATACTACATGTTAATCGCTTCAAGGATGCCCTTACTTTCAGGTTCATCCGATCAAATTTCTCACCGACTAGCCTTTGTGACAAGTTTTACAGCAACTGAGACTTTTGGAAGTCTGTTGAAATGGAACATTGAATTTAGCTAATCTGGCTTAACCTATCACCCTTAGTGAGAAATCCAGGGTCAGGCCTTGATAGATTCATGGCTGAATACACTACATGAGACAATACTCTGAAGAGTAGTAGTAAGCAGAATGTTAGGTGGAAGATGTACACAGGTGGTGCATCGAACTTTATTTTAGTGCTGGTATTATAATATCACTTCCTAGGAACGTTCAATCTATTATGGCTTGAGACTCGATTTTCCTGCAACAAACAATGAAGCAGAGTATAAAGCATTGATTGTAGGACTTAAAATTGCCAAGGAACTAGGAGTTGAAACTTTATATATCTTTTGTAATTCCCAGCTGGTGGTATGTCAAATAAGGAAACAGTTTCAGGTGAAGGGAGCGAGGCTAGATCCTTAACTAAAGCGGGCCCTTGAGCTGCTTAGTGACATTGAATTACACAATAACACGTATTCCTAGAGAGGAAAATGCGAAGTATGACACATTAGCAACATTCACCGGTTCTGTAGAAGCACAACTCAAGGGCTTGGTTCTTATGGAAGTATTATCGGTGCCAAGCATCAACCAAATGGATGTCGATTGGATCTTAGAGGCTGAGTGTGAGAAGGAGTCATGGATGACTCCAGTAAAGGACTATTTGCATACGGGAAACCTTTCGAACAGGAAGAACAAGCAACAAAAGCTCCTTCTCCAAGCTTCGAGATATATCTTTTAGTAGGGAGCACTTTATGAAAAAGGATTCTCAATCCTAATGTTATGGTGTGTCACCAACAATAAGGCCAAACAGGTCCTGAGAGTAGTTTATGAAGGGGCCTGTGGCGACCACACTAAGGGGCATATCTCAACGAAGAAGATTCTCCGCTATAGGTACTTCTGGCCAACTATCAACCGAGATGCAACTGATTAGACTAGAAAGTGTGACAACTGCTGAAGATTTTCTATGATTCCAAGAGCCCTACAGATGGAGATTACTCAAATGGATGGTCCCTAGCCATTTGCAGTTTAGCGAATCAATATTATTGGTGTGTTGTCAATATCTACGAATGACGCGAAGTACGCCATCACCGCAGTTTCTTACTTCACCAAATGGGTTGAGGCAAAGCCATTAACCACAATTACCATAAAAAAGTAATCAACTTCATGGTCTGGAACATCGTATGTCATTTTGGAGTTCCACAAGCAATTGTTAACAATAACAGGACAAGATTATTAGGTCCATTCTTAAGAAGCAATTGGAATAGGCTAAGGGCAAGTGGGTCGATGAAATTCCATTGGCACTTTAGGCTTATCGAACTACTCACAAGTCAGCGACCAGCCACTCTCTATTTTCTCAAGCCTACGGATCGAAGGCTATGACTCCGGTTGAACTGGAAGTAGCTTCTCATCGAGTAACTCACTATAATCCACGGAAGAATGAGAAACTCCAATTGAAGTTCTTGATATGACCGATGAGAAGTGCGATGAAGTTGACTTGAGAGTAGCTGCACACCGAAGCCGAGTCGCTCGATATTACAATGTCAAGATTAGGAATTGGGAATATGAAATTAGTGACTCGGTTCTCCAACAAATCTTCCTAGACCCTCGGAACCTGGCCCTGAGTTGAGATGCTCCATACATAGTTGAGAAAAAGCTTAGAGATGGTACTTTTCAGCTAGCAATGGTAGACGAGATCTCACTCCTGAGGATGTGGAATAATGAGCACTTACGATGTTATTTCACTTAAAATAAATTTGTACATGATTGGTTAAAGCCATGTAATACGATAGAACATGTGATTTCTCATCTTTTATAAAGTGAAATGGCTTTTTGAATTTACGACTCTTTCTTTACATAGATTAAGAGTTGTGAAACATGATCAACTCGAATGAATCTGCATATGTATAATGCAGGTATGTAGGTACTCGGAGATAGGTGCTAACCAAAATCTATGGTCCATGATCGGAGCCCTGGAGTTCAACCACTCTTGGTACCTAGAGATAGATGTCAGCTAACTCTTACCCTTGATGTAGGGGCAGGATTATAAGTAAAAAAGAATGTGACTTGACCATCCATCCACTAACTCTCACCCTTGAAGCATGGGCAGTTGTATAAACATTCAAATGCTAAATGAGACTATTTGCCTCACAGCTCATGCCAAGAGTTCGGCAGAGCACTCACATAATGCGTGCAGCAGTGAGACAAAAGATCTATGCCTAGAGTTAGGTAGGATCTCTTGATAACTTTGGTTGATGCTCAGAGCAGGCGTGATCATAAGTAAACATCCAGGATTGGATGTCTAAAGTGCCATCTCAAGTGGTTAACTCCAACTAATGCCAAAAAATCATGCACAATCATGCTCAAAACTTCCTAGAAATAGATGTTAAGTTAACTTTCCAAGAAAGTGGAATTCGACCAAGTTTCACAGTGGAGCACGATTGTACGCAGACAGAAGTCCTTATGATCATTCTCTGCTCACTTAAACAATGAATCAAACTAATGACTTGGTTCGATTATCACAACGGGAAATGGATCGCAACAACATTGAATATTTGGCATATTTCTAAAATTCTTAGGCTAATATACACAAGGCTTGAGAAAAACAAATTTTTATATTATTCACAGTTAAAATAAGGCTTAGAAGAAAAGGTACAAATCTTATTGACATTAAAATTGAAAAGCAAAAGCGGAGGCCGAATCCGCACAACACCGGCCAAAAAGCAAAAGCAAAAGCTAAAAAGTACCTTGGTACTAATCAACCAAAAGCATGGAAAATATGGTGATCACTTCTTGATCCTCTTCCTTTTCTCTTTCCTCTCTTTCTTCTCTGCAGAAGATGGCGCACTGGATCCTTCTGGTTGCTTCCTTATCCTTCCCACGCTTCCTTCACCCTTCAAAGGAAAGCTGTAGGTAGCACTTTAGGTACTCTAAGTATTTGGGTTGATATGAGTAACGGGAACGCTTTGAGTGCTTCCGGCCGTAGGTAGCGTGACCGAAGCAAAGATGGTCACGTTTAGTAAGGCAATGGATAGGGAAGGAGGGTAATCAAACGGTTCTTGCTTAATTTCGCATCTGACTTGAGCTGCTTTTTGAGAAGTTTTCTCATTGAAAGTCTCTTACCAAAGTTCAGCGACCCAATGATTTCAACACAATCATCCACATGTATCTTCTATAACTCGCCAGGTCTCTCTTCTTGCAATGCATTCATCATTCGTACATCTGAGCCAAAGGTAGGATGCTTGGAGTTGTCTTGGAAATAGTTAGGACAGTTGACCCGATTGTTATTACTTGATCTCCTGGTTGGCAGCTCTCTTTTATAAGACTTGGAATTGTAGGTTGACTTGAAATTTGAGAAAGATGAAATGAGTGATTTGCGACGCCCCACACCTCTAGGCACCCTGAAAATCGGACATAACTAGAAGCACGGCTGGTCAGGTGTGTTGAATATGCGAGTATATGATTTTTGTTTGGTGAAAATAAACATATATATATAGTCATTTAAATGTATTTGTTAATGTACTATTTTATTTTTTATAGATTAAATAAATATTTGCTGAATAAAATAAATAACACAGAATTTGAATTGAAACAGAAATTTTATTCAAACAAATATTTGTTACAATTTTTGAATAGTACAAATTTCAAGCTCTCACTGTATATATATACACAACTCAATTACAATACAATTTTGATTACATCATGATTCACATTTACATTTAACCTCACTACATATCACTCATTCACTCAACTCGTATTTTATCTTTAACTTCATTCCAAATTGAATCCAGCATCTGAGCAATCTATAAGAATATATACTGACGCGGTAAAATTGAAAAGGAAATAGTTTTGCAGTATAAAATAAAATGTAATTTTGAAAATAATATTTGCCTCAGTCATTTGGGTTGTCCGTCATCATTTAAATTTGAATTCATTATACACGAACAGCTTGAGACATGCACAGCGTATCACTGTACATGCCATAAGGCCGTGCACACCGATATATACACTTGGTAAAATTACAGGAACAGGTGAGCACATGTCAAACCCAAATCAAAAGTCGGGTTCAACTCAAGTGCAATTAAAATAATGTCACGACACCATAACAAGGTCAAACCTTAGCTCCAAGTTGGATCCAACACAGGTGCAAGTTCATGAAAATGGTCTAGACAACTAAAACAAGCCTCGACCAAAATCCAAATGTACAAATGCAATATGAACGAAACAGTACACAAAGGCAGTCGTACAAACTACATGAAGACAATGCACAAACATATATATACATATGTACATACACATGTATACATACATGTAGTGACAGAAAACTCAAACCAGCCATTATATGAAAGCAAACTTCAGACTCAAGTACATATACAGAAATGCACAATGAAAATGCAAACAAGTTACAGTCAACTGGTCAAGAAAAACTCACCAGAATGTATCAAGAGAAGATGACAACAGTGGTGCAGTAGACCACAATGAAACCAAACCAATATGCATATACAATTACAAGTGAAATGAAGTGGATAGTACAACCCAATTCAACATGCTTAGTTCAAATGGACAGCAGCTACAACTACAAATGCACTTGCAACTGAAACTGTCTCGAAGTAAATGAAAATAAATGCAAAGACCAGTGATGCAACTCGATACATCAAAGACCAGGCACCAAGTATCAAGTGAACCAGTTCGATATGCTATGCATAAGAAACCAAGAAGCCGAAGCCAATGAACGAAGTGATGAACCAACAATTCAAGCAAGACCAAACAACATGAGATACAGTGAACCATGAAATCAAGTAAATCAGTAAATGATACAGTGGTGGCAAGTTCGAACAAATGCATAGCCACAACAATACAGAAATACTCGAGACGGAAATGTACAAGATGATAACACATATATACACATGACAGTGAAACAGGCCAGAGAAAAGAATATCACATTTGAACAAAGCATCAAGCAACAAAAAGTATACATGTCCATGAAGATTCAGTGAAGCCAGGAGCTCCAGATAGTATCAAGTTCGAACAAATTCAACAGAGTTCAAGTTTCAAACACCAATGAACAACATGAATGATCAAACATAAATGAACTAGATGAATACAAGCATCAGTAGCAGTTCCAAACTAATGTTATACAGCAAGTTCGAAATCATGGATCAATAGTTAAATCCCAAAAATGATCAAAGAGCAGTAAAACATAAACAATGTCAAATAGCAGAAACCCAAAGCAACTCGAGCTAGCTAATTGAACCAACTCTCAAGTCCAGATGACACAAAGTATGAAACTACACATACACACGAACTAATATAGTGAACTACATGATGAACATGTATGCAGTGACAACATCAAAGAGTATATGCAGAGTCAAGGCCACAATGAAATCAAGTGCAGTCTTATAAAGTAATTCGAACTCAAGTAAAGCAAAAGTCAGTGATGTACACGTGAACTACATGTCTCGAAGAGTAGTGGACAAAGCTCGATGCAAGAAGACTCGAGTGCTACCAGAATTCAAAACTAAGCAGTGAACCAGCTAATGAATAAAGGGCCAGAAACAAAACAGTTGCAAGTTGAACAATTTAACGCCAAAATCAACATAATCAAATCAAATGACCGAAGTCAACAGAAATTGAAATCAAGGTAGCCGCAAACGAAATCAACATCGTCAAACCAGAATCGAAACCGTGATGACCATGAAAATTGAATAGTTCAAAATCAACACCGTGTTATTCAAGTAAATTTAAAAAGTTAGTAATTATCTCAAGTATCCAAACGAAAATCGATGGCCAACGTAAATCAATTGACAAATTCAACGAATATATACGAACGAGAAAATAGGGATTCGAACCCTATATAAACATTAACATCATCGGCAAATTTCATCATCCGAGTTTGAGCAAAACAGAGAACAGTAATCATTCAACTCGAATCATCATCGAGTTCAAGCAAGAAAATCAGAAGAAGCAAAAGCAAAGTCACATACCAGATTTACAAATTGAACTCGTCGAAGCAGCCGAAGTGAGCAACGAGGAAACGATTTATCAAAGCTACACACGAATAACCACTTAATCGATCAATTTAAAGTCGTCATTTCAAAGCCCTAATTACAGATTGAAGAAGAATGAACAAGGAACGGCCGCCTTTTTCACAAAAGAAAGGAACGGAGCAAATAAAAGAGGAACCAGGCCGATAAATTAATAAAATAAAAGGGGCCGGCCTTTATTGTTATATTTGGGCTTAATTTTTTAAGTTAGGGTTTTAAATTTGTTTTAAATTTAAATTCTTCTTTTAAACGTTGTAATTTCTTATCGTCTGACTAGAGGACAAACTGCGTGGCGTAGTTTGAGAATTCGCAACTTAGTGGCTGAGTTGTGGCAGGGTTTTGAGCGTAGATTTAAGGCTAGTCGATAGCGGGTGTCGCAAGCTTACGTGTGTAAGCGTCTAACTGCTTAATTTCTAGTAGAAACCTTGGGTGCAGCACGTAGGCAGGGTTTTGCCGAAGCTAGGTAAATTCTGTGTCGTTCTATTTCTGCATTTATTATTCTGCTATTATCTATGCTGTTATTATTTTGATATATCTGTGCTGAAATAATTTTATAAGCTTCCGCAATAATTTTTATAATTAATAGCATCACCTATTCACCCCCCTCTAGGGTGAAATTGATCTTACAAGGTGAAACAAAAATCCATAACATAGCTAGAGACTAAAGCAACAACATAAAATAATTAAAATATTACAGTGGAAGAAAACTTTTACTAATTATAAATTAATAGCAAAACAGTTTCGTTAAAAACAATATTATCCCAAATTTATTTCTGAGACCAAAATTAATAAGTAGTCTCCACCAAAACATAAAACATAACAAAGTTCACAATATGGGTCCCCATATATAGAGTAAAGTACGGAAAAGAGAAATGAAGCACATGAAACAAAAGAAACAAAAGCTAAAGATAACAACTGCTTCAATGACCCTCCAAGCTGCAAAGAACTGCAACCTAGACCTGCCCTTCTGTGATTTGAGGAAAATAGAAAAAATTAGGAATGGTTCAGAAATAAATTCTAGTGAATGAGAAATAAAATGAAGCACAAAAAATAAAATAGTTTAATTCAAGGTCTTCCTCGGATATCACAGAGGGTGAATAATATAATGCAGTGAACCCTTCTTAGATACAATTCCTAAGAAGCCAAAGTCCATGATCACTCTAGAGAAGTCAACCATGCAGTAATACTAAATGTCAATTGGCTTGTCAGACATGTCGTCCTTATCTATACACATGCTATGGCGTAAAAGTCATGCTCTTCACCTATGCACTTTGACTAAATGCCTCTTATGTCTGACCGGCGCCAACTCAAACAACCTCACAGGACCTCGAATTTGCGCTCAGGCTCTGCCAAACTGGACTCTTATCCTCCTGTCTTCTCGGTTACCAACGTGGACTTTCCCCTATTCAAAGTGTCGGTCCTTCGAAAGAGCGCCCCCAGTTGGGTCGGCTATGCAAAATCCTCTAATGATCTGCCTAAAGAAGCCTACGTCGGAGCATGCTTGTCATGTTCCGTCCATGACGATCTGCCTGAAGAAGCCTACGATTGCGGATGTTATCTATCCTACGTACTAGCAACCTATGAAAGGTAACAACCATCTTTGCGAACCTATATGCCCGATCCTAGTACGTATAGCCAAAATTATATTTTGGTCTTAACTACATGAAACACCTATCTAGACCTTTACAAGGTCTTCCTACCAAATCGCTTCCAGATTAATTAATTTTGCCGCTATAGTTTACATACTGTTTGTTTCCATTAATCTATTTTAGGCCATTTTTACATCCGATTTGGTTATTTCACAATATCCTTTTTTCTTACATAAATGGTACTTCAATTTCACGTCCGTTCAGTCCGTATGGTTTATTCGTAATTTTTATGTCATTTTGTTAAAGATTTACACTTGCCTTTAGGGTGCATTTAATTTACGTTTTTTTTCCACCCTAATTTACGTTCTCCTTTTAGAGATTTAATCTGTATAAAAAATTTATCCAATATCCACAAACCATTTAATTACACAAAATTCTATTTTTACATTTTTAGGCCACATATGAAACAAATAATTATGCCAATCAGACTTTCCAATTTTGTTCCAAAAAAATATTCAAAATTATGTAATTATATCAATTAGAACCATAATTTCATTCAAGTAACATATTCTGAATTTATTCAACTTACCTGTTCTACAATTAGAAATTGAATAACAATTCTAATTTAATTTAATTGAAAGTACCTCATTTACGCCATGGACCATGAACAACAATTTGTTTGTTCTAAATTTCAACCCAAATATGAATTAGAATTGAGAAGTGGAAGAAGTAGAAGATACAATAATTTACATAAATTTCAATATCATTTGCCATGAAATGTGAATACACAATTTATATGTCCCATATTTTAAACCAAACATGAACTAGATTTGAGAAGTGGAAGAAGAAAAAGAATTTGCAATAATTTACATCTATTCTCAATTAATAATAGAAATTAATTCATGTTAACGTGCCATAAAAAAGAACTGAAATTGAACTACTTTATTTTTATATTTCATATTAATTCCCACTAAGCTGGCAACTTGAGCTTGCATAAATTTGGACAAAAGCTTTGCTTTAAATCTTTCTCCCTTTGATTCTTCTTAATTTCCCAAATTCCTTGAATATATGTAGATAATTTAATTTGACAGAGATTTGTTTATTTAGTAGAGAAAAGGAGGAAGAATAATACATACTAATTTTACTGTAGAATTATGGCGATTGCTAAATAAGAGATTAGGTTTAGGTTAGATGGTTTATTTATAGATTGTTTTAGATTAAATCTAGTTCTTTCATACACTTAATGGTTATCCATTCTAGCCATACACATCACTCGACCAATAAAATTTAGCCATCTCATCTTATTACATCACTAGAGCGAATGGGAAACTGCCACATGTCAGAAACAATGCCGAAATACATGGAAAAATCACTAGAAACGAACTAGCTAAAAAAACATCACTCCAGATTTTGGACGACAACGGGACTTGATCCCTGGTGACTAAGGAAGTCAATATGTGCCTTCACCACTGTACCAAGTGCGCTTTTAATTTATTTTTAATTATATTTCCCGTATAATATCGAGGTGTTACATGATTAATCACATCGACTGGCGACATATGGACTTCGTCAAATATTGGTGAAATCAATGAGATACCTCCTTCAGTCTAGGGTTCAATGTGGGCCAGAGTTCCACTAGAATTCCACTCCAAGATGGGAAAAGGATGGTAGATTTATGCATTTAGGGTTTCTCTAGATCGTATTCGGGGAAAAAAATAATCATGAGTAGCTTTGGGTCCAGATGTGTAACCAGCAGTGGCATCTTAAGGCGAAGATCCAAAACCTTCGCCTATTTCTTTCTACACTATGGCAACCAACTCGGATGGAGGATAAGCTTGCCTTTCCTTAGCACACTGGGTTCATCTCCTGTCAAGACCCATTTTTCCAACTACGTCAGGTCCACTTCACCGCCTTCCCAAAATTCACTCTCTTCCTTCACAACTTGTTCCCTGGCAGAGCTAGGGCTCTGGGATAACCATCACCAAGCCACTCTTAAGACGTAGAACTTAAGTACATTAGCATTTTACTTGATGATCGTCGGCTTAAATCTCTCCATCATCCACTTCTCAACGGCTTTACCTTCCTTCTTGACGAGTAGTCCATGTCCCTAGCAAGCGCAATCTCCTCGTCCCTTTCCCTATGAGCAGTAAGCAACTCTCCACCGTACCTCTGAGCTTCTTAGATATCTTTATCCTTTGTTTTCTTTCTCGCTCTCAAGTTTGGTTGGCAGCTCATTCACTTTCTTGGTCAGAGCATCTCTCTCCAAAACTAAATCACGATTTCAATAGTGCGCAACCTTTGTCTCATCACAATGCTTGATCCATTCATTCTCGAATGCCTTGATAGCATCATTAGCCCTTTTCTTAGCCTTGGCTTGTGATGTTTTCAAGTTAGTGACCTATGCATCGAGATGAACGATGATTCCTTTATCTTGCACCTCCATTAGTTTTTGATTCATTATCTCGAGCTTCCTTTCCCTCAAAACCTTGGTGATTTTCTCGACCATCCACCTTCATACAACATAATGGTCTTAAGCATCCATTACAAACGCAACTGTAATTCCTTTAACCTTTGGTGAAATGTCCTTCAGATTGAGTGAGAACATGATTCCATCGAAGCAGACCTCCAGGAATTGTGCCTTTAGTTAGACCATTCATGCGTTAGAAGCAAGTTGTTGCTCCGCAGTAATGACCGAAGCTTCAGTTAGTTTCTTCCTAGCCCTATAGTGGGAGGTCTTGGAACTAACTTTATAGTGCCTATGGTTAGAAGGTAGACTGATTTGGGTCAGTGTCGAGTATTGCATGGGGATGGAATCCGAAGGTGGTGCACAAGAAGCATTGTCCGGTGGTAAGTCATCGCGGCGATCAGAATGCTTATCTAAGCCACTTACCGAAAGTGACCTAGACCTGGAGCGATATCTAGTAGCAGAGTCATGCAATGGATAGTCTCTATCACGATTTCCTTTATTGCAGCTGGACCGATGGATGGACTCCAAGTCTCGAGCACCACTTTAATGATACATGTTAGGGCAACGTCCTCGTGTCGAGATACATTTTCCTCCAAAGAATGAAACATGTATTTTCTCTCTATGGATCTTGCAAATGGAACAACAACAAGATAGATTCAAAAAGAAAGTACAAGAAATAGTGCAGTACCATGCACTATTATGGGGTGCCTAATGTCCCCCCAATATACCGTGTGCTACAGCTTTACTGATGAAAGTGATCTCTCCTATGCTAATGGAAGGCATGTCATCGTGAAAGTGGATAGGGGAATCAAGACCCTCAACGCTCATGTTGTCTTGGCCGAAGGATTTAGCATCGGTTGGAATCGGCTTCTGACCAGGGAATATGTCTTCCAAGGGAAGGGAAAGAGTTTTCTCCACAGTTGCGACTAGAGAGAGCTAGGTGGAAATCTGTCCTTTGGAAATCTTTATGACCAGCTTTTTCCTTAAGACAAACTGCTGGTCATCTTTGGGTTCCTCGAGTAAAGGCTCGTGGCCCACATCAACATCATTGTGGAAGGTTTCGTTATCTTCACCCACAATTTCTCCTTCTTCGGCATGCTTTTGTTCTTTTTCAGATTCATCCCATAGACCTGAAAAGTAGGCATATTAGGATTCACATCAACATCTCCAAGCGAGTTACTGCCATCATCGTCATCGACAGCGGCGACCACTTAGATTTGACCGGTTGTGATGACCGCTCTATACCACCGGCACCAATATGTGCAATGTAGTGATGCCCGGCCGACATGGTTTATCATATCTTATGGTGCATAATAAACATCGCATATGGCCTATCATATCTTATGGTGCGTGGACAAAGTATAAATCGTTACTTTAACGGGAGAGACAGTAATAACTATGTGAACAAATCATTAATGGAGAACTAGATCCATAGAGTTATACATCAAATGTACTAGAGTTCATAAAGTAGAAGTAAAACTCAATAACTGTCTCAGATGCAAGTTATAAGCAATCATTGCTAAGTCTTCCTAGTTTGCACAGTAGAATATGCGTAAAATCTATATAAGTATATAATACGAGACAGCTCCATCTTGCTTGTCCTCCGGACCGTTACTGTGTCACCTCGACCTTTCATCTTGTCTACTCATTTAAGAGTATAAAAGATAATAAGATGCAAAGCATAAAAACATGGGTTAGACAATAGTCTAGTGTGAGTGGTAAATGAGTCTCGAAATACTATAAAGGCAAATATAGTAAGGAACAAAAGTACACAAACCATACCTGACATATCCCTACAACCAAAGAATTAGCACATAACACTATAATATGCTACTTTATAATGTTATGAAGATATACCACAAACCAAATAAAGGATATCGGTCATCCAAATATTATTATCTCCAATATCTATTCCCGTGATACCTATGGGCGATAGCCTACTAAAGAAAATAACCAAAGCATCCATAGCATCCATCAACAATCCTAACTATCACTCCTTTTGCCTTGAATATATGATAACGCGTATGACCCCAAGCCAAGGACTAATGAAGATCCTGATTTTCTATTATACTCTCGTATCTCGTGCCCAAAGCTGGATACCAGACCCAAAGCTATAATTCCAAGGTATAAAGGTCCCTCAACTGACCCATGGGCATCCCCACTTACAATACCCCTGCTTCAATTACAATTGAAAATTCTCTAAGCATCAATGATTGCCAAGCACATATATCCGAGCCCACTTTCACTCCATTTGGATACCAAGAGCTTCTTGCTCAATCAAGTTTCCATTGTCATAAGGAACCTTCTACATTACCCAATCATACGGCTCCCTCCCTTACGAGCGGCCATCTTCGGAAACTACTCCAAACACGAGCCAACATATGAAGACCATAGCTTTTCATCATGTTGTTATATCATCATTAAACCTGATATGAATGAGCCAAAACCTCCAGCATGATCTATAAATCATCCTCTTCCTGCCTTAAAAGATTTACATCTGTCCCATAAATTTGACATTTCGGTACCAACATATTGCGGTAACTCGATACCGAGTTATGCACTTAGCCAATTATTGACTACCATCTCTTTCCTTTCCTCTAGACTCTTCCCTAGGTGGCTTAGAACTCGATTCATCCCTCTTTGATAGCTCGGCCCCAATCCAAATCCATATCTTCAAGTCCTAAAGATAACTTTGTAGTATACTCAACCCTTAGCCAAATCTCTTGTATCTTTGATATATAACACTTTATCTAGCCATGTTCTATCCATCCGTGTTGACCATCGACTCATAGCCACCTTTACCATAACTCGGCAGTAAGTTATGGGCATAACTCGATGCCGAGTTATGTACTTATCTCCATTTGAATCGCAACTCATCATGTGTCTTCCCACCATGCCCAAGAGCGCACTTACCAAGTTACGTCCAATTTCGACCAATAAGCTTCTGATTTGCTCAATTCTCCAACCCGTCTTCCTATGCATACACAATATGAGCAAACAATATCAAATCGTATCATCCAAACATAGAATAAAAAGCAATTTCATCCAACCCAACTTGCAATCCATCAAAACAAGATAAACAAGGCAATTTCTAACATAGATCTATATATAACATGAATAAATGAACATAAATCAAGGTGATTTCTAATCAATTTATATCATATGCGTAGGTTAACATGTTATTAAAGTTATAAAAGTTTTTTATATCCAAAATCAATTCAAAACATGTTAAATCCTATAATTCGTCCATATAAACATGTGTAGTATAGTGAGAAGGCATAAATCGCTCATCAACTATCAAATTCAACCAATATGTGTGTAGATCTAATCTGGATAGCAAAGAAAAGCAACTCCAAATCAAGCAAATCGATGATCTTTAGCTTTTAGTTAAGGATCCAATCTCTAATCCACGATCTAGTTTGGCTTAAAGTGAAATTAGAATGATTTTGGACGATATTAGGATGGATATAGGATTAATTAGGGTTTGGACCTGATTTAGAATGAGAGGAAAAAAATTATTTTGACTCTCCAACCCTCTATTTATAGTCTTCTCTAATTAGACTAATGGGGTAACTAATAAGCTTAATATATTACACACTAATCCTGACCATCAGCTTCAAAAAGTTAAAATAGGCATAACTTTCTAACCGTAAATCTATTTTTTTATTATGACCACACTATATAGTGGAAAACTATCATCTTTAAGCAACGGAACTGGTTTGAGACCCTAATTAGACTCCTATCAAAACTTATAACCCAAACAAGATTTTTAGGATTAAAATGGTCACATAGAAATTCAAAAAAAATCAAAGTAATGTAAATATCCTAAAGAATCATATCCCAAAATTATAGAATCGTACGAGACCTCATAAGAATAAAATATAAATATTTTATGACCCTCCAATATGTAAAATACAGGTCATTACATTCACCCTTCCTTTAGGAATTTTTCCTTTGAAATCTCCAAATAAGCTAAAGAATAAATAACCATGGTCATCCCGCAAGTGTACTAATCATAAACAACCATCACACATATCAAACAAGCAGCCATGCAATTAATAGTATAGGTGACCTATCCTAACTTGTGGAATACTAACCAACATATACAACATACAATGGTGAAAGTAGATATGATAAATAGTGGTTCTTACCATTTGAAGAGCTCCAGACATGTAGTCCTCATGGTCTCCTTCGTATCCCATGTACAACTGTTGTCACTTCTACTCCATTTTACCTTAGCTAGCTTCAACGTCTTTCCCCTAATCTGTTTCGTCGTACCCAACAATACAAAGTGGTCTACGAGGTATAGAAACTTCTATTTCTACCACAACATCTTCTAGATGATCCAGTATGATCATCATGCCTAAGTCATGCATAATCTTCAGTAAATAAGAGATATGAAAAATGTTATGCAGGCCCGCTATTTTCTAAGGTAATTCGAACATGTATGCAAGCTTCTCGATTCTCTCAACTATCGAAAAAGGACCTACGAATCTCGACGCCAACTTGCCCTTTCTACCAAATTGAACTACATTCTTTAGAGAAGAAACCTTTCGAATACCATATCTTCGACAGAAAACTCTTAATTTCTTCGTCTTTTATCCATGTGGCTTTTCTGTCGATCCTGAGCAGCTTTTATTCATTGTCGAAGACCTCAGTCTTCTCTAATTCTAATCATATCTGGTCCAAGTATTGATTTCTTGTCCGCTTCCCTCCAACATAAGGAGCGTTACATGGTTTTCCATAAAATGCATCATGTGGAGTCATCCTAATACTCGACTGATAACTGTTGTTTTATGCAAACTCCACCAAATGAAAATGATCATCCCACGATCCACCAAAGTCTACAATACATGTTCGCAAGAGATCCTCCAATATATGATTTACTCTCTTGGTCTGTCCATCCATTTGCCGATGATAAGCTGTACTAAAGTGTAGCTCCATCCGAATGCATCTTGTAAGCTCTTCCAAAACCTACTACTGAATAACGGGTCTCGCTCGCTCACAATGCTCTTCAACACATCGTGAAATGGTACTATCCACTTTAAATACAACTCTCCATCTTGGATGTTGTTCTACTTGACTTTATGGGTATAAATCTCTCACTTTTGGTTAATTGATTTACTATAACCCAAATGCCATCGTACCCTGCTCGAGTCCTCGGCGGTGCATCTACAAAATCCATTGATGCTTGCTCCCACTTCCACTTAGGAATCTATAATGGTTGCAATAATCCAAAAGGTTTCTTCTACTCTTCCTTTACCAATAGACAGTTCATACACTTAGAGATGAATGTCCCAACATCCCTCTTCATGCCTTCCCAATATTAAGTTCTTTTCATATCTTGGTATATCTTGTTACCACGGGGATGAATAGTCAATCTGGAATAATGACACTCTCTTAGCACTTCATCTCGCGATCTATCAACATTAGGAACAAATAACCTCCCAACTTTATGAATCCAACCTTCACGGTCGAGTTCATATTGCTTCATGTCTTCAGATTCTACTCCTTCCTCTATCTTTGTTATGTTCTCACCAAGCCTAGCATCTCGCTTCTGAATAGTATTGATCCTTTCAATCAAAGTAGGTCTAATCGATAAGCTTGCCAACATCTCAGGTTCTAGCTTGCAGTGAGGCCTGAAATCAAATCCTATGATATACTCCATCTGCTTCCAACCCAGCATATTTTCTACTTAATGCATCTGCGACTGGATTCCCTTTCTCTAGAGTATAGGAAATACTGAAATCATAAGAGGCCAAGAACTTTAACCACCATTGATGTCGAAGCTTGAGATCCTTCTGAGAGAAAAGGTACTTCAAGGATATGTGGTTCGTAAATAGCTCAAACCTTTCCCTTAACAAATAGTACCTCTATATCTTCAAAGAAAAAATAGTTGCCACCAATTCCAAGTCATAAGTTGGGTAATTCCTTTTGTGCGGCTTTAGCAGTCGACACGCATAAGTGATAATTTTTTCCTTCTTCATTAATACTGCACCTAATCCAGTAGCATAGACATCGGTTTATATTGTTAACTCTTCATTTCCACTTGGAATGGTTAACATTGGTGCATTCGTCAACCTCTCTTCCAGACACACAAACACATGCTCACACTTCCCATCCCAAACAAAGGTCTAATTCATCTTTGTCAAATTGGTTGACGGTGCTACAATATTCAAGAAGTCCATGAGGAAACGTTTATAATATACCGCCAATCCTAGGAAACTCCCCACATCCATAGCATTCTTAGGCTGATTCCAATCTTGGACCATTGCCACCTTCGTAGGATTCACAGCTATACCCTGTCTTGAAATGACGTGACCTAAGAAACTCTTTGCTTCTCTCTAGAAGTGACACTTAGAGAACTTTGCTCTCAACTTATGCTTCCTCAATATCTCTAGCACACTTTGTGCTCCTCTTCGATTCTAAAGTAGATCAGAATATCATCCAAGAACATCTCAAACTTATTCAGTTAGTCTCTAAAAACCCGATTCATATGATCTGCAAAGTATTTCAGAGCATTGTTTAACCCAAATGGCATCACCAACCACTCATAAAATTCTGAAGACATATAAAATGCAGTAATAGGCACATTCTCATTTTCCGCTCTAAGTTGGTGAAATCCTATTACCAAATCCATTTGGAAGATCACCATCGCACCATGCGGTTGATCAAACAAGTCATCGATAGCTAGAGTGGATACTTAATTTTCGTCATCACTTTACTCGGCTCATGATAATTTACAAACAACCTCAATTTGCCATCCGCCTTAGTAATAAATACAACAGGTGCAACCCACTCAGATATGCTTCTTTGAAAGAAACCCTTTCCTTAATAAATCATTCACTTGCACCTCCAATTCTTTCTTCTCTTTGGGTGCCATATGCCTTAAAGGCATAACTATCGCTCTGGCTTCCTTTATCAAGTTTATACATACTCGATCTCTCTATGCGTAATAATTCATTCACCTTCTTAATTACTTGTTAAGTTTATCTAAAATAACTTTTTCAAAACTACACATTCCAACTTGACAAATAGTCTTCATTCTAAAAAGAATACTTTAGAAATTTATTTAGCTTAAATTGTTAAAGCTTTAAATCAGAAATCATATTACTCGAGTCACCCCCGAGTATTTCCCAAGCCAACCGTCCACCTGCTTCGAGTTTCCTCAGAAATCTACCCGTTGCTTATATATTTTTTTCAAACTCAAAATTTTCTAAGTACAGACCTTGTGGCCGTAATTTGCTTCGAGTTCGTACCCTAGCTGTCTCCTTCATTTCCCGAGAGTCGCTTCGAGTCATTTCCCTTCTTTCCCAAACTGCTGCCACCTGACACAAATCATCGTTGTGCACATGCACAATCCCTCTGATCGGCTACGATTAGTGCTACTGTCGTTGACATGCCGACGATGATCTCCACGCACCACCCAAATGCCCAGAAAACCAAATCATCACCGAAATCGAAATTTCACTACCGAACCCAAACTGGAACGAAGGTTCGATCACCAATACATCTCATGTCGGGGACCTAGACCACCGGAGGCCACACAAATTTGGCCACAGCTGCGTAAAGCTTTCTAGCTTCGATCACCACCGGAGTGAGCAGTTCGGGTCCATCGACGGTGACGCAGCGATGCATTTTCTGACCACGACCATTTATGGGTTTTAAATCCTAATTCGCTGTCGTGCGCTCGCCATAACAAATAAAAAAAATTGTGCATTTTTCTGACGAACTCCAACCTTCTAGCAAGCCACGACCACAATCTCGAGCACCCAAACTACACCGATCACCAGAATTTCGAGAAAATAGCAATTCCGTTCATCCCCATTTTCCTCAGCGAATACTTGATAAAAAAATTAATTTCACTTTTAAAATCATCAACTTCAGAGACGATTCAGTATATATATATATATTCAAAATTTGAAATCATATTTGATGAAATTTCTGTTTATATTGAGTTCGCCTGTATTCTTCTATTTCCAAACAAGATTTTTGTTTAATTTACCAACATTTATTTTTAAAATTTAGAGCATGATCATAAAAACATGTTTTCTTTTGATCTCAAAGCCAAAAAAACAATCTGTTATAGAGTATTGGATTTTTGAGACAAGGTTTTGAAACCTATAGGGATATAATAGAGTCTATTTTGATGTATACAGACATGCATCTTCATTTCAGGTGCAAATATAAACATGCATTCACTGGTGTTGAGATTCTCTGATTTGTAATGTTCACAAATTTTTTTCTTCTTTTCTTTCAGAATTTTGAGAAGCCGAAGAATGAGATAGAGGAACTGAAAGGTTTTTATGAATTATGTTTTTTTTATCAATTACCTAAATTGAATGACACTTATTAATTTTAATGATGAGATCGCTACACTTGTCAATCCTCTTGTTGCATGTTAAACACTTGTATTTTTCATATGAGTTAAATATTTTTAAATAAAACTTATGCCATATTTACTTTATTAACAAGTACATTACCCATTAAAGATATTTGCTTTATATTAATACATACTATTTAAAAGAGAATGTTTTGAAATTAACTACATGTTAAATAAATTACATAGATATATATATATATTTATAAATTCAAATTATTTTTCTAAAACATTTACTTAAAATTTAAAATTCAAATTCAATACATAAATTTAAATCTACTCATATATGCACATATACATATATATTCACATATATATAAGATTTAAATTCAAATGATTTTTAAAACATTTATTATTTCAAAATTTTAAACTCAAAAAAAATTGAAGTTTTATTCATTTAAATTAACACATATCTTGTTTATTTTGAACTTTTCAAATTAAGTTCCAAAATTCAAATTAATTACCAAATTTAAATTGATAAATTTTGGGATGTTACAGATTTTCCCCCTTAAGAAAATTTTGTCCTCGAAATTTGAAAGAGAGAGAAAAGCAAACAAAGAATATACCAATTCAGAAAAGGATAGAGAAATGGCTTACCAGTTTAAGCCAAGATATCCACTCCGCAATTGGGATATGATTTCTGCATGCTATCTTCAGTTTCTCAAGTGTAATCCTTTGGATCGCCACACCACCATACTTTAACCAGTTTCATAACTTTATTCCTTAACTGTTTTCATCTCGATCCAAAATCTTTATTGGTTCTCTTTTAACTGCTAGGTTGGGAGTGATTTCGAGATCTTGCTGAGCATCTTCTTCAATAATACTATCTGGATCATGCACATAATTCCGGAGGTTAGAAATGTGGAGCACATCATGCACGCCAGACAACCAGTTTGGCAGCTGCACTCGATAGGCTAAAGGACCGATCCTCTCTAGAATAGGAAAAGAACCAATATACCGTGGTGCCAGCTTACCGGTCTTCCCAAACCTTAATACACCACACATTGGAGATACTTTAAGAAAGACAGAGTCTCCAATCTGGAATTCCAAATCCCTATTTCTGCGATCATAATAACTCTTTTGACAACTTTGAGCCATTTTCAATTTCTTCCGTATAAAATCAACTTTTTCAGTGGCTTCATTAATCATATCCGGTCCAAGGGCGAGTCTATCACCTGACTCTATCCAGCATAAAGGTGATTGACACGAACGACCATATAGAGCTTCAAAAGGAGCCATCTCGATACTGGCCTAATAGTTATTGTTATACGGAAATTCGACCAGATGCAAATGGTCCTCCCAAGAACCACCAAAGTCAACTATACAAGCACGCAATAGGTCTTTTAAGATTCGGTTAATCCTTTCAGTCTGCCCATCAGACTGTGGGTGATAAGCAGTGCTGAAATTCAGTTTTGTTCCCAATGCGTCTTGAAATGCCTCCCAAAATCTACTAGTGAAGATCGGGTCACGATCACTCACTATGTTGCTAGGTATACCGTGGAGACGGATAATTTCTTTCACATATAACTCAGCTAAAGTTGCTGCTGTGCGGTAGATTTCACTGGCAAAAAGTGGGTTGTCTTAGTCAAACGGTCCTCAATAACCCAAATTGCTTCATGCCTTTTCGAGTACGAGGCAACCCGTCGATGAAATCCATCAATACTTGGTCCCATTTCCACTTGGGTACCTCTAAAGGCTGAAGTAAACCTGCCACTTTCTTTTGATCGCTTTTGATTTGTTGGCAAGTAGCACAGTGATTCACGTATATAGACATATCCCTTTTCATTGTCTTCCACCAAAAGGTTCTTTTGATATCTCGATACATCTTGTTAACTCCTGGATGAATACTGAGTTTAGACTTGTGACATTTGTCCAAAACTTCTCGTTTCAGATCAAGGATGTCTGGGACACATATTCTGCCTTTTAATCTTATAATCCCATTATTATCGATTCCAAAGCTGGAATCCTCATCTCGACGAATCCTTCTATATATTTTCTGAAGAAACTTGTCCTCTTTTTGCTTGTTGGCGATTTTCTCAAGAAGAGTAGGAGCAATGACAAGGTGAGCAAGAATAGCATGCTTCCTACTCAAGGCATCGGCAACTACATTGGCTTTCCGGGTGTATACAGAATATCTAGATCATAGGGCTCTAGAAATTCTAACCATCATTGTTGTCGTAGATTTAAATCTTTCTGGGTGAAAAGATATTTCAAAGATTTGTGGTCGGTGAATAATTCAAATTTTTCACCTAAAATAAAGAGAGTTCATTAAGTATATTTATTAAGTTAAATTAAATTTCTTAAATCGTTAAGAAAGCTAAAAGATGTTCTTACCCAAAAGATAATGTCGCCATATTTTCAAAGCAAAAATAATAGCTAAGAGTTCCAAATCATGGGTTGGGTAGTTTCTTTCATGTGGACGTAATTATCTACTAGCGTAGGCAATTACCTTCCAATTCTGCATTAGTACCGCACCCAAACCATCACCACAAGCATCAGTATAGACAGATAAACCCTGGTTTCCTTTAATAACAGCGAGAATAGGAGCAGTGGTTAATCTTTTCTTCAACTCCTGAAAAGCTTCGTCACATTTTGGAGTCCAGTTGAATTTTGCATTTTTCATTGTTAGCTTAGTCAACAGACTAGCTATCTTAGAAACGTCATGAACAAACTTCCGGTAATAACCCGCTAAACCCAGAAAGCTTCGAACTTCTTTTGGGGTAGTAGGTTTCCTCCAATCAAGAATACCGTAAATTTTGCTAGGATCAATGGAAATTTCTTCTTCATTAACAATATGGCCGAGAAATTTAACTTCTTTGACCCAAAAATGGCATTTGAAAAATTTGGCGAACAGAATATTTCTCCTTAATATCTCCAAAACGATTCTAAGACACTAGGCATGTTCCTCTTCGGTCTTGGAATAGACCAAAATATCGTCAATAAACACGAGCACAAATTTATTCAATACTTCCCGGAACACATGGGTCATAAGATATACGAAGTATGCTGGAGCATTGATAGGCCCGAAACGCATGACTAACCATTCATAGAACATATTAGGACCCCTGAAGGCGGTCAAATGAACATAATCTTCAGCAATTCGTAGCTGATGGAATCCCTGAGCTAGATCCATCTTCGAAAAGAAACGAGCGTCATGCAATTGATCAAACAGATCATCAATTCTAGGCAGAGGAAATTTGTTCTTGAGAGTCAACTTATTGACATCGCGGTAATCCACACACAATCTCAAAGATCCGTCAGATTTAGCAAAAAAAACCACTGCTGAACCCCATTTAGAAACGCTAGGATGAATTAATCCTTTATTTAGCAAATCTCGAGTTTGATTGACTAATTCAATTCTTTCCCTGGGTGCCATCCTGCGACTTGCTCGAACGACATGACGAGCATTAGGTACTAAGTCAACTCTGAATTCAATCTCTCTATGTGGAGGTAAGGACTTTACTTCTTCAAACACGTCTGGAAAATCTCGGACAATGGATATGGACTCCAGACTGGGTTCGGGATAACCCAAGTTATGCATCAACCCGTCTCTTTTAGGACTAGGGTCCTCACAAGAAATCTGAATGAAATCTCCAAATTTGGTTTTGATCGAAATCAATCGATTGTTACAATCCAATTTGGCTTCATATTTGGTTAGCCAATCCATTCTGAGTAAGATTTCAAACTCATTAAAATCAAGGACAAAGAGACCGATAGGGAATTGGTAACAAGAACATGAGATAGGAACGTCTCTACATCGAAGACAAAGGTTTGTTGGGCCTCCAACTGGATTTCTTATGCATATAGGCTCGTCAAAAAAATCAGGTTCAAGATTTAATTCATTTATAGCTTATTGAGAGATAAAACTATGTGTGGCGCATGTGTCGAATAGAACTCTAACAATTCTATCATAAACAGTAAGGTTACCTTCCAGAGCTCCTTTCCCCTTTTCTGCTTTGGAAGATACAGGTTTGTCTTTAACTGTGTACACCTTCGCTATCTGAGCTTGCTTCATGGTTGGGCAGTCTTTAACCTCGTGTCCCAATTTCTGACAATAATAGCATTTTCTGGGTTTTGCTTGTACGGATTGATCTCTCTTTGGCTTCTTGCAACTGTTTGAGTAGTGGCATTTTTCTAGACAATTGAAACAAGTAACACTCCCTGTCGGGCTTTCTTGATTACTCTTCTTCTTCTCCTTACCCTACCATGGTTTCTTGCCTCCAAATTTCCTTTTCTTCCAATTTTGATTGCTCGAATTTCCTTTCTCCACCAGGGCATCTTGCATGTCCAGTGTAGCATACCTATACCTCATATCAATCAGATCTGAAAAGCATTCTTTGACATGGCCATACACCTTTCGTGGAACTTCTTATTCATCCCATGAATGAACCTTTTATTTTTCTTTAGAGGTGTATTTACCAATTCTGGACTGAAACGAGACAATTCATTAAATTTGTTTAGATACTCCTCAAATGACAAACTGTCTTGCTTTAAGTCCATAAATTCCTGGTACATTCGAGAAATTCCTACCGATGGTATATAGAGCTTCTCAAATACTTCTTTAAATCTCTCCTAAGTAAACTTGTCTTTTGGCTCATCTACAGTGACTGTCTCCCACCATGCTAAGGATTCTTCTTGAAGTTGCCAAGAAGCTATGAGTCGCATCTGATCGTCTTGCAGCTTTACCCTTTAAAGATTCTTTCACATGATCTGATCCGTGCTTGGGCCTCGACAATCGAATCCTTGCCGGTGAACGGGTTACCACCAAGCCTTGAGAAGCTCTTATATAAATCAGCCAGATTCGGCCGATGCTGAGTAGATAAAGCTGCTTCTGCTGTTGGAGGAACTTAACCAGCTGTTGTGACATTTCCTCGACCCCTAGCTCTTCCTCTTCGTCCGCTCGGTCTTATTATTTGTAATTAATAAAAAAAACTTGATTTAGATATACGGACGAGATATCTTAAGGAATATCAACAGTTAAAAGAAATAGACTAAGAAAATTTAGGGTTTCGATCTTGGGTTATACTCATTCTAGGGTATACTTCACCCTATCTCTAATGAGCCATCTAATGTGTTATACTCCGTAGCAAAAATTCTTACTCAACCTTTAGCTCTGACACTACTTATCACGACACGAAATTCAACGTTCGGCATCAAATACCTCACTTGTATTCGACTGCCAAAGATTCAAACATCGAACTCCAGTTCGGATGGAGCTTATAACAATATAAGATGAATATAAAACAGCGGAAACAAAATGAATATCATTGATCACTGATACAACATCATCATAATATCCATTACAACATTTAACATCAATATCAGAGTGCTATATATTGATACAACAATAACATAATGATAACTTCACAACAGCACAATAATAAAGTCTTCAAAAGGTTCCAACATACATCTACTATGATAAGGTCTTCAAAAACTCCAACACTTCAAGAGATTTCCAAATCCAAAACTTCCAAAATCCGATTGCTTCTAAACAAAAAGAATTCAAAATCCAGCTAGCACCAAAACACGGAAATCTGCTACTAGGCTGCCCGTGTGGGAATTATGGGCACCTAGAGTTTAGAAAAGAAACAATAAAACTCCGGGTCAGTCATGAGACTGGTTTGAGTAAACAAAAATAGTTGCTTTGAATAAAAACAAATTTTTAAAAGAAAACCGTTCATGCTTTTGGAAAATGAAACTACCATAAAGCCTCCCGGCACACACACAATGCAATCACACACTTGAGATTTCTCCTTATGATAGTCAAATATGCTTAATGCGAGAAAACTCTTTGATATTATTATTAGTGCATAGTTTAGAAATTTTTTCGAAAGTATAATATGAATCTTAGCCAGCATACATACCATTATAGTATGCCTACTATAGCTACCATGTTAAATGGCAGGTTCTACAACTAAAACCATATTGGGTTCGTATTGGGAATTGGATTTCCAACAAATGGTCAGGCAAAGGAACTTCCTATGCACATGGGTACGCCTCTGGAGGGACATCTCGAGAACCTACCCGGATCTCTGCCAACACAAGGCCGGTTTACCTATGTAACTAGTTAACTACTACTCGAGTATGCCACCCCCGGTCGTATGTGACCTTTATCCGAGGGCCCTCAACCACAAAACAACAACCATACAGCAATGAGATTCCAGCAACAACATAGGTTAAGTATTTGGGCTCCATACCATGATACCACCTTTTTCTAGAAGGAAATGACATACCCTAAATGGGACGACCCTCATAACCTTGCCGCATCTTTCCTGTTTCGACCATTTCCAGGGTGTGAGGTCCGATGAGGTCTCGTCCATAAAGCTACGCTTTACACGAAAGTCATGCTTTGATCAACAAATGATCAACAATTGATCACCAACACGCAGCAGCACTTAGCATGCCACACTACCAAATTGGGAGTATATCGCTGATAACCTTCAACTACATAACCTCTAAGCTTATACATCCCAAAGAAGGGTGTTAAGCAAAAAGAATAAATTCTTCACCACTAACAAATATGTATTTGAAAGAAATCTGCATTATATCTCAAAGCGTAGTGTCAGACATACAACTATACAAGTCTGTTCCGGGTTCGAACAGAACCGAAGGCACTTCTTCCAATAAAAGAAGAAGCCCTTGCAATCCGAGTATCTATAATCCCGATCGGACTCACCATCACATGTGGAGATCTCTATACCGGAGCAACTCAGTGCAGAGACATTCGATAGGTTATCCTATCGTTCTCGAAGACACAAGGTCTTCACCACCATCTTCAAATGTTATCCATTTCGTCATGTCACTATCCGAAATGGGTTATATGACACAAAGTCCTCTCCCGGCTAATCCGAATAGTGAGCTCTCAATTTTAAAACACGTGGATGTATCAATCACAAAGATTCACATTCAGGGTTCGATGTGGGTTTCGGATAACCAACTGGAATCCGACTCCCTGTCGCATCGAAGTTTAAATGATGTTTTACAGACCAATGGGTTTTCACAATCACACAGAAACAAATCACAAATCAAAGTTCAGCACAAAGCAATTCACATCACACAGTATCACAATCACAAACAGGGATATCAAACAGCTCAAAGCATTTCAATAATAACCAATCATCTAACAATTAGATGAATTAACAGTGTGATTATAATCAATTTATCACATAATTATTTTTATTAATTATCTTTAATTAATGATTAATTATCCTTTATTTTAAATTAATTAATCCTTAGTTATTAATCAATTAAATCTTAATTACTTATTAATTAAATTCTTAGTTCTTAATTAAATGAAACTTAATTACCTTAATTAATTATTTCTTAATTAATTACCCAAATTAATTTATCGTTAGTTATAAATTAATTATCCTTTAATTAGTTATGAGTTAATTGTTAAGTAATTATAAATCATTAATTATTAATTCTCATTAACAATATAAATCATCTTACTTTTAAATTAACAATTTGAACATTTAATTAACCTCTTAATTACTTGTTAAGTTTATATAAAATAACTTTTTAAAACTACATATTCTAACTTGACAAATAGTCATCATTCTAAGAAGAATACTTTAGAAATATATTTAGCTTAAATTGTTAAACTTTAACCCATAAATCATATTACACGAGTCACCCCCGAGTGTTTCCCGAGCCAACCGTCCACCTGCTTCTATTTTCCTCAGAAATCTACCTGTTGCTTATATATTTTTTTCAAACTCAAAATTTTCTAAGCACAGACCCATGTGGCCATAATTTACTTCGAGTTCGTACCCTAGCTATCTCCTTCATTTCCCGAGAGTCGCTTCGAGTTATTTCCCTTCTTTCCCAAACTGCTGCCACCTGACACAAATTTGTTGTTGTGCACATGCACAACCCCTCCGGCCGGCTAGATTGATGCTACTTTCGTTGACATGTCGACTATGATCTCCATGCACCATCCAAACGTCTAGAAAACCAAATCATCACCGAAATCGAAATTTCACTACTGAACCCAAACTGGAACGAAGGTTCGATCACCAATCCATCTTGTGTCAATGACCTAGACCACCGGAGGCCACACAAATTTGGCCATGGCTGCGTAAAGCTTTCCAGCTTCGATCGCCACTGGAGTAAGCAGTTTCGGTCCATCGACGGTGACGCAGCGATGCGTTCTCTGACCACGACCATTTATGGGTTTTAAACCCTAATTCATTGCCGTGCGCACGCCACAACAAATAAAAAAATTGAGCATTTTTCTGACGAGCTCCAACCTTCCAACAAGTCACGACCACAATCTCGAGCACCGAAACTACACCGATCACCAAAATTTCAAGAAAATGGCAATTTCATTCATCCCCATTTTCGTCGGCGAATACTTGATAAAAAATGTAATTTCACTTTTAAAAATCATCAACTTCAAATACAATTCAATATATATATTTAAAATTTGAAATCATATTTGATGAAATTTCTGTTTATATTGAGTTTGCCTATATTATTCTATTTCCATACAAGACTTTTGTTTAATTTACCAACATTTATTTTTAAAATTTAGAGCATGATCATACAAACATGTTTTCTTTTGATCTCAAAGCCTAAAAACAATTTGTTACAGAGTATTGGATTTTTGAGATAGGGTTTTGAAACCTGTAGGGATATAACAGAGTCTATTTTGATGTACACAGGCATGCATCTTCATTTCAGGTGCAAATATAAACATGCAAACACACATTCATCATTCAAGCCTCACTATTGTTCACGGCAACAAATTTAAGTTCAAATTTAGGAGTTTACTCACCTTGTTGCCT
Source organism: Allium cepa (assembly GCA_030765085.1). NCBI lineage: Eukaryota > Viridiplantae > Streptophyta > Magnoliopsida > Asparagales > Amaryllidaceae > Allium > Allium cepa. The sequence goes on from CM060946.1 coordinate 42,025,886, forward strand.
GAGAACAGAGGGGCTGTGCTTTGAACTTTGAAGACTGAGAATTGATAGATTGAAAACTGAAATTGATATTTTTAATTTGACCCTGGATTTCTTTTTCCTGCAACTAATTATTTAGATTTGCTTAGCTTTTGAAAGATTTGCTTACTTAATCCCTCAACAACAAATTCAAATCCAAGCTTACTTACAGTTTTATTATTAATGTAACAGAAAAACTTTGGTCTGCTACTTGAAATCCTGAGACTTTTTAATCTGCAACTTAATTGATATAAACTTTCTTAGTTTCTTGCTTGATACTGATCACAAATTCAAACTTAAATTTTAAAAAAAATTTACTTTCCTTAATTTAACTTAGAGGAACCCTGCTCTGCTTCCTGGACAAAAACTAGAGCTTGGTTTCATTGATCTGCAGTTTGGAAATTTAATGTCAAATCTTGATTTTTGATTAATAATTCACTTAATTCTGAAGGTTTAAACTTGCCTGAGGTATGGAATTAAAATTCCTACTTTGATATTTGAGATAACTCTCAGGTTTTAAATTTTGAATTCAAGAAAATGTTTGCAATTTTAGGTTTTTCTTTGATGTTAGATTCTCTAGTTTGTAATGTTCACAAAAACTTTTCTTCTTTTCTTTCAGAATTTTGAGAAGCCAAAGAATGAGATAGAGGAGCTGAAAGGTTTTTATGAATTTAAGTTTTTTTTATCAATTACCTAAATTGAATGACACTTGTTAACTTTAATGATGAGATCACTACACTTGCTAATCCTCTTATTGCATGTTAAACACTTGTATTTTTATATGAGTTAAATATTTTTAAATAAAAATTATGCCATATTTACTTTATTAACAAATACATTACCTATTAAAAATATTTTCTTTATATTAATACATATTATTTAAAAGAGAATGCTTTGAAAATAAATACATATTAAATAAATTACATAGATATATATTTATAAATTCAAATCATTTTTCTAAAACATTTACTTAAAATTTAAATCCAAATTCAATATATAAATTCAAATCTACAAATATATGCACGTATATATATATATATATATATATTCACATATATATATATTCACATATATATAAGATTTAAATTCAAATGATTTCTAAAACATTTATTATTTTAAATTTTTAAACTCAAAAAAATTGAACTTTTATTCATATTAATTAACACATATTTTGTTTATTTTGAACTTTTCAAATTAAATTCAAAAAGTTCAAATAAATTACCAAATTTAAATTAATAAATTTTTGGATGCTACAGAAAGCATAAAAAATCATCTTTAAAAAACTAAGCTCCTGCCTTTTAAATACTTTAAAACTCTCTTTCGAAACCCTTTGACCATGTTAAAGTATTATCATATAAGTGTAGAAGCATAGCTTTGAAACCATTTGAAAGTACTCTTTCGAAACCAATGGTGGTTACCCTTCGAAAACATTGAAAGTCCCCCTTTTGAAAACATTGGATTTATACTTAAAACATCATTTTGGATCAAAGTGAACTTAGACGAAAGCATCTCTTTTGAACCATTATTTAATTCAAAAAGTATTGGGGAAGTTTGATGGTGCCGAAACCATCCTTTCAAAAGCTTTAAAACATCTGGGTAGAACAATTGAAGGTTAGCTTCGGAACCCCTTCTGAAATCATTGCCTTCGAAACCACTAACCCCTTTCAAAAGCATTAGAAAGCGGTTTACATTTATAAAAACAACAACAGCTTTCGACAGCATTAAGGTCTTCAATACCATCGGAAGGCAACAAACCTTAGAAGGGTTCCAACCTGGTCGGAACTACCTCTTCCGAAAGCTTTAAACAAAACCCAAGTAACTCCTTCGGAAGCTACTTCTTTAAAGCAAAGCGGTAGCTCTCTTTCGAAAGCTTCTTTTGATACCTTTCGCAGCCACAAGTTTTGACTAAGACGAAAACTCTTCATAAACAGGCAAGCACTTTTCTTTCAAAACCAAACAAACAAAGGAGCCAACCCCTTCGAAAGCTACCCTTTGACATCCTACCTTCCGTCTTTCTCCAATCTGCCACGTACCATTAGAGTGATACCATGTGTACTGGTTTACTTGTTTTGACCTAGAAGGTTTCGACTAGATTGGAGGTGGAAGCTCTGGGTCGAAAGGACTTCCTAAAGAAGGCAGAACCCCCATTTATAAGCAAAAGGTTGTTTTTACCAAATTAAGTAAACTTTCTATAACGAACTTGCCTACTTGTAATCATTTGATTAGCTACTGAAACTTTTAAATTATTTGGCTAATATTTGTCACATTTTCTCAGATCCAAAAACATGATAACTTTTAACAACTAAGCCCTTCCTTTTAACAAAACAATTAAATCATTTTGGTCATCCATTTAAAATAATTTAATTTCCATACTAACTCACTTAGTAAAATTCTCCAAAAATTTCAAAAATTCACTTTAATTATGTTACATAACATATCAAAATTTCAGACCCAAATTCTCAACATAATTTCCAAAATTAATTTATAAACCCAAACAACCATATTTTCCTTTGAAAATTCATAACTAATTCTCCATGGCATGGCAAATTATAAAAATTTAAACCTAACTCCTAAATCATGTTTCTTATAACATAAAATTTTTCCATTCCATTTAAACATCATTTAATCTCGGTTTTACACTAAAATTGTGCATATCTCCTTTAAACAACATTGTTTAAACCATATTAATTATAAATCAAGCATATCATCGTTCAACATACCATAAATGAATATATCTCTTAAATTTGAAACTATATGATTATAAAACCAAACTAGAGATGTAGATATTATTATTCACCTTAGATTGGATAAGGAAATTGAAGAATAATTGAGATTGATTTCCTCTAGCTTGAATCCTAAGCTTTACTTTGATTTTCTCTTCTCTTCTTTCTTCCTACTGGTCGGCCTTGCTCTTTCTTATGTTTTAAAATATTTCTTAAGATAAAATGAACATGTAAGACTACGGGAAAGGTATAAGGGTGAGAACATGGGCGGCTATTTGCCTTGAAGCCCTTATGTTTATTTTAGCTAACACTTAACCATTTATAAGTTCATTTAATTTAACTAAGCATGGCCACTACATATTTATTAATCAACCTCAATCTCCTTATCTACATTATTCCGTTTAATTTATTCTAATTAAATTTTCTAAATAATGTCACTAAAAATTAGGGGTGTTACAGGCTCCCTCCTTAAAAAAATTCGTCTTCGAAATTTAGTAAGGACTAAATACTAAACATAGCAATCATTTGTAATGACTCCTAACAACAATACTAGTCCACTTGAGTAGAAAATATCTATATAAATCTAATATAGACATACCATTAAAGCAGATCAAGATAAGCATCTCAAATCCTATCATTTATCTTCCAAGTACAGTCCTTCTGGTTGTCGCTCCACTGAACTTTCACCAACTTGACTGTCTTAGTCTTCAGTATCTTCTCATCTCTCGCTACAACCCAAACTGGTTATCTAACAAAAGTCAAACCAGGCTCTACTATCTAGTCTTCCAACTCTATCTAAGGAATAGTTGCCTCTGGATCATGCACACACCTGTAAAGATGAGACACATGGAAAACATTATGGAAACCTGCCAAATTGCTCGACAACTCTACTCTGTACGCTAGCTTTCATATCCTTTCTACAATCTGAAACGGACCAACATATTTCGGGGCTAACTTTTCCAAATTTCAAAACCTTACCATACCCTTCATTGTCTATAGTTTAATGAAAACCCGGTCTTCCACTGAGAATTCTATGTCTTTACGCCTCTTATCTGCATAACTCTTCTGTCTGGATTGAGCTTCCATCATCCATCCTCCGATTAACTCAATCTTTTCTAACGCCTCTCTAACCGAATTCGGGCCTAAGACCAGTCTGTCTCCAGTCTCCAACCAACATGTTGGCAATTTGCATGGCCATCCATACAAAGATTCAAAAGGCGCCATTTCTATACTAGTCTGATAAATTATTATAGAAAAACTCAATCAGATGTAATTGGTCCTCCTAAGATCCACCAAAGTCCAATATGCATGCTCTCAACAAATCCTCAAGCACCATATTAACTCTTTCTATCTGCCCATCCATATGTGGGTGATATGCGGTACTCAACTTGAGCTTGGTACCAAATACCTTTGGTAGACTCCTCCAAAATTTGCTAGTGAATAAAGCATCTCTCCCGCTGACTATGCTATTAGGAATTCCATGAAGCCTAACTATGTTCTTTATGAAGATCTTTGCCAAAACTGGTGCCGTCCTGATCGAATTTACTGGAATGAAATAGGCACTCTTGGTCAACCTATCCAGAATAACCCATATCTTATCATTTCCTCTCCTTGACCTTAGCATCCCATCTATGAAATCCATGGATATCGAATCACATTTCCATACAGGAATCTCTAAAAGCTGAAGTAACCCACTCGGCTTTTGATGTTCAGCCTTTACTTATTAAAAGTTAATACTGTTGAATATGCGCTTATATGATTTTTGTTTGATGATAATAAACATATATACATTCGTTTAAATGTATTTATTAATGTACTATTTCATTTTTCATAGATTAAATAAATATTTGCTGAATAAAATTAAATAACACAGAATTTGAATTCAAACAGAATTTTTATTGAAACAAATATTTATTACAATTTTGAATAGTACAAATTCAAGCTCTCACTATTCACTATACAACTTTGATAAAAATTCAATTACATCACAATTTTACATTTACAGTTGACCTCACTACATATCACTCAAACTCGTATTTATCTTCAACTTCATTCCAATTAGAATCCAGCATCTGAGCAATCTGCAAAAATATTCACTAACACGGTAAAATTGAAAAAGAAATATTTTTGCAATATAAAATAAAATGTGAATTTTGAAAAAAATATTTGCCTCAGCTATTTAGGTTGTTCGTCATCATTTAAATTTGAATTCATCATACATGAACAGCTTGTGACATACACAGTGTATCACTGTATATACCACAAGGCCGTGCACATCGAAATATACACTTGATTGATTTACAGGGACAGGTGAGCATAGGTCAAACCCAAATGAAAAGCTAGGTTCAACTCAAATGCAATATAAATAAAATCACAACACGCGCACAAGGTCAAACAGGAGCTATTAGCTGGATTCAACACAGGGCAGTTGTACAGGCTACGACTTCAAGCATGCAAGCAAGATGGTGATCAATATGCAGTACAGTGAAGTACAAAACAAGTACATCACAAACCAACAAAGGAAAAACCAGGCAAGATCAAATGCCATCAAGCAAGGAAGACCAAAGAATGATCAGACCATCAATACACAAAGAGGCACACTAAACTACAAATGCACTTGCAACTGAAACAGTAGCTCAAAGTAAAACCAAAGTGTGACCACTCAAACCAGTTCAAATATGAAACAAGACCAAATGCAGACCAAATGCCAGGTCGAACATCTACAACAGCAATATATGCAACAAAAACCCAGACTCATGAACCAGGCTCGATCAGCGACACCAATGAAGTCAAAGACATAAGCAAGCCAGCAACTATGAAAGTTCAATACAACAAGGCCAGAATGAAGACAATATCACTAGCTCAAATGGACAAATCAAATGATCACTATATACATGTACTCAAGGCAATATGCACAAGTGAAGAACCAAATGCATTAGACTACATGAACACTATAGGCCGAGAACCAGACCAGTAAGCAATGTACCAAGACCACATTGTCAGTGAGAACAGATCAAAAGACCATATGGCAATATGCATCAGCAAGTGATAACTCGGCAATACTCAAAGACAAGGGTGCACATAATCAATGCCGAAATCAAACCAACATTGACAACTCAGTTTGAAATGACAGCAAAACCAAAATAAACAGTGGAAAATGCATGTACATCGATGCACACATTCATGAACACACAAACTTAGTGAAGAGCCACAATAATGAAGATAGCGTAGTGAAGTGAAACCAGACCACAAAGTCATGCTATGCACAGGTCATGGATGAACACAGATGAACCATTAACAAAATCAAAATATGCTACAGAAATCAAATCGAATCAAAGCCAGTGCTATCAGATGTCAACGCCGAAGACAATATTAAGTCTTGGAATCACATAAACAAGTTAATGCCGAAGTGTCAAAATCAGATAATAACAAAATCAATTTGAAGCCGTAAACAACTAATTGTAATCAATATGAACAGGTCAAATTTGAAATCGTGGTGGCCGAAATAGTTGACCGAGTTAAACATCAATTCCGTGAGGAGCAAGCATCAAATATACGAATTTGATTAAGTCAAATAAATCATCAACGTTGAACAAAAATCGAATGACCGAAAGCATGATAATGAACAAATCAGACAAACGTAATTCAAGGAGATTGGACCCCTATAAATTGCAATAATCATCGTTGGCATAGATCGATCGAGTTCAAGCATTGAATCAGAAAGTAAAAGAGCAAAAAATTACTTACCGAAGCCATACCACAAACTCGATCAATTTTAAAGAGATCGTGAGCAAAACAGAGAAGCATGCGATCGACGAAGCAAACAAAGTGATAAATCTTCCATTCGATCTAGCAACCAAAGCCGGCGTCTTTGAAATTAAAAATCCTTAATTTAGATCGAACAAAGGAAACAACAGAGGCGCCATTATCACAAAGGAATGGGCCAGAGAAAATAAAAGAGGAAATAGGGCATGCCTTTATTGGTTTTAAAATTATAAAGGGCTTTTAATTACAATTAGGGTTTAATTTTGTTTTTAAATTGTTTTTAAATTGTAATTTCTTTTTAAACCTTTGAAATTTCTAGTCATGTGACTAGGGGACAAACTACGTGGCGTAGTTTGTGATTCGCAACTCAGTGGCTGAGTTGTGGCAGAGTTTTGAGCGTAGAGTTAGGTTTAGTTAATAGGGGGTGTCGCGAATTTACGTGTGTAAGCGTCTGACTATCTAATTTCTAGTAGAAACCTTGGGGGCAGCACGTAGGCAGGTTTTGCCGAAGCTGGGTAAATTCTGTGTCGTTTTATTTCTGCATTTTATTATTCTGCTATTTTTCTGTGCTGCTATTATTCTGTGATCTGTGTTGAAATTATTTATAAGCTTCCACAATTAATTTTTATAATTAAAAGCATCACCCTATTCACCCCCCCCCCCCTCTAGGGTAAAATTGATCCTACAAGTGGTATCGGAGCTAGGAATAGAAGTCAATTTTTGTTTTAAAAAATTCGTGTTTCAAAAATCGGTTTTGTTTTAAAAATTTGAATTTTTTAAAATGGCTTTTTTTAATAATACTTTTGTTAAGGGTCGTTCCAATATTATTCCTTCTATTTTCGATGGAACAGATTTTTTGAATTGGAAATTGAAAATGGAATTTTATTTAAAATCTGTTAATGTTAAATGTTGGGATATTATTGAAAACGGGTGTGATATAACAGATAAGAAAATTATCTCGATTAACGCTCTTGCTATGCATATATTATATTCTAATACTAATCAAGATTACTTTAATTTCATCTCTCATTTTGAAAATGCACAGGAAATTTGGAATACTTTCGATGCAATATATGGTGCAAAAGTCAACAGCAATGAGAAATCCTCCACAACCAACTCAGTTAAAGAAATGTGCTTAACGGGATTTGTAAAAAGCAGTTGTGATGAGAATGATGAAGATGGAGCAGCTGAGCTGGCGTTAATAATGAAGAAATTCAAAAGGTGGATCCGCAAATACGGAAATCCAACTTTAAATCAAAAATTAAAAAGCAGAATAATCAAAGCACTAGACAACTTAGAAGAACACATAATCATTTGCAACAAACCCGGTGGTATCAAGCCCAATTATCCCCGATTTCAACTCGACAAAGAAAAGAAATCAAAAAGAAGATGTTATGCAGCCACGTGGAATAAAAGCGATAGCAGTGAAAGTGAGAAAACAGATATGTGCCATCATGGGAATATAACCGATAGCGACGATGACGAGCCAAGTGATGTATTAAAACTTACTCACTCTGAATTACTTATTTATTTCCACGAAGTAAATGGCTGTTTTGAATGACTTAGGAAGAAGTATGCCAAACTTGAATCACAAAAAGTTACTTTGATAGAATTAAATGAACAACTTGACCAATTAGTTAAAACCTATCAAAGTAGGATCTCTAAGTGTGATAGGTGTCCAACATTAGACGAAGAAATTAAAAAATCAGAAATAAATATAAAATCACTTGAAAATGAAATTCTGATTTTGAAAGAAAGTGAAAATACTAGGAGAGAAAATTCTATCAAAAAGTGCACACAATTATTGAACGAAAATGAATCTCTCAAAACACAAGTCCCACAATTGTCAACGACTTTAGATAAATTTTCAAAAAGTGAAAAATCGTTGAATATGCTATTAGGAAAGCAAACAGTTAATACGGTTAGACAAGGACTTAGATATAGTAGTTCGAAAGTTATTGAAAGCAATATTAATCAAGTTAATTCTATGTGCACAATTTGTAGAAAATATGGACACAATAACAATAATTGTTGGTATAGACCCAAACATGTGAAAACGATACCGATTTGCGTTCCAAAAGGCACAAATATAAAATCTCTCAAAGTTAAACAAATTTGGGTGTCGAAGGGAACAATTATAAATAGTTTTGGGTCTTTACAAAATTGTTTTTCAAAATTTTCTGCCACAAACAATCATGGACCTATAAAAACAAGTAGGTCACATAAATATTTTCCCACGTAGGTATGGTGGCAGGCTAAGGAACAACAGCAGTGTGCTCTGGATTTTTGGCTATTCCAGAAACACAACTGTAACGATCCTAAATTTTAATTTATTTTAAATTGATAATTAAATGAATTTTTGAATTAAAATTTGTAAAATTGATTTTACATGATGCGAGTTTCCCCGAATCAAATAGAAAATATAATAAGTCGTATGAATTTGAAAATTTGTATATATGTGAATATATATGTATATATTGGATTTTAAATAAATTCTTAAATAAATGGTTTTGAAAAATAAATAATATACTTTGGACACAAGTATAAAAATAAATAAATAAATTGATTTAAAAATTTATAAATAATGATAATTTGAGTTATATAAAATATATGTGTACAAAGAGAAATATAAAACAATAATTTTTAAAGTAAAATTTATGATAATTATTTAAACTAAAAATAGAAGTAAATTTAAAATGCAAGGATAAAGCAAATACATTTAAGTAAGCAAAATAAAAGTATATATTTTTACATAAATAAACAAATGCATAAATAAGAAACAAAACAAAGTAAGATATATAAACAAAATAAAATAAGCATTAGCAATAAATGTTTCAAATAAAATTTATGGTTAGAAATAAATGTTAAAGTTAAATTAGAATTCAATACATAAGTAAAATGAACTACAAGCAAAGTACAAAATATAAATCTAAGAAAAAAATGACAGTAAACAAAATAAAACAAAAACAATAAGTATAAAACTAAACTAAAAAGAATAGTATGCAGCTTGTAAAGATTTGAACAAGCAATGATAAGTGTGTAAACTGAAAATAAAACAAGAAATAGACAAAAGAAAGAAAAATAAAATATGAAAATATGAAGACAGCAAAAAAAAATGTATGCATACAACAAGAATATATATATCTTTGAACTTACAAAATGAGTAAACAAAATATCCACAAAACAAGTAAATGACAAAGTACAAATATGCATGAACAAGTAAAGTAAGAACTGTACATAACATAACAAACAAGATAACATTAACTTGTACAAATAAAAATGTTATACATCAGCCACCATAACCTATCATCTCAGCCGAGATCTTGTTTCACTAAACAAATGAATAAACAAGTACAAGCAAGCATACCAAGCCATGCCTATTATACAAAGATATCACACTGAACAAGTTTTTCTTTGTATTGTACATTTTATCACCCTGTAGTTTTCCTATAAATCAACTTCTCCTTCCCTCCAGCTCGTTCCTGCAAAGCTAAGAATAAACTGAAGTAAAAACCATTTCAAACATAAACAAATTTCAACTTAAATAATACAATCAACTCGAGCCAGAGATCAAAGAAGATGTGCTCTGTGCCCTGTTCATTTTTCTGAAAACCAAGGTGAGTAACTCAACCCAGTTTTCTATGTTTATTGAAATGCCTGGGAGTAAACTACTGTCTTGAAACTTTAGTTGATTTATATCTTGATATATGTGATAATAACTTGAAGTAAAGTGGTTGCATGAATGAAAATCTGTTTGAATATATATATATAAATATGTAAATGTTGAGTATGCATGTCTGTGTAAATGCATATACATCTCTGTTTGTATTCAGGCACCAATCTACCTAAAATAATTCTATCTCTCTTCATAGATTCAGTATTAGGCTAAGATGCCTGAAGATAAAATGCATATATGAAGGTCACATTTATTTTAAAACTATTTTTAAGTATATATGATAAGTAATTAATTCAAAAATGAGAAATTAAAAGCAATGATCTACTAATGTCAGGAAATCTAGTATCCAAATATCAAGTTTTAATTTTATAAACTAAATCGAATCGGAGAATGATGATTTTTGATATATAAATCTAGATTTTTAAGTTTATAGATGGTGTGAATTTTCGAGTTGACCAGAAAATGGGTTTTGGGAAAATTCTGGTGATCGGAGGGGAGATGGTCCGCGCGATCATGTCTGGAGCTAGAGGAGTGATCGATGGTGTCGGGAAAAATATCAGGAAGGCGAACAAGTGGTGGCGGCAAGGGTGGTTGACCGTGGAAGATTTTAACCCTAGTTTTTGCTGCGTCTATTGAATTGATCACCATGGTTTGTGTGATGGACCGAGTGTCACGAGCTTTTGAGGGAAGGTTGAGGAGAGGTGGACGAGGCTACGGCCGGAGTTTGGTGGCCTCCGGTGGTGGGAGCATCGAGCGCGACGTGTTGACAGGTTTGAGTAGCACCTTTCCTTTTTGATGTTCCAGCTTTCGAGCTCGCCTTCGATTTTGAATGGCGACATGAATCTTGGGTTTTTGGTGAACGAGATCAGGTTGGGGGAAGATTGATGACTTGCTCGACATTGAGGTGGTGGCTGGAAGCGATTAACTGGGTAGTACACGTGCACGCGGTGCACGTTGAAGTTGGAGGGGCTGTAGTGTTTTGGGAAGGAGGTGTGAATGCTCGGGGAAGACTCGAAGCATTCGAGTGACAATCTCGGGGAAACGTAGGGCTGGCTCGAGTTTGAGCTCGGGTAGTTTTTAGTTGTATCCGGGTCAATTTTTACACTTAAACAAAAAAAAATTTGAAATTTACGAGTCTCGGGTTGGTTTGGGGAAAGACTCGAAGCAGGGCTTGGGTAGAACGTGGATTTTCTCGGGTTTGACTCGGGTAGGTATAAAAACAGTTTTTGAAACTTTAAAACAAAATTCAAGTTTTAAACATTTTAACTCATTCTTTTAAATAATTGTTTTATTTAAGTATGGGATTGGTTTAAGGTTTAAAAGTAAATTATTTCAATTTAATTAAGTTTTACTTTAAGATTTAAATTAAAGGATTAATTAATTAAAGATTTAATTTATGTGATTGAATAAATTAATGTGATTAATTAAAGATTTATTATTTAACAATTTAAAGGTTAATTAAGTACTGATTACAGATTAATTAATTTGTTAAGAGTTAATTTATTAATAATGAATAATTAAAGGATGACTACTTAAGCATATAATTACTTAGTGTAATTACATTAAAGGATAATTATTTAATAATTAAAGATCGATTGATTATTAATTAAGATTGATGAATTTATGTTTAAAAAGTTAATTCATTTAAAGGATAATTAATTAATGAGATTAATTTATTAAGATAAGTAAATTGAGGATAATTTAATAAATTTAAAGGTTAATTAATAAATGAAGGTGATTAAGGAATGATTATTAATCAAAGTAATTAATTAAAAATAATTAATAAAATAGTGAATTAAATAATTAAAGCTTTATTATTTAATAATTAAAGGTTGATAATTAAAGGTTAATTGATTTATTATCAATGGATAATTAATAAATGATTAAAGAAAAATTAATCAAAATGATTTGTAAATTATTAATGTTAGTTAACCAGGATTAGTAATTCATAAGAAATAAATTCGATTTAAATTAATCAGATAATTTATTGATCTTCCCTATGGATACTTGGATTCTATTGGATGACTTGATTGTTCGATATTCCTAATTTATTGTGCTTTGTATATATCCTGATTTATGTTGTGATCTGCGATAAATTATCTGTGATGTAATTTACTAGCCGTGGTATATATATATTTGTGATCTGTATATGACAGATAAGCATTATAGTTTATATCGCTTATCAATTATATTCCTGTATTCTGATCTGTGATAATTGAATGATGTTGCACTACTGTGTATAACCCCTGGCCCACACCATACACACACAATTATGGATTTCACGAGGAAATCGATTAAGTCACAGATTTAAAAAATGATTTTAAAAATGATTTTAAAAATGATTTTTAAAGTTGAATATTTAAATTCAAATGTTTTGGAAATGAAATCGGAATAAATGTGAAAAGCTTTTGGAATGAAATTTCAAGTTAAAATTTATTTTAATTTACTTGATTAAGTTTTGAAATTTAAATAATTCAATTTAAATTTGAATTCGATATTTGGAATTGAATTCAATGATTGGAAATTATGGTTTTGGGAATTTGAATTTAACCCCAGAATTTCAACTCGTATAAATGAAACAGATTTCCAAAATGAAAACGGTTGTTTCCAAATGATAAACACTTTTAGATAAGAACTGAGATTCCAGTTAATTAGGGGAATTTCAAGATTGAATAGAGAAATGATTTTCCTAAGTTATGAATGAATTCTTTTTGAAAGCTATGAATTAAATCTGTTTATTTTTAACAGATTTAAATTGATGATTTGTTTAAATCAAATTGAAATGAAATTGTTTGAAGGCTATAAGTTAAATATTTGATTTAAAGATTTAACAAGTTAATCAAATTGAAATGAAAATTTATTTGGAAAATCTGTGAATGAATCCTTTATTTAAAAGATTAAAATGTGAAAAATTGTTTAAACCGTTAAAGGTTGTGAAAATGAATCTTTTTGTTTAAAGATTGAAAATGGTAAATTGTTAAGCCATTTGAAGAAAAGTTTTGGGTAATAAGTTGTGACTTAATTGAAATCCCATTATCCATTTGTTTTTGAAATATCGTGCTCACTATTCGGTTTAACCGGGAAAGGACCTTTGTGTCGTATAACCCTTTCCGAATATGTGATTCGACGTTATGGATAGCATTTGAAGACCGGTGATGAAGACCGGGTATTTGCGAAAGCGATAGGATGACCTATCGATTGTTTCTGCATCGAGTCGCGCCGGTATAGAAACTCCCTAAGTGATGGGAAATCCGATCGGGATTGTGAATATACGGATTGCAAGGACTTCTTTGTAAGTGCCTTCGGTTCTGTTCGAACCCAGAACAGACTTGTATGGATTGTATGTCTGACATTACAAATTGAGATGTAAAGCCGATTTCTTTCAAATATATTTCTGTTGGTGGCGGAGAATTTATTCTTTTAGCTTAACACCCTTCTCTGAGACGTACGAGCTCAGAGGTTATGTAGTTGAAGGTTATCAGCAATACATTCCCAATTTGGTAATGTGACATACTGAGTGTTGCTGTGAAATGATCATTGTGTTGATTATTTGTGATAGGATCATTTGTTTGATCGTCTATCCTGGTGATCATTTCTATGATCATTTGTTGACCCAAAGCATGGCTTTTGTATAAAGTATGTTTTTGTGGACGTGACTTCGTCGAGCCTCACACCTCGGGAATGGTCAAAACAGGAAAGATGCGGCAAGGTTATGAGGGGTAGCGCCCTTTAGGATATGTGCATTTCCTTCTAGAAAAGGGTGGTATCATGGTATGGAGCCCAGATACTTACTCATGTTGAAAACACTTTGTTATGATTGTGTGAATTGATTACGAGCGCTCCGTGAAAGGTCCCAAAGGACCGGGGGATGGCATATTCGGTCAGTTGTTACTCAGTTAGGGGTAACCCGGCCTTGTGTTGGTAGAGATCCGGTTTGGTTCTCAGGGATGTCCATCCAGAGGCATTCTCATGTGGCAATGGGAAGTTCCTTGGCCTGATCATTCGTTGGAAATCCAAAGAAATAATACGAACCTTGTACGGTTTTAGTTGTATAACCTGCCATGGAATGTGGCGGTAACCTGCTATTGAACATGGTAGCTATAGTAGGCATAAGTGCGGAATGTCTATGCTGGCTAAGATTTATATTCTACTTTCGAAATGAATTTTTCCTACACTATGCACTAATAATAATATCAAATGTTCTTTTTAATGCGTATCAAGCATATTTGACTATCATAAGGAGAAATCTCCTCCGATTCTGCATTTGCATTGTGTGTGTGTGCGGGAGGCCTTATGGTAGTCTCATTTTTAAAAGCATTGCGAATTGATTTTAAAAATATTCCTCTATTTTGATTTTAAAGATAAATAAACTGTTTTGAGTTCTCACACCAGTCACATGACTGACTCGGAGTTTATTGTTTTCCTTCCTAAACTCTGGGTGCTCATTATTTTCTACACGAGCAGTCTAGAGTTGGGTTTTTCAGATAGTCAGGTTTAGTAAGTTATCTGGAGTTAGTTCAGTCTTTGGATCACACCAGTCTTGCCTATCTTTGTGCATCGTTATTGGGAGTTCGAGCTATTGCTGGATTAGTTCTTGGAAATGGAGTTGCAGTTATTTTCGGAGTTCTTCCTTGAAGACTATCTCAGAGTTATTTTTTTTGTTTTCCGCTGCTATTTATTGTATCATATCTCTGATGTATATTGATATCTATTGGATCATCTATTGTATCAGATATTGTATCAAAGCTGTATATCAATGTATTTTTCTTTTATTCCGCTGTGTTGTTTACTTAATGATTGTTATAAGCTCCGGCGAATCGGATTTGAACGGTCGAATCTACGGCATTCGAATACGATTTGAGGTATGGATGTCGATTTTCGAGCGGGCAAAATCCGCGTCGTTACGTTTGGTATCAGAGCTAAGGGTTGAACTTTAGCTCAGGAGTGTAACACATTAAGTAACTCATTAGAGATAGGGTGAAGTAAATCCTAGAATGAGTAATCCTTAAGATATCCGTTTGAATGCCTCAGTAAATTCTTTTACTATCCACTGATAGTAAGTATGAGTGCAAGAAGAGAACGCGATAGGGGAAGGGAAATACGACTGTAATAGGTCGATACTCTGTAACAACAACGAAAATAACTTTCTCTATCAATTTTCTTTGATTCGTTTCCGAATTCTTTTGATTTCTTCGTACCAGCTACAAAAAGAAGTTTCGGTGTGATGTTGGCCTTACGAATTGTTGCAGAAAATTATTACTTCGTACTTCATCGATTTATTATCGGCTTTTCGATTTAAACTCTAATAAATGAATTAGAAATTGGAAATTTTAAATAAATTGGAAATTTTAATTGAATTAAATTGATTAATAGAATATGAAGAATGATTAGAATTGTATCGATAAAATGATTTTGTTTAAAACCAAAATTTGAAATTTTATTATAATTTCTTGTATCTATTCTTGATATTCTGATTTGGTGAGCCAAATGCAGAACTGATATCCAGTTTGATCTGAAAAGATATTTTTCTATCTAGCTATCTCTGTGTTGTTTTCGTGCCTGCGAATTTCGAGGACGAAATTCTTTTAAGGGGGAAAGTCTGTAACGATCCTGAATTTTAATTTATTTTAAATTGATAATTAAATGAATTTTTGAATTAAAATTTGTAAAATTGATTTTAAATGATGCGAGTTTCCCCGAATCAAATAGAAAATATATTAAGTCGTATGAATTTGAAAATTTGTATATATGTGAATATATATGTATATATTGGATTTTAAATAAATTCTTAAATAAATGGTTTTGAAAAATAAATAATATACTTTGGACACAAGTATAAAAATAAATAAATAAATTGATTTAAAAATTTATAAATAATGATAATTTGAGTTATATAAAATATATGTGTACAAAGAGAAATATAAAACAATAATTTTTAAAGTAAAATTTATGATAATTATTTAAACTAAAAATAGAAGTAAATTTAAAATGCAAGAATAAAGCAAATACATTTAAGTAAGCAAAATAAAAGTATATATTTTTACATAAATAAACAAATGCATAAATAAGAAACAAAACAAAGTAAGATATATAAACAAAATAAAATAAGCATTAGCAATAAATGTTTCAAATAAAATTTATAGTTAGAAATAAATGTTAAAGTTAAATTAGAATTCAATACATAAGTAAAATGAACTACAAGCAAAGTATAAAATATAAATCTAAGAAAAAAATGACAGTAAACAAAATAAAACAAAAACAATAAGTATAAAACTAAACTAAAAAGAATAGTATGCAGCTTGTAAAGATTTGAACAAGCAATGATAAGTGTGTAAACTGAAAATAAAACAAGAAATAGACAAAAGAAAGAAAAATAAAATATGAAAATATGAAGACAGCAAAAAAAAAAATGTATGCATACAACAAGAATATATATATCTTTGAACTTGCAAAATGAGTGAACAAAATATCCATAAAACAAGTAAATGACAAAGTACAAATATGCATGAACAAGTAAAGTAAGAACTGTACATAACATAACAAACAAGATAACATTAACTTGTACAAATAAAAATGTTATACATCAGCCACCATAACCTATCATCTCAGCCGAGATCTTGTTTCACTAAACAAATGAATAAACAAGTACAAGCAAGCATACCAAGCCATGCCTATTATACAAAGATATCACACTGAACAAGTTTTTCTTTGTATTGTACATTTTATCACCCAGTAGTTTTCCTATAAATCAACTTCTCCTTCCCTTCAGCTCGTTCCTGCAAAGCTAAGAATAAACTGAAGTAAAAACCATTTCAAACATAAACAAATTTCAACTTAAATAATACAATCAACTCGAGCCTGAGATCAAAGAAGATGTGCTCTGTGCCCTGTTCATTTTTCTGAAAACCAAGGTGAGTAACTCAACCCAGTTTTCTATGTTTATTGAAATGCCTGGGAGTAAACTACTGTCTTGAAACTTTAGTTGATTTATATCTTGATATCTGTGATAATAACTTGAAGTAAAGTGGTTGCATGAATGAAAATCTGTTTGAATATATATATAAATATGTAAATGTTGAGTATGCATGTTTGTGTAAATGCATATACATCTCTGTTTGTATTCAGGCACCAATCTACCTAAAATAATTC
This sequence comes from Allium cepa, assembly GCA_030765085.1. Taxonomy (NCBI): domain Eukaryota; kingdom Viridiplantae; phylum Streptophyta; class Magnoliopsida; order Asparagales; family Amaryllidaceae; genus Allium; species Allium cepa. The sequence continues at coordinate 42,043,214 of CM060946.1, forward strand.
TATCTCTCTTCATAGATTCAGTATTAGGCTAAGATGCCTGAAGATAAAATGCATATATGAAGGTCACATTTATTTTAAAACTAATTTTAAGTATATATGATAAGTAATTAATTCAAAAATGAGAAATTAACAGCAATGATCTACTAATGTCAGGAAATCTAGTATCCAAATATCAAGTTTTAATTTTATAAACTGAATCGAATCGGAGAATGATGATTTTTGATATATAAATCTAGATTTTTAAGTTTATAGATGGTGTGAATTTTCGAGTTGACCAGAAAATGGGTTTTGGGAAAATTCTGGTGATCGGAGGGGAGATGGTCGGCGCGATCATGTCTGGAGCTAGAGGAGTGATCGATGGTGTCGGGAAAAATATCAGGAAGGCGAACAAGTGGTGGCGGCAAGGGTGGTTGACCGTGGAAGATTTTAACCCTAGTTTTTGCTGCGTCTATTGAATTGATCACCGTGGTTTGTGTGATGGACCGAGTGTCACGAGCTTTTGAGGGAAGGTTGAGGAGAGGTGGACGAGGCTACGGCCGGAGTTTGGTGGCCTCCGGTGGTGGGAGCATCGAGCGCGACGTGTTGACAGGTTTGAGTAGCACCTGTCCTTTTTGCTGTTCCAGCTTTCGAGCTCGCCTTCGATTTTGAATGGCGACATGATTCTTCGGTTTTTGGTGAACGAGATCAGGTTGGGGGAAGATTGATGACTTGCTCGACATTGAGGTGGTGGCTGGAAGCGATTAACTGGGTAGTACACGTGCACGCGGTGCACGTTGAAGTTGGAGGGGCTGTAGTGTTTTGGGAAGGAGGTGTGAATGCTCGGGGAAGACTCGAAGCATTCGAGTGACAATCTCGGGGAAACGTAGGGCTGGCTCGAGTTTGAGCTCGGGTAGTTTTTAGTTGTATCCGGGTCAATTTTTACACTTAAACAAAAAAAAAATTTGAAATTTACGAGTCTCGGGTTGGTTTGGGGAAAGACTCGAAGCAGGGCTTGGGTAGAACGTGGATTTTCTCGGGTTTGACTCGGGTAGGTATAAAAACAGTTTTTGAAACTTTAAAACAAAATTCAAGTTTTAAACATTTTAACTCATTCTTTTAAATAATTGTTTTATTTAAGTATGGGATTGGTTTAAGGTTTAAAAGTAAATTATTTCAATTTAATTAAGTTTTACTTTAAGATTTAAATTAAAGGATTAATTAATTAAAGATTTAATTTATGTGATTGAATAAATTAATGTGATTAATTAAAGATTTATTATTTAACAATTTAAAGGTTAATTAAGTACTGATTACAGATTAATTAATTTGTTAAGAGTTAATTTATTAATAATGAATAATTAAAGGATGACTACTTAAGCATATAATTATTTAGTGTAATTACATTAAAGGATAATTATTTAATAATTAAAGATCGATTGATTATTAATTAAGATTGATGAATTTATGTTTAAAAAGTTAATTCATTTAAAGGATAATTAATTAATGAGATTAATTTATTAAGATAAGTAAATTGAGGATAATTTAATAAATTTAAAGGTTAATTAATAAATGAAGGTGATTAAGGAATGATTATTAATCAAAGTAATTAATTAAAAATAATTAATAAAATAGTGAATTAAATAATTAAAGCTTTATTATTTAATAATTAAAGGTTGATAATTAAAGGTTAATTGATTTATTATTAATGGATAATTAATAAATGATTAAAGAAAAATTAATCAAAATGATTTGTAAATTATTAATGTTAGTTAACCAGGATTAGTAATTCATAAGAAATAAATTCGATTTAAATTAATCAGATAATTTATTGATCTTACCTATGGATACTTGGATTCTATTGGATGACTTGATTGTTTGATATTCCTGATTTATTGTGCTTTGTATATATCCTGATTTATGTTGTGATCTGCGATAAATTATCTGTGATGTAATTTACTAGCCGTGGTATATATATATTTGTGATCTGTATATGACAGATAAGCGTTATAGTTTATATCGCTTATCAATTATATTCCTGTATTCTGATCTGTGATAATTGAATGATGTTGCACTACTGTGTATAACCCCTGGCCCACACCATACACACACAATTATGGATTTCACGAGGAAATCGATTAAGTCACAGATTTAAAAAATGATTTTAAAAATGATTTTTAAAGTTGAATATTTAAATTCAAATGTTTTGGAAATGAAATCGGAATAAATGTGAAAAGCTTTTGGAATGAAATTTCAAGTTAAAATTTATTTTAATTTACTTGATTAAGTTTTGAAATTTAAATAATTCAATTTAAATTTGAATTCGATATTTGGAATTGAATTCAATGATTGGAAATTATGGTTTTGGGAATTTGAATTTAACCCAAGAATTTCAACTCGTATAAATGAATCAGATTTCCAAAATGAAAACGGTTGTTTCCAAATGATAAACACTTTTAGATAAGAACTGAGATTCCAGTTAATTAGGGGAATTTCAAGATTGAATAGAGAAATGATTTTCCTAAGTTATGAATGAATTCTTTTTGAAAGCTATGAATTAAATCTGTTTATTTTTAACTGATTTAAATTGATGATTTGTTTAAATCAAATTGAAATGAAATTGTTTGAAGGCTATAAGTTAAATCTTTGATTTAAAGATTTAACAAGTTAATCAAATTGAAATGAAAATTTATTTGGAAAATCTGTGAATGAATCCTTTATTTAAAAGATTAAAATGTGAAAAATTGTTTAAACCGTTAAAGGTTGTGAAAATGAATCTTTTTGTTTAAAGATTGAAAATGGTAAATTGTTAAGCCATTTGAAGAAAAGTTTTGGGTAATAAGTTGTGACTTAATTGAAATCCCATTATCCATTTGTTTTTGAAATATCGTGCTCACTATTCGGTTTAACCGGGAAAGGACCTTTGTGTCGTATAACCCATTCCGAATATGTGATTCGACGTTATGGATAGCATTTGAAGACCGGTGATGAAGACCGGGTATTTGCGAAAGCGATAGGATGACCTATCGATTGTTTCTGCACCGAGTCGCGCCGGTATAGAAACTCCCTAAGTGATGGGAAATCCGATCGGGATTGTGAATATACGGATTGCAAGGACTTCTTTGTAAGTGCCTTCGGTTTTGTTCGAACCCAGAACAGACTTGTATGGATTGTATGTCTGACATTACAAATTGAGATGTAAAGCCGATTTCTTTCAAATATATTTCTGTTGGTGGTGGAGAATTTATTCTTTTAGCTTAACACCCTTCTCTGAGACGTACGAGCTCAGAGGTTATGTAGTTGAAGGTTATCAGTAATATATTCCCAATTTGGTAATGTGACATACTGAGTGTTGCTGTGAAATGATCATTGTGTTGATTATTTGTGATAGGATCATTTGTTTGATCGTCTATCCTGGTGATCGTTTCTATGATCATTTGTTGACCCAAAGCATGGCTTTTGTATAAGTATATTTTTATGGACGTGACTTCGTCGAGCCTCACACCTCGGGAATGGTCAAAACAGGAAAGATGCGGCAAGGTTATGAGGGGTAGCGCCCTTTAGGATATGTGCATTTCCTTCTGGAAAAGGGTGGTATCATGGTATGGAGCCCAGATACTTACTCATGTTGAAAACACTTTGTTATGATTGTGTGAATTGATTACGAGCGCTCCGTGAAAGGTCCCAAAGGACCGGGGGATGGCATATTCGGTCAGTTGTTACTCAGTTAGGGGTAACCCGGCCTTGTGTTGGTAGAGATCCGGTTTGGTTCTCGGGGATGTCCATCCAGAGGCATTCTCATGTGGCAATGGGAAGTTCCTTGGCCTGATCATTCGTTGGAAATCCAAAGAAACAATATGAACCTTGTACGGTTTTAGTTGTATAACCTGCCATGGAATGTGGCGGTAACCTGCTATTGAATATGGTAGCTATAGTAGGCATAAGTGCGGAATGTCTATGCTGGCTAAGATTTATATTCTACTTTCGAAATGAATTTTTCCTACACTATGCACTAATAATAATATCAAATGTTCTTTTTAATGCGTATCAAGCATCTTTGACTATCATAAGGAGAAACCTCCTCCGATTCTGCGTTTGCATTGTGTGTGTGTGCGGGAGGCCTTATGGTAGTCTCATTTTTAAAAGCATTGCGAATTGATTTTAAAAATATTCCTCTATTTTAATTTTAAAGATAAATAAACTGTTTTGAGTTCTCACACCAGTCACATGACTGACTCGGAGTTTATTGTTTTCCTTCCTAAACTCTGGGTGCTCATTATTTTCTACACGAGCAGTCTAGAGTTGGGTTTTTCAGATAGTCAGGTTTAGTAAGTTATCTGGAGTTAGTTCAGTCTTTGGATCACACCAGTCTTGCCTATCTTTGTGCATCGTTATTGGGAGTTCGAGCTATTGCTGGATTAGTTCTTGGAAATGGAGTTGCAGTTATTTTCGGAGTTCTTCCTTGAAGACTATCTTAGAGTTATTTTTTTCTTTTCCGCTGCTATTTATTGTATCATATCTCTGATGTATATTGATATCTATTGGATCATCTGTTGTATCAGATATTGTATCAAAGCTGTATATCAATGTATTATTCTTTTATTCCGCTGTATTGTTTACTTAATGATTGTTATAAGCTCCGGCGAATCGGATTTGAACGGTCGAATCTACGGCATTCGAATACGATTTGAGGTACGGATGTCGATTTTCGAGCGGGCAAAATCCGCGTCGTTACAACAACGGGCGACAAAGCAAAGTTCCTTAGCCTATTATAAAGGTGACAGAATCACAACGGACAACAACGAAAAATATCGTAAAGGTAAAATAGGTAAAGGTATATTTATTTAAATGATATATATTAAATGTGATAATCTGCACCATATTACGAATTAAAGCAGCCAATAATGTGATGATGAAAAAATGATGATTTTGATTTTGACTTATTCAAAATAGTTGGCCAACTATATTGTAATGCCAAAAACACTATAAAAATCTCTAGATTCTTTGAATTACTTCATATATATTAGTTTGGATTAAAAATAGTGTTTGTTGGATGATAATACATTTGGTTATAATATGGCTAACTCTAAATTCATGGTTTTTTGATTATTAATACGGCTTCAATTCAAATTCAAAAGAATGTCATTTAAATTGTTGTTAAAATTGAGTTTGAAATTTTTGGTGCACACTTCATGGTTTGGTCGATCAAATTCAATTAATGATGATTTTGAGTGAAAGAGAAATTTTGATGCAGATTACATTGGTAATCCAGTTGATAGAAATTACTAGTTGAACGTGATTTTTGAGACATTTAGTAACTGCATCGTTTTTCAAAGAAAATATCTGCATATTTTTCATTTCAAACAATTTTCAAATAGCAAAAAATTTTCTTATAAAACCCCCTCGAGAAAATCATCTTTGACCATATTTTCAGATTAGTCATTTTGAAAAATTGATTTCATAATTATTTTTGAATTTGATTTTAAATGACTATTTTGACTAATTTGACTCCCTAATAATTATCGAAAAGATAATAGTGATTGAAAAAGTGACGAGTGTTGATATTTACTATATATCGAGACGGTGTAACTAGTAAATTTATTTAGAAATTTAAACAAGAGTTATAAAACCTTTTGTTGGTAAAAATTCCATGACCATCTCTATCTCTATCATATTTCTAACGACCATCACTCATCAAAATTCTATATAGTTTGTCGATATGTGGTACTTTAAACAGGAATCGTTCGTTTTTCATTTTCATATTTTAAAAAAAAATAGAAAAAATTTATATAGTAAAAAAAAAATACCAAAGTATTCACCCTCATTTAAAAGTCCTCACGGTTATGCATGGGTGAATTACTTGGAATTTGTTATGTGCTTCCATGCTCATTTAAAAGTCCTCACGGTTATGCATGTATGGAACGCATATCAAAAGTTGATTTTTAAAATAAACAAGTTGATTATAATCCCATTTAAAAGTCCTCATGGTTATGCGTGGTTAGAAGATACTTGAATTTATGTTTTTAAAATAAAATTAGAATACTGCTAATCTCATTTAAAAGTCCTAACGGTTATGCATGGTTAGTAGATATTCAAATTCCTGATATAAATATACCACAAATAGACACAACTGTATGATTTTATATGATGACATCATTCCCATCATTCTAAAAGTGGAATATGCGGCTAACAAAATATTTATGATTTTTGTTTGATTTTTTATTGAAATTTAATATTTATATTCAATTGAGTTTTAATGTTGGATTAATATCGATCACTTTATCTCTATTTTCTCTAACATTATTATTCTTTTGCTGATAACAAAAGGGGGAGAGAAAAGTTAAGATTTGTCAAATAAAATCAAGCAAAGGTCAAACAATTTTCTATTTGCATCTAGGCTCATTTGCACATTTTTATTTGTATGCATATATATAGGGGGAGCTTTGTGTAGAGAGGAAGCATTTAAATAGGGGGAGCAATTAGAGCATATGAATGATCAAATACATTTAACATATTCAAAATCTTAAATATATGTTTGTTATCATCAAAAGGGGGAGATTGTTGAATATGCGCTTATATGATTTTTGTTTGGTGATAATAAACATATATACATTCGTTTAAATGTATTTGTTAATGTACTATTTTATTTTTCATAGATTAAATAAATATTTGCTGAATAAAATTAAATAACACAGAATTTGAATTCAAACAGAATTTCTATTCAAACAAATATTTATGACAATTTTGAATAGTACAAATTCAAGCTCTCACTATTCACTATACAACTTTGATACAAATTCAATTACATCACATTTTACATTTACAGTTGACCTCACTACATATCACTCACACTCGTATTTATCTTCAACTTCATTCCAGTTAGAATCCAACATCTGAGCAATCTGCAAAAATATTCACTAACACAGTAAAATTGAAAAAGAAATATTTTTGCAATATAAAATAAAATATGAATTTGAAAAATAACATTTGCCTCAGTTATTTGGGTTGTTCGTCATCATTTAAATTTGAATTCATCATACACGAACAGCTTGTGACATACACAGTGTATCACTGTATATGCCACAAGGCCGTGCACATCGAAATATACACTTGATTGATTTACAGGGACAGGTAAGCACAGGTCAAACCCAAATGAAATGCCGGGTTCAACTCAAATGCAATATAAATTAAATCACAACACGCGCACAAGGTCAAACCCGAGCTATTAGATGGATTCAACACAGGGCAGTTGTACAGGCTACGACTTCAAGCATGCAAGCAAGATGGTGATCAATATGCAGTACAGTGAAGTACAAAACAAGTGCATCACAAACCAACAAAGGAAAAACCAGGCAAGATCAAATGCCATCAAGCAAGCAAGACCAAAGAATGATCAGACCATCAATACACAAAGAGGCACACTAAACTACAAATGCACTTGCAACTGAAACTGTAGCTCAAAGTAAAACCAAAGTGTCAGTGACCACACAAACAAATTCAAACATGAAACAAGACCAACTACAGACCAAATGCCAGGTCGAACATCTACAACTGCAATATATGCAACAAAAACCCAGACTCATGAACCAGGCTCGATCAGTGACACCAATGAAGTCAAAGATATAAGCAAGCCAGCAACTATCAAAGTTCAATACAACAAGGCTAGAATGAAGACAATATCACTGACTCAAATGGAAAGATCAAATGATCACTATATACATGTACTCGAGGCAATATGCACAAGTGAAGAACCAAATGCATTAGACTACATGAACACTATAGGCTGAGAACCAGACCAGTAAGCAGTGTACCAAGACCACATGGTCAGTGAGAACAGACCAAAAGACCACATGGCAATATACGTCAGCAAGTGATAACTCGGTAATACTCAAAGACAAGGGTGCACATAATCAATGCCGAAATCAAACCAACATTGACAACTCAGTTTCAAATGATAGCAAAACCAAAATAAACAGTGGAAAAAGCATGTACATCAATGCACACATTCATGAACACACAAACTTAGTGAAGAGCCACAATAATGAAGATAGCGTAGTGAAATGAAACCAGACCACAAAGTCATGCTATGCACAGGTCATGGATGAACACAGATGAACCATTAACAAAATCAAAATATGCTACAGAAATCAAATCGAATCAAAGCCAGTGCTATCAGATGTCAACGCCGAAGACAATATTAAGTCTTGGAATCACATAAACAAGTTAATGTCGAAGTGTCAAAATCTGATAATAACAAATTCAATTTGAAGCCGTGAACAACTGATTGTAATCAATATGAACAGGTCAAATTCGAAATCGTGGTGGCCAAAATAATTGACCGAGTTAAACATCAATACCGTGAGGAGCAAGCATCAAATATACAAATTTGATTAAGTCAAATAAATCATCAACGTTCAACAAAAATCGAATGGCCGAAAGCATGATAATGAACAAATCAGACGAACGTAATTCAAGGAGATCAGACTCCTATAAATTGCAATAATCATCATCGGTATAGATCGATCGAGTTCAAGCATTGAATCAGATAGTAAAAGAGAAAAAAATTACTTACCTAAGCCATACCACAAACTCGATCAATTTCAAAGAGACCGTGAGCAAAACAGAGAAGCATGCGATCGACGAAGCAAAAAAAGTGATAAATCTTCCATTCGATCTAGCAACCAAAGCCGGCATCTTTGAAATTAAAAAGCCCTAATTTAGATCGAACAAAGGAAACAACAGAGCCGCCATTATCACAAAGGAACGGGCCAGAGAAAATAAAAGAGGAAATAGCGCCAGCCTTTATTGGGTTTAAAATTATAAAGGGCTCTTAATTACAATTAGGGTTCAATTTTGTTTTTTAATTGTTTTTAATTTGTAATTTCTTTTTAAACCACTGAAATTTCTAGTCATATGACTAGGGGACAAACTACGTGGCATAGTTTGAGAATTCGCAACTCAGCGGCTGAGGTGTGGCAGGATTTTGAGCATAGAGTTAGGTTTAGTCGATAGCGGGTGTCGCGAGTTTACGCGTGTAAGCGTCAGACTTTCTAATTTCTTGTCGAAACCTTGGAGGCAGCACGTAGGTATGGTTTTGCTGAATCTGGGTAAATTCTGTGTCGTTCTATTTCTACATTTTATTATTCTGCTATTTTTCTGTGTTGCTATTATTCTGTGATCTGTGTTGAAATTATTTATAAGCTTCCGCAATTAATTTTTATAATTAATAGCATCACCCTATTTACCCCCCCCCCCTCTAGGGTGAAATCGATCCTACAAATACACCTCCTAACCCACAAGCCAACATCCCTCTTCATACCTTCCCAATAGAAGCTCCTCTTCATATTTTGGTACATCTTCATCCCTCCAGGATGAATCATAAATTTCGATCGATGACATTCCTTCAGATCTTCCCTCTTTAAGTTCTCTACTTTCGGAAAGCATAATCGTCCCTTCTTTCTTAACCATCCTCTTTGGTTCCTTTAGATCATCAATCTCTGATCCTATCTCAAGCTTTCTAATCCTCTTGGTAAAACTAGATCTTCTTTTTTCTTAGAAGCTATCGATTCGATCAATACCGGTCGAACTTCTAAACTAGATAACACGGCAGTACCCTGACTAAAACTGGCAGTGTATTTCAACTGCACACCACAACTGGCTAAGGCTTCTAGATCCCTCCATTCTGCCAACATCACTAACCCCACATTCTAATGTTTTCTACTGAGAGCGTCTACTACCTTGTTTTCTTTCTCAGGAGTATACTCTATACCAAAATTATAAGCTGCCAACAATTCTAGCCACCTCAGCAGCCTCATATTAAAATCCTTTTGAGAGAATAAATACCTTAATGACTTATGATCAGTATACAACTCAAATCTCTCTCCTAAGAGATAATTCCTCCAAATCTTCAAGGCAAAGATTACTGCAGCCAACTCAAAGTCATTAGTAGGATACCTACTTTGTGCAGTCTAAGCTGCCTAGATGCGTATGCAATGACTTTGCCCCTCTGCATCAACATTGCTCTCAATCCAGTCCCACATACAACAACGTATACTACCAACCCTAGGTTACCATGTGGAACTACTAATACTGGAGCATTGGTCAACAAAAGTTTTAACTTTATGAACCCTTCCTTACATTTGTCGAACCAAATAAACTTCACATCTTTCCTAGTCAACTTCGTCGATCGTGCTGCTATCCGTGAGAAATCCTTGATGAATCTTCGGTGGTAGCCACCAAGTCCAAGGAAACTTTTGATCTCGCTCACCGTCTCTAATCTCTTCCAATTGTTCATAGCTTCGATCTTATCTGGATCGATTGACAATCCTTTCTCTGAAACCACATGACCAAGAAACTTAACATCTTTCTTCCAAAAATGACACTTGGAAAACTTCGCCTTTAGCTGATTCTGCCTCAACGTCTCTAGCACAACTCTAAGATGATCTTCATGCTCTCTCTTATCCTTAGAGTATACAAAATGTCATCTATAAACACTAACATGAATCTATCTAAATACTCTCAGAAGACCTGGTTCATCAAATCAAAAAAGAAAGCATGTGCATTTGTCAATCTACAAGGCATCACCAAACACTCATACGAACGATACCTAGTCCAAAATGCAGTCAAAGGAATACTATACTCTGCCACTCGCAACTGATGGAATCCCATCGCCAAATCCAATTGGGAGAACACTCTGGCTTGACTCAACTGATCAAACAGATCATCTATCCCTCGCAGAGGGTACCTATTCTTGATCGTTCTTTATTTAACTTACAATAATCGATGCATCTCATTAATGATCCATTTGGTTTCTTCTAGAATAATACGGCTGCTCCCCAAGGCGAACTGCTTGGTCTAATAAAATTCCTTCCCTCCAAATCCACTAGCTGCACCTTCAATTCCTTTATCTATGTCGGTGTCATCTTACTAGGTGGTTTGCTAATAGGTTCAGCTCTCGGTACAAGATCTATCTGAAACTCAATAGCTCGTCTCGGTGGTAACCTCGTAACTGGCTCAAAGATATCTTTAAATTCTTTTGCTACCCAAACCTGACTTACTCTTCTCCAACCTCCATGGCACTTAACAAAGTACAAACACTCTTACTGGAGTTCTCCACTGATAAAATGATTCGGTTCTGACTATTTGGGTGTCTCAATGATATTTCCCTATCTTGGACAAATTTCCTAGCCTCATACTTATCTAACCAATCGATACCCAAAATGATCCTGAAATCTACGAAATCAAAAACATAAGGACAAACTTATGACCTAACAAATCACGTTCTAATTGGTCACATCTCATCCCCAGAGTTGCATACCCTCCCCTCAAGGAGTAACAAGATATGTGGGTTCTATGCATAACCTATCAACCAAATCATGTGATATAAATGAATGTGATGCACCAGCAACAAATAGTACCCTAACTAGTATACTCTAAACCAAAAGTGTACCTTCCATCACAGTTTTTCCTTTCTCTGCTGTAGTAGGCATAGAAGAAGATGATGGTCCAATAGCAAAAACCTTTCCTCTATCGCCCTCACTGGCTTGGTACATTGGTTCTTATAATGCCCAACTTGGTCACAGTTGAAGCATCTCATATTCTTCTTCTCTACAGGTTCCCTCCCTTTTCCCGTCCGACACTCATGAGAATAATAACAATTCTTACCACACTTGAAGCATGCCAAATCATCCTTTTCCTTCCTAGTAGCCTCCCTTTTTTGGGCTCCCTTCTTCTTAAAGAATTTCTTCTTCTTCCCCTGAGGACCCTTCGATTCATCTGGTTTCTCCCTGATTGAAATATCAAGCATCTCCCATGTAAATGGCCATCTCCAGCACATTACAAGGCTCTCTGATACGAATCATAGTCATTCTGCCTAGCTCTGGCCTTAGTCATGAATAAATCTCACATTCCTTCTGATATCGATGTCAACCAAAGCATATCCATATCGAATAGCTCATCAAACTTAGCATTGTACTCGATCACTGACATATCTCCTTGAACAAGATCCATGAACTTTCTCATCAATGCCGACTTGGAAACCTCAAATAAGAACCTCTGCTCAAACCTTCTTCTAAAATCAGCCCATCTCAATTCTTCCTACTGAACTCCGGCTGTCACATTTTCCCAACAGTAAAGCGCTAACCCTTGCAACTGTCTAGAGGCTAGCCTTCTGTTTTCTCCATCATCCAAGCCTGAATCGGTAAAGATCCCCTTACAGCACAGCAGCCAATTCTCAACTTCAACAGCATCCTCCATTCCCATGAACGACTTTCCACCTAAATTGGTATAGTCCCTTCTCAACATAGCATAGTTATTCCCAACTAGAGCCACAGGATTAGCTCCTCTAATATTACCAGCAAATTTTCCTTGTAAAAGATTAGCCAACAACTGATATACCATTCTTGCATCTACTGGCGAATTTCCAGCATCTGCATTAGGTTCAGCATTTGGACTAGCATTAGTCTATCGACCTTGAATCCTCCTGGTATTAGGTTGAGCATTTCCATTAGTTATGGTGCTTCGTCAACCTAGAGTTCCTCTTTTGTTTCCTACTTTCATATTCTCTTTCTCGTAAATCTGCATACAAGTCTTAGTATGATACAGAAGAATGATCTAAGAGAGAGGGGAATACGTAATTATATATATCCATATATCAAATACAAGTACGTTACCACAACGTTTACCCAAACCCTGATCATATTTTCAAATTCTTTATATTATGTTTGAAAATCATTTATATTTTACTTCTCTTTTAATGTTTCATAAACCTATGCTCTAATACCAATTTGTAACATCCCCCTACTTGGAGGCCCCCTAACGGCTACGGATGTTGCAGCCATCCATATTTATTAATCTTCGACGATAAAATATGGTGATGCTAAATTCATTGATACACATATCACAAGAATATGGAAAAAAAATAACAAATCAAAAACGCATTTCCACATTCCAGTCAAAACATTTGATGTTCATTACATAATCCCAAAAATATTAACAATGTTCAGCAAAATATAATTATTGCACATACGCTAAGAGCGACATATGAAGATGTCCCTTTGGTTGATCAGAGTACATAATAAGGCTAATAAATCTGCTTTTACATCCAAAATACACTGCGAAAAAGATAATTCTAAATAACTAACTGCCTCCTACACCCTTTCGGAAGCTTTATTAATCTAAGAAGAGAATCTAAAAACTCTAAACCTCAAACTACTCAAAATCAATTGAGTACCCAAGAGTTTAAGGGAAAAACAAAACTTTGAGTCGGACATAAAGCCTGGAATGAATAATAATCTAAGATCTCAATCCTTTTAGATATCTAGTGAGGCCACGCCGCTTAGCGGAATGGGTTTTCCCCTCACAAGTATATTAAAACCTTTACAAAACCATATAATATGCTCTTGAATCCACAATGGTTAAAAACATACATTCAAACTATTATGATGATGTGCAAATATAAAACATTTTGGATTTTCCATCCCAGTTTAAGTTGACACCCTGTCATAATTATAGTTTTTAGGGTCATGATTAACCAATTAGTTTTCATGGATTTACTAATAACCTTTCACGCTACTTGGACACCCTGTTCCAATTTATAGTTTTCATGGGTTCACTAAGAACCTATAGACCCCTGCCAGTTACTTAATTAGTTCATGGGTCCCCCTGAACCTCTTAATCATTCCAATAACTAATCCCTCTTTCTAATTTTCATGGGTTGATTAGGTGCATATGAATTTATCCAGTAACTCACTTCTTTTCCTAGTTTTTATGGGTTAACCAGGAACCTATGGATATCTCTCCTAACATCTTTCTTATCCTAGTTTTCATAGGTTGACTATGAACCTATTGACAAATGTCAATTCTTAATCCGGATATATATTCCATGGGTTCACTACAAACCAATTGGCCCCTTCCAACCATCCTTTATACATATTTTTCATGGGTTTACTATGAATCTATTGGTTACTTCTAATAACTTCATAATCATAGTTTTCATGGGTTTACTATGAACCTATCTCCTGGACAACTTCAAGGTTTAAGCATCCAATACTTTGGTCCCCCTGACTTCATGGATGCAATTCTACTCATTCAGAAGTTTAATCAAATTATATTCACGACTGGGTTAACCTAGCTGGTTCTTTTACCCTTTTACCCCCTAAATACAGTTATGGGTTATTTATCAAGTGAATATACTCTAATTTGAAGAATCAACATAAAAATTTAACAATACCACTCCGGTGGGTTTTAGGACCTTAAAATGCATTTCATATAAACATAGTTAATCCATTTAACTTATATTTTTATCAAGGCAACACTTCTTCAAATTTAACACTTGAAATATTTTCAAAACTCCTTTATTTAACTATAGTTTTTCCTTTAAAATTTGAATTTGGGTGTAAAACCTTTCGACGCCTTCGAAACCTTGCTTTCGACCTCAAAGGATGACCTACTTCAAAAGCATAAAAATTCATCATGAAAACACCAGGCTCCTGCCTTTTTAATACTTTAAAACATCTCTTTTGAAACCCTTCTTCCATGTTAAAGTGTTATCATATAAGTATAGAATCATAGCTTCGAAACCATTTGAAAGTAACCTTTAGAAACCAATGGTGGTTACCCTTTGATAGTATTGAAACTCCCCTTTTCGAAAACATTGGGTTTATACTTAAAACATCATTTTGGGTCAAAGTGAACTTAGACAAAAGCATCTCTTTCAAAACCATTTGTTAATTCAAAAGGTATTGGAGAAGTTTGATGGTGTCGAAACCATCCTTTCGAAAGTTTTAAAACATCTGAGTAAAACAATCAAAGGTTGGCTTCGGAACCCCTTCCGAAACCATTGCCTTCGAAACTCCAAACCACTTTCGAAAGCATTAGGAAGCGGCTTACATTTATACAAACAACAACATTTGTAACAACCAATAATTTCGCTACTTCGAAAATGAGAGATTTCATTTATATTTAAATTTAAAAGGAATTTAAAACTTAAAGAAATATGTTATATATAATAAATAATTGTCTATTCTCATAGTTAATAAATTAAAAAGCATAAATTTGGATTTTAGAACAAATCGATAAAAGTTAAGTTTTGTTAATAATAAATAAAGGCTTAAATAAATAAGTTTAAATATTTATTTGATAATTTAAATTTTATTTAAAACATTTAAAAAAGATAATTAAAGTATATTAAAAGATTTAAAAGTATGTTAATAATCGTTTTACAAAAATAATCAAAATTTGTCGCATTTTGTCAGTTTTACATACATTGTAAAATTAGAGATTTTGATATTAATTAAATATTCTTTTAAAATATAAAGAGATATGTTTCAATTTATTTAAAGAAGTAAAAAGTTCATTTTAAATTTGGTTTACATAAATGAATAGTTTAGCTAAAACGTCAAAATGTAACCGCAAAACATTTTATTGAAAATCAACATTTTATCGATTAAAAGTTGTCACAACATTGTTGCACCTTTATTTTCTTATATATGAACATATATTCAAACAGTATAAGTATTATTTAATTCACTAATCAAGTTTACTTTTACTAAACAAGTTTAGAAACAATTAGCAAAAGTAAACATAAAAGGACAAAACATGTCACATCAAATCCAACTAAATCTTTACTTTTCTTTACTTAAATAGTAAGTGATTAAAACATAAAGTAATGATGTGATAAGGTGATGGTAAGTATTGAAAAGTAAGATAAGGTAAGTATATTTTAGTGATTATTTAAATGGTTGGTTTTGTAATTTACCACTCCTTATTTTTTCTATAAATACCCATCCATTCTTTTCATTTTTTTCATGCAAATCATATTTCCTCTTCTTTCAAGCTATTTTAATGTCTTCTCTCTTTAAGAGAGGTAGGAGGCTTAAAACTAGTGGAGTGCTTAAGCACTAATCCACTTGCTACTCTCTAATCTCTTCTTAATTCACTTCTTCTTCTTTTCTTCTTAAAAATGGTTTTAGGCTATGAGTTTGGAAGTTGATGGGGGAGGACATGAGCAATATGGAAGGGGAAGGCTATGGCCAAGAGAAAGAAGGGATGTGGTGTGGTGGCCGAGCACTTGGAAAAGGTGGAAGAATGTTTTGTTGTTGTTTAGTGAAGCGTTGAATTAAATGAATGTTAGTAGAAAGTTAAACGTTTTGTTTAAAGGTGAGAAATTCTCATCGCTTTTTAATTATATTGATTATCAAGTTTAATTGTTACGTTAGATAATCACCATTTAATGATATGGATGTTTGATTGATTGTTTTAATATATTGGATAATCCATAGTAATGTTATATCGTACTATACTTATATTGGAATTGTTAATGTCGTATGATTGTTTGTATGGCTGTGATGGTATGGACATTAAATTTTCAATCATCATTGATTAAGTAATCCCTTTGTTAATAAGACCATATTTTAGTGATATGAGATATTTTGGAAAAATAAGTCTCTTTTCAATTAGAAGTGAAACTAAAGTTAAAATAAAAGAGAATTTGAAATATGAAGTGAAATGGGTTTGAAAATGAGAGCTAAGTTGATATTGAAATTCAGATGAATAGTGAAATCGAAATCGAAATCGATTTTGTAAACTAAAATTGAAATTAAGGTTGAATTAAAGTTTAAATTAAAATTAGATTTGAAATCTAAGTTTTAAATGTATTTAATTTGAAGTTAGAATTGAAATTGAATTGAAACTGGAAATTAAAATTTAATATTAAAATAACAGAAATAAAATAATATTATGATATGGAAATAGTAAAAATATATTTTAAATACTTTAAAAAGTGAAAATATTGATTTAAAATGATTTATAATGATTTTATAATGATAAAATCCAATTTGAATAGATTATTTCAAGTATTGAAAAATAAGTTAAAACTAGATGCATCGCGCAACGGTAGTTCGCGATTTCGCACCGAAAAATTCAAATGAGTGTATAGAATGAAATATAGCTTGGAATTCTTCGAGATAAGAAAATTCTAGACTATTATATCCGTATCTTTGAAACGAAGAAAGAAAATCAAGATTTCTCCTTGTAGATTTTTGAATTAAGTCCAAAACAATATTTTAGTAAAATCGCGCTAGTGCGTTAAGTGACCATAACAGGAAATTTGTTTAAATGAACGTTTTTAATTATGGAAAAATATGGAATAAATTTGATAAATCTATTTAAATGATTTAAAGGAGATTTGGATTTAAATATAAATTATTGAATGTCTAAAAGTTGTTTAAATCAAATAAGCTTATATAGCACGTTTCGTAGCACTTTTGTGCTACGAATTCTACAACTTTTGGAATATGAGTTTAAATATAAGATTTTTCCCAGAATCAATTGTGAATATTTTTAAAAAGAAAAATTAAGCATTTTGAAAGATAATTTGAAATCTTTATAATCAATTCCAAAATAAATTCGATAACCGAGTATGCGGAAACGACTAGTACATTTGTCCTACCTGTGAGATCTAGAAATATAAAACAAGGTGTTTAACTAAGGTTAGAGATGGAGCAACCAGTGCCTTGGACTTACTTGGCCTATAGTTTCTTTTCTTAGGCAAGGGGTGGAGCATATCGAAAGGAAAGCCCGGATGCTCTTAAATAAAAAAGATCGTATTCAGTTTCCAAATTAAAGAAGATTGATATTATCCAAAATTTAACCAATCTCCAATATGAATGATTTCTATGATCCTATTTACTCAAAAATGTGTGCTAAGACTGATTTAGGGTTTATCGCAGACGATATCTTGAATAACATTGTTTTGACCCGCCTAAAAAGTTAAGAAAATTGGATCGAGAGTTAAGTGAGGAAATTTGAGATATTTTCCAAAGAAAAAGAATGAATTACTTAGAATTATCCTAAGTCAAAATAAAGAGATTTCGAAATTAGCTGAAAAGAATTAAAGTGAAAAAAGACTTAGTAAATCCTATATACTTATATTCACTTTTATCGATAAATGGATTTCGAAGGAACCGATGTCGGATTTGTGTGATTCCTATCTGAAAATCACTTCGAACCAATATATACGTTCGAATGTGAATACATGTTAAAAATGATGATTTTTGAAGACCTTGGATCTTTATAGCGCGAGGACTACTTGTTGACTTGCTCCGTGTCGCATCCATTATAGAGTTATATATAGTAGTGGTCTCCTCGTTATGGAGATTTTTCAAATTGCAAGACTACTCGCTACTAGTGGTAGTAGGAGAGTGCCTTTAGTTTGTCCTATTCTTGGACAACTTGTATGGATGTTTGTCTGCCATTGAATTTCTAAAGACCACGTAAATTGTTTTTTACAAACGTACATTAGTGGTGGCGGAGAAGGCAACTTCTCTTAGCTTAACACCCTCCTTGAGACGTACGAGCTCAAGGGTTGTATTTTTATGAAAGGCAATTAGTAGTTAGCGTAAATGACAATGTGGCATTCAAAGATGTGATATATGCTATGTGAAAATGTAATCGTAACCTCAAGCCTTATCAAACCGGAAATGATCGAAACAGGATTAGATGCAACAAGGCTAAGTGGGTCATTCCCAATTAGGGTATGATCATCCCCTTCTAGATATATTTCTTTCCTTTATGATGTTCGGGATGTAAATTAGTGTAGTGTATGGAAATGAGCACTCGGTTAAAGGTCACTAACGACCGGGGGATGACATATTCGGTACTATCTAGTTACAGAGGTAGGCCGGTCTTATGTTGGAAGAGGGTAGATGTTCTGTGCCTTGGGACATCCATCTAGTGGTGTACCCATTCGAAAGGTAGATCCTTCACCTGGTCATTTGTATGGAAATCCATTCTCCAATAAGAGCCTGTGGTTTTGTTTGTATTGGCGTAATGAATAGCCTCGAAATGTTATATAGATAACCATTTTAGGTAAGATTAATAAGTTTATCTGCAAATGTTTTCAAAGATAAGTCATTAGAAATAATATCAAATGTTTTGATATAAAAGTGTTTTAGTTATCATAGGTTAAAATATGTCCGTGTTTATATGTGAGCATAGTATTATTAGATACTCTTTATTTTCAAATGATTTTTATTCAAAGGCTGATATATGACACTATCATTTATTATTGAGTTTTTCTCATGCTGGTTTATCAATCCCTATCAGGATATTTTCAATACTCGGGTCAGATCCGAGTAGTTTCAGATTTTGTCGTAGACAATTGGAGTTTATAGAGGAGAGTTGGAGATATTCATCTACGTATGGATATATTCTATTATCTGCTGTACTTTGTTGTTTTAGTTTGATGTTTGTCAGCAATTGTAAGGACATATGTTTATGACTGTCCAGGCTGAGTTTAGGTTAGACTCTAATATATGTATTTTAAAAGTATTCTACTGTAAAGATATTAGTTCAATATTATATGTTATTCCATTCGTGTGAGATTCTATTCTGTCTTGTTTTCTTTATTACCCTTCAAGTTTCGTATTTTCGTGCAATTTGAGTTGGACATGTGTGATTTATTGTCGATTCAAAGGGTACAGAAAAATGGACCGTCACATTTAGTATCAGAGCTTTTGGTTGAGCAAACACCGAAGCCTAATAGGGATAAAGACTCATTAGAGATAGGATTAGTAATATCCTAGGATGAGTAACTCATTAGAGATAGGGTTAGCAACACCCTAGAATGAGTTTGAGCATATTATATATGAGTGCGTATTTGTTAATTTTATAAAAATGGTATTGTTTTAAAGAAATTGGTAAATGAAATAATTTTACTTGGGTTTATATTTTAAATATCAAAGGGGATATTATTTTTTTGGTTAGAAAGTAAGGATTTATTGTAATTTCGCTTGTTAAAAATAAAATATGAATATCTTGTGATTAGAATTACACAATTTTACAATAAGATATTCCATATAGAATCAATTAGTTGAGAACTAGAATTTAGAACTCTAATCATACACCCTTTGGTGTTTAGTATTAAAAAATAATAATGATTAAATGATTATCATAATTGGTGGATTTAAAAGCTAAGTACAAATACCATGCCAAGTAAAATTCACAATTTGACTATAAGATATTTGATGATGATAATATTGAAGCTAGAAGTTGTACTTGGAGAAAGTAAAAAGAAAATTCATAGAAAAATTCTTATCAATAAGATAGAAAAAGATAAGCTGAAATTGAGATTTGCGTACATATAATATAAAAGGGTAAGTTCTATAACTTATAAAGGAGATAAGTTAATTTGAAATTTAGAGACTTTGATTAGGTTAAAAATCAAAATGAAATTTAGAAATAAGAGACATAAGAAATATCATCCTAATATAAAACTTTGAATTAGTGATACATTTAGGGTAACTTTTGTAATTCAAAATGAAGTAAGATTAGAAGTGGATAAATTTAAATTAAATGGGTAGTAGGTTGATTTTTCAATGAAAAAGGTTATAACAAATACCATATGAATTAAGTATCACAGTTTGACTATAAGTATTTGATGGATTTAAGGTTAAGAAGTTAGATTAAGAAAATGGATAGGTAAATAAGTTAAGTAGTTAATCATAGAGTCAGTAAGAAAAGATGTACACTTAGCAAAGTTGTCTTATTAATGTATGTATAAGATAAATAATATTAGTTAAATTGAGACCTTAGATAAATAGAGCTAAGGATTACATTTTATAACTTATTAATTTGAGATAATAGTAGAATCCACATTAGTTAAACATCATAATTGAAGTGATAACAGTTTGAAGTTTGGGGATATGTATATATACTCTTAGGAAGTAAAGGTATATAATACAAGTTTAAGTCATATTTGTATGCTTAAGTAATAATGTATTTAGAAGAAAGTAAATTGTTATGAAATAAACTTAGACTAATAGATATTTTGAAAAAATGTATTAGGTAAAAATGAACGTGAATAAGTACATAAGTTATACGTAGTTCATTTTGGCACATAAAATTTGATCTAAGATTTAACTACAAACTTTAAGGTGTTTACACCAATCCGAAAAAGGATTTATCACTTGATTCTTGACGGCGAACGTTGATGAGATTTTGTGATTATGTGCTCAAGTTTTCTATCATAGTTGAGAGCTATGCAAGGAAAGTAATGGTTTGTGATCAAGAAGTCTGACCAAAGTCCGCAATAGAAAATCGAGGGATCGATATTAGTTAGGAGGTAAAGTTATGGATTCAAATAATAGATCGAATCAAATATCACATATAGTATGATTTTTTGGTCTATCCACATGGTAGTTGGATAGTTATCTTAAATAGTAGACGCTAAGGTAAGGGTTAGGCTTATGTTTTGATATGTGTGTATATATATATAGACCTCAGATGTGTTACATGCTCAGGTCAGGGTATGAGTTATATGGATGTATTCAATTATATTGATGTAGTATTAGTTTGGTTAATTTTGGATGTATATTCCAGTGTGGTGGTTGAATGTATTATCTTAAATATGCAGTACGCACTAGGATGGGTATGGTAGAAGTCTGACTTGATGTATATATAACCTTAAGTACATGATAAGTACTCAGGTTAGTGTATGGAATCTTTGTATGTATGTTTGGTATTATTTGTTTTAGTGTTGTTATAATATCGACCTTCTTTTTTTCCATCATCAGTATAAATAAGTCAAAATATTTGAAGATACGAGTATGAGATTGATTCCTTTATCTAACTTTCATTTCGAGGACAAAATACTTTTAAGTAGGGGAGAATGCAACGATCCATATTTTCGCTACTTCGGAAATGAAAGATTTCATTTATTTTTAAATTTAAAAGAAATTTAAAACTTAAACAAATATGTTATATATAATAAATAATTGTCTATTCTTATAGTTAATAAATTAAAAAGTATAAATTTGAATTTTGGAACAAATCGACAAAAGTTAAGTTTTGTTAATAATAAATAAAGACTTAAATAAATAAGTTTAAATATTTATTTGATAAGTTAAATCTTATTTAAAACAACTAACAAAGATAATTAAAGTATATTAAATATTTAAAAGTATGTTAATAATCGTTTTACAAAAATAACCAAAATTTGTCGCATTTTAGCAGTTTTACATACGTTGTAAAGTTAAAGATTTTGATATTAATTAAATATAATTTTAAAATATAAAAGGATATGTTTTAATTTATTTAAAGAAGAAATTTTTTTCATTTTAAACTTGGTTTAAATGAATAGTTTAGCTACAACGTCAAAATGTGACCATAAAACATTTTGTCGAAAATCAACGTTTTATCGATTAAAAGTTGTCGCAATGTTGTTCCACCTTTATTTTCTTATATATAAACATATATTCAAATAGTATAAGTATTATTTAATTCACTAGTCAAATTTACTTTTAATAAAAAAGTTTAGAAAAAATTAGCAAAAGTAAACACAAAAGGACAAAACATGTCACATCAAATCCAACCAAATCTTTACTTTCCTTCACTTAAATATTAAGTGATTAAGACATAAAGTAATGATGTGATAAGGTGATGGTAAGTGTTGAAAAAATAAGATAAAGTAAGGATATTTTAGTAATTTTGCAAATGGTTTTTTGCAATTTACCACTTCTTACTTTTTCTATAAATACTCATCCACTCTTCTCATTTTTTCACACAAATCATTCTCTTTTTCTTCCTTTAAGCTATTTTAATGGTTTCTCTTTTTAAGAGATGTAAGAGGGTTAAAAATAGTGGAGTGCTTAAGCACTAATCCACTTGTTACTCTCTAACCTCTTCTTAACTCGCTTCTTCTTCTTCTTTTCTTAAAAATGGCCTTAGGCCGTGAGTTTGTGAGTTGATAAGGGGAGAACGTGAGAAATATGAAAGGGGAAGGCTATGGCCAAGAGCAAGAAGGGATGTGGGGTGGTAGCCGAGCACTTGGAAAAGATGGAAGAATGTTTAGTTGGTTGTTTAGTGAAGCATTGAATTAAATGAATGTTGGTAGAAAATTAAACGTTTTGGTTAAAGGTGAGATATTCTCATCGCTTTTTAAATTATACTGATTATCAAGTTTAATTGTTATGTTAGATAATCACCATTTAATGATATGGATGTTTGATTGATTGTTTGAATATGTTGGATAATCCATATTAATATTATGACATTTATCTACTATACTCATATTGAAAATGTTAAGGTCATGTGATTGTTTGTATGGTTGTGATATTAATATAGACATTAAATTTTATATCATTATTGATTAAGTAATCCCTTTGTTAATAAGACCATATTTTAGTGATATGAGATATTTTGGAAAAATAAGTCTCTTTTCAATTAGAAGTGAAATTAAAGTTAAAATAAAAGAGAATTTAAAATATGAAGTGAAGTGGGTTTGAAAAGGATAGTAAAATTGAAATTGAAATTGAGATGAATAGTGAAATCAAAATTGAAATTGATTTTGAAAATTGAAGTTGAGAATAAAATTGAATTAAAGTTTAAATTGAAATTAGATTTTAAATCTAAGTTTTAAATGTGTATAATTTGAAGTTAGAATTGAAATTGAGTTGAAATTGAAAATTAAAATTTAATATTAAAATAATATGAATAAAATAATATTATAATATGGTAATAGTGAAAATATATTTTAAACGCTTTAAAAGTAAAAATACTGATTTAAAATGAAGTGTAATGATTTTATAAGTGATAAAATCCAATTTAAATTGTTTATTTTAAGTATTGAAAAATAAGTTAAAACTAGACGCATCGCGCGACGGTAGTTTGCGATTTCGCGCCGAAAAGTTCAAATGAGTGTGTAGAGTGAAATATAGCTCGGAATTCTTCGAGATAAGTAAATTCCGGACTATTATATCCATATCTTTGAAATGAAGAAAGAAAATCAAGATTTCTTCTTGTAGATTTTTGAATCAAGTCCAAAACAATTTTCTAGAAAAATCGCGCTAGTGCGGTTAAGTGACCATAACGGAAAATTTGTTTAAATGAATGTTTTTAATTATGGAAAAATACGGAATAAATTTGATAAATCTATTTAAATGATTTAAATGAGATTTTGGATTGAAAATTTTGAATTATTGAATGTTTAAAAGTTGTTTAAGTCAAATAAGCTTATACAACACTTTCCGCAGCACTTTTATGCTGCGAATTCTATAACGTTTGGAATATGAGTTTAAATATAACAATTTTTCCTAGAATCAATTGTGAATGTTTTTAAAAATAAAAATTAAGTATTTTGAAAGATACTTTGAAATCTTTATAATCAATTTCAAAATAAAGTAGATAACCGAGTATGTGGAAATGACTAATACATTTGTTCCTCCTGTGAGATCTGGGGAGATAAAACAAGGTGTTTAACTAAGGTTATGGATGAAGCAACCAGTGCCCTGGAGTTACCAGGCGTATTTTTCTTTTCTTAGGCGAGGGGTGGAACAGATCTAAAGGAATGCTCGGATGCTCTTAAATAAAAAATATCGTATTGAGTTTTCAAAATAAAAGAAGATTGGTATTAACCAAAATTTAACCAATCTCCAAAATGAATGATTTCTATGATCCTATTTACTTAAAAATGTTTGCTAAGATTGATTTAAGGTTTATCGTAAACATGTCTTGAACAACATTGTTTTTGACCCGCCTGAAAAGTTAAGAAAAGTGGATCGAGAGTTAAGTGAGGAAATTTGAGAATTTTCCATAGCAAAAGAATGAATTACTTAGAATTATCCTAAGTCAAAATAAAGAGATTTCGAAATCAGTCGAAGAGAATTAAATTGAAAAGAGTCTTAATAAATCCTATATACTCATATTCACTTTTTATCGATAATTGGATTTCAAAGGAATTGGGGTCGGATTTGTGTGATTCCTATCCGAAAACCACTTCGAACAAATATATACATTTGAATGTTAAAACATGTTGATGATGATGATTTTTGAAGATGGTGAATCTTCGTAGCGTGAGGACTTCTTGTTGACTTGCTCTGGATCGCACCCATTATAGAGTTATATATAGCAGTGCTCTCCTCGTTCTGGAGATTTTGGATTGCAAGGACTACTCACTATTAGTGGTAGTAGGAGAGTGCCTTTGGTTTGTCCTGTTTCTGGACAACTTGTATAGACGTTTGTCTGACGTTGCATTTCTAAAAATTACATAAATTGGTTTTTACAAATGTACATAAGTGGTGACGGAGAAGGCAACTTCTCTTAGGTTCACACCCTCTTGAGACGTACGAGCTCAAGAGTTGTATTTTTATGTAAGGCAATTAGTAGTTAACGAAAATGGCAATGTGGCATTCAAAGATGTGATATGTGCTATGTGCTATGTGAAAAGGTAATCATAACCTCAAGCCTCATCAAACCGGAAATGACTGAAACAGGATTAGATGCAGTAAGGCTAAGTGAGTCATTCTCAATAAGGGTATGATCATCCCCTTCTAGATATATTTCTTACCTTTATGACGTTCGGGATGTAAATTAATGTGGTGTATTGAAACAAGCACTTGATTAAAGGTCGGTAACGACCGAGGGATGACATATTCGGTACTATCTAGTTACAGAGGTAGGTCGGTCTTGTGTTGGTAGAGGGTAGGTGTTCTGTGCCTCAGGATATCTATAACGACCCGGGATTTTCAAACCCAAAAATTCCAGATAGTTATGAAAAAGAAGAAAGAGATAGAAGAAGAAGAAGAACAGAAACAACATCTCACATTCGCAGCGGATAAAATATAATAATAAATAATAACAGTTTACAAAAGAATACTATATCTGTCGATTACATTTAATATACATCAGAGTTTCACACACATATATATATACAGTCACTGAATATACACAATTATCAAGTCTCGGATTAACAATAATATAAATACAGTGGAAATACCCTATACGCTATTGTCATCCAGCTCGCCTCCTGAACTCCAGAACGTACCTACCTGAAAATCTGTAATACTCGATCTGACCTGAGCATTACACCAAAGTAACACCCTGGTCAAGCTGGAAACCAGCGTTAGTAAACCCAACTAACATGGAATACCAAAGCAATCAACTTATACAAAACCCGGGGTAACTCAAACCAATTTATCCCATTTCACAATTTGCTATAGACAACACTTACTTCACATATCAATTTCTAAGTACCAAACTTACATAAAATAATCCAATTCACTTAAATCGTTTTATTTCATTGTATTGATTTCACAAATCAGTTTATAAAAATTCGAAGTGGTTTCGGGTATTTCCGAATACCCGACCCCGGCCTCTTCGAAACTCATGTTATCCTATCCTAAATTATTCAAATGAAATACACAACATTTCATATAAGAGATATCAACCCATTTAAAACATCCAATACCATTCAATTATCCATAACAAAGCTTAATCACATACAAATCAATTCAATTGATTCTAATTGAATTTTAAACCTCAATCACTTAGAGTTTTTCATCAATTAATTCCAAATCAATTAATCAATCAACCATTCCATATCCATTCATCTTAATTAATCACCCTGGATTAATTATCTTTCAATTTCATTCAAGAAATTATCCTTGATTAGTTTCACGCTATTAATTATTCTTAACCAAAATCAATAAGAAATCTTAACTACTTCATCAATTTATTAAATATATTAATTACATTAATTCTTAATTACTTTTCTTACTTAATTTCTGATAAGTCACTTATTATGGATAAATTAGTCTTAATTAATCCAGTCTTTAATTACATCACTTGTTATATAAATTATTGATTTCCAATTATATTCCAATTTATCTTAATCTGAATTAATTATATTAATTAAACCACAGTATTAACCATACTTGATTTATCTCCACCTGAAATTATCTACCTTTTTATTTACTTCATTAAATAGATTAATGCTCCTTAATTAATTATCTTAATTTATCTCTTGATTAATTACACAAAGTAATTATATTTTATTAATTGCATTAAGTAATTACCTATTAAACCACCCAATTAATTTAAACTTAATTAATTAACTCAAATCATTAATTAATTTAATTAATGAATTATCCATTTAAATTATCCTACCTATCTAAAGAATCACTAATTCATTAAATCCTTATTAATTTAAAACAAACCATTTGCTTATTTATGATTTAAGTTTAAACAATTTAAAATCCAAATGCTTCGAGTCAATCAACACTTAACTCGAAAACCAACCAAAAAAAAAATCACCGAATCATCACTGCACATCGAAACAATTCAATCAATCATCCAATTATCTAAATTTAACCATTTAAATTTAAATAAAAGCCCAACAAAGCGATATTTACTCACCTTTGATTTTTGGCTTTGAAATCCACTTCAAACTGGCTTGTTCCCATGGTTTTGACCTCAAATAACATTTATATAATTTATTAGTATTTGAAACTAGCGAACAGTAAATTTCCATTTATTAATTAGATTAATGATTTAATCTTAAACTAGAAATTTTCTTCTTCAAACTACTTATACATCTATACAAATAATTTATAGATTTCAAAATCTAACTTTTATAAATTCTCTTATATTCAAAGATCGTATTCATAAATATATATATATAAACATTGTCTTTACATATACTTTACTGTAAATGAATTTATAAATTTTCTGATTAAACACAGAGATGATTAAAATTATCAAAGGTATACATCACTGCCGCTCGAAAAAAGCAACCTCACCAACCTAATGCACGACCTACTGCCGCGACCATCTCCAGCAACCGCGTCTCCATCTTCATCCCGACCTCGCACCACCCCAAACACATACTCCCTCATCGCCTCGCGACCTTCGGGACCTCGCCACCACAAACCATCACATGCGAGCTACAAGCGAGCCGCCGAAATCGAAACCCTAGTCGCCTTCCATCCTCGCGACCTTCCCTCACTGCTTCCTCTTCCCACATCGTGAGTGCCATAGCTGCAGTACAAGGACGAGAAGGACATGGCTCGAGATTAAATACCCTTTTTTTATACGATTAAATGAAACTCGATTTGATTAGGTCTTTCGAACTGGAAGAAAGGGGTTCGGCATTAAAACGAAGAAGAAAGAAGAAACGTGTTTTGAAATTTAATAAGCCATGTCATAAGGATTTGAACGAACAAATTCGATCGGCCATTATATTTTCCTCTGAAGATTTCCTTCTGAATTGTGAAGGAAGATACACGTTTAAAACGAGAATAGGAGATAAGTTATGTCGGCAAATTTCAGGTATTAGGGTGGCTCGAGTACACTTAGGGTGGCTGAGATGATTTTTATATATATATTTTTAAAATTATTAAATTACCAAAATATCTCGTTAAGCAAAATGTGAAATCTCGAACCCCAAATCAGGCATGCCGGCACGCATTTATAAGGTTTTACCCGTGTTCCGAACACCATAAAACGTGTTTCGAAAGCTAATTCGATCATATGCGCGAGTTACAGAAGTAAACGATCAGTTTTAAATTAAATCGATTAAAATAATTCTAAGCGTTTTGAGCTGCCAGGGTCAAACGACAATTCCGATTGCTACGAAAATTGAAATCCGATAATAACTAACTATTACGGATTCAATGGAACTGGTTTCGTCGAATTCCGAGACTGTACCTCGGAAGGCTATTTTTAAATTTAATTTAAACGATATATTTTTTAAAACTGAACAAAACACTTCCAAACTCAATTTCAACACTTTCACTACTTTCAGTGCTATCAATATAAAATTTATAAGCCCTCAAATTATTTTTAACAGGCTTAAAACTCCAAATTCAGCGTTACACCCAATTTCAAATTATATGATTCAATGTTTAAACTATATAATTCAAAATTTTAATTATCAAGTAAATATTGATATCTTGAATTCAGGTTAAAATTAACTTTTAATATTTTAAATCAATTAACTATTCAAATTTAAATTGTTAGAAATTTTGGGTCGTCACAACATCCATCTAGATGTGTACCCATTTGGAAGGTAGATCCTTCACCTGGTCATTTGTATGGAAATCCATTCTTCAATATGAGCCTGGGGTTTTGTTTGTATTGGCGTAATGAATAGCCTCGAAATGCTATATGGGTAACCATTTCAGATTTAATAAGTTTATTTGCAAATGTTTTCAAAGACATGTCATTGGAAATAATATCAAATGTTTTGATATAAAAGTGTTTTAGTTATCATAAGGTAAAATTCTGACCGTGTACATATGTGGGCATGGTCTTATAATATACTCTTTATTTTCAAAGGATTTTTATTCAAACTCTGATATATGACACTGTCATTTATTATTAAGTTTTTCTCATGCTGGTTTATCAAGCTTGATCTGGGTATTTTCAATACTTAGATCAGATCCGAGTAGTTTCAGGTTTTGTCGTAGACAGTTGGAGTTTTCAAAGGAGAGCTAGAGATATTCATCTACGTATGGACATATTCTATTATCCGTTGTACTTAATTGTTTTAGTTTGATGTTTGTCAGCAATTATAAGGACAGATGGTTATAATTGTTCAGGCTGAATTTAGGTTAGACTTTGATATATGTATTTTAAAAGTTTTCTACTGTGAAGGTATTTGTTCAATATTATATGTTATTCCATTCGTGTGAGATTCTGTTCTGTCTTGTTTTCTTTATCACTCTTCATGTTCCGTATTTTCGTGCAATTTGAGTTGGACATGTGTGGTTTATTGTCGATTCAAAGGTATGGAAAAAGGGCCATGATAATATCTTTCAACAACATTGATGTCTTCAATACCATCGGAAGGTATCTAACCTTAGAAGGGATGTTCCAACCTGATCAGAATTACCCCTTCCAAAAGCATTAAACAAAACCTAGGTAACTCATTCGGAAGCTACTTCTTAAAAGCAAAGGTGGAAGCTCACCTTCAAAGGCTTCTTTTGAAATACCTTTCGCAAACATAGGTTTCGACTAAGCCGAAACCCATTTATAAATAAGCAAGCACTTTTCTTTCAAAACCACATAAACAAAGGAATCAACCCCTTCGAAAGCTACACTTGGACACCCTACCTTCCGCTTTTCTCTAATCCACTATGTACCATCGGAATGATATCATGTGTATTAGTTTACTGGCTTCGACCTAGAATTTTTTCGACTAGGTTGGATGCAGAAGCTCTGGGTCGAAAGGTCTTCTTAAAGAAGGCGGAACCCTTTTTTTAAGCAAAAGACTGTTTTTACCAAATAAAGTAAACTTTTTGTAACAAACTTGCCTACTTGTAATCATTTGATTGACTATCTTAAACTTTTGAATAATTTGGCTAATATTTGCCGCATTTTATCAGATCCAAAAACATGATAACTTTTAACAACTAAGCTCTTCCTTTTAACAGAACAATTAAATCATTTAGGTCCTCCTATCAAAAATAATTTAATTTCCATATTAAATCACTTAGTAAAAATCCCCACAAATTCCAGAAATTCACTTGAATTGTGTTATTTGACATATCAGAATTTCAGACCCAAATTTTCAATATAATTTCTAAAATAAATTTATAAACCCAAATAACCATATTTTTCTTTCAAAATTCATAACTAATTCTCCACAGCATGAAAAATTATAAAAATTGAAACCCAACTTCAAGATCATGTTTCTCATTACATAAAAAATTCCTGTGACATCTAAACATCATTTACTCTCGGTTTTACCCTGAAACCGTGCATGTCTCCTTTAACAACCTTGTTTAAACCATATAAATTATAAATCAAGCATATCGTCATTCAACATATCATAACGAATTTGTTTCTTAAATCCAAAACTATATGATTATAAAACCAAAATAAAGATGTAGTGATTATTATTCACTCTAGATTGGATAAGAAAATTGAAGATTGATTTAGACTGATTTCCTCTAGCTTGAATCCTAAGCTTTAGTTTGATTTTCTCTTCTCTTCTTTCTTCCTAATGGCTGGCCTTGCTCTTTCTTATGTTTTAAAATTTTGCTTGAGATAAAATGAACGTGTATGACTAAGGAAAATAGTATAAGGGTGAGAATATGGGTGCAATTTACCCTAAAGCCCTTATGTTTATTTTAGCTAATACTTAACCATTTATAAGTTCATTTAATTTAAATAAGCACGACCACTACATATTTATTAGTCAACCTCAATCCCCTTATTTACATTATTCTATTTAATTTATTTTAATTAAATTTCCTAAATAATGTCATTAAAAATTAATGGTTTACAAATTATATGCTATGTTCTCTTTTTTATAATAATCAATTCAAAGTCATATTTACAATAAACAATTCAATTAATCAAATCAATCAATAATTTATATTATAAAATAAATTCAATCACCAATCCAAATTAATCTAATTAGACAATCGCGCTAACTAATAGGATGCATATAAATATATGTACATTAATAGCAATCAATGAATACACACACACTAACAACAATTCAACCAAGTTAGATATAGTTGTGAGTTGTGATTAACTCACCGAACGATAAACAGAAACCCGAAACACAATCACAATCTTCATTGCAGACTCTTAGTCGACATCTAGTCATTGTCGCCTCATCCTAAAACAAGCCCTCCCTCGTCGATGCTGGGAACTCCAAACCGTGACACCATCATCGTGCCGCTCACCTGAAGCTTTCGGGTCTTCAAATTGCATGCCTTAGATTGCATCTAAACGTCTATGAAGAGTGATATCGAGAAATCTCAGATTTGAATTTTTGGATAATATAGATTTCTTATATCATTTAGCTTAATTTTTATAGAATAGTATAATTTTGATTACCGATATTCTCTAGCGCAAGAGAATGAATCTCCCCTCCTGTCGACAGAAAATGTACGAAGTCAAATAGAAGGAAATGAAATGACATGTACAAGTTCATTTCACTACCGATCAAATTTGATTTGAATTCAAATCCTCATTTAATACCCCTATTAGATATTTCGTAGCAAAATTTATAGCTCAAAATTTATTCCTGTGTGTGTATGTATAAGTCAGATTTTAAAATTGATCACTAAAAGTAAAAATATCTCCAACCAACAAGCATCCCAGGCTGGCCCGCTAAAGTATAAAAAAACAGAACAATGAGTCAGAAAAGTAACGTATTCTATTTATTTCAATTTTCTGATTAATTTTTTTATTTACATAAACTCATTCACAAATCAGCATGATGAAGCGATACAATTCATCCGAAAGTTAAAAGGAGAATAGGCATTTACAAAATTGAATCTAAAATTTGCGTTTACAGAGTGATGAAAGTGAGCAACAGTTGGTTAACTTGGAAACAAGAAAATCAACTTTCAGAAAGAAGGAACAATTTTCTATGATTTTTTTTTTAAACACATGCAACCAAACTAAGAACCAATGACCTTTGAAGCAACCTGCACCTGGCATCATTAAAATAGATTTGAAAGTGTTTTCAACACTGCGCTTATAACCAGAAATTCATTATCCTTGTATAAGCAGTTATAATTGAATTAACATGCATTTTATTGCCACGTAATTTACATCAGTACATGCCATTTCTGTATTTCATATGGTTATGAAATTTTTCTTTCTTTCTTTTGTTTTTTTTTTTTTTCAAAACAAGCTTGCATGTTATTTATGTTCGAGTTTTATAATATTATATATAAGGTTTATGTATATGCAGGATTAGTTGCTACTGTTGGGTCCCACTGCATGAAGCGAACAAGTGCAGACATGCACGCCACAAAAGCGAGCAATTATTCAACATAAAACAAGTGCATACACACGAGAGCAACATGCCACACTCTTAAACACATATAAATGCATATATAATTATCAGCAATTAGGTAAGACTCAACTCAACGGTGACAGCAAAGTGAATGCATCGAATATCTAACACATCAACCACAGTGGGTTACGGCAATGAGGAACATAGGCATCACCTTTCACAACAGTTTCGAGCGATGGGCGAAGAGCACGCAAGGACACATAATAACACAAAGCAGAATGGAACTAACAGTCAGGTCCAAAAGTACAAGGCAGTTCAACATTTAACAGCACATCAGGCTCAAAACATGTATGCAAGTGTGGTGCAAGAGTGTACAAGGTAGAAGTGCAGAGCATACAAGGCCAGGCAAGGACAACGTCACATAAGGGTCAAGTGCACATGGTAGGGTAAGGCTATAGCCATTACAGAGCGTACATGGTGCATCACATTGGTTCAACAACAAGCACTAATGCAACTGGCTAAGATAAGGAAGTTGAGTAACTCACAGGTATACAGACACACAAAGGACCAGAAGCATGAGGTGCTACATCACAAGCATATGGAAGGAAGTACGGAAGCCAGCACAAAGATACAAATATACAAGTGCACATGTATACACCAGACAGGGATGAACAGAGCAATCAAAAGTGTCAGAATATACATCTCAATGTTGTAAAATTTTCAAATATTATTTTGGGGCTTTGGGTTTTGATTTGGAAGAGAAGAAGTAAAGAGGGAAGAAGATATCATAGTTCCACATGCTAGAAAATCAAGGTCTAAATTTGTATAAATATATCTTTCTCATGTGAATGTTAGGGCCTAGGTGCTCCCACATGTTCACTTTGTTGTGAGAAGAGAAAGCATGCCACATCACGTGCTCCGCCGTCCGACCGAACCGAGTCGGTTCTGGTTTCACAAAATATTTTTGGATCATTCGTAAACAGTAACAGATCAAATTTCAGCTCGTTAAGGACTCAGAACCGAGATTTCTTAATTTGAATAAAGGTGGGAATTTTGTAATGTTTTTCTGAACGTGACGTTACGTTTAAATATTGAATGGATATAGCCGTTTGTAACAGTTGTGAACCGTTGCAAACAGTTGTGACGCTTCGCAAATAGGTACCTCTCTACCACTATAAATAGTGACGCCTAGAAAACGTTACAAACAATTCTCATTCTTCTTCTCCACATAGCAGTTTTGCGACGCCAGAAAGTGTTACAAACACCGCGCCACCATTGCTCTGTTTTGTGACGCCTTCAAAGTGTTGCAAACTCAAAAACCGTCGCAGAATTGCTCTCTTCTTCCTCTTCGTTTTATTCTATACAAATTGCATCATCATAAACCGTTATTAAAGTGTTCTTGGTCAAATCAAAGCCGTACAAACTTTGAATCCGATTACGCTGTTATAGGGCTTCATTGAATCCTGAAAGTCGATAGGTCGATAACCCGTTTGTACCTGCTGGGTTGAACTATTATCTGAAAGAATCTATTCCATAGATCCTTGAAGTCGGAAAGTACAACATTATCTTCTTCGCAATCGCCATCAAATTTGTCTCGAACCACAAAATCCCCAACAAATTTCGGACAATAGACTTCAACCATGGAGGGTTCGAGCGCTCTACAAGTTATGAATCAGCATCTAACTTGATTGGAGCATTTTGATGGCGATAATTTCACTCGTTGGCAAGAGATGATGAAATTTTTCCTGGTCACCGTTAAGTTGTTTTACATTTTGGAAGATGACATGGAAGAAATCCCGAAGGAAACTGATAAAGATGATGTTGCTCTAAAGGCTAAACATGCAAAGCGCAAAGAGGATGATTTTCTATGCAGTGGCCATATTCTGAATGCGCTATCTACCCCAGTATATAATGCTCATAGGACCTTGGAAACAGTGAAGGCACTCTACACTGTACTGGAGAATAAGTACCGCATATCTGAGTCAAGTAATAAAAAGTTTCTTATTTCTAATTTTATGGATTTCAAAATGGTCATAAGTTCTAATTTACCTTATAACCTATGGGGTGATGCTATGTTATCTACATATTATATTTTAAATAGAGTACCACTTAAAAAGAATAATATTTCCCCTAATGAATTAGGTTTAATATGAAACCTAACCTAACTATACTTAAAGTTTGGGGTTGCTTAGCATATGTTAGAAAACCAGACCCTAAACGACCAAAGTTAGGAAATATAGTATTTAAACGTGTTTTCATAGGATATTCACTTAATATTATAACTTATAGATTCCTTATTCTTGACACCCTAGAAGTTATAGAATCTGTAGATGTAGAATTTTTTGAAAATAAAACTGTTGAGATCCCATTGAGATCATCTAGCCGAGAACCTAGTATGACTAATGATATCAATGATGATGATTATGTTCCTGCTCAAAATGACAAGGAAGTATAAGTACCAGATAATAGTACTGAACAATGGAGAAGTAACAGAGCGAGAATAGAGAAGGACTATGGTCCTGACTTCATTACATATCTTGTAGAAGGCAGTAAGGACGAAGTCCTTAATATGACTAAATATGTAATGAACGTCGATGACGATCTCAAAACTTATTCTGAGGCTATGAGTTCCAGAGATTCCAATTTCTGAAAAGAAACTATCAACGAAGAAATGAGCTCCATAATGTTAAACCAAACTTGTGTTTTAACTGATTTACCTCCTGGTGCTAAAACTATAGGATGTAAATGGATATTCAAGAAAAAGTTGAATACAAATGGATCCATTGATAAGTTTAAAGCCAGATTAGTTGCTAAGGGATATAAGCAAAAACATGGAGTAGATTACTTTGATACATATGTGATGTGCACGTAATTGTGCATATATTTACATCCATATTTTATCTTTTTTTTTAAATAATCATCATATTTGGGCATTTTAACATGTTTAAAACCAAAATTCAATTATTTCCAAACCATCATATTTTCATCATCATTCAGGGGCAAAACGGTCATTTCTGTGCATGTGTTAATGTAAGAATTTTTACTTGGACTTTTTTTGATTATATTTATAGGAATTTGGATGCATATGGAAGAGGTTTATATGAAGATACATGCATGCACAAGGAAATACAAAGGAATGAAGAGGAAATAATTCAAGTTCAAGATCATGGAGGACCCCACCCACTTACCTAACTTTCAATTAGAAGCTAAGCACATGCTAAAAGGACTTAAAGCTTCATGTACATATTAAGTGGGGGATTAGTGAATGTTAATGATTACTTGGAGGCTACACCACCTCAAGGGTATTTTGGGAAGCTCCCTAAAAAGAGAATTAGGGTTTTATGCATGTATAAATAGCCCTCTTATGTACATGAAGAGGATCATCTACTCTTTCATTTTACTTAGGAAATTAAGAAATCAAAGTGTAAGCTCAATGTTCTATGAAATAAAAATGGCTTCCAAGCCTCTTTCTTCTCTCTTTTCTACATGTTTTTCTTTGTTTTATTGTTAATGTTTATTTATATGCTCTCTTTTTTCTTATGTTCATAGCTTAGATTTACATTTATGCAAGTAGTTAGTAGCTAATCTCTTTTGCTTTCTTTGCTTATTTTCTATTTTCTTTTCTTTAATGTTGAAACTTACTTGTGATGCTTCAATGCCACAAATGAGTAGCTAAACCCCTTCAATTTAGGGGTGATGAAGCTCTCTAACTTTATGTAATTTCAACATTTTTTATGATTTATGATCTCTTTGTTTATGCTTCATGAATGTGAATTTTGATGTAAGTTTATACAAGTGGGTTTGATAGCTTATATTGCTTATGCAAATGAGCTATTCTTACTCAACATAAACACAATTTACATCAACATTTGCTAATTAATTTTTTGATTATGAAATGAAAGTAAAAATGAAATTTGATGATCTATGTTACTAGTTACAATAGTAAATAGATCATACTTAAAATAGTTTTTGCTTTGGCTTCTTTTTCATGAGAATTGTAAGTGGTATAATTGTTGTATTATAGTTTGATGGTTTGAGTTATGTTAACTAATAACATAAACAAACCATACTTATGATAAATGCAATGATTATTTTACTTAATATCAAAGTTAGAGATCATAAATTATGTGTTTGTTGATTTACAAAAATATGAGAGTGGATTTGCCTCTAAATTGTTCCCTAGTTCAATAGTTTACTAATCACATTTCAATTCTAGTTCAGCTTCATTTTAGTTCTATCCAACAATTTCACTCGACTTTGGTATAATTTGATTGAATAGAAATTTTTAAAATCATCAATTCCCTGCGGATCGACCCGTATTCGCCACGTACTACATTCGTACACCGTGCGCTTGTGGTTATTTTTAAATTTAAATTCGTTCGACGGTTTTCTAATCCGATAGAATTTCCGTCGACGAACAAGTTTTTGGCGCCGTTGCCGGGGATTTGCTTCGATTTTGATTTTCTATTCTTCGGATTATTTTCGTTAGATTATATTGTGTGTTTGTTTTGTGTGTTGAGTGCATTTAAAAGAAAAATTGTTTTGTGTGTTTGATTTGTGCTTGCTTTGTTTGTGTGTTTGTAGTTTTTCATTTTGCATTTGCATTTCTATTTCCATTAAAAAGAAAAAAAAAAATACAAAATTTCAAAACAAAAACATTTTATTTCTTGTTCATTTTTTTTTTACAATCTACAACTCAATTTCTTTTACAAACTTGATTGCCTAAAAACTGTGCAGTTCTCCCCCTTCTCTGTTACTGTTACTGCACATTCAGCTCACTGTAACTCACAATCTTCTCTGTCCATTTCCCTTCTTCCATCACCAACACCTGTTCATTTGCAAACCATAACCATAAACATCACCACATTTCATCAACCTTGCCATCACAAACCAACATTCACCTGAGCCACCTCCTGCTGTCAACCATCAAAGTGCATATTCCCACTGCCATAAAATTTCCTGAACTCCCCTCTACTACCTAACAACCATACCCACATTCAACATTCCCTAATCACTCATCAATCACAGTGGAACTAAACTGTGCCGAGCCACTTCTTATTGTTCTTACTGTTCTGCCTATTGCCTGCCTTCATCAACTTCTTCAGCTAATCTCCACAAACCACTGTCAATACTCACCCCTGAACCACTGCAGTTGCCTTCAAACGACCATACAGGCATCATCATCACTTTACACTTTTATCATCAGATGCTCATCAGTAATCACCTCACTACTACACCCCTTGTCGTCACAGACATCACTGCCTTCCTCACCTGATCTCCCCTGCACCAGTTATATACAAATTTCACCATACCCCTCTACCTGAAGCTCTTCTCCCCTGCACATCAACAAATTTTCCCCTTCATCATTTCGAACTGCACATAACATACCACAAAAGACTGCACATCAAATATATATCAACCAAAACAAATCCACCCTCCATTCAGACCACCAACCCTTACAACCCATAAAACAACCTCTACAAAACATACTTCATTTCTGATCGCAATCACCATTCTTCCATTTTCATCAATTCATATTTCCAACTCCATCCTCTTCCACGATCATACTTGACATCACAAAACAGCTGCACGTTCCAAAAAAAAAAAAAAACAGTGCACATCCATCACTGTGCAACTTCAAGTTTCTACCACCACTGCTTGAACTCGCTACTACAACTCTTATAACTACTTCATTCAACTACCCAGTTCATACCATTGCCGCACTTCTACAATACCACTTTGCAAATTCGCCCTTCACCATTCAACCACTCGCGAGAATCCCCAATTGAACTCACACCTGCTACTGCCCCTTGCCAATCAAACTCCACTTCAACAAGCAAACCCCATACGACCACTGCCTGTTCCCTTCCATCAACATACAACTGCTATTTCATCTTCTTCCATAACCCAGTGCCTTACTCCATCCAACACTGCACGTCACCAATATACCAAACAGCAATCACATCACCATCAACTGCTTCAATCGCGACTTCCCCTACGCCTTCAATCACTCAGCAACCAACAATTCATCGTCTCCCTCGCCTGAGACTTCCCCATACAAGCAACCCCTCTCCAAATACACAACTGCACAGCAGTTCCACCAACAACCTTCATTCCCTGCTCAACATTCGCCTACTTTGCACTTTCACCTAAAACGAACTCCTGCTGCACTGGTTCCTCACAGCAACTTCACCAGCCTCTCCCAAACAACTACTTCGGGCCACCATATCTACACAGCAATACCCTTCCACTATTCTGCAAACCACATCGACAATCCCAAACGACCAACACTCATTCCAATTTGCCAAATTGACCTGAATTTGCCCAAACGAACGAAGACCAGAAACAAACTCGCAACCATCCACCTCCAATTCGAACACCAACTCGAAGTTCGATTCAATTTCAGTTCTAAAATAATCGAACTCATAGCCAGTTGCCTTAAAAAAAAAAACCCGACCTCGAATTTGAACCAAGCTTTAATTGCGAGCAGCTGTGGACATTTTTCAACCTTCGAACAGAAGAAAAATTTGAATTTGTTTTGTGAATTGAATTTGTTCGTGATTTGAGTGTGCGGTTTTGAACTGTGAATGTGAAATGTTTTGAGGTGTTTTATTTGGGCCGGATTATAAAGTGTGTGGGTGTGGGCTGCGTATCCTTTATTTAATTATTCATTTTTTATTTTTATTTTTTCATCATTTGTTTTTCTTTTGTTTTGTTTAAATTGTTTTAGTTCCAACCTAACTCGAAAAAAAAATTTGAACAATTTTTTTTTTTTAAGTAAAACCCTGCTTTTAAATTTCCTCTCCAAAAAAAAAATTCAAAAAAAAAAAAACAAGTTCAAGTTGTTTAATTTTCATTTTTCATTTATTTTATTTCCAATTGTTTTGTTTTTCGCTTATTTTGTTTTTCACCTTTGATAAACATACAAAAAATAATAACAATAAAAATTGTTGAATATATCTTGTTTTTCATTTCAGGTTGTCAAAGCAGAAAATTACAAGGAATTGCTTGCCAAAAGGAAAAATAATTGCTTTGCTTTGCTAAAATCGCCACTAAAAAAAAACAAAAAAAAAATTTTGCTGATAATCTGCACGCTCTGGTATTGTGCTTTCATCTCTAGTGCATTGTTGGTTGCTTGCATTTGCATTTATATATAACAAAAAAAAAATTTCAAAAAAAATCCAAAAACAAAAACTTCATTTTAGTTGCATTGTAGTTGTATTGTATCAAACTTCATTTTAGTTGCATTTTAATTTCACGTTTAATTTCTGCTTTGCATTCATCTCATCTTGTTTTTCTTTTCTAAGGGCAATACCCCAATTCACATAAGGTGAGGGATTTCATCACCCTTTTCTTAGCCCACAAACGCATTTCATCGTAGAATTTGACTAATAATAAAGGTTAGAAGTTGGACCTAAGGGTGTCACGAGCTCACTTAGGGCTTAATTGTATCTTCACAATTGTTTTACTTAAACGATTTTATTTCTTGGTGTCTAGGCTACGGCAGAGTAATAACCAGTTATAATAATTACGGTGATTCGTAAATATTATACTGGTTGTTCCTCTGAAGGTACTTAAACCTTCGGTTGCATTGCTACGGTGATTCGTGGTGCACCGATAACCCCTGTCCGTTACCTGGCTGAAAAATATTTTTGTTGATTTAAGACAAAGTGTGATTATACAATTTTGGGTTAGGAGCTACTAAGGACAGAAAACTGTAATTAAGTCCTTTGCATTCATTTAGTTGCATTAGTTCATGCATATTTAAAAAAAAAAAAACTCAAAAACAAAAATCTAAAAAAATTTGTAAAATCATTTCAAAAAAAAAAATTGAAAATTCAAAAACAAAACAAAAATCAAACTTTTCTTTTGAAATAAACTTCACTTGGTAAATAGTCTTTTTTCCCTTTAAAAAAAAATAACATTTTCAAATCTTCTTTCATTCTCCAAACTCGTTTCTAATTTCTTTCTCCTCTCGACTTTCACTTGTGCATGAGTACTTGGACTCGTGACACAACAACGAATACTTGGATTCGTGACCCTTCTACAAACCGTTTAACTCGAACAAACAATCCTCCCGAAATGGCGAACGAAAACGCCCCTCAAACTCTTATGGATAGAATCTTTCCCGATAGAGTTTCTATTCCATCTTGCATCACATTACCCGCCCCTACGGGTAACCATTTCGAAATCCATTCGAACCATATTGCCACGCTTCCAAAATTTGGAAATTTCGAACACGATGACCCATACATCTTTTTGACTAAATTCGAACAAGTTTGCGCAACCATTAAACTTCAAAAACTTTCTGATGACGGAATCAAACTTCGATTAATCCCATTTGCTCTTACGGATTATGCTGAAAAATGGTTGTACAGCTTACCTTCGAACTCAATTAAAACGTGGGAAGAATTCGTAAAAGATTTCTTAAAAAAGTTCCACCCCTTAGAAAAAACAAGTAGAATTCGAAACGAAATTGTAAATTTTCATCAATTCAAGGGTGAACCATTTGGAAAATATTTTGAAAGATTCAAAGAGCTTTTGATAAAATGTCCACACCATAACTTTGAAAAATGGACGATTTGCCAAATCTTATATGATGGACTCGAAAACAGCTCACGAACCATGCTCGAATCAATGTGCCAAGGCAATTTTCTTGCCCAACATCATGACGATGCTTGGAAATTTCTTGAAAACCTCGCTGAAAAGTCGTCCCAATGGGAACGCTCGAACGAAAAATCAATCTACTCACGATCGAGTGCACACTCGACGGGATCTTCTTTTGCTTTGGAAGCTAAGATCGACGCAATGATTAAAAAATTCGATAACGTTTTCTTATCGAATCAAACGGACCAAGCTTCCCAACCAATGTGTTATAAATGCAACGATCCTAATCATATAGCCGATCAGTGTCCCAATTCCGTCGAACAAATCAATGCTTTCAATAAAACCAAAAACGACCCGTTTTCTCCAACGTACAACCCTGGATGGAGAAATCATCCGAATTTTGCGTGGAACCAAAACAATCCCAACACGAATACGATTCGTCCCAATTTTCAAGCATTTTCGAATAATGCTTCGAATCCTCCCTTTCAGCCCAATATTTTTCAACCAAACTTTGCGGGCCCGTCTCATAATCAACCGCAACAACCAAATTTTCCACCAAATTCTACTCATCCTCCACAAGACGATAAACGTTTAACTTCGCTTGAGAAAACTCTTGAAACGTTGGCTAAGGCAACTACTCAAAGCCTTCAATCAAATAGCAATTTGCAAAATTTATTGACTTCATATATGCAAAACACAAACCAATTGATTGCGAAACTCGAAATGCAAATGAGTCAATTAGCCACGTCTGTAAGTGAACGTGAACGAGGAACATTCCCAAGCCAGCCCCTTCCAAATCCCAGAAATCAAAACGCAAATTCAAATCAAGCCCATGTTGTTCAAGATAGCAATGTCACCCAGTTGAATGCTATCACAACTCTCCGTTCTGGTAAACAAATCAATAATCAAGTTGTTAATCCAAATGATTCACTGGGAACTTTTCTCGATACTTCTAAAACAACGAACGACTCAGAACAGAACGTGGAGCCAAACGTCGAATCGAACAACAATCAAAATTCTTCTTCTTCTACTCGAGTAGACCCGCCTACCGAGTATCATGTTCCATTTCCGCATCGTCTTCGACCAAAGAAACGCTCGGACCAAATGGAAAAGATGTTGGAAATTTTTAAACAAGTCAAAGTTAACATTCCTCTTCTTGACATCGTTCAGCAAGTCCCCACTTACGCGAAATTTCTTAAGGACTTGTGCACCCAAAAGCGACACACTCAAGTGCCCAAAAAAGTCTTCTTAGCCGCTAGTTTGAGTGAAGTCTTGTCCCAATCCATACCCGTTAAATACAAAGATCCTGGCTGCCCTACGATTTCGTGTACAATTGGAGAAAAGACGATTAACAAATGTTTAATAGACTTAGGCGCGAGTGTCAACTTGATTCCATACTCCATGTACGAACAATTAGGCTTAGGTGAGCTCAAACCCACGAAAGTTACGCTTCAATTTGCCGATCGTTCCATTAAGAAGCCCGTGGGAGAAATCGAAGACGTGCTCATTCGAGTAGGGCAATTCATATTCCCCGTTGATTTTATCGTTCTCGAAACACAACCCGTGACAAACCCTGCGAGTCAAATCCCATTGATTTTAGGCCGATCATTTTTAGCCACCTCAAACGCCTTAATCAATTGTCGTAACGGTTCGATGAAAATCTCTTTTGGAAACATGACATTGGACCTTAACATTTTCAATCTTGAAAGCCACTCGAACGAACTTTGTGACCAAACATTAGAAGTTAGTGCCATTCATGAAAACTTTGAAAACGAAACATTTGATCTTAACGATGAACGCGAGGCCGAGTACGAAAAATTGTTTCATGAAGTCCCCAACGAGATCGAACACACTCTTCCCTTTGAATCACTTCAAGTTGAGTCCGAATCTCAACCCAATTCTGCAATCGAAAAACTCCCGAAATTGGACCTCAAACCACTTCCCGCTCACCTTAAGTATGCATACTTAGGTGAAAACGAAACTTGTCCTGTCATCATTTCTAACAATCTTTCTCTTGACCAAGAAGCTTCTCTTCTCTCTATTCTTTTGGAAAATAGAGAAGCAATTGGGTGGTCCATTACTGATATTAAGGGAATTAGCCCTGCTATTGTCCAACATCGCATTCATTTGATTGATGAAGCCAAACCCACTCGTGATGCACAACGGAGGCTTAACCCAAAAATGAAAGATGTGGTTCGTGATGAAATTCTTAAGCTCCTCGATAACGGTATCATATACCCTATCTCCGATAGCCCATGGGTTAGCCCAATTCATGTCGTGCCTAAAAAGTCCGGACTTACTGTTATAAAAAACGACACTAACGAACTTATTCCAACTCGTACTCAAACAGGTTGGCGTGTTTGCATTGACTATCGAAAACTAAATGCCGCAACACGTAAGGATCATTTTCCTCTTCCATTTATCGACCAAATGCTCGAACGTTTAGCCGGTCACGAATTCTATTGCTTTCTTGATGGTTATTCCGGCTATAACCAAATTCCAATCGCTCTCGAAGATCAGGAGAAAACGACTTTCACGTGTCCATTCGGTACCTTTGCTTATCGACGTATGCCATTCGGACTTTGTAACGCTCCTGCGACTTTCCAACGATGCATGGTTGGAATCTTTTCTGACATGATTGAGCGTTTTCTAGAAGTCTTTATGGACGATTTCTCTATCTTCGGCGATTCTTTTTCTCAATGTTTACATCACCTCGAGTTTGTTTTGAATCGATGTAAAGAAAAATACTTGACTTTGAATTGGGAAAAATGCCACTTTATGGTCAAACAAGGCATTGTCCTTGGACATATCATCTCAAGCAAAGGCATTGAGGTCGACAAAGCGAAAATCGATGTCGTTGCAAATCTACCCATTCCCAAATCTGTTAAGGACATTCGATCAATTTTAGGACACGCTGGATTTTATCGACTCTTTGTGAAAGACTTTAGCAAAATCGCCCGTCCTTTGACGACCCTTCTTGGAAAAGACGTTCCTTTCGATTTTAACTCTGATTGTATCTCTTCTTTTGAACGTCTTAAGAGCGAACTCATTTCTGCCCCAGTCATTTGCGCACCCAATTGGGATCTTCCTTTCGAAATAATGTGCGACGCTTCAAACTTTGTTGTTGGTGCTGTCTTGGGACAACGCATCAACAAGATCCTTCATGTCATTTACTACGCGAGTATGACCTTGAATGATGCTCAACTCAACTACACAACAACTGAAAAAGAGCTTCTAGCTGTCGT
Organism: Allium cepa; assembly: GCA_030765085.1. Lineage (NCBI taxonomy): Eukaryota > Viridiplantae > Streptophyta > Magnoliopsida > Asparagales > Amaryllidaceae > Allium > Allium cepa. Next base: position 42,087,575 of record CM060946.1, read on the forward strand.
TTTTGCGCTTGAAAAGTTTCGACCTTACTTGATAGGTGCACACATTACGTCTACACTGACCATTCTGCGCTTCGATATCTCTTCGCTAAAAAGGATGCTAAATCTCGTTTGATTCGTTGGATCCTTTTACTTCAAGAATTCGACCTTACAATCAACGACAAAAAAGGATCCGATAATGTCATAGACGATCATTTATCTCGTCTTTCGAACGCACCATCTTCCTTGCCGATCAATGAAAACTTCCCCGATGAACAACTTCTTTCTATTTCTATCGATCCATGGTACGCTGATATAGTGAACTACTTAGTCACTAAAGAAACTCCCTCATCTTGGTCCAAACAGGACAAATGCAAATTCATGTCCTAAGTGAAATATTTCTGTTGGAACGATCCATACTTGTTCAAATATTGTCCCAACCAAATCATCCGACGTTGCATTCCGGATAATGAAATAAGGAGTGTTCTTTCGTTTTGCCACGATCAAGCGTGCGGTGGACATTTCGGTCCTCAAAAAACTGTGGAAAAAGTGCTTCAGTGTGGTTTCTATTGGCCTTCTCTTTTCAAAGACTCGTTTGAATTTTGTAAAACTTGTGATCGATGTCAAATGCTTGGACGAATTTCTCGACGAGATATGATGCCCTTAAACCCCATTCTTACGATCGAAATCTTTGATGTATGGGGTATCGACTTTATGGGACCTTTTTCCAATTCCTTTGGAAACTTGTATATCCTTCTCGCTGTCGATTACGTTTCAAAATGGGTCGAAGCCGTTCCTTGCAAAACCAATGACCACAGAATTGTTGTGAAATTTCTTAAAGAAAACATCTTTTCGAGGTTCGGCACACCTCGCACAATAATCAGTGATAACGGAACCCATTTTTGCAACCGTTCTTTTGAAACTTTAATAAAAAAATACTCGATAACCCACAAGTTATCCACTCCATATCATCCTCAGACTTGTGGCCAAGTTGAAGTTTCAAATCGACAAATAAAACAAATCTTAGAGAAAACTGTCAATAAAAATCGAAAAGATTGGTCTCAGAAATTGACCGACGCGCTTTGGGCTTACCGTACTGCTTTTAAAACTAACCTTGGGATGTCCCCTTTTCGTTTAGTTTACGGTAAAGCTTGTCATTTACCCGTTGAAATTGAACACAAAGCGTTGTGGGCAATAAAAAACTTAAACTTTGATCATGAAGAAGCTGGCGAAAATCGAAAATTACAACTCAACGAACTAGAAGAACTTAGGAACGACGCGTATGAAAATGAGAAAATTTACAAAGAAAGAACCAAAGTTTTTCATGACAAGTCAATCCTAAGGAAAAAGTTTTCGCCTAACCAGAAAGTTCTTTTATATGACTCGAGACTTCATTTATTCCCTGGGAAACTTAAATCAAGGTGGACCGGACCATTTGTGGTACGAACTGTTTTTCCACATGGTGCCATAGAAATAGAAAACCCAAAGGATGGATCGATTTTCAAAGTCAACGGTCATCGTTTAAAACCCTTCTTGGAATTTCCCGGTTACCAAGAGGAGGAGCTCGTGATCCTTCATGAGCCAAGCTACGTCTAGTAAGAATGTTAACCCTCTTTTGTAAATATGTACATATTTTTCCCCGTTACACTCATTATATCATGCATTGACTGTGGGGACACAGTCAAAATTAAGTGTGGGGGAAGTCTCATTTTCATTTTATTTTTTTAGTTTTTCATGGCATTTTTGAATTTTCATTTTCTTCAAAAAAAAAAAAATTTCTCAAAACTCCTAAATCTCAGAAACATTTTCTTTTTACCATTTTGATTTATTTTTGAAGAAACACTATGGGATAAGTATAAGTTTTGGTTAATAAATTGAAATTTTTGAAAATTTATTTGTCTTAACAAAAATAAAAATGAAGTTTGATTACAAATAACAATGGTTTTACAAGTATATAGGAAGGTTCATTTATGTTAATTATGAAGTATGTTCTAATTGAAAATCGTTGTTTAAAAAGTGGTAAATTTAAAGCAAAGGATATAATATTTTTTGTCTTCTAAGTTAAATGGTGCTAAGATGATTTTGCAAAACTCTCTCTCTCTCTTAAAAAAATATATATATAAAAAAACAAAAAACAAAATAATAACATCCAAAGTATTCACTCTCATTTAAAAGTCCTCACGGTTATGCAAGGGTGAATTACTTGTAATCTTTGATCATGTGCTTTCATACTCATTTAAAAGTCCTCACGGTTATGCATGTATGAAACACATATTAAAAAAAAAAGAACAGACTTAATAAAAACCACCTACGGTCGATAGGTGTATGCACGAAAGTGTGTACACTCGCCATGCTCTGTACTCCCCTCACATAAGCCCGAAAGGCAGTGCATGGGTGGTATATCTGGCCTCAGTTTACCTGAGCTAGGTGTGTAATTTTTCTTGCAAATAATGAGAGAGCAAGCAATTGAAATCCTAGCACTATTTTAACTTGTTTGACCTAACTTGTTATTGAAAAGAAATGAAAATACCACTTTAATAAACTTTGATAATCAACTAAGGATCCATTTCATAATTACATTGTGTTATCAACCGAAACAACTAGCCAAACTATGGTCTATCTGTCATGACAACTTGATTTTTATTGGAAATTTTGACGAGCAAATGACTTAAATTTTCAAGACAATGACCAAAACTTGTATTTAACTTATTCGTGTCAATTTAAAAATAAATCATTCATTTGTAAATATTTCCAAAAAATTCGCATTCATCTCTTTGTAAATAAATCTTGCAATTTGTAAATATTTTCATCCTGCAATTGGATTTTGTGGGTAGTATCCGCTGAAAACCCTCACGAGACAACACTCGTCCTACTGGGGACACCCAGAGGTTTAACGGCTTGTTGCATACGCTCAATGCAATCGTGCTCCCTACGAAAACGGATTTATCTTAGTTTTCCTTTATTCGAGTACGAATAAACAGATAAGTGTGGGGGTATTTGATGTGCACGTAATTGTGCATATATTTACATCCATATTTTATCTTTTTTTTAAATAATCATCATATTTAGGCATTTTAACATGTTTAAAAACAAAATTCAATTATTTCCAAACCATCATATTTTCATCATCATTCAGGGGCAAAACGGTCATTTTTGTGCATGTGTTAATGTAAGAATTTTTACTTGGACATTTTTTTGATTATTTTTATAGGAATTTGGATGCATATGGAAGAGGTTTATATGAAGATACATGCATGCACAAGGAAATACAAAGGAATAAAGAGGAAATAATTCAAGTTCAAGATCATGGAGGACCCCACCCACTTACCTAACTTCCAATTAGAAGCTAAGCACATGCTAAAAGGACTTAAAGCTTCATGTACATATTAAGTGGGGGATTAGTGAATGTTAATGATTACTTGGAGGCTACACCACCTCAAGGGTATTTTGGGAAGCTCCCTAAAAAGAGAATTAGGGTTTTATGCATGTATAAATAGCCCTCTTATGTACATGAAGAGGATCATCTACTCTTTCATTTTACTTAGGAAATTAAGAAATCAAAGTGTAAGCTCAATGTTCTATGAAATAAAAATGGCTTCCAAGCCTCTTTCTTCTCTCTTTTCTACATGTTTTTCTTTGTTTTATTGTTAATGTTTATTTATATGCTCTCTTTTTTCTTATGTTCATAGCTTAGATTTACATTTATGCAAGTAGTTAGTAGCTAATCTCTTTTGCTTTCTTTGCTTATTTTCTATTTTCTTTTCTTTAATGTTGAAACTTACTTGTGATGCTTCAATGCCACAAATGAGTAGCTAAACCCCTTCAATTTAGGGGTGATGAAGCTCTCTAACTTTATGTAATTTCAACATTTTTTATGATTTATGATCTCTTTGTTTATGCTTCATGAATGTGAATTTTGATGTAAGTTTATACAAGTGGGTTTGATAGCTTATATTGCTTATGCAAATGAGCTATTCTTACTCAACATAAACACAATTTACAACAACATTTGCTAATTAATTTTTTGATTATGAAATGAAAGTAAAAATGAAATTTGATGATCTATGTTACTAGTTACAATAGTAAATAGATCATACTTAAAATAGTTTTTGCTTTGGCTTCTTTTTCATGAGAATTGTAAGTGGTATAATTGTTGTATTATAGTTTGATGGTTTGAGTTATGTTAACTAATAACATAAACAAACCATACTTATGATAAATGCAATGATTATTTTACTTAATATCAAAGTTAGAGATAATAAATTATGTGTTTGTTGATTTACAAAAATATGAGAGTGGATTTGCCTCTTAATTGTTCTCTAGTTCAATAGTTTACTAATCACATTTCAATTCTAGTTCAGCTTCAATTTAGTTCTATCCAACAATTTCACTCAACTTTGGTATAATTTGATTGAATAGAAATTTTTAAAATCATCAATTCCCTGCGGATCGACCCGTATTCGCCACGTGCTACATTCGTACACCGTGCGCTTGCGGTTATTTTTAAATTTAAATTCGTTCGACGGTTTTCTAATCCGATAGAATTTCCGTCGACGAACAATATGCTCTAGTTTCTCGCATATCTTCTATACGCTGTTTAATTGCACTTGCATCAATTCATAAATTAGTCATACATCAAATGGATGTAAAGACTGCTTTTCTAAATGGAGATTTAGAAGAAGGGATATATATGGAACAACCTGAAGGTTTCAAAACCCAGGACAAGAAAAGAAAGTTTGCAAATTAGTGAAATCTCTTTGTGGCCTGAAGCAAGCTCCTATGCAATGGCATGAGAAATTTGATAAAGTCGCACTGTCATATGGAATCATTGTTAACGATGCTGATAAATGTATTTATAGCAAATCAGATAACAATGGTAGTGTTATAATATGTTTATACGTTGATGGCATGCCAATATTTGGTTCCAATATATCTTGTGTGAATGAAACTAAAAAGTTTCTGTCTTCTGAATTCGATATGAAAGATCTAGGAGAGGTTAGTGTAATTTTGGGAATTAAAATTGTTAGGAAAGAGGGGGAGTTATTACTAACTCAATCTCATTACATAAAGAAATTCCTACAAAATATGGTCATTACGATGACAAACCAGCACCAATTTCTTTAGATCCTATTTTAAATTAGAAAAGAATACTGGATGTACTATCTCTCAACTAGAGTATTGTAGTGTTATTGGGAGTCTTATGTATGTTATGCATTGCACTAGACCAGACATCGCACATGTTATAAGTATGTTATGTCGATTTACGAGTAATCCAGGTTTCGAACATTGGAAAGCTATTTCCAGAGTTTTAGCTTATTTGAAAGGAACCATTGAATATGGTTTATCTTATAAAGGATATCCTGATGTGATAGAAGGATATAGTGATGCAACCTGGAACAATGTAGAATCCAAATCCAAGTCTACGACTGGATGGATCTTTACATTAGGTGGTGCTGCCGTGTCTTGGGCTTCCAAGAAGCAGACCTGTAATTATGACTCAACAATGTTGTCAGAATTGATCGAATTAGCAGATGCATGTAAAGAAGCCGAATGGTTTAGGAATTTATTGATGGAAATCCCTTTATAGAAGAAGCCATCTCCAGCAGTCTTGATTAACTGTGACAATCAAGCAACGATATACAATGTGTCTAATAAGACATATAATGGAAAGTCTAGACATGGGAGTCTAAGACATCAAATGGTGAGACAGTTACTCAAAAGAGGAGCTATAACTATTGACTATATAGAAACGAAGAAAAAATTGGTTGAACCACTTACAAAGAATCTTCCAATGGCAATGGTTTCTATGAAGTCACAAGAAATGGGACTAAGGTCTTGAATGAAGGTTGTTTATCCTTAACAGAAACCCAACTTATGTCTTGAAAAGGATAAACAAAGTTCAGTGGGTACCAACAAGTTAAGAGAATGATTATGGACCACTAAATCGATAAACCCATAATATTTAGTGTTGGATTTTCAAAGAACAAAGGATGGATATATATCCTTAATAATCTAGAAATCTTAAAAGGCGTATTGCAGAAACACTTAAGAGACTTACCTATATGAGTATGGAAATCAGGTTGTTTCCTATGAAAGTAAGACCGCTTTCTAAGTAGACTCATGAACCAGGATTTAAGCACATGGTCATTAACGTGCTAAGCAATACAGAACACTTTACCTAAGGAAATCAACATGTGTGATTGTTCCGGTTTTATCATTAAGGATACTTGGTTCAAGATTCGTTCACCATAGAATCTCCATAAGGCTTTGAATGGTTTACACTAAGTAAAGGTTCAAATCCAAAAGATACCTTTTATTTATGTGTTGGTTTTCACGATGATGCAAAACTTGATCTTAGAACTACATTGGCTTGATCCCACTTGGGTATGTAGGAAGTCACTCTAGTGATTCAGTCGTCCTATTTATTTATTTTGAAAATTAAGGGAGATTGTTGTAAAATTTTCAAATATTATTTTGGGGCTTTGGGTTTTGATTTGGAAGAGAAGAATTAAAGAGAGAAGAAGAAATCATAGTCCCACATGCTAGAAAATCAAGGATTATATTTGTATAAATATAGCTTTCTCATGTGGATGTTGGGGCCTAGGGGATCCCACATGTTTGCTTTGTTGTGAGCAGAGAAGTCATGCAACACCACATGCGGGCCCCCGTCGTCCGTCGGTCCGACCGAACAGGGCCGAGTCGGGTCGGGTATAGGTTTCGTGTTCGGATCCGAACATATTTTTGGATAATGTGAACAGTAACGGGCCAAATTTCAGCCCGTTAAGGACCCAGAACCGAGATTTCTTGATTTGAATAAAGGCAGGAATTTTGTAACGTTTTTCTATATGTGACGCGACGTTTAAATATTGAATGGATATAGCCGTTTGTAACAGTTGTGAACCGTTGCAAACGGTTGTGACGCTTCGCGAATAGGCACTTCTCTACCACTATAAATAGTGACGCCCAGGAAACGTCAGAAAACGTAACAAACAATTCTCATTCTTCTTTTTCTTCACAGAGCAGTTTTGCAATGCCAGAAAGTGTTACAAAACACTGAGCCACCATTTCTCTGTTTTGGGACGCCTCCAAAGTGTTGCAAACTTAGAAAACGTCGCAGAATTGCTCTCTTCTTCCTCTTTGTTCTATTATATACAAATTGCATCATCAGAAACCATTACTAAAATGTTCTTGGTCAGATCAAAGCCGTACAAAATTTGAATCCGATTACGCTCTTACAAGGCTTCATTGAATCCTGAAAGTCGATTGTTCGATACCCCGTTTGTACCTGGTGGGTTGAACTATTGTCTAAAAGAATCTATTCCATAGATCCTTGAAGTCGGAAAGTACAGCATTATCTTCTTCGCAATCACCATCAAATTTGTCTCGAACCACAAAATCCCCAACAAATTTCAGACAATAGTCTTCAACCATGGAAGGTTCGAGCGCTCTACAAGTTATGAATCATCATCTAACTCGATTGGAGCGTTTTGATGGCGACAATTTCACTCTTTGGTAAGAGACCGTGAAATTTTTCCTCGCCACCGTCAAGTTGTTGAGTAGTTAATGCCCCGCTATTACCCCGCTACAACCTCGCTATATCTCATAGCGGATTTCTACCGCTACGATTTTTCCATATAGCCCAATATAGCCTTTCCACTTTAATCCCCGGTATTTTCGCTATATTCCGTTATTTCCGCTATTCCCGCTATATCTTTTTTAATAAAATGAATTGAAAAATTGCATTTATACATTATAAAATTATGAAACTACTTTATTTGATTTAATTTTTAATATATTTTCAGAAATCAAAATACTCTAATATTCTACCAAATTCAATTATGTTATATAACAGTTTTTCGTTTATTTAAAGTATATTCGCACATGTTTTTATTTAAAATTATTTATGTATTATTTATAATTCAATTGAATGATAATTTTTCATTTAATTACCATTTATATATTTGTAAAAACATTAAGTACGAGTTTTATATGCTATTTTAGAGACATCCGCTACATCCCGCTTTATCCTCGCTATATCCCTGCTATGACTTTTTGCACCTCCACCGCTTTGAATCTACCAAACGCATTAACTGCACAGAGTTGTTCTACATTTTGGAAGATGCCTTGGAAGAAATCCTGAAGGAAACTGATAAAGATGATGCTGCTCTAACGGCTATGCGTACAAAGCGTAAAGAGGACGATTTTCTATGTAGAGGCCGTATTCAGAATGCGCTATCTATCCCAGTATATAATGCTCATAGAACCTTGAAAATAGCAAAGGCACTCTGGACTACACTAGAGAATAAGTACCATATATCCAAGGAAAGTAATAAAAAGTTTCTTATTTCTAATTTTATGGATTTCAAAATGGTCACCAGTAAGTCCATAATTGGACATGTAAGCGAAATCTTACTGTTGGTGAATCAACTTAAAGATGCTGGAATTGATCTCCCTGAATCTTTTGTTGTTGGAGTTATAATTTCTAGACTTTCGCATAACTAGAATGATTATAAGAAAAAGATGAAGCATGCGGAAACGGATTATAATTTAGACGGTTTACAGTGTCATCTTCGTATTGAAGAAGACTCTCGCAAACGCGATCTAGATGATAATCCGCAAACTGAGTCTCATTCTAAGGAAAATAATGTTGAAATTACTAATAAGTTAAAGCCAAAGAATGAGACACGGTTTAAGAAGAAAACTCATTCCAAAACCAACAACAAAAAGAAAGGTGCTTGTTATTTTTGTAACAAGCTCGGCCACTATGCCCGAGACTTCCGTCTGCGGAAGAAACAACAAAAAGTGAATGTGGTCGAAGACTTGCTTGTGGCTGCAGCGCAAGAGGTGAACTCCGTTAGCGGCAATGATAATGATTGGTGGTTCGATACTGGAACAACCATTTACATTTTCAAAGATCGTAATCTGTTCAAAAGTTACGAAGAAAATAAAGGAGAAGCCGACGAAGTTACTGGAGCAAATAAGGTTCCAAGCAAAGTTCTGGAAAAAGGCACTATAGGACTTTCTTTCACCTTTGGAAAAGTTCTTACACCAGTCAATATATTTTATGTACCTGATATGTGTAAGAATTTGGTCTCTGGATACCTTCTTAACAAAGGAGGAATCAAAATGGTGTATGAGTCTGATAAGCTAGTGTTGTCTAAGAATTGTAGATTTATTGGACAGGGATACTCTTATAATGGTATGATTAAGTTGAATCTAATAAAGAAATCTTCTGTTTATATTATTGATTCTATTAATTTATTGCATGCTAGATTAGAACATGTTAATTATAATTCCATTAGAAATATGAATAAATTAGGATTAATTTCTTATTGTGATTTCGATACCATCTCTAAATGTGAAATATGTGTTCAAGCAAAAATACACTGAAAATCCTTTAAATCCGTAGAAAGGAAAACTGGTTTGCTTGATTTGGTATATAGTGACATGGGTGACTTAAAAAGTCATATCACCTATGGTGGTAACCAATAGTATATAACATTCGTTGATGATTATAATCTATATGCATATGTATATCTAATGAAAACTAAAGATGAGGCTTTTGATAAATTCAAAATTTACAAAGTAGAGGTTGAAACACGATTAGGAGTTAAAATTAAAATACTACATTCAGATCATGGTGGTGAATATTGCTCAAATGAATTCACCTTGTTTTGTAAACAACAAGGTATAATTCACCAATGTACTGCCCCATATACCCCACAACAAAATGGTGTTGCTGAAAGGAAGAATAGAACTTTAGTAGAAATGGTTAATGCCATGCTCATAAGTACTAATTTACCTTATAACCTATGGGGTGATGCTATGCTATCTGCATGTTATATTTTAAATAGAGTACCACTTAAAAATAATAATATTTCCCCTTATGAATTATGGTTTAATAGGAAACCTAACCAAACTAGACTTAAAGTTTGGGGTTGCTTAGCATATGTTAGAAAACCAGACCCTAAACGACCCAAGTTAGGAAATATAGTATTTAAACGTGTTTTCATAGGATATTCACTTAATAGTATAACTTATAGATTCCTTATTCTTGACACCCTAGAAGTTATAGAATCTGGAGATATAGAATTTTATGAAAATAAAACTGTTGACATCCCATTGAGATCATCTAGTTCAGAACCTCGTATGACTAATGATATCAATGACGATGATTATGCTCCTGCTCAAAACGGCAAGGAAGTATTAGTACCTTTTAATAGCACTGAACAACGGAGGAGTAAAAGAGCATGAATAGAGAATGACTATGGTCCTAACTTCATTACATATCTTGTAGAATACATTAAGGACGAAGTCCTTAATATGACTAAATATGTAATGAACGTCAATAACGATCCCAAAACTTATTCTGAGGCTATGAGTTCCATAGATTCCAATTTTTGGAAAGAAGCTATCAACGAAGAAATGAGTTCCATAATGTTAAACCAAACTTGGGTTTAAGCTGATTTACCTCCTGGTGCTAAACCTATAGGATGTAAATGGACATTCAAGAAAAAGTTGAATACAAACGGATCCATTGATAAGTTTAAAGCCAGATTAGTTGCTAAGGGATATAAGCAAAAACATGGAGTAGATTACTTTGATGCATATGCTCCAATTGCTCGCATATCTTCTTTACGCTGTTTAATTACACTTGCATCAATTCATAAATTAGTCATACATCAAATGGATGTAAAGAATGCTTTTCTAAATGGAGATTTAGAAGAAGAGACATATATGGAACAACATGAAGGTTTTGAAACCCCAGGCCAAGAAAAGAAATTTTACAAATTAGTGAAATCTCTTTATGGCCTTAAGCAAGCTCCCATGCAATGACATGAGAAATTTGATAAAGTTGCACTGTCATATGGATTCATTGTTAACGATGCTGATAAATGTATTTATAGCAAATCAGATAACAACAGTAGTGTTATAATATGTTTATACGTTGATGATATGCCAATATTTGGTTCCAATATATCCTGTGTAATGAAACTAAAAAATTTCTGTCTTCTAAATTCGATATGAAAGATCTATGAGAGGCTGATGTAATTTTGGGAATTAAAATTGTTAGGAAAGAGGGGGAGTTATTACTAACTCAATCTCATTACATAGAGAAATTCCTACAAAAGTATGGTCATTACGACGACAAACCAGCACCAAATCCTTTAGATCCTAGTATTAAATTAGAAAAGAACACTGGATATACTATCTCTCAACCAGAGTATCCAGTTTTATTGGGAGTCTTATGTATGCTATGCATTGCACTAGACCAGACATCGCACATGCTATAAGTCTATTGTGTTGATTTACGAGTAATCCAGGTTTCAAACATTGGAAAGCTATTTCCAGAGTTTTAGCTTATTTGAAAGGAACCATTGAATAAGGTTTATCTTATAAAGGATATCCTGATGTGATAGAAGGATATAGTGTTGCGACCTGGAACAATGTAGAATCCAAATCGAAGTCTACGATTGGATGGATCTTTACATTAGGTGGTGCTGCCGTGTCTTGGGCTTTCAAGAAGCAGACCTGTATTTCTGACTCAACAATGTTGTCAGAATTGATTGTATTAGCAGATGCATGTAAAGAAGTCGAATGGCTTACGAATTTATTAATGGAAATCCCTCTATGGAAGAAGCCATCTCCAGCAGTCTTGATTAACTGTGACAATCAAGCTACGATATACAATGTGTCTAATAAGACATATAATGGAAAGTCTAGACATGTGAGTCTAAGACATCAAATGGTGAGACAGTTACTCAAAAAAGGAGTTATAACTGTTGACTACATAGAAATGAAGAAAAACTTGGCTGACCCACTTACAAAGCGTCTTCTGAAGGCAATGCATTCTATAAAGTCACAAGAAATGGGACTAAGGTCTATGAATGAAAGTTGATCATCCTTAACAGAAACCCAACTTATGTCTTGAAAAGGATAGACAAAGTTCAATGGGTACCAATAAGTTAAGAGAATGATTATGGAACACTAAATCGATAAACCCGTAATATTTAGTGTTGGATTCTGCAAGAACAAAGGATGGATATATACTTAATAAGTCTAGAAACCTTAAAAGGTGTATCACAGAAACACCTTAAGAGACATACCTATGTGAGTATGGAAATCAGGCTGTTTCCTATGAAAGTAAGATCGCTTTCTAAGTAGACTGATGAACCAGGATTTAAGCACATGGCCATTAACGTGCTGAGTAATACAGAACACTTTACAAAAGGAAATCAACATGTGTGATTGTTTCAGTTTTATCATTAGGTATACTTGGTTCAAGATTCGTTCACCATAGAATCTCAATAAGGCTTTGAATGGCTTACACTAAGTAAAAGTTCAAATCCAAAAGATACCTTTTATTTACGTTTTGGTTTTCACGATGATGCATAACTTGATCTTAGAACTACATAGGCTTGATCCCACTTGGGTATGTAGGAAGTCACTCTAGTGATTCAGTCGTCCTATTAATTTATTTTGAAAATTGGGAGAGATTGTTGTAAAATTTTCAAATATTGTTTTGGGGATTTGGGTTTTGATTTGGAAGAGAAGAAGTAAAGAGGGAAGAAGAAATCGTAGTCCGACATGCTAGAAAATCAAGGACTATATTTGTATAAATATAGCTTTTTCATATGGATGTTGGGGTCTAGTGGCTGCTACATGTTTGCTTTGTTGTGAGGAGAGAAGTCATGCAACACTACACGCGTGCCGCCGCCGTCCGTCCGACCGAACCTGGCCGGGTCAGGTACGGTTTTCGGGTTCGGATCCGAAAATATTTTTGGATCATATGTGAACAGTAACGGGCCAAATTTCAGCCCGTTAAGGACCCAGAATCGAGATTTCTGAATTTGAATAAAGGCGGGAATATTATAATGTTTTTTTGAATGTTGCAAAATATGAATAGACGCGACGATTGAATATTGAATGGATATAGCCGTTCGTAACAGCTGTGAACCATTGCAAACGGTTGTGATGCTTCAGAATAGGCACCTCTATACCACCGTAAATAGTGACGCCTAGAAAACATTACAAACGATTCTCATTCTTCTTCTTCTTCATAGAGCAGTTTTGGGACGCCAGAAAGTGTTACAAAACACTGCGCCACCATTGCTCTTTTTTGTTACGCCTCCAAAGTATTGCAAACTCAGAAAACATCGCAGAATTTCTCTCTTCTTCCTCTTCATTCTATTCTATACAAATTGCATCATCAGAAACCGTTACTAAAGTGTTCTTGGTCGGATCAAAGCCATACAAACTTTGAATCCGATTACGCTGTTATAGGGCTTCATTGAATCCTGAAAGTCTATAGTTCGATAACCCGTTTGTACCTGGTGGGTTGAATTATTGTCTAAAAGAATCTATTCCATTGATCCTTGAAATCGGAAAGTACAACATTATCTTTTTCGCAATCGTCAACAAATTGTCTCGAACCACAAAATCCCCAACACTCTACTGCTAATAAAGAAAATTCGTTGAACTAGTTTACTTGGTGTTTTTTTTTTGAAATCCAAAAATGCTATTGCTTTTCGCTTACAATAATACAAACAGTCTGTGTGCGAAGTACGGGCCCATACTAGTATACATAAGGTCAGGTCTAAAGGCGAATAGGAGCACTAGGTTCAATATGTATCAGCCATACAGGTCCAGACATGGGGTACCAATACAAAAAGAAGCACAAGATTCAATTGCAAAAGCAATGTATAAGGCAAGAACGGCTGAAAATATCATGGCCGCAAATAGATGAACATCACGATGAAGCAACTGGTACAATGACCACAAACGTGATCATATATATATATATATATATATATATATATATATATATATATAACAGATGGACTGCATTTTCATTTGCAAATGCAGTAAACAAGAACAGAGAAATCAAAACCATAATAACCAAGAGCAAGGCAGGATACACTTAATGCACTCGAGAAAAAATATGCATATACATGTATGTATGTATGTATGTATACATATATATACATATACATATAGATATATATACATATACATATACATATACGTGTACATATACATGAACATATATATGTGTACATAGCAGATTCAATGCTCCCAGATACCAGGACCAACATGCACAAATCAACTCAATAAGGGTGATGTAACAATGACATTAAATGAAAACTAAAGCAACAAACATGCAAGCTAAACAGACATAGGGATGCAAACAACAGCTATGAACAAAATCAAGGCAACCAGACATGAAATAACAAGAGTGAAACCATAAAACAATAATCCCGTGAACAATTAAGCATGGATATCAAAGCATAGTAACATAGTCTCGAGTATACCAGTTCATTAGAAAACCAATATCAAAATCAAGTGTCAAAATTAGTCAAGATATATTCAGAGATTATCATGTGTGTGTCTACACGCACGAGCGTTACGACACGTGCTTCGCACATGAAGATGGTACGCACTTCACGCATGAATTTTTTTAACAAAGTGAATATGTTTAACTCGTTTGGAAAAATATGATTTGCATAAATATTTAACCATTTTTTGCGTTGAAATGATATGCAGTTATTTTTAATTGTTCTTTCTAAATTGCAACATCTGTTTTTTTGTTAGTTTGAATTTTCAGTTTTATTGTTAATTAATAAAGAATGAATTTAATTTTTTATTAGTTTGAATTTTTATTTCTATTATTGATTAATGAAGAACGACTTTGAAAAGAAAATTTATTTGTTAGATCCTATTTTTAAGTGATATTGAGATTTCAATAATATATGTAGACAAGCGTTTTAAATTGGTAAAGAAAACTTATCTGTTGGAAACTATTTTTAAGTGATATTAATATTTATAAAAGGGTATTTTAGGTAGTTCACGTTGATATCAAAAAAGTGTGACACCAAAGTTATTGCAACTATTAATAATATATATATATATATATATATATCAACATATATACCATGGAAAAGAAAAAATCAGAAAACATCATAAGCGTTTAAACATAAATCAAAATCCATCATTAAGAATGCACAACCAAGTCAAAACGAAGATATAGGAAATCAATCCCTATATAAAGCCAACATTAAATTATATAATTTCTTTAGATCCTTCATTTTTTTTTCCAAATTTGATTTCATACAATTCCAAACACAATTAGAATGTAAATTTTTCTTCAAATAACATTAAATCATCCCATCAATATTTCAAAATACTAACCCAAAATTCTAACTCAACATATTTTCTATTTAAAATATTCCACATTATTTTGTCTAGACTCAACATTTCTTTACTCTCATTATATCGTATCTCGATATTTATAAAGTGACTTATTCATACATATTATTTTATTAATTACTTCAAATTAAAACATCCAACTTATATATATTTATTAATAAATTCATATTATTCCACAATTCCAAAATACAACCCTTTAAATTAAATAAAAATTTCATATCTTAAATTTCAAAATCCATAACATTTTACATTTCAGAGTTTTATCAAAATAGCATCAAACACACACACATCCATATTTACAATTTCCCTTTACAAATAAATTTCTTATCAAGTTAATTAATATAATCTCTTTGTTTCAAGACCGAGGCAATTACAAATTTCAAACAACACTTTTCAAAATATTTTACTCGTATATATTTTATTTTTCCTCCACTCAAAACATTCAATTCTCACTCAAAATAATTTAAATTTTCACAAATTATTTATATCTTACCCTAAACATTGTGTCCACATGTTTTGTCTAAGTATTTAAGTACTTCTATCAAATACGTACGCATCCGCATCAACCAAAATTCTTAACACACTCAACAGACAAGTTAACACCAGTTTATTTTCAGAACTTATATAAGTATTATCTCCATCAATTAACAATATACCAGCTCCAATAAAAAAATGTTCATTCATTATTTTTAAGTCTTCATTAATACACATTTATAACTCATATCTTCCGAAGGATTTTTGATTTAAACATTCTCTTAACTTCCCGAACCATTTAATAATAAGAAAAATCAATATTTGCATAAATTATAAATCTATTCAAAATATTTGTGTCGATCTACCTTGTATGAGCATTTAAGAATCCCTATCGATAACGTTGATCAAACGTATCGATCAGAGTTCTTAATTCATTTTATGGACAAACTAACACCAAAATCAAATATTTCTATTCGTTTTATAAAATCAAATTTATTGTTTTTATTACTCATATACTTGTTTGAATATAATATTTATATTCCAATCTTCCATGTGAATATTTCCACTATATACCAAAAAACAATCTTGTATACAGTTGCTATTTAAGCAAATAATTTAGTAACACAATAAAGTTGTAAAACAAGCCATATTAACAGGGTAAGAAATAATATATATATATATATATATATATATATATAATGGAAAAATAACAAATACGTTCTCAGAGGATTACCCCAGTAATCATCGTATACTCCTAATATGACTTAAGTATAAATAAAAATCTACCACACACCCATTGGGATAGAGAATCTAAGTCTCATCTAAGATCAAGACAAGCTGATTTGATACCATTTTGTAACACCCCATCGCAAGACCCATATTATCTAAGAGTATCACTAAGTAATACTATCGGGTAATACAGAGAATAAGGCTATATGGGGTACACACGTGTATATTCTTTTGGACTAACACGGGTACATATTAAAACATTAAGTAAATATCTCCCAAATACATACACATTATCGGTACAAAACAATAAACATGTGTGCCTTCAGGACAGAACAATACATAATATACAATTACAGTAGAGAACATAGAGTCAGTCGTAGCGTTAATATATAATACATAAGATACAATAATGTATAATGTTATAAGAATACAATACAACTCAATGTCAATTATATATATATATATACATACATAATATGAATCAAATTCTTTTAAAGATTATACAACATCCTAACATATCTCATCTAAGACCACTAAAACAAATGCTGATCAAGTCGTTCATGTACCTGAAATATCTCGAACTGACCCGATCATACAATACACGGATCATATATCTGAATCAAGGGAGAATAATATACAATATTTTTAATATCAACAAATATGTAATATATAGGCATGTTATAAACGTATCCAGTAAAAAAATATCACAGACTGTCTTAAATAGATCATATGACATCAAATATCACAAAACCATACATAAAGACGTCATCATCCATATAATAAAACACATCAAAGCAAAATAATTAAATCAATATCGAATGGTTGAATCATACATATCCAGATCATCATCAAATCTAGAAACCATCAACAATGAGATATCCTTAAGTAACATCTAACAATGACGAGGCAATACCCACAGTATTTCTCAATCTGATATTATAGATATCATTATAAAATCAATAAAGAAGATTTGTGGTGGCTCAAAATAAAATCATATATCTCGATCCATGGTCCTTGGAGAGATTAAACTCTCGATTGAACGACCGTAATAGGTACAGATAGCAAATCAATAATAAATAGGTTGCCTACCTCAAAAGGATATGAGGTTGATCATACTCTGGATACAGTCTCAGGTATGATCTGATCTATATATAACCTATGTTTATCTATTACCTATATACATATCCATATATGTACATATATCGAAACTAGACGGGAGACAGACAGCACGTCTGCTTGCCCTAGGAGCCACACATGGTTCATATGACACGATTCCTATAGTCATTGGTTACCATTACCTTTCCTTTCTCGATATCATGACAATGATCCACCATTGGGTCGACAATGCATAACCTCTTTGGCTACGACTGCCGACATGTGCCTCTACGATAACTGACTACTTACCGATGCGACATAAGAAGCAACCGATATCAATCTCCTAATGCGCATCAAATATCATAGCAATAATAATAGAGTCACGAATATGGGGTGCGACCCCACGATCAGGCCACCAGAGTGGATACTAGTCAATATGGTTCACTCTTGAAATATAATGGAAGTTGGACAAAGGTAGACTGAGATATATTGTACACAAACTATGTGGCTAACAAGTAGCCTACATACTTGCTTATCTAGCGAGTCACACACAACATACACAACGTACCCCCATATGAGTGTCATCCACGAACAAAAAATAACTGAATAAATAACACAACGACATCACATACCACCTTTTGTTACCAGTTCATTTATTCAGTGCTCATACATCACATTAGCTCCTTCTACACTATATATAACGAGTCCAAAGAATAACCGAAAAAGTATTGCCAAAAGTCTCATACCAGATGGTATCCTAAGCCATTTATTCAGATTTCTCATTATATATACCAAATAATCAAACAAAAGGATGTCATCACCATACCATATTGAAATCATCAACCAAATCGAATTCAACGGTGAATTGCTCATAAGATAGAAATCTGAATATAATATAAGAAATCAAAAGGTATGGAAATCATACTAAAATCTCAATTTTACTTCAAAGATTGAAATAATACAAAATTTCATTAACATATTTCTTTCAAATATTATAACTACTATTTAAATGTATTTATATCCGACAATTAAAGATTGATTTCTAAGCCAAATATATAAATATATAAAAAAGAGTCATAACATAATTTTATATAATTAATTGTTATTTAATAATATATATATATATATATATATATAAACTTAAAAATATATTTTATAAGTTTCAAATCAAAAATATAATTCATAACATAAAAAAAATCATAATTTTGCAATTGCAAGATATTCATATAAGAAAATTCTTATATTATAATATCGACTTTCATTTTAATAATTCTTATAAAAATCTCTTGATCAATATCTTACTTTTCCAAGTATAAATTTATCGACAATAATACGTGATGTTTTCCTTTTTAAATAATCAATTAAAAGTCATATTTACAATAAACAATTCAATTAATCAAATCAATCAATAATTTATTTTTCGAAACAAATTCAATCACTAATCCAAATTAATTCAATTAGAAATGCGCTCACTAACATTATGCATATATATATATATATGTATGTATGTATGTTAACAACTATCAAGGAATATATATACTAACAGCAATTCAACAAAGTTAGATATAGTTGTGGGTTGTAATTATCTCATCGTACGATGAAAGCAAATCCGAACCGATGCTAACGACAATCACAATCTTCATTGCAGACTTGCAGTCGACATCTAGTCATCATCGCTTCATCCTAAAAACGAGTCCTCCCTCGTCGACGATAGGAACTTCAAACCACGAAGACATCATCGTCTCGCTCGCCTAATGCTTTTGGGCCTTCAAATCACATGCCCTAGATCGCATCTGAACGCCACGAAGAGTGATATAGAGAAATGCCATATTTGAATTTTTGGATAGTATAAATTTCGTATATGATTTAACTTAACTTTTAGAGATGAGAATAATTTTGATTATCGATATTTTCAAGCTCAAGAGAATGAATCCCCCTCCCTTCTCTTGAAAATGTACGATGTCAAATAGAAGGAAATGAAACGTTTGGGCTTGGATGGGTTTTAAACCAATTTGGGCTTCTTAGCTATAAAATTTGGCTATGAGGAAGATGATTTATTCTTAAGTTAAATTCAATTTAATCAAAATAAACAGAACTCCAAACTATTATTTATTTCGCCTTTTACAATTTTATAAAATATTATTTTCCATATTTATCATTTATTTAAATTTAAATATCACAATTTCGCAATCTGAATCCTTTAAAGAAACAATAACCAAACCAATAATCAAATAAACCATTAAATTCCAATTTAAGTAAATAAATTACTGCTATTAATATTAATTTATTATTGCTTTAAAATTTGGTTGTTACGATCATGCAATGCAGATTTTTAAAATTGTGCAATAGTTCATTTTAAAATCTGAATATTGCCCGAAGTGCGTCATTGCTGACCGCCCCGACGTACTGCACATCTATGACCATGCATTAGAAATGCTTTGGAGTTCAAGAGGGAGTGAATTACATAGTTTAAGTTCTATCGATAAAGCAAGGTTCAACAAAAAGGCTGCAAATCAAAAATCCACCAAGGGTTGGATCGGCATCAGTCCAAACCCTTGGATGGGTTTCGACCTCTTCCTCCATCTTCTCCTCTACTCTGAAACACGGCCATCAACGCAAGTTTTATCCACGCTAATCCCATGATCTTCATCCTACCTAGATCAACTCAAATAGGGTTTCGGGTTTGAGGTTGAATTAAGTTTGGGCCTACAACGTGGGTCGGTGGAGTTGAGTTCGGGAAATCGAAGATGATGGTCGTTGGTGGTCGATGACAGGAGGAGTTCGATTAGGATGCCGAGAAATTTCAATGGCGAAGGCAAAGTTTTGGTTCGGCACAGGCAAAAATGAGGAAGATAATAAGGAGTGGGTAATATACCCAAAACATGTTTCTTGTGGCATGAAAATAAAAGACTTTTCAAAGCCTTGGATCGGTACCGAGTTTTGACATTTGAAAGAAAATGATGAAAGAATGATGACGGTGGTGATGACCTATCTAGGCCTATATAAGCCTGTTTATATGCTTAAGATCCAATAGGAATGTGCATGTATGTGCATATGCGTGTACATATTCAATATTCAGCGACAACAGTCAAAGAAAAGCAAAATCAAACCTGAAAAATTAGAAAAGAAACCAGTTCAAAATTATTAAGCTTGGAATGATACTTCACGATAGCACACTTCAAATTTATAGTACTAGACGCTGGTAAAGCATCGCGACGAATAATTAGAGACAACTCTTCACAAAAGCGATTCGAAAAAGGACAATGACCATTCAACGCATAGAGTACAATCCTTTACAACAATGCTGACGTGTCTCGATTCAAAGCACATCATGTTTGAAACAAGATATACTTTAGGGGGCAAGTGTTATTCGGCCTTTTGACTCGGCAATATCTGGGTAGACTGGACGAGTCAGACTTGAAAATTATCATGATAAGAAGCCTGGAGAGAAGCCTGAGAGTCCAGAAACCAAGTACAAATAGAGCTATGGGACAATGACTAAACTATCAAAAGAACAAAGGATCCAAAGTCCAATAGTGTGATAGACCTATACAGATCCAACTCATGGATCGGTACCGATCCAACATCTTTCATTCATTCTAGCTCGAACTCCTCCTATCCACTATTCTTGATACTAGAAGTCCACTATTCTTGATACTAGAAGTTTATTCCAAGTTACACTACAATGATTCTATGCAATCCACATTGATCTTTTCGATCGCTTGAAATCAGCAACTTAATTCTTCCACCTATCCATCAATTGGACTCAGAAACAAGCCAATAATGACGCAAACAAGTTTTCACGAAGCTAACCACGAATCGAGTTAGGACAAAGCATCCAGAGTGATCCATATAAAGATCATATGGATTGGTACTGATCCACGATTATTGATGAGGTGCCCACCCAGTTTTCTGGAGAATTGGTCTTAAGCGTAGTGAATGAGGTGGAGATCATGAGGCAAGACTTTAGGCTTCCTACAGCTATAAATAGAAGGGCAGAGGCTCATTTTAAGGATTTCTTTAGCTTTCTTACTATAATCTTTGTAATCGTCCACGGATCTATACCGATCCGTAAGAACTTGTAATTGCAAGTCAACAAGTGGACGTAGGCTAAGATTAGTTGAACCACCATAAAATGTTGTGTGTTCTTTTCTTGCTTATTTTAATTTACCTTTCTTAACTTTGTATTCTCCACTCAATCTCTTTGATGTTTTTGCCATTTTTTGGTTCAAACAAACACACACACATATATTATATTAAACCGTTCAAGATAAATTAAATTTACTATTGAATTTATTAAAATATTTAATAAATCTATTTTAATTAAATAAAATACCAATTTGATAAATAAATAAATAAAATTTGGAAAATGTTAATAATAAATTAGTTAAATGTTAATATATATATAACTATAAATGTTATAGTCAATATTCATTATAAAATTGTCTATGATGAATGAAAAAAAATTGAACTTTAAAGTAATTTAATTAATTAGTTAACTAAAATAAATAAATTAACTTAATAAATATGCTTTAATGAATAATATACATAAGGATATTATAAGTTAATTAAATTATAAAAAGGTAATGAATAGATTTTTTTAGAAACTTGATACTTTATTATATACATATGAAATGTTTATACAGCTTTACTTGTATAGCTTCAAAACAAGTGGAAGGGGAAAAAAAATGAAAATGCTTACCCCCTCAAAACGGGGAAATTAATATAAAGGAAAAAGATTTGTATATTTTTTGCCTCAAGGGCACGACCTCAATATTTTTACCACAAGTACAAACATTCTTCTAAAAATTATTTATAAGGACAAACATTTTTCAAATTATTCATAAGGACAACAAAACTGCTACCGAGCTAAAATATGATACCTAAAAACTGCTACCGATAACTACAAACTGATACCTAAAAACTGCTACCAATAACTAAAAACTGATACCTACAGGAAGTCCTTCAGGATAAAATATTGAAGGTCTGTCCTTGAGGCTAAAAAGCTGTGAAATTTTGTCCTTGACAATAATTTCCTGCCTCAAAATTCACTTGTACGGAAGAAATCCTATAGCTAACGGTATACAAAACACACAGAAAACCAACCAACTAAAAGTCTAAATAAAACCCCAAGCAAAAATGTAGGATACCCCTCCTCGAAAATCACACCAAGCACGTGTAATCCTACTGCATCTCCTCAGGAAACTCCCCACTTCTTAAAGCTGCTCCTCTGTTTCAAAAAGAAAAAACAATTAGAAAGTCAAGCATTTCCAATTCTTCGAGCTATGACACTTTGCTTAACTACTTTAGGCGTTGAATCTATCTACAAGCTATGAGTTGCTGTCAACTATAATCTGAGCTAAGAGATGGGACTCATTTAGCTGGGTGTGCTTTGATTTCATATAATTCTTCGCTGCTAGTTATCTACTGCTAGATTTAGACAATAAAATATAAATATCTTTCTTAATTAGTTCATTTCTGACTTGATAAGGCATATCTGGCTTATTGAACATACGATTACTCCTTTCACACATATATACCAGATAGCGGTGACCAAACATGCATCATTGATGTTGTTTTGTTGTTTATTTCCACCATTGTTGTTTGAAATTACATTTATAAGCTCCAGTAATTTGTCGTGTTGAAGGTGACTAATGTTAAACTGTTGCTTCATTCATGACCGTGTATTTTTTGAATAGGAACATTCAAAAAATAGGTGTTGTCTTGTTTCATTTGCATTAATTCACAGTGAACATGTAGTTGGGATGTTTCTACCATTATCTAACTCTGTCCAAAGTGTCAAGTCTATTCAATAATGCAAGATAAGTGCAAATGGACATGTTTGGGCACAAATGCGACTCCATACATGATGATACCATTGAAGATGGGCGGTTTATTTCTGACACTGCCCCAATCTGATTTATACAAAATTTACCGTTGCTAGTAGGGAGCCACCACCAGTAATCTACCTTGATATCTACATCTATATTGATATGCTCAATAGTATTATAGTGGCTTATGCTTCGCATTTGGAGCTCGCTTTCGCGCTATATTAGCCGTATACGCTTGCTAATAATAAATAAGGTACATATCTCGGATTAAATATCGTACTTTTACACTTCTTTCCCCTGCGGGATGCCTCATCACTTGATGAGATGTATATTTGTGATATATATACACTGTCATTTTTTTTCGGATCGAGCCACGCAAAGGAGGTTATGGCGAAATTTTTCGAAAATTTAAGGCGTTAGAATATTTTTGAGAAATTTGAAAATTTTGAAAAGTAAAACTAAGTATGATTTGAAAACTTAGTAAAGATTTTGTAAGAAGTTTAACTAATGTATTTTGGGAAAGTTAAACACTTAAGAGATTTGTAAAATCTAATTTGAACGGTTTGTTTTGAAAGGTTAATGGATTTTGTGAATTTTTCTTACTTGGTAATTTCGAGGACAAAATGCTTTTAAGGGGGAAAGTTTGTAACGACCCAGAATTTCTGTCAATTAAAATTCATATATTTAATTGATTTTTAATATTAACAAGTAAAATTTGTAAGTCGAATAAATTTTATTTCGAATATCTAGATTTAATTGGATAATTAAATCGATAATTTAATATTTGAAAATACAGAAATAATTGGAAATTGGGTTTAATATGATTAAAAAAATTGATTTGTAAAATTTTAATAAATCATATTGGAGTTAGAGTGATGTTATGGAACTTTTAAAATGGAATTTAAAGTTAATTTGTGAAAAATTGAATATTTTAATATTTAATCGACTAGCGAAAATAGTCATTTTTCAAACAGTCTCGGATTTCGACGAAACTAGTTTTATCGGATCCGTAATGTTATATTATTGTAAGATTTCAAATTTCGTGTCAATCGGATTTACGGTTTGTCCGGGGCAAGCCAAAACGCATAGAAATTAGTTTAATCGATTTAATTTAAATTTGATCGTTTATTTCCTAACTCTCACATATGATCAAATTAGCCTCCGAAACCTATTCCGTTGTGTCCAGAACGTGGGTTAAACTCTAGAAATGTCGGTCAGCACGCGAGATTTGGAGTTCGAAAAATTGGAGTGAATAGTGTTTTTCGTTCGATTATCTATAAAAGCACCCCCCTATCTTCACTTTGAAACAAACTCAAAACCCTAGGGTTTCAAATGCCCTAGGCGCCAGTTAAATATTTAATGTCCATAAACACGAAATCTTTCTCCCTCAATATCTCATGATTCGTTCACCATTAGACTTCGGCATCTGAACGAAAGTTGTAGAGCGTCTCGAGCTCGATAGATCCGTACGGTGGAGTTGTTTATCGTCGGCCATAGACGGAGTTACGTGCTCGCATTCATCCTGTGTTCGTGCACGGAAATCGAGGCAAGGGGGAGGCCAAGCTGGCTATTGTTGACACCGAGGGTGGAGTTCATCGTGGTCTTCGATGTGGCATCGTCTGATCGTCGGCTAGATGATCAATGGAGTCGCGAAAATTAGCTGATTAAAGACGGTTATGGGTTAATTTGTCTCAGCTGATAACGATGAGGACGAAGCATCAATCGGCGGCCGAGATTATAGGGCTTGGAAACGAACGGTGATGATTAGATCTGGGTTTAAAAATAATAAAGAAAGTGTAAATTAATTTTATTTAAAATTCGTATAAACTTTAAACTATTGTATCTCTTTCATACGAGGTCGGAAAATTACGGAACGAATAGCGTTGGCTTCGTTTTGTCGATCACTACGCAATGAAACTGGATTGGAGTCGTTTGGAGCTAGTGAGAATTTCGGGTGAAATTAAACGCTTGTTTAATTTTATTCGAAATAAAACGTTGGAAGTGTATTGGAAACGAGGTGAGAACTTCTCACTCAATCGAATTAGTTTCGATTTAAATTTTAAATAGTTAGATTTAAAATTTCTTGATTGTGCTGATTATCATGCTTGGATGATAAATTGCTATCTATTGTTTTGAAATAGACCCTATACGCCGTATATTAAGCGGAGGTTATTTATTGAAAACATATACCACGAATATTTCATCGCAAAGTGAAACTGTTATTATTTATGTAGTTGGAGTTGATTTCCCGCATTATATAGCAGATGAGACACTATTGCGCCGCATAATAGCGGATAATATTTTATAAATCCCATATACCGCGATATTTCACCTTGAATTGGAATTGGTATTGTGCTAACATCTGTGGATGCAGAGAAACAGGTTGGAGGGTCTAACTAGATTCCTCAAATGATTGAATTTGTTTCAATGTTGTGTGTTAATCTATTTGTAATCTTTGTGATTGAAATCGTTAAATGCTAAAATTTAGCCGAATATATTTTTGGTATCGTTAGATGCTGAAAATAAATAAAATTGGATTTTTGAAAATTTAAGTTGAAAATTCATAATAAAATTTATTTTTGGAATTGATTCATTTTAAATAAATAAACGTTATAATTTTTATGTTATAAAAATTATGATTTTTGTGAAACATAACCGAAATGTGATTTTTGAAATAAGTAGTTGATTAATTTATAAAATGGTTAAAATTGAGATTTTTGAATTAAATTCATATATTTAATTGATTTTTAATATTAACAAGTAAAATTTGTAAGTCGAATAAATTTTATTTCGAATATCTAGATTTAATTGGATAATTAAATCGATAATTTAATATTTGAAAATACAGAAATAATTGGAAATTGGGTTTAATATGATTAAAAAAATTGATTTGTAAAATTTTAATATATCATATTGGAGTTAGAGTGATGTTATGGAAATTTTAAAATGGAATTTAAAGTTAATTTGTGAAAAAGGGAATATTTTAATATTTAATCGACTAGCGAAAATAGTCATTTTTCAAATAGTCTCAGATTTCAACGAAACCAGTTTCATTGGATCCATAATATTATATTATTGTAAGATTTCAAATTTCGTGTCAATCGGATTTACGGTTTGTCCGGGGCAAGCCAAAACACATAGAAATTAGTTTAATCGATTTAATTTAAATTTGTTCGTTTATTTCCGTAACTCTCACATATGATCAAATTAGCCTCCGAAACCTATTCCGTTGTGTCCAGAACGCGGGTTAAACCCTAGAAACGCCGATCACCGCGTGAGATTTGGAGTTCGAAAATTTGGAGTGAATAGTGTTTTTCGTTCGATTATCTATAAAAGCACCCCCTATCTTCACTTTGCAACAAACTCAAAACCCTAGGGTTTCAAATGCCCTAGCCGCCAGTTAAATATTTAATGGCCATAAACACGAAATCTTTCTCCCTTGGTATCTCATGATCCGTTCACCATTAGACTTTGGCATCTGAACGAAAGTTGTAGAGCGTCTCGAGCTTGATAGATCCGTACACTGGAATTGGTTATCGTCGACCATAGACGGAGTTACGTGCTCGCGTTCATCCCGTGTTCGTGCACGGAAATCGAGACAAGGGGGAGGCCGAGATGGCTATTGTTCAAACCGAGGGTGGAGTTCGTCGTGGTCTTCGATGTGGCATCGTCTGATCGTCGGCCAGATGATCAATGGAGTCGAGAAAATTAGTTGATTAAAGACGGTTATGGGTTAATTTGTCTCGGCTGATGACGATGGGGAAGAATCATCAGTCGGCGGCCGAGATTCTAGGGCTTGGAAATGAACGGTGATGATTAGAACTGGGTTTAAAAATAATAAAGAAAATGTAAATTAATTTTATTTAAAATTCGTATAAAATTTAAACTATTGTATCTCTTTCATACGAGTTCGGAAAATTACGAAACGAATTGCGTTGGCTTCGTTTTGTCGAGCACTACACAATGAAACTGGATTGGAGTCGTTTGGAGCTAGTGAGTATTTCGGGTAAAATTAAATGCTTGTTTAATTTTATTCGAAATAAAATGTTGGAACTGTATTGGAAACGAGGTGAGAACTTCTCACTCAATCGAATTTGTTTCGATTTAAATTTTAAATAGTTAAATTTAAAATTGCTTGATTGTGCTGATTTGCATGCTTGGATGACAAATTGCTATCTATTGTTTTGAAATAGACCCTATACGCCGTATATTAAGCGGAGGTTATTTACTAAAAACATATACCACGAATATTTCACCGCAAAGTGAAACTGGTATTATTTATGTACTTGGAGTTGTTTTCCCGCATTATATAGCGGATGAGACCCTATTGCGCCGCATAATAGCGGATAATATTTTATAAATCCCATATACCGCGATATTTCACCTCGAAGTGGAATTGGTATTGTGCTAACATCTGTGGATGCAGGGAAACAAGTTGGAGGGATCCAAACGGATTTCTCAAATGATTGAATTTGTTTCAATGTTGTGTGTTGATCTATTTATAATCTTTGTGATTATATTTGTGATTGAAATCGTTAAAGGCTAAAATTTAGCCGAATATATTTTTGGTATCGTTAGATGCCGAAAATAAATAAAACTGGATTTTTGAAAATATAAGTTGAGAATTCATTATAAAATTTAATTTTGGAATTGATTCATTTTAAATAAATAAACATTATAATTTTTATGTTATAAAAATTATGATTTTTGTGAAATATAACCGAATGTGATTTTTGAAATAAGTAGTTGATTAATTTATAAAATGGTTAGAATTGGGATTTTTGAATTATTATAAATGATTTATATAAAAGATTTATAAAATTGATATTTATAAATTTAAAATATTGGAATTATAAAACGAGTTTTTATAAGTGTTAAAATGAAGTATGAATGGATTTCATAAGTGGATGAAATCTATAGATTTATAAATTGTGAATTTATAGAATGAATAGATTTTGTAAAATAAAAGATTTATAAGTAATTAACTTATAAATCGGATTTTGGCATTTAAATGAGATATAAATAGAATTTGTTAATTAAGGGATTTTATGAGTTGAAGTTTTTATAATATATATGTGTGTGTGTGTGTGAATTTATAAACGTTGTTTTATAAATCCAAACCAATTGAATTTGATAAATTGAATATAGAAATTATTAATGGAATTATATCCACGATTTTGGACAGTGGATAATCTTTTAATAAAATGTGTACGAATGTTGAATTTGGATAACGAAATATATTCACGATTTTGGACGGTGAATAATATATTAAAGAATTTTTTTGGGGAAGTGATATTTTAAATAGAATTTAAAATGATTTAAAAGGTGTTTTAAAATGTATTAACTATCGAAACCATAGATTTCAACATTCATTGTTGAAATAGACGTTTTCGAGAAATAAGGAAATAGTGGACTATAACACTGTTGTTATAGTAGATGATTTCCGAAAGGAAATGTTTTATATAGTATTGGGATTTATATATCTATTTTTAATTTCGAATCCCTATACTAATGATTTTGAGTTGTCGTAACGATGTTTTACACAACATTCATTTTGACTCAAATAAATGTGTTTAAGAGAATGTTTTCCTTAAAGAATAAATTATATACTTAATTATGATTTAAGTATATTGAATATTTTCCAAGTGCTGAAAATAAATAGGTTGGTGAATTACCTATTATTAAATAAGTATGGAAATGTTTTTTCAATATGAAGTGAATGTTTTGAGATTTTATCTTTTAAAGATAAATTGAAAATGAATATTAGAAATCGATTTGAAAATCGTATATTCATAGATATTTTGGAAATGTAAATTCACTATGGAATTTATAAAAGAAAGGGAAATTTGTTTAAAAATAAACATTGATTTATTTTTGAAGTGTGGATATAAATTTACGGATTTGGAACGTAAGTTTAAAATAAATCGGTAAGGATTTATTTGATTGATTCAAATGAACCATTTTAAATTTAAAACGGGTAAATATTTGGAAATGTTTCCGTTTAAGGAAATTGATTTGAAATTTGTTTTCAAAGATTGAAAGGTGAAAAATGATTTGAAATTTGTTTTCAAATGGTTGAAGTGTGGAAAATATATCTTGTAAAGATATTTTGAAAAATAAATAATTTGGGAAGATTATTTATAATCGGGTGATGTTGTGAATGTTGATTGATAGTTAAATAACCGACTATCAATATTGACCTTTAAATAGGTTTTGTTGTGAATTGGTTGAAATTGAATGCTACACTTATTTTTAAATTATTGCGCTCGTTATTCGGATTACTCATTCCGAATAGTGATACGACGTAATGGATAGCATTGATGACCGGTGTTGAAGACCGTGTATTTGTGAAAATGATAGGATGGCCTATCGATTGTCTCTGCATCGTTAGATACGGTAGGAGATTTCCTTTGTGATGGGAAATTCGATCGGGATTGTGAATACTCGGATTGCAAGGGCTTCTTTTGAAGTGCCTTTGGTTCTGTTCGAACCTGGAACAGACTTGTATGGTTACATGTCTGACATTACATTTTGAGATATAAAGCAGATTTCTTTCAAATACATTTCTATTGGTGCAGAGGATTTATTCTCTTAGCTTAACACCCTTCTATGAAATGTACTAGCTCAGAGGTTATGTAGTTAAAGGTTATCAGTGATGTATTCCCAATTTGGTAATGTGGCATGCTGAGTGTTGCTGTGTGATGATTATTTATTGATCATTTGTTGATCAAAGCATGGCTTTGTGCCTAGCTTTGTGGACGAGACTTCGTCAGACCTCACACCTCGGAAATGGTCGAAACAGGAATCGTGGCAGCAAGGTTATTTGGGGATAGCTTCCCCTGAGGGTATGTCCATTTTCTTCTGGATTATGAGTGGTATCATGGTATGGAGCCCAGATACTTACTTTGTGGTTGCTGCAAACTTATTACTTTGTGGTTGTTGGTTGAGAAGCACTTCGGATAAAGGTTGGTAACGACCGAGAAGTGGCATACTCGTGTCAGTTGTTACCTAGTCACAGTGGTAACCCGGCCTTATGTAGCAGAGATCCGATTAGGATCCAGGAACGTCGTTCCAGAGGCGTTCCATTTTACTTGGGAAGTTCCTTTTCCCGACCATTTGTTGGAAATCCAAACAAAAGAATACAAGCCTTGTACGGTTTTAGTTGTAGAACCTGCCATTTAATATGGTAGCTATAATAGGCATACTATAATGGTACCTATGCTGGCTAAGATTTATATTAGACTTTCGAAATGTTTTCTACACTATGCACTAATAATAATAAAAAATCAAATGATTCCTCATAGTAAGCATATTTGACTATCATAAGGAGAAATCTCCTTCAATTCTGCGTTTGCATTGTGTGTGTGGCGGGAGGCCTTATGGTAGTTTCATTTTCCAAAAGCATAGCGAAATTCTTTTTATTTTCTTTGTGAAAATAACTGTTTTAGTTCTCACACCAGTCCTATGACTGACTTGGAGTTTATTATTCCCTTCCTAAAATCTGGGTGCCCACCAATTTCCACAAGGGCAGTCTAGAGTTAGGTTATCAGGTTATTCTGGATTTAGGAGTGCTATGGAGCTTAAGTGGCGAGCTGGATGGCAAGACGTATTACTTGTATATGATATTATCTTTCCGTTGTAAATTCACTTGTAGGGACATGTTTGTATAACTATCCATTGTTTTGTTGTGCTGTATATTGTTGTTGTACACTCTGATGATGATGTGATGTAATGTAATAACTGATATAGTTCTTTGTTTTAAAGATTATTCATTTATCTATTAAATATTGTTCCGCTGCAACTATGAGATTCTGTTTTTGTTTCTATTATGTCTTCTTATTCTTCTACCTTTTTCTTCTTCTTAAACCCTCATGGTTCAATTTTCCAGCATTCGATTGCTCGGCAATTGATATAGTGGACATATTGATGTCGATTTTCGGAAGTCGAAGAATCGGGTCTTTACACTGCATCTCCCATGTTTTAGTCATTCCTAGTTGATGATGCTTAAGGCCGCATTTTACCTTTATATAGCACTTTGCACTTGGAATGCTAACACTGCACTCCAAGAAACAGTGCAATGCCAGCATTTATCCATACAAATTCATTCTAGGACCGAATGAAACCGAAGCCACTACGTCTACTACATCCATTTTGGAATCATCTTTAGGAATAGTAGAAAGCATCCCGTCCACATTAAAGAGCTCCGTCTTTAAATTCCATCATTTTTATGTTGTCTTCACTTCGAAAAGCTTGAGTTGGATCGAAGTGGTTTTCAGATAACACATCTAATCCCGGTCTCTTTGAAACAGCTATCGATAATTTTCGGTAAACTCAACCCTAGTTCTTTAGGAAATAAGAAGACAAAGATAAGAACAGAAGTCACCTCCTAACCGTTAGTGGATGGATTTCCTTAACATTTGCGCTAGGAAAACGAAACGAGATTATATGTATAGTATAACACCTCTGATGGTAGTTGACTAATATAATTCTCGTGTTTATCATATATATTTCCAAAGTTATAATTTTGGTCAAAATTTTATAGTTGTTATTTAACTATCAAATAGTCAAACAAATCATCCATAGATTTTAGTTCATAGGGAAAAGTAACACTTTTAAGCACAAAGCAACTCTGGGTCTCTTAAAATAATCTTTCTTTAATTTAAACCACTTTAAAAAATCACAAAGAAGATTTCTATTTTAAATCATACTTGAATTTGGATTAAAACAGAATCATTTTACATAGAGCTCATGTGATATCCCGGAAATTTTAGCAATATCAATTTAATAATCTGTATTTAAAATTAAATTGATTTGATAAAATTTTGTTAATAAAAATTAACTTGATTGGATAATCCAATTAAATAGATGTTTAATTGGTGAATTTTATCTTTTAAAAACTAATAAAATGTTTTCCTATTTATAATGTGTGTGTGTGTGTGTGTGTGTATTGTAAATGGATAAGATTTGATTTATAGTTTAATTAACAAATAAAATCTTGTTTTAAATTCTAATAATCATTTTGATAATTTGGAATTATGTATAGAAATTTAAAATACCATTTATATATTAAAACATTTAAATAAGTTAAATAAAATAAGTAATTTATAATTTATTTTATAATTATTTAAATTGGATAAATATGTTATTTTCAAATAATAATAAATGTATAAATATAAATATAGATAAGATTTTTAAAAGACAATGTTATTATTTTTAAAATTAAAATATGTTGATAAATTAGTTTTAAATGGAATTTTTAAAAATATGAATATCATTTGAATTTGAATCAATTTTAAATTCAAATGAATAAACATATATAAATCTTGTAAGTAAGTTTCCACTTTTATATAAATTGTTTCATTTCGTTTTCTTTTAAAAAGGAATGCATATACATTTACTAATGAAAATAACTTATATATAAATAAATACAAATAAAGAAAAAGGGTTTTTATTTACTTTTAAAATAAATAAGAATAATAAGTAAAATGTGTATAAAACAAATGTTAACATTTTAAGCAACTAATGAGAAAAGTGTAAACATATTAAGTTATCTAAACACATGGGTTAGTAAATGAACTATTGCAAAAGACAAGTGTTGAAGATTTTTAACAAGTGTCTTTTATTTTTATTTTTTTCTTTTAATTTGTAAAATAAATCAATTACACTTATATAAAAGCATGTTTTTTTTCAATCTCCTTCTTTCTAATCTTCAATTTTTTTCCTCTTCAAAGTAAGAAGATATGTTTTCAGCTGAAAACAAATCAATAAAAAATTCTCAAAACCCAAATCAATATCTTAAATCCATTACAAATCCCTCTTCAATTCAACCTATAATTCCTTTTCTCTGTAAAATCATTTTCAAAAGCAAAATGAAAACCTGCATGCAAATTTAATCATCAAATAAGTAGCCTGTGCATTTCTTTGAATCTGGGCATATAAAGAATAAATCTGAAGCATGTTTTGAATGGCCTGCAATTTTTTAAAAAAATTGGGTTTGGCCTCTGCAATCTGGAACTTGGACCTGCATGCAAGTTTTTAACAGCAAAATTCAAATTTCTTTAACCTGCATGCAAGTCTAAAACAATAGCATCACAAGTTTTATGAAAAGCAATGAAGATTTAGCATTTAAGTTAAAGCTTTTCCGAAAAATTAGTGCTCTGCTTCATCACAGTTTCCAGGTGAGTAACGTCACTATTTTAAATATATAAGTTTATAAAAATGGTTGCATGCTGATCTCTAAAATATAGTATGCTTGTGAATATATTTTTAAATCTCTGTGTGTGTATATATATATATATGGGTATGTTGGTATGTGCATGCACTGTATTTGGATTTTCTTGTCTCTGATTCTAGTTCCAGGACAGTTTCTAAAAAAAAATCCTCTTGCTCCAGTTAAATATTTAGTTAAGGCTTAGATTATGTAATAACTATGTTAATTATACCATAGTTTGGTTTAAAAACTTATTAAGTAAAAACAAAATGAGTGATTGACTCTGTAAAATTTGAAACATCAGAGTATGTTGAAAAAGTTAAAAACTCAAACTAAATAACTTATAAATTCAGTATTATAAACTGAAAACTTAAACAGAAAGATGATTTTTAAAACTAAGATCACATTGTTTAGTTTAGATTTGGGATTGCAGTATTCATTTGATCTGAAAATGGATTTGAGTCAATCTTTAGTGAACGAGTTGATCAGAAGGTTTGGGGTTCTTGGCGGAGGTAGTGTAGTGATCAGAGAGTGTGGCAAAAATGCCAGGAAGATGAACAGGGCTCGGTGGAGGCGATGGGAGGTTGGCGAAGTCTGTAAACCTAATTTTTAACTGGTCTAGGAATTTCGATCATCACGCAGTCAAGGGACGATCGAGTGCAACAATATTTGGGGAGAGGGTAGCTTTGGTGTTGAAAAAAAGGTGGACGGAGTTCCAACGCCTCCGGTGACCTGAGGAGCGAGGACGAGGAAGGTTTTTCGGTTTGGTGAAGGTTGCCTGTTGCTTCCAGATTCTGTTCGGGGTGTTCGAATTTTGATTTCGTGATGCTAGTGAGGTTTTCATGGTCGTGATGGGTTTCAGGGATGAACGTCGACTTGTTCGATGTATTGGTGGAGGCCGGAGATGGCCAGAGCCACCGTGCATATGCACAGTGGGGGGATGTATCAGGTGGAAGATTTGGGGGTTGCTGTGTTTTTACTCGAGATTTACTCGAGTAAGTTGAGTTTTTGCTCAAAGTGATTTAGGTTTTTGCTCGAAGTCAAACAGGGAAGACTCGGGTATTTAAATAGATTACAGGTTTATCAGGGAAACCTGTTTGTTTCTAAATTTAAACTGAAGCAAGCTTTTAAACCAGAATTTAAACTTAAATTCTGAGTATGGATTCAAAACTAAGTTTGAATCCCAGTTTAAAATGTAATTTAAATTTTATAAATTAAAATGTTTAAACAATTTTAAAAAGGGGTTTAAATAGTTTAAGTTTAAAGTAAAGCTTAAAAATAAAAGTAAAGCTTTAACTTAAGTTTAAATCTAGATTCAAATTCAGATTTGAATCATTGTTTAGAAATAAAGGGATTTTTTTTCACTTGAATTGTTTTAAAAAAAAACAACTTTGAATGTTTAAGTTAATTTGAATTAGGATTTCTATTTTAAATGAAATTGAGTTTAAATTTCCTTCAAACTTCTTTATCAAATTAGAAATTATTTAGTAGAAGTTTTAAAAAGGTTTTAAATTGTTTTTAAAACTTTGTTAAGGTTAAGTTTGGTTTACATTTTAAATTTTAAATTTAAAATGTAATTTGAAATCAAATTTTAAGTTAAGTTGTTTTAAATTACTTTGTTAATGATAATGTAATAGTTAATAAGAGATGTTTTATTTTTAAGTAAATCAAAGAATTTAATGATTTTTGAGTCATTAAATTAATAAGGTAATTTAAATAAGATAATTAATTTATTTATTTAATTAATTAAGAATTGGAATAAATTAATTAGGGTTAAGTTAAGTAAATAAGATTAATTAAATTTGTAATTAGTATTAATTAATTTAAGTTAATTACTTAAGAAAGGTAATTAAGGGAATTGTTGATAAGATAATGAAGGTCATTAACTTGGGATTATTTATTAATTAATTAATGTAATTAATTTTGATAATTAATTGGATTAATTAATTTAGATAATCAATTATGGTATTTGGATAAGTATGATTACTTTATGAAAGTAATTAAAGATATTAACTGCTAATTGTAATTAATTAATTAGATTAGTTTAAATTAATTCATTAAGTTTAATTAATTTAGAATAATCATTGAATGGGTTGATATGTAATCAATGAGGAATAATTACTTAGAGAAGTGATTAAGTTAAGTAAATTACTAGAGGTAATTAATTGAAGTATGGTATTTTGGGATTAATTACTTTGTGTAATTAATAATGAGGATAATTACTTTGTGAAAGAGATTAATAATTTACTTAGTGTAATTAATTTAAGCATTGATTGATTAAGTCTTTCGAAAATAATTAAGTGATGAAATTAACTAAGGGTAATTAATTACTAAAAAATGATATAATTAATTATTAAATATAATTAATTTAGGGGTAATCAATTTACTCAATGTAGTAATTAAGAATGGTTAATTACTGAAAGTTAATTAATCAAAGGTGATTAATAATTAAGGTTAATTACTTAATGTAATTAATTTAAATAAAGTAATTAATTTAAATTTAATTAAGGATCATTAATTAATATAATTAATGATGTAATTAGGATTAATTAATTAAGATTAATTAATCAATGATACGTGATTAAGGAAGTAATTAATTAATGTAATTAATTAAGCATCAATGTGATTAATTATAATTAGTTAATTAATGATGTAATTAAAGGTTAATTACTTTATATGGTTAAGAATAATTAATTTGAGAAATTAATTAAAGGATAATTACTTGAATGTAATTAAAAGGATAATTAATCAATGGTGATTAATTAAAGTAATTAATTTGAGAATAATTGATTAATTGATTTGCAATCAATTAAGGGTTAAGTAAGCAAGATTTAAAATGAGGAAGTAGTTAATTTAATTCATTTTAAATTAATTAAAGAATAAGTAATTAATTTAATTCACTTTAAATTAATTAGAAATAGAAGTAATTAATTTAATTCATTTTAAATTAATTATAGATGGTGATTATAAAAGCATTGCTTACGTATGGATGATATGGTTTAATTTGAATGATTTGAATATCAGATATGAGATAAATAATGATGTGTGATATGGATGCATTGGTTGCATTGTGATGATGATATGAGTTATCTATTGATGATGATATTGTTGATTATCTATTGTGATGATGTAAATTATCTATCTGTATGTATATAGATAATTAGATTGAATTGTTTTAAACTTAAAACAACTTGGACCTAAAAGACACGCTTTGGATTTCGATGAGACCAGGATCGGGTTTCCATATTTGGATATCCGAAAACCACATCGATCCAAATTAACGATAGGTCGTGAATCTCAAGTGAAAATGAAGATTCAGAGTGCAAGGATTATCGTCATTAACTCTGAGGGCGATTCCAAAATGAGTGTAACGAGATAATGCCTTCGGTTTCGTTCGAACCCGGAATGAACTTGTATGGATTGAATGCTTTCAGAACATCGTCAGGTGGACAATGAGCATTCTAAGAGATGTGTTCTCTAAAGGTAATCGTAGCCTCAAGCCTCATCAACCAGGAATGACTAAAACAAGGGAGGTGCAGCAAGGCTTCGTGGGTAGCCCCCACTTGAGAGTGAGATATACCCCTGTCTAGAAGTCCCTTTTATATTCGGCTATGTGGGGCAGTTGATTCACGACAACTGCCTGGCTTGTCTTGTTCGGAACTGTTCAGTAAGGAATGGTTCCAGCCTTGTGTTGCAGGGGAGTTAGGGTGGCTCCTCGGTACGGTGATCTAGGCCATGTACTGTGACGGGCAGTACCCCAGTAGCCCTGCCATTGATGGAATCCAAAATCCAATACGTGCCAACGGTTTTGATTGTATTACCCACTTTTGTGGCTAGTAGCTGGAATTTAATGAATGTAACAATTTCGGCTATTTCATATTTACTTGAAAACCCTAGACCTATTATAATATCACCGGATTTCCTATCAAATGTTTTGGTTAACGTAAGGTAAAAACTTTTCCATGTTTATGTGTGGGGAGTCTTACGTGATACCTTTCTTTTCATAGGTTTTCAAAAGTTAAGCAACTTTAACCGGTTACTCACACCAGACCCACGCCTGACCCGGAGTTTATTTTTGTTTTTCATAAGCTCTTGGGTACTCAAATTTTTACGAGTAGCCAAGGGATTCAGGTTAGCTTTAACGAATTATTGAGGAACAAATGGAGCAGGAGGTTTCTGCGTTATAGTTATCTAGCAGTCCGCTGTGTTTGGTATCTCGGAGTTGTTTGTGAATGTTGTGTTGAGTTGTATAACTAGACAAGTGTTTATAACTGTCTAGTATGTGTTGTATTATCTGTGTAACTCTGATAGTTG
The DNA here is from genome assembly GCA_030765085.1 of Allium cepa. Lineage (NCBI taxonomy): Eukaryota > Viridiplantae > Streptophyta > Magnoliopsida > Asparagales > Amaryllidaceae > Allium > Allium cepa. Next base: position 42,125,411 of record CM060946.1, read on the forward strand.
TTGTATACTATGTAATACTTATGTTATTAATATAATTTATTCGTTCCGCTGTTTAGATTCTGATGTGTTGTTTTCTTCTTTCTTCTCTTTCTTCTCTTCTTTCTCTTTCTATCCCTTTCTTTCTTATTAACGATGCGTCATTCTGTGGAGATGAATGGCGGGTCGTCACAAAGTGGTATCAGAGCATAGGTTGAGCGAATACCTAGGCTCTGTAGTGGTGTCTTTCTTGAGAGAGCGTATTTGTAGTTTTGAGATATATATATATATACATACATATATATATATATATATATATATATATATATATTTCTACCTATTTGTTGGGTTACCCGTTCAGGTTTTTCCAATATAGGTTATAAAGGTAGATAAGGTAGTAGTGTGTGAAACACGATTACTACCGTTGGTTGGAGTTTGAATATTTGAGGTTGGAAGTGTATCTGTCGAGACTGTAGACCTAATACTGTCTCGAGTGAGTTGTGCAGTGGTGTAGAGATTTCATTGATCTCTGAAGGAAACCTGTTAAGGTTCAGAGTCTATCTTTGAGAATGGATGGGTTGAGTTTGGATCTGTTGGTTGGCAGAAGTGTGTGATGGTATCTTGATACCTCAGGAAATAGTAACTGCGTGATGAAATGCAGTGAATATGGATGTCTCCGAAGATGTTTTCTTTGGAACAAGTTTTGGGAAGTGAGTCTGCTTCGGTGATGTGGTGGTTCAGCTAGTTGTTTGTGTTTGTCTTTGAGGTCTGAGTTTCTCGAAGAGCTTTAGATTAGGAGTCTTTGGCATCGGTGTCAGCAGTTTAGCTCGGAGTGTCTGTGTTGGCAGAAGGTCTTCTGGCTTAGTTTTTCTGAGGGGGAGTTCTGAAGCAGCAGAGTGGACCCAATACTTTATTGGATTGGATAATTAAGAGTAAGCTGTTCTGTTTGGTAAAGAGAGAACAGTTTTCTTTGGGAATTGGTCTGTGTTGATCGCAAAAGTGACTTGCGATTGTTTGAGTGATCTCTTGGGCTATCAGAGACTTTTCTGGATATCTTCTGAGAAGACAGAGGTTTGTCCGTATCGGGAGATTGAGTTTCTTATCGACCAGATTCCAGTAGTGCTACCGGTAGAGAAGCTAGTAGAAGGATGGTTTCTCGAGATAGAGTTTGGTGAAGCAGCTCAGGAATGATGGAACATCTGAGTTTTCTTTATGGATCTGTTGATCAACCATATTCTGGGATATGTTGTCCAGCTTATGCTCATGTTCTTCGTTAGCATTTTTATTTTTCTTCTTTTCCAGATCAGAGTTGTGCAGCGGAAGCAGTTTGGGAATGTTTCTGTGTTGTCTTTTCCGGAGAGAAGAAGTGAGTTTGTTCTTTTGAGGTTTGAAGAGTAGAGTTGTGTATTTGGTTTTGGATTGATCTTGAGGAAGTCATTGTGTTGGGATGTTTTTGGTTCTGTTTGTTTCTAGAGGCATCAGCGAAGGTTAAGCTGATCAATTTGGATGTAGGCAGCCCAGGATCGTTAAAAAGATTTTGTGGTTAGAGACGAAGGAAATTGGATTCCGGAGATTTTTTTTGGATCTCTTCTGTGTTTTGGTTGGATTGGTGTTTGGTTTTCAAGAGTTGAATTGCCAATTGGAAAATTGGATTTAATGAGTTTCACGTATCTCTGAGGGAGTACGCGTATGAGTTATTTATGGTTATGGAACCAGTTGTTCAGGAAGGTTTGGTTATTGAGTCAGACTCGTCTGTAGTCTGATATCTTGTCTAGTTCTGTAGATCTAGATGAGTTGAAGCTCTATAGCTTCGTAGTTTTGATTGTTTGGATTTTGTAGAGCGAGTATCCCGGTATATATATATATATATATATATATATATATATATATATATACATACATACATACTTGGGGAAACTCGTGGAAGTTATATCCAGAATTTTTCAAGATAATTAAATTTGTTTGATTAGATAAATTGGTTGCTATGGTTGTTAGCATATAATTGATATATGCTTGTGTTTAAAATTAAAATCTTTAATGAGATTATTAAATTACCTTTGCTTATAAATTTTGGGGACGAAATTCTTTTAAGGGGGGAGGAATGTGATATTCCGAAAATTTTAGCAATATCAATTTAATAATCTGTATTTAAATTAAATTGATTTGATAAAAAATTTTAATAAAAATTAACTTGATTGGATAATCCAATTAAATAGACGTTTAATTGGTGAATTTTATCTTTTAAAAACTAATAAAATGTTTTCCTATTTATAATGTATACATATACATATATATATATATATATATATATATATATATATATATACATATATATATATATATATATGTATATATATATATATATTGTAAATGGATAAGTTTTGATTTGTAGTTTAATTAACAAATAAAATCTTGTTTTAAATTCTAATAATCATTTTGATAATTTGGAGTTATGTATAGAAATTTAAAATACCATTTATATATAAAAACATTTAAATAAGTTAAATAAGATAAGTAATTTATAATTTCTTTTATAATTATTCAAATTGGATAAATATGTTATTTTCAAATAATAATAAATGTATAAATATAAATATAGATAAGATTTTTAAAAGACAATGTTATTATTTTTAAAATTAAAATATGTTGATAAATTAGTTTTAAATGGAATTTTTAAAAATATGAATAGCATTTGAATTTGAATTAATTTTTAATTCAAATGAATAAACATATATAAATCTTGTAAGTAAGTTTCCACTTTTATATAAATTGTTTCATTTCGTTTTCTTTTAAAAAGGAATGCATATACATTTACTTATGAAAAAAACTTATATATAAATAAATACAAATAAAGAAAAAGGGTTTTTATTTACTTTTAAAATAAATAAGAATAATAAGTAAAATGTGTATAAAACAAATGTTAACATTTTAAGCAACTAATGAGAAAAGTGTAAACATATTAAGTTATCTAAACACATGGGTTAGTAAATGAACTATTGCAAAAGACAAGTGTTGAAGATTTCTAACAAGTGTCTTTTATTTTTATTTTTTTCTTTTAATTTGTAAAATAAATCAATTACACTTATATAAAAGCATGTTTCTTTTCAATCTCCTTCTTTCTAATCTTCAATTTTTTTCCTCTTCAAAGTAAGAAGATATGTTTTCAGCTGAAAACAAATCAATAAAAAATTCTCAAAACCCAAATCAATATCTTAAATCCATTACAAATCCCTCTTCAATTCAACCTATAATTCCTTTCCTCTGTAAAATCATTTTCAAAAGCAAAATGAAAACCTGCATGCAAATTTAATCATCAAATAAGTAGCCTCTGCATTTCTTTGAATCTGGGCATATAAAGAATAAATCTGAAGCATGTTTTGAATGGCCTGCAATTTTTTTAAAAAAATTGGGTTTGGCCTCTGCAATCTGGAACTTGGACCTGCATGCAAGTTTTTAACAGCAAAATTCAAATTTCTTTAACCTGCATGCAAGTCTAAAACAATAGCATCACAAGTTTTATGAAAAGCAATGAAGATTTAGCATTTAAGTTAAAGCTTTTCCGAAAAATTAGTGCTCTTCTTCATCACAGTTTCCAGGTGAGTAACGTCACTATTTTAAATATATAAGTTTATAAAAATGGTTGCATGCTTATCTCTAAAATATAGTATGCTTGTGAATATACTTTTAAATCTCCGTGTGTATATATATATATGGATACGTTGGTATGTGCATGCACTGTATTTGGATTTTCTTATCTCTGATTCTAGTTCCAGGACAGTTTCTAAAAAAAATCCTCTTGCTCTAGTTAAATATTTAGTTAAGGCTTAGATTCTGTAATAACTATGTTAATTATACCATAGATTAGTTTAAAAACTCATTAAGTAAAAACAAAATGAGTGATTGACTATGTAAAATTTGAAACATCAGAGTATGTTGAAAAAGTTGGAAACTCAAACTAAATAACTTATAAATTCAGTATTATAAACTAAAAACTTAAACAAAAAGATGATTTTTAAAACTAAAATCACATTGTTTAGTTTAGATTTGGGATTGCAGTATTCATTTGATCTGAAAATGGATTTGTGTCAATCTTTAGTGAACGAGTTGATCAGAAGGTTTGAGGTTCTTTGTGGAGGTAGTGGAGTGATCAGAGAGTGTGGCAAAAATGCCAAGAAGATGAACAGGGCTCGGTGGAGGCGATGGGAGGTTGGCGAAGTCTGTAAACCTAATTTTTAACTGGACTAGGAATTTCGATCATCACGCAGTCAAGGGACGATCGAGTGCAACAATATTTGGGGAGATGGTAGCTTTGGTGTTAAAAATAAGGTGGACGGTGTTCCAACGCCTCCGGTGACCGGAGGAGCGAGGACGAGGAAGGTTTTTCGGTTTGGTGAAGGTTGCCTGTTGCTTCCAGATTCTGTTCGGGGTGTTCGAATTTTGATTTCGTGATGCTAGTGAGGTTTTAATTGTCGTGATGGGTTTCAGCGATGAACGTCGACTTGTTCGATGTATTGGTGGAGGCCGGAGATGGCCAGAGCCACCGTGCATATGCACGGTGGGGGGATGTATCAGGTGGAAGATTTGGGGGTTACTGTGTTTTTACTCGAGATTTGCTCGAGTTAGTTGAGTTTTTGCTCGAAGTGATTTAGGTTTTTGCTCGAAGTCAAACAGGGAAGACTCGGGTATTTAAATAGATTACAGGTTTGTCAGGGAAACCTGTTTGTTTCTAAATTTAAACTGAAGCAAGTTTCTAAACCAGAATTTAAACTTAAATTCTGAGTATGGATTCAAAACTAAGTTTGAATCCCAGTTTAAAATGTAATTTAAATTTTATAAATTAAAATGTTTAAACAATTTTAAAAAGGGGTTTAATTAGTTTATGTTTAAAGTAAAGCTTCAAAATAAAAGTAAAGATTTAACTTAAGTTTAAATCTATATTCAAATTCAGATTTGAACCATTGTTTAGAAATAAAGGGATTTTTTAAATTTGAATTATTTTAAAAAAAACAACTTTGAATGTTTAAGTTAATTTAAATTAGGATTTGTATTTTAAATGAAATTGAGTATAAATTTCCTTTAAGCTTCTTTATAAAATAAGAAATTATTTAGTAGAAGTTTTAAAAAGGTTTTAAATTATTTTTAAAACTTTGTTAAGGTTAAGCATGGTTTTCATTTAAAATTTAAAATTTAAAATGTAATTTGAAATCAAATTTTAAGTTAAGTTGTTTTAAATTACTTTGTTAATGATAATGTAATCTTTAATAAGAGATGTTTTATTTTTAAGTAAATCAAAGAATTTAATGATTTTTGAGTCATTAAATTAATAAGGTAATTTAAATAAGATAATTTATTTATTTAATTAATTAAGAATTGGAATAAATTAATTAAGGTTAAGTTAAGTAATTAAGATTAATTAAATTTTAATTAGTATTAATTAATTAAAGTTAATTACTTAAGAAAGGTAATTAAGGGAATTGTTGATAAGATAATGAAGGTCATTAACTTGGGATTATTTATTAACTAATTAATGTAATTAATTTTGATAATTAATTGGATTAATTAATTTAGATAATCAATTATGGTATTTGGATAAGTATGATTACTTTATGAAAGTAATTAAAGATATTAATTGCTAATTGTAATTAATTAATTAAATTAGTTTAAATTAATTAATTAAGTTTAATTAATTTAGAATAATCATTGAATGGGTTGATAAGTAATCAATGAGGACTAATTACTTAGAGAAGTAATTAAGTTAAGTAAATTAGTGGAGGTAATTAATTAAAGTATGGTATTTTGGGATTAATTACTTTGTGTAATTAATAATGAGGATAATTACTTCGTGAAAGAGATTAACAATTAATTACTTAGTGTAATTAATTTAAGCATTGATTGATTAAGTCTTTTGAAAATAATTAAGTGATGTAATTAACTAAGGGTAATTAATTACTAAAAAATGATATAATTAATTATTAAATATAATTAATTTAGGGGTAATCAATTTACTCAATGTAGTAATTAAGAATGGTTAATTACTGAAAGATAATTAATCAAAGGTGATTAATAATTAAGGTTAATTACTTAATGTAATTAATTTAAATAAAGTAATTAATTTAAATTTAATTAAGGATCATTAATTAATATAATTAATGATGTAATTAGGATTAATTAATTAAGATTAATTAATCAATGATAAGTGATTAAGGAAGTAATTAATTAATGTAATTAATTAAGTATCAATGTGATTAATTATAATTAGTTAATTAATGAAGTAATTAAAGGTTAATTACTTTATGTGGTTAAAAATAATTAATTTGAGAAATTAATTAAAGGATAATTACATGAATGTAATTAAAAGGATAATTAATCAAGGGTGATTAATTAAAGTAATTAATTTGAGAATAATTGATTGATTGATTTGTAATCAATTAAGGGTTAAGTAAGCAAGATTTAAAATGAGGAAGTAGTTAATTTAATTCATTTTAAATTAATTAAAGAATAAATAATTATTTTAATTCACTTTAAATTAATTAGAGATAGAAGTAATTAATTTAATTCATTTTAAATTAATTATAGATGGTGATTATAAAATCATTGCTTATGTATGGATGATATGGTTTAACTTGAATGGTTTGAATCTCAGATATTAGATAAATAATGATGTGTGATATAGATGCATTGGTTGCATTGTGATGATGATATGAGTTATCTATTGATGATGATATTGTTGATTATCTATTGTGATAATGTAAATTATCTATCTGTATGTATATAGATAATTAGATTGAATTGTTTTAAACTTACAACAACTTGGACCTAAAAGACACGCTTTGGATTTTGATGAGACCGGGATCGGGTTTCCATATTTGGATATCCGAAAACCACATCGATCCAAATTAACGATAGGTCGTGAATCTCAAGTGAAGATGAAGATTCAGAGTGCAAGGGTTATCGTCGTTAACTCTGAGGGTGATTCCAAAATGAGTGTAACGAGATAATGCCTTCGGTTTCGTTCGAACCCGGAACGAACTTGTATGGATTGAATGCTTTCAGAACATCGTCAAGTGGACGATGAGATTTCTAAGAGATGCGTTCTCTAAAGGTAATCGTAGCCTCAAGCCTCATCAACCGGGAATGGCTAAAACAGGGGAGGTGCAGCAAGGCTTCGTGGGTAGCCCCCACTTGAGAGTGAGATATACCCCTGTCTAGAAGTCCCTTTTATATTCGGCTGTGTGGGGCGGTTGATTCGCGACAACTGCCGGGGTTGTCTTGATCGGAACTGTTCAGTAAGGAATGGTTCCGCCCTTGTGTTGCAAGGGAGTTAGGGTGGCTCCTCGGTACGGTGATCTAGGCCACGTACTATGACGGGCGGTACCCCAGTAGCCCTGCCATTGATGGAATCCAAAATCCAATAAGTGCCAACGGTTTTGATTGTATTACCCACTTTTGTGGCTAGTAGCTGGAATTTAATGAATGTAACAATTTCGGCTATTTCATATTTACTTGAAAAACCTAGACCTATTATAATATCATCGGATTTCCTATCAAATGTTTTGGTTAGCGTAAGGTAAAAACTTTTCCATGTTTATGTGTGGGGAGTCTTACGTGATACCTTTCTTTTCAAAGGTTTTCAAAAGTTAAGCAACTTTAACCTGTTACTCACACCAGACCTATGTCTTACCCGGAGTTTATTTTTGTTTTTCATAAGCTCTTGGGTACTCAAATTTTTACGAGTAGCCAGGGGATTCAGGTTAGCTTTGACGAATTATGGAGGAGAAAATGGAGCAGGAGGCTTCTGCGTTATAGTTATCTAGCAGTCCGTTGTGTTTGGTATCTCTGAGTTGTTTGTGAATGTTGTGTTGAGTTGTATAACTAGACAAGTGTTTATAACTGTCTAGTATGTGTTGTATTATCTGTGTAACTCTGATAGTTGTTGTATACTATGTAATACTTATGTTATTAATATAATTTATTCGTTCCGCTGTTTAGATTCTGATGTGTTGTTTTCTTCTTTCTTCTCTTTCTTTCTCTTTCTATCCCTTTCTTTCTTATTAATGATGCGTCATTCTGTGGAGATGAATGGCGGGTCGTCACAGATCATAACAACCTGAACAACATCATTTTAGCGTGATGTAGGGAAAAAGAATATTCCCTACCACCATAATTAAGAAGATCAATTTGGAAAATCTAATCTCTATTATAAACAACCCTTTTTATAAAACTCTTTTTATAAATAAACCCTAAAAATTCAATTATAGGATCTCTCTCATAAAATATTATTTATACCTTCCATTAAAAACATGACATAAGTACACCCCTCTTTTATAAATATCCATTCAATTTTTATCAAATATTTTATAAAATATCTTTTATAAATATTAAATCACATATTCATTTATAAAATTCTAACTTATTTACAGCTCTTTTGTAACCCAAAATTCATTTATAAATTCTTTTTATAATATTCAAAAGTAAAATTCCCAAATTTCATTTATTTCTATTGTTGACTTAGGTCCCCAAATAATAACGCTCAACTCTAAATATAACAAAATCCCATTTACCGTTTTGGACTCCTCTATTCCCGACAACCCAGAAATTGTTTCTCTAATTTATCAAATTGATTTCCCTTTTTATAAGATATAACTTATGAACCATCCCTTTTAATTTACAACACTTTTTGTAAATCTATTTCCCGCTTATAAAATGATATCTCTAAATCTACCCCATTTTATACAAACACCTCACGATATTAGCTTATATATTTCTATTTCCTTTAAATTCGCAAAATACCATTTTTAAATAAAAGTAATCACTAAATTTTCCATTTTTAAAAATAATTATCTAATATAAAATAATTCTATAAATGTTAATACTTCAAAAATAACTATTTTAAACATTTACTTAAATATACATATATACATATATATATATATATATTAGAAAATAATATAGAATTTTAAAATAGAAAAGAAATTTTTTAAAAATACTTTTTAAATTAAAATATTAAAGAGATTTTAAAAGAGTCGAATTTCAAATCAATTTTAAACTGAAATCATTTCCAAACCAAATCATCATTTTATAGTATTTCAAACATATTATATTGAGGTCCATAATTATTGTAGCACTTAACAAATGCTATTACTTTTCTTTAACTCTAAAAGTTAAATTTTCACAACGTTGATGTCACATCCAAAATAGCCAAACAATTAATTTTTCCGTTTTAACAATCTATGTAACATAAAAAATAACTGAAATAAACAACAGGAATATAACTCGAGATTAAAAGCAATGATATCGAGAAATCCAGAACTCTTTATTGAATTTACTATATTTTTAATTTAATTGTCAATCGCTATATATAAGAAAATAATTTAACTAATCAACCAATATCTCAACCTCAATAAAATTTTGTCAACTATATAACATCCTGTATAATCAGGAAGGTGAGTTTTAAATCACCAGAGTTCCAGTTGTCACTTTCGCGTACTGGTTTAGGCATAAAATTTTTAGAGCTCCAAATTCAACCAAACTAATTCCATCGCAAAGCATTTGTTGCTATAAGCAGAACGCAAAAATCGACGTCTCGATTGGACCTCGTATGAGAGAGTTATACAATTATTAAATTAACAATTAAACTTTGTAAATTAATTATATTTACCAAACTAATTATATTTTTTAATTACATTATAACCATCTTCCCCTAAATCTTCTTCTCCTTGATACTTAGGTATGAAAAAAATATGCACAAACATAGCCGAGCTCTCTCTCTCCTCCGACTTCCCTCATTTTACCACAAAATCATTATTCGATTTCTCCAAGTTACTCGTCTACGCAAGACACACCTTCCCATCACCATCGCTCTCCACTCGGCCACCCTAACATCATCATGGCCGTGGTTGTTCTGCTACCTTGCCATGAAGTCATGATTCACTCCCAAGCACCGCTCACCTCCAAAACTTCACTGGAGATGCTAAACTACTTCCCTATCCCAAATGCAATCACTGATTCACTCAACTCCATCACAGTTTGCCTAAAAACCAAACCCCAGGCAGACGACTAAGCACTATCGGGCTTAAACATGAAACGCACCCTCCGTAAATCACATATAGGGTAGAACTCTCCACTATCATTTTTATTTGCGTTGTTATGAATTTTTATATTAGCAAAGTAACTTTGTTTTTCCTCTTTTGTGGTTTTGAGAAGAATTAAAATGAAGTGGAAAGTATAGACAGGAAAGTATGCACGTATGTAAGAATTGTTGGAGTGAAGGGTTATATTATTTCAATATCTCGGTATCTCGCTGCAATGTATTTCATCCGCATATGGATCTCGAATAGACAAAAAAATACAGTTGTGCTCAGAATAACGACGTGACCTCAAAATAATAATAATAATATACACTGGTTATTGAGTTCTAAAAAACCATTGAATCCGCAAAAATACGGTCATGTTAGTTTATTTAGAGATTGAATTCACTGTATTTTCCATTAAATAAAATAAGTTAAATATAATCATTAAATCATTAGTATTTCATTTCAAATCCTAATATTTAATTCACCATTCAAATATTTAATTTACCAATTCAAAGATTTTAAATAATCACCATATTCGAATTCCAAAGATTAACTTTAATTTAATACTTATATTTAAATTTGGAGTTATCTTGTTTTCTAAACTAATATATTGATATTTAAATCAATTGAATATTTCAAAGTCAAATGACTAAAATTCGGGGTCGTTGCATTCTTTATGAAGTAGAAGTGACAGTTCACTCTCTTCGTCCCAATTGTACCTTAAATCATATGTACTCTTGTAAACTCATTTTTCTTTCTAAATGGTCGAACCATTCAAAAGAATACCCTTATTATAACATCACAATAAACTCTTTACAAAAGCACACTTGATCATCCACAACGTTTAAGGATGTCAAGTATATTGAAACTGATCAAAATTACATTTTTGTGATCAAGTTCTTAGATCCACCTTATAATTTTGGTATAGTGTTGCAATTTAACACAATGCGATCTTTATTGTGATCAATCAGAAATATATTTAATCTCATAGTATGGTTTATTTTTTTGCTTCAATGAACTAATTCCATCGAAGTGTCGTACACTACGAACTGTGACCATTCACCATATAACACTTATATGCGAAAATATACGGGTCAAATATCTTGAATCTTGTATTGCTTTTGAGTTTAGAACTCATAGAATGCAATACACAGTCCTGATCAAATAAACACATTTGTAACAAAATTACGAACATATTAAGTAGTTGTAAAATCAACGCTTGCATTGGTGTTGAAACGTTAACATGCAATATGAAACTATTAGCAAGTATATGTCATATTTCTATTTGTTCCAATTCATTCATTTGTACATTTTAATTGATAAATATTTTATCAATCATTTATCAATTAAATAGATCCCACTAGTATTTTATCTTTCACCACACCCTAAGCAAAACTTAGAAGTCATTCAACTTCACTAGTTAGTGTCAAGACTCGTATGCATTCAGATTTTGACTTTAAGGGAAGCTCAACAAATCATAGGCCTACATACGATGGATAACGCCTTATCGGCTGTATCATATACAACTCCCAACTCGTGGTTCCTTCTCTGAATCCACTTTTACCTCAAGGAGAGCTCAACAAGTAAAGTTGGATTATTTGCCCAGACCTATCATTTCACGATGGCTTGAGTATAATGCACATACCTTGAGGAAAGCTCAATAAATATGTAATGACCCAGATTTTTCAGTCGTTTGATTTTGAATATTTATATAGTTTTGAATATTGGACTTTGAATAAAAGCAGACTATTAATATCAAGATTTTGGTTGGGATTGGAGAATGAATTTAAAATTTCAAATATAGTGATTACCGTAATAAGGAAATGGTAAAAATTGAAATTTGAGTTGAATAAGAATCGAAATGATTTCTAATATGGATTTAAATTCTATTGGAATTATAATTGACCTAGCAAGTTTTTAAAACTGAAATTTCAAATGATTTCGTCGATTTTGGAAATCATCGATTTAATCAATGCATTAAAATAATGATCCGGGGTATAGTCTCGGAATTCGATGAAACCAGTTTCGTTGGATCCTAATAGTGTATTATTATCGAATTTCAAATTTCATAGCATTTGGATTTGTTGTTCGGTCATACGAGCTGAAAACGCACAGGATTTATTTAATTAAAAATAGTCGATCCAAAAAGCTATCTTCCATATACGATCGAAATAGACCTCGAGACTAGTTCAATTGGGTTAGGAATAGAGGTATAACATATAAATCACCATGCGACAGGCCTCAATAGGAGTTCGAAATTTCACAGTATGTACATCGAGATATTTTGAAATAAATACATAAATAAATAAATAAAAGTAAAATCAAATCATTGAACCACCCTTACTCTGTGAAGCCAACCTAATTTATGTGCCACCCTATTGGTACGTATAGCCGCCGTCACTTTTTTCAAAATCGCGTAGTCCCTTTCCTTCTTTTTCTTCAAATTCATGGCTCGAACGAAACAAAAAAAGAAGAAATTCATGCGATAAAATTGCGATGGCATGTGCATGCAAGGCCTAAGCAGAGCGGCTCAACCTGGAGGGTAGAACGGTAGTGGCCGAATGATGATCGGAGGAGTGGCTCGCTAAGGATTTGAGCTCAAAGATGCGATCTATGGTTACAAATTTCTTGAAGACGGCGGCGAGTTGGACAACGGGACCGAAGGTGCATGGAAGCTGGAGGCCTGGGTTTTTCCTGGTGGTGTCACGGTGGGGTCCGGTTAAGTTGAGGTGGGGGAGCATTCGATTTTAGTCCTAGGTTCTGTGTTCACGTTCGTGTGTTTTACCTGGGAAGGAGAGGGTTTAGCGAGGAAATCAGGTATATACAGTAATTAATTTTTTTAATTATTTGATTAACATGTTAATTAATTAAATTTTATCCGTATGTTTTTAAATCTGTAATTTATTCGTACGAGGTCCGATTGGGACGAAACAAGCAGTGTCGTAATCATATCGACAAGTGCTACGCTACGAAATTAGTCCAAAATTTTTCAAAGTCAGCTGGAATTTTAGATTAAATCGAACGTCGTTCAATTTAATTTAAAATTTAGATGTACGGTAAATTAAAAATCAAGGTGAGTAAATGTAATGATCCGATTTTTCGACTTTCGAAAGTCGACGTTAATACGTCCGCTGTATCGAATGCCGAAAATTCGAACCGTTAGGGTTAAAAAAGAAGATGATAGAAGAAGAACATAAACAATAAAACGAATCTCGCATTTTGCAGCGGAACAACATATAATAAATAAATGAACATCTTTAATTTAAAAACAATATATCAGTTTATACATCAAATTATCGGAGTTTACAATGACACAATACAACACTGGCAGTTATTTTAACTTGCTCACGTAGAAATTTTGACTTGCACCAACCCAAATGCCACCGACACTACATAGTATAAGTCATACGTCTCGCCATCCAGCTTGAACCCCAGATCTCCTTAGCACATCTTTTCAACTTCGCTCTAAAATAATGATAACCCGACTCTGGGCTGCCCATGTGGAAAATTATGGGCATCCAGAGTTTAGAAAGGGAACAATAAACTCCAGGTCAGTCGTGGGACTGGTGTGAGATCTTAAAAATTTTTATTTTCTCAAAGAAATAAAAATAAATCCACAATTCTTTTGGAAAATGAAACTACCATAAAGCCTCCTGCCATACACACAATGCAAACGTAGAATTGGAAGAGATTTCTCCTTATGATAGTCAAACATGCTTGATACGCAAAAATCCTTTTTAATATTATCATTAGTGCATAGTGTGATAACATTTCGAAAGTATAATATTAATCTTAGCCAGCATACAACCATTATTTTATGGCTACTATAGCTACCATGTTCAATAGCAGGTTACCGCCACATTCTATGGCAGGTTATACAACTAAAATAGTAGAAACTTTGTATTTCCATATGGGTACGCCTCTGAAGGGACGCCCCGAGAACCTAACCGGATCTCTGCCAAAACAATGTAATGACCCGAAATTTTCGATCTCGAAAATTCCAGATAGTTAGGGAAAAGATGAAAGAGATAGAAGAAAAAGAAGAAAAAGAAACACCAACATCTCACATTCGCAGCGGATAAAATATAATACCACATAAAATAACAGTTTACAAAACAAAACTGTATTAGTCAATTACATTTTAATACATCTAAGTTACAACATTTACATATCACACTGAACAGATTTCAATAAACCTGTTCCATACAACTACCATATATCAAAACGAAATGCTCTCCATACGTTTCTGCCATCCAGCTCGCTTCCTGAGCTCCAAAACGTCCTTGCCTGAAAAATCGGTAATACTCGATCTGACCCGAGCATTACATCAAAGTAACACCCGGGTCAGATTGAAAACCAGCGTGAGTAAACCCATATAATTTGAAATACTAAATTCAAACCATAAAAGAAAACCCGGGTAACTCGTACTTCACTACGAGTTCATTACTTGTTATGCTCAACACTAATTCCACAAATCAAATTCTAAGTATTCTTACTTAGTTCCAAAGTCCATATTATTCCATTTCAGTCTATTGATTTCTCACATCAAATTCATATAGAATCAAGTAGATTACAAATCGAAGTGGTTTCGGGTATTACTGATACCTGACTCCGGTCTATTCGAATTCAAAATCATCTTAAGACAAAGCTATTTAAGCTTCAAATGATTCCATTTATACTCATAGTAATAGATTCACATAGAATTATAACCCATATCTAACACGCTATCATACAGCATCACAATCACATACCAAGTATAACAACAATCCAAAGCATTCAATAACATTCAGCCATTCATAAGAAAAGATTTTAATCACACTATCTTTAATTAATTTAAAATAAATTAAATTAATTCCTTCCATCACTATAAATCCTACTTGCTTAATCATTAATTAATTATCCCCTATTATCCATCTTAATTAATCACCCTTGATTAATTGTTCTTTAATTACATTAAGTAATTAACCTTTAATTAATTACACAAATTAATTATCTTCAACCATTTACAGTAATTAACCTTCAATTACTCTCATTAATTAATTAACTATAATTAATTACCTTAACCCTTAATTAATTACATTAATTAATTGTTCTATAATCACTTCATTGCTTAATTACTCCTTAACTAAGCACATTAGCTAATTATCCTTCCTTAATAATTAATCCTTGATTTGATTACATTATTAAAATCACCTTGAAAACAAATAGGAATTAATCTATTGTAAAAAAATTACTTTAACAACCAACTTAAACATTTAACTTGGAAAAACTTGTTTAAAACCTATCAATACTTTGTTTAGAACTCAGTTTCTATTTCTTTTGAAACATATTCTCTTGATAATCTTTTAAAAACTTGATTTCCGTATCAACAAGCATATATACTTGTTACAGGCTGAGCCCAAACCATCATTTACCCGAGTCAACCCTGTTTTCTACCCGAGTCGACCAACCTCCACATCACCCAAACAAAACTCGAGATCATCCTCGAGTAAAACTCCATTCTTCCTGAAGCACATCAACCCAACAACAACAACTGACATGAACTAAACATGTGCACGTGCACAGTCGACTAGATCGTCGCTGACCAACCCTGCTACCTCCGGCACTTCATCATAATCCTAGTCGACCATCCTCTCTTCTCAGACCACTAGAATTGCTAGGGAAACCAAAACAAGCTGCCTAGACGAAAGCTGGAACCCATCACCGATGCCAAACTTCACTACCACCGTCAATTCAGATCATCGGAGTATGCGCGACCTTAACCAGAGTTACATCATCGACTTCCACATCATTCCCCCCACTCGCGATCCATTCCAATACTCCAACGACCTCGCGATTTCCTTCATTACCAAATCGAACAAACAAGTGAGTTAAACCCTAGTTCACCAATGTCCGATCACTACAGTACTCAAGAATTTTTCCAAGTATTTTTCCTGGTATCTCCTCCTCACAAGCTTCCTTCAGTGACACTTGCAACACTCATCTTTCTCCTAGATCATCAGAGAATGCCTAAACCCAAATTCCAATCAACCATAAATTCCATATTCGAAACTAAACTAAAAATTCTAATTTAATTTTTAAAATCTATGATTTCTGATGAGAAATCAGACTATATTGTCGAATCAAGGAATTGGAATATTTGATTTTTAACATATTTCAAAAATTTCACTGTCTTTCCATTTCAGTGATATTTTAACTTATAATTCTTAATCACATTTTTAAACTTAATTTATTACCAAACAAACATAATTTATTTAAAAATCTAAAGCCTATCAGATATTATATACAAAAATATTAAGGAATTTGACTTAAATCCCTTTTCCTGCAATCATGAAACAGAGTTTAATATGTGTGTACAGACATGCATCCTGACAACTTCTTATTTTTAAACCTGTAACGAAATTTCAGTCATGCCTACTACTAACACATCATTCTTTCCAAACATCATTAACATACATCAGTTTTAGATAGTTTTAGGCTTGGTTTACTCATTTGTAATAGAAGAACAGAACCTTATTTGGAGATCTGGAATTTGATATATTTGATCATCAGCTTGTTTGAGACGATCTGGAGTTGATTTACTTGAGCTTGAAATTTGATTTTTGACCCTCCAGATTTACTTGCTTTGATATTAAAATTTGAATTACAGGTTTGCTTTAGATATACTCAGGTTGAAGATGATGTTGCAGGCTTTACATTTAGATCCTGAAAACGATTTGCAAATGAAATACAGGTTTTGATTTCTGGTTTGAATTAATTGCAGATTTGTTCTTGAGTTTCCTGGTTTCGAAACTGAAAATAAGGAAAAAAGAAACGAAGATAGAAGATGAATGTTTATATAGAGTTAATTTGTGGTTTATTAAATTTTAAAGAAAATAAAATAAATAAAAGACACTTGTATCATTCCCTAACATTTGTCCATCACATTTGTTAATTAACCTACACATGTTATATACATGATCTTATAATTTAACAGTTGTAATTTAAGTAATCTTTACTTATTTTTAAATATTAATAAAAGCGTTATACTTAAATTATTAATTTACAAATACTAATCTATGTATAAAAATTACTTTAAAGAAAATAAAACCAATTATATTTATAAATAAAAGCTTATATATTATTTTAGAATATTTAAAATATCTACCCTTTGAATTTCCAAATTTAAATCCAGATTCAAATTCAAATTCAATTTAAAAATCAATTTGATGTATGTATATCATATATATTTAAACAAACACAAATTCAATTTGTAAATAATAATTTTACTTAAAATCTATTTATATAAAAAAATAACACATTATTATTATTGATTTGAAAACAATTAATTTTATCAATTTTAAATAATTATAAAGGATATTATCACGTATATTTGTTCAATTTATAAATCAGTATTTTCAAGAGTTAAATCAGATAACTTATCCAAATTTCCTGATGCCTGAAAATCTGGGTTATTACATTCCTTCCCCCTTTAAATCATTTCGTCCTCGAAAAGGAACGAAGCCAGAATTTATTTAAAATTCCTTAATATCAGTTAAATTTTTTCTTTGAACACATTTTTAAAACACTTTAAAAATCTTTATAATAGTACTAAATTAGTTCTTTATAAAAACACTTTTATAACTCGATGTTTCAACAAGTCCATCCTCGTTCTCACAGAAATTTGGTCATACGTTAATCATGCGTAGGACTGAAAATCTATAAGTACTTGGTAAACCCATTTTCAACATCCAGTAAAAATACTTGGAAAATATTTAATTGAAAATATAGAAAACGGTTTTGAAAATAGAGGGAATATTTTTTGGTGAGAATGCTCTGGAAATCATCACCCCCGTCCGTGGTCGTAGTTACATCCTGGGATACATTGCCATCATAGCAAAAATCCATGTAAATGTTGGCACTCTGCGCCCCTCGATTATGCCATAGAACCCACAATAGATCGCCGTTACATTCCAGGGTTATGTTGCCATCACAGCAAAACTCCATGTAACCGTAGCCATCAGTGCCCTTGATTCCTGCTGCCAAAATGAAACTTCTCCACTCCCACATTGGTCACAGTCTACCGATATAAAATCAAACGCAGACTGTTGGCTCTCAACGGCACACATGACTTTCACTCTGTCACCATAGGTCGCAGTCTACCGATATAAAATCAAACGTAGACTGTTGGCTCTCAGCAGCACACACGACTTTCACTATGGTCTACAGTAGATCGCAGTGACATAGAGTTAAACTATCGTCATAGCATAACCCAAATGCCTCTGTAGGCATCAGCGCCCTTGACTTTTGCTACACACTACACAAAATCTTCAGGAACTAGTTTTATCTGGACTCCTCACAGGATCAACTTTAGAACCTCCACTTTTGAGGCTTAAGGCAGTACCAAACTATGATACTCCTGAGAAGTTCATTCCAAGGGAGCGCCTTTTTCTCCAAAGCCATTTTCAAAACACTTTATATTATACACATATAGTATTTTCAAAATCATACACCTAGTATGAATCTCATATAAATCTCCTTTCTCAAAATCGATTATCCCAAAATCGATAATTCTCAAACTAGGCTTTCCAAATTCCAATATTGATTTTACCCAAATATCAAAAATCCTTTCCAAATCCAAGGGTTTCGAAAACCTTTCCTCCAAAATCATTCTCATAAGATCCTTTACATATATATATATATATGTATATATATATATGACTTTAAAAATCTATGGATCATTTCAAACTTGTATAAAATCCCTTTTATACTTAAAATATTTTCAAAACCATTTTCTTATGGCAAAAGATTCAACAAGGGAAGTTTATATTATATAAAAAAGATATATAATTTTTTTTGTTCCAAATCAAATATTCAAATTTGATTACTCTACAAAGTCTCTTACCAGTTACTTACTTCCATATTCTACCACAGAAATATCCAATTTCTATTTTATTTCATCATATATTTCACAAAATATATTTTCCACTTCAAAAATCATTTTACAGTTCTTATCCACAAACTTTCAATATCAATTTCATTCCAATCCGTACGATGTACACATATCATTCCTATGCTATATCAACCTGATCGCTTACTCGATCACACAATTTAACTTCCGAACTAGTATCGTCGACCCGACTTCCTAGTGCCGACTCAAATTTGGTTTCTTGATCAGAAACCGTCATTCTCCTTGCATAGTCATAACTATGATAGAGAATATCCAGAACCAATCAATAATCCATATCTAGGTTCGCCATCGAAAATCGAGTGAAAAATCACAACTCGGATCGATATACTATCTCGAAATTCTGTGCTCAAATCTGAATCAAATCACTATGCGAATAGAATAATATAGGTACATCATACATATTTATCTTTATTGATTATCAACTAAATCAATTTCTCTTTCTATTCACATTTCCTTTAATTTCTATCCACATAATCACAATTGTTTCAATTCCATTGGATTATCACTTTAATCCTTATCTCAAATGGATATTCAATGATAAACAGTTTGAACTCTATCCGGCTTAAATTTAGAAAATAATTTGAAAGGTTAAAAATAGATAAGTAGTTGAAAAATAATTATTAGTTTGTAAAATAGCTGCAAAATAGTTAAGTAATTGTAAAATAGTTGGAAAATAGTCAAATAGTTATAGAAATTTTAAATAATTGCAAAATAGTTGTAAAATGGTAATTAGTTATAAAGTAGTTGAAAAACAGTAATTAGTTTATAAAACAGTTGTAAAATATTTAAATAGTTCCAAACGTAGTTGCAAAACAAGTATAAGATAGTTTGGGTTTTAAAAAGAAAAGTTGTTTAGTAAATGGATAGGAAAATAGATTTAAAACAGTTTATGTTAAAACATTTTATTTGGAAAAATAGTTCAGAGCCGAACTGTTCAATTCCCAATCTCCATTTCCAAACAATTCAATTTAAATTTCCACTTCCATTTACATTGACTCAATTCTAATTAAATAACTTCAATTTCCACTGAAATTGATTTACCCCAATTCAAGTTGAATTAATCCTCAATTTCTTTTCCTAAATTCATATCAAATTCAATTTGAATTTACTTATTCAACTTTAATCACCTTTTTACTTAGTTCAAGAAAATTTCAAATTGAACCAATTTCAATTCATATCAATTCCAGTTTGAATTAATCCCAATTCCCATTTGAATTTGAACTCATTCAACTTCAATTTCATTTCAAATTAATCCAATTCAAATTTTCCATTTGAATTTTTAAACTTATACATCTTCAATCACAATTCCAATTAGTTCAAATCAAATTCAATTTGAATTAGTTCTATTAAATTTCAACTTAAAGCCATCTCGAATTATATAAATTCGAGTTATATTTTCAAATGCTGGTTTAACCTCTTAAATCAAATTAACCTTTATTTTTAAAGTCTTTGAACAATTTAATTCTTAGTCCAAATTTCACATATTCCATTTTAAATTACCCTTTACTTCTTCATAAACTTATTTCTAAGTTCAAATAAAAAATCAAATCCTTTTAAACAATTTAAATCTTTGAACTTCAATTTATCACCAAATTTTGAATCCAAACCTTTGAAGTGTTATCTTAAACATTCAAATCTTAAGTCCAAAATGATTGCATTTCATCTTAATAATGGATATATTATCACACCCAATTTCTTCATTTATTTAAACAAATCCAATTTTATCTTAAAGAATATTAATAACAGTAGGATGGTATCATTCAAATTATTTTAAAACATTTATCCATTTCCAATTTCCAGATCACAAACCCATTTTGAGATCACACAAACTCCCTATTCAAATTAACCATTTAACTTCCCAAGTTAAATTCCAATTTCATCTTGAAATTTCCAATTCAGGTTGATCATTCAAACTTATTTAACTTCTTCCAAGTTAAATTCAATTTACTTAATCCAGTCAAATTTACACAATTTGAATTCGCATTCAATTTTAATACTTCAGATTAATAACCTTCCCACCTAAATTTAAAACTTACTTCACTTTGGATTTCACATCACATTCCAAGGAAAATTCAAAACTCAACCTTAGAGTTTATTTCATATTTATTTCCTTTACACACCATATTACTTTTAAATCTTAAACCACCTTTGGTTTTTAATTCAAAACAAATTTCTTTTAAAATTTTCAAACAACTCTTGTTTGAATCAAGCTCTTTCATTCAAATAATATTGTTTATTATTTCTTTATCACTTTGAAACAAATTTTCAAATTATGGACATAGATTTAAATCTTCACAATTCGGATCATCTTCAATTCCAATTAATAAGTCATGTTTACCTAAATGTTTTACTTTCCAAAAACATTTCATTTTGCTTACTCATTAACTCACATTTCATTATTAAACACAACAATCATTTATGATAATAACCAAGATTATCATATCTGGGAACCAATTCATCATTATCTTATTCTGAAACTCCTCATCAAATTCAAGATTTTAATTTCAGTCTAAATCCATTTCAAACTTATCTTTATTTAATTTCATTTTGCTTATATTTCTATTACCACTTAATTTAATTCCAAAAATTTAACAACTAACTACCTTAATATTTATTAGAAAGAAATATTACTTAATATATCAAAATATATTCTTATATAAAATCATTTAAAATCTTTATATAAAAAATAACAAGTACGCTCTCATATATATATTCACTCAACTCATTCTAGGGTACCATTGACCCTATCCTTAATGAGTAATCCCATCAGAGCCAAGGTTCTCGTTTAAACTTTAGCTCTGATACCAAATGTAACGACCCAGAATTTTCGATCCCGAAAATTCCAGATAGTTAGGGAAAAGAAGAAAGAGATAGAAGAAAAAGAAGAAACAGAAACATCAACATCTCACATTCGCAGCGGATAAAATATAATATCACATAAAATAACAGTTTACAAAACAGAACTGTATCAGTCAATTACATTTTAATACATCTAAGTTACAACATTTACATATCACACTGGACAGATTTAAATGAGCCTGTTCCATACAACTACCATATATCAAAACGAAATGCTCTCCATACGTTTCTGTCATCCAACTCGCCTCCTGAGCTCCAAAACGTCCTTAACTGAAAAATCTGTCATACTCAGTCTGACCCGATCATTACATCTAAGTAACACCCGGGTCAGGCTGGAAACCAGCGTGAGTAAACCCATATAATTTGAAATACTAAGTTCAAACCATAAAAGATAACCTAAGTAACTCGTACTTCACTACGAGTTCATTACTTGTTATCCTCAACACTAATTCCACAAATCAAATTCTAAGTATTCTTACTTAGTTCCAAAGTCCATATTATTCCATTTCAGTCTATTGATTTCTCACATCAAATTCATATAGAATCAAGTAGATTACAAATCGAAGTGGTTTCGGGTATTACTGATACCCGACTCCGGTCTCTTCGAATTCAAAATCATATTAAGACAAAGCTGTTTAAGCTTTAAATGATTCCATTTATACTCATAGCAATATATTCACATAGCAATTCTATTTCAGGCAGATAATCCATATCTAACACGCTATCATATAGCATCATAATCACATACCAAGTATAATGAAGTGACCCACTTCTCTTCACCTATATTTTTATGACTTTTAGTTGAGTTTTTTTTTAAAACCAGGGATCACTTCTTTTGATTAATTTCCCAAGATCCAGAATTTACTAATATAAAAATATCAGTATTTAAATCAAGTCATATCATTTATATATGTGAAGATATATAAATGTTTCTTTGCCTATCAGAGTGTTAATGTAGCAAAGAAATTTAATCACACAATATTTTCCATAATTGGAAGGTTTTGTGTCACATAGCTATTTCTACACCTTAATCTTTTTTTTTTTGACTCAAGATTGACTAATACATGCTTCAAGTGTCACCACCCATTATTCTCTTCTTAATTTCCCAGATTATTATATAAACCAGATTAATTATTTGTGGATTTATAACCCATGTATTTGATCTTTGGGATTTAAGAATTCATACATGTTGTTTTTGTAAAGACCTGCAAATCCGTACCCCTTGAATAGACACTAATCTCCAGTGATTTACTCAAGATGAACGAAAATACGAACCCTTAGGGTTTTAAGAAAGAAGAAAAGAAAAAAAGAAGAAGAGGAAAAGATAGAAAATAGAGAGAATAGAAAACAGAAAATAGAATGGAACAGAAAATAACAGAACAACATCAGAATCTCACAATTCGCAGCGGAACAACATATAATAGATAAATGAATAATCTTTAAACAAAGAACTATATCAGTTATTACATTACATTCATTTCATTATCAGAGTGTACAACAACAAACAATGCAGCGGAAAAAGAAATACTAGATACTAGTGATACGCTATGCCATCCATCTTGCCTCCTGCAACTCCTGAATTCCAGAATATCCTGATAAACCTAACTCTTGACTGCCCGTGTGGAAATTGGTGGGCACCCAGAGTTTAGGAAGGAAAACAATAAACTCCGAGTCAATCATGTGACTGGTGTGGGAACTAAAACAGTTTATTTTTTTCTTTAAAATAAAGTAGAGGAATATTTTTAAAAATCAATTCGCAATGCTTTTAAAAATGAGACTACCATAAGACCTCCCGCCACACACACAATGCAAACGCAGAATCGGAGGAGATTTCTCCTTATGATAGTCAAAGATGCTTGATACGCATTAAAAAGAACATTTGATATTATTACTAGTGCATAGTGTAGAGAAAATTCATTTCGAAAATAAAGATATAAATCTTAGCCAGCATAGACATTTCGAACTATGCCTACTATAGCTACCATGTTCAATAGCGGGTTACCGCCATATTCCATGGCAGGTTATACAACTAAAACCGTACAATGCTCGTATTTGAAGAATGGATTTTCCAACAAATGGTCAGGCCAAGGAACTTCCCATTGCCACATGGAAACGCCTCTGGAAGGACGCCCCGAGAACCAAACCGTTCTCTGCTAAACAAGGCCGGGAATCCCTTTTCCCAAGGAATATTACAAACCCTCAGATATGCCACCCCCGGTCCTTTGGGACCTTTAAACGAGCGCTCGTCACCATCATCACACAATCCTAACAATGTGTTTTCAACATGAGTAAGTATCTGGGCTCCATACAATGATACTACCCTTTTCCAGAAGGAATGGCCATACCCTAGGGAAGCGATCCCTGGAAACCTTGCCGCACAATTCCTGTTTCGACCATTACCGGTTTGTGAGGCTCAACGAAGTCTCGTCCACAAAAACATACTTTATACAAAAGCCATGCTTTGGGTCAACAAATGATCATAGAAATGATCACCAAGATAGACGATCAAATAAATGATCCTATCACAAATAATCAACACAATGATCATTTCACAGCAACACTCGGCATGTCACATTACCAAATTAGGAATATATTGCTAATAACCTTCAACTATATAACCTCTGAGCTCGTACATCTCAGAGAAGGGTGTTAAGCTAAGAGGATAAATTCTCCGCCACCAACAGAAATATATTTGAAAGAAATCGGCTTTATATCTCAATTTGTAATGTCATACATACAATCCATACAAGTCTGTTCCGGGATCGAACAGAACCGAAGGCACTTACAAAGAAGTCCTTGCAATCCGAATAATCTCTAATCACGTTCGGATTTCCCATCACATATGGAGATCTCTATACCGGGGATCAGCCAGTGCAGAGACAATCAACAAGAAACCCTTACGTTTTTGAAAATATCCGGTCTTCAACACCGATCTTCAAATGCAATTCATAACGACGTACCACATATTCGGAATGGGTTATACGACCCCAAGGTCCTTTCCCGGTTAACCCGAATAGTGAGCGCTTATTTTTAAAAAAAAAGTGTGGCATTCAATTTCAAGCAAATCACTACAAATACCTATTTAAAGGTAAATATTTATAGTCGGTTATTGAACTATCAATAGATATGCCAACATCACCAGATTCCAAATAATTTTCTAAATTATTTATTTCCCAAAAATATCCTTACAAGATATATACATATTTTCCATTCTTCAAAAATAAATCAATATTTATTTTTAAACCCTATTTCCAATTTCATTTATAAATTCCATATTGAATTTACATTTCCAAAAATATTTATGAATATACAATTCCCATTATTCATTTTCAATTTATCTTTAAAAAGATAAATTCTCTAAACTTTTCATTTCACATTGGAAAAACATTTTCATACTTATTTATTAATAAGTAATTCACGAACCTATTTATTTTCACCACTTGGAAAATATTCAATATACTCTAATCTAAATTTAAGTATATATTTCATTCTTTAAGGAAATTATTCTCTTAAACATATTTATTTGGGCCAAAACGAATGTTGCGTAAAACATCGTTACGACAACCCAAAATCACTAGTATAGGGATTCGAAATTAAAATAGATATATAAATCCCAATACTACACAAAACATTTCCTTTCGAAAATCATCTATTATAACAACAGTGTTATAATCTACTATTTCCTTCCATTTCTCGAAAACGTCTATTTCAACAATAAATGTTGAAATCTATGGTTTCGAATCTCAACACATTTTAAAACATCTTTAGATTGTTTTAATTCTATTTAAAACATCACATTCAAAACAATTTCTTTAACATATTATTCACTATTTAAAAACGTGAATATATTTGTTAACCAATTTCATCCCTTCTATTCAATTTGTTTTAAAGGATTATTCACTGTCTAAAACGTGAATATAATTCCATAAATAAATTATACAATTTACTTATCAAAATAAGTAGTTTGCGGATTTATAAAACAACGTTTATAAATTCTATTTCTATTTATTTTATATCAACTTCCTTTCACAAATTCCTTTATTAACCTATCTCAATTTATATCTCAATGATATACTAAAAATTCATTTTATAAGTCAAACACTTATAATTTATTTATTTGCAAAAATGTTCTTTTAAACTTTCCAAATTTATAAATCTTATAACTTACAAGATTCATTTATTTATCTAAAATTTATTCTTTTAGTAATTTTACAAATTTTATAAACCTACTGTTTATAAAATTCCATTTATAACTTCACCGTTATAATTCTATAATTCCATTTCTATCTATGAAATTCATTTACAATCTTATAAAAGCTCGTTTTGTAATTCCAATATTTTTAATTTATAAATATCAATTTATAAACCTTTTTAATATAAATCAATTTATATTGCTATCTTAAAACGTCTTTAACTCCTTTATAATTTCATCATTTTGATTTATAAAAAAAAAATCAAATTTCATAAATCCTATTTTTTAATAAATTCAAAAATCCCAATTTAAACTATTTTATAAAATCATAAATCTCATATTTTCAAAAATCAACTTTTAACTGAATTTCTCAAAAATCATAATTTTTATAATATTAAAATTAAAACGTTTACTTATTTAAGATGAATCAATTCCAAAAATATTTTATAAACGTATACTTTCAAAAAATCACTTTAGAAATTACTTAAAAATCAAAATCGTTATTTTCAAACTTTAAAATTGGATCCGATGATGCAACACATCAAATAGTCAATTACGACTTTCAAACATCATATATCATCCATGATAAACAATCAAATATCACAACATCTAAATCAAATAAATATTTGAGAGGAATCCAGTTGGATCCCTCCAA
This sequence comes from Allium cepa, assembly GCA_030765085.1. Classification (NCBI taxonomy): domain Eukaryota; kingdom Viridiplantae; phylum Streptophyta; class Magnoliopsida; order Asparagales; family Amaryllidaceae; genus Allium; species Allium cepa. The sequence continues at coordinate 42,152,116 of CM060946.1, forward strand.
CCTGTTTTCCTGCATCCACAGACATTAGCGCAATACCCATTCCACTTCGAGGTGGAATATCGCGCTATATGGGATTTTATAAAATTATTATCCGCTTACTAACGGCGCAATAGGGTCTCATCCGCTATACAATGCGGGAAATCAATCAACTGCAATATATACATATGCCAATATATATATATTGCTATATATATAATATAATACCAATTCCACTTCGAGGTGGAATATCGCGGTATATGTGTGTAATAAATAACCTCCTCTTACTAACGGCGTATAGGGTCTATTTACATCCAATATATATATATATATATATATATATATATATATATATATATATATATATATATATATATATATAACAATCATCATTCAAGCATTCAATCAACACAACTAACAATTTTAAATCTAACTATTTAAAATTTAAATAAATCCTTTTGAGTGAGAAGTTCTCACCTTTGCTTTTATTTTGCAATCCATTTCCCATCTTGACTCGATTTTCTCTTGATTTATACCTTGTATAAATATTTACACAATTTATTAATGTTCGAACAGATCGAATAATAAATTTTCATTTTTTTTGATTGTTTTAATTATTCAATGGTTTTGTTCTAAACCAATTCCTTTAATAATTTTATTCAACTACTATATAATTTTAAAACTAAATTTTCTTCTTTAATAAATTTATTTTAACTAATTATTTTACTTTAAATTAATATCTTTAAATCAAATTCTTTCGATAAACTTATTTAACTAACAAATTCTATTTATTAAACAATATCTTTTAGTTCTTAATTACGCATTTTTCCAAAAATAAATAATAATTTCTTTTGATAATTCATTTTATCTAATAAATTAAATTTCTAACCAATTTTAATAAATCATTTGTCTCACCATCTGACAAATTTAATTTACTAGCAAATTAATTTGAACAAATGATTTCATTTTCAAAACAATTTCTTTTAAACAATTTCTTTAACTATACACTTTACTTTCCTTTTTAATAAATTATTTTAGCTAAAATAATTTATATATTTCAAAAATCTAATTTTTTTTAACAACTTCTTACCATTTAGACAAACTTCTATTTGATATTTAAATTAACAAATGATTTTCTTTTAAACTAATTTTCTTCTTTTAATAAATTTATTTTAACTAAAAATTTAAATTTGAAACAAAATTTACTTTAGGAAATTATTTTCAAAATAAACTAGTAAATTTATAATGTATTCATTTTATCTTTAAATAAGTTATATAGTGTTTTTTTAAAAAAAATCTAATTTTATATATTCATACATATTTTCTATATCTTTTTTTTTCTGCATACAATTTTTCTTTTAAACTAATTTCTGCTTGTCTATTTTTTTCTCTACATATATAAATGTTTATTAAATTAAATCAAAGATAAAAATAAAGATCAATACCTTCACTGCAAACCTCAACACAGGCAACCACCTCCCCAATTCCCACTGAAACGCGACCCTCCCCATTCGCGCGCCGCCGCCGTTCACCTCCTATCGTGCTCGAGAACCCCTCCTCCTCGCGACGCCGCCCAACATCGCGAGTCGCCTCCGTGCCCTAGCCTCCATCCATGAATCGCGACAGCCCAAAATCGTGACCCCAAACCCAAACTTCGACTTCCACGCGCGAGCGCGAGCCTCGCCTAGCCGCCGCTGCCTCGTGCCGCGCCTCCACTGCCATCGCGTACGCAAGCGCGCGCGACTCATCTGCCGTGTGCTCCTATTCGCGCTCGAACCACTGCCTCGCTTGAGCACGTGGCCCCCTCAACGATATCGCCTTCGTAACTTCCCCAAATCGCGAGATCCCAGATTTGATTTTCGAGCTTTGAAGTCCGCCATTTATTTTTTATTTCTTCGTTTTTTTTTTATTTTGAACGAGAGTGAAGGGGGAGGGGATATTTAAAAATGGAAGAAGTATGCTCGGCACGATCATCATCGTGATATTAGGCGTAATTTTCTGCGTGAGAAAAGGGAGAACGTGTGTGCATTGACTAAATTTAAATTTAAATTGAATCCAATTTGATTTCGACGCGTTTATCTCTCGTACGCTCACATAACAACTCCGAAAAATACGAAATTTGAAATCCGAGAATAATTCAATGTTACGGACTCAATGGAACTGGTTTCGTCGAATTCCGAGACTGCGCCTCGGACGGCTATTTTTAAATATCGATCCAAACGTTTTAATTTCAAAACTGAACAATTCACTTTCGAATTCAATTCTGAAGCTTCTATAATCTTCAATATTATCAATATGAATTTTACAACCCTTTGAAATATTTTTAATCAGCTTAAAATTGAAGATTCAAATTTTTATTCAACTTTCAATAGATTAAATTCTAAAATTTAATCGCCAAATTCAATCTGATAATTTGAAATTCAAGTCAAAACATCATTCAAATATTTAAAATTAATTAAATAATTTAAAATTAAATTGTTAAAAATTCTGGGTCGTTACAATCTTCCCCCCTTAAAAGAATTTCGTCCCGAAATTACAAGTTAAGAAGAATGCCCTTATCCCGTCTATCATTTTTCACAATCCAATAGTTTTATCAACTTACTAAAACAAATCTTAGAGATTCATTATCATTTCAACTAGCTTTCCAACTTCAATTATAGGTTTCAAACAATATTGTTTTCCTAACGATTCAAATTTAAATTTAAATTCAAATTTCAAACTTTCAAATTTTCTCAAAATTTTTTCTAACACCCTAAATTTTCGAAAAATTTCGCCAGCGTCTCCTTTGCGCGGCTAGCTCGGTACGACTACAAAATGGCACCACGGCCCCTCAGAATCAAAAAGAAAAGAGAAAGCCAAGTGGCTGGAGAAGAAAATCATCAAATTTCATACTGAAATTCAAATACGTACCTTTTTGTCGAGCCATTTAAATTATCTTCAAAAATCAAAATCCAATCCCTTTATAATACCTGTATATCCTGCTATTCATAATATCCAATTCCAACATACAAACCATTTTGCCAATTCTATTACAAAATTTTCAATATATGCTTTTTATACATTTTTACTTCATTATTGAAGTTACATATTTATTCTCATTCAATTTTACATTTCAATTCAATTCATAATTTAAATTTCATTCGAATTCAATTCTCAATTAATTATTGAATTCTAACGATTAACTTTCATTTACTAATTCATATTACTACTTTAAATTAGTTTCATTCACTAATTCATTTCAACTAGTACATTCACTTATTCATTTTAAATTTCAATTTCCATATTCAATTCATCTTGAATTTTCTTAATTATTAACAAAGGGAATTTCAATTTACTTCTTTTACTTACTTGAATTTATATACAAATTCAAATTTATCTTCAAATTTAGCTCACGACTAAACTTTAATTTTAACCAATTCAAATTCCAATTTATTAGTTCAAGAATTAATAATTTATCAAGTTAGTTTACTTGAATTCAATCCATTTTATTTCTTAGTTAATTCCATATACTAATGATAATAATTTAATATTATTACTTCCTAACAATCATGCAACCATATACTATAATAATTCATAGAAAATCATTTCCTTTCTGTACAAAAATAGTTTTGGGCAAAAATATCTTATTCACCCGATTCAAAAACAATTTTATATTCACTAACAAATACGCACTCATATCTATTATTACACTCAAACTCATTCTAGAGTACTGCTGACTCTATCTCTAATGAGTAACACCCAACAGAACCATGGTTGTCGCTTAACCATATGCTCTAATACCAAATGTAAAGACCCGCAAATCCGTACCCCTTGAATAGACACTAATCTCCAGTGATTTACTCAAGATGAACGAAAATACGAACCCTTAGGGTTTTAAGAAAGAAGAAAAGAAAAAAATAAGAAGAGGAAAAGATATAAAATAGAGACAATAGAAAACAGAAAATAGAACGGAACAGAAAATAAAAGAACAACATCAGAATCTCACAATTCGCAGCGGAACAACATATAATAGATAAATGAATAATCTTTAAACAAAGAACTATATCAGTTATTACATTACATTACATTCATTTCATTATCAAAGTGTACAACAACAAACAATGCAGCGGAAAAAGAAATACTAGATACTAGTGATACGCTATGCCATCCATCTTGCCTCCTGCAACTCCTGAATTCCAGAATATCCTGATAAACCTAACTCTTGACTGCCCGTGTGGAAATTGGTGGGCACCCAGAGTTTAGGAAGGAAAACAATAAACTCCGAGTCAGTCATGTGACTGGTGTGGGAACTAAAACAGTCTTCTTTTTTTCTTTTCTTCTTTCTTAAAACCCTAAGGGTTCGTATTTTCGTTCATCTTGAGTAAATCACTGGAGATTAGTGTCTATTCAAGGGGTACGGATTTGCGGGTCTTTACAGTTTTAGAATGATAAAACATATTAAAACTTGGTGGTTTGATCTATCAATCACTGGTTAGTCTAGCCCAGATTCTGAATTCAAACACAACCATGCACAACCAATTCATATCAAGCAAAATGCACATATCCTGGTCCATAGAGCATGTAATGATCATGTGAGTAATAGAGATGTAAACTAATTTAAAGGTCATAGACATGAAAACAACACAAAAGAACAAAGTGCAAACCCAGACCAACATACCTAACGAAGACTCAGCCTGTACATAAAGGCAGCAAATACATCTGATTCAAGTGAAAGGCAACTATACATATGAAGTCAATATGATCAAGGCAGCAAGCCCAGAACCAAGGTCAGAGGTGACATCAATGTATTCATATAGTCGGGCAATGACAAAAATCAGAACAATGCAAAACTTCCAGATGAACACCTAATGAAGACAAACTTGTGAACTCCAAGCATAGAGCAAGTGACAGTGATCAACATGCAGTGGATTAATGGATATGCTAAATACACAAACAAGACCACATGATACTGCAAACTACAACAGACTCACTTTAAACCAAATGCAACCAGACTTTGAATCAAGCATGTAGTCAACAGGGTTTAGTTCAATATGGTTGCAGCAAAAACTACAAGTACAAAGCATGCACATCAACTCACTACACAATGCAATACAAGTTTCAGCTGGAAAATCTGATGTCCAGATACAACCAAAGGCTATGATTTCAAGCTTTTGCATGTACTTATATCAATTACAAGACATGTTTAAGCCTTACTGGTTAGCCAAGACCATGTTCAACCCATCTACATAATACTTTGGCACATATTTATTCAAAAGCAATTTTAACTTTATAACTGAAGTATAACAAACATGCGAAGGAGAATATATCCACATATCAAATTATATGGCATGTTCTCCTTCATCATAATCCACTGGATTGCTCTAGAATCAGTTACTCAAATCAACAACTCACAAGCACATATAATACTTAAGTTTTTTTTTTCTTTTACATGTTCTTTTCAAGAAAACAAAGCAAGTATCAATCCTGGAAATACACAAGACATAAGAGATTTTGCCTAGATTATTTATTACAATTAAACTGCTACTTCTCTAAAGCATTTTTATAATCAACAAGATCTTAAAACATCCATTCAAGCAAGCTACTCAAGCATCTTTCCTTGCGGTAACACTTTGAACTGCCTCAATGAAAATGAGACACCCCAAAAATTGCAAAGGCAACAAATAGGGTCAGAAAATATATTCTGGTGTGAGTGAAAGCTCTTCCTAACATGCATGCACCCAAGCATCCATTCATCAACACCATTCAGTTATACTTACACATATTCCTATAGATTAACTCCCTTAATTCCATAGCTTAATTCCTCTATGCCCATTTACCATTTAATTGGTCTTAACTCTTTCCATTGAACATCATGTGTGCATTGCAAAGGGATTCAGTTCTGTTAACTCTTTACACAGAGGCCTACAGGACTTAAACAAGTCATGCACAAGCCCATCATCCACCTGATTATGAATAGATCAAGGCACTACTCCTAAATTAGCTTTATAATCTAGAGACCATTCTCATTTTCTTTCAGGAGAATTTTGTTAATTTTGAAATGCTTTATATTCTTTTCTTCCTTCCATAAATCAAAGAGTATTAAACTCACTCAAGGATTTCAGCCGAACATACAAAGCATTCATGCAAAACACCACATCCCATTTTAAGGTTATTTTCATTCAATCATATTTTCTAAAACTTGCATATATATTTATTTCCAGAAATATTCCCATTTCTTACATAAATCTGGTGAAGTCATATAAGACATTATATTCATTTTACTGTGAACATAGGGTATGGTTTTTGAGAAAAACCCATAAAAACATATTAGCCTGTGATTTGAGCAAATCAGCACACACACACACACACACACACACACATATATATATAATATTGCATTGTTCATATCATTTTTAAAATGAACTAGACTTAAGCATGAGTCCCCTTATTCACACTGCCTACTTCATTCTTCATTAATACCCTATTTCTCAGTAAAAACATTTAACTCATCTCCATATAAAAACTGGATTATGAGTTACAGAATCCATTTCTGTGATCAGGGTATTTATCTTTTCAAAGCTTTAATCAATACAATCAATACAATCAAAACAGAACAAAACATCAACCAAAGACTAAGCCAAAGTACCAACCATAATGAACATTTATTTATTCAGAGAATAAAAATCAAACAAAAACATGATATGGTTTTATAAAAGTGATATGGCTGCCCTTAACTTGGGTCTTAATTCCTTAAATCTCATCAGGTGATTAATCACTCACCTTCCTTCTTCTTTCCCCCGAGAATGCTCTAATTTGAAAACAATGTGAGTTTGCTCTCTTTTTTTTTCTTTCTAAAATATCTTTCTGTTTTTCAAAAATAAACTACTGCTTATCCTTTGATTTTTAAAACATTTAGCTAGAGTTTTAGTGGAGAGAAAAACCTATTTTATCCCAACACAATTAAGAGAATTATGTATATGTGTTTATCGCTAAATATGCTATTTTCTTTCTGATTCTATTTCGGGTATTACAGTTGCTTTTCTTCTTTTTCTGTGTACATGCCATTTGCATGTTTCACCTACACACTATTTTCATGTGACTTATCTACATTATGTATTTTCTTATGACAAATCTGAGATGTTCACATATATATCTTTTTATCAGTTAATTCCTTGCTAATGTCTCAAACCATTTGTTTTCTCTTGATTTTTAAAAATGTATTTACACATATATAGTACTAAACCGGTTTCATATATTTTAATTATCATAAGAGTTTATTTTATCACTCTATACTCCTCTGTCTACTTTTATACAATATATATGTGAAATATGCTAATATAAAACTCATTCACACTTAGTTATCTTCTTCTCATTATTATTTACTTAAAAAAACTATCCTCCTCCTTATTTATTTCGCTCATTATTGATATTTATTTTCAAACTATTTTATCCTTCGAATATTTTCCATTTACTGACTTTTTTTCATTTTTTCTAAAAATCATTTTCATCTTAATAATTTGGGTCTTCACATACTCTCCTCCTAAAAGGTATTGTGTCCCACAATTTTTTTCCATACATTTCCATCCAATTGTATACAAAGCATAATTTTATTTCAGAAATTTCAGAAACTTATGCATTCAAAACCAATCAAACACACATAAGTAATGTTTAAGTTTATCATAATTTTAAGCATACCTTTAAGCAGAAAATAGATTAGGATATTTATCCTTCATCCTATCTTCAGTTTCCCATGTACAATCATTCTCATCTAAACTCCACTAGATTTTAACCAATTTAATTATTTTATTTCTCAACTTGTTTTCTTCTCTAGCCACAATACCCACTGGTTCCTTCTTATAAACCAGATTTTCTTGAACTTCAACTTGTGTAGGAGATTCCAGAATGGTCTCCTTATCATGCACCCACTTTCTTAATTAAGACACATGAAATACATCATGTATATTACTCAATTCCTTTGGCAATTTCAACTTATAAGCCAAAGTTCCTACTCTTTGAATAATTTTATATGGCCTATATATCTTGGTGATAATTTTCCTGCCTTGCCAAACCTCAATATTTTTCTCGTTGGTGAAACTTTGAGAAATACATGATTTCCCACTTCAAATTCCGCTGGCCTTCTCCCTTTATCTGCATAGGCTTTTTGTCTCTCTTGTGCTGTTCTCATTCTCTGCCTTACAAGTTCAATCCTTGCAGAGGTCTCTTTCACATGTTCTGGTCCAAGCAACACTCTTTCACCTGCCCCCATCCAGCATGCAGGAGATACACAAGGCTTCCCATACAAAGCCTCAAATGGAGCCATACCTATAGTGGACTGATAGCTATTGTTATAAGCAAAATCATCTAAATAGGGATAATCTTCCCAGTTGCCTCCAAAATCAAGTATGCATGCTCTTAGCAAATCCTCTAAAATATTGTTAACAATCTCAGTTTGACCATCTGTTTGTGGGTGGTAAGCTATGCTCTAGCTTAATTATGTCCCTATGGCCTCTTGAAAGCTACCCCAGAACCTTGAGGTAAACAAGGTATCTCTATCACTAATGATAGTCTTGGGGATTCCATGTAATCTCACTATCTCCTTCACAAATAATTGAGCTAATTTGGGAGCATTCCTATCTGAATTCACTGTAATGAAGTGAGCTGTTTTTGTGAGCCTATCAACCACAACCCAAATACTATCATTGCCTCTTCTTGTTCTTGGCAAACCATCCACAAAATCCATTGAAATGCTTTCCCATTTCCAGGTAGGCACTTCCAGAGGTTGTAGTAGGCCTGAAGATCTTTGATAATCTGCCTTGACTTGTTGACATGTTAAACACTTTGCCACATATCTTGCCACTGCTCCTTTCATTCCTAGCCACCAATAATTTCTTTTATGATCATGGTACATTTTTGTACCACCTGGATGTATAGTGTACTTTGTCCGATGCACCAATTTCTTCCTTCATTTCTACTTCACTAAGGATCGTTAAATCCTTGAATTCAGTCATCATTAAGCTTGCCAATCTTGCTTGATGCCTACTCAAAGCATCTGCTATCTTGTTAGCTTTTCCAGGAGTATATAATATATCAAGATCATAGGCAGCTAAAAACTCTACCCACCTATGTTGTCTCATATTCAAGTCTTTTTGAGAAAACAAATACTTAATTGATTTGTGGTCTGTAAATAATTCAAATTTAGTACCTAATAAGTAGTGTCTCCATAGCTTCAATGCATAAACAACGGCAGCAAGCTCTAAATCATGAGTGGCATATTTGGTTTCATTTGGCTTGAGTTGCCTTGATGCATATGCTATAACTCTTCCATGTTGCATGAGTACTGCCCCTAACCCAGACCCACTAGCATCAGTATAAACTAACAATCCTTCATTTCCCTTTGGAACTTGCAAGACTGGAGCTTCCATCAATGCCTTCTTCAATGATTCAAAAGCTTGTTCACATTTTTCTGTCCACACATATGGCTGCTCTTTTCTGGTTAGCTTGGTTATTGGAATGGCTATCCTTGCAAAGTCTTTTATAAACCTTCTATAGTAGCTTGCCATCCCTAAAAATGACCTCACCTCGGTTACTGATTTGGATCTACTCCATGATTGCACTGCCATGACTTTGTTTGGGTCTACACAAATCCCTTGTTGAGATATAATGTGTCCCAAAAATTTGACTTCATTCTGCCAAAATGTACACTTAGTAAATTTTGCCTTTAAATTATGTGCTCTTAATCTTGACAAAACTAGATGCAAGTGCTTTGCATGCTCCTCTTCTGATTTTGAATAAACCAATATATCATCAATGAAAACAACTACAAATTTATCTAGAAAATCTCTGAATGTCCTATTCATTAAATCTACAAAATAGGATGGTGCATTTGTCAATCCAAAAGGCATTACTAAAAATTCATATAGCCCATACCTTGTGTTGAATGCAGTGTATTTGATACTCTCTCCTCGACCTTCATTTGATGGAACCCAAAGGCTTAGTCTAGCCTTGAAAAGATTCTTGCTCCATTTAATTGATAAAATAAATTATCAATTCTAGGGAGTGGATATTTATTCTTGATGGTAACTTTGTTTAATTCCCTGTAATCAATACATATCCTCATTGTACCATCAATGTTTCTTTACAAATACCACTAGAGAACCCAAGTTTGAACTACTAGGCCTTATGAAGCCTTTCTGCTCCAATTCTTCCAATTGTTGTTTTAATTCCACTAACTCTTTAGGACCCATTCTAGTGGTCTTCTTGATAACAGGACTTACTCCTGGGATTAGTCTTATCTGAAATTCAACTTGCCTATTTTCTGGAACTCCTATAACCTCTCCAAAGACATCTGGTTATTCATTTATTACTTTTATGTCTTCTAGAATTAATTCTTTTTCAATCATGCTCCACATTTGATTAAGGCAATTTGTTTTGGCTATTTCACTCATGATTATAATATTTTTACCATTTTCTGTTTTCAAAGAAATAGTAAAATTTTCAAAGTTTAAAATTGCTTTGAATTTACTCAGCCAATCTACTCCTAGAATAATTCCTATTCCAGGATAGTTTAACACAAACAAATTAGATTTAAACATATTTCCACCTATATTTAATTCTACTCCCAAACATCTAATTCCTAGCATGCAAGAACTACCTAGGGGACTCTGAATAAACAAAGGTTTATCAACTAAATTGCATGTGAGAGCCAATTTATTCACTATGTTTTGTGATATTAAAGAATGTGTAGCCCCGGTGTCATATATAACTTAGATTGGATAATCTTTAATTAGGAGTATACCTTCCAATTAACCAGAATTTCCCACTGCATTTGCTTCTGCTTTGCCTTCCAATGCTCCTACCTTTGCTCCTTTCTTAAACTCTGGGCAATTCCTTTTGATATGACCTTCTTTCCCACAATTATAGCAACTGAATGGGAGCTTCTTAGCTGCTTGACACCTATTACTCATGTGTCCTTCCTTGCCACAGTTGTAGCAAATAATTTTCTTCTTAATTTCTCCACTGGTTGCTCCTTCAACCTTCTTTTCTGAATTCTTCTTTTCATAAGGATGTGCTCTATTTTTCCCCTTCTTGTGGTTATTAGCTCTCATGTTCCTGAATTTCTCCCTTGCATTATCATGTTGTTCAAAAGAAAGAGTAAGATCTATGACTTGATCAAATCTTTTGTCTTTGTATGGTAGCATTGCTCTACTTAAACCAGCATTAAGTCCTTGAATAAATCTTGAATTCTTTGATTCCTCATTCCCTATGAGCATTGTTCCATACTTGGACAAGCTCTTAAACTTTTGAGTGTATTCAGTCACACTTATTGGTCCTTGCCTCAATCTTATGAACTCCTCAAGCAATGTTGCCTTAGTGGTTGCTGGGACAAATCTAGCCTCAAGCATATCCTTGAACTGATCCTATGTTATCTCATTTTCTGGTCTTCCTGTGATGATTACCTCCCACCAATCCAGTGCTGCTCTTTTGAGCCTTCTAGAAGCTATTTGCCTCTTCCTGTGGTCATTGATTTGCATATCTGCAAATATCCTTTCCAAAGTTCTTAGCCATGTTTGCACACCCATGACCCCTTCAGTGCCTTCAAAATCCTTGCCTCCTAAATTTGAGAACGTTTTCAGTAGCTAAGATAATTCCTCATGAGGATTTTCTTCCATCTACACTACTCCTTCCCTAAGTACTCTCACCAAATCTTGCAAATTGACCAATGGTGTTGCATTAGAGGGTCTTGCTCCGGAGTTTGGTGGTCTTCCTACCATGATTCACTATACAATTTACATAGCTAGTTCGTCTTATTTTTAATTTAATTGTTTCAGTAATTTATTCCTACTGAAATTTTTTTTTGCTATGTTTTTGGTAACATAGCCCTGATACCAACTGAAGTGATCCATTTCTCTTCACCTATATTTTTATGACTTTTAGTTGAGTTTTTTTTTAAACCAGGGATCACTTATTTTGATTAATTTCCCAAGATCCAGAATTTACTAATATAAAAATATCAGTAATTAAATCAAGTCATATCATTTATATATGTGAAGATATATAAATGTTTCTTTGCCTATCAGAGTGTTAATGTAGCAAAGAAATTTAATCACACAATATTTTCCATAATTGGAAGGTTTTGTGTCACATAGCTATTTCTACACTTTAATCTTTTTTTTGACTCAAGATTGACTAATACATGCTTCAAGTGTTACCAGCCATTATTCGCTTCTTCATTTCCCAGATTATTCTATAAACCAGATTAATTAATTTGTGGATTTATAACCCATGTATTTGATCTTTGGGATTTAAGAATTCATACATGTTGTTTTAGAATGATAAAACATATTAAACTTAGTGGTTTAATCTATGAATCACTGGTTAGTCTAGCCCAAATTCTGAATTCAAGCACAACCATGCGCAAACAATTAATATCAAGCAAAATGCACATATCCTGGTCCATAGAGCATGTAATGATCATGTGAGTAATAGAGTTGTAAACTAATTTAAAGCTCATACACATGAAAACAACACAAAAGAACAAAGTGCAAACCCAGACCAACATACCAAATAAAGACTCAGCCTATACATAAAGGCAACAAATACATCTGATTCAAGTGAAAGGCAACTATACATATGATGTCAATATGATCAAGGCAACAAGCCTAGAACCAAGGTCAGAGGTGGCATCAATGTACTCATATAGTCAGGCAATGACAAAAATAGAACAATGCAAAACTTCCATATGAACACCCAATGAAGACAAACTTATGAACTCCAAGCATAGAGCAAGTGACAGTGATCAACATGCAGTGGATTAATGGATATGCTCAATACACAAACAAGACCACAAGATACTGCAAACTACAACAGACTCAACTAAAACCAAAAGCAACCAGACTTTGAATCAAGCATGTAGTGAAATGACCCGCCTTTCTATCCACAGAAAGACGACTCATTTATTAAGAAAGAAAGGGATAGAAGAAGAAAAGATAAGAAAAGAAGAAACTCAACAACATCAGATACTCACAGCGGAACAAATGAAATATAACATATCACATAAAATATTACATAGTATCATATTACATCAGAGTACACAAATTATACAACACATATTAGACAGTTATAAACATCTGTCTAACCATATAACTCAAGTACACAAGATACAGATACAACACAGCGAAACCATAATATATTTACACGATGAAGCCTCCAGCTCCAAATCTCCTCCAGAATTCGTCAACCTAACCTGAATTTCTCGTCTACTCATACATAATATGAGTACCCAAGAGTTTAAGAAAACAGAAAATAAACACTCGGGTCAAACAGGGGTCTGGTGTGAGTAAACGGGTTAAAATTGCTTAACTATAGAAAATTCTTTGAAAAGAAAAGGTATCACGTAAGACTTCCCATACATAAACATCGAAAAGTTTTTACCTTACGCTAACCAAAACATTTGATAGGAAATCCAGTGATATTATAATAGTTTCTAGGGTTTTCAAGTAAAATAGAAAATAGCCGAAATTGTTACATTTATTAAATTCCAGGTACATAGCTATACAAACAAAACCGTAAGGTCTCGTAGGGAAAATGGATTTCCATGAATGGCAAGGCTACCGAGGTACCGCCCGTCACAGTACGTGGCCTAGATCAATGTACCAAGGATTACTCCCAATCCCCTGCATCACAAAGCCGGGACCATGCCTTACTGAACAGTCCCGATTACGATCACCCCGTGGTTGGCGCGACCAACCACCCACTAAGCCGAAATAAAGGGACATCTAGACAGGAATGAACTCACCCTGAAATGGGCGCTACCCACCTAGCCTTGCTGCACCTCCCCTGTTTTAGCCATTCCCAGGTTGATGAGGCTTGAGGCAGCGACTACCTTTATAGGACACATCTCTTAGAATGCTCATCGTCCGCCTGATGATGTGCTGAAAGCATTCAATCCATACAAGTTCATTACGGGTCCGAACGAAACCGAAGGCACTATCTCGTTGCACTCATTTTGGAATCACCTTTAGAGTCAACGACCATAGCCCTTGCACTCTGAATCACCATCTCGAACCTATAAGTACTACCTTCGTCAAACTCATCATGGAATCACCCCCAGAGTTATGCTGACGAAAAATAGTTCTTACACGTCGAGTCTTCACTTGCACTCCACTTGGATTCATGACCTAACATATATTTTGGATCGATGTGGTTTTCGGATATCCAAATATGGAAATCCAATCCCGGTCTCACTGAATCCAAATGCCATTTTAATGTCCAAGTTGTACTTAAGGGTTAAACAATTAAACTTATATTCAGGATGATATAAATAGATAGATGAATCACATTATCACAATAGATAATTTATATCAACCATTCATCTCATAAAGCAGCATATCACATAACATATATTCATATCCAAATCATCCATCAACATCAATCATCCAATATTAATCACCCAGTATCAATCAATCCATATTAGCCAATCATCCATAAGCAGGTTTGATTACCTCTTAATCAATTGGATTACCTAAATCCTTCTTCATTAATTACAAATTAATTTATTAATCATCTCTTAATGATCTTCCTTAATTAATTTTCCTTGATTAATTATACTTTAATTACATTCAAGTAATTATCCTTAAACATATACAGTAATTAACCTTTAATTACTTGTCATTAATTACAATAATTAATGATCCTTCATTTGCTTCCATTAATTAATTAACTATAATTAATTACATTAAATCTTAATTAATTACAAATAATTAATCATAATTTATTAATCAACCTTGATTAATATCATTAATTATATTAACTAATGATCCTTATTTATTAATTAACCCTTTAATTAATTAATCAATTTATAATTTATCATCTCATAAATCATAAACAGTAATTAACAATTGTAATTACTTAACTTAATTAATTAACATCTTAATTAATTATATTAATCCTTGATTGATTATTTTAATTAATCTTTATATACTTCATTAAGCAATTATTAATTAATAATCCTTAATTAATTACTTTATTAATTAATCACATTTTTTATTAATTTCACTTAGTAATTAATCCTAAATTAATCACATTCCTTAATTAATTAATCACATTAATTAATTAACTAAAATCAACTCAGTAATTAACTCTTAATTACCTCAATTTAATAATTATCCTCTAATTACTTTCATTAATTAATTACTTTCTTAATTAATTACCTTACAAGTAATTAATCCCATCATTAAATAATCCTTAATCCTTTAATTAATTAATTAATTAATTACGCCATATTTAATTAACTTCAAAACAATTATATTAAACAATTCCTTAATTAATAACATCAAGTGATTATCCATTAATCACTTCAACTAATTACTTCCATGAGTAATTTCCATTAATTACTTCCATAAGTAATTATCATTCTCAATTACATTCAATAATAATCCATTAATTACTTCATTAAGTAATTATACTTAATTAATTCATAATTAAGTGACTATTTAAAAATAAACAAATAATTAACTAATTATTCAAAATTAATTAAATAATCAATTAACATCTTATGTTTCAAAAATTTAATTAATTAAGAAAACGTTAATCTTAATTAAATCTTTACTTATTAATAAATCGTCTTTTTATCAAGCATTCTTAAGTTAATAACAAAGATAGATTAACCCTATTTATTTTCATAATTAAATTATTTGAATAAATCAAATTTTAATAACCTTAAAGACAAATTATTCAATTCGGTTTACAATAATAATAACATTAACCTTTATTTGAAAATAATGCATTTAAAAACAAATTTTCAAAATTCAAAACACATTAATCATCTAAGTTAAACTTATTCATTCAAAATGAAATTTGAAACTTTAGTTTTAAAATCATTACTTAAAAATTACTTTAAACTTTGATTTAATATTTGAATTCAAAACATTCTTCTTTAAAATTAACATTCAAAATTAAATTAAACTAAATTACTTTCAAAATGAAATCATTTTAACCAAATTTAAATTTAAAATAAATTCAATTAACACCCTTTTAAAAGTTTGATTAACTATATTTTCAAAACAACAAACTTTAACTTATAAATTCATTTTCCTTTTATAAACTTGAACTTGTTTTCATTCAATCAAACTACAAGTTAAATTTGCAACTAAATATACACAGGACTTAACTAAAAGCGGCAACCTAATCACTCGAGACAAACAGTCAAACAACCCGAGCCTGCCCCGAAGATCCTCAGCGCCCATCCCACTTCGAGTCGTCTTCGAAAAAAACACGAGCGAAACTTCGGGTTGTAACACGTCTCCCCCAATGCTCCACTTCCAGTGTACACAAATATGCACGGTGCACCCAGCACATCACCTCCGGCCAGCTACGGTCATCGCGGCCATCGATGTTGGTCGTAATATCACACGCGACCCCAAAAAGATACCCAGATTCTTCAATTCGAGCACGAATCAAAAATTCGACCTATAGCTCGAAACTGCAGCTGATACTACCCCCAAAACTACCCACGGCCGACGAACCACGATGACGACGAACTTCGCCATCCTCATCAATGAACACCATGTCCACAAGCTTCATCTTCCCCAAATGCGATCGAACTCGATCCATCATTCATGTCGCAAAAGCTTCTACAGCCAAGCCGAAACTAAAACATGCTAAAACCTTATTTCACTCGAAATCGAACAATTTCGCCATTAGAAAAATCCACTTGCATTTTTCCCTTAATCTACAACCCACAAACAAGCTTCAACCAAGATTTTAACCCCTATTATCACGGCGATCAACGGCAATCCACCAAATTCCCCAATTCGAACAAACCCCAAACCCTCAAGAAATACCCAACTAAAAATTATGAAATGCATGTCTAAATTCATGATTTCTAACATGTAATCCAACTATACAACCAAAAACAAGAATTAAGAATATAAATTTTTGACATGCAATAGTTACTTACTGTAATTTCTATTTTAAAAGTTATTTGTAAACATAAATTTACAGATACTATTTTTAAAATTACCAACAAACAATAAAAAACAACTTTTATTTTATCATCGAAATCAAATAATGATGTTAGGGGAAAGATTCGAATTAAATTGAATCATTCAAACTGTAAATCCAGAACATATTTATACAGTCACTATCTAGCTTCTTTGTATTCAAACCTGCAATCAACCTCACATCATATTTGTAACTAAACCACTGTAAAATTCATCACACATATGTAGTTTAAATATCAAGTTCAAATCTGTTTTTAAAAATGAAGATTTACTCACCCAGTCAAGCAGAGCAGTGCAGGTTTATGATTTATTCCAAGCACTTGAATCTTTAATTTGAAAAATACTTTGATGCTTGCTGTTGAAATTGAATGCCTTTGCATGCTTTACAATTTGATGCTTTAAAAGGATTGAAACTGATCTTTAACTTGCTGTTGAAACAGATGAACTTCATTCCATTTGCAGATTTCAATTTTTACTGTGAAGAACTTTGCTTTTAGATTTAATTTTCAGGTTTGAGAAAAAGTTTCTAGTTTGAGTTAAGAGAAGAATGAAAGTGTTATGTTTTATTAAGATTAAAGAAATTAAACTTTTATTGAAGACACTTGTTATTTAAGTTTTTACACTTGTCACATATACCTCTTAATTGACTAACATGTGTTATTAAGGTGATTAACATGGTTACACATGTTATTAAATATTTTAAATAAATTGTTATTTAATTTAAAAGATAATATAAGCTTACTTATTTACTTTACTTTATTAATAAATACTTTATGTATGTAAATATAAATATCCCTTTAAAGAAAATACTATAAAACTAGTCATACTACAAATAAACCTTATACATGCATTTTTAAAATCTAAAACCTTTATTTATATACATTTAAATTTAAGCATTTAAAAAAAAGAAAACAAAATAAAACTTTGTTTGAATCTTATTTAAACTATCATATTAAAAATAAACAATTATCTTATATTTTTAAAACAATTGAATTAAACTTAAATTTACTTTTGAAAAATATTATGTTTTAAAACAAAGCTTTAAATTACAATTCATATATATATATATATATATAAATTATTAATTAAATTAAATTTCACAACAATTCCAAAACAAAATCAAATTATAACATATACATACATATATATTACAATTTGAAAATACAAATCTTTTATTTAAAACAAAAGATCTTATATTCACAATATATATCAAATATATATATTATAAATAGAATAAAATTTTATTAACTTTGAAAAATAAATCTTATCCATTTTAAATTGTTAGAAAGAAGTTGATCAATATTACCAGATTAAATATTTATTAACCTTTAAAAGATTAAATTCACCAATTTAAATTAAAATTAATAGGGAAAATTATCAAATCAATTTAATTATTAATATAAATTATTAAATTGATATTGCCCAAAAATTCCGGGTCGTTACAATCCACCCCCCTAAAAAGAATTTCGTCCCCGAAATTTAAAAGCAAAGGTAATTTAATAACCCAGCAAAGATTTCAATTTCAAACAGCAAAGCATACCTATCATCCAATTACTAACAACCATAGCAATCAATCAAGCAAACCTAACTAACTATCCTGACACAAATCAGAATAAATCTCTAACACTATCTAGAGTTTCCCAAGTATAAATCACAGGGAGACTCGCTCTACAGAAGCTCAAACTAACTACACCACCATAATCCAGAGCTCCTCTCATCTCTAGATCCATCAATCTGAACAAAACGTCAGACTATACTCAAGTCAGGCACAACTTCGAAATCCAACAGAACTACAGATTCCACAACCAACAATGAATCATACACGTACTCCCTCAGAGATACGTGAAATAAAATGAATCCCAGCTATCCAAACTGACAATTCAATCTTATCCTATCAAAAACACAGATAAGAAACCTCAAATGCCTCAGAACTAGCCATCCAATCTTATCCAAGAACCGCTCTCTTAACCATAGAAATCTTAACAACAACGAAGTTTCCAACTTCGAATTCCAAACTCTTAATCTCATATCTTCATAACTCAACAGATAATCCTGGGCTGCCCATCTTCTTGATCAGCTCAACCTATGTTGATGCTTCCAGAAATAACTAGACCAAAACAAACCAGTCTCTGAATCCTATCCAACAGAATGGTCTTCCAAGATCCGTCGAAATCCATAACACAAGCTCTACTTCCCAAGCAATATCAAACTGTACTTGCTTCCTTCCTCGCACAGCTGCTTTCTCGCTTCCGCTGCACAACTCTGATTCTGAAATAGATGACAGTACTGCTGATGAACACGAGTACAAACTTATCCCATATATCCGGGAAACTTTGTTCGTCAAATTCATAAAATCTTAGTGACCCATCTGACTCAATCACACAACCTTATAATAGAATCCAACTCCAAAACTAGATCTGGCCAATCCAAATTCCAAAAATTTCTGAGCTGCTACACCAACTCTTCCTTCTCCAAGAACCATCCTACTACCAGGCTATCCACCAGTATCGCTTCTACAACCAATTCAATACGAAACTCAACTCCAGATGCTGACAAAATTCTGCTTACCTCAGTAGTTCCTAATTTCTCATGAGAATCCCTCAGTCTCAAACAAAAGATTGTCCAAGATGAATTTCCAAATTAATCGCAAGTCACTTTTGTGATCCTACCTAATTTGGATTCCAAAGAAACTGTCCTCACTTTACCAATTAGAACAGCCTTAAGCTTTTCCCAAACCAGGTTAACCCTTCAAGAAAGCATTCACCATCTGCCTGGGCTGCTGAAAGAAGAACCACAAAGATTCTTGAACCATCGGAGAAACGACCACACTACTGCTTCCAAACTCTACCTCGTTGATACTGCAAAGCCAAAATACCTTCTTGACAGCACACCGAACACCTCCGAGCTGAAACTGCTACCACAGCTAACCAAAGACTCCTAATCCAAAGGCTCTTCGAACCCCAAAACTATCAACAAACCATACGACAGACCCCCGAGATGGTAGACATCCCAAAAGAAACTCGGGCTTCAAACCAAGCATCAACATCTCGCTCTCCTTAAGGAATGACAATGAGACCATGCCGAATCGAAGCAACTTATAGACCTTAGTCTCATATTCCAAAATAGCCAACCTCTTAGCTAAAGATCCATATAACTTCTACGCAGACGAGTCTTCCCTGTGGCAGGTAAAGACTGCTTCTCAACCACTTCTAAAACTGCTTCAAGAGAAACATCTTCGGAAATATCCATTGATACTGCATCTCAACACACAGCTATCAAGCTACCATCACTTGCTACTGCACTTCCGACAGATCTAAACTTATAAAATCCGCTCACCCGAGCGCAACCAAACTTATACTTCAAAGATGAACTCCGAATCTTTTAAAAGATTTCCTTCAGAGATCAGAGAAATCCTTGCTTCAAACTACAAATCTTACTCAAGACGGTATCATGTCTACAATCTCGACAGATATACTTCCAATCTCAACATATGGATCTCTTCCATTAATGGTAGTCGTGTTATACATACCACTGCTCCATCTACCTCTAAAACTTATGTTGGAAAACCCGAACGGATAACCCAACGAATCAGGTAGAAAATATATATATATATATATAGTTATATATATAGTTATATATAAAATTTACAAGTACGCTCTCTCAAGAAAGACACCACTCCAGAGCCTAGGTATTCACTCAACCTAATGCTCTGATACCAGCTGAAACGACCCGCCTTTCTATCCGCAGAAAGACGACTCATTTATTAAGAAAGAAAGGGAAAGAAGAAGAAAAGATAAGAAAAGAAGAAACTGAACAACATCAGATACTCACAGCGGAACAAATGAAATATAATATATCACATAAAATATTACATAATATCATATTACATCAGAGTACACAACTTATACAACACATATTAGACAGTTATAAACATCTGTCTAACCATACAACTCAAGTACATAAGATACAGATACAACACAACATAGCGGAACCATAATATATCTACACGATGAAGCCTCCTACTCCAAATCTCCTCCAGAATTCGTCAAGCTAACCTGAATCTCTCGTCTACTCATACATAATATGAGTACCCAAGAGTTTAATAAAATAGAAAATAAATACTCGGGTCAGACAGGGGTCTGGTGTGAGTAAACGGGTTAAAATTGCTTAACTTTAGAAAATCCTTTGAAAAGAAAAGGTATCACGTAAGACTTCCCACACATAAACATGGAAAAGTTTTTACCTTATGCCAACCAAAACAGTTGATAGGAAATCCAGTGATATTATAATAGTGTCTAGGGTTTTCAAGTAAAATAGAAAATAGCCAAAATTGTTACATTTATTAAATTCCAGCTACATAGGTATACAAACAAAACCGTAAGGTCTCGTAGAGAAAATGGGTTTCCATCAATGGTAGGGCTACCGGGGTACCGCCCGTCACAATACGTGGCCTAGATCAACGTACCGAGGATTACTCCCAATCCCCTGCATCACAAAGCCGGGACAATTCCTTACTGAACAGTCCCGAGTAAGATCACCCCGTGGTTGGCGCGACCAACCACCCACTAAGCCGAAATAAAGGGACATCTAGACAGGAATGACCTCACCCTGAAATGGGCGCTACCCACCTAGCCTTGCTGCACCTCCCCTGTTTTACCCATTCTCGGGTTGATGAGGCTTGAGGCTGCGATTACCTTTATAGGACACATCTCTTAGAATGCTCATTGTCCGCCTGACGATGTGTTAAAAGCATTCAATCCATACAAGTTCGTTCCGGGTTCGAACGAAACCGAAGGCACTACCTCGTTGCACTCATTTTGGAATCACCCTTAGAGTCAACGACCATAGCCCTTGCACTCTGAATCACCATCTCGAACCTATAAGTACTACCTTCATCAAACTCATCACGGAATCACCTCCAGAGTTATACTGACGAAAAATAGTTCTTACACCTCGAGTCTTCACTTGCACTCCACTTGGATTCACGACCTAACGTTTATTTTGGATCGATGTGGTTTTCGAATATCCAAATATGGAAACCCGATCCTGGTCTCACCAAATCCAAACGCCATTTTAATGTCCAAGTTGTACTTAAGGGTTTAAACAATTAAACTTATATTCAAGATGATATAAACAGATAGATAAATCAAATTATCAAAATAGATAATTCATATCAACCATTCATCTCATGAAGCAACATATCATAGATATCATATCCAAATCATCCATCAATATCAATCATCCAATATTAATCACCCAGTATCAATCAATCCATATTAACCAATCATCCATAAGCAGGTTTGATTACCTCTTAATCTGTTGGATTACCTAAATCCTTCTTCATCAATTACAAATTAATTTATTAATCATCTCTTAATGATCTTCCTTAATTAATCTTCCTTGATTAATTATACTTCATTTTCATTCAAGTAATTATCCTTAAACATATAATGTAATTAACCTTTAATTACTTATCATTAATTACAATAATTAATGATCCTTCATTTGCTTCCATTAATTAATTAACTATAATTGATTACATTAAATCTCAATTAATTACAATTAATTAATCGTACTTTATTAATCAACCTTGATTAATATCATTAATTATATTAACCAATGATCCTTATTAATTAATTAACCCTTTAATTAATTAAGTAATTAATTTATAATTAATCATCTCATAAATCATAAACAGTAATTAACAATTGTAATTACTTATCTTAATTAATTAACAACTTGATTAATTATATTAATCCTTGATTAATTATTTTAATTAATCTTTAATTACTTCATTAAGTAATTATTAATTAATAATTCTTAATTAATTACTTTATTAATTAATCACATTTTTAATTAATTACACTTAGTAATTAACCTTAAATTAATCACATTCCTTAATTAATTAATCACATTAATTAATTAACAAAAATTAACTCAGTAATTAACTATTAATTACCTCCATTTAGTAATTATCCTCTAATTACTTTCATTAGTTAATTACTTTCTTAATTAATTACCTTAACAAGTAATTAATCCCATCATTAAATAATCCTTAATCGTTTAATTAATTAATTAATTAATTACTCCATAATTAATTAACTTCAAAATAATTATATTAATCAATTCCTTAATTAATAAAATCAAGTGATTATCCATTAATCACTTCAACTAATTACTCCCACGAGTAATTTCCATTAATTACTTCCATAAGTAATTATCATTCTTAATTACATTCAATAATTATCCATTAATTACTTCATTAAGTAATTATACTTAATTAATTCATAATTAAGTGATTATTTAAAAATAAACAAACAATTAACTAATTATTTAAAATTAATTAAATAATCAATTAACATCTTATATTTCAAAATCCTTAATTAATTAAGAAAACATTAACAACTTATTCATTCAAAATGAAATTTGAAACTTTAGTTTTAAAATCATTACTTAAAAATTACTTTAAACTTTGATTTAATATTTGAATTAAAAACGTTCTTCTTTAAAATTAACATTCAAAATTAAATTAAATTAAATTACTTTAAAAAAGAAATCATTTTAACCAAATTTAAATTTAAAAATAAATTTAATTAACACCCTTTTAAAAGTTTGATTAACTATATTTTCAAAACAACAAACTTTAACTTGTAAATTAATTTTCCTTTTATAAAACTTGAACTTGTTTTCATTCAATCAAACTACAAGTTAAATTTGCAACTAAATATACACATGACTTAACTAAAAAGCAGCAACCCAATCACTCGAGACAAACACTCAAACAACCCGAGCCTGCCCCGAAGATCCTCAGTTCCCTTTCCACTTCGAGTCGTCTTCGGAAAAAACACGAGCGAAACTTCGGGTTGTAACACGTCTCCCCAAAGCTCCACTTCCAATGTACACAAATGTGCACGGTGCACCCAGCACATCACCTCCGGGCAGCTATGGTCATCTCGACCATCGACGTCGGTCGCAATATCACACGCGACCCTAAAAACATACCCAGATTCTTCAATTCGAACACGAATCAAAAATTCGACTCATAGCTCGAAACTGCAGCTGATACTACCCCCAAAACTACCCATGGCCGACGAACCACGAGGACGACGAACTTCGCCATCCTCATCAACGAACACCATGTCCACAAGCTTCGTCTTCCCCAAACGCGATCGAACTTGATCCATCATTCATGTCACAAAAGATTCTACAGCCAAGCCGAAACTAAAACATGCTAAAACCCTATTTCACTTGAAATCGAACAATTCCGCCATTAGAAAAATCCACTTGCATTTTTCCCTTAATCTACAACCCACAAACAAGCTTCAACCAAGATTTCAACCCCTATAATCACGCCGATAACCGGCAATCCACCAAATTCCCCAATTCGAACAAACCCCAAACCCTCAAGAAATACCCAACTAAAAATTATGAAATGCATGTCTAAATTCATGATTTCTAACATGTAATCCAACTATACAACCAAAAACAAGAATTAAGAATATAAATTTTTGAAATGCAATAGTTACTTACTATAATTTCTATTTTAAAAATTATTTGTAAACTTAAATTTACAAATACTATTTTTAAAATTACCAACAAAAAATAACAAACAACTTTTATTTAAACATCGAAATCAAATAATGATGTTAGGGGGAAGATTCGGATTAAATTGAATCATTCAAACTGTAAATACAGAACATATTTATACAGTCACTATCTAGCTGCTTTGTATTCAAACTTGCAATCAACTTCACATCATATTTGTAACTAAACCACTGTAAAATTCATCACACATATGTAGTTTAAATATCAACTTCAAATCTGTTTTTAAAAATGAAGATTTACTCACCCAATTAAGCAGAGCAGTGCAGGTTTATGATTTATTCCAAGCACTTGAATCTTTAATTTGAAAAAGACTTTGATGCTTGCTGTTGAAATTGAATTCCTTTGCATGCTTTACAATTTGATGCTTTAAAAGGATTGAAACTAATCTTTAACTTGCTGTTGAAACAGATGAACTTCATTCCATATGCATATTTCAATTATTATTATGAAGAACTTTGTTTTTAGATTTAATTTTCAGGTTTGAGAAAAAGTTTCTAGTTTGAGTTAAGAGAAGAATGAAAGTGTTATGTTTTATTAAGATTAAAGAAATTAAATTTTTATTGAAGACACTTCTTATTTAAGTTTTTAAACTTGTCACATATACCTCTTAATTGACTAACATGTGTTATTAAGGTGATCAACATGGTTACACATGTTATTAAATATTTTAAATAAGTTCTTATTTAGTTTAAAAGATAATATAAGCTTACTTATTTACTTTACTTTATTAATAAATACTTTGTGTATGTAAATATAAATTTCCCTTTAAAGAAAATACTATAAAACTAGTCATAATACAAATAAACCTTATACATGCATTTTTAAATTCTAAAACATTATTTATATACATTTAAATTTAAGCATTTAAAAAAAAGAAAACAAAATAAAACTTTTTTTGAATCTTATTTAAACTATCATATTAAAAATAAACAATTATTTTATATTTTTAAAACAATAGAATTAAACTTAAATTTACTTTTGAAAAATATTAAGTTTTAAAACAAAGCTTCAAATTACAATTCATATATATATAAATTATTAATTAAATTAAATTTCAAAACAATTCCAAAACAAAATCAAACTATAACATATACATACATATATATTACAATTTGAAAATACAAATCTTTTATTTAAAACAAAAGATCTTCTATTCACAATATATATCAAAAATATATATTATAAATAGAATAAAATTTTATTAACTTTGAAAAATAAATCTTATCCATTTTAAATTGTTAAAAAGAAATTGATCTATATTACCAGATTAAATATTTACTAACCTTTAAAAGATTAAATTTACCAATCTAAATTAAAATTAATAGGGAAAATTATCAAATCAATTTAATTATTAATACAGATAATTAAATTGATATTGCCCAAAAATTCCGGGCCGTTACATGTAGTCAACAGGGTTTCGTTCAATATGGTTGCAACAAAAACTACAAGTACAAAGCATGCACATCAACTCACTACACAATGCAATAAAAGTTTCAGTTGGAAAATCAGATGTCCAGATACAATCAAAGGCTATGATTTCAAGCTTTTGCATGTACTTATATCAATTACAAGACATGTTTAAGCCATACTGGTTAGCCAAGACCATGTTCAACCCATCTACTTAATACTTTGCCACATATTTATTCAAAAGCAATTTCAACTGGAATACATCATGCAAACCCTCCTCTCGTCCTCTCATGTCCTCTACCATACATCCCAATGTCCTTCCCCTTGCCAGCCCTTTCAACTCAATCGTACCTCCCCTCTCCTCTCAAGTCAACTCTCACGTTCGTCCCATCTCTGACGAATGTTCACTCTCAACCACCGTCAACACTGTACTTCATTTATCTTCAGCTAACCTTTCGCCATTACCTCCTAACAAACCAGTAACGACCATCATTGAACCATTACTTCCCTCCGTAGCTCCTCCTAACCACTTTGAACCTTCTGACTTACTTCCACCCTCTCATGTCCCCCCAGGCTTACTTCCCATACGACCTCCTGATACTTCACCCCCTCCTCAAATCACAGTGCCATCTTCTTCCCCCTCTCTAGGTGAACGACCATGGACTTCGCTTTTTAAGCTTAAACCTAAAAATGCTGGGAAGTACATTCCCGTTGACCTTTTTCCTGAGTATGAAAATGAGGTACTAGTGCCGTCCCATGAAGTTCTTGAAGCTGGAGCAAGGATCTGGAATGAAACATTAGTTGGTTTCTTCCTTGACAAGCCGTTATCATATACAGCTGTTATTCAAAAGCTAAAAATCATCTGGAAATTGAGAGGCTCTGTCACTGTTAAATCTGATGGTATTATCTTCTTATTAGCTTCTCTTGTTCTGATGATAGGAACAAGATTCTACAGAGTGATCCCATAATCATGAATAATAAGTTATTCATTGTCAAGCCATATGATGCAGCAATTAGTAATGTCTCTGGTACAGTCACCTCTGTTCCAGTGTGGGTACATTTGTATAATCACCCGTTATTTTCTTGGTCGCCTCTGGGAATTAACTGGTTAAGTAGTCATTTGGGAAAAATGTTATGCATGGATGAGATGATGGAAAAGCAGGAGCGGTTGAGCTATGCCAAATGCTTGATTGAGGTTAAACCGGACAAGGAGCTAGTGGATGAGTTTCTGGTCAAGCTAGTGGAATGAGGAATACGGAAAATTTATGTGCAGTATTTGTGGAGGCCAGATGTATGTGTAACGTGCAAAAAATTTGGGCATAAAACTGAATGTTGTGACAGGATGGAAAAAAGGCATAAAGTCAGTGAAAAGGAAAATAGAGATAATGATAGTAAAGGAAATGAAAGAGAAACAACAGAGAAAGTCCAAGAAAATAGGAATGTAAAGCCTCTTCAGAAGCGTGTTATCGGAAAATGGCAACGTGTTAAAGATAAGAGAAAAGAAAATACGGCAAACGAAAGAAAAAGGGAACAAGTCATAGGAAGAAATGAAGAATATGAGAAAGAAGAAGACAGTATCGGAATTGATACTGAAATAGGAAAAGAAGAGTGTAATATAGAAGCACATAAAAATGTAAATAAGGGAAATGAAATAGTTGACAGTGAAGAACATACTGAAGGTGCAAATGAAAGTGCTACTGATAACAACCAAGTAACTGCTAAAGAAGTGAACAAGGATAATAATGAAAAAAGTGATGGAGAGCTGAAGATGATGACATGGTAGGAAATCTCATAACCACTAATCAATTTGAAGCACTACTTAACCTAGATGAGGATGGAAACATGAATGTTCCGTGTGAAGAGAATCAAATAGAAGAAACTCAAGATGAAATAGCATATGAAGAAGTGGTTATACAAGTGACTGCAGAAAGACAGATAAAAAAAAAGAAAAGTGTAACACAGTGGATACACAAGGGAAAGTAAACCAAAAAATGCAAAAGCAAGATAAAGTTAAAATTACACAACTACCTGAAGCAAGTGAGGCAGAACACATTGAAGATGGAAATTATGGAGTGGGTAAATATGAAGAAGAACCTAATAATAGTGGAAGGAAAAATGGAAAAAACAGAAACTTGAAAACGAGGCAAAGAAACATAGCAACAAAGCAAATTGTCATGCACAAGGAAGATACGACATGCACAGAATATCAACCCAATACCCAAACTACTATCTCTCCCTCCCAAATAAATGACAAAACACTCAATCATCCAACAACTCATATATACTCCAAAATAAACCCGCCTCTGGCATTCAAACCACCCCCTTTGCCACCTCAGAATTCTACTCCTCCTAAACCAAATCACACAACCTCTCCAAAGTCAGATGAAACATCCAATAAGGAAATTACCCCCCTATCAGCTACTATCCCTAACTATTTGTCCTCGTCGCAGGCAGTAACTAGGCGAATGAAAATAGAACTGCTCAATGCACGTGTCACTCAATGATGAAACGCATTGGAGCATGGAATGTACGTGGTGGTCATCAAGCAATCAAACTAGATGAATGTAAACAGCTTATCACAACACATCAATTATCTATCTTATCCATGCTAGAAACTAAGTTAAATCTTACAACGACGATCAAGGCAGCTCAATATATTAATCCCAACTGGAATTATCATCACAACCTGAATGAGGCTGTGTACGGTAGGATAATGATACTATATGATCCCCTTCATGTTAAACTTTCTCCTATCCTATCCACTTCCCAATTAATACATTGTCATGTGCTTGATCTTGTTGATAATTCAACTTTTTATATCACCTTTGTATATGCTCATAATACTGCAGCTTCCAGAAGTCCCTTACTTAATGTCATACCATCTCTGAGGCAGTCCACCCACCCATGGCGAATTCTTGGTGACTTCAACTCCTGCTTTTCCCTCTCTAATAGAGTTGGAGGTAATCCTCTCTCCATCAACGAAATACAACCACTAGCTAATACCATTATTGATGCTGAGCTTGTCCCTGTCAAATCAGTAGGAATGCAATTCTCGTGGAACAATAAAAGAAGACAAGGATGCATGACCTTTTCAAGAATTGATCACACCTTCTCCAATCAAACAGCACTAACTAAATGGCCACTTTTATACAACCTTCTCCCTCCTCCTCTCCTATCTGACCACTCTCCCCAAATAATCCATCTTCGTGGAGAGGACTTGAGAGGAAAAACAAATTTTAAATTTTTTAATACCTGGGTTCTTGAACCAGACTTCCAATCTATTATTAAAACTACATGGAACAAAGAAATTAATGGTAATCATCTTTTTATCTTGCAGGAAAAAATTAAGGAAGTGAAGGAAGTATTGAAAAGGTGGGCCTTTAAAATATTTGGCAAAGGAGAAGCTATGAGTACTACAATAAAAAACAAACTATCTGAAGTTCAAGCTAACATGATGAACAATGTTAATGATGTGTATCTCTCAGAGGCTGAAAGCTCACTGTAACAGCAATACCATGAAGCGTTAACAAAAGAAAGTGAGATGATAAGGCAAAAGTCAAGAATTAAATGGAAAGAAAAAGGAGATAGAAATAGTGCTTATTTTCATGCTAGTCTCAAGAACAAGCAAAGAAGAGAAAACATAACGACAATTTACGATAGGAATGATGTTCTTTGTTCTACCCCTGGGGAAGTACAGGATGCTTTTGTTAAGCATTTCTCTGGCATGTATAGCAACTCTGACAACTTCATTCCTTTTATTGATCACATCCCTGATGATATCCTGCCTAGAATAACGACAAATGATATTAACATTCTTAGTGCTGCAGTTACCCCAGAAGAAATAAAACAAGCAATGTTCTCTCTGAAAACTGAATCGTGTGGCGGACCTGATGGGTTGAACGCGCTTTTCTACACTTCTTGTTGGGTGATTGTCTCAACTGATGTGTGCAATTCTATAATGCTATTCTTGAAAAAGAGTAAAATCTTCAGGTCGTATAATTATACCAATATAGCCCTTGTTCCCAAACATAAGAATGTTCACAGTGTTAATGATTACCGTCCTATATCGTGCTGTAATACCCTATACAAATGTATCTCGAAGGTTATGGCGACGAGGCTTAGGCATGTCCTACCTAATATTGTCTCAAAGAATCAAGCTGCCTTCCTACCTGGTAGGAATATCCTTGACCATGTCCTACTCTCACATGAGCTTCTAAAGGGATACAAACGCAAGAATGTTCCCCCGAAAGCTATGATGAAACTCGACATAATGAAAGCTTTTGATATGCTGCAATGGAACAATGTTGTATGAATTATGGGCTACATGAACTTCCCACCACACTTTATTTCTTGGATATACGAATGTATCTCCACCCCAACCTATTCAGTCAATGTCAATGGTATCTCTGCTGGTTTCTTTGCATGTAAGAGAGGAATAAGACAGGGTGATCCATTATCAGCTTACATCTTCATTATGGTGATGGAACTTCTTACGAGAACGTTAGACAAATTAGATACCAATAATAAGTTCAAACTTCATCCAGCTTGCATTGATCCGCAAATCACTGCCTTAATGTTCGCTGATGATCTGGTCGTGTTTTGTACCCCTGACAATTACACAATCACGAATATAATGACTACTCTTGAACAGTTTTATACTATGACTGGACTTAAGGTTAATCTACGCAAGTCTGACATTATTATATCAGGTGTGAGTGATGATCTGACTGCTCAAATTACACAAATAACAGGTATGTCTACAAACCCTAACACAGTGTCATATTTGGGACTGCCGCTCTCAACTTCAAAGATAATAATTAATCAATGTCTTCCTCTATATGAGAAGATCACAGCAAGATTGAACTGTTGGACCACTAGAACTCTTAGGCAAGCGGGTAGATTAACTTTGATAAAGTCGGTTATATTTTCAATGCAAGTTTATTGGGATAGAACCTTTATTCTACCATATAAGTTGATTAATATGATCAGATCTGCTTTCATGAAATTCCTATGGGAGGGTAAGACTACTGGCAAATACATAGCACCTATAAAATTTAGCAAACTTGAGAGGCTAATGAATAAGGGGGGACTTGGTATATTCAACTTGAAGCAATGGAACAGGGCTGCATTTGCGAAGCATATAGACACATTTTATAATGATACTGATAGCCTTTGGGCCAACTAGTCTAAAAATAATGTAACAAAAGGAAAGAGTTTGTGGAAAATGTCTAAACCGCAAAATATGAGCTGGAAATGGCAAAGTTTGTTCAAAATAAAGGAGATATTCCTTCCCTTTATACAAATGAATTCCTGCCCATTATATCGTGTTAGTTTCTGGGACGAACCATGGCTTGATAATGGGTACATTCTCAGTCGTCATCTTACATACAATGAAATCCAACAGACAGGAATTCACAATGCGGCTATAGTCAGGGATGTTCTCACCAATTATAGTAGAATACGTTACTCGTCTTCCAACCCTAGAATACAGAACATATGGAACATCATAAGAAGGTTTACTCCTCTGCCTTCTTCAGCTGCTGGGATAGTTTGGGGAAATAAAAAGGGAAAGTTCAGTATTGGAAATGGTTATGAATGCTTGATGAAAAATGGAGAGCAGCCAAAGTGGAAATGGTGGAAGCGAACTTGGTGTTTGGACAGTAGTTACAGAGAAAACTTGCTACTGTGGAAAGTCCTTAATCGTGTAGTTCATACTAAAGCCAAACTAGCTTGCATGGGAATGGTAGTTGATATCTTCTGTTCTTTCTACAGCGAGCAACCGGAGACAGTCGAGCATCTGTTTTTTGAGTGTACGTACATAAAGCAACTCTGGTCTGTGGTTCTGACAAAGCTTAAGAGATTTTCAGCCTCTACTGACAATCGAGTTGAATGGGAAAATGCATATGCGAAGACCGGGATCAAGAGTAATGGTAAGAGACTATTTACTGTGGTGATGAAAAGCTTCATTAATAATGTTTGGAAAGAGCGAAATTCCAGAGTATTTGATGTAAGTAAAGTTAAATCTGATGTTGTGTTCAAAAATTGGTTGACACACGAGATGAAACAATCCATGGGGATGCAAACCTTCATCATTGATCCAGGGATAATTGACTCTTTCCTTAGGTTTTAGTCTCTTTGTGTTTTATTTTTATTTTTATATTGTGTTTTGTTATCCTTTTGTTCTTGTGGCGCTGTGTTTGCCTTCGTATTCTAGAGCTATGCTCAATGTTGTAGGTGTTCTGTTCCTTTTGGTGCTGCAATAAAATGGTCGGGGACCATCCAACCCCGTCGGCCTTGCCAAAAAAAAACTTTATAACTGAAGTATAACAATCATGCCAAGGAGAATATATCCACATTTCAGATTATATGGCATGTTCTCCTTCATCATAATCCACTGGATTGCTCCAGAATCTGTTACTCAAATCAACAACTCACAAGCATATATAATACTTAATTTTTTTTCTTTTACATGTTCTTTTCAAGAAAACAAAGCAAGTATCAATCCTTGAGATACACAAGACATAAGAGATTTTGCCTAGATTATTTATTATAATTAAACTGCTACTTCTCTAAAGCATTTTTATAACCAACAAGATCTTCAAACATCCATTAAAGCAAGCTACTCAAGCATCTTTCCCTGTAGTAACACTTTGAACTGCCTCAATGAAAATGAGACACCCCAAAGATCGCAAAGGCAACAAATAGGGTCAGAAAATATATTCTGGTGTGAGTGAAATCATAAATTATAAATAATTTGTAATTACAAAATACTGTGCAGAGAATTCATATGTTTGATGCTTATTCAAGTTCATACTAAAATCTGAGTATATATATATATAAGCTCTTCCTAACATACATGCACCTAAGCATCCATTCATCAACACCATTCAGTTATACTTACACATACTCCTATAGATTAACTCCCTTAATTCCATAGCTTAATTCCTCTATCCCCATTTACCATTTAATTGGTCTTAACTCTTGCCATTGAACACCATGTGTGCATTGCAAAGGGACTCAATTCTGTTAAGCCTTTACACAGAGGCCTACAGGACTTAAACAAGTCATGCACATACCCATCATCCACCTGATGATGAATAGATCAAGACACTACTCCTAAATTAGCTTTATAATCTAGAGACCATTCTCATTTTCTTTTAGGAGAATTTTGTTAATTTTTGATATGCTTTATATTATTTTCTTCCTTTCATAAATCAGAGAGTATTAAACTCACTCAAGGATTTCAGCCGAATATACAAAGCATTCATGCAAAACACCACATCCCATTTTAAGGTCATTTTTATTCAATCATATTTTCTAAAACTTGCACATATATTTATTTCCATAAATATTCTCATTTCTTACATAAATTTGGTGAAGTCATATAAGACATTATATTCATTTTACTGTGAACATAGGGTATGGTTTTCGAGAAAAACCCATAAAAACATATTAACCTGTGATTTGAACAAATCAGCACATATATATATATATATATATATATATATATATATATATATAATATTGCATTTTTCATATCATTTTTAAAATGAACTAGACATAAGCATGAATCCCCTTATTCACACTGCCTACTTCATTCTTCATTAATACCCTATTTCTTAGTAAAAACATTTAACTCATCTCCATATAAAAACTGGATTATGAGTTACAGAATCCATTTCTGTGATCAGGGTATTTATTTTTGCAAAGCATTAATCAATACAATCAAAATAGATCAAAACATCAACCAAAGACTCAACCAAAATTCCAAACATAATGAACATTTATTTATTCAGAGAATAAAAATCAAACAAAAACATGATATGGTTTTATAAGTGATATGGCTGCCCTTAACTTGGGTCGTAATGCCTTAAATCTCATCAGATGATTAATCACTCACCTTCCTTCTTATTTCCCCCGAGAATGCTCTATTTGAAAACAGTTTGAGTTTGCTCTTTTTTTTCTAAAATACCTTTCTGTTTTTCAAAAATAAACTGCTGCTTATCCTTTGATTTTTAAAACATTTAGCTAGGGTTTTAGTGGAGAGAAAAATCCATTTTATCCCCACACAATTAAGAGAATTATGTATATGTGTTTATGGCTAAATATGCCCTTTCTTTTTATTCTATTTCAGGTACTACAGTTGCGTTTCTTCTTTTTCTGTGTACATGCCATTTGCATGATTCACCTACACACTATTTATGTGTGACTTATCTACATTATGTATTTTCTTATGACAAATCTGAGATGTTCACATATATATCTTTTTATCAATTAATTCCTTGCTAATGTCTCAAACCATTTGTTTTCTCTTGATTTTAAAAAATGTATTTACACATACATAATACTAAACTGGTTTCATATATTTTAATTATCATAAGAGTTTATTTTATCACTCTATACTCCTCTGGCTTCTTTTATACAATATATATGTGAAATATGTGAATATAAAACTCATTCACACTTAGTTATTTTCTTCTCATTATTGTTTACCGAAAACAACTATCCTCTTCCTTTTTTATTTCACTCATTCTTGATATTTAATTTCAAACTATTTTATCCTTTGAATATTTTCCACTAACTGATTTTTTTTTCAATTTTTTTTTAAAATTATTTTCATCTCAATAATTTGGGTCTTCACATATAACAACAATCCAAAGCATTCAATAACATTCAATCATTCATAAGCAAGCAAAGATTTTAATCACATTCTCTTTAATTATTTTAAAATAAATTAAATTAATTCCTTCCGTCACTATAAATCCTACTTGCTTTATCATTAATTAATTATGGGCCGATTAATTAATTATCCCCTATTATCCATCTTAATTAATCGCCCTTGATTAATTTTTCTTTAATTACATTAAGTAATTTACTCTTAATTAATTACAAAATTAATTATCTTCAACAACTTTTAGTAATTAACCTTCAATTACTCTCATTAATTAATTAACTATAATTAATTACCTTAACCCTTAATTAATTACATTAATTAATTATTCTATAACCACTTCATTGCTTAATTACTGCTTTACTAATCACATTAGCTAATTATCCATCCTTAATAATTAATCCTTGATTTAATTACATTATTAAAATCACCTTGAAAACATATAGGAATTAATCTATTATAAAAAAAAATTACTTTAACAACCAACTTAAACATTTAACTTGGAAAAACATGTTTAAAACCTATCAATACTTTGTTTAGAACTCAGTTTCTATTTCTTTAGAAATTTATTCTCTTGATAATCTATTAAAAACTTGATTTCCTTATCAACAAGCATATATACTTGTTACAGGCCGAGCCCAAACCATCATTTACCCAAGTCAACCCTGGTTTCAACCCGAGTCAACCAACCTCCACATCACCTGAATATAACTCGAGTTCATCCTCAAGTAAAACTCTATTCTTCCCGAAGCACATCAACCCAACAACAACAACAACTGACACGTACTAAACATGTGCACGTGCACAGTCGACTAGATCGACGCCGCCCAACCCTGCTACCTCCGGCACTTCGTCATCATCCTAGTCGACCATCCTCTCATCTTAGTTCACCAGAATTGCTAGGGAAACCAAAACGAGCTGCCCAGACGGAAGCTGGAACCCATCACCAAAGCCAAACTTCACCACTACCGTCAATTCAGATAATCGGAGTCTCCACGACCTTGACCAGAGTTACATCAACGACTTCCACATCGTTCCCCCCACTCGCGATCCATTCCAATACTCCAACGACCTCGCGATTTTCTTCATTACCAAATCGAATAAACAAGTGAATTAAACCCTAGTTCACCAATGTCCAATCACTATGGTACTCAAGAATTTTTCCAAGTATTTTTCCTGATATCTCCTCCTCACAAGCTTCCATCAGTGACACTTGCGACACTCATCTTTCTCCTAGATCATCAGAAAATGCCCAAACCCAAATTGTGATCAACCATAAAATCCACATTCGAAACAAAACTAAAAATTCTAAATTAATTTTTAAAATCTATGATTTCTGATGAGAAATCAGACTATATTAGAGAATCAAGGAATTACAATATTTGTTTTTTAACATATTTCAAAAATTTCACTGTCTTTCCATTTCCAGGTGATATTTTAACTTATAATTCTTAATCGCATTTTTAAACTTAATTTATTCCCAAACAAACATAACTTATTTAAAAATCTAAAGCCTATCAGAGATTATATAAAAAAATATTAGGGAATTTGAACTAAATCCCTTTTTATGCAACCATGAAACAGAGTTTAATATGTGTGTACAGACATGCATCCTGACAACTTCTTATTTTTAAACCTGTAACAAAATTTCAGTCATGCCTACCACTAACACATCATTCTTTCCAAACATCATTAACATACATCAGTTTTAAATAGTTTTAGGCTTGGTTTACTCACCTATAACAGAAGAACAGAACCTTATTTGGAGATCTGGAATTTGATATATTTGATCATCAGCTTGTGTGAGATGATCTGAAGTTGATTTACTTGAGCTTGAAATTTGATTTTTGACCCTCCATATTTACTTGCTTTGACATTAAAACTTGAATTACAGGTTTGCTTTAGATATACTTAGGTTGAAGATGATGTTGCAGGCTTTACTTTTTGATCTTGAAAATGATTTGCAAATGAATTACAGGTTTTGATTTCTTGTTTGAATTAATTACAGATTTGTTCTTGAGTTTCCTGGTTTTGAAATTGAAAATAAGTAAAAAAGAAATGAGGATAGAAGATGAATGTTTATATAGAGTTAATTTGTGGTTTATTAAATTTTATAGAAAATAAGATAAATAAAAGACACTTTTATCATTCCCTAACATTTGTCCATCACATTTGTTAACCTACACATGTTATTACATGATCTCATAATTTAACGCTTATAATTTAAGTAATCTTTACTTATTTTTAAATATTAATAAAAGCTTTATACTTAATTTATTAATTTACAAATACTTATCTATATATAAAAATTACTTTAAAGAAAATAAAACCAATTATATTTATAAATAAAAGCTTATATACTATTTTAGATTATTTTAGATATCTACCCTTTGAATTTCCTAATTTAAATCCAGATTCAAATTCAAATTCAATTTAAAATTCAATTTGATGTATATATATCATATATATATTTAAACAAACACAAATTCAATTTGTAAATAATAATTTTACTTAAAATCTATTCATATATAAAAAAATAACACATTATTATTATTGATTTGAAAATAATTAATTTTATCAATTTCAAATAATTATAAAGGATATTATCACATATATTTGTTCAATTTATAAATCAGTATTTTCAAGAGTTAAATCAAATAACTTATCCCAATTTCCTGATGCCCGAAAATCCAGGTCATCACACACAAGGTCGGGTTACCTCTGTAACTAGGTAACTAACTGTCACGAGTATGCCATCCCCCGGTCGTAACCGACCTTTATCCGAGGATCCTCAATACCAACAACCACAAAGTAATAAATTTGCAGCATTCACATAAGTTAAATATCTAGGCCCCATACTATGATACCGCCTCTTTTTCCAGAAGGAAATGATATACCCTCAGTGTAACGACCCGTATTTTTACGGATCGAAGAATCGTAGAACTGTTGTCATTAGGTTGATAGTGTTGTTAAGTCGTTTAGAATTTAAGTCGTTTGGAGCTTAAGTCGTCCAGAGATGAGTCGTCCAGGGTTGGGTCGAGTTGTAGCATGAGTCATGAGTCGGTGGAGCGACTTAGAGGATGGAACGACTTAAGGAAGGTGACCGACTTAAAGAGTAAGCGACTTAAGAGATTGGCCGGTTTAAAATAGTGAACGGCCTATAGGATTTGACCGACTTAAGGGGTTAAGCGACCTAAGAGAACTAGCGGCAACGACCTAGGAGATTGAACGGGTTATGACCTAAGAGGGAGATAGGTTGGTTGGACGGCTTAAGGAAGATGGCTTAGGTCGTGAACGAGTTAAGGTTAGGCCGGTTATGCCGTGTTATAGTTAGGTTGTTCGAGCGACTTAAGGCAATAGGCTTAAGTCATAGGTCGCTAAGCCGTGTGTGTAGTTAGGTCGGTAGGTCGTCCCTTGTGTTGAGTCGTTGAGTCGTCCCCTGTGATGAGTCCTTGAGTGTTGAGTGTTGAGTCGTCCAACGACTTAGGGAGAAATGCGGCAGTGTGTTAGGCTGTAAGTCGTATGGGCTTGAGTCGTTAGGTCGTGTCTGAGTTAGGTCGCGTAAAGGGTTGAGTCGGTAGGCCGTGGGGATTGATGAGTCGTAAGTCATGGGCTTTGATGAGTCGTGAACGACTCATAGGGGCGAACGACTTAAGGATTTCATCCTAAATAGAAGTGCTTATCTCACTTTTTGGGATCCAGATTTTGAAGCGACGAAGTGCTGCTATTTTGAGAGCTCGAGTTCAACACTTCTTCACTTCTTTTCTCCACTTTAATCTAGTGCTTCCTTCCATCCAAGATTGAAGATCAAATCGAAGATCCAAGAGCCAAAGTTGAAGACCTACATCCATTGAAGAGAGATTTCATCGTTTGAAGCGGAATCTTGTCGGATCAAGCTAGATCCTTTGCTGTCCAGATCTGGAGTTAGTTGCTTTTGAAGTGTTTAGGTGATTCGGTGAGTGGTGGTTATCTCTCACACGGACCCAAAGGAGTATATTGGATCGGTGGCTTGTTTGTGTGTTAAAGATAGTGATTTCATGCATTTTTCTTAAGTCTGCATGTAGATCCATCGTTCATAAAGTTTTGATATCCATCTTACTACATGTTAACATATGCTAGTTCATTCATCAAGATATTACTTAGAATTCATGCTTGTTAGATTTGGACTCTTTATTTACGAAATTGACATTTTTTTTTTGCAGAGTAAGCGGGGTTGAAATCTGGGCCCCTACCAGCATTATTAAAAAAAGAAAAGAAAATACAACATGAAGAAAAAAAACAATCTGACCCCAAAACAAAAGGAACTACGGGTCCATGGTTCAATTTGATGGTCTAAAAATTCATGCTTGCTAACTCTCATTCCACCTAAAATTTCATGCTTAAGTGCGACCCAAAGCACTAACACACTCCTGCATTTACCTTCAAACACCTTGCTATTCCTTTCACACCACACAATTTTCATCAGTTTTTTAAGAATGAAGAAAAAATAGATTTTCCTCACTTTGTTCCACTTAGTTGCATTCCAAATCAGCGACCACTGCTGGGTGAAGTCGACAGGCGCACCAACAATGCCAAACTTGATCAACATATCACACCAAAGCTGAAGAACAGTAGGACATTCAAAGTACATGTGTTGTATAGTCTCATTACAGGCATAGCACAAGATACATGTAGTGGGCACAACCATTCCATACTCAACAAGCTTCATTCTAGTCAGAAGAGAATCATTCACAACCTTCCAAAAGAGGAGATTATCACTATTTGGAGAGATTTCTTTGCAATTAGCTCTGAACCAAATGCAATCAGGCATGTCAACAATACCATGAAGTGCATCATAAACTCTGCTAATAGAGTGAGATCTGTCATTCCAAAGCACAGTTTCCATGTCATGTAAGTCAAACCTTTTACAGGCAAACTGGCTCCAATACGACCAAACAATTTGATTGCTGCAGTAGGGTAGGCACAACTTGCCTTCCACAATATGATCAACAGCCTTGGCATTTAAGCTAATTCTAGATTGGAACTTTTCCCGAGAATTGAAAATGCCATCAAGAATGACACCCTTGCTAATCCAAGGAGCATGCCAGAAAGACCAGACACTCATGGCAGATAGTTTAATTTGGATAAGTGGCGTAAAAACAATTCTCAACTTCAAAATGCTCCTCCAAGTCCAGCTGCAAGACTGGGGTATATCCATTTGCCAAAAAATTTTGGACCCAATGTTATGCTGCAGACACCAACTAACCCAGAGAGAGTCTTTCCTACGCAAAAGAGCATTGAAGTGAGTACTGTAAGCTACCTTATTCCAAACAAATAGGTTGATGATGCCAAGGCCACCTTTGCAATATGGCTTTTCAAAAGTTTTGAATGAACATGGAAATATCTTCTTAGCATGAATGGAACCAAACCAGAAGAATCTATACATTGCAGTTCTGACCATATTCATAAGTTTTGTTGGTAGAATGAAGGCCCTTGCCCAGTATATCATCATTGAATGGAAAACAGATTTTATGAGAATTAGCCTCCCAGCTTGAGTCAGAAATCTAGTGGTCCACCTCCTCATGGTTGCAGTAATTTTAAGAAATAAGGGTTGGCAATCAGAAATGGTCACTCTAGAAGAACACAGAGGCAAACCAAGGTACATCATGCCATGATTCAAAATTTGCATCCCAACAGATAAGGACAGAACATGACTTTGATCAGGAGTAACTCCAGCAAATAAAATGCTCGACTTTTGAGCATTTAACTCAAGACCAGTCATCAAATAAAAGCTTTGTAGGGCACGTTTAATTGTTTGAAGAGACTGATGGTTGGGCTTGGTGAATAGCATGATGTCATCAGTAAAGAGAAGAGAAGTCAACTGGGAATCTTTGCACTTGGAATGGAAATGTATTTGCCTGTTGAGGTAAAGAGGCTTATTGTTATAACTGTTTATTTAGATCTTGTTTGAATAATTGATTACTTGGATTAATGATTGATTTGATCGATTAGTTGATTGATGATTTGATTTGGACAAGTTGGTCGAAGATGATTCAAAAGCTAAGTGGAAAGGCTCTTGAATAAGGAAAGCTGCCCGTGGCATATGAAGCAGATGATAAAGCTCATATGGATAGATTTGATGATGATGTTGAGATAGGACTTTGCTATGATGCGATGAGGCAAAGCATGATGTTGAGATGGGACTTTGCTATGATGCGATGAAGCAAAGCATGATGTGAGATAGCCTTGGTTTAATCCAGACGGGATCATCCCAAGCATGTTGATAACTCGGTGATATGGTTCGAGTTTGTGGATAATGGTTGGCTCGAGATGCGCTTGAGCTAGTATGAGAATAGTCGTCAAGGTGGATAACTAGGAGGCTGAGATCTCATTGTTGTTGAGGGTTCTAGCATGCTCAAAGCAAGAGTACGTTGGGCAGATTCGATAGTCCCAAGACGAATAGTTGATGGTCTAGTACTTTGGGCAGATTCGATAGTCCTAGGCACAGGTCACGATGACGTGCGGAGTTATGTCTAGAACCGGGGTTACCATTAGCCCTTGATCGACGGATGAAATAATGAGCCGGTCATTCAATTAACGGTGATATCGAGGCAATGATAACAGTGATAGCCAGAGTCATGGATGTTTGGATGTTTGGTGGTATCGTCACTCGGTCTCAAGAGCGATGTTTTGTGGGTGCTTATCTGATCTTGGTTTAGGCCTTGGGGATTTGTGCTTGGAAAACATCGACCTTGACACGAGTGATAATTGTTTTACTTTAAATGTCTGCTTTGCTATGTTTATTTCTGCTTAGTGGGTCTGGGGGCTATCACTGTAGAAAGAGGTGGAGTGGGATGGTTGGGTTCCTATTCCTTTTTACCATTTATGCTCTTTTGGTATGTTTGATAGTTGATTTACTGCTCACTAGGACTTTTGTCTGACTCAAGGTTTTATGTTCAACTCTTATTACCTTGGGCTGCTCATCCATGTTGGGATGGGAAGACTAGGTAGCAGGTGACAGGTGCTGTTCTTAGTGACCAACGCTGTCGATGAGGAAGACGAGCTGGAGGCTTTTGCATATTGTTTTTTTCTTACTATATGTACTGGATATTCCGCTGTTTGTATGATTCTCTGAGTGATATGTAGTGAGGCTTGCTATATTGACTTTTCAGATTGTTGTACCAAACTATTACAAGTTTATATGATGAGATTCTGTTCTATGGAGCTTCACTAGGTATACTTTTCTATTGTATTTTATCCATGCGCTGTGAGTAATACGATAGACTATTCTGTGTTTACCTTACCCTGACGATCTTCCATGGCTGCCTAGCACTCTATACAGCGCACTATTTCCTTGTTTTGTGCAGGAGTCATGGGCGGTCGTCACACTCAGGGGGCGCTACCCCCAAACAACCTTGCTGCATCCTTCCTGTTTCGACCATTTTCGGGTTGTGAGGTCCGACGAAGTCTCGTCCACAATGCTACGCTTTTCATAAAGCCATGCTTCGATCAAAAAATGATCAGCATCACTTCGTTTTCCACATTACCAAATTGGGAGTATATCACTAATAACCTTCAACTACATTACCTCTGAGCTCGTACGTCTCAGAGAAGGGTGCTAAGCTAAGAGAATAAATTCTCCACCACTAATAGAAATGTATTTGATAGATGCCAGCTTTACATCTTAAAGTGTAACGTCAGACACACATCCATTCAAGTCCGTTCCGGGATCAAACGGATCTAAAGGCACTTCCAAAGAAGCCCTTGCAATCCGGATATTCATCAATCACGTCAGAATCCCCATAGGTGATAAAATCTCTATACCGAAGCAACTCGGTGCAGAGACATTCAACAGGAAATCATTTCGCTTTCGAAAGTACCCGGTCTTCAACACTATCTTCAAATGCAATCCCATTTCGTCGTATCATTATTCGGAATGGGTTTTATGACACAAAGTCCTCTCTCGGCTGATTCGAATAACGAGCGCTTATTTTTAAAATAAGTGTTACATTCAGATTTTAAACAAATCATAACAAATTCCACTTTTGATCTTAAACAAAAGATCCATCACTATCACAAAGTTCGATGTGGTTTTTGAATATCCATTTGGAATTCGACCCCCGGTCGCATCTAAATTCAAACGCCATTTAAAGGCCAATATTGATAGTCGATTATTTAACTATCAATCGGTATTCACAACAATCACTATCAAACAATATTCACAACAATCACCAAGATTTTATAAATTTTCCCAAATTATTAATTTTCAAAATATCTTTGCAAGATATATTTTTTAACACTTCAATCATTTGAAAACAAATTTCAAATCTATTTCCACATTTGACTTCTTTGAAAACAAATTTCAAATCATTTTCTTTACATGGAATATATTTCCAAATATTTATTCATTTCCACTGAAAATCTGCCGAGTTTAAATACTTTAAAATAATTAAAATTATTTATCTAAACATACATACTTTTTTTTGAGAGAAATGTGTGATCCACTAAAAAACGAGTAGAGCACACATGAAGCTATATATATAACAAATGTAATGGAGCTGCCAACATGCCTGGCAGGTGACAATACTATCAACTAGAAAAAAATAAAGAAGTAGATACCCCTCAGATGAGCTCTAGCAAAGCCACCGCCCATTAAACCCTAATACCGAGCTTCGGCAAGGCCACCGCCCGATAATAGAGTGTTAGAGGTATCTAAAACCAGCTATACTAAAATACAACAACCAAAATAAGAGAAGAACCAAAAAGAAGAACACCAAGGGGCTAACTAAAAATAAGAACTCCACTCATAAAACACTAAGTAGCCACCAAGGAATGCAAGACACGATCGAAATCCCTGTGAAAAGCAA
The DNA here is from genome assembly GCA_030765085.1 of Allium cepa. Classification (NCBI taxonomy): domain Eukaryota; kingdom Viridiplantae; phylum Streptophyta; class Magnoliopsida; order Asparagales; family Amaryllidaceae; genus Allium; species Allium cepa. The sequence goes on from CM060946.1 coordinate 42,195,600, forward strand.
TCCTGCCAACCAGTACAAAGCTGCAAGCTATCCTGTAAACCAGTCAAGAGAAAACTAGCAACCTGTCTAAACCAAAACTGAAACAAAACTAGGAAACCAAGTTAGAATGAATCACATATATGTATATAAATAGATTTTATATACTTATATGTGAGAATAAAAACCAAAATGAAAATTAAAGCAAGAAAAAGCTAGAACCAAAAGCTAACAATTCTAAAGGACTAAAAAGTAAGAAATAAAAACAGAAATAAAAGCAATACAAGAATCTACTTTAAGGGCCTAAAATAGGAAGAAAATTATAATGCGTCATGTGAACATTATTTAAATTAGTATAGGAATTAATAAAAATATTATTAGGGACAAAATTATTAAAGTTAAGTTTGAATATGTTAATATTATTTCTAACTTGTTAAGATAATCCTTAAAGCAATTATTATTGGCTAATTTATATTTGGGATTAGAAATCCAATTTAAGTAGAAAGATGAAATAAAAATAATCAAATTATTATAGTGATTATTTTTATTATTAAAAATCCTTTGATTTCTCTCATACCAAATGTACCAACAAGAAATTGTAAATATAGTATCAAGTAAGTATCTAAAATCCTTATTGAACTTAAATCTAAAAGAGTTCCAATAGAAAAAACAATCGGTAACTTTAGAACTAATATTAAACTCAAAAATATTAAGGGTCTTAATAAGAATAAAATGAGTATCCATGCATTCGTAATAAATATGATTAATATCTTCAGAGTATGTGTTACAAAAATAACATTTATTATCAATAATAATATTTCTCTTTTTTAAAAGTTCAATAGTATTCAATTTACCATGAATGATGAGCCACATGTGGATCTTAGATTTTGGAGGAGCGTTAGATTTCCATATAAATTTAAAACAATTGTCAGAAACACCCGAAAAGTTAATAAATTTATAAAAGGAATTAGAAGAATATTTCTTACTCTTATCCACTCCCAACTAATATAATCATTATCATTATCAATATTGTAGAGATTTAGCTTAGCATAAAGCAAATAAAGCTATCTAAGGGTTGAGCCTACTAAAATACTATTAAAATTGAAAATCCATGGAGGGTGACTTTCAGAGTTAATAACATCAGAAATAAAAGCAAATTTAAAGCTACAAATATTATATAAATCTTTAAACTCAATCTTATGAGGAGTAGCGGAAATCCAACTATCATGCCTAAAAGATGTGTAATTACCAGAATGAACAATAATATTTACACCTAAGTTGAAAATATCATTACATTTTAAGATGGATTTCCAAAAATATGAAAGTTTACAATAAATCGAAGGACTAATTTGATAGAGATTATAACTACCATTGTAGTAATATCTAGAAATAATCACCTTCCAAATGGCATTATCACTAGTATCTTAGAATTTTTATAACCAATTACTAAGAAGAGACAAGTTCATATTACGTAAATTAATGACACCTAAACAACCCTCTTTTTTGGACTAACAGACAGTATCCCAATTGACTAAACAATTAATGATACTGTTTGGATTATCGCCACTCCAAAGGAAGTCTCTTCTAATTTTATCTATTTTATCTATCACCCAATCAGGAAAGAGGTGCATAGACATCCAATAGATAGGGAGAGCTGATAAAATAGAGTTAATCAAAACTAGTCTACCAGCTCTAGATAAGAATCTCCCATTCCAATTAGTAATCCTATTTTTAATTTTATCAATGATTAATAACCAATCTTCATGCTTAAGTTTTGAAGGTCTAATAACAAAACCAAGATAATCAAAAGGAAAACTCATAGTTTTACAATTTAAAGTATTAGCAACTAAATTTTCAACTTTATCAAAATTGTTTAAAACTAAAACAGAACTTTTATCATAATTTATTTTTAAACCTGATAAAAGTTCAAAACTATAAAGAATAAACTTTAGTGCAATGATGTGCCTAGGAAGATGAGAGGAAAAAAGCAAAGTATCATCGGCAAATTAAAGGACAGACAAACCAAAACTCGAAATATCATTACCAATAAAGCCCAAGAGATTATTATTAACAATATTCTTAATAATCTTAGAAAAAACATCAGCCGCTAAATTAAATAGAAGGGGCGATAAAGGAACCCCTTGCCTCCATCCTCTCTTGGATTGAATTTTATTACCCAAAACACCATTAACCATAATGCTTGAGTTACCAGTTTTAAGCAAGTTAATGATCCAGTTAATCCATCTATTTAATGAAAGCTGATTGAGAACAGTCTATTAAATCATTCATTTTTAAACTAAGTCTATTAGCTAAAACTTTAGAAATAATTTTAACTGAGCAATTAATCAATGAAATGGGTCTAAAATCTTTTAAAGTATTAGCACCAACTTTTTTATATAATAAAATAACATTAGCAAAATTAAAACAGCCTAATTGGAGATTAACATTACAAAATTCATTAAACATACAAATTAAGTCTAATTTTAAAACCTCCCAAAAAGATTTATAAAAGAAAATAGGAAATCCATCCGGACCCGGAGATTAATCTCCTGGTAAATCAAAAATGGCTTTCCGGATTTCCTCTTCAATAAAAGGAACATCTAAATCAGAAATATTAATATTAGAGACGGATGGATAAAAATATTTCCATCTAACACTAACTCTATGCTTGTTTTTATTGCCAAAGATTTCTTTATAATATTCAGTGAAAGCATTGTTGAGATCACGTTGTTCGACTAATTCCACATTATTAACTAAAATGGAATTAATTGTATTACAACGGTTTCTACTATTAGCTATATTATGAAAAATTTTGGCATTATTGTCACCTTCATTGATCCATTGAATATTTGATCTCTGTTTCCACATAACTTCCTCTTTTTCAAGAATAGAATTAAGTTCATGTTTTAAGTTATTAAGAACATCTCTCTCACCTAAACTTAAGAGTCTAGATTCTTCAATCTTATTTAGTTTGAGAAATTCATTAAGAATATTATCTTTTTTAATTTTTATATTACCAAAAATGTTTTTATTCCAGTTCTTAAGAAAAATCCTGAGTTTTCTAAGCTTGAGCACAAAAGCTTTGGCTGAATTATCACAATACTTAAAACTATAATAACTCATAGAAGACCATTTATTGATGATTAAATTTGAAAAACCTGGTTCTAGAAGCCACATTTTTTCAAATTTAAAAGCTATACTAATAATTCTATGACTATCGCAAGAAAGAATAATAGGACAATGATCTGAAAGGGTATAAGCTAAACCTCACACTCGACAGATAGGAAACTTATCCTCAATTTCATCACTAACGAAAAATCTATCTAAGAGAGCAAAAGAGGGAGATTCCCTATTATTACTCCAAGTAAAATCTCTATTGGATAGTGGAATTTCGATCAAATTAGAATGAACAATAAATTGATCGAATTCCTCCATTGTCGAATAATCTCCTTCCCGGGGAGAGCGCTCCCCAATAAAACGAGTCACATTAAAATCACCCCCCAATATCCATGATCGGGGGCAAAAGATCTAAACTTGAGACATTCATTCTAGAGAATCCGCCTACCTATTTTAGAGTTAGGCCCATAAATATTAGAAATATTTAAAAAAGAATTTTCTGAAAGATTAATTAAATTAATGTGTAAAGAGTGTTGTTTTTGAATACACTACAGTAATTTAAAGAGATTATCTCTCCAACCAATCATTAAACCCCCAGAAGTGCCCAAAGAAGGAAGAAAAACCCAATTTCTAAAATGAAAGCCTCCTAATCTTCCAAAAAAACGAAAATCAGGACATTCTATTTTAGTCTCTTGTAGAAGAGCAATGTCAATAGAAAAGTCTTTAAAAAAGATTCTAACTTTAGCACATTTATTTAGGTCATTCAAACCTATAATGTTCCAACTAATGATTCTCATAAACCCATAGATCTAGCCCTATCAAGTTCCTTACTTCTAATAAACTCATGATCTAACTCAATATCAGTAAAAATAAAAGCATATCTACTAGCTAACTGACTAAAATCAGAAGCTGATAAGTCACTCAGAGCATAAGATGAATAAGTACTACCCAAATCAAAAAGCGTACCTGAGCCTGAATCCGTAACACCGCTCACAGTTCTCGGATCAGGAAACTCACCCAATGATTGAGAGCGACTGCCTCGAATCCTGACACTACGACGAACCAACCCGCTAGAAGCTGAATACTTTCTACGTCTTCCTCTCTTTGAAGAAGAAATAGAAGACACAGAAACACCACTAGCCTCACATAACTGATCTGACAACTGACTACCCGAACACCCATCCAAAGCTCCAAAAGCAAGAGAATCAACAGAACCCTGACAAGCCTCAACCTGCAAACGACTCCCACCTAAATGAACCACCAAGGGAACTGCTATGACTTCACCATTGTCACAGGCTTTATAATTATCTCTCATCGAAGAAGAAGAAGGAAGAGAATCAGAAAAACTGGCAATCACGGGAGCACCATTCAATGACAGATGAGAAGGGCCACTATCAACTCCTAACTTCTCCAAAACAAAAGAGTCTCCAATATTTGCAGAAGAATCAATAGAAATTCCTGAACCTGTCACTGTCTTTTTGTCCAGCAACACTTTTTCCTTACTGACAACATCAAAATTCTTCACTTCAGAACAACCCACAAACTTACTGTTTACAGGAGCCAACAAATCCCGAGCATCCACTAATTGAATATTTCGTGAATCATGCACACTAGATTCCAAAAGATTTACAGACTCGATTACATCAAAAAAAGAATGGTCCTCCAAAACTAGTTCCATTAATACGTCAAAGTGAGTAGCTGAACTCACCACTGGTTGATTAATCCAATTCTGAGAAGAAATAAATGAAGAACTATCGACAACAGTAGCCTGTACTCGTGCATCATGCACAACAGAATCAGTATGCATATCTTCAAAAGTGAAATTGAACATATTTAAGATTCCGTCATCAACAATGTACTCTGGGTCAAAAGACTTCCCAACCTCTTTATGATGTTCCGATGAAAGAAACCATTCATGAAATTAACAAACACATAACTATCAGAAGAAACAGAAACAGCAGGATCTGTTGGAACCTCCAATTCATCCAACAACACATTGTTGTTTAAACAGGATTCCAACTGCATGATCTGATCAAATTGATCCAATTCAAGTGGCAGATTAACTGCTGATAAAGATGACCACAAGTCTTTACCCAGAGAAGAAAACTGATCCACCTCCAATTGAATATCATTTTTACCCTTACTCAAATTAATTTGATGATCCGGGTCATGATCAAACAAGAATTCACTAACAAAAAAGCAATTCTTAAGACTGTCACCGTAACTACCTCCATCATTAAAATATTCAAAATAAAACTATTTTAAGACACTTTATTTTAAAACATTAGTTATGCAATTTTATACTCATATCTCATATAAAATTCAAGTCCAACTAATTTTAAAATAAAATTAGAAGATAGGATATAACTATTTAAATATCCATATTATAAAACAAATATCAATTAAAACTTTAAATAATCACCTCTATAATAATTAAAATAAATCTTCACTTAAAAGATTTTCAAAATAACCTAAATATATAATTTCTCCAAAATATTCTTTCCTTAGAACCATCTTTACAACTTCAATTTATAAACTATATTGAAAACATACTCGGCTTTCCAGGGAAAGCACACCTTCCATTCTAAAATGGTTCAATCAAATCAATTTATAAATCCTTTTGGATTTATTTTAAATTTACGTTCCAAATCCGTAAATTCCTTTCCACACTTTTAAAAATAAAAAAATATCCACTGTTAAAACAAATTTCCTTTTCTTTTATAAAATTCCCATTGTGAATTTAAATTTTCGAATATCCACTGATATACGATTTTCAAATCAATTCCCAATATGTATTTTCAACACCAAATCAATTTTCAAATTGATTCCCAAATTCATTTCAATTACCAAATCCAACTCCTTTAATTGATTTCTAAATTTATTCAATCAACAAATCAATTTTCATACCGATTTCCCAAAGGTTTATTTTTAAACTCCAAATTAATTTTCAAATTGATTTCTAAAATCTTTTCAAACACCAAATTAAATTCCAAATTAAATTTCTAAAATTTTCCTCCCTTTATCTGTTCCAAACTATTTAAAATCCATATCTTATATAAATTCTTCAACTTTTGAATAATATTATCCGAAATCCATTTATTAAACCTTTTTCCCATACTTTGGAATTTATTCAATAGGATTACAGAAATAAAACTTTATCTTTTTAAAATTCCTTCTTTTAAATTTATCCAATTTTCAAAAATAAATTTTTACTTTTACTTTCAACTTGAATTTAAAAAATCCAATTTTATTTATTTCTGGTATCCCACGATACCAAAAATATATTTGGTTGAACTATAGCCTTCAACGATTTCAATCGCAAATATAATCACACACAGATTATAAATAATCAACACACAACATTGAAACAAATTAAAATATTTTGAGGAATCCAGTCGGATCCCTCCAACCTGTTTCCCTGCATCCAAGCACAACAATTAAATACCAATTCCACTTCAAGGTGGAATATCGTGGTACAAGGGATTAAATATGATATCATCCACGATTATGCGGTGAATAAGGTCTCATCCGCTATATAATGCAGGAAACCAATCACTCCAAATACATATATAATACCAATTCCACTTCGAGTTGGAATACCGCTATATATGGGATTAAATATAATATCATCCGCTATTATGCAGCGTGTAAGGTCTAATCCAATACAACTTATAACAATTTATCATCCAGGAACACAATCAACTATTTTAAAATTAACTATTAAAAATTAAATGAGAAAAATCTGATTGAGTGAGAAGATCTCACCTTTTATTCTGCATGCAATCCAATTCTTTCCAGCTTGATTTCTTCACAGTTTTAGACCTTGTATAAATTATTACATAATTTCATTAATATTCGAAATAATTGAATAATCAATTTCCTTTTAATAAGTTTTTATTTTATCTAAAAATTTTAATTTCAAACTATTTTACTTTTAATAAATTTAATTAACTAATAGTTTTATTTAAACCAATTCTTCCTTTTTAAAAATATCTTTTAGTAATTTAGAAAAAAAAAATTAATAGGTTAATAAATTAAATTGATAAATTGAACAAATTACTTAATACCTTCAGTAAATTAAATAAGTACACAAATCTTTATTTACGTATAATATTCTGTAGATTTTAAAATCCAACTTTTATAAATTCTTCGGACAATCTTAAAACCCCTATATTTTCTTTTAAAATCTGTCCTATGTATATTTACTGTTTCAAACTTTAATATATTCAAGTAGACACTTTTTTTTTCTCTTTGTAATTATCTGTAATAAATTTTCATTTTTTCCTAAATAAATATACATATGTATAAAACATCAAAAAAATTACCTCACAAACTTGGTGAACTCAGACTCCACTACGCTGCCTTGACCGAATTCATTGCACACCGATCGATTTCGACCCACCACTTCTGTGACCACCGCAGTCCGCCTTCGCTCGTGCTTGCTCGCGTACGCGACCCACTGCCTTCGTTGCCACTTGCGAGCTTCACGCCAGCGTCGCATCTCACCATTGCCACAAATGAATGCCGCGATCGCCCATCGGTCAAAACCCACGCTGTGCTCCTCAAGCGCGCACAAGTGGATCACGCAACCTTCAATTTCACCACCGCATCCCCATATGATCGTGACATCGCTCTTGCTTCCCCTCCATACGTGATTGCAGGCATCGCGGTTGCCAATTGATTTTGAACGCGGCTCTGTTTATTCTATAATTTTATTTTTTATATGAAATTGATTTCGATTTGAAGATGAAAACGGGGGAAAGGATAGGTATGGTTTTATTCGTATAAACTAGAAAAAAACAAGGGGCGGCCAATGTGTTTTTTTTTGGGAGCTTTTGATTTTTTTGAATTGAAGAAAAAAGAAAATCTTGGCTCTTTTATCTTATTTGTAACGATGCCGGATTTTTACTAAGTTTAAATTGATAATTAATTCAATTTTTGAATAAAAATTATGAAATTAATTAGTAAATCGATTTGATTTTCTCCAAATTCAAATAAATTTTATGTTAAGTCATCGAAATTAAAATCATATATATATATATGTGTGTGTGTGTGTGTGAACATATATGTAAAGTGTGAAACATGACAATATATATATATATATATATATATATGAAAGTATCAAGTATGAAAGAAAGGAAATAAATATCTATGAAGGCTTGAATAAGAAGATAAAGAAATATATTTAAGTATGAAGATAATTAATGCTAGCCTCCTTAGTATATAACATATCAGCCACCAAGAGCATAAGCTTATTAAACAAACAAGTTTAATAAATGCAAGCCACCATAAATTGCATCAGCCTCCAAATGAAAAAAAACCCATGAGCATAATAAAAGAAATCTTGTCCCTGATATTGTACAAAATAACAACACTTTGTAACTCATTTTTTATATATCAACTTCTCACATTTCAGTCTCGTTCATTTAAAACTAAGCAAAGCTGAAGTAAATACTATTTCATACCTAAACAAAACTTCAACTTGAACAACAATTCAATCAACTACAACCATAGAATCAAAAATGAAGGCTTCAGCTTGAAATTGCACAAGCCTGTTTCATATAGAGCTCTGTTTATTTTTCTGGGAACCAAGGTTAGTAACATTTTTCTTTAAAAATTTAAAAGTATAAATCCGTTGCAAGTATTTCTGTGATATGCATGCTTGTATAGATATATAATTCTCTATATATTTTGAAAGTTGGAAGTATGTTGTGCAGACTGTTGTTTATATGTGTCTTCTGTCTAAGATGCTAAACCAAATTTCTGATTCAAAAAAAATCACTCCCTCTTATTCCAGTTGCTATTTAGGACTTAATGTTAAAACAAAATTTGTTTTTTATAGCATATATTTTAGGCTAAAAATTTATTTCAGTTAAAATAACCTAGTATTATCCCTGGAAAACAAAAGAACTGAGCACAACTTCATATAAGTCAAAATTCAAGTTTCCTAATCTACGAATTCAGGCATGTAACTTGAATTCGTATGCTTTAACATGATTTTTAAAGCAAGAATCTTAATTTTTAGACTGAGGTTTGAGAAGTAGTTTAGGATTGTCGAAATTTCATAGTTTCGTCGATTTCTGGTAATCCTCTAGTTCGTGGTGGTCGAGATCTATTCTGGTGGTGGAGGGACAAACTGTGGATCGGGGAAAAATGCAGCGGTGGTGGTCAGATGAACGTTGTCGTGGCAGCGAGCTTGTGAAGTTCGTAAACCTAGTTTTATCGAGGTTTGGTGTTTCGATTCGTATGCCGTCTATGGACAATCGAGTGTTTCGTGGCTCTGGGAGATAATAGAAGGGACGTAGGTGATCGTGTAGCCGGAGTTTTGGGTTGTCTGGTGGTCGAGATTGAGAGTACGGCGGTGTTTCCAGGGTTGACGGTGAACCTGATGATGTTTCCAGGTTTGACATTGAATTCAAATTTAACTTCGAAGTGATGGAGGACGATCTGATGATCTGGGTTTGGAGGTGAAGTTGATTTCCGATGTGGGACGACCATTGGAGATGGTCGGAGGCGGCCAGAAGCCACCGTGCACGTGCACGGTGCACTTCTTGGTTCTGGGAAAATTTGAGTCGAGCAGGGAAGGGCTCGAGTAATTCTCGAGAAAAATTGATGTTGGGCTCGAAGTGGAGTAGTGTTGGACTCGAAGTATTTGTAGTGAGGCTCGGGTAGCATGTTGTATAGGTTTTAAAACCTGTTTTGTTTCAATGTTTGGAAATTTTAATTTTAATTTCAAAGCAAAGATCGAGCTGAGTTTTAAAATCAAAGTTTAAAAATAAATTCAAATCAGTTTGAAACTTAGATTTGGATTAATTTTTTTTAAATTTAAATTATTTCAATAATTTAAAGGTATTAAGCAATTATGTGGTTTTAAAAGATTTGGATTTAAAATAGAGTTTGAAAATATAAAGGAGGAAGTTAAGCAAAGTTAAATCAAAAGTTTTAAACTTGGACTGAAATTTGACTTTGCAGGTTTTGAAATAAAATAAAGTTTATAAATTTAAATGTTTAAATAAGTTTTAATGTTAAAATACACTTTTAAATATGTGAAATTGAAAGAGAATTTGATTATAACTCTTTTAAGTTTCTTTTGTAATAAAAGTATTACTTAAACATGTGAATTCAAAAGTTTTAAAAGTTAGTTTTAACTTTATTCAGATAAATTGGTATTCATTTTATAGTTTCAAATTAAAATGAGATTTAAGAAATAAACTTGAAAGAAATATTTTCTAATGAATTTGTGAGTGCTAAATGAAATCATTTATGAGAATGAGTTTATCTTGAAGTTAATTCATGATTAAGGATTATCTATTTAAGAAAATTAATTACAAATTAATAAATGATTAATTAAGTAATTAGGGATAATTACTAATTATGATTAATCAAGGATAATTAATCAAATGGATATTAATTAAGGACTAATCAATAAATGAGATTAATTAAGATTAATTAAAGTAAATTAATTTATTGGTAAAGATTAATTGGTAATTAATGATTAATTGTTATGGGATGATTGCTTAATGGAAAGTAATTAAAGGTTTACTTTCGTAAAATAATTAATTAAGGGGTTAATTAATTATGTGATTGGTTTAGAGGTTAATTAAATTAATGTGATTAATTAAGAATAATTTATTAATTAAGAATAATTGATTAAAGTGTTTGATAAATTAATTTATATCAAATGATTTATAATTAATAAATCAGGATTGGATAATTAATTCATAAGTGATTAATTTAATTGGAAATAAATTGAATTAATTAGGATTAAACAATTAATTAATCCTGCTTATAAATGTTTATTGAATGCTTGACCCTACTTATGAATGATTGTATTGTATGAGATGCCTTGAATTGATTGTCCTATCTGATCTGTGATATTTTGTTCTCTGGATTAAGCTGTGTATTTTATTCATTTATTTGTGATACATTTGTATATTATCTTTGAATCTGTGGATGAACGATAAGAGTTATAGTTTATACCGCTTATCAATTATATTTCTGTGTTTTGATCTGTGATGATGATATTGTTGCACTATTGTGTTAAACCCTTGGACCACACCATACACACACAAAACATGGATTTCACGAGGAAATCTATTAAATCACAGATTTTTGAAATGATTTTTAATTAGACAATTTAAATTCAAATGGTTTGGAAATGGAATTGGGTTAAATATGAAAAGCTTATGAAAAGGGGTTTTTGAGGATAGAAGTTATTTTAAATAACTTGATAAAGTTTTGGAATTTAAATAATTTAAATAAAATTTGAATTCAAGATTTGAAATTGAAATCTGTGTTTTGAAATTATGGTTTAAAAATGTCATACAAAGTTAAAAATGTGTTTATATGGATTTTAAACCATTTTAAAAGTATTATTTTGATAATTTGAATTCAACCCAAGTTTTATCATTGAAGGGTTTTAACTTGAGCAAATGTAATAAGATTTCCCCTAAACGAAAACTAATTGTTTTCAAATAATAATAGCTTTCATTTAAAGAAAGGATTTTCAAATTTTGTTGAAACTTTTCAAGTTTGAAATGGAATTGAAATGTTTTGAAAGCTACGAAAAGAGTCTTTGATTCAAAGACCGGATGAGTTATTCTAACTTGAAATGGAATTGTTTTGAAAGGCTATGAATGAATCTTTGGAAACGAGTTTTGAAAATTTTAAGTTAAATCTTTGATTTAAAGATTGGATGAGTTAATCCTAATTGAAATGGAAATTGCTTTGAAATCCGTGAATGGATCTTGGTGAAACTGGGTGAACTTTGTGAAATAAATCTTTTGTTTAAAGATTTGAAATGGTAATTTGTTTAAACCACTTGAAGAAATGTTTTGGGTTGTTAAAAGTGGTGACTTAACTGAAATCCAATATCCATATGTTTTCTAATATTGCGCTCATTATTCGGTTTAGCCGGGAGAGGACCTTTTTGTCATATAACCCATTCCGAATAGTGATATGACGTATATGGATAGCATTTGAAGACCGGATATTTTCGAAAACTAAAGGATTTCTTGTCAAATGTCTCTACATCGGCTGATCCCCGGTATAGAGATTTGAGCACCCATTGTAATGGGAAGTCTGGACGTGATTAGGAATTATCCGGATGTGAAAGGGCTTCTTTAGAAGTGCCGTCGGTTCTGTTCGAACCCGTAATAGACTTGTATGGATGTGTGTCTGACATTACACTTTGAGATGTAAAGCTGGTTTCTTTCAAATACATAACTGTTGGTGGCGGAGAATTTATTCTCTTAGCTTAACACCCTTCTCTGAGACGTACGAGCTCAGAGGTTATGTAGTTGAAGGTTATCAGTGATATACTCCCAATTTGGTAATGTGGCATGCTAAGTGCTGCTGTGTGTTGATGATCATTTGTGATCAAAGCATGGCATTGTGAAAAGCGTAGCTTTGTGGACGAGACTGCATCAGGACCACACACCCTGGAAATGGTCGAAACAGGAAAGATGTAGGAAGGTTTCAGGGGTCGCGCCCCTAGGGTATGTCCATTTCTTCTGGATAGAGGTGATATCATGGTACGAAGCTCAGATATTTAACCTATGTGGTTACTGCAAATACATTACTTTGTGGTTGTTGGTATCGAGCGCTTGGATATAGGTTGGTTACGACCGGGGATGAAATATCTTAGGTGATACTCCCGAGAAGGGGGTACACTGACCTTGTGTTGGTAGAGAACTGAGGGATGGTTCTCGGGGCATCCCTCCAAAGGTGTACCTATATGGAAATGGGAAGTTCCTTAGCCTGACCATTTGTTGGAAATCCAATCACCAATATGTGCCTTGCACGGTTTTAGTTGTATTACCTGCCATCTACTTATGGTGGCGCCCCACTGTTTGGATGGTAGCTATAATAGGTACAGTTCGGAATGTCTATGCTGGCTAAGATTAATATTATACTTTCGAAATGTTTTCCATTATGCACTAATAATAATATCAAAATGGTTTTCGCGTATCAAGCATATTTGACTATCATAAGTAGAAATCTCCTCCAATTTTGCGTTTACATTGTGTGTGTGGCAGGAGGCCTTATGGCAGTTTCATTTTCCAAAAAGAATTGCGGATATCAATTTAAATTCTTTTGTTGTTTGTTTAAAGGATAAACTATTTTGTTACTCATACTAGTCCCATGACTGACCCGGAGTTTATTATTCTTCCTAAACTCTGGGTGCCCATAATTTTCCACACGGGTAGTCTAGAGTTGGGTTTTTAGATAGTCAGCTTTAGTAGATTATCTGGAGATAGTCTAGTCTTTGGATCAGAACTGTATTTGCTTATCTTTGTGAATCGAGATGGTGGATAGAGTTAGCTTTGGATTGGAGCATTGGATTTGGGGTGCATTCTATTGAAGATATTCTTTCCGCTGTGTCTTGTATCTCTGATGTGTATGGATATCTATTGTATCATCGGTTGTATCATATGTATCAGATATTATATCAAATGATATTATTCATTTCTTTTTCTTCCACTGTGTTGTTTACTTAATTGTGTTATAAGCTTCGGCGAACCAGATTCGACGTTTGGATCTGCGGCATTGGAATACGAGTATCGTATTCAGTGCCGATTTTCAAAGCCCGAGTCAGGATCGCTACATTTTTATATTCATCACAGATGTAACAGCTCAGCACAAAGCATTTCATATTACATAGCATCACAAACACATAATAGAGATATCCAAAAAATTCAATATTTACTAGATTCCAAACATCCATAAGTAAAATCAATTTAATCATCTGATTAATCTAAATCAGGTCATTTACTTATGAATAAATTTGCTAGTCATGGTTAATTAATAATTAATTAATATCAAACCATTACTATTAATTATTCTTTAATCATTAATTAACCTTTAATTAATAATTAACCATTAGATTAATTATTCTTAATAACTAATAATCATTCCTTAATCACCTTCATTAATTAATTGTCCTTTAATTAATTAATTATTCTCAAATTAATTACCTTAAGTAATTAATTACATTAATTAATTATTCTTTAAATTAATTAATCTTTAATCACCATTAATACTAAAATCAATTGCAAAAGATTAAGGTTTATAACATTTCATCTCAATGAGGTTTATAATTACATTATTCATTCCAAAATAATTAATCTATAAATAATGTTACAAAATTAAATAAATTAAAAGCCCAATTGCTTGAAAACAATCTACTTTTAAACTTAAACTAACCCCATACTTAAAACAAAACAATTATTTATAGAAATGGGTTAAACATATTTAAAATTTGAATTTTTTTAAACATCTTGCTCTACATTCAAACATTTCATATATCTTTAAAACTGGTTAGTATATACTTGGAAATTTCTTTTAAAAACCTTATTTAAGATTTAACTTTACTTCCAAATTTTAAAAACCTTTAATCTTGTTTAAAACATTCTTCCTTTACAAATTCAAATTCCATTTTAAATTCAAGAACTTTTAAAATCCACTTAATTACTTAAACACTTTTAGTTATTAAAACAATTTAAAATTTAAAAACTTGATTTATTCACAAACTAAGTTTACAAACTAAACTTGAATTTATATTTAAACTTTGATTTAACACTTAGTTTAAACCTTGTTTTATAATTTGACATTTAATTTTAAAATTATCAAAACATAACAGGTAAGAAAACCTGTACAAAACAACTACTACCCAAGCTTCTCTTATTCCTGCTTCGAGTCCAAATTCCTGTACAAAACTACAACTACCCGAGCTTCTCTATCAATTTCCATTGATTCGATTCCAAATTCTTTGATTTGCTTCGTGACAGCCCCAGAAGAAGTTTCGGCGTGGTGATGCTCTACGAATCATTGTAGGAAAATCCTTACTTCGTATCTTTATCGGTTTCTTATCAGTTTTCCATTTAAACTTTAATGAATTTGAAATTTGGAATTGGAATTTTTAAATAAATTGGAAATTTTAAATTGAGTTAAATTGGTTAATGAAATATGAGGCTAAATTTAAATTGAATCGATAAAACGATTTTGTTTAAAACCAAATTTGAAATCCTATTGTAATTTCTTGGTAGATCAAAGTCCGAAGAGGGACAAGTTGATGTATACTTTTGGATATTTCGACTTGAATTTGGAATCCATACCTAGTATTTGAGAAATTATAGGAGATTGAATTCATCTATCTCTTTTCTGGAGGCCCGATATATTCTACGAATGGTTAGTTATCCCTTCGAACTAACCAATGCCCATGCATATTCGTAGATCGGGTGACCCGAGTATCTTGTGACAAATTGTATGAGTTTGTTCTCATCTGGTCGATATTCTGATTTGGTAAACCAAATGCAGAATAAATATCCAGTTTGATTTGGAAAGATATTTCTTTATCTTTCATCTATTTTTATTATCTCCCTGGCAAATTTCGGGGACGAAATTTTTTTAAGGGGGGAATCTGTAACGATCCCAGATTTTGACTGTGTTCAAATTAATAATTAATTTAATTTTTGAATAAAAAATTATGAAATGAACTGGAAATAAATATTTATGTAAAATAGATTGAAAATAGAATTTGAATTGGGATTTGTAAATTATATAAAGATATTTGAATTTAATAAAAAGGATTTTTAAAAGTTGTGAAAATAATGAGTGTATGAAAATGTAAGATAAGACAATGGGTATTAAAGCTAAAATTCATATTTAAATTAGAAATAGAAACAGATTTATATAAGATAAATCATGAAATACAAAGTAACACATTAGCTAAAAATATAACAACATATTAAAATAGAATTCATTTATATTAGAGAGAAATAAGACAAGACAAAAGAAAAGATATCTATATATACATATAGGAATGCAAGTATGAACAAACAAAAGGAAAAAATATCTAAGTGTTAATGTACAAACAAATAAAAGAAACAAGCAAAAGCTTGGAAGAGAAGACAACCACAATTAATACAAAAGTATCTTAGCACACAAAATAGATTATCAGCCACCAAGTGGATCCATCAGCCTCCTTAGCACACAAAATATTATCTCATCAGCCGAAATCTATGCTTAATCAAATAAAGAAAAAATATCTCTGACCTGTTGTACAAACAAAAACATAATAACCTGTAACTACTTTTCTTATATATCAAGCTTCACATTTCAGCTCGTCCATCCAAAACTGAGTAAAATATGAAATAAGCTTTATCTTCAACTTTAAACAAAATTCAACCTTACAAATTAACAACTTCATATAAAACCAGATAAATCAAGAGGTTTCAGATTTGCAAGTTTCAAAACCTGGTTCAAAAAAAGAAGCTTTGTTCATCCTCTTCAAAGCTATGAGTAACACAAAATTTAAATAGCTTAAGTATATATTTATGTTGCTTGTTCATCTCTGAAAAGTATGTTTGTGAATGTATTTTTAAGATAGCTTTGTCTATATACATATGAATACACTGGTGTGTATGATGTATTTGGATTCTGTTTCTCTGATTCAAATTCCAGGCTAATTTATAACCAAATTCTACTTGCTCTTGATCCCAGTTTTGTTAAGGCTTATGTCCTGAAACAATTATGTTAGTTATACCATAGTTTTTAGTTAAAAAAACTTGTTTAAGTAAAAACAATTTGGTGTTGACTCTGTAAATTTAAAACATCAGAGCATGTTAAATAAAGGTAAAAACTCAAACATAATAATTTATAAATTCAGGAATATAAATTGAATACTAAAACCAAAACATGATTTTTAAAACTTAAATCATGATTTTTAGAAGTGGGGTATGTGTGTATTTCTGGATTAACCAGAAATTGGTCTTTTGGAAACTTTCTAGTGATTTCAGTGATTTGAGTGGCCGGGTTTGTGGCTGGAGATAGTAGAGTGACCGGAGTGTCTGGAAAAATTGACTGGTGGATGGTCTGAGCATGGTGGTGGCAGTGGTTGCCATTTTGGTTTCCTAAACCTAGTTTTTGTCTGGTTGGTTTTGGTAAGTTTGAACTTCATAGTGCATCGTGTTCAATGAGTTTTTTTTTTGGGATTGGTAGAGGAGAGGTAGTCGAAGCTATGGTCGGAGTCTCCGATGATCTGGTGGTTGGAATTTGAAGTGCGGCGAAGTTCCAGGTTTCGGTTGAAGGATGTTCCAATGTTTCCAGGTTTCGACTTTTGTCTCGATTTCGAATTCGAGGAGATGGAGGAGTGTAGATGATCGGGGAATGGCTTGTGGTCGATCATCGACTTGCTCGTCGATGTAGCGTTGATCGGAGATGACAGGTGGTGTTGTGCACATGCAAGGAGCACTTGTTTGCTGGAGATCTGGATTTTGTTTAGTTTGTGTGCAGGGTGAACTCGCGTGCTTGTCTCGAGTAATTCAATCATTTTACTCGAAGGCCGAGTCAGGATCGCTACATTATTTTTATTTATTTTTTCTTTTCTTCTAACGCATATAAGCATTTTTTGCCAAGTGTTGCTAAAGACAAAATGTGTTAATGCTTGCAACAGTAATGAGATTATATTAATTTTATTTCAAATTTAAATTCAAATTTTAATCGTTTCGATAAATGCAACTGAAAATCTCGATCGCCAATAGAGGCATGCCACTAGGCATTTATAATCTTATACGCCTAATCCGAACGTAATGGAAATGGTTTCGAGTCCAAATTTGATTGTATGGAGAAGATTGCTTCTTGAACCCAGTTATTAAATTAAATTTCGATAAAATTTTCAACGCGTTTGCTTATCGTACGGTCAAACGATCACTCCGATCATTACGAAAATTAAAATCCGATAATAATACAATATTACGAATCCAATGGAACTTGTTTCGTCGAATTCTGAGACTGTGCCTCGGAAGGCTATTTTTAAATATCGATTTAAACGATATAATTTCAAAACTGTACAAATCATTTTTAAATTACATTCTGAAGCTTCCATTATCTTCAGTATTATCAATATAAACTTTCTAAGCCTCCAAATTATTTTAAACGGGCTTAAAACTGAAGATTCAAAATTTTACTCAACTTCACGTTATTAAATCCAAAAATTTTATTTGCCTAATTCAAAGAAATATTTGAAATTCAAGTTAAAATAACATTCAAATATTTAAAATCAATTAAAAATTTCAGTTTCAAATATTCAAAATTTTGGATCATCGCATTCTTTCCTCCTTAAAAGAATTTTGTCCCGAAATTACTAGTTAAGAAGAATGATCCGTAACCCGTTTATGAAACCCTACTCCGAAGAGTAGAGCTAGGGGATACAGCTGTCCGCCACGCTGAACCCCCTTTTTAGCCAGCCCGTCCAAGAGCATTAATCCTCTACCTCGTTTCGGCTTTGTTGAGGACAGACCGCTCAAGGCCATAAGGGAAACAAATCTCAAACAAATCTTTTAATTAGAGCCCCGTTATCATTTCGATAACTTTCCAAAATCTTCCTTCGTTTCCAAACAACATTACTTTCTCAACAATTTAAATTTAAATTTAAATTTAAATTTTTAATTGTCAAAATTTTCTCAAAATTTTTCTCCCTAAATTTTCGAAAAATTTCGCTAGCATCTCTTTTGCACGGCTAGCTCGGTACGACCACAAAATGGCACAATGGGCCCCCAGATTCAAGAAGAAAACAAAAATTCAAGTGGCTAGACAAGAAAATCATTAAATTTCATATAGAAATTCAAATACATACCTTTTTCGAGAAATTCAAACTTTTATCTTCGAAATCAAATCCCAATTCATCTTTTACCTTTTGTACACTTCAATGCTTGTAAGCAATAATATCCTATTACCATATCCAAAATCGTTTAATTTATTTCTTTACAGAATTTTCAATATATACTTCTTGTACCATTTTTACTTCACTATTGAAGTTATATATCCATGATCATTTAATCTTGCATTTTCAGTTTCATTTGAATTCAATTTGCAATTTCAATTCTATTTGGATTCAATTTACCTTCTGAATATTGAATTTTATCAACTATCTTTTATTCACAACTGATTCATATCACTATTTTAAATTAGTTTCATTTACTAATTGATTACAAATCAATTCACTTTATCTCAAACCATTTTTTTTATTTTCACCTTTATTATCTTTAGTTCACTACGAACTAATTTTACAACTTCATTTTATTTCACACAATTTAAATTGGTTTTCAATATTCAGTTTCAATTCCAGTGTTTTTATTCATATGTAAATTCCCAAATTTATTTTCTCCTTCACCTTATTTAATACAATTCAAATTCAATTTTAAACTTCTATAAGTTTTCTCACTTATTTTCATTTTATTTAATAAATTTACTTTCCCAACTTATTTTGTTTTCCTACTCACTTTAATTTAACTCAATTCTTTAAGTTAAATTCATTCTATCAAAATTCAAATTATATAGGTTATCAACTCATAAACACTTTTAATAAATCTTCCAGAGTTTTAAACAATTTCTCAATATTTCAAAATCACCTTTGAAATCAATTCTTTCCAAAATCAAACTATTTTAATTTTAACTTTACTTCAAGTTAAATTTCTATTCTAACAACTTCAAATTTATATGTTGTCAAACTCAACTATATTTTATAAATACTTTATATAGGATTCCAGAGCCATTCCATCTTTTCAAAACCATTTTTTGAAATCTATTCAATTTATCTTTTGAACTCCCAAAATCAAACCCAGTTTTTCAAACAACTCTCATTTAAAATCATTTGGCAGCAATTTCTCTTTTGGAAACCCAAAAATGAACACCAATGATGTCGCGATCATCATTGGAATTATTTTCCAGTGTCCGAAAAGAGTTTAGAAATTGTATCCCTTCAAAGACGTTTTCCCAAACCTTTTAAAATTATTTTCAAACCAAAAAGGGATTTAGTTTCCAAATTTTCCAAATTTCAAATCCTTTTAAAACATTTTTCTGGAATTCTATTTCGAATTATAAATCATATTTACAATTTATATTTACAAATCCCAATTGTATATGGACTTTATTTCCTAATCTTGGGTTATGATTTCATTATCTTTTTCAATAATCAATGATAATAATTTAATATTACCACCTCCTAACATCCAAGTAACCATATACTATAATAACATATGGAAAATGATTTCCTTTTATATACAAAAATAGTTTGGGTAAAATTATTTTGTTTACCTTATTTCAAAACAATACTGTGTCGGTTTATCTTGTATAAGTATTTAAAAACCCCTATCGACACAGTTGGCCAAACTGCACTGACCAGAATCTATAAACAGTCAACCGATAAGTCAACACAATATAAAACAATTTTATATTCACTAACAAATACGCGCTCATATCTATTATTATACTCAGACTCATTCTGGAGTACTGCCGACTCTATATCTAATGAGTAATTCCCACCAGAGCCAAGGTTGTCGCTTAACCAATTGCTCCGATACCACTCTCTAACGACCCTATTTTTCGACTTTCGAAAGTCAACATTAATACGTCCACTGTTTCGAATGCCGCATAGTCGAATGCCGGAAAACCGAACCGTTACGGTTAAAAAAGAAGACGATAGAAGAAGAAAAGAAACAATAAACAGAATCTCACATTTCGCAGCGGAACAACATATAATAGATAAATGAATATCTTTAAAACAAAAGCACTATATCAATTTATACATCACATTATCAGAGTTTATAACGATGAAATTCAACACTGGCAGTTATTTTAACTTGCTTACATAGAAATTTTGACTTGCGCCAACCCAAACGCAACAGACACTACATAGTATAAGTCATACGTCTCGCCATCCAGCTTGAACCCTAGATCTCCACAGCATATCTTTACTACTTCGCTCTAGAATAATGATAACCTGACTCTAGGCTGCCCATGTGAAAAATTATGGGCACCTAGAGTTTAGAAAGGGAACAATAAACTCCAGGTCAGTCATGGGACTGGTGTGTCTTAAAAACAGTTATTTTCTCAAAGAAATAAAAAGAAATCCACTATGCTTTTGGAAAATGAAACTACTATAAGCCTCCCGCCACACACACAATGCAAACGCAGATTTGGAGGAGATTTCTCCTTATGATAGTCAAACATGCTTGACATGCAAAAAGCCTTTTTAATATTTTCATTAGTGAATAGTGTGAAAATTTTTCGAAAGTATGATATTAATCTTAGCCAGCATACAACCATTATTGTATGCCTACTATAGCTACCATGTTCAATAGCAGGTTATCGCCATAGTCCATGGCTGGTTATACAAGTAAAACCGTACAGGACGTGTATTGTTTCTTTAGATTTCCAACAAATGGTCATGCTAAGGAACCTCCTATTACCACATGGGTACACTTTAGAGGGACTCCTTGAGAACCTAACCGGATCTCTGCCAACACAAGGCCGGATTACCTTTGTAACTGTCACGAGTATGCCATCTCCAGGTTGTAACTTACCTTTATCCAAGGATCCTCAACACCAACAACCAAAAAGTAATAAATTTGCAGCATTCACATAGGTTAAATATCTGGGTTCCATACCATGATACCACCTCTTTTTCCAGAAGGAAATGACAAACCCTCAGGGGGCGCTACTCCCAAATAATCTTGCTGCATCCTTCTTGTTTCAACCATTTTCGGGTTGTGAGGTCCAATGAAGTCTCGTCCACAAAGCTACGCTTTTCACAAAGCCATGCTTCGATCAAAAAATGATCAGAAGCACTTCGTATGCCATATTACCAAATTGGGAGTATATCACTAATAACCATCAACTACAAAACCTCTGAGCTCGTACGTCTTAGAGAAGGGTGTTAAGCTAAGAGAATAAATTCTCCGCCACCAACAGAAATGTATTTGATAGAAACCAGCTTTATATCTCAAAGTGTAACGTCAGACAGACATCCATACAAGTCCGTTCCGAGATCGAACGGAACCGAACGCTCTTCCAAAGAAGCCCTTGCAATCCGGATGTTCACCAATCACATTCGGAATCTCCATCACCAAGGGTGATAAAATCTCTATACCGAAGCAACTCGGTGCAGAGACATTCGACAGGTAATCCTACCGCTTTCGAAAATACTCGGTCTTCAACACCAACTTCAAATGCAATCCCATTTCGTCGTATCTTTATTCGGAATGGGTTTTATGACACAAAGTCCTCTCCCGGCTAATCCGAATAACGAGCGCTTATTTTTAAAATAAGTGTTACATTCATATTTTAAACAAATCGTAACAAATTCCACTTTTGATCTTAAACAAAAGATCCATCACTATCAAAAAGTTTGATGTGGTTTTCGAATATCCATTTGGAATTCGACCCTCGGTCGCATCAAAATTCAAACGCCATTTAAAGGCTAATATTGATAGTCGGGTATTTAACTATCAATCAATATTCCCAACAATCACTATAAAAAAATATATACAACAATCATAAAGATTTAAGTAATTTTCCCAGATTATTTATTTCCAAAATATCTTCGCAAGATATATTTTTTAACACTTCAATCATTTGAAAACAAATTTCAAATCAATTTCCACATTTGAATTCTTTGAAAACAAATTTCAAATCATTTTCCTTATGCGGAATATATTTCAAAATATTTATTCATTTCCACTGAAAATCTGTCGAGTTTAAATACTTTAAAATAATTTAAATTACTTATCCAAACATATATACTTGGAAATATTCTAAATGAAACTATTTTAAGACACTTTATTTTAAAACATTAGTTATGAAAATTTATACTCATATCTCATATAAAAATTCAAGTCCAACTAATTTTAAAGTAAAATTAGTAGATAGGATATAACTATTTAAATATGCATCTTCTAAAACAAATATCAATTAAAACTTTAAATAATCACCTCTATAATAAATTAAAATAAATCGTCACTTAAAATATTTTCAAAATAACTTAAATAAATAATTTCTCCAAAATATTCTTTCCTTAAAACCATCTTACAACTTCAATTTATATTTATAAACTATATTAAAAACATACTCGGCTTTCCAGGGAAAGCACACCTTCCATTCTAAAATGGTTCGGTCAAATCAATTTATAAATCTTTCTTGATTTACTTTAAATTTACGTTCCAAATCCGTAAATTCCTTTCCACACTTTTAAAACTAAAACGATACCTATTTTTAAAACAAATTTCCCTTTATTTTATAAAATTCCCATTGTGAATTTAGATTTTCAAATATCCACTAATATACGATTTTCATATTGATTCCCAATATTTATTTTCAACACCAAATCAATTTTCCAATTGATTCCCAAATTCATTTCAATTACCAAATCCAACTCCAAATTGATTTCTAAATTTATTTTAAACACCAAATTGATTTTCAAATTGATTTCTAAAATCTTTTCAAACACTAAACTAAATTCCAAATTTAATTTCTAAAATTTGTTTCCCTTTATCTCTTCCAAACTATTTAAAATCCATATTTTAAATAAATTCTTCAACTTTTGAATAATATTACCCGAAATCCATTTTTTAAACCTTTTTCCCATATTTTGGAATTTATTCAATAGGATTACAAAAATAAAAATTTATCTTTTTAAAATTCCTTCTTTTAAATTTATCCAATTTTCAATATTAAATTTTTACTATAACTTTCAACTTGAATTTTAAAAATCCAATTTTATTTATTTTTGGTACCTTACGATACGAAAGATATATTCAGCTAATTATAGCCTTTAATGATTTCAATCGCAAATATAACCACACACGGATTATAAGTAATCAAAACACAACATTGAAACAACTTCAAATGTTTTAAGGAATCCTGTTAGATCCCTCCAACCCGTTTCCCTACATCCACAGATAGTAGCACAACATTTAAATGACAATTCCACTTCGAGGTGGAATATCGCGATATATGGGATTAAATACAATATCATCTGCAATTATGCGGCGCGTTGGGTCACTCCAAATACATATATAATACTAATTCCACTACGAGGTGGAATATCGCGGTATATGGGATTAAATATAATGTCATTCACTATTATGCGGCACATAGGGTCTAATCCAATACAACTAATATAAATTAATCATCCAGGCACGCAATCAACAATTTTAAATTTAACTATTTAAAATTAAATCAAAAAATCTGATTAATTGAGAAGATCTGATTATGCATGCGATCCAATTTCTTTCTAGCTTGATTTCTTCATAGTTTTAGACTTTGTATAAATAGTTATATAATTTCATTAATATTTGAAATAATTGAATAATTAGTTTCCTTTTAATAAGTTTTTATTTTATCTAAAATTTTAATTTCAAACTAATCTTCTTTTACTAAATTTAATTAACTAATAGTTTTATTAAACGAATTCTTCCTTTTTTAAAATATCTTTTAGTAATTTAGAAAATAAATTAAATAGGTTAATAAATTAAATAGATAAATTGAACAAATTACTTACTACCATCAGTAAATCAAATTTGTATACAAATCTCTATTTTTGTATAATATTCTATAGATTTTAAAATCCAACTTTTATAAATTCTTCGGACAATTTTAAAACCCCTATATTTTCTTTCAAAATCTTTTTTGTGTATATTTACTGTTTCAAGCTTTAATATATTCAAGTAGACACGCTTTTTTTTTCTTTGTAATAATCTGTAATAAATTTTCAGATTTTCCTAAATAAATGAATAAATATATATAACATCAAAAAAATACCTCACAGACTTGGTGAACTCAGACCCCACTACGCTGCCTTGGCCGAATTCAATCGCCCGTCGATCGATTTCGACCCACCACTTCTGTCACCACCGCGGCCAGGCTTTGCTCGCGCTTGCTCGAGTATGCGACCTGCTGCCTTTGTCGCCACTCGTGAGCTTCACGCCACCGCCGCATCACACCGTCGCTACAGATGAATGCTGCGATCGCCCATTGGTCAAAACCCACGCTTTGCTCCTCGCGCGCGCACAAGTGGATCGACGCGACCTTCAATTTCACCACCGCATCCCCATATGATCGTGGCACTGCTCTTGCTTCCCCTCCATATGCATTTGCCGGCATCACGGTTGCCGATTGATTTCGAATGCAGCTCTATTTATTTTATTTATTTACTTTTTTACATGAAATTGATTTCGATTTGAAGATGAAAAAGGGGGGAAGGATAGGTATGATTTTGTTCGTATAAACTGGAAAAAAAACAAGGGGCTGCCATTGTGTTTTGTTTTTTTCCTGGAGCTTTTGATTTTTTTGAATTGAAGAAGAAAGAAAAACTCGATTCTTTTATCTTATTTTTAGTTTATTTTTTCTTTTCTTCTGACGCTTGTAAGCATTTTTTGCCAAGTATTGCTAAAGATAAAACGTATTAGTGCTTACAACAGCAATGAGATTATATTATTTTTATTTCAAATTTAAATTCAAATTTTAATCGTTTCGATAAATGCAACTCAAAATATCGATCTCCAATCGAGGTGTGCCCCTAGGCGTTTATAATGTTATTCGCCTATTCCGAATGCAATGGAAAAGGTTTCGGGTCCAAATTCGATCATATGGAGAAGATAGCTTTTTGAACCCAAATATTAAATTAAATTTCGATAAAATTTTCAGGCGTTTGCTTATCTTACGGCCAAACGATCACTCCGATCATTATGAAAATTAAAATTTGAAAATCATACATTATTACGGATCCAATGGAACTGGTTTCGTCGAATTCCAAGACTGTGCCTCCGAAGGCTATTTTTAAATATCGATTTAAAAGGTATAATTTCAAAACTGAACAAATCATTTTTAATTACATTCTGAAGCTTCCATTATCTTCGGTATTATCAATATAAACTTTCTAAGCCTCCAAATTATTTTAAATGGGCTTAAAACTGAAGATTCCAAATTTTGCTCAACTTCACATTATTAAATCCAAAAAATTTAATTGCCAAATTCGTAGCAATATTAGAAATTCAAGTTAAACTAACATTAAAATATTTAAAATCAATTAAATATTTCAATTTCAAATGTTCAAAATTCTAGGTCATCAAAGTAAATCTCTCTCATTTTGAATTACTTGTTTTAATTTAAAATGTTAAAAATTATTTATTGGATGAATTGATAATAACTTATCAGTTAGATGTCATATTATATATATAGTAGTATATGTTAGAGGTTGGTTATATTTCCCCGCCGATTGGAACGGATGAGACATTATGCGCCTCGCATAATCGCGAATGACCCTTTTTATTGCGATATCACGCCCCGAAGCGGGATTATTATTTATGTTATATAACATCTGTGGGTGCAGGGAAATAGGTTGGAGGGATCCAACTGGATTCCTCAGAAATGTTGATTTTAATTTTATATATATATTGATATATGATGTGTGTAAATAGTCTAATACAGATTATGTTGTGATTTGAATTATTGGATGCTATAGTAGCACTAACCTTAATTTTGGTATTATAAATGCCATATATTATATTCTTGAATTTAAAAAGGAAATTCAAAGGCGATTTTAGGATCGGGAATTTTTATATTGAACTTTGGGATTACTAAAAAGGGAATTGATTTGGATAAAATAAGTAAATTGATATTTTATATTTATTTAGCTATTTCGTACAATGGTTTCAATAGATAATTTGAAATTGTGGACTTTTAAAGTTATGGATTTTGAGATTCTTAAAATACGGAATAGAAGTCGAAATTGAGATTTGATACGGTTTTGGAATATTGTTTGGATTTTATAAGAAATAGATTTCTAAATGGAATTTTAAATAGAAATCGATTTATAATTTAATTTTTTAATATAAATCTATTATTAACAGAGAACAACTGGAAATGAGTTTATTAATTTAGAAATGATGTTTATAAATAAAGTGAAATGATTATCATTTGATAAGTTGGAAATCCAAATTCACCATGTGAATTTAAACTGAGATACAAAAATCGGTTCAGGGAAAGAATAGTGGATTCTATTTTGGAATTTGGAAATAGTTTGGAAATTAGAAATGAAAATCAATTTGGGATAAATCGTGAGAGATTTATAAATATAAGAATGGTGATGTTGTATTTAAAAATAAATTTTTATCGAGAAGTTAAGTTTTGTTTTAAAAAGAAACTTTATTTATTAAAATATTTAGTTTAAAAATATTTTAATATTGAAATATTCGGGAAGTGGATTATTCAAAATTAAATAATTATTGAATGAATTCAAATTTTTATAATAATGTTTGTAAATCGATTAGTTTTATTTAAAAATGAACTGGACATGAGTTATCGATGTTTATTTAAAGTGTTTAATATTTTCAATAATTACTGAAATGTGTTTTAAAAATAAATTATTATTCTTTAAAAATACTTATCATATATATAGAGTTTTGAAATGATGGAAATTTATTTATAAACTCTCTCGAGATTTGTAAATGGGATTTATTTAACAGATAGGATTTTTGTAACGACCTGGTAGTTCGAACCGTCCAAATCGACAATCATCCACTCATGTTAGACTTGAATTGCTCAAAACAACGATTGTTAATTTATATTTCGAAAAACTTAGCATATACAGTAAATAAACCAATTATAGAATCACAAACATAGAGTAAAATAAAAGTAAGCAGTGGAATATATAAATAGTAGTTCATGAAGCTACTATATAAATATTAGAGTTTAAAGTAAAATACAACAGATAATTCGAATACGCAGAATGTAATGACCCGGTATTTCGAACCATTCACATCCATACATGTCGGACTTGAATTGATCAAAACAACAATTTGTTAATTTATATTTGGTAAAACTTAGCATAAACAGTAAATAAATCAATCATAGACACGGAGTATTACAACAATAAGCAGCAGAATATATAAACAGTAGTTCATGAAGCTACTATACAAACATCAGAGTTTGAAATAGAATACAACATAATATTTCATATACAATGAAGTCTCGAATATAAACAAATTAAATTTCTGAACAAATCAACTAGAAAAGCTGAATAGATAAGACAGATCTTCAAGCAAAGCTTCAATCTCTAAAGGTGAGTCTCAAATGCCGTGACACTCCGTCTGACCAGAGCGTAAATGTAACGACCCGGGAATTTGAATATTTGAAATTAGAATATTTAATTGATTTTAAATATTTAAAAGTTAATTTTTAACTTGAATTTCAAATATAACCATTTATCAGACGATTTAATTATTGAATTAAATTATGGGAATTGGGTAAAATATTGAATCCTGGCTTTTAAGCTTGTTAAAAATATTTCAAAGGCTTATAAAATTTATATTAATATTACTGAAGGTAATAGAACCTTTAAAAGAGAGTTTAAAGGTGATTTGTTCAGTTTTAAAAATATACCATTTAAATTGACGTTTAAAAATAGCCTTCTGGCGCACGGTCTCAGAATTCGATGAAACAAGTTCCATTGGATCCGTAATATTGTATTATTATCAAATTTTAAATTTAGCGTTTGAAGTTATCGTGTGGCCGTATACGATATAAACGCGCTGAAATCCATACCGAAAATTCAATATAAAAACTGGTCCAAAATGCTATATTCTCCATACGATCCAGTTAGGATTCGAAAGCTTTTCCACTGTGTTCAAAATAGTGGAACAACATTATAAACGTCTAGCAGCACACCTCGATAGGAGGTTAAGATTTTGAATTGCATTTATCAAGATAATTTGAATTTAATTAAAGGTATATATTTTATATTCTGGTCAAAATCCCTTTCACGTCCAAAATTTTCCCCCTCTTATCAGTCACCCTAGCAAGGTATATTCTGTACGCAAAGAAATTCAAGCACATTAGCATCGGATCTTGTCTCCCTCCCCTTCTTCGTTATAAAACCGTAAGAAAATCACTTTGAAAAAAAGATAAACGAACGAAAATAATAATAATGGCCAAACATCATTTCAAAATCAAAAGTTTAAAGACAGAAAAGAAAATGGCCGTGCATTCTTTTCCTTTCCTCCTTTCAAACCTATCACGAAATCGAACGCCTTTCCCTTTTCCTGCTCGATCGAGAATCGTGGAGATGAGATCTTGGCAGACGAAATCGAAAGCTGAAAAAAAATTCGAACGAACAAAATCAATCGTTTAAATAAGGAATCGAGATCTTGTATTCATCCCTACATTTCTTAAGCCGGTAATCTCAATCGAGCTTCTGCTTGTGGTCGAGGCGAGGAGTGAATTGCCTGGGAATTTGTCAATGCGGCTTGGGGAGTAAGGCGAAGTCGGTGGTTCGCGCGAGTTATTAGCGGCGATGGTTTCGTTCGAGGAGCTGGCATACAGTAGGAGGCAAAGTCGAGGATTGGAGATTGCTTGGCCTCGCGTGGCATCAGCGGGTAGCGGTGCAAGTTGCGAGGCTGCGGCTTCGAGTGATGGGATGGGATCTGGAGTTCGACGTGGGAAGAAGGAGTTTGGGTGGCTTGGTCAGGGTTTAGGGAGGTAGCAGTTAGGTATTTCTATTTTATTTATTAAATCATATATGGAAATACATATTAGGAAAAACAGAAAGGATATATATAATAAGAAGATTTTTTAATAGAAGTTTTAAAATGTTTTGATTCAAAAAGGAAAAAGTGCAGTAAAGTAAATATTTATTTTGTTCTAGACAGAAGAGGAAAAAAAACTATATTACAGTGATGTAAAAAAAACTATTTCTGCTTTAATGTATATATATATATGTTAGAAAGAGATTTTATTTTAGAATTTAATAAATATATGTATATGCAAAAAAACAGGAAATATATGTATTTCACAATAAAATAGGGAAGGTGCAGCAATGCTAAGTGGGTAGCACCCAAGTTGGGTAATGTCATCCCTGTGTAGAGTCCTTTTTTGATCTCGGCTTAAGGGGAGGTTGTTGATCCCAATCGTGGAGTGATCTTATTTGGACTATCCAGTAAGGGACAGCTTCGGTCTTGTGTTGCAGGGGATCGAAAATGGTCCTCGGTACGCTGATCTAGGCAAGGTACTGTGATGGACGGTGTACCAACCCGTATATTTACGATTGTATATTTAAATGTTTTATTTAAATATAGCATCTTTAGTCGGATTTAAGTCCAAAAAGCTACTTTTTGTAAACAGTTGAATTAGAACTCAAGACCACTTCTATTGAGTTCAAAATGGCGTTTGCAACATTTTTGTGTATAAACATCGATATGTTTGGAGTTGAGTAAAATTTTGATGTTTTCATTTAGGGCTTTAGGTTTGGGTTTGGGTTTCATCCACTAACCCAACTCATCTTATATCCTAAATCCACCGCCTCTCCTCTTCATTCATTCCTCATTTCCTAACACTTCAAGCTTTAGTAAAAATGGGGGAGGAGATTGGAAACTAAAATCCTAAGCCCTAGTTTCCTTTCTAAATTCAAGTTCTAGCTCCAAAATCAAAGAGAAGCTTAGTTAAGCATCCTCTTCTTCTTCTCCATCTCAATCTCTCTCCAATTTCAGAAATTTCCTACAACCCAACTTAGGAAATATTTGCTTATGGTCTTAGATTGGAGCTTTTAGAGTTGAAGTTGAAGAGTAGTTGATCTTCCCTTTGTTTTTAAGCTTCTCCTTTGGTGTTTTGAATTTTAAAGGTGAGTTTTTGAACTCACATCTATGTCTATAGATTTCATTGTTTTTAGGTATGAATTCCTAACATCTATTCATGTTCATTTGCTTTTAATTTGAATGGATTTAGTGAATTTTCCATTTTTTGATTCTTGTTGTCCAATTTATGAAAAATCCTACCATGGATGTTTGGACACGTTTTTGGGGTGTATCGAAGAACCTATAAGGCTGGGTTGTCACGTGGCATAAATCCCTAGTCATCATTGCTCGTTCAATCGCCTCCGTTTTGTTTTCACCCTTCATTGGGGCTAGGCTGAGAATAATGGAAATTCCAGTTTAATCGACTGAACTAGGAAGTCAGTCGACTGAACAGAACTCAGGAAATTTCCTGAGCCAGTATCAGTCGACTGACCCCTATGGTCCAGTCAACTGAACCTAGAAATCGAAAGTTTCCAGGCATAGTTCAGTCGACTGACCACACAGGTTCGGTCGAATGAATATGCTATCTCGGCCGATTTTGCTTTTTTTATGGATTTCCAATTTTGAACCGATTCTTGTGGATCTGATTTGTTGTTATCACCTTCATTGACTTTGATAACTTCTTTTTGGGGATTTTGAGAATATTCATTTTGATGGATTGGTATCAATTTCTATGGCTTTGATTCACGTCTTCGTATGTGAATTTTTTATGATTGATTGTTTCTACAATCATTTCTTTGACTTGTCACTTTGAAATACAAAGGTTCCATATTAGTAGTAAAATATCAAAACCCTTTCATCAAAATGATTTAAACACTATCTTAATTCAAAGCTCGTTCATTAAAACCTTTTTCCAACCTATTAGTATATACAAACCTTTACCTCGTTCATATGAGAAAATCTAATTAAACGACTTAGCAATACAAGTGGTATGAAACACTTCCATTTACTTCGTCGGATAATTTTTGGACTTGTTCGATTAAAAATCTTTTGACAATTTTCGAGTGGTGATCTACAATTTGTTCGTAAATGATTCAATTAAGCCAATGGTCATGGTACATGAAGCTAAACTCACTTATTTACTAGCTTAGTGTAATTCACACTTCTTATTGATCAATGATGATCATTTTTTGATTTAGACTAGCGATATGCTATGTCTCTTTGTCCACGTGGGGGCTATGTCTCTTTGTCCACGTGAGGGACTGTCCTCGTTTTATTGAGTTTCGTCTCATTTCTTTTATAGGCTAACGACCTATCGGTTCTCTGGAGTTTCGACTCATTTTTTTAGGCTAGCGACCCATGTTCTTTTATGGAGTTCGGTTCATGGGGCGTACCGTTGTACTACATCATTGTACCAGCTTATCAAGTTCATCGGGTGTACCGTTGTACTACATCATTGTTCTGAATTACTTGAGTTTTAGGTTCCTCGGGCGTATCGTTACTGTACTATGTCGTTGCACTAGCTCTATGGTTAGCGACCCATTTGTGACGCACGTATTAGTGAGTTTTCATGCTCCCGCTTGTGATAGGCCTCCCTTTTGTGATTTCTGGATTTTTAATTGATGATTTCTGAGTTTGTGTTTCACCAAATTTTACGATTAGTATTGATATGTTCATCAATATTTATGGTTTGGTGAATAAAATAAAGAATATGACATTCTTTTTGGTGTTCTGAGATTCTTGAGGTATTGTATGATTTTTGTTGTTATTAAATGTATACTTTTCATAGTATGGCATTATCGTTATCATGCGTTTTGTTATATCTCTTATCCTATCTCATTTTATCTGATATTTTTAGTTGGACTGATCCGTTTATTATTTTCTTACTAAATAATACTGGAGTCAGATCGAGATGTTACATGTGTTTCTGCTTGACTCCTTAACTGGGACCATCATCTGACTTTTGTCTAACTACTTAGTTTAGTAGTTTTTGTCACTATAGATTCGAGATATAGACTCCTTAATGTATAGATATTCTTTTGTCTAGCACTTGTACCTATTCGTTTGTGATGATGTGGATCTTGTATGACCACTACTTTGATGTACACTTTTATGTGATATATTTATACGTGATTCTGCCATTGTGATATGGGTATCTGTGATGGATTTGTGTTACTCTTATTTCTATATTTTTTTCGAAAACCACATAGCCATTGTGGAGTAGCTTTGAGTTTGTATTTGATATGTCGAATCTCCTCTTGAAATTAAACGCGTGACATTCTATCTGACATATCGGTACCCGCACAAAGCAATTACACGAATGATCGCTCCTCAAAAACCTTATTGTTCGTGCTAGTCGACGGCATTACCCCATAGTGTCCTTGGCTAGCGTGAGTATAGAGGTGGGGCGTCACAGGCGGTAACCCCGTAGCCATGCCATTGTATGAAATCCAATCTCCAATAAGCTCCTGTACGGTTTTGATTGTGCCCAACTATGCTGGAACGTGAGATGCAAGCATTTCAGCTAGATTCTATTTTACTTTCTATAGACACTATTATAATATCATACAGATTTGATAAAAATGGTTTGGTTATCGAAAGGTAAAACCCAGCATGTTTATTTGTGGTATGGTCTTACGAGATACCTTTGATTCCAAAGGATTTTGAAAACTTTAATAATCTAAATGAGTATGTTTTCTCACGCTGGTTTTCCAAACTGACTCGGGTGTTATTCTATTATAATGCTCGGGTCCGATCGAGTGTTACAGATACAAGATAGGATGCTATGAGTTCTAGAGACGTGCTAGATGATGAGATATATATCATGTATCTGACTTATATTCCGATGTTTATGGTAAGCTGTATAGTCAGCTTTTGTGTGGGCAAGTTATTATAACTGTCCAGTATTGTGTTATTGTTTGGGGTCGTACCCTGATGATTGTAATGTATAAAATAGTAACATTTCTTTTTATATAAAGTTCAGTTGTTATCTATTCCGCTACGATTGTCAGATTTTGATGTTGTTTTCTATTTCTTCTTCTACCACTTTCTTCTTTTAACCTAATCATTCGTATTTCCGTCTAATTTGAGTTGAACTGATGGTGAATATTGTCGACTCAAAGGGGTATGGGTTTGCGGGCTGTTATAATAAAGCAAAACACTAAACACTCGAGTTAAGAATAACATTCTTATAGAGTAAATTCAACTCGAGTGAAAAGTCAACTGAAATACAAGTAATTTAAAGGATGTTTGAGATTTCCATCCTCTAAGGATCCGTGGAACCATCTACTATGTAGTAATATACACTATTATAATATGTCTATAGTAAAGTAAAAATATCAAAATAGCATTAAGGCGTTACCCATATCCCCCTTAGCACACTTTTATTTATTCCCATATTCAATACGGTACCATAACTCCTCTATAAACTGGAGGCTATCAGAGGGCAACCCATAGGTATGGTACAAACTAAACTCGTAGAAGGCAC
The DNA here is from genome assembly GCA_030765085.1 of Allium cepa. Lineage (NCBI taxonomy): Eukaryota > Viridiplantae > Streptophyta > Magnoliopsida > Asparagales > Amaryllidaceae > Allium > Allium cepa. The sequence continues at coordinate 42,229,527 of CM060946.1, forward strand.
GGTAGGGCATGTGACATGGCATGCGAGGCAATGTTTAGGTAGATATACCATTTGCGGATCCAAACTGGTGGTAACGCATAACATCTACTACCGCCCACCTCGTGACACACTCCCAAATCAAAGGTGCACCCAATCAAATCACAAAGTAATAGAATGGTATCGAAGAAATGTGTCCGATAAGAGGAATGATCTCACTTGGCACGACCTGGCTCCTATTTTAGCCACATCAAGCTGACTCATTGAAGTCAGGGCTGCGCTAGTAACTAATATAGAATCGTCACTAAACCATTCTACTTCATTCTGGAATCTCCACCACGTACGCAGTTGTTAATTTGGTTTTCGGTTTTGGCAAAGAGTATGGCAATATGTGATCCCGGTCTCTTTAACAACCAAACGCTTATTTCACACCATGGTCATTTCATTTCTTATAGTTCATACATCGTATCAAAATATCATATTCATTTCAATACCATATCAATTCAATATCATTATTCACTTCAAATAATATTCGTTTCTAAAATCGTAACACTTTTAAAAATTATAACACTTTCGAAATCATAGCACTTTTGAAATCATAATACTTCTGTAAGCATAACAGTTCCAACTTAAACAGTTTGAATATTGAAAATAGTATATATATTATATAGTTATAAATTAACATAGTTTATATATTAAAATAATTTATATATTAAAATAGTTCATAGGTTAAAATAATATATATTAAAATTACTTTATATAATAAAATTAGTTTCCCCTAATTTCACAAAACGATTCAAATCAACTTAAATTCCAAAATCCCATTTAATCAATCCCGGTTCAATAATTTCAAATAAAAGGTTAGCAATTCAAATTCTCAATAAACCATTTCAGTCTATATCGATTTAAAATCCAGGTTTTGAACTATCGCTCCAATTTCAATAAGATTCAAAGTTTAAATATTCAAACATTTACAATATAGGTTTCATTTATATTTCAACATTCAATTTTAATTTTAGTCAAATTGGGAAATATTCACTCAATAATTTTAATAACAATTAAATAAAATCTTAATTTATATATTTAAATCAACATTAAATATCTAGTCTTGATTTTTTTTAAGTTGAGAATATTCATTTAATCACTTTTCATCAAATCAAGTTATAAATCATACCTTTCGATTCTCAAAATCAATAAGTTTAAATAAATTCTTGTTTAGATTCAATTATTAACCAAATTAAATTTGAAGTCCATTTTACTTTATTTATTCCCAACCTCTATTTACTTAAAGTTATTACCAAAAATCTATTTGAAATATTAATGTATATTTTAAAAAAATATTTAAACATATATATATTTATACTAATTAATCAAAATTTAATTTAAATAAATTATATTAAATTAAATCCTATTAAAAAATCTATTTTATATCTCATTTTGTATAAAAAATGATTAAATTTTAAGTAAAATCTTAAAATCTATATTTTCAAAACTAGCTTATAAATTTAAAATTTTCGAACATAAAATTTTAAAATTCTTATTTTACAAAATAAAATATCTTTATATTATATTTAAAAATCCATATTTAATAAATCCTTCCTTCCAAAACGTTGGAAATCATTTCAAAATATAGAACAACTATATTTGTATATAATTTTCTATTCTATGGTCAAGTGATGTGGATAATTATCATTTCCATGCGCAAATTAAATATTTTATGGGTATATATCATTTCAACCCGCAATCCTAAAATTAAATTCACTAAAATTCGGTTGGGTTTATCATTTCAACCCATAATGATTTTCCTTTAATCTATAATATCATTCGGGTATGTATCATTTTAAACCATAGGGAATTCTAAACTAACAGAGAACTTGTAGAGTGAGAACAAATATAATAATAATATAACATATCAACCACAGGCATATATCATCAGTGATGAATTAAATAAAATATATTCAACATGATATGGTGTCATATATCATAGGTGAACAATTGCAGATAATGGTATATCATATTTAACAATTAAATAACTAATAATTCAAATGTAACAACATATTTCAATTGTCGTTTCGAGTGAAATCAAATTTATCAACTATAAGAATGTTAATCGTGAGTGATTGCTCACCTTTCGAGGCAAGAGATCAAAAAGATGATACAGACACGCACATGGATACGAACACTAACTAGCAGAACATCGAGCTAGGAATTGCTGCAACAAATACGATATTGGGAAAGCAATTCAGATGGACCAGAGATCGACGAAACAAATATATATGTAATTATATATTTTAAAGTATAAAATTTAAGCACATATTAAAAATAAAATTCTTTATATATATATATGCATACACATATATATATATTGAAAAATTGATATTAATTTAAACATATATACCTATGTTAAAACCAAAATTTGTATATTTCTAGATCATTATTAATTTTATGACATATATATATTATAATCAAAAATTTATATATATATATATATATATATATATATATATATATATTTAAAATCATTGTTTCTTAAAAACCTCGAATAAAATCAATATATATATTAAAATCAAGATATCCATATATACATTTAAAATCATAATATCTATGTGTGTATATATGATATATTATAAAACACATATATATAGGATATAATAATCAAAGTATCATCATATTGTATATTTTTCCTTAGAAATCACAGATTATAAAACCCTTCATACTGTAACGTAATATATATTTATATATATAGAGAGAGAGAGAGACAAACGAAAGTATGAAAAAGTTACTTTATTATAAATCAATACTTTACTGAAATATGTATATATATAACTCGATGGGTCATATATAACTTTTAGAAACCTATATATACAACAAACAACTATATATAACTTATATAAATTTATATATATATATATATATATCCAAACAGAATGTTTAAACTCGTATAAGCTTATATATTATAACTAACATATTATAAAATTTATATAAACTAATGTATGTAAACTAACGTATATATGTATATGGACAGATTATATAATTTATATAAATATACAATTATACATGTACCTAAGCATAAAAAATAAAAGAACCTTATACCGAAATGCTATGGGATATAAAACAATTATATGACAAGCTACAACATGGCTATAAGAGTATTGGAAAGGATGGGCTAACTACCATAGTACTGTCACTCGTTGAGCATAAGGATGCATGGCGAAGCAAAGGATTGTGGAGGGTCATGGATATTCGGCAGGCGATGAGGGAGGGGTGAGTGGTGTGGTTGTGAGGCACTGGGTCATGCGACAAATAAAGGGAGGCTGCATGTATGAGGGGGTTCGACACTAGGTCAGGGGAGCGGTGGACATCGTAGTTGAGGGAAGGTGGAGTAGATAGGTCGAGCACGGGCTTATGGGCATAGAGATAGCAGCTCAGGCCAGGCGGGTAAGGTTGGTGATCCGGTCAGCATGGTTTGAGGAGGACAGTGGCTAGGTGGTGTTTGGTCTGAAGGAAGGCTGTACGTATGGTTTGTGTCAAGGGTGGAAGACATGGGGGCAAGTAGGGAAGAGGAGGTGAGGGAAGAAGGAGAGGACGTACCATTTCCTAGAAGCAAATATATACACATACTAAATAATCTTTTCTCTGAAGCAAAAATATATGAAAGCAATTTTTTTCTTTTTTCGTATATAAGAATTAAGAATGGAATGTATAGGTTAAAGAGAAGAAGAGAGCAGGTTGAACGATGATAGCAACTCATATATAATTTTTTCCAACTAAAATGAAAATGGAAAGGCTCCACCAACCCATTATTGAATATCTATATTTAAATATATTTCCTATCCAAATAAGAACAGAAATAAAAGAGGCAGGGAGCATAAGTGTAACAACCCTGGTTTTTGTGATTACCTGTAAATATTGAAATATAACGGTGGTTATAATTTAATATTGAGAAATAAAAATGAATTGGAAATTTAAATTGTTTATTAGGAATAAACAATGGACTTTAGAATAAAACTTGAAATAAAGTTTTAGAAACTTTATTTTTGGTTGGTTTGGTTAATAATGTGTGAAAAAATGATTTTTAAAAAAAATATGTATTAGACTTTAATATGTGTATATTAAAATAAAAAGGGCAATTTTTTTTTAAATGAGCTATGGACATAAAAATAAGGTTAAAATGGTTTTTTGTATTTTATTACACATGAAAATAATTTTTGTGTAAATTTTAGAGTTAAAAATAGTATTTTATGTAATTATTTGAACAAATTGGTTATTTAATTAAAAATAAGAATTTTTGATAATAAAGTATTTTTATAACTTAAATTACCTTTTCATTAGTTGTAAAATATTTTAGAAAACATGAAAATGTGGTTGTGAAAATTTATTGAGTCGAAACTTTGTAAAAATATGTTGTTGATTTATTAACATATGTTTATATTAATAAAAATGCGGAATACGAATCTTAAGGCAAGGATAAACACTAAAAGCGGGGGTGAATTGTGTTTTAAGAAATTACTAAATCATTTAGAGTTTTTGTTAATTTAAACATAAATGTATGCAATATTCAGAAATAGATATGATCTTAGAAACAAACACAGATGCAGAAATAAAGTAAAGGAAGTAAAGGAAGTAAAGGAAAGAATACACCGGATTTTATACTAGTTCGGAGTTACCCTACATCCAGTCCCGAACATAAGTACGGATTTCCTCTCAAAAGCAATCTTTACAATTACACCATCGACTTCAAGTCTACGAGGTACACCCACCAGATTCACAATCCTCTGGGTAGAGATACTTGATTTCACGGGCAACAAGTTCACCCAATTGATTTCCAGGGCCACAATCACACATTTTATCACTTGATTGATTTCCAAGGCTACAATCACACATTTTCTCACAGAAATGATTAAAAAGAAGCCTGTAACTCAGAATAGCATTGAGGATCTTGTTGAGATAGTGATAGAGAATCAAACCAGAAATGATCTAGTAGATTCAATGTTGATTTCGGCAGAGTAATGGTAATAATATGTATAAAGAAATGTGGAAGAAGAAGAGGAGTGAAAACTATAAAATATGATTAGAAAGTCGTTGAAAACAGCCCTATTTATTGAAGAACAACAGCCATGTCCATTCATGAAGGGATATGACGAATAGACACTTCTTTTGAAATTGAAAATTTTGAAATCAACTGACACTATGTCGACATGGGTAACTTTGGTATGTCGACATCCCAAAGGAAATTTTGGTGTTTTGTTTTTCTTTGAAAATAACTTCTATCCTATATTAAAACTATTTTAAACTTTTATAAATATACTTAACTATAGTTAAAAATACATAAATAAATATAGAGAATAATATTTTGGTATAAATAAAATTTTACTATAATCTAAGTGTAAATATTAAAAGTAAAATATATTATTATTATTATTGAAAGATATTTTAAAACTAAGGATAATTTGATTTTGAAATTAAAGATTATTTTGAGGCTAAAAGTATTTAAAACCAGGATAGATGATTTTGATTCTTTTAAAAGGAAGGTTTTGAAAACATTTTGAAAACAAGATATAATTTTGTAAAAACATTTTGAATAAAATTTAGTGGATACAAAACAATGTCCCACTAGATTTTTCGTAGGTTCCATCCTACTTAGGGTTCCATCCCTTTAACAGGCTCAAAGTGGATTCCATTCCATGAATAAATTGGATTTTACGATGACAGTGCTTTTCTAGGGGTTTTAACGAAATTCCTAATTAAATTACTTATTTTTGAAATCTTGAACTCTTGATATTCTTGATACTCATGAATCTTCAATCTTGATATCTTGAATCTCTATACTATACTGTCTTAATTCTTGGTACCTGCATGGTTAAATCCTGCATATACATATATTTCTAAAATATAATGTTAGTATTTATATTTTATAATCATATTCTAAGGTTGTTGTCATCAAAACCATCATCTCAAGGACAAACAATCTTCCCCTTTATGATGAAGACAACCTTTGTTTATAAAATATTACTTCTATCCTAATAACTCCCCCTTAATCTATGCCTAACTATCCTATTTTATATTTCTCCTCCTTTGTCATCAACAAAAATTAACTCCAAACTATATAACTCCCCCATTCTTGGACTAAAGTACCTGCATTTATAAACTATACAATGGAGTATATAATAGATAGATTAAGAGATAATTATAATGATAGACATGATAATTAATTAAGGATCGTATAAATATCAGTGCATATTTATACATGATTTTCATACCAAATATCAATCCAAATCAAATCAAATCAAATTAAACAATTCAAATCAAACAAACCAATCAAATCAAACATTACAAGGAACTTCCACCTATCTTTCTTCTCCAAATATAGGGTCTGCTTTACTGGCATCCCAATTTTCATTATCATTAGCGAGAGAGACTGGAGGATGTACTTCATTATCATACTTGTGCAGGGAGGAATCATCCATCGTATGGCATCGAAATGCCTTTCTTACTCCCTGATCATCTGCATTTGACTCAACTCTAAGTATCGCTGGTTTCGACGAATGAATGAAAGAATATTCTTGAAAGAATTAAGATTCTTTTCAAGATTTTCGGGAAAATTATGAATTGTACTGGCCAAATTCGACTTTGTGAGAAGAATGAGAGACAAAGTGAATAAGAAATAACATTGAATGATGATTTATGGAAGAAATAGGTATTTATAGGTATAGAAATTCGTTTGAAATGAATAGACATAAGGTAGTTATTCAAATTTAAAATTTAAAATGAAGTGTCATTTCTGACCAGTACATGTCGACATTGTCATAGGGGGGATGTCGACATGGTGCAGTGAATTTTGATGGCTTATTTTGACTTTGGGAATAATTGTGTGTGTGTATATATATTTATTTATATAATGTACTAACATTTATTTTGGAGATAAGATAAGCTAGATAACAGAAAGGAAATTCAATTTCATTACATAATAGATCAATACAATGATTTAACATTAATACTACACGGACATTCAAATCAAAATAAACTAAAGAAAATATAACGATATACGAAAAGGTAGAACTTAGTTAGAGGATGAAGATAACCCAAGCTTCTTGCTGACTTTGGAAATAAACTTGTTCATCTTGGATGAAATTTTGTCTAACTTCTTAATAACAGATCGTTTAAGAATCCGTTGATTCTCAACAATGGTCTTTTGGTTTTTGAGAAGGGTTTTGTTGGTTGGATTAGGAGGGTAATCAATGCTTTCCAAAGATGTTTCACCTTCTTCTTCTTCTTCAATTTCCATTTCATCCCCTTCTTCTTCTTCCTCTTCCTCCTCTTCCATCTCCTCATGAGCCAAACGCTCTTCCTTTTCGGCAAGAGTCTCATAAGGTTGAAAAACAAATGGGATTTTCATAAGAGAAATGTTTGAGTGATTAAAAACCTTTCTTCAAACAAATTCTTCTCCTTTGAAATCCACTCCAAAATAGTTAAAAATTCGAGTGAGATAGATTCCATGATACAAAGTATTCTCACCCATTTCAAGATTTTTGGGACGAAATTCATCCAAAATAACTTGCGCCCAATTAATATCATAATTTCCAAAAATAGCAAAAAGTGCTTCGCAAACTTTTAAAGTAGGATTGTTAAAATTTCCCGATCATGGGGTCAAAGTATTTTGTAAAAGAAGATTGACAATTCTAGCTTTTGGTCAAATGTTTCGATTTTTGAATTAAAAATTATCATTTCCTTCGAAAATGTAATGAAATGTCTCACGATCATTTTCATCGATTTTAAAACTAGAAAGATCCATTCCCATACTCTTGTAATTGAGAATGGTACCCAAAAGATCACAATTCAAAAAAATACAAGTGCCTTTGACACTACTCCAAATTTCATCATCATTTCCAATATAAAATCCACGGTTTAAATTCGCATAGAAAATTTTAACAAGATTTGGATAACAAACAGAATCATTTTGAGAAGCATCAACAAGACTAAGAATTTGATTGTTTGCAAAAAGATAATCAATTTCACAAGAAGAGAAATCTCGAAATATAGTAAACTTTTCGGGATGGACTTTTGCATAGTTAGCATAATTGATGTATGCTTTTATAGCCTCCGGATCATTAAAGAGTTGCTCTTTTGTCTTTCTGGAAATTCTCATGGTGGAGGAGTTACTTGAAGAAGCCATTAAAGTAGAGAGTAGAAAGCTTGAAGTTTTGAAGAGAGGGTTTGAACTTAAAAATGAGAGTGAAAAGATGTGATAAAAGATAGTGAATAAATAGATTCTTAAAGGGCATGTTCACTGGTCAAAAGATGCCCTTTCAAAGAATTGAATGAAGTGAAAATGTGGAGACAAATTCAACCATTTGAATTCAAGTTATGAATTTCAAATTCTGTACCGATGTCGACATCATGGTGTGGACCATGTCAACACGTGTCTTTGAATTTCTATAATTTATTTTTCCTAAGTATTCTAATATATATATATACTTATCATTTTTAATGTATGTATATATATATCTGGAATAATTCCAAAATTATAGTATATTCTATAAAATATTATAATACTATTAAAATTAAAATTAAAAATAAAAATAAAAATAAAAATAATAGTAAAGAATAAAAAATTTAAAATTCAAACAACACACCAATTCAAAATCAATCAATCAACCAACCAATACTAATCATGCAATTTCAACCAATTGTATTGTAAATGTGTACCTTTTTCCGAGTTTGTTTCTCTAAATTCGTCGGAGTTGTGAACTGCTGTGAAACACATATTTGAATTATCTTTCTTCTGATCATCATCACTTGAGGACGAATCTGAGTCATCTAGAGTAGCAGTAAATGCACGTTTTCGTTTCTTTACGGAATCATTGTTTATAGGGAGATTTTGCCTATCTGGATATGGACAGTCTCTTTTGATATGGCCTAGTTCGTCACAGTTGAAACATTTGATATTGTTTGGCACTGCATTATGATTTCCAGAGCTCTTATAGTTTTTACTCTTGAGATTGTTCATCTTTCTGAATTTCAGGAATTTTCGAAAATTCTTGGTCAAAAAGGCTATCTCTTCATCATTATCGCTTTTTGAGTCTGATCCATCGGTCAATGCATTGAATGCCATTGATTTCTTTTCAGATGTTTTGCTTTCTCTTCTCCCAATCATTTGTACTTCAGGCGACATTAGATTTCCAATTAATTCTTCTATCTTTAAGGTACTGATGTCATTTGCCTCTTCAATTGCAAGTGTCTTTTGATCCTATTCTGGAGTAAGAGAATTTATGATTTTTCTGACTTGATCTTCTTCCGAAAATTCCTTTCCCAAGGATATTAGAGAATGCACAATATCCTGAAATCTACTATACATATCTGAAATAGACTCATTAGAATTTATTTTAAACAATTTAAATTGATTTGTGAGCATGGAAATTTTGGTCCGTTTAACTTTGCTTGTTCCTTCGTCAGTAACTTGCAAAGTTTTTCAGATTTCATATGCAGACTTACAGACTGACACTCTATTAAATTCATTCCTATCAAGTGAACAAAATAGAATATTCATTGTTTTAGAATTATTTTGTGCAACAGTCTTTTGCTCAGCGGTCCACTGTGCAAAATCAGTTGTGGGTTCAGAATATTTAGTCTGTGTGATATTCCAAGTGTATAATCCTATATATTATAAATATATTTTCATCCTACATGCCCAATATGCATAGTTACTACCATTAAAAAGCGGTGGTCTTACAGTAGACTGACCTTCTACAAATGAAGTAGTGATAGGGATGATAGAACTAGTGTTGGTAGTGTTACCAATACCAGTGTTTGTAGCCATTTTGAAAACTTTTCAAAATTCAGATTATGAAAACTTTGAAAACCTTGCTCTGATACCAAATGATAAAAATGCGGATTACGGATATTTAGGTTAGGATAAACACTAGAGGGGAATAGTGTTTTAAGAAATTACTAAATCTTTTAGAGTTTTGTTAATTTAAACATAAATGTATGCAATATTCGGACACAGATATGATCACAGAAACAAACACAAATGCAGAAATAAAGTAAAAGCAGTAAATGAAAGAACACACCGGATTTTATACTGGTTTGAAGTTACCCTACATCTAGTCCCGCACACAAGTACAGATTTCCTTTCAAAAGCAATCTTTACAATTACACCCTAAATTACAAGGCTACGAGGTACACCCTCCAGATTTACAATCCTCTGGGTAGAGATACTTGATTTCACGGGCAACAAGTTCACCCAATTGATTTCCAAGGCTACAATCACACCTTTTCTCACTTGATTGATTTCCAAGGCTACAATAACATCTTTTCTCACATAAATGATTACAATGAAGCCTATAACTCTGAATAGCAGTGAGGATCCTGTTGAGATAGTGATAGAGAATCAAAACAGAAATGATATAGTTAGATTCAATGTTGATTTCGGCAGAGTAATGGTAAGAATATGTATAAAGAAATGTGGAAGAAGAAGATGAGTGAAAACCAGAAAAATATGATTAGAAATTCGTTGAAAATAGCCCCTATTTATAGAAGAACAACAACCATGTCCATTCGTGAAGGGATATGACGAATAGACACTGACGCAGCGGATAATAACAAAGCGATATAGATCGATGAAAGTAGCAAACGGTGGATTGAAGATACTGAAATGCCCAAATTCGTTGATCACAAAGATACCGAATTCTAGCTATCTTCGACACGTTGATCGCGCACGATACCGTGAAAGAAGATCTATCCTCAAACGTTGATCAAGCGCACTTGATACCGTAAATTGGCTTCAACGATCGTTGATTCGAGCGCACTCGAATAACCGAAAGTGGAGATAGGAGATCACACTCAACTACCAATTTAGATGAAAGCACACAGCAATCAAACAAAGTTTTTATTCAACAATCAACAACCAAAATGTACAACACACTCTCTATTTATAGCATTTCACAACCGGTGCCTTAAGTCGTTCACGACTTACGACTCATCATATGTCGGCAGCGACTCAACGTACACGGCTTATCAGTTACAACACAATGCCGACTCAACTTAGGTCGTACATGATCTAAAAACACACAAAATTGACGACTTACGACTCAACGGTACAAGATTCAAGTTACAACACACACATATATTTACAACGCCTAGGTCGTATACGACCTAACGACTTACGACTTAAGAAAATACAAACATCCCGACTTACGACTTAAAACTCCCAACGACTTAAGCTCTTAGGTCGGTAACGAGTTAACTTCCAGAGCGGCTTTACTTCCAGTGCGGCATAACCAAGCAGCGGCTCAACTCTTTAGGTCGTAGACTATTAGATCGTAGCTCGTTAGATCGTAGCTCGTTAGAACGTAGCCCGTTAGGTCGTTCGAACGACTTTAACATCCTTAGGTCGTAACCCGTTTGAGTTAGGTCGTGAACTCGGTGCAACTTCCCCCTCTGGTCTCCAGTTAGGTCGGGAACGACCTAAACTTTCCTCCTTAGGTCGTGGACGACCTAAACTTTCCTCCTTAGGTCGTGGACGACCTAGGCCTTCACCTTTTGGGTTCCAGTTAGGTCAGAAACGACTTAAATTTTCCTCCTTAGGTCGTGGGCGACCTAAGTCTTCACCTTGCTTAGGTCGTGGGCGACTTAAGCCTTGGAAAATGATAACTTGCAATTCTTCGACCCTGGTCTGAGCTGCATCATCCTCCCCAAGTTGGGAAAATTCGTCCTCGAATTTGTAAATTCTTCCACATCGCCTCGTTCATCTCCATAATATGGTACGAGAAGCTTAACATTGAACACGTCAGATGTGTACACATCCTCCGGCAGTTTCAATTTATAAGAATTTTCATTAATCCGTTTCATAACTTCTGCAGGACCAATTTTTCTGGCTTTCAACTTGTTATGAGCGCCCACTGGAAAACGGTCTTTTATTAACACAGCATATACCAAATCTCCTTCATTAAACTCAACACTTCTTCGCTTCATATCTGCGGATCTTTTATACTTCTCATTTGCTTTCTCCAATCGCTCCTGAATGATTTTATGACATTCAGTCAACCCATCAACAAAGTCTAGAGCTCGTTTAACTGTTCCCTTTGGTTGTGGCACTACCGTTAAATCCAACGGTCCCTTGGGTAGATTTGAATATACAATCTAAAATGGACTGAAACCCGTACTACGATTCACTGCATGATTATGTGCAAACACTGCCTGGCATAACTTCATGTCCCAACTTTTCAGATTGTCCTTCACAAGACATCGCAACAAATTTCCCAACGATCTGTTAACAACTTCGGTCTGTCCATCTGTCTGCGGATGATAAGCGCTGCTAAAGTTTAACTTCGTTCCCACCATCTTCCACAAACTTAGCCAAAAATGACTTAGAAAACGAGTATCTCTATCCGAAACAATAGACTCTGGTTACCCATGTAAACGATAGATCTCTTTAAAGAACAACTGTGCCACATGGACTACATCCGCCGTCTTCTTACAAGCAACAAAATGTACCATCTTCGAGAAACGATCCACTACAACATATATAGAGTCATTCCCGTTTTGAGTTCTCGGCAATCCCAACATGAAATCCATGCTAATGTCTACCCACGGTTTTGTAGGAACAGGTAATGGCATATACAATCCCGCATTTGTAGCTGTCCCTTTCGAAACCTGACAAACATGACATCTACGCACAAACTTTTCAACCTCTTTCCTCATTGACGGCCAAAAATAAGATTGAGAAATTAACTGCAAAATACGATCTCTACCCACATGGCCTTCTTCATGTAGCTCCTTTATAATCTTCATTATTAAACTACAATCTGGTACGCATAAACGATTTCCTTTAAACAGAAAACCATCCACCAATACAAACTCATCAGCGTTCCCCTCCTTGACCCTTTCAACAAAGTTCATAAAGTAAGTGTCAGGACCCGATTCTTCGTCTTCCGAAAATTCAACATCGATACTCACTTTATCGACTGCCGAGTAATCGAACGACGGAAAACCGAACACTGAGGGTTTTAAAAAGAATTTAAGAAAAGAAAAGGAAAGAAGAAGAGATAAGAAGGTAGAAAATAGAGAGGAAAGAACATAGGAGAGAATAGATAGAAAATAGAACGGACAGAAGGGAAACAACAAAGAACAACATCAGAATCTCACAATTCGCAGCGGAACAACATATAATAATAAATGAATAATCTTTAAACAAAGAACTATATCAGTTATTACATTTTATACATTTCATTTCATTACATCATATCATCAGAGTGTATAACAACAACAAATAGTGCAGCGGAAAAAGAAATACCATATAAGTAATATGCCATGCCATCCAGCTTGCCTCCAGCAACTCCAGAATATCCAGAATATCCTGATAAACCTAACTCTTGACTGCCCGTGTGAAAATTGGTGGGCACCCAGAGTTTAGGAAGGAAAACAATAAACTCCGAGTCAGTCATGTGACTGGTGTGAGAACTCAAAACAGTTTATTTATCTTTGAAAACAAAATAGAGGAATATTTTTAAAGTCAATTCGCAATGCTTTTAAAAATGAGACTACCATAAGGCCTCCCGCACACACACACAATGCAAACGCAGAATCGGAGGAGATTTCTCCTTATGATAGTCAAAGATGCTTGATACGCATTTAAAAGAACATTTTATATTATTACTAGTGCATAGTGTAGAGAAATATTTCGAAAGTAGAATATAAATCTTAGCCAACATAGACATTTCGAACTATGCCTACTATAGCTACCATCTAAACAGTGGTGACCACCATAAGTGAATGATAGGTTCTACAACTAATACCGTACAAGTTTCGTATTGGGAATTGGATTTCCAACGAATGATCAGGCCAAGGAACTTCCCATTGCCACATGAGAATGCCTCTGGATGGACATCCCCGAGAACCAAACCGGATCTCTACCAACACAAGGCCGGGTTACCCTTAACTGAGTAACAACTGACCGAATATGCCATCCCCCGGTCCTTTGGGACCTTTTCACCGAGCGCTCGTAATCAATTCACACAATCATAACAAAGTGTTTTCAACATGAGTAAGTATCTGGGCTCCATACCATGATACCACCCTTTTCCAGAAGGAAATGCACACATCCTAAAGGGCGCTACCCCTCATAACCTTGCCGCATCTTTCCTGTTTTGACCATTCACGGGGTGTGAGGCTCGACGTAGTCACGTCCACAAAAACATACTTTATACAAAAGCCATGCTTTGGGTCAACAAATGATCATAGAAATGATCACAAAGATAGACGATCAAATAAATGATCCTATCACAAATAATCAACACAATGATCATTTACAGCTACACTCAGCATGTCACATTACCAAATTGGGAATATATCGCTGATAACTTCAACTATATAACCTCTAAGCTCGTACGTCTCAGAGAAGGGTGTTAAGCTAAAAGAATAAATTCTCCGCCACCAACAGAAATATATTTGAAAGAAATCGGCTTTACATCTCAATTTGTAATGTCAGACATACAATCCATACAAGTCTGTTCCGGGCTCGAACAAAACCGAAGGCACTTCTTACGAAGCCCTTGCAATCCGGGTATTCACAATCCCGATCGAATTTCCCATCACTTAGGAGATCTCTATACCAGGAGCTACCCAGTGCAGAAACAATCGATAGGTCATCCTATCGCTTTTGCAAATACTCGGTCTTCAACACCGATCTTCAATGCAATTCACAACGACGTATCACATATTCGGAATGGGTTATACGACCCCATGGTCCTTTCCCGGTTAACCCGAATAGTGAGCGCTTATTCAAAATTAAGTGTGGCATTCACATTCAAACAAATCACATCAAATACCCATTCAAAGGGAAATATTGATAGTTGGTTATTGAACTATCAATGGATATGCACAACATCACCAGATTCCTAATAATTTTCCAAATTATTTATTTCACAAAATATCTTTACAAGATATATAATTTCACACTTTAAAAATAAATCAATATTTACTTTTAAACAAATTCTCCTTTCCTTTATAAATTCAATAGTGAATTTATAATCCAAAATATCTATGAATATTCGATTTCGATTATTCATTTCAATTTCCTTTTCAATTTATCTTCAAAAAGATAAATTCTCAAAATATTCGCTTTATATTGGAAAACATTTCCATACTTATTTATTCATAAGTAATTCACAGATTTTATCTATTTTCAACACTTAGAAAATATTCAATATACTTGAATCGAAATTAAGTATATATTTCATTCTTTAAGGAAATCATTCTCTTAAACATATTTATTTGGGCCAAAACGAATGTTGCGTAGAACATCGTTACGACAACCCAAAATCACTAGTATAGGGATTCGAAATTAAGATAGATATATAAATCCCAATACTATACAAAACATTTTCCTTTCGGAAATCATTTACTATAACAACAGTGTTATAGTCCACCATTTCCTTTTATTTCTCGAAAACGCTATTTCAACAATGAATGTCGAAATCTATGGTTTCGAATCTCAACATATCTTAAAATATCTTTAGATCGTTTTAATTCTATTTAAAACATCACATCCTAAAACAATTTCTTTAACATATTATTCACTATTCAAAAACGTGAATATACTTTGTTAACAAATTTCATCATTTCTATTCATTTTTAACTTAAAGGATTATTCACAGTTCAAAAACGTGAATATAACTCCATTTATAATTTATAACAATTTACTTATCAAAATAAGTCGTTTTCGAATTTATAAAACAACGTTTATAAATTCCATTTCTATTCATTTTATAACAACTTCCTTTTATAAATTTTCTTTATTAACCTATTCGATTTATAACTCAATTATAAAACAAAGGTTCATATTATAAGTCAAATACTTATAATTTATTCGTTCACAAAAAATCGTTCCTTTGAACTTCATAATTATAAATCCCATAACTTATAAGATTCAATGATTTATTCAAAACTATTCTTTTAATAACTTTATAAAATTTATAAATCTTACTATTTATAAATTTCATTTATAACTTCACCATTTTTTTATTTTATAAATTCCATTCATTTACAAAATTCAATTTCACTTCATTCAAACACTTATAAAAACTCGTTTTATAATTCAAAGGTTTTAATTTATAAATATCAATTTATAAATCCTTTATAAAATCAATTTATACTATTATTTTAAAACATCTTTAATCTCCTTCATTATTTCACCATTTTGATTCATAAAATAATTAAATTTTATAAATCCTATATTTCAACTTTTCACAATAAATTCAAAAATTCCGATTTTACTATTTTATAAAATCATCAACCCTTATTTCTCAAAAATCAGCTTTTAACTTTATTTCACAAAAACCATAATTTTATAACTTTTAAAATTATAACGTTTATTTATTTAACATGGATCAATTCCAAAAATATAGTATATTTTCAAAAGTCACTTTTAAAAATCATTTTTAAATTTTCAAAGTTTGGTCCAATGATGCTACATACCAAATAGTCAATCACGACAACAACGATATCATATATCGATATGATAATCCATCAAATATCAAAATATCTGAAATCAAATAAAAACTGTTGAGGAATCCAGTTGGATCCCTCCAACCTGTTTTCCTGCATCCACAACATTAGCACAATACCAATTTCGCTCCAGTACGAAATTATCGCGGTATATGTTTTTATTAAATATTATCCGCTTAATAACGGCGCAATAGGGTCTCATCCGCTAAAAAATACGGGAAATCAACAACTGCAATATATACATATGCCAATATATATATATATTGATATTATATATAATACCAATTTCACTGTTTATGAAATATTCGCGGTATATGTTTTTATTAAATAACATCCGCCTACTAACGGCGTATAATGTCTATTTTTACAATCAATAGATATCAATCATCATTCGAACATGCATTCAAATATTTTAAATCTAACTATTTAAAATAAAATCGAAACTGATTCGATTGAGTGAGAAGTTCTCACCTTGATTTTATTCCGTTTTAGCGATTTATTTCGAATAAAATTAAACGTGCGTTTAATTTTACCCAAAATTCTCACTAACTCCAAACGACCCCAAACCAATTTCATCGTGTAGTGCTCGTCCATACGATTCCAACGCAACTGGTTTCGCGCGTTTTCGACCTCGTATGAAAAAGATATTGATTTTACAAGTTTACACGATTTTATATTTACAAATTTTATAACATTAACTTTATAATTTTATACCCATTCATTCCTGGCCGTGAGATTCAGATCCAACGCCTCTCCTTTCTCCTTCCCAAACCCGCGCAACAACTCCAGGTAGCAAAACGCAAACAAACCCATGAGCATAGAATTAGGGTTTCGATTTGCAATCTCATTTCTCGACGAAACTCGATCAAACCACTTGCAATTCGAAGCTCTCCACCACAACCATGCTCGGCCTGACCATGGTAGCACTCGGCCACCTCGTGATACGCGCGCACGTGAAATGAACGGCCATCTTTGAACTCGAATTCCCATTGATCCGTGAAGCCATTCGCGATCTTGACCGTTGATCTTGTAGCTCTCATCGTGCTCTTCCATTCTCTAGTTAGAAGTTCGTCGAATCGTTGCACGGATTTGAAGAAATCGAGGGAGGAAGTTCATGAATTTCTGGCCGTTGGTTTGAAAGAGGCGGCTAGGGTTTATTAGGGTTTAGATATTTTTTTTTATCAAATTTATGAAGGTGTTGGTCTATTTATAAAGAAAAATCGAACACTATTCATCCGGAAATTCCGAACTCCGATTTACGCACCGTAACCAGCGTTTCTAGGGTTTACCCCGCGTTCCGGACACAATGGAACAGGTTTCGAAAGCTAATTCGGACATCTGTGCGAGTTATGGCTATAAACGTTCAATTTAAATTAAACCGATTTAAATCGATTTCTAGGCGTTTCAATTTGTATCGGACAAACGGTAAATCCAATTGACTTGAAATTTGAAACCTTACAATAATATCACATTACGGATCTGATGAAACTGGTTTCGTCGAAATCCGAGACATTTTGAAAAATGGCTATTTTAACTTGCCAAATTAAAATTAAAAATAAATCGATGCGTTTCGAGCTGCCACGATCAAACGATAACTCCGATTGACACGAAATTTGAAATCCGGTAATAACTAACTATTACGGATCCAATGGAACTGGTTTCGTTCAATTCTGAGACTGTTCAAAAATTGACTATATTCACTAGTCGATTTAAATATTAAAATATTCAATTTTCACAAATTAACTTTTAATTCGACTTTAAAAGTTCTAAAATATCATTCTAACTCCCATATGATAAAATAAAATTTTACAAATCATTTTCAATCATATTTAACTCAATTTTCAATTATTTCCATAATTTAACATATTAAATTATCGATTTAATTATTCAATAAAATCCAATAATTCAAATAAAAATTTATTTGACTTAAAAATTCACTTCTTAATATTTAAAATTAATTAAATATTCAAATTGTAATAGATAAAAATTCTGGGTCGTTACAGTAAGGATCTTCTTCAATCAGTTATGGCAACAATTCAAACCCGGTCACCTCAACCTTCATTGTAGTCAACAAGTGATTCCTCCTGCTCAATGCATCTGCTACACGATTCGTAATTCTCGATTTATGTTTCACAACAAACGTAAATTGCTGCAGATAAGCAATCCACGATGCATGCCTTGATGAAATCTTATCCTGCCCTTGTAAGTGCTTCAACGCTTCATGATCAGTGTAAAAAACAAACTCCTTTTGAAACAGATAATGTCTCCAGTGCTTCACAGCTTGAACAATTGCGTAAAACTCAACATCATAAGTGCTATATCTCAACTTAGCTCCAAACAACTTCTCACTGTAATAAGCAACTGGTCTTCCTTTCTGACTCAAAACTCTACCAACCCCAACCTTCGATGCATCAGTATGTAATTCAAACAACAACTGAAAATCCGGAAAAACTAGAATTGGTGTTGTCGTCAATAGTGTTTTGATCTTCTCAAAAGCAACCCCTGCTTCTTCTGACCACTCAAACTTCTTTCCTTTCATGCAATCGGTTACTGGTGTCATTACACTGCTGAAATGTGGAACGAACCTTCGATAGAAAGATACCAACCCATGAAAACTTCTCACTTCAGTAATTGTCTTCGATTATGGCCAACTCCTGACAGCTTCTACTTTACTTTCATCCACTTGAATTCCTTCTTTCGATAGAACATATCCCAGAAATAAAACACTGTCCGTCATAAACACGCACTTCTTTGGCGCTGCATAGAACTGCTCTTGACGTAGAATCAACAGTACTTCACGCGAATGCTGGACATGTTTTTCCATACTCCCACTGTAGATCAAAATATCATCAAAGTAAACAACCACGAACTTCCCAATGAATGGTCTGAAAATCTGGTTCATCACTCTCATAAAAGTACTTGGTGCATTCGATAAACCAAACGGCAACCATTCGTATAAACCTTCCCTGGTTTTGAAAGCAGTCTTCCATTCATCACCTGGTCTAATACGAATCTGATGGTACCCTCTCTTCAAGTCAATCTTTGAGAACACAACAGCTCCACTCAACTGGTCAATCAAATCATCAAACCTCGGCATAGGAAATCTATATCTCACAGTGATCTTGTTTAGAGCCCGACTGTCCGTAAACATTCTCCACGAACCATCCTTCTTGGGCACCAATAAAGCTGGCACTGCACAAGGACTTAAGCTCTCCTGAACATGCCCTTGTTCTAACAACTCTTCCACTTGCCTTCGCAACTCCTCATGTTCCTTTGGACTCATTCGGTAATGTGGCCTGTGTGGTAATACTGCCCCTGGCACAAGATCAATCTGATGTTGAATATCCCTCAATGGCGGTAACTCCGTTGGCAACTCTTCAGGAAACACATCTTTGAATTCTTCCAATATCGGTTTTACTTCCTCTGGAACTTCAACGGATTCGGTAGCTTCATGTCCAATCAACAAAAACACCTCTGGACTCTCCTCTACTTCTTCAATAAATTTCTTCAAAGTCAGCAAAGTTTTAAGCTCCTCAATCTCTTCTGATTTGCTCTCTCCTTGCTGTCTCTTCTTTGGAACCAAAATAATCTTAACACCTTCAAACATAAAGCTGTAGCTATTGGTTCGACCGTCATGTTGCACTGCTCGATCATACTGCCATGGTCTTCCCAAAAGCAAGTGACAAACATCCATCTCCACAACGTCACACCAAATCTCGTCTTTATACTTCTTCCCAATAGAAAATGGAACTTGAACTCGCCTGTCCACCTTCACCTCTCCTCCATTTATCAACCACGCTAACTTGTAAGGATTTGGATGCTTCTCCGTTTTCAGCTTCAACTTTCTCATAGCTTCGGTAGAAATAATATTGTCACAACTTCCAGCGTCAATCACAAATTTACAAACCTTTCCCAGAATAGTGCACGTTGACTGAAAGATGTTACTCCTCAACCAACTAGCCTCTTCTTCCTGCTTCGGTATCAAACAAGATCTCCTCATCATAAGATTACATCCTTCATCTCCTGACGCAACATCCTGTTCATCCTCCTCAGCTGGACTAGAATAACCTTCACCAGCATCATCACCTTCAACTTCAGCAATCATAGTTCGTTTCTTCGGCTTCGGACATTCATTACTCTTGTGACCCACTTCTTGGCAATTATAACATTTGAAACTATTGTTAACCTTTGCCTTTGCAACTTCATTCACAACTGGTTTATTGACAGCTTTTGAAACATTGGAACTCCCACTAGCACCTATGTTCGGAATATTGGAACTTGTAAACACACCACCTCCACGTCTTCCCTGGTTCTCCCAAGCCAACGCTTTCTGATGTGCTTCTGCTACGGATCTTGGATCAAACATATTAACCATGTCTTGAATCTGCATCCTCAACCCTCCAATAAATCTAGCAGTCAGTTGTTCCTCTGTCTCCACAATGTCATTTCGAGCAATCAGTTGATAAAATTCATCAGCATAATCACTAAAAGTCTTTGTCCCTTGCCTTAGATTCTGCAACCTCTGATACATGAGCGATTGATAATTATAAGGTAAGAATGTAGCTTTCATCAATTTCTTCATCTTATCCCAAGATTCAATCTTTGACTTTCCCATTCTCTCCCTTGTAAGTTTAGTTTGCTGCCACCACGCCAAAGCTCTCCCTCTCAACCTAGTAGCAACCAACTTCACTCTTCGATGCTCAGGAACCTCTTTAAAGTCAAAAATTTCTTCGACATTAGATAACTAGTCCAGAAACTCCTCTGCAACCATTCCTCCTTTGAATTCCGGAATTTCTGTCTTCATTCCCGATTCCCATCGTCGATCATCTTCAACATCCCGATATACATTTCGTACTTGGTCTCGATCCCGATAATGAATGCTAGCTCTATCACCCTCTTCATTAAAATCAAATGTACGTCTATATCGATCTCGACCATCAACATCCTTACGATCACGCATGTCTCTTTTACTATGTCTCTCTTCATCACGATATGGCTCATCTTCAAACTCACGTGGAGTTCTTATCTCTTCATGTCCATAGTCATGGTGATCTCTCCTCGATGAAATTTATGTTTCTCTTCTCTCTCTAAAAGATTACGGTGATACCCTTCTCGCTTCCGTAACCGATGGCGAAACTCGGTTTCCTCCATGGTTCGAGACTGGCGACCTTCTCCTTTGACTTTGATTCAAATCATTCATCAATTTCTCTAACTTCCCAATACCTTCATCAAATTTCTCATTAATGAGTTGTTCCATTTGCTCGGCTTCTTCTCTTCTATACAACGCTTCAACATTCTGATGACAGTTAGCTCTTCTCGGCGGCATGATTAAATCAATACAAACACTTCAAAACTTCACAAATCTTCTACAAATCAAACTTCAACTAGCTCGCACAAGTTCAACAAGTTCGGCCCTAACTTCAACCAATAATACCAAACTGATGCACGGCCCAAACTTAACACAAAGTTATGCTCGGCGTTCACTTCAAACTCTCGGCTTAAACAAGTGATGTACGGCTCTACCCAACTCGGCTCAAACTCAAACACCTTTCCAACTTTGATCCAAAATGAAATGGATCAAAAGCTTCTAACTTGTTGCAACTTCAAGATGAACACGATGAATACCAACTTCAAACTACTTGGCTCCAAGACTCGGCTTAGCTATGATTGGCTAAGTCTAGCTCTGATACCAAAAACAGACGCAGTGGATAATAACAAAGCGATATAGATCGATGAAAGTAGAAAACGGTGGATTGAAGATACTGAAATGCCCAAATTCGTTGATCACAAAGATACCGAATTCTAGCTATCTTCGAAACGTTGATCGCGCATGGTACCGTGAAAGAAGATCTACAATTCTTCAAACGTTGATCAAGCGCACTTGATACCATGAATTGGCTTCAACGATCTTTGATTCGAGCGCACTCGAATAACCGAAAGTGGAGATAGGAGATCACACTCAACTACCAATTTAGATGAAAGCACACAGCAATCAAACAAAGTTTTTATTCAACAATCAACAACCAAAATGTACAACACACTCCCTATTTATAGCATTTCACAACAGGTGCCTTATGTCGTTCACGATTTACGACTCATCATATGTCGGCAGTGACTCAACGTACACGGCTTATCAGTTACAACACAATGCCGACTCAACTTAGGTCGTACACGATCTAAAAACACACAAAAGTGACGACTTACGACTCAACGGTACAAGATTCAAGTTACAACACACACATATATTTACAACACCTAGGTCGTATACGACCTAACGACTTACGACTTAAGAAAATACAAACATCCCGACTTACGACTTAAAACTCCCAGCGACTTAAGCTCTTAGGTCGGTAACGAGTTAACTTCCAGAGCGGCTTTACTTCCAGTGCGGCATAACCAAGCAGCGACTCAACTCTTTAGCTCGTAGACTATTAGATCGTAGCTCGTTAGATCGTAGCTCGTTAGATCGTAGCTCGTTAGAACGTAGCCCGTTAGGTCGTTCGAACGACTTTAACATCCTTAGGTCGTAACCCGTTTGAGTTAGGTCGTGAACTCGGTGCAACTTCCCCCTCTGGTCTCCAGTTAGGTCAGGAACGACCTAAACTTTCCTCCTTAGGTCGTGGATGACCTAGGCCTTCAACTTCTGGGTTCCAGTTAGGTCGGAAATGACTTAAATTTTCCTCCTTAGGTCGTGGGCGACCTAAGTCTTCACCTTGCTTAGGTCGTGGGCGACTTAAGCCTTGGAAAATGATAGCTTGCAATTCTTCGACCCTGGTCTGAGTTGCATCAGACACTTCTTTTGAGATTCAAATTTTTGAAATCAATTGACACTACGTCGACATGGGTATTGGGTATGTCGACATCCCAAAGGAAATTTTGGTGTTTTGTTTTTCTTTGAAAATAACTAATATTTTATATTAAAACGATTTTAAACTTTTATAAATATACTTAACTATAGTTAAAATACATAAATAAATATGGAGAATAATATTTTGGTATATATAAAATTTTACTATAATTTCATATTTAAATCTAAGTATAAATACTAAAGTTAAATATATTATTATGAAAAGATAGTTTAAAACTAAGGATAATTTGATTTTGAAATTAAAGATTATTTTGAGGCCAAAAGTATTTAAAACCAGGATAGATGATTTTGATTCTTTTAAAAGGAAGGTTTTGAAATCATTTTGAAAACAAGATATAATTTTGTAAAAACATTTTGAATAAAAGTTAGTAGATACAAAATAATGTCCTACTAGATTTTTCGTAGGTTCCTTCCTACTTAGAGTTCCATCCCTTTAGCAGGCTCGAAGTGGATTCCATTCCACGAATAAATTGGATTTTAAGATGCCAGTGCTTTTCTAGGAGTTTTAACAAAATTCCTAATTAAATAACTTATTCTTGAAATCTTGAACTCTTGATAATCTTGATATTCTTGATACTCATGAGTCTTTAATCTTGATATCTTGAATCTTTATACTGTACAGTCTTCATTCTTAGTACCTGAATGGTTAAATCCTGCATATACATATATTTCTAAACTATAATGTTAGTATTTATATTTTATAATAATATTCTAAGGTTGTTGTCATCAAAACCATCATCTCAAGGACTAACATATATTAGTGTTAAGTGATAAATTAAATTTACTTAGGGTAAATTTCTTTGTTTGGGTCATAACCTATTTTGACTTAGCCTGTTAAGAGAAGAGAAACCATCCTTCTGTCCTCTTCCATTTTTTTTTATTCATTTTACTGTAATCAGAAGAAAAAACAAAAGAAAATAGTGAAACATTACTTTTTCTCAACCCTGGGCTTTTAATCTTCAATCTCTTCAGAAATTTACTAATTTTAATCAAACTGAAGATAATTGCAACATGTAATCAACTCCAAAATGAAGAATATCTCATCAAATTCTGATTTTGGTTCGGGTTTGTCTGTAATTAGTTTCTTTTAGGTTGCATGTCTCTGTATTATTTACAGGTATCTGAAGCTATCTCAAGCCCCAAGCTTCTATCTTTCTTATGAAAATCTGGGTTTTCTCTTCAAATTCGCAAGGTGAGACTAAAATCTCATGTCTACTGGCCAAAAATATTGAGTCGGTAGTTAAATTCGTTGGTTGTACAAGTTGTTCATCGCTGTTCTTGTTTTCGTTTATGGCCTCCAGTGCCAATTTTGGCTGTCCATAATTTTCGTCTCCGGTAACGAAATGCTGTTTGATCTTTTTCTGAGTCAATTTTATATGTTGAAATATGTTTCTGCAAAATTTGGTCGAAAAATATTGTCATTTGGGTGTTGAAACCGTTGCTGCAAAATCAACAGATCGTAGATTTATGCCTGTAGAAATTGGGTTTTCTGAGTTGCTGCAAACATGGCCTCAGGCCATGTTTGAGATAGCATAAGTCTTTCATTTCTTACTGAAATTGCATGATTCTTTTTTTTTAAAGATAAAGTTTTGTACTATAAGCACACCAAATTTCAAATGATTTTGACCTATATAGCTTACAGAAATAAGATGCCAAACTTTGATTTGGAGCATGTTTTTGCTCAGATTATTACAGTGAAAACACTGTCTGGGTTCAACTTTAAGACATCATAACTTTCTCATACTTTATCAAAATTGATTGATTCTTTTTTTAAAATCCGAAGTTTTCTATTCTAATCCTACAAATTTTCAGCTCAATCCAAGATAATTGGTTCCTCTGTTTCATGCCTAGAATTTGAACCCAAGATGGTTTTCAAGCCTGGGCATATTTTTTTTGAACTGTTGCAAACATGGCCTGAGTACATGTTTGAGTTAGTATAACTTTTTCATTTCTAGACGGAACTCATTGATTCT
The DNA here is from genome assembly GCA_030765085.1 of Allium cepa. Classification (NCBI taxonomy): domain Eukaryota; kingdom Viridiplantae; phylum Streptophyta; class Magnoliopsida; order Asparagales; family Amaryllidaceae; genus Allium; species Allium cepa. Next base: position 42,254,850 of record CM060946.1, read on the forward strand.
TTTTCTGAAAGATTAAGTTTTCTACTTTGTGCGAATCAATTTTTAGCTCAATCAAAGTTTGTTCGGCCATCTTCGAAAGTTGAACCCAGAGAAGATTTCAGACCTGGGTATTGTTTTGCCTAAGTGTTTTTATGTTTTTTTCCATCCGATTTTGACTTTTACTTCATGTTTTTGTGATATTTTTGAAATTTTTTGAGGATTGCTTATCAATAGGCTAGCCAAGTTTTGATGAATTTTGCATTCAAATTTGAATTGAATTTGAATTTAATTTGAATTTAAATTTAAATTTCAGTTTGAGGGGAATTTTGCTTGTTTTTGGTCATTTTCGAGCACTACTTTCTCCAAATCTTTTTGAAATGATTTTTAAAATTTAGGGGGTTTAAAAATAATAATTATATAATATTTGAAAGTATTTTCAAGTATAAAACCTATTTATCTCGTATAATAAAGGAAATTTTCAAATATGGTTTCCAAATGGTTTTCGATATCGGTTTTTCAAAGCTTATTTTCAAGGTAAATTATTTTCTATATAGTACATGTTTTTGCATTGTTCGAGTGAATGAGAAGGAGAATTAAATGGTTTGGTAAAACATGTGGTATAGGACACATGCATATATCTTATCGGTTAATTCCTAACTTGTCTGTTTGATCGTTTTGATCTTCGGGTCGAGTTTACCAATGAGATGAGGTAAACTTTTTACTGCTTTGAGTGTGAAATTTACTAGAAACTAGTAAACCGTTTGGTGCGAACATGTCATATGGGATGCACGTTAAAACTATTCGGGTTCCTATTCGAGAGTTTGTGACACAATTGCCATTCTAGCATGCCTGTACTGGACCTTCGGGTCATTGCCATTGCGCGTTTGCCATTGTGGCGTATTTGTCTTTGAGACGTTTTCCATTATGGCGTATTTGCCATTGACGTGCATTTGCCAATGCGGCGTATTTGTCATTGTTACGTTTTGCCATCAAGTGAGATACCTATTTGAGCTTGGCAAGGCTTCGGCCACATGCGCGTGCAAATACTTTTGAGATGGTATCTTTTCTATTTTCCCTAGTATATCACCCCTTTCCAAAATTAGTCCTTTGAACCATTCGATATATCTTTGTGGCGATTACCTTTTGGGAATTTGAACTAATGGAAGTTCTATTTTTGAGGTTTGAATTGCCTACACTGGCGTTATATGAGATTTGCCTTTTGGCGTTTATTTAGGATTATAGTCTCCTATGTTGGAGATTTATGTTTGATTGCCTTATGGCGTATTTTGAGATGGTGATTTCTTTGAGGGTGTTCTGAGTTACTGATATGGCGGGTTTGAGATTTCTTCTCTTTAAAGTTATGTCTTTCTCCTAAACCATATTTTATGTTTTGTGATACGCCGATGAGATGAGGTGTGCTTTTATTATCAGATTTGTTATAGAGTTTTATCACCTTTGAGTTGCATTAAAATTTGGTGATATCCTTATATCACTTGAAATTACTATACCTACTTAATTATGCCACGTGTAGTAATCACATAACCTTGAATTATTCATTCTCACTTGAGAAGAGTATCACCTTGTCTTATGCTTATATTATCACTTATTCCTTATAAACTGATTTATTTAGGTAGACCAACCCATGTATTTTATAATCAGATTAGACCGAAGTGTTACAGGTTAGGTACATTTATGGACTTAGCCTATTCTGCTTCCGCATAGACTTATCCGCTAGCCCTTTTTGTTGTAGTCTTTTTATTGCTCTCTGATATGTATATTGTTTTGACTCATGTGTATATTGTGGTCGTCACACCACTTATGATGTATTGTTTGTATTGCACTGGGATGAATCGGTATATATGTGTGTATATATCTGTTTGCTGTTTTGTGATGAGTCATGCATTTGAGTTGTTGTATTTTGTTCTGATAGATCCTATAGCCACCTGTAGTTTTGTATTAAGAATTAATTAGATATGTCGATCCACACGAGAGAAAAAATATAGAGCACTAATCGACGTATTCAACAGATATTTAAGATCGGACCATAAATGGTCGCTCCTAACCAGCCCTATTCTCTGCATTAGTAGACAGTATTACCCAGTAATACTCTTTATTAACATGGGACTCGGGGTGGGACATCACAGCTTGGTATCTATGGCATGTTTGAGATGAGATCTCTTTATGCATGTTCTGGGTTTACCAATATGGTGGGTTTAGGTTTTTCCTTAAACCATATTTGATGTTTTATGAATGTCGATGATATGAGGCATGTGTTTGATTTGACTATTGAGTATGAGTACCCTCTTTCGAGGTATTTGGTCACTTAAATAGCGTTTGTTACTTAAGTGTTGAGCTTATGAGTTTATCGATTCATTCTTCTCTTTTGAGAAGAAGTATCTTCATGACTATTCTGCTTCATATTATCGATATTGACCGATTTGTGTAGCTAGACTGACCCACGTATTTATACTCGGGTCAGACCGAGTTGTTTCAGGTATCATCTATTAGATTTAGCTTGAAGTTGATGTTAGATATCGGCTCTTCTTTCTCTTGAGTAATTTCTTTTCTTCTGCAGACTCCAATGTATTTATATTTGATTCGATGTATATGGTGCGGTCAAGTACCACATTTATTGTATTCATATTGTATTGTACTAAATAGGTATCAATATATGTGTTATATATGATGTTGATAACTGTTCTGTGATGTGCTTTACATTTAGTTATTATATTTTGTTCTGATAGATCCGTTAGCCACATATAGTTTTGGATTAAGCATTTACTGGGTATGTCGATCAACTTGAGCTAGAAAAAAAATCATATTGCATTTATCGACGTATTCAGTAGAGGTTTAAGACGAAGTTATAGATGGTCATCCTTAACCAGTCCTATTCTCCGCTTTAGTAGACAGAATTATTCGTTAATTCTCTTTACTAAGGTGGGTCTCGGGGTGAGGCGTTACACTACCCCTTTGATCTCACCTCTCCATCTACCTCAAACTCCTCCATTGCAACCACTCACTGACCTCGGCTGCTATAACAAAAAGCTTCCCTCTCCACCGAGCATCAGGTCCTCCAAACCTGCCTAATGCCTTCACTTGACCCGTCCCCACCACTGCCTCCATTATCACCTCACGCAATCGCTCTTCCTATGCAAGCCTTCGGCTTCGTCTTTGGTGGCTTCGCTCATGTCTTCTTTCCATCAGTAGATAGCTACTCGTCTCATCCCCTCATGTATATTATATATTTATACTCTATTGTGAGGAAATAGTATATATACTGATATGTATATTTGCATTTTTGAATATAATTATGCTTTCGCTGATTTTATACACACACACACACACACACACACACATATATGTTTATAATACGTACATTATAAATGAAATATATGTTTACAATATTTTATATTATAAAGGAAGTCATATAGTTATGTCAGTTTATACATGTGTTTATGAAAGTTGTACTTATGTTAGTTTATATATATTATTTATGTGAATTATAATAAAGTAAGTTATATATATATATATATATATATATATATATATATTGCTGTCGAATGCATTCATTCATATCAGGCTTACTGTATATTATACTTGAAGGAGGAAAAATATATAGTTTTTAAAATAATAGTTTGCTATTTTATTGATGTTAGTTTATGATATGTTAATTTAATATGTTGGTTATGTAAGTTTATATATGGGTTTTTATAACTTCTGATTTGAGTGCATATATATATATATATATATATATATTATATATATGAAAATTTATGTGTTAGTTTATATATATGTTGACTTGAAGTGTATATATATACATATAGTTAATAAAGTATGTTAACATTGAATTTTTTGTTATATATTGTTTTTAAAATATAATGTATATAAGCTGTACATGATCCAAGTTAAATATATGTATAAATATCCGGTGTATAAAAGTATATATATCTTATAGTTTCCTGTTACATGTTTTATTGAATTGTGCGTGTGTATATATATTATTTTAAATATATATTTTAAATTTTAATTTTTGAAAATTTATATATATATATATATATATATATATGTATGTATGTATGTATGTATATATGTAATATATCTTATTCTCATCTATTCCTATTTATCAGCTTGTCCGTCAAATTTGTGCCAATCTTGCTTTGCTTTGGGAATTCGTGCTTGGATTCGTAACTTATTCTATTGTCTATTCTCTAGCCTCAAAGGTTGAGCAATCACTCACGATTAACATTGTTATATTTATTAGATTTCATTTCATTTGAAACGACAATTGAAATATGCTGCTGAATTGAACTATTTATTTTATAATTGCTATATATGATATGAAATTATCTGTATCTGTTCACCTGTGAGGTATGACACCATATCCTATTGTTTATATTTTATTTCATTTGTCACTGATGATATATGCCCATTGTTGATATAGTATATTATTATCATATTTTTTCTCACTCTACAAGTTCCCTGTTAGTATAAAATTCCCCATGGGTTGAAACGATACATACTTAAGCAGTCTTGTAGAATAGAAGAAAATCGTTATCGTTGAAATGATAAACCCAAGCAATTTTCATTGATTTTGAATTTTTGGAATTGCGAGTTGAAATTATATATACCTGTAGATATTTAAATTATAGATTGAAATTATAAATATCCATATCACTTGACCATAAGGTAGAAAATTATATACGAACATCGTTGGTCTATATTTTGAAAAAGATTTCCAATGTTTTGAAAGGAATATATGGGTATTAAAAAATATTGATCATTAAAATATAATATATAAATGTTTTATATATATTTAAATCTTGGATTTTAAATTTATATGTTTTTGGAAATTTTAAATTTATAAGTTAGTTTTGAAAATATAATTTGTAAGATTTTCTTATAATTTTATTATTTTAAAATTTATAAAATGAGATTTAATACAAAGTACATGTAATAAGAAAATTTAATTTAATTAGAATATATATATAATATGTTTTAAAATATTTATTTAAAATTTATATCAATATTTTTAAATAGATTTTTAAATAACTTTAAATAAATAAAGGTTGGAAAGGTAAATTAAATGTGATTTGAAATTTAATTTGGTTAACAATTGAATTTAAATAAATATTGATCTAGACTTATTGATTTTTAGGTTTAAAGATATGAAATTTAAGCTTGGTAACTTGATTTGATAAAAAGTGATTAAATGAATATTCTCAATTTTAAACAAAATTGAGACTGAACATTTAATATTGATTTAATTTATAAATTAGGATTTTAAATAATTATTATTAAAATGATTAAGTGAAAATTGTCCAATTTGAATAAAATTAAAGTTAAAAGATAAAATATAAATGAAAGGGGTTTTTAGGCTCAAGGAAAAAGTTAGAGAAAAATTTAGTTTCAGGGACAAGAAGTTTGTTTTTTAGGTTGAAGGACACTTTCATTGTAAATCACTAAATGATAGTTGTAACTATCATTTTCAGTTTACACTAGAAACTATCCTTCAGACTAAAAAGCAAACTTGTTGTCCCTCGGACTAAATTTTTTTGCAACTTCTTCCTTATGCCTATTTTCCTGTAAACGAAATTTATATTGTAAATGTTTGAATATTTAAACTTGAATCTTATTGGAACTGAAGTGATAATTCAAAGTTGAATTTAAAATCGATATAAATTGAGATGGTTTATTGATAATTTGAACTGAATCTTTGACCTTTAAATCGAAATGGTTAAACTGGAATTGATTTAAATTGAATTTTTGGAATTTAAGATGATTTGGATCGACTTGTGAAATCAGAGCAAACTAATTTTATTATATAAAGTATTTTTAAGATATAAACTATTTTAATTTATAACTATTTTAGTATATATATTATTTGCAACATCTAAACTATTATGTTGGAAGTGTTATGATTTCAAAAGCGTTATGATTTCAAAAGTGTTATGATTCAGAAGTGTTATAAATTTTAAAGTGCTACGATTCTGTAAATGAATATTATTTTAAAGTGAATAATGATATCGAATTGATACTGTTTTGAAATGAATATAATATCTTGACATGAAGTTATGAACTATTTGAAAAGAATGACCACGGTGTGAAACAAGCGTTTGGTTGTTAAAGAGACCAGGATCGGATATTGTCATACTCTCTGCCAATAACAAAATCCACTTTAACAACTGTGTATGTAGTGGAGAGTCCAGAATGAAGTAGGATGGTTTGGTGGCTATTCTATATGGTATTTACGTGGACATGACTCCCGTGAGTCTGCTTGATGTGGCTAAAACAAGAGCTATATCGGGCCTAATGAGGTCGTTCATCCGATCGGGAACATTTCTTCCATACCATTCTATTGATTTTATGATTTGATTGGGTGAACTCTTTGATTTGGGAGTGTGTCATGAGGTGGACGATAGTAGCTTCTATGCATTACCACCAGTCTGGAAGTGCAAATGGTATATCTACCTTGGCATTGCATCGAGTGCCTTGTCGCATGCCATATCGCGCCTTCCACGAGTTTGGTTTATACCATACGTATGGAGTGCCTTCAGATAGCCCGCCAGTTTACGAGGGGAGTTACGGTACTGTATAGACTATGAGAGTATATAAAATGTGTTAAGAGGGGTATGGGTAACGCCTTAGCGCTAATTTAATAATTTTACTTTACTATAGACATATTATAATAGCTTATATTACTACATAGTAGATAGTTTCACGGATCCTTTGAGGATGGAAATCCCAACTATCCTTTAAGTTACTTGATTTCAGTTGACATTTCACTTGAGTTGAATTTGTTAATATAAGAATGTTAATCCTGACTCGAGTGTTTTATGTGTTGCTTTACGCTGGGGTCAGATTGAGTGTCACAGCATTTGAGATTCACCTTTTGTAACGACCCGTAGTCTTTTATGGTTTTAATAACGTATTTAACTGAATTTTGTGAAATTTTTAATAATTGAACTTGGAAATAAAAATTTGATATTTGTAATACGTTTATTTAAACATAGAAAATGGTAAATTTTCATCCGAAAATATAAAAGTTCATTTTATTGTGTAATTTTGTTTAATTTAAATCATTTATTATTTGATGATAATAAGATGTTTTCCAAACCTGAATATTTTTACACAATAAATTTTTAAATCATCTTCAGAGTGAGACGTCATACTTCATTTCATCAAATTTGGACCGATACTATTCCATTTATCCTATTTTTCAGCAAATTAACACCATTTTCGATACTGATTATCGACTTTTGATAGGATGGTCGTATCACTGATATCTGTATACCGTTTTTATCGTCTCGTCGTGCTGATCTCAGCGGTATATTTATTTCTTTTTTTCAAACCCAAATGCGCCGTGAAATCTGTAAATGGTTAGCCATTGCGGTTCATTATCTGAGCCTATAGGTTTCCATATGGCTTTTCATATACCCAACATGTTATACCAACAGCTTCTTATTTTAATATTTACAGAAATTTATACCTGACTGTTGTCATTCCACCCTTTCATCTTATATTATTTTTGGTTCATTTTAATTTTCCTTTCTCTCCTCTTTTGATCGTTCAAATTTTTTCTAACATATTCTCACCTGGGAAATATATATCTTCACTTGAATTTTTTAGCCTACTGTCCTTCCTAGTCTCCCCCTTAACAGCCATTCGACCTCTCCTCTCTACGCGCAAGCATCGGTCAACACCATCTCCTTCCCAACCATCGGCCATGCAGCCAAAACCGAGCTCACATTTCCCTCACCAGCCACCGCAAGCACAACGAAGCCTCCCATCTCCTTTGGCCGCTCTCCCCATCTGCTCCTCTCCTTCCCTTCTCTGAGCCCAAATTCCAGTCACACCATGACCTTAGCCTAATCCAAGCCTCTGCAACTCGCTGCCCCACCTCTGTTCGCAACATCTCATAGCCATCTCTCCTCCGCATGGCCCACGTTCCCTTCCCTCCTTCCACCTTGGCTATCTCCGCCCCCGGATCTTTGGCACATTCTCCCCTGGCCGAACAGCAGCCTCACACAGTTGATTGTCGAGCCGAGGTATCCTTTCCTTATATTCTTCTTTGTGCGTATATGTTATAAGAATAAATAAATAACAATATATATATGTACACACACATCATAACTATATTTTTTATCTCAACTTTGGTACGTCTGAATTTAATTTATAAACGTACTTTATATGATTCCTTTGCTTCATAATCTTATGTTGTACGTTAATACTTTCTAATAGCTTTTTAAAAAATGTATATAATTTAATTTATTTGCTACATTTATGTATTGTCTATGCAAGGCCGTGTGTATATATATGGAAATTTTATAAAGCTAATAATCGTTTATTTAGTATTGTTTTCTAAAGATGCATGTAACAACCCGCATATTTTACGATTGTGTATTTAAATATTTTATTTAAATATGGTATCGTTAATTGGATTTTAGTCTGAAAAGCTACTTTTTGCAAACGGACGAGTTAGGACTCGATACCACTTCCATTAGGTCCAAAATGGTGTTTGCGACCTTTTTGAGTATAAACTTTGATATGTTTGGAGTTAGCTAAAAATTTGGCCTTTTGCACTTTGAACTTTGGGTTGGGTTAGCCTAAACTATTAACTCTAGCTCCACCCCCACTTCTCTTCATTCACTTTCATTTCCTAACGCTCCAAGCTTTCATAAAAATGGGGGTAGAGAAAAAGAATTAGAAATCCTAAGCCCTAGTTCTATTTACAAATCCAAGCTCTAGCTCCAAATTCAAAGAGAAGCTTAGGTAAGTATCATCTTCTTCTTCTCCAGCTCGTTCTCTCTTTAATTTCAGAAAATTCCTAAACCTAACTTAGGAAATGTTTTTCTTTTAAGCTTAGATTCAAGCTTGTTGGGTTAGAATTGAAGAGTGATTGTCCTTGCCGTTGCTCTATAGCTTCTTCTTCGTTTGTTTTAGGTTTAAAGGTGAGATTTTTATCTCACATCTTTGTCTATAACTATCTTTGATTGTTGAGTGTGAATTCCTAGCACTTATTCATGTGAATTTGCTTTTGGTTTGGATTGAATTGGTGAATATTCCAATTTTTGGTGTTTAGAAGTCAAAACCTTTAAAAATCCTATCTTTAATGTTTGAACATATTTTGGTGATGCATCGAAGAGCCTATAGGGCTAGGTTGTCGATAGACGTAATCCCTTAGTGCCCGTTGCTCGTCCGGTTGCAAATTTGGAAGAGTTCTTCTTCATTGAATAGGCTGAAAAACAGCCCAGCGCCCAATCAGTCGACTTAACATTTGCAATCAGTCGACTGGCTGTAGCCAATGATGGCTTCGGGGGCTCTTTACAGAGACAGGGAGTCTCTGTTTCCTGCAATCAGTCGACTGGCCACTGTGATCAGTCGACTGACTGCAGGAAATGAAATTTTCGAGTTTCTGTTTCAGTCGACTGACTGCAGAAGGCCAGTCGACTGACCTGCATCTATTTTCCTATTTAGCTTATTTTGTTGTTGATTTCCAATTTTTATCGATTCGTGGTTTTCCGATTGGTTGTTGTCATTTATTATCGACCTTGATGGCTTCAATTTTGGAATTTTTAGGTATATCCATTTTGATAGATTTGGAATCGATTTCTTTGGATTTAATTCACGTCTTTGAATGTGAAATTTTGGTGATTGATTGTTCCTATAATCATTTTTGTGATTTGTCACTTTAAAAATATAAAGGTTTTCTATACTAGTAGAAAATATCAAAACTCTTTCATCAAAATGATTTCAACACTATTTTAATACAGAGCTTGTCTATTAAAACCATTTTAAAATCTATTAGTATATACAAACCTTTACCTCACTCGTATGAGAAATCTAATGAAATAGCTTTGTAAAACAAGTGGTATGAAACGCTTGCGTTTACTTCGTCGGTTAATTCTTGGACTTATTTGGTTGAATCTCTTGTGACAATTTTCGAGTGGAGACTTACAGTTTGTTCGTAAATATTTAAGTTAAGCCAGTGGTTATGGGACATGAAGCTAAACTCATCTATTTACTAGCTTTGTGTAATTGACACTTCTTGATGATCGATGATGATCATTTTGTGATTTAGACTAGCAATGTACGATGTCTCTTTGTCTGCGAGGGAGACTAAACCCCGTTTCTATGGAGCTTCTGCTCAATTTGGTGGGGTAGCTACCCATGGTCTTCGGGCCGTTTTATGGAGCCTCAGCTCAAAATTAATGGTTAGCAACCACGAAATAGCGTTCTGTTTTGTGATACACGTGTTGGTGAGTTTTCATGCTCCCGTCTTGTGATATGCCCCCCTTTTCATGATTTCTGGATTTCCATTGATGATTTCTAGAATTTGTGTTTTCACCAATTTTTATGATTTCATTGATAAGTTTTATCAATATTTGTGCATTGGTGAATTTGTGTGTCATTAACTTTTGTGATTGGCATTGATATAATTGTCAATATTTATGGTTTGGTGAACAAAAATAAAGAGTATGACCTTCTTTTTGATCTTTGTGAAGATTCTTGTGATATTGATTAATCCCTGGTTGATTTTCAATTACATACTTATCATAGTATGGCTTTAGGGTTACCATACGTTTTTGTCTTATCTCTTATTCTATATCATTTTATCTGAAATTTATAGCTAGACTGATCCGTTTATTATTTTCTTATTAAATAATACTCGGGTCAGACCGAGATGTTACAGGTGCTTCTGCTAGACTCCTCATCTGGGATTATTATTATCCTGACTTTTGGCTAACTACTTAGATTAGCAGTTTTTGGTTGTATGCATTTGAGATATAGACTCATTGATGTATACTTATTCTTTTGTCTTACACATGTATCTATTCTTTTGAGATATTGTGGATCTTGTTTGACCACTACTCTGATATACACTTTTATGTGTAATATTTATACCTGTTTCCGCCTTTGAGATTTGAACTTCTATGACTGATTTGTGTTATGCTTATTTCTATACTTGTTTCCGAAGATATTATAGCCACTGTGTAGTATCTTTGAGTTTGTATCAGTATGTCGGATTCCCTCTTGAAATCAAATACATGTTATTCTATCTGACATATCGGTGCTCGCACAAAGCCATTACATGGATGGTCGCTCCTCAACAGCCTTATTCTCCGTGCTAGTTGACGGCATTACCCCATAGTGTCCTTGGCTAGCGTGGGTATAGAGGTGGGGAGTCACAGCTTGGTATCAAATCCAAACTTTGGAACAATGTAGAATAATCTAGCAAGGATCATTGTTCTAAGTCATTCTTAGGAGTCGTGCTTTAGGAATAAATTCGAGTCTTCATACCGTCTTATCCTATTTTCTATTGTAATTCCTTGTTTTATCAATCATTACTGTTTGATATTCATTTTGTGAATAACCTTTTTTCTTCTTCTTTCTTTCTTTCTTAAAGAAGAGAAATGGTTAGACCTGGCCGTCCCAGCATCGGTCATCTAGTGCTACTCCCCACGATGGAGCATTTATGTCAGCTCAATAGCTTCTTGATCTTGTAAAGAATGCTCAAGCTGTCGGACCCATCCCAGAGCCTACTCACCCTAAATCCGGGTTTGCACGCTTGTGCAGTGACTATACTAACTTTGGTGGGAAGCCAATTAAGGGTCCCGAAAGCGTCATTCAAGTTCAGGCTTGGCTTAGAACATGCGATCGCATCTTTTCTCGCATGAATCTTATTGAACTCCATTGAGTCCAAGTGGCTTCTAGTATGCTCTAAGAAAGAGCATTAGATTGGTATGAGCTTCTTATTTCTGAAAGTATTGAAGCGGATCTTACTTGGAAGAAATTCCGGGAAAGATTCGAATTAAAGTTTGTGCCGGAAGCTGAAAAAGTGACTTTGGCTCATCGTTTCATAGACTTTGTTTAAGGTGAATCATACATGGCAGAATATATCGCATCCTTCGAGTCACTTTCTAAATATGGGGTCGAATACATAAACACCCCATTGAAGAAGAACCAAAGATTTGTCTATGGCTTGAACAAAAATCTCAAGAAGCCATTACTTCTAAAAATTAGAAGTTTCTTTTGATCTACTCATTGATATTGCTCTTCGACTTGAAGAGGCAGATAAAGAGAGTGATGTTGAAGTGGTGGGTGCCAAACCAAACTCCAACAACAAGAAGAGGCCTAATAAGTTCAAAGGTCCTTATCCCAATAAGAAAGGGAAGCAAACAACTCTGGTAGCAAAGACTTCTACCTCTAGAGGTGGCCAATGCTACAATTGTGGTTCTAAAGACCATTATGCTAATAAGTGTTCAAAGCCCCTTGCTTGTCGTTATTGCAAAAGTTCGGGTCATTATTTATCTGCATGTCCCAAACTTCAAGGCAAGAAGGAGGGAAATCTAAAGTGGTGCAAACTCCTAGCAACATTTCTCGTGGTGAAGCTATTTCTCATTCTATCCTTGATGGCATTATTATGTTTCATGATCAACCTATTCGAGTTCTGTTTGATACGGGTGCGTCCCATTCTTTTATATCAAAAGAACTTGTTGATACTTTTTCTTTGAGTGTTGTTGCTTTAATGACTTCTTTGAGAATTGTGAATCCGGTCAGTGGATCTGCAACACTCAGTTTGCTTTGTAGTGATGTCGAGATTATTCTATGTGATTTCTCTTTCCAAGCCGATTTGCATGTTATGCGGTACTTATGCTTCAGAATGATTTTGGGAATGGATTGGCTTAACCGTTATGAAGCTCAGATCCTATGTCCTGAGTGGACTATTCATCTTCGACATCCTCAATCTGTTAAGCAAATTTCTATTATTCTTAAAGATGTGGATTCCAACTTGCAGCATCTTTATATTCTTTGAATCCTCATGATGACGATAATGATGATGAGGAAGATGTCATTTCTCTTATTCACATTGTTCGTGAATTTTCCGACATATTTGAGCCCATTTTAGGATTACCACCTAAGCGAGCAATTGAGTTTAGAATAAATCTAATCCCTGGAGCTCTACCTATCACTCGTCCTCCTTATCGTATGTCCAATAAGGAAAATGAGGAGATGCGTAAACAATTATCCGAATTGGAAGAGAAGCAATTTATCCGTTCTAGTTCCTCTCCTTGGGGAGCTTCTGCTATTTTTGTGAAGAAACCTGATGGTACACTTAGGCTTTGCGTTGACCACCGCAAGCTTAATGATCTCACTATTAAGAATAAATATCCTTTACCTCGGATTGATGACTTATTTGATCAACTTAGTGGTGCTAGAGTCTTTTTACAATTAGACTTAGCAATCGGTTTTCATCAGCTTCGTATTGCATAGGATACCATTCCTTTAACATCGTTCCGTAATCGTTATGGATCTTATGAATGGCTTGTTATGCCATTTGGTTTAACGAATGCTCCAGCTTATTTCGTTGACCTTATGAATCGAGTTTTCAAAGACTTCCTTGATCGATTTGTTCTCATCTTTATTGATAATATTCTTGTGTATTCAAAAACCGAGGAAAAGCATGAAAAGTATCTTCGGATTGTGTTGGAAGCTCTTAGGAGCAATCAATTGAATGCTAAATTTTCTAAATGTCACTTTTGGCAATCTCGTGTAAAGTTTGTCGGTCATATTATTTTGCGAACCCGGAATTTCCGTGGATCCTTCAAAGATTGAAGTGATTCAAAATTGGAAGAGACCGGAGAGTGTGACGGAAATCCGTAGTTTCCTTTGATTGCCAGGCTATTACCGCTGTTTCATAGAAGAATTTTTTAAAATTTCCTTGCCTCTTACTAGTTTGACGAAGAAGGGAGTTAAATACATTTGGTCGGACAAATGTGAAGTTTCATTTCAGAAATTAAAAGAACTCCTTTCTGATGCTCATATTCTTGTGATTCCCGAAGGAAACCAAGATTTTATTGTTTATACCGACGCTAGTCGCGTTGGTTTGGGTGCAGTTCTTATGCAAAGAGAACATGTTATTGCTTATGCTTCTAGGCAATTAAAGCCAAATGAGACTAGATATGCCACTCATGATTTAGAGTTCGCGGCTATTGTTTTCGCCCTTAAAATTTGGCGTCATTATCTTTTGGGACAGAAATTTGTTCTCAATACCGATCATAAATCTTTGAAGTATTTATTTTCTCAAAAGGAACTTAATTTGCGTCAACAACGTTGTCTCGAATTTCTTGCATCTTATGATCTTGATATTCTTTATACTCCCGGAAAGGGAAATCGTGTTGCCGATGCCCTTAATCGTAAGCAACAAGCGGTTGTTTCTACGATGATATCCGAATGGAATGATCTCGAGATTTTATCCACTTGTGAGATTCGAGATCGTGTATCCAATTTATGTTCACCCTTGTTTTATGTAGCCTTAAGGCTCATCCTTCTCTTTTAGACCGCATTCTTGAAGCCCAAATGTTATATCCCGAATTGGCTCTTCTTGGCCAAAATTGTAGTGATAAAATTGATATTGAAGGTATGAAAGACTTTGATATCGATTCTCGTGGTGGCATGCGAAAATTTGGCAGACTTATCGTACCAAATATTAGTGATCTTCGTAAAGACATTTAGAAGATTCTCATCATTCTAAATTAACCATTCATCCCGGTAGTAGTAAAATATACGCGAATATAAAGCGACTTTGTTATTGGGAGGGAATGGAATATGATATTGCTAACTTTGTTAAGTGTTGCATGACTTGCCAACTTGTCAAGGCAGAGCATCAAAGGCCTGGTGGATTATTGCAACCTTTAGACATTCCAATCTGGAAGTGGGATCAAATTTCCATAGATTTTGTTGACGGCCTTCCCCGTTCTCGTTCCGGTCATGATAGCCTATGGGTGATAGTTGATAGACTTTATAAATCCACCAATTTTATTCCCGTTCGGTCTAACCGGACCGTACCTCTTTTGGCCAAACTCTTTGTTAAAGAAATTGTTAAATTGCATGGAGTTCCTACTTCTATTGTCAGCGGTCATGATCTATTGTTTACTAGTGGATTTTGGAAGAGTCTTCAAAATTCTTTGGGAACGAAGCTTAATTTTAGCACCGCTTATCATCCTCGGTCCGATGGACAAATCGAGCGTGTGAATCAAACTCTTGAAGATCCTCTTCGTGCATCTGTTCTTGATTTTGGTGGAAGTTGGGAAGATCATATTTCTCTTGTTGAATTTTCCTTTAATAATAGCTTCCAATCTAGTATTGGTATGGCACCTTTCGAGGCGCTCTATGGAAGGCCATGCCGATCTCCTTCTTGTTGGCTTGAGGCCGGTGAGAAGCTGGTTTTAGGTCTAGATTTTATTCGTGATTCCACATAAAAGATTGACCTTATTCGTCATAGAATGAGAGAAGCTTAGAGTAGGCAGAAATCCTATGTCGATAATCGAAGAAGGAAATTAGAATTTTCTGTGGGAGATTTTGTGTTTATTCGTGTTTCACCTATGAAGGGTGTTGTGCATTTCAGTCGATCGGGAAAATGAGCACCTCGATATATTGGTCCATTTGCCATCACCGAACGTATTGGTACTATGGTTTATCGCCTTTAATTGCCGGCTCAATTTTATGCTATTCATGACGTGTTTCACGTTTCTCAATTACGGAATTGCCTTAGAGATTCCGATTCTATTCTTGAGCCCAGTGTGTTGAAGAAATTGAAGTTTCACCTAATTTGACTTACGAGCAACATTCTATTCGCATTATTGCTACGGAGGTTAAACGCCTTCAAAATAAAGACGTCCCGCTTGTGAAAGTTCAATGGTCCTCAAATCCTAAGGATTGCTCTTGGGAATCTAGAGAATTCGTCCAGCGAACACATCCGGACTTACTTTCTCGTGCTCTTTGAGGTGAAATTCTTATTTCAAATTTCTTTTGTGTTGATATGCTTTTATGGTTGTTACTTTTTATTTTCTTCTTAAATATTGCGAGGACGCAATTTCTTTAAGGAGGGGAGTCTGTAACAACACGCATATTTTACGATTGTGTATTTAAATATATTTTTTTAAATATGGTATCGTTAATTGGATTTTAGTCTGAAAAGCTACTTTATGCAAACGGCCGAATTAGGACTCGATACCACTTCCGTTGGGTCCAAAATGGCATTTGTGTCCTTTTTGTGTATAAACTTTGATATGTTTGGAGTTAGCTAAAAATTTGACCTTTTGCACTTTGAACTCTGGGTTGGGTTAGCCTAAACTATTAACTCTAGCTCCACCCCCACTTCTCTTCATTCACTTTCATTTCCTAACACTCCAAGTTTCATAAAAATGGGGGTAGAGAAAAAAAATTAGAAATCCTAAGCCCTAGTTCCATTTACAAATCCAAGCTCTAGCTCCAAATTCAAAGAGAAGCTTAGGTAAGTATCATCTTCTTCTTCTCCATCTCATTCTCTCTTTAATTTCAGAAAATTCCTAAACCTAACTTAGGAAATTTTTCTCTTTTAAGCTTAGATTCAAGCTTGTTGGGCTGGAATTGAAGAGTGATTGTCCTTGCCGTTGCTCTATATCTTTTTCTTCGTTTGTTTTGGGTTTAAAGGTGAGATTTTTATCTCACATCTTTGTCTATAACTATCTTTGATTGTTGGGTGTGAATTCCTAATACTTATTTATGTGCATTTGCTTTTGGTTTGGATTGAATTTGTGAATATTCCAATTTTTGGTGTTTAGAAGTCAAAACCTTTAAAAATCCTAACTTCGATGTTCGAACATGTTTTGGTGATGCATCGAAGAGCCTATAGGGCTAGGTTGTCGATAGGCGTAATCCCTTAGTGGCGTAATCCCTTTGTGCCCGTTGCTCGTCTGGTTGCAAATTTAGAAGAGTTGTTCTCATTGAATAGGCTGAAAAACAGCCCAGCACCCAGTCAGTCGACTGACCATTTGCAATCAGTCGAGTGGCTGTAGCCAATGATGGCTCCGGGGGCTGTTTACAGAGACAGGGAGTCTCTGTTTCCTGCAATCAGTCAACTGGCCACTGTAATCCGTCGACTGAGTGCAGGAAATTAAATTTTCGAGTTTCTGTTTCAGTCGATTGACTGCAGAGGGCCAGTCGACTGACCTGCTTCTATTTGCCTATTTAACCTATTTTGTTGTTGATTTCCAATTTTTATCGATTCGTGGTTTTCCGATTTGTTGTTGTCATTTATTATCGACCTTGATGGCCTCTATTTTGGAATTTTTGGGTGTATCCATTTTGATGGATTTGGAATCGACTTCTTTGGATTTAATTCACGTCTTTGAACGTGAAATTTTGGTGATTGATTGTTTCAACAATCATTTTTGTGATTTGTCACTTTAAAAATATAAAGGTTTTCTATACTGGTAGTAAATATCAAAACTCTTTCATCAAAATGATTTCAACACTATTTTAGTACAAAGCTCATCTATTAAAACCATTTTAAAATCTATTAGTATATACAAACCTTTAGCTCACTCGTATGAGAAATCGAATTAAACGGCTTAGTAAAACAAGTGGTATGAAACGCTTGCGTTTACTTCGTCGGTTAATTCTTGGACTTGTTCGGTTGAATCTCCTGTGACAATTTTCGAGTGGAGACTTACAGTTTGTTCATAAATATTTAAGTTAAGCCAGTGGTTATGGGACATGAAGCTAAACTCATCTATTTACTAGCTTTGTGTAATTGACCCTTCTTGATGATCGATGATGATAATTTTTTGATTTAGACTAGCAATGTGCGATGTCTCTTTGTCTGCGAGGGAGACTAAACCCCTTTTTTGTGGAGCTTCTGGTCAATTTGGTAGGGTAGCGACCCATGGTCTTCGGGCCGTTTTGTGGAGCCTCGGCTCAAAATTAATGGTTAGCAACCATGGAATAGCGTTATGTTTTGTGATACACGTGTTGGTGAGTTTTCGTGCTCCCGTTTTGTGATATGCCTCCCCCTTTTTTTGATTTCTGGATTTCTATTGATGATTTCTACAATTTGTGTTTTCACTAATTTTTGTGATTTCGTTGATAAGTTTTATCAATATTTGTGCATTGGTGAATTTGTGCGTCATTAACTTTTGTGATTGGCATTGATATAATTGTCAATATTTATGGTTTGGTGAACAAAAATAAAGAGTATGACCTTCTTTTTGATCTTTGAGAAGATTCTTGTGATATTGATTAATCCCTGGTTGATTTTCAATTACATACTTATCACAGTATGGCTTTAGGTTTACCAACGTTTTTGTCATATCTCTTATTCTATATCATTTTATTTGATATTTATAGCTAGACTGATCCGTTTATTATTTTCTTATTAAATAATACTCGGGTCAGACCGAGATGTTACAGGTGCTTCTGCTTGACTCCTCATCTGGGATTAGTATTATCCCGACTTTTGGCTAACTACTTAGATTAGTAGTTTTTAGTTATATGCATTTGAGATATAGACTCATTGATGTATACTTATTCTTTTGTCTTACACATGTACCTATTCTTTTGTGATATTGTGGATCTTGTTTGACCACTACTCTGATATACACTTTTATATGTAATATTCATATCTGTTTCTGCCTTTGAGATATGAACTTCTGTGACTGATTTGTGTTTTGCTTATTTCTATATTTGTTTTCGAAGATATTATAGCCACTGGGTAGTATCTTTGAGTTTGTATCGGTATGTCGAATTTCCTCTTGAAATCAAATACATGTTATTCTCTCTGACATATCGGTGCTCGCACAATGCCATTACATGGATGGTCGCTCCTCAATAGCCTTATTCTCCGCGCTAGTTGACGGCATTACCCCGTAGTGTCCTTGGCTAGCGTGTGTATAGAGGTGAGGCGTCACAATGTATATACATATATATAAAAATATATAATTATCTGACTGTATAAGTTATATTAGCATGCAAATTAGAGTTTGTGATCTGTTCGTTTTGTCATTTTATTTTCCAATTTTACAGTATATAAAAGAAATTATACTGGATATTAACTATATATATTTGTAATTTATAGAATCATGTTTGTTGAATCTATTATATATAGAAGTATTTTATATATAATTTCAACAGTTTACAAGTTATATAAATTGCTTGTTGTTATATGTATATTGCAATATGTAAGTTATATTACCAATGTTTTCCAAAGATGGCTAACGTGTCTCAAGATATGTCATATAGATTAGGTTCAGATTTGTATAGGTTAGTTTATACCAATATATCATTAGTTTATACACCTATATATAGGTGTATATATATAGATTAATGTAAGTTTACATATGCAGTACTATATATGTTGTTTACATGTAGTATGTCACCTCTATATGTATGTTGTTTAAGTAAGTTATATAATATATTTTACATAGATTTTAAAACTTTTCAGTTCTGTTATGTTTATACATTTTATAATAAGTTGTTTATATTGATTTGATAATAAATATTGATCTATATCATGTATGTAAATTTGTGTACATATGTATATACATTTGTTTATATATATGGGAACTTGATTTTCAATTTTATATAGATATAGTACGTTTGGGATCAACTATGTATTTGGAAATAAATATATGTTTGATTTTAATATATGTGTTTGAAATGCATGTATACTAAATTTTATTTGCGTTTGAATTTAGAATATGAATTTTATATACATAAATAATTATATATATATATATATACGTGTGTGTGTGTATAAGTTCACTTATACCATTTATCTTCATCAACCCAATTCTGATTTGATTTCGTATATTCGTATTTATCACCTATGTTCATCGAGTTCATGCCAATCTAGCATTAATTTGGAATTCGTGCTTGGATTCGTAACTTGTTTCATTTGTCGAATCTATCTAGCCTCGAAAGGTGAGCAATCACTCACGATTAACATACTTATATTTATCAAATTCGATTTCAATTGATACGACAATTGAAATATGCTGCTATTAGTTATTTATATTGATATATATATATATATATGTGTGTGTGTGTGTTATTATCTGTACCTTTTCACCTGTGACATCTGACACCATTGTCTGTTATTTATACCGATGATACATGCCTGTTGCTGATTTTATACTTTATCATATATGTTCTCCCTCTGCAAATTCCCTGTTAGTATAGAATTCACTATGGGTTGAAATGATACATACCTTAACAATCTTGTAGAACAGGAGAAAATCATTATGGGTTGAAATGATAAACCCAGGCGATTTTCATTCAATTGAATTTGGGATTGAGGGTTGAAAAGATATATATACCTAGATAAAAATTTAAATTGCCGATTGAAATGATAAATATCCGTATCACTTGACCATAAGATAGAAAATTATTTACTGACACCGTTGGTCTATATATAAATATTGCAAAAATGATTTCTATGGTTTTGGAAAGAAATATATGGTTGTAATAAATTTTGATTTTAAGATATTATATATATCTTAATTTTTATTAATATTTAAATTTTAGGTTTTTGAATTATATGTATTGGAAATTTTATAGTAATAGGTTAATTTTTGAAATTATAAATTTTGAAGAATTTGTTTGTAATTTTACTAATTTTAAAATATATAAATAAATTTAATATACAAATAAATTTAATAATATGTTTAAGTATTTATTTAAAATCACATTTCAAATATAGAGTTTATAAATAAATTAATAAATTGAGGTTGGAAAGATAAATTTGAAATTGATTTGAAATTATATCTCTACTACTAATAAAGAAGATTCGTTGAAATAATTCACTCGGTGTCTTTTTGAAATTCCAAAAATGCCCTTGCTTTCCGTTTACATATTTACGCTCAAACAAAACTTTAGCGTATACAATAACACAAACAGCCCATGTACGAAGCACGGACCCATACTAATTTATTCAAGAATTATACTTAACTAAGTTTAATTTGAAATTTTTAAATTTGAGATTTTAAAGATATGAATTTATAACTTGATTTTGATTAAAAGTGATTTAAATGAATATTTTCAAATTTACAAAAATTGAAATGGGATTTTTAGTTTATTTAAATTTGTAATTCGAAGTTTATTTAAATGTTATTGAAATGATTAAGTAAATATTTCAAAACGAAATAATAATAAAGTGAATTTGAGATATAAATGAAATTGTCAAATTTAGTTTTGAAAATGTGGAATATTTAAAGCTTTGAAATATATTAAAATTGAAATGGTTTATTTGTGGTTCAAATCTGTATTTGAAATCGATGTAATATGAAATGGTTTATTGAGAAACTGAGTTGAGTTGAAATTGATGAATTGAGAACTGAATTAAATTTTGAATTTTGAATTTGAGTTGATTTGAATCGATTTATGAAATTTGAGAAAACTATTTTATTATATAATGTATTTTTAAGCTATATTTAGAATTATTTATATATTTTAACATAAATTAGTTTAATATAAACTATTTTAATATAAATTGTAACAACCCGAAAATTTCGATTCTGAAATTCCAGATAGATAGAAAATGAAGAAAAGAGGAAGAAGAAGAAACAGAAACACCAAATACAGATTCTCACATCCGCAGTGGATCAAAATATAATATCAAATAACATAACAGTTATACAAAGAAAAACTGTATTGATTAATTTACATAATATATCAGAGTTACAACATATACATAACACACTGGACAGATTCAATCAACCTGTCCCAGACAACTACAATATATCACAGCAGAATGCACTCCATACGTCCCTGCCATCCAGCTCGCCTCCTGAGCTTTAGAACGTCCTTACCTGAAAATTTGTAATACTCAGTCTGACCTGAGCATTACATCAAAGTAACACCCGGGTCAGGCTGGAAAGCAGCGTGAGTAAACCCAATTAACAAGAAATACCAATGCATATAACAATTCAAGTCCCGAGGTAACTCATACCTTATTACGAATTCTTACTTGCCATAGTCAAAATCACATCTTACAATCATATATAAACATTACTACTAAGATTAAATGACCAAGTTTACATCATTTACTTCATTCCAGCCTATTTGTTCCAAAATCAAATCCATAAAGAATTAATGCGGATTATGAATCAAAGTGGTTTCAGGTATTTACTGATACCCGACCCTGGTCTCTTCGAATTCAATGTCATCTCAAATCCAAGTTGTTAAGTTTAAAACAATACAATTCATATCCAGGACATCATATCACATGACAATTCAACTCAGATAGGTAACCTATATTATTACAGTTTAACCCATTCATATCACAGCACATCTAAATCGCCCATCACAGACATCAACAATTCAAGCCATCCAATATTATTCAACTATCCATAAGCAAGATTTTAATAGATATATAATTCCTAATTAATTTAACCAATCTCCAACTAAATTAATTACTTACTTTAATTACTAGATTATCTTAAATCCTGTTTAATTAACATTAATTAATTACAACCCAATTAATTAATCATCTTCGATTACTTTTCTCTAGTTATTACCCTTGATTAATTATTCTCTGGTTACATTAAATAATTAGCCCTTAATTAATTGCATAGATTAATTATTCTTTAACCATCCACATTTATTAACCCTCAATCAATCTTATTAAATAGTGATCCTCTGATTACTCTCATTAATTACTCTTTAAAACCATTTACATTTAACTAGAAATCTCATTTATCAATTACCCTTAATTAATTTTATTCGATAATTAATTATCTTACATTAATTAATGAACTCTTAAATTAATTACATTAAATAAATAACTATTTTTATTATCATTAAGATATTATTAATTTCAAAGCTACAAATCATTTAAATATACTTTATTTAATTAAAAATTAAATATCCTTACCTTGATCACATCTTACAACATCATCTTGTCATAAATTTAAAAATACTAAAGAATTCAATTACATAGTAACCTAATATAGAATTTCTTAGGGTAAACAATTTTTTTTGAAAACATTTATCTTTAAAATTTGATCTTTGAAACTTGTTTAAAATTTGATAATTACTTATCTTTGGAAACTTGTTTCTTTTTGTTTGTCTTTGAAACCTTGTCTAAAATTTTGAAACTTTATTTACAAAAATTTTCTTTTACAAAAATCTGGTTTCTAATTTATTTTAAACCTAGAAACAACAAAACATAACAAACGACCCGAGCCAAACGAGATAAAACCCGATGTACCCCCAGCAACACTCGTGTACTTCACTAACCCAAACTGCTTCGAGTCAAACTCATAACCATCTCGAGATCGACCCACACATCAACCTTCTTCCTAAATCTAACCAAAACCAGATACCACAAGTTGCACCGTGCAAATGCACAATCATTCTGGTCACCTCCAACCGGCGCCGCAACCCTTATCATGTCTACGATGTCATCGACGAGCCGCCCGACCACCCATAAAACATTAAAACCCAATAATCCAAAATCGATCACCTAGAGTGAACACCAGAACAAGATCGACCATCTAAAAAACTTCCGTAACGCCACCACAGACCACCGGTGTCCACGAACTCCGTTCTAGGCATCGTCTTCCTCTCCCTCAACTAATCCCACTACACCGATCATCTCTCAATTATCCATGGCCTAGAAATTCCTCTGACCTCCTTGACAACTCAACAATTCCACTAAACCCTACATCGACGTTAAGCCGCAGCCACGGTGGTTTAAAGGACGAATCGACATTTTTTCCAAGCTCGATTTCCTCATCGCCACCTCCATCAGTGGTCACGACCCCCAAAGCTATGTCGATCATCAAAAAATGATAAAAATCCCCTTTCCGCTCATCTCATGATTTCTTATGATTTTAAAACTTAAAAGTCATGATTATACTTTTAAAAATCATAATTTTTGATAATAAAACAGACCACATACCCGAATCAACCAAATTTTTAAGTCGAAATCTTGATATGACTCGAAACTTACTGTTCTTTCTCTCTTTTTATTACAACTACCATCAAATTCTTACTGGAAATATTTATGATTCCATTATCTTTTGATTATGATCAAGTTTCATTTATAAATCAAATCTAAAAGAAGATTAGGGAAAGAGCAATTTGATTTTTGAACTTTTTTAAACCTGTAACACTAAGAAAATATCACATTTTATGGTTCCAGACCTGCCTACAATCATTCACATTCATATATATATATATATATATATATATATATATATATATACATACATACATACACACATACATTTCAAATTTAACAAATCATGAAGTCATTTGTCATATTCCACTTTAAGGAATTACAACTTGCATTTATAATTTAGCAGATTTAAGATCTTTTAAACAAAGTTGTTTACTCACCTTATATCCTGTAACAGAGAACAGTTTTTTTGATGTGGAAATGCTTTTTAAAACTGGAAATTTGATCTCTTGATTTAAATCAAAGCTTGAATCCAATGTGGATCTTGATACTTTGATTAGCTTGATTCCGGATTGAGATCTTCACTTTTATTTCCAGGTTTTGAATTTTGTCTTTAGTTTCTTTTTTTTAAATGGTTTTAGGTTTTTGAAGAAAATAGTCTGGCACTTTTTTTCGTCTTTTTGTTACATTTTACCTAATTTTAAATTGAAAGAAAATGCCATTTGTAAAACTAAGATTACATTTGTCCATACATATAATCATTTTCTTACAAGTGTTAGTATGCAATAATGAGATATTTATAAATGTTTAAACTCGTATCAAATGCCTCTTATGTTAAAGTCCTTTATCCTAATTAATTCAAAATTTGTGTTTTAAACCTTTTCCTTTTAAAATTTGTCAAGTAATTTACCTTTCTTGTTTAATACCTTATATATATACAACATACATATATTTTTGAAAAAGAATGATCCTTTATTAATCCTATTTTAAACTTGAGCCACCATATTCAAACCTAATATGTATTTATCTCTAGTGTTTATAAATATAGAATTCTATCTTTAAATCTCCTTTAAAAATTTAATGTATTGAATTCAAATAAATGTTCTCAATTCACAATACATATATATCTTATACACTCTTATACGAGCACACTTAAAATTTCCAACATTTATATAATTTGCACATTGCTATTTATTTATATTAATTTGCTGTAAGATTCATCATGTTAATCTAAAAATTATTATAGTTTCAAATTCACTTTTGTGTATATTTAGATATTTTTATTCATCAAATTTTATTTGTTTAACCAAATGAAATCAGTATCTCAATGATTTAAATTTAGTTAATTATCCAATTAAAAATCCGGGTTGTCACATTCCTCCCCCTTTGAAACTTTTCGTCCTCGAAAAGGAACGAAACCAGAATTTATTAAAATGCTTAAAATCAGATAAATTTCCTTTGATCATTTTAAAACACTTTTAAAATTTATATAGTATTACAAAAATATTTTAAAAAATATATTTATATAACTTGATGTCTCAACTAGTCCATCCTTGTTCTTACAGAAATTCGGTCTTACGTTGATCAGGCGTTGGACTAAAAATCTATAAGTACTTAGCAGACCCATTTTCAACACCCAGTGAAAATATTTGGAAAATAATCTATTGAAACTATAAAAATCATTTTTGAAAATAGAGGGAACATTTATGGTAAAATTGCTCTAGAAATCATCATCCCCATCCATGGTCACGGTTAACCCGATGGTTACGTTGCCATCCCGGCAAAATCTATAGATAACTGTAGGCACTCTATGCCCCTTGATTACGCCACGGAACCCGCTACAGATCGCAGCCACATCTGGTTTTACGTTGCTATTACAGCAAAAACCCATATAACTGTAGGCATCAGCACCCTCAAATTCCGCTGCTAAAAAATGAAACTTCTCCACTCCACTCGACCATAGATCGTAGTCTACCGATGTTACGTTGCCTTCCCGGCAAAATCAAGCGTAGACCTTTGACACTCACCTCCACACAATTTCCGCTATGGTCCACAATAGATCGTAGCGACATCGAGTTACACTGTCATCACAGCATAACCCAAATGCCTCTGTAGGCATTAGCGCCCTCGACTTTCGCTACCCAATAATCCTCAGGAACTTCAATTTGTCCGGACTTCCTCGCAGGATCCACTTTAGAGCCTCCCGCCTTTTAAGGCTCAAGGCAGTACCAACCTATGGTACTCCTGAGAAGTTCATTTCAAGGGAGCGCCTTTTTCTCCAGAGCCATTTTCAAAACATTTATCTTTAAAATTTGATCTTTGAAACTTTTTTAAAACTTGATAATTACTTATCTTTAGGAACTTGTTTCTTTTTATTTGGCTTTGAAACCTTGTCTAAAATTTTGAAACCTTTATTCACAAAAATTATCTTTTATAAAAATCTGGTTTCTAATTTATTTTAAACTGGAAATAACATAACATAACAAACGACCGGAGCCAAACGAATAAAACCCGATCATACCCCCGAGCAACACTCGTTGTGACGCCCCACCTCTATACGCACGCTAGCCAAGAACACTCCGGAGTAGTGCTGTCAACTAGCACGGAGAATAAGGCTGTTGAGGAGCGACCATCCATGTAATTGCTTATCACACGGTGGCTATAAATAATCTTCGAAAACAAACATAGAAATAATCATATCACAAATCAGTCACAGATATCCATATCACAAAGGCGGAAGAAGATATGAATATATAACTAACACATGAAAGTGTACATCAGAGTAGTGGTCAGTAAGATCCACGATAATACAAAAGAATAGCAACACGTGCTATACAAAAGAATACAACTATGAGTCTATATCTCAAGTGTATACAACAAAAACTGCTAATCTAAACAGTTAGCCAAAAGTCAGAGTGATGAATCCCTGGGAAGAAGTCAAGCAGAAGCACCTGTAACATCTCGGTCTGACCCGAGTATTATTTAAGAAAATAATAAACGAGTCAGTCTAGATATAAATATCAGATGACATGATATAACATAAAAGATATGGCATAAACATAAACATCCATAATGACATACCACTATAAGTATGTAAATAATGATCAACAGAAGATCAATCAATAAGAGATAATCAATATCACAAGAATCTTCTCAAAGATTCGGAAAGGGCATCATACCCCAAACTTGTACTCATAACAAGTCAATGACATAAATTCTAGAAATCAATGCAAGAAGCCCAGAAATCATAGAAAAGAGAAAGAGGCCTATCACATGACGGTCCGAAGACCAAGGGGAGCTACCCCACATGTGTGAATGGAATCACACAGATTAAGGTCCAGACTAACCAAAAAGCAAAAAGGTATGTGTGAGTGGAATCACACAAGTGGTGTCTAGTCTAACCTCGCAACAAGAGACATCGCACAGTTGCTAGTCTAAATCATCAGAATGATCGTCATGATCAACGAGAAGTGTCAATTTCACTAAGCTAGTAAATATAGAAGTTTAGCTTCATGTCCCATAACCACTTGCTTAACTTAAATATTTACGAACGAACTGTAAATCTTCACTAATAAAATGTGTCACAAGTGGTTCAATCGAACAAGTCCAAGAATTAACCGACGAAGTGAACGCAAGCGTTTCATACCACTTGTTTTACTAAGTCGTTTAATTAGATTTCTCATCCGAGTGAGGTAAAGGTTTGTATATACTAATAGATTGGAAAACGGTTTAAGAAAAGAGCTTTGTTACGGAAAATAGAGTTGAAATCATTTTGTTGAAAGAGCTTTGATATTTACTACTAGTATTGAAACCTTTATATTTTTAAAAAGACAAATCACAGAAGAGATTGTAGAAACAATCATCACAAAGATCACATTCGGAGATGTGAATAAAATCCAAGGAAATCAGCTCAAAAGCATCAAAGTGGAAGTTCCCCAACGACCAAACGTGGCCGAGATAACCAGAGATGGTTTGTCTCGAAGAATGGTCAACTCAGCATCTCAACAAAGCAAGTTCTGTTGAATGTTTTTCAGATAAGATCCCCTATGGAGGGGGGGTCCAGGGGGGGTGGCAACCCCCCAAGGTGGGGTGCGGGGGCAACGCCACCGCTTACGGGGTTCGACCTGCCCGGTCAGGTTGCGGGGGTCCAGGGGGCAGCGCCCCGACCAAAACGGTACGACCTAGTGAAGACAAAATGAGGTCTAACGACCTAACGACTCAAGGGTCTAACGACCTAACGACTCAAGGGTCATACGACCTAACGAGCTATGGCCAAACGACCTAACGACTCAAGGGTCTAACGACCTAACGACTCAAGGGTCATACGACCTAACGACTCAAGGGTCATACGACCTAACGAGCTATGGCCAAACGACCTAACGACTCAAGGGTCTAACGACCTAACGACTCAAGGGTCATACGACCTAACGACTCAAGGGTCATACGACCTAACGAGCTATGGCCAAACGACCTAACGACTCAAGGGTCTAACGACCTAACGACTCAAGGGTCATACGACCTAACGACTCAAGGGTCATACGACCTAACGAGCTATGGCCAAACGACCTACGACTCAAGGGTCTAACGACCTAACGACTCAAGGGTCATACGACCTAACGACACAAGGGTCATACGACCTAACGACTCAAGGGTCATACGACCTAACGACTCAAGGGTCTAACGACCTAACGACTCAAGGGTCATACGACCTAACGACTCAAGGGTCATACGACCTAACGACTCAAGGGTCATACGACCTAACGACTCAAGGGTCATACGACCTAACGACTCAAGGGTCTAACGACCTAAAAGTATAAAGGTCATGCGACCTATCGGTTTAAGAGGCGAGCGACCTAAGTGTTACGACCTGAGAGTCGAACGACTTAAGGGTCTAACGACCCAACGACTCAAGGGTCATACGACCTAACAACTCAAGGGTCATACGACCTAGTGTTGACTCGCGAGCGACCCAACTGAAGCGACCTAACTCCGAACGTGCCAAAAACGGCCAGAACGACCTAACAGCAGTTTCTCCCCAAAAACACTAAAATTTGGAGTTTTTCGCCAATCCAATCCAAACCAAATGCAAATGTGCATGCTAAAGTGATAGGGAATCATTCCCAACAGTCCAATATAGTTATAGACTAGAATTGTGAGATAAAAATCTCACCTTTGCACCAAATATCAATGAAAATGAAGTTTTAAGCAAGCAAGAATCAATCCTTCTTCTATCTAAGCACAAGAAGCTTGAATCCAATGTCTTCTTCTTGAATTTGGAGTAGGAAGATGGATTGCAATTGAATTTGAGTTTTGGAATTTTAATTTCCCATTCCCTCCACCATTAATGCCAAAGCTTGATTAGTTAGGAAATTTATGAAGAGTGAGGAGAAGAGGGTTGGAACTTGGGCTTAATAGGCTAAACTAACCCAAAGGCCAAAGCGGGAAAAGTTAGTGAAATTTCACTAACTCCAAACCTATCGATGTTTATACTTAAAAAAGTTGTAAACGGCATTTCGAACTCAATGGAAGTGGTCTCGAGTCCTAATTTGACCGTTTGCAAAAAGTAGCTTTTCGGACCAAAATTCGATTAACGAGTTAATATTTAAATAAAATATTTAAATACAAACTCGATAAATATGCGGGTTGTTACACTCGTGAACTTCACAAACCCAAAATGTATCGAGTCAAACCCATAACCATCTCGAGATCGACCCACACATCCACTTTCTTCCCAAATACAACCAAAACAAGATACCACAAGTTGCACCGTGCACGTGCACAACCATTTCGGTTACCTCCGACCGGTGCTGCAACCCTTATCATGTCGATAATGTCATTGACGAGCCGCCCGACCACCCAGAAAACACTAAAACCCAATAACTTGAAATCGAGCACCCAGAGTGAACACCAAAAGAAGATCGACCGTCTAAAAACCTTCCATAGCGCCACCAAAGACCACTGGTGGCCACGAAACTCAGTGTAACAACCCTGTATTTTGTGATTATTTTAATTGTATATTTTAATTATTTTAAATTGAAATTCCTGATTTAAAAACTTTATTTTATTTATTAAAATGAATAAATTTTGTTATTTTAAATATAAATTTTGATTTTTATGTGAATTAAAATTCCAAAAATGAATAAATAGAATATTTTCCAAAAATGTGAATTTTGGTCAATATGGTCAAACTTTGAATTTTAATTTAAAATTTGAAATTTTGAAATTTATTTTTCTTTTATGAAAGTAAATAAAATTTCAAGTATACTGCTTTTTGTTTCGTTGGAATTCGATTAATATTGTGAAAGTTATGCTTTTATAAACCATTGTATGTAAAATATTTATTTAACAAAATTGTTTATTTTAATTTATATAAATAATTTTTTTTTGTCATATCATGTTCTAATTTATGTATATATGTGTAACCTAACATGCTATGTATATAATTTTATTTTTAAAACATTTTAAAAGTGTAGTTATAATTTTCCAATGTTTATTGTATTTTGTTTACAATTTTAAATTCTAGTTTCAATATAATAAACTATTTTCTTTATTTACTTTTTATTTTTCCTAAGGATGATTATTTATTTTCTTTTTCACTTTATTTTTGTTTGTCTTCTATTTTTGTTTACTGAATTTTATTTTTCTATTTCGAATAAAAGAAATTAGAAATTTAAAGAGACAAAACCTTTTTATTTCTTATGACTTTACATTACCTTTGGCTTTTCATTTTCTTTGACTTTGTCTTTTCATGCTTTGGTCGTACATATCTCTATCCTATAGCTATGTATTCTTCTTAGTATTCACGTGAGAAAACTTTCTCACCATTTCAAAATTCATGGCTACCAATCTTGAGAAAATATTTTGAAAGTTAATGGCTTCTTTTTCTAACTTTTTCCTTCCTATTTTCATTGATTTTGCCTTTGCTTCCTCTTATGTTTTGCTCGGCCTAACCCTTCACCACCTCCACCGACCACCACCATCACCATCCATGGCTACAACCAACTCTTTCCCCTTGTCCAGATCTAGCCGTGCCATTATATTGAAGCTAGCACCTCAAATTTTCAAAGCTCCACCAAAACATGTGCCTAGCCCAGCCAATACTTCACCATACCCTTCATAGTTTGCGACGTCCACACCCTTAGCCTCCACCACCAGCAAGTACTTCACCTTTGGTCGCAACACCAGCTCTAGCCTAACTTGTACCTAACCATGGTTGAGCCAAATTTGACCATAGGTCTTGCCTATGTTGCACCATACTCCACCTTTTGGCCTTTTTCATTTTGTATTCTTCACTTGTAACTCCTACCCCTTCACTACTAGCCTAGTCGTGATTATGTGATGCCAAACCTGAGCCCTCACTACCATATATACACCATGGCCGAGCAAATTATTGAAGGTGGCCGAGCCTATGTTGAGTCATGGTCAAGCACTTGTGTGTTAAGGCTAGTAATGTTTTTTATTGATTCAAATTCCATTTCGTTTCAATTCATATTTGTATTGTATATATATGTTTATATTGTCTTGTTTAATTGTTGTATACAAGATCAACTTCTTGGCCCTCCACTCACTTGAATCAAAAGTCATGCTCTATCGTGCTTGTCGTGCCTTTGGAATCGTTCTTGTGTGTCGTAGTGGTCTCTAGCTTTGATAAAGGTGAGTCCTTCTCACTTTGACATTTTCACTTATGAAATGGTAAATTGATGACAAGTGATTAGTAATTAAAAATGTTATGCAAGTAAATGATGATTATATGATACGCTATGCCATATTATCACCATATTAACTTTGTTAATTATCACCCGACATATGATACATGACAGTATATTGTGACATTGACATGTTAGTGCATTTGTTTATATTGTTTATGTATATGATCACACTGCAAGTTCCCTGTTAGAATAGAAATCACTATGGGTTGAAATGATACATACCCGGACAGACATTAGAATAGGGAATAATCATTATGAGCTGAAATGATAGGCTCAAGTGATTTTTATTGTATTTTATTTGACTTGGAATTGCGGGTTTGAAATGATAGAACCCAGTTTTCTTTATTTTAAACTGCGGATTGAAATGATACATATCTGTATCACTTGACCTAGGTTAGAAAATTTTATACGGACCCCATGGTATTTTTTTTAAATGATGTGTAAGATATGTATTTTTAAAAGTTTTATTTTAAAATATATATTTTATGGTTGTGAGAAAGCTAAATATTAAGTTTTGAATTTGTGAATTTAAGTATGTAAATTTGAAGTGAATGTCATTTTTGACTTTAAATGGAGTGTTAATGTTTCTGAAGTTATAATAAAATCTGGAATTTTATTAATAGCATTTCCAAAATGTTGTAGTCTTATGACAGCATTTTTAAGTGCTTTTGTTTTTCAAATTTAACTATGTTTGAAATAACTAAATATCTATTACGGCATTTAATAAATGTCGTTTTTCCTGAACTAAACTATTTTGGAAACTATAAGCTATGATAGCACTTTATAAATGCTATCGTTGCTTTAATTTGACAATGTTTTGAAATATCATAGATTTTAACATTGTTTGAATTATATTTTAAAGTGTTAAATGATTCAACTTTTGGAATTGATTATTTGTGAAATTTAAGGAGTTTTGAATATATTTTAATATTTAAATTTGAATTTTTAAGGAATTTCAATTGAATTTGAATTTAAATAATGGCTTTTGAATGGAACTGTGAAATGTGTTTTGTAATGATATTTGGAATAATAAATGAATGACATATTTGATTTTAAAATGATATTTAAATTTGAATATTTGAATTTGAATTCAAATAATGATTTGATAATGAGGTTTTGAAAGAATATGGTATTTTGATGATTGAAATGGTTTTGAATGACATAATCTATATTTTGATAAAGAATGTGAATTTGGAATGATATTTGATTTTTATCTATTTGATAAATGAATATTTTAAGTTATATTAGTATGAAAGGATATTTGGTTTACTTGTAATTTGAGTTTGTTTAAATGATATTGGATTTATGAAATGAACATTGCAAAACTAAGTAATATTGAAGTTAAATTTGAGATATATGAAATTATAAAATTTAGTTTTGAAATGTGGGATATTAAAACTTTGAAATATATTAAAAATTGAATACTTTTTTTTGTGGACCAAATCTGTATTTGAAATTGATAAGATTTGAAATGGTTTGTTGGGAAACTGAATTGAATTAAAACTGATGGTTTGAATTAAATTAAATTGGAAATTTGATAATTTGGGTTTAATTGAATAAATTTGTAAAATGTAAGATGTAAAGGAAGGCACCATGTTCAAACATATGAGTTCCAAATGTTATGATTTTCAAAGTGTAATGACTTTATGCATTTTGGTTTCGAAAGAGTTATAACTTTGAAAGTATTTTTTTTGAAAGGTGAATATATCTTTGAAAAGGAAATGATATCGTATTGATTTGGATATAGTTTTGAAATAAAAATAGTTTTGGTTTCAAAGTATAAACTATTTATAAAGGGATATAGTTTTGAAATGAAATGATTTGATTTTTGAAGTATAAACTATTTTGAAATGACCACGGCGTTATAATAATGATTGGTTATTAAAGAGACTGGGGTTGGAAGTTTTCATACTCTTTGCCTACTCCGAAAATCACTTTAACAACTGTGTACACGGTGGAGTTTCCAGAATAAAGTAGGATGGTGGCGACGATCCTATTATGGTATGAACGTGGACCCGACTCCCGTGAGTTGGCTTAAGGTGGCTAAAAGAAGAGCGATCGACGGCCCAAGTGAGGTCATTCCGCCTATAGGACACATTTCTTCGATACTATACTCTTATTTGTGATTGATTTGATGGTCATCGTCCGATTTTTATTCGGAGTGTGTTCCGAGTGGGCGTAGTGGCTGCTACGTTACCACCAGCCCGGAAGCATAATTGGTATATCTACCCCGGCATTGCCTAGTTGTGCCATGTCACCTACCATAGCGTGTTTTACTACGAGTTTATTTTTCTCCTTTAGCCCATGGAGTATTTAGGGTAGCCTCCTGATCCGTAGGTATGCTGATACTGGATGGACTATTGGGACTATTATGTGCTGAGGGCTATATGGGTAACCCTTTAACGCAATTTAAAACTAAGTTTATTTTACTATAGACATTATTATAATAGTGAATATTACTACATAGTAAATAGTTTAACGGATCCTTAAAGGATGGGCGATCCCAAGCATCTTTTAAGTTACTAATGCATTTTGTCACTGTTCACTTGAGTTGATTTACAGTTCATAAGTATTTGTGTCCTGACTCGAGTGTTTTGTGTTTTGCTTTACGCTCGTGTCAGACTGAGTGATTCGTTATTCAAGACTCACCTTCGGAGTTGGAGCTGTGCTTGAAGATCCAGCCATCTATTTTGCTTTCAGTATCCAGTGTTTCCAGTGATGTATTCTGATTTGTACCCAATGTATCTTGTTAATCTTCTGTTATATCTTGTTTAACTCTGATGTATCTTGTGTATATATATATAGTAGCTTCATGAACTACTATCTCTTTTACTTCCGCTGCATTATTAAATACTCTATGTCTGTGATCTTTGATTATTTATTTACTGTATATTCTGAGATTTTGCCAAATTTTATTTACGACGTGGTATTTTGAGCAATTCAAGTCTAACACGTGTGGATGCGAATGATTGAAAATATCGAGTTGTTACATGTGGTATCAGAGCTTTGGTTTTAGGCAAAACTCAGCATATATGGTAAATGTATTTACAGAATCACTTTCATTCGAGTTTGAATCTCTTCTTTTTTGACTCGATTCCTTTGAATTTTGAAACGTTTCCTGCGGTACCAAAATCCATTCGTGTCCCTCACTATTCGTCTTCTTTCGATTCTGGAGTATCCCATAACTCCACTTAGAATGATCTTTATAATGAGTCGGCAGTCTCACCAATCTCAAATTGATTTGTAAAAGGGGTGAAACTCCTTTACAACAACATCAATTCACCAGAGATTTTATATCCTCGGTTTAGATGCTAGTATCTCTTATAATTTCGAATTCTATCTCTTGAGACCGAATGTAGATTTACCCCAGAAAATCCACATCGATCTTATTCTTTAAGTCATGGCTGACCCGATTAAGGTTGCCCGCGATTTATATAAGCTTATCCATCTTCCTATTATGTTATTTAATCACGTCATCTTTGTTTCCAATGATCTTCAAATCATTCTTGAAGTGTATTTGTAAACTAATATTTAAAATGTTTTATATATTGTGTTATTTGAGTGGTTGATGTTGATTTGGGTTTCCAATCGATTCGTCTGATCAATGCTATCGATAAGATTTCCAAAACACTTGAACAGAGCAAACTGACACAATATGTTTTTCAAATTTAGTAATAAAATAAATGTTGTAACTATATTATAAATCTTTTTTCTAGATTTTTTTTGTTGTTAAGAAATAATATTTGATTTTATATATCATTATCTCTTGTTTCATATATAAATAATTGAACTACAAACATGGTTATAAATTTATTTGGAAATTTAAAATGAATTTAAAACAAGAATTTGAGAATTTAATTTCCGATGGATTTCAAACCTTATATTTAAATTTTTAGAAGGATATACTATTTAAAGTATTTTCGAACAGAAATTTGTTTCCAAAGAAATTTTAAAGTTTAAAATTAGTGCTCTTCTCTTTGCCGTTGGAAAATAACTTCGGTAATGATGGCAGCATCATCGATATTCATTTTCGAGTTTTGAAGTGAAGAGACCGTTCTGTAGTTTTGCTACAGTTTTGTTTTGGGGAATTTAATTGATTTGAATTTCGAAAATAAGACTGGATTTATAACATATGCTGATATATGATTTAAATTCGAATGGATATATATACATATAGTATATGTGCATTTATTTATCTCTAAATAGTTTGGAATTTATCGGAAATTTAATTCCTAAATTTTGTCTTGAAGGATAATTTCAAGTATAATTCCAAGATTTGGATAAAAATTCAAGCTTGAAATGATTAAATTAGAAAGTTTTATTTGTATAATACACAATTTAATTCCAATATAACTTACCTAATTTATACAGAAGTTGATATGTAATTGGATAATATGCGGTATAAAAAGATTTTATAAATAAAATTTGAGTGGGTATAATAAATGTTATAGACTTAAATTTTAGTTATAAAAAGATTAATAGAGGTTAATAAAGAAAAATGGTAATGGAATAATTTACAATATAAAATGATGTTAAAGGAACTAAGAATAAATTAAAGAAGTTATAATAAGTGTAAATACATTTAATATAGGTAATAAAATATATTGAGAGGAATAAATTTAATTTATAATTAGGAATAAAGAAAAATTAATTTTATTGAGTACATTATGAGTATAATAAATGCTTTTTTTCTTTTCAAATCCATGATTTGAGAGGCTGTTTATTTAAGATAATTGGATGATAAGATAATGAAATTAGAGATGATTAAGATTTATTTAACTTATGTAAAATTAGTTTTCAATTTAAGTTGAAATTTTCATGGTTTCAAATTTATTATCTTATTTTGTTTTTCAAACTATCTTTTGTTTGTCCTTATTTCCCTTATCTTGCTACATAATGGGGAGGGTATTGCTTATACCAGTATGTTTAGAAATCTTTCTATAATCTTTGGTACTCATTTTTGAATCTGAGCACTGCTTGCCATCCGCAGACCGTCGGTCAAGCGGAAAGGGTAAGTCAGATTCTAGAGGATTTTTTTTTCGTGCTTGTGTTCTTGATTCTGGAGGATCTTGGGAAGATCATCTTCACCTTGTAAACTTAGCTATAACAACAGTTATCAGGTATAATTTTAATCTTCTAGTCATCTTGTCTTAATCCTATTTCATTCTATCTTTTTCTGTGTTTTCCCATACCTCATTCCTTTTCGGGGACGAAAAGTTTTGAGTGGAGGAGAGTGCAACAACCTTGTATTTTGTGATTATTTTAATTGTATATTTTAATTATTTTAAATTGAAATTCCTGATTTAAAAACTTTATTTTATTTATTAAAACGAATAAACTTTGTTATTTTAAATATAAATTTTGATTTGTATGTGAATTAAAATTCCAAACATGAATAAATAGAATATTTTCCAAATATGTGAATTTTGGTCAATATGGTCAAATTTTGACTTCTAATTTAAAATTTGAAATTTGAAATTTTGAAATTCATTTTTATTTTATGAAAGTAAATAAAATTTCAAGTATACTGCTTTTCATTTCATTGGAATCAGATTAATATTGTGAAAGTTATGTTTTTTTAAACCATTGGGTGTAAAAAAAATTATTTAACAAAATTGTTTATTTTAATTTATATAAATAATATTTTATTTGTCATATAATGTTTTAATTTGTGTACATATGTGTAACTTGACATGCTATGTATATAATTTTATTTTTAAAACATTTTAAAAGTGTATTTATAATTTTCCAATGTTTATTGTATTTTGTTTACAATTTTAAATTATAGTTTCAATATAATAAACTATTTTCTTTCTTTACCTTTTATTTTTCCTAAGGATAATTGTTTATTTTCATTTTCACTTTATTTTTGTTTGTCTTTTATTTTTATTTACTGAATTTAATTTTTTTTATTTTGAATAAAAGAAATTAGAAATTTAAAGAGACAAAACCTATTCATTTCTTGTGACTTTCCATTAACCTTTGGCTTTTCATTATCTTTAACTTTGTCTTTTCATGCTTTGACCGTACATCTCTCTACCCTATAGCCGTGTATTCTTCTTTGTATTCACATGAGAAAACTTTCTCACCATTTCAAAATTCACGGCTACCTATCTTGAGAAAATAATTGGTAAGTTAATGGCTTCTTTTTCTTACGTTTCCTTCCTATTTTCATTGATTTTGCCCTTGCTTCCTCTTGTGTTTTGCTCGGCCTAACCCTTCACCACCTCTACCGACCACCACCATCATTATCCATGGCTGTAGCCACCTCTTTTCCCTTTTCCAGATCTAGCCATGCCATTATATTGAAGCTAGCACCTCAAATTTGCAAAGCTCCACCAAAACAAGTGCCTAGCCGAGCAAATACTTCACCATACCCTTCATAGTTTGCCACGGCCACGCTGTTTGCCACCACCACCAGTAAGTATTTCACCTCTAGTTGCAACTCCATCTTTGGCCTGACTTGTACCTAGCCATGGTTGAGCGAAATTTGACCATTGGCCGAGCCTATGTTGCACCATACTCCACCTTTTGGCCTTTGTCCCCTTGTATTCTTCACTTGTAACTCCTACCCCTTAACTCCTAGCCATGCTTATGTGATGCCAAAATCGAGCCCGCACCACCATATTTACACCATGATCGAGTAAATTATTAAAGGTGGCCAAGCCTATGTTGAGTCAGTGTCAAGCATTTGTGTGTTAAGGCTAGTAATGTTCTTTGTTGATTCAAATTTCCATTTCATTTCAATTCATATTTGTATTGTATATATATGTTTATATTGTCTTGTTTAATTTTTGTATACAAGATCAACATCTTGGCTCTCCACTCACTTGAATCAAAAGTCGTGTTGTATCGTGCTTGTCATGCCTTTGGAATCGTTCTTGTGTGTCGTAGTGGTCTCTTGCTTTGATAAAGGCGAGTCCTTCTCACTCTGACATTTTTACTTATGAAATGGTAAATTGATGACAAGTGATTAGTAATTAAAATTGTTATGCAAGTAAATGATGATTATATGATATGCTACGCCATATTATTACCATGTTGACTTTGTTAATTATCACCTGACATATGATATATGACAGTATATTGTGACATTGACATGTTAGTGTTTGTTTATATTGTTTATGTATATGATCACACTGCAAGTTCGCTGTTAGAATAGAATCACTATGGGTTGAAATGATTCATACCCGAACGGACATTAGAATAGGTAAAAATCATTATGAGCTGAAATGATAGGCTCTGGTGATTTTTATTGTATTTTATTTGACTTGGGATTGCTTGTTTGAAATGATAGAACACGGTTTTCTTTATTTCAACCTACGGATTTAAATGATACATATCTGTATCACTTGACGTAGGTTAGAAAATTTTATACGGACCCCGTGGTATATTTTTAGATGATGTTTCTTAAGATATGTATTTTTTAAAGTTTTAAATTTTGATTTACAAATTTATATTTTATGGTTGTGAGAAAGCTAAATATTAAGTTTTGAATTTGTGAATTTAAGTATGTAAATTTGAAGTGATTGTGATTTTTGACATTAAATTTTTATTTTAAAAATGTAAATAAATAATGGAAATTAAATTTAAAGTTTTGAAACGATATTTGAAATAAAATGTTAAGTTTTATTAAATTTATAAGTTAATGAGCAGTGAAATTTTGACTTAACAAATGAATTGAGTTTTAAATTGGATATTTGATTTAAAAATTTTGCTGTGATAAATCATATGTTAAAATTATTTAAATGTGAAATTTTGAAGTCTAGAAATATGATTTATAAGTTTAAAATAACAAAATTTTGGAGTGTTAATGTTTCTGAAGTTATAATAAAATCTGGAATTTTATTAATAGCATTTCCAAAAATGTTGTGGTCTTATGACAGCATTTTTAAGTGCTATTGTTTTTTAAATTTAACTTTGTTTGAAATAACTAAATATCTATTACGGCATTTTATAAATGCCATTTTTATTGAACTAAACTATTTTGGAAACTTTAAGCTATGGTAGCACTTTATAAATGCTGTCGTTGCTATAATTTGACAATGTTTTGAAATATTATAGATTTTAACACTGTTTGAGTTATATGTTAAAGTGTTAAATGATTCAACTTTTGGAATTGATTATTTGTGAAATTTAAGGAGTTTTGAATATATTTTATTATTTAAATTTGAAATTTTAAGGAATTTAAATTGAATTTGAATTTAAATAATGGTTTTTGAATGGAACTTTGAAATGTGTTTCGTAACGATATTTGGAATAATAAATGAATGACATATATTATTTTAAAATGGTATTTAGATTTGAATATTTAAATTTGAATTAAAATAATGATTTGATAATGAGGTTTCGAAAGGATATGATATTTTGATGATTGAAATGGTTTTGAATGACATAATCTTTATTTATAAAGAATGTGAATTTGGAATGATATTTGATTTTGATCTATTTGATAATTGAATATTTGAAGTTATATTAGTATGAAAGGATATTTGGTTTACTTGTAATTTGTGTTTATTTGAATGATATTGGATTTATGAAATGAACTTTGCAAAACTAAGTAATAACAGAATTAAATTTGAGATATATGAAATTATAAAATTTAGTTTTGAAATGTGGGATATTGAAACTTTGAAATATATTAAAAATTGAATAGTTTATTTTGTGGACCAAATCTGTATTTGAAATTGATAAGATTTGAAATGGTTTGTTGGGAAACTGAATTGAATAGAAACTGATGGTTTGAATTGAATTAAATTGGGAATTTGAAAATTTGGGTTTAATTGAATAAATTTGTAAAATGTAAAGAAGTAAAGGAAGGTACCATGTTCAAATGTATGATTTCGAAATGTTATGACTTCCAAAGTGTAATGATTTTAAGTATTAAGGTTTCGAAAGAGTTATATCTTCGAAATTTTTTTTGAAAGGTGAATATATGTTAGAAATGGAAATGATATCGTATTGATTTGAATATAGTTTTGAAATAAAAATGGATTAGGTTTCGAAGTATAAACTATTTTGAAAGGGATATAGTTTTGAAATGAAATGATTTGATTTTTGAAGTATAAACTATTTTGAAATGAGCACGGCGTTATAATAACCATTGGTTATTAAAGAGACCGAGATCAAAAGTTGTCATACTCTCTGCCAACTCCGAAAACCACTATAACAACTGTGTACGCGGTGGAGTTTCCAAAATGAAGTAGGATGGTGGCGACGATCCTATTATGGTATGAATGTGGACCCGACTCCCATGAGTTGGCTTAAGGTGGCTAAAACAGGAGCGATCGACGAGCCAAGTGAGGTTATTCCTCCTATCGGACACATTTCTTCGATACTATACTCTTACTTATGATTGATTTGATGGCCATCCTCCGATTTTGATTTGGAGTGTGTTCCGAGGTGGGCGTAGTGGCTGCTAGGTTACCACCATCCTGAAAGCGTAATTGGTATATCTACCTTGGCATTGCCTAGTTGTGCCGTGTCACTTACCATAGCAAGCTTTACTACGAGTTTGTTTTTCTTCCGTAGCCCATGGAGTATTTAGGGTAGCCTTTTGATCTGGTGGTATGCTGATACTGGATGGACTACTGGGACCATTACGTGTTGAGGACTATATGGGAAACCCTTTAACGCTATTTAAAAGTAATTTTATTTTACTGTAGACATTATTATTATAGCGAATATTACTACATAGTAAATAGTTTAACGATCCTTAAAGGATGGGCGATCCCAAGCATCCTTTAAGTCACTGATGCATTTTGTTACTGTTCACTTGATTTGATTTACAGTTCATAAGTATTTACGTCCTGACTCGAGTGTTTTGTGCATTGCTTTACGCTCGGGTCAGACTGAGTGATTCAGTATGCAAGACTCATGTAACGACCCGTAATTTTCGTTAGTATAATTTGTCATTTTAATAAGATTTAGATAATTTAATTTTGAAAGAAATAAAGATTTATAATTAATAATGAAGAAAATGCTGGAAGTGAAATGAAACCATGGAAATTTAAGCTAAGTATTAACAGTCGATATAAAATGACGAATAAATAGAAGTGATGTTGATGGTTATACTAGGCTAAGAATTGAATATAAGAAAACAAGGGTAAGTAGTGAATTTATTTAATGAATTAATAATATTAGACAGTAAATTGAATTAAATCAATGTCCTGTAGTAATTGGAGTATTGTTTGGGAATGAAAGCCTTTAAAGGAAAGCATTTAATTTAAAAATGAAATCAATGCATTAAATTTTTGTAACGGAATGTAAAATTATGATATTTTTGTAAAGGTAAGTTTATAAATAATTGATTTGCGCAAACCCAATTAATTGTAATAACTGAAAGGTCAAAAAAATTTGTTTTCATTAAATAAATTGGGGATTTAATTTTATCAAAGGTAATTAAATATTGTCTTAATGTAAGATTTAGATAAATTCTGAAATTAAATGCTAACTCCATTCAGAATATGACAATGGGTGTAATATTTTGATTGTAAGCAATAGTTATAAGTTACATGCTTAATTGGTTGATGAAATTTGAATTTGAAATAAATGTTAATACACTAAATAAAGGTTACATTAATATGGAAAGTAATACCATGTTTAGAAGTTGTTAATATAGAGTGTGTTAATACTTAGAAATGGAAATTAGGAAGTAGTTGAAATTAAATGAACTTTAATGTGTATTAATGAGAAATTTACGCTATAACTGAAGGTGTGAATGGAATAACTACAAACCAATGTGAATTGTAACTATGAGTTATTGCAAGAAATGGAAAGTGAATAGAATTCTAATGAATGATAATAATGGAAAACGTATACAATCAATGTAGGTAATTAGTAATTACAATGTTGTTGAAATTAATAAACGTTTCTTTGTTGATAATTAATAACATAACGGAAATGTGGATGAAAAGTAATTTATGTGTGTGTGTATGTGTGTGTGTGTGTATGTATATTAGGCGATTAAATCAAGTCAACCTATAGAAATCAATGTTAGATTAATTGGAAGGAAATATATAATAATTGCATTTATTTGTAAGTGGATAAAATTTATTTCTATATTAATTGGATATTGGAATAAGATGATAATTGTTAATGTAAAAAGAGTAGGCAAATAATAACTCTCACATAAATGGATAATCAATTCAATAATGTAATACTATCCATAATAGGGCAATTAGATTAATGATAGAATGGAAAGCCTATTAAATGGAAATATCGAAAATAGAATTTGTAGTTTCTAAATTTTGGAAATTTGAACCAAGGGTAGTAATTATTGTAATAATTAAATGAGAGTCAATTAGAACTTAACGAACCTTAATGTATATTAATGAAATTGTGGCAATAGTGCAAAACTTTAATCATTTACCCATTCATTAATGCATTGAATTAGGTCTCAATCAAATAGCAACATTTGGCTGGTTCTTAATAGCTTTTAAGTGAAAATAAAACGTTAATGAAAACAAGTATGTTAAGATTAACCATCTAGTTAGTATATTTAAATTATAACTGATAATCGATTGCAAAAAATAAAAATAATTATTACATTAAAGTTAATTGAAGTAATATTTGAAATTATGTCAGTTCCAATTATAAGATAACTATTGGTTGAATATAACGGATGGAATAAAATTTTATCAAAATATTGTAATTTAATACACGATAATAAGAGAGAGAATACTAATTATAAATTAATAGGTGTAAATAAAAGTAGCATATGTTTTGTGAAAATATAGGGAAAGTTTGATTTAATAAAAAGAAAATTTTACATCAAATAAAATGAATGTTTCATCTATGAATGTACGTTTAATTTTAGTAAAATAAGAACAGAAAGATTGATTTTAAAGAAAGAAATATATGTTTATTTGAACTGTGTTTTAGCTTACAGACTGATTATAAAAATAGGAAAATAATATATTTATTACTCTTGTGTATAAACAATAAATTTATAAACGTGTTTAAATAAACAATTGTTCTATTTCTTTATCCATTTTAGTTGTGTGTTTTAAAATTTAAGTAACTGCAATTACTGTAATTCAAATGTTTCAATTAAAAAGAAAGGAAATGTTGATTGCAATTAATAGATTTAATAAAAGAAACGCACATTTTGTGTTAAACAAAAAGGGTGTTTTAATGGAAACTAAAGATCATTTTGAGAAAACAAAATTGAACGTTCTCATTTTTAAGGTAAGTATAAATATTTTATTATGCGTAGATAAAAACCTAAACGCGTACAAAATTCTACTTCCGTTTGCAAACTTTTCCATTCCTACGTACATTCTCTTATCTATTATTAATGCCTGAAGCTTTAATAATAAAATATGACATTTATTTTTGTCCCTCGGCATTCATTTCCTAATTATAAATAACCTATATCTTATTTATTCTTCTACATTTTGTTTCTCCTTACACCTCTATTCAAAAGCTCTTATTCTTGCAACTCCAAAAACATTCTTTTATAAAAATGATTTTTTTTTCATTTTTCGTACACTTCCTATCCTCATCTTAGTTGTTCTTCAATCTTTTCTTGAAGGCTCATCTTGAGAAAACG
Source organism: Allium cepa (assembly GCA_030765085.1). NCBI lineage: Eukaryota > Viridiplantae > Streptophyta > Magnoliopsida > Asparagales > Amaryllidaceae > Allium > Allium cepa. The sequence continues at coordinate 42,298,810 of CM060946.1, forward strand.
TAAGTATTAAAATTTGTTTATTTATATATTTTTAACGCGTACTAATTTTATTTTAATAATATTTCTTGTAACATGAGAATCTTTTGCATATAAACTTTGATTCACGCGCGATTTCTTCTGTTGGATTCAAATTTATATTCCGGACAACATGAAATTGAATTAGTTGAATTTGGAGATTATTGAGTTTTGCGCTTCGGTTTGGATTTTTATGGGCTAAAATCAAAGGTGGGTGTTTTAACCCACTCACAACTTCTAAGTTTTCTTATGTTTGTTAAATTGATTTAAGATATGAGTAGAAATTTATTTATGACTGTTTGGCATGTTTTATTCATCATCTCAGTTAAATCGCATTTATTTAATTTAACTGTTAATTAATTTTATTATTGCATATGAATTTGACAGTTAAAAGTTTATTTATTTGCATATAAACTGCTAGTTAAACAGTTATTAAATTTATTATTGAATATAAATTCTTAGTTAATATCTGTTATTCATTACCTGTTATATTTTATATGCTCTATATTGATGTTGTTTAAATTGGATGATGATTGTAATAAATGGATGTATGATTTTGATGGATGAATGGGTGTTTATTTATATAAACTGCAAGTTAGCATGCATTTCATTTCATTCGGGATTGCGGTTTGAAATGATATATAACCGTAATTTTTATTTTTAATTATGGATTGAAATGATAAATATCCGTATCACTTGACCATGGGATAGAAAATTATATACAGGCACCGCGGTCTATGTATATAAATTATTTCGAAAAAATTTCCATGGTTTGGATAGGATACGGTTTAATAAATATTAATTTTTGATATTATATCAATATTATTCTATATATACCTAAATGGTTAAACTATTGAATCTATACTATGTATAAGTTTGTTAAATAAAAATAAATAAGTTGAGTAATGGAGTTTGATTATTTATATTTTTGGTTAAATATGTTTTAAGATATTGTGTATATATATAGAGTTTAATGGTTTAAATCAATTAAGATTGGAAGGTAAATTAGAAATTAAATTGGAATTGAGCGTATTTAAGAATTTAACTCCATAAGTTGATGTAGAACTTATAGCTTGAAATTTTAAAGTGTGATATGTAAAACTGAAATTTTATTCAAGATAAATTAAATGAATAATTCTATTACAAATGAATTAAAGGAAATATTTAGTTATAGGTAATTTGAGTTTTATTCAAATGGTTATGGATTTAGTATGCGATATTTCAAAACTAAATAATAGGACTTTAATTGTTGAATAATAATTTCCTATCTTAAATTTTGGAAGTGTAATACTTAAAGTTTGAAATATATAAAATTTGAAGTGGTTTTGGAAACTGAAGTGAATTTAAAATGTATGGATTAGACATAATTTAAAATGAATAAATTTGTAAAGCCGTGGAAATTATTTACTTTATAAAGTAATATAAAATCAACTATTTTACATATCATTGAATATCCAAACCATTTAAGTTTTATAAGTTATGGTTTTAAAGCTATGAATTTTGAAGTATTATGTTTTGAAAGTTATAATTCAAATGTCCAGTTTCCAGATATTGAATTTTTTTAAAGCAGTATGATTTTGGAAAAGAAATATATTTGAAATAAAAATGATATTATTGATTTGGGTTTTATAAAAATAATATCAAAATGAGTTGTTTTGGAAATGGAATTAATATCGTATTTATGGGTTTTGAAATGGATAATTATATTATGGTTTTAAAGTATAAACTATTTTAAAGACCGCGGTGTTATAATAACGTTTGGTAGTTAAAGAGACCAGGATCGGAAGTTGTCATACTCTCTGCCAACTCCAAAAACCACTTTAACAACCGTGTACGCAGTGGAGATTCCCGAATGAAGTAGAATGGTGGCGGCGTTTCCTGTAAGGTAAATACGTGGACCCAACTCCCATGAGTTGGCATAAGATGGCTAAAACAGGAGCGATTGACGGGTTAATAAGGTAGCACCTATGATCGGATACATCCCTTCGATATTATACTTTGACCTTTGGATTGATTCGATGGCCACTTTTGATTTTATTTGGGGGTGTGGCTCGAGGTGGGCGGTAGCTGCGCGCTACGCGTTACCACCGACCCGGAAGCGTAATTGGTATATCTACCCTGGCATTGCCTAGTTGTGCCATGTCACCTACCATATCGCGCCTTGTACGAGTTTGGATTTCTCCCGTAGCCCGTGTGGTATCCTCTGGCGGCTTCCCGATCAGGAGGGGCTATGATATTGCATGGACTACTGGGACTATTATTGTGTTAAGGGGAATATTGGGTCACTCGTTAATGCTATTTAAAAGTAAGTTTATTTTACAACTAGAAGTTGTTATAATAGCGCAATATACTACATAGTAAATAGTTTAACGGATCCTTAGCTGATGTAAATCCCGAGCATCTCTTGAGTTACTGCACTCATATTTATTTCTGTTAATTTAACTCACATAAGATCTTTTAGTTTTGACTCGAGTGTTTTGTCTTTTCAATTCGCTCGGGTCAGTCCGAGCGTTTCAGGATTTGAAGATTTTATTATGGAGGACGAAGACGAAGATTGCAGTATTACTATCGACTATATTATTTCACTACACTATTAAATTCGGCTGCATAAATTATTATTCTCTGGTATGTGTACTCTGATATGTATAGTATAAATATAATCAAAATTTGTAAAACAGCTTCTTGAACCGTATATTTGATTATTATATTTTATCCTTCGGCTGTGAGATTCTATTTTGTTTTATTCCTTCCTTGTTTTTCTTATTTACCCCATAACAATCTTCCCTTCCGTATGGTTTGAATTGGCATATGTGTCGATTTAAAGTGTGCGAAAAGGCGGGATGTTACAACTCACCTTCGGAGTTGGAGCTTTGCTTGAAGATCCAGCCATCTATTTTTCTTTCAGTATTTAGTGTTTCCAGTGATGTATTCTAATTTGTAACCGATGTATCTTGTTAATCTTCTGTTGTATCTTGTTTAACTCTGATGTATCTTATATATAGTAGCTTCATGAACTGCTATCTCTTTTACTTCCGCTGCATTATTAAATACTCTATGTCTGTGATCTGTGATTATCTATTTACCGTATATTTTGAGATTTTGCCAAATTTAATTTACCATGCGGTATTTTGAGAAATTCAAGTCTGAGACGTGCGGATGCGAATGGTTGAAAATATCGAGTTGTTACACTCCATCCCAGGCATCGTCTTCCTCTTCCGCAACTAATCCCCCTACACCGATCATCTCTCGTCATCCACGGCCTAGAAATTCCTCTGACCTCCTTGATAACTCAATAGTTCCACTAAACTCTACATCGACGTTAAGCCGCCGCCACTGTGTTTTAAAGGACCAATCACCATTTTTGCTTAGCTCGACTTCCTCATCACCACCTCCATCAGTGGTCACGAACCTCAAAGCTATGCCGATCATCGAAAAACGGTAAAAATCCTCTTTCTGCTCATCTCATGATTTCTCATGATTTTAAAACTTAAAAATCATGATTATACTTTTAAAAATCATAATTTTTGATAACAAACCAGACCATATAACTGAATCAACCAAATTTTTTAATCGAAATCTGGATATAACTTGAAACTTACTGTTCTTCTTCTCTTTTTATTACAACTACCATCAAATTCTTATAGGAAATATTTTTAATTCCATTATCTTGTGATTATGATCAAGTTTCGTTTATAAATCAAATCTAAAAGAAGATTAGGGAAAGAACAATTTGATTTTTGAACATTTTTAAACCTGTAACACTAAGAACATATCACATTTTATGGTTCCAGACTTGCCTACAATCATTCGCATTCATATATATATACACACACATTTCAAAAAAAAATACAATCATTTATCATGTTCCACTTTAAGGAATTACAACTTGCATTTATAATTTAACAGATTTAAGATCTTTTAAACAAAGTTGTTTACTCACCTTATATCTTGGAATAGAGAATAGTTTTTTCTGATCTGGAAATTCTTTTTAAAACTGGAAATTTGATCTCTTGATTTAAATCTGAGCTTGAATCTGATGTTGATCTTGACACTTTGATTAGCTTGATTCCGGATTAAGATCTTCAATTTTGTTTCCAGGTTTTGAATTTTGTCTTCAGTTTCTTTCTTTTAATGGTTTTAGGTTTTTGAAGAAAATAGTTTGGCTCTTTTTTTCTTCTTTTTATTACATTTTACCTCATTTTAAATTAAAAGAAAATGCCATTTGTAAAACTAAGCTTACATTTGTCCATACATATAATCATTTTCTTACAAGTGTTAGTATGCGATAATGAGACATTTACAAGTGTTTAAACTCATATCAAATACCTCTTGTGTTAAAGGCCTTTATCATAGTTAATTCAAAAATTGTGTTTTAAACCTTTTCCTTTTAAACTTTTGAATTAATTTACCTTTCATATTTAATACCTTATATATATACAACATACACATATTTTAGGGAAAGAATGATCCTTTATTAATCTTATTTTAAACTTGAGCCACCATATTCAAACCTAATAAGTATTTATCTCTAGTGTTTATAAATATAGAATTCTATATTTAAATCTCCTTTAAAAATTTAATGTATTGAATTCAAATAAATTTTCTCAATTCATAAAACAAATATATACTTATATACTTGTATATGAGCACATTTAAAATTTTCAACATTTATATAGTTTGCACATCACTATTTATTTATATTAATTTATTGTAAGATTCATCATATTAATCTAAAAATTATTATAGTTTCAAATTCACTTATATATATTCAGATATTTTTATTAATCAAATTTTATTTTTCTAACCAAATGAAATCAGTATCTCACTGATTTAAAATCAGTTAATTATCCAATTGAAAATCTGGTTTATCACATAAATCATTTTTAATGTAAACTATTTTTAACATAAACTATTTAATATACTAACTATTTTATTATAAACTATTTTAACTTATAACTATTTTGTACAAAATATTTTATTTTATGAATTATTTTGTTATATATACTATTAATAATATCTAAACTATTTAAAGGAAAGTATTATGATTTCAAAGTGTTATGATTTTAAAGTGGTATGATTTCCAAAGTGTTATAATTCCTAGTGTTTTGGTTTTGAAAGTGTTATAACTTTGAAAGTACTATGATTTTGGAAATGAAAACATTTGAAGTGAAAAGTGATATAGTATTGATATGGTTTTGAAATGGAAATGATAGTTTGGTTTTGAAATGGAAACTGTTTTGAAATGATTGCGGTGTTGTAATAACGTTTGGTTGTTAAAGAGACCAAGATCGTTTATTGTCGTACTTTCTGCCGATGTCGAAAATCACTTTGATAACCATGTACTCGGTGGAGATTTCAAAATGAAGTAGGATGGTGGCGACATTCTATTAAGGTATATACGTAGACCCGACTCCCGTGAATTGGCTTAAGGTAGCTAAAATATGAGCAATTGATGGGCCAAGTGAGATAGCTCCTCCGATCGGACACACTTCTTCGATTGTCATTCTATTACTTTATGATTGATTGGGTGCGCACCTTTTTTGGGAGTGTGGCTCAAGGTGGGCGGTAGCTGCGGCTATGTGTTACCACCGGCCTGGAAGTGTAATTGGTATATCTACCTTGGCGTTGCCTAGTTGTGTCGTGTAACCTACCTTATCGAGACCACTACGTGTTTGTTTTGTACCATACCTATGGAGTGCCATCTGACGACGCCCAGTACGGGGGAGATTACGGTATTGTATAGACTAAGGGAATATATAAAATGTGTTAAGGGGAATATGAGTAACGCCTTAACGCTATTTTAATAGTTTACTTTACTATAGACATTATTATAATAGCGTATACTACTACATAGTAGATAATTCCATGGATACTAAGATGATGGTTATTCCAAACATCTTTGAAGTTACTTGTATTTCAGTTGATATTTCATTTGAGTTGGATTTATTGATATAAGAATGTTAATTATGACTCGAGTGTTATGTGTTTTGCTTTATTCTCGGGTCACATTGACTGTCGCAGCATTCGAGACACACCTTTGTAGTTTGGAGCTTGGCTTGGAGATCTAACTATCTATTCAACTTGGAGTTATTCAGTTGACTCATGTGATATATTCTGATCTTTTATTTGACTATTGTATTGAGACTTCTATGTATTCGAGATTTCTGTTGTATCTTGTTTTAACTCTGTTATATATATAATAGCTTCATGAACTACTACTTTGTTTCCAATGCTTATTGTTATATTACTCTGAGTCTGTAATTCTGTGATATGTATATTTACTGTATATGCTGAGTTTTGCCAAATATAATTAACAATCTAATATTTTGAGTGATTGAAGTTCGACATATGCGGATGCGTATGGTTGAAAATATCGGGATGTAACATGTGGTATCAGAGCCTGGTTTTAGGCAAAACTTAGCATATAAAGTAAATTTAATTACAGAATTACCTTCATTCGTGCTTGAATCTTTTCCTCTTTGACTCGGTTTCTTTTGAAACTTTGGAACTCTTCCATTCGTTCTGAAATCCATTCTAGCTATCACCCTTCGTGTTCTTTTGATTCTGGATTATCCCATAGCTCCCCTATATGATTTTTGAAGGGATGAAACTCCTTTACATTGGGCATTGATTTACCGAAGATTTCTACATCGCTGGTTTAGATGCTGCTATCTCTTGTTATGCTCGAGTTCAATTTATGAGCGAATGCCGATTTGCCTCAGAATTCTACATCGATCTTGTTCTTTAAGTCACGGTTGACTCGGTTTAGGTTGCCCACGATTTATATTAGTATATCCATCTTCCTAGTTTGTAATTCAATCATCTAATATTTGTTTCGAGCCTATCTTCTATTTTGAATTTTTTTGATTTGGGTATCTCTAATATGAAACTCTATCCTTGTTTTGAAATCCATTTTTTGGTATCATCGAGTAAGGAAGTGTATTTGTAATTAATATTAAAATGTTTTATATGTTGTGTTGTTTAAGTTGTTAATCTTGATTTGGGGTTTGGATCGATTCGTCTGATCAACGCTATCGATAGGAATTTAGAGACACTTGAACAGAGCAAACTGACACAATATTGTTTTCAAATTTAGTAAATGGAATAAATTTTGTATGATTATGTTATATACAAGTAAAAAAATTACTGAAATTTAATAGTTAAATGAAATTAAAAACATGGTTTATAAATTGATTTGAAAAAAACGAAATGAATTTAAACTAAGAATTTAAGAATTCATTTTCGGTATTTTAGAAAATTAAGTTTTAAATTTTGGGGTATATTATTCAAAAGTAATTTTGAATAGAAATAGTTCCAAAGAATTTTATTAATGTTTAAATCAGTACTCTCCTATTTTGTCGCTGGAAAATAATTTCAGTGATGACTACAGCATCATCGACATTCATTTTCGAGTTTCATAGAGGAGAGGTCACTTAGTAGCTTTGCTACACTTTTGTTTTAGAAAAGTAATTTGATTTGAAATTCTTAAGTATGACTTGATGGATAGAATTATATAGATATATGCTTATAGATTTGATTTGATATAATATATATGTATGTGTGTGCGTGTATATTTATCCCTAAATTGTTTGAAATGAATCCGAAATTCAATTCTTAAATTTTTTTAAAGGACGATCTCAATTATAAAATGAAGCCAAAATTTTTGAATAAATATATAAACTTGAAATAGTCGAATGAAATCAATTTAAAAACTAAATGAAATTATATGATTTGAATCGTGTAACGAACCGCAAATCCGTACCCTTTTGAGCTGATGATATACTCCATCAATTCAACCCAAATTGGTCGGAAATGCAAATCATTAGGGTTAAAAAGAAAGAGGTAGAAGAAGAAACAAAAAAAACCAGAATCTCACAATCGTAGCGGAAGAATATATAATAGATAACAACATATTTTTATACACAAGAATCTATAACTATTTAATACTTACAATCATCAGAGTACAACTCCAAAAAATAACATAATACTGGACAATTATAATAACTTGTCCTTAAAAGGTTGAATATACAGCATACCATATATAGCTGAATATAGGTCAGATACACGATATACATCTCCATCATCCAGCTCATCTCTTGAGCTCCATAGCATCCTATCATGTACCTGTAATACTCGGTTTGACCCAAGCATTATAATAAAATAACCCCCGAGATAGTCTGGAAAAACAGCGTGAGAAACACACTCAATTGAATTATAAAGATTTCAAAATTCATTGAAATCAAAGGTATCTCGTAAGACCACGCCATAAATAAACATGTCGGGTTTTTATCTTACGATAACCAAAACGTTTTTTTATCAAATCCATCTGATATTATAATTGTGTCTATAGAAAGTAAAATAGAATCTAGCTGAAATGCTTGCATCTCACGTTCCAGCAATAGTCGGGCACAATCAAAACCGAACAAGCGCTTATTGGAGATTGGCTTCCATACAATGGCAGGGCTACTGGGGTACCGTTCGTCATAGTACCTGGTCTAGATCAGAGTAACGAGGACTGCTCCTGATCCCCCCAGAACACAAGACCAGCCTACCCCTAACCTGGATAGACCGAATAAGATCACCCCGCGGTTGGGATTAGCAACCACCTACACAACCGAGATCAAAGCGACTCTATACAGGGATGACATTACCCTAATTGGGTGCTACCCACTTAGCCTTGCTGCACATCCCCTGTTTTAGGCATTCTCGGTTGATGAGGCTTGAGGCTAACCATTAACATTTTAGAACATATTCACTTGGAATGCTCATCGTCCTCCAATGACGATGGTCTGATAGCATTCATCCATACAATTTGCCCTGGGTTTGGACAAACCAAATCACTGTCTTCATCATCTTTATGGTATTCATTCGCTATGTTCAAATCGGACCGAAGTGATTTTCATTTAATTTAACCCGATCCCGGTCTCTTCGAAACGATCAGCGCATTGGCCAATATTGATAGTCGGTTATTTGACTATCAAATTAAACAATCCTCAACCCATTATTTATTTCCACTTAAAAGCACCAAGTCTTATTAAATTTAGATTTTAAATAAATTAAAGCTTCATCCAAAAATATACACTTAAAACATGTAAAATAAATCTGCTTACATCACTTTATTCAAAATAATAGTTATGAAATTCTATTATAATTTCCCAAGTAAAAATTTAGCCAAAAACTACTTTTAAAATAAAGCTATTATGTAAAGTATAAATATTTAATAGTTATCCTTTAAATCATAATACTAATTTAACCTTTAAAATAATTACTACTATAATTAACTTAAATAAATATTTACTTCAACACTTTTAAAATACTTAAATAATAAATTTTCCTAAAAACAATCTTTTAAAACACCTTTAATACTTCTAATTTATATTTAGAAATCTTTCTTTGAAACCATACTTAGCTTTTCAAGAGAAGACACTTTCCACACCAATATAACCCATCTAACCCTTTACGAATCCTTCTCGATTTATTTCCAGTTTAATTTATGTTCCAATCCCGTAAATTTTCTTTTCCATACTTTTATAAATAAAACTACTCTTTTATTTTTAAAATGATTTACTCATTCCTTTACAAATTCCCACCGTGAATTTAAAAATCCCAAATATCTACTAGTATTTATTTCACTTAATTTATAAACCCCGTTTGTAAATCCATAGCCTCATTCTTTTAAATCGCTATTTCAAATCACTTAATCGATTTTCAAATCGATTCTCTAAATTGAATTCCCTTTTAAAATTTATTTCTTATTTATCCCAATTTTATTCCAAAATCCATTTATTCCAATTTTACTCCTTTATTATGATTTAAAACTTTATTTAAATTTGAAATATCAATTTCGTACTCCATTTCAAAATTCTCCTTTATTTATTTTCCCAACTCACTTAAATCTTACATTTAAAAATATATTCCTTCGTACTTACAAATAATATTGCTTAAGTCTTTATTTTTAAAATCCTTTTATTCAAATTTATTCAAGACTCTATTCTTTCCACATTCCGAAATTTATTAAATAGGATTTAAAAATCAACTATTTACTTCTTTCCCAATTCTTTTCTTTCTAAATTTATCCATCTTTACTATAAATTTCTTACTTCAAATTTTCCCTTTTTATTTCCCTTTAATAATTCTATATTTATATTTTTAAAGTGCCATAATATATCTACCAATATATTAACATCAAATAAACTAAGTTTCCAACATATTATCAAAGATTATCCAATATTTCAAATAACTGAATATGAAAATAAATTCAACATTTTTAAGGAATCCAGTTGGATCCCTCCAACCTATTTCCCTTCATCCACATATGTTAGCATAATATAAAAATAGAAATCCTACTTCGAGGGGGATATCACGGTACATAGGGTCATCTACAATTATGCGGGGCGCATAGGGTCTCATCCGCTATATAATGCGAAAATATCAATCACTCCAATATATATACTACTATATATAATATCACATCCAAAGTGATAATAAATTAACAATTCAATCAATCAACCAACAATTTAAATTCACCAGCAAATCCAATTTGAGTAAGATTAACTCCCCATTGATTTTATTGTTTGCAATCCACTCCTAACCGGCTTGCCTCTCCACTATTTTTGACCTTGTATAAACGTTATATGGTTTATTAATATTTTAAATAATCGAATAATTTATTACCATTTAAAAAAAATTAATTTAAACTAATAATTAAATTTAACAAATTTTCTTTTAAATAATTTTGGTAATAAATAATTAAATAAGTTAATAAAACAAGTTAATCACTAACATTATTCTAAAATTAAATTGTAGGTTTAATATGTGTATATGTATCTTTAATTTCTTTTTGAAACTACATATTTACTTACAAAAATCTATATAGCTTTCAAAAATCTAATTTTTATATAAACTCCTCAAACACTAAAATCCCCATATATTTTTTTACAAACCTTATCTATATATATTTCTCCATTTATCTATAAAATATATAGGTGTATTTCTATATTTATTTATATTTTAAAATTACACAGTAAGTTCCAGTATATGTATTCGTTTTCTTATACAAATTCGAATTAAAAGGAAAAAAAAGAGAAGCCATACCCCTAAATCGCCGAACCTCTCTGGCTGCTGCCCTAGTCACGACATCTAACCCCATGTCAATAACACCCAAAAAAAACATCGCAACCCACCACTTCATTGACGCCAGATATCCTCGCACCCTTGACGCCTCTGGCCACCCAACTCACGAACCGCCTCGCCCCGTACGCATCGCCCACCTCAATTGAGACATCACTAAAGCATTGCCAACCACACAGCTCGCAATGCCACCGAAGCCGCCGCACGCTATCGCCCAAACGTGCGCCACCCTCTCAAAGCCGACGCCATTCAACTCGATTTCGACGAACATAGAGAACGATTCACGTTCGATTCCGTTAGGAAAATTGAAGCTAGAACAAGACGTGGAAGGAGTGCCTGTCGCCATTATTCTTTGATTCAATTACATGTGGCTATTTGATTTGTGGAGGGGCGATTATTTTTCTTCGGCAACAAACGAGGGGTTGCGTGCGTTCGAAATTGATTTTGAATTCGTATAATTCGGCCATGAAAATTTTCGAGCAAGCTGTATTTCTCTTCTTCTCTTTTCCATCTGTGCGCGAGCTTTTAAAATGAGGCTGATGAGGGCATGATGTGATATTGGGATGTACACAGTTATCTATAATGATTTCAAAATGAAAGGGAAAAGTTGTGATGTGAAATAATTTCAACTGAAGGTTGACTGGTATATGAATATATATATTATTTAAAATTTAAATTGTCTCGATAAATGCAACTTCAAAATTTTGCATCCAATCAAGGTTGTCGCTAGGCATTCATAATGTTACACCCCTATTGCGAACGTAATGGAAAAGGTTTCGAGTCCTAATTCGATCGTATGGAGAATATAACTTTTTGGACCCAGTTATTATATTGAATTTTCGATATGGATTTTAGCGCTTTTATATTCCGTAAGATCACACAACCACTCCAAACACTCCGAGACTTGAAATTCGATAATAGTACACTATTATGGATCTAATGGAACGGGTTTCGTCGGAATCCGAGACTGTGCCTTCGAAGGCTATTTTTAAATGTCAATTTAAATGATATATTTTTAAAACTGAACAAATCACTTCCAATTTCAATTTTAAAACTTTTATTACCTTCAGTATTATCAATATAAAATTTACAAGCCTTCAAATTATTTTTAACAAGCCTAACACTCAAGAATCCATATTTTACCCAATTCCTAATTAATAAATTCAATAATTTAATTATAAAATAAATGTTGATATTTGAATTTCAAGTTGAAAATTAACTTTTAAATATTTAAAATCAATTAAATATTCCAATTTCAAATACTCGAAATTCCGGGTCGTTACATTCCTCCTCGTTTATAAGAATTTCGTCTCCAAAATTGCTAGTTAAGAAGAATGGTCTACAGCCCATTACTATTTTTCCAAAGCCAAACAGCTTCAAAAAACTTTCCAAAACAATCTTTTTATTAAAGGCACACTATCACCCTTACTAACTTTTCAAACTAATCCATAGGTTCAAAATAATATTACCCCCCTAATGATTCAAATTATAGTTTAAACCCAAATTTTAAATTATCAAAATTTTCAATTTTTCTAACTTCTTAAATTTTCGAAATTTTTTGCTAATGTCTCCTTTGCGCGGCTAGCCCGGAACAACTACAAAACTGCCTCTACGGGTCTCAAATTTCCAAAAAAATAAAAGCCAAGTGGTTAGATCAGAAAACCATCAAATTTCATATGGTAATTTTAATACATACATTTTTGTTGGGCAATTCAATTTATCTTCTGAAATTAAAAACACTAATTTTCTTTTGCTTTTAAATACGTGTATTGTACTTAGCAATAATATCCAATCATAGCATTCAAAATCATTTTATTCACTTCTTTTACAAAATTTTCCATATTTGCTTTACTTAATCTCGTATGATGCACTTAAATCAACCGTACGCAATACCAAATCCGATCGCTCACTCGATCACGCAATTTCACTTCCGAACTAGTATCATCCACCCGACTTCCTAGTGTGGACTTAGATTTGGTTTCTTGATCAGAAACATCCATTTTCCTTGCATAGTCAAATACCAAGATAGAAAATTTCTAGAATCAATCAAAAATCCATATCTAGGGTTCGCCGTTGAAAATCTTGTGAAAATCCCAACTCGGATCGATATAACTATCTCGAAATTTTTTGTTCAAATATGCATCAAATCGTTATGCCAATAAAATAATATGCGTTCATTCTATGTATTTATCTCAATTGATTATCAACTATATCAATTCTCTTTCTATTCACATTTATTTTTATTTCTATTCACATAACCACACTTATCATTTCACATGCCTTTATTAAATCTTCATTCGAATATTAACTTAGTATATCTTCGCAATAACAATTTTACTTAAGAATTTCTCCCAATTTTCTTATGTTCATTATAAATATTTTATACACTTCTTATATTTATTTTTACTTCACAACTTAAGCTTTCATATCTATTTTCATTTAACCTAAATTTTCAATTCCCTTTTGAACTCAATTTTCCTTCCTTTCACCCATTTATTCCCAATCAAATTCAATATTGAATTTTATATTTAATTCGCTAATTTATTTTAAATTTTGATGGATTTTAATTCCAAACTCTTATTATTTTTAGTCCACTTCGAACTAACTCTTCAACTTTACTTTACTTAACATATTTCAAATTAAACATCATTCCAATTTTAAATTTCTCTTCCACTTAGTTACAACTAAATTAACTTGTTCATCCCCAAATTTATCTCCAATATAATAAATTTTATTTCAATGACCCTTCCTTAAACCCACTTATACTTTTTTCCTCAAAGTTCACTTCTATTTAACTTAATTCGGTTAAATTCCATTTCCATTCAAAAATTTTAAGCTTCCATAAGTTTTCTAACTTATTTTCATCTCATTCTCTAACCCTTTTAATTTACTCCATTAAATGGGTTTATCTACCACTTTATTTTGCTTCACACTTAGTTTAATTTAACTCTTCTTCAAGTTAAATTTTATCCTTCAGATTTCAAATTTTATAAGTTATCAAACACATTTATATTCCATAATAATTTTTAGTTCAACTCCTAGAGTTCAATCAATTTCGTAAATATTCAAAAACAGTTTTGAAATCATATATACCCAAACCAAATTATTCCTTTGCACTCCAATATCAAACCCAATTTTGCGAAAAACCACTAAATCAAAACATTTAGGCAGCAATTCCTCTCATGGAAACTCGAAAATGAACATCGATGATGTTGCAGTCATCATCGAAATTATTTTCCAACAACCGAAGTGAGTTTAGTGCTTTTACTCTTTAAAAATATTTTCAAATATTTTTAATTCCAAATCTCACTAGATTTCATTTCCAGTTCAAAAATTTCTCTAAATAATATCATTATTATTCCTCCAAAACCATTGGAAATCATTTTCAAACCCAAAAGGAATTAAATTTCCCAAATTTTTCGAATTTCAAATCCTTCGAATCTATGTTCAAATAATACTCTAGAATTTTGTTCTATTTCAAATTATAAATCACATTTACAAATTCCATTTGGTTATATGAATTCTTTTCTTATCTTTTTGGTTATAACATTAAATTCTTATTTCAATTTCCAAACAACTATGATAATAATTTAATATTATCATTTCCTAACAACCAAGCAACCATGTATACTTATAATAATTTACGGAAAATTATTTCCTTTGTATATATAAAAATAATTTGGGTAAAATTATCCCATTCACCCTATTTAAAACAATACCATTTCGAACTGTCCTGTACAAGTGTTTAGAGATCCCTATTAATAACGTTAATTACTTGTATTGAACATAATCCATAAGCCACTTAACAAACCAATCAACCCGATATAAAACAATTTTATATTCACTAACAGATACACGCTTATATATATTAATGCACTCAAACTCATTCTAGGGCACTACTGGCCCTATCCTTAATGAGTAATCCCCACTAGAGCCATGGTTCTCGCATAACCTTCAGCTCTGATATCATGTGTAACGACCCGCAAATCCATACCCTTTCGAGTCACCAATATACTGTTGAATATGCGCTTAGCGCTTATATGATTTTTGTTTGATGATAATAAACGTATATATATTCAGTTAAATGTATTTAATGTACTATTTTATTTTTCATAGATTAAATAAATATTTGTTGAATAAAATAATTTACACAGAATTTGAACAGAATTTGAATTCAAACAGAAATTTTATTCAAACAAATATTTATTACAATTTTGAATAGTAAAAATTCAAGCTCTCACTATACATATACAATTTTGATTGTAATTACATCACAATTCAATTTACAATTCAATTCCTCACTACATATCACTCACACTCATAGTTTATCTTCAACTTCATTCCCGCTAGAATCCAGCATATGAGCAATCTACAAAAATATTCACTAATGCAGTAAAATTGAAAAAGAAACATTTTTGCAATATATAATGAAATATGATTTTTGAAAATATGATTTGCCTCAGTTATTTGGGTTGTTCGTCATCATTTACATTTGAATTCATCATACACGAACAGTGTGACATGCACAGTGTATCACTGTACATGCCACAAGGCCGTGCACTTCGATATACACTTGATAATGCTACAGGGACAGGTTAGCACAGGTCAAACCCAAATGAAAAGCCGGGTTCAACTCACGTGCAATATATTTAAAATCACGACACGAGCACAAGGTCAAACCCGAGTTTTGGAACTGGATTCAACTCAAGTGAAATTTCAAAAATCAACATGAAATGATCAAGAATCAGATCAGAGACCCAGTTCAAGGCATAGTGCACCACTAACCAGAATACAAAGACAGGAAAACATGCATGCAACATGGTACAAAGCTCAAGTTCAATTCCAAAAGCAAGCAGCAATGCATGCAACAGAGATCAAGCTTAATGAAACAGGCAGATTTGAAGAAATGACTGCAACATCAATAAACCAAATGAAGACCACAATCCAAACTGAAACTCCAGCAGTAATGCAACAGTGACATGCACATCAATCAAACAATCAAGCGGTCAAGACATTGACAAAACAGTTTCAAGTGACAGCAAGCTTCAACCAAGTGAAAATGCTCAATGCACCAAGTATAGGTAACAACATGGTACAATGCAAATACATGGAACAATACCAAAGTATGGAGTGTGCAAGTGCAGATGACACAGACTCAACAATGGCTACAGACAAGTAGCAGTGTGTAAAATGAAGCTACTGAAGGCTACATGACCAAAAGATCACAAGTGCACAACAACATGAATGCAGTAACAACCAGAATGGATGCAAAGTGCACCAGTGATGCAAGCTACAGATTATACAATGAAAACATCAACTGAAGTTCAGGTTAAACCAACATGCAAACAATGAATAGAATGGCAATGTCGAATGCATGAACAAGTGAAGCATTTGTGTCAAAGCAGAGCAAATGTCAACAAAGAAGTAAAATCAAGAAGACAAGTTCGAAGTCAAAACAGTTTTTCAATTGCAAACAAGCTCAGGGAACATTAGCAAGTGCAACAGACACACATGTATATGAAGCAACAAAAGTGCAAATTCGACAAGCAAATGAAACATATAAACAAACAACTGAAGGCAGACTACAATATCAAGTACATGAAGACTACAATACATGAGTCAGTGCAGTGATACATGGAATCACATAAACAAGTTCGAACAACCAGACAACATCATATTCACGAATGCAATGTTCAAGTGGAGACCAGAGAAGATCGCCAGAGACGAAGACAGGGATGAACGAAATTCAACAGTGCAGAAATGTTCTCAAGTCCAAGTCGAAATCATGGAAGCATACAGAAGTCAAGAAGGGGATTCGTGAATGCATACTGTCAAAAAATCAAAAACGTATCTTTGAAATAGTCACAAAGTAAAAGAGGAAAGTTTTTGTCGTATCAACCAAGAATAAAGTGAACGCTTCAAAATCAAAGCCGTGCGCATCATGGCAAAAATATATTAGGAAAGCAAAAATTTGGAAAGTATCGAATTGATACGAACAAACTCAAGTGTCTCGGAACTCATATAAATTCATACCCAAAATCATCATAGGCAGTGGGCAAAAAGAGCGAACAAAGTTGAAAATCAAGCTATCAATCGGAAATCAAAAGTACAAGCTACATACCAGAGATCAAAGTTTCCAGAAGCCCTAAAGTGCAAGCGAAGAAGAGAACGAGAGCGTCTGATACTATCTCAAAGAAATCGAGCATTACAGAGCTTCGATCTAGCTTTAAATCTCTCAAGACTAATTCAGATTGAACGAAGATATAAAGCCGCCATTATCACAAAGGAACGGGCTAGAGAAATAAAAGAGGGCCGGCCTTGTTTTTATAAAAAGGGATTTAGTTTATTATTAGGGTTTTAAGTTTAAAATTGTTTTAAGTTTGTTTTTAAATTATAATTCTCTTTTTAAGGTTGTCAAATCTTGGTAAATCACCACCTAGGGTTTAGGTAGTGTCAGATTGTCTAGTTAGAATTAGTTCAGTGAGCAGGGTGTGCGAGTTTGCAAAACTCTATAGGCGGGAGCAAGCTTTGCGAGTTTGCAAAACTCTATAGGCGGGAGCAGGGGTTGCTAGTCTATTAGAGTGTTTGTAAGCGGGAGAAGGGTTTGCGAGTCTGTTAGAGTGTTTGTAAGCGGGAGACTGTTTAATACTAATAGAAATCTGGGAATGCAGCAGTAGGCAGGGGTTGCCGAAGCTGGGTAAATTTTGTGTGTGATTTACTTTTCAGCATATTTATTTCTGCAGTTTGTTTTTGCGTTTAATTCGAGAAAATTTGCTACAACCCTATTCACCCCCCCCTCTAGGGTTAATCTAGATCCTACAAGTGGTATCAGAGCGAGGTACTTTTCTTTAACTCTAGAGTCATGAATCTACCAAATAGTGCTTTTTCAGAGGGGCAATCTATTGTTAGGCCACCCATGTTTAACGGGAATGATTATGATTATTGGAAGGTTAGGATGGGTATTTATCTTAGTTCTGTTGATTATGATGCTTGGGATATTATTGAAACTGGCTATAAATTACCCACTATAACTGTTGGTGATACTGAGATTCCTAAACCTATGGATAGGTGGGATGCTAACGATAAGAGATTAAAAACTACAAATGCTAAAGCCATGAATGCTTTGATTTGTGCTCTTGATAAAACTGAATTTAATAGAATTTCTCATTGTAAAACTGCATAAGAAATTTGGCATACTTTGGAGGTGACACATGAAGGGACTTCTCAAGTCAAGGAGTCTCGTCTAGCCCTA
Source organism: Allium cepa (assembly GCA_030765085.1). Taxonomy (NCBI): domain Eukaryota; kingdom Viridiplantae; phylum Streptophyta; class Magnoliopsida; order Asparagales; family Amaryllidaceae; genus Allium; species Allium cepa. The sequence continues at coordinate 42,317,207 of CM060946.1, forward strand.
TTCAGCAATGAATACGAGAACTTTGTGATGGACAAAGGCGAGAGCATAAAGGACATGTTTGGACGCTTTTCAACTTTGGTGTACAACGCTAGAGCGCTTGGGAAGGTATTCACTGAGGTAGAGCTTGTGAGGAAAGTGCTACGAGTCTTACCGATGAGCTTTGAGGCAAAAGTCACGGCAATACAAGAATCGAAAGATCTAAGTAAACTAAGCATGGAGGAGTTGATTGGTAACTTGATGACATATGATCTTGAGCTAAAAGCAAAGGAGGAACGCAACAACTCCGAACCAAAGAAGAAGACGATTGCCTTAAAGAGAAAAGAAGAGAGCGATGAAGAAGAAGAAGATCCAATTGAAAAGCTTGCAATGGCTGTCAATAATCTAAGAAAATGGTCAAGATTCACGCCACGCAAGAAGAAAACAAGTGGTAATAGGCCAAAAGATTCTGACAATTCCGATAATGAACCGACGTGCTTTAACTGCAACAAGCCTGGCCACTTCAAACAACAATGTCCACTTCTCAAAAACAACAAAGGAAAGAAAAAGAAGAAGAAGGCCTTTGCAGCGACTTGGGATGATGAAGAAGGAGAGGAAGTTTCGAATAGTAGCTCAGAGGAGGCTAACTTGTGTTTTATGGCAAAATCAGGTTCAGAAGCAAGCTCAGAGGAATCTAGTGAGGGAGGTAACTATTCTTATAAAGAACTTGTTTTTATGTTTCTTGATCTTACTAAAATGGTTGATAGTCTTGAATCTAAAATTGAAAAACTGAAATCTAATAGGAGAGAACTTGCTCATGAAAATTTTAGATTAGAAACTGAACTTGAAAATATTCAAAACCTAGAATGTAAAAAATGTAAAATTTTAGATTCAGAATTATCAAGACTTAAGAATAGCTTTGAGAATCTTGAAAATGAAAACTTGAGTCTTAAGGAAACCATTGACACTAGGAAAAAGGATTTTATAAATAGATGCACCTCACTTGTCACTGAAAACACAACCCCAAAAACCAAAGTCCAAAAACTTGAGAAATCTCTGAATAACTTTTCAAGAGGAGAAAAATCATTCAACATGTTATTAGGAAATCAAATTTTTGCTAACAACAGAAAAGGACTAGGTTTTAGGAAAACACAAGCTGATGATGATGCAATAGGTAAGAGTGTCTTTACAAGATCTGAAATAATTGGACATCGTGTTGAAAATTGTAGTCATAGTAACAAGAACACAAAATTTATAAAAGTTTGGGTTCCTAAGAATTCTACAAACAAATTTTATGCCTATTGGAACAAGAATAAAAGGACTAAACAAGTTTGGGTTCCAAAGGGATTGTTTATTCACAATGCTTCTGCCGCTAACAACCATGGACCTATAAAAACAAATAGGTCACAAAAATCTTTCATCGTGTAGGTGTGGTGGCAGGCTAAGGAACAACAACAGTGTTCTCTGGATTTTGGCTGTTCCAGAAACACAACGGGCAACAAAGCAAAGTTCCTTAACCTAGTACAAAGGTGATAGAATCACAATGGGCAACCACGAAAAATTATCGTAAAGGTAAAACAGGTGAAGGTATATTTATTTGATCGATATATTAAATGTGATAATCTGCACCGTATTCTGAATGAAATCAGCCAATATTGAGATGTTGTAAAGATGATGTTTTGATTCTGACTTGTTCGACATAGTTGGTCAATTAAATTTTGCCAAAAACACTATTCTTTGAATTACTTCATACGTATACGTTTGGATTAAACATACTGTTTTGCTGGATGATAATATTTTTGGTTATTTTTGGCTAACTCTATATTCACAGTTTTTGGTTATTTATAAGACTTCAATTCAAATTCAAGAATGCTGTAAAAATTGAGTTTGAGTTTTTTGTGCACACTTCATGGTCTGGTCTATCAAATTTAGTTAGTGATATTTTGGAGTGAAAGAGAAATTCAGATGCAGATTACACTGGTAATATAGTTGATAGAAAAATTACTAGTGGAACGTGATTAATTTTTGAAACATTCATTTGCTGTATTGTTTTTCAAAGAAACTATCTGCATATTTTTCACTTGAAATAATTTTCAAATAGCAGAAATTTTTTCTCATATAATCCCTTCGAGAAAATCATTTTTGACCATTTTTTCGGATTAGTCATTTTTATTTGACTTTAAATGACAAATTTTGACTAATCTGATCCCTACTAATTATCAAAAAGATAAATAGTGATTGAAAAGGTGATAAGTGTTGATATTTAACATACATTACTCAAGACAGTATATTTGAAAATTTTCTTTAGGAATTCAAACAAGAGTTATAAAACTTTTTGTTGGGTAAAGATTCCATGACCATTTCTATGTCTATCATATTTCTATCGACCATTGTTTATCAAATCTTAAATATAGTTTGTCGATACGTGGTACTATAATCAGGAATCATTTGTTTTTCATTTCACATTTTTTTGTAAAAATAAATAAATATCCAAAGTATTCACTCTCATTTAAAAGTCCTAACGGTTATGCATGGATGAATTACTTGGATTTTTGATTATGTGCTTTCATACTCATTTAAAAGTCCTCACGGTTAGGCATGTATGGAAGGCATATCAAAATTGATTGATTAAATAGATAAGTTGATTCTAATCCCATTTAAAAATCCTCACGGTCATGCGTGGTTAGAAGATACTTGAATTCATTTTTAAAATTAAATTGGAATACTACTAATCTCATTTAAAAGTCCTAACGGTTATGCATGATTAGTAGATATTCAAATTCCTGATATAAATGTACCACAAGCAGATACAACTATATGATTTTATATGAGAACATCGTTTCTATCATTCTAAAAGTGGAATATGCGACTAACAAGGGTAGTTATGATTTTTGTTTGATTTTTATTGAAGTTTGATATTTACATTCAAATTGAGTTTTAATGTTGGATTAATATTGATCACTTTATCTCTATTTTTCTCTAACACTATTAATCTTTTGCTGATAACAAAAGGGGGAGAGAAAAGTTAAGATTTTGTCAAATAAAATCAAGCAAAGGTCAAATAATTTTCCATTTGCATCTAGGCTCATTTATATATTTCTATTTGTATGCATATATGTAGGGGGAGCATCATGTAGAGAGGAAGCATTTAAATAGGGGGAGCAATTAGAGTATATCATTGATCAAATACATTTAACATAGTCAAAATCTTAAATATATGTTTGTTATCATCAAAAGCGGGAGATTGTTAAATATGCGCTTAGCGCTTATATGATTTTTGTTTGATGATAATAAACGTATATATATATTCAGTTAAATGTATTTAATGTACTATTTTATTTTTCATAGATTAAATATTTGTTGAATAAAATAATTTACACAGAATTTGAATTCAAACAGAAATTTTATTCAAACAAATATTTATTACAATTTTGAATAGTACAAATTCTAGCTCTCACTATACATATACAATTTTGATTGTAATTACATCACAATTCAATTTACAATTCAATTCCTCACTACATATCACTCACACTTGTAGTTTATCTTCAACTTCATTCCAGTTAGAATCCAGCATCCGAGCAATCTGTAAAAATATTCACTAACGCGGTAAAATAGAAAAAGAAACATTTTTGCAATATAAAATGAAATATGATTTTTGAAAATATGATTTGCCTCAGTTATTTGGGTTGTTCGTCATCATTTACATTTGAATTCATCATACACGAACAGTGTGACATGCACAGTGTATCACTGTACATGCCACAAGGCCGTGCACTTCGATATACACTTGATAATGCTACAGGGACAGGTAAGCACAGGTCAAACCCAAATGAAAAGCCGGGTTCAACTCACGTGCAATATATTTAAAATCACGACACGAGCACAAGGTCAAACCCGAGTTTTGAAACTGGATTCAACTCAAGTGAAATTTCAAAAATCAACATGAAATGATCAAGAATCAGATTAGAGACCAAGTTCAAGGCACAATGCATCACTGACCAGAATACAAAGACAGGAAAACATGCATGCAACATGGTACAAAGCTCAAGTTCAATTCCAAAAGCAACCAGCAATGCATGCAACAGAGATCAAGCTTAATGAAACAGGCAGATTTGAAGAAATGACTGCAACATCAATAAACCAAATGAAGACCACAATCCAAACTGAAACTTCAGCAGTAATGCAACAGTGACATGCACATCAATCAAACAATCAAGTGGTCAAGACATTGACAAAATAGTTTCAAGTGACAGCAAGCTTCAACCAAGTGAAAATGCTCAATGCACCAAGTACATGTAACAACATGGCACAATGCAAATACATGGAACAATACCAAAGTATGGAGTGTGCAAGTGCAGATGACACAGACTCAACAAAGGCTTCAGACAAGTAGCAGTGTGCAAAATGAAGCTACTAAAGGCAACATGACCAAAAGATCACAAGTGCACAACAACATGAATGCAGTAACAACCAGAATGGATGCAAAGTTCACTAGTGATGCAAGCTACAGATTATACAATGAAAACATCAATTGAAGTTCAGGTTAAACCAGCATGCAAACAGTGAATAGCATGGCAATGTCGAATGCGTGAACAAGTGAAGCATTTGTGTCAAAGCAGAGCAAATGTCAACAGTGAAGTAAAATCAAGAAGACAAGTTCGAAGTCAAAACAGTTTTTCAATTGCAAACAAGCTCAGAGAACATTAGCAAGTGCAACAGACACACATGTATATGAAGCAACAAAAGTGCAAATTCGATAAGCACATGAAACATATAAACAAGCAACTGAAGGCAGACTACAATATCAAGTACATGAAGACTACAATACATGAATCAGTGCAGTGATACATGGAATCACATAAACAAGTTCGAACAACCAGACAACATCATATTCACGAATGCTATGTTCAAGTGGAGACCAGAGAAGATGGCCAGAGACGAAGACAGGGATGAACGAAATTCAATAGTGCAGAAATGGTCTCAAGTCCAAGTCGAAATCATGGAAGCATACAGAAGTCAAGAAGGGGATTCGTGAATGCATACTGTCAAAAAATCAGAAACGTATCTTTGAAAAAGTCACAAAGTAAAAGAGGAAAGTTTTTGTCGTATCAACCAAGAATAAAGTGAACGCTTCAAAATCAAAGCCGTGCGCATCATGGCAAAAATATATCAGGAAAGCAAAAATTTGGAAAGTATCGAATTGATACGAACAAACTCAAGTTTCTCGAAACTCATATAAATTCATACCCAAAATCATCATAGGTAGTGGGCAAAAAGAGCGAACAAAGTCGAAAATCAAGCTATCAATCGGAAATCAAAAGTACAAGCTACATACCAGAGATCAAAGTTTCCAGAAGCCCTAAAGTGCAAGCGAAGAAGAGAACGAGAGCGTCTGATACTATCTCAAGGAAATCGAGCATTACAGAGCTTCGATCTAGCTTCAAATCTCTCAAGACTAATTCAGATTGAACGAAGATATAAAGCCGCCATTATCACAAAGGAACGGGCTAGAGAAATAAAAGAGGGCCGGCCTTGTTTTCATAAAAAGGGATTTAGTTTATTATTAGGGTTTTAAGTTTAAAATTGTTTTAAGTTTGTTTTTAAATTTTAATTCTCTTTTTAAGGTTGTCAAATCTTGGTAAATCACCACCTAGGGTTTAGGTAGTGTCAGATTGTCTAGTTAGAATTAGTTCAGTGAGCAGGGTGTGCGAGTTTGCAAAACTCTATAGGCGGGAGCAAGCTTTGCGAGTTTGCAAAACTCTATAGGCGGGAGCAGGGGTTGCTAGTCTATTAGAGTGTTTGTAAGCGGGAGAAGGGTTTGCGAGTCTGTTAGAGTGTTTGTAAGCGGGAGACTGTTTAATACTAATAGAAATCTGGGAATGCAGCAGTAGGCAGGGGTTGCCGAAGCTGGGTAAATTTTGTGTGTGATTTACTTTTCAGCATATTTATTTCTGCAGTTTGTTTTTGCGTTTAATTAGAGAAAATTTGCTACAACCCTATTCACCCCCCCCCCCTCTAGGGTTAATCTAGATCCTACATATACTCCATCACTTCAACCTAAATTGGACGGAAACATGAATCATTAGAGTTAAAGAAGAAAGAGGTAGAAGACGAAATAGAAAACAACATCAGAATCTCACAATCGTAGCGGAACAATATATAATATATAAAAAAATATTTTTATACAAAAGAATCTGTAACTATTTAATATTTACAATCGTCAGAGTACAACACCAAACAATAACACAATACTGGACAGCTATAATAACTTGTCCTCACAAGGCTGAATATACAGCATACCATACATAGCAGAATATAAGTTAGATACGTGATATATGTCACCGTCATCTAGCTCGTCTTCTGAGCTCCATAGCATCCTATCATGTATCTGTAATACTCCGTCTAACCCGAGCACTATACTAAAATAACACCCGAGTCAGTTTGGAAAACCAACGTGAGAAAACACACTTAATTGAATTATTAAAGTTTTAAAATCCTTTGAAATCAAAGGTATCTCGTAAGACCACGCCACAAATAAACATGCCGGGTTTTTACCTTACGATAACCAAAATATATTTTTATCAAATTCATCTGATATTATAATAGTTTCTATAGAAAGTAAAATAGAATCTAGTTGAAATGCTTGCATCTCACGTTCCAGCAATAATTGGGCATAATCAAAACCGTACGGACGCTTATTGGACATTGGATTCCATACAATGGCAGGGCTACTGGGGTACCGCCCGTCACAGTACCTTGTTTAGATCATAGCACCGAGGACCACAATCGATCCCTACAACACAAGACCGGCCTACCCCTAATCTAGATAAACCGAATAAGATCACCCCGCTGTTAGGATCAGCAACCGTAAACACAGCCGAGATTGAAGGGACTCTAGATAGCGATAACCTTACCCTAATTGGGTGCTACCCACTTGGCATTACTGCACCTCCCCTATTTTAGTCATTTCGGTTGATGAGGCTAGAGGCTAAACGTTACCTTTTTATAACATATTCACTTAGAATGCTCATCGTCCTCTAATGACGATGGTCTGATAGCATTCGTCCATACAAGTTGCCCTGGGTCTGGACAAACCGAATCACTCTCTTCATCATCTTTGCGTTATTCATTCACTATGTTCAAACCGGATCAAAGTGGTTTTTGGATAATTAAACCAGATCCTGGGCTCTTCGAAATGATCAACGCATTGGACAATATTGATAGTCGGTTATTTAACTATCAAATCAAACAATCACTCAACCCATTATTTGATTTCTACTTAAAAGCACCAAGTAATCAAGACTTTATCCAAAAATATACACTTAAGACTTATAAAATAAAACTGCTTAAATCACTTTATTCAAAATAATAGTTATGAAATTTTATAATAATTTCCCAAGTAAAACTTTAGCCAAAAACTACTTTTAAAATAAAGTTATTATATAAAGTATAAATATTAATAGTTATCCTTTAAATCATAATACTAATTTAGCCTTTAAAATAATTACTACTATAATTAACTTAAATAAATATTTACAATAACACTTTTAAAACAAGTAAATAATAAATTTTCCTAAAATCATTCTTTTAAAACACCTTTAAAACTTCTAATTTATATTTAAAAATCTTCCTTCGAAAACATACTTAGCTTTTTAGGAGAAATCACTTTAGCCCATCTAATCCTTTACAAATCTTTCTCGATTTATTTCTAGTTTAATTTACGTCCCAACCCTGTAAATTTTCTTTTCCATTCTTTTAAAAATAAAACTACTCTTTTATTTTTAAAAAGACATAGTCGTTCCTTTATAAATTCCAACCGTGAATTTAAAAATCCCAAATATCCACTGATATTTATTTCACTTAATTATAAACCCCGTTTATAAATCCATAGCCTCATTTTCTTTTAAATCACTATTTCAAAACAGCTAATTGATTTTCAAATCAATTCTCTAAATTAATTCCACTTTTAAAATTTATTTCTAGATTTATCCCAAATTTTATTCCAAAATAAATTTATTCCAGTTTTACCCCTTTATTATGATTTAAAACCTTATTTAAATCTAAAATATCAATTTCATACTCCATTTCAAAATTCTCCTTTATTTTTTTACCAACTCACTTAAATCTTACATTTAAAAATATATTCCTTCGTACTTACAAACAATATTGCTTAAGTCCTTATTTTTAAAATCCTTTTATTCACATTTATTCAAGAATCTATTCTTTCCATATTCCAGAATTTATTAAATAGGATTTAAAAATCAACTATTTACATTTTTCTCGATTCTTTTCTTTTTTAATTTATTCATCTTTACTATAAATTTCTTGCTTTAAATTTTCCCTTTTTATTTCCCTTTAAAAATTCAATATTTATATTTTTAAAATGCCATAATATATCCAGTAATATATTAACATCAAATAAACTATTTTTCCAACATAATATCACATATTATCCAACCTTTCATATAATTGAATATGAAAACAAATTCAACATTTTTGACGAATCCAATTGGATCCCTCGAATCTCTTTCCCTGCGTCCACAGATATTAGCACAATATAGAAATACCAATCCCACTTCGAGGTGGATATCGCAGTATATAGGGTCATCCGCTCTATAATGCGGGAATATCAATTACTCCAATATATTACTATGATATATAATATCACATCTAGGGTGATAATAAATTATCAATTCAATCAACCAATAAATTAAATTTAACAATTTAAATTCATCACTAAATCCAAATTGAGTGAGATTAACTCGCCTTTGATTTTATTGTTTGCAATCCACTCCTAACCGGTTGCCTCTCCCCTATTTTTGACCTTGTATAAACATTATATGGTTTATTAACATTTTAAATAATCGAACAAGTTATTACCATTTAATAAATTTAATTCAAACTGATAATTAATTCAACAAATTTTCCTTTGAATAATTTTGGTTAAATAAGTTAATAAAACAAGTTAATCTTAATCACTAACATTATTCTAAAATTAAATTAAAGGTTTAATATGTGTATATGTATCTTTAATTTCTTTTTGAAACTACATATTTACTTACAAAAAATCTATATAGCTTCCAAAAATCTAATTTTTATATAAACTCCAAAAACACTAAAATCCCGATATTGTTTTTCAAACCTTATCTATATATATTTCTTCATTTATCTATAAAATATGTATGTGTATTTCTATATATATTTATATTTTAAAATTGGACAGCACGTTCCAGTATGTGTTGTCTTTCTTCTATTCTTTTTTTATACAAATTCGAAGTAAAAGGAAAAAAATGAAGCCATACCCCCAAGTCGTCGAACCTCTTGGGCTGCTGCCCTCGTCGTGACGCCCAACCCCATGTCGAACAACACCCACGGCCCACCACTTCGTCGACGCCAGATATCCTTGCACCCCTGACGCCTCCGGCCACCCAACTCACGAGCCGTCTCGCTTCGTACTCATCGCATCTCAATTGAGACATCACCAAAGCACTGCCAATCAACAGCTCGCAATGCACCCGAAGCCACCACATGCTATCATCCAAACACACGCCACCCTCTCAAAGCCGTCGACATTCAACTCGATTTCGACAAACAAAGCAAACGATTCATGTTCGATTCCGTTGAGAAAATAGAAGCTAAAACAAGACGTGGAAGGAGTGGCTGTCGCCATTATTCTTTGATACGATTACATGCGGCTATTTGATTTGAGGAGGGGCGATTATTTTTCTTCGGCAATGAATGAGGGGTTACGTGCATTCGAAATTGATTTTGAATTCTTATAGTTCGCCATTAAAATTTTCGAGCAAACTGTATTTCTCATTTTTTCTATTTTTGTGTGAGATTTAAAAACGAAGTTGATGGGGGCACGATGTGATGTTGGTATATACACAGTTGTCTACAGTGATTTCGAAATGAAAGGGAAAAGTTATGATGTGAAATAATTTCAGCTGAAGGTTGACTGTTTTATGAATATATATATTATTTAAATTTAAATTTTCTCGATAAATACAACTTAAAATTTTGACATCTTATCGAGTCGTGCCGCTAGGCGTTCATAATGTTATACCCTTATTCCGAACGCAATGGAAAAAGTTTCGAGTCCTAATTCAATCGTATAGAGAAGATAGCTTTTTGGACCCAGTTATTATATTGAATTTTCGATATGGTTTTCAGCGCATTTATATTTCATATGATCACACAACAATTCCAACCACTCTGAGACTTAGATCCAATAATAATACAGTATTACAGATCCAATGGAACTGGTTTCATCGAAATCCGAGACTGTGCCTCCAAAGGCTATTTTTAAATGTTAATTTAAACGGTATATTTTTAAAACTGAACAAATCACTTCCAATTTCAATTTTAATACTTTTATTACCTTCAGTATTATCAAAGTAAATTTTACAAGCCTTCAAATTATTTTTAACAAGCTTAACACTCAAGATTCCATATTTTACCCAATTCCCAATAAATAAATTCAATAATTTAATTTTCAAATAAATGTTGATATTTGAAGTTCAAGTTGAAAATTAACTTTTAAATATTTAAAATAAATTAAATGTTCCAATTTCAAATACCCAAAATTCCAGATCGTTACAAATTGACGGTTTGAACTAACAAATTTTAATTGAATGACTGTTTATTGATTTAATAAACTTGATTAAACCAAATTATTAGATATAAATTAATTTAAATTGAAATTTATATGGTTTTAAATTAATTGTTGTGATAAGCATTTCAAATCTATTTTTCTTTCTGGTTGTTTCTATTCTCCTACCTCCTTCCTTTTCGGGGATGAAAAGTTTTGAGTGGGGAGAGTGTAACAACCCGTAGATTTTAATGGTTTTAATAACATATTTAACAAAATTTTGTGAAATTTTAAATAATTGAAATCGGAAATAAAAATTTGATATTTGGAATACATTTATTTAAACATAGCAAACGGTAAGTTTTCGTCTGAAAATATTAAAGTTTTTTATTTTATTTAAATCAGTTATTATTTGATGATAGTAAAATGTTTTCCACACCAGAATATTTTTACATAATAAATTTTTAAATCATCTTCAGAGTGAGACGCCGTACTTCATTTCATCAAATTTGGACTGCTATTTTATCCTATTTTTCGACAAATTAACAGTATTTTCGGTACCGATAAGCTACTTTTTATGGGATGGTCGTATCGCTGATATCTATATACCGTTTTTATCGTCTCGTCGTGCTGATCTCAGCGGCATATTCATTTCTATTTTTCGAACCTTGGTACGTCGCAAATCTGTAAACAGTTAGCCGTTGTGGTTTGTTATCTGAGCCTATTAGTTCCCTTATGGTTTTCATGTATCCCAACGTGTTATACCAACGGCCCTTTGTTTTAATATTTACAAAAATATGTACCCGACTGTTGTCATTTCACCCTTTCACCTTAAACAATTTAGGTTCGTTTTAATCTTCCTTTCTCTTCTCTTTTGTTCATTCAAACTTTTGCTTACATATTCTCACCTGAGAAATATATATCTCTACTTGAATTTTTGAGCCTACTGTCCTTCCCAGCCTCCCCCTTAACCGCCATTCCACTTCTCCTCTCTACGCGCAAGCCATGCTCAAAACCAGCTCCTTCCCTCCCATCTACCGTGCAGCCCAAAATCGAGCTCAAATTTCCCTCACCAGCCACAGCAAGCACACCGAGGCCTCCCATCTCCTTTGGCTGCTCTCCCCACCTGCTCTTCTCCTTCCCTTCTCCGAGCTCAAAACCCAGTCACCATGATCTTTGCCTAATCCAAGGCTCCACAACCCGCTGCCCTACCCCTGTTTGCAACATCCCGTAGCCATCTCTCCTCCGCGTGGCCTACGTTCTCTTCCCTCATTCAGCCTCCGTAACATGTCCGATTTCTCGACGCCCGAATGTCGACATCGATACGTTCGTTGTATCAAATGCCGCACAGTCGAATGCCCAAAAACCGAACCGTTATGGTTAAAGAAGAAGAAGAAGATAGAAGAAGAAACAGAAATAGAAACAATAAACAGAATCTCACATTTCGCAGTGGAACAATATACAATAGATAAATAATCTTTAAAACAAAAGGCCGTATATGTTATTACAATACAACATCAGAGTACAACAACACACAACGCTGGCAGTTATAAATGCCTACATAGAAATTTGTTTCACATAAACCCAAACGCAGCAGATACTACATAGTATAGATAATACGTCTCGCCATCCAGCTTGCCTCTTAAGCTCCGCAGCAACTCCTGAATTCCAGAATGACCTGATAACCTGACTCTAGGATGTCCGTGTGGAAATTGGTGGGCACCCAGAGTTTAGAAAAGGAAAAATAAACTCTAGCTCAGTTGTGGGACTGGTGTGAGATCTTAAAAACAATTATTTCCACAAAGAAATAAAGAGAAATCCGCTATGCTTTTGGAAAATGAAACTTCCATAAGGCCTCCCGCCACACACACAATGCAAGCGTAAACTTGGAGGAGATTTCTCCTTATGACGGTCAAAAATGCTTGATATGAGAAAAGCTCTATTAAATATTATTATTAGTGCATAGTGTGAAAACATTTTCGAAAGTATAATATTAAACTTAGCCAGCATACCACAATTCGTCGTATGCCTACTATAGCTACATGTTTTGTAGCAAGCTACCGTCATACTGCATGGCAGGTTATACAACTAAAACCGTACAGGGCTCGTATTGTTTTATTTAGATTTCCAACAAATGATCAGGCAAAGGAACTTCCCACACAAAATGGAACGCCTCTAGAGGGACGTCCCCAAGAACCTAACCGGATCTCTTCTACACAAGGTCGTGTTACCTCTGTGACTAGGTATCAACTGACACGAGTATGCCACCTCCCGGTCATTACCAACCTTTATCTGAAGCGCTTCCCAACCGACAACCACAAAGCAATAAGTTTGCAGCAACCACAAAGTAAGTATCTAGGCTCCATACCATGATACCACTTATAATCCAGAAGGAAATGGACATACTCTCAGGAGGTGCTACCCCCAAATAACCTTGCTGCCACGATTCCTGTTTTGACCATTTCCGCGGTGTGAGGTCCGATGAAGTCTCGCCCTCAAAGCTACACTTTTCACAAAGTCATGCTTTAATCAACAAATGATCAGCAGCACTTCGTATGCCACATTACCAAATTGGGAATGTATCACTAGTAACCATCAACTATATAACCACTGAGCTCTGACGTCTTAGAGAAGGGTGTTAAGATAAGAGAATACTCTCAGGAGGTGCTACCCCCAAATAACCTTGCTGCCACGATTCCTGTTTTGACCATTTCCACGGTGTGAGGTCCGATGAAGTCTCGCCCTCAATGCTATACTTTTCACAAAGTCATGCTTTGATCAACAAATGATCAGCAGCACTTCGTATGCCACATTACCAAATTGGGAATGTATCACTAGTAACCATCAACTATATAACCACTGAGCTCTGATGTCTTAGAGAAGGGTGTTAAGCTAAGAGAATAAATTCTCCGCCACCAACAGAAATGTATTTGATATAAACTTGCTTTACATCTCAAAGTGTAATGTCAGACACACATCCATACAAGTCCGTTCAGGGATCGAACGAAACCGAAGGCACTTCAAAAGAAGCCCTTGCTATCCGGATATTCACTAATCACGTCCGGAATCCCCATCACAAAGGATGATAAAATTTCTATACCGGAGCAACCTGGTGCAGAGACAATCGACATGTAATCCTTTTGTTTTCAAAAATACCCGGTCTTCAAACACCGTCTTCAAATGCAATCCCATTTCATCGTATCATTATTTGGAACGGGTTTTATGACACAAGGTCCTCTCCAGGCTGATCCGAATAACGAGCGCTTATTTTAAAAATTAAGTGTTACATTCAGATTTCAACAAATCACAACATTTTCCACATTGATCTTTTAAATAAATGATCCATCACAATCACAAAGGTTCGATGTGGTTTTCAGATATCCACTTTGAGTCCGACCCCTGGTCGCATCAAAATTCAAATTCCATTAAAAAGGCCAATATTGATAGTCGGTTATTTAACTATCAATCAACTTTCACAACAATCACCAAGATTTAATTAATTTTTGCCCCAATTATTATTTCCAAAATATCCTTGCAAGATATAATTTTAACACTTCAACCATTCGAAAATAAATTTCAAATCAATTTCTACATTTCAATCCTTTGAAAACAAATTTCAAATTATTTTCCTTCCGCGGAATACATTTCCACTGAAAATATGCCGAGTTTCAAATATTTTAAAATAATTTAAAATACTTATCCAAATTATACTTAGGAATATTTAAAATAAAACAAAGTTGAAACATTTGCTTATATATTAGTTATGAAAATACTATACAAATGTCTCATATAAAATTCGAGTCCAAAGAAATTTTTAAATAAAATTAGTAAATAGGATATAACTATTTAAATATCCAATTTCCAAAACCAATATCAATTAAATCTTTACTCATTACTTCCATAATTAATTAAATAAATCTTTACTTTAAAGATTTACAAAACAACTTAAGAAACTAATTTCTCTAAAATATTCTTTTAAATTCAACTCTAGAACTTTTAATTTATATTTCAAAAGCTATTTTACAAACATATCGGCTTTTCATGGAAAATACACCTTCCTTTTCAAAATGGATCATTTTTAATCAATTGATAAATCCTTCTTGATTTATTTTAAATTTACATTCCAAATCCGTAAATTCCTTTCCACACTTTATAAAAATAAAACAATGTTCATTTTTAAAACAAATTCCCCTTTCTTTTATAAATTTCCCATTGTGAATTCAAATTCCCAAATATCTACTGATATATGATTTTTAAATCGATGTTGAAAATCATTTACAAACACCAAATCTATTTCCAAATTGATTTCACATTTATTTCAACACCAAATCGATTTTCATTCAAACAACAAATCAATTTTCATATTGATTTCCCAAAGATTTATTCTTTAAACACCAAATAAATTTACGAAATTATTTTTAAAATAAATTCCTTTATCTTTTCCAATTTTTTTAAAAACCATATTTTAAAAAAATAAATTCTTCACCTTTTGAATATTATTACTTGAAATCCATTTATTAAACTTTTTCCCATATTTTGGAATTTTGTTCAATAGGATTCAAAAATAAACTTTATCCTTTTAAAATTCTTCCTTTTAAATTTATCCTATTCAAAAATAAATTTTACTATAAATATTCAATTTTAATTTTAAAAGTCCAATTTTATTTATTTCCGGTATCCTAAGATAACAAAAATATATTCGGCTAAACTATAGCCTTCAACGATTTCAATCACAAAGAAAATCACGCGCAGATTATAAATAATCAACACACAATATTAAACTAAATTCAATTATTTGAGGAATCTAGTTGGATCCCTCCAACCTGTTCCCCTGCATCCACAGATGTTAGCACAGCAATTAAATACCAATTCCACTTCGAGGTGGAATATCGCGATATATAGGATTTATACAATATCATTCGCTATTACGCGGCGCATAGGGTCTCATCCGCTATATAATGCAGAAAATCAACAACTCCAAATACATATATAATACCAGTTCCACTTCAAGGTGGAATATCACGGTATATGGGTTTAATATATATAATATCATCCGCTATTATGCGGCGCATAGGGTCTTAACTAATGTAACTGATAATAAATCAATCATCCAAGCACACAGTCAATCAAAGATAAATTTAACTATCACAATTCAACCATCAATCAATAACTGAAATTTCCAATTATTATAATTTTGAGTGAGAAGATCTCCCCTTTGCTTTGCATGCAATCCCTTTTCATTCCATTGTGTTTTTCACGATCTTTTGACCTTGTAAAAAACAATTTACGATTTATTACTATTTAAATCAATCAAACAATTATTCACCCATTATTGATTAAATTAAATCAAAGGTTAAATTCTAAACTAATTTCCCTTTAACAATTTCTAAAATAATTAAATAAGTTAGTTAAACAAATTAATCAATCATTATCTTAAAATTCGAACTAGTGGATTTTAAAATGTGTATATGTATTTTTATTTTTCTTTTGAAAATAACCCGTAAAGACCTAAAAATCTAATCTTTATATTCAATATTCTAAAATTTCGATTTTTCCAAAATCTTGTATAAATTCTTTGTTCATTTCTGCATAAAGATGTACAGTAAAGCAAAAATTCTTCTGTGACATAACTTTTTTTCCAATTTGAATTAAATTAAAAAGAAAAGCCATACCCAAACGAATGTAGCCCTAAGCCTTCACCTTGGCGACTTGCCAAACTACACCCTACTGTCCCTCTGAAAACTTGCTGCTACCTCTCTCTGGCCATTACTTCTACAACATGCTACAAACTGCATACAATTACAACACTTTCCTGAGCCACTATCACTTAACCCAGTCTAGTATCCCCCGTGTAGTTCAACAAACCAACCACTCTCCCCTACAATTCCTCACTGCAGCTTACTCCATCGACCAAGCGTCAAACCTACAAACCATCATTTCTGAATCGAGAACACCCTCACTCAATCATGAATAAGAACATCGTCGTCAAATATCCACTGCACAGAGAAAATTCACCCACATCATCTCCTCATATCATCAGACACACACCTCTGATAATCATCGAACTCGAACTCGACTCCACCACCTAAAAGCCTGCACCCACTTCGTCGAATGACCTCTCACCGCCGTCCTAGCTTAACCCTACCACGTGCCTTTGCCTGAGTGCGACACTGACTATGACACTCTTCCTCCATCATCGAGCACCAGTCCAAGCCACGACGATTATGGCACGCTTGCGAATTGACTCGTGAGTACACGAAATCGATTAGATTTCGAATGAGTACTATATTTTTTCTTTCGAAGCGATTCCATTAATTCGATTAGGAGCTACGAGGTTGAGTTAGAAATAAGGAAGGTTAAGTAAAATGGAGATCGAAATTTTTAAAGCTCCGCCATTTTCTTCGTTTGTAATTTTAGTTTTGAAAGAAGCTCGGTTCTTTTTCTATGCGAAGGGGTTGCTTGCTTTGAACAAGAAAAGGGGACAGGATTGGATTGCTAAGGCGGCTATTACAGAGGAGGTTGGCTAGTTTGACTTTCAATTTTTCAATTTTTTTTTATTAATATCCAAAATATCTCGTTTAGCATAACTCGAAATCTCGAACTTCGAATCAGATAAGCCGCCAGGCGTTTATAAGGTTTTACCCATATTCCGAACACAATGGAACCTGTTTCGGAGCCTAATTCGATCGTATGTAGAAAATAGCTTTTTGGACCCAGTTATAATATTGAATTCGATATAAATTTCAGATCGTTTATATGTCGTATGGTCACACAATAACTCCAAACACTACGAAAATTGAAACCCGATAATAATACCATATTACGGATCAAATGGATCTAGTTTCGTCAAAATCCAGGACTGTGCCTCGAAAGGCTATTTTTAAATATTGATTTAAACAATAAAATTTCAAATCTGAATAAAGTATTTCCAAATCAAATTCTGAAGTTTCCATTAACCTCAGTATCATTAATATAAATTTTCTAAGCCTTTAAAATATTTTTAAATCGGCTTAAAATTTCAGATTCAAATTTTTACCCAACTTTTCAAAAGATTTAATTTAATAATTTAATTGCCAAATTCATAGTTAAATTTGAAATTCAAGTTAAACTAACCTCCGAATATTTAAAAATCAATTAAATATTCCATTTCAAATGTTAAAAATTTCCGGGTCGTCACTTCCTTCCCCCCTTAAAAGAATTTCATCCCGAAATTACAAGTTAAGAAGAATGATCCTTAACCCATTCAATATTTTCCAAACCAAAGAATTTTACCAACTTTCCAAAACAAATCTTTTATTAAAGACTCGTTATCATTTCAAATAATTTTCCAAATTCAATCATAAGTTTCCAAACAACCTTATTTACTTAACCAATTCAAATTTTAAAATTTTAAATTATCTAAAATTTCTTAGAATTTTTCTAACACCCTAAATTTTCAAAAAAATTTGCCAGCGTCTTCTTTGCGCGGCTAGCTCGGTATGACTACAAAATGGCACCATGGCCCCTAGATTTCAAAAGAATACAAAAAGCTAAGCGGCTGGACAAGAAAGTCATCAAATTTCATACTAAAATTCAAATACATACCTTTTGTCAAGAAATTCCAAATTTTTCTTCGAAATCGAAATCCCAATTCCATTTGCATTTAAATCACCTATATGCTGCTAAACAATAATATCCAATTACCATATCCAAAACCGTTTAATCCATTTCCTTACAGAATTTTCAATCATACTCCCTGTACCATTTTCACTTTACTGTTGAAGTTATATATCCATTTTCACTCAAGCTTGCATTTTCAATTTCATTTGAATTCAATTTACACTTTCAATTTAATTTGGAATCAATTTACCTTCTGAATATTGAATCATATCAACTATCTTTCGTTCACAACTGATTCATATCACTATTTTTTAATTAGTTTCATTTACTAATTCATTACAAATTCCAATTCATTTTATCTCAAATAATTCAAATTGGTTTTCAATATTTAGTTTCAATTCCAGTTTTATTCTTTTGTTCAATTCACCATTTTGGTTTATAACCACTTATATTTAAATTGGATTTCAAGTTCCATATGAATTTAATTTACCTTTTATTTATAAATATTGAATTCAATTCAATTCACTTTCATATACTTGCAGTTGCAAATTTATTTATTCATTCACAATTTTCTAAGTTTTCAAATTTATTTATTATTCCATAACTATTTTTTTAATAAAATTCCAGAGTCTTTTCAACCTTTTCAAAACCATTTTTGAAATCAATTCAAATTATCCTTTGAATTTCCAAAACCAAACCCATTTTTTTCAAATAACTTCCATTTAAAACAAATTGGCAGCAATTCCTCTCTTGGAAACTCGAAAATAAACACCGATGATGTCGCGATCATCGTCGGAATTATTTTCCAGCGACCAAAAGATTTTAGTGCTTTTCATCCCTTCAAAACCTTTTTCCAAAAACCTTTGAAAATCATCTTCAAAATCAAAAGGGGTTTAAACTTTCCAAATCTTCAAAATTTTCAAATTCTTTTCAAAACATTTCCAAATACTTCTATGGAATTCCATTCAAATTATAAATCACATTTACAATTTATATTCTCAAATTCCATTTGTATATGAAAATTATTTCTTAACTCTTTGTTTATCATTTCAATTTCTTATTCAATAATAATAATAATTCAATATTATTACTTCCTAACAACCAAGCAAGCATATACTATAATAATTTGTGAAATATCGATTTCTTTTCTATACAAAAATAGTTTGGGTAAAATTATTTCATTTACCCGATTTTAAAACAATATCGTGTTGAATTGTTCTGTACTAGTGTTTAGAGATCTCTATCGATAGACTTGTAAAGACTATACCGACCAGAATCCATATACCACTCAACAAACCAATCATCACAATATAAAACAATTTTATATTCACTAACAAATACGCGCTCATATCAATTAATACGCTCAAACTCATTCTAGAGTACTACTGACTCTATCTCTAATGAGCAACACCCAACAGAGCCAAGGTTATCGCTTAACCAAAAGCTCTGATACCACATTTAACATGTTCGATTTTCGACGCCCGAAAGTCGACATCGATACGTCCACTGTATCAAATGCCGCACAGTCGAATGCCCAAAAACCGAACCGTTAGGGTTAAAGAAGAAGAAGAAGATAGAAGAAGAAACACAAACAATAAACAGAATCTCACATTTCTCAACGGAACAATATATAATAGATAAATAATATTTAAAACAAAAGGCCTGTATATGTTATTACAATACAACATCAGAGTACAACAACAACAAACAACACTGGCAGTTATAAATGACTTGCCTACATAAAAATTTGTTTCACACAAACCCGAACGTAGCAGATACTACATAGTATAGATAATACGTCTCGCCATCCAGCTTTCCTCTTGAGCTCCACAGCAAATCCTGAATTCCAGACTGACCTGATACCTGACTCTAGGTTTCCCGTGTGGAAATTGGTGGGCACGCAGAGTTTAGAAAGGGAACAATAAACTTCAGGTCAGTCGTGGGACTGGTGTGAGATCTTAAAAACAGTTATTTCCACAAAGAAATAAAGAGAAATCCGCTATGCTTTTCAAAAACGAAATTTCCATAAGTCCTCCCGCCACACACACAATGCAAGCGCAAACTTGGAGGAGATTTCTCCTTATGACGGTCAAAAATGCTTGATACGAGAAAAACTCTATTAAATATTATTATTAGAGAATAGTGTGAAAACATTTTCGAAAGTATAATATTAATCTTAGCTAGCATACCACATTTCGTCATATGCCTACTATAGCTACCATGTTTTGTAGCAGGTTACCGCCACGCTGCATGGCAGGTTATACAACTAAAACCGTACAGGGCTCGTATTTTTTTGTTTGGATTTCCAACAAATGGTCAGGCAAAGGAACTTCCCACACAAAATGGAACGCCTCTGGAGGGACGTCCTCGAGAACCTAACCGGATCTCTGCTACATAAGGCCGGGTTACCTCTGTGGCTAGGTAACAACTGACACGAGTATGCCACCTCCCGATCGTTACCAACCTTTATCTGAAGTGCTTCTGAACCGACAACCACAAAGCAATAAGTTTGCAGCAACCACAAAGTAAGTATCTGGGATCCATACCATGATACCACTTACAATCCATAAGGAAATACACATACCCTCAGGGGGTGTTACCTCCAAATAACCTTGCTGCCACGATTCCTGTTTTGACCATTTCCGGGGTGTGAGGTCCGACGAATCTCGTCCACAAAGCTACACTTTTCACAAAGTCATGCTTTGATCAACAAATGATCAACAGCACTTCGTATGCCACATTACCAAATAGGGAATATATCACTAGTAACCATCAACTACATAACCACTGAGCTCGTACATCTCAGAGAAGGGTGTTAAGCTAAGAGAATAAATTCTCCGCCACCAACAGAAATGTATTTGATAGAAACTAGCTTTACATCTCAAAGTGTAATGTCAGACACACATCCATACAAGTTCGTTCCGGGATCGAACAAAACCGAAGGTACTTCAAAAGAAGCCCTTGCAATCCGTATGTTCACTAATCACGTCCGGAATCCCCATCACAATGGATGATAAAATCTCTATACCGGAGCAACCCGGTGCAGAGACAATCGATAGGTAATCCTTTTGTTTTCGAAAATACCCGATCTTCAAACACCGTCTTCAAATGCAATCCCATTTCATCGTATCATTAGATGGAATGGGTTTTATGACACAAGGTCCTCTCCCGGCTAATCCGAATAACGAGCGCTTATTTTTAAAAATAAGTATTACATTCAGATTTCAGCAAATCACAACAATTTCCACTTTGATCTTTTAAATAAAAGATCCATCACAATCACAAAGGTTCGATGTGGTGTTCGGATATCCACTTGGAATCCGGCCCCCGGTCGCATCGAAATTCAAATGCAATTAAAAAGGCCTATATTGATAGTCGGTTATTTAACTATCAATCAACTTTCACAACAATCGCCAAGATTTAAATAATTTTTCCCCCAATTATTATTTCCAAAATATCCTTGCAAGATATAATTTTAACACTTCACCATTCGAAAACAAAATTTCAAATCAATTTCTACATTTTAATCCTTTGAAAACAAATTTCAAATCATTTTCCTTTCACGGAATACATTTCCAAATACTTATTCATTTCCACTGAAAATCTGCCATGTTTTAAATATTTTTAAATAATTTAAAATACTTATCCAAATTATACTTAGGAATATTTAAAATAAAACTGTTTTGAAACACTTGCTTAAATATTAGTTATGAAAATACTATACTAATGTCTCATATAAAAATTCGAGTCCAAACCAATTTTTAAATAAAATTAGTAAATGGGATATAACTATTTAAACATCTAATTTCTAAAACCAATATCAATTAAATCTTTACTCATTACTTCCATAATTAATTAAATAAATCTTTAGTTTAAAGATTTACAAAATAACTTAAAAAATAATTTCTCCAAAATATTCTTTTAAATCCAACTCTAGAACTTTTAATTTATATTTCAAAAGCTATTTTACAAACATACTCGGCTTTTCAGGGAAAATACACCTTCCTTTTCAAAATGGATCATTTGTAATCAACTGATAAATCCTTCTTGATTTATTTTAAATTTGCATTCCAAATCCGTAAATTCCTTTGCACACTTTTTAAAAATAAAGCAATGTTTATTTTTAAAACAAATTCCACTTTCTTTTATAAAATTCCCATTGTGAATTCAAATTCCCAAATATCTACTGATATATGATTTTTAAATTATGTTGAAAATCATTTACAATCACCAAATCAATTTCCAAATTGATTTCAAATTTATTTCAACACCAAATCGATTTTCATTCAAACACCAAATCAATTTTCATATTGATTTTCCAAAGATTTATTCTTTTAACACCAAATCAATTTACGAAATAATTTTTAAAATAAATTCCTTTATCTTTTCCAATTTATTTAAAAACCATATTTTTTAAAATAAATTCTTCGCCTTTTGAATATTATTACTTGAAATCCGTTTATTAAACTTTTTCTCATATTTTGGAATTTTATTCAATAGGATTGAAAAATTAAACTTTATCCTTTTAAAGTTCTTCCTTTTAAATTTATCCAATTCAAAAATATATTTTACTATAAGTTTTCAATTTTAATTCTAAAAGTACAATTTTATTTATTTTTGGTATCCTAAGATGCCAAAAATATATTCGGCTAAAGTATAGCCTTCAACGATTTCAATCACAAAGAAAATCACGCACAGATTATAAATAATCAACACACAATATTGAAATAAATTCAATTATTTGAGGAATCCAGTTGGATCCCTCCAACCTGTTTCCCTGCATCCATAGCACAACAATTAAATACCAATTCCACTTCGAGGTGAAATATCGCGGTGTATAGGATTTATATAATATCATCGGCTATTATGAGGCGCATAGGGTCTCATCCTCTATATAATGCGGGAAATCAACAACTCCAAATACATATATAATACCCATTCCACTTCAAGGTGAAATATCACGGTATATGGGTTAATATATATAATATCATCCGCTATTATGCGGGGCATAGGGTCTAAACTAATACAACTGATAATAAATCAATCATCCAAGCACACAGTCAATCTAAGTTCAATTTAACTATCCCAATTCAACCATCAATCAATAACTAAAATTTCCAATTATTATAATTTTGAGTGAGAAGATCTCACCTTTGCTTTGCATGCAATCCATTTTCAATCCAGTGTGTTTTTCACGATCTTTTGACCTTGTAACAAACAATTTACAGTCTATTGCTATTTGAATCAATCAAACAATTATTCACCCTTTATTAATTAAATTAAATCAAAGGTTAAATTTTAATCTAATTTTCCTTTAACAATTTCTAAAATAATTAAATAAGTTAGTTAAACAAATTAATCAATCATTTTCTCAAAATTCGAACTAGTGGATTTAAAAATGTGTATATGTATTTTTATTTTTATTTTGAAAATAACCCGTAAAGACCTAAAAATCTAATCTTTATGTTCAATATTCCAAAATTTTGATTTTTCCCAAAATCTTATATAAATTCTGTGTTCATTTCTGCATAAAAATATATATTAAAACAAAAATTCTTGTGTGACATAATTTTTTTTTTCCCAATTTGAATTAAATTAAAAAGAAAAGCCATACCTAAATGAATGCAGCCCTACGCCTTTACCTCGATGCCTTACCAAACTACACCCTACTGTCCCCCTGAAAACTTGCCGCTACCTCTCTCAGGCCATTACTTCTATAACATACTACAAGCTGCACATAATTACAACACTTTCCTGAGCCACTGCCGATTAACCCAGTCTAGTATCCCCCGTGCAGTTCAACAAACCAACCACTCTCCCCTACATTTCCTCACAACAACATACTCCGTCGACCAAGCATCAAACCTCCAAACCATCATTTCCGAATTGAGACCACCCTCACTCAATCATGAATAAGAACATCGCCGTCAAATATTCACTGCATAGAGAAAATTCACCCACATAATTACCTCACATCATCAAGCACACACCTTTGATAATCATCAAACTCGAACTCGACTCCACCACCTAAAAGCCTGCACCCGCTTCGTCGAACGACCTCTCACCGCCGTCCTAGCTTAACCCTACCACGCACCTTTGCTTGAGTGCGACACTGACTGCGACACTCTTCCTCCATCATCGAGCACCAGCCCAAGCCACGGCGACTATGGCACGCTCGTGAATTGACACGTGAGTACACGAAATCGATTCGATTTCGAATGAGTACTATATTTTTTTCGAAGTGATTCCATTAATTCAATTAAGAGCTATGAGATTAAGTTAGAAATGAGGATGGGTAAAGTAAAATGGAGATTGAAATTTTTAAAGCTCCGCTATTTTCTTCGTTTATGATTTTAGTTCTGAAAGAAGCTCGGTTCTTTTTTTTAAGCGAAGGGGTTGCGTGCTTTGAACAAGAAAAGGGGACAGAATTGGATTGCTAGGGTGGCTGTTATAGAGGAGGTCGGCTAGTTTAACTTTTCAATTTTTTTTATTAATTTTCAAAATATCTCGTTTAGCATAACTCGAAATCTCGAACTCCGAATCAGACATGCCGCCGGGCATTTATAAGGTTTTACCCATATTTTGAACACAATGGAACGTGTTTCGAAGCCTAATTCGATCGTATGGAGAAAATAACTTTTTGGACCCAGTTATAATATTGAATTCGATATAAATTTCAACGCATTTATATGTCGTATGCTCACACAACAACTCCAAACACTACGAAAATTGAAACCGAATAATAGTACCATATTACGGATCCAATGGAACTGGTTTCGTCGAAATCCGAGACTGTGCCTTGGAAGGCTACTTTTAAATATCGATTTAAACAATAAAATTTCAAAACTCAATAAAGTATTTCCAAATCAAATTCTGAAGCTTCCATTAACCTCAGTATCATCAATATAAATTTTCTAAGCCTTTTAAATTTTTTTAAATCAGCTTAAAATTTCAGATTCAAATTTTTACCCAACTTTTCAATAGGTTAAATTTATTAATTTAATTGCGAAATTCATAGTTATATTTGAAATTCAAGTTAAATTAACCTTTGGATATTTAAAAATCAATTAAATATTCCATTTCAAATGTTAAAAATTTCCGGCTCGTCACAGCCTTGGCTTCCTCCGCCTCCCGATCTCCGACACATTCTCTTCCCCTGGCCGAACAGCAGCCTTACACAGTTGATTGCTGAGCCAAGGTAGCCTTTCCGGATGTTCTGCTTTGTGCGTGTATGTTATAAAAATAAATAAATAAGTAATATATATATATATATATTATAACTATATTTTGTTATCTCAACTTTGGTATGTCTGAAGCTAATTTATAAACATACTTTATATGATTCCTTTGCTTCATAATTATACGTTGTATGTTAATACTTTGTAGTAGCTTTTTAAAATATATATATATATATATATATAAATCATAATCTGTTTGCATACATTTATTTATTGTCTGTGCAAGGCCATGTGTATGTATATGGATATTTTGTAAAGGTAATAATCATTTATTTAGTATTGATTTCTAAAGTTGTATGTGTGTGTATATATATATAATTATCTGATTGTATAAGTTATATTAGCATGCATATTAGAGTTTGTGATCTGTTCATTTTGTCATTTTATTTTCCAATTTTATATTATATAAAAGAAATGTATACTGGATATTAACTAAATATATTTGTTATTTATAGAATCCCGTTTGTTGGATATGTTATATTATATATAGAAGTATTTTATATATAATTTCAATAGTTTACAAGTTATATAAGTTGTCTATTGTTATATATATATAGCAATATGTATGTTATATTACCTATGTTTTCCAAAGATGGTTGATGTGTTTCAAGATATGTCATATAGATTAGGTTCAGATTTGTATAGGTTAGTTTATACCAATATATCATTAGTTTATATATTCTGTTATATATGTATATATTAATGTAAGTTTATATATGCAGTACTATACATGTTTTTTACATGTACTATGTCAGCCTATATATATATATATATATATATATATATATATGTTGTTTAAGTAAGTTATATAATATATTATACATAGATTTTAAAACCTTTCAGTTTTGTTAAGTTTATACATTTTATAATAAGTTGTTTATATAGATTTGATAATAAATATTGATTTATATCCTATATGTAAGTTTGTGTACATATGTAAATACATTTGTTTATATATATAGGAACTTGATTTTCAATTTTATACAGATATAGTACGTTAACGATTAACTATTTATTTGGAAATAAATATATGTTTGATTTTAATATATGTGTTCGAAATGCATGTATATTAAATTTTATTTCTGTTTGAATTTAGAATATGAATTTCATATGCGTAAATAGTTATATATATATATATAAGTTCACTATACCATTTATCTTCATCAACCCGGTTCTGATTTGATTTCATTTATTTCTATTTATCAACTCTGTTCGTCGAATTTGTGCCAATCTAGCTTTGATTTGGAATTCGTTCTTGGATCCATAAATCGCTTCATTTATTGAATTTTTTAGCCTCGAAAGGTGAGCAATCATCCACAATTAACGTTTTTATATTTATTAAATCTGATTTCAATTGAAACAATAATTGAAATATGCTATTGTTAGTTATTTACATTGATATATATATATATATATGTTATTATCTGTATCTATTCACCTGTGACATCTGACACCATTATTTGTTATTCACACTGATGATAGATGCATGCTGCTGATTTTATATTTTATCATATATGTTCTCACTCTGCAAGTTACTCGTTAGTATATAATTCAATATGGGTTGAAATGATACGTAATTGAACAATCTTGTAGTATAGCAGTAACTCATTATGGGTTGAAATGATAAACCCAAGCGGTGGTCATTGAATTGAATTTAGGATTGTGGGTTGAAAAGATATATACCCGTATAAAAATTTAAATTGCATATTAAAATGATAAATATCCGTATCACTTGACCATAGGATAGAAAATTATTTACAGACAGCATTGGTCTATATATAAATATTTTGAAAATGATTTCTATGGTTTGGAAAGAAATATATGGTTTTAATAAATATTGATTTTAAGATATTATATACAAAGGTATTTTTATTAATATTTAAATTTCAAAATTTTGAATTGTATGTTTTCAAAATTTTATAGTTATTGGTTGTTTTTGAAATTATAAATTTTAAGAATTTAATTGTAATTTTACAATTTTTAAAATATATAAATAAATTTAATATGTAAATAAATTTAATAATATGTTTAAATATTTATCTAATTTATATTTCAAATATAGAGTTTATAAAAAATTAATAAATTGAGGATGGAAAGTTAAATTTGAAATTGATTTGAAAATATATTTATTTAAGAATTATACTTAAATATGTTTGATTTGAAATTGTTGAATTTGAGATTTTACAGATATGATTTTATAACTTAATTTTGATTAAAAGTGATTTAAATGAATATTTCAAATTTACATAAATTGAAATGGGATATTTAGTTTATTCAAATTTGTAATTTGAAGTTTATTTTAATGTTATTGAAATGATTAAGTAAATATTTTAAAACTAAATGATAGCAAAGCGAATTTGAGATATAAATGAAATTATCAAATTTAGTTTTGAAAATGTAGATTATTTAGAGCTTTGAAATATATTGAAATTGAAATAGTTTATTTGTGGTTCAAATCTATATTTGAAATCGAAATAATTTGAAATGGTTTATTGAGAAACTAAATTGAGTTGAAATTGATGAATTGAGAATTGAATTAAATTTAAATTTTGGAATTCGAGTTGATTTGAATTAATTTATGAAATTTGAGGAAACTATTCTATTATATAAAGTATTTTTAAATTATATCTAAAACTACTTATATATTTTAATATAAATTATTTTAAAATGAACTATTTTAATATAATCATTTTAATATATACTATTTTTAATATAAACTATTTAATGTACTAACTATTTTATTATAAACTATTTTAACTTATAACTATTTTATATAAACCATTTTATTTTGTAAACTATTTTATTATATATGACATTACAAATATCTAAACTGTTTAAAGGAAAGTATTATGATTTCAATGTGTTATGATTTCAAAGTGTTATGATTTCAAAGTGTTATGATTTCCAAAGTGTTATGGTTTAGAAGTGTTAGATTTCCAAAGTGTTATAATTTGTAGTATTTTGGTTTCGAAAGTGTTATAACTTTGAAAGTAATATGATTTTGGAAATGAATATATTTGAAATGAAAAATGATATAGTATTGATACGGTTTTGAAATGGTAATGATATTTTGATTTTGAAGTATAAACTATTTTGAAATGACCGCGGTGTTATAATAACATTTGGTTGTTAAAGAGACCGGATTGGTTATTGTCATACTCTCTGCCAATGCCGAAAACCACTTTACTAACCGAGTACGTGGTGGAGTTTCCAGAATGAAGTAGGATGGTGGCGATGTTCTGTTGAGGTATATATGTGGACCCGACTCCCGTGAGTTGGCTTAAGGTGGCTAAAATAGGAGCAATTGACGAGACAATTGAGGCAGTTCCTCCGATCAGACACACTTCTTCGATTCTCATTCTATTACTTTGTGATTGATTTTGTGCGTACCTTTGATTTAGGAGTGTGGTTTGAGGTGGGCGGTAGCTGCTGCTATGCGTTACCACCAGCCCAGAAGTGTAATTGGTATATTTAGCCTGGCACTGCCTAGTTGTGCCATGTCACCTACCTTATCGAGACCACTACGAGTTTTGTTGTACTATGCCTATGGAGTGCCCTCTGACAATGCCGGTATGGGGGAGATTACGGTATTGTATAGTCTATGGAAATATATAAAATGTGTTAAGGAGGATATGGGTAATGCCTTAATGCTATTTTAATAGTTTACTTTACTATAGACATTAATATAATAGCGTATATTGCTATATAGTAGATAGTTCCACGGATCCTTAGAGGATGGTTATCCCAAACATCCTTTAAGTTACTTGTGTTTTAGTTTATATTTCACTTGAGTTGGATTTATTGATATAAGAATGTTAATCCTGACTCGAGTGTTTTGTGTTTTGATTTACGCTCGGGTCAGACTGAGTGTTATAGCATTCGATACTCACCTTTAGAGTTTGGAGCTTTGCTTGGAGATGCAACAATCTATTCAGCTTGTAGTTATTCAGTTGATTCATGTGATATATTCTGATCTTGTATTTGACTATTGTATTGAGACTTCTATGTATTCGAGACTTCTGGCGTATCTTGTTTTAACTTTGTTATATATATAGTTGCTTCGTGAACTACTATTCTTTATTTTCGTTGTTTATTGTTGTATTACTCTGTGTCTATGATTCTGTGATACACACACACACACACACACACACACACACACATATATATATATATATATTCAATGTATATGCCGAGTTTTGCCAAATCTAAATTAACAATATGATATTTTGAGTTATTCAAATCCGACATGTGCAAATGCGAATGGTTGAAAATATCAGGATGTTACACCTTTAGAGCTTCAGAGATTTACTTGAAGATCCATCTTTATATATTCAGCTTTTAGCTATCCAGTTGTGTCGATCAGACTTATTTTCTGTTTGGATTCGAGACTACGTTGTATTGGAGATATTCTGTTGTATTTTATTTCAACCTCTATTGTTTTTTTATAGTAGCTTCATGAACTACTATTTTTCTTTTCCACTGCATATTGTTGTAATACTCTGTGTTTGTGATTCCGTGATTGATTATTTACTATATATGCTGAGTTTGCCAAATATAAATTAACAATCTGATATTTTGAGTAATTCAAGTCCGACATGTGGGGATGCGAGTGGTTCAAAATATCGGGTTGTTACAGTTGGTATCAGAGCTCTGGTTTAGGCAAAACTTAGCATATATAGTAAATTTAATTACAGAATCACGTTTTGTTCGAGCTTAAATTTCTTTCACTTTGATTCGAATTTCCTTAGAATTTTGGAGCTTCCCCTCTGTTTTAAAATTCATACTTGTCCTTCCCTATTCGTGTATTTATGATACTGAAGCATCCCATAGCTTCATTCTTTTGGGTGACTAATCCCATCGGCGGTCCCGCCATCTTCTGTAGGATTGTGAAGGAGTGAAACTCCTTTACAGCAGACATCGATTCACCGGAAACTTCTGTATCCTCGGTTTCGATGCTGATTTTCTTACGAAGCCCGAATTTTCTCTTAGTGGACAACCAGAGTAATTCTCTTCTTATTGAATGTCGAATTCCCGCGGTTATGCAGGTAGTTCTACCTTCCGTTTGATACTCAGCTTGGTAATCTTGACTACACCATGATAATCAGGAAGCATCCCGATATTGGGTAAAGGCGGCGGGAATTTGAATTCAGCATTGATCTTATTCTTGATGTCATGGTTGAGCGGTTAAGGTCATCCGCGATCAATATAAGTCTATCCACCTTTTCTACTTCTAATTTAATTACCTTATATTCCTTTCGTGTTGTCTTCATTGATGGAACTCTCTTCGACCAGGACTCCTCTACAATATGAATCTATATCCTTGTTCTGAAATCCATCTTTGAATCATCGAGTAAGGGAGTGTATTTTTAATTAAAATAAAAATGTTTTATATTGTGTTCTTTTTGTTGTTAATTTTGAATTCTTGGTTTCAATCGATTTGTCTTGCTAACGCTATCGATGGAAATTCCAAAAGACTTGAATAGAACAAACTGACACAATACTGGTTCCAAAATTTGTAAATTTTTTATGATTATATTTTATCTATAAAAGTATAATTTCCTGAAATTAGATAGTTAAAAGAAATTACTTGTTAGAAATGATAATACTAGATTATCATTTGTTGTCTTATCAGCATTTCTAAATCATCAACTATTAGTGTATGCTATAAGGAGTTGAAATTTTAAAACATGGATTACAAATCTAGTTGGCTAAAAAGAAATGAATGAAAATTAAGGGGTTTGAGAATTAAATTTGTGGGACTATTCAAAATTTGGTTTTTTTGGAATATATATTTGAAAATAAAATTAAAAGAATTAAGTCAGTACTCTCTTCTTTTGTCGTTGGAAAATAATTTCGAAGATGACTTCAGCATCACCAACATTCATTTTCGAATCTCGGAGTGGAGAAACTACTTAGTAGCTTCGCTACACTTTTGTTTTGGTGAAAAATGGATTTGATTTAAATTTGTTGTGTATAATTTGATTTATAATATATATATATATATAATTATTTCAAAGTAATTTGAAGAGAAACCGAAAAATTTGAATCTCAAGTTTTATGTTAACAAATGGTTTCAATTATCGAAATAAAGTGCAATTTTTTGAATGATTGAATATCTAAAACGATAATGAACAACTTAAAATAGTTGAATTTGAATAAAAATTATTTGTATAATACTAAATTGCATTCTAATATATATAACTTGCCTAAAATATTCAAAAAGTTAAAATGTTATGGTGAATATAATTAAAAGTTATACAAGAAGAAAACTTAAGTAATAAATTTTTCAAATTAAAATCTGGCTTGATGGAAATGTTATAAATGAAAGGTAAATTTGTATAGTATTTAATTATACTCAAAACCTTAATATAGCTTACCTAGAAATAGTTAAATGTTAATGAGAATAGGTAACTGAATAATATACAATATAAATGCGAGAAATAAGATGTCTAAGATGATATTTTGCTAAGAAAATTTATAAATAATAAATTTAACATTGAGTTGACCATTTAAAAATAGAATTAATTGGTTGAATAATAAATGGTTATAATAAAGGTTTATACACTTAACATGTGTTGTAAAATATGTCAAGTGGAATAAATTAAATGAGGAAAAGGATGTTGCTTAAGAAAATAAATATGAAATTAAGAATAGAGAAATTGAAATTTTAGGTGAAATAAACTTAACTGGGGTCAAATGCATTTAATGAATAAGTTAAATCAAATAAATATTGTTTTGACAGAAATTTTGTAATAAATGTTAATAAATTGAAAACAAATCATTTGATGAAAATATAGTGAACTGAAATCAATCAAAGGTGAATGTGATGACTATTTATTGATTGAATAAAATGGATTTAAATCAAATTAGTGAATATAAACCAATTTCAAAATAAAAAAATTTATAAGGTTTATAACTAATTGTAGTATTTTGTATTTCAATCTATTTTTCTTTTTGGTTATTTCCATTCTCCTACTTCCTTCCTTTTCGGGTACGAAAAGTTTTGAGTGGAGGAGAGTGTAACGATCCATAAATTTTAAAGGTTTTAATAACGTGATTAATTGAAATTTTGCTTGAAAATAAAAAATAAAATTTGAAAATGAAATTAGATATATGGAATGCGTCTATTTTAACATAGCAACTGGTAAATTTCCATTGGAAAATATGAAGGTAAATTCTGTTGTGTAAATTTCAGTTTCAAATTTAATATAAGTTAGTTTAATGAAAATTAAATATTTTAGAAACCTGAATATTTTTACATAATAAAAATGTGAACTATCTTCTGAGTGAGACGTCATATTTCATTTCGCCAATTTTAGACTGCTATTGCTCCATTTACCTTAGTTCTGGCATTTTACTAGCATTTTTCGATACCGAATATCGACTTTTGTTGGGATGATCGTATCGCTGATATCTGTGTACCATTTTGATCGTCTTGTCATGCTGATCTCCGCGGTATGTTCGTTTGTTTGTTTTGGACTCCAGGAGACAGTGAAATCTAAGGAACTATTAGCATAACGGTTCCATAGATTAAGTTTTTGACTTTCCTTTGTCTTTTCGTTTGTCTATCAGAATACTAATAGCCTCTAGCATTTTTCAATTCCTAGAATTCATGCTGCGATTTATCTATTCTTTATGCCCATTTTATACGTTGATCCATTCATTTTTCTTTAATCTCTTCATTTCTTTGCCTGTACACTCTTCAATAATAAAAAAATTGCCTGTAGCTTGCTTCTTACTTAAAGCCATTTTCACTTGAGCTCCTTCTTTCCCCTAGCATTTTTGTTCGAACTTCCATCTCCCCTCACTCCTTTACCCCCTCCCTCTCTTCTCCCTCCTTTTCCCACTGTCCCATCCCATTCTATCAGCCCAGATCTCCAACCGAACACCCAAGCACCACCCTTTTTCCTATAGCCGCCCATCAAAACCCACCAAGTTGATAGTAGCACCCTACCCCTTTGATCTCACCTCTCCATCTACTTTAAACTCCTCCATAGCAACCACTCACTGACCTCGGTCGCTAGCAACACAAGCTTCCCTCTCCAACGAGCATCAAGTCCTCTAAACCCACCTAAAGTTTTTACTTGACCCGTCCCCACCACTACCTCCGCTATCACCTCACACAGTCGCTCCGCATGCTCAAGCCTTCGGCCTCTTCTCTGACAGCTCTGCTCATGTCTTCTTTCCATCGGCAGATAGCCGCTCCCCTCATCCCCTTAGGTATATTATACTATTTATACTATATTGTGAGGAGATAGTATATATACTGATATGTATATTTGCATTTTTTAATATTACTGTGCTTTTGCTGATTATATATATATATATATATATATATATATATATATATATATATATATATATGTTTATAGTACGTACATTATAAATGAAATATATGTTTACAATATAATATATTATAAAGGAAGTCATATAGTTACGTCAGAGTATATATGTGTGTTTATGCAAGTTGTACTTATGTAAGTTTATATATATTGTTTACGAAATTTTAGTAAAGTAAATTCAATATATATATTGTTGTCGAATGCATTCATTCATACCAGGCTTGCTGTATATTATACTAGAAGGAGGAAAAATATATAGTTTTTAAAACATTAGTTTGTTGTTGTATTAATGTTTGTTTATGATATGTTAATTTAATATGTTGGTTATGTAAGTTTATATATGGGTTTTTATAACTCCTGGTTTGAGTAGACATATATATATATATATATATATGAAAATTTATGTGTTAGTTTATACATGTGTTGACTTGAAGTGTATATATACATATAGTTAATAAAGTATGTTAACATTGACTTTTCTGTTATATATTGTGTTTAAAATATAATGTATATAAGCTGTACATGATTCAAATTAAATATATGTTTATGTATTCCGTGTATAGAAGTGTGTGTGTGTGTGTGTGTGTATCTTGTAGTTTTCATGTTACATGTTTTATTGAAATGTGTATATATATATATTATTTTAACTATATGTTTTAAATTTTAATTTTGAAAATTTATATATATGTCACATGCCGTATCGCGCTTTCTACGAGTTTGGTGTGTACCATACCCATGGAGTGCCCACTGATTACCCTCTAGTTTAAGCGGTGGTGGAGGGGGGCGGGGGGTTACGGTACTGTATAGACTATGAGAATATATAAAATGTGTTAAGGGGGATATGGGTAATGCCTTAATGCTATTTTAATACTTTTACTTAACTATAGACATATTATAATAGCATATATTACTACATAGTAGATAGTTCAACGGATCCTTAGTGTGACGACCCGACTTTCTTACCACATAAAATCGCATCATTTTTGAAGAAAGAAAGGGATAGAGAATAGAAAGAAAGAAGAGAAAGAAGAAACAACATTAGAATCTAACAGCGGAACAAATAAATTATATTAATAACATAATATATTACATAGTTTACAACCAATATCAGAGTTACACAGATTTCACAACACATACTAGACAGTTATAAACACCTGTCTAGTTATACAACTCAATACAGTACAACAAACATATGAGAGAAAACTACACAGCGGAAAACTATATATATCTACACGCAGAAGCCTCCTGCTCATTGCTCCTCCATAATTCGTCAAAAGCTAACCTGAATCCCTTGGCTACTCGTAAAAATTTGAGTACCCAAGAGTTTATGAAAAATAAAAATAAACTCTGGGTCAGACATTGGTCTGGTTTGAGTAACAGGTTAAGGTTGCTTAACTTTCAAAATCTTTTGAAAAGAAAGGTATCACGTAAGACTTCCCACACATAAACATGGAAAAGCTTTTAACTTACGCTAACCAAAACATTTGATAGGAAATCCAGTGATATTATAATAGGTCTAGGGTTTTCAAATAAATATGAAATAGCCGAAATTGTTACATTTATTAAATTCCAGCTACATGGGTATACAATCAAAACCGTTGGCACTTATTGGATTTTGGATTCCATACAATGGCAGGGCTACTGGGGTACCTCCCGTCACAGTAGGTGGCCTAGATCACCGTACTGTGGAGCCACCCTAACTCCCCTGCAACACAAGGCCGAAACCATTCCTTACTGAACAGTTCCGAACAAGACAACCCCGACGGTTGGAGCTCACAACCGTCCACACAGCCGAAATAAAAAGGGACCTCTAAGCAGGGGTAAATCTCACTCTCAAGTGGGGGCTACCCACGAAGCCTTGCTGCACCTCCTCTGTTTTAGCCATTCCCGGTTGATGAGGCTTGAGGCTACGATTACCTTTATAGGATATATCACTTAGAATGCTCATCGTCCACCTGACGATATTCTGAAAGCATTCAATCCATACAAGTTCGTTCCGGGTTTGAACGAAACCGAAGGCATTATCTCGTTACACTCATTTTGGAATGACCCTCAGAGTTAACGACGATAACCCTTGCACTCTGAACCACCATCTCGAACCTATAACTACTATTCCGTCAACTCATTACGGAATCACCCACAGAGTTATACTGACGTATAGTTCCTACACCTCGAGTCTTCACTTGCTCCACTTAGATTCACGACCTAATGTTAATTTGGATCGATGTGGTTTTCGGATATCCAAATACGGAAACCCGATCCCCGTCTCATCGAAATCCAAAGTGTCTTTTAAGGCCAAGTCGTTTTAAAGTTTAAAACAATTCAACACGGTATCTATATACACACAGATAGATAGATTATAAATCACAACTGATAATTAACATTATCAAATAACAGGCAATCCACATTATCAATCCAATAGATATTCCATATATCACCATCGCAATAGATAACCTATGTTATCATCACAATACAATCAAGTCATTCATATCACACAATATCATTTATCTCATTACTGAGATCACAAAGCATCCAAGACAATCAATGTCATCCATTCATACATAAGCAATGATTCACTCATACCACAATATAATTAATTTAAAATGAATTAAATTAACTATCTCTATCTCTATCTCTAATTAATTTAAAATGAATTAAATTAATAACTCCATCTTTA
The DNA here is from genome assembly GCA_030765085.1 of Allium cepa. Lineage (NCBI taxonomy): Eukaryota > Viridiplantae > Streptophyta > Magnoliopsida > Asparagales > Amaryllidaceae > Allium > Allium cepa. The sequence goes on from CM060946.1 coordinate 42,353,633, forward strand.
ATTTAAAATGAGTTAAATTAATTACTTCACCAATATATATCTTGCTTACTCAATCATTCAATTGATTACAATCAATTAATCATTCATTATTAATCACCTTAATTTATCATCCTTGATTAATTACCCTTAATTACATTCATGTAATTATCCTTAATTAATTTTAAAAATTAATTATTCTCAACCAAACAGTAATTAACCTTTAATTACTTCAATAAATTAATTGATCATAATTAATTACATTAATTTAATTACCTTTAATTACTTATCATTGATTAATTAATCATAATTAATCATCTTTAGTTACATCGTTAAAAATAATTAATGATCTTTAATTATTCCTTAATTAATTACCCTTAAGTAATTAACTCATAATTATTAATCCTTCTTAATTAACCATATTCGGTAATTAATTAAATTAATTACTTCATTAAAACAAATTAATCATTCCTTAATTGATTTCTTAATTAATCCCTTGATTAATTATAAGTAATGTAATTCAAATTACTTACATTATCAAAACATCTTCCATTAATTACGTCTTGTAATTACTAATTAATTACTTCACCAAGTAATTTCCAATTCCTTAATTACATTAAGTATTTATAATCAAAACATCCAATGTTTAAATTTAATTAAACTTAATTAATCAGTTTAAAAAATCACATTTAACTTAATTAATTACCTTAAGTGATTAATTTCCTACTTACTTCATTAAGTAATTATTCTCAACAATTCACAATTGATTATTATTAAATTAATTAATCTAATTAATTATTAAAAATTAACCACATTAATTAATTATTAAATAATCCTGGTTATTGACCTTCATTAATCATTCTTTAATTATTTCATTAAGTAATTAACTTAGATAATTATAAATTAAATCATTTTTAATTATCCGTTAATTAAAGTCTAATTATTTAATTAATTAACCTTGATTAAAAATTAATTACTTAATTAATAATTCTTTAATCATTAGTCAAAAATCTAATTATTGATCTTAATTACAAATTAATTAACCCTTAATCAATATTTATTTATCCCTAATCAATAAATTAATTAAATTAATTAATTATTCCTAAATTACCTTGTTAATTAAATAAATTTCCAAAACATTAATCTTAATTTAATTTCAAGATAAAACATAACTTAATTATGTTTAAAAACAATTTATTTGAAACAAAGTACTTTTGAACTTACCTTTAAATTTCATTTTAAATACATGATTTAAAATGAATATATTTTAAACTAAATCAAAGTTTAAACAAATTTAAAACCTTTTAGAATTTCAAGACAAACAAGTGTTTGTCTTAGAAGTGAAATTCATAAGAATTTTGAAGTTAAATTCCTTTCAAAATTTCAATAACTTAAATTTACATTTAGCTTAAATCTTCAAATTTAAATCTTCTTCTAATTTCAAAAACTGAGATTCATTTTTAAACTTCCAGAATTTAAATTAAATTTCAAATCCTCCTCATACTTTTAAAAACTTCATTTTCTAAATGTCCAAACTACTTTACCATAATAAAGTAGTAACTTAAGTTCTAATTAAAAACTTTATTTTTATTTAAAAACTGAGATTTTTAAATTTAACTTTAATTCAAAATTTTAAACTTTGACTTTAAACTTAAATTTAAACTTGAATTTAAACTTTCCTTATTATTAATACTTCAGATTTTAAAAGTTTCAAAACAGAAACTACAGGTTTTTGTAAAAACTTGAAAACACAGAGCAAACCCGAAAATTATGCTAAACACTTCGAGTCTCCTACCTAACTTCTTCGAGTCCTTCTCCCTATAACTTCGAGCAAACCCAACATCTTCCCTTGTAAACAACTAGACCCAAACACTTCACCAATAACTCATCGCCGTGCATATGCACGGCGACTCCGGCCATCATTGGTCGCTGCCGATGATCTCAACCACCCAGAGGATAACACCGCAACCCTCCAATATCATTAATTCGAACCACCATCCTCTAAATCAAAATCGAACACCCACTTACAAATCTGGAAACAGAGAAACAGGTTTCCCCTTTAAACCTGTCAATGGCAGGTCCTCATCTCACTGACCACCTGACGATCAACCCCTCCGGCTCAACTTCATCCATGACCAAGCCACAAATTCCCAAAGTCTTACTACACTCGATCAACTATTCTAACCATAATGATCGATTCAAATGTCATAGTAAAATTTAGGGTTTAAAATAAAAACTCAAAACTACAACTACCCCGATGGTTTTCAACCCCAACAAATATTTTTCCCATCAACTCCTAACTCTCCTTCATCATCATGAAGAAACCCAAGTCCTCAAAATACAAAGATCACCAGAGAAATCAATTAGTTCATATTCAGTTCATCTTTTGACTGCTCTTTCAACTTAGTTCTAAAAGTCTTAATTCTAGTTTTAAAAATCATATTTTTGATTATGTATTTCATTTATGATACTGAATGTCTAAATCACAATGTTTGAGTTTTACTTAATTTGACATGCACAGAGAGTTTTTGATTTACATAGACAACAGACTATTATTTTTAACTTCTTAAAATTTTAAAACTTAACCTATGTTAAAACAAACAATATTTGTTTGTGAATTAGATCCTGTCATAACTTGATCAAAGGTAAGAAAAACATTTTGAACCTGGTAACAAGACAGAACAGAATACAATATGCATTCAAATAATATCTACTTCACACATATACTTATAATAACATTCAATGCTTGTTCATTTCAACATATAAGCATGCAACCAATTTTTAGATTTTAAATTTTAAAAAGTTACTCGCCACACAAGAAGAAGCAGAGAACAGATTTTGAAACAACTCTAAAAGCTATGAAAATCTTTGAAGACTGGAACTTGCAAATTGAAAACACTTTGATGCTGAGATTGATTTAGCTTGAAAGCAGAGCCAAATACCATATTGTAGAAATAAGAATGCAGATTTGAAATTTTGTAGGTGCATGTAGAAATCATTTTCCTAGATTTTTTTAAAAAAAAAAATGATGCAGGCCTATTTGATAATGAGGGGTTTGATTTTGTATTTGCAGAGTGATTTGTTTTGAACATTATTTGTTTACAGATTGCAGAAAAATGGTGCAGAAGGTTTTGATATGAGGAAATTCTGAAATTGGCAAGTGAACATGATTTTCCAGATCTAAGAAAATGCAGATTTTCTTTGTTTTTGAAGGTGATTACTGACTTTAGAAAATGAGGGGTTTTGATTTGTATGAAGATGTTTAAATCCGGTTTTTCATGTTCAGATTTTCATGAGACAGGTTTATGTTTCTTTGATTAGGAAAAATGAAGAAAAAGAGATAGGAATTGAAGATGTGTTCTTATATAGGCTATTTTCAGATTTTACTAAATAAAATAAAAATAAATGTAAAAGAGGCCACTTGTAAATAATTCTAACATTTGTCACATTAGGATGTTCATCTTTTAACATTTGTTAAATGAGGTTTTAAGGAATCAACACATGTCTTTTTAAAAGTATTTTATATTTTAATTTATATGTTAATATGTATGTTAAGCCAAATTAATTTGTTAATTAGTATTTATATGTATATAAATTTATAAAAAGGGATAAAAACAAATCATGTTTATAAATATAACTTATACATATAAAAATTAAAACAATTAAGATTTATACTTGGAATTTTAAATTCAAATCAAATCCAAAATCAAATATTTTATAATCAAGTAATGATTATAAATTTAATTTGAAATAACAATTGCAAATTTTATTCAAAATCTATTTATAAAGATAATACACAATTGATATTGTTTTTATAAATATCTCATTATTAAATTAAAATCATTTTAAAAGAAATTATATTTTAATAAATTATCTATTTTATTAAGACATAAAACTTTTTGTCCAATTTATTCTAAATTTAAAACTCAAGCCAAATCATTTTAAACATTTAATATTTTTATTATCAAATTTTAAAAATCATATATTTATTTATGAAATAGTTTTTGAAAACTTAATACTTAATTAAAATCAAAATTTCTAAATTATTAATGTGTATATATTAGAATTTTAAATTATGATTAATATATTAAGTTTAAACCAAAATCATTTATTCAATAACTTTGGAAAGCTTAAATATTAAATAAAACAAAATTTTAAATTACTACAAATATTAAAACTAGAAAATATGCTTTACTTATTAAAATTTAAAACAAAGCTAATCCAATTACAATATAACCATATGTTTACATTATGAATAGAAACCAATTTATTATTTTTAAAAGATAGAATAACCAATTAAATAATTATTGAAGAAGATTATTAAATCAAATTGAATTATATTAACAAGATTATCAATATCAATTTAATTTTTATTACAGATTATTAAATTGATATTGTTAAAAATTCCGGGATATTACAATCCTTCCCCCTTAAAATTATTTCATCCCCGAAATTTAAAACAAAGGTAATTTAATAATCTCATTAAAGATTTAATTTTAAAACACAAGCATATATCAAACATATGCTAACAACCATAGCAGCCAATTCAACCAATCAAACAAATCTAATTATCCAAACAAAATTCAGGATAAAATTTCTTCGAGTTTCCCCAGGTATATATATATATACCGGGATACTCGCTCTAGAGAATCCAAACAATCAATATATGAAGCTATGAAAGCTCATATTCAACTATATCCATACACAAGACAAGATATCAGACTATAGACGGGTCTGACTCAACAACCAAAATTCCAGAACTGCTGGTTCCACAATCAGAGATAGATCATACACGTATTCCCTCAGAGATACGTGAAACTCATCAAATTTCAGTTATTCAAACTGGCAAATTCAATCCTTTAGATCAATCACTTAACTTTCAAGATCACAGAAAAGATCCAAAACTCTTCAGAGCTAGCTTCCCAACCTTACTCAATCTTATAGCTCCTTTACGATCGGAGAAAACTTATCCAAAATCTAATCTCCGTCTATGGAATCCAAATTCCTCCGTCTATTATCCACAAAAATCTTTGGACGATCCTGGGCTGCCCACAACCTTACTGATCAGCTCAACCTTTGTTAATGCCTCTAGAAACAAACTAGACCAATCATCTCAACAAAATGATCTCCTCAAGATCAACTAGAATCAAGAAACACAAACTCTACTCCTCAAATAACAGTAGACAACAACTTCACCTTATCCGGAAAGTAAAACAGATGCACCCCCAAACTGCTTCCGCTGCACAACTCTGATCAGAAGCAGAAGAGAATGCTTGAAGAAGAACATGAGCACAACCCAACAACACATTCAAAAGTTCCACCAAAACCTGAGCTACTACACCAACTCAAACTCTTGGAACCATCCTTCTATTAAGCAGAACCACCGGTAGTACTCCTGAAATCATAGTTGATAAGAAAACTCAATCTCCAGATGCGAACAAAACTCTGGCTTCTCTGAAGACTTCCAGAAAAATTCAAATAACCCTAAAGAAACTCAAACAATCGCAAGTCACTTTTGCGATCACCTAGCCCAAATCCAAGGAAAACTGTTCTCCCTTACTAAACAAAACAGCTTAAAATTAATTAGCCAGCCCATCGAAGAAACGGTCCACTTGAGTGCTTCTGAACTCTGCTTCAGAAAATCTTCTAAGCCAGAAGATCTCTTGCCAACACCGAGAACATTCCAAGCTGCACTGTTGCCACAGATGCCAAAGAATTCCAAAACAAGCTCTTCGAGAAACTCAAATCTCAATGCAAACGGAAACTTCGGCTGAACACAGCCACAACACCGAAGCAGACTCATTCCTTAAACTTGTCCCAAAGAAAACATCTTCGGAAACATCCATAGTCACTGCATCTCCTCACGCAGCTACTACTTCCAGAGGTATCAAAATACCATCACTCGCTTCTACCAACTAACAGATCCAAACTCTACTCATCCAACTTCAAAAATAAACTCCGAACCTTAACAGGTTTCCTTCAGAGTTCAATGAAGTTTTTCATCACTACAGAGCTCACTCGAGACGGTATTAGGTCTACAGTCTCGACAAATGCACTTCCAACCTCAAACATTCAAACTCCAACCAATGGTAGTCGTGTTACACACAATACTACCCAATCTACCTTTATAACTTATATTGGAAAACGTGAACGGGTAACCCAACAGACAGGTAGAAATAAATAAATAAATAAATAAATAAATATTTAAAATTACGGATACGCTCTCTCAAGAAAGACACCCTACAGAGCCTAGGTATTCACTCAACCTAACGCTCTGATACCAAGTGTGACGACCCGACTTTCTTACCACAGAAAATTGCATCATTTTTGAAGAAAGAAAGGGATAGAGAATAGAAAGAAAGAAGAGAAAGAAGAAACAACATCAGAATCTAACAGCGGAACAAATAAATTATATTAATAACATAATATATTACATAGTTTACAACCAATATCAGAGTTACACAGATTTCACAACACATACTAGACAGTTATAAACACCTGTCTAGTTATACAACTCAATACAGTACAACAAACATCTCAGAGAAAACTACACAGCGAAAAACTATATATATCTACACGCAGAAGCCTCCTGCTCCATTGCTCCTCCACAATTCGTCAAAAGCTAACCTAAATTCCTTGGCTACTCGTAAAAATTTGAGTACCCAAGAGTTTATGAAAAACAAAAATAAACTCCGGGTCAGACATGGGTCTGGTGTGAGTAACAGGTTAAGGTTGCTTAACTTTCAAAATCTTTTGAAAAGAGAGGTATCACGTAAGACTTCCCACACATAAACATGGAAAAGTTTTTACCTTACGCTAACCAAAACATTTGACAGGAAATCCAGTGATATTATAATAGGTCTAGGGTTTTCAAATAAATATGAAATAGCCGAAATTGTTACATTTATTAAATTCCAGCTACATAGGTATACAATCAAAACCGTTGGCACTTATTGGATTTTGGATTCCATACAATGGCAGGGCTACTGGGGTACCGCCCGTCACAGTACGTGGCCTAGATCACTGTACCGAGGAGCCACCCTAACTCCCCTGCAACACAAGGCTGGAACCATTCCTTACTGAACAATTCCGAACAAAACAACCCCGACGGTTGGAGCTCACAACCGTCCACACAGCCGAAATAAAAAGGGACCTCTAGACAGGGATAAATCTCACTCTTAAGTGGGGGCTACCCACGAAGCCTTGCTGCACCTCCCCTGTTTTAGCCATTCCCGGTTGATGAGGCTTGAGGCTACGATTACCTTTATAGGATATATCACTTAGAATGCTCATCGTCCACCTGACGATGTTCTGAAAGCATTCAATCCATACAAGTTCGTTCCGGATTCGAACGAAACCGAAGGCATTATCTCGTTACACTCATTTTGGAATCACCCTCAGAGTTAAGGACGATAACCCTTGCACTCAGAGCCGCCATCTCGAACCTATAAGTACTATTTCGTCAACTCATTATGGAATCACCCACAGAGTTATACTGACGTATAGTTCCTACACCTCGAGTCTTCACTTGATCCATTTAGATTCACGACCTAATGTTAATTTGGATCGATGTGGTTTTCGGATATCCAAATACGGAAACCCGATCCCGGTCTCATCGAAATCCAAAGCGTGTCTTTTAAGGCCAAGTTGTTTTAAATTTTAAAACAATTCAATACAGTATCTATATACACATAGATATATAGATTATAAATCACAATTGATAATTAACATTATCAAATAACAGGTAATCCACATTATCAATCCAATAGATATTCCATATATCATCATCACAATAGATAACCTATGTTATCATCATAATACAATCAAGTCATTCATATCACACAATATCATTTATCTCATTACTGAGATCTCAAAGCATCCAAGACAATCAATGTCATCCATTCATACATAGGCAAAGATTCACTCATACCACAATATAATTAATTTAAAATGAATTAAATTAACTATCTCTATCTATAATTAATTTAAAATGAATTAAATTAATTACTCCATCTTTAATTTAAAATGAGTTAAATTAATTACTTCACCAATATATATCTTGCTTACTCAATCATTCAATTGATTACAATCAATTAATCATTCATTATTAATCACCTTAATTTATCATCCTTGATTAATTACCCTTAATTACATTCATGTAATTATCCTTAATTAATTTCACAAATTAATTATTCTCAACCAAACAGTAATTAACCTTTAATTACATCAATAAATTAATTAATCATAATTAATTACATTAATTACTTATCATTGATTAATTAATCATCTTTAATTACATCATTAAAAATAATTAATGATCTTTAATTATTCCTTAATTAATTTCCCTTAAGTAATTAACTCATAATTATTAAACCTTCTTAATTAACCATATTCAGTAATTAATTAAATTAATTACTTCATTAAAACAAATTAATCATTCCTTAATTGATTTCTTAATTAATCCCTTGATTAATTATAAGTAATTTAATTCAAATTACTTACATTATCAAAACATCTTCCATTAATTACATCTTGTAATTACTAATTAATTACTTCACTAAGTAATTTCCAATTCCTTAATTACTTTAAGTAATTATCATCAAAACATCCAATGTTTAAATTTAATTAAACTTAATTAATCAGTTTAAACAATCACATTTAACTTAATTAATTACCTTAAGTTATTAATTTCCTAGTTACTTCATTAAGTAATTATTCTCAACAATTCACAATTGATTATTATTAAATTAATTAATCTAATTAATTATTAAAAATTAACCACATTAATTAATTATTAAATAATCCCGGTTTATGACCTTCGTTAACCATTCTTTAATTATTTCATTAAGTAATTAACTTAGATAATTATAAATTAAATCATTTTTAATTATCCATTAATTAAAGTCTAAACATTTAATTAATTAACCTTGATTAAGTATTAATTACTTAATTAATAATTCTTTAATCATTAGTCAAAAATCTAATTATTGATCTTAATTACAAATTAATTAACCCTTAATCAATATTTATTTATCCCTAATCAATAAATTAATTAATTATTCCTAAATTACCTTGTTAATTAAATAAATTTCCAAAACATTAATCTTAATTTAGTTTCAAGATAAAACATAATTTAATTATGTTTAAAAACAATTTATTTGAAACAAAGTACTTTTGAACTTACCTTTAAATTTCATTTTAAATACATGATTTAAAATGAATATATTTTAAACTAAATCAAAGTTTAAACAAATTTAAAACCTTTTTAGAATTTCAAGACAAACAAGTGTTTGTCTTAGAAGTGAAATTCATAAGAATTTTGAAGTTAACTTCATTTCAAAATTTCAATAACTTAAATTTACATTTAGCTTAAATCTTCAAATTTAAATCTTCTTCTAATTTCAAAAACTGAGATTCATTTTTAAACTTCCAGATTTTAAATTAAATTTCAAATCCTCCTCATACTTTTAAAAACTTCATATTCTAAATGTCCAAACTACTTTACCATAATAAAGTAGTAACTTAAGTTCTAATTTAAAACTTTATTTTTGTTTAAAAACTGATATTTTTAAATTTAACTTTAATTCAAAATTTTAAACTTTGACTTTAAACTTGAATTTAAACTTGAATTTAAACTTTCCTTATCATTAAAACTTCAGATTTTAAAAGTTTCAAAACAGAAACTACAGGTTTCTGTAAAAACTTGAAAACACAGAGCAAACCCGAGACTTATGCTAAACACTTCGAGTCTCCTACCTAACATCTTCGAGTCCTTCTCCCTATAACTTCGAGCAAACCCAACATCTTCCCTTGTAAACAACTAGACCCAAACACTTCACCAATAACTCATCGCCGTGCATATGCACGGCGACTCCGGCCATCATTGGTCGCTGCCGATGATCTCAACCACCCAGAGGATAACACCGCAACCCTCCAATATCATTAATTCGAACCACCATCCTCTAAATCAAAATCGAACACCCACTTACAAACCTGGAAACAGAGAAACAGGTTTCCCCTTCATCCACGACCAAGCCACCGATTCCCAAAGTCTTACTACACTCGATCAACTATTCTAACCATAATGATCGATTCAAATGTCACAGTAAAATTTAGGGTTTAAAATAAAAACTCAAAACTACAACTACCCCGATGGTTTTCAACCCCAACAAATATTTTTCCCATCAACTCCTAACTCTCCTTCATCATCATGAAGAAACCCAAGTCCTCAAAATACACAGATCACCAGAGAAATCAAATAGTTCATATTCAGTTCATCTTTTGACTGCTCTTTCAACTTAGTTCTAAAAGTCTTAATTCTAGTTTTAAAAATCATATTTTTGATTATGTATTTCATTTATGATACTGAATGTGTAAATCACAATGTTTGAGTTTTACTTAATTTAACATGCACAGAGAGTTTTTGATTTATAGAGACAACAGACTATTATTTTTAACTTCTTAAATTTTTAAAACTTAACCTATGTTAAAACAAACAATATTTGTCTGTGAATTAGATCCTGTCATAACTTGATCAAAGGTAAGAAAAACATTTTGAACCTGGTAACAAGACAGAACAGAATACAATATTCATTCAAATAATATCTACTTCACACATATACTTATAATCACATTCAATGTTTGTTCATTTCAACATATAAGCATGCAACCAATTTTTAGATTTTAAATTTTAAAAAGTTACTCACCACACAAGAAGAAGCAGAGAACAAATTTTGAAACAACTCTAAAAGTTGTGAAAATCTTTGAGGACTGGAACTTGCAAATTGAAAACACTTTGATGCTGAGATTGATTTAGCTTGAAATCAGAGCCAAATACCATATTGTAGAAATAAGAATGCAGATTTGAAATTTTGCAGGTGCATGCAGAAATCATTTTCCTAGATTTTTTTTAAAAAAAAAATGATGCAGGCCCTTTTGATAATGAGGGGTTTGATTTTGTATTTGCAGAGTGATTTTTTTTGAACATGATTTGTTTACAGATTGCAGAAAAATGGTGCAGAAGGTTTTGATATGAGGAGATTCTGAAATTGGCAAGTGAACATGATTTTCCAGATCTAAGAAAATGCAGATTTTCTTTGTTTTTGAAGGTGATTACTGACTTTAGAAAATGAGGGGTTTTGATTTGTATGAAGATGTTTAAATCCGGTTTTTCATGTTCAGATTTTCATGAGACAGGTTTATGTTTCTTTGATTAGGAAAAATGAAGAAAAAGAGATAGGAATTGAAGATGTGTTCTTATATAGGCTATTTTCAGATTTTACTAAATAAAATAAAAATAAATGTAAAAGAGGCCACTTGTAAATAATTCTAACATTTGTCACATTAGGATGTTCATCTTTTAACATTTGTTAAATGAGGTTTTAAGGAATCAACACATGTCTTTTTAAAAGTATTTTATATTTTAATTTATATGTTAATATGTATGTTAAGCCAAATTAATTTGTTAATTAGTATTTTTTTTTTTGAAAATGGGTTCAAACTTTTCTATTAAATCAATAGTATCGATGTTTACAATTGCCATATGTCATATTCTCCATATCACAAAAACAGGCCAGCAAAAACTAATACAAACATACCCGAAGCCTGCATATTTTGGCCCAATTATTCGAAGCTTCGAGATTACCCTACAAACTAAAAGGGCAATACGATACATTCCAGTTACTTCATTAAATTATCTTTGTTACTTTCATGGCGGCGAAAAGAGAATTGAGAAATTCTTCTCAGTTTACTCTTCGATATCAACTATTCTCATCTTTTTAGCTACTGTATCCACGGCCAAGCAATATACAGAGGTAGCTGATGTCCATTGACAGCAAGACTGTGAGATACACTCCCTTACAAGTCGAAAAAGCATAGATCTAAGTTGCTCAGAGTAGAAATGGGAGATCGCTTCAAAATAAAGAAGAGACCCTTAGCATCGGGGGAGCATCAGCAACTTCTTTCAGATCTGTACAAATTCCAGTGCTTAAAAGGCCTTCACTGGAACTAGCAGTTGACTAGCATAGAAATGCGAATGACTTTCCACCAAATTGAGCAGGATACGTCTTTGAAACTCTTAAAGTTGTGTTTACTTTCGTAACTCAAGAATCTAACCATTTTCTTTACTTTTGTACATCCAGAACAGATTCTTTTCCTTCTTCCAGAACTGAAAGACGAGAACTGAACAAAAGGTGGTCACAGCGATTCCTGCTTCAGTAACCTGTGCTTCGGAGATTCCTTTTAGCTGAACACTTACAGACTAGTTTAATATATCTTATTGATTGTAAATTAATATGTAATTAAATGAGAGGGATTGAGGTCAATGTAAATTAAAACAGGTGCAGAAAGAACCTCAGACCAAGAGCAAAGAATCAGAAGCAGGAGGTCAGCACATATGATAATGAAGATGCCCCAATTCAGCGTTGGGAGGTATATCCCCATTTCCTAGCAATTGTGTCTTTCGAATCTGTGATGTTATTGTAGAATTTGGATTTCACCATTCTGATGTTCATAGTCTGAAATATTTTAGTACAGATCAGTGTTTGATCGGTGAATCTGTTCTGTAATATTCTTTCGTTTCTTTCCCTCCAAATATGCCACACGCAAACTGATATCGAAAGATGAAGTAAATCTGAAGTTAGATTCTTAGCTCTAGTTGAAGAGACTATTTTCTGTAAATCGTCCTTCAAATAAAATGAGAGCTTTCTTTTCGGATGGGTGAAAAAAAATTTACGACTCCACAACCAAATTTTCTCTGAAAAGTCACATTGAAAAAATAGATGATCTATGGTTTCAATGTGTTTATTACATAAAATGCAAATAGGGTCCGCAATTATCTATTTCTGCACCATCCTTTCTTTGGTAAGTAAAAAGTCATTTATGGCTTTAAAAAGGAAAATTGCCATTTTGGGTACATGAATTTTATTCCATACTACTGTCGACCAGTTTTTAGTTTCGAAGCTGGTTCTAATCGAATTCCAGACTTTCTTGAATTGGTATAACTCGTTCCTAGTACATTTCCAAAACCAGTAGTCCCTCTCCCTGTCCTTATGAATCGCTACTCCTTCAATCTCTGCATGTATCTGATATAGAAAACTGAACTCACCCCACTTCCACTCACCATTCTTAATAATCTTACTAAGAAACAGATTTTCTGTACCAGTTCTAATTGCAGTGTCTCTGCCGATACGCTCCATTATAGAACTACCATTTAACCATGGGTCATACCAAAGGGACGTGGTTTTACCGTCTATAATGTTGAGGGAAAGACATTTTCGAGCCTCCTGTCTATTTTTCAAAATGAATTTCCACACTCCCGAATCATCCAATCTTTCAGAAATTTCCCAAAAACTTTTGTTGCCAATATACTTACACTTCATGTACTTGGCCCAGATGCCTTCTTCGTTTATAATTTTCCATATCATCTTTACATATAACGCTCGATTCAACTCTTCGAGGTTCCTCAATCCCATTCCTCCCTCCTCTTTTTCTCTACAGAGAATTTCCCAAGGGATCTTACTATTACGACTACTCCATAGAAAATTAAGAATCAGATGTTTTATTTTTTGAACCGTAGAGACTGGAAGGCGGAAACATTGCATCCAAAATTGAATTATAGGGTAGATAGTAGATTTAATAAGCTCGAGTCTTCCAGCTAAGCTGAGCATTCTGTTTTCCCATCCTCTTACTCTTATTTTAATCTTCTCAATCAAAGAAACACGGTCTTTATCCCTCAAATTAGTACTTGACAGAGGAATGCCCAAATATCGTACTGGTAGTTCTGATTGCTGAACATTGAGGATGATACTGATATCGTTGCAAAGCTCTACCCTTTACCAAAGAAAACATTAGATTTTTCACAACTTAATTCCAAACCAGTGATTCTCTTCATGTTATTAAAGACTTCCCTTATAGCAGTTGTTGTCTGCGTAGTTGCTTTAGCAAAGACAATAATATCGTCAGCATAGATAAGGTGCGTCAATTTGTTATTAAATTCTGAGATTGGAGAAATTGGCCCCTCCCTGACTTTTTCGTCCATTAAAAGTGTAAAGTATTCCATAACCAAAGTGAAAAGAATCGGGGAAAGGGGGTCTCCTTGCCTAAGACCGTTTGAACTCTTAAAATAACCATGCGATTCCCCATTTGAAATAATTGAGAACACGGGTGTTGATATGATGTTTTCTATGACTCTCACCCATTTCCTCGGGAAACCCATGCTATTTAACATGTGTGTTACGAAAGATCGGTTGACCGAATCGTAAGCTTTCTTTAAATCAACTTTAATATACATGTAATTTTTATTCTTTCTCCCAAGTCCCCTAGTAATTTCGTGTGCAAGTAATATGCCATCCCCAATCGTTCTGCCTTCGATAAATGCCGTCTGGTTTTGTGACACCAATTTATCCATGAAAGGAGCAAGTCCGTTGCATAAATTTTTTGTGAAAACCTTATACAGGGTATTGCAACAGGCAATGGGTCTAAAGTCTTGGATACTATTGGAATGGACTTTTTTAGGGATCAGGTGCAGGAAAGTATGGTTCCATTCTTTTATGATTAAACTCTTCTGGAAGACATCATTCAAGGCTTCACATATAAGATTTTTCGATACTTCCCAATGAATTTTAAAAAACTTGGAATTAAAACCATCAGGTCCCGATGATGTTGTATCCTTTATTTCCCATAGTGCCGATCTGATTTCTTCCATAGAAATTCTGTCGTTCAAAAAATTTGCACCATATTCTGTAATGATTGTTTTACAAATGACTTCTGGAAACTGGTCTCCTACAGGACGATTGAAAGCTCGTTTATAAAATTCAATGGCCGACTCCACGAACTTGTCTTCCGGGATTATCTTTCCATCTACTTCTATTCTGGTCAAACACTTGCTACTTCTTCTGCTAGACATTCTTGCATAGAAAAAGGAGGAGGCTTCATCCCCCATCATCAGCCAGTCACATTTGGCCTTTTGCTGTGTATCCATAAATTCTTTTTTAAGTGCCAATTCTAAATTGGTTTTTGCTTTTTGGAACTCCGTTGCTAAACAAGGATCATTTGATTTTTCCAAAAGTTTTTGAAGTCTAGAACCGATCTCTCTCTGTTCTTTTACTTCCGATTTAGTGTTCCGAAGTTTGGCACTCCAGAGCTTAAGTTCTCTCTTGATGTTCTTAAGGATATAAATGATTTGGTATAAAGGACGGTCTTCTTGATTAGATTTCCAAAATTTCTCGATCAGGGGAAAATATTGATCGCACATTGTCCAGAAATTCATATACTTAAAAGGTCTATTCTTATCCCTACGATTATTGTAAAGAGAGACTACAATAGCATTATGATCACTCACCGAAGGGGGAATGTATTCAGCCGAAAAGTCTGAAAAGGAATTGATCCATTCTATATTGGCGAAAACCCTGTCAATCCTTGAGAATATGTTACGACTAGGGCCAGACCACCAAGAAAATTCATACCCTTTGATATTGATCTCATTAAGGCCTGTGTATCTAGACATGTCTTCAAGTTCAAACAAGTTCCCAAACGCTACTGGGTTACCTCCCTTTTTATCTGTGGGGCTGCGAATGCAGTTGAAATCCCCGAGAACAAGCCAGGGTCTAAATATACTGATAGCGTCCTCCTGTAAGTTAGTCCAAAGTCTTTTCCTTAGCTTTGCATGATTCTGTGCATAAACAAAGGATATATTGCATTTGAAGCTCGAGATGTTGATCAATTCTAACGTAATATGTTGTTTGCTCATACTAACATAATTATAATCCCAAGAATTTCCATCAATGAACACTAGAATTCTACACTTATAATAACATGATACGTTGCTTATTATTTTCCATCCATAATCCACATTCTTTTCAAGCTTTTTAATGTCCGAGAAAGACAATTTATTTTCTAAGACGCAAAAACAGCTGATTTTGAACTTATCTATAAGATGTTTCACTTCTTTCATTCTGTTAGGGTTATGAAACCCTCTGACATTCCAACAAGCGATCGACATTAAGTACCTCTGTTACTACGAGTCCTCTGCAGCTTGCTGCTAGTGGACTCCCCTTTGCCCTCATCAGGGATGCCTAACATCTGAACCCACTTTGGGTTCTTACGAACTAGCTTTTCTTTCTGACCGCTTTCTATCTCTTTATTCTGGACCTTTGGAGTTGTGTGCTCCTCCTGCACTGGATCTGCATTATCATATGTGATCTGATCCTCTACCACTTCTGATATTCCTTCAACTTGTCCCAGGTTCTCCTGTACCTGTATATCAATACAAGGCTCAGTACCTCTCTTAAAATTAACATTGTTAACTGTACAATCTTCAATACATATTTCATTAGAAAGTAAAGACTCAGTAATTAAAGGAACGTCCGATGGTGTAGAGGGACGTTTTAGAACAGTGACGTGGGTTGAAGGAGATTTCTGAGTTGGTAGACTCTGGTCCCTGGAAGACGAGACCATTGATTCCTCAAGATTGATGGTCTCAGAATTTTCCTGATTAGTGAGGTTATCGTTCACGGCCACTTGAGACTCTGGTCCCTGGAAGACGAGGATATGAGTACCCCTGTTTGCCAACTCCAGCGAGTTATCTGTTGTCTTGTTCCCCTCTTGAGACTTTTCAACAATGGAGTGATATCGTTTACTTCTAGATCTTTTTGTTGTTCCTGGGGTTGAACTTTTGCTCTTGTATCATCCTCCACACCAAGCCAGTTTTCACCATCAGTTAATTGGCTGTCCTTCGAAAGATCTGTATTTGGGACTTCAGGGTGTCCATCAATCTCTAGCCTGCTCAATTCCTTATTGTTGTCTTTTCCATTTTCCTCTCCTGTTACTTCCGATCCTCCAATCTGAATATGTTCCTCTCTGTTTTCTTTCTCCAGGTCTACTGATATAGTTTGTTTTGGAACCCAAGGCTTAGTCATTGGGCAATCTCCTGCTGCGTGTCCAAAACACAGGCACTTGTCACAAATGGGAGGAGGGTTCTCATATTCTACCTCCTGAAAAAAACTCCTCCCTTCTTCATCCGTGCCTTCTATGATATTTGGCATTCCATAATTAACGTTAACTTCAATCAATACTCTGGCGTATGCCAACCTAGTTTTCTTTTTCGTGGCCTCGTCCATTTTAATCGGGACTCCAATTGTTCTTGTTAGGGCACTGATGGCCTTATTGCCCCATAATTTAAAACTCAATCCTGGGAGCCTAACCCACATAGGAAAAGATGTAAGAAAATCTCTATCTGTCTTCATTTCCGGTGATAGTCGCTTCATTATAATCAGGTTTCGGTCCATGAACCAAGGACCTGATTTCAAGATCTTACTGCAATCCTCCTCCAGCCCAAACCTTACCACAAAAAAACCATTATTCCTTGGGTTAATTAGTATTTATATGTATATAAATTTATAAAAAGAGATAAAAACAAATCATGTTTATAAATATAACTTATACATATAAAAATTAAAACAATTAAGATTTATACTTGGAATTTTAAATTCAAATCAAATCCAAAATCAAATATTTTATAATCAAGTTATGATTATAAATTTAATTTGAAATTACAATTGCAAATTTTATTCAAAATCTATTTATAAAGATAATACACAATTGATATTGTTTTTATAAATATCTTATTATTAAATTAAAATCATTTTAAAAGAAATTATATTTTAATAAATTATCTATTTTATTAAGCCATAAAACTTTTTGTTTAATTTATTCTAAATTTAAAACTCAAGCCAAATCATTTTAAACATTTAATATTTTTATTATCAAATTTTAAAAATCATATATTATTTATGAAATAGTTTTTGAAAACTTAATACTTTATTAAAATCAAAATTTCCAAATTATTAATGTGTATATTATAATTTTAAATTATGATTCATTTATTAAGTTTAAACCAAAATCATTTATTCTATAAATTTGGAAAGCTTAAATATT
Organism: Allium cepa; assembly: GCA_030765085.1. NCBI lineage: Eukaryota > Viridiplantae > Streptophyta > Magnoliopsida > Asparagales > Amaryllidaceae > Allium > Allium cepa. The sequence goes on from CM060946.1 coordinate 42,371,543, forward strand.
AAATAAAACAAAATTTTAAATTACTACAAATATTAAAACTAGAAAATGCGCTTTACTTATTAAAATTTAAAACAAAGCTAATCCATTTACAATATAAACCATATGTTTACATTATGAATAGAAACCAATTTATTATTTTTAAAAGATAGAATAACCAATTAAATAATTATTGAAGAAGATTATTAAATCAAATTGAATTATTATTAACAAAATTATCAATATCAATTTAATTTTTATTACAGATTATTAAATTGATATTGTTAAAAATTCTGGGATATTACACTTAGAAGATGGAAATCCCAACTATCTTTAAGTTACTTGATTTCAGTTGACATTTCACTTAAGTTGAATTTATTAATATAAGACTGTTAATCCTGACTCGAGTGTTTTGTGTTTTGCTTTACCCTCGGGTCTGATTGAGTGTCATAGCATTAGAGATTCACCTTTGGAGCTTCAAAGATTTCCTTGAAGATCCATCTCTATCTATTTAGCTTTTAGCTATCCAGTTGTGTTGATCAGACTTGTCATCTGTTTGGGCTCGAGACTACATTGCATTGGAGATATTCTGTTGTATTTTATTTCAAAATCTATTTTTTATAGTAGCTTAATGAATTACTATTTATCTTTTCCGATGCTTGTTATCGTAATACTCTCTATATGTGATTCTATGATTGATTTCTTTACTGTATATAATGAGTTTGCCAAATATAAATTAACAATCTGATATTTTGAGCAATTCAATATGACGTGTGCGAATGCGAACGGTGCGAAATATCGTGTTGTTTCAACTTTTCTACTATAATTAAATAGAATATATTATTTGGGACATTTATTTAGCAGAATAAAACATTGTTCTGCTATAATCAAATTGAATAGATTATTTTAGACATCGGTTTAGCAGAAAAAATCCATGTTCTGCTATTATATTAATTTAGTTACTCATATGCTAGTTAATAATATGTGTACTAATTAATATTGGACAAGTGATTGATAAATTAGTGGTTGCTATTATCTACATATATGCTTTATTACGTAAATACCAGTTATGTGACTTGAAAGGTCAAATTGAATAAAACAGTAATTTAATTTAGTACCATTGTGGTTGCTAAGCCTGCTTCCAAAGTTGTAAAATTATGGATATAAACTAACTGTAATTGTATAACAGTTTGAGGTTAAGTGTTCATATATGATGTTAGTAAGTTATTTAATTTTATTAATAAAGATGTTTATAGATACTCATTATATTATTAATGTTGTTTAAAGTTAATTATATTATTAATGTTGTTTTAAGTTAATTAATTAATTTAATTATGGTTTAAGTTAATAAATTGATTTAATAAGATAATTAATTATTTTATTAATGTTGTTTTAAAGTTAATTAATTGCTTATTATGATTTTTAAAGGTAGTTAATTAATTTAAATAACGTGTTTATAAATAATAAATTGTTTTAACGAAAATGGATTATATTAAATAAATGGGATTGATTTAAAGGAGATTTACTAATGATATTTTTTAAACGAGATTTATAAATGTTAATTTGTAAAAAAGTTTTATAAGTGATATTTTGCAAAAGACTTATAAATAGTATTTAGTAAATAAAGGAGAAATTCTAAATGTTAATTTATAAACAAAACTGGATTTATAAGTTATATTTGGATAATAATGAAGATTGGTGTTAATTATGTAATGTTTATAAAAATGTGTTAACGGATTTTATAAAGAAATTTTACAAAAGGAGATTATAAAAGGAGAGTTGTAAAAGAATTTATAAATACAAAGAGTTTTATAAATTGAAAGGAGCTTTAAAACATTTTTGAGATTTATAAGTGAAGTTTATAAATTAATTTGGATTAATAAAAGTATTTGTAAATATGAAATGGGATTATAAAATGGAAATTTTATAAAAGGAATGAGAATTGATTCTGATAATCAATCCTTCTTAATTTTGGTCGTGTGGAAACATTCTTTCGTACTTAACACCGAAGGATAGTGGTTTGGTTTATACTAAACAGTATTTTAAATGATATTTGTTTGATCTAGTTAAGTAAGAATACAGAAAAAGGGAAATCTTTTTGAAGTTTGTTAATATACTTACACCATTGAGATAAGTATATGTATATATTTTCTAACAATTAAAAAGTATAAATGGTTTGTTAATATACTCATATCGATATATGAACGTTTTCTAATTATTGAAAAGAATATAAGGGGCTTTGTGAATAATATCTTTTGGAAGGCATTTTAGAAGCAAAAAATTTGAATGGGGTTTTAATTGATGATTACTAATTAGTAGAGACTTAGTGGATCCTAAATGGAATTAAACCTATGTTTTGACTATTTGTTTGATAGATAAATAACCGATTATCAAAATGTTGGCCAAAAATTTAGCTCTGGAACAATCTAGGGGAAACACGTGAGTTATATGGTACAGTCATCTTTGATGATGTTGTACCATGCGTATAAATCTTGTTTTGTTCTCCTGGAACAAATGTTAAGGAAATTCGTTCACTTAATTGGTTTGGCTGTGATCTCCGCTCTTATGTATTGTTTGATTATTTCTAAAAGAATCGGGGTTGAGTTTATTAGAAATATCGATTTGTTTTGGAACGACTAGTAAGCAGCGGGGTATGTATGAGATGACTCGAAACCATAACCATTCCAAAAGCGTATATGTATTTGATGCTTTGGAAGAGTTTCAAAGCCTGTCCAAAATGATCGAAGAAAGTGTTCTTTGAAGTCCGAGGGCTACTTGTTACTACTCTTGAAGTGATTCCAAAATGAATGTGGTAGAAGTAGTGTTATCGGTTTGTTCGTATCCTAAACAACTTGTATGGACAAATGCTAGCATTAAATTGGTGCTTGGAAGGCAGTTTTAGCATTCCAAGTGGGATTTTCTAAGAGAGAAAAAGGTAATCATGACGTCACAAGCCTCACAACCCAGCATTGACTAAAACATGGGATATGTAGCAGAGCTATATGGTCCGCTATCACTAGGAGTAGTCATTCGTTGATCTAGAATCAATCTTTATGGATTTGGTGTAAATGCAAAGAGTGGGACTAGGGCTGGTGCACATTGTTTTTGGTGCCTTCGTACCTGGGAAATGATGTAATCTGATATGCCATGGCAGGGGGTCGATGTGAGGTCCTTGGTACATTGTTCTAGAGATGTACTATTGCAGGCGGTACCCCAGTAGCCTTGTCATTGTTGAAAATCCAATCTCCAATATGTGCCTTTATAGACTTAGTTATGCACAACCATGATGAAATGTGTGATGCAAGCATTTTAGCTATTTTATATACTTATTTTTCCCCATAGCCGCTATTATGGTATCAACGGATTTTCTAATAAAATGGTTTGGTTATCACACGGTAAAAATTGATCCGTGTTTATATGCGGCGTGGTCTTATGATATACCTTCATTTTTGAGAAGTTTTTATTACATTAAGTAATCCAGTTGATTGTGTTTCTTATGCTGGTCTTACCAGACTGATCCGAACATTATTTTTCTTATAATGCTCGGGTCAGACCGAGCATATTTTTCAAATTTAGCTGGACAGTTTAGAGCTTCAAGAGACGAGTTTGGTCCCCTAAGGCGTATTCACATATTTTATCTTTCGATATTTGTTCATGTTGTATTTATTAGCATTTGTAAGGACCTGTTGTTATAACTGTCTAGGCTGGTGCTCGGTTGGTTTTGCCCTGACGATGGTATGTATATTAAAGTTCGAATTTTCTTTTGTAAAGATCATTGGTATATTATATATTACTTGTCACGTTGTGAGATTCTATTTGTCTCTTTTCTTTCTTTCACTCAAATAATATGTCTTTTTACACTTGGATGTTCGGCACATGAATATCATGGATGTATTAGTGTCGACCTCTGAATATCGAAGAGGCGGGTAATTACATTGTGTCGATATTAGGGGTCGAAATGGAAGGTTATTGCAATTTCAGAGCATGGACAGAGAGAGATTATGATAGCATTCTAAAGTAGGTCATATAGTATCCATATCATAATTAGGTGTTGCGATAGGACCCATAAGTCAATACCTTTAGGAATAGACTTGAAGCCGCAAGCTATTTGTGACTCTAGTTATGTCTTTCTATGAAGCTAGTGGCAATCGAGCATACAGATATTGGTTATGAATATTTGAACAACATGTACTATGTGGGGTTTTGGGTATGGATATGCTTGAATATATAACATTGTTATAAGTTTGTATTTGCTTTACATTTCGAGTTAGACTGGGACTGGGATATTTATGACATCATTGATCGTGGAGTATAGTATTACTCTTAAACTTGTTTATCATGTTACTAGTAGCATAGCTTGTTATAATATGTAATGTTTCAAAAATAGAATCACAAATATGCGTTATCTGACTCGTTTATCTGTGATAAGGCATGATGAGGTATGACTAGAATTACCCATAGATCCTTGTGTGCATTTATTAGATGTATTTAAGTTATATTTATACAAGGTACTAGGAGATAATATCCACATCAGACTTCTATGAAATCGTCATCTTCTATATTTTTCCTTTTGAATAACTTTTGGTTACATTCATAAAGTAGGCCAAGAGTTTGGTATTTAGGAAAATGTTTAGATCTTTGGGAGCATGAGGATGGTGATCTTCAGTTATCGGGTTAATGTTTTACACACATCAGGTATTATTTCTATATGAGGCGACGTACTATATTTTATGTGTCATGCAATGTTTAGTTTATATTGGAACAATGTATTTAGATTATATTGCTATATTTGTTTTATCCTCATACCATGGCTTATATACAATGTCTCTCATACTTTATGTGTGCGTGCTGTATAATATATACTACTATTTCACTATGAGAGTTGTTATCCAGCCTTTTGACCTAGCTATATCCAAACAGATTGGACAAGTTAGACCCGAAGATAGACAAAGAAAGCAACATAGAGAGGTGATCATGGAGTTTAGAGATCAAGCATGGATAATGATATAAATAAATGAGCAAGTGAGATCAAGAGACAGGTTGTTCGAAATGTTCTAAGTATGGATTAATGCCTCCCATATGCAGGGGATCGGTATATATCCCTTCTCCTATGTAAGGGATTGGATCATATTACTATGGAAATGAACAATTTGAATCAGCAGTTCAACACAATGGGAATCGATCAGTATCTCTAAAAACATGAAAGAAGCTATGCAAAAACAACTCTGGAAAAATGAAACTAGCATGGATAGGGCCCACCATAGTGATTGTGAGTTACCATGTGGCCATATGAACCGATTGGGGCAGATTCCCTATCATTGGGAATTGGGCAATGAAATTTTTTAGATGGCCTTGTCTACATCGTGAGATCCTGCTGGTGAAATTTCAGGAAGATATTCAATCGTCTACCCCTATAAATACGAAGTTCACTATTCATTTAAGGGATCTTTATGCTGATGTTTTACTTGTACTCCATTGTAAACAAGGATCAATAAGATTCGGTCCCCATTGTAATCAGAAAAACATGTGATAAATAAAGCAATTTCATCAAAGTGGATGTAGGCAATAACGTCGAACCACAATAAATCTGCATATTCTTGTTTTTTGCTTGTTTTCTTTGTTTAAATTTTAATTTTTCACTTTATTTCTATGCATAATATCAATTGGGTGTTTGTCGCAACTTTTAGTGCTTTCACCGAGAAAAGAATTCTCAACTTCATTGGATCTCATTATCTACTTGTGGATTCCCATATCCACGAGATAGATAAAGATATCTATCGACAAGTTTTCATTTATACTTAGATATAAAGAAGATCTAAAAGGAAGCTATTAGCCATGGCCAGAGGAAAGACTGCTACTTCCCGTGCCATTGAAGGAAATGAAGATACCAACGTTCAACAGGTTGACAAAATATACAACCAACGGCTGTTGACGCCCCCAATATCCTCCTGATTACATCACCAAAGCCGACTTTGAAGCCCTGATAAAGGAACTGTTAGATAGCATAAGCATCTCAATCAGCAAATCAAGACCAATATTGACCTGATGAACTAGTTGAAGGACCAACATGGAAAGATAAGATGGGAGCCCTCTCCATACTCAGGATCGGAAAACTCCTCCTCATTTGACGACTATCACAGGAGCAGGCACTGCAAGATGGATGTATACTCTTTTGGAATGTGACGGGGAAACTATGCTAGCGACTATCTCTAGACCGCACGGATCGGTACTGAATCCCCTAGGGGGATCAACATCAAACCCTCAAACCAAGGAGGAACTAACCCGCTATTGGAGGTGCAAACTCTAGATGTGTTGCGATCAACCAAGGTGCCGGAGCTTAGGCTAATGTCATTGAACCATAGCTAAGAGACGATGATAGCGCTGCTGCTTAGGAGATAGACAGAAGCAAGAGGAGCCAAGGCAACGTGGTATAGCCCGAAGGCATGGATTAAGTCATTCACCTGAGGTGAACATGACCAACTACTTGGTACTATATCTTCAAGCACTGGACTTAAAACTATGGTGAGACAGCTTGTGAAAGAAAGTCAAGGCTTGACCAATGATGATTGGGCACTCTCAAGGAGTCGTACTCCATTCACTAGTAGCATCGCATGAAGTACGAGTGGCATATGGACTCCGCATGAGCCATTGATGCAATCAAATTCTGATGTTTTCCAACTTTTGGAAGCGGTTGTGACAATGGAGTTCACCAAGCTACCACTGCGGTCAATTTCTTTATTTAATGTGTTAGCAAGAAATTTCATGGAGCAATTCCGCATGCACATGGGTCGCCTGAATGATGCCATGTCCATTTCCAACTTGATCCAAGCTTCGGAAGAGTCACTGAAAGCTTATCTAGAAAGGTTTAGCGGCTATTACAGAAGTTAGTAATCCAAAATATAATGCAATACTGATGGCACTGACCAAGGAAGTTGACACTGATTCTGATTTTGGTGATTGGTTGGTGAGAAAGCCTCCTTCTACGTTGGACCGTTTGAGATAGTTCTAGAACATTTGTAGTTAAAGAAAATGAGCAAAAGAGAGGCGGTGACATAAATTGTGATCGATGATCGGATTCTAGGAGAGGTGAGCCAAGGATCCTAACATTTGATACGTATACATCGTTGAACATGTTGTTACAGAACATCTACCTATCGACTTGTAATACCATGCAGTAAACAAAACTATCTCTAAAAGAATTGATTGAGAAGCAAAAACAAACAGGGAAGTACTGTACATTCCATGAAAGTTATGGTCATACCACGGATGAGTGTCGCCACCTCTGTGATGTCATTGAAAAGTTGATTCATAAAGGAAAGTAGCAACAGTTTGTCATCTCCGTAGCATGGCGGGCGGGGGACATCTGACTCCAATAAAGGACAATCTTCACCTAGTGCTGAGGAACCTAAATGGATGGGAGGAAGATTAGTCATTAACATAATTGTCAAAGGACCACATTTGGCCGACTAAAGCTGGAACGAAATGGAACGTTACGTGAATGTTATAAGACATGTTGATATTGAGTACTGCTCGAACACAGTGGACGATGCTCCAAAAAAGTAGCAGAGGTCCATGATTGATGATATCTTGTTTCGAAGTTGAGATGCAAATAAGATAGAGGCCCTTATTATAGACCCAATGGTGATCTCAGCCATGATCAACCCCGCCTTGATGAGAAAGATTCTAATTGATCGTGGAAGTTCTTTTAGTATCATTTTCAAGAAGGCAAACGACCAGATGTTATAAAATCAAGGCAGCTATCGTCCCTTGGTGTTTAACATTGAAATTCCTGACAGGGAATCGCATGGAAATTATTCATGGAGATCGGGCGATTGACCGTGCCTGTTATGTTGCTGAGTTGAGAGATTCTCAATGAAAAGAAAAGGGAAAGGATGTGGAGACATCTCTCTGCATCAAAACTAATGAAGCTTAGCAATCAAAGTTCGAGCCTTGGCGCGAGAACCAAAGTCGGTTCTATAATGATATAGGTCCAAGAGATAAGGAAGAAAAGCCTAAAGAATCCAAGAATTCACCCATAGGCTGATATTTGACATCACGGTTAGTCATGACGACCCATCGCGGGTCCTGAAGATTGGATCACAACTCTGTGCAACAATGATGAAAGAATTAGCCAGCTTTCTCTAGGTGAATCTTGATGTGTTCACTTCGACCCATTCTGAACTTTGTAGGATCTCTCTAACCATTGTGAGCCATGCATTGAATTTCAACCCAAGGCATATCTCGGTGAAACAGAAACAACGCAGCATAGATCCGTAGAGATCTGTTGTGCTTAAGGAGGGGGTGGATAAACTTAAAAATAACAGGTTTATCCACAACGTCCTCCACTTGAAATGGATATCTAATCCCGTATTTATGAGAAAACTAATGGAAAGTGGAGGGCGTGTGTTGACAACTCAGACCTGAGCAATGCATGCCAGAAGGATAGCTTATCACTTCAAAGAATCGACAACTGGTAAAATTGACCATTGGACATGAACTGCTTCCATTTATGGATGCATACTTTGGATGCAACCAGATCCTGATGCACGTTCAAGAGCAGGAGCACATCAGCTTCATTACTATCCTGGGATTGCACTACTACATTGTGATGTCATTCGGGCTGAAGAACGATGGTGCAATTTATCAGAGGTTGGTCAACTGGATGTTCGAAGATCATATCAATCGATCAATGGAAGTATAAGTGGATGATATGCTCATGAAGTCACGACGATCTAATGACCACATCAATGATTTAACAGAGACGTTCAGTATTCTTTGGAACTATTAAATGAAACTCAACCCTTTGAAATGCCCTTTTGGCATTGCTTCAGGGAAATTCTTAGGTTTCATTATTAACTCTCATGGAATCAAAGATAATCCTAAGGAGATCCATCCACATATTGAAAATGATTAAGCGGTCGTGAAGCGTAAACAGGAAGTTTTCTACCCTAAGTCGATTCATCTCTAGAGCCACTGATAAGTGCATTCCCTTCTTCGACTTGATCAAAAAAGGAAAGATAAATTTCGCACGGATGTAGGATTGTGTGGACGTATTTTGAGCTCTCATACACCACTAAAAGAGACCCTCCATCTTATCCAAGCCACTGGATCATAAAGACTTGTACTTCTATTTAGCGGTGTCCGTACCTACCATAAGTATCGTGCTATTGTGCGAAGAGAATCGGATCCAGAGACCAGTATAATATTTTAGCAAGCGATTGATGGGTGCTGAAAAAAATTGTCCAAAATTGGAGAAGCACGCATACTGCCTATTGATTGCATCAAGGAAGCTCCGCCCCTATTTTTAGGCTTTCCCTACCAACATCTTCGTCGACCAGTCATTATAACAGATCCTAAAGTGAATTGAGATGTCTGGATGGTTACTGAAATGGAACATCGAATTGAGGTAGTTCGACATCATTTATCTTCTACGGAGAGCCATCCAAGGGCAAGTGTTAACGGACTTAATAGCTGAATTCACTATGTAAGATGACTCTCTTAAGAGCAGTGAAGAATCCACCATCCAATAGAAGATGTACACAGATGGAGCATCTAACGATTGGTGTTCTAGCGCTAAAGTCATACTGGTCACTCCTGAGGAACGCTCGATCTGCTACGCCCTTAAAATCGACTTCCCTACATCAAATAACAAAGCTGAATATGAGGCCTTGATCGTTGGGCTCAAACTTGCTAAGGATCTTTGAATACAAGTGTTAAAATTTTTGTTATTCCAAATTAGTAGTGTGCCAAGCAACAAAATTGGAAAGCCGACTCACTAGCCAAGCTAGCCAGTTCCAAGGATGCATAGCAGATGGGCCTGGCTTAGTTGGAGTACTTAATGGTCCAAGCACTGCCTTGATGGAGATTGATTGGGTCTTGGAGATAGAGCCAGAGAGGGAGTCATGGGTGACTTCAATAAAAGATTATTTGTAGAGTGGAATGCTTCCTGAATGGAGGAATGAGAAACGACAGGTCCTTTTTTAAGCGTCACGATACATCCTTCAAGAAGGAGTCATGTACAAAAAGGGGTTTTCCATCCCCTTGCTTCGGCGTATCGCCAACAATGAATCAAGTGAGTATTAAGAGAATTCCATGAAGGAGAATGTGGTGATCAAATTGGAGGCAAAACATAGCAAGTAGATACTTCGCTATGGTTATCACTGGACAATTATCAATCGAGATGCAGCCGATTATGCTAAACAATGCAACATGCGCCAGGTATTTGCAAAGATTTCGAGAGGCCCGTCGAACGGAAATTACTCAAATGATCAATCCATAGCCGTTTGCTAGTTGGATATTGACATCGTCAACTCTTTACCGATTTCCAAAGGTGGTGCAAAATATGCCATCGTAGCTTCGATTACTTTGCTAAATTGGCTGAAGTTGAGTCATTGGCCAAGATCACCAAAAAGAGAGTAATCAACTTTGTTGTTTGACACATTATATATCATTTTGATCTCCCGAGAAAAATCATAACTAATAATGGGACCCAATTCGATAGTGTTGAATTCAAAGATCCGGTCATTGACATATTATTGAGAAAAGATTTATGGTAGTTGCTCATCATTAAGCTAATGGATAGGCAGAAGTTATTAATAAAATCGTAAAGTCCATTTCGAAGAAGTATTTGGAAAAGGCTAGAGGAAAGTGAGTTGATGAACTCCCGTTAGCTTTAGCTTTATGGGCATACAGAACCATCCATAAGTCCATGACAGGACACACTCCATTTTCCTTACCTACGATTCTGAAGCCGTGATTCCCGTCGAACTTGAAGTCCCTTCTCATCGAGTGACTTACTATGACCACAGAACAAATAGAGATCTCCCTTTGGAATCTCGTAGACATGGTTGATGAGAAGTGCAAATATGCTGATTTAAGGGCAGCTGCATACTGACACCGAGTCACCTAGTGCTACAGTGTTACAATATGAGCTAGAACCTTCGAAATTGGCGATCTCATTTTAAAATGGATCTTTCCTAGCCCCATCAACATATTTCTAGGATGGGATGGACCGTATATCATTGATTAGAGGCTTGGAGTTGGAACTTTCAAGCTAATGACGGTTGATGGCATTGCACTCACTGGAGCTTGGAATAGCGAGCATCTATGATGCTATTTCACTTGTTTTGTTTCATTCATTTGTATTTCGTTTAGAATTTGCTTTTGAAATTTAGAAAGCCATGTAAGAAGATAGACTCTATCGCTTTCTCTTTCAATTGATAATAAAACTTGAAGTTTTTCAAGATCCGTGAATTGTTTGTACATAGTCTAAAAGTTGCGATATGCGACTGATTTACATCTATGTATGCCTAATATAGACCAGAGAGTACCTTGAGTCTGGTGCTAACTAAGTTCTTGGGTCCATGATCGAATTGGCCAGACTGAACATGACTTGACCGTTCGTCAGGTGTACCTTGTACGATTCAACAGGCTGAGTATAAAACATAAAATGGATGTGACTTAACCATCCGCAAGCTAATTTCCATTACGCAATTCGATGGGAGAAATATAAAGTAGAATTGGATGTGGTACGACCGACCACTCTTCGACTTTTGCCCTTGACTTGGGAGCAAAGGAATTAACCAAGAAAAATGTGATTCAATCGTTTATTCAAATATCTCTAGTCTCCAGTGTGTGGGGTGGAGTATAAACATCAATCGTGTATGGTTAATTTCCCATCGACTAACTATAATCCCAGAGTGTGCAAAAGAATATAAACAAATGAATAAATGCGATTCGACCGCTCATTCGTCGACTCTGACCTGAACTCGATAGGAGAAGTATAAACTTATAATGGATGGATGTGATCATCCGCGGATTAACTTCGCCTACCCGAGACTTGGAAAGTATTATAATCCACTTAACCACTAAATATGATAGCGTAACACCCTGGCTCATGTAACTGAAGGCCATGACTGAGAAGTGGCTTTAAAAAAGATTTATCAAATTGATACTGGAAGTAACGAGTGATCGATTGACATTGCAACCTAAACGACGAGTGATAAATTACACTTACATTGAATGGAAAACATAATAGCTCGAGCACTTAAAAAAATTCACAAAGAATTTGAAATAAAACGAAGAAGTTTTTCATCATAAGAAAAAACTTAGAAAGCAAAGTATAAGTTTATTCCTAGAACTAGAAACCAAAATTAGGGGTAGTACCCACACAATCATGGCCCATAAGAAGAAACTAGCTAAGTAGTTTTATATAGCTCCTTATCCTTCTTGGGCTTCTTCGAGGTAGACTCACAAGAGCTCTCACCCTTGCCTTTCCTCTTCAACCTTCCTCTACTCTTGCCACCCTTAGGTGAAATACTTTTAGAGATCGAAGTAGAGCATTCTCATTTTTAGATATGGAAGGTTCAACCTTTTTAGGGATGATACCATCGAGTAGTATGACTTGGAGTGGAGTGATATCTACCTTGGCACGCTCCCTCTTGAATTTCTTGTCTAGCCCTTTATTCCTAATGTGATCCTTTAAGTTATATTTGTTTGTATGCTCAGAGGCATGGGTCATCACGATGTCATCGGTCTCATCCTGGGCCTGTTGATCATCGGTCTTTTCTTCATTCAAAGCCCCTATAACTTTAGCATCCATGCCAGGAGTCTCATTGGATTGGACCGTCGGGACCGTCTATGAAGCGGTGACTGCTGTAGACTTTATGGTCAGTGCCTGTTGTCCCAAGATGGCTTCACTACCAAGAGAATATACGGATGTAGACATACCTGTAATTTCACAAGGTTTAATAGGTATGCCTATGACTTTCGTATGCAAGATGTAAACTTTCTCGAACGTCGGGGAGGTGAGTGATATACCTTCTTCGAATTGGCCTTCGATCGAAGTTTCCGCCTTTAAGAATCAGAGATAGCCCAAATGACTTGTAGATTTCAGGATGATATGGATCATAGCTTATCTCCTTTCAATGGCATGAGAAAATGAGGCACCAGTTGCCTGACTTGTGAGAGAGTCTTGAGAGCCAGACCTGGAGGCTTTACCACCATCCTTCCCCTTTTCGGTGATCGTTGGGTCAAGGAGTAAACTAAGTTAAGCAGCCTTGAGTTCGTCAAGCTCTTCATCATGCAAGATTTCATGCATAAGATGCTCTTTATCAACCTCAACGCCACCTAGGGATATCTTCTTCAACTTAACAATATAGTCCCAGGCTTTGATTAGTGATTCAAGGTACCTCTCTCTAAGGAAGCGAAGGTTGCATTTTACGAGAACACATGCACAAAATATATTAGCAAGGGACCAAAATCATCCTTTATCTCTATTCGACTAGCCTCCCTAACTTCGCCTTCGAAGGTCTCTATTTGCACAAGTTGTTTGCCAACATCAATCTTTGTCAAGCAAGCCTCGACGATTTCCTCACAATATTGTTGGGACTCTAATTAAGCCATAAGTTTCTCTTGTTTTTCCTTCTCAGGCTCCTCCTCAAGTTGTCAAATACGAAGGGGCAAGGCATCATTATCTTTCTTCAACGCATCTTTTTCGTTCTGCAAAACGTCCTTCTCAAGGGCTAAAGTGCCACTATGGTGAATAGATGTATCCTGTTCACGTGGTGCACTTTCATAAAACGTTCCACTGCTTCAGAAGACTCACTGGCTCTTTTCTCAGCATCGGCCAGCTTTGTATACAGCCCCTTGGCTTCTTCATCCAAGTGTTTGATGGTTTCTTTATCGTGAATTGCTTCTAGAGTTAAGTGATTCATCTCACACTTTCTTTCCACAGACAATTCGGAAATCCTCTCAGCCACATGTTGAATTGTGCGCTTCTGGATGTACATATTGTTGACATAAGAAAGCAATGTATCCTTTGCTTTTGGAGAATCGGATGCAAAGCAGGAGCAAATTTGAACTCATCAAAACATAACCTAGGAAATGCGGCATGAGCTTGGTTATCTTTTATGAAGCATTGACATCTAGAGTAGTTGGAGCTAAGAGGGACTATTTTCCGTCTATGAGAAGATGTATCAAGACTTCCTATTCCAGTCTGGCATTCAGAAGATCGACGGGTGTTGGAAGAACCCAAATATTGCTCGGGTAGTGCTGCCAAAGTAGGGGCATGAGGTAATGACTTGCCACTACTATAGACGATGAGGTGTGCATCGGCACCCTTGTAATGAGAAGATTGGGACTTTTATTTGTGCTTGGATGAAGAATCCTTGGATTGATGACTCTTATCTCCATCTTATCTTCCTTCATGGCCTTCTCTTTCCTGGCCAATCGTCAACCAGAATCTGGCCCTTGATTGGACCTGAAATATGACAAATGAGAGTATGATGACTTCTTCAAACGATTATAATTGCGATTGCGCCCGAAGGAACCTACAAATAAAAACAAAGATGTATAAGAATCAGCAAAATTAAAGATGGATAGGTGTCATGCGTTGTAGTGCACGTGATCATAAGTGTCCTAGTATCCTCCCCGATGGGCCAGGTACTGGAGCTTTGTTAGCCAGAGTAATCTCTCCTAAGCTAGTTGAAGGAATGTCGGCACAAATTAGGATAGGAGAGTCGGACCCCCCCAAGGATCATATTAGCAAAATCATAACTCTTGACATCCTTTGGTATAAGGACATCCGACAATCTCTCGAGTAAATATTTTAGAGGCAAAGAAGTAGATTGATATGCGTCAGTGATGCTTGGCTTAGGATGCTTAGGAACTTGCCCTCTACAAAGCTTATAAACGAGCCTCTTTTGTTTTTTCCTCTCTGAGGCGGGAAGTGGTATGTCTTGGGAGGATCCAACTACAGGCTCATGGCTTGAACCTACATCATCATGAATGGGATCATTAGCATCGTCCCTTACTTCGCCTTCTTCGGTGAAATCTTGAACCTCCTCGACCGTGGGCATGACAGGATTAACATTGCCACCTCCCTGCTGAGTAGCTCCTCTTCTCCCTCTCACTTCATCATTAGCATTCCCTGTTAACTTGGTACCATGGCCCTCTTTAGCAATCTGAAGGCAAATAAGTGCTCATCGATAATAAAGGATCTAACATCTTTATCTTTCAAAGGTGTACTCCTGATCTTAGTAGCTGCTTCTAAATATCTATCAATGATTGAACATGGATAGCTGCTTGCAATATTCAAAGAACTGCTTAGTTCAAAGTGCAACTTGAATAAAAGCACTCAAGATTGAGTAAAATGATACTCGTATCTTTCCAGCCATCGACCCATGAAGTCAAAGAGGCAGTGGATATAAAACACTCATTCTTGAAAGCACTTAGCTTATTCTAGGAATAGACAAAAACTTGATAATTACTGATTGACTTAAGAAATGTATATGAGAAGCTTTCCTTTCGTCGCTTGAAATTGAAGACGAATCTAATGTCCTCCATAGTTGGTTTACGATATAAGAATTTGAGGAATAGCATATACGTACAGTGAAGAAAGGCGTAGCTATTGGGATGCAACTAGGCCAGAGCCAACCTCAAACGATCTAACATCTTCCAAATGAATGGATTAAAAGGTGGGATGCACCTTGCCCAACACATATACCTATTATAGCCAGTATATCTTTGCGGAGGTGAGTGAGCTCTATCATTAAGAGATGTAACTCGTACATCTCATACGGGATCCCATGTTTGATGTAAAGTCTGTAGAGAGAAGCCTTATTGACTCTTAAAGCCACGCAGTCTTTCGGATCTTCTAAAAATATAGCATTTTCTAAAATGTCAGGAGCTGGTTTATCTTCTGCTTCTAGATTGACATGAATTTCAGGCACTTATTGAGAACTTTTGGGCTATTCTATTTATTGGTTTCCTAGAGTGTGTCGAGTAGATATTGTTGTGGAGCTTGACTCAACGTCAAAATTGCTATGCGAAGTAGCATATTCAATAACCATAGCAGCTAAATGCTCTGAGGGTTTGAAACCCATAGCTATCAAACTTAGTAGATAGTCATTGTTAGAGAAACATACTTGTTCCCATCTTGTAAAGTGTAAAATATTGTGATGTGGTGTGGTGTTATGTTGTGCAGTAATAAACTATTCAAGATTAAGAGATGGTTGTGGCGAGACGCTGGGATTTGACCAGAGTGATTGTCATCGCTGATTATCCCAACCGGTATTCATGTCGATGGTTGTGGATTCCACATCAGATCTAGGATCAGTTATTGACATATTTCAGTGTGGTATTTGTATTCAAATCCATATGTCATCCATGTTTGAGTCGTATACGTTCAAAAGTAAAGTCCGAATGTTCGAGTCCGAGATCTTATGCAAATCTCAAAATCACGTTCAAGTAGTATTTCGAATCTCAAGTATGCATGTCCACGTTTAAATTCATATGCATATGTATTCAGGTCCAAATGCAAGTATTCATTTCCAAGCTCGTGGTCCTAAGGTTTGAGTTCGGGTCTATTTGTTTAAGAAAGTTCAGCGTTAAAGTTCACATAGACTGGACAATGCGTAAGTCCTAATATGGCAAGGGGTGATGACCAATCCCTAGCCTAGGTAATTTTGCCATATGTTATTTCATCTCTCCCATACCATAATCTATTCCTCAGTTCCAACCACATTGATCCCTCCAATATGCCATGGTCAATCCTATCATGTTGAATTAGTCTATCTTAACTCCATTAAGCCATAACTGATCCCTATAAACCTAAGTCCGTTCACGCTACACTTCCCAATTCATTCCGCTATTCTCATCAACATGAAACTCAAACTGAATCAACTTGTCTCAATCAAATCCGAAACCAACATGTAAAAAAAAATAGAGAGTGATTCGAGGTCGATACTCGAGGGGTCGACCTAAGACGATGTATGGGTTTGGATTAGACTTGAAATTTGGTTAAGACCTTATATAAGGTGAGAAGCGTTAACCATTAGGTGGATGGATGATTAAGATGATGAATTGTAGAGAGGATGCTTGATTTCTCAAGTTCGAGTTTTTTAATGGTGGCTATGTGTAAGAGGATGGGTTCGGTAGCTAAGTGAAAGAAGTGGGGGAGGACTACCTTTGTATTTAGCTTATATATAGAAGCGAGCCACTGTCTTAAATTCCAAAGTGGTTGAGTGCTTAAAAACAAAGGATTGGTATTGATCCCCCTGCCTAAGGGATTGGTACCGAAACCCTATTTCAGTAAAAACAATGGAAAATTGCACTGCATCTACACTTGAACTACGTAGAATTGGCAACGACTCATTAGCCTGTAAGCATGTTTGGGAGTCAATGACAAAAATGCATATACGAATGTATGTGCATGTGTATAAACTCACCATTCAATTTCTTTACTTGACAAAAATCAAATCATTACCTGATAATTCCAAGAGAGAGAACCGGTTCAAATAACCGAGACCTACTAACTTGAATGACAATCTTAATGAAGCTGAGCACAGACAGAGGCTAAGGATTACATCCTATTCTTATACTGATAGATATCGATCGGGCGTCATAACAAACAAAAGAAGATGGGGTTCTTTGGAAAGTCAACTCGATGGAAGGATAAAGACTGTTCGGGAAACTGAATGGAATCCTTTTCGGCAACTCTAACTTGCTTCGATTCAAAGCATGTCATGTTTGAAACAAGACGTACTTTAGGGGCAAAAGTTATCCGAACTTTTAACCTAGCTATATCCAGACTAATTGGACAAGCTAGACTCGAAAATAGACAAGGCAAGCAGCCTAGAGAGGTGATCATGGAGTCAAGAGATCAAGCACAGACCATAGTATGAAACAACGAGCAAGCGAGATCAAGAGATGGGTCTCCCAAATGTTCTAAGTATGGATTAATGCCTCCATTAGTCCAAGTCTTAGTACCTATCCCTTCTTCTATGTAGGGGATCAGATCATACCATTATGGCTATGAACAACTTGATTCAGCAGTTCAACTCAACAAGAATTAATCGTTATCTCCAAAAATATGTAAGCAACTATGCTAAACAACTTGGGAAAAATGAAACTACATCGAAGGGGACCCATCAGAGTGATTGTGAGCTACCATGTGGGAACTTATCGATGTCGATCCCTTATCATGAGAAATTAGGCCGTGAATTTTTTTAGGTGACCTCGTCTACATCATTAACTACTATTGGTGAAATTTTAGAATAATATTCGATCGTCTACCCCAATAAATATAGAGTTCGTTATTCATTTGAGGGAACTTTATGTTGTTCTTTTAATTGTACTCTATTGTAATCGAGGTTCAATCTAATTCGATGCCTACAAAAAGAGGTGACTAATAAAGCAATTTCATCAAAGTGGACGTAACCAATCAACGCCGAACCACTACAAGTTTGCATGTTCTTATTTCTACTTGTTTCCTCCATTTTAATTTTATTTCATCGCTTTATTTCTATACATAAAATCTATTGGGTGTTTGCGCTAACTTTTGGTGCAAACAAGAGTATATTTATATATCATGAGAGAGAGATGGTTTTGTGTAAATTGCCTCGATAGTCTGTTACTTACAATTTTCTAAATCCTATATGGTTATCTATCATTAATCCAAGGTATCGCAAATATCGAGTTATTACAGTCTCAAACACTTCATTTCTTCGTTAAATAAATCAAATACCAAATATTCATATTCATGAATTTTCTCCATTATTGACTTCATATTGGCCATCTGAAATTGCAACCAATTGCTAAACACATACATTTTCCTTTTAACATCATCTAACCATGCTTTGTTATAGTGTTTCCCAAGTGATCTTAGCCAATTTTCGAGTGATGAATAGGTCAAATTGTTTTTTCAACATGTATGTGACATGCACCCCTTACTAGCTTGTTGTCCTTATCAAATTTTCTTTTGGCTTTGTCATCATGTGCAATTTTTTTGTAGCGGGAGCAGTGGGTTTTGAAACATTGTAAGAGGAAGTTTAGTGAATACAACATAATCAACTTCCAATTGTTCGAACATGGAAAGTAGTTTTAGAACTAGTGCTTGTATTTGATGTCGTCCAAAGCTTCAAATCTCGAGGGATCTGAAAGATGTGATTGATTGAAAGGATCGTTACTCTTTACTTTAGCTTTCGATTTATCGGAATGGATAAAATAGAGAGCTAAAAAAGAAAGGTTGTGTCATGGATGAACTACTATTTTAAATGCAAATTTTAGCATGACTATTGTGTACTCATTGATTATCATTCACTTTCCAACATTAACATTATAATCTTTAAACTTGTGCATGCAAGCTTGAAGAATTGGAGAAATGGAAACGACCACTGTTCAATAGTCTTAAGAAAATATAGAAAATGAATTTTTTTTGTTTACATCTTTAATGTTAAGTGAAGTTTATCTAATAGGTGTAAGTGGATACTATAAACCAAATTTCAGAAGGATATAAAATTTAAAATGTCAAGCATTGGAGAAGACATCACTTTTATGTAAAATTTAATTTCAATTAATGAAAAATGTTAAATAAATAAAAAGACTTACCTTTTTAGTCTAGATTTCTTGGTTTTAAATTTAGATATAGTCTCAAGTGATCAAGATAAAAGGACCAAAGATTGGTGCAAGGTAGGCCTATCTAGTTTTCAATGCACCTACCAAGTGCGCTATCAATGTGCTATATACGGCCCTTCATCCACATCACATGCGAGCATATCGGAGCTTTCCTACCCATCCATCCTCCATGGACTTGATAAAACAATAGAGGAAACGATTACATATAAAGAGGAGAATAAAAAAAATAGGTGATGTTGGAGTAATGAATTTCATTGTAGTTATCCAACACTTTTGAGTTGTTAGCTCCCTCTTATAATGCAACTATAATGAGCCCTTACAATTTCCCAACAAACTAAAGAAGGGTGGAGAGTAGTTGGAGATTAAATCATCTAACTAGATAGGAACAGAATGATGGTTAAGCCATTCGGTTGGAGAGGAAATTTGTAAGAGAGGGACTTGTTGAAGCCAAATTAAGTGGAAATAAGAAGAAATCAATGGTGTTGCTAAGAAGAATGGAAGAAATGGAAGTGGATATTCTTTCATTATGGATGATGATGAAACTAATGATGATGTGAATGTTTAGAGTAGTTAGTAATATGACAAGATCTTGGTATAACTTGCTATATTTTAGGTATAAACAATATAGTTCTAGAGGAGTAGGAAGGGAAGCATGAATAAGAAGAGCGAAGGAAGGAAGCATGAGAGAAATTTATACTACACTCGTCGTGCCTATTTTCATTTCATAGCACCATATATAAGACTTCATACAAGATTCTAGTAACTACTATTGGACAGTAGGTCCAACACTATTTGTTGATCATGTTGGCCATATAATTTTGTAATAAAAAGACATTAATTAAAGAAAACATTATGTCTCCTGTACATTGTGCACTAGTAGAACCCATACTACATTTTGTAACATCATCAATTAATACGAGCTGCTACCGCATCACTACTATCCCCTTGAAATCGAACTTGTTTTTAAGGTTAAGTAAATTACATATTTCGCTAGGATCAAACACTGAGATATTTCTTTCAAATTATAGCTTTTTATTTATGTCAACAATCATTATAGAAGAGTTCAACAATCGCAATGTGGCTTGATGAATTTTTTAGTTTGTAAGAACTTTTAAAGTGGGAGGTATGTATTTTTTGGGCTTTCTATTGTTGGGATATTGTGAGCTTAAGGGAAGAATATTAAGTCTATTGTCTCAACGTTAATTAAAATTATGCAGTTCATTTTGGCTTTATATTAGGATGATTCTAGAAACTCCCACTAAGCCAAAATATCAGTATTCTTAATAATCCTAGAAATATTTGTCAAACTAAATAAATTAATAAGGTTGATCGAGTGTAGGCAGGAGAAGTTAGAAAAAGAATGAGATAGACAGTGAACAATTGTGATGTTAATGAATTAGATTTTGTAGAGGACATGCTTCTATATGTATATGTAAAAGGTGAACTAAGAGTGGTTGAGCTAGTTGTTAGTGTTGGAGATGGAGGAAAAGTTGACAAACTTAGATGTGATTTGTTGACAGTTTGGGTTTTAATATGGAAGTAGAGGGTGATGCCATGGTCATCGTGGTCTTGGACATGGATAAACGATGAGGTGGTGTCCTAAAATAGTGAGTTGAAGATGAGGATTTTGAAGGTATTGAATAGGTTAGATTTTTATATGAGACTTTTGGCTAAATCATATTCGTTGCGCATCATAACAAAGAGAGATTATTTGGACTGAGTATGGTAAAGGTATGGAGGAAGGGTCAAAGGATTCAAAAGGACGATAGCAAAAGCAGAGTCAAAATGGACGTAGTCGAGTGTATAGATGGAGGATATAGGATTGAGGGAGGGGTTCATCATTATTGGGTCTTCTTTCGGTGAATGCGGTCGAGATATTGGTGATTGGGAGGATATGTTCTGGGGATTGGATTTATTTATAGAGGATGATAGATGGGTGGTTTAGGAAGTGAATTGAGGGAATTCCAAGAGTTATGCTGAGGATCCATAGCATGGTGTCGAAGGAGAAGTGGGTTTATTCGTAATCATTATCAAAGACGAGGCGAAGAAATTGAGCTCGCTACATAGGGTAGAGTCGGGAAAATGGATAAGAGATGAGGTGGTGGTAGGAGAATGAATGATTCAAGTTGGGATTATGATGAGGATGAAGAAAGTTTGGCACTGATTTTGTTCATAGTTAGTGTGAGTTGCTGAATAGAGAGTTGTTGAGTTACGAGGTGAGATTTGATGTCGGCAATGCTGGTCGTTGGGTGTTTAGGGTGGCATCTTAGTTAATGAGGGAAATTTGTTAAGAGGGAAGTATGTTATTGATGGCTATAATAAAGACATGGTGGTCATGGAGGGTTTCGTTGATTAACAGTTGTGGGTAGTGGTTATTACTCGACTTGGTGTCCGAATCGAGTCAAAGCACCAGTTGATAAGACCTAGGTATAACATGTTATTCTTTAGGCAACAAGAATATTGTTTCTATAGAAAAGTAGTGGAAGCATGAAGAAAAAAAGTGGAGGGAAGCAGGAGAAGTTTATATTACACTTGGCCTATCTATTTTCATTTTATTGCAACCATGTATAAGGCTTCATACAAGATTTGTAATACCTCGTAAAAGTTGATAAGAAATTAATTAATTAATCAAATAAGATAAGGTTAAAAATGGAAATTTTGTAAAAGTCGGAATTTGACCATGGAAGTTATGTCGTTGCATTTACAGTGTCCATTCAAATTCAAATAATTAATTAATTATTAAATTTGAAATTCAAAACGTAACAACAATTAGACTTGGGGTTAAGTAAACATTAAAATTAACATTAACATTAAAGGATTAATTAAAGCATTAAATAAAATAATCAATAGTAGAATTAAAACCTTTCCAAGATATAGCTACCGATTGACCGCCTACCTTGGCTGATCGAGCAGTAGGATAGGAGCGATCAACCAATTCATGTTTATAGCGGCTAAGCTTTCCTACATTTGAACGGTGCAGATTTTAGTATTCTTAACTTACTTAGATCCGACAGTTCTAGTGCTTTCTAACCACTATAAATAAGAATCCGGCTTCTTCAATTTTATTCGCAATATATTCTCGAAACCAAGTAAAGCTCTGTCGTTATCTCTCTTCAAAGATTCAAAAAAATTCTTTAAAGCTTCAGCTAAGAAATTTTGGATGTTTATTGTTTAACTTATAATTCTGTTCTCCTCCAATCCCTAAACTTTTAAATCTAATTCATATACAATTCCCTTGTTGTATATTTCTAAAATAAGAGATTTAAAAGAGATTATAGAAGTTGTAGCAAATTCAAAATGGGAAGAGCTAAGTACTTATTGTGAGTGGAGTTCTTAGCTATGAAGTTAAGGTGCTCGGCGGATTCAATACGACGGAGGTGCAAAAAGTCATAGCGGGGATACAGCGGGGATAAAGCGGAATATAGCAGATGACTCTAAAATAGCATATAAAGCTCATACTTAATGTTTTTACAAATATATAAATGGTAATTAAATGAAAAATTAACATTCAATTGAATTAATTAATACATAACTAATTTTAATTAAAAAAATATGTGAATATACTATAAATAAATGTAAAAATGTTATATAACATAATTGAATTTGGTAGAATAGTAGAGTATTTTCATTTTTGAAAATATATTAAAAATTCAATTAAATAAATTAATTTCAAAATTTTTATAATATATAAATGTCATTTTTCAATTCATTTATTTTAAAGAAGATATAGCGAAAATAGCGGAATATTGTGGGAATAACGGAATATAGCAGAAATAGAGGGGTTTTAAGCGAAAAGGCAATATTTGAGGCTATATGGAAAAACCGTAGGGTTAGAAATTCACCATGAGATATAGCAGGGTTATAGCGGTTGATAGCGGGGCATTAACTACACAGGTTCTTTGTCATTCTTTAGTAATTGAATAGTGTAATTTTGATTTGATATATGCCTTGGAGAATTTTGGTTTATAAAAATATGAAATTAAAACTCCAAAATTCCCCTAAAGTAAAATGTCAATTCTTACATAGATTCTTGATTGTTCTATATTAAAATAATGGAATTGTGTAGATATTACAATTTTAATGTTTTACATTCCATTCCACTTCTTATCTTTTTCTTTGGATATGATTAAGGGTTTTGAAAAGGATAGTTTAGGAAATGGTGTGTAAGGCATGAATTCTTTTTGTAGTTTGCATAGCCTATTTCAACAATTCAAATGGAAATTCCCTTTTCAATTTTATAAAAAGAAACTAAATAGAGCACAAAAGTATTTGAACTGTGAGCTTTCTGCTTATGTTGATTCCACATAGAAATGTTTATACATACATACATACATCCACGTATATATATATATATATATATATATTAGCATAAACAATATATAATTATAACATATTAATTGCATAGTTAATAAGTTATTTATTATTATTAAATCCCCCTTAAGAAATAAATTTATTGTAAATGTGAAATAAGAGTTTTTCTTGTAAGGCCTTGATATGGAATGTGATGAGATGGTTGATAATATGTTAAGAGAGTGTTGTGAATTATGACTAAATTGTAGGGATAATAGGTCAATCAAAAAGCAAATGGCAGTCTGCCTAGCCAAACTAGTTACCAACGATGTGATTTTAGGGATGATGTGAGACATCGTCGATAATACTTTCAAATTCAATAGGGTAAACCTACGCAGCTAATCTAGCTACCAACACTTATAAATATTCAGACTAATATGAGACGTCACTATTGGGTACAAGTCATAATACGAAGGACCTGTTTTGGGGACTGAAGGTATTAAGTGCTTGTTTAAGGGATTGCCTCTTCTCTATATAGGAAGCATTAGATGGTCGGGATTAGCGGTTTGGCATGGTAGAGGATATCTCAAGAAGGGCATGCTTCAATTTTGAAGTATTGAGTGGCGCAAAGAGATTCCGTGTAATGTTGGATAGATAGTATCAGCGAGGTGTCAATCTTAGGATATGTATTAAATAGGGACTTGCCTTAATGGGATATTAAATGATCAGAGTTTGCATAGTTCCCATTAAAAGATATTTGGCTTGGGTACCGTCTCTTACATTGTTAGGACATGATTGATGATAGATACAAGGTATTGGGTAGAAAGAGTAATGGTTATGGAATTGGAGTGGGAATGCCTTAGTGTTTATATTTGGAAAGACATATAATAATAATAGAACAAAAAATACATATTTTTATTTAAATTTTACAATCCAAATACTAAAACAGAAAGACTCAAGATTGTTAGTCACTAGACATTGTTGTTCCGACTCCCTCCTTTTTACATCATAGGTTAGAAAAGATGATGCTGATTGAGAAAGCAAAGGCGATGAGGGAACTTTTGGCAATTACCTATTTATGTACTTATGTTATTTCTTTTTATTTATGTGTAGCCATTCAAGAATAATGTTGTATTATTAAATATTGTACTACAGATATCTGGCAATGTTTGTGGCATTGTGTTATGTATTTCTGACACTCGAATTTTAAATAAAATATGTATTGTTTCTGATATTATATTTTTCCCCCTTCCGTTGTGAGTTACTAATTTTATTGCTCAATATTGTTCTATATACCAACTAATAACTAGGTTTTGAACCTTTCTAACTTTAGATGGGCTTTTTCTAGGTCAAAATTAGGTCTGTTTCAAGACAAGTTGTTACATTTGATATTGGAGCTTAGATTACCAAATCGACATGGGATAGGTATACATGTGAGTGTCTTACTTATTATATTTGAAAGTATTTTTCAAAATCCTACTATATATAAATATGTACTTATTTTGAACATATGTGTAATTCTATAAATTTCTACTATAGAAGTAGCTGCGATCATATTCCAAAAGGACAGAGGAGGCTACTAAGAGTTGGAAAAATAAGCAAAGTTAAATTTTCACTTCTACCCTGATTACCGATAGGGAAAAGGTTGTATCATAAGGAATGGACCAAGATGAGCATGACTACGACATATAGAAGCACCCCAAAAGAGAAATAATGGGATATAAGAACTATATGCTGTAAGCATCCAGAAGTAAGGAATGACAGGACTAAAGCAAGATGTGAAGGAATTGAGCAATAAAGTTGTACCTTAATCACCATAAGAAGATAAACAGATTTTTATGAAAATTGAGTAGGGAAGAAGAAAGTTCAAAAGAAAGGACAATTAAAGTCAATTTCTAAATCCAACCCGTAAAATGAAAAATTTGATAAAAGGTTTTGAAAATTCCTAGAAATGTATTGAATAGGTTTTTCAAAGGATTTACTAGGAATTTACTGTTATGAAAAATCAAGGAAATTTGAAAATTCATAATATGGAAATTTGTTAAAAAAAAAATTATTAAAAGGTTTTCGGTAAACATGATATTTCACTTTTGAAATTCTAAGTTAAAAATTGGTTGAGTCTAAATGTTTTTGGTTTAAAACTTTTTATAAAAGGAATTTTTTTTGAAATAAATGTAAAATATAGCATAGGTTGGAGTTGATGATTTTTCCTATAATATAAATTTGAAAGTTCTTTTTTAAATCCTTTTTAAAGGGTAGATAAATGGAAATGGTACATGATAGAAATAGAGTAAAGAAAATTGAAGGGTAAACATGCCCTATAATGTAATTAGGAGGAACATTTCCATATAAGGAAATACAGATAATAACATCTGAAATTTAAATATTAGTAAAGAAAAGCCCATATGACTAAAGAAGTAGGTGAACAAATTACAGTTAGTCAATATTGGAAAATTTAGATAGTAGTAGCATTAGAAATTTATATAAAGTAGAATTAGTAATTGTGATGATCCACCTTTTTAACCTTCAATGGTCGATACTAATACATCCATGGTATTTACATGTCGAGCATCCAAGAGATGGAAAGACAGATTGTTAGGGAAAAATGAAAGAAAAGACAGAACATTTCTCACATCATGATGAGTAATACATAATATACACAGATCTTTATAAAAGAAAACTGTAATATACATTCAACAAATCAGAGTACAAGATCTATCATTAGCGTGGATAACAACATATCCTCACAATTGATAATAAAACAAATAACAAATGCAGCAAAAAAATAAAATATACATGAGTACATCTTGGAGGCCTTCAACTTGTCTCCTGAAGCTCCAAAGCATCAAAACTAGATCTGAAAATGTGATCGGTATGACCCAAGCATTATAAGAAAACGATGCTTGAATCAGTCCGGTAAACTAGCGTGAGAAACACACATTAAGTGGATTTTTATGTTATAAATCCTTTTAAAAGGTAACTTCTAAGACCACACTGCACATAACACATGGACAAGTTTTAATCTTATGATAAATAAACCATTTCATAGGAAATCTTTTGATATTATAATAACGTCTAGGGTTTAAAATAAATATTGAATCATAGCCGATATTGTTATATTAATTAAATTCTAGAATAATTGGTATGCCACTTAGTCCGTAAAGGCACATAAAAGAATGGATTTCACATAATGGCAAGGCAATTGGGGTACCACCTGCTACAGTTCACATCTAAAAAATATGCCGATGACCTCACTTAGACCCCTACCAACACAGGACTAGCCCATGCCTTAATAGATAGTATGAAATATTTCATCACCACGGTTTCTTTCGCAACCTTTTCCCAAGAGTTCTAATGCACAACCAAATCTATATATATGTATGTATGTATGTATGTATGTATGTATGTATGTATGTATGTATGTATGTATATATGTATGTATATGTATATGTATATGTATACGTATACGTATATGTATATAAGGGTGATGAAAACACCTTAATGGGTACGACCCACATAGCCCTACCACATATCCCATGTTTTAGTCATTCCCGGTTGATGAGGCTTGAGGCTACATTTTACCTTCTAGATGGAAATCTCACTTGTAATGCTAATACTTCTCTCTATGTGACAATGAAATGCCAACATTCATCCATACAAGTTTTTCAAGATATGAAAAATCGTAGGCACTACTTCTACTATATCCATTTTGGAATCACCCTCAGGATCAATAACAATTGGCACTGGCACTTCAAAGGATTTTGTCTTCAATTCCATTATCTTTAAGATGCTTCCAAATCGTATGCTTAAGTTAGTTCAAAGTGGTTTTTGAATAATTCATACTTATCTGATCCCGGTCTCTTCAAACCAACATTTAATAGTTCCTAGTAAACTCAATTCCGCTTCTTTTAGAAATAAATAGAAAATATATAAGAGCAGATATCACCTCGTAACCTTTTAAGTGGATGGATTTTCTTATCATTTGCCTTAGAAGAACACATGAGTTTATACGTACAATATAGCATCACTAAAGATAAATCTACCGCATAATTCTCGTGTTTCTTCCAGATATTTCTACAGATAAAAATTGGTCCAAATTTTATAGTTAATTATTTAACTATCAAATAATAAACAATTAAGCACAACGTTAGCTCCATACGGAATCCACTAAGCCTCTTTAATTAATCTTCATAAATTAACCACTTCAATTATTTACCCAAAAATATTTACATTCTTGTCTCAACGATATATCTATATCCTCAAACATTTTTATTTCTATACATAAAAGGCTTTACCATATACTTGTACAATGGCATAAGAATATTCACAAAACATTGAAGAAAGATTTCTTATTCTCAAAATCATATTAAATGGATCGACGCAATGTCATTCCAAACTTTATTTACTATAAATCCAAAACCACTAATTCTTTGGTGTTAAGTATGGAAAATGTTTCCATACCACCAAAATTAAGAAGGATTATATATTAATTTCATGAACTCGATTTTTAAAAGCGATCCAATTCATATAACATCAAAGTTTTGTAAACCCAAAACTTCTTTTCAAAAATTCGAAGATCACTTTCCAATTTTTGACTTTAACAACCTTTCATTTAAAAATAATTATCTTTATAAAACAACTTATTATTTCAATCCATTTTTCTTAATAAATTAACTACCTTTAAAACCTCTATAATATTTATTTATTTATTTTAAAACATCATTAGTAAATAATTAATAAGCTTTAAAACACTATTAATATATCATCATTTGACTTCATTATTTTAAAAAAACTATTAGATAAATAAATGATCAACTTATACTCTCTTGATAAAATGATTAACTACTTTAAAACACAATTAACAAATAATACTATTAATAAAATGATTGATTAATTTAAAACACTAAATATAAATAATTAATTAACCCAAAATATCATTAATAAAATAATTAGTTGATTTTATAATATCATTACTCAAATCAATTATTTAATTTTAAAATATAATTATTAAAATAGTTAGTTAATTTAATCATTTAAATGTCGAAAAACTACTTTACTTCAAAATATTATAAATGTTAAAGTAAATTTAAATACATTTCTTTTAAAAATATTGGGAAGAGGCTTAACGACCACATTGACACTTACACAAGCAACCATTTATTTTCAATTCAACATTCAATTCATTATTGTTATTTGCATAAGCATATATATGTAAATAAAAACTATAATTAATGAACGACAAATAACACATCATCTATCCAATTTAACTGACATATAAATAAATGTCCAAATTAATAAAATAGCAGAATGAGAATTTATTCTGCTAAATAGATGTCTGATATAATCTATCAGATTTAAATATATGAGATTGGTGTTTTATTCTGCTAACAGAATGTCACTGATAAAACATAGTTAACTAACTACGTAATTATTTTCTATCACTATTTATTTGTCAATACTTTTCACTGCGACAAATTTGTACAAATGTGATCTACTATTTTATACGAACTACCTGTCGAAATCCATGGGTCAAACAGCCTTCGCAAGGGTATGTTATAATTTCTTAAAGTTTAAACCTTTAAAACTGAAAAGTTTAATTAACAAATTTACTTAAACAAAACACTTGGCCCAAGGCCCATAACCTAAAATCAAATCTCAAGATACTTCTCTCGTTATTTACAACCTAAATTCAAATTATCTTAACCAAAGAAACATGAGCCAAAAACACATAGTGCATCACTATGCATGTGCAACGCCGCTACCCACCTCCAATCATTCCCCTCAAAATTCGACCATAAAACCTAAATAGAAACACCTATGTAACCCAGTCTCATGCAAAAATGGAGCTCCCACCACCGCGACGAACGCTGCTAGCCACTGCCCTTGGTCATTCGCTCCACCTCACCCTGGCGCATCTCCCAATGGAACCGCGTCAAGCTCGACATCACATTGAGCCACCATGACCAAACCAAAAATGAGCCCAGAACTGCTACCTTAAACCCTAACCCAAGCTTGACTGAGCATATTCGACCACCAGAGACCACGCAACCACTTCCCATCCTTCGGTCCTCCCTCAAGCTAGCTTCTATTGCACTGCTAGCCACATTGACACTTTGATCGTCAGAATTCCAATTTTGAACAAAATCAATTCGTCTCCTTGCCACTACTAATCCCAACCACCTAAAATCACATAACTAGGCTTAAAAATTACCATTCATAAGTATGAGCATGAATGTGAAACCCGTTCGTTGATTCATTCAAGTCAGAAAACTGAATGGCTACAATATCGTTAACAATATTTTTCCTTGAACATGTGTATAGAATATGTTCGTAGATATCCTTGAACATGTTCATATCTTGTAACAATATTTATCCATTCCAAGCAAAGAATCAACAAGGCAATAATTTAAACAATATCGTAAATGTGTTTCTTTAGTATTAATGAAAATTTTCTAACAATGTCACAACATTTATTTTTCATCAAAATACTAAAAGAAAGATTTAGTATCTCACCTTCCACATTATTTGCAAATGGGAAAATCCAAATTCAAGCTTAAATTTTAAAGTTTTTATCTTTGAGCAAAGCAACAATTTTTGAGTTAAAAAGAAGTGATTTTTCCCAAATTAAAAAAGTAGAGAAGATAGAAAATGGATTTAAAGAAGATGAAGTATAAAATGAAATGTATAATGAAAATGTAAATATATAAGATGAAATAAAATATATAAAAATAAATAATAAATAAAATAAAATAAAGGAGGCAAATGGCTAAAGTGCCCATAAATCTAAAATTTCAACTCCCACGTTATCCAAGCCTCTATAGAAACGAGCATATGAAAAAGATGGTGGATGTTAGGATAATCATGTACTTTAATTAAATTACACACTTAAGGAATCCTTTCATTTCACATCCATCATTTTTAATTCAAAATTAAATCAAATTCTTTTTATTATTAGTTTATTTATATTTTTCAAAATACTAATGTTTTCCTAAGCATTTTCAATATTGTTTTAAAGTACAAACAAAGTATTGCAATCTTTTACAACTTGCCGCTTGATATAAGACTGAAAACCCAAACTATGGTTTTTTGTCGCATTTTCAGTTTTTTGTCAAACTACCTGTTTATGTAAACAGAATTCAAAAATGATTTTCTTACCGTTGGTTATAAATTAAACGAGGGTTATTTCATTATTAAAACTATTAATTGAATACTTAAATTAAATTAAATATTCACAAATCAAAGTGATAAAATTCCAGATTGTTACAATGATCTAGTTAGAAATAATATATGAGGAAATCAATAAAAAGAAGATAGGAAAATAATAGGATAGAAATTATCCTTGTCTGCTCCACTTTTCATTGTTCGAAATTTTGTTTTGGAAAAAAAAAAAGAAATGAATGATTATTTGGTTTGATAATTGAGTTTTTGATGTTTTGGTTAAGAATCCTACTTTTGAAAGAAGTGAGTTTTTATTATAAGAAGTCATTAAAAAGGGAAATTTTTCATAGTTCCTTATTGAAAACCGTGAATGTTATGAATCGAAAGTCCAAGTTTTACTGGGATAAATCTTTGATGTAGAAAGGTTTTGAGAAGGGATTTATAGAAATAAGCATATTTTAATTCTCGAAAAGAAAAGGGGTTTCTAAGTTTATATTTTCAAAGATAGAGGTTTCGGATTAGATACTTTATGATTGTGAAATTTTAGTTTTATAAAGAATGGTGTGAACTAAACCAAATTAATTTTGTATGCAGTAGATAGGGATCACTACCTAGGTAAGACAATATAAAAGTTATAGGATATAAATAAATAAGAATAGTATGGACAACCTGATCTGGAAATTAGAAACCAATCCAACGTACTTATTTGTAGAATGTTTGTAAAATTGTAAAGAATTCCAAATCAGTAATTGGATTGTAAATTTTGTTTCCCTTGTTAACTTGAAATGTGAATTTCTATGTTTTGATTTATTTGGAGTAGGTTCTATGTAATTTCAATAAACTATCCAATTCCAAAATATGTATAAAAGTGCATTATTTAAATTAACAAGTGACATAAAAAAAGGGAAAGAGATGTGTAATATATAAATATTCTTTTCCGTAGTATTCACTATCTATTTCAATAAAATAAAGGAAATAATTCGTTGTAATTTCAAATGAAGCAAATATCTCACTTTTGGTTAATTTATGGAAAGCTTTAACGGTGATCCTTTTTATAAGGATAGCTTTGACAAATTTAAATGTGGAAAGGAATGTTCTAGTTTAGAAATTGATAATTAGGAATAGGAAATATACATGTATGACCCTACTTAATGTTTAAAAACAAAGATATATAAATAGAGTAATTTACGACTATATACATATTAGAAGTGTAGTAATTATAGGGCTAGAAATTATGGACATTAATTGCAGATTTAATGGATAATAAATTTGTAATTAATAGAGACTTAAAAGTAATTTTATATGAGGACTGATTATGGAATTTAATATGGCATTTGTGGAGGAATCGGATTGGAATAATGGATGGATCTTGAAATTGGTAAAAAGATTAAAAGAACTAAATGAGATTGATCAGAGATTATCCAATTTTGACATTAATGATCGATTATTAAGGGTATATTAATTGAGGTAACGGATGGATCACATTTATCAAAAACCAAGAAGGAGAATTAAGGAAGGTGGCTAGTAGTGGAATGGCATATTAGTAATGTCCATCTTAATTTAGTAAGGTGTGTTAGAACCACAACATCATTTGCACCAATTGATGATGAGTGGCAGCTTCCAGTAAAAATTTATTGTAGAGTTTTAGGTTCTAATCGCTAGTTGTCTCCCAAGGTTATTGGGAAAATGTCGATATAGTATAAGATATATTCCTATTTTATCACTACGTTGATTTTATGGATGAGATTTGACTATTAGATAAATATATACATATTGAAAAGCGACGTAAATAAGAAATTTTATAAGGACACTTAACTAGGGAGACTAGAAGTTAATGAAGAAATTAGTTTAGCAACTAGGAATGAGGAATACTTCAATTCCTATAGCTTTAGGATCTTAGGAAGAATAAATTTTAGCTTGTGAAGTGTCACTATTCAATAAGGAATTAAGATGCATAGGGATATGAAGTGAATTCTCTATTAGCTAGAGATGAAAAGGTAGGTAGTAGAAATTTTCGCTAGATATTTGACATGTCAGAAGATAAAGGATGATCAAGTAATACCCAGAGGATTGTTGTTGTCATTGGGGATTCTAGCTTGAAATGGGATTATATATCAATAGACTTTGTAGATGGGTTGCATAGAAGCCAAAGAGGCAATGAAGCAATTTGGGTCACAGTGGATAGACTCACTAAAAGCGTCCATTTTATTCCCTTTAGGTGCAATATGACTGTAGGATCTCTAGCAAAAATTTATATCAAGGAGTTGGTTCGACTTCATGGAATTCTGATTAGCATCGTTAATGATAATGACCCCTTATTTACTAAAAAAATTTGGAGGACTTTATAAACAGCTGTAGGAACTTCGTTAAATCATAGCACTGCTTACCACCCACAGACTGATGGACAAACAAAAAGGGTGAATAGGATCATGGAAAATTTATTGAGTGCTTGCATCATGGACTTTAGAGAACATTGGGAGCATCACTTACCTTTAGTCGAATTTGCTTATAATAATAATCATCAAGTGACGATTGGTATGGCACCATTTGAAGCGCTTTACGTGATGCCATGAAAATTGCCAAATTATTAGTGGAAAACCATCAATAAAATCCTATTCGGACCAGATTTAATTCACAAGACTTTAGAAAAGATAGAGTTAATTAAGCGGCATATAAATGCATCCTAAGACTGCCAGAAAACCTATGCGGACAAGAGAAGAAAAGAGTTAGAGTTCGAGGATAGAGATATCGTGTTTGTCAAAGTTTCCCCTCTTAGGAATTTCATGAGATTTAGGATGTCAAAAGTGTTGGCACTAAGATTTGTTGGGTCTTTCCCTATTTTCGAAAGGATAGGATGACTTTCTTACTATTTGGAGCTACCAAATAGATTGGTAGGAGTCCATGACTTTTTACGTTTTGCACTTAAGGAAATGCCTTTATAGCACAAACACTACGATGGAACCTGATCAATTAGGGAACATTAAGATGAAGCCAATAGCATTCTGTACCACCACACGCATTGTGGGGCATGGTACTAGGAAGCTCCGCAATAAAGAAATTAAGCTAGTTCAAATAAAATAGGGGAAAATCCAACGGAAAGCATGAGGACTTCTCATCCTAAGCATTTGTAATGACCCAGAATTTCGGGCATTTCGTTTTTAAATATTTGATTTGTTTAAATATTTAAATCTTGGATTAAATGTTATTAAAACGATTTAATAAGCATCTTAACCCTCTTTTAAATTGTAAGTAATGATAAGAAACTTATTTTTCAAAAATGTTTACAAAAATATATTCTTCGAAGAAAAATCGATAACGCGACCGAAAATCAGTTTATCAGTAAACAGCTTTTCGATCGATATAAGTTCAAACTCTTATGCACTTGTCCAATGATCAATTGAACACATTAGCAATTAATTAATATGCTCTCCTCTTCATAAAGCATGGAACACTCTAAAAGCTTCATTGACGATAGAGATATTATCAAGGTGAGAGTATAATGTTAATTAGCATAAATGAGAAGTCACTTAAAGAAGAAGTGATGGGAGGTAAGACTTCCATGACATGAAGAGGGGGTGAATGCAAGCTTAACGAGCAACCTTCTTAGCCTATAAAAAGAGGGACACATCGTTAGGAATAAATCAAAAATTCATAAACCAAAACCAAGCTCTCTTTAATGGCTTCTTCTTCTTATTCTTCTCTAAATTCCTAGAAGAAAATATTTGCAAATCAATTCCATGTAAACTCCAACTTGCAGTGAAGCCTTAGTGGAATATTAGAACACCTTTCACCATTTCAAAAGTTAAAAAAGAAGCCATGTACCCCATACATTGATAGGCCGTGAGCATTATTTAGGAAGGAGGGGGGAAAATGCAAGAGAAAGCAAGGAGAAGGAGGAGGGAAAGGTGGTTACAAGGATGGGAATTGGCTTAGATTC
The DNA here is from genome assembly GCA_030765085.1 of Allium cepa. NCBI lineage: Eukaryota > Viridiplantae > Streptophyta > Magnoliopsida > Asparagales > Amaryllidaceae > Allium > Allium cepa. Next base: position 42,406,320 of record CM060946.1, read on the forward strand.
TTGGATCTTAATTATATGTTGGATTAAAGGTGAGTCGGTACCTTTCTTTAAATGGAAAATATAACATATATGTATCAGTGTTTGATTGTGTTTAAGTTGTGTGAATTGATAATGACATATGTTAAAACATCAGTTTGAATTCTTACTTTGAAAGTAAGTGACATAAGTGATCCATATATATGGACCTGAATGGACTTGTATGATATATGAGTAAACCTTAGAAGAAAGCGCATAGGTTATATATGGACTTCGATTTAGATTAGACGTGGATTTGAAAGTGCACTTATAACGATAGTCGCTATAGACGCAGTTATGAATTGCCTTGTTTTTGGATGTAACGACCCAGAATTTCTGTTAATGGATATTCGTATATTTAATTGATTTTTAAATATTAACAAGTGAAATTAAACAGTCGAATAAATTTTATTTCGAATATCTTGATTTAATTGGATAATTAAATCGATAATCTAATAGTTGAAATTATAGAAATAATTGGAAATAGGGTTTAATGTGATTAAAAATGATTTGTAAAATTTTATTTAATCATATTGGAATTAGGATGATGTTGTAGAACTTTTAAAATTTAATTAAAAGTTAATTTGTAGAAATTGAATATTCTAATATTTAAATTGACGAGTTAAAATAGCCATTTTTCAAACAGTCTCGGATTTCGACGAAACAAGTTTCATCGGATCCGTAATGTTATATTATTGTAAGGTTTCAAATTTCGCGTCAATCGGATTTACCGTTTGTCCGGGGCAAGCCAAAACGCCTAGAAATTTTGTTTAATTGGTTTAATTTAAAATCGATCGTTTATTGCCGTAACTCGCATAGATGATCGAATTGGCTCCTAAAACCTATTCCATTGTGTCCGGAACGCGGGTTAAACCCTAGAAACGCCGGCCACCGCACGAGATTTGGAGTTCGGAAATTTAGAGATGAACAGTGTTTTGAAGCTTTTCTATAAAAGGACCTCCCTCTTCACAAATTGCAAACCCTAACCCTAAATTGCTTCAGCCGCCATTATCAACTCGAACGGCCAGAAAGCTCTCATCTTATTCCCTCTAAATCTCTTTATCCGTGAAGAATTTGGAGAAACTCTCAACTGGAAACTCGTAGAGCACGTTACTAACTAGCTATTCAACGGTCACGATCTAAAATGACTTCACGAATCAACGACAAATCGAGCTAGAATACCCAAAAGTCACGCACGTTTTTCTATGCAAGGAAGGAACCGAGCTTGCTCGTTTTCGAGCTATGGTTGCGCATGAGCATAGGCTCCATCGTGGTGGGTGCTGATCAATCTCTAGGGGACGGTGGGGTGGCGAAAAATCAAAGTAAAGTGGCGGCCGGTTATGGGTTAATTTGTCTCGGCTGATAACGATGGGCAAGAAGCATCAATCGGCGGCCGAGATTATAGGGCTTGGAAACGAACGGTGATGATTAGATCTGGGTTTAAAAATAATAAAGAAAATGTAAATTAATTTTATTTAAAATTCGTATAAACTTTAAACTATTGTATCTCTTTCATACGAGGTCGGAAAATTACGAAACGAATTGTGTTGGCTTCGTTTTGACGAGCACTATGCTACAGAACTGGATTGGAGTCGTTTGGAGCTAGTTTGAATTTCGGGTAAAATTAAACGCACGTTTAATTTTATTCGAAATATAACGCTGAAACTGAATTGAAAGCAAGGTGAGAACTTCTCAGTCAATCGAATTAGTTTCTATTTGAATTTTAAATAGTTAGATTTAAAATAGCTTAATTGTGCTGATTTACATGCTTGGATGATAAATTGCTATCTATTGTTTTGAAATAGACCCTATACGCCGCATATTAAGCGGAGGTTATTTATTAAACACATATACCGCGATATTCCACCTTGAAGTGGAATTGGTATTATATATGTACTTGGAGTTTATTTTCCCGCATTATATAGCGGATGAGACCCTATTGCGCCGCATAATAGCGGATAATATTTTGTAAATCCCATGTATCGCGTTTTCCCATCTTGAAACGGGATTGGTATTGTGCTAACATCTTTGGATGCAAGGAAAGAGGTTGGAGGGATCCAACTGGATTCCTCACCCGTATTGATTTATTTACAGATATTGTGATATGTTCTGTTATCATATGATATATGATGTTTTGGATGCCGTAATTGTTATATTTAATGCTATTGCAGCATTGGGCATGTTTTGGAAAATTTAAAAGTGTTAAGGTGATGATTTTCAAATTTAAAAAGGGTTTTTAAAGTGATTTTTGAAAATATACGTTTTACTGAATTTTGGAATTTATTCGTTTAAATAAATAAACGTTATAATTTTAATGTTATAAAAATTATGATTTTTGAGAAATATAGTTGAAAATGGAGTTAATGATTTTATAAAATAGTTTAAATCGTGACCTTTGAATTTATTATAAAAGCTTTATATATAAGATTTATAAAATTGGATTTTTATAAATCAAAGTGATGAAATTACAAAGGAGATTTAAAGATGTTTTAAAATGATGTTATAAATGGATTTTATAAAAGAATAGAATCTACGATTTGTGAAGTTATGAAATGAATGAATTTGTAAATAGAGAATTATAAGTCATTTGCTTATAATTTGGATTTTTGCGTGTAAAAGTGATATGGATAGAATCTATTAATAAAGTGCTTTTATAAGTTGAAGTTGTTATAAAATATAAATGGAATTTATAAACATTGTTTTATAAGTCCAAAATCGACTTATTTTGTTAAGTTAATTTTTATAGCTTATTAAAGGAAGTATATTCACGATTTTGGATAGTGGATAATCCTTTAAATAATCGTGTAGAAATGTTGTACTCGGTTAACGAAGTATATTCACGATTTAGGACAGTGAATAATATATTAAAGATATGTTTTAGGAAAGTGATGTTTTAAATAGAATTAAAATGATTTAAAGGTGTTTTAAAATATATTGAGTATCGAAACCATAGATTTCAACATTCATTGTTGAAATAGACGTTTTCGAGAAATAAGGAATAGTGGACTATAACACTGTTTTTGTAGTAAATGACTTTTGAAAGAAAATGTTTTATATGGTATTGGGATTTATCTATCTTAATTTCGAATCCCTATACTAGTGATTTTGGATCGTCGTAACGATGTTTTACGCAACATTCGTTTTGACTCAAATAAATGTGTTAAGAGGATGTTTTCCTTAAAAAATATATATATATACTTAATCGTGTTTGAAGTATATTGAATATTTTCTAAGTATTGAAAATAAATAGATTTGCGAATTACTTATTTTTAAATAAGCATGGAAATGTTTTCCAATATGAAGTGAATGTTTTGAGATTATATCTTTTAAAGATAAATTGAAAATGCAAATTTGAAATCGATTTGAAAATCATATATCAGTGGATATTTGGAGATTTAAATTCATCATGGAATTTATAAAGGAAAGGGAAATTTGTTTAAAAATAAACATTAATTTATTTTTGAAGTGTGGAAATAAATTTACGGATTTGGAACGTAAAATTTAAAATAAATCAGTAAGGATTTATTTGATTGATTTAAATGATTCATTTTGAAATGAAAATGAAGAAATATTTGTGAATATTTCCCGTGTAGGGAAGATTTGATATTCGTTTTCAAAGGATTGAAAAGTGATTTGAAATTTGTTTTCAAAGGGTTGAAGTGTGATATATCTTGCGAAGATATTTTGAAAATAAATAATTGGGAAAATTATTAAACCTGAAAATTGTTGTGAATATTGATTGATAGTTAAATAACCGACTATCAATATTTGCCTTTAAATGGCGTTTGAATTTCGATGCGACCGGGGTCGGATTCCAAGTGGATATCCGAAAACCACATCGAACCTTTGTGATTGTGATGAATCTTTTATTTAATAGATCGAAGTGAAAAATTGTTGTGATTTGCTTGAATTTGAATGCTACGCTTATTTTTAAAATATTGCACTCGTTATTTGGTTTAGCCGGGGGAGGACCTTTGTGTCATTTAACCCATTCCGAATAGTGATACGACGTACATGGAAAACATTGAATACCCAGATTGCAAGGGCTTCTTCGGAAGTGTTTTCGGTTCTGTTCGAACCCGGAACAGACTTGTATGGATGTATGTCTGATGTTACATTTTGAGATGTAAAGCTGGTTTCTATCAAATACATTTCTGTTGATGGTGGAGAATTTATTCTCTTAGCTTAACACCCTTCTCTGAGACGTACGAGCTCAGAAGTTATGTAGTTGATGGTTACTAGTGATACATTCCCAATTTGGTAATATGGCATATGAAGTGTTGCCGACCATTTGTTGATCGAAGCATAGTTTTGTGGACGAGACTTCGTCGGGCCTCACAACTCGGTAATGGTCGAAACAGGAATGTTGCGACAAGGTTTTTGTTAGGGGTAGCGCCCTATGGAATGTCTATTTCCTTCTAGATAGAAGGTGATATCATGGTTTAGAGCCCAGATATCGAACCTATGTGGTTACTGCATATTTACTACTTTGTGGTTGTGGATCTCGGATAAAGGTCGGTAACGACCAGGGGATGGCATAGTCAGTGTGTTAGTTACCTAGTCGCAGCTGTAAAGCGTGAGGTAGCGTCGGCCTTGTTTAGTAGAGATCCGGTCAGGTTCTCGGGGCGTCCTTTCTTAGGCGTTCCATTTCGCTATGGAAAGTTCCTTAGCCGATCATTTGTTGGAAAATCCAAAGAAGCCATATGTACCCTGTACGGTTTTAGTTGTATAACCTGCCATAGAATGTGGCGGTAACCTGCTATTGATCTTGGTAGCTATAGTTGGCATAAGTGCGTAATGCCCATGCTGACTAGGGTTACTATTATATTTTCGAAATGTTTTCTACACTATGCACTAATAATAATATCAAAAATGATTTATTTTGTGTAATGCCATGGAATGTTGTTGTTTTAAAGATAAATAACTGTTTTAGTTCTCACACCAGTCCCATGACTGACTTGAAATTTATTGTTTCCTTCCTAAACTCTGGGTGCCCATAATTTTCCACATGGGCAGCCTAAAGTCGGGTTATCAAGTCATTCTAGAATTCCGGAGTTGCTGTAGAGAGCTGGAGGTAAGCTGGATGGCGTGGCGTATTAACCAGTATATAGTATTTCTTATCCGTTGTTTGTTGTTGTAAACTCTGATAATGTAATGTGATGTAATGTAATAACAGATAAGATTCTTTGTTTTAAAGATTATTCATTGATATATTATATGTTGTTCCGCTGTGATATGTGGATTCTGTTATTGTTTCTGTTTTCTTCTTCTATCTTCTACTTCTTCTACCTTTTTCTTCTTCTTAAACCCTAAGCGTTCGGTTTTCCGACATTCAATTGTTCGGCAGTTGATACAGTGGACGTATTAATGTCGATTTTTTGAAAGTCGAAGAATCGGGTCTTTACAAAGTGGTATCGGAGCATATGGTTAAGAGACAACCTTGGTTCTGTTGGGTGTTACTCATTAGAGATAGAGTTAGCAGTACTCTAGAATGAGTTTGAGTGTAATAATAGCTACGAGCGCGTATTTGTTAGTGAATATGAAGAAAAAAAATTATATTTTGTTGATTGATTTATTGAGTGGTATATGGATTCTGGTCAATACGAGTAATTAACGTTATTGATAGGAATCTCTAAACACTTGTACAGAACAAATTCGACACAATATCATTTTAAAATAAGGTAAATGAAACCTTAATTTTTTTTCGTATATAAAAGAGAAAAAAAATTCTGTGAATTATTATAATATATGATTGTTTGGTTGCTAGAAAGTGATGATATTAAATTATTATCATTAATGTTGAAAAATAAATTGAAATCGTAACTCCAAAGTTAAGAAATAAATTCACATACAAATAGAATTGGAGAATATAAAATGTAAATGAGATTTGTAATTTGAAGTAAAATTCCAGAGGAATATTTGGAAGTGTTTTGAAAGAGTTTGCAATTTAGAAACGATTAAATTCCTTTTTGAGTTTGAAAATGATTTTCAAGGGTTTGGAAAAATATTTTTGGAGAGATAAAAACTCTGAACACTTTTCGGTCGCTGGATAATAACTTCGGTGATGACTGAAGCATCATCGGTGTTCATTTTCGGGTTTCCAAAAGAGGGATTGCTGCCGAGTTGTTTTAAATGAAAGTGTTTGGAAAATTTGGATTTGGATTTCGAAATTCAAAGGATAATTTGAATTGACTTCAAAATTGGTTTTGAAAGGTCGAAAAGACTCTAGAATCCAATTTAAAATAATTTATGGCAATAATAAATGAGTTGATAACTTATACAATTTGAATTTTGATAGAATAAATTTAACTTAAAGGATGGAGTTAAATTAAAGTAAGTATAAGTGAATCAATTAAATAAAGTGAATTTAAAGAAAGTTCTAAGAGGCTAAGTGAAATGATCTTATATATATAAGAAATGATTACTTAAAGAAAATTTATTAAGTTAAAAAATAATGATAAATTTGGATTAGTAACAAATGAATTGGAAGTGAGTTTGAATTATGAAAATAAAATTGTGAATGGATAAATAAATTTACAACTGCAAGTAAATGTAATTGAAATTGAATGTTGAAATGGAATATAACTTAAGTAATGTTGAATGAAGTTGATTTTGGTACCGAAGTAAAATGAGTAAAATGAAATTAAACAGTTAGACCCTAGAAACGCCGGTCACCGCACGAGATTTGGAGTTCGGAAATTTAGAGATGAATAGTGTTTTGAAGCTTTTCTATAAAAGGACCTCCCTCGTCACAAATTGCAAACCCTAACCCTAAATTGCTTCAACCGCCATTATCAACTCGAACGGCCAGAAAGCTCTCATCTTCTTCCCTCAAAATCTCTTGATCCATGAAGAATTTGGAGAAACTCTCAACTGGAAACTCGTAGAGCACGTTACGAACTAGCTATTCAACGGTCACGGTCTAAAATGACTTTACGAATCAATGGCAAATCGAGCTAGAATACCTGGAAGTCGCGCACGTTTTTCTTTGCAAGGAAGGAACCGAGCTTGCTCGTTTTCGAGCTATGGGTGCGCGGGAGCGTAGGCTCCATCGTGGTGGGTGCTGATCAATCTCTTGAGGATGGTGGGGGTTGCGAAAAATCAAAGTAAAGAGGCGGCCGGTTATGGGTTAATTTGTCTCGGCTGATAATGATGGGGAAGAAGCATCAATCGATGGCCGAGATTCTAGGGCTTGGAAACGAACGGTGATGATTAGGTCTGGGTTTAAAAATAATAAAGAAAATGTAAATTAATTTTATTTAAAATTCGTATAAACTTTAAACTATTGTATCTCTTTCATACGAGGTCGGAAAATTACGAAACGAATTGCGTTGGCTTCATTTTGACGAGCACTACGGTATGAAACTGGATTGGAGTCGTTCGGAACTAGTTTGAACTTCGGGTAAAATTAAATGCACATTTAATTTTATTCGAAATAAAACGCTGAAACTGAATTGAAAGCAAGGTGAGAACTTCTCACTCAATCGAATTAGTTTCGATTTAAATTTTAAATAGTTAGATTTAAAATTGCTTGATTGTGTTGATTTGCATGCTTGGATGATAAATTGCTATCTATTGTTTTGAAATATACCCTATATGCCGCATATTAAGCGGAGGTTATTTGTTAAACACATATACCACGATATTCCACCTTGAAGTGGAATTGGTATTATATATGTACTTGGAGTTGATTTTCCCGCATTATATAGCGGATGAGACCCTATTGCGCCGCATAATAGCGGATAATATTTTATAAATGCCATGTACCATGATATCCCGTCTTGAACCGGGATTGGTATTGTGCTAACATCTGTGGATGCAGGGAAACAGGTTGGAGGGATCCAACTGGATTCTTCACCCGTATTGGTTTATTTACAGATATTGTGATATGTTTTGTTATCTTATGATATATGATGTTTTGGATGCTGTGATTGTTATATTTAACGCTATTGCAGCATTGGGCATGTTTTGGAAAATTTAAAAGTGTTAAAGTGATGATTTTCAAATTTAAAAAGGGTTTTTAAAGTGATTTTTGAAAATATACGTTTTATTGAATTTTGGAATTTATTCGTTTAAATAAATAAACGTTATAATTTTAATGTTATAAAAATTATGATTTTTGAGAAATATAGTTGAAAATGGAGTTAATGATTTTATAAAATAGTTTAAATCGAGACCTTTGAATTTATTATAAAAGCTTTATATATAAGATTTATAAAATTGGGTTTTTATAAATCAAAGTGATGAAATTATAAAGGAGATTTAAAGATGTTTTAAAATGATGTTATAAATGGATTTTATAAAAGAATAGAATCTACGATTTGTGAAGTTATGAAATGAATGAATTTGTAAATAAAGATTTATAAGTAATTTGCTTATAATTTGGATTTTTGCGTGTAAAAGTGATATGGATAGAATCTATTAATAAAGTGCTCTTATAAGTAGAAGTTGTTATAAAATACAAATGGAATTTATAAACATTTTTTTATAAATCTGAAATCAACTTGTTTTGATAAGTTAATTTTTATAGCTTATTAAAGGAAGTGTATTCACGATTTTGGACAGTGGATAATCCTTTAAATAAACGTGTAGGAATGTTGAACTTGGTTAACGAAGTATATTCACGATTTTGGACAGTGAATAATATATTAAAGAAATGTTTTGGGAAAGTGATGTTTTAAATAGAATTAAAACGATTTAAAGGTGTTTTAAAATATATTGAGTATCGAAACCATAGATTTCAACATTCATTGTTGAAATAGACGTTTTCGAGAAATAAGGAAATAGTGGACTATAACACTGTTGTTATAGTAAATGACTTTCGAAAGAAAATGTTTTATACGGTTTTGGGATTTATCTATCTTAATTTCGAATCCCTATACTAGTGATTTTGGGTCGTCGTAACGATGTTTTACGCAACATTCGTTTGACTCAAATAAATGTGTTAAGAGGATGTTTTCCTTAAAATAAAATAAAATATATACTTAATCGTGTTTTAAGTATATTGAATATTTTCTAAGTATTAAAAATAAATAGATTTGTGAATTACTTATTTTTAAATAAGTATGGAAATGTTTTCCAATATGAAGTGAATGTTTTGAGATTATATTTTTTAAAGATAAATTGAAAATGCAAATTTGAAATCGATTTGAAAATCGTATATCAGTGGATATTTGGAGATTTAAATTCATCATGGAACTTATAAAGGAAAGGGAAATTTGTTTAAAAATAAACATTAATTTATTTTTGAAGTGTGGAAATAAATTTACGGTTTTGGAACGTAAAATTTGAAATAAATCAGTAAGGATTTATTTGATTGATTTAAGTGATTCATTTTGAAATGAAAATGAAGAAATATTTGTGAATATACCCGTGTAGGGAAATGATTTGAAATTTGTTTTCAAAGGATTGAAAAGTGATTTGAAATTTTTTTTCAAGGGTTGAAGTGTGAAAATATATCTTGCGAAGATATTTTGAAAATAAATAATTGGAAAAATTATTTAAACCTGAAAATTGTTGTGAATATTGACTAATAATTAAATAACCGACTATCAATATTTTCCTTTAAATGGCGTTTGAATTTCGATGCGACCGGGGGTCGGATTCCAAGTGGATATCCGAAAACCACATCGAACCTTTGTGATTGTGATGAATCTTTTATTTAAAAGATCGAAGTGGAAAATTGTTGTGATTTGCTTGAATTTGAATGCTACACTTATTTTTAAAATATTGCTCTCGTTATTCGGTTTAGCCGGGGGAGGACCTTTGTGTCATTTGACCCATTACGAATAGTGATACAACGTATATGGATAGCATTGAATACCCGGATTGCAAGGGCATCTTCGGAAGTGCCTTCGCTTCTGTTCGAACTCGGAACAGACTTGTATGGATGTACGTCTGACGTTACATTTTGAGATGTAAAGCTGGTTTCTATCAAATACATTTTTGTTGATGGTGGAGAATTTATTCTCTTAGCTTAACACCCTTCTCTGAGATGTACGAGCTCAAAGGTTATGTAGTTGATGGTTACTAGTGATACATTCCCAATTTGATAATGTGGAATACGAAGTGTTGCTGACCATTTGTTGATCGAAGCATAGCTTTGTGGACGACACTTCGTCGGGCCTCACAACCCGGTAATGGTCGAAACAGGAATGTTGCGACAAGGTTTTTGTTAAGGGTAGCGCCCTAGGGTATGTCTATTTCCTTCTAGATAAAAGGTAATATCATGGTATAGAGCCCAGATATCGAACCTATGTGGTTACTGCATATTTATTACTTTGTGGTTGTGGATCCTCGGATAAAGGTCGGTAACGACTGGGGGATGGCATAGTCAGTGTGTTAGTTACCTAGTCACAGCTGTATAGCATGAGGTAGCGTCGGCCTTGCTTAGCAGAGATCCGGTCAGGTTCTCGGGGGCGTCCTTCCTTAGGCGTTCCATTTCGCTATGGGAAGTTCCTTAGCTGATCATTTGTTGGAAAATCCAAAGAAGCCATACGTACCCTGTACGGTTTTAGTTGTATAACCTGCCATAGAATGTGGCGGTAACCTGCTATTGATCTTGGTAGCTATAGTTGGCATAAGTGCGTAATCCCCATGCTGACTAGGGTTACTATTATATTTTCGAAATGTTTTCTACACTATGCACTAATAATAATATCAACAATGATTTATTTTGCGTAACGCCATGGAATTTTGTTGTTTTAAAGATAAATAACTGTTTTTGTTCTCACACCAGTCCTATGACTGACTTGGAGTTTATTGTTTCCTTCCTAAACTCTGGGTGCCCATAATTTTCCACACGGGCAGCCTAGAGTCGGGTTATCAGGTCATTCTGGAATTTCGGAGTTGTTGTAGAGAGATGGAGGCAAGCTGGATGGCGTGGCGTATTAACCAGTTTATAGTATTTCTTTTCTGCTGTTTGTTGTTGTAAACTCTGATAATGTAATGTAATGTGATGTAATGTAATAACAGATAAGATTCTTTGTTTTAAAGATTATTCATTGATATATTATATGTTGTTCCGCTGCGATATGTGAGATTCTGTTATTGTTTCTGTTTTCTTCTTCTATCTTCTTCTTCTTCTACCTTTTTCTTCTTCTTAAACCCTAAGGGTTCGGTTATCCGACATTCGATTGTTCGGCAGTGGATACAGTGGACGTATTAATGTCGATTTTTTGAAAGTCGAAGAATCGGGTCTTTACATTGGAAGTTTCTATAAAACTTTGTAGAGAGATCCTTAGGGGCTTTTCACCATATTTATATTATTTTATATGTATGTTTATTGCTATAATAATCTTGAATAGTAAAAGGTTAAGTAACATCTCAAAAATGCCCAGAACTTCACTTGTGCAAAACTGTCCCGTTTAAACTTGATTTTTGGACTTTAAAGATTTGGAAAGGTATTTAAATATAAGTATTTTGTTTCTTTCTACAAATGTTTACTAACTATTTTTGTGGAATTTTAAATATGGTTTGAGATCTTTTTGAATTTTTAAGAATTAGATGTGAATTTTTGAAGAAGGGATATTTTATTAAAATATATAGAAAACTTGTTATTTTTGAGTTTAGGGAATTTTATTTACTTGTTATTTTCATGTAATATTTTGAGTAAATGTTTTAAAACCTATTATAAGTATTATAAAGTATTGTAAAAGCATTTTTAAGTGCATATAGTTTTAAGAAAATGCGTTTACAATTTTATACGGTATGAAATAAATATCTTCTAAAATGGTTTATTTAATATCTAGTTTTGTAAATAAATTACTATACTTATATATATATATATATATATATATCATATTAAAAGAGTTCTAATAGTACAAACAAAAGGGGGTATGAATTTCTTAATGGCTAATTAGTTATTATTTAATTACTTATTTGAAAAGTAATTAACTATGTTTAACACTAAAAGCCGATGAAGTAGGCTTATCTACTTGTGAGAATTAAGATGATGTTCGAGAAGAGAAGGAGCAATAGAGCTCTAACCTACCAGCTTCCCTCTTAGACGAAGAATAGTTAAGTTGGATAATGTTAGAAATATGTTAGTTATGTTGATTTCTTATTATGTATGGAAATCATTAATATTATACTTAACACTAAAAGTCGACGACGTAGACTTATTTATTTGTGAGACACAAGAATGAAGTGTCCAAGCAAGACTTTAATGCAACCAATGCTCTAACTTACCCAGATTCACTCTTGAATGAGGAATAGTTAAGATGGAAAGTTAGAAACAAGTTAAGCATACGAATGATGATTTGTATAGGCAATCATCTTTAGAACTTGATAGCTAACTAGTTAATTGCTGAACTTGACCAAATATGAATTTAGATCTTTAATACACATATTTGTAGAGAGAGTAACAAGTAGGAAAATGAGTTGGGTTTTTTGTGACAATGTGTTTAGTTGAATTCGTCTTTAACCCTTTATGATTATACATAGGAATGCAAATAGATCTTTAAAAGGATGATTTAAAGATAAGAAAAAATGAAATGTGGGTTTGTAGGAACAATGTTTTAAGTGACATTGGTCTTAAACCTATTGAATGGATTTGTGAAAGTACTTGATCCTTAAATGGATATTTTGAAGGAAATTATAAGTATGGAATCTTTTGAAAAAGATAGAAAAGTAGAAATTTATTAGATAAAAGAAGTTTGCTAATAAAGTTGTTTTAATTAATAAAAGGATTAATTAAATAGAAAGGATCAAGTAGCTTAACCAAACTTTGTGTAGCTTGATCATGTTTTCTATGAATTGATAGTATTTTTTATGCTATTTTGTTATGGAAAGTACACTAGATTTGATTTCCATCTACAAACATTTATCTTGTACCAGATATTCGATTAGCTGACTATCGAAATCGACCAAATATAACTCTGGGAATATCTTGAAGAAACACGGAAATTATATGGTATAGTTATCTTCAATGATAATATACTATAAGTATAAATTCATTATGTTCTTCTAGGACAAATGATAAGGAAATCTGTATGCTTAAACGATTAGTAGGTGAACTCTGCTCTTATGTATTATCTATTTATTTCCGAAAGGACCGGAGTTGAGTTAACCGAAAATTCATCGATTGGTTTTAGAGAATCCGGTAGGTGGGAAGAGTGTAGTTATGTGAGACGACTCAAACTCATAACCACTTCAAATCCATATAAGCGATTTATGTTCGGGAAGCTGTTGTGAAGTGGAATGTTAAAGAGTTGAACGACTATCTTAAGGTTAAGTCCATGGAAGAGGTCAGCATTAACATTTCAAACGATACTACCATGTGAGACTGTCTATCTTGAGGAGTAGTCCAAGAGAGAGAACGGTGTTAGAATTCATCGGAGGACTTATGTAGGGAACCTATAAGGAGGTTCGAGATCTGTTCAAGATGCTCAAGTCAATGTTCGTGTTCTGTTCGAGATGAAGGGATCCGTTGGGGATTCGTGTGCTATTCGAGTTATGAGAATTCATGAAAGATGTCGAACGTAGCCTCGACATCGGAACAAAGCAGGAAGCATAATCTCGGGTTCAGCTTACCTATGAGGTTATATCAACTCGATATGTTGCATGTGGGAGTTGTTGATACTTGGTGCCACACAGTCTATCGTTGGGCCAGTTATGTTTACCTTATAGTATATTCTATCTAGAGATATACGATGCTTTGAAGGAAGTTCTAATCCTTGTTATGGAATTCAGATTTTTCTTAGTCCAAGGAGATCTCCATAGAAATCCTTACATCTATGCGGACGCCCTTTATCGGTATTGATTCTATCCTATCATTGTTGTAGCCTTCACACAACAACTGTTTGATACGATTTATGTGCTACACACTAGAAATCATCTATCATATCACTATATGTTAAACGTAAAGAATGGTTGGTCTCTTTGAGGGGTAAACCATTACTGGAATACACACGGTCTCAATGGTTACTGTTACACATCACTCGTATTTCTTGATTTTCTCATGATGGCTTACTAGACTGATCCGGGTGTTATTTTCTTATAATTATTTGGTCTGCCCTGTGTATGTTTCTAGATTTAGCTTTGGGCTCTTTGAAGCTTATAGAGATAAGTTGGATGATTACCTACCATAGTATTTATTTCCACTGCACTACTACTGTACCATCGGAATTTGTAAAGACAGGTTGTTATAGCTGTAAAGGCTGATTATTGTAACTCTGAAAAACTTTGTATCTTAGAATGACAATTTGAGTTGTCTTTTGATATTATATATATATTTATATTGTTGTTTCATTATGAGATTCTTATATTATTTTCCTTATCCCTTGTCCTATTTCGTTTTCTTTTTTTAACCCTGATAATTCATGTTTCTAGCACTTGGGTGCTCGATACGTGAATACCGTGGATGTATTAGTGTCGACATTCAGGAGTCGAAAAGGCGAGACGTTAAAGCTTCCATCTGCCAAGCATTTTTTCTTTAAAATTAGATTTTGGTTCCATCGTGGTTGTTAGATTAGATGGTAGGAGATGATTTCCAGACTTTTCAATATCAATTTACACTCACATAGAAATTCTACACATGTTTAGGATGTTTGCATACATGCATATATGTGACATCATACACTAATACTAAGATTGAGCTCACATATAGTATATCTACATACATAATTGCATTGCACCTTTGGTTGAGTAGATGGATATGTAGATAACATGGTTGTATAACATGGATGTTTATTGCGTTTTAGGCTATTCGTCCTTTAGAAAGATTTTAGGGACGTAATCCTTTTATGGGGAAGAATGCAACGCCTTGTCAAAATTGATAAGAAATTAATTAATTAAGATAAGGCTTAAAAAGAAACTTTTGTAAATTTTATAATTTGACCACAGAAGTTATGTCGTTGTGTTCATAGTGACTTTCTAATCAATTTCCACATATAATGTTTTGAAAACAGGGCTCAAATGAAAAGGTTATGGATATTTGAAGTTTATGGATAGAAATAAATTTAAATGGAATTCAAATTCAAATAAATGATTAATTCTTAAATTTGAGGTTCAAAACATAGAAGCATTTAGACTAGGGGATTAAGTAAGCGTTAAAATTTAATCTTAAAAGATTAATTAAGGTATTAAATAAAATAAATGGCAGAACAAAAGGTTCCTAGAATAAACCTACCACTCAACCGCCTAACTTGAGGTCGATCGGATCGTGTTTGTGGCAGCTAGGGTTTCCTACATTTGAACGGTGTGGATTTTATTATTCTTAACCGACTTAAATCTGACGATTCTGGTGCTTCCTAACCACTATAAATAAGAGCCTAACACCTTCACTTTTATTCATAAATTATTCTGCGAACCAAGTGAAGTGCAGTTAGTCTCTCTCTTTAAAGATTTCAAAAAATTCTTTAGGGCTCCAGGTGATAAATTTTAGATGTTTATTGTTTAACTTCTTATTTTATTCTTCTCCAATCTTTAATACCGTGAATATCATCCATACACATTTCTCTTATTGTATATTTCTAAATGGAGAGATTTGAAAGAAATTATATAAGGCGTAACTAAACCAAAATGGGGAGAGATAAGGACTTATTGTGAGTGGAAATCTTAGTCTTTCTTAGTTGAATAGTGTATGAAGTATTAATTGGTCGGGGTTAGTGGTTAGGCATGGTAGAGGATAACTCGAGAAGGGTCCGCTTCGATTTGAAGTATTAAGTCGCCCGAAGAGCTTCCATGCAATGTTAGCAAAATAGATTGGTGAGGAGTCCACCTTAGAATAGGTATTAAACGATAGGGGCTGGCCTTAAATCGTCAGAGTTTGCTTAGTCTCCATTAATAGGTATTAAATGGCTTGGGTACTATCTTTTACATTGTTAGGACATGATTGATAATAGATATGGGCTATGGGTTAAAAAGGCAATGGTTATAGAACTGTATTGGGAATGTAATGATCCGAAATTTTATCGCTTTGATTTATGAATATTTAATGAACATTAATTATTCAATTATGGTTTAAAATAATCAAATAACTACCTTTTAATGATTAACTAATGGTAGAAAACTTATTTTGAAATCTGTTTACAAAATATATACTTTGAACTAATATTGGAAATGTGACTGAAAAGCATTTTATAAAAAAATCAAAATTTATTCAATAAAAGTTGTGTAAATATTTTGTAAAATTTGTAGTAACATATATACACATTAGTGACAACATAAATCATCTCATTTTACAATAAATGTTTAACTAAACATAAGTAAATTAAAGAGACAAGGGTACATGATGTTAAGGCATGAAATATGCCTTAAAACAATGCATAATTCAATGGAAGGCAAGAAGACTTTTCGCCCTTTCAAGGCTAGCCACATTTTTAAGCGGTAGGAAGTCCTTTGGAACAAAGGATAGGTGATGTAATTTGGCAACTTTTCATGTTTATAAAAGTGAACCTCCATTTCATGAATTCAATTTTACATCTCCAGTTTCTTTCACTCCTTCTTTTATACGATATCCATTATTTTCCATAAACAAAACCATATAAAAATACCTCCTTTCCTCCTTAAATTTTTTTATGACTTTAGATCTATCTAGCTAACACCACCGCCACCTTATCCAAACTTTGAGGCAAATACGCCCCCCCCCCCCCAACCAAGACCAATGGCCATGCGCAACGTAAAGGATCTTGGGATTGGAGCAAAGCCGAGGCAAGGAAGTTAGTAGCTTGCGATGTTTGTTGTTTAGTAGGATGAAGTACTGGCTTGTTGCAATAGTATTTTCGAGATTAAAAGTGAGAAACTAAACGTCAAAAGTTGTATATTATTATTGTGAAAAATTATGTGATAATTATTATGTATATTTATGTGTAATGTGTATGTGACTTATGTTATGTTCGGAATTTATCCCACTTGGTAGCGGAAGCATATGACACTTTGATTTGCAAGGGACCTTATTATTCACTATGGTGTATGAACTCAAATGGCACATAAGAATTAGATAGGGGACTGGTAAAAGTAAATGGAAGTCAAAGTGTTTCAGAGCGAATAGATTACAATAAAAGCATTTAGAAGAATAGAAATTTTTGTAGAGTGATCTTAAGGGATTCCTAGCCACTATTGATTTTAATTTCAATTATATATACTTATTGTACAAATTGTTATACGCCAAAATCTTGGCAGCTTGGCTATATTATAAGTAAAACGTTGATATGTTTTAAAGGCTGGATCTTTTCTTTAAGAAAAGAAGTAGTAATATGTGTTCAGTGCTAGGTTAGCTTCGAAGCCTCTTTATGACATTATGAAATGATTTATGACTTTTATTTACCGTTGAAATACTTTTTGCTACTTGGATTTCATGGAAGTTTCAAATACGACATTGGACTTCTATAGTCCTCTTTTATGCTATTTTGTCGTTTGATATCTAAAGGTGTTTTGGAATGGTATCCAACTCGACTTTTCTTTCTCAAAACATTTTGCAAAGGTATTAAAGTGGTTTAAATAATAGAAAGGAATGTGGTTTAAAAGCCATTTAATTTACAAAAAAATAGTTTTAAAAGTCACAGCCCATGTAGCTATAGTCGCTATGGATGTACTTTGGAAATCTATGATATTATTAATGTATAAAAGGTTGCTTACTTTAGATATTTTTTAAATTCTTTTCAAATGAGTTGTATAAAAGTTTTATAAGTATTTAAAATGGAGTTTGGATTTTGAAATTTATCTGACAGAATTTATTTCATTTATTTAAATAAGAGGTGTAAATTTCATAAAGGAAAAACAATTTTACTTTTTCAAATCTAAGTTGGGGTTTAATTAAAAATCCACAAGCAATGTTTTGTATAAGAGTTTTGAATTATAATTTAAGTTTTTTAATAATGTATTTTTGGAAATTAGAATGTTTAAAAGGGATTTGAGATTTAAAAGATTTATTTTGGATATTTAAACAAGTGGTTTATATAGAGGAAATCCTTTTACTTTTCAAAGTTGAATCCATTCTAAAAAGTGATGGTTTAAAGTTATGATTTGAACGGAAATTTTAAATTTTGTTTAAAATGTCTTAAAAAGGAGGTTTGAATTCGATTTAGAGGATTATTGATATAATAAAGCAAGCGGTATTTTTATAAAAAGCGAAACTCTTTTATTTCCAAAGTCAAACTTTCTTTTAGAAGTAATGATATTTAAGAGATGTTTTTAAAAACGTTTAAACTATATTGTAAGTGTTTTATATGAGTTTCGAGAACAAAGAGGGTAAGTCCAGAACTATAACTCTATGTTTTATTAAATTGTTTCGGAAAAATAGAAGGAAGTTAAGGACTATAAAATTCTAGTTATAGTAAAGATTTTGGAAAAGGGAAAAAGAAGTTTGGTTTATAACACTTTTTTGTTTTAAATAATTATATGGAATCTATGAAGTCATATACTCGTCATTAAGCTTTGAGGTGGGTAAACTTTTACCTATCCTAAAGGATAAGAATGTTGTCGAGTTTAGTTTCGAGAGGTAATAATACCCCAACTTGAATGGCGTCATTGTTAAACAAATGATAGTTTAAGTTTGAAATCGAAGATTGTTGTTAAGTACATTTATTTTTGTATATGATTTCATTTACTTATGGAAATTAAGTAGTCCTATACTTGGCACTAAAAACCGATGAGTAGATTGATCCTTTGTCTATGAGATCTAGATTTAGAGTTTTTCATTAAGGCAAGGCTAGGAGCAACTAGTGGCCTTACTTACCAGGCTTCATTTCTAGGCATGGGATAAAGCAAGTCGAAATATCAAAAATGTGATAAGTGTAGAAGATTCGATTACAACAAATGATCTTTATAATTTATCGTGGTGCGGAAAGTATTCTTTTCATACTTAACACCAAATTTAGAAAACTCGTCTCTACCTATAAGAATTTAGAATATATGTCGAGGTAAAGATAGTTTTCTAGCTTGTCTGAGTTCATTGTTGATTAACGAATAGTACAAGTTTGAATTGGAAAGTGGTGGTAAGTATATTTGGTTTAATTCCCATACGATCCATTTACTTACACCAAAAGTAAAGTGATTTGGGTTTATAGTGAACAATGTTTTTGAATGACATTTGTTTTGTCCCATTTTAAATATGATTTTGGAAATAAAGGGAAATATTCCTTAAGATTTGTGAATATACTTATACCATATATATAAGTATATGGAAAAGTTTTCTAAGTATTGAAAGTGTAGTGCTTTATGAATATACTTAAGCTGATCGGATAAGTATATGGATATTTTTTCAGTATGTATAAAGGTATTTTAATACCAGTATTTACCAAGTGATTTTAACAAATGAAAGGGTAAAACAAAGAGGCTTAGTGGTTGCTAGTGTGCTTAATCATGCTTGGTTTACTTATGAAATTTAATCTCTGACTTGTTGATTGCTTATTTGATAGTTAATAATTGACTATCAAATCTTGGCCAGTTTTAGAACTATCAGTTGTTGGTTTGGAGAGACTAGGATCGAATAAACATGAGTTATCTCAAAACCACTTCGAACAAGCATAATCATTTGAATTGGGGACATTTTGAAGATGATGAAAATTGAAGACAGAGTTTTTTGAAGTCCAAGGGTTACTTGTTACTAATCCTGAGGGTGATTTCAAAACGAAAGTAGTAGAAGTAGTGCCTTGGGTTTGTTCAATCCTAGATTAACTTATATGGACGAACGCTGGCATTGCATTATTGCTTGGAGGGCAGTGTTAGCATTCCAAGAGGGATTTGCTAAAAGGTAATAGCCTGAAACCGCATACTAGAAATGAATAAAACAGGGGAGATGCAACTGGGTTATGTGGTTCGCTGCCATTAGGGTATTATCATCACATGTATCTAGATCGATATTCACGGATTATGTATGTTGGCCCATGGGAACGATTTGTCAAGTTAGTAGCCGGATGACGATCATATTTGGTATTAGCCAGTATGGAATAGGTCGGTTCTGTGTTAGTATGTGGGTCCCGGTGAGGCTTTTGGCACATTTTCTCTAGAGGTATACTATACGGAAGGTAGCCTCTTACCTTTACAATATTGGAGTCTAATTTCCAATACATGCCTTATGGACTTAGTTGTGCCAATACAATTAAATCTTTATTTCCAACCCTAGACATTATTGTAATATCACCGGATTTTCTTCCAAAATGATTTGATTATCGTAAGGAAAAACCTATCTGTGTTTATGTGCAGTGTGGTCTTACGAGGTACTTTTATTTTTTAAATGATTTTTTAACATTGAATAATCCATATGATTTGAATTTCTCACGTTGGGTTACTAGACCGATCTGGGTGTTATTTTCTTATAATTTTCAGGTCAACCCAAAGTATATTTCCAGATTTAGCTATGGACGCTTTTGGAGCATTAGGGGACGAGTTGGATGCCTCCAAGATCTATTAATGTATTTTATTTTCCGCTACATTTCTTGTTTTCTATTTATCATCCATTGCGAGGACAAGCTGTTATAACTATCTAGGCTGATGATACGTTGGTTACTTTGATTATTATATGTATATTGAAGTTTTCTTTTTGTAAAGATCAATTGTATATTATATATTACTCATCATAGGTGAGATTTTATTATGCCTTTTCATCTATTTTACCCCAATAATCTGTCTTTCCGACACTTGGATAATTGACAATTAAGTATTGTAGATGTGTTAATGTCAACATTTGTTGGTTGATAAGGTGGGTCATTACACATGGTATCAACGCTTAGGTGAAGTGAACACCTAGGCCTTGGTAGGTAATTCATTTGAGATAAGGTAAGTGACACTCTAAAATGAGTTTGAGTGTATTATATATATGAAAGTGCCTACTTTTTAGTGCTATGAAATAGGTTTATATTTTTTGATTGGTTTGTTAAGTGGTTTATTAATTCAGGTCAGGATGTGGGATGCTATGATATAGATAGGGGGTTTTAAACACTTGGATAAGGCAAACCGACATAGTATTGTTTTTAAAATTGGTAAATGAAATAATTTTACCTAGGATTATATTTTATATAATACTCAATAATTGATATAGTTATGTATGATGTACATGTTTGTAAGGAAACGATAATATTAAATTATTGCTTGATTAGCCATGCTCATCCAGTTTAGGAGCACTGACTATTTTTTGTTGATTGATTATCTATCCTCGACCATTTTATTAGCATTTATTTGTTTGATTAAGGCTAAATACAAACACCTTGTGAATTATGTTTCACAATTTGACTATAAGGTGTTTGGTAGTAAAGTTGTTATAAAGTTTATTTTGATATAAGAAAGAATGATTTTATATAAAGAAAATTTTATAAATTGTGTTTTATAAATGAAAAGGATTTTTAAGAAAGTAAGACAAGTTGTGTAACGCCCCAGAATTTTAATTAACATTATTCGGGATATTTAATTGGATAAGTTAAATGGAATAAATTGAATAATTAGGGAGATGAGATTAATAAATCCAATGGCCATGTCTTAATAAGTGAACTAAAATATGACTTAACTAAATTAAGAAGGAGGAATTTTCTAAGGGGTAAACTAGGAAATGGGTCTACATTTCTTAGTATAAATCTCTTCCTCCACTTTGATTAACTTTCACTTTTTCATTCTTAACTCCCATATATTTCAGCCGGCCATTAAGAAGCTCCAGGAAGAGTTTAAATTGAAGTATAAGCGAAGGAATTAAAGCTAGAAGATTATCTCATTCTCCAATCAACTAATCAAGGTGAATAATCATGTTTATCATCTCATTTTTCTGTGCTTGGATCTTTTATGGGTTATACCTGATTCATGTTTGTGATTTTGGTTAGGATATAAACATTTAGACCTTTGTTTGGATAAGACATCGGTGTTTTAAAATATTAATGGGATAATTAACACGTTTTCATTCATTTTTGGTTAAATTTCAAGTTTTTTAATCTTTAAATGCTGTGAAATTTTAAAATGATGAAGTATATGATTTATCAGATTTTTGGTGATTTTTGGAAATTTTTCCTTAGTGATTTACTAGGGTAATAAAAATATTTAAGCCTAAGGGCTAAACTGAAAATTTGCTTCCGAAATACTTAAGTTCGGAAGGGAATTTGCTTTTGGTAACATTTGGGAAAGAAGCATGGTGTTTTTAAGAAAAAGTTTGACCTTTGTATACTTTTTACTGTTCGGAAGTACAGGAGAAGGTTCCTCGGCAAATCAAAATTAGACAAACAAAATAAAATATCACTTTAGTAGGCCCAGTTCATCCTTCATCTCCAAGAAGCCCGCTTTTACCATTTCGATGAAGTCGAAAGGTACCGTTCGCTTGAAACATAAGGTAAACAACTACCTTCCATCAAACTTGAAAGGTAGGCATGAGGCCAAAGGGAAGAGAAGGGCAAAGGGATGAGGAGGCTGCTTCTTTTTCTTTTGGATATAAATAAAAATTTATTTCAAATAAGTTGAAAGGGATCCTTTAACTCTATCATTTTATAAAAGACTAAAAATTTTATATTCGAGAAGGGTTATCAAAGGGGATCTTCGAAAGCTTAAACCATTAAGAATACTGTTTTAATTTTTTTTATAAAAAAGATGTTTTAGATACCTTTCGGCAAAACGAAGGGTAAACCTTCCGACATGATCAAAAGTATGCTTTCGAAGGGTAGGTTTCAACATCAACACATCATTTTTTTCAAAGGGTTTTTATTTCGAAAGGTTTTTATTTTGAAAGGTTTGGTATCGAAAGGTTTTTTTTCGAAAGGTCTGGTTTCGAAAGGTTTTGATTTCGAAAGGTTTTTGAAGGGGTAACCTTCCATGATTTTGAAAGGTTTATAATTGGTTTAATAAGGAGGATACCCCAGGCTTTCGACAGGGTTGAAAGGTGAAATCTTTCAACTATGTAGAAAGAAACCTTTGGTTAAGGCCGAAGGGTTGGACCTTTCGGCAAGGTCGAAAGGTATGATTTTGTGATGCTTTCAAAAGGAAGGCTTTCGAAGGGGCTAACTTCGGAGGGTTATTTACTTTCGAATGGAACTTCATTCGAAGGGTTTTAAAGGGATTTTTTAGCAGTTTTTCTTAAGCAAATTTTTGCTAATTCGAAGGGTTATAGCGTAAAATACTTATCTTTGTTTGAATATATAAGGGGGATCCTTATTTAAATTGAATGTTATAAAACCTGGCGAACACCAGGATGGATTTAATGTTTTTGATACATAATTTGGGGTTACAAACAGAAATATGCTTTCAAAAATATACACTGGGGCTACCGATGTGTTTTTATTTAATTTATCCTAATTGGGGCTACCAATGAAAATAGGTTAAACATGTGGTATACCTGGGAAAAATAATTAATCATGGGAATCATGAATTTTTATAAATAATCAAGGGGATCATGATAATTTAATTGGCCAAGTGGTGGGTTCTTGGTTAACCTAGAAAAACCACGGAATGTGCGGTGGATAACCCACGTCAAATTTTTAAAGTAAAGAATGTTCTTCCAGAGGTGGTTAGCCTTGGGATTTATCACCTACGGGTTCATAGTCGTCCTAGGAAAACTATGGAGTGTGCGGTGGATAGCCCACACAATTTTTTATAAAGTAATGTATGACAAATAATCTGCATTTAATTTAAAGGGATTTGAGACAGACATTTCTATTAAAGTTTTGACGGATAGTCATTTTAAAGATTTTAGAGGCGAACTCTAATGAATTGATTTTAGAAGGGTTGTCTAATAAATGGGTGGATGGGATATCCAATGTATATGATTTATGGTTTTATTTCATGTCATGTTAATACAAATCATTTTGGGTGCAGGGGCATATTGAATGGTTTGCATGTTTCGTTTTGGACACTAGTAAGGGGAAAACCCATTACGCTAAGCGGCATGGTCTCACTAACTATCCATTTATGATAAGAGATGATAGGGGATTATTCATAAATGATAGGGGATTATTCATACCAGACTTTTTGTTTGATTCGAAGTTTGTGTTCTCCACAAACTCTCCGGTACTCAAAATTAATTTGAGTAGTCTAAGAGTGGGAGACTTTCAGGTTTTTGGACGAATAAGCTTCTGGAGACGTGCAGGAGGCAGCATTAGCTATATAGGAGCTATTTTGTTTTTTCCACTATAATGTACTAAGAACTGTAAAGTTCATATTTATTAGTTCTTTGATCATCATAAAGGGACATCTTCATATGTCGCACTCATCGTATTTTGTACATGTATATGTGATCTAAGCGTGGTTAACGTCTGGGCTTATGTAATTAAATCTTAAATTGAAATTCATAAGAAATGAGAAATTCTATTTTGTTAAAGTTTACAATTTTTCATATTCTTGTGTTCCAATGTATCAATATTAACTATGCCGCATTCGATCGCCAAGAAATAAAAACTATGGATGACTACGGCATCAGTAGCGGTTAGTTTTGGGCCTCAGAAGGCGGAGTGTTACAAAGCTGGTATCTAAGCATGGTTTATGTACTTAAAAGGGAGTTTTAAACCTTAAAAGATTTTGTGCATGATCTAATAAATCTAAAACATGGTCGGGCTTGGGTAAGCATTATAATGACGTATGTGTACTTTGCTATAAATACCCAAGTGTCTATTCCCTACTCTCTTAGACTGTTCTTCTATATCTTACCAAGGTTGGATTTCAGATAGTTGGGAAGTAAGATATGGAGGTAGGAAACGGAAGAGTGAATCATGGTGGAAGGCACACTGCAATAAGTGGAAATGTTCGACTTAATACTAGGAGCAACTAGGGTTGACAGGCAAATGCAAACCCAAATGCAAATGCTAATGTAGGAGCTGAGATTCTACCAGTTGATATGGGAATAATGTATCAGTTATTCATGAATATGATGCAAGCTGGAGCAGCTGCGGGTATAGCTGTAGGGAATGTTGGAGATGCTAATCCGGTGGTCCCAGTTGGTCATAACTATGCCAAGCTGAGCAGGGATTATGCTAGCCTTAGAGGAAAGCCTTTTCTGGGAAACGAGGATGTAGTAGGAGTAGAGAATGGGCATTGCATTGTGAAAGGATATTTACAGATCTCAGCTTGATGGATATGCAGAAAAGAGTACTTGCTTCAAGGCAATTGCAAGGAGTAATGTTGTTTTGAGGGAATGGAGTTACCATGGGAGTGCCAGAGGAAGACTTGACTTGGGCTGAATTTCGAAGGAGATTCAAAGAAAGATTTTTATCGGAGGTTGCCTAGTCAGAATTGCTTAGGGTGTTCGCAGACTTAGTTTAGGGGGATAGACCGGTGACTGAGTATGCTACAAAGTTTGATGAGCTGTCCCGTTATAGATATGCTACTGTGGATACTATCATTCGAAGGAATGATAAGTTTATCAGTGGGCTGAATCCTTATATCGCCAGAGAAACCATGCCAAACCTCTGGGATCAGTGTCATATTGTTTTTGATATGGCTATTCTAAATGAGAAAATCTTTCTACTTTTGAAAAAGGGAAACCAACTGAGGTTCACAATTTTTAGGGTAAGAAGCGGAAGTTCTTCAAGAAGAAAGGTACCCAGTCGGTGGTAGCTGCTAAGAAGAGCAAGGCTGCTATTTTTTGTTACAAGTGTGACAAGTAAAGATACTATGCTAATGAGTGTCTCTCAGGTGATGAAAGAGCAGCTTTAGTAAAGCCGAATGTGAAGTGCTACAACTATGGCCAGATGGGGCATTATAAGGATAAGTGTCCTGAAGCTTCTAAAGCTGGAAAGGGAAAGGTCTTTGCATTAGAACATTCACCCTTTAGACCAATGACTGTTGAGAAAGGAAAAGCTGTGATGGAAGGTATACATATGATTTATGGTACTCCAATTAGGATACTATATGATATCAGTGCATCGCACTCGTTTATATGTCAGTGTATGGTAGATTTCTTATGTTTGGAATCTTTATACCTTATTACCCCTTTAAGGGTTGTGAATCCTATAGGAGGGTATGTAACTTAGTAATGAGATGTGACCGCTCAGAACTTTACTTGTTAGGCCATATATTTGTGTGCAGTTTATATGTTTTTGATTTCGTAGGATTCAAGATCATATTGTGTATGGATTGGTTCGATAGATATGATGCTAGGATATTTTTCCAGGAAGGGGAAACATAATTGAGACACCTAATAGCCGTAACCCAGTTATTTACTCAGTATGGAGTTCGGTTGGAAATACTTGTGTATTAATGGGTGCTATGGGTACGGACACCCAGTTGAAGCACTTTCGCGTTGCAAGAGTGTTTGAACTTTTTGGGCTTACCGCCAAAAAAGGCTAACTAGTTTCGGATAGATCTCATACCGAGAGCTGAACCCGTAAGCAGACCACCTAGTAGGATGTCACCAACCGAGATGAAGGAATTGAAGATGCTGCTAGTGTAATTGGAAGGGAAGAATTTCATCCAGCCAAGCAATTCGCCTTGGAGGATTGTTTCGGTATTCATGAAGAAGCCAGATGGGTCGTTAAGGATCTGTATTGACTATCGTATGTTGAACGAGAAGATGATCAAGAATAGGTATCCTTCGTCGAGGATAGATGACTTATTTGATCAGTTGAGTGGAGCCAGAGTGTTTTACCTGCCGGATTTGGCGACAAGTTTCCATCAGCTAAGAGTTGATGAGGACGATATTCTTTTGACGGTATTTAGGACGGATATGGGTCTTACGAATGGTTGGTTATGCCATTCGGGCTTACTAATGCACCAGCTTTCTTCGTGGATTTGATGAACCGGGTTTTCCGAGAGTACTTAGATAGGTTCGTGTTGATTTTTATTAATGACATTTTGGTATATTCTAAGAATGAGAGGGATCATGTGGATAATCTTAGAATAGTGTTGAAGATGCTAAGGCAACATTAGTTGAAAGTGAAGTTCTCAAAGTGTCATTTCTGGAAGAAGAAAGTCAAGTTCCTTGGTCATGTAGTTTTCGAGGAAGGTTTAGCAGCTAATCCGAATAAGATCAAAGCTGTTAACAATTGGAAAAGACCAGAGACGGTAAGTGAGATTAGAAGTTTTCTTGTTCTTGTGGGATACTACCGAAGGTTCATTAAGGATTTCTCGTAGATAACGGCATCCTTGACTTACTTACCAAGAAGGACGTGAAATTTTTTTGGTCCGGCAAATATAAGGAGGCATTCTATAAGTTGAAACATTTGTTAACCAATGCACCCGTGTTAGTAGTTCTAGATGGGAATTAGGGATTGGTAGTTTACACTGATGCATGTGGTACCGGGTTGGGTGCTGTGCTAATGTAGAATGGTAAAGTTATTTCCTATGCTTCTAAACAGCTTAAACCGCATAAAGCGAGATACCCGACTCATGATTTGGAGTTGGCAGCGTAATTTTCGCATTGAATGTGTGGAGGCATTATCCTTTGGGAGAAAGGTTTGAACTTTTTACGGATCATAAGTCTCTACGGTATTTATTCCCTCAGAAGAAGCTGAACATGAGGTAGTAGAGATGGTTGGAGTTTGTTGCAGCTTATGATTTTAGCATTGCGTATACACCTGGAAAAGGAAATTAAGTGGCGGATGTGCTCAACAAGAAACATCAGAATGTGGTGTTAGCCATGTAAGCAGATTGGAAAGACTTGGAAGCACTGGGTACAGTTGAGGTCTACTGTTGGATCTAGTCGAAACATTGCCATGATGTCTTGTTCGGAAGTCTGACCTGTCTTGATTAAATGAATTGCTTCTTGGAAGAATGAGGATCTAGTGTTAGCCGAGACGATTAGAAGGTTAAAGATGGAACTGAAGTTGATGATTTGAAGGATTTTATTCTTAACCACAGGGGTTGGTTGAGAAAGATGGAACGATATGTCTTTCGGATGTTAGAAACCTCAGGAAAGAAGTTCTTGAGGAATGTCATCAATCAAAGTTTACGATTCATCCTGGGGCAATCAAGATATATGAGGATATGAAGAGAAGTTTCTTCTAGGAAGGAAGGAAAAGGGATGTTGGCTTATGGTAAAACAGTGTTTGAACTGTCAACAAGTAAAAGCCGAACATCAGAAGCCAAGTGGTTTGCTTCAGCCTTTGGATGTTCCAGTTTGGCAGTAGGATTCGATATCCATGGATTTTATTGATGGTTTGCCAAGGTCAAACCGAGATAATGAATGTAAATGTGTCATAGTGGATAGATTAACTAAGTGTGTCCATGTCATTCTAGTAAGGTCAACCAAGACGGCGCTTGTTTTAGCTAAGTTGTTCATGAAGAATATGGTTAGACTGCATGGAATTCCTAGTAGTATCATCAGTGATAGAGATGCTTTGTTTACTAGCGAGTTCTAGAAGAGCCTGCGGAATGTGCTAGGCACAAATCTCAAGATGAGTACCGTAAATCATCCTCAGATGGATGGGCAGACAGAGACGTCAACCAGGTAAAGGAAGACCTGTTGAGAGCTTATGTGGTGAATTTTAGTGGTTTGTGGGAAGATCACTGCACTTAGTAGAGTTTTCCTATAACAATAGTTATCAAATTACTATAGGAATGGAACCTTTTGAAGCTTTGTATGAAAGACCATGAAAATCACCAGCATGTTGGTTAGAGATCGGTCACAAGTTAGTCCTTGGTCCAGATTTAGTGTGAGAGGCGACGGAAAAGATGGAGTTGATACGGGAAAGAATGAAGGAAGCTCAGTCTAGACAGAAGAGTTACGTGGGCAAGAGGCGTAAAGATCTAGATTTCTCAGTTGGAGATAGAATTTTCATCAAGGTGTCGCCGATGAAAGGAGTAGTTCAGTTCGGGAAGGCCAGGAAACTAGCACCAAGATACGTTGGACCATTTCTTATATCAGAGAGGATTGGGAGACTCGCTTACCGAGTAGATTTACCAAGCAGTTTTGCTGGGGTCCACAATGTATTTCATGTTTCTTATCTTCAAAAGTGTGTTCATAATCCAGAGACTACTATCGCTCCGACGGCACAGGAGACTTAGTGGTGGAACCGGATATGACTTTTGTGAGGCAACCGGTTCGTGTTGTGGCAAAAGATGAGAAAATGTTAAGGAACAAGATAGTAAGGTTGGAGAAAGTTCGGTGGAGCGACAACGTAAAGGAATATACTTGGGAGACAGAAGACAGGATTAGGGCTACTTTTCCTAAGCAGTTTTAGATGGTATGCTCTATATAGGGTTTATATAGAATTTGGCTGGTAGGTTATACTAGCTTTGCTTGCATGGGCTATATGCTTGTTGTTGTGTCCTAACCGAAATTTCGGGGATGAAATTCTTTAAGGGGGGAGTCTGTAATGCCCCAGAATTTTAATTAACATTATTCGGGATATCTACCGGATAAATTAAACATAATAATGTGAATAATTAAGGAGATGAGATTAATAAATCCAATGGTCGTGTTTCAATGAATGAACTAAAATAAGACTTAACTAAATTAAGAAGGAGGAATTTCCTAAGGGGTAAACTTGAAAATGGGCATACATTTCTTAGTATAAATCTCTTCCTCCACTTTAATAAACTTTCACTTTTTCATTCTTAACTCCCATATATTTCGACTGGCCATTAAAAAGATTTAGGAAGAGTTTAAAATGAAGAATAAGCTAAGGAATTAAAGCTAGGAAATTATCCCATTCTCTAACCAACTAATCATGGTGAATAATCATGTTTATCATCTAATTTTTTGTGTTTGGATCAGACATGGGCTATACCCGATTCATGTTTGTGATTTTGGTTAGGATATAACCATTTAAACTTTTTTTGTATAAGATATGGGTGTTTTAAAATGATAATGGGATAACTAACACGTTTTCATTCGGTTTTGGTTAAATCTCGAGTCATTTTGATCTTCATATGCTTTGAAATTTTAATATGATGAAGTATATGATTTATCAGATTTTTGGTGATTTTTGAGAATATTTCCTTAGTGATTTACTAAGGTAATAAAATTATTTAAGCCCAAGGGCTAAATTGAAATTTTGCTTCCGAAATACATAAGTTCGGGAGGAAATTTTCTTTTGGAAACATTTGGGGAAGAAGTACATTGTTTTTAAAATATGGGTTGAATATTGTATATTTTTTACTGTTCGGAAGTACAGGAGAAGGTTCCTCAGCCAATCAAAATTAGAAAAAAAGATAAAACATCACTTCAGTGGGCCCAGTTCTGCCTTCGTCTCCAACAAGCCCGCTTTTTATCCTTTCGATGAAGTCGAAAGGTACCTTTCGCCTATAACAGAAGGTAAACAGCTACCTTCCATCAAAGTCGAAGGTAGGTACGGGGCAGAAGGAAAGAGAAGGGCGAAGAGATGAGGAGGCTGCTTCTTTTGCTTTCAAATAGAAATAAAAATTTCTTTCGAATAAGTTGAAAGGGGATCCAAAGTGGATCTTCACAAGCTTAAAACCTTCAAGAATGTTGTTTTAAAATATTTTTCTAGAAAAAGATGTTTTAGATACCATACGGCAAAGTTGAAGGGTAAACCTTCAGACATGATCGGAAGTATGCTTTCGAAGGGTTGGTTTCGACATCAACACTTCATTGTTTTCAAAAGGTTTTTATTTTGAAAGGTTTGGTTTTGAAAGGTTTGATTTCGAAAGGTTTGTTTTTGAAACATTTTGATTTCGAAAGGTTTTGATTTCGTAAGGTTAGGTTTCGAAAGGTTTTTATTTCGAAAGGTTTGGTTTTTAAAGGTTTTGATTTCGAAAGGTTTTTGAAGGGGTAACCTTCCATGATTTCGAAAGGTTTATAATTGGTTTTATAAGGGGGATAACCTATGCTTTCGATAGGGTCGAAAGGTACAACCTTTCAGCAAGGTCGAAAGGAAACCTTCAATCAAGGCCGAAGGGTTGGACCTTTCGACAAAGTCGAAAGGTATGATTTTGTAATTGTTTCAAAAGGAAGGCTTCCGAAAGGGCTAACTTCGAAGGGTCATTTGCTCTCAAATGGCACTTCATTTGAAGGTTTTTAAAGGGTTGTTTTAGCCATTTTTCTTAAGCAAAGTTTCGCTAATTCGAAGGGGCTACTTCGAAGTGTTATAGCGTAAAATACTTACCTTTGTTTGAATATATAAGGGGGGTCCTTATTTAAATTGAATGTTATAAAACACTAAGGACACTGGGGTGGGTTTCATATTTTCGATACATAGTCTGGGTTTACAAATAGAAATATGCTTTCAAAAATATACATCGAGGCTATCAATGTGTTTTTATTTAATTTAACCTAATTAAGGCTACCAACAAGAATAGGTTAAACAGTTGGTATACCTGGGGAAAATAATTAATCATGGGGATCGTGCATTTTTATAAATAATCATATGGATCATTATATTTTAATTAGCCAAGTGATGGGTTCTTGGTTAACCAAGGAAAACCATTGAATGTGCGGTGGATAGCCTACATCAAATTTCTAATGTAAAGAACGTTCTGCCAGAGGTGGTTAGCCATGGGGTTTTACAACCGAAGGTTCATAGTCATCCTAGGAAAACTATGGAGTAGGCGGTAGATAGCCCATGCCATCATTTATAAAACAATGTACGATGGATAATCTGCCTTTATTTTTAATGGATTTGGGACGAATAGCCCTATTAAAGTTTTGACGAATAGTCACTTTAAAGATTTAGTGGGGAACTATAATAAATTGAATTTAGATGGGATATTCAATGTATATGATTTATGTCTTTATTTCATATTATGTTAAGACTAATCATTTTGTGTGCAGGGGCATAGTAAATGATTTGCATGTTTTGTTTTGGATACTAGTGAAGGGAAAACCCATTCCGCTAAGCAGTGTGGTCTCACTAACTATCCATTTATGATAAGAGATGATAGGGGTTTATTCATACCAGACTTACTGTCTGACTCGAACTTTGTGTTTCTCCACAAACTCTTGGTACTCAAAATTATTTTGAGTAGTCTGAGAGTGGGAGACTTTCAGGTTTGTAGAAGAATAAGCTTCCAGAGACGTGTAGGAGGCAGTGTTAGCTATATAGGAGCTATTTTGTGTTTTCCGCTGTGATGTACTAAGAACTGTAAAGTTCATATTTATTAGTTTTAATCATCATATGGGGAGATCTTCATATGCTGATCTTATCATATTTTGTACATGTATATGTGATCCGAGCATGGTTAATGTCTGGGATTATGTAATTAAAACTTAAACTGAAATTCATAAGAAATGAGAAATTCAGTTTTTTTGAAGTTCAAATTTTTTCATATTCTTATGTTCCAATGTATCAATATAAACTATGTCGTGCCAAAAAATAACAAAGACGGATGACTACAGCATCAGTAGCGGTTAGTTTTGGGCCTTAGAAGGTGGGATGTTACACGTTGCCTTTGAAAAAGGTTTCAAATGATTTTTGAGAAAAGTAATAATAGTATTACTTGAAAGTATTTATACCTATAAACTTTTTAATGATAATTTTAAGTAAGGTACATTTTCTATGGATGGTTCAGGGAATGAGTCTCGATTAATTTTGTGGTAATCTAAATAACCTTCCAAGTGACAATCAAATGTTTGTGTAACAACCCGGAATTTGGGACACTTCGTATTCAAATATCCAAACTATTTAAATATTTGAATCTTGGATTTAATGTAATTAAAATGATTTAATAAGCTTTTTAACCCCCTTTTTGTCATAAGTAATGATGGTAAACTGGTTATAGAAATATGTTTACAAAAATAAATACTTTGAAAAAATATCGATAATATGACAAAAAATCATTTTATTGGTAAATAGCTTTTTAACCATCAGAAGTTGTTTAGAATTTTATTACATGCACTTATTTTCTTAGGAAATTAAAAAAATGAAGTAAAAATATTTTTTCATTTAGGGAAATAAATTTTATGGAGTATGTCATGAGTGATGTCATCATAGATATTTAGGAAATGAGCAAATATGGAAATGCTTAAGTGTTAAGCATATGATAAAGGAAAAGTGATGTGTGTAATTAATGTTAGGAGGGTTCTGAGGGGTTTTTGGTCTTTTCCTATCACATTCCTAAGCTTATATATAAAGGGGTGCACCCTAAGGAAATAATCACAAACATTTACAAAGCTTAGAATTCAAAATCAATGGCATCTTCATCATCTTCCTCTCTTCTGTTCTAAAATAAAATTGTTGCAAATCAACAACAAATCACTTCAAACTTTGCCAAAAAGCTTAGTACAATATTAGAAACCCTTATACAAAGTCAAAACATGAAGAAGCGAAGCCACACACCCCTTATGGTGATAGGCCCTAAGCAATATGAGGTAGAGGGAGGGCTGGAAACAAGGTGAAACAAGGAATGAAGGAAGGAAGAAGGTGGTTGCAAGCGGGATTAGACTCAGGACTTGGATCTTGGTTACGGTTGGGTTAAAAGTGAGTTAACACCTCAATTTAAATGTAAATATAACATATATATGTTAGTATTTTCTTGTTATTATGTTGTTTGAATTGTTGTTAACTTATGTTAAAACATTGGTTGAATTCTTACTTTAAAAGTAAGTGACATATGTGATCCATGTATGTAGACTTAAACGAACTCGGAATGGACTTGTATGACTTGTGATAAGACCTTGAACGAAGAACATAAGTTATAGATGGACTTTGGTTTAGATCATACTTAGATTTAAAAGTGTACTTATAGCGATAATTACTATAGATGCGGTTGTGAATTGCTTTGGTTTTGGCGAGTGATATGGAGCTTTGTAATGTGATCCTTAGGGGTTTCTTACCTTACTTATAATGGTTTAAATGTGTGTTTGTTGCTATTAAAAGCTTGAATTGTAACGACCCGATATTTTCAACCATTCGCATCCGCACATGTCGAACTTGAATTGTTCAAAATACCGCGTTGTAAATAAAATTTGGCAAATCTCAAAATATACAGTAAATAAATAATCACAAAATCACAGACACAGATATCAAAAAACTAGCAGCGGAATTTAAAAATACTTAGTGGTTCATGAAGCCACTATAAATAGTCTCAATCAAATAAAAATTACATAGTCTTTAATCCAAATATAGTATTAAATCATCAGTAGAACAATCCAAATGTCCACTAGTCTTGATTTCAAAAATTTAGATAAAGAGCTGGAAGGGAAGTTTGCCAGCAGCTTGAAAGTGATCTACAGAAATCCTAGCTTCGGGATGAAACTGAACTGCAACTCAGGCTGACCCGAGCATAAAATAAAACATAAACACTCGAGTCAGGACATACATACTTATACAGTGTAAGCTAATTCAAGTGAACTGTAATATAAAGCAAGTAACTTAAAGGATGCTTGGGACCGCCCATCCTCTAAGGATCCGTTAAACTATTTACTATATAGTAATATTTCGCTATTATAATAGTGTCTATATTAAAATAAACTTACTTTTAAATAGCGTTAAAGCTTTACATTTTCCACCTTAACACATAATATATTTCCATAGTCTATACAGTACCGTAATCTCCCCCAGAATGGGCGTCGTCAGAGGGCACTCCATAGGTATGGTACAAAACCAAAATCGTATAAGGCTCACTATGGTAGGTGACACGGCACAACTAGGCAATGCCAGGGTAGATATACCAATTACGCATCCGGGCCGGTGGAAACGCGTAGCGCGCAGGTACCGCCCACCTCGAACAACACTCCCAAATCAAAGGTGCGCACCAAAACAATCACAAAAGTAATAGAAGGGCATACGAAGAAGTGCGTCCGATCAGAGGTGCTACCTCATTAATCCAAGATCGCTCTTGTTTTAGCCACCTTATGCCAACTCACGGGAGTCGGGTCCACGTATTTACCTTAAAGGAAACGTCACCACCTTCCTGCTTCATTCTGGAATCTCCACCGCGTACACGGTTGTCAAAGTGGTTTTCAGTATCGACAGAGAGTATGCCAGATATCTGATCACGGTCTCTTTAACAACCTAACGTTATTATAACCCGTGGTTACAACATTTAAAAATGGTATTTATACTTTAAAAATCAAAATAAATTTCAAATACATTTCAATATCATAATATCATTTCAAACATCATTTATTTAAACATCGGTCATTTTATTTAATATAAAATACCATTTAAATCTATTCAGTTTATTTAGGAATTAACTGCCGTTCAACTCACATTTAAAAGTTAAATTCTTCCATTTAAAACCATTTAAAGTCAATTCCTTATTTTTATTAATTACATATTAGATTCCAAAATTTACGCCTTTTTCCCAAAGATTATTAAATTTTATTAAAACAATCAAAAATTCAGTTTCCGTAGCCCTTATAAAATGCTACCTAAAGTTATAGGTTAAAACAGTTCATTTACAAAAGACAGCATTTAAGTGCTGTAATAGATTTCTTTATTTCCAACTAAACTTTAGTTATCTT
Source organism: Allium cepa (assembly GCA_030765085.1). Classification (NCBI taxonomy): domain Eukaryota; kingdom Viridiplantae; phylum Streptophyta; class Magnoliopsida; order Asparagales; family Amaryllidaceae; genus Allium; species Allium cepa. The sequence continues at coordinate 42,441,544 of CM060946.1, forward strand.
TATCAACTATAGCACTTACAAAGTGCTATAATAGCTTTTAGTTCAAATTAGCCTTTAAGTTCATTTAAATTTAACTACAACATTCACAAATGTTGTAATATCCTTTATATTTAAAATTTCAAGGTTTAACTATAAATTCATAACTAAGTAAATTTTTATTTAAATCATATTTAACTTACAAATCAAATATTTTCACATGATGAAGTCATAATTTCAATACTCATATTTTTATCAATTTATAAGTAAATTTCATACAAAAAATCAAATTTTATTATGAATCTCTCATTTAAATCCAAGTATCAAATTCCCATTTCTTTAATTAAATTATTAACTTAACAATTAAGTTTTAAATTCTGAGAATATAACTTATTATCAATTATTTTACTTTATAAAATCTCACTTTTAACAAAAATTCAGAATTTCCCAAAATAAGTTATATTTCAAAATTTTGCTTAAACATTCATTTATTTAACATTTGACTCATTCAAAAATCATTATAAATATTATAAAAATCATTTAAATACATTTTAAACCAGAATATTATAAATTTTCCATTTAAAATGTTTTTAAAACATTTCAGAAAAATATTATATAAACCATGGGTCTGTATATAGTTTTCTAGCCTAGGTCAAGTGATACAGATATATATCATTTCAATCCGCAATTTACAAAGAAAACTCGGGTTCTATCATTTCAAACCCGTAATCCCAAGTTAAATAAATCACTAAATAAATAAATGAATGCATAAATAAGTAAGTATCGTTCAGGCCTATCATTTCAGCCTGTAATGATCTCTCTTTTTTTCCAGGGAACTTGCAGTGTGATTTTTTAACAGTAAATAATAATAAATAGTATAACTGCAAAATATAACAATAGATAATGCAACTAATGATGTGTCAATTAAATAATGGGGTTTAACATCATAAGTTAATATCACAGGCAGATAAAATTAAATAAAATAAGTTTACAATTACACTTGTGATTAATTCACAAATATACAAGTATCTTTGTCTGGTGAGGAATACTCACCTGAATGCCGTCGAAGATTTGATTTAAAATGATGGTAACACTTTGAAAAGAGAATGCACAGAAGCACGATCATAGTTGCGAAGGCTGCGACCAGATTTTTTTTATTCTTGAAAAGGAAACGAATAAATTCAACATCAAAACTAAGTAAAATTTAACACAAAATTTCGAAATAAACTGAACGAATGGAATCAAATATTGACTTGACCACTTCACTAGATGGAGAGAGGAAGGTAGGGTGTAGATGAGCATGAAGTGGACGACAAAATATAACAAACAAAAAGAAGAAGGAAGGAAAAAATGAATAAAACCATTACCTGATTTCCCTGCTCACGAAAAAGAAAGAAGCAAATAGAGATGCAGAAAATTTTGAGGTGAGGAAATGTGATATGAGGTTTGTATTTATAGGCAGAAGCTTTGCACGCAAAGAAAAGTAACGTGTGCAAATCAAACGGGAACAAAAAAAGCAAGCAAATATTTTTGCTTTGATATGTGATGTTGAATTATTGCGTTTATAAGGCAAAGAATATTTAAATCAAATAGTTAATTTGCAGTGGTATCTTGGACCACATATCCAAAAGTAATGTACATTGATTTGATAAAGAAATGGCAAAAGAAATTTGTTTTTTTGTTTTTTGCTGACCAAGTATTTCCAAAAGGGTTTGCATGATTATAGGAAGAAACATCAAACATATTTTGCTTTGATTGGAGAGGAAATTTCGAACGTTGCCAATAGTTTCAGGTAGGAAATAATAGATATGTAATATACGGTGTACGTTTCTTTCTGAAATAAATTAGCAGTCTATGCATGTGATATCTAAAGTTATTGCATTGTTTTTATCATTTTCTGCCATGTAGGTTAAATTACATTTAGTTGCAAATATAAAGCAAATTTAACTGAAATTTGGTTCTACTACATAGAAAATGAAGTTTGACATATTTTATTATTACAGGAATAGTTTTACTTCGCAATCTTTCAAAATGAAGTTAAGGGAGGCAAGCTGATAGGAAAAAAATATACTGCTTACGTGACAAGAAACTTGCATTGATGATTTAGTTTAAAAGATGAAAGTTTTACTGATAGATAAAATAAGGAACGCACAAATTAAGGATATGAATGTTAGAAAAATCAAAGATTTTATACCAAATAAAATAGTTGCAGCAAAAGAGAAAAGGGATGTCCCTAAAAAGGTAAATGGCTAGTCACGGTTAAAGGAAAATCGAAACGGATATGCTTCCCTCTTACTCAAAAATGTACGTTTACTGATTTATTTAACCATTTTTAGTTACGGTATACACATTTGGAATGCGCACTATAGACGCAATAACTAGCTCAAAATTTTACGCTCAAAATGACGCCTAAATTCTTATACGTTTTCTTATATACATTATTTACTCCATCAGATAACGTGCCCTTTAAATGCATACTTAAACAGTTTCTTTATGAATCTTGAAATTTATTACTTATTAAAATATGTTTTGTTTATACTGGGTTTTTATTCATTCATTTATCATTTACCCAGAATCTATTACAAAAGTGTATATAAGTAACGGTATAAATTATTTTATTTTTAAAAGGTATACACTCTATTTTAAAGAACAAAAGTGAAATAAAAATTGTTGTGAATTTATTCAATTAAACTAAAAGATTTGAAAACTAGAATTTAAAAAAGATTTAGATTCTGATGAACGTTAATTTATAACCAAAATATGCATTTTAGAGTTTTCTTATAAATAAAAATCTTGGGCGAGCTAAATTTAGAAAAGGAAAAAAAAAAGAAAAACGGAAAATGAATGGCTACAAGAATGGTAAGAAATAAAGAGGCTAGAATTGAAAAGGTCATAAGTTTAAGGTAAAAGAAACATATATATTTAATCTTATATGCAAATGAAAAGGGAACTAGATAAGGAGAAGATTTTGGAGTGATTAGGAAGAGTAATACATAACTAAAGTATGGTAATTAAATAGATATGTAAATAAAAAGGTAAGAAATAAACAATTTAGCGTATGCGTAATTTAAAACAAAGTAACGTATGTATAATTGAATTTTTTTTTCCAAGCTATTAAATAAAAGATACACATAAGAAATATTTAATACATAAAATAAGGTCTAGACAAATAAATAAAGAAATAAATGTCAAGAGATAGACATAGGAAAATAATACAGAGACTAGGCAAATAAAGATGAGAAGTGGGAAATAAATCTTTTTAGTTGAATGGCAAAAAGAAATACACAGTTATGAATGAGGTGGAGGGCTAAGGTAAGAAAGAAAGAGGGTATAAATGAATAACTTGATTTATTAAATTTTCTTTCTTTCTAGAATTGCATGAGAGATGAGAATGATTAGCTTTGTACGTGAATAGCAAGTACAATACATGGCCAAAAGAAAATGAACAGCTAAAAGAAATAAAGAGTAGGTAATTAAAAAGGCAAGCAATTAAGACAATATAACGCATACCCTTTTAGTTTCTTCCAAGCCATAAATAAAAGATATAAACAAGCAAAAATCCAATAAACAAACATGACTGTCAAGACAAAATAAAAATAGAAAGATCAAATAGAGGTGGATATAGGAAAATAATAATAATAATAATAAGAACATATATCTATATATATAATATGTAATAAAAGTAGAAAAATTTATTGCGTGTAAAACGCTGTATTTTATCAAAAAAAAAGTATAAGTTTTAAATTCCCAACAAATCCATATATTTGATTTCTCAATCATGTTATTTAATCGACTATTAACTTATCCTCTTATAGGTAATATTAAAATTGGTTTTTATACTAATACATAAAAAAAATCCCAATTCATCCAAATTTAAATTAATTACTTTCCAATAACTACCGTGCTTTAATCCTACTCTTTTATTAAATCTGTTATCACTCTATAAACCTAGTTATTACTTGTTTATCTTTCCTTACAAAAATATATATTCCAATTTTCTTTTTCTTTTGTAATAACTTGTTATTTTCAATTATATTGAATTTCCCAAATATATACATTTATCATAAATAAAACCTAAATCAATTTATTCAACTTGGTTTCATTCCTTTATTTCATCTTATGAATAAAATATAAATTTCCATTTATGTCATTTCATTTACATTCACACATTACAGTTACAGTCCTATCTCACATTAATGAACATTTACCTACATTTAAATGTAATTAACTTCCTACTCTGAATTTAGCAGCCCTAAATAAAAAGGTGACTTGCATAAATGTTGGCACTAACTTTATATTACACTCAAGTTTATTATTTCCACTAATTATTAGAATTGCTTATAAAATGTTGAATTCACTCCATTACCATATGTTTATTTGCATATATTCAATTTAATACCCAAATGTAACAATTATAACTACATTAATAGACCAATTAAATAGTAACTTACAACAGTTACTATATCCTTTTTATTTTCATTTCATTTTAAACACTCTCTTCATTATAAATTATAAAGGTTTTTTTTCTTTTTTTTTCTTCTTAAATTTAATTACAAAATCTTATTAAATTAACCAGTTTAATTATCGAAATTTACGGGTCATTACATGAATAGTAAAGTTAAGTAAATCATCACTAGTACAAAACTTCCCCGTTTAGACTTAATTTTTGGACTTAAGAGGTTTGAAAAGATATATAGATTTAAGTATTTTATTTCGTTCTTTATACAAGGGTTTACTAGCTCATATTAGAGTATTTCAAAAGTGGTTTGTGATATATATGAATTTTCAAGAATTATGTGTGAATTTTTTAAGAAGATATATTTTGTTAAAATATATAGAAAACGTGTAGTTTTAAAGTTTTTAAGGATTTTATAAACTTGTTATTTTCAGGTAATATTTTGCATAAATGTTTTTAACCTATTTTAATTAATATAAAGTTTTTTAAAAGCATTTTTTAAGTGTATGTAGTTTTGAGAAATTATATCGACTATTTTATATCTTATGGAATAAAATAACTTTTGAAATGGTTTATTTAATATCAAGTTTTGGTAAAAAAACAATTACTTAAAAAAGGTTTTAAAAGTATTAAAAAAGGTCTAGAAAGGGGTTAGTAATTTCTTAATAGCCAAATGGTTAAATTGTTTAATTACTTGTTTGAAAAATAATCAATAGAGCTCTAACCTACCGAGCTTCCCTCTTGATTGAGGAATAGAAAGTTGGAAAATATCGGAAACATGTTAATTGTGTTGATTTCTTATTGTTTATTGAAATCATTAAAACTATACTTAACACTATAAGCCAACGAGGTAGACTTATCCATTTGTGATATTTAAGAATGAAGTGGTTAGGCTAGGCTTTGATGCAACTAGTACTCTAACTTACCTGGCTTCACTCTTGAGCGAAGAATGGTTAAGATGGAATGTTGGAAATGAGTAAGCGTATGAATCGTGATTTCTATGAGCAATCATTTTTAGAACTTGATAGTTAACTTGCCAAATATCGAACTTGACAAAATATGAACTTAGATCTTTAAGACAAAAGTTCGTAAAGATAGCAACAAGTAGGAAAATGGTTTGGGTTTGTCATGACAATGTGTTAATCACATTCATATTTAACCCTTTTTTATTATACATAGAAATGTAAATAGATCTTTAAAAGGATGATTTATAGATAACAAAAGGCGAAATGGTTTTGGATTGTAGTGACAATATTTGAGTAGCAATTGTCTCAAACCTTTTGAATGGATTTGTGAAAGTACTTAGGTCCTCAAATAGATATTTTTGAAGGAAATTATAATTATGGAATCTTTTGAAAAAATAGAAAATTTAGAAGTATTAATAGGTTAAAGAAGTTTACTAATAAAGGATTTTTAATTAATAAAAAGGATTAATTAAAAAGGATTAAGTAGCTTAACCATACTTTGTGTGGCTTGACGGTGCTTTATATGTTATTTCATTTGTGATAAAGTATACGGGACTTGATTCCCATTTATTATCATATATCTTATAACAGATAGTTGATTAGTCAGCTATCAAAATTGTCCAAATATAACTTGAGGAATATTTAGAAGAAACAAGAGTGCTATATGGTAAAGTTATCTTGAAAGATGCTATATTGTACGCATAAACCCATCTTGCTCTTCTAGGACAAATGATAAGGAACTCTGTCCACTTAAACGGTTAGTATGTGATATCTGCTCTTATGTATTGTCTGTTTATTTTCAAAAGTACCAGCATCGAGTTTACCAAAAATTCATCGATTGGATTTGAAGAGTCCGGTAAGTGGAAAGAGCGTACTTATATGCGATGACTTGAACCCCAAACCACATTAGAACCATATACGTGATTTATGTTCTAGAAACGATTGAGTAGTGGAATATTATAGAGTTGGACTGTCAATACTAATTTTAGGCCCAAAGGAAATGTCAGGTCGGCGTTAACATTTTGAACGATGCTATCGTGGGAGGCTGTCTATCTTGAAGAGTACTCCAAGAGAGAGGATAGCATTTCATCAGAAGACTTATATGGGGAACTTATGTGGAGGTTTGAGATCTGTTCAAGATGCTTGAATCCATGTAGATTTTTGTTTTGTTGGAGGCGTGGGAATCCATTTTGGGATTCATTTCTTGTTTGAGTAATGAAAGCTCGTTTGAAGGATGCCAAAAAAGTGACCTCAACATCTAAAATGACAAAAGATATAGTAGGGCTCAAAACATGGGGTAAGTAACCCATGTTAATGTATTCTCTACTTCACATCTAGAGATATTTTTCGATTGTTGGCCAACAGGAGTTGATGATATTTGGTTCACATCGTTCATGTTTATGTTTGGATGCTAGATCACTTATGTTTACCTAAATGGTACATTTTATCTAGAGATATACGTCGCTCGGAAGGTACTTTTTGACCCTTGTGCAAGAGATTGGATTTGGCTCCACAGAAGAGATCCCGTGGAAAAATCCATTATGCAAACGTACCTTATCCATTTTGGTTATACTTCTATTATGCTAAAATGTAATTAATGTAACCATTTTGGCTATAATTAATATTTATGTTGAATATTAGACATTATTATAATATCATTGGATTTTCTATAATTGTTTGGTTATCGTAAGGAAGAAATCCATTCGTGCTTATGTACGGCATGGTCTTACGAAATACATTTATCTAAAAGGTCTATAACATCAAAATCCTATTTGATCTGTGTTTCCCAAGCTGGTTTAATAGACTGCTCCAGGAGTTATTTTCTTATGATGCTCAGATCAGCTTCGTGTATGTTTCCAGATTAGCGGTGGATGCTTTGAAGTTTACGGAGACGAGCTGGATGATTTCCTACCATAGTATTTATTTACATTGCATTACCAAGACATTATCAATATTTATGAGGACAGGTTATTATAACTGTCCAGACTGACTACTGTAACTTTGAAATACTTATGTATCTTAGAATGACATTTTTACTGTCTTTTGATATTATATGCAATCGTTATGTTGTGAGATTCTGACATTCTTTTCTCTTCTTCCTTATTCTATTTTTTCTCTTTTTATTTCACCCTAACAATTCGTCTTTTCGGCACCTGGGTGCTCAACACATGAATAACTTGGATGTATTATTGTCAACATTCAAGGGTCGAAAAGGCAGGTTGTTACACTTCGTTTAGGCAAACGTTGTAGTGCACTTAGTAAATTATTCCTTATGGCGTTGTACGACCGAAACGATTTCAAATTCGAATAAATGTAAAAGCAAGTAGAAATTGATATTTTGTTAAAAAAAACTATTTGATATTATTGGGGTGACTAATAAACATCTTTACCTTAGAGGGGTCTAAAGAAATGTAAATTCTAGGGCTGGGTTTGGATACCAGCATCCTTCTCTTCTTAACTACTTATCGGACTGGATAAATTAAGAGGTTGACTCAGTTTTAAGACTTAGATATATTTTGGACCTGCATCTGAATATAAGGATAAAAGATTAATTCCAACAGTTGTATATACTCTTAGGATATATTAGGGTATTATATGAGTTTGAAATTAAGAAAATGTTTTTATGAAATGGTTTCATAAATAATTTTTGGGAAGTAAAAAAATTAAAGTAGTATAATTATCAAGTTATCCTAAAAGAAAAAAAACCATAAGTTGGACTTAAATCATTTTATTTGCATGATAGTTCTTGATCTAGAGTTCCGGTACATGATTTCTAGGTAATATACACCAGTCTCAACTAGGCATTTTCATCGAATTTTTCGACAATGAGTACTTGAGATGGATTTTAGGATGATGTGATTGTTTTCTATCATAGTTTAGGACTATGTAAGGGAAACATAAGTATTAGATTAAGGAACCGGATCAGAGTTCTACAATAGATAAATTAAGTGATCTATACTAGTTTAGATAAGAGATTTATGTATCCGAGCAAGTGATCGGGTAGGATATTGCATACGGATGATTCATGCACATCGTATGGGCTTAAGTAATAAGGTTAAGTTTTTATGTGGGCTTGTTTCTTTCTTTGTTTGATTGAGATGAAATTTCAAGGTCGAAATTTTTTGAAGGGGCAGGATGCAATGACCCGGAATTTTACTGCTTTGATTTACGAATATTTTATTAATTCCAAATCTTCAATTATTGGTTTTTAATAATAAAATAACCCTCTTTTAATCATTAACTAATGATAGAAAAGTTGTTTTTGAAATGTGTTTACAAAAATTTATATATTTTGAAGTAAGATAGAAAATGTGACCTAAAAACGTTTTATACACAATCAACTTTTATTCAACAAAAGTTGTATAAATATTTTGGAACTTATATAGTAATATATACATACTAACAATAACATAAATCGTCTCATTTTATAATAAATGTTTAATTAAACATAAGTAGACTAAAGGGACAAGGGTATATGATGTTAAGGCATGAAATATGCCTTAAAACAAGGCATGTTCAAGGGAAGGTAAGGAGACTTTCCCCCTTTCATGGTGAACTACATTTTTTGAGGGGTAGGGCTGACAAATTTTCATGTTTATAAAAGTGCACCTCCATTTCACAAAATTCATTTTTACATTCCTACTTTCTTTTACTCTTTCTTCTTTTCCATTTCATCCAATTTTTTCTTTAGACAAAACCATATCAAAAACACCTCCTTTCCTTCTCCAAATTCTTATATGACCTTAGATCTACATAGCTAATACCACCACCATCTTAAAGATCCAAGCTTTGAGAAAAAATACCACCCTAAGACCCATGGTCGTGTGCAACATGAAGGACTTCGTAGTTTGGAGCAAAGTAAAGATTAAGAAGGTCGTAGTTTGTGATGTTTGTAGGTCAGTAGTAGGAAGTGGTGGCTTGCTGTAAGAGTTTGGTCGAGATTAAAAGTGAGAAACTGAATGTCAAAAGTTAGATATTATTATTTTGAAAAATTACGTGATAATTATTGTGTATATGTGCATGTGAATTGCTTATGTTATGTTTGGAATTTATTCCCGCTTGATAGTAGAGGCATATGACTTTGATTTGCAGGGGACCTTATTATAGACTTTGGTGTATGAACTCAAATCGCATATAAGGACAAGACATGGGGCTAGCAAAAATAAACGGATGTCAAAGTGTTTCGGAGCGAATAGGTCACGACGAAAGCACTTCGAAGAATAGAAATTTTGTAAACACATTTGAAATGATTTACGACTTTGATTTCCCATTGAAATACTTTTTGCTACTTGTTTTTTCAAGGATGTTTTAAATGTGGCATTGGATTTCTATAACTCTCTTTTTTGCGAATTTATCATTTGATTTCTAAAGGTGTTTTGAAATGGTTTTCCAACTGGACTTTTGTTTCTCAAACCATTTTGCAAGGGTATTACAGTGGTTTAAAATATAGAAAAGAATGTGGCCTAAAATCTATTTAATATACAAAGAGAGTTTTAAAAGTTACGATCCATATAGCGATAGTCGCTATTGATGCACTTTAGAAATCTATGATTTTAGTGAAGTATAAAAAGTTATCTACTTTAAATAATTTGTAAATTCTTTTCAAATGTGTTTTTTAAAAGTTGTATAAGTATTTAAAAATGAGTTTGAAGTTTTAAATATATTTTAAATAACTTATTTAAGTTATTTAAATAAAAGGTGTAAATTTTATCAAGGAAAAAAAAATCTTATTTGTTTAAATTAGAGTTTTGGTATAATTAAAAATTGTTGGCGGCAAAAATTGACCACCAGCACCCAGTTGTCTGAAAGCACCAATATCAAATCACAGATCTCGGATAGTATCTAATATAGAAAATGTAATATGAAGAACAAACAAATTAAAAATTAAAGCAAGTAAAAAGAGACAAGATCTATAGTGGTTCAGCTAACTCTAGCCTACGTCCACTCGAGAATAATCCTTTGTATTATACTATAGTTTATTTATAGTTAGAATCTGAAATTCAAGAATAAAATTGGCAGTGTAGCCTAGGTTAAAGATAAGTAGAACCAAAAAGATGATTTTTTTTTCTGACGCCATGTCTGTTGTATTTATAGGGAAAGACGTACAAGGATCGGGACAAAATTTCGGTAGAAGAACATATGGGCCATGACGAGGCCACACAAGAGTTTTCAAGCCTATTAGGGCCCACAATAGGGATCGGTTCTGATCCCTATTTTGGTGTCCAAATGGTGTGTGATCCTTCTGAGGCGGTTCCCTATGATGTTAGCTACTTGCAATTCAAACTTCGTTCCATTCCGACTTACAGCGCGTGAGATATCGCGTTTTCCGTGAAGTGATGTTACATGTACTCTGATTTCAGCCGATCCCTTTGGAGGGATAGAGGCCTATCCCTCCAAATTACCCTATTTGATATGCGATCCCTATGGGGTATTCCACATATTGTAGTAAGCTTGTGCTCCAACTTTCATGCCAATTGTATATGTAGATGTTAAGATATTGATCGATCTTTGCTATAAACTTAGGTTCAGTCGATCCCTAAAAGGAAAGAGGGTCGATCCCCATTGAGGGATAGAAGCCAATCCCTCCAAACTCCTCCAAATGCTATGCAATCCCTAGAAGAACTTCTCCATGTTCTATTACGCTTAGCCTCTAAGTTTCATGCCAATTGGATTAGTAGAACTCAAGTTATTACGATCCCTTTGGAGGGAAGAGGATCGTTCCCTCCAACTTGCTCTATTTGTTGTGTGACCCCTAAGGTAGACTCCCTAGGGTCCCCACATGTAACAACCCTGGTATTGGTGATTACCTGAAATATTAAAGTATAACAATACTTATAGTTTAATATTGAGAAGTAAATGAAATGAAGAAAATAAATTTGGTTTAAATTTTTCATTTTAAATAAACAATATGTTTGGAGTTAAATATTGGGTTTAAAATTCATTGTTTGGAGTTTTGATTAAATAAAATGGAAAATATTGGAATTTAGGTAAATTTGGGTGAATTAATTTACCAAGTGATGTAATTCAACATTAAATTGTTGAAATAAATCCAAATTGATGGAAAGATAGTTTTAAAAACTTTATTTTGAAGTTTTAAAGTGAAATTAATCATTTATTGTATTTTAATTAAGTTAATGTGATAATATTGGTAATTATTGCCAATATTATCCTTTTATTGAATATAAGAGGAAAAAATGTAAAAAAAAAACTTATATTTTATTAAAGTATAAGATGGAATATTGGTTGAAAATAATATTTTAATGATGCAATAAGGATAGAATGATTTATTGCAACTTATTTGACAAGAAAATAATTTTTATCAAGCTTGTTGTGTTAAAAATGGTATATTTACACTAAAATTGTGTAAATTATGAAATATCATAAAATATATATATATATAGATTTTATTGTTAAAATTAATTTTATTTTGTTCTAATAACAAGTTCATTTTCATAACAAATAATTGTATACATTTATTTAACTTAAAAATGTTGAAAATGTGAATATAATGTTAAAATAAGAGAAAACATGTACATGGTTTCATATTTTTCTAAGTAATTATGCTCTTGGGCTTAATTGGGTAAGACTGGATCCATTAGCCTATCTTAGAAGCTTCTGGTTTGTGAGAAAGTGTTTGTACGTAGGTTTCTTTCCTCATCTTCCTTCTCAAACACAAGTTTACAGAAAAAGAAATCAGAAAAAAAAGAGTCATGGCTTTCTCAAATAAAAACCATATTTCCATCCAAAATTGCTGCTAATTCAAAGAATAGATCACCAAAATTAGAAAAGAGAAAGGTAATCACAACCAATTTTATAAAATTTCATCAAAATCCATGAGCTTGATATGAATTTGTTTGTAACATGTTCTATTTCTTTTGCATGTCTCTTTTCTAGCTTTTACAGGTCACTAAGGATCATGTCTTCACCAAAAGTCATCATCTTGCTTCCAAATTCGCGGCTAAATCCTTAAGGTGAGTGCATGCTCATAAATTTGCTAGCTGAAACGGTAATTTGTGAGAGCTTGGCCATAGAAAAGGTTAAAAATAGAAAATCATCTCTGGAAAACTTGTTTGCGTTTGAATCTGAAACTAAATTAAGCATAACTTTTGAGTTTCTTAACCAAATTTGATGATCTTTGATGTTCTAGAAAGCTCTGATATAGTGCTACAATTTTCATGTTTTGTGTTTTCCAAAATTCTGAATATATCTATTTCAAAATTGAGTGTTTCTATTGCAATCCCGAGAGCAAAATTATATTTGCTCTGTTGTTGAATCTGAAATTAAATTAAGCATAACTTTTGCCTTTATTAAACAAATTTGATGATCTTTAATGTCCTGGAAAGCCCTGATATAGAGCTACAATTTTCATGTTTTGTGTTTTCCAAAATTCTAAAGTTATCTGTTTCAAAATTGAGTGTTTCTATTGTAATCCCGAGAGCAAAATTATATTTGCTCTGTTGTTGAATCTGAAACTAAATTAAGCATAACTTTTGCATTTCTTAATCAAATTTGATGATCTTAGATGTTCTGGGAAGCTCTGATATAGTGCTACAATTTTCATGTTTTGTGTTTCCAAAATTCTAAAGTTATCTGTTTCAAAATTGAGTGTTTCTATTGCAATCCCGAGAGCAAAATTATATTTGCTCTATTGTTGAATCTGAAACTAAATTAAGCATAACTTTTGCGTTTCTTAATCAAATTTGATGATCTTAGATGTTCTGAAAAACTCTGATATAGAGCTACAATTTTCATGTTTTGTGTTTTCCAAAATTCGGAAGTTATCTGTTTCAAAATTGAGTGTTTCTATTGCAGTTCCGAGAGCAAAACTATTATTTGCTCTGTTGTTGAATCTGAAACTAAATTAAGCATAACTTATTCATTTCTTAACCAAATTACATAATTTTGGATGTTCTAGAAAGCTTAGACATAGTACTACAAGTTTTGTGTTTTGAGCTTTCTATAATTTTGACGTTATCTGGGTCAAAATTGAGGAGAATTAAGAGTTAGAAGTTCCTATATGGAATTATGGTTATAAATAACCATCTAGATGTTATTTTTACTTGCCGATAAGATGAGATAAGCTACTTTGTAATGATTTTACGATATTGATATGTATTATGATGATTTTCACTTGTCGATGAGACGAGACAAGTTACGATGCCACTAGTACTCGTCAATGAGATAAGATGAGTAGTGTAACGACCCGCCTTTTTGCACAATTTAAACCGACGATCAAATACACATGCCGATTCCAAACCATTCCAAAGGGCAGATGGTTATTGGGGAAAATAAGAAAAGAAAAGAAAGAGAAATAAAGGAAATGAAACAACACAGAATCTCGCAGCGGAACGATAAAATATAATAGTCAAATAAATAGTTCATAAAGCTGTTTACTATACTTTGACAATTATTTATACAACATTATCAGAGTTATACATATACAACAGAACAATTAAAATAATGCAGCAGATAGCATGATGCAAGGGTAATAATAGTAATAGTATACCAAATCTTCGTCTTCATCCTCCAAAATAGATCTTCAAAAATCCAAAAAAACAGGACTGACCCGAGCGTAATGAAAAGACAAAACACTCGAGTCAAGACTAAAATATCCTTATGAAAGTTAAATCAATCATAAATAAATTTGAGTGTAACGGCGTCAGAGATGTTTATGGAGTTTGACATCTCATATCCAGTGTCAACGTGCGTGCAATAACTCAAGAGATGTTACGGGATTTTCCATCTCTTAAGGATCCGTTAAACTATCTACTATGTAGTAATGTACGCTAAGTAGATAATGCCTATCAGTAATATAAAGTATCAAAATAGCGTTAAGGCGTTACCATAACCCCCCTTAACACATTTTTATAATGCCACAGTCTATACAGCACCGTAAGTCCCACCGTAAACTGGTGGTTATCAGAGGATACCCCATAGGTATAACACAAAACATAACGTAGTGGTCGCAAATAGGATAATCAGTATGACAAGGTACATGAGGCGATACCAACAAGGATACTAGTAGTTGCGTAATCCGGACTGATGTTGAGCATAGCCAGCAGCTACCCCAACACCGCGAAACAACACTCCCAAATCAAGGGGTGCACCCAAATCGAATCATAAATGTAATAGATATGGTATCGAAGAAGTGTGTCCGCTAGAGATGGCGAACCTCAATGGCCCGGCGCGGCTCCTATTTTAGTCATGTCAGGGGTCATCCAATATCGTTCTCTTTCTTCAATCAACGCATTCACCAAACCATCCACTTCATTCTGGATCAACACTCCGCGTATACAAGTTATTAAAGTGGTTTTTGGTATCGACAAAGATTATGTCCATATCCGATCCCGGTCTCTTTAATAACTACGTATTATTACACCGATGGCTCTTTTACATTTCAAATCGATTCATAATTGATATCAAAATATCATATTCGCTTCAAAAATCAAGTCCATTTCAAATATCATCGTATCTATTCAAAATGTAAGATTCCGTTTCAAAAATCATTTTTCGCCTCAATATCTCATTTCGATTTCAAAATCCTTTCGAATTTCAATTTAGGTTGCAACTTCATTTAAACCAATTCGTATTTACATTCAAGATTTAAACATAAACATTTCACCTTGTTGACCTATTTGAAATTTTAGAAAATAGTTTTAAGTAGTTTAAAATAGTTTAAATAATTAAAATAGTTAAAAATATTTAAAGTTTTAAAATGGATTTAAAATAGATAAATTAGTTTAAAATAATTTATATTGGGTTAAGTAGATTTAAAATAGTTTAAATATTCAAAACGGTTTATATAGCTGAGTAATTTGGAAAACAAAATAAAACAGCTTCAAAACCAAACCATTTCAATTATAACTTTCCAATTCAAAACAATTTCAATTTCCCTTCTACCGATTCAATTTCGATTTCGATTCAATCAACGTCAACTTTGACTTCAAATTTATTCAATTTTATATTCACTTTCAATTAATTCAATTTCAATTTATATCGATTTGGAGCTTGATTTTTCAAAAATATCCATTTATAACACTTAACAAAATTATCCATCAATATTCAAGCTTAAATCCAAATTTCAAAAATGATTCAATTCCAAGCTCGATTTCAAAATATCCTTTTTATATCACGTTTACTTAGTAATATTCAAAGCTCAAATTAAGGTTCAATCTTTAAACAAATCAATTTTCGAAATTTAATCATATCCCGATTTTTAAATTCCAAAGTCTCCACTTTAATTATTTAACAATTTCTTTTAACAAAAATTTATTTCAACATTCCAAACTCAATTTTTTATTAAATTCGATTTCTATAAATTGATTTCTATTTATAACTTTTAAATCAAAACATTTATATAAATTTCAAATCGACGATTTTAAAAATTATTAATTTAGCCAATTCGGTGTCCGTATATAATTTTCTATCCTATGGCCAAGTAATTATTTATTTCAATTGAATGTCAGGGATGAATATATATCACTTAAATCAAATCATAGTTTCATATGTATGCATAACAGGATATATATATATAAGCAAATAAACATCCAAACATTTAAATATCAACCAATAGCATCCATTTAAATACATCATCCGATAGACAATACAATTCATGGCAATTTCATAGTTATCAATGTCAGGTAATTTAATCGCAATTCAATTTCAATTTCAATTTGACTGTCAATTTAAATTTTAATGGTTAATTCAAATGACAATCTATATGACAATTAAATTTTATCAAACAACGACAAATAAAATTCATAACACTTCATAATGTCAAATTTAACTAGCATAAAGATATTCAGTACGTTGTGAGCGTTATAAAACACTCACCTTGATTTCCTGTTGTTCCAGCGTTTTATTTCGAATAAAATTAAACGAGCGTTTAATTTTACCTGAAATTTTCACTAGCTCCAAACTATTCCAATCCAGCTCCATAGCGTAGTGCTCGACAAAACGAACCCGTCGCAATTCATTTCGTCACAATCCGACCTCGTATCAACAAGTTATAGTGTTTTAAACATTCACGAATTAATATATAAATTAATCAATATTTTATTTTTATTTTTAAACCTTCAACCAATCATAGCCGTTGATTTCTGTTGTTTGCATCAGGGCCGCACGCGGCTATCTTCTTCTTCTCCTGTATACTTCGAACGAGAGTGAACCCAAAGCCATCGACCTAGGGTTAATAGCCGCACCTCCCCTACTTCACTTCACAACGATCTACGACTTCCATCTTGTAGCTCATGCTCGACTCCACCATCACCAGAAGCAAGGTGAAGCTCGGCTTCCCCTAGAGCACGAATTCTGATGACGAACGGCCGGCCATCGCGGCTCCCTAGCGACCACCACACTGCTCCAAATCCAATCTCCACCGTTGATTAGCTAGATCTCCTTGCCCTCTTCGATGTTGTAGTTGACAACTTTGCGTAAATGTCGACGGATTGGAGGGAAATTGGAGGAGAAGGTGATTGTTTTTCGGCCTTTCATTTTGTTGCTGGCGGCTGAGCATTGAAACCCTAGGGTTTTGCCTTTTGTTTGCAAATGAAATAAAACGAGTCCTATTATAGAAAATTCAACGAACACTATTCATCCGAAATTTTCCGAACTCCAAACGAAGCATGCCGGCTGGCGTTTTTAGGGTTTACCCTGCGTTTCGGACACAATGGAATAGGTTTCGAAAGCTAATTCGATCATCTGTGCGAGTTATGGCAATAAACGTTCGATTTAGAATTAAATCGGTTAACCAAATTTCTGTGCATTTTAGCTTGCCCCGGACAAACGGTAAATCTGATCGACACTAAATTTGAAATCTTACAATAATATCACATTACGGATCTGATGAAACTGGTATCGTCGAAATCCGAGACTGTTTGAAAAATGGCTATTTTAACTCGTCAATTAAATATTAAAATATTCAATTTTTACAAATTTACTTTTAATTCGATTTTAAAAGTTCTACAACATCATTCTAACTTTAATATGATAAAATAAAATTTTTACAAATCATTTTTATCATATTAAACCCGTTATTCAATTATCCAAAAAAATTCCAATTTAAAATCTTATTAACTCTATTATAATCCCAATATAACTTACATTCACTTTGGAAACCAATTTGAGTCATATTTAAATCAAATTTCAATTATTCACTCTATTTTCATATTAAAATTTCAATATCAAATTAATCATATCAAATTCGGAATTTAATTATTCAAACATTTGTAATATTAAATATAGTTAAATTTGATTATTCTTAAATCACTATCTTTTGAAATATTCAAAACGAACTTATAAAATTTAACAAATTCAAACTATAGAACAACCATTTTCATTAAAACAGTTATTCAATTCCCGTTATTCAATTATTCAATAAATTCCAAATATTAAATTTAAACAATTTAACTGTTAAATATTTGACAGATTTCAATATTGGATTTTTAAATAAAAATTTCATTATCAGTCGATTTACTATATTACATCAAATGAATTCCACATTATTATTTAACTACAGTTAGAGATAATGCACTCAACTAATATATAAACTTTCATTTCACTTGCAATTGGTTCACAAATCCAATTCGACTAACTAAATCAATAGGTAACTTAAATAATTATCATCGTTAACTTTTGATTACTTATAAGTTTATTATTTGCAAACAAGTGTCACAATTACCTATACAATACAAATTCATTTAATTACCTTTGACTACATATTATTTCAATTGATTTGGGATTTCATTCAATTCATAAATAATTAACTTAGATAAAATTTATTGCATTTCATTCCAGTTATTATTATTCCAAACGAATTAATAATTTTTTTCTAACATTAAATCACGAAATCTTATTAAATTAGCTATTTTAATAATCGAAAATTTACGGGTCGTTACACTCTCCCCCACTCAAAACTTTTCGTCCCCGAAAAGGAAAAAGAAGGGAAAAAGAACTAAGTATAGAATTCAACATTAGATATATTTTATTCAAAGTTACCAACTTATAAAACAATGTAATTCCATTTGTAAAGTCATAACTACGCTTCCACCAAGTTACTCCAAACGGCTTTCTAACTTTAAAAGTTAGTTATCAAAACAAGTTATAAAAAAAAATTAAAACTTGAAAAATTTTCTAACGCCCGGATTTACGAAAAATTTCGCCAGAGTCTCCTTTGCGCGACTCGATCGGAAAAAAAATGACAGTATATATATCAAAAATATACATCTCATCAAGTGATGAGGCATCCCGTAGGGAAAAAAAGTGTAAAAGTATGGTATGTAATCCGAGATATGTACCAAATATATTATTAGCGAGCATATACGGCTAATATAGCGCGAAAGCGAGCTCCAAGTGCGAAGCAAGCGCAATCCGCACCTACTAAACACTCAACAAACCATGAGAAACATGTATATATGAAAAAAATATCAATATACATCATATAGGAACATAACAACTACATGTGCCAACATAGCAAATGCAACAAAACAACAAATGCATCCACCAAATCAACTATCATCCAACTATCATCCAACAAATCCATAACCAATCAATATAAATTCACTTCTCATTAATATTTATTGACTTGGTTTTCAATTTTAATCACAGTTGATACATTAACGTTGGATTTTACTAACATTCATTCTCAATTCAATTAGTTAACATTCACTAATTTATATTTACATTAGTTCACTTCTAATTTGGATCAAATTAAATTCTATTTAAATTCATTTAACTTCCAATTTGATTTTAATGATTTATAGCTTTCAATTTCATTAACAATCAACTAACAATCATATAACAACCAATCATATTATTTTAAAAGAATCATTTTATATTTGGCATCATAAATTTCCAATATTAAATTTAATTAAGTCCGTAAGCCGTACATATATCATCCGTGAGCAATATCAATCTAATCGCTTATTCGATCACACAATTTCACTTCCAAACTAGTATCGTTCACACGACTCTCTAGTGCGGACTCAGATTTGGTTCCTTGATTGGAAACTGTTACTCTCCTTGCATAGCCATATACTGTGATAGAGAATTCCAGAATCAAACCAAAAATCCATATCCAGGGTTCGCCGTCGAGAATCGAGTGGAAAATCCTAACTTGGATCGATATAAATCATCTCGAAATTTTGTGCTTGAATTTGGATCAAATCGTTATGCGAATAAAATAATATACGTACAATCTCACGTATTACCTTCCAATGGATTTCTATCCAATTTATCTATACTAAATCATTTTATTGACTTCTATTTTTTTCACTTAATTACTCACAATCCATTATTCAGTTAGTATATTCATTTCTTTACATAGCATATTCTTTAACATTATCCTTTCTTAAACATCATATCAAAGAATTTGCTTACTCAAGTTCATTTTAAACATTCTATATAATTTAATTTAAACTCAATTTCTTTTCCAATTGATTCTTAGCTATACCAAATTCTTTTGTTCACATTTACTTCATATTCAGTTTCAGTTAATACCCAATTTATTTGCGAAACATTTTATTAATCATCACTTTAATTTGTAGTCATTCCATAAAATTCTAACTTCTTATATATGACTTTTCTTAGTTTATAGTTATCTCAAAAGTTACAAATTCATTATTTTTACAATCCCTTTGCAATTTATACTTATTTTCTATAACCAATTTACAAAGATATAATACGATTCATTTATCTTCTTTCTTAAGTTCACTTACTTGTTCCATTTATCCATTCATCATTTCATGTTATATTTAAGTATATATAATTTTTATCACAATCAAAAATTTCCATTTATATACATTTTAATTCCTTTTGAGTTTTCCTTACTTGTATATTTCAATTACTTTCAGGTTCTGTTTATTTGTACAATATCTCATTACATATCCAAACATCATTTCAACTTCTTAATATTTGGTAAGTCATATTATATGTTATTAGAATGCAAATTTGGTATTATACAAATTTATAGAATTTCATTTTACTTGATTAGAATGTTCACAAATTTAATTTGTTTAAATCCTCTTTACCTTTCAACTTTAAAGTTTTCCCAAAACATAAGTTTAGATATCTTAATCCTCTTATTTTATAAATTCTGGTTATTCACATTTCATTCAAATAATTTGAAAATCATTAATTAAGAGAACTTAGAAATTTATATGCTCGGTTCTTTCAAATTGTTTGAAATAAATATATTCACTTATATCTTTAATATATCAAATCATACCTTTGGAGTTTAAACCAAAACCCATTTACCCAAAATAATTTCGAAGAAAAGCAAAGCTTTTTAGAAGTCTCCCCCACTTTGAGACTCGAAAATGAACGTCGATGATGCTGCGCAGTCATCACCGAAATTATTTTTGTAACGACCCGCAAATCCGTACCCCTTGCGTCAACACGATTCTACAACAATCAACTCAAGTTGCACAGAAATACGAACCATTTGGGTTTAAGAAGAAGAGGTAGAAGAAGAGAGAACAAAATCAACATCAGAATCTAACCATCGCAGCGGAATAAAATATAATAGGTAGTAAATAATCTTTACTCAAAATCAAATATATCTGTTTACATATATTACATCATCAGAGTACATCAGTCACAGCTCACATCAATGACATACAATGAATACACAACAACTCAAACAGCGGAAATATATATATATATACAAGTACGAGAATACGTATCGTCATCCATCTCGTCTCCTGAGCTCCACAGCATCATATCCTGTATTCTATAATACTCGGTCTGACCAGAGCATTATAGTTAAATAACACCCATGTCGGTCTGGAATACCAGCGTGAGAAAATCACACCCAATTGATTATTAAAGTTTTAAAAATCCTTTGAAAACAAAAGCATCTCGTAAGACCACGCCACAAATAAACATGTCGGGTTTTTATCTTACGATAGCTAAAACAATTTTTATAGAAATCCTCTGATATTATAATAGGGTCTATATACAAATACTTATAAAATAGCCGAAATTGTTACATTCATTAAATTCCAGCTACTAGCCACAAAAGTGGGTAATACAAACAAAACTCGTACAAGGCTCGTAGGGAGAATGGATTTCCAACTAATGACTAGGCACTGGGGTACCACCTGTCACAGTACGGGGCCTAGATCACCGTACCGAGGATTACTCCCTTCATCCCCTGCAACACAAGGCCGGAACCATTCCTTACTGAACAGTCCCGAACAAGATAAACCCCGTGGTTGGCGCGACCAACCACCCACTAAGCCGAAATATATAAGGGACATCTAGACAGGGGAAATATCTTGTCCTGCTTGGACATGACCCACCTAACCTTGCTGCATATCCCCTGATTTTCAGTCATTCCCGGTTGATGAGGCTTGAGGCTAAGCGTTACCTTTAGAATGTTTTCACTTAGAATGCCCATCGCCCACCTGACGATGTTTCGCAAGCATTCATCCATACAAGTCCGTCCCGGGTTCGAACGGAACCGAAGGCACTATTCCTACTACATCCATTTTGGAAATATCCTCAGGATTAGTAGCGACTAGCCCTTGCTCTTCAATGCTCCATCTTCGCATCCAAAAATCGTTTTCACGAAACGTACAAACTGGATCGAAGTGGTTTTCGAGAAATAAATCTCGATCCCGGTCTCTTCGAAACGATGAACGCATTTGTCCAATATTGATAGTCGGTTATTTAACTATCAATTATATTCACAAAAACAACCATCAACCAATAAATAATTTTCCAAATTATTTATTTATCTCCAAAAATATCTTCACAAGATATATTTCTATTTTCAATCCTTTGAAAACAGTTTCAAAACCATCTTTCTTTTCAGAATCAACTTTCCCACATATTTTCTATCTCCTCTGAAATCACCAAGCCCAAAAATAGATTTTTAAAATAATTTAAAACACTTTACTTTGAAAATATATAATTTTAAACATTTAAGTTAAATTGCTTCAATATTTTGTAAAATACATTCTATATGCGTATTTGAAAATAAAGTTACCTAATAGAATAGAAAACTAGATTTTCACTTTTGAAAATAAATACTAGGTCACTTTTTAAATAATTACTACTATAATAGATTTAGGAAAATACTTAATATTGAATTTAAATATTAGAAATGATAAATTTTCTAAAACTTGATTTTTACAACAACTTTAAAACCTTTAAATTTATTTAAGAATTTACTTTACACATGTACTTGGTTATCCAGAGTAAAATCCTAGCTTCAATCACTTAAATCAATTTCCCAAATTTATTTCCAATTTATTCCCTTTAAATTCAGAATTTATTAATCTCAGATCTCATTTCTTGATTCCAATTTTTAGATTTCTCAATTTCTTCTTCGTTCCTTTAAATAAATTTAAACTTTAAATTTTAAAATAATTCTTTATTTCTTTAATTGATATAACTTAAGTTTACAATTCATCAATTTCATTTTATTCAAAATTCCATTTCACTTCATTCTCGAAGTTATTTAGTATTATTTTTATATTACTTCTATTTCTTTTCAATTCATTCTTAATTTATTCAAACTTTCTATAATTATTTCGCTTACAAATTTACTTCTTTCTAAGTTCTTTCAACAATCCAATTCATATAATTTGGTAATTCATTATACCCAAATATCCAATCAACCATAACATTCAATATACTAATATAACTCTTCATAAGATATCAAATAATCACAACAGAGAATATGGAATGATTTAAATAAATGTGAGGGGTCCAGTTGGATTCCTCCAACCTGTTTCCCTGCATCCACAAATGTTAGCACTATATAATATACCAGTTCCATAATATCATACTAAGTCACATCACTCAATTCATCCATTCAAACAATTATTTAAATTTAAACATTTAAATTTAAACATTTAAATTTAAATTTAACTGAGTGAGATTAACTCACCTTTGCACTATATTTGCAATCCATTTCCATTACTTTTCCATTCCAGCCCGTTCCTCGATTTTAGACCTTGTATAAATATTTACGGTTTATTAATATTCGAGTCAATTGAGCGAGTTTAAATTTTCATTCGATAACTAAATTAACCATCAATTTCATTTTAAACATTTAAATTTAAATTTAACTAATCCCCCTTTTTTTTA
This sequence comes from Allium cepa, assembly GCA_030765085.1. NCBI lineage: Eukaryota > Viridiplantae > Streptophyta > Magnoliopsida > Asparagales > Amaryllidaceae > Allium > Allium cepa. The sequence goes on from CM060946.1 coordinate 42,465,034, forward strand.
TTATTTTTTTAACCTAACTTACTGTAATCACATAAATTTTCTTGTACACGTGTATGTGAATATATACTTTAGGATTTTAAAACTAGACATCAAACCCCTTTGTTTTCTTTCTGAACAAATTCACAAAAATCAAATTAAAACCCAAAATAGATTCACTTACTGTAATTCATTATAAGTTTGTTGCTCGTATTTAAATGGATAAGAGAATCATATATGTGTTCAAAATAAATTATTAACAGCAAAGGTCTCACCTTCACGCGCACGAAGTCATCGCGAAGAACCCCACCACACTCATCATCGCGTCGCAATCAAAACCCCCAAGCCGCAGTAACCCCGTGTCTATGCTTCACTATCGACTTTCCTGAACCAATCGTGCTCGAGCGCTCCTCCTACTGCTACCACCCAAAAAAAAACTGTCGAGCCCTCACTGCGATGCCGACATTGCTTCGAGCAACCCCGAGACCCAAATTACCTCGCTTCCATGACCTACAATGTCGCGCGCGTCCATCCCCACCCAGACGAAACCCTAGTCAAGCACTTCTACCTGGAACCACCTCCACCACACTCACGAACACTCCTCGCGTTGCTTGAGCTCGACGCTTAAAAGAAGAAGAACAGGAAGGTTGCGATTGGATTGAGAAACGAGAGGGAGGGGATTTCGTTTTTGAACTGGAGGAGGAAAGAAAAACCAAGCCTAGTCGCCTCTGATATCGGCCATTTATTTATTTTTCTTTTTACTGAGTATATGATTCAAGGGGAAGGCCTCGGCGAATTATTTAAGGGGAAATGAGCTTGCGTAAGAAGCTAAAAGAGTGAAGCTTCCAAGAAAAGTTTTGACTAAGAAAATTAAAGTTAATTAATTCTTCTATGAATTTACGGATTGTACGATCGAACGGTAAACCCACACACTGCGAAAATTGAAATCCGATAATAATTCAATATTACGGACCCAATGGAACTGGTTTTGTCCAATTCCGAGACTGTGCCCCGAAAGGTTATTTTTAAATTCAATTTAAACGATTAAATTTCAAAACTGTCCAATTCAGTGTTGGATTCCATTTTAACACTTTTATTATATTCAATGTTATCAATATAAATTTTATAAGCTTTCAAATTATATTTTTAACAGGCTTAAAATCTCAGGTTTCATATTTTATTCAATTCCAATTATTTAATCCAACAATCTAATTGTCAAATAAATTATGATATTCGTAATTTAAGTTGATAATTAACCTTTAAATACTTAAAATTAATTAAATATTTCGATTTTAAATGCTCGAAAATTTAGGGTCGTCACATTCCTCCCCCCTTAAAAGAATTTCGTCCCCGAAATTACTAGTTAGGAAGAATGGTTCAATACCCGTTTACTTATCTCCAAAACCAACAATTCAACATCTTACTAACTATCTTTTTATAAAATACCCATTATTATTCTTATTACCTTTCCAAACTTTTTCCTAGTTTGCAAACTATCCTATTTGCCCAACCATCCAAGTTTTAATCATAAAACCCCATTTTGAATTATCAAAATTTTCTCAAAAATTTTCTAACTCTCTAAATTCCCGAAAAATTTCGCCAGCGTTTCCTCTGCGCGGCTAGCTCGGTACTGCTACAAAATGGCTCTACGGCCTCCCAAATCCAAAAAGAAAACAAAAGGCCAAGTGGCTCAATCCAAATCCCAATCAAATTTCATACCAAATTTAAATACATACCTTTTTGTCGAGCATTTCAAATTTATCTTTTGAAATCAAATCCAAATTTCTTTTTACCTTCTAATACCTGCATACCTGCTTAGCACCAATATCCAAACACAATATCCCAAAATATTTTATCGACTTTCTTACAAAATGTCAATATCTATTCATTTCAATATTATCTTAGATTATATTTGTAATATCAATTTCCAATCTAGAATTTACCATTCCTTTCTTAAGTTAGTATAAACATTTTATATGTTTCTTATCTTTATTTCTCTTTACCTCTTTTAGTTTATACTTATTTCTATTCAAATCGATTTCCACATTACATATGTATTTCATTTATTTTCAACTTTGAATTTTTTTACATTTTATCCTTCATTTATAACTAATTTAAGTCATTACTTTAGTTAGTTTCATTTACTAACTTATTTTAGTTTCCAATTCTAAATAGTTTTGTCGTTAACAAAATTTTTCAAAAATTTCAAAAATTTTCTAACTCCCAAAATTTCTGAAAATTTTTGGCAGAGTCTCCTTTGTACGGAGGAGCTTTTGAAATTTGACAAAAGAGATAAATATATATACATCGACCCACACGGTCGGAAAAACCAAAAACAGTTCATATTTCCTATTTTTATTGCGTAGGCGTACCTTAATTTAGCATTTTTAAGCATGTAGCTTATTTATTTTTAGCAATAGCACAACCAAATCCAGCCACACGACTTCCAGGTACCTGTACTTACTCAATTTAAACATGTAAGTGCCAAATATATGAAGTTTAACTATATTTCACTTATTTGTAATAGTTAAAACATATGAATTCTAAAAGAAACTCATACCAAACATTTTCCGTAAGCTATTTATATATTTTCCAAGCAAATTCAACTTTTCAACTTATTTACAAACCATTTTCATTAAATTTGAATGGTCTCCCATCTATTCGTACACAACTTCATCATTTTGAATAATTTAAAACTCAATTGCTTATATTTAATTTATTCTTAAGCAAACTGAACTCATATTTAATCCAATTGATCTCAAAAATCAATTTATTTACTCCCACCAATTCATAGAATTTTAATTACTTCCATTTACATCCAATGACAATTTATTCTATGCAATTTGACGAGATCTATGTGAATAAATAAGTACTTATGTTTTATGATCAATTGAAATGGATTTCAACTCAATTTATACTTAATTCTATTCCATTTCGGATTTATTCACAATTCATATATTCTCAGTTTTATTGCATTTCAATTTTGTTATTACCCAAAATTAGTTCATTCAAAACCATTAACAATTTAGGTACATCTCCATTGCCAATTAAATTTCCTTTTAATTTCAATTCATTCACGACCATTTATTTAGCTCGACACACTCTATTTGAATTTCATCCACAATCCATTCATTTACATTTCATTTGATTCTTATTTATTCCATCATTTATTTAATATAATTAGTTTATCCACATTCACTTAAACCATTCTAATAAACTCGAAACATTCTATTTTCCTTATTGTCTCAAGTTATTTCAATCCCTTAATAATTTTAAATGGTTTACAATTATTTATTCTGGAAATTCATTCCATTAATATTATTCATGACTCACCGAATTTTATTTCGATTAAAAAATTATTTTCACTTGATTTAAAACTAATCCTATATTATTAAATTTTGTTTAAGTTGAATTCAATTCAACTCTCCTTCATTCATTTAGCTTAAGTCAATTTCCTTCAGTTTATTCAAATTTTAAACTTATGCTCATTCTCATTTTGCAAACAAGTCCTCTTTTTAATTTAACTTGATTCTATTTCAATCCAACCTCATTTTAAATTTGCAATTTCATTTGATTGGTTATTATCAAATTTACCTTTCAGATTCAGTTCATCCAATTTATTACATGGCCATTTCCAATTTATTTCCACTTATTCGGATTTTTATTTGCAATTCATCCCATTACTATTTTAATCCGTTTCATTTTTATTCTATACTTCCCTAATTATATTTACTTTGTTTACACTTCAAGTCTAATTTTAATTAATAACTCAAGTTCTGATTCTATTATTCACTTTTAATTTACCATCCAATTTACTAACTCACAATTCAACCTCATTCTCAATTACTTTCACTTCATCAACAATTTGAATCAATTTTAATTTATAACTTGAGTTTATTTCCAACTTCATGATAAACTTATAATTCAATTCCATTAACTAATTTATTATCCAATTAGTTCTCCCCTTATTCATAATCCAACACTTGAATTTTTATTCCAAATATCACTCCATTTAATTTTCTTAAGTTCAATATTTATTTTATACTTCAAGTTTGGATCCTCATTTCATTTTTCAATTTATCAAAATATTGATTTTGGGCATTCTATTCCATTTTAAATTTTATAAGTCACAACTTATATGTCATGCAATCACACTCATTCTAGGCTTGAATATATTCATCCATTATTTTTAACTCAAGCCTGCTATTTATTTATAGTCCAAGCATATTTTATTTCTATGGAGTTTTATTCCTTTACAAGTTATTCTAACTTATTACTTCAATTCAATCCTTACCCAATTTAATTTCCATTTATTCAGGTAAGAATCTAATTCCATTCTATATCTTAATTGAATTCCTATTCCAATTCAATTTAATTTTAACTCGGATTTATTTAATCCAATTTGATTTCAACTTAAGTCGAATACACTGGATATTATTTTCATCTTATTCAATCAATCTCAATCCAATCAAATCTTTATTTCCAAATCCAAGTTAATTCCATTTTTAACTTTTCTTTTAAATTTAAATTCCAACATTTAAAGCTTATTTATCCTTCCTGATTTAAAAGAATATCCTAACTTATAAGCTTATAACCCATCTTATCAGGATTTTTAAAATACCGGCTTTTGGTTTCAAAACATTTTGAAATCTCCATCATCTCAAATCACACTTCTCAAAATTTAAACCAATCCTGGTTTTATTCCCAGCAAATTTCCTTAGAAATTTTCAAAAACAACTAGCTTTCTGAAAAAGTCAATTTGGTAGCAATCCGTCACTTAGGAATTCGAAAATGAATACTGATGATGCGGCCGTCATCATCAGAATTATTTTCCAATCATCCAAGTGATTTCAATGCTGTATCACTTTCAAAATCCATTCAAAACACATTTCCTTTCAGAAATACCTCTAAAACAATAATGTTATTATTTATCTCCAAATACTTCGACCAATACTTCCAAAATCTCTGAGATTTTAAATTTTCAAATCCAACTTAAATAAATTTTAACTATAATTCATTTGTGCAATTTATGCTTATACAAATTTCCATTTGATTTTATTTCAATTCATACAACCTTTATAATTCATATTATAAATTCCATCTTATAATGAATTTTATTTCCTTAAACTTTAGTTATATTTCAATTTCTAGTTAAATTTTCACTTAACAATGATAATACTTTAAATATCATCATTCCTAGCATCCAATTAACATCCAAGCAACCATATAAGAGCTAAATAGTTTTAAAAGCTATTCTTTATATCAAAATATGTTTTTGGGTAAAATTATTTCATTTACCCATATTTAAAACAATATCGTGTCGCTTGCTCTATTCAAGTGTTTAGAAACCCCTTCGATACAGTTGTCGAGACTGGCCGACGAAGGTTCATATGCCACTCAATAAACCAATCAACACAATATTAAAATAATTTATAATCACTAAAAGTACGCGCTCATATCTATTAATACGCTCAAACTCATTTTAGAGTACTACAGACTCTATTTTGAACGAGTAATTCCCACCAGAGCCAAGGTTATCACCAACCTAAGCTCTGATACCAACTGTAATGACCCGCAAATCCGTACCCCTTGAGTCAACACGATTATACAACAATCAACTCAAGTTGCACAGAAATACGAACCATTTTGGTTTAAGAAGAAGAGGTAGAAGAAGAGAGAACAAAATCAACATCAGAATCTAACCATCGCAGCGAAATAAAATATAGTAGGTAGTAAATAATCTTTACTCAAAATCAAATATATCTGTTTACATATATTACATCATCAGAGTACATCAGTCACAGCTCACATCAATGACATACAATGAATACACAACAACTCAAACAGCGGAAATATATATATATACAAGTACGAGAATACGTATGGTCATCCATCTCGTCTCCTGAGCTCCACAGCATCATATCCTGTATTCTATAATACTCGATCTGACCCGAGCATTATAGTTAAATAACACCCGAGTCAGTATGGAATACCAGCGTGAGAAAATCATACCCAATTGATTATTAAAGTTTTAAAAATCCTTTGAAAACAAAAGCATCTCGTAAGACCACGCCACAAGTAAACATGTTGGGTTTTTACCTTACGATAGCTAAAACATTTTTATAGGAATCCTCTGATATTATAATAGGGTCTATATACAAATACTTATAAAATAGCCGAAATTGTTACATTCATTAAATTCCATCTACTAGCCACAAAAGTGGGTAATTCAAACAAAACTCGTACAAGGCTCGTAGGGAGAATGGATTTCCAACTAATGACTAGGCACTGGGGTACCACCTGTCACAGTACGGGGCCTAGATCACCGTACCGAGGATTACTCCCTTCATCCCCTGCAACACAAGGCCGGAACCATTCCTTACTGAACAGTCTCGAACAAGATAAACCCCATGGTTGGCGCAACTAACCACCCACTAAGCCGAAATATATAAGGGACATCTAGACAGGGGAAATATCTTGTCCTGCTTGGGCATGACCCACCTAACCTTGCTGCATATCCCCTGATTTTCAGTCATTCCCGGTTGATGAAGCTTGAGACTAAGCGTTACCTTTAGAACGTTTTCACTTAGAATGCCCATCGCCCACCTGACGATGTTTCGCAAGCATTCATCCATACAAGTCCGTCCCGGCTTCGAACGGAACCGAAGGCACTATTCCTACTACATCCATTTTGGAAATATCCTCAGGATTAGTAGCGACTAGCCCTTGCTCTTCAATGCTCCATCTTCGCATCCAAAAATCGTTTTCACGAAACGTACAAACCGAATCGAAGTGGTTTTCGAGAAATAAATCTCGATCCCGGTCTCTTCGAAACGATGAACGCATTTGTCCAATATTGATAGTCGGTTATTTAACTATCAATTATATTCACAAAAACAACCATCAACCAATAAATAATTTTCCAAATTATTTATTTATCTCCAAAAATATCTTCACAAGATATATTTCTATTTTCAATCCTTTGAAAACAGTTTCAAAACCATCTTTCTTTTCAGAATAAACTTTCCCACATATTTTCTATCTCCTCTGAAATCACCAAGCCCAAAAATAGATTTTTAAAATAATTTAAAACACTTTACTTTGAAAATATATACTTTTAAACATTTAAGTTAAATTGCTTCAATATTTTGTAAAATACATACTATATGCGTATTTGAAAATAAAGTTACTTAATAGAATATAAAACTAGATTTTCACTTTTGAAAACAAAATACTAGGTCACTTTTTAAATAATTACTACTATAATAGATTTAGGAAAATACTTAATATTGAATTTAAATATTAGAAATAATAAATTTTCTAAAACTTGCTTTTTACAACAACTTTAAAACCTTTAAATTTATTCAAGAATTTACTTTACACATGTACTTGGTTATCCAGAGTAAAATGCTAGCTTCAATCACCTAAATCAATTTTCCAAATTTATTTCCAATTTATTCCCTTTAATTTTAGAATTTATTAATCTCAGATCTCATTTCTTGATTCCAATTTTTAGATTTCTCAATTTCTTCTTCGTTCCTTTAAATAAATTTAAACTTTAAATTTTAAAATAATTCTTTATTTCTTTAATTGATATAACTTAAGTTTACAATTCATCAATTTCATTTTATTCAAAATCCCATTTCTCTTCATTCTCGAAGTTATTTAGTATTATTTTCATATTACTTCTATTTCTTTTCAATTCATTCTTAATTTATTCAAACTTTCTATAATTATTTCGCTTACAAAATTACTTCTTTCTAAGTTCTTTCAACAATCCAATTCATATAATTTGGTAATTCATTATACCCAAATATCCAATCAACCATAACATTCAATATACCAATATAACTCTTCATAAGATGTCAAATAATCACAACAGAGAATATGGAATGATTTAAATAAATGTGAGGGGTCCAGTTGGATTCCTCCAACCTGTTTCCCTGCATCCACAAATGTTAGCACAATATAATATACCAGTTCCAAAATATCATACTAAGTCGCATCACTCAATTCATCCATTCAAACAATTATTTAAATTTAAACATTTAAATTTAAATTCAACTGAGTGAGATTAACTCACCTTTGCACTATATTTGCAATCCATTTCCATTACTTTTCCGTTCCAGCATGTTCCTCGATTTTAGACCTTGTATAAATATTTACGGTTTATTAATATTCGAGTCAATTGAGCGAGTTTAAATTTTCATTCGGTAATTAAATTAACCATCAATTTCATTTTAAACATTTAAATTTAAATTTAACTAATCCCCCTTTTTTTTTTAACCTAACTTACTGTAATCACATAAATTTTCTTGTACACGTGTATGTGAATATATACTTTAGGATTTTAAAACTAGACAGTAAACCCCTTTGTTTTCTTTCTGAACAAATTCACAAAAATCAAATTAAAACCCAAAATAGATTCACTTACTGTAATTCATTATAAGTTTGCTACTTGTATTTAAATGGATAAGAGAATCATATATGTGTTCAAAATAAATTATTAACAGCAAAGGTCTCACCTTCACGCGCACGAAGTCATCGCGAAGAACCCCACCACACTCATCATCGCATCGCAATCAAAACCCCCAAGGCGCAGTAACCCCGCGTCTATGCTTCACTATCGACTTTCCTGAACCAATCGTGCTCGAGCGCTCCTCCTACTGCTACCACCCAAAAAAAATTGTCGAGCCCTCACTGCGATGCCAACATTGCTTCAAGCAACCCCGAGACCCAAATTACCTCGCTGCCATGACCTACAATGTCGCACGCGTCCATCCCCACCCAGACGAAACCCTAGTCGAGCACTTCTACCTGGAACCGCCTCCACCACACTCGCGAACACTCCTCGCGTTGCTTGAGCTCGACGCTTAAAAGATGAAGAACAGGAAGGTTGCGATTGGATTGAGAAACGAGAGGGAGGGGATTTCGTTTTTGAACTGGAGGAGGAAAGAAAAACCAAGCCTAGTCGCCTCCGATATCGGCCATTTATTTATTTTTCTTTTTACTGAGTGTATGATTCAAGGGGAAGGCCTCAGCGAATTATTTAAGGGGAAATGAGCTTGCGTAAGAAGCTAAAAGAGTGAAGCTTCCAAGAAAAGTTTTGACTAAGAAAATTAAAGTTAATTAATTCTTCTATGCATTTACGGATTGTACGATCGAACGGTAAACCCACACACTGCGAAAATTGAAATCCGATAATAATTCAATATTACGGACCCAATGGAACTGGTTTTGTCCAATTCCGAGACTGTGCCCCGAAAGGTTATTTTTAAATTCAATTTAAACGATTAAATTTCAAAACTGTCCAATTCAGTGTTGGATTCCATTTTAACACTTTTATTATATTCAATGTTATCAATATAAATTTTATAAGCTTTCAAATTATATTTTTAACAGGCTTAAAATCCCAGGTTTCATATTTTATTCAATTCCCATTATTTAATCCAACAATCTAATTGTCAAATAAATTATGATATTCGTAATTTAAGTTGATAATTAACCTTTAAATACTTAAAATCAATTAAATATTTCGATTTTAAATGCTCGAAAATTTCGGGTCGTCACAATTTTCCAGCGACATAAGAGAGGAGTACTGAATTCCTTCTTTCCTTTAAAAAAAAATCCTTTCAAAATATTTCCATAAACAATTTCCAACTAATACCACAATATATTTTCTTCAAAGCTTTGAAAACCATTTTTCAAGATCTCCAGGTCTTAAATTCAATATTTTCCAATTTAAATCTATTTTAATTCATAAGTCACCTTTTTAAAATATTATTATAAGAATTTCTTTCTTAAAACATTCCACAAGTGTTTTATCATTGTTCATTTTGTAATTCACCTTATTTATTAAATTACAATATCCAATTAATGATAATAACTAATATTTTAATTCCTAACAACCAGGTAAGCTAGATAGGTCACAATAATTTCTGAAAACTTTTCTTTATATAAAAAATATAATTAGAGCAAACTTATTTCATTTACCCAATTTCAAAACAATACTATGTCGAATTGTTCTGTTTAAGTGTTTAGAGATCCATATCAATGACGTTAATTACTAGTATTGAGCAGAATCCATAAGCCACTCAATAAATCAACCGACACAATATAAAACATTTTATATCACTAACAAATACGCTCTCTCATATATATACACTCAGTGACTCATCATAGGGTATTACTACCCTATTTATAAAGAGTCAGACCCCACAAAGCTAAGGTTATCGCTAAACCAAAGCTCTGATACCAACTGTAACGACCCGCCTTTTTGGACAATTTAAACCACGATCAAATACACATGCCGATTCCAAACCATTCAAAAGGGCAGATGGTTATTGGGGGTAAATAAGAAAAGAAAAGAAAGAGAAATAAAGGAAATGAAACAACACAGAATCTCGCAGCGGAACGATAAAATATAATAGTCAAATAAACAGTTCATGAAGCTATTTACTATACTTTGACAATTATTTATACAACATTTGTCAGAGTTATACATATACAACAGAACAATTAAAATAATGCAGCAGATAGCATGATTCAAGGGTAATAATAGTAATAGTATATCAAATCTTCGTCTTCATCCTCCAGAATAGATCTTCAAAAATCTGAAAAACTCAGGACTGACCCGAGCGTAATGAAAAGACAAAACACTCGAGTCAGGACTAAAATATCCTTATGAAAGTTAAATCAATCGTAAATAAATATGAGTGTAACGGCGTCAGAGATGTTTACGGGGTTTGACATCTCATATCCAGTGTCAACGTGCGTGCAATAACTCAAGAGATGTTACGGGATTTTCCATCTCTTAAGGATCCATTAAACTACCTAATATGTAGTAATGTACGCTAAGTAGATAATGCCTATCAGTAATACAAAGTATCAAAATAGCGTTAAGGCGTTACCATAATCCCCCTTAACACATATAATGCCATAGTCTATACAGCACCGTAAGCCCCACCGTAAACTGGTGGTTATCAGAGGGTACCCCATAGGTATAACACAAAACATAACATAGTGGTCGTGAATAGGATAATCAGTATGACAAGGTACATGAGGCGATACCAACTAGGATACTAGTAGTTGCGTGATCCGGACTGATGTTGAGCATAGCCAGCAGCTACCCCAACACCGCGAAACAACACTCCCAAATCAAGGGGTGCACCCAAATCGAATCACAAATGTAATAGATATGGTATCGAAGAAGTGCGTCCGCTAGAGATGGCGAACCTCAATGGCCCGGCGCGGCTCCTGTCTTAGTCATGTCAGGGGTCATCCAATATCGTTCTCTTTCTTCAATCAACGCGTTAACCAAACCATCCACTTCATTCTGGATCAACACTCCGCGTATACAAGTTATTAAAGTGGTTTTCGGTATCGACAGAGAGTATGTCTATATCTGATCCCAGTCTCTTTAATAACTACGTATTATTACACCGATGGCTCTTTTACATTTCAAATCGATTCATAATTGATATCAAAATATCATATTCGCTTCAAAAATCAAGTCCATTTAAAATATCATTGTATCTATTCAAAATGTAAGATTCCGTTTCAAAAATCATTTTTCGCCTCAATATCTCATTTCGATTTCAAAATCCTTTCAAATTTCAATTTAGGTTGCTACTTCATTTAAACCAATTCGTATTTACATTCAAGATTTAAACATAAACATTTCACCTTATTGACCTATTTGAAATTTTAGAAAATAGTTTTAAGTAGTTTAAAAATAGTTTAAATAATTAAAGTAGTTAAAAATACTTAAAGTCATAAAATGGATTTAAAATAGATAAATTAGTTTAAAATAATTTAAATTGGGTTAAGTAGATTTAAAATAGATTAAAATAGTTTAAGTATTCAAAACGGTTTATATAACTGAGTAATTTGGAAAACAAAATAAAATAGCTTCAAAACCAAACCATTTCAATTATAACTTCCCAATTCAAAACAATTTCAATTTCCCTTCTACCGATTCAATTTCGATTTCGATTCAATCAACGTCAACTTTGACTTCAAATTTATTCAATTTTATATTCACTTTCAATTAATTCAATTTCAATTTATATCGATTTGGAGCTTGATTTTTCAAAAATATCCACTTATAACACTTAACAAATTGTCCATCAATATTCAAGTTTAAATCCAAATTTCAAAAATGATTCAATTCCAAGCTCGATTTCAAAACATCCTTTTTATATCACTTTTACTTAGTAATATTCAAAGCTCGAATTAAGGTTCAATCTTTAAACAAACCAATTTTTGAAATTTAATCATATCCCCATTTTTAAATTCCAAAGTCTCCACTTTAATTATTTAACAATTTCTTTTAACCAAAATTTATTTCAACATTGCAAACTCAATTTTTCGTTAAATTCGATTTCTATAAATTGATTTCTATTTATAACTTTTAAATCAAAACATTTAAATAAATTTCAAATCGACGATTTTAAAAATTATTAATTTAGCCAATTCGGTGTCCGTATATAATTTTCTATCCTATGGCCAAGTAATTATTTATTTCAATTAAATGTCAGGGATGAATATATATCACTTAAATCAAATCATAGTTTCATATGTATGCATAACAGAATATATATATATATATATATATATATATAAGCAAATAAACATCCAAACATTTAAATATCAACCAATAGCATCCATTGAAATACATCATCCAATAGACAATACAATTCATGGCAATTTCATAGTAATCAATGTCAGGTAATTTAATCGCAATTCAATTTCAATTTCAATTTGACTGTCAATTTACATTTTAACGGTTAATTCAAATGACAATCTATATAACAATTAAATTTTATCAAACAACGACAAATAAAATTCATAACACTTCATAATGTCAAATTTAACTAGCATAAAGATATTCAGTACGTTGTGAGCGTTATAAAACACTCTCCTTGATTTCCTGTTGTTCCAGCATTTTATTTCGAATAAAATTAAACGAGCGTTTAATTTTACCCCAAAATTTTACTAGCTCCAAATGATTCCAATCCACCTCCATAGCGTAGTGCTCGACAAAACGAACCCGTCGCAATTTGTTTCGTCACAATCCGACCTCGTATCAACAAGTTATAGTGTTTTAAACATTTACGAATTAATATATAAATTAATCAATATTTTATTTTTATTTTTAAACCTTCAACCAATCACAGCCATTGATTTCTGTTGTTTGCATCAGGGCCGCACAAGGCTATCTTCTTCTTCTCCTGTATACTTCGAACGAGAGTGAACCCAAAGCCATCGACCTAGGGTTAATAGCCGCACCTCCCCTACTTCACTTCACATCGATCTACAACTTCCATCTTGTAGCTCATGCTCGACTCCACCATCACCAGAAGCAAGGTGAAGCTCGGCCTCCCCTAGAGCATGAATTCTGATGACGAACGGTCGCCCATCGCGGCCCCCTAGCGACCACCACACTGCTCCAAATCCAATCTCCACCGTTGATTGGCTAGATCTCCTTGCCCTCTTCGATGTTGTAGTTGACAACTTTGCGTAAATGTCGACGGATTGGAGGGAAATTGGAGGAGAAGGTGATTGTTTTTCGGCCATTCATTTTGTTGCCGGCAGCTGAGCATTGAAACCCTAGGGTTTTGCCTTTTGTTTGCAAATGAAATAAAACGAGTCCTTTTATAGAACATTCAACGAACACTATTCATCCGAAATTTTCCGAACTCCAAATGAACCATGCCGGCTGGCTTTTCTAGGGTTTACCCTGCGTTCCGGACACAATGGAATAGGTTTCGAAAGCTAATTCGATCATCTGTGCGAGTTATGGCAATAAACGTTCGATTTAAAATTAAATCGGTAAATCAAATTTCTGTGCGGTTTAGCTTGCCCCGGACAAACGGTAAATCCGATTGACGTGAAATTTGAAACCTTACAAAAATATCACATTACGAATCCGATGAAACTTATTTCGTCGAAATCCGAGACTGTTTGAAAAATGGCTATTTTAACTCGTCAATTAAATATTAAAATATTCAATTTTCACAAATTTACTTTTAATTCGATTTTAAAAGTTCTACAACATCATTCGAACTTTAATATGATAAAATAAAAATTTTACAAATCATTTTTACCATATTAAACCCGTTATTCAATTATCCAAAAAAATTCGAATTTTAAAATCTTATTAACTCTATTATAATCCCAATATAACTTACATTCACTTTGGAAACCAATTTGAATCATATTTAAATCAAATTTCAATTATTCACTCTGTTATAATATTAAAATTTCAATATCAAATTAATCATATCAAATTCAGAATTTAATTATTCAAACATTTGTAATATTAAATTTAGTTAAATTTGATTATTCTTAAATCGCTATCTTTTGAAATATTCAAAACGAACTTATAAAATTTAACAAATTCAAATTATAGAACAACCATTTTCATTAAAATAGTTATTCAATTCCCGTTATTCAATTATTCAATAAATTCCAAATATTAAATTTAAACAATTTAACTGTTCAATATTTGACGGATTTCAATATTGGATTTTTAAATAAAAATTTCATTATCAGTCGATTTACTATATTACATCAAATGAATTCCACATTATTATTTAACTACAGTTAGAGATAATGCACTCAACTAATATATAAACTTTCATTTCACTTGCAATTGGTTCACAAATCCAATTCGACTAACTAAATGAATAGGTAACTTAAATAATTATCACCGTTAACTTTTGATTACTTATAAGTTTATTATTTACAAACAAGTGTCACAATTACCTATACAATACAAATTCATTCAATTACCTTTGACTACATATTATTTCAATTGATTTGGGATTCCATTCAATTCATAAATAATTAACTTAGATAAAATTTGTTGCATTTCATTCCAGTTATTATTATTCCAAACGAATTAATAATTTTTTTCTAACATTAAATCATGAAATCTTATTAAATTAGCTATTTTAACTATCGAAAATTTACGGGTCGTTACAAGTAGGTTATTGAATTTACTCACCGATGAGATGAGGCAGAGTATATTTTCATGATGTTTATGATGTTTATTAGTGTGGCACCAACTAGCGGCTAGTAAACCGTTAGGTGCGAACGTATGGTATGGGACGTGCGTTAACACCTATTGGGTTCCTATCCGAGAAGTTGAGACACATTCATGATGTTTACTAGTACTATAGACCACGAGTACTTAATTGGAGTCATCACGATGTAGTTGCGACTCTGAGCATCAAGATGTTATTAACTCGGGTCTTTGTGACTGAGAGTCATTATGATATTATAAACTATAGTCATCACGATGTTCACGATGTTATGATGTTACTTGACTCCAGTCATCACGATGTTTATGGTACCAAATATTAGTAGTAGGCACGATGTAAGCACGTGCAGTTTTCCATGAAGTTTTAGATGTTTTGATTTCACCTATTTATGAGGATGTTATTATAGCCTTGAATAAGATGAAGGCTTATATGTATTGATGGTTTTATGGTGATTTCTAATATGATGTTTGAACCCTCATTGAGTTCTATTATGATGGTTTTATGAGGTTTTAGACTGTTTTATGACGATTATTTATATGGTTTAAATCCTTGCCTATTTCATTTATATAACTATAGAAGATGAACCATCATTAGATAACTAATTGAATTCCCTTATGAAATCATGATGGACCCATAGATGTCTCATCTTAGAGATGATTTTGATGATACTTATATCGTTCCGTTAGAAACAACGGAATGGTTCTTTTTTTTCTATTACTGTTATCTTTACTAATGATAAGTTCTAGCTAGCCTGACCCGTGTATTTATTACTCGGGTCAGACCGAGTTGCAGGTTAGGTATAGATTTAGCTCACTCCTTCTTGGATCCATTAGCTTGCTTTTGTCTGAAACATTTTTTTTGGACTTGGATGTTGTACCTATTATTTTGTGGGATGGTTGTGTATGTATATTTTGAAGTTCATGCTACTTATATGTATAATGTATTATGTATGATGTATGGAGATGTATGTATACTCTAATCTGGGTTTGCTGTTCTGTGTCTGTTTATGATTAATTGTATATTGCATTTATTCTGAAATGACCCTAAACCATCATGGTATCGTATTAGTTAAGGACTAGGTGTGTCGACCATATATGAGGTAATAAAAAAAATATCGACATACTTAGCTCTTAGCTAATGCATTATCATGAGGGTCGCCCTTAGCAAGCCCTATTCTCTACATTAGCAGACATGATTAGTTAGTAATTCTCTTTACTAATGTAGGTCTCGGGGTGGGGTCTTACAGCTTAGTATCAGAGCATTGTTTCAGAATATAGTGTAATATATACAGAACAACATACGAGATACCATACATCAGATATAATACATCCATATACATTAATCATGATCGGTTTCACCTTAATCTTGCCTTTCCCCTATCCTTGTTTTGATTCGTGTCCCTCTTTAATTCCTTTGGGGTAGATAGAAAGGAATATGTCTAGGAATGTTAAGTATATTCCGTAGTGTTCCTTAACTTCCGCACTTGAATTGCTAATATATCTATTTACCCTGTGAACAATCCTATCTTATCTTATCTTTCAGCTATGTCGAGTAGAGGTAGAGGACGCTCTTCGACGGCGGGACCGTCCAGTGGTTCTCGTCCTGAAGGCGTATATATGTCTACCGATCAGATCCTTGAGCTTATTCGGAGCACTCAGCATCCCGCTCCAGCTCACTCTTCTCCTCCGCGCAAATCTGCTTTTGCGCGCATGTGTAGCGACTTCACACATCTTGGTGGCAAGACCTTTAAAGGCACCGAAACTGTTTTAGAGGTTGAGGCATGGCTCAGTTCTTGTTGGCGTATCTTTAGTCGTATGGAGATCTCTAGTCATCACCGAGTCCTTGTAGCATCTAGTATGTTGCAAGAACGAGCTTTACATTGGTACGATCTTCTTATTGCTGAGATTGATGAGTCCACTCTAGAGTGGGATCAGTTCCGTGAGAGATTAGAACTCAAGTTTATTCCGGAATCCGAGAAGGCTATTCTTGCTCGACGTTTCCTTGATTTCAAACAAGGAAAGTCGACCGTTTCTGAATATGTAGCATTTTTTGAAGCCTTGTCTAAGTATGGTCTCGAGCACATCTCTACTCCTTATAAGAAGAATCTTAAGTTTGTCTCCGGGCTTAAGAAATATCTGAAGAAGTCCCTCATGCTTCTCCTTGATCTTACCTTTGAAATGCTTGTGGATGCGGCCCTTCAGCTTGAAGCGGTCGAGAAGGAGAAAGATAGTGATGATAAGGGTAATGTTCGGGGGAACCCGAATAAGAAAAGTTTTTCCGCAAGCCGAAAGCCGTTCCATCCCAGTAAGAAGAAGAAACAGAGTGGATCTTCTTCTCAGTCTCAGTCTACTCCTTCAACTAAGCCTTTTGCATGCTACAATTATGGTGCACCTGACCATCCAGTGAGGGAGTGTCCCAAGCTTAAGCGTTGTCTTTATTGTAAGAAGGAGGGACATTTAGTGTCAGCTTGTCCCAAAAAGGAGAAGGGTTCTCATCAGGGTCATCTTGGTGTGGCTACTACCTCTGGAGGTGCTGCTCAGTCTAGAGGTACTTCCTCTTCTGTTTTAGAGGGCTCTATTTTATTCCATGATCGTTATATTCAAGTGCTTTTCGATACGGGTGCATCTCACTCATTTGTATCGAAAGAACTCGTTGATGCTTTGTAGTTAGATGTTTTCTTGCATGCTTACTTCTTTACGGATTGCCAATCCTATCGGAGGATATGCAACTCTTAGTTTTCTTTGTGATGATGTTAAGATTTTGATTTGTGGCTTTTCTTTCCAAGCGAATCTGCACGTTATTCCTTTTCTTGGATTTGATATGATATTGGGAATGGACTGGCTAGTTCGATATGAGGCCAGGATTTTATGTTTGGAGCGAGTCTTATATATTCGACATCCTGATTCTTCTGATCAGTTATCTCTTTCGCTTCGTGATTCCGATTGTGATTCCATGGCTTCTTTATTTACTCTTGATTCTCGAGATGATGATGACGATGTATCCCGTATTCCTATCGTTTGCGACTTTTCAGATGTATTCGAGCCTGTTTCTGGTTTACCTCTTAAGAGAGCTATTGAGTCCCGTATCGATCTTATTCCCGGCGTGCAGCTAGTTAGTCGTCCTCCCACGAGGACGTCTACACGAGAGAATGAGGAACTCAAAAAGCAACTTCTCGAGCTTGAAGCCAAGCATTTCATTCGTTCTAGTTCTTCACCGTGGGGAGCTGCGGTAGTGTTCGTGAAGAAGTCTGATGGGACTCTTAGGCTTTGCGTCGACAATCGCAAGCTTAATGAGTTAACCATCAGGAATCGTTACCCTTTACCGAGGATCGACGACATGTTCGATCAATTAAGTGGTGCTAAGGTCTTTTCACAGTTAGACCTTGCCAATGGTTTTCATCAGCTCCGAGTCGCGGAAAGTAGTATTCCTCTCACCGCATTCCGCACTCGCTATGGTTCATATGAGTGGCTCGTCATGCCGTTCGGATTGACGAACGCACCTGCCTACTTTGTCGATCTTATGAATCGAGTATTCCGGGAATATCTCGATAAGTTCGTGCTTGTTTTCATTGATGATATTCTACTATATTCGAAGTCCGAAGAGGACAATGCTCGACATCTTAGAATTGTTTTGAGTACTCTCCGAAAGCATCAACTCAAAGCAAAACTTTCTAAGTGTCACTTCTGGGAAAAGCAAGTGAAGTTCTTAGGCCATGTTGTATCTTCAGAAGGTATTTCCGTTGATCCTTCTAAGATCGAGGCTATTCAGAGTTAAAAAAGGCCTGAGAATGTTCACGAGATTCATAGTTTTCTGGGTTTGGCTGGTTATTACCGCCGTTTCATCAAAGACTTTTCCCGTATCGTGCTTCCATTGACTAGCCTTACAAGGAAAGGCGTTCGATTCATTTCGTCTGATAAGTGTAAGGCTTCTTTTCAGAAATTGAAGGAGCTTCTCACTAATGCTCCCATCCTTGTGGTCCCTGAAGGGAACCAAGATCTTATTGTTTATACCGATGCCAGTCATAGTGGCCTCGGTGCTGTTTTGATGCAGAAAGATCGTGTTGTTGCCTATGCTTCTTGGCAGTTGCGTCCGAATGAGGTTCGGTATGCTACTCATGATTAGAGCTTGCCGCCATTGTCTTCGCTCTGAAGATGTGGCATCATTATTTGTTGGGAGAGCACTTTACTCTTTTCACCGATCACAAGTCTCTTAAGTACTTGTTCACCCAGAAGGAGCTCAACATGCGACAACAGCATTAGCTCGAGTTTCTAGCTTCATATGATTTTGATATTCAGTATACTCCTGGCAAGGGGAATCGAGTAGCTGATGCTTTGAGTCGCAAGCATTCAGTTATTATTTCCATGATGATTGCAGAATGGAAAGTTCTTGAGACTCTTTCCATATGTGATATTCGTGATCATACTTCCACATCCAACTGTAACAACCCGCATATTCATCGATCGTATATTTAAATATTTTATTTAAATGTTTCATCGTTCGTCGGGTTTTCGTCCGAAAACCTACTTTTTGCAAACAGTCGATTTGGGACTCGAGACCCCTTCCATTGAGTTTAAAATGACGTTTGCGATCTTTTTAAGTATAAACTTTGATATGTTTGGAGATAGTAGAATTTTGCTACTTTTTCACTTAGGGCTTTGGTTTGGGCTGAACCCATTAACCTCACTTAACTCAGTTCCAACCTTCTCCTCTTCATTTACTTCCTTTCTATTTTTCTTATACTCAAGCTTTTATAACAATGGAGAGTGGAAGAGGAAATTAAAACTCCAAGCCCTAGTTTTCCTTTACAAATCAAACTCTAGCTCCAAACTAATAAAAGAACCCATTGGTAAGCCTTCTCTTCTTCTTCTCCAACTCATTCTCTTATCAATTTCAGAAATTCCTAAACCTAACTTTGGGAATGTTCTTCTTTTAAAGCTTAGAATCAAGCTTCTTGAGTTGGATTTGAAGAGTGGTGATTCTCCTTTGCTTTCAAGCTTCTTCTTCAATTGTTTGGGTTCAAAGGTGAGATTTTTATCTCACATCTAAGCCTATATTTATCTTCGATTGTTAGGTATGAATTCCTAACACTTATTCGTGTGCAATTGCTTTTGGTTTGATTTATTTGGTGAATATTCCAATTTTTGGTGTTTTGGGTTCAATTCTTTAAAAACATAACTTTGATGTTTGAACATGTTTTTGGTGGCGGATCGGAGAGCTAATGGAGCTGGGGTATCAATTGGCTAAGGCTCCTTAGGTCCATTGCTCGAACGGTCGCGTTTTGGAGGAATTTGCACTTCATTAAAATAGGCAGGAACTGCAGAAACTTGCAGTTCGGCCGACCGAGCACTGTAGCCGGTCGACCGACCTGTTACTCCGAGCAATTTTTCCTGCCTCTGGCCAGCCGACCGAGCTCTGTAGTCGGCCGACCGACCTGATGCTATTTTGCCTACTTTGTCTATTTTGTTGAATTTCCAACTTTAATCGATTCGTGTTGTTTCCCTTTTGTTGTTATCACTTATCATCGACTTTGATGACATTTTCTTTGGGAATTTTCGAAATATCCATTTTGATGGATTTGATATCGATTTCTATGGATTTTTATTCACGTCTTCGAATGTGAATTTCGGTGATTGATTGTTTTACAATCATTTTTGTGATTTGTCACTTCAAAATATAAAGGTTTTCTATACTAGTAGTAAATATCAAAATCCTTTCATCAAAACGATTTCAACACTATTTCAATACAAAGCTCATTTATTAAAACCCTTTTCCAATCTATTAGTATATACAAACCTTTACCTCACTCGTATGAGAAATCTAATTAAACGACCTAGTAAAACGAGTGTTACGAAACGCTTGCGTTTACTTCGCCAGTTAATTTTTGGACTTGTTAGATTGAATCTTTTGTGACAATTTTCTAGTGGAGATCTACAATTTTTTCGTAAATATTTAACTTAAGCTAGTGGTTATGGGACATGAAGCTAAGCTCATATATTTACTAGCTTACTGTAATTGACACTTCTCTTTGATCATGACGATCATTTTAAGATTTAGACTAGCAATTGTGCGATGTCTCTTTGTTTGCGAGGTTAGACTTGACCCCGTTTCTGTGTGATTTCGACTCACACATATGGGGTATCTCCCCATGGTCTTCGGGTCGTTCGTGTGTCAAACATTAATGGCTAGCTACCATGAGATAGCTTCTCGTTCGTGTGATACATATGTTGGTGAGTTTTAATGCTCCCGTTCGTGTGATAGGCCTCCCCCCTTTTCTTGTGATTTCTGGATTTCGTGTGTTGAATTCTGGAATTTATGCTTCACCTATTTTTGTGATTTCTATTGATAAGCTTTATCAACTTTTGTGCATTAGTGAATTCGAGTGTCATTGACTTGTTGTGAATACAAGTTTTGGGTATGAAACCCTTTTTGGATCTTTGAGAAGCTTCTTGTGATATTGATTAATCTCATGTTGATTTTCAATTACATACTTATTGTAGTATGCCATTATGGTTATCATATGTTTATGCCATATCTCTTATTCTATATCATGTCATCTGATATTTATAGCTAGACTGATTCGTTTATTATTTTCTTATTAAATAATACTCGGGTCAGACCGAGATGTTACAGGTGCTTCTGCTTGACTTCTCGCCAGGGATTCATTACTCTGACTTTTGGCTAACTGTTTAGATTAGCAGTTTTTGTTGTATACACTTGAGATATAGGCTCATAGTTGTATTCTTTTGTATAGCACGTGTTGCTATTCTTTTGTATTATTGTGGATCTTTTTGACCACTACTCTGATGTACACTTTCATGTGTTAGTTATATATTCATATCTTCTTCCGCCTTTGTGATATGAATTATCTGTGACTGATTTATGTTATGCTTATTTCTATATTTGTTTCCGAAGATATTATAGCCACTGTGTAGTAGCTTTGAGTTTGTATCGGTACGTCGGATTTCCTCTCGAAATGAATTGCATGTTATTCTATCTGACATATCGGTGCTCGCACAAAGCAATTACACGAATGGTCGCTCCTCAACAGCCTTATTCTCCGTGCTAGTTGACAGCACTACACCGTAGTGTTCTTGGCTAGCGTGGGTATAGAGGTGGGGCGTCACACCAACTCTCCCGTTCTATTATATAGCATGGAAGTGTTGAGTCACAAGTTTTATGAAAGTTTTGATTTCTGACAAATAACTAAAAGGCGATCGACAAAACAAGGTCATTAGAGCTACATATGTTACTCTAGATTATAGATTGATTATTTGATATTATATTAGTGATAAACTTGTTAAAATCTATCCTCAAATAGTCATGCATTTTCAAGAAAATTAATATATATACGATTAGAATGTAGTTGCACATTCAGTGTGCAACTTTACAGGGACCGGTCGACCGATCACAATATAGGCGGTCGACCGTTCCTGCACAATTTGCACACTGAACGTGCACACATACACATAACGTATATATATTTAAATTCCTGTCTACTGGTCACTTTTTAACCTGTCGACCGTTTTTAAACAGAAAATAATTTTTCCAAAAGACACTTCTCTTCTCCAAAGGTTGCATCTCTTACCTTTCACCAAAGATCATATCTCTTAATGGCAAAGAGTTACAACCATTTTTATCTATATAAACTCATCCAATTCGTTGATTATAAACATGATTTTATATGCTTTTTAATCTAATCTATGATCTTACTTTCTACATACTCCTGCATTCTAAAAGCTCTCGATTATTTATTGAATCATCGAAACTATTTCATATCTTTTGATTCAATAAGTAATATACTTTCCTTAATCTTTTCAAAACATCATTCGCATACTTTGAGGATAAGATTATAGGAAGGGTGTACTGCTAGTGACAAATCCGTGTTTTCAAGAACACAAGTTGTCAACAACAATTGTATTTGTTCTTTTGTTGAAGTCCTCTGTGTTGTAAGAGGCAAGTGTTGAAGTCCTCAGTATATTAGAGGCGTGAAATCCCGTTCGGTTGTTCGGGTGTTGTAAACCTGTTCCTCCGGGTGAAGCGAGGTTGTTAATAGTGAAAATCCAGATAGAAGTCTGGGACTGGACGTAGGACGGTGCTCCGAACCAGTATAAAAATCTCTGGTGTGATTTTTCTATTTTTTATTTACTATGCTATTATCATCTATTTCTGCATTTATATTGTAGTCCATATTACACGATCCGTGTGTACTATATTAGCACATATAATTGTATACACACCGCACTTTCATTTGGTATCAGAGCACGGTCATCATATAACCGTAACACAGTTATTTGATATATTATAGTAATATGGCAAATAACGTAAGTACTAGCACTCAAAACACCACTTACACGGAGGGTCAATCAACACAGAGACCTCCATTTTTCAATGGTCTTAACTATAGTTATTGGGCAACACGTATGTCATTCTTTATGCAATCAAATAGCTATGATGCTTGGAATGCCACTCAAAGAGAAATAGTGAATCCAACAACTGATTATTCAGAATGGACTGCAGCTGAGAAAACGGCAGCAGCCGTAAATGCAAGAGCAATAAATATGTTGTTCTGTGCATTAGACCAAAATGAATATAACTGTGTTAATATCTGCACTACTGCATATCAAATTTGGCAAACACTAAAAATCACTCATGAAGGTACTAACAAGGTTAAACAAGCCAAAATAGCCATGCTAAAAAGTCAATTTCAAAATTTCAAAATGAAACCAAATGAGACAATCAATGACATGTATTCACGGTTTCAAACTATTCACCATGCACTTATTGGCTTAGGACAAAAGTATTCTGATTTCGATGTTGTTTCAACAGTCCTACATTCTCTGACTAGTGAATGGGAAGGAAAAGTATTAGCAATTGAAGAAGCTAATGACCTTTCCGTCATGAAGCCAGATGAATTGATAGGAAATTTAATGTCCTATGAAGCAAATTTGCAGGCTAGAAAAGAACAGAAAGAAGAAAAGAAAAATGTAGCATTTCATGTTGAGAAAGATGGAAATGAATCAGATTCTGAAGACGAAGATTTGGCATTCATTGCGAAAGGATTCAAAAAATTCCTAAAATATCGAAAAGCCAGTCGTTACAATAAAAGGAAATCTGGATCAAACAAACCATCTTCATCTGCTATAGAATGTTTCAACTGCCACAAAAAGGGACACATGCAGAAGGATTGTCCAGAACAAAAGAAGAAGTCAGAAAATGACAAATTCAAATATAATAAGGACAAATCTAAGAAACGAGCCTTCTCAGTAACATGGGATGATTCAGAGTCATCTTCATCAAAAAGTGAAAGTGATTCAGAGAATGAACAAGCTAATGTTTGTTTTATGGCAACAGAAGATGAGGTACAAATTCCTACATTTGATGAATTACTTGATATTAATGCTGAATTGATAGTCAAATATAAAGACATAAAACGTCAATTAAAAGTAGTCAAAGCAGATTTAAGTAGAGCAGAGCTTGAACGAGATATGTTAAAAGATGAGAAGAAAATATTAGAAGAGGAACTTGAAAATATTCAAGAATCATCATCTAATGTTGACTCTCAAATATCTCTTTTGAGTCAAGAAATAGAAACTCAAAAAAAGAGAAAAATAATGCTCTCACTACTGAAAATCATGAGCTTAAAGCAAAAGTCAAAATTCTAGACCTAGAAAAAGCTAGCTTACAAACAAAGTTTGATGACATTACTCAAAATGTTTCTAACTTTAACAAAGGTCGAGAAAATTTGACAAAAATCATTGAAAGTTCACAATCTATCTCAGACAAAAAAGGATTGGGATATAACAAACAAGAAACCAAGAAACATCTTGGAAATAAAAGGAAAAAGAAAGTACAAAAAACTGAAGCTAAGAAAAATCTTAGTTTATTATATTCCAAACCAAAACCAGTTGTGAAATTTCAAAAGAAAAATGTCAAGACTATCAAAATATGGGTTCCTAAAACAAATAACAATTTGATTAGGAACAAATACATTCAGCAATTCATGAATGCTGTGCATTTTAATAATAATTATATATATAAAGGGGATACCGGACCCAAATGGGTTTGGACTCCTAAGACCTAACTCTTAGGACCCTATAAAAAGTGGGTACCATGGACTTAATTCTATTTTTTGCAGGTCCCACTTAAGAAAAGAGGAAAGTGGATATTGGACAGTGGTTGCTCAAAGCACATGACGGGAGACAAGAGTTTATTAACAAATATTACATATTCAGATGGTGGCTCCGTCACTTTTGGAGACAATTCAAAAGGCTATATCATCGGCAAAGGCGATGTGAGCAATTGCGGTACATCTAACTTACCTCTTATTACTAATGTCATGCTAGTTAGAAATTTAAAACACAATTTGCTTAGTATTAGTCAGTTATGTGACAAGGGTTTTATAATTTCGTTTTCAAATAATAAGTGTAGTATTTTAGATAAAGACCATAATTTGGTTTTCGAAGGTTATAGAGACAGAAATATCTATATTCTGAATATGAATATTAATCATAATTCAGATATGTGTCTTGTGGCTAATGACAATGATCCATGGCTATGGCACAAACGCTTCTGTCATATAAACTTCAGAACTATTGACAAGCTAGCCAAAAACAATCTAGTTAGAGGACTACCCAAAATGAGTTTTAAAGTTAACAACATTTGTGATGCATGTCAATTAGGAAAATTGACCAAATCATCTTTTAAATCCAAGAAAGTCATATCAACATTACAACCACTTGAATTACTACACATGGATTTATTTGGACCTACTAGAGTTCAATCAATAAATCACAGTCAATATGTGCTTGTAATTGTTGATGATTTCTCTCGTTATACATGGACAATTTTCTTAAAAAATAAAAGTGACACTTTCGATCATTTCAAATCTTTCGTCAAAAGAATTCAAAAATCAAAAGGGATTAAAGTTAAAAATATAAGAAGTGATCATGGCGGAGAGTTTGAAAATAATGAATTTGAACGTTTTTGCACAAAGAAAGGTATATATCATAATTTTTCGTTTCCCAGAACTCCACAACAGAACGGAGTTGTAGAACGGAAGAACCGAACTTTACAAGAATGTGCAAGAACATTATTGAATGGAACCACCTTACCAAAACATTTTTGGGCAGAAGCTGTGGCAACTGCCTGTTATGTTTTAAATCGTGTATCCATAAGACCTCTTACCAAGAATACTCCTTATGAATTATTTAACAAAAGGAAGCCTAAAATCTCATACTTCAAAGTTTTTGGTTCCAAGTGCTTTATTTTAAATACGAAAGACCAGCTTGGCAAATTCGATCCAAAGGCCGATGAAGGAATATTTGTCGGTTATTCAGAACGAAGTAAGGCCTATCGGATATTTAATAAACGAACCAAAACTATTGAAGAATCACTTCATGTCTCTTTTGATGAAATCTATCAGCACCCTCACACTATATCAGATGATGACGAATCAATAGTCACTGACAATCAAATCATCACAAATATTGATTCTGACTCGGAAATAATTATTGGGAATATTCCTCAAATATGTGAGTTACAATCACCACCAAGAATATTAAGAGACCATCCGGCTCAAAATATAATCGGTGAAATAACATCACATGTCAGAACAAGGAGTCAACTCAATCAAATGGGTCATGTCGCTTTTCTCTCAAATATCGAACCTAAGAATCCAAAAGAAGCTGCTACAGATGATTACTGGATCATTGCCATGCAGGAAGAACTAAATCAGTTTGAGCGCAATGACGTTTGGGAACTTGTTCCAAGACCAACTGATCAGTCAGTAATCGGTACTAAATGGGTCTATAAAAATAAGGCTGACGAACAAGGAAATATCACCAAAAATAAAGCAAGATTAGTAGCACAAGGATATAATCAGGAAGAAGGTATCGATTATGAAGAAACTTTTGCACCAGTTGCTCGACTAGAAGCTATTAGAATCCTATTATCTTTTGCTTGTCACCATAATTTCAAACTTTATCAGATGGATGTCAAAAGTGCTTTTCTCAATGGATTTATCAAAGAGAATGTCTATGTCGAACAACCTCCTTTGTTCGTACATGAAAAATATCCTGACCATGTGTTCAAACTTAAGAAAGCTCTGTATGGTTTAAAACAAGCACCTCGTGCTTGGTATGAACGACTACGTAGCTATCTTATTAGCTCAGGATTTCAAATAGGCAAAGTCGATCAAACTTTGTTTATTAAACATTCTCGAAAAGATATTCTAGTTATTCAGATATATGTAGACGATATCATCTTTGGTTCAACAAACGATAAACTTTGCAAAGAATTTGCAAGTATTATGACCAAAGAATTCGAAATGTCTCATATGGGAGAACTATCTTATTTTCTTGGACTTCAAATAAAGCAACTTTCAAACGGCATTTTTATCAATCAAGAAAAATACTGTGAAAACCTTATCAAACGCTTCGGATTAGAAAATACATCTGGTAAACCAACTCCTATGAGTACAACTACACATCTTGAAAAAGATGAAAGTGGTAAGAATGTTGACCAGAAATTATATCGGAGCATGATTGGTTCTCTTCTTTATCTTACAGCTAGTCGTCCAGATATAATAATGAGTGTTTGTTTATGTGCTCGTTTTCAAGCCGATCCAAAGGAATCACATCTACGAGCAGTGAAACGTATAATTCGTTATCTTAATAATACAAAAGATTTCGGTCTTTTTTATCCAAAAGAATGTCCATTTGAATTAGTATCATATAGATATGCTGATTTCGGTGGCTCACGAACGGATAGAAAAAGTACAAGTGGTACGTGCCATTTTATTGGAAAATCACTTGTCTCTTGGTTCAGTAAGAAACAGAATTGTGTTTCACTATCAACATGTGAAGCTGAATATATATCAGCAGCTCTCGCTTGTACTCAAGTACTATATATGCAACAAACACTTCAAGATTTTGATATTCATTTATCAAATTCTATTATATACTGTGATAACACTAGTGCTATAAATCTCTCTAAAAATCCAGTAAATCACTCTAGAACCAAACACATTGATATCCGTCATCATTTGCTTCGAGATAATATTGACAAAGGAAATATATGTCTTGAATATGTTCATACTGACAATCAATTAGCAGACATTTTTACTAAGCCTCTGCTCGAATCTAATTTTATTAGATTACGAAGAGAGCTTGGTTTAATTTCAAGGAAAAATCTTGACTAAGTAATTTCTAAAGAACGTCTTCTTTTTAGTTATCCTTTAGTTATTCTTTTTAGTTATCCTTTAACCATAACTTTTGCATAAACTATTTTTTTTTACATTACATATAAGCCACTGCTTTATTTAATGGTTAAATTCTCTTTACTCATTTTTTTCTTTTCTTTTCTTTTAGTGATCGTCCTTTCCTTTCTTATTTTATAATTTCAGTTTTAAAAAGAGAGCTATTTTTAGAGTTAAAATAAAATTTCTGTTTATGTTTTCTTGGTTAAAATTTTCCATTAACTCACATCCATAGGTTTATACATAAGAAACTTGTATATGAGCTTGCAAAATTTTTATATTTTGTTCATCTTTTTATCTAACCATAATATTCTATACAACATATATTATGGCTCACATTTGTGATAAATGTGCTCAAGAATCATACATTTCAATTACGAGTTCTGAGTCGGAAGAATTTTATTCTCCTACAACTCCAAAACAAAAATCAAGTTGTCATCATCAATGCTCTTGTATGTCTGATAAAACTCCAAATTCAAAACGAGTGAAGAGGACACTGTTCTATTCTCCTCGTACCAAAGCACAAATCGATGAGATACACCACTACCAGAAACATCAGATAGACCTTCAGAGACAGCTCCATTACGGGCAAAGTCAACTTTATCACGAGCAACAACGGACATCGGCACGATTATCTGTTTTAGAAAAGTTGGCAACATTTTTCTGCCGTTCCAACAAGCATGACGTGCATGAACCAATGCCATCTAGGCCATCAACATCTAAAAGTCCTAACTCGTGGGATCGGAACTATGAGAAGAATGAAGGAGCTCAGAAACAATGGAGTCCATGGTCAAAACGTATTGAAGGAAACAACGATAATTCTAATGACGAACTTTCTCATTAGATTTATATATAGTTATTATATCTTTATATATCTCTTGTGTAATAACGGTTATATTTTGTATTAAGAATGAAATATAATATATATATAGGTTGATATATTATAAAAACTTGAAAAATAACATGATTTGCTCAGCAGGCCAAAACCGGTCGACCGCCCCATATATAACCGGTCGACCGTTTGCTCTCTGGTTGAAAACGGTCGACCGGCCATATTTCATAGGTCGACCGGTTGACGTATTTTCAGTTTTTATATATACCTATGCGTCATTTTTTCCCTCTACCCTCTTTCACTTTTTACTCAAGCTGTTCTTTTACCCAAAATCACAAACCCTAGTTTCCTATTTTCAATTCCCAAATCTCAAATCCTCCAACAATGGTTCCTCCTCAAAAGAAATCCAAGAAAGGAGCAACCTCTGAAACTTCATCTCCTACCATCTCCGTCAAAAAATGGCTTCAAAGTCCAATTGCTGTAACAAGATGGAATCAGATGACAAATTACAAGTTTCATCCAGGCTCTTTCATCAAATTTGATGATTTCACGGCTTATGGAGTTCGGAGGTTAGCCAATAATTCCAACATTACTCCATTAATAGATTTTTCAGAAAATACCGTGGAGATAAATCATTTGATGATCAAATTGTTTTACGCCAACATGAATCTTGATGAGTATCAACCTGATAATCCAAACGGCGTCATCTGGTCTGTGGTCTGTGGCAAGCAAATTTTTCTTACTCATGCTAGAATTGCCTCTATACTTGGTCTACCAAATCGAGGCGAAGAGTTTTCATCTAACTTCTGCGAAGTCTTCACTCGAAATAGTACCAGTCATCAGTTCATAGAAGACAATAGTGATGGCACTAAGTCTATTGGACTTCGACCGACAGCCAGACTACTTCATCGTGTTTTGATGCATTCTCTTTTTCCAAGACTTGGAAATTATGATGCAGTATATAAAGAAAACTTCAAAGCACTCTATGCTATTTATGGTGAAATCCAAATCAATTGGGTTCACATGCTTTTTGATGAAATTCTCAAGGTAAATAACTCAACACGGCCTCGTTTCTTCTACAATGAATATATCATGCGACTTTTGTTAGCTTGTGGGGTCAATCCTCCTGATTCTGCAACCTCAAAACCAAAATGCATTGATTCCATAACCATCAAATGAATGAAGCTTCCTCCACCTTATCTTGAGATTATGCCTTTTGAAGAATGGCAACAAAGAGGACCAAGGAAACAACGAGCAACTTCCTCTCGTCCTCGTTCCGATGAAGTAAAACTATTAAAATCAAAGTCATCTACAAAAGAATCACTTGAAACAATTGCGCGTAACCAATTTTTGCTTGAATCACGTCTCAAGCGCATGGACTCTAAAATCGATAAGCGCTTCAATAAGGTCAAGTCATTCTTTGGTATGCTATGGGATGCTATATCATGTTCCACATCCACCTCTGTTCAAGCACAAGACCCAGGAAAACGTCCTGCTGCTCCAGTTTTCACCTGGACATCATCTGACGAGTCTACAGGTATGAGTGGTCATGGACATGGAGAATCATCTAGACGGAACAATGATGACGAAGAAGAAGAAGATGATGACGATGACGACGATGATGATGATGAAGAGGAGACACGATCTGCTTCATCCTAGATTCTATTATGGTTTAGCACTTTAAAAACATTCATCGACACTTGTACTAAATAGTGTCATTATTCTTGTTTTTCATTTGACATTATGATCTGTAGTATACTCTGTTATGTTTTGGATATGTTAATGATTTATTTTGCTATACATATCATATTCATTCTGCTATACTAGTATCTGTTACTCCTTTTTGTCGATGACAAAGGGGGAGAAAGGGCTAACAATTGCTTGCAGGAACATACATATAAGAATTCAAAGAGAGAGAGATCACATACTCAGGGGGAGATTCAGATTTGCAGATATATTGTCATCAATCAAAAAGGGGGAGAATGTTGAGTCACAAGTTTTATGAAAGTTTTGATTTCTGACAAATAACTAAAAGGCGATCTACAAAACAAGGTCATTAGAGCTACATATGTTACTCTAGATTATAGATTGATTATTTGATATTATATTAGTGATAAACTTGTTAAAATCTATCCTCAAATAGTCATGCATTTTCAAGAAAATTAATATATATACGATTAGAATGTAGTTGCACATTCAGTGTGCAACTTTACAGGGACCGGTCGACCGGTCACAATATAGGCGGTCGACCGTTCCTGCATAATTTGCACACTGAACGTGCACACATACACATAACGTATATATATTTAAATTCCTGTCTACTGGTCACTTTTTAACCTGTCGACCGTTTTTAAACAGAAAGCAATTTTTCCAAAAGACACTTCTCTTCTCCAAAGGTTGCATCTCTTACCTTTCACCAAAGATCATATCTCTTAATGGCAAAGAGTTACAACCATTTTTATCTATATAAACTCATCCAATTCGTTGATTATAAACATGATTTTATATGCTTTTTAATCTAATCTCTGATCTTACTTTCTACATACTCCTGCATTCTAAAAGCTCTCGATTATTTATTGAATCATCGAAACTATTTCATATCTTTTGATTCAATAAGTAATATACTTTCCTTAATCTTTTCAAAACATCATTCGCATACTTTGAGGATAAGATTATAGGAAGGGTGTACTGCTAGTGACAAATCCGTGTTTTCAAGAACACAAGTTGTCAACAACAATTGTATTTGTTCTTTTGTTGAAGTCCTCTGTGTTGTAAGAGGCAAGTGTTGAAGTCCTCAGTATATTAGAGGCGTGAAATCCCGTTAGGTTGTTCGGGTGTTGTAAACCTGTTCCTCCGGGTGAAGCGAGGTTGTTAATAGTGAAAATCCAGATAGAAGTCTGGGACTGGACGTAGGACGGTGCTCCGAACCAGTATAAAAATCTCTGGTGTGATTTTTCTATTTTTTATTTATTATGCTATTATCATCTATTTCCGCATTTATATTGTAGTCCATATTACACGATCCGTGTGTACTATATTAGCACATATAATTGTATACACACCGCACTTTCAGGAAGCTCGTCCTACTCTTCTTGATCGGATTGTCGAGGCTCAGCGGCAAGACTCCGATATATCTGCTCTTACTCAGAAGTATAAGTCTGAATCCCACAATGACATTGAGATGAGGGATTTCAGCATCGATATGCATGGATGTCTTCGAAAGAAGAACCGTCTAGTCGTGCCTTCTATTCCAGAACTTAGGTGGGACATTTTAGCTGAGTGTCACCGTTCTAAGTATACTGTTCATCCAGAAAGCAGCAAGATGTATGCTGATATGCGTCGCCTCTATTACTGGGAAGACATGAAGCGAGATATAGCAAGTTATGTAAGCAATTGCATGACTTGCCAGCTTATTAAGACCGAGCATCAGCGACCCAATGGTCTTCTTCAGCCTTTAGAGGTTCCATTGTGGAAATGGGACAAAGTTTCTATGGATTTCATCGATGGCTTACCTCGTTCGAGGTCGGGCCATAGCAGTATTTCGGTTGTTGTGGACCGTCTTACCAAGTCCGCACATTTCATTCCTATTAAGTCTAATAGGACGGCATCTCACTTATCGAAGCTTTATATTAAGGAGATCGTGCATTTACATGGTGTTCCTTCATCTATTGTGTGTGATCGTGATCCTCTTTTCACGAGTCACTTCTGGCAGAGTCTCCAGCAAGCTTTGGGCACAAAGCTTAATCTTAGCACAGCTTATCACCCACAGTCTGATGGACAGACTGAACGGGTGAATCGTATCTTGGAAGATCTGCTTCGTGCTTGTATCTTGGATTTTGGTGGTAGTTGGGAGGATCATCTTCCTCTAGTTGAGTTTGCTTATAATAATAGCTACCAATCTTCTATCGGCATGGCTCCTTTCGAAGCCTTATATGGAAGGCCGTGTCGTTCTCCATCATGTTGGCTTGAGTCGGGGGAAAAGCTCATTCTTGGCCCCGAATCTATTCAAGAATCATCTGAGAAGATCCATCTTATCCGAGAGAGAATGAAAGAGGCTCAGAGTTGACAGAAATCCTACACGGACAACCGTAGGAGGCCTCTTGAGTTCTCAGTGGGCGATCTTGTTTATATCCGAGCTTCTCCGCTGAAGGGAGTGATACGGTTCAGCCAGACAGGGAAATTGGCACCACGCTATATTGGACCATTTCCTATTACAGAGTGTATCGGTCCTGTTGCATATCGTGTAGCACTTCCCGATCAGTTTTCTGGAGTTCACGACGTATTCCACGTCTCTCAGTTAAGGAAGTGTCTACGAGATTCAGATTCTGTGTTCGATTCTCGTGCTTTAGAGAAGCTAGAAGTCTCTCTTGATCTATCATTCGTGCAGCATCCTGTGAGGGTGCTTGCTTCGGAGGTTAGACGCCTTCGAAACAAGAATATTCCGCTCGTGAAGATTCAATGGTCCGATAATCCCAATGACTGCACTTGGGAACCAGAGAATTCATCGAGCAAATGTATCCTGATTTCTTATCTTCTCACTCCGAAGGTAAGAATTTTCTAGTTTAATCTATCTACATTCCCTTTGTTTGATGAAATAAAGTATATTGAATATGGATTACCTCTAGGAATTGCAAGGACGCAATTTATTTTATAGGGGTGAAGTCTGTAACAACCCTGGTATTGGTGATTACCTGAAATATTAAATTATTGCAATACTTATAGTTTAATATTGAGAACTAAATGAAATGAAGAAAATAAATTTGGTTTAAATTGTTCATTTTAAATAAACAATATGTTTGGAGTTAAATATTGGGTTTAAAATTCATTGTTTGGAGTTTTGATTAAATAAAATGGAAAATAATGGAATTTAGGTAAATTTGGGTGAATTAGTTTACCAAGTGATGTAATTCAACATTAAATTGTTGAAATAAACCCAAATTGATGGAAAGATAGTTTTAAAAACTTTATTTTGAAGTTTTGAAGTGAAATTAATCATTTATTGTATTTTAATTAAGTTAATGTGATAATATTGGTAATTATTGCCAATATTATCCTTTTATTGAATATAAGAGGAAAAAAGGTATATATAAAAAACTTATATTTTATCAAAGTATAAGACGGAATATTGGTTGAAAATAATATTTTAATGATGCAATAAGGATAGAATGATTTATTGCAACTTATTTGACAAGAAAATAATTTTTATTAAGCTTGTTGTGTTAAAAATGGTATATTTACACTAAAATTGTGTAAATTATAAAATATCATAATATATATATATATAGCTTTTATTGTTAAAATTAAGTTTATTTTGTTCTAATAACAAGTTCATTTTCATTACAAATAATTGTATACATTTTATTTAACTTAAAAATGTTGAAAATGTGAATATAGTGTTAAAATAAGAGAAAACATGTACATGGTTTCATATTTATCTAAGTAATTATGCTTTTGGGCTTAATTGGGTAAGATTGGATCCATTAGCCTATCTTAGAAGCTTCTGGTTTGTGAGAAAGTGTCTGTACGGAGGTTTCTTTCCTCATCTTCCTTCTCAAACACAAGTTTACAGAAAAAGAAAAAGAAAAAAAAAGAGTCATGGCTTTCTCAAATAAAAACCATATTTCCATCCAAAATTGCTGCTAATTCAAAGAATAAATCACCAAAATTAGAAAAGGGAAAGGTAATCACAACCAATTTTATAAAAATTTCATCAAAATCCATGAGCATGATATGATTTTGTTTGTAACATGTTCTATTTCTTTTGCATGTATCTTTTCTAGCTTCTACAGGTCACTAAGGATCATTTCTTCACCAAAAGTCATCATCTTGCTTCCAAATTTGCTGCTAAATCCTTAAGGTGAATGCATGCTCATAAATTTGCTAGCTGAACGGTAATTTGTGAGAGCTTGGCCATAGAAAAGATTAAAAATAGAAAATCATCTCTGGAAAACTTGTTTGTGTTTGAATCTGAAACTAAATTAAGCATAACTTTTGTGTTTCTTAACTAAATTTGATGATCTTTGATGTTCTGGAAAGCACTGATATAGAGCTACAATTTTCATGTTTTGTGTTTTCCAAAATTCTGAAGATATCTATTTCAAAATTGAGTGTTTCTATTGCAATCCCGAGAGCAAAATTATATTTGCTCTGTTGTTGAATCTGAAACTAAATTAAGCATAACTTTTGCGTTTCTTAACCAAATTTGATGATCTTTGATGTTCTGGAAAGCCGTGATATAGCTCTACAATTTTCGTATTTTGTGTTTTCCAAAATTCTAAAGTTATCTGTTTCAAAATTGAGTGTTTCTATTGCAATCCCGAGAGCAAAATTATATTTGCTCTGTTGTTGAATCTGAAACTAAATTAAGCATAACTTTTGCATTTCTTAACCAAATTTAATAATCTTGGATTTTATGGAAAGCCCTGATATAGTGCTACAATTTTCATGTTTTGTGTTTTCCAAAATTCTGAAGATAGCTGCTTCAAAATTGAGTGTTTCTATTGCAATCCCGAGAGCAAAATTATATTTGCTCTGTTGTTGAATCTGAAACTAAATTAAGCATCACTTTTGCATTTCTTAATCAAATTTGATGATCTTAGATGTTCTGGAAATCTCTGATATAGTGCTACAATTTTCATGTTTTGTGTTTTCTAAAATTCTGAAGTTATCTATTTCAAAATTGAGTGTTTCTTTTGCAATCCCGAGAGCAAAATTATATTTGCTCTATTGTTGAATCTGAAACTAAATTAATAATAACTTTTGCGTTTCTTAATCAAATTTGATGATCTTAGATGTTCTGGAAAGCCTTGATATAGAGCTACAATTTTCATGTTTTGTGTTTTCCAAAATTCTGAAGTTATCTGTTTCAAAATTGAGTGTTTCTATTGCAGTTCCGAGAGCAAAACTATTATTTGCTTTGTTCTTGAATCTGAAACTAAATTAAGCATAACTTATTAATTTCTTAACCAAATTAAATAATTTTGGATGTCGTAGAAAGCGTAGACATAGTGCTACAAGTTTTGTGTTTTGAGCTTTCTACAATTTTGATGTTATCTGGGTCAAAATTGAGTAAAATTAAGAGTTAGAAGTTCCTTTATGGAATTATGGTTATAAATAACCATCTAGATGTTATTTTTACTTGCCGATGAGATGAGGTAAGCTACTTTATGATGATTTTACAATATTGATATGTATTATGATGATTTTCATTTGTCAATGAGATGAGACAAGTTACGATGCCACTAGCACTTGTCAATGAGATAAGACGAGTAGGGTATTGAATTTACTCGCCGATGAGATGAGGCAGAGTATATTTTCATGATGTTTATGATGTTTTATTAGTGTGGCACCAACTAGCGGCTAGTAAACCGTTAGGTGCGAACGTATGGTATGGGACGTGCGTTAACACCTATTGGGTTCCTATCCGAAAAGTTGAGACACATTCACGATGTTTACTAGTACTATAGACCACGAGTACTTAATTGGAGTCATCACGATGTAGTTGCGACTCTGATCATCAAGATGTTATTAACTCGGGTCTTTGTGACTGGGAGTCATTATGATATTATAGACTATAGTCATCACGATGTTCACGATGTTATGATGTTACTTGACTCCAGTCATCATGATGTTTATGGTACCAAATATTAGTACTAGTCACGATGTAAGCACGTGCAGTTTTCCATGAAGTTTTAGATGTTTTGATTTCACCTTTTTATGAGGATGTTATTATAGCTTGAATAAGATGAAGGCTTATATGTATTGATGGTTTAATGATGATTTCTAGTATGATGTTTGAACCCTCATTGAGTTCTATTATGATGGTTTTATGAGGTTTTAGACTGTTTTATGACGATTATTTATATGGTTTAAATCCTTGCCTATTTCATTTATATAACTATAGAAGATGAACCATCCTTAGATAACTAATTGAATTCCCTTATGAAATCATGATGGACCCATAGATGCCTCATCTTAGAGATGATTTTGATGATACTTATATCGTTCCATTGGCAACAACGGAATGGTTTTTTTTTCCTATTACTGTTATCTTTACTAATGATAAGTTCTAGCTAGCCTGACCCGTGTATTTATTACTCGGGTCAGACCGAGTTGCAAGTTAGGTATAGATTTAGCTCACTCCTTCTTGGATCCTTAGCTTGCTTTTGTCTGAACCATTTTTTTTTCGGACTTGGATGTTGTACCTATTATTTTATGGGATGGTTGTGTATGTATATTTTGAAGTTCATGCTACTTATATGTATAATGTATTATGTATGATGTATGGAGATGTATGTATACTCTAATCTGGGTTTGCTGTTCTGTGTCTGTTTATGATTAATTGTATATTGCATTTATTTTGAAATGATCCTAAACCATCATGGTATCGTATTAGTTAAGGACTAGGTGTGTCGACCATATATGAGGTAATAAATAAAAATATCGACATACTTAGCTCTTAGCTAATGCATTATCATGTAGGTCGCCCTTAGCCAGCCCTATTCTCTACATTAGAAGACATGATTACTTAGTAATTCTCTTTACTAATGTAGGTCTCGGGGTGGGGCGTTACACCACATCTTGCTAACAAATTTTTATATGCTTGGACTGATGGACTTTAAGATATTGATTGTTTTCCATTGAGATGTACTTGCTTCGCTGAAATACGTTGATCCCTTTTATAGTGACCCCTTTTATACGATCTATTTTATACCTATCCCTTTCTTAGGTGAAGTAATTTGCCCATACCTTGCACATACAAACTCCAAACGATTTGAGATTTGAAATGTAGTCTCGTGCAGCCTTTCTTATCACTTTATATTGGTCTTACCTAGTTTGGAACAAAAATTGAGGACATGTATCGATCCCCTAGGGGAAGGGATAAGCACTGATCCCTGCCTGGGGAGGTACTAATCCATATTTAGAATATTCTGTAGATTCTATCTCTTGGTCTCGGTTGATCATCGCTTTATATCATTGCCTGAACTTCAATTTAGACCTCATAATCATCGCTCAGGGCTACTGGTCTTGATAATTGTGAAGTCTGTTGGGTAAATCCGCATGTCTACTACCTTAGCAAAATGTGGGTTAACAAAAATCTTCAAGCAATGTTCTGTATAAGGGTTTTGAGTTATAATTTAAATATTTCAAAAATGTACGTTTTAAAAGTAGAACATTTAAAAGTTTAAAAGATTTATTTTGGGATATTTAAACAAGTGGTTTATATAAAGGAAATCCCTTTTCTTATCAAAATGTATCCTTCGTAAAAAGTGATGGTTTTAAGTTACGATTTGAATGGAAAATTTAAACTTTGTTTAAAAAAATTTAGAAAGCAGGTTTGAAATTTATATAAGTGATTTAAAGGATTATTTGATATAATAAAGAAAGTGCTATTTTTAAGGGAAACTCTTTTATTTCTAAAGTCAAACTTTCTTTTAAAAGTAATGATATTTAAGAGACGTTTTAAATAAAAAATTTAAACTATACTATAAGTGTTTTAAATAACTTTGGAGAATGAAGAGGGCAAGTTTCGAATCATAACCTCTGTGTTTCATTAAATGGTTTTGAAAAATAGTAGGTAGTTATATTCTAGTTATTGCAAGGAATTTGGAAACGGGAAAAAGAAGTTTGGTTTGTAACACTTTTTTGTTTTAAATAATTATATGGAATCTATGAAATCTTATACTTTTCATTAAACTTCAAGATAGTAAACATTTACATGCCCTAAAGATAAGAATGCAATCCAACCAAGGTTTGAGAGGTAATAATATACCAACTTGGACGACGACATTGTTAACTAAGCAATAGTTTAAGTTTAAAATCAAAGACTGATGTTAAGTATATGAAGTATTATTTTTGCATAAGAAGTCGGTTACTTATGGAAATTAAGTAGTCTTATACATGGAACTAAAAGCCGATGAGTGGAATGATCCTCTGTTTGTGAGATCCACAATTGGAATGTTTGACTAAGGCAAGGCTAGGAGCAATCAGTTCTCTGACTTACCTGGCTTCGTTTTCGGGCAAGGGATAGAGTAAGGTGAAATATTGTAAAAGTGATAGGTGTAGGAGATTCAATTTCTATAAATGTCTTTATAATTTATGGTAGTAAAGAAAGTATTTTTTTCATACTAAACACCAAATTGCAAGGTAGGAAAAACTCGTCTCTATCTATGAGAATTAAGAATGTATGTCGTGGTAAGGATAGTTTTCTAACTTATTCGACTTTATTGTTAATCGAAGGATGGTGCAAGTTTGAAATCAAAAAGTGGTGATAAGTATATTTAGTCTAATTTCCATACGATCCATATACTTACATTAAAAGGAAAGTGGTTTGGGTTTATAGTAAACAACGTTTTTAAATGACATTTGTTCTGTTCCATTTAAATATGATTTTTGGAAAGAAGAAAAGGGAAATCTTCCCTAAGTTGTGAGTATACTTATATCATTGATATAAGTATATGGAAAAGTTTTCTAAGTATTGAAAGTGTAGTGTTTTGTGAATATACTTATACCGATGAGATAGCATATGGATATTTTTCCAAGCATTGAAAGAGTATAAATGCATAGTGAATGAGTAGTATACATATGTATATATTTTGTAAAATAATTTTAATACCAGTATTTACAAAGTGATTTTAATTAATGAAAGGCTTAAAAGGGAGGCATATTGGTTACTTGTGTGCTTAATCATGCTTGGTTACCATATGAAATTAAATCATTGATTTGGTTTTTCGCTTATTTGATAGTTAAATAACCGACTATCAAATTTTGGTTCAGTTTTGAAACTATAGATTGGTGGCTCGGGGAGTTTGGGATCGAATAAGCATGAGTTATCCTAAAACCATTTCGAATCAGCATAAGCATTTGAATTGGAGACATCTTGAAGATGATGGAAATCAAAGTCAAAGTTTTCTGGAGTGCAATACTACATGCTACTAATCCTGAGGGTGATTCCAAAGGGGACGTAGTAGAAGTAGAACGTTCGGTTTGTTCAGTCCAAGAACAAATTATATAGATGAACGATGGCACTGCATTGTTTCCTAGAGTCCAGTGTTAGCATTCTAGAGGGGTTTTCTAAAAGGTAAAATGTATCATTAAACTTCATCCTCGAAGATGACCAAAACAAGGAAAATGCAGCAGGGTTATGTGGTTCGCTACCATTAGGTTATGATCATCGATTGTATCTAGATTGATATTTATGTATTATGTATGTTGGGCCTATGAGGATGGTTTATCAAGTAAGTAGCTAATGTGATGATCATGTTTGGTACTATCCAGTAAGGGGTAGCCGGTTCTATGTTGGTATGGGGTCATGGTCAGGCTTTTGGTACTTCTTCTCTAGAGGTGTACTATAAGGGTCATCCTTACCTTATCAGTGTTGGAATCCACTTTCCAATACGTTCTTATGGACTTAGTTGTGCTAATGCTAGAATATTAGATGCAAGTATTTTTGCTATATTAAAAAAAAAATTCCACCCCTGGCATTATTATAACTGGATTTTCTTATAAAATGGTTTGGTTATAATAAGGTTAAAACACATCCATGTTTATGTGCGGTGTGCTCTTATGAGATACCTTTATTTTTGAAAGGTTTTATAATATTAGATAATCCACATGACTTGAGTTTCACATCCTAGGTTACTAGTCCGGTCCGGATGTTATTTTATAATGATCGGGTCAGCCTCGAGTATATTTTTAAATTTCTCTATGGACCCTTTCTCAACACCAAATAGCTCAGTTTATAACACTTTTCCGCTTTCAATTTGTAATGATAATAACCGTAATAAATCTCTAACGGTTATTTCCGTTACGACCATTTATCACGGTTATAACCCTTACTAAATCTGGTAAGTTGGTAAAATTTTAAGAACAGCATGGATAGGATTGTAAATTTATATTCTATTACTAATTTATCCCATTTCTCACTAAGAACGTTTCATCCTTTCACGTTTTGTTCTTTCGTTCCTTCTAGGGTTATCGCCCCTTGTTGTACCTTCGCCGTCTACCACCATCTTCTTCCACCGCCTTTGCCCTTTTTCTACCAACCCGACGAAGATGAAGGAAGGTTTGGGCTGCGTTCTATTTCGGCAATCGACTAAAAACTAATTTTCAAATTTAAATCAGGTATTTACTTCAACCTTAATTTATTTTCAACGATGTTATGATATTTTCTTCTTTTTGTTATGTTTGATTTTGGGTAATTTGGTTATGTTCTTTAAAAGGATTTTCAATGATGTTTTTGCTTGATTTTTTTACTTAAACTTTCCCTCTTGCCTTTCACAGTTCATGCTTCATCTTTAAGTCTAGCCGTAGGGATATTTAGCTAGTCTGTGGTGGTGGATATATATGTGCTGGGTCTGAAAAGACTAACACATGCCATAAGTGATGAGAGCTGTAACTTAAAGGACACACCCGTCTTTGAAATCCCTACTAGCTTTTGGTCTTTTATTTCTTATATAACATACCTAGAGTACTGCTATAATTGTCAAAACTATTCTTTAGTTCAATGGGCATTGTGTATGATGATGAAGCCTCAAGTAAAGAATCATTTTCAACTTAAACAACCGAAGGTTGTTTCTATTCACAGTGCGTTTTTCTTTTGTAAATTATGTTTAGTTGTCCTTTATGATTTTCTGTTTAAACACACATTTTCAATATTTAGAAATCTTTTTATCCATGGGGATGGTAGACAATGCTACTTCCTACAATGAGATAAACTAAATATTTATTGACTCATGGTGCAAAAGCAATGATGGTTACCCAAAACAAGCTCACCCTAGTTATTGGATTTAATTATATCTAATTAACAACACGAAGTAAAATAATTATATTCACATGATTGTTAGGAACTAAGGATCTGTACACGGTCTTTTTTTGCCTGGTTGGAGTTTGTTTTTTTTTTTTTTCAGTATCACCACTTCATTTAAAATGTGATACCATATATCAGTATCAAAGATAAAAGACTTTCCGCTCGCAGTGGTAATAACTGAACTTTCATGTTTATAGCCAAGAAGTTGAGACTTGAGATTATGAGCAACTTTAAAATTTTGAACTCTTTTGGTAGCAAACATCATGCTTCGTGTGTGTTTCAAAACTGAATCCAAGCCTTTAGTTAGGACAGTCTTTCAATTTAAATGTTAATGATTGTTAGAGGAGATGATATCATATTACAGTAAAGACTTCAAGGCATGACATGCTAAAAAATGTAGAAGTTGCATCTTATAGGTTATTATAGTCTTAAACATTCCAAACTGGCTCACTTTTTTAATACCAAAAACTTTGGTTATTTTATCATCATCAAACTACGACAATAAAAACACATTGATACTTTCCACAAACAACCACAAAAGGACCAAAATGGGCGGTAAATGCAAATTCATGCTAAAAAATGCAAGCATTGTAAGCATTTACACCAAGTTATTTATTTAAGAACTCCAAACAATTTTAAATCTAAATTTGGCAAACAAAGTAATATTTTCATCAATTCTATTGCTCATGGTTATTCATTAATTTATGGGTTCATATTAAACTAGTATAACAGGTAGGGCTGTAAAAAATAGATGTATTTACAAATCAATCGTTTCCTCATAAATTATTTAAGACAACTATAACTCGACCAGGACAGAGCTAAATGCTACAGAGGTACCACCAATTATAAATATTGAATAATCATGTATAACCCATCTTAATCTGCTGTAGATTATACCTCGTCGTAATTTACCCAAATTATATG
The DNA here is from genome assembly GCA_030765085.1 of Allium cepa. Classification (NCBI taxonomy): domain Eukaryota; kingdom Viridiplantae; phylum Streptophyta; class Magnoliopsida; order Asparagales; family Amaryllidaceae; genus Allium; species Allium cepa. Next base: position 42,507,876 of record CM060946.1, read on the forward strand.
CAGAATAGTGTTAGCATACATTGCATAACATGTTAGTAACAGTAAGACAACAGATTGGAGAGAAACAGAAAGAAAGAAAATTACCGTATTCTTTCTTCCACTTATCAAAGTATGGGAGCACAATAGTAAAATGTTACTAACATGGTAGGTTCTAAGTCCATTCACCTGTACTCATTTAATACATGTGTCTATTTTTATATGACATTAGGAAGGTGGGATTTGTATATTTACTTGCCAAATAGAGTAATAAGTAACATGCATATTTACATATTTTTTAGTTAAGATAGCTTGAAGCGACACTCTTGTGTGCATAAGTTATGTTAGCTGGTTAGGTGAGTTGTTGTAATCATATGAGGTTGTACTTGGTACAGTTTAATTCTAAAGTCAGATCTTATGACAATGATTGAGTGGAGCAATTATTTTACACGAAAATTAATGCATACTATAGAAATACTAAGTTTCTATGGACAAGTCAGAGCTGATGGTAAATTAGGAGGTCCCATGAAAGATAATACTTGAATATTAGTCAGATGACCATTGAACAAATTTATGGGATCTTTTTAGCTAGGCTGTCTTATAAATTACAGTACTAAGGTCGATGAAGCATGTGACATTTAAGCGTTTATAGTTCTATTCACTAGTACATACTACATGTTGTATTGCAGCTAATGGCAGTTAATACTCTTTCACGTCGGACCAGCTAATAATTTGATGCTAAGGCAACTGAAAATATTTGTAGGCAGCCAAAATCTACCGACTTATTTCGTACGCGGTTGTATTTTCTGATTGAATAGCAATAGTATTTGATTAGTTCCAAATAGGTGATGTCCTCATGTTTATCAAACCAATTTATATGATATAATGAATTTAATATTCACTACATCATGCATTGCATCATGTCCATTGATATAATAACAATATGCCAAATTATTTTCTTGCAAGTAAATCTAATCTGTAGTTCTTGCCTTCTCAGGTGATGTATTATGATATCAGGCGATGTCTGTTTCATTAAATACATATATATGTATATGCAAACATCAATCTAAAGCGCTTGATAATACCATTGCAATAGTTGCATACCGTGTCAATTCCTTCGTCTTCAAAGGTCAGTATAAATTTATTCAATTTTTTCTTCATTGTTATATTGGGGTGCAATCTTATCTGATTTGAGGGCCCATAATAAAACTAGTAGTTCAAATTATTGCATGTGCATCCAAAGCAAATATGTTGAATTCTTTGGATAACAACATGTGCAATTTAGTAGTTGTGAGCGTTGAATATTCCTAAAAGCTATTGCAACAAATACAATATTTTACATGGCTAAAAATGGTTTCACGTAATGCGCAAAATGGGTATAAACGTGCGTTTACCGCTTATTTTGGTTGTTATTCTACAAGACTATGATACTGTGTTTAGCATATTTTTTATTTAAATTCATATTCGAGTTTTATTTCCGATAAAACTTGCCTTTAATTCAATTTCTACACCTAAATTACGATCTTCGTTGAGATTAATGCACGTAGGAGACCTAGGTGCCGGACTTGAGTTCAAAATGAAAATGTATCAGTCCCTTTAAGCTGAAATGGTGAGTTGATTTACTTTTTCTACTGGTTTCAGTTTGCATGTAATAGGGTGATAATGACTTAGTTTTTCTAGTGGGTTAAGTTTTTAAGCAATAGGGTGATGATGGTGTTAAAATCTTACCACTTTGTAGCCAAGGGTATGATGTGAATAGATCCGTCTCCGACGATAGTTATGTGACTGTTATTTTTTAGTTACATAATTAAGTATATTATTAATAGATGCACCCGTATTAGTTTCCTACTTTGTATGGTTATGAAGCTTTACAATGCTTCACGAGCTAAGAAATCAGCAAAGGCGATCTTTATTTATTTTCACTTGTTTAGCTAGAATAAAAGAGTGAAAATGTAAAAAAGAAGTTCTTTAGATCATAAGGTCGTATTTATTCTACTGTATGGAGGTAAGTTTCTGGTTTAACAGATTTTTGATTCAATTGTGACGTTTCTGAGGTAATAAAACCATTTATTGTTGGTTTTTAAGTTATATTTATTCCAAGTAAATTGAGATTAGGAATTGATTTTTATGTTGGAGAAGCATTTTTTGAAGCTGGTTTAGTAATTAAAATTGAAGTTTGATCATAATGTTCGTATCTCAGTGTCTTCTAATAGATTTTATTAATAGTGCAGAGTTTGTTTATGCATAAAATATGTTGGAGAAAGGTGGCAATAATTTTTTCCAAATTTTTTTAGTTCCTTAAGTTGTCCAAAAATTGCAAAATTGACATACATGCCTGACCCTTAATTCTTACAGCTGTCTGATGCCTTAGATTTATGTCCCTTTGGTTTGCTTAAGAATGAAAGACTATCAAGCTCCTTCTGTAACCTTTCGCTTTTTTCCTAAACAGTAACATATTCTAACAATCAAAAAGCTGTGGATTGGATCACTTGTCTCTTGGAACCTTGTGATATCAAATATCTTACTGCACTTTTCATTACAAGGTAGGACAAAATACACTTGCACATGAGTTTCAGAAGCTAAAGCAAAATTTGTCGTAGAACATTAGACTGAGAACAAATACTTACCCTTTCAGACGATAAAAGTCCTTCCAGTTGTACAGTGTGTTCATGTTCTGCTCATGATAGTAATAAGTAACACATTAGCATGGTGGAGAAAACTAACGCAAGTAGTTTTTATTTAATAAAGTAGTTTTAGATAAAAGAACAGTATGCATGATCCTTTTAACCGTCACTCCATAATTTACTATCACACAACGGACAAATCATCCATGAGAACATTTTGCTCACAGATACATGAAAACTGTGCATGGTTATTATATTAAGTGTCGAGGCATTATGGGTTCATCAAAGTTCATCCTTTTTTTCCAATATCACAAATATGACATAAGTTTATTCTAATTTTTGCAGGCAACCAAGGGTCAATAAAGAGCCATCCTTCAGATTATATAGAATGAACAAGATCGGAGTCTCGGTATATGTAATTTGTGACAGTTCCCTCAAATGGAACTATTCCATGCTAACATAATACTACACACGCGCGCGCTATTTTTACTTATATTTATTTTATACATCTAAAAAAATAGTAAAATTTAATATAAAACGGATCCACATTCATGCAAGCACAAACATCACTTTCATATCAAATAATGCTCCAGTACCTTTTATAGACTCGCTATGCTTCTCTGTAAATGCTTTAAACATTGCCATTAAGAAATTTGCCATAGCATCACTGGCCAGAGAGTTCATAAGTTTGTTCAGAGAAATAGAAATCCAAGGAAGCCATTTTTGAGAAATGTCACCAGTTTTAGCAATGCTGACAACTGTAAGAATGTTACTTGTATGATATCTATTAATGTTGTGGTAAAAAAATTAATTATGTGTCTAGAATGTCAACATAATAGATGATATGATGTTCATCGTCTTATGATCGTTATTGCAGGTTTAATGGAAGAGCTCCTGCAGGCTGGAGTAGGCAGTATTTGTGGAGAATATATGTGATGAAAGTGAAAGTTAATGAAGAGTAAATGCAACCATCAAAGTAATTTTTAGCATTTTTTTTATTTGTTTCTAACGGTTGACAAATTTTGCAAAATAATTAATGATTGTTATTTATGACGAATGGATGTATGACGAATTTTGATGTTTGTTGAAATTAAATTTTATTCAGAAAATGAACTGTTATATTTTGCTATATATGCTTCAGAAAATGAAATTGTTACCTGTTATATTCGATTCATGTAATGATCAGTGATGTGCTATATATTTTGGTTGCTATATGCTTGAGAAAATTAGTAACGGTTATAAGTGTTACAAGTTTTCATTTTGCAACAGTCATAAATGTTATAAACATTTTACTAGCAACATTAATAAGTGTTACAATTTTTATATTCCTTATGGAAATAACCGTTAGTAAAGTTTAATTTGCAACGGTTATAAGTGTTATAAAATATGTCGTTTGTCACGGTTATAATCGTTACAATATCTGTAACAAAAATTGTCACGCATCCAGTAACCACGGTTATAACCGTTAGGAAATTAATTTGTCACACTTATAAGCATTAGAAATACTCTTTTCTGGTGTTGTGTTTTAAAGCATCGGGAGACTAGCAAGATTCCTCCAAAACCTATTCATGTATTTTTATTTTCCACTGCATTTCCTATTTTGTATTTATCATTGTGAGGACATGCTATTATAACTATTCAGGCAGATGATAGGTTAGTTACTCTGATTGTGGTTTATATATTAAGGATTTTTTTTGTAAAAATCTATTGTATACTATATATTACTCATCACGATGTGATATTATGTTCTTTATTTTATTTGCTTTCATCCTAATAATCTGCCTTTTCGGCACTTGCATGATTGACACGTGAATACTATGGATGTACTAGTGTCGACTTTTGAGGATCGAAAAGGTGGGTCATTACAGAGAATGGCTTATGGCTTATATTTGAAAAGACTTATATTATTGATCGAAAACAAAAGATGTGTTCTTATTTAGATTATATTACCCAAGAACTATTATAGAAATGCTTGAGATTTTTATTCACCAGACATTGTTGTTTTTACTTCCTCCTTGTTACAACACAAGTTAGGAAGGGCGATGTTGAGTGGAGAAGGCGAAGGGAATGAGGGAACTTATGGCAATTACCTATTTATCTACTTGTGTTATTTCTTTTTATTTCTACTGTACTCATCTAAGAATAATTTTGTAGTTTGAAATAATATACTACGAATGTTTGGAGATGTTTAGGGTATTGTGTTATGTATTTCTGACATTTGACTTTTAAATAAAATGGATATTATTTTTGATATTATATCTATTTTCCTTTCGCTGTGAGTTTCTGAGTGTGTAGATAAATAGCTCTGTATTATTCAACATACCAACAACAGTCAGCTTTGGAATGGGTCTAAGCTTAGGTAGGCCTTTTCTGGATCGAAATTTAAGTCTGTTTCAGGGAGGTTTGTTATAAAATTCTAGTAACTATATTGGATAGATGTGTCGCTACTATTTATTGATCGTGCTAGCCATATAATTTGGTAATAAAATAAAATGTTATAAAAGATTTTTCTCTCATATGCATTATGTATTAGTAACACCTAAGGCTATAAAATCACTAGGCTAACGCTAGGCAGTAAGCCTGGACTAGGAATAATCTCATAGGCGGGGATTAATCAAAGATTAATCGAACTAGGCATTTTTGACAAACTCGTGCATTTTAGGTAAAATTTTTATATTTTGTTTATTATTAATTGATCCACAATGGGATTTCATGGGTTTTGATGGGTTTGAAAAGAGTCATGGAGGCAAAAATCACTTGAAACAAACATTTTGATACTTATAAGAGGAACCAAGCCTAAATTGGTGCATAAACGATGCTTATAGACCCATTTATATGCTTAGATAATGCAGTAAGTCTCTTTTGTGCGGATTAGGCAGATACCTAGGCAGTAAGGCTAGACCAAAGCCTAGGAGGGATCCTAGAAGATTTTTACGACAGAGGTAGCGCCTATGCTCTATTTTATAGAATCATCAATTCATATATCTTGCAAGTTGTACCGGACCTGCTAATCATAATGTTGATTCAAATGTGGTTTGTGAAGATTGAAATAAAACTGGTAACAATGAAAAATCAGTTTTGAAGTAGGTGTAAGAAATTAAAGGACTGGATCATAGAAACATAAATCGGCTGTACAATGCATGTTATCGGTTAGTATCACTATTGTAACTAGTTCTCAAGCACATGGTTTTTGAAAACAATGCAAAAGTGATTATAAAATTAGACATATAATTATTTGCTAAGCTGGAAAGAATATTGATAAGAAGAATCCGGATGAAAATGCACCTCCATATTTTAGGAGAAGAAAAATACCAAATAATATCAATTTTTGCTCATTTATGTAAGTTCTTTGTATTGTTCTTTTTATGATTAGTAGTTATTATAATTTATAACATCAATTAATGCCCATAAATTTATTATATCAATTAATAAGGAATAAACTGAATGTTATCCGTTAATTCCTAATTAAATTAGTAGCTGATAATGTAATAAGAAGTAAGTAGCCTTTTTCCACTTGCTTACTTTTTGTTGCAATCTATTTTACCAAGTTCAAGAAAATTATCTACAAAATTTTGTCCGCTATTTTGAAATATGTTATACTACGGTCAAGGCATTTTATATTTGAAGACCAACAAGCTCAATCTAAAGGTTACATCATTATTTTATTATAAGTCATTTCATTTAGTTTGGGGTTGAAATTTTCTTTCAACCCTAAATTTATGATTAAATATCTTGATTAGAATTTGTGCCCCGGATTTCTATTCTTTTCAATTTTTGTTATAATTAGTATTAGTATGAGTACTAACTTATTTTGATTCATTTATGTCACATGAGTTGGAATTATTAATTCACAAGCATTGTAGAAGCTAATATTATTCTATAAAATGTACTACAGGCAAAGTTGAATCACTTTTTTATTTGTCATAATTTATATCAAATTCTATTACCATATTTCAGTATTTACTAGTAAGACTATGAAGTTGGGTTCTTTTTTATTTTGATGGTTAATACATAGAAACCAAAAATACCTTAAGTTTTTCTCTATAATCAAAAATTGGCAAACTCAGTTATTTTTCATTCTCAAAAATATGTATCTAATAAAATCAAGATGGAAGAAAAACTATAAATCTGCTTAGCATTTCTATTCTTCTTTCGATAGAAAATTAAAATATTGTTTAAATTTCAATTTTAAATACATATTTTGAAAATTTATGTATACTAAATCTTTTATGTAGTCTTAATCAATCCAATTTTTTTGAATTTGGACACAGTTCTTCTTAATCAATGAAGGCTTTAAGTAAATTTTTATTACAATTGCGAATCCACGCTATGCACATGGGCTTCACGATATAGTTTCGATGGTGCATTTTTTGGAATTTAAAATTATTTGAAGTTGAAAATACATGTTTAGGATTGTAATTCTTTTGGTTTGCTTTTACTTGAAAACTACTGGCAAACTTTTTGATAAATTTGCTTAACTAATGTTGAAGCATATAAAGGGAAAATTAATATTTTAGAGGATGATGGTTTTATATAGTGAACGATAACATCAACAATTAGTTGTTCCTAACTTGATAAATATTACATTACTAAGCATGCTTTCTTACCAATTTCCAAACGTAAGCGATATATATCAACATAATTTTATCCTATGTTTAACATTTAAATTTAAATATATACATAATTTGGTTTTATTATCTTTTGTTTAACATTTATTTAAATATATAGATAATTTGGTTTGATAATAGTACTCTAAACCTGGAATAGAGAAATGGTATTTAAAGCGAAATAATGTTAAAATTAGGTTTAAAGAAATCACATTCCAACATTTGCATTATTACATTTTTTGACATTACGCATAATAATTAAATTAGAGAAATTATTATGGGAGATTTAAAACATTATATTTGTAATGTAGATAACGTAATACGACATGACATTTATACGTAATATGTACATTATGTAATCAAATATTTTGTATAGTCGGATAACTTTTCCTTTTACTTGAAATATTCATACAAATATAATAATTGAAAAAATATATGATAATAAGAATTCAAAGTAAATATCATTATTATGCAAAATACTAATGGATACGTAAAAAATACTTTACACAACATTTCATTAAAAATAAAATTCGATCAAATAATGTAAGAAACATAGTCAATTAAGCAAAGTAATGAAAATAGACTATGATTTGTATTTATAAAATAGGCACCTACATATGCAAAGAAGCAAAAATTCCATGGTATAGGAATTTTATATAGTAAATTAATGATTTATAAAATGCAAGAAACGCTCAAAGTTAATTTCATTTTCTTTGAAACAAAATCTGTGAGAATCTATGTGTTACTCAAAGTTAAATTATGTTATTTTCCATTAATGGAAAAACTAAAACTTTAATATCAATTATTTCCATTGTTGGTCTCCATTATTTCATGTACCAAATAATTAGCTAAATGGAAACATTTGTAAACCTCTCCGGTAACAACTGACAATGCTTAATATCGGACTCTCAATTCAAACATAATTTGATTCTAATTCGATTCTTGTTTGATAATTCATCACTTGTCATTTTTTCAAGCAACTAGCTTTTATTCGTTTTTGTTCGTTACATGGTATCGTGGTCCATACATAGTATCATGGTTCAAACATTTAAATTCAAACATTTGGCATGACTTTTGGTAGTAGCACACTAGCACTAACTCAACATCAATAATAATGCTCGTAATATTTTTTGTTTGTACTACGTAACATCAATCCAATATACTTTTAACTAAATTCATATGTAACGCATGTAAGATAATAATTATCAACATGTTTGTTATATGTCAAATAGATGATACTATATAAGAATACGTAAAATATAATGTTGCCAAAATATTTTGTTCAGTTATAGGAAAAGATTATCTATAAATATATTTTCTCATTTATTTATTCTTTTTCCAAAAGTGTGAAAGGAAAGAAATATATTTGTAAAATGGTCGATGTGTTTCTACTTTATTATCTCTAACAATTAAAAAGCTTTTGCTAAAGTTAAAAATCGATCACATTACATGTGCTCTCGTAGATTTGGAACTTACAATGTTGTTGAAACGTTGTTGTTAAAACGAGTTAATTAAGATGAAATAATTGATTACCAATCAATTCTCAAATTTATTGGCATTAAAGAGAATTAACACATAACTGATTTTATCCATTAAATGTAATTTCAGTAAAAAGAATTAATTATTGATAGTTACCTAATTAGTTTAAATTCATATTAAACGTTATTTACTAAAATTATTTAGTTGAAATATATGTATGTAATTATACGTGTGTGTGTGTGTATTCCTGTTATATGTTACACGAATGATATTATTTGAAAAGATCTTTACTATTCGAATATTTTATGTATAAACTTTAACAGTATGTAGACACATCCGTTGGACATATATGACTAAACATGTGAGCAAATTCAATTTATTGTATACTACATATACATACATACTCTACTTGAAGTTAAATATTGAAAGATAAATTAAATAACTTTTTGTATGTAAATTTCTAGTGTAAATCAGCTATCAACTATGTTTTAGTGTTCAACTCGTTAAGAAAATAGTCTTAGCGAGCTTCATATTTATTCCCATTTTTGTACTTTTAGAATTTCATCATGTCACCATATTATATTATTAGCTTTCAACTAAAGTTAGAAAAGTAATGTTGTCAAAATTTCTAACCAAGTTACACATATTTTCTATCAAATATATAAAATTTTCAGACTAAGCATACATTTTAATAGTTTCAAAATATAAAGGATTATCATACTTTACATTATGCATTTTGAATAAGAAGCATCTCTAACAAAATAGATCTTCAAATTAATAAACAATTATTGAAACCGATGACGAGTTGATTTTTAAAAATATTTCTAAATTACATGATTCTAATATATAAAAAATATAAGAACAAATATCATGAGAATACATTGATATTTAAGTTCGTATGAACTTAAGAGAATGTAAGTAAATTAAGATAAGGATAATTACTAATTTAAAGTTGAATATGAAATAATTACATAATTATTTACAATATGAATTTATTATCTAAATATTCCATGTTAAATTAGAGAATTGACTATGGGTTGATTACTGAATCAATTCTCTTTAACGTTATTTAAATGAATTAATTACCTTCAATTTGAGAGTACATAATTGAATATTAAAGATGGAATATATTCAGCTCTTGTTGAATCTTGGCATGAAGTCGTCACTAATATTGATAATCAACTTAAAAACAAAAATGTAAAGTTTTAAATTAGTCTGAAAAATGTAAAGTTTCAAATTAGTCTATAGTTGCTCGCAATATTCAATTATAATAATATAAATTATATATAATTCAGTAGGAGTCCAGTTAAACTCATTTGCTTTCCAGAAAAATTTAAAATTAAATTACACATATTTTATAATAAAATTTCAAATATTTTATTTTGCTAAATTTACTTTCTAATAGTTTCAAATTTTGCTAAAAATAAAAATTATTAATTTTGGAGCTTGATACATTAAAAGAACTGTCACGACCCAAAATCCAGCGATTGAAAATCGACATCAAATACCTCACTTGTATTCGACTGCCGGAGATTCAAACGTTGAACTCCAGTTCGAATGGAGCTTATAACAACATTAGATGAAAAGAAACAGCAGAAACAAAAGATGATTTCATTTATCACAACACAGATACAACATCATCACATTATTTGATTACAACAAGTTAACCCCATCATCAGAGTGCTGCACATATGATACAACAACAAAACGGTAACACCATAGCAGAACAACAGAGTCTTCAAAAATTTCCAACATACTTCGACTTTGATAAGGTCTTCCAAAACTCCAAACTTTTAGATCCAAAAGGGCTTCCAAAGATCTTCAAACCAAAAAGCTTCCAAAATACGACAGCTACAAAAAGGCTTCTAAATCCATGCTAGCTCCAAAAACACGGATAACCTGCTTCTAGACTGTCCATGCGGAAAATTATGGGCACCTAGAATTCAGGAAGGGAACAATAAACTCCGGGTCAGTCATGGGACTGGTATGAGTAAACAAAAACAGTTGTTTGAACAAAAACAATTTATAAAAGAAATCTGTTATGCTTTTGAAAAATGAAACTACCATAAGGCCTCCCGGCGCACACACAATGCAATCGCAAACTTGGAGGAGAATTCTCCTTATGATAGTCAAACATGCTTGATATGAGAAAACTCTTTTGATATTATTATTAGTGCATAGCGTGAAAAAAATTTCAAAAGTATAATATTAATCTTAGCCAACATAAGTGCCATTATACTATGCCTACAATAGCTACCATTTAAGAATGGCAGGTTATACAATTGAAATCGTAAAAGGCTCGTATTGAATGATTGGATTTCCAACAATGGTCGGGCTAAGGAACTTCCTTATCAAATTGGACGCCTCTGGAGGGACGCCCCCAAGAACCAAACCGGATCTCTGCCACCACAAAGCCGGGTTACCTCTGTAACTAGGTAACACCTACAGGTATGTCATCCCCGGTCGTTACCGACCGTTATCCCGGGATTCACCAACAAAAAGCAACAACCACACAGTTAAATATATGGGCTTCATACCATAATACCACCTCTTATCCAGAAGAAAATGGACATAACCTAGCGGCATGACCCCTAATACCCTAGCTGCAACATTCCTATTTCAACCATTTCCGGGTTATGAGGTTCGACGAAGTCTCGTCCACAAAGCTACGCTTTACACAAAAGCCATGCTTCGATCAACAAATGATCAGCAACACTCAGCATGCCACACTACCAAATTGGGAGTATATCACTAATAACCATCAACTACATAACCTCTAACCTCGTACATCTTAGAGAAGGGTGTTAAGTTAAGAGAATAAATTCTCTGCCACCAATAGAAATGTATTTGAAAGAAATCAACTTTATATCTCAAAGTGTAATGTCAGACATACAACCATATAAGTCTGTTCCGAGTTCGAACGGAACCGAAGGCACTTCCAAAGAAGCCATTGCAAATCCAGGCATCCACAAACTTGATCGAACTCCCTATCAAATTTGGAGATATCTATACCGGAGCAACTCGGTGCAGAGTCATTCGACAGGTTATCCTATCATTCTCGAAGACATCCGGTCTTCGTCACCGTCTTCAAATGCTATCTATTTCGTCGTATCACTATCCGAAATGGGTTATATGACACAAATTCCTCTCCCAACTAAACCGAATAGTGAGTGCTTAATTTAAACACGTGGATATTTCAATCACAAAGATTCATCATTAAGGTTTGATGTGGGTTTCGGACAACCAACTGGAATCCGACTCCATGTCGCATCGAAATTCAAATGCTGTTATACGGGCCAAGGGGTTTTCACATTAACACAGAAAACATATCACAGATATCACAACTTGGCATAAAGCAATTCATATCACATGGTATCACAATCACATATCAGAGATATTAATCAAAACAAAACATTCACTAATAATCACTCATCTTACAATTAAGATGGATTAATCGTGTGATTATAATCAATTAATCACATAATTATTTTCATTAATTATCCTTAATTAATGATTAATTATTCCTAATTATAAATTAATTAGTCTTTAATTACTAATTAATTAATCTTAATTACTTTCATTAATTAAATATTTATTAATTAATTACCTTAATTAATTAATCCTTAATTACAAATTAATTAACCTTAAATTAATAATTAATTAACCTTTAATTAATTATTCTTTAATTTTTAAGTAATTATATATCATGTATCTTAATTAATCACTAAATTACTATAAGAATCTTTACTTAAGAACTTTATAATTAATTATCATTAACACATTAATTCAAAAGATTAAGATTAATAAAAATAACATTTCATCTTAATTAAAATAATTAATTTTACAATTAATGTCACAAAATTAAATTAATTAAAACTTAATTACTTTAAAAATATCTTATTTAAAACCTTTATTAATCCAATCCTAAAAAATTAAAACCATTATTTAAAAAAACATGGATTAAAATGTTTAAAAATTTGAATTTTGTTTTAAAGTCAAGAAAACTGTTTTATATGACAAACTCGAGATCTACTTCGAGTATCATCGGGCTACATGCCTACTTACTTCGAGTTGTCCGTGAGATAACCCCACACTTTCATTTTAAAAACTTATAATTTGTATAAGTTTTATAAAAAACTCGGTACAACACAAAATGTAATCGAATCAACACTCGTGCATGTACCCATATCTCCCGAAGAACACTTCGAAGCAATCATCTTTATTCCCAAACTCCAGCCTACTGACACAACTAAGGCCATGTGAATGTGCACCATCGTTCTAGCCATCTCTGATTCAAACTCCGACCATCATTGAGTTAACGATGATCTGCTCTAGCCCCCAGACCACCAAAAAACTAGAACAATGACGAATTCGCAAACAAGCTTCCTGACCCAATCCTGGAACATCACTGAGCCACTAAAATCACCTCGCATCGACGATATAGATCGTCAAAAGCCACACCATGGAAACTAAAGCCTCCCTGTTCCACTACACAGCTCTGGTGTGTTTCGGTTCGACGACGACGCTGCAAATGAACAAATTCCGACCAATATCAAATACGATCTTTTAACCCTAAATCATTGAAATTAAGCCACCACGATGATTGAAAAAAAATTCAAGCATTTTTCCAGAGCTTGTCCATCTCCTGGCTACCTACAGCCACGATCCCGAGGCCTCTCTGATCATCGATCACCAGAATTTCCCTTTAAACCCAATATCATTCAACACTCAATTTCTCGGCCAATACTTCTTAAAAATCTTGATTTTTCTTTCAAAAATCATTAATTTCAAAAACGTTTCAGATGCTATACCTAAAACTAGAATTCATGATGTTTGAATTTTGACACATTTTGAATTTTGCCTATATTATCCAATTTCCAGCAAAAGTCTTGATTTATTTTGCTTAAATCTATTTTTAAAACTTAAATCATGTTTAAATAAACAACTTTTGTTTGAAATTTAAGTCTAACAATGATCAAAGAGGAGGAAATCGAATTTATTGAACAGGTTTGGAAACCTGGGAACAACAGAGGCAAATTTGCCTGATACCAGACATGCACAGTCATTTCTGCATAAATATACATAGACTGCTTGCATGTAAACCCTTTACGACTTTATTTCAAGCATCAACACAAACAACAAATGGTATTCCGGATTTCTTAAAGAAGTTTACTCACAAATTTATGTAGATAGGGAAGAAGCCTGTATATCTGCTTTTTTTAGAAAACTAGAAACTGGAATTTTAAAATTGCTTTGATCTTGGAATTTTATCTGCAACTAGTTAATGTTGATTTGCTTAGCTTCTGATGGATTAACTTGCTTGATTACTTAACAACAAATCGAAACTCAAATTCTTAAAAGGATTTACTTACATTTTGTCTTTATGAAAACAGAGAAGAAGCCTGGGTATTGAAATTTGAAATCTACTTTGATCTTGATCCTGGATTTAAAAATTTGATGTTGCTCTTGATACTGGAATTGTTGAATTCGTGAAGAATTTGCCTTGCTTTGATTTTTATTATTATTATTATTATTATTATTATTATTATTATTATTATTATTATTATTATTTTGGTTTCTTTGTATACAGGTTTTCTTCTTTTTTCCATTGAAGTTTGAAAATGAATACTAAAAGAAATGAGGGAGAGGAGGAAAAGATGTATATACCTGATATTTTCTTCTTTAATAAGAATAAAATTAAAAATAAAAATTAGGACACTTGTCTATATCCATAATTAAATTGATTACACTTGTTAATCTAGGTTCTAAAATCTTAACACTTGTAATTTTTTACATGATTACATGTTTTAAAACAAAATTTTGTATTAAATTTTCTTATTTGTATAAATATTTTTCGTTTACCATATATATATATATATATAACTTTAAAAAGAATAAGGTTTAAAAACTAATTTACACATTAATAAAAAAATCATACATATATAATTTTCAAATCCAAATATTTTACTAAAAAATTTATTTAAATTTTAGATTCAAATTCAAATTCAAATCTATCCATATACATATGCATATGCATATACATATGCATATACATATACATATGCATATGCATATACATATACATATACATATATATCTTCAAATTCAAATAATTTTTAAAACATTTATTATTTTAAATTTTAATCTCAAATGCAAATTATACACAAATCAATGATTATTTGATTTGCCTTGAAAATTTCAAATCAAATTCAAATTAAATTCCAGAAATTCATATTAATTTCTAATTTTAAATTGATAAAATTTGGGATGTTACAGATTTCCCCCTTAAGAAAATTTCATCCTCAAAATTTGTAAGAGAGAGAAAGACAAAAAAAGAATATATGAATATATAAAAGATAGACAAATGGCTTACTAATCAAGCCGGAATATCTACTTTGCAATTAGGATATGACTTCTGCATGCTATTCTTTGTTTCCCAAGTACAGCCATTTGGATCACCACTCCATTGCACTTTAACCAGTTTTACAATTTTATTCCTCAATTTCTTTTCATCTTGATCAATGATCTTTATCGGTTCTCTTTTCACTGCTAGATTTGGTGTGATCTCTCAATCTTGCTGAGCAGCCTTTTCAATAATACAATCTAGATCGCGCACATATTTCCAAAGGTGAGAAACATGAAACACATTGTGTACGCCAGATAGCCAGTTAGGTAACTGCACTCGATATGCCAAAGGACCGATCCTCTCCAGTATAGGAAAAGGACCAATATATCATGGTGCCAGCTTACCAGTTTTCCCAAATCTCAACACTCTCTGCATTGGAGAAACTTTAAGTAAAGCAGAATCTCCAACCTGACATTCTAAATCTCTTCTTCTACGATCAGCATATCTCTTCTAATGACTTTGAGTCGTTTTCAATTTCTTTCGTATAAAATCAACATTTTCAGTGGCTTCCTTTATCATATCTGGTCCAAGGACGAGTGTATCACCTGACCCAATCCAACATGCAGGAGATCGACATGGACGACCATATAAAGCTTCGAAAGGAGCGATTTCGATACTGGCCTAATAGTTGTTATTATATGAAAATTCAACCAGATGCAAATGGTCCTCCCATGAACCACCAAAGTCAAGTATACAAGCATGCAAAAGGTCTTCTAAGATTCGATTAATCCTTTCAGTCTGCCCATCAGACTACGGGTGATAAGCAGCGCTGAAGTTCAGTTTAGTTCCTAATGCAGCTTGAAATACCTCCCAAAATCTGCTAGTGAAGATAGGTTCACGATCACTCACTATACTGCTGGGTATACCGTGGAGACGAACAATTTCTTTCACATATAATTCAACCAAACTTGCTGCTGTCCGGGTAGAATTTACTGGGATAAAGTGGGCAGTCTTAGTTAGACGATCCACGATAACCCAAATCGCTTCATTCCCCTTTCAAGTACGTGGCAAACAGTCTATCAAATCCATAGACACTTGATCACATTTCGATTTAGGCACCTCCAATGGTTGGAGTAAACCCGCCATCTATTTCTGATCGCTTTTAATTTGCTGACAAGTAGCACAATGTCTCACATAATTAGATATATCCCTTTTCATTGTTTTGCACCAGAAAGTTCTTTTGATATCACGATACATCTTATTAACTCCTAGATGGATACTGAGTTTGGGTTTGTGACACTCGTCCAAAACTTCACGTTTTAGATCCGGGATGTCTAGAACACACATCCTGCCTTTCAGTCTTACGATTCTATTCTTATCAACTTCAAAACTAGAATCTTCACCACGACGAATTCTTCGATAAATTTCTAGAAGAAACTTGTCTTCTCTCTGTTTACTGGCGATCCTCTTAAGAAGAGTAGGAGTGCCAACAAGATGAGCAAGAATAGCATGTTTTCTACTCAAGGAATCGGCTACCACGTTGGCTTTTCTGAGCGTATACAGAATATCTAGGTCATAAGACGCTAGAAAATCAAACCAACGTTATTGCCATAGATTCAAATCCTTTTGGGTAAAGAGATATGTCAGAGATTTGCGCTCGGTGAATAATTTAAAATTTTCACCTAGAACAAGAAGGATTCATTAAGTATATTTATCAATTCAAGTTGGACTTTTTAAATTCTTAGGAAAAATGAAAGAGATTTTTACCCAGAAGATAGTGATGCCAGATGTTTGAAGCAAAGATAACAACTAAGAGCTCAAGATCGTGGGTTGGGTAGTTTTACTCATATGGATGCAATTATCTACTCGCGTAGGCAATTACTCTACCATTTTGCATTAGCACAGCACCCACACCATCACCACAAGCGTCAGTATAAACAGATAAGCCTTGATTCCATTAATAATAGCGAGAACGGGAGCGGTAGTCAATCTTTTCGTCAACTCCTTAAATGCTTCATCACATTTTGGAGTCTAATCAAATTTAGCATTCTTCATAGTTAGCTTAGTCAACGAACTAGCTATCTTAGAAAAATCCTGAACAAACTTTCGGTAATACCCCGCTAAGCCCAAAAAATTTCGAACTTCTTTAAGAGTTGTGGGTCGCTTCCAGTCTAGTATAGCAGAAATCTTGCCCGGGTATACAGAAATTCCCTCTTCATTAACAATGTGCCCAAGAAATCTAACTTCCTTGACCCAAAAATGAAACTTGGAAAATTTGACGAACAGAATGTTTCTCCTCAAAATTTCCAAAACAATTCTCAAGTGTTCAGCATGCTCCTCTTCGGTTTTGGGGTAGATCAAAATATCATCAATAAACACAAGTATAAATTTATTCAATACCTCTCGGAATACACGAGTCATTAAATATACAAAGTATGCAGGAGCATTAGTTAGTCCGAAAGGCATGACTAACCATTCGTAGAATGTGTCTGGACTCCTGAAAGAAGTTAAGTGAATACAATCTTCAGCAATTCGTAGCTGATGGAATCCTTGAGCCAGATCCATCTTCGAAAAGAATCGAGCGTCGTGCAACTGATCAAACAGATCGTCGATTCTGGGTAAAGGGAATTTTTTTGAGAATTAATTTATTGAGATCGCGGTAATCCACACACAATCTCAAGGATCCATCATACTGGACGAATACCACAGTTGAACCCCAATCAGAAACACTAGGACGTATTAATCCTTTTTCTAGAAAATCTCGGGTTTGATTGACAAGTTCTATCCTTTCCCTTGGTGCCATCCTATGGCTTGGATGAACAACAGGATGAGCATTGGGTACTAAGTCAATTCTGAATTTAATTTCTCTATGCGGAGGTAAAGATTTGACTTCTTCAAATACGTCTAGCAATTCCCGGACAATAGGTACGGACTCCAAACTAGGTTCAGAATATCCTAAAGTATACATCAGCCTATCCCTCTTAGGACTCGGATCCTCACGAGAGATTTCAATGAAATTCCCAAATTTGGTTCTGATCAAAATCGTTTGATTATTACAATCTAATTTGGCTTCATATTTTGTTAGCCAGTCCATTCCGAGTAAGATTTCAAATTCATTAAAATCGAGGACAAAGAGACTGATAGAAAATCGATGACGAAAATATGAGATAGGAACATCTCTACATCGTAGACAAAGATTTGTAGGACCACCAACTGGATTTTTCATGAAAATGAGCTCGTCGACAAACTCAGGTTTAAGTTTCAATTCATTTACGGTTGGTTGAGAGATAAAGCTATGTGTAGCTCCCATGTGGAACAAAACTCTAACAACTCTATCATAAATAATAAGGTTACCTTCTAAAACTCCTTTTCCTTTGTCCGCCTTTGAAGTTGAGGGGTTATCTTTTATTGCGTACATTTTCGCCACTTGTGCTTGCTTCTTTTTCGGGTAATTTTTAGCTTCGTGACCTGGCTTGTGACAGTAAAAGCATTCCTTGGTTCTTTGACCTGTCTTCATAGGTTGATCTTTCTTTATTTGTTTCTTTGGCTTCTTACAATCGTTTAAATAATGGCCCTTCTCCTAACAATTGTAACAAGTAATATCCCTCGCTGGGTTCTCCTAATTACTCTTCTTCTCCTTGACTTGATACGGTTTCTTCCCTCCGAATTTTCTTTTTTTCCAGTTTGGATTGCTCGTATTTCCTTTCTCCTCCGAAGCTTCCTGCATATCCAGGGTAGCATATCGATAACGCATATTAATCAAATCAGAAAAGGATTCCTTTACGTGGACTGTCATCCTCTCATGGTACTTCTTATTCATCCCTCGTATAAACCTTTCATTCTTATTCAATGGTGTATCTACCAACTCTTGACCAAATCGAGATAATTGTTGAACTTATTCAAGTACTCCTCAAACGACAAACTTCCCTGCTTCAAGCCCGTAAACTCCTATTACATTCTGGAGATACCAGCAGACGGCATGCAACACTGCTCGAACACTTCTTTGAATCGACTCCAAGTGAACTCATCCTCTGGCACATTTATTGTAACAGTCCCCCACCAAGCTAGAGCTTCCTCTTGGATTTGCCAAGAAACTTTTAATCGCATTTGATCGTCTTCTAATTTCATTCCTCTAAAAATTCTTTCACATGATCGGATCCAGGCTTGGGCTTCAAATATAGATTCCTTTCCAGTGAATGGATTTCCACCCAGTCTGGAAAAACTTCTATATAGATTAGCCAGATTCAGCTAAGGTTGAGTAGGTATAGATGTTGTGGTAGAGACTTGACCAGTTGTAGTGGTATTTCCCCATCCCTTACCGCGTCCTCTTCTAGTGCTCATTCTCACTATCTGTAAATAGCAAGAAAACTTGATTTAGGTATACGAACGAGATATCTTTGGGAATATCAACAGTTGAAAGAAATAGACCAAGAAATTTTAGGGTTTCGCCTCTCGGGTTATACTCATTCTAGGATATTTCTAAACCTATCTCTAATGAGCCATCTAATGTGTTATATTTCATAGCTAAAGTTCTTCCTCAAGATTTAGCTTTGATACCACTTGTCACGACCCAAAATTCAGCGATTGAAAGTCGCATCAAATACCTCACTTGTATTTGACCGCCGGAGATTCAAACGTTGAACTCCATTTCGGATGGAGCTTATAACAACATTAGATGAAAAGAAATAGCGGAAACAAAAGATGATTTCATTTATCACAACACATATACAACATCATCACAATATTTGATTACAACAATTTAACCCCATCATCAGAGTGCAACATATATGATACAACAACAAAACTGTAACACCACAGCAGAACAACAAAGTCTTCAAAAATTTCCAACATACTTCGACTTTGATAAGGTCTTCCGAAACACCAAACTTTTAGAGCCAAAAGGGATTCCAAAGATCTTCAAACCAAAAAGCTTCCAAAATACGACAGCTACCAAAAGCTTCTAAATCTAAGCTAGCTCCAAAAACATGGATAACCTGCTTCTAGGCTGCTCGTGTGGAAAATTATGGGCACCTAGAGTTTAGGAAGGGAACAATAAACTCCGGGTCAGTCATGGGGCTGGTATGAGTAAACAAAAATAGTTATTTGAAGAAAAAACAATTTATAAAAGAAATCCGTTATGCTTTTGAAAATAAAACTACCATAAGGCCTCCCGGCACACACACAATGCAATCGCACACTTGGAGGAGATTTCTCCTTATGGTAGTTAAACATGGTTGATACGAGAAAACTCTTTTAATATTATTATTAGTGCGTAGTGTGAAAAACATTTCGAAAGTATAATATTAATATTAGCCAGCATATGTACCATTATACTATGCCTACTATAGATACCATTTAAGAATGGCAGGTTATACAATTGAAATCGTAAAGGGCTCGTATTGAATGATTGGATTTCCAACAATTGTCAGGCTAAGGAACTTCCTTATCAAATGGGACGCCTCTGAGGGACGCCCCCAAGAACCAAACCAGATCTCTGTCAACACAAGGCCGGGTTACCTCCGTAACTAGGTAACACCTACAAGTGTGCCATCCCCAGTCATTACCGACCTTTATCCCGGGATTCACCAACAAATAGCAACAACTACACAGTTAAATATCTAGGCCCCATACCATGATACCACCTCTTATCCAGAAGAAAATGGACATACCTTATGCGACCCCTAATAACCTTGCCGCAACATTCCTGTTTCGACCATTTTCAGGTTGTGAGGTTCGATGAAGTCTCGTCCACAAAGCTACGCTTTACACAAAAGCCACGCTTCGATCAACAATTGATCAGCAGCACTCAGCATGCCACACTACCAAATTGAGAGTATATCACTGATAACCATAAACTACATAACCTATGAGCTCGTACGTCTTAGAGAAAGGTGTTAAGCTAAGAGAATAAATTCTCCGCCACCAACAGAAATGTATTTGAAAGAAATCAGCTTTATATCTCAAAGTGTAATGTTGGACATACAACCATACAAGTCCGTTCTGGGTTCGAATGGTACCGAAGGCACATCCAAAGAAGCCCTTGCAAATCTGGGCATCCACAATCCCGACCGGACCCCCCATCACATTTGGAGATCTTTATACCGGAGCAACTCGGTGCAGAGTCATTCGATAGGTTATCCTATCGTTCTCGAAGACACCCGATCTTCATCACCGTCTTCAAATGTTATCCACTTCGTCGTATCATTATTCGGAATGGGTTATATGACACAAAGTCCTCTCCGGCCTAAATCAAATAGTGAGCGCTTAGTCTAAAACACGTGGATATTTCAATCACAAAGATTCACCATTAAGGTTCGATATGGGTTTCGGATAACCAACTAGAATCCGACTCCCTGTCGCATCGAAATTCAAATGCCGTTATACGGGCCAAGGGATTTTCACATTCAAACAGAAAACATATCACAGATATCACAGCTTAGCACAAAGCAATTCATATCACATGGCATCACAATCACATATCAGAGATATTAATCAAAACAAAGCATTTACTAAAAATCAATTATCTTACAATTAAGATGGGTTAATCGTGTGATTATAATCAATTAATCACATAATTATTTTCATTAATTATCCTTAATTAATGATTAATTATTCTTAATTATAAATTAATTAGTCTTTAATTACTAATTAACTAATTTTAATTACTTTCATTAATTAAATATTTCTTAATTAATTACCTTAATTAATTAATCCTTCATTATAAATTAATTAACCTTTAATTAATAATTAATTAACCTTTAATTAATTATTCTTTAATTTTTAAGTAATTATAAATCATTTATCTCAGTTAATCAGTAAATTATTGAAAAAAATCTTTACTTAAGAACTTTATAGTTAATTATCATTAACACATTAATTCAAAAGATTAAGGTTAATAAAAATAACATTTCATCTTAATTAAAATAATTAATTTTACAATTAATGTCACAAAATTAAATAAATTAAAACTTAATTACTTTAAAAATATCTTACTTAAGACCTTTATTAATCCAATACTAAAATTAAAACCATTATTTAAAAAAAATGGATTAAAATGTTTAAAAATTGAATTTTGTTTTAAAGTCAAGAAAACTATTTTATATGAAAAACCCGAGACCTACTTCGAGTATCACCCGGGCTACATGCCTACTTACTTCGAGTTGTCCCCGAGATAACCCTACACTTTCATTTTAAAAACTTAGAATTTGTTTAAGTTTGATAAAAAAAACCCGGTACAACACAAAATATACTTGAATTAACACTCGAGCCTGTACCCATATCTCTCGAAGAACACTTCGACGTAATCATCCTTATTCCCAAACTCCAGCCTACTGACAAAACTAAGGCCATGTGAACGTGCAGCAGCGTTCTAGCCATCTTCGATCCAAACTTCGACCATCATCGAGTCGACATTGACCTGCTCTAACCCCCAGACCACCAGAAAACCAAGAACAATGACGAATTAGCAAACAAGCTTCCTGACCCAACCCTAGAACATCACCGAGCCACTAAGATCACCTCGCACTAACAATCTAGATCGTCAAAACCACACCACTACAACCAAAGCCTATCTGTTCCACTGCACAACTCTTCCCCCAGCTCCGGTGTGTTCCGGTTCGACGACGACGCTGCAAATGAACAAATTCTGACCAATATCAAATACGAGCTTTCAACCTTAGATCGTCGAAATTAAGCCACCATGATGATCGAAAAAAATTCGAGCATTTTTCCCAAGCTTGTCCAACTTCTGGTTACCTACAGCCATGATCCCGAGGCCTCTTTGATCACCGATCACCAGAATTTCCCTTTAAACCCAATATCATTTAACCCTCAAGTTCTTGGCCAAAACTTTATTAAAAATCTCGATTTTTCTTTCAAAAATCATTAATTTCAAAAACATTTCAGATGGTATACCTGAAACTAGAATTCATGATGTTTGAATTTTGTCACATTTTGAATTTTGCCTGTATTATCCAATTTCCAGAAAAAGTCTTGATTTATTTTTCTTAAATCTATTCTTAAAACTTGAATCATGTTTAAATAAACAACTTTTGTTTGAATTTTAAAGTCTAACAATGATCAAAGAGGAAGAAACTGAATTTTTTGAATAGGTTTTGGAAACCTGGGAACAACAGAAGCAAATTTGCCTGATACCAGACATGCACGGTCATTTCTGCATAAACATACATATACTGCTTGCATGTAATCCCTTTACAACTTTATTTCAAGCATCAACACAAACAACAAATGGAATTCCAGATTTTTTGAAGAAGTTTACTCACATTTTTATGTTCACAGGGAAGAAGCCTGTGTATCTGCTTTTTTTAGAAAATTGAAAACTGGAATTTGAAAATTGCTTTGACCTTGGAATTTTATCTGCAACTAGTTGATGTTGATTTGCTTAGCTTCTGATGGATTAACTTGCTTGATTACTTAAAAAAAATTGAAACTCAAATTCTTAAAAGGATTTACTTACAGTTTGTTTTTATGAAAACAGAGAAGAAGCCTGGGTGTTGAAATTTGAAATCTACTTTGATCTTGATCCTGGATTTAAAAATTTGATGTTGCTCTAGATACTGGAATTATTGAACTCGTGAAGAATTTGCCTTGCTTTGATTTTTATTATTATTATTTTTTTGGTTCCTTTGTATACAGGTTTTCTTCTTTTTTTCTTTGAAGTTTTAAAATGAAGACTAAAAGAAATGAGGGAGAGAAGGAAAAGATGAATATACTTGATATTTTCTTCTTTAATAAAAATAAAAATAAAAATTACACTTGTTAATCTAGGTGCTAAAAGCTTAACACTTGTAATTTTTTACATGGTTGCTTGTTTTTAAATAAAATTTTATATTACATTTTCTTATTTGTATAAATACCTTTCTTTTATCATATATATAACTTTAAAAAGAACAAGGTATTAAAACTAATTTACACATTAATAAAAAATCATACATATATAATTTTCAAATCTAAATATTTTACTAAAATATTTGTTTAAATTTTAAATTCGAATTCGAATTCAAATCTATTGATATACATATACATATACATATACATATACATACATACATACATATATATATATATCTTTAAATTCAAATAATTTTTAAAACATTTATTATTTTAAATTTTAATCTCAATTGCAAATTATACACAAATCAATCATTATATGATTTTCCTTGAAAATTTCAAATCAGATTCAAATTAAATTCTAGAAATTCATATTAATTTCTAATTTTAAATTGATAAAGTTTAGGATGTTATAAGAACTAAACATGATGTTATTCTTAAAACAGAAGTACAAATAATTTTTGATTCCACCAATTGATTTTTTTTGAATTTCACGTACAATTTAAGTTATATATAACAACTTCAATCTGAACCCATATAATAAAAGAAATAAATAGTGATATAATATTCATTTCAATTTGTAGACAATCACTAGTATATAAATTTTACATACAAATAGATATAGAGTTAAGTTCGGCTTGAAAATGAATCTATGTTATCGTTATATGCAACAAAAAGTGAAACTAAATTAATATATTTGCTATATTTAATTTTAGTTCGAAATATAGAGAGAATTTATTCCATTAATTCTAATTATTTCTCTTTGGTTTGATTCTAATTTTCATATTAGAGAATGTACTATGCATTAATTCCCTTTAATACTTTTAAAACATGCCAAAAATTAGAAAGTAAGAATTTTTAAAGTTGACACGGTAATAATTTTTAAACTTGATACGGTAAAAGAATCAAATGTAAAACGAACCTTAAAACCAAATGTATTGATAATTGATGACTAATTCACTAAAACCTTAAAACCATATGTATTGATAACTGATGATTGATTCACTAATTCTTTTTATTAGTTTCATAGTAATATTATTTTATATGATCCATTCTATAGAAGTTAATTTACTTACAAACATTATGAATATCAATATTTTCGATCCATAATTATCTATGAATATCTCCAAATGACAAAAGAAAAATAGAAAACAGCTTTATTTCAAACCAACTTTATCAAAACCGATAACTAATTTGCTACACAATAACATCCCTAAGTAATCAATTATAACTTTGCATTAATGGAAAAATGCATGTTTCTTATGAATATTTAATGGGCGATTAAAAAACACTATTGAAAAATGTATTAAACCCTGAGTTTGGTAAAACTGGCTAGTTTTAGATTTAAAAAAATATAAGTTTAGCTTGAGTAATAAAATATAAAACATTTAAACAGAATAAGTTTAAAAACATTCATTTAGAATTAAACTTCTAATAAAATTTCAAAATTGCATACTGTAGCTAGATCAAAAGTGCTACTTTTTTCATCAAAATACTATACAAAAGTTTATTATTCGAAAATTCTTTTACTTTGGAGATAATGCTCTTTACCAGAAAGCTTTCTTATATAATCATACAGGTTTGAACTGGAAAAGGAAGAACATTACCTTAAATAGATTATGTAAAATTGGAGTTGATATTTATGTAGCAATAAATCAGATATTTCTTACGTGATAAATGAACTAAACAAAATGCAAAATCATACCAAACAAAAAATAGATGAAAGTCAATTATTAAAGAAAACTAAGAATAAAATAAAGTTTTCAACTTTGTTCGTAATAGTTTTTACTAATCTATGAGATTTTGTGTTATACACATATTTATAAAACCAATAACTTTCTACAAGATAGATTAAAAGAACTATATTCATAATCTTAAATACTACAAATCAATCTTGAATTAGGAACCGGGAGTACAAATTAAAATATAAAATATTGCAAATTCAACATCAAATTCATGAAATAGAGAGATGATAAAAATGACCTAACCTTTTAATCAAGCTCGATTGAACCATTATTTTAAGTTTTTTTTGGCTGTTTTTAGATTACTTTTCGATAAAAACTATAACATTGAAAGCAAGAGATTAAAAAAAATTGCATAATATTAATAAAATCATAAACAATTCAAGATGAATATGAAAAGGAAAACTATTGATGAATTCATCCAAAATCCAGTCAGATTAAAAAAATTAAAGAGATTGAATAAAACTTATTTGTAAAGAATTTTCAATTTGATTTAGACTAGGAATAGAACTATCTTTGAATCGTATCGTACACATGAAAGTAAAAAAAGGGAATGGACAATATTATGAGAAAACAAAATGGAAGTAAACAAATTATAAGACCATAAATATCTTGACATACGTAAATAATGAATGCATGATTATTATAGATGCAAATAAAAAACAAACAGTCTGTAATTTTATATAATTGTATAACATAATAGATGTATGGAATGTTCAAACATTAGTGATATCGGTATGTATTCTATTGGAATTAATAGAATAATATTTAGAATTATAAATATGTTTAGGTGGTGTAAAATAATACAAAACATTAAAATTAAAAAATGTTTATAAAACAAATATCTGGAATCAAACTTCTAAAAAAAATCAAAATTTTCTATTGTAGCTAGATCAAAATTGTTAGAACTAAACTCAATGTTTTCAACTTTTTATTTAATAGGTTTTACTAATTAATATGAGATTTGTGCAATCCACATATTTATAAAATCTGTAACTTTCTGCAAGACAAATTAAGAGAATTATATTCATAATCTTACAAATTGTAAATTCAGCCTTAAATTAGAAATTAGACTTAGAAAAATTTAACAAAAACTACAAATTCAATATAAAATTAACTAAAAGGAGAAATAATAAAAAAGACCTAACCTTTTAATCATGCTCGATCGAACTAGTATTCTAAGTTTTTTTGGAGGCGGTCTTTGGATTATTTTTCCATAAAACTATAAAATTGAAAGCAATGGATATGAAAACAGTGGCTGCATGATCTTAATAAAATCATAAATAAATCAAGTTTAATACGAAGTGGAAAACTATTGAAGAATTTAACCGAAATCTAGTTAGATTAAAGTAATTAAAGAGATTAATTAAAAATTGTTTAAAAATAATTTCGATTTGATTTGAAATAGAACTATTTTTGAATCATATCGTGCACATGAAACTGAAAAAGGGGGAAGGGATAATATTATGAGAAAATGAGATGGAAGTGAACGAATTAGAAGATGATAAATATCTTGATATACGTAAGTAATGAAATAATGAATGCATGATTATTGCACACGCAAATAAAAAAAATCCGTCTATATTTTTATATAACTACATAACATAATAGATGTATAGAATGCTCAAACAATGATGATACCATTATGTATTCTATATGCATTAATGGTATTAGTATTTAGAATTATAAATATATATAAGCGGTATGATACAATACAAAACATCTAAATTAAAAAAGTTTATAAAACACATATTTGGAATCAAACTTCTTACCAAAAAATCAAAGTCGACTGTTGTAGCTAGATCAAAACTATTACATTTTTTTCAAAATACTATTTAAAATTTTATTATTTTAATAATTTTTTTACTTCGTAAATAATTTTTTCCCAAATTTATTTTCTTATATAATTATATAGCTTAGAAATTAGAAAAGGATGAACATTACGAAATTGAGGTTGTTATCTATGTAGTAGTGAACCAATACTCCCCTACAAATAAATGAATTAAACAAATGCAAAATCATACATGGCAAAAAAAATCAAACGAATGCCAACAATTATCCAGAACTTGAGAATAAAACAAAGTTTTCAGCTTTATCTATAACAGATTTTGCTAATCAATAGGAGATTCTATGGCATATTTATGAAATCAGTAATTTCTATAAGACAAACCGTTAACGTGCCTTTTGGCTAGGCAGTACATAGGTGGATTTAACCCAACAAACTTTAAGATCATCAATGCAGAAAGCCCGGAGAGATAGCTAACAGGATTGGATATCGATCGTATTTGAAACTATTGACTATAGCTAAATGCATTCGGATGGACAGCATTCAAAAAATGGCTTAGTATGGAACTAGAACTGCACCTAGAGGAGGGATCAGATTGAAATATTCGCTCTATAAAAAGCGATCGGAATAGCGGGATTGGAGTAGAGGGATCGGATTAAATAGGATGCATACAACACAACTCAATGATGATCGATCCATAACTCTACAACCACGGTGCGAATTGAAGTGAAACTTTGGGAATAAGAAAAGGGGACCCTAGGGAACCTACCCTAGGGATTGCACATCAAATAGAGAAAGTTGGAGGGATTGGCCTTCTTTCCTCAATCGGGATTGGTTATAATAAGCTTTCGTGACATATTGCAACAAAGATCAATCAATAACTCAACATCTATAGATCTAGTTGACATGAAACGTGGAGGACAAGTATATTATGGCATGGGGGACCCACCATAATAATTGCACCCCATAAATCAATAAAAATAGGGATCTGCTCCGATCCTTATTTTGGAGAGCGATCGATCCAAGTTTCATTGGGCTGGGTCGTCTGGGCCTGGAGGTTCTTTTATCGAAATTTCAATCTGATCCATACAAGTCTTCCCCTATAAATACAATAGGCATGGCATCAGAAAAGGAATCACCTTTCTTCTACATTTATCTTGCTCTACCATTTTTATTATAGGATTTCATGGATTTGTAACTGTAACAGTAGCATAAATGAATAAAGGAAAAATCTTTGGACTAGACGTAGGTTGGAGTTAGCTGAACCACTTTAAATCCGTGTCTCTCTATACTTGCCTTTTGGTTTAGTTTTATCATTCTTCAATTTATATTCTCTACATTATATTATCTGAGATTTGCGGCTGGATTGGTGCTTTTACATAACTGGGTATTAGTGGCCATTTTTGACGCCAACATTTTGGTGCTTTCACTTTAAGAGCTAGCCTCCGTGGATTTGGATTTCGGATTTGGGATTTGGAATCAATTAGATAGCTTAGATTTGGAGCAATGATTAAACAACAACAAGGAGAGTACTACCAAAAAGGAGCCATCTTGGAGGGAGAAAGGAGGCTTCCTCTATAGCTGGAGCTAATCAAGCATCTATCTACATCACAAAGGATGAATTGGAAATGATGATGGATACTAAGCCGGAAAGGATGTTGAAAAGACAAAAGGAGATGATGTAGAATTTATTTCGATAGATTGGACAAGTTGAAGTGTGGAACCAAGGGAATAATATAGCAGGAGCTAGTGACAATTTGGATCAAGTAGTTAAAGTCGTAGGAGTCGCTGGAAATCAGAACCGAAAACATGGAGACAAAGCTATTGGACAAAGGAATGGAACAGAGTAGCCGAAGGCGGTCCTTGGCCATTTTAGAGGGATCGGCCTTGATCCCCAAAGGCTTGGGGTCATGCCCTCGGCTCTGGTCGATCGCGATGTTGGAAGACCTGTTGTCGATCCCATGGAGCTTGTTGCAAACCTAAATTTGGATGCTCGTCTGGAGGAGTACGTTTCGGAATTCCCTCTTGAACTCGAGAGCAGTTTATAAATGATGCGAGGAGACTAGGCTGGATGAAAATGATAGGTTTGCAAAGATGATTGGGTGAGCTATGCATTGAGGATTGGTAAACAGGGATCTGGAGGATATAAATAGAAGTCCATTCACTCCTAATATCAGGAATGCTAGGAATCCACCATGGTTTAATTTACCGATACTGGAAGTATATGATGGAAAGTCGGACCCAACCATGCATATGATGAGATATATATGGCACATGGAAGTACTGGGGGCATCAAAGGAAGTCATTGAATGATGCTTTCCCCTATATCTAACGGTCATAGCTGCACTTTGGTTCATGCAATTGGAGAGCGGTTCTATTAGATCATGGATGGAATTGGTCGAAAGATTTATGATGCAGTTTAGGGTTCACATTTCGAGACCTAAAACTGTGATGTGTCTGGCAACACTGAAATGGAAGATTAGAGATTCTCTAAGGAGTTTTCTAACATGATTTAATGTCGGGCGACATCAATGGATCGGCCAGATCCATCCATGGTTTTGATGGAAGCTATATCAAGAATTGGCGATGGTACGTATTTATTGGTTCATTGGCGTGGGATCTGACTATGCATCCGGAGTAGTTTTATCATGAAGCGGAAAAGTTCCTATGGCAGGAAGACACATGAGCCGACAAACCAAAGGTGAATGCTATGAAAAGCGAAGCATCATCATGAGATGCAAATAAGAATGATAAAAGTAAACGGAAACTGGATGATGGATATGATGGAACGAAAATGCGATGGAAAGAGTAGTAGCTGAAGTTATCCCTCACTTGGATTTAATAGAAAGCCTAGAACGGATTTATCTAGGCATTGGGGGTAACTCCCCTATTGGAAACCGAAAGGAGGGATCCCACAGAATAGTAGTGTATGTCTTAAAAGTACTACCTATTCCACGAGTTGAATGGGCACACCATGGATGAATGTAGGCATTTAAAGGATACGATAGAGGAGCATGTTCGGAATGGCAGATTATCGTAGAACGTGAGAAATCTGACAACGGCGGTGGAACAGGAGCAGCCACCGTCCGCATCGAATGGAAACAGGAATGGCCCTGGATCGGGGTCATGGATCGTCATCAATTGATCATGATGGTAAGTGACGAGTTCAGGACTTGGACTCCGGCCATAATAATAATAATAAACTCCATAATAAGGCGGCTAAGTCACATACCCATGTACTGGATCGAGGATGGTCCCTAGTTATGCTCTATGATGATGATGAACCGCCGTGCCGGAGAGGCTCCTTTTGGCTTTTTCATTTATTTGGATTTTTGGATGTACGAACTCTTATTTATTAAGTTATTCATGATACGCATTACTGCGATGAATAAAAAAGGTCATGATTATTGTCGTGACCGGAGTGACGGAATGGTAACTGCAAGGTCCGAGTCTCTTCGCAGAAGAGTGACATAATGGAATCACACATTGATAAAGTGAGTCAAGGT
Organism: Allium cepa; assembly: GCA_030765085.1. Classification (NCBI taxonomy): domain Eukaryota; kingdom Viridiplantae; phylum Streptophyta; class Magnoliopsida; order Asparagales; family Amaryllidaceae; genus Allium; species Allium cepa. The sequence continues at coordinate 42,538,792 of CM060946.1, forward strand.
CGAAGAATAAAACCCAATGGTATATCAGGTATGGATTATGCCTGGAAAGGAGTAGGCCGCTTCACTGAAGAATAATAGGATCGACCTTGGGTCGTTGAGTATGGATTATGCTTGGTAAGAGTCCGAAGAGACCACGATCGACCTAGGACTTAGGCCAAGACATCATTTGATGTTCAAGGACATTGAATAGGAGTATAAGAAGTAACGACACTTTGTCAAAGAGTGACAAGTCGGCTTACTCATTCGTCGAGTATGGATTTTGATCGGTAAGGACCCAAAGAGGCCATGGATTTGGATATCAACTTCGAATAGCTATGGATTTAGACATTGATCCAGAGCAATCGCAAACATGGATGTAGGCCCAGAGCAATCCTGGATTTGGCTAATGACTTAGAGGGGTCACAGATTTGGATATCCGCCTCGAATGACAATGGATTTGGCTTCAGATGGATACGGATTTGGATAAAACGATCCAGAGAAATCGCGCATTCGGAATTAGATATCGACTCGGAATGGTCATGTCTTTCACTAACTATCCAGAGAGATCATGGATTTGGATTGGCAACGAATTGGATTCAGATAGGATAATATGGCTATCGATGGATTATGGACTTCGGATTTTGGGTTTATGGCAATTCAAAACACACCTTTCTATTACAAGGCATGTTTTGGGAGGCCAAGTGTTAACCCGCCTTTTGATAAGGTAGTGCATAGGTGGATTTAACCCAACGGACTTCTTGATCATCAAGGCAGAAAGTCCAGAGAGATGGTTATCAAGACTAAGAGATCGATTTTATTTGAAATAACAGACTATATTTAAATGATTCGGATGGACAACACTCAAAAAATGACTAAGTATGGAACTAGAACTCCCTTTTAGAGAGGGATTGTATTAGAATATTCACTCTATAAAAAGGATTGGAATAGAGGGATCGGACTAAATAGGATGCACACAACACAACTTAACGATGATCGCTCCATAACTCAATAACCACAAAGCGGATCAAAGTGAAACTTTGGGAATAAGACGAAGGGACCCTAGGGAGTCTACCATAGGGATCGCACATCAAACAGAGCAAGTTGAAAGGATTGACCCTCTTCCCTCCGTAGAGATCGGTTATAATCTGCTTTTGCAACATATTGCAACAACGATCGATCAATAACTTAACATCTACTGATCCAATTGATATTAAATTTGAAGGATAAGTATACTATGGCATAGGAACCCAATATAGGGATCACACCCCATAAATAAACAAAAAAGGGATCGTCCCCGATTCTAATTTTGGACAACAATTGGTCCAAGTTTCTTTGGACTGGGTCGTCTAGGCTTAGAGGTTTTTCTGGTGAAATTTCAGTCCAATCCGTATGCGTCTTCCCATATAAATACAGCAGGCATGGCATTAGAAAAGGAATCCTCTTTCTACTTCATTATATCTTCCACCTAGGCTACACTCTTCCATTTTTAGTCCAGAATTTCATGGATTTGTAATCGTAATAGCAACATAAACAAATAAAAGGAAAATCTTTGGAGTGGACGTAGTCCGGAGTTGGTCGAATCACTATAAATCTATGTCTCTTTTTACTTGCTTTCTGTTTTAATTTTATTATTCTTCAATTTATATTCTCTATCTAAGATCTATGACTGGATATTGATGCTTTCACATAACCAGGTGTTAGTGGCCATTTTTGACGCCAACACAAATGAAGGGAACAATATTCATAACCTTACAAATTGAAAATTTAACCTCAAGTTAAAATTAGAAATTAGAATAAAAACTACGGATAAACATCAAATTAGATGAAAAGAAAATTAATAAAAAAATATAACCTTTTAAACAAGCTTGATCGAACGAGTAGGCTAAGTTTTGATTGGAAATCTTTAGATTATTTTTCCATAAAACAATAACATTATAAACAAAAACAACAGTCGCAAAAAGTGAATAAAACCATAAATAATTCAAGCTGAATATGAAGTAAAAACTACTAACGAAGTCAATTAAATTCTTGTTAGGATAAAAAATTAAAGAGATTAACTAAAACTACTCGAATTTTTTTTAGTTTTATCTAAGTTGGGATTAGAATTGTTATTGAATTATAGCAAGCATATGAAATAGGAAAAGGGAGAGAGACAATATTGTGTGAAAGTGAGAGAATTAGAAAATGATAAATGTCTGAGATGTACATTTGTATTTGTTTTAGAATGTATAATGAAAGATAATCCATAAAACATTAATGAGTCCATTGGTATTTCTTTTAAGAAATAACAGCAATAAGAAAAGCTAATGAAAAAGTATACGGCGATTAAATTACTTGGACACATGATAACACATGGGATTTTTGAGAAAATTGAAAATGAAAAGGCATGCAGATTTAAATTCAGCTTTCATTTAATATAAAATAAATGTTATTTAATTTTTGATAACAAGAATGGCACTTAGTTCAAGTAAAGTGCTAATTTTGGTGCTTAGGATTTCGACCCAATAACATTGGAAAACTGTGTCTAGAGCATTATACCACCTGTCATTTGGGCTACTAGTTCTTGAAGAATCATTACATTATTTAGTAGTCTCTAATTTTTTTATAGGAAACACATATTTATGACTATCATCATAGTCTTTGTGATCTTATTTAACAATGAGTTGTTTTGAATGTTATGCAGTTTGTTAAATTTTATGAAAAACAACAAGTTAAAGATATAGTTATTCAGAATGGTTACATGTGAACTATTTATAAATAGGAAGAATCATATCGATCAAAATTGTTACTATGTAATATAAATAAAAGTGATTAATTGTTCTTCTATCGAGATCAATTTGGTCCAAAGTAATATTGGAATTGAACTATAATTCAATCTAAGGAGAGAATCACTTACATATTAAGTCTCATTAGTAATTATTAATTGTAGAATTAATGTACGTCAATAATTTCTTTTTATTTATTTTCTTTTATCGATAGCATTTCAAATGCACCATTGTAAGCTTATATTGAACAATATAATTTGTTATAAGTAAGTCGAATCATTTCTTCTTTCTCGCATTTTACATCAAATTTATATTTCGTATTTTTATTTTTATTTTTATTTTTATTAGTAAGATTATGAATTTTTAGTTATTGGGTTTTTAGTACACAGATACAAAAAATATTAAGTTTTTCTAGAAATTAAATAGAGGTTTATTCTGAAATGCTAGTATGTAAGAAAGTCAACTTTAAAGGAAAAAATTATATGTGAAGAAAAATAACATTTAATACAAATTTTATATTATACATTGGACAAATACATATACATATACATATACATATACATATACATATACATATACATATACATATATACATACATACATATATATACTGGGATTCTAAGTAACATAAGCTAGCAAAGAGGCTAACTTTCATAGCATAGGAAACATGTATTCACGTGTACAACATATCTGATTACATCACAACCATATCACAACATGTAAACATTCCATAACCAACATATGCAAGTAAAGTCATTAACTTGCTAACTAACTTATTAAATAACTTTCATTTTCACTTATCACAACATCATATCCAAGCATCACACTCACGTACTCATCAACATATAACTCAACGAAACTAGTAATAATTAATCAACAAGGTATACTATAAACTTAAAGTTAGAAAACTTCAAATAAAGGTGATAGCTTTCTCACATAAAGCTATCCAAACTCTAAACAATTTCCACTAGGCTAACATATAACCTAGAGTTTCACTTTTCCTTTGAAAAAATGTGTTTTCGATGGCCCTAAGGTAGCAAGTTGGTTTGGCCTAGGCCCCTTTTTTGGTTTGGCCATGCGTTTTTTATGGGTGGTGGAGCTTGTTTTGTGGAAGGGGAGGTATTTAACTAAGTTTTTTTTAGAAATTTAGAAGTATAAAGTGAAGAAAGACATGGAATTTTAACTTATGAAACTTAAATAGAACCATGAAACTTCTATGAAGCTAGGGAAGAAAGTTTTAGGAAGATATGAAATGAATAAAATGAAAACATTATTCAACATAATGCTTTTATATAATTTGCATTTACTAAATTACCAAAATACCCCTAAGTATATGCCCTCCACTTCTATGTTGCCACCTTGAAATTTTGTCCCCCTCCACCATACAATGTGTCAAGATTGGTCCAACATCCATTTAATGCATTGTACTTATGTGTTTATATATGTTGCACTTTACATGATTTCCTTATTTTATTTTTTCATGAAATATCACATGACACATACATAAATACTTAACTAAATATCACATATATCTACCCACATAAATCCTAACTCGCTTTATAAATGTATGCATATATTATACAATAGTGAATACAACAATCCCGATAACTTTGATTCGAAAAAAAGTCGAAAATTCGAAAAACGAATTCTAATCACATTTTTGAATTTTCTTCGAACTAAATATTTTTGTAAACTAAATTTGAAAATTATTTCTCCATCTTTATTTATTACTTACAGGAGTCTTATTTTAGTTATAAAACTTATTATTTGAATATTTAAAATTAATTAAATTTCCACAAATCAAAGCAGTAAAATTCCAAGTTGTTACATGAATCTCCCAGCTCGTTTCCTCGAGCTCCAATGAACATCAAGGAAAACCCATCTTTCAAACTACTCAAAGGAGCACACGAGGAATTTGGAGAAAAGAAAACCATGCTTCATATGTAAGTATGATATGAGAAACTCAATAAATAAGAGGCCACGTTTAACAGTACTTTTGAGACCGCATGGAATGCCGTAACAGTTATCCTCTCAAAAGTGCTGTTAATCACCAACAATTATTTTTTAATTTATATTCTTTATCTTGAAATTATCTATTTAATCACACTACAACAATATTCAAGATACAATGAAAAACTAAAGTATGTTCGCATAACGGATTTTCCACGGAGATCTGTTCGACCGACATCGAATCTGAACACCATGCATATGGATCAGAAAACACCTTTCGAGTATCGTATATCTCTAGATTAAATAATCCATAAGCTAAACAAAATTGGTCCACGTAAGAACACTGGTATAAACCATATGAACCCACGTATCATCAACTCCAGCGTGAATTTTTCACATAAGTTTTCATCACTTAAAAAGAATACAAGTCGTGAATCCGTACATCGATTCAAGCATCTTAAAAAGATCTCGAATCTCCATATAGGTTCCTGCATGAGTCTTTCGATGAATGCTAGTGCTAACCTCTCCCTTGGACTTAACATTAGGATAGGCAGTTCAACTCTATAGCATTAAAAAATGCTTCCAAAACATAGAACTTGTATATTAATTTTGGAGTGGTATTCACCAAGTAAAACACTTACCGATCGCGGTCTCTTCAAAACTAAATCAATGAATTTTGTTGAAGTTCGATGGTTGAATAATCGAATATCGAACTTAAAATAGATGGTCGCACATGGAAACCATGTCTCTTATGCTGATCACATTTCCAACATTTTCAACTTACACTATCCCTGGGTCAAGAGTGAAGTCCGATAAGTTAGAGCACTGGTTTCATCAAAGCCTTGCCTAGACAGTTCATTCTCAACTCTCACTGATAAACAAGCCTACTTTATCAGCTTTTAGTGCTGAGTACACGACTAAATCCTTTCCATTAACGAGTGAGTAATGGATGCGATTAACACGTTTTTAACATTCCAACTTAATTATTCCTCCGTCAAGAGGAAAGTCTTTAGGTTAGAGCACTATTGCTTTAATCCCTACTGAAACATCAAATTTAAATCTCACAAATAGAGAAGTCTACCTCGTCGGCTTTTAGTTTTCAACAATTTTAATAAATTTTCATAACAAGTAACACACAAAGCACAATTAAGTCACATAAGCGACTTCTAATCCCTTTTTCATTAATTAACACTATTATTATTAAAATTCCGTTAATAGTAAAACTTATTTTATCTAATAAAACTTCATATATCAATTTCTACTACTAATTTGTACTCTTTCAATACTTTAAAAAGCATTCATGTACTTATCTCAAATGGTCCAAGTATACTCCCAAATCATTAACGAGATTTCCTACTTTAAACCTTTACTTTTTCTATCTTTTTCCGAAAGATTCAATACATATAATTCCCTTCAAATAATCCATTTAAGGATCTAAGTACTTTCACAAATCTATTCTAAAAGGTTTAACACAAATTTTACATAAGCATTGTCGCTGCACACCTAAAACCATTTCACTTATGCTTATCTTTAAAACATTTTTTCAAAGATCTATTTACATTCACAAGTATAATAAAAAAGGATTAAAGACAAATCTTATTAACACAATCCCACAACTATTCCATACTTGTTATTATCTTTAAAAAATTAAAGATCTAAGTATATCTACATTTATTAATCATGGTAATCTACTTACTGATAACTTTGCAAAACCTATTATAACAAAAGTGTTATAATCCAAAACTTTCTTTCATTCTTTTATAAAATACTTAACGTATTTTTCCAACTTATATATACATATATATGCTTTAAAAATACTTACAAATAGTTTTTAAATATTTGTGTAAAATATTACTTGAAAATAACTAATTTATAATTTGATGAAATTGAATAAAAAGCATGTTTTATATTATAAAACCCTTTTACTTCCAAAATTCATATATAATCATTAAATATATATTTAAACTTCAAACTAACTTTAAAATACTAAAAAAATATGTTATAAAACATCCCTAAAAATATTAGGAAAAATATCCAATTTAAATATCATTTTTATACACTTAAAACCTAAAAATGTTTACTAAAGCATTTATAAATGCTATTAAAAGTCTTATTAAAGAATCAACATAGAAAAGTTTGGACTTTGCCACAAGTTTTCACCACTTAAACAAATGGTTTAAGACTTGAAATTTTTACAGTAAGTACTATGCTTAGCGGACTTTAAAACCATGGAAAGAAGCACCTAAGGATATCTTTTAATTTAATTATAAATTCCCGCAAACAAGTTATATTTTTAAAATGTATTTATAACCACTATTTACTCAAAATTTAGCCACTTTGTTTGAATGATTCTATAATCTTTTAAACTTTGATTTTTTTTTTCCAGTAGTAATTAAACATATAATACTTATTAAAAATCCAAAGAAATCCCTAAAGATATCTATCACATTAATTATAAAAATTTCTAAAAATAAGGTACTTTAAAGTGCTCATATAGCGACCTTCTTGCTATAAATTTTTGCAACTTTGTTTCACAAGTTAATAAATGATTTAAACTCTCATATTTTTCCAGTAATAAGTACATTTATAATACATATAAAAAATGCAAGGAAGCCCCTAGGATTTCTCTCAAATTTGACTTTGAAAATCGCCGAACACAATATATTTTCAAAGTGCATCCATAGCGCCATTTTTGCTTCTAACTTTCACAACTTTGGTTCATAATTTCTATAACTTTTCAAACCATTTTTTTACAGTCCCATTCACCAAATAATATGTAGATAATAATCAAAACAAATTGTACTAGTATAAAAACATAAATCTTCTATTTACATAAGTTAAAGTTATGGGATGTCGAAGTGTACTTATAGCGACATCATTATACATACCATTACAAATCCATTCCAAATTCAAAATACAACCCAAACAACCATTTAAATATCAAGTCAAGGCCACTCCACATGTTATAGAAGCAATAAGGGTGATGTTACAAAATATAGAGTTGTCATTTGTTTTCAAAAGCAAGAGGGGTCCAAAGCTATAACCTTAATTAGGTAATACTTGCTTTAACTTTATATTTCAAGCACATGACATATATAACACAACATGTACATACAATATAGTGACATAACTCACCCAACTCGTGAATAAACCATGCAAAAACACCTAAGAACGAAGAATCATTTCCTACCGTCTTCAAACACCCAAAGATCCAACCTTTAGCACATCCAAGCCAAGCCACTCCTTCCCTCCACCTTGCATGCTCACGACCCAAAGAGGAATCCCACCATCTCTTCACTTATCCTACTTTTTAATTTAGATCAAATCACTCTATGGTTTTGGTGAAAGTTTGGTGGAATTTGGAGAAGATTTGAACTAATTTGAGAAATATTAATGAAGAATAAAGTGGATTAGTGCTAAACCACTTCCACCATTTTTGATCTTTTCGATATTTTCAAACTTTAGGAGATAATGAATAATACATATGCCTAAATACCTTTCTTTCCACTCTTGTACATGGCCAATACCACCCTAAGTGTGTTGCATGCTCCTTTTACTTTATACCTCATTTTCCTTTAGTAAATTATCCTTTTTACCCTTGCACACAAAATCTTTCTATGACATCTCCCATGACATCATCAAAAACTTTATTTTCATAAGTGGAAAAATATTTTTATTTCATATTAATTTTATTCTAAGAAAATAGGTGTATGTAAAAAAATGTTTGAACAACTTTTAACGAGTAAAAAGCTATTTATCGATAAACTGATTTTGCGGTCGCATTATCGATATTTCATCATAAAATATTTTTGTAAAAGAATTTCTAAAACGAGTTTAACATCATTGGTTATGATTTAAAAGGGGGTTAACAAGGTTATTAAATAAATTTTATCACATTTAATCCAAGATACAAATATTAAATAATTCAAATATTCAAATACGAATTTTTTGAAATTCTGGGTCATTACAGCCTAGGCACTTTTCCCTAAAAGCATCGAGTAACCTTTCGTTAGTGCTCGTAACTATGCACAACACTGGTCATACACACAATTTTTGATCCTAATTACCCTAAAAACACCGAGTAACCTCCCGTAGTGTCTCATGCTCTAAAATATACAATCGTGATAGAATCGCGCACTAGTCGAACGCCACACCTTATAACTTCATGAAGTGCGAACCTAGGAAGTCACCAAGGGTGATACTTTTTCATCTCATTACATGAATCAATATAGTTTTGTGGATGCCCCAAATTCAAAGAAGTGGGAACGAGTCACCCGACTCGCTCTACTTGGCATGCACTAGATCCAGGTTCAACCTGGGTATTTTCTAGCCATTTAAACATCTAAATTTTGATTCAGACGTCCGAACTCCTATAAAAAAAAATCTAGCTAGAGGTATTCGAAAGTGTAACTCTATTTTTAGATGTCTAACTTTGATTTCAGACATCTAAACTAGGTCAGAAATGAACTGATTCTTTTTTTCTCATTTCTAAAATTTAGATGTTTGAAAATTAATTTTGATGTCCGATTTGGGGTTTCCATGTCCACTTTCTTATTTATGTTATCTCGTCTTACAGATTTAAATGCGGATGCAAAGGCTTATTTTAATAGTATTTTTGTTGTAGTTTCTATTTTTGTTTAGACGCAATTCAGTTAGTAAATTTTAATATACAACTTTTTAGTAAACCTTCTATGTATTTCAATCAAAGTCTATACATATTTCAAGTTGTATAATCAACTCAATGCAAAAAAAGGTGTATTCGGTTACTTTCTTTTATTAATATCAACACAAGCTTATCATATGAAAATTCATATCTATAGAATTTGAGGTGAATTACACTAGTCTATCTTCTTTCCATATTTCAAAAACTATTTTTATTAAATTATCACCTAGCTGACATTTCCATCCTTTTTGATTTATAACAAAAATCATCAGTTAAATAAACTCTTAGTTGAAATTGACACTCCAATTTCAAAAATCATATTTTTTATATTCAATAACAGTATAACATAATTTAACTACTTATGAATAATCATAAATTGTAGTCATTTCACTCACCTTGATGAATTATTTATAGAATTTCCTCTTCTAATTTGATTTGAATCTGCTGCTTCTCTTCTTCGCTTTCTTGTTTCTTCTTCCTTCAATTCGAATATTGCACTTTTTAATCATTCTCTTTTATCTCTTTTAATTTTCTTTTTATTTTTAAAATTTGGAGAAGACATTTAAGGAATTAGTTTAGGTTAAGAAATTTAAGAGGAAAAAGAGAAAGAAAAGTATTTATAGATTTAGAGAGACGATAACTAGAGTTTGGAATGTAGAGGAGTGAGGGTTAATGTCTTATTTATAGTTGAAAATTTATTAAGTACAAAAATGCTACTGGATCTATTTTTCACAAATTTGATCCATTTTATCAAATTTAGCAACTCTATATATTTTCCAACTATAGATGGCATTCTGGATGCAATGGAATAAGTCTTGAAGCTTAATTCTAATCTTCGTGAAATTTCCTAGTTGGTCATAATATGAAAAAATTAATCCATATAAGTATTTTAATTTGTTATTTAAATTTTTTGGAGTGTTACGTCCCCCCTCCTTTTAAAAAGGATTTCATCCTCGAAATCTCCAAGGGTGAAAAAATGCATCACGCTTATAAAACCAACCTACAACCATATAGTCAACCATCAACCATTTGCAAACATTGTCCTTAGTTTAAATTCTTTATGTACATATAGATATGGAATGTTATGAACATATATGCACCGTAAAATCAGCGGTCTCCTGAAGTAGTCGACTTCTTAAAATGCAGATGTGTTTACCATATATCCAAAATGTATGCAACACCCTATATACTTGCAATTCTATATGGACGAGCACCATTATATACATATGAAAAAATGTGACAACCATTATGCTTATAACTGATAAAATGGATAAGGTGAGGTATATCATAGGCCAACATGAACATATCAGCTCATATGTGCAATACTAACTAATAAAATATCCACCAGTGACCATCTCCTAATACAAGTCCTAGTGACACATTCTAAATCATACTTAGCATTCAAATACTCTTAAATACGAAATATACTAAGCTAAACACTAATATACTAAGCTAAATACTTTGTTTGCATGTGATAATACTAGTTTAAATAGAAACATTCCATACAAGTTTTCGAATGGTTACCTCGAATTTTTTTCCTAAGGGTCCCAAGTACTCTCAATTATATTGATTCCCCATTGAACTCTAACCAGTTTAATTAATTTATTGCAAAGTCATTTATCCCATGCTCAATAATGCAAGTGGGTGCACATGAACAAATGATTCCATCTTTACCTTGACCCCTTCTAACTAACTTGGCTCGAAAATGGTAGCAGGATCATGTAGACATTTCTGAAAGTGTGACATATGAAAGACACTATGAATCCTCATCAACTATTAAGTAAGCTCCACTCTATAATCTAATTTTCCTATTCTCTCCAAGATCGAAAAAGTCTCTACAAACATTGGTGCTACCTTCCCCTAGCCACCAAACTTCATAATGTATCTAAGTGGTAAGACCTTCATAAAGACCATGTTGCTCACTACGAATTTCAACTGCTTCCATCTCTTATCAGTGCAAGATTTTTTCCTATCATTTGCAGTCTTCATCCTTCTAGGGATTAAGTCTACTTTCTGTAAAGTCTCTATAGTCATATCTAGTCCAAGAATGATTCTATCTGTAGTGTTCTACTAACAAGCCGGAGATCTACAAGGCCTCCCATATAATGCCTCGAAGAGTGTCATCCCAATACTTGTTTGATAATTATTATCATATGCAAACTCTACTAAATGAAAATGAACCTCCCAAGAACCTCTAAAGTCCAAAATACACATCCTTAGAAGTCCTCCAATACCCAATTCAGCCTCTTAGTCTGTCAGTACGTCTGTGGATGATAAGTACTCAAATTTAGTTCAGTTCCTAAGGCGTCTTGAAGACTAGCATATAACTCATTAGTGAAAAGCGAATCTCGATCGCTGATAATACTAGAATGAACTCCATGCAAACAAACTGTCTCCCTTACATATAAGGTCATCAAAGATGCAGTTGTGCTCATACCCTTGACTTTAATAAAATGAGCGTATTTGGTCATTCAATCGAACTATGACCCAAATACTCACATTCCCTCTTCTATCATAGGTAGTCCATCAATAAAGTCCATGGAAATACTCTTCCATTTCAACTACAGGCTATCCAATGGTTGAAATAATCCACCATGCTTCTTTTGCTCTGACTTTACTCTCTAATAAGTCACACACTTGGAAACAAACTCCACCACATGCCTATTCATAATATAAAAGTAAAATACTCTCTTTATATCATGATATATTTTGTCATCACATAGATGAATGGTCATCCTAGGATGATGGGATTCCTCTAGTACCATGTTAATAAACTCCTTAATAAGAAGGACAAAAAACCTATCATCACTTCGCAACCATCCTTTCAAATCAATGGAGTACCGATCCAAATGACTCGAAGCATTTCTCTTTCCATCTTCTTGAAACTACCCAATAACTCGAAGTCCTGAACTGACTTGAACCAATACGGTACAAAGTGGGGCTGAATGTCTAAAGCTACAACAACCTAATGTAATATCTGGTGAAAGTTGAAAATAAAATATGGAAATGAACACCAAATGATTCCACTCGAAAAAAATAGAGCTTAACAACGCATGCTTTCTACACAAGGCATCGGCTACCATCATTACCCTGTTTTGGAGTATATGTGATACATTAATCATACAAAATCAAGAACTTTATCTACCTCTAGTGCCTAAAATTCAGATCTTTTTGGGAGAACAAATAATTTAAAGACTTATAATTCGTAAATAGCCCAAATCGATCTCTTAGAAGATGGTGGTTCCATGATTTAAGAACGAAGGCAATTGCCGCTAACTCAAGATTTTGGATTGTTAGTTTCTCTTGTATACTTTCAACTATGGACTAGTATAACAAATAACTTGACACTCCCGCATTAAAAGGACACCTACCACAAGCATCATTAAATATCGCAAATTCCTTCAAACCATCGAGGAGCTCTAAAATAGGTGCACCAGTCAAAAACATCTTCAACTTAATGAAAGCATCCTCGCATTCTGAGTTCCACGAGAAAAATAGATTCTTCTTGATAAGGCATGCTAACAGTGTAGAAGTTTTAGCGAAGTCAATGGATTTCTTATAATAGCCAGCCAAACCAAGAAAACTTCTCACCTTAGTAGCATTCTTTGTTATGTGTCGATCATTTATTATAGACTAGGATCGACCGCTAGTCCATGATCAAAGACATATCCTATAAAGCGAACCTCCTTGCACCAAAAGCGACATTTGGAAAATTTTGCCTTTAGTTTATGTCAATGGAGAGTATTGACCACTTATCCTAAATACAACTCATGCTCTTCCTCATTTTCGAATAGACAAATATGCCATCAATGAGTGCCAACGTGAACTGATTTAGAAAAACTATAGACTTGACTCATGAATTTGGTGGAATATGCTGGGGCATTGGTCGGTCCAAATGGCATGCCAACCAATCGTTAAGTCCATCAAATGTACAATTTTTTTGAATCCTATCCTCGTCCACACAGAATTGATGGAATCTGGTAGTCACGTAAATCTAAGGGATATCTTTGCTTAAACTAACCGATAAAAGAGATCGTCGATATATGGTTGTGGATAATGATTCTTCTTTGACAGCTTGTTCAATTCATGATAATCGACACAAAGCCTTAAAGTGCCATCTGTTTTAGTAGTAAAGACAATTGATGCTCCTCACTCAAAAATACTTCTTTGAATAAAACCCTACTTCTCTTGCTTATTTTGCTTGCGCCATTCTCCAAAAGCCATATGCCTAAGGGGTAAAGTAACATGTCTATCATTCTCTTCAGGATAAATTCAAAAATCTCTCTATGGGGAGGAAGATTGGAAACTTTAAACAAGACATCTAGGTAACCTTGAATTATAAACATAGAAGACAACTCATTATGTGATAGCTCCAAAAATATAGGTAACTTAACATAACTAAACTTTTGAGATCACAAGAAACCTCAAGGATGCACCCACTACAAGTACCCAATGGAACAATTTTCTTATCACAATTCGGTACCACTCCATACATAGTCATCCAACCCGTTCCCAAAATTAAAGAAAAAAGAGAAAATCCCAGTACAAAAGTATCGTAATTGAATTCGACATTCAAAACATATAAGTTTAAACCCTTATAAATCATGGATAAATGAATCGATCTTCTAATAAAGTTTTGATACTATAACAAGGTCGGTAACTATACTAGCCTCTAAGTTAAATTCATCTAATAGTTGACTTAAAATAAATGAGCGTAACGCTCTATTATCAAGTAAAGTGGGAATAGATACATTGGAAAGAGTTAACACACCTTCTATGTTAACTTGTTTCCCTTATCTACGCCTGGGGCTATGTTGAAGCTAGTAATAGCATTAAGTTCATAGGCTAAAACTACCTAGGTTGAAATCTTAGGTGTGTCATGACACTCCCTCCTTATATGCCCAAGTTGGTTGTAGTTGTGGCATTTGATCTTTGAAAGATTCAGATTTCAATTCCTTGTTGTATGCCCCTTTATTACGACATCACCTACATCTAACGCCCTGTTTCTCTATCTTATCATGAGCTCCCATTGTATATTTGCACTATTTCTGTTGGACTAGCTTCCTATCTACCTTCATAGGTCCATCCTTGGCATTTGAATTTTGCAGTGCATCCCCACTAAGATTTTAAAAGTAGCTCTAGTGGGTACATGACTTAAAGTAATATCTCTTAAAGATGGATTCAATCCCTTAGAAAACTTTGTCGTCTTCTTCGCCAAATGTGTTAGTGAGGTCTAGGCCAAACTTTGCTAGCAAATCGAAATCACTGATATACTCCTTAATGATATGGACTCCTTGTTCCAAATGGATGAAATTCTCTAACCCCAATCCTCGTTATGCTTTAGAAATAAACTTAGCCTCCAAGAACCTCTTAAATTCAGTCCGAGCAATCCCAGTCTCATTGGTCTTAGCAAAAACAATCTCCTACCAGTCCAGGGCTTCCCCTTGTAAGCTCCTCGAAGCAAATAGTCTCTTCATTGCATCCTCCACGCCCATCATAGCAAAAATCCTATCATAATTCATCAACCATGTCCATGTCACAACAAATGATTTGGTCCCAATGTAATTTTTCCACTTAGTCTCTGGAAGTTCCATTACAGCTTGGGGAAATCCAAAGCAGGGTGAGGAGCTGGGATTGCACTTGTGCTTGAACTGTGGCTTTCTTAAAGATACAAATAGAACCACATTCATGCCCGAAACCTCGGCCGCTTCACCAACACTATTTCTAGTTTTATTTCTCATTCGCACCTATCTATAATTAGGAATTACTAGCAACTTTCCTCAAATAGTGTTATATATTACCAGAATATAAGGTAGTTCATGTTATACTTATATATACATATTGAAAATATAAAAGTACGCTATCTTAGTATGCAACTAATCCCTAACGAAGCCTAAATCATGCTCTGATGCTAACTGCAACAATCCACAGCTCTAGAAAAACCGATCCAAAGCTCAAAAATGACATTTGAACTTGCATCGTGCCAATAAGTAAAAACTATAGGGTTTTAACTTTTGCATGATACATGGGCATATTTAATTTTGGAATATTCTACACTTTCAGATCTCACACTAGATAGTAATAAAATATTAATATTAAAAATAGTCCAGAGTAATACATTCTCAAATAAGCGTGGTTCATATGGTGTTTGACATAGATAAAATTTCCAAAAAACATCATAAATAAAGTATGTCCAACACGCACACACACAATACATGAGAGAATTGCTAAATAGATGAATATTCAAGCATCATGTCATCATCTCTACATAACTTTCCAAATTAACTCACGTGCTACTCTTTCCTCCTATAATGGGTATAAAGTGGAAGAAAAGAAGTGGATCAGACAAAGTCTAGTGAATGAATTGTATCACTATGTGATGTGTCCATAGGTAGTTAACTTTATAATCTACATGACCTAGGGTGTACTTTTGAATTTGTGGAGTATACATATATATGTAAGTATATATGAACATACATACATACATATGTACATACACACGCACATATATATGAAGAACAACACTAAAGTGCTACAACCTAATACTAAATGCAACAGTCACCCTAAGTGCACTTAACATTGAATAAATATCCCTAATGATGAACCACCAAACTACTACATTGTATAAACAATCTCTAATACGAATTCCATGAATACAATTCGATAGTGAATGTATCCTTTCGAACACACTCCATAATAACTAGGCCAACTTTCCCTAAAAGTATTAGATAATCTACATACTAGCGTTCGTTATCTTATGCACAATACCAAGCATACACACATTGTCTAGGCCTAATTGGCCCCAAAAACATCACGTAACCTCCCATTAGTACCTGATATCCAATTTCTATGCATTGCTCTAGGCATAAGCACGATGCTTAGGTCCATTTGCCCCCAAAAGCATCAAGCAATCGCCTATTAGTACCTGTACCTATGCACAACAGCGAGCATACACATAATGTATATGGAAAATTACCAAAGAAACATAAAGTAACATCCCGTTAGTGTTGTATGCTCTAAAGCACAAAATTGTGACAGAACCGCATGCCTCATCGAATGCCATGCCTTATAACTTCATGAAGTGCGAACATAGGATGTGACCAAGTTTGATACTTTTCCATTTAGTTGCATGACTCCTTTCAATTCCATTGATGCCCCAAAGTCGAAGAAGTTGGAAGGAGTACCCCTAGTTCATCCACTTGGCTTACACATGGTCTAGGTTCGACCAAGGCATTTTTCTATTCCATTTAATTGTTCACTTCTCTCCTTCTCTCTTTTATTTTATTTTTGTTTTAAAATTTAGAGGAGGGATTTAAGAAATTGGGCTTTAGGTTAAGAAGTTATGTAGGAGGAAGAGAAAGAAAATTACATGTAGATGTAGAGAGGTGGGATAGGATTTAGAATAAAGAGAAGTGGGAGTTAGGCTCTTACTTATAGGGTTGTTAGGTTAAATCTCGAAATTAATAATTACAAAATGCCACTGTATCTAGTTTCCTATAATTTTGACCTAGTTTTATCAAATATAATAAGTTATATATGTTTTCTAATTATAAATGTCATTCTAAGAGCAATAAAATAAATGTTAAGGCCTAATTCCAAAGTTCGTAAATATTTACTATTTGTTCCTTTTATGAAAAATTACAATTTTACCCTGATTGGTATTTTAATTTATTACTCAAAACCTTTGGGGTATTACAGTTGAACTTAATGTGTCCTATATACTTTCATTGTTCTCTAAGAAAAAATGTTATACTTTGTCTTGTTTGAGACTAGTTGAGAAAACCTAATAATAAATGTTGTTTATAGTATTTAGAAAAGATTAATCCAAATAAATTAGAATCAGAAACATATGCTTTCATCTTCATATAATTAAATCAAAAAATGAACTATTAACTAAATTATGTAGTGTAGTCCTTACGTATAACACGAGTTCACACTTGAATATAATGTAGACGGATCTAATATAGTTTGTCTCGTCTTTTACATAGTTTTAAGATAAAATAAACATCCACTATTGATTCACTTTGTTTTTAAGAACACCCAAGCTCGAATCCCTACAACCTCATTCTTATTTATTATATTTTACAACCACTTCACTCTATTTAGCCCACTTTATTCAAAGCACGTCTTAGGTTCGAACCCCATTAATCTCTTTCTTTGTAGTTCTTTCTAAGTCATGCGGTTATATATTTTTAAGTTATAAACACGGTTCAAAAATAACATTTGTTTAGTCGATAGAATAACAAGATTATAGCAAATAAAAAACCATAACATAAATAACAACAAATATTAATGGCACAAATAAAGATTATGGAAAAGTATATTTATCCTATTTGAGAGTTTAAGTTTTATTTTAAGTTCCTTTAGTTATTTAATCCACTTTTAAGAAAAATACAGGTTCAAACATTGATCTCCTTTTTTTTGAATATGTAACATATAAAGTAGACTCTCTTTGTTTATTCAAATAAATTATACTGCTAATACATTTTTTTCTTCATTACATAAAATGAGCAAGCATGATCCATATTCGAATGTTTTTGGTTCTTTTTTTTATGAAATTTTAAATTTTATTATAAAAGTTAGGAAGATTAAAAATTGAAATAGGACTAATAAGAATGAGAACTAATCAAATTTAAATGAACGAAAACATAGTTAGTAATACCAAAATATAATGATTGAATAACTCATAAGTCAGAGTGTATTAGTTACATTTTAAACTCATTTCATAATTTACTCTGTTTCAAGAAAGGTATTAGTGCCATTGATAATCTCGCTTCTTTGTTATGTAAATGTAAACTTGACTCGCTAAGTTTGTGTCGTATGTGCATTAACTTTTATATAGTACCCTTAATCTACAAATGTAGAGTTAAACAAACAAAGGTAATACTAAATTTTATATAAAGATGAATTTTTACCTCTTAATCATCTTTTAACTAATTTTTGAAATATCTTCTTCTTAGATAACAAGGATAACATACAAGTAAATAAAAAATTAATAACTCATTTTTCTTAATTGGAAGTTTCTTTTTTTGTCTTTCTCTTCTTATTTTATCTTAATAGGAAATTCATATTTAATTATACGTGAATTTCACTTCATAACATGCATAAAATATGATTTTCATTTTAGAAGTTGTTGAAGTAAAATCACTACTCTTACAATGATAGGTTGATTTTAATATTTCATTCCATGGATATCAATGCATAAGCACCTACAACTAGGCTATTACTACATAATAGCATAAATGACATCCTACAACCAATTTATCTTTTTTGTTATTAGTTACAAAATAATGATTCATGAAATCTACATCATGCATTTTCTTTTGCGATTAAAAGATGATTTCAGGTAAGCTTTTCATTCACTCTGTTTAAAACTACAAAAAAACTTAAAATTCTATAATAAAGTTGTAAAAGAAATATTTTACATATGAGAACACTTAGACATTGGAAAATCAGCATAAGCATAATTTTAATGCATAAAGAATTGGATTAAGAACTATAATTTATGTTCTAAAAGAGGACAAATATCTTTATAAGGAAGACTTTCGCACCAAAATTGGTACAAACACCTAATTAGTAATAAAAATGAAAATATCAAAGAAAAGAATATGAGATTTTTATAGTGGTTCGACGAATACTTCAGCCTACGTTCACTTAGTCGGTTTCAATCGATTACCCTCCATTTTACAAAGTTGTTCTTGCAACTGGTAGTCACAACTTGCTAGGAATTCAGACAAGTAATTTTAAGAGTTATGATTTTACAACTAATTGTATCTAGAAATTAAGAATCGAGAAGAAGAGAAAATTCCCCTTTGTAAGTACTCACCTCCTCTATTTATAGACGAAGACCTCCACATTTGGCTTCGAAAATTACCACATGCGATCTCCCGGTCGTGTACATTCTTCCACAAAAATAGCTCGACCAACCTCGACCCAAGCACCATGGATCGGTGACAAACCATGGGCCCTAGATTGGTTCCGATTTGGCTCGAGTTCGGCTCCGAGTCAACCCTTGTCTTGCTCTGGGTTTGCCTCACCTCACTTTGTTGCTACGTTTTTCATCTCTTACTTCACTTGCTTCATGTTTGGCCTGAGTTCCCTTCTAGTTTTCATAGGTCACCACCAAATCGTGGCTTAGGTCTAACTTGGCATGGCCGAGTTAGGAAGCATGAGTAGACCTTTTGCGTCGATTTCTAGTTATTTCGATTATCTTGTCTTTTAATGATATTTCACATGTCCTTGGATCTGTTTCTTCGGGTTTTTAATCATTCGAGTGTTCGAAGACCGTGGAAATTTTGTTGATTACACATTGCCTCCCATAGCACACCCTGTGAATAAAAGGTGTGTTTTGCTCAAGAACAAATATCAAAGTTGGAAAATAACTAATAGTTTAGCTTTTTGTCTATTGATTGACCAAACCTCAGCAATTCGTCCATTTCTTCATATTCACTTGTAAATCAAATGTCATTTCAAACCAATATAACCAAGGACTTGAGTCATTTCTTAAGAGTTAGCCACAAATCAAAGTCATTATGTGATCTCCCGATATATCATATACGGAATATTATAAATCAGAATCACCACATGTTCTCCCTAGAGTTAACTATCATATAAATCTAAATCAATACCGTCTTGCGTTCGTTCATGTGTCGGGTGATGAAAAGTCAATAATAATGTAAGTTCATTACCACTAGTTGGAACATCATTTATAAATCGTTTAATATCGCCTATGATCCCACTATAAGAATTCCCAACTGAATCAAAGCGATAATTTTCATCAATCATTTGGTTATCGTAAGTCATCACTTAGGGACTGCATTGCCACCGATCGAAACATCATTATAAGTCCTTTGAAATTTCCAAGCATCATGTTATAAATGAGTCAAACCTAATCGAGACAATGACGTAATCCAGTAACCATTGTCAACTTATTTTCAAGTCTACTATCTTTCAAATCTAAAGGATAGCTCTAATATATTCCAATCATATCTAATCTAATTTCTAATCTCTCGGGATCATATATCCATGTTGAGCCCAATTTGCCCGCTCTCCAACGAGAGGACCCAATTTCCAAGTAAATCCATCCACTCACTCTAAGGAGAGAGGCCTATTATCCTGTACAAGTCCATCTACTCAATCTCCAATAAATGGACTGGCATCGTACAGTTCATCGCCCCCATATATCCAGATGGGATAACCATATCCTGTCAATTCATATATCAGTTTTAAAGGGTTCTCTCCGTTGGTGTCTCACAATCAATACCAGTCATCATGTTTGGATAATTTTCAAAATCAAATATTCATTCATAAATCCAAATCAAAACAAAATCCAAACATTTCCGTAACATCCATCTTATTAGAGATTACTTTTGACTTTCCAACTTAGAGCATGTTAAGAGACACACTAAGATCTCGTACATGTGTAAGTGGTCGGAGAGTAATACTACACCATTTGCATGCAAACAAAAGCAAAGTTCAAAAATCGAACTCGACTCCCTTTTATCCCGATCATGAGATAACCATTCTCGACCTAGATCCAAGGCCACTTCCAGATGTATTCACTATAGATGGTGGTTGCTCCTACTGCACCACTATAGTTCGGTTTCTCACATATTGTCCTAGCTGGTTGTTCTAAAACTTCTGTTCAATCAGATCTCGTACGTGTCTGCACTCATTTGTCTCATGCCCATTTAGCTTATGGAATAGGAAAAACATTCCAGGCATCTTCTATCGATCTGTGGGCTCCATATTCATTGGTTTTTGAGAGAGAATCTGACCATGGTATCAAGTAAATCATTTCTGGAGTTTTGGTTAGATCGGTATAGGAGGAAAACTTTAGCTCCCTCCTTTGTCGCTTCAGTCCTTCGAAATCGTCACCAGCTTTCCATTTTCCTTTATCCTTTCCAAGCATTATTTCCAACGGTCCCCTGTCATCCACAGCATTAACTTTAGCATTTTAGGCTTCAGCATCCTCTTGACACAAATGCCTTTTAGCTTCATGGTAAAACTCCGTAAGATCCATTGGTGGATCTCTTTCCAAAACAAGCATAAATTTTGTTTTAACTGCAATTTCAAAAGCTACGCCACTAGAACAATTGATGGATCTAGTATATGCATTGCTCCATTAAATCTACTTAACTAACTCCTTAGGGTATCTCCGACCCTTTATTTCGTGCTCGAAACCACCATCACATTCTTTTGTCGTGAAAGGTGAACTCTGAACTATCTCATGAATTTATCCACTAATTCATGCCAATGGGTCCATTTTCTAGTTGTCTGAACTACATTGTTGCTAAATCTGTGAAATATAACAAGAAACACTATCCCATCACCTCCTTAGAAGCACCCAACACCTCCATATGTTAGATGTACCTCATTCGATGAACAGTTGGATCTATCTTTCCATTATACATTTCCAGTGTCGATAACTTGAAATCGGATGGATTTCTCGTTTATCGAATGTTCAGGATAAATGGATTTCTACTCACGTCTTCCAAACTATGGTTTGGAAGTCCACCTCTCAACGTCCATCTAACCATTTCAACAATTCTATCATTAGCATCTAATGAAACTCTCTGATCCTTGGTTTCATCGTGCTTCTCTTGGAACTTCTGATAGCAACTCTATTGTTTTACATTCACATTCACATTTTAACTCTCGGTCTATTGCTTAACTTCATTCCTTAGATGTGCTTTGGCCCATCTAACTCCAACGTCCATCATGCTGCTATGGACCCATGACTCAATATTGAATTGTGGATCGACACCGACCTATAGGGTCCCCATGGGTCGAACTCAACTATTCCTATTTGGTTTCCAAGTGCACTTGTTTCGCTTACAGGTGCACTTGTTTCTCCTCCTAGCCACTAATTTTGATTTTGAGTGACTCCGGTCATTCCATGTTGTCCTATTGCTCTAAAGAGTCCGTTTAGCATTTTCTCCTAGCAAGCTATCATCCTATCTTGCATCTTCCTCACCATTCTCTCCATATCATCTATTTTTACGTAAATGCAAGTGGGTTTTATCCCGAGGACACCTCCTGCCACCACCTTGTTCTTATTGACTTCCTTCAATCATAGTTCTACTGTTTGGTCTTTTTATCCTCTTCAAATTTAGGTTTCAAGTTGTTAAATCGAATTTTTTCAATGAAACACCAAAATTGGCACAAATACCCAATTGAGTAATAAAAATGTAAAATATCAAAGAAAAGAAAGAAATAGCAAGACAAAACACGAGATTTTATAGTGGTTCGATGAATACTCTGGCCTACGCCTACTTAGTCGGTTTTTATTAATTATCCTTCATTTTACAAAGCTGTTCGTACAACTTGGTAGTCACAACTCGATGGGGACTCAACAAAGTAATTTGTAGTTTGAAGTTTTGAATCGAGAAGAAGAGAGAAGTCTCCTTTCTAAGTACTATCCACTTGTATTTATAGACAAAGACCAACAAATTTGGCTTCGAAAATTGCTACACATGATCTCCACATCGTGCATGTTCTTCCACGAAATAGCTCATCCAAGACCGACCCAAGCACCAGGATCGGTTACGAACCACGGGATCTGGATAGGTGCCGACCTAGCTAGGGTTTGATTCCGAGTCAACCTTGTCTTACTCCGAGTATGCCTCACTTCACTTTATTTCTACCTTTTCCATCTCTTGTTTCACTTGCTCCGGGTTCGACCCAAGTTTCGCGCTAATTTTCCTACGTCTCCACCGAGTCATGGCTCAGGTCCGAATTGGCATGGCCGAGTTCTGAAGCTTGAGTTAACTTTATGCATTCGTTTCTAATTATTTCGATCATCTCGTCTTTTTATGATATCTCCCATGTCTTTGGATTTGTTTCTTCACCGTTTTTAATCATTTAAGTCTCTTCAAAAGCTGAAAATTTTGTTGATAACAAAGGCATTAAATTACAAATATGAAATACTAAAGCTCAAACATGCATTTAACAAATGTACCATCAGGCTTATTCTTTCTTTATAATTTTGTCGTTGCAAATGCTTGGTTTAGAAATTTTATTATTTGGTGAAAATAGCTAAATTCTATGTTGCGATGATCTAAGAGGCATTTTTTTTTCTTTTTTCATTGTCTGCTCATTTTTGTACCTCACATCAAGAATTGATTGAATTGAAACTACAAAATTATGTATATCAGATGTATAATTTACTTGCATCTCAATGTATAAATGTTTATGTATATCAGATGTATAATTTACTTGCATCTCAATGTATAAATGTTCGATGTACATTTCATGGATTCTTATTCTTATTACTAACAATATTTTAATTTATATTTCTTTGGAATATCTATTGCAACCACAATGATGTTGTAATTATTCCAATACATAATATCAACCTAACATCTATCTAGCATGAATTCACCCTAGTTGCTTTAGTGTGTGTTGAAATGAATGGATTACTTTTTGAAACGCTTACAGTATTTACGTAACGCAAGGAAAATTTGTGTAAAAGGTGAGGTTGTGTGCCTTATTGTTGGCTTACCTATCATATTTGAAAAAAAAAAATTATTTATCGTCATCGTCGTCCTTTACTTTAACTACCTTGTAATTTGAATGTATGATGTCATATGTAATGAGCTCGGTGTAAAGCCTTGTCTTGGTGTTGTGTTTGGAAGAACAAAAGATTAGCAAAGGGAAAACAAAAAGCTTACTGCCTTTTTGAGCTCAGCAGATATCAAACATTATGCTATTTTGAGTAGACCTGTCAAATGAATCGGGTCATAATGGATTAAAAAAAACCGATCCACTCCATTTCGTGACCTAACGCATTTGATTCATTTATTAAAAGGGTCCGCATAACCCAACCCCTTCACATATGGATCAACCCGTTAGAAAAACCAAATTGAAAAATATAGAAAAAGCGGAAAAATATCTAATTTCAAATTTCACAACAGCATCATAAAAACTGCATATATAGAATTACAACCACCACATATTACCACATATAAACTGCATGAAATGCATACATTAACGGTTTGTTTGACCTAAAATCAACCTCTACCATACAAACAATTCTAAATATCATGAAAACAAACACCAAACAACGTGAATAATGCCAAAACTGCATCAAATATGTTTTAAAACAGAATCAAATGACGCTAATAATGCACGAAATTACATGTTCTCAAATATAACCCTTAAAGCATATTAAAACATGTAAACTAAAGATAACCCCCTTCTTCTTCACAACACTTTTACAACTTTTTCAAACATCTGCATATGCAACATATAATAGAACTTAGAGAGCATGCAAATTAAAAATGGATGTTCAATTGAACATTTTATGCACATCATCTAATGGTTTCAACGACTTAAAACCGAAGCTTATGAAAGTACAACAGTTCTTAGATAAATGATAAAATCCTTGTTATAGTTAAGAATGACCTCCAATGATGAATTCCCGTTTGTACAGTGTGGTGTACCAACGAAGAGTTGATCTCTTCCTAATCATCTTTATTTCTTCTCTTTGATTGTGGTGTACTACATGTGAAATTAAACATTTCTCTGATTGCTATCTAATAATACAAATAGATCAATCAACATACTTTGCTTTTTTATAGGATGGCTAAACTTTGAAGCAAGGGAGGAAAAGAAAATTAAAAGGAAACGTCTTCATTGACATTTTCATCTAGGTATATCATATTGCCTTAAAGTTCTCAAAAATGTATATGTGATCACAAAACACATATAAAAGTAAAATTTCCTTAAAGTGCTCGAAAAACTGTCATTGACAAGCAACATCTTTTTTTTACATTTTCATCCTTACAATTCTTTGTTATATACACAGCTCAAGAAAAATCATAAAATATATAAAGGATAACAGAAAGAGCGGGTGAAAATTAATGTACTGACTATTGTACATGTAATTACAAACAACAGGTACCCTAATGTACAAAAGTTGATAAGAACACATGTATATGTGTTTAATACTGTCTGCCCAAGTGAAAAGATTTCTGAGATTGTTCATTGTGGTTTCCATAAGTAGATTACATATGGTTGAATTTATGTTTTACATTACACTAATATGATGTGGCTAGATGATACCAAAGCAAGGATTATTAACTCCAAACCTTTTTTTAAGGTGGCTTGACCTTTGTTTCTCTATCCTAGTAGCACACTTATGCTTATAGTCAGACAACGAAAACAAAATCACTTTATCAATACAAGAGAAAACTGTGATAGACGCGTGTTAAACAAATGCTAATTCACTCCACACCCGTTATTATGATTTTGAGTAACTAACTTTCTTTCAAAAAAAGAGAGCAACAAAGTATATATTGTAGTAAAATTATAGAAACAAACTTTTATGGCACGTGCGTATAAAAAATTCTTATAAAAATTTAAAATTTCTACGTAATTTTCATAGAGATAAATGGAAAAGTATAAGAAAAAATTGAAAATTTTTAATTGGAATATAGTTTTGAGCCTGTAACCTTATTTGCATTTTAAAATTTCCATTGGAAAATATTTTTATTTTTATTTTTCATGGAATTTAAACTTTTGACCTTTTATTTCCACATATGGGAATTTTTGGAACTTTATAGTCGGACCAAAATATTGTGTTTCTATTACAACTATTAACAAAGATGATAAAACAGAAATAATGAAATCATAGGAGAAAGGAGCGTACCGATTGGAGAGCATTTAGCAGCCAAGAAGAGAGCATTATTTACTAATATTTTTTCTACAAAAGGGGACGAGGCAGAAAGATAATTTTACCTGGGAGTGGTTCACACAAGGGGATGTTGAATCCAAAATTTTCAGACTCATATCTAGGGGTAGACATAAATCGCTGCGCTATACAAAAGCCGTCCGCACCGGGCCGCAAAAACGATGTGAAAACCCGCACTGTATCTTTTAATCAGGCAAACAAGCTAAACGGACCGACCCACATCGATATGGTTCAGTTGCGGTTTGGATGATCGAGCCGACCATATTAAACCGAACCGAACCGAGTATTTACACTAGTAACCTTATGATAAAAATATAATATACTCGTATTTATTATATATTCTAATAATGTATATTCTATTTTCAGCTTATATCAATAATAATCGTTGTCATAAAGGAAAAAATTATAGTTTTAGTACGATATTTTTCATCTCATGTTTTGAATACTAACGATGATGCATTGGTTAACGTTGATGATTGGTTAATGTACTGAAAAAATCTCATTTATAGCTAAATGTCAAACTGAAATATTCAATTAAGAGTCAATCTTTCATTTCTGTATGACATTATGTGTTTTAACCTTTAAATATAAAAGTTTCAAACGGTTGCCTTCGTAAATTGATTGTTGATGGAAATAATTCTCTTATTTCATATTTAATATGAGTTCAAATCGATCAGACCAAAACCGGACCGTATTACATTAAACCGAACCGGTTAAATGGTTAGTATGATGGTTTGTATTTTTGATTAACCGCTTGATGCGGTGCGAAAGTGGTTTGGGCTTCAAACCGCATCAAACCGATCAACGCCCACCCTTACTCATATCCACAATTAACATAAATAAACATATACACCATGTAATATAAAACTAAAGATGAAAATCACCACATATAAAATATCCCTAAATAACAACAGGGTTAACTTTTATTCAGAATACTTAGTGAGTAATGAAAAATACATGCAAGTTCAGGAAACCAAAAAAGAGTATAGTAGCAACAGAGCAAAGCTGTTTGTACATTTTGTGTGTATATTACATTTTGTGTTAATCAAGCCTACATAAAACTTCAGTCTCATTACATGATGATGATGATACTTTTTTTTCCGCATGGATACACCAATAACTGCATATTAATAACAATGGTCATTTGCCTTTACTGTAAATATTTAATATGGTCTTTACTGTAAATATTTAATATGGCTATTAACAATTGAATAAGACCATCATAAGTTGCTTGTTAGATCTCATCGGCATGGGTCGAATGGACTCACAGTCCAATTAATGCACATGAATGCAGAATATGTACAGACATCATGCAATGAGATTCCATTATTAACAGGACTTTATAAAGGCTTGCGTAGATTAATATCTAAGCACAAAAAAAGAGATACGACCAGATTAAGATCCCCAGATTATTATGCATGACGTTTCGATAATTTCAAAATTATCATATATGCATATGTTTTGTATCACGCGATTATTGATTGGAAAATTTAGCTCGTTACTCGATAAAGATAAGAACCTAACCTTACACAAACTGATCGTTTTCTTTCCTCAAGTCAGTGATCTTAATTAAAGAAAACACATCAAAATGGAAAAATAAATAAATAGAAAAAGGAATTTGTAACACAGCTAGCTGCGTTCACAGAGCCATGTGTAATTAACAATTTTAAATCCATTAGTGCTTTGAGTTTCTATCAAATCATATTATATACAAGAACGTTTTAGTCCTAATTAAAATAACCAAACACAACAAATTAGTTGTACTTAGTACAGACTTATATAGCTGATTTAATCTTTGACAACATCCACTCCAGAATAAAATTGACGAATGCATTTGTATCCACTGATATAATTAAAAAAAGTAAAATGTTATTTCAACCAAGATTCAAAAGCAATGATGATTTGCTGGAGGCAAATAGCAAATCGTACTTTTAAGGCTTTTGATAAACTGAGATCAAATACCATCAAAAAGATTAGAACAGAATCAGAAAGAAGACATTAAAATAAGGCTAGATGACAGTTAAGGTATAAATCATAGAATAAATGCAAAAAATATAGCAAATGAAGCAAAGATTGTACATTTAACTTCAATGATGAAGAAGACCCTTAAAGCGATAAACGAGAAATCGCAAGAAGGGATGTTGAAACCGCAAGAGATTTTGAACTGGTAGCTCACAGCAGAAGATTTTGAACTGGTAGCTCACAGCAGAAGATTTTGAACTGAAATCACAAGACGAGATTATGAATTTAAAGAGAGAGAGACGGCATCATGTTTTCTAAGAATCCAGAAAGAAAAATTAGGGATTTGGACTAACAAGGGATAAACGTGTTGTACTAATTTTAACTGGGTTAGAATGTGGACTAGTGCTACGAAAATTGGTATAATTTTAGCCATAATATTTTCTAAAAATTATCAAAAATGACTTTCAAAATTATTAATAAGACAAACATTCTACCGAACTAAAAACGGATACTTAGAAACAGCTACCGATAACTACAAACTGATACTTAAAAAATGATATCAATAACTAAAATATGATACTTAATGAAAGTGGCCCTTCAGACTAAACTACTGAAGGTCTGTACTTGAGTCTAAAATGATTAAAATTTTTGTCATTTCCAATAAGTTCCTGATAATAAAATTAGGTTAGACCCAATCCTATCAAAGTCAATATACCTAACAAGATACTTAAAAAACTAAAATGCTTGCTCATCCAGTATTTGACCTGTAAAGCCTTGCTAATTCCTTTCATTTAATTGTACTTCAATCAATATGCAGGTGAAATGTCACCATGCATGAAAAGATGATCGTCCAAATGTTGAACAACGATGTCACTATTGCCAAGGATAGTAGGCTTGCAGACCCAAAAGAAGAATACATATTTTGGTGCTTCTATGATAAGGTACGTGAGGGCCTGCACACACGCACACACAAACATGCACTTTTATATGAACTTTTATTAGGATATTCACTGCATCGATCTATTGGAGGATCATTCAAACGGTATATTGCTCCATGAATGTATTAAGACAAGAGAACCAAAATTCAAGTTTGAAGATATATAGGTTGTGGACTTCTACATACCTACTACATAAAGTTATTGATATCTGCTTCTCCATATCAAAATATCCTTAACTTAAAAGTAAATAAACAAAAGATTAGCATGGCATTTACTTATTCAAAATGAAATTAATTTCAGAATATGATGTTTAAAGAAGATATTGTTCTTAAATCGAGTTATATTCACCAATAACAAACTGAAGAGTTTTAATATGAGATGGAGTTAGAGGAGATAAATGAATAGGGTTGTATTGGTTTATTTGACGTGGGTTTATATGGATTGAATATTTGATTTACGGCCCGCTTTATTTCTGTGTTGCAAAAAAAGTTGTTCAATGTTTTTCACAAAACTCCATAATTCATTCTAAGTATCTTATCTTAACTTTCCATCGCTGACTAATATTCAGCGATTGTTGCTCTTCACAATATAATAGTTGACAAAATTAAATGTTTATAATTTTGTTGATTCTAATCTTAAAATAGACGCTGACACAATTCATTCCAAGTAACATAATGTTATTCCTTAAAAAACATAGGAGAAGAAACTAGCAGGAATAACTTTCACACACACTATCATCTATGTTCTGTGAAAATGAACACCTTCCAAATTGTCAATATGGCTATGCGTATGAAGTTATGGATTCAGAACCACTTTAGCGAATATCTCCTTATTTTTTACAAGGTAACAAGTTCAAATCTGTTTCTTTTTGTATTGCGTAAGATCCCGTCGTCATAGTTAATAAAAAAAATTATTTTTTAAGTGCATTAAAATTATTATTTTAATTTTAATGCCATTAAATACTTTTTTTTAATCAATAGTTGTTCTTCACGGTGTTGTGCATTAGCAATATTCAGTATTTTACCTATTAAACTCTCCATTTTCATTAACAATATTTCTTTTGTTACTCATTATTAATTGATCTTCTTAACTTTCAATCCTTAAAACACAACTTTAAAATTTTGACCTTACACGTATTTTGTTTTATTTTTAAAAATCTGAAGTCCAAATTATGGATATAAATGTTTCATTTCCTTTCTAATCATTAATTTTAGTTGTACAAATTTGAAATATCGAACTTGAATATTTGAAGTTACTTTCAACCACATATTCCTTATGCCACTAATTAAGAAACTAAAAAATAATCAATAGCGACAAATACAAAAATGATTTTGAATAGCTACTCAATACGTATATTCATCCTATTTTAATATTTTTTTTTGAATTTAACGAATAAGAACTTTGTGTCCAATTTTATCAAACTCTCTTTTACAACAATTACTTTTATAATATTAATTGTCTAAATATTATTCAAATGGCTTCTTTACAACTAATTACGGTATGTAAAATAAAAGACGAGGAAACATATTTTCTTTTGTTTCATTGCATTTAGTTGGAACAAAATAGATTCAAGATTATTTCAAAGTACACATATGTTATTATAAACACTACAAAAACACAACACTTTACCGACGTCAAAAGGATGTCGGTCAGGCATCAGTAAAGGACTTATCGACGTCACACTGACATCATATATGGCATCGGTAAATTTAAGGTTGAATTTTTTTCAATGCCATGTAGACATTTTGCATAGGATATTTATCGATGCCCTTTTTCAATGCTTTATCGATGCCAAATTTCTGACATTATTCCAACGCCCTGCCGACTATAATTGAAAGTGCGTAACTTGGATTTACTGATGCTTTCCCGACAGTCTATCAATGCCATGTTGACGCCTAGTTAATTGTCAAATTCAGATTTTCCAACGCTATGTCAACGCCTTACCGATGTCACGGCTTAAACAAACTTGCAGCATTTTTGCTGCAGTTTTAACCTCAATCGCATATTCAAATATATAAATTTATATTCATATTATCGTCATGATACCAACCAAATATCATCACAATATCATCTCAATACAATCATAATATAATACTTAACATAATAATATCATAAACATTATCCAACATCATAGTATCCAAACAATATCATCACAATATAAACAAAACATCCAACCAATAAAATCAAAGTACAAACCAAATATCCAAGTAGTATCATCACAATATATACATATACAAGCCAAATATCCAAACAATGACAACACAAATACTCCCTACTCCCTCGAACTATGTCCACCATCATCATCGCCAGAAATGTCATCGTTTGGAAAGCATCGCCATAATGCAACCGTAAGCAAGCCGAGCTTCTTCTGTAGCTTACCGATGTGTGACTTCACCCGTCGGTTTTCTTCTTCTACAATATTACTAACTGTGGTAACTCTATCTAATGATAGTCTCTACATTTTAACCAAATCTATTTGTTAATAACGACCAATTTTTTATTTCAACTATTGTGTTTATTGAAATAAAACTTTCAACTTTGCGTAAATCATATATTTTTATAATTAATTGAGTGATTTAACTTATATAATTGTTTAATTTGTTGCGTAATTTAGAAAAAAAACTATATCTCTTGTTTAATTTATTAAAACAAAATAAATAATCTAACTCAAATACACACACACATTTGTTTAATTAATTGAGCGATTTAATTTATATATTTAAACACTTTATTGCGTGATTTTAAAAAATCTATAATTTAACTTGAATAACCTCTTGTATAATTTATTGAAACAAAATTTATAATTTAGACTATATATATATATATATTATAGAGTGATTTAACTTATACATACATAATCATTTTTAATTTTTTGAAAAAATTATAATTTAACTTATACATTTGTTTAATTAATTGAGTGATTCAACTTATATATTTTTTAATTTATTGTATAATTTTCTAAGAAAAAATCCATACCTCTTTTGTTAACTGGGTTTCTAACTAAGCAAAAATTAATAGGAGTTAGATTGTCAAGACGAAGACGGAACGACTTGAAATCTTGAAAACATGCTTAGATAAGGAAGAGAAACGTAAAGAAAAGTCAACTAAAATGGAGCCAACTACAGAGATCGATATCGACCTCTCTTGTCGGTGGATACTTTTATAGGCGTATTTACCCAAACTTTGCATGAGTCGCTCTTTGCCTATTCTATGAGTGCCCAAGAGATTTCCAAGATTTTTGAACAACCGATTATAAGAGTTGAAGAGTTGGCATTCGGAATAGCAGAACAATTCAAGTGATGAAGGAACTATCATCGACATCAATCAACTATCCATGAAAATATTATGGGACTATCAAAAATCAAGTAGCAAGTAGAGTGCAAAAGAGCGCAGTGTAATTGGGATTAACCATGGATGCCGGAACCAACATGAAAGGTCCGTACTAACATGACTGTGTAATCCGTATACCCTTACGATTTCAAAAACTCTATCGTGCTGACTTCTGAAGTTTGCTCCAACTCTCCTTTTGTCCAACATGACTGCTACCACTATAAATACAAACCATAAAGTAACCAAACCAGGATATGGATTTTGCTATCACTATGTAGGAACTCTATCCCTTCTTTAATTCTTTTCTCTTTACAACATCAAGGCAGTTCCTCTAGGCAATTTTAGGACATAGAATCTGTCTTATTTACTTTTGACTTCTTCTCTCTCAAACCTCTTGTAATCTCAAGCAAACAATATTAGATTTATAAGCAGCAAAACTATAAAGTGGACGTATGTCATAGATAGACGAAACACTATAAAATCTTGTGTCCTTCTTTTCTATATATGTTTATTTTATTTTACTTTTACTAATATCTACTAGAACTAGGTCACGCAGGTTTCCTACAACTTAATCTTTGGGTGTTGATATATTTTTGACGTTAATATTTTGGTGCTATCACTGAGAAAACAAAATCTAGGCTTAGATCTATCTTTCTTTTTTGGATTAGAAAAGATCCTGAGGTTGGATCCAAAGAATTTTCTTTGAAATGGCACCTAGAAAATAGAGAACTGCTTTTGGAAGATCTATAGAGCAATAGTTGATGGTGATGAAGGTAACAAGTTCAAATCTATTTCATTTTGTATTGCGTAAGGTTCCATCATAGTTTATAAAAAAATATTTTTCAAGTGCTATAAAATTATTATTTATTATTTTCATGCTATTAAATACTTTTTTTTAGTAAATAGTTATTCTTCACGGTGTTGTGATATTAGAAATATTAAATAATTTACCTATTAAACTCTCCATTTTTATTAACAATATTTCTTTTGTTATTCCTTATCAATTAATCTTCTTAACTTTCAGATCTTAAAAAAAACTTTAAAATTTTGACTTCACACGTACTTTATTTTATTTTTAAAAATTTGAAGTCCAGATTATGGATACAAATGTTTTATTTTCCTTTTTAATCAATAATTTTACTTGTACAAATTTGAAATATCGAACTTGAGTATATGAAGTTACTTTCAACCATATGTTCCTTATGCCATTAATTTAAAAACTGAAAAAATAACCAATAGTGACAAATAGAAAAGTGATTTTGTATAACAATACATATATTCACCCTATTTTAATATATATTTTTGAATTTAATGATTAAGAACTTTTTGTCCAATTTTATCAAACTCTTTTACAGCAATTACTTTTATAGTATTGATTGCTTAAATATTAGTCAGATGGCTTCTTTAATACTTAATTATGATATGTAAAATAAGAGACGAGGAAACATAATTATTTTTTGTTTCATTGCATTTAGTTGGAACAAAATAGATTCATGATTATTTCAAAGTACACATGTTCTTATAAACACTACAAAACTCAACACTTTACCGACTTCAAAACCACGTCGGTCGGGCATCAGTAAAGGACTTAAAGGCATCACACTGACGTCATATATGGCATCGGTAAATTTAAGGTTGAAATTTTTTTCGATACAATGTAGACATTTTGCATAGGATATTTACCGATGCTTTATCGATTCCCTTTTTCAACGCTTTTTCAATGCCAAGTTTCTGACGTTATTGCAATGCCCTGCCGATTGTATTTGAAATTGTGTAACTTGGATTTACTGACGCTTTACCGACACCCTATCAACGCTATGTTGATGCCTAGTTAAATTGCCAATTTCAGATTTTTCGACGCTATGTCAACACTTTACCGATGCCACGACATAAACAAATGCAGCATTTTTGCTGCAGTTCTGACCTCGATCACATATTCAAATATATACAATTTATATTCATCTCATTATCGTCATGATACCAACCAAATATCATCACAATATCATCTCAGTACAATCATAATACAAAACATATTACCTAACATAATAATATCATAAACATTATCCAATATCATAGTATCCAAACAATATCATCACAATATAAACAAAACATCCAACCAATACAATCAACATACAAACCAAATATCCAAGTAGTATCATCACAATATATATACATAAACCAAACATCCAAACAATGACAACACAAATACTCATACTCCCTTGAATATGTTCACCACCATCATCACCAGAAATGTCCTCGTTTGGAAAGGGTCGCAACAATGCATCCATAAGCAATCTGAACTTCTTCTCTAGCTTACCGACGTGTTGGCTTCAACCATCGGTTTTCTACTTCTACATTATTACTAACTGTGGCAACTCCATCTAACGTTAGCCTCTACATTGTAGCCAAATTTATTTGTTAATAATGAGCAATATTTTATTTCAACTATTGTGGTTATTGAAATAAAACTTTTAAATTTTAGTTAATCATATATTTGTATAATTAATTGAATGATTTAACTTATATATTTGTTTAATTTATTGTGTAATTTAGAAAAAAATCCTTCTCTCTTGTTAATTGATTGAAACAAAATTATTAATCTAACTCAAATATATATATATTTCTATAATTAATTGAGTGATTTAACTTATATATTTGTTTTATTTATTGCGTGATTTATAAAAGTCTATAATTTAACTCGAATAAACTCTTGTATAATTTATTGAAGCAAAATTTGTAATTTAACATATATATATATATATAATTTATGGAGTGATTTACAACTTATACAAACTTACTCTGTTTAGTTTATTGAAATAAAATTTATAATTTAACTTAATTATATATACATTATTTAATTAATTGAGTGATTTAACTTATATATTTATCTAATTTATTGTATAATTTTAAAACAATCCATACCCTTTATGTTAACTATATTTTTAACCGAGAAAAATCAATAAGAGTTGGAAATGTCAAGACGTAACGACTTGAAATCTTGGAAGCATACTCAACTAAAATGGAGCCAACTATAGAGGTCGGTACCGACCTTTCATATCGGTGGAGAATTTTATAGGCATATCTATCCAAACTTTGCATGAGTCGCTCTTCGCTTATTCTATGAGTGCTCAAGAGATTTCCAAGATTTTTGAACAATCGAGTACAAAAGTTGAAGAGTTGGCAGTCGAAACGGCAAAATAATTCAAGTGATGAAGGGGCTATCATCAACGTCAATCAACTATCCACGAAAACATTGCAGGACTACCAAAAATCCAGTAGCAAGTAGAGTGCAAAAGAGCCGATGCAAATGGGATTAACCATAGATGTCGGAACCAACATGAGAGGTCGGTACCGACATGACTGTGTAATCCGTATGCACTTATGATTTCACACTCTCTATCAGGATGACTTCTAGACTTTCTCCAACTCTCCTTTTGGCCCAATACGACCGCTAACACTATAAATACAAACCATAGAGCAACCAAAATAGGATTTTGATTCTACTATCAGTATGTAGGAACTCCATCTCTTCTTTTAACTCTTTTCTCTTCACAATAGTCATCAAGCCAATTCCTCCAGGAAATTCTAGGACTTAGAATCTATCTAACATATGTACTTGTGACTTCTTCTCTCTCAAACCCCTTGTAATTCAAGAAAACAATATCAGATTTATAAGCAACAAAGCTATAGAGTGGACGTAGGTCGTAGATAGTCGACCACTATAAAATCTTGTGTCTTTCTTTTCTATATCTGTTTATTTTCTTTTATTTCTACTACATCTGCTAGATCTAGGTCATAGATGTTTCCTGTAATTTAATCTGCCAGATCGACAGGGAAAAACGATCCTTGCCTTCTAAGAACCAGTATCCCTACAGCAATGACGAGGAGGCCTGCATCCCTATGTGCCACCAATAAGCCACACATTGCTGCTTAAACCGATGAAACTATTTTCAAGTACATAAAAATCCCTATGAGCACTCCATAAGCCGCATGACGCTGCTTGAACCGATGGAACCGCATTCAAGTATGCAACATCCCTGCATGCCACACCGTAAGCCGCACGCTGCTTGTTGGGCCAATAGAACTGAATCCTTGTAGGAACGTTCTCTTATGCGCCACATTATAAGCCGCACGATGCTGCTTGAACCAATGGAACATCGTTCAAGTATGCAATATTCCATATACTATAATCCATGCATGGCTCCTTGAATTGATGGAACCATGTTCTCGTAAGCGATACACGCATCCCCCACACAATGGAGAAAGTACTTCCTAAAACTCCAGACAAGAAGTACAAACTTCTGATCTATTGGAATGACGGTAAAAATCGATGCAAATTCCCTACGTACCAGTGCCGCCCCGGCAACATTGGGGAACTCTTCCATTTTCTAGTTATCAATGTTACCCCGGTAACACCAGGAACTGGTCAAAAATTTCTAAGTACTAATGTTGCTTTTGTGATGTCGGGAAGGTTTCCTATTATAGGATTGGTAGGAATCAATCGCCGCTTTCTGAGAGATTAGCACTGCCGCAGTAGTGCTATGAAAATTCCATACCGTATGATCAATAGTGAAAATCGACCTCTATCTTTCAGGTACTGGCATTGCCTCGACAACACTAGGAAAGTGTGAATCATCAAGTTGATTAGGAAATCAACTCATGATCGCCATGGCTCGACACCGCCTAGGTGACCTCAAAGTAAAAACCATGTACTTGGGTTGTTCGAAAGTTTCCGAGGACAGAAACTGATACACGGACATGATCCTAATATTGAACTTGGAAGAAGCTGATCACAATCAAGGAATAGAATGCTTGGAATCAAGCATCATAATCGCAGGTTCCCTGAGATAGGAAACTACCTTGCAACCCAGACTGGGGGTAACCGAATGAGTTGCCCAAGACAATCGGTCTCCAACCAATTGCTAGAACCCTTCATTTAGAATAATCAGCCCTATGGGGTAGTGGCCATATATACAATACATACATGATTAGGAAGAGATAGACCAAGATACGTCACAGTTCTGTTACGTTGAACGGTGTATTTTAGTAATCACAACAATACTAAGTAATATAGTGTAATAAATAATTCCATGAACCTTATTTAAAAGTAGAGAACTACGGTAAATAGATGCATCACACAAACAATACTATAAAATATGGAAATTGTAGAACAAGCTATCGTATATTTATATGAAGTGATGTATAAATAGGCACGGTACATAGAATGCAGGAAAAGTACATGGAAGAGATTTCAATAGAAATGCTAATCTTTTCATTACTGATATCATTTTATGTACACTACAAACATTGAGGGCAATTCCCAATACTGGCCTATTTGGACATCACATCACAAAAGAAAAAGCAAAATACCAAGTCCGCTAATATGATAACATAGGAAAGAAACAAAAGAGTACAGAATCTGTACTTATACATACTCAAATAACACAAAAGACGCACATAAGGATAAAACGTACTCCACTCCACCGACATTCTGCCAAACGATCACTTCACGCCGCATCGACAAGGAATGATCTTCTTCTACTTATTGCCTTTCTTCTTTTCCGAATAGGTATGCCCTCCTTAGGCACCAAAATCACGCTCTTCGGATCCTCCTAAAGGCACGTCCCTGGGCTTTTGTTTTCCAATCTTGATCGTGAATGGTTGAAGCTTGGGCTTGGTGACCCCTAGCTCTTTCTTCAACTTCATGTTCTCTTTGGTCTCTTTTCGGACCCGCTCTACCATCATCACCTTCTTAGATTGATCGAAAACACCAGTACTTTGAATATCCTCATCCTATGATAGTGATGTCCTCCAATCTCTCTATGGATGCGATTTGTTGAGCATTAGATCCAGGCCTTGAGATGGAAGGTTGGATGGTAGCGGTCAAGCCTGCAAAGACAGTAGTCAAGGAGTCCTTTCGAGGATTTTTATGAGTATCATGGGAAGTGTCCCCTTCAAATTCTCTTTTCCTTTTATGTCTCTCTTCCTCAACTTCACGTTGTTCTCTTTCAGCTTTGTGAGCTTCATCATGCTCATAATTTTTCCTTTATAGCCTTTCTTCATCGGTTTCATAATGATGGGATAGGTGAGGCTCAGAAGTATGTCTTTTGAACTTGCTTCCGCTATGAGATAGGGTTCCATATCTATCGTGAGCCATGGAACCTGACAAAAAGAATGAAAAACGTATAAGAACCGGATTTGCTAAAGAAAAGTGTATGCAGGAATGAGTGTTTGTGATCATAAGTGAAGTGTATGACACCAATGTCCACCTAAATATTCTAAAGACTATGTCCGCACAGGCGTAAGGATGGAGTTTCTCCATCTTCACTGATAATTATCCAGAAGAGAAGTTGAATTTAGTAGAGCCTATCTCGCCCAGGATATCACTAACTATGAAGTTAACATCGCTAAGATTGGTAAGGGCAGGGAAGACTTCTCTAAAAGGATAGGTTCAAGCTATGTTCTCGTCGATGGTCATTGCATCCTGGTCGCCGGTTTCTTTAGGAGTTTCAAGTGCTACATGAAGGTGACTAAGAGAGAGTAGAGCTCATTGTGGGTGACTCGCTAAATGATTCCTTCCCTTCCTTGCTAGCATGGCAATCGCTGTCATCACTATCAGAGTCATACTCTTCTTCACTAACATCCGGCTCTTTTCCCGATCTTCTCACGAATTCCCACGTCTTCCTCCGAGATCGTGGACATTCCAACATCACCACCTTGATCACCAGGGCATCATCCCTCACAGGTTCATCAACATCTGTATCAATAGTCTCCTCTTCATATTTATCGTTTGATCCACTTTTTTCCTATTCCTTTTGAAGACCCTCATCAAAGCTATGAGTGGAGGTTGTGGAATGGTTGCATGATCTAGAATTGCTCCATGTTGAGGATTCTATGTCGACTATTGTTCCCGGTTGGAGCAGTCCAAAATCTTGCAGCTTTTCGTTTATCAAAAGGAACTTGATGGTATGTTGGTTTTCTCTAACAGCCTTTAAAACTTTGAGCATTCTCTCATGCTACGGCTTGTTGACCCGCTGTGGACTACCTGCCAAGGACAAACTTTAAGCTAGAAACTTTGAGATTCCAATATGATAAAGGCTAGCAAAAAGTGGCTTAGTTCCTTTCAACTAGAGATGGTTGAATCCCTCTAGATAGTGAGAAAAGAAGTATTCATTCTAAAATTAAGAACGTTTACTATGCAACTCTCGATGACCTTGCACCTCATCCATACTTCTATTATCATGAAGGACATGCAATCCTTCCTACTCTTGAACTTGAGAAGATAGGCGAGCTCATCGAAGAGTGGAGGTCGATCAAATCTTCGCATGAAGAGAACATATAACGAGTTTAGTAAGCCGTGCCTATTCGGATGAACTTGAAATAGGGCAAGTCCAATGTCTTGTAGAAATCTAATCAAGAAAGGATTGAAAGGAGGGACATAATGATTAAGGCACATATAGTAACTGCAAGGTGTGAAGTTGGATGGGGGACTGTGAGCAAATTCAGTTATGGCTGGTAAATAAACATCATCCTCTAGGATGCCATATTAAAAGCAGATGTTTCAAAGCATCTTGGCCATTAGAGTTATGGGTGCCTCTTTTGATGGGTCATTTATAATTAACCCTGGTTGCAACGAATGAGGAGCTAGATCAAGCGGAACTACTTAGCCTTGAGACCCAGAAGTTGAAAATGGTTCAGCTTTGGCTGGAACAGAGGGAAACTGAGGTTGTAAAAGACATGGCTTTAGAAGGAGTACATAACCCTTCACCAGGTTTGTGATGGGTGATCATCGAGCTATTCTACATAGTAGAACTTGTTGTTCAATCAAGTCGGGTAAATTTAACTTAAAATAAAAAAATACCCATGTGAGCAACACTTGGAAACTAAAAGAGTGTGTATTGACCAATCGAATTCTAAGTGTTGACTGGGACAATTGTAGTGTGTTGTCTACATGGAGTGAGTCGAGTGTCCCAAGCACTATGAACAGACCATCCTGTGTAGATAGTTTGCTCATATTCGAAAACCAAATCGCATCACATTTCGGATTTTTTTTTTGCAAAAATCAATAATAGTCTTTTGTTCGGAGCGATATGGAAAGCTTTTCTTTTTAGGATAGATAGAAGTGCAGAAATAGAAGGGTAATGCGATGAAATCATCTAATGTGTCTGATTTTAAGGCAAATAGTTGTATTCGAATCAATCCAACAATCGAGACACAACTAATTTCATGAAGGAAAGCAGTTAAAGTCAGAAAGCGAAACTTGTCTTTGGAATTCATGTGTATTCGATCGAGGCTAAACCCTAACCTCTCATTATCAGTCCAAGACATCTGAAAATCAACTATCTCCTTCCAAATTGAAACCAACCAAGTTCCTTTCACAATCACCATCCTTTCCCAAGCGTAATTTCACCAACGCAAACCTTAAAGTCAAATCAAGAACTCAACTTGGTCTAGGGTTTATGTTCAATTTGGGTCCAAGCATTCTAGGAGAAGGAATAGGTAAACGGTTGTGTTAAGCGGCGAATATATTAATGAAGCAGTGGTAGGTGGTGGAGACATGAGGCAGATCGGCGTCAGCAGTGGTCGGTAGCCGAAGAAAGGTCTGTAGGAAGAATGTTCGGGTAAAAGGAAGACTTAGCAGTGGAAATGGGGTGTGAAACCATGAAAGAAAGGATGTTAACTTGTAAGAAAATTAGAAAAAATTTCTCAAGTCTGCATATCAGTACGACATGTTGAGTTCGGTACCAACATAGTGTTCTTCCTCCATTTTCGTCCAAACTCATCACCATGGACCTACTCGACAACGTAAGGCAGCACATGAAATTTGAAGTATAGGTCATTTGACCATTGCATAGGAAAGAAACTTCAGTTCAAATTAAAGTAGGCAATTAACAGAAATCGGTCAATGAAAATCAAACGAAAACAATGTCTTGAGATGGCATTCAAACGATTAACTAGGATTTACAGAGTAATGGTCGGTACCTAGATTCAATCTAGAGCACACTTAGTTTATAACGAAAGAATACTTTGGGGAGTAAATGTTAACTGGCTTTTTAGCCAAGTATAAATCAACAGGGGTTGGAATGTCAAGACGAAGACGTAACAACTTGAAATCTTGGAAGCATGCTTAGATAGGGAAGAGAAACATCTCAAAGGAAACTCAACCAAAATGGAGCAAACTATAGAGGTCGATAATGATCTCTCATATAGGTGGAGATATTTATAGGCATCACATCATCAACCCACACGTTGCACTAGTCATTCTATGCCTATTCTATGAGTGCCTAAGAGATTTCGAAGGGTTTTGAACACCCGATTACAATAGATGAAGAGTTGGCAATTAGAACAACAGAACAATTCAAGTGATGAAAGAACTATCATAAGCGTCAATCAACTATCCACGAAAATATTATGGGAAACCAAAATCAAGTAGCAAGGAGAGTGCAAAAGAGCTCGGTGTAAGCGAGATTAACCACAAATGTCGAAACCGACATGAGAGATCGGTATTGATAGAATGTGTAATCCGTATGTACTTACAATTTCACACTCTATCGAGCTAACCTCTAAACTTTGCTCCAACTCTCCTTATGGCCCAATACGATTACTAGCACTATAAATACAAAACATAGAGTAACTAAAATAGGATCTGGATTCTGTTATCACTACGTAGGAACTCTATCTCTTTTTCAACTCTTTCCTCTTCATAATGGTCACCAAGGCAGATCCTTTATGCAATTCTAGGACTTAGAATCTATCTAATCCATATACTTGTGACTTCTTCTCCCTCAAACCCCTTGTAATCTCAAGAAAACAATATTAGATGTATAAGTAATAAAGCTATAAAGTGGACATAGGCTATAAACAGTCGAACCACTATAAAATCTTGTGTCTTTCGTTCCTATTTCTATTTATTTTCTTTTACTTTTACTACTATCTGCTAGATCTAGGTCATACAGGTTTCCTACAACTTAATCTTTTGGTGTTGATCCATTTTTGGTATTAACATCTTCTTTAATTTACTGAAACTAAATCTATAATTTAAGTTAATTATATATTTATTTAATTTATTGAGTGACTTAACTTATATATTTTAACTCAACCTCTACTTTAAAAATGATGATTTTTGGGATACATACAGCATACATGTTTTTCTTGGAATTTAAAATAACTCAAACTTAGTTATATTAAGAATTCATATAAAATACATAAATATACATGTGGTTCTTGGGATTTAAAACCAATATATACGTACATATAGTATATATTTAATAACATTATTAATTTATCCTTAATTCAAATAACATTATTAATTATTATTACTTTAAATAACATTATTAATTTTACAATTACGTAATTTCATTAATACATTCAATAGTATTATTAGTTGAGTTATAAAAGAATGGAGTTCATAAATAATTTCAAAGCTATACAACCTAGAAATTTCTTTACTTTTTTAAATGGTTGGTCATCTTACTTCCTATTACAAATGCAATGATGTTTATGTTCTTGTAAATCATTTCAGATCGAATGATCAACAAAGTTCTGGCATCACTTCCCCTTATTCCCTGTGTCATATGCAAAAGAGCGTACATTGGAAGAAGAAGGATGTGTCTTCAAAATTTCACTAATCGTCTAATTTGAAATTTTGGTCTACAAAACATAAATACTATTATATTTACAACTAGTCCAATACTGGGACAAATCCGGCAAATAATGTATCAAATGAATATCGATTTTTGTTATATTTAAAAAATGAATATCTATATAACGATAGTTTATGATATGGGGATTAAACACATCTATGGGATTTCATACATAATACCATATCGATAACAATGACTTTATCTAACAATTCCACGACAATACTAATGTTATCTCAAATCTTATACGAATTATCATACAACCAACCTTTGTCAAAGATCATACCCATAAATACTACGTCATATATACAAAGCTAATCAAACTATAGTATTGCACATAAATTGCATTGGAACAATAATTCATAATAACAGAGCCTTGAGCGGTGACTAGGAGGAGGGGATATGTGGCTTAGGCTTGGCAGTGGTGTCGAGCAAGAAGGAGGTGACGAATTTCAAAGTCGGTTGGGACTAGGGCTTCGAAGTGGGGCTTGCAAGCCAAGGAGGAGGCTGGGGTTTGCGTGGCCGAGAAGGAGACCGAAGAGGAGGCTGGAGTTGGAGACATGCATACATGTCCTTAGTGGAGGCCAAGAGGGAGACCGGAGGCTTGGGCTTGCATGACCAAGAGGAATGCCTAGGGGAGGCTAGTGGTTAGGGGCGCATGGGGGAGGGTTAGAGGCTAGAGGAGGATGATGAGGCGATTAAGTGAACTAGGTAAGTTTTTTTCGTGAACTGATTTGTGGACGGAATAAGAAAGGAGAATGATGAGTTGGGGGTTATGAAGAAGGTGACGCC
This sequence comes from Allium cepa, assembly GCA_030765085.1. Lineage (NCBI taxonomy): Eukaryota > Viridiplantae > Streptophyta > Magnoliopsida > Asparagales > Amaryllidaceae > Allium > Allium cepa. Next base: position 42,582,504 of record CM060946.1, read on the forward strand.
ACAAAGATGCTCTACGGACATTATAAAATGGGTGTCGACACGGCATCGATTATTTTTTGTAGATAATGTTTTACCTACACCTTACTGACGCACCACCAACACCAAGCCCATTGGCATCAACAAGATGTCGGTAATTTCAAGTAGGTGAATACATAATTTTTTGGCAGTGAAATTATTTTACCAAATTAAATATAATCATTATATGTAAAATTAGGTTCTAATCATCTAAATTTATATTATGTAAAAACATTTGTGCATAGGCATGCGTACATTCCAAATTGAATACCTAATAAACCAATGTCATGATGTCTACAACATTATTGAATAATCAAATTTCAAATTGTAATATTTTACCTTTCAGATGTGAAGCATGTCAATTGTATTGATAATTCTCTTACACTCGGCATGTGTAATTTAAGTAAAACCCATCATTCCCGTCATCGGATTCGATTCCTATCTCATAGTTTGAAACTGAAATTGCCAGTGTCAAAAAGGTGAACTAGAAATTAATCCGACATACATAAACTAAGTACCAAATAAAGCTAAATAGATGGTAAAGGCCTTGGATAAATAGGCTTATCATAATAATAATACATTAACACTCCAAAATAAAATTTTATAATAGGTGAAATCTTCCAAACTCTATAAGATCATGTATAGTTAAAAATCACTATGCCTGCATCTCATCCTACTTATGAGAATACACAAAAGGCGTTAAAAAAGAGAAATGGTTATTCAAACTAACTCCATCAAAGGGCAAGTTCACTACACTACATTTATAGGGTGTCAATGGTGTTAATATGTCAAGTAAAACTATATGATACTAAAATAAGTACCCAAAACCAACTACCAATGTATATGTATGGTAATAAAAAAATACTTTAAAGAACAATTTGACTGCGAAAAAAATAAAATAAAATCCAAAGCTACACCAATTAATAGAAACTAAGGCCACTAAACTTCATCCATGATGTTACAGTTGAATATCCATCCAATCTTAACTGCTTCACTAAAGTAGGAGCTATTGTATCGACCTATTAATTATCAAAACATTTGAAGTACAAGCCTATCGTAGAAGGGCTTTGGGTCTTGGCATCACTGATTAATCTCTTATTTACTAATAGGTCAACAATCCTACAGAACTCTCTATAACACCAGAAACAAGCAAAAAACATGCCTTGAAAGCTTACAAAAGAATATAATAAACCATAGATATCATAACCAAACAGTGAGTCAAATCGTCGTGATTCAATGTTCATGTTCAAACGGTTTGACAGGTCGAACCGTACGAACCGTGCATGTTCTAAACCATGATTTATGCTAAAATATTAATATATATTTTTTAAACTTGAAAATAACTATGATTATTACTGTGCATCTCTTTTCTACTTATTTATACGCATGATCATTGAAATACAACTCATCAATTTTCCATGATGTAAAGTTACAAATTATTGCTAATTATGCATATACTACTTTTCATTGACTTAATACATAACGTAATGTAAGTATCTAGTAGCATCATACAAAAATAATAGCTAACCTCTAACAGCTAATCCAACAAGATTCTTTCAAATTCAACAATAATCAATACATTAGTTATGTAAGTAATGGAAGTTCACTTATATAACATGGAGCCTACTAAAATACCATTATACAGTAAATGTGTTCATTTAAAAAAAAACCATAAAATTACTTCATAAAGAAATTCAAAAATAATTTTGATACCTGGTGGAGCTAGAGATTCTTCGACGGTGGAAAATTCTTCGTCGGGAGTTTATAGCTATTGATTTAATGATTTTGAATTTACAGTTTTAAACTTTAGAGTAAAATGCATGCGGTTTTCTCTTATCATTTGCTGAAATGGCGGCTTATTATAGTCGAAATATTACAAGTCATGATTTTACAATTCAGTCATAGGTTTAAACATACGTGAGGCTTGATGCTTCTACGGGGTTTGACCGTGGTTTCATGGGGTCCTGATAACTATGCAATAAATGGTTACAAAAGCATGCCACAAATTCATACAAAACAAGCCAAAAATGCAGACATAAGCAAGACATAAAAGCGTATGGAACATAGCTTAATTCACAACTAAACTGGTACAACCACACGACGGTGGAAAAAATGACCGTTTGAATATATCATTCGAAATGATATTTATATTGGTTGCACTTTTAAATTAATTACATCCTCAATGATAACTGTTTGAAAAAAGGATTATTTGAATTATAAGCAACAAAAACACAAATATTTCAGAATAAATGTATTTTAAAGATTTTTTTTCAATCAACATTCAAATATTGAAATTGATATAATAATAAATTACTGGTTATATTAAATATCTAATTACATATTCAGCGAATATTTGCGAAAACGATTTCTATACCAACAAAACAAATTGAACATAATTAAAATAATAAATTAGGAGAATATACATGACAACTTAAGTAATCAATATAAAATATATAATGCATATAAGAGTTGCAACTTCAAATTGATTCACTAGTTGCATGTAAGTGTAGCATATGAATAATGAAATAAAAAAAATGTAAATAGTACAAAAGAACAAGTATAGGTTTCATCTCTTCGTAGACCTTATTCGTGTTAGACGCTTATCCAAACCCTTACTCTCTGTATCATTACTTATAATTGTTGGGTGCCTTTATTAGTCCTCTTCCATCGACCCATTTGTAGCAACTGACTAATCCCCTTTATCCACCTCAGACCTCCTTTTGGATTTACATGGTCGATTATTGTTTTACTAATATTGGATGCAGAATCAACCGATGCATCCTTCTTCTTCTTCTTGCATTCTTAGGATGGTTCCTCATTGTCATTAATCTTTATCGATATAAACGAGTCTGCACAAAAGAATCATATGATATCATCCTTTTTCATCCTTAATAATAATATGAGAAAAGCTAAAACAATTAATTGTGCTACTTGCTTCGTTGTTGTTACTTTTTTTGGTATCAGACAAACAAGTTTGTTGCTTCAAATTAATTAATTACCTTTTATTTTGTAAAGAAATCTTCGTTATTTATAAAGATTAGTATTCAAAATAATAGAATAACTAAGGATAAAGAATAAAAGTAAAATGCACAAGCTTCTATAGTAGTTTGTCAAAAATTTAACATCCACTGTTATTTTTTATTGATTGTTTGAAAAATAGCCTCTAGTTACAAGCTAATTTAACAGAATCAGGCCGAATTTAAAGGTAGCCTACCTTAAACTGAACAACGGAAACATAGTTCTAACATTGATTTAATCAAAACCTTCTCTCCCTCAATCTCAATAAAAAAAAGGTCTAATTGGTATAAGAATCAATCGCTTCACCATTAGAATGCCAAAAGGTTACAAAAAATAAATACATACAACACATGCTTAGCATATGTAACACAAGCTAATTAACACAAACTATACATGTTTTACACATGAAACCGGCAAAGAAGATTACTATAGCTTTGTATTTATATGTACATCGTTTTCTTTAATAAAGTGTACATTTAATAAAGTGTATTTTAGATATTTATAAAGAATGGTCAATTAGAACAACAATTGCTTCAAGCACATCTTACATTTCTCCCTACCGATGTAACCATGCGCATATAAAATAATTTGATCTTCTCATATAATAGTGAATAATTGTTTTCTTCCTCTTTGGTTTCTCTTTTTTAACATCAAACATAAAATTAAAATAATAACAGAACAACGAAAAAAAAACAAATACAAAAGATGAAAGGGGAATCTCAAACAGTTGGAAATTGGCTTCACCGTGCTTCAACATTGGACTGGAAGGATAAGGGGCACAGAATGTCGGTGCCACTTTGACTTTTTATCAACATGGGGAGACAATTCATTTTAAATTAATCGCTTTTTAAAAGTCTATTTTTACAATTTAGCTATATTAAAATTGAATAAATTGATTAAATATGTTTTCAACATTTTAAACCTTAAATGGGGTTCAAAAACTGGTTTTGTACTCTTTTTCTTTCTAAATATTCTTAATAAGGTGTACATAATTCTACTAGACCCCTACTCATCAGCCTCGGTTTTATATGTATAGTGTTGTAAATTTGCCAATTTGAGTATTGAATGTATATCTTAAATATGCGTGAATGTAGTTGGTTAGAATCCCATATGATTTGAGCAACTAGATTGAATTACAATAAGGACAAGAGGTACCATAACTGGAGATGGGTAGAATAAAAATAGCTTTAGGATCGTTTAGGATGACCCAAAATTTAATATGTAAAACCTTTGCAAGTAAAGCTTCAAAATCACACTTTTTTCTTCTTCCATTGCCCATAGCAAACAAACTGAAAATCAAACCATGTTTTCTTCCATTTATACCCTCTTCCAAACACAGATTTTGTCTTGTATTGATGTTTCTCTGCATCTTCTTCCAAACACACATATACGAGTGTTATGGCACATAGACGCATCCTATATGTGTGAATTGTTTTCTATAAATTATATATGTTTAACATATTCATGAGAAAATGATTGAAATAAATATTTAGTCATGTTTTTTCATTTTCACTGTAATCATGTATGGTTAGTTTGAATGTTTATTTTGCAACATTTACTTTTTTTTATTAGTTTGAATTTTTATTTATATTATTAATATAAAAAGAAATTTGTAAAAGGAATTTATTTTAATAAAAAATAAATTTGTAAAGGAAGTTTATTTTTTCGATTGATATTAAGATTTGATAATATATGTAGATGAACGTTTTAAGTTTTAAAAGAGGCTTAATTGCTATATCATATTTTTAACTGATAAAAAAGATTTGTTTTGTAAAGTTGACGTTTTATACCTCTACTTATCTTTTATGTTAGATGAAAAATTTATAAACAAGCAAACAATAAGAAAACAAGTAAAATTATCTCATACTACTTCATTTGAATCTATGATGGGATGGTCTAAAGTTTTCTAGTTGGATCTATTGGAAGCTACCTGCTACTACTCCTCTTGACTAAGCTAATAATCTCACTTGTAATTTTGACAATATTGAAGTTCCTTGAGAATTTCATATTGAATCTACTTTGTCAACTATTCATAAAGTAGGAAATTTGCTTGATGAATTAGGTTGAAAAAATAATAATATGGAATTAATATATTATGATAGTTTAAGATATTTTTTTTATCTTCTAGCAATGTATTCTATTCATTTGATTTTATTAGTCATCCCATATAAATTTTTTCTTCTTATAGTTGATCATGTAGTTGTATTTCGTTAGGATGCTAGTAATCTTACCCTTGCAAATTTATTTAAAGTAAATAAAGTACCTTTTGTTTCCAAAAGAGTAAAGAAAATAGAATTAGCTCAATAAATTTTTGTTTTCTACCCGCAAACACCATTTTCTATGATATAACACATTCAGATTCTCCTAGATCATTATTTCTGATGCATTATATCTCAATTTAGTAATCAAGCTACATCTTTGCAGCAGTGATTCAAACAACAAACTTGTGTCTTACCTTCTGTGTGTAATGTATAAACTTTCTTGTAAATTATATTAATTTAGTGTTTTACACCTCCACTTATCTTTTATGCATTTTCACTTACATCGTTGAAAATGAAAAACACAAACTCTTTTTCAAACCAACAGTGATGTTGTGTATTTTCTACAACATCTTTTATCGACAAACATATCGCCTAGCTCTGACTTGGTTTCTAAGCCATTCACGTTTAACAAATTAGATATTTATCATCTACTCTTTAACCGTAGAAGGAATGTAGTTTATACAATTTTTTGCACCTGCTTGTAGATAATTATTAGTGGTATATTAAAATAGTTCTTAGTTTAAAGTAGTAGATAGACATTAGCAAAATTAAGGATGTGATTATCGATAATTCCACAATCAATCAGATGCTTATATGATAAAATATTGTGTTTGATACACATATTTGTGTTGGACAATTGCCAAAATTTGATTTCCAACCGACATGATCCGGTAGTCTCGGCATGATCAAATTGTTTTACTACTACCTGTATTAGATATGCCAACACACTAATTAATTGTGTTAGTTGCTTCAAATCATATGATCTCAAATTTTGATCCCTCCCCAGTAGATGTCTGGATTTTCCCTGATTTACAGTACCCTTTAAATACTTTAAAATCCTTTTGGCAGCTTGGAAGTGAAGTTCATTTAGATTATCCATGCACCTGTTAATCAAACTTATAGTGAACGATATATCTGGATGAGTAATGTGAGATACATCACACTTCCCACCATTTGTTATAAGTAAGCCTCCTCCGTTGCGTCTCCATGATCATCTTTACTCATTTTAAAACCTAACACAATCAGGCTACTTACTGACTTGGTTTCATCCATCCTAAAACATTTCAACACTTCATTGGCATACCTTCTTTAACAAATGAAAATGCCATATGATTTATGTACTACCTAAATGGCAAGAAAGAATCTTACTTCTTAAATCAGTCATGTCTAAAGCTTGAATCATAGAGTTTTTAAAATCAGTCATCATATCCTCATCAACACTAGTGTAAACCGGGTCAAGTTTGCACATCCAATTGGTGAAGAAAGTTTGCTCATCCAACTAATTACACTAATACATATGAAACTAGTATAGATTAAGTTCATCCTAGTTACTCAAACCATATAGAACGCTTGAAAAAATTCGGGATCAAATCGCTATTTTTCTAGAGTCCTAACCTTTTTTTTATTTAGAATCTAAAAGCATCACTATGTTTCTACAACTTTAGCATCCTAAAACAGCAATTGATTCCCTAATTTGTCTCAAAACTATTACTTAGGCTAAAGAGTTATTGTCCAGATTACTAATTCAAAAAAAGAGCACTCAAATCTCACGTATAATTAAAGATAAAATATATCCACCAATTGTCATGCAATACCTAACAAGATAATAAAAGGTAAATGAAGATTACCAATTCAACAGACTAGACACGGGCGCTAACTTTAGTGTCATACCTTTATATAATTGATCATGTGGAATAATCAAGCAAATCTATAGATGTGCTAGTTGACAGAGGTGACAAAGTTGATGGCAGTACCGGTTTCAGGTTTATTAGTGATGGTTCATTTTGATAAGTCAGGCGGAAATACAGGTGAAATTAACGGTGGGGGATACAGTTTGCTGTGTCAAGTCAAAGCAGTGCACGAGCTCAAAAGATGTTCGGGATTAGGGTTTAAATAAATGAGTAGGTTGAGGAAGTTCAATTTCGATAGGGAATAGAGAAGGAGAAATGTAGAACATAGATAGAACAGGGTTTTAGACGATGAAAGGGGAGGAGAAGAATACGGAAGAGAACATGGAAAAACATGTTCGGGATTTTCACTAGCAGTAGGCAAACCTCCCTAACGGTCAGTTTGACAAGCCACAAATGTGTATAAAAGTAGATGCATACAAAATGCTACGAAGGCGTACAACATACGGTAATGTCTCCTATGGCCTAAAGCATGCCGCAATGACAATATTAATTTTATTATTAATTTCAATAACATTATAATTTATTCTATAAAACAATGGAGTTCACGAATAGTTTCAAAGCTATATAACCTAGTGATTTCTACACTTTTTTTACTGGTTAGCCATCGTAACTTCCATTACAAATGTAACTTTATGTATATTTTGTAATTCATTTCAAATCGAATGGTTAACAAAATTTGAGTAGCACTTCCTCTTATTCCCCATATTATACAAAAAAGAGCATACACGGGGAATAAGAAGGAAGTGCCGTTGAACTTTAATTAACCATATGATTTGAAATATTAATTTACGAAAACATAAATATCATTGCATTGTTCAGTTTTGGGACAAATCTGACAAATAACATGTCAAATGAATATCGATTTCCATTTTATTTAAAAAACGAATAACTATATAACTATCACAAATGGTACATGTTAGACGAGGCCAAATTAAACATCTATGAGGTTTCATTAATACTATCATGTCAATGATAATGAAATATAAAACAATTTAAAAACAATACAAACGATGTCAAAAATCATATACGAATTATCGTACTAACGAACCTATCTCAATGATCATATATCAATGAATATAAACCAATAAATGCATATCATATACGAAGCTAATCAAATCATATCATATCATTAAACAGAAAATGAATCATAGCAACAAATCATACCAATAGAGGTGGCGTTAGGCTTGGGTTTGTGATGCTGGCAATAGCTTAAAGCCTTAAGCGGTGACATGGAGGAGGGATTTGCAACTTAGGCCTACAGAGATCGACATGGTGGCGGCTTGGTCTTGCGGCAATCGCAAGATGGCTAGCTAGTGATTTGCAGCTAGAGCTTGGGATTTGCAATAGCATCGAGGTAGAAGGAGACGACATCAATAACCATTGAGGGAGAAGGAGGGGCCGAATGGGGCTTGCAACGATCGACGAGGTGGTCGACTGAGGATTAGCATCTAGGGCTTGGGCTTATGATTTGTAGTGGCTTTGAGGGAGGAGGCAGTAGAAACCGACGTCGATGGAGGAGGAGGGGATGGTTGGGGCTTAAGGCGGTCAATGAGGTAGCCGACTGGGGATTTGTGGCTAAGGCATGGGGTTGGGCTTGCCATTTGTGGTAGATTTGAGGGAGGATGATGTGGTAACAATCGATGTTGAGGGAGGAGGTGGCAACAATCGATGTTTATTTTTGTAATGGGAAAAGGTGTAAAGGAGAGGATGTCGATTAGGTTAGCATGGTGGGACGACACTAAACTGACACCCTATCAATACCATAAGAAAGGCGTTAAAATGGCATCGGTATATTTTCATAGGTTGGTAATCACCGATATCATTCCAACGTCTCATCAACGCATTAGTTAAGGGAGTCAGAATGGCATCTACAAAACCTAGTAGGTAAATGTTGCAGTTCCCAGTTGTATTAGGTGATCAAATGCATTGCCAAACCACTTCGGGTGTAGACCTTAAAAAGTCTATAGGGCATTTGATTTTTTATGTTTTTACTTGATGTCTTCCCTCCAAGAAATACCCCTAATATGGATTACGCTCCTATCTTCTTAATTTGAAATTTTAAGCTAAAATTTGATATCAAGGCCTAGAGATCCTAAGTGGTAGCTTAGTCCAAATTGAACAAGTTCTATTCCTTGCAAGTCCACACAATTCCATGCCTTACTTCAAATTATTTGATGATTTTCTATGATGTTCTTTCTTCAAGACTATCTAAAGCACACACCAAAGCCCTAAAATATTTTTCTTTGAAATTCTTACTCAAAATAAATTTCCATATCTAAGAAAATTTATGGACCAGTTTTGGGATAACTAAACCAACCACTAATAGAGCAAACATATAACATACATTTCAAAAAGCATCTCAAAGGAATTTGATAAGAACTCACATTAATTTATTCCACCTATAGAAGCAATTAATTCGACAATGACAAAGAATCACATTATTGAAAGTTCCTAGGTGGATCGGGTAATATGGACTAAGCCTACACTAAGTAGTTGCTAATTTTTTAACTAATTTATATAACAAATAAATCAAAGTAATTATGTAACTTAAATTATCAAAAATAAAATAAAATAACTAGACTAGAAATTTTACTGATTTGGACCTTCATTTCTACATCTACTCTTGTAGCCTCTAGCAAATTTTCACTATCACCAAAGCCTCACTTTGCCTAGAGGAACAAGGTTGAAACAAAAATAACATATCACATTGATTGATATCTAGGGTCTTACGACACTGCCGACTTCTTATACTTCACAAAATTTGCTGACTTCTCAGAATATCAGTACTAAGACACTTAGTTTCAAATACAAATTTCTAACAGAGAAAAACTTTGACAACTACTTGTTTCTTCAACATAAATACGTATCTTCATATAACAAAGATCCCATAACCTCACATATGATGTTGGGCTGGATGTGTAAAGGTTAGCAACTGAATAAAATCCATTATATAAGGATTTTAGTTAGAACTGACAATATACAGAAACAAATTCAAGAATTCAGGGTTCAAAAGTAAGGCAAGAGAAAAAGAATATGGTTTTGATCACTAAATTGACTAATATTTTAGGCTTTCACATTAATTTATGGAAGCCATTAAAATAGCTGTAACCTTTAACAAAAGTCAAAAATAAAGAAGAGTGATAAAAAGACATGAACAACCTTCTAAAATTTATAATGTTATAGAACTTTTAAAGGTAGTACTTTAATTGCACTTGTCAACAACACTTCTAAGGAAACCTCCATTGAATGTTTCGGCTTGAATATGCTCATTACTTAGTAGTGGACTTTTGATAACACCTAGTGACAAAACTTTTCAACCAAATGCTACAAAAATCCTGTCGTTTACAACTGCAGAATTTAGTGTTTTTATCCTTTCTATTGTTTTTCTTGCACTGAAAACTCCTATAAATTTTTAAAAAATTCCTAATAAACATAAGATGATATTTAAATTGTTTCATAAAAAATTAGGATGATTTAAAATCATTTATTATGTTTTAACAAATATACAGTAAAGGACTCGATATATTTAATAAAACACATACTGATAATTGTACACTTCTTATTTTCAAGTGTACCTTTGACATTATCACTCATTCATATATTTTCAAATTTAAATTGTTAACTTGTAAAGCTCATATATTCCTTCGTAATCACATTTTCTCTATTTTTCCATTGGTTATGTGACTGTCACCTTCTTGCATGTAAATATTATTTATATAGCTAACCTCTTGCTTCATGACTCATCTCTTCGTGTTGTAATTCCGACAATCTTACTTTTTATTTTTATAATCTATTAAAAACATATTTAACTTGTTGTTTGACTGTTATTATATATAACATTAAAATCTAGGTTATAACATTCTTCCTTCTTGATGATGATAACCACACAACTATGTAAACTATAAAACATGAATATGCTCCCTCTTAATTATCACTTCTCCTATATCTATTAACTTTTCCTATCAATATGCCCAACTTTTCTCTCCCTTTTTCATCAATAAAAAGATCAAAAACAAATTAAAAGTTAGGGTCTATATATAGGTTAAGTTCATAACCAGTGATTCTATTTTAAATCTAAAAATATACTAAACTTTATTGTATTATTTGACCATTGGGTGTCCAATGTGATTTTATCGTGTAAGCATAGTTTTACCCAATATTCTATAATAACTTAAGTGATAAATCAAAGAGGATCAAAGCAAAGAGGGTGTGGTACAATAACCTCAAATAAATATTCGTTTCATACTTAATTATGCCATTCAAATAGTTTTTAGTATATGAACTTTTGTTTTTCTCTCTTTTAAGAACCCATATACTTAAATGCTTATAAGTCTTATTCTTTGTAATGGGTTTAACACCTTTTTCGAAGTTACTAGATTTTCTACACCTTTATTGAGTTTTGTGACGTTATTTGAATTTTTTTTCTAGTTTAGTCCTAAAGTTAGAAATTTCTAATTTTAAGTGATTCTGCCATTGAATGTAATTCACAAATTTCTTTTGCTAACTTAACATTATCAATATCATACTCTTTATGTCATCGTCAAGCTAAAAAATTTAAGATGTTAAATTATCAGAAGTATCTTGTCATTTTTGTATTTCCTCTTCCAGGATAATTTTTTATTTTTTAAGACAACAATTTCTAACTCTGCTCTATTTAGTTTCCTATAGCATCCTTTTTGCCCTTTTAGTAGACTTATATTTACCAACCAACCAATCACATAGTTTTGCTAGTTCATTATAGGTAAGATATAAGTTAGAGTGTACCTCATCTTGTGTTGTCATATAATATAAATTATCTATTTCTTCATCAATTCCACTTTCATAAGAAGAAAATAATCCCATGTGAGTAGCATAGCTTTCTTCTTATTAGAAATTTTGAACTAAATGTCTACTTATGACAATCCCTTATAGTGAAGCACATGACAATGAAGAAATTTTTATTCGAATTTTAGATTTTTTTTCTTTCTTTCCAATGTTGTTCTTCTTTTGGTACTCACTCTCCTCATATGTTACCATGTGGCACCTAGCACATCAACAAGCAGATCAAATTCGAGCAATGCTAGAATTTTGTAGCAAGGACTTGGTAAACATATATGTTAATTCTCCTCTGTATGAACCTTTTAAAGACGAACTCGCTTCTCTTCATTCATCGAGACAAGAAAGGACTTTCTCACCTCTATATGCTTCATCCTCAAGTTGAAAGCCATATTTTCAGTTAAGTAAATTGCACTATGACTATCATTACTCACCAACCTCCATCATATATGAAGCCCAACTCACACATCAACCACTTCAATAGAGTGCATCGTTAGCTGCTTCAAAATACCTATCAGCTTTGCCTCTATAGTAGGTAAAGAAACCATCATCATCAACCCTGATCTTCGACTAATAGTTGTTCCCCCAAGAGTTAACACATAACCCAAGGTTGAGTCCTTTGGTCTCTATCCCTAGCATAATCAGAATCACAATATCAAACCAAGTTGAAATCTCTTTCCCTGTTGCAAAAAATAAGCTCATGGTCTAGAGTTCCTATAAGATACCTAAAAATATACTTCACCGCCTCCCAATGCATCTTTCTCGGATATGCCACATATACTAACTAATCCTACAGCCTGTACGATGTCAGTCCTAGAGCAAACCATAGCATACACAAGCTACTAATTGCACTAACATATAGCACCTTCTCCATGTAGGCCTTGTCCTTCTCTGGGATCGGAGAACCTAGACTAGAAAGCTATTGTGCAACGACATAGGTGTACAAATTTCCTTTGCTCCCTCTATGCTGAAATGTGCAAGCACTTTTCAAACATATTCCTTTTAAGTGAGCCTTAATAGTCTAAGCTTTTCAAGCTTTCCACCTCTTTAGATTTGCATCCCAAAAATCTTCCTTGCTTACTGAATGTCTTTCATCTCGAATTCCGCTTTTAACTTCAACTTTAACTTATTGATGTCATCTTTATGCTTAGAAGAAATCAACATATCATCTACGTATAAGACCAAATACACCAAAATAACATTCATTAAATGCTTAAAGTAAACACATGTATCTTTAATGCTACAATTAAATTCAAGTGAAAGCATGAAAGAATAAAATCTATTGTACAACTATCTAAACGACAGCTTACGTCCCTAAAGAGAATTCTTTAACTTGCAAACCCAATCTTCTTTTCAACTTATGATAAATCCTTTAGGCCGCTTCATGTAAGTGGTATCCTCTAAGTCATCATGAAAATAAGCAGTTTTTACAGCAAATTGCTCTAATTCCTGGAAAGAAAAATTTAGATGTAGGTGTGTTATAGGACAAAATATCTCATAACTTTCAAAGTCTCTGGATAAAGGTATGCCTCGAGAATAGAAAAAGATTAGTTGCTTGGATATGATAAAATAAGTCAATATAATTCTAAGTAATAACTTTCAAAGTCTCACAGTAGAAGGAAACAAAGTATAATATCAATAAGCATAATCATATCACATCACCATAACATATCAACCTGTCAAATATATATGTCTATATAATACAAATCTAAACCAAAGCACACACATATATATATATATATATATATATATATATATATATATATATGAAATCAAATCTGGGCCACACCACTTATTTGCATCATATACAATATGTGCAATAAGTCATTGTCTTCCGTATCATCTCGTCTCCAAACTCCATCAATCTGGATATACATATAAAGAGGAATCATAGGAGTGGGTAGGACATAAGTCTGATGAGTGAGCCATACTTTACTCTAAATATACTAGAAAAATAATACTATAACATGACATGAGTCTAATGCTCAACCACCTCATTTCCTATTGGTCGCACCTAACTACCATATACATCTAGCCATATCATAGCACGTCTATGCGGACTCACTTTTCTAGACCCACCTCGTGTGCTACAGGGTCATCTATTACCCACTATCACGTCAATAGCATATAAGACTCACTTTCCTGGACCCGCCTCTTGCTCACAGGACTGCCTATTGCTCTTGTAAACAGAATGGACTCACATCCTAGGCTTACCTCTTGCATTATAAGATTGCTTACCATCCATCTTTCACAATGGCCCGTCGATGCACTATGGAGGAGCGATGTAATACCTAGATTACCTATATATGTCATAGGTCCGTAACTTAGGCCACCTATTTGCATCACGGGCTTGTTCATGTTCACATCAACATCATATCACATTCCATATCATGAAAACATAAAAATCCATCTCAAACAATGATCAATCATCATATACTTTCATTTGAATTTGTAGCATCACCTCTTTCCATGTCAATTGCCATAAGAAGTCATCGAGAAACAAAAGAAATAAGCTTCGAATCAACAAGTTATTACCTATAGGCCCATCTGGGTCCGGATTCAAACTTTTCCCTAGAAATAAGACTCCAGTTCACCCATGGGTTGACTAATGTTTAGATCGAAGTGCAATTTTTAATTTCCAATTGTGATTCTAATATCTCATCTACGTCGTTTTGCCTCCAATCACTTCCATTTTTCCTACATATGCCTGAGAACAACCCCAACAACTAACCTTATTTTTTATGTTCGATTTATTCTTTCATTCATCTGTTCATCATATATTCATTAAAATTCAAGAAAAATGGGTGATCTAAGTTTCAAGTTTAATAAGTCTATCAAATCCCTCCTAAAACCCTATTTAATCTGAATTTAAAGGATATAAATGATTATCTACACTAATATTGACTACAAAGCACCGTTACGGGTTAAGGTTGCATTATATATGGAAATCTTAAATTACTCACCAAATTCACCATTTACTACCCGAGTCTCCACTGTTCGAACTATTGTGCCTCCATTCTTAGAGTTTCATCTCCAAATCATATCGGTATGTAGCCCTCCCAATTAGCTTCATGGTGCTGCTAGTCTCGAGCAATTTCGTTGAGCTTTGAGAAGATATGCTTATTTGAATTTTTAGATGAAAGAAGAAGAAGGAGAAAATGACGAGCAGTTGATGATTGAAAAACTAAAAGAAAGTTTCGTGGTTTCGTTTATATAGAAGGAGGGAAAATATCAGTCCACTAAAACTGGAATTCAAAATTGTCATTTGATCAGCTTGACACAAATTCGATCATAACTACTCTATATAGACTCCAAACGATGAAAGCATGTTGTGGGAATAAGAAAAATCAAATGGTCGCAATAGCGCTAGTTTCATCATCAAATTCCAAAGTTGAAAAAGGCTAATTTTCTCCTCCTTATGTAATATATTTTATTAACATATTAAATTCAATTATTCTCACATTATTATATTACTATTATTTAATTATAATTTTACCAAATTTTCAAGGTATTAAATTCCCTCCCTTAAAAAGAATTTCGTCCTCGAAATTCCTAATGGATGAAAAATGTAATATAACACTCATATCATTTGACGAACATATGTCAATCAATTGAAAAAACATAGCATCACATATATATATAATATACTCAACTTAGTTTCCAAAATGATACATAAGCAATATAATGTATGAACGATGCCATGAACTCATAGTTTCCTTATTCACCATGAAAGCATGTAACTTATGCAACCTATATGAATGCAATAAGTGACACATCAGGTGTACATAACATCCTAATATATGCATATTCTTCTATATGAATGAAAATCCAACAATATATAATCTAACAACCAAACTGTCCAAGCTTCCAATCCTAATTGTAGAATAATCTAATCTAATCAAAACAAACTAAAACAAGGAATGTACCGAAAAAGAGTTGAGGATGAGTAGCCTACATCTTCTCTTCAGGATCCCACGTACTCTCCATCAGATTATTTTTCTATTGCACTCTAATTAACTTCACCCCTTTATTTCCAAGTCATTTCCCATGCTCCATAATACATGTTGGACCCAGGGATGTGCTTGGCTTAGGTTCTTACCTACCTCTTCCAATTAGGTGCAACTACGTTTATCGAATCATGCATATACTTTTACAAATGTGACACGTGAAATACATTATCGACTCCCAACATCTTCTCCGGAAGTACCACTCCATATGGAAAACTCCATGTCCTCTCCAGTACTAGAAATCTTTCCTCCTCTTATCAACATATTACTTCTTATGATCCTATATAGATTTCATTCCCTTTCTAGTGAGCTCCACCTTCTCTAAGTTATCTCTAATCATCTGTTGACCAAAAATAATCTTATCCATAGACTACCACCAATATGATGTTCACATTCATGACCTTTTGTATAAATGCCTATACTAGCTTAGTAGCAATTACTAAATGCAAGCTCTATAAGAGGTAGATGATCTTCCCAAGATCCTCCAAAATCCAATATAAAAGCTCTCAACAAGTCTTCCAATACATTATTTACTTTCTCAATCTCCCCGTAGGTTTGTGGATGATGTGCTAAGGTTAGTTTTCAACTCAGTCCCCAACACATCACGTAGATTCCTTTAGAATTAACTTGTGAAAAGTGAATTCCCATTACTTATAATACTAATTGAAACTCCATGTAGTCAGACTACTTCTTTAATATACTATATTGCTAATGTCACCATCGTTCTCATAATCTTCACTTGAATAAAATGCTCACTTTTTATACAATGATCTACTATAATCCATATGCTTTTATACACACTGAGGTAATCGATCCACAAAGTCCATAGATACGCATTCCTACTTCACTGTAGTACGTCTAATAGAAGTAGCAACCTACTTGGCTTTGGATTGTACCGCCTTTACCGTTTGGCATGTCATACACTTTGCTACATATTCAATTACTTGCCTCTTCATTATTGGCCAATAAAATATCCTTTTTACATACCTATACATCTTACATCCTTCTAAATGAATAGCCATCCTAGAACAATTATCAAAGACTTCCTCTATCAGCCCTTTGACCTTTGGTACATATAGCCCACAATCTCTCCTCAACTAGTCCTTCTTTCGTGTAATGATCTATGTGGAATGATCATTCACCTATCCTAAATGCTTCATAATGCAAACTAATGATGTGTCTTGCCCTTGACTTAACCCAATATGATCCATCAGTGCAGGCCTAAACTCCATCGATGCTAATAATCCAAGTGCATACTTTGATTAGGGTAGGAAATTAAACTCTAATATAAAATCCAAATTCTTCCACTCTGTTAGCCTAGCATTTACCTTCATGCGCCTCATTTTGAAAGCATCAGCAGCTACATTATTCTTTCCCTGGAGTATAAGAAATCTCAAAGATGCATGATGATAAGAACCCCATCTACCACTACTATCTTAAATTCATAACCTTTTGAGAGAATAGGTACTCAAAAGATTTATGGTCCATAAATATATCAAATCTCTCACCCAACAAATGATGCCTCCATAACTTCAGTACAAAAACAACAACAACTAGCTGATGATCATGCATCGGATAATTCCTCTCATGATTCTTAAGTTGTTGATTCACATATGCCACTATCTTCTCCTCTTGAATAAGGACAACACCAGGACTAGTACCACATGCATCAATATATGAAAGGTTGGTACCATCATGAATAACCAAAATTAGGCCACTCGTCGATAACTCCTTCAACTTAAAAATTCTGCTTTACACTATGAACTCCAAAAATAAGTCATGTTCATTTTAGTCAAATGAGTCAAAGATGCTAAAATCTTTGAAAATCCTTAGTAAATTTTGGATAAAATATAGACAAAACAAGAAAGCTATGAATCTCTAAAGCATTCTTTGGCGTCTTCCAATATCTAACTCAGCTACTTTCCTTAAATCTACTGCCTATCCATATACGAATATTACATGCCTAAGGAAACAAACTTCTTTCCTCCAGAAGTGACATTTAAAGAACTTTGCCTTCAATCAATTCCTCCTCAAGACTTCTATCGCTACTCTCAAATGAATTTCATACTCCTCACTACTGGAATAAATAAGAATATCATCCACGATGACTACAACAAACATGTTTAACTACATTGGAATGCCATGCCCATCAAATTCATAAAATAAGATGGAGCATTAGTCAACCCAAATATCATGACCAACCACTCAAGCAATCCATCAAGCACACAGAAACTAGTATTCGAGATACTATTTTCAGCCACTCTCAATTGGTAAAACCCAGTTGCCAAATCTAATTAAGAGAAAACCTATGCCTATTTTAATTGATCAAGAGGCTTTCGATGCAAGGTAATGGACAGTGGTTTTTATTCTTTATCTTATTCAATTCTAGATAGTTGACGCATAACCTTAGGGAACCATCTACCTTAGAAGTGAAAATGATAAGCGCTCTCCTTTTTGAAATACTCCTTTGAACGAATCCTTTCTATAATAATTATGAAATCTGCCTATTCAACTCTCTCTTTTTCTTTGGAATCTTATGCCTTAGAGGCATCACTACCGTCCTTGTGTCCTTGTAAAGATCAATCCGAAATTCAATTTTTTTTCAGGAAGGTAGAATGGAAATTTCTTTTAATAGATCTGGATAATCCTTCACTATAGGAATAAATGATAGCTCTTCTTATGCTAGGCTGAGTGAATACAAATGTGTCTTACAACATAAAATCAAATCAAGTCATTTTCCCTTCCTCAATCGAACCATCCTCCTATAACAATCCAATACTACCTCATAGCGAGACATCCAATCGATTCTCAAAATCAACCTGTACCTTGAAAAGTTTAGTACATATGCATCACAAGTGAGTTCCATACAACAAATGACCAACTTTAAACTATGACATTATATCGATAAATGGGTAGATCCCCTAACAAGATAGAAAAAAATGGATTCATGCACAATGTCACTTGCTAGGAATGAATGAGATACGCTAGTTTCAAATAAAGTACGAACAGGAGAATTAGATGAAGTCAACATCTCTTCCATCATAATTTGTTTACCTTTCTCCTATGCTGACAGCGATGCAATACTATAGGTTGAAACAAAATCCAAAGCATATGCCTTAACTTGTTGACCTTCGCTCTTTAAAGATAGACAATCTCTCTTTGTATTTTTGAATTGATCATAGTTGTAGAACTTTACTTTCCGCTGAGTTGGGGCTGCATTACAATCCCGTGACATATGTCTCGACTAGTTATAATTAACATTCACCCTTTGAAAGACTCATTCTTTGGTTCTTTGCAGCATGTCCCATCTTTTGACATCTATGATAATAAACGTATATGATTTGCCTTTTCCTTTTGTTGTCCATTTCCTTTAGGCTTACCATATTGTTAGCTCTCTGCTTCCTTAGTCTAATCCTTAACCATAGTTCAATTTAGAGAAATAATGCTGCCTTCATAATCCCTCAGGTGTAGCTTCATATAGAATCTGATTCAATGAAAGCTCCCTTGGAGCTGAATTTAAACTTTTTGTGAACTTTAATGCCTTCTTGGTTATTCACCAGCTCAAAACCAAATTTGGCCAATTCATTACATCGACTCACATACTCTCTAATTGTCATCTCTCCCTTCTTCGGATGAATAAATTCTCCAATAGAAAATCCTTCTCAGCCCCAAAAAAGAATGTCGTCTCAAACTTTGTCTTCAACTCTCCCAAATTAATAATATCTTCGTCTACTTATACTATCACTACTTCCCACTAACATGTCGTCTCGCCCTGCAAATCTCAAGAGGCAATTATCTCCAATAACATCACTATGCTACCAACAAGTTGAAAATCTACTTATAATTATTAAGTCATGCTCGAGCCTTCAAGTATGGTTCCATACCAACAAAAGGCTTAACACCAAGGATAAAGAAATCCATACATGGCTTATATAAGTCGACAGTTGGTGGTGATTGGACTTGAATCATACTTTGGTTGGTAGTGGTAATGGTGGTTACAAGTTCAATGGGGTAGGCGCCAGCTTGGCTCGTTGCTTTGATATAGCATCTGAACTGTATTGGAATATTCATTCTAATTATGTTCTAGTTCTAATAGATAGTTCAATGGGAAGAGGGTTAGGTTATACTGACCCTTTTAATAAATGAATCAAATAGGTCGGGTCACCAAATGTGTCAGATCCATTTTGATCTGACCCATTATGACCCGACCCGACTCGACCCGTTTAATAGGTCTACTCAAAATAACATAATGTTTGATATCTGTTGAGCTCAAAAAGGCATTAAGTTATTAATATCCCATTTGCTAACCTTTTTTCATTCAAACACAACTCTAAGACAAGGCTTTGCACCGAGCCCATTACATATGACATCACATGTTCAAATTACAAAGTAGTTAAAGTAAAGGATAATGATGATGATGATAAATTAAAAAAAAAATACGATAAGTAAGCCAACAATAGGGCACACAACCTGAAATTTTACACATAAATTTTCCCTACATTAAATATTATACGAGTTTTAAAAAGTAATCCATTCATTTCACATACACTAAAGCAACTAGTGTGAATCATGCTACATAGATATTAGGTTGATATTATGTATTGGAATAATTACAACATCATTGTGGTTGCAATAGATATTTCAAAGAAAAATGAATTAAAATATTGTTAATAAAAAGAAAACGAATCCATGAAATGAACTTCAAACATTTATACATTGAGATGCAAGTAAATCATACATTTAATATGCATAGTTTTATAGTTTAAAATCAACCAATTCTTGATATAAGGTATAAAAATTGTTATAAAAATGAGCAGATAATAAAAAAATAAAAAAAGTCCTTAGAAGCATCACATTATAGAATTTAGCTATTTTCACCAAATAATGTAATCACTAACACTAAGAGCATTTGCAGCAGCAAAATTATAAAGAAAGAATAAGTCTAATGCTATATTTGTTAAATTCATGTTTGAGCTTTAGTGTTTCATATTTATAATTAAATGCCTTTGTTATTAGAAAATTTTCCAGTGAAATTCTAGTCTTTGAAGAGACTCAAATGATTAAAAACTGTAAAGAAACAGATCCAAAGACTTAGGAGATATCAAAAAAAGACGAAATAATCGAAATAATTAGAAACAAATGCATAAAGTTAACTCAAGCTTCACAACTCGATCATGCCAATTCGGACCAGAGCCATGACTCGGTGGTGACCTTGAGAAACTAGCGGGAAATTGGGGTCGAACTCAGAGCAAGTGAAACAAGAGATGGAAAAGGTAGAAACTAAGCGAAGTGAGGCAAACCATAAAAAAGACAAGGGTTGACTCGAAGTCGAACCCAAGCTAGGTCGGCACTTATCCAGGACTAAAGGTTCATAACCGATCCTAGGTGCTTAGGTCGGTGTTGGCTGAGCTATTTCGTGGAAGAACATGCATGATGTGGAGATCCTGTGTAGCAATTTTTAAAGCCAAATGTGTAGGTCATCATCTATAAATACAGGTGGATAGGACTTAGAAAGGATAGTTATCTCTTCTTCTTGATTCAAAACTTCGAACTACAAATTACTTGGATGAGTTCCTACCGAGTTGTGACTACCAAATTGTAAGAATAGTTTTGTAAAAATGGAGAATAATCAATAAAAACTGACTAAGTAGGCATAGGCAGGAGTATTCACCTAACCACCAAAAAAAATCATGTTCTTTCCTTGCTATTTCTTTCTTTTCTTTGATATTTTACATTTTTATTACTCAATTAGGTTTTTGTGCCAATTTTGGTATAAACATTTTGGTGTTTTCACTATTTTTTTGGATTTAACAACTTGAAATTTGAATTCGACGAGGATAAAGAGGCCTAACACCAGATCTATGATTGGATAAAGTCGATAAGAACAAGCTGGAAGGCAGAAGGTGACCTCAGGATCAAACCCACATCCATCTATGTAAAAATAGATGATATGAAGAGAATGCTAAGGGAGATGATAACTCGCTAGGAGGAAATGCTAAACAGACTCTTTAGAACAATATACTCATTTTCAACTATCTTTAAAAATGGGATTCATTAGCAACTCCCTAGTAGATAGTAAACAAAATCGGAATAGTAATTGGTGTTCAACGCCCAAACTGATAGTAAATAACCCGCCTTTTCGACCTTCAATTCAACGCCCGAATAGACTTCATTGCCTCGAGAACCAAAAAGGACAAGTTATTGGGATACGATAAAATAAGCCAACATAGTTCAAATTAGTAACATTCAAAACCGCACAGTGGAAGGAAAATAAAGTATAATATCAATAACTATAATAACACCACATCACTGTAACATGTCTAACTATTAGATACATATTTCTGTATAATATAAAATCAAAACCAAACTATATACATAATCAAATCTAGGTCACAACACTAAATACACTATAAAAATAACGCTATAACACGATGAGTCTAAAGCTCCATCTGTTCACGTCCTATTGGTTATGTCACAACTAACTACCTTATACATCTAGTTATATTATATCACATCTTTGCATACTCACTTCCCTAAATCCTCCTCGTGCATTACAGGGTTGCTTATTGTCCACCGTCATGTCAATCGCATATAGAACCCACTTACGTAGCCCTGCCTCATGCGCAATAGGGTCAGCTGCTATCCTTGTATGCAAACTAGACTCTTGCGTTGGACATACCTCTAGCAGTATAGGGTCGCTTGCTATCCATCCTCCGCAATGGTCCGTCGAAGCACTATAGGAAAGCAGTGCAATACCTTGATCACCAACTTGTATCACAAGTGCATATCCTAGGCTACTACTTGCATCACAGCCTTGTTCATGTTCATGTCAACATTATATCACATTCCATATCCTGAAAAACATACAAATCCATCTCAAACAACTATTAATCATCATATACATTCATTTGAATTCGAGTGTCACCTCTTGTTTGATCAATGGCCTCTAAACGTTACTAGGAAACAAATGACTTGAATCCATAAATGTTATCATATATAGGCGCAATTAGGTCCAGGTATAACCAGTACCTAGAAATAGGTCATCGATGCACCATTTGGTGGATCAGTGTACAAGTCAAAGCATACTTTTGTATTTCCAATCGAGATTTTGACATCTCCTCCATGTCATTTCCTCTCCAATCACCTTCGTTTCACCTCCGATCGCCTAAGAACATCCCTAACACCTAACCCTACGTTTCTATGCTCGTTTTATGCTTTAAATTTTAATTCATCAAATTTCATCTTATATTCATTAAAATGCAAGTAACAAGGGTGATTCAATTTTATAGTTTACTATTTCTATTAATTCCTCCCTAACCCCTGTTTAATCCAAATTTATGTGATTATAAATGATTGTCTACAATAATATAGACTACAGTCACTGATATGAGATCAATATTGCACTGTATAAGTGGGAAACATGAATCACTCATCGACTTTGCCTTTCACTACTTGTGTCTTTGTTGTTTGGACTGATGCGACTCCATACTCCAGAATTTCATCTCCAAATTGTTATAGATACGTATCCCTCTTCGTTAGATTTATGATGATGCTAGATTTGTGCGATTTCGTTGGGATTTTTAGAAATATATGTTTATTTGAATTTTTAGACAAAAGAGGAAGAATGAGAAAGGGATAGACTGGTTTTTGAAAAGCTAAAAAGAAGTTGCATGGTTTTGTTTATATAAAACGAGGGTAAAGGTATGCTAAAATTATAATTCAAACTTTTGACGCTCGATCAGCTCGACACAGATTCGACCATAAATCCTTCATACGGACTCCAAATTATGCAAACCTATATATTGCACAAATCAGAAAAACAAGACGATCGTAATGACTCTGGTTTTCAAAGTTGGAAAATGATCGTTTTCCCTCTCCTTATTTATATTAATTTTATTAACATATTAAATTCAAATTTTCACATTATTATGTTATTAACATTTAATTATAACATTTACCAAATTTTCAGGGTATTATAGCTTCCTTAAGGAGGTGGTTCCAAATCCAAAATCTTATTCTTCTTCAACAATTCTAACCCATCATCCATAGCACACATCTACTTTTAGCTATCACTCGACTTCATAGCTTCTTCAAGGTCCAATGGCTCATCATGAACTACATGTAAGGCATAGTCAAATCGACCACCATGACTATGGTTTGCATACCACCAATCACTATACCTCTCGAGCGGTTTAATGGTCATATGATTGGCTCTAGTAGGTACAATGTCACCTAAACTTCATTTTTCTCCACCTTGAATTCAAATTCATCTAGCCTCATGCACATCGCCAACACTACTAAAAGGCACTAGTTGACTACTTTATGACATCTCATCAGCCGCATCATCACCTCTGTCAACAATAGTTATAAATCTATTACTAGATTGAAATGTGGTAACTTCTTCCATATACTTAGGCCTGTCAGAATCTACTGATGTGGTGGCTTGAACATTATAGACTCATCAAATGTAACATGTTCGGAATGCACAATCTTTCTATCAACACTATACCATATGCGATAGTCATTGACATCATCTGTACAAAAAAGATAGTGGTACATTCAATCGTTGCAAAATTGAGCGTTGCTTCTAAGCAGTATAGAGGTTTCACTAATCAAGGTGATTTCCCATAAATAGTACTTTTATACACTAGCTTGCAACCTATCATCACCTATATGGTGAATATACATATGACAAGATATATTGCTTTACCTCTTCACTTCTCCTCTGGAATCTTCCCATCTATGGAAGAACGTGAAATTCTATTTATGATATGTGCTGCAGTTGATATGCCTCAGCCCAAAAGACTCTAGATAAGTCCATGTAAATATCAAGCAATAGGCTTTCTTAAGTAGAGTATGATTCTTTCTATCGGCAACCTCATTGGATTGTGGATCACTAAGAGTATTGAAATGTCTCTGCATACCATGAAACTCATAGAAATCGAGTAATTCCTTAGAGACAAACTCATTTCCATTATTAGATCTTAGCACCTTCGACTTACAACCGGATTGGTTCTCAAATAGTGCCTTCCAAACCTTAAACTTCTCTAAGGTTTCCAATTTGGTCTTCATCACATGCACCCCAAAATTTCAAAGAAAAATCATCAATGAAGGAAATAAACTATTTTTCTTCCCAAATGGAAGTGATAGCTACCGGTCCCCATACATCAGTATGTACATAATTAAGAACTCTCTCCGATCTATGAAGACCTACTCCAAATGATACCTTCACATGATTTTCCAAAACACACTCTTAGGAGAAATCTGACTTGTCAAAGTTTTCTCCTTGAATCATCTTTTGTCTGTAAAATTACTTCAAGTCTTTCCCAAAACATGACCCAATCCGAGATGCCAAAGTTTGGTGGCATCCCAAGCATGAGAACAGTCAACTCCAACGTATGATTCTTTAAGCATGGTGATAGATTCTGGAATGCATTACCCTTCATCAGAACTAGCACACCCTTAGAAACCTTCAAACTATCCATCTCTACGGTCAGCTTACAACCCATGAATGACAACTACACCAAAGAGTTCAAATAATTTTAAAGAACTAAAACTGAGCAAACACTTGTCAAAGTGCGAATCATTCCATCAAACATGAAAAAAAACATATTGTACCCTCACCTATGGCTTGACAACAAGCATCGTTTTGGATAATAATTACACTTCCCTCTCTTCCAACAAAAGGACTAATGTAATCCCTATTTAGCGTCATGTAGAAGACACCCCTAAATCAAGAACCTATTGGTTTAATTATCTGATGTTGCTGCAGTGAACACATCATCAGTTATAGTCTTCTCTACCATAATCATTGAAGATCCATCCTTGGTCTTCCTCTTCAAGTCCAGACAATGTCTCTCCCAATCACTTGGTTTCTTACAATGGTTGGTGGTGCTTTCTATCTCTTTACTTTCCTGTCTAACCATCTCCCACCATCTCTCTTCTATTTTCTAGATAACTATGGCCAGAATAGGATGTAGTTTCCCTAAAGCTTCTTTGGAGGTATTTTTTGCATTGTGACTATTATTGTGAAAATTAGATCTAGTGAGAGGGATATATTTGGAGGATGAAGATAAGAGTTTAGGTAGGGAGTCAAGGTTATGCTCTTGTTATTTGCTAATATAACTAGCACAGTAGGAAAAGGGTAATCCTTGAGGGAGGAGAGGGTAGTGGAAGTGGATGGAAAGGAGAGTACAACAAGAAAATTATTGACCAATAGTAGTGTATCAAGGGAAAATATAAGAAAATTGAAAACTATTTCAACTGATTAGGAAATCGTTTAAAATAGAAGAAAACTACATCAAATCAATTGATTAGGAGAGGAGAGGCTACTGCAAGCCATTGTTATACAGCGAAAACAATTTAACACTATTTTAGTTCACATCATAAATGCATATATGTCATGTTATTGAAATTAGCATTACATACGCAAAATATATAGATAAGATCAATCGCAAATAATAATAAAAGATTCTTAACTAATCATATTAATTAAGTTTATGTACTCCATGACGTATATTTCTTCAACAACATAATTTGTTCTTTCGATATACTTAAATTAATTGAAAAGATCATTAATATTCAAAATTATAAATGGAATCTATAGTATTTTTATTTCATAAATAAGTTGCAAAAGTTTAGTTCATTTTTTGCAGAAAACTTGATCTTCTAGGAAATCAAATTCAATGGTCTAAATTGGCATTTTACATATGTAGCATGCTGGCAAAAGGATAAAGAAATATACAAATTGGAACCTAATAAATAGTGATTCATAGAATGTACAAGCACATGACCTCTTAGGTCATCATAGTTTTGTTAATTTACATAAAAAGACTAATCAAATATCAAAGTAGTTATTAAACACAATTCTAAATAATTCAAATGGCTTCAAAATAACGTACTTTACTAATCATCTTCAAACGTTGTTAGTTGATAATATATAGTATTACAGTGAAAAATTGCAAATATATATAGGAATTGGACTGTTTAATCTCAAAACATAGTCTTGTGTAGCAAACTTTTTCTATCTTAAGCTTAAACATCCCTTAATTTAAACATAGATCAATCACTATTAACACCATATGCACCCTATTTCCATAATGGTTAAACTATATTATGCCAATAAATGACCACCATTGTTCAAATTTTCATTAACTAAACCCCTATTTCTTATTGGTAATATCGAGAATATTGAATGATTATTAATTAATATTTGGTTTGACCAATCCAATTAAATGTTAAAATGAATACATTCTTGTAAATGTGATAATACCCACAAATGTAGGAGGGAATTTATATTATATGGAATAATAGGAAACAAAATTAAAGCAGGGGTTTGAACATTCAAAAGAATTTAGGAGGAAAGAGGGAATGTCTGAATAAAGATTGAAACTTATAATTAAGAAGTAAGGTAGGCTAAGAAAATATTATCCGTGGTGCCATTTAATATACTTATATTATTTTAATATGACCAATATCAGCATTGGGCTCCAGATATTTTTTAATGATACTCATAATAACTTTTCTTGTAGTGCTTATAACAACATATAAGTTGAAGATTGAAAATAACTTAAAGTTAAAACTAATTTCAAAATCACAAACCCTTATAAACAATGTAAAATTGGTATATTCTAACATTCAAAATAAATGTGTTATCGCACCTTATTTTAGTTTTTATAGATTTTAAATTAGATTCATTGTATTCACTTTAATTTAACATAGCACTATAGACATAAAAAGCTTCAAATTTTAGACCATTCAATCATGACAAATTAAATAAAAAATAATGGGCCAATCTCGTTTGGGATCACTGATTCATAAAATGGGGAGTATATAAAACATAAATTTCGTTTGAGTCGAAGTGATGGGAAATAAAAAGATAACCAAGGGAACTTTTTTGTATAAAGCTTACGCGTGCATGATGCTGTAGATTGGTTGATTAAGGCAATGAACCTATATAGTTAGATGTCATGTATAAAGTAAAATAAAAGTTTAATTAAAAGATTGACTTATTATGATATTGACTAATTCTTATATTCTAAAGAAGATAAATAATAATGAGTAAGAGAAACGGATTTACTAGTGTGGAAGTAAGAGGTCACAAAAATCTTGAAATGCATGGAGAAATTTTAAAAACTCAAAAACTAGAAGAGATGGTCCAAGAATGTATAATAAAAGAAAAGTGGATAAGAAAGCCTCACACACATTTTATGTTAACAGTTTGCAATACAGGAAATAAATGTGCCGTGAATAAATTATCCAACCTATACAAACTCTCATCGAATAAAACAACACAACCCTAATCACCTAGCGTCTCTATCAGTGTTTCATTTTTGAATTCTCTAGTTTGTTCATGGTGATTTTAACTTGATTTAATAACACATACTTTTTTAAAATTCATATTTCCAAATTAGTTCCTTTCTGGACACACTGATGCTATGTTAAATTTTTTAAATTAGCTAAGAACATTTGACATGGAGTTGTGGAAATCAATGACCCTTTGTAATAGATAAATAAGAGACCACAAACTCAATATTGTAATCTTGCAATTTTGGGTCATTTTTCTAACAATTGAAGTGAAAACTTGAATGATGATTGTCAAATAGTTTATTATGGGTCGCTAAACTTGTGAGAGTGCATAACTATAAGAAATAGCTCCTTTACAATTTTGATAAAATTTCATTGAAATGCATTAACATTATTCATAATGATATTTTATTGATTATGGTGAAAATATCACTTTTTCAATAATGGTGGTAGTAGCAGTGTGATGAATCTTTTTGAACCCTTTATCGTAATTTTTTGAAATATTATAACAAGGAGTAAATAAAGGGAAAATTAATGCCACTTATTTTTTGTATGTCATAAACTATTTTTCCCTACTCATTGGCACATTATGATACAATTTTTATGACAGACGGTAATATTCTCACTGGTACTTTTCCAAGTATGTGTAAAATGTTGAAGATATATCATGAACATTATGGTATAACTAGTTGATTTAATTATTTTTTTGTTAAGTGGGTGTGTTGGGGGTTTCACAACAAACTATGTGTTATCCTATCTCTTAATCAGGCAGTATACGGACGAACCCGACGAGTCAAACTTCGAAGTTATCAAGGTAAGGCACCCAAAGAGATGACCGTGAAGCCTAAAAACTAGAGCACAACCAGGATCACAACACAAATACCAAACCACCATAAAAATGCCGAAACCCAAATTTCTTAAGTATGGTGTCGGGACAGACCTATCCGTAGGAGTCGGTTCCAACCCATAAAACCTCCACCAAATCTTATCATCTTTTTCCTATGCCCCTTCCTTGATGCTAGAATGTTATTTCCAATGTTGTTTTGTTGATTCCACGCAATTCTCTATCAATCTTCATAAACTCCTAAATCAAACAACTTTGTTCTTACACAACTCCGTCATTTGGACTCCAAGACAAGCTATTATTGATGAAAACAACTATGGAATCATGAAGCCAACCATAAGATGAGTTGAAGCAAAGAGTTCAAGATGACCAGATTATCCATCTTAAGGAATTGTACCGAGTCCTACCCTTAGAGCATACCAACCTGTAGTTGTTTAATGAGGTGGCAACCTATTTTCATGGAGAACTGGTCTATAGCAAGGAGAACGACCTAGAGACCTTTTGTGCGAGATTCTAGACACCCTACCTCTATAAGTAGAGGGTTAAGGCTCATATTTTAGGATCTTTTGGTTCTAGTTCTACTATACTCTATATTCTTGTAATTCTAGAATAATCTAAGTGCCGAAAATTTACCGACCCCTAAGAACTTCTACCTCCAAGTCAAAATATAAATAATAAATCATTAAGTGGACATAAGATAAAGTTTGCTGAACCAATAGAAATCTCTGTGTGTTCATTTCTCACTCATCTCAATTTGTATTTATTTAATTTCATCACTTTTATTTCTTTACTTACTTTCCTTGGGTGTTTATACCATTTTTGGTTCAAACATTTTAATGGTTTCACTGAAAGCCACTTGAACTTGTTGATTTATGATTTGAAAAGGATTCTAAATGGCTAGAAAATCAACTTAAAAGACTATTTTTGGAGAAAATCAACTAGAAGGAAGCCAAGAGGCGTCCTTAGAAGCAAACCCCCATTAATCTATACAACCAGAGATGAGATAGAGACTATGATGAATGGATTACAGGAAAGGATGATGGCACACTAGGAAGTGATGATGGAGAACATCTTTAGGAAGATGGGATAGAAGAGAATAACTGGAGTTGCAAAAAATTAAGGACCGAAAGCTAGAGCATAGGTAAGTGGAGTTAGAGTTGAACGACCCGAAGCAAACCCCGACCCAAATGTACGGGTCGCACCTAACCCTTTCCCTAAGGGTCAATACCGACCTCAAGTGCTCAGGGTCATGTGGTGTCCTGGGCTTAAAAGGAATAGCATGCATATTGGAGCTTGAGCGGAGCATTCAGATGCGAACTGGAATGCAGAAGCACAATCGAAGGAGTATGTACTAAAATTCCCTCGTAGAGTTGGGGGGGAGGCTAAGAATGCTATTTTAGAATTCATTTGAATGACGACGATAGACTAGTTGAGATGTCGAGATAAGCAATAATGGGTGGACTGCCTAACCATAGCTTGTAAGATGTGAGTAGGAGTCCATTCACTCCGAACATTTAGTATGCTAGGAATCCACCTAACATCAAGTTACCTATGCTGAAAACATATGATAGGAATATGGATCCAACGATTCATATGATGAGGTACATATTACATATAGAGGTGTTGGGTGCGTCTGAAGAGGTTATGGGATGTTGTTTCCCTTTATATTTGATAGGTTTAGCGGTATTGTGGTTTAGACAGCTGGAGAATGGTTCCATTATGACATGGGCCGAGTTGGTGAATGGATTTGTAAAGCGATTCCGGGTCCATATCTCACGACCTTAGAATGTAATGACGTTAGCAAGTATGAATAAGGATCGGAGAGACCCTAAGGAGTTTTATAACATGGTTCAATGTGGCGATAGCTGCAGGGATAGGCCAGACCTTGCGATAGTTTTGATGATAGCAGTTTCAGGGATAGTCGCGAAGACAAATTTTAACATGCCTTTGGAATAGGACCCTCCCAGGGATCTCGTAGAATATTATCATGAGGTTGAAAAGTTTCTTCGCAAGAAAGACGCTGAAGCTGATGATGAAGTGGTTAATGCTTTGGATGATGGAGGATCGCTCGAAGTAGGATCTAGCAAGGCTAAAGGAAAAAGGAAGCCAGATGACAGCTTTGAGGATCAAAGCGATAGAGGAGGGAATCAAAATTTTCTTTTTACACAGACTTAAATGAGACCTCGGAGTGGATTTATCTGGATACTAGCGGATAGATCCTCTATCGAAAGCCGGCGAAAAAAGAGCCCACGGTGCCTGAAAGGGCATCTGGAAAATATTGCATATTCCATAAGCTGGATGGGCATAACACAATTGATTGTAGGCACCTATTGGATCCGATCAAGGAACGGGTCAGAGATAACTGATTGCAGCAATACATAAGGAATAAAACCATGGTTATGGAACAGGAGCAACCATCAACCGCATCAAATGGAGATGGTCCTGGATCAAGGATAGTCATCTCTAGATCGAGATGGCAGGGAGTCAGGTTCGATTCTCATGCTCCATTTTCCCTTTTTCATAATCCATGCAATTATACAGTTGTGATAACCCAAAATTTCAAAATATCTGTAATTGATAAAGTAACTGAATTTAATTATTGAAAATATTGATTTACAAATTGAACAGATAAGAATTTTGATAATAAAGGAAATCTGAATAAATAATATTAATAATATGTTGTTTTTATATATAGATGTAAATAGATTTTAATAATAATAAAATTGTTATTTCAAATTGAATGTGTAGTAATTTGACTTTAATTTGGAATTTTAAGTAATTGTATTTTTTTATGTAAATAAAAACTTTTTAACTTAATTTATTAATTTACAATACTTATTTATATATATAGATAACTTTATAGAAATAAGACCAATTATATATAAATACATATAAAATAATTAATTAAACAAAGATTCATTTTTTTTCTTATATTAACATATTAACTAAATAATTAATTAACAATTAATAATAACTAATTAAATTCGAAGACAAGTGTAATCTTCTTAGGCTTTATAATAACACATGTTATATAATAAAGTAAGGTTTATGACAAATGTTATATTTTAGGACAAGTGTCTTTTATTTTATTTTTCTTTTAATAAAATCAAATTTTAGCTTATATAAAATCTTCTTTCTCTCATTTTTCTTCTCTTCTTCTTCTAAAATCTAAATACAAACAAATCTGCAAAAAAAATATAAACACTTCCTAAAAAAAAAACTAAAATCTGAATCATCTTCAAATTCTGTAAATCTGAAATTTGCAAAATCATGTAATCTCAACTAAATTTAAACCATCTTCAAAATCCTGTAACCTCTATAACCAATCAAGCAAATCTGCAGCATTCATAACAAAACTTTTTTACGGACTGCATTTCACTTAGAATCTGGGAATCAAAGCAGCATGCATGCAAATGTAATCAAGGAAGCAACTCAGGTTCAAGTAAACAAAGAAGATTCAGATCTAAATTAAGTAGACAGTTCAGATTTCAATATATTGCTCTGTTCAGAGTTTAAAAGGTGAGTAAATTTCATTTTAATATCAAAATTAAAGCCTATGATTTAAACCTGATTCTTATGATGAATTGTGTGAAAATATAGTTGCTTGTGTTATGTGGATGAATGCATGAATGTATCTGTATGATGTGCTGTAGATATCAGATGCATGCCTGGAAAGGGATAGTAAACAACCTTTCAAAAAACTAAAAAAAGAAAGAAAAAAGAAAGGAAAATCAT
Organism: Allium cepa; assembly: GCA_030765085.1. Classification (NCBI taxonomy): domain Eukaryota; kingdom Viridiplantae; phylum Streptophyta; class Magnoliopsida; order Asparagales; family Amaryllidaceae; genus Allium; species Allium cepa. The sequence continues at coordinate 42,615,196 of CM060946.1, forward strand.
TTATTTCTTAATGCATGTGTTTGATCTGTGTAAATGAAGATGTATATGTGAGAATATGTTTGTGAATGTTATTACATGGATGTGGTATGATGGTGAATGCCTGAGAATACATTATATAAGTTCTATTTGAAAAACAGACTCAGATTTTTCTTAGAAATTATAATTGCTCTTCACCCAATCAGTTTTAGGTCCTGATCTATAAATGATATCTGATTGTATGAATGAAATGTTATTTTTAAAAATAAATCCAAGAGTTTATATTATATGTTTATTTCTAAAAAGAAAGAATACAGTAATAGTCCAAAAATAATTCCAAAAGTAGATGATTTAATTTCGAATTTGGGTTTCAAAATCAGAATCATAGTTGCGATTAATGAATTTTAGTAATCAAATCAAAAAATTTAGACTGGAATAAATTGAGATGTGCCGAGTTGTTTGATTTTGGTTGTTTTATAAATCGTCGGCGATCATGAAGGAATTGAGGGACGGGATCGTGATCATGGGTGGTTTATGGGTTGTCGATCACTCGAAAATTGATGAGTGATGCTGTGGTATGTTGAGGAGGGCAGGGGAGTGTGATTTAGGGATTCGAAGACCTGTTTGGTCGACGAGGTAATTGGGGCTCGTGTGACGTCGTGGGATCATCGGAAGTTATCGCGAGTGTCGGGGAAGTTGTGTGGATTATTGATGAAGCTGGGGTCGGAAGGATTTGGGTTTCGTTCACCTAGATCGTCGTGGCGAATCATTCTGGTCGAAGGGATTTGGTTTTGTGGTCGATCGATTTGCTCATTTGGGTTATGTGGTGAGATTTTCGGATCTGGGCGGTTTGAAGGGTAGGGAGGTCATAGGCGATAGGTTGAGGTGGTCGCTGATGGTCGGAACGGCGAAAAGTCACCGTGCATGTGCACGGTGCCCCCTTGACATTCGGATGAAATTAGGCGGGAAAGAACAGGGAATGCTCGGGAGTGACCTCGTGATGATGCATGTTTTGCTCGAAGTTCTTGAAGTCGAAGCTCGGGTCATTTGTTGGAGTTACAGTTTTATTAAAAAAGAAAAGAAAGAAAGAAGACGGGCCAGAAAAGGTTGGGCCAGTGGAAATTTGTGGTAAGAATTTAATAGGAAATGGATTAACAAGTTTAAAGTTTGACAATTTTCTTAACTATTACTCCTTAATAATAATAATGGGTCATTTAAATGTTTGGCTAATTTAAAGAATGCAATTTATTTTAACTTTAATGTATCAAGTAAATTTTTGGTTAAATTAAAATTTTACTAACAATGAAATTAAGTAGTTAATTAAAATGATTTAAATTTATATGTTAACGATAACTAAGAAATCAATAAAGATAAATGGGTTATCTTAAGGTTAATTAAAGCCTTTGGAGATTTAAGATTAACTAAATGGATTAAAGAGAAATTCATTAATTAATGATCAAGGTTAATTAATTGGGGATAATTAACCCATGGGATAATTACTTGATGAATGTAATTAAAGATTAATTAATCATTGTAGGTGATCATAGAATAATTAATTAGTTAATTAAGGGTTAAAGTAATTAATTATAGTTAATTAATTAAGATGGTAAATAAAGAAAAGTTATTAAAGAATTAATAGTAGTTAATGATGGTCATTAACTAAGGACTGTTTAGTAATTAATTAATATGATTAATTTCAATAATTAATTAGATTAATTAATTATGATAATCATTTTTGAGAAATTGTTTAAGTTTGATTACTTAATGGAAGTAATTAAGAAATTAACTACTTAATGTAATTAATGGAGTTTAATGTGATGGGTTTAAATTAATTAATTAAGATTAATTATTTTTTATCACTTGATGATTTGATAATAATTTCTTAGTGTAATTGATGAAGTATAATTACTTAGTGAAGTAATTAATGATAATTACTGGATGTAATTAGTAGAAGATGGAATTGTAAAAGTAATTTAGATTAAATTATTTTGTATAATTAATCAAGGGATTAATTAGAGATAATTAAGTAGTAATTAATTTATTTGATGAAGTAATTAAGGGTAGTTAATTACTGATGTTATTAATCAAGGGTGATTAATAATTATGGTTAGCAATTAATTAATGAAATAATGAAAGGTTAATTACCGTATTGGGATAAGGGTAATTAATTTGTGGAATTAATTAAGGGATAATTACTTAGATGTAATTAAAGGATAAATAGAATGTTATTGGAAGCCTTTGATTAATTGTTATTCCTAATATGTGGTTTGGGATGCTATGTGATAAGATATGTTTGATTTAAACTGTGAAGATGTGATTATCTATTGATGATGAATTACGGTGACATCCTGTATTAAAAGTAGAGTTGTATTTCACTTCGAATAATGTAAGTTAAGTTGACAATGGTTTCTAAGAGACCGGAGTCGGGTATTAGTAAATACCCGAAACCACTTCGATTCTTATAAATTGCTATGAGAAATCAATATGCTAAAATGAAATGAGTTAAGTGAATTAAACCATTAAATCTAAGTTTTGGCACTTAGAAATTGATGTGTGAAATGGTTGATGTCTATAATAACTTATGAAGTGTAAATCGATATAAGTTACCCCGGGTTTATATAAATTGTATGCTTTCGTATTCCAAGTTAGATGGGTTTACTCACGCTGGTTTCTAGCCTGACCCGGGTGTTACTTTGATTTAATGCTCGGGTTCAGACCAAGTATTACAGATTTTCAGGTAAGGACGTTCTGGAGCTCAGGAGGCGAGCTGGATGGCAGGGACGTATGGAGAGTTTCCACTATGATATTGTAGTATCAGGACATGATTGTTTTGTCCAGTGTTTATGTATGTGTGTAATCTCTGATGTATTTAAATGTAAATTAACAGATATAGTTTTCTTTGTATAACTGCTGTTTTTATTTGATATTATATTTGATCTGCTGCGAATGTGAGGTTTCTGTGACTTGTTGCTGTTTTCTTCTTCTTTCTCTTTATTCTTTTCACTAACTATCTGGAATTTTCGGGATCGAAATTTCCGGGTCGTTACATTTGGTATCAGAGCTGAAGGTTAAGCGAGAACCTTGGCTCTGGTGGGACTGCTCATTAAGAATAGGGTAAGTGGTACCCTAGAATGAGTTGAGTGTGTGTGTGTGTGTATATATATATATATGAGAGAGCGTACTTGTTATTTTCTTATATAAAGATTTTAAGATTTTATATAAGAATATATTTTGATATATAAAGCAATATTTCTTTCTAATAAATAGTAAGGGAATTGATTATTAAATCATTGAATTAAATTAAGAAATAATAGAAATACAACCAAACTGAAATTAAATCTTGAATTTGGGAAAGGTTTCAGGATAAGAGTAATCAATTAATTTGTGTAATTAATTAAACTTTATTTAATGAGATTAATTAGTGGATAATAATTGGAAATGATAAATAAAGAGGGAGTTAATTAAGTAACTAGAGGTAAGTAATTTAAAGGACAATTACTTAATGAAGGTAATTAAGAATTAAGTTAATTACCGAATGTGATTAGTTGGAATTAATTAATGGCATAATTAATTTAAAGAAATAATTAATAATATTATTTAATGCATTTAAATGAAATGGTCCTATTTCAAACAAGAATTGTTTGAAAATTTAAAAGAAAATTGTTTTGAATTATAAACCAAAGGTGGTTTAAAATTTTAAAGTATAACTTGGTATGTAAAAAGTAATTAATATGTATATATGTGGATATACATAATATCAAAGGTGGTTTGAAATAAACTCTAAATGTTGAATTTGGAATAAGATGTGATACCCAAAGGTGATGAGCTTTTGAACTTAACAAGTGGGAAGATTATTTATGTGAAGTTTAAAATTTGAAAAGGAAGTTCAAATTGGGTAATGTTGACTGGATTAAGTGAATTGAGTTTAACTTGGGAAAAAGTTAAATAAGTTGGAATGAACAATCTGATTTGGAAACTTCAAGATGAAATTGGGATTTAACTTGGAAAGTTAAATGGTTGATTTGAATTAGGGAATTTGTGTGATCTCAAATTGGGTTTGAGATCTAGAAATTGAAAATGAATGGATGTTTTAAAATAAATTAGATGAAATCATCCTGTTGTTGTTAAAAATCTTTAAGTTATGAATTGGAATTGTTTAAATGAATGAGAGATGGAGTATGGTAATCCATTGTTGAGATAAAAGGGAAATTAAACTTTAATTTGAAATTAAGGGTATGGAATTACCTTGAACTAAAAATTTGAGTAATTGAATTTGATTGGAATTAATTGAAATGGTGATTGAAGATGTATGAGTATAAGATTCAAATGAAAAATTTGAAATGGATTGATTTGAATAATTTGGAATTGTAATTAAAGTTGAATAGTATAAAATTCAAATGGAATTTTAATTGAACTTGGGAAGAAATCAAGAATAATTCAAATTGATTTGGAAATGGAGTTTGAAATTGGGATTAATTCAAACTGAAGTTGAAATGAATTGAAATTAGAACTAGTTCAATTGAAATTTATTGAATTAGTAGAATTTGAGATTAAAGTTGAATAAAGTTGAATTTGGAAAGAAACTGAGGTTAATTCAACTTGAATTGGGGTTGAATCAATTTCAGTGGAAATTGAAGTTATTTAAATTGGAATGGTCAATTTAAATGGTAGAGGAAATTTAAATTGAATTGATGAGAACAGAGATTGGGAAGAGAAAAGTTTTGACTCCAAATTATTTTTAATATAAATTGTTTTTAATATAAACCTATTTTTCCAAGCTATTCATTATATATACAACCTTTCTTTTAAAAGCCAAACTATCTTATACTTGTTTTACAATTATTTTTGAAACTGTTTTCCAACTGTTTTATAAATTAATTACTATATTTTAACTATTTTATAAACTAGTTACTATCTTACTATTATTTTGCAATTATCTAAAATTTCTATAATTATTTTAACTACAAACTAGTAATTATTTTCCAACTACTTATCTATTTTAACTTTTCAAGCTATTTTCTAAAGATAAACTGGTCGGAGTTCAAACTGTTTATTGGTTAAATACCCAATCGAGATAAGAATAGAAGTGATAATCCAAACGGATTGAAGCGTTTGAGAGCAAGTGAATGAAAATCAATGTGACTGTGAATAGAAATAGGATTGATTTGGCTAATGACCAATAAAGACAAATATGTAGGGTGTACGTATGTTATTCTATTCGCATAGTGATTTGATCTAGTTTCGAGCACAGAATTTCAAGATAGTTATATCGATCCGAGTGGGATTTTTCACTCGATTTTAGAAGGCGAACCTGGATATGAATTGTTGATTGGTTCTGGATATTCTCTATCATAGTTATGGCTATTCAAGGAGAATGACGGTTTCAAATAAAGAAACCAGATCTGGGTTTGCACTAGGAAGTCGGGTGGACGATACTAGTTCGGAAGTGAAATTATATGATCGAGTAAGCGATCAGATTGGTATAGCGTACGGATGATATGTGTACATCGTATGGATTTGAATGAAAATGATATTGAGAAGAGTAATCAAATTTGAATATTTGATTTGGAGTAAACAAAGTTAAATATCTTTGTTTTATAAAATGAAACTCCCCTTGTTGAATCTTTAGCCAGAAGAAAAGAGTTGTTGAAAATGTTTGAAGAATAAAAGGAGTTTTATACAAGTTTGAAATGATCCTAAGTTTTAAAAATTTTATATATCTGTATATATACACAAAGGTTCTTATGAGGATTTTGGAAAAGGTTTTGGGAACCTTTGGATTTGGAAAGGCTTTTGATTTTTGGGTAAAATCAATATTGAATTTTGGAAGCCTAGTTTAAGAATTATCGATTTTGGAATAATCGATTTTGTGTAAAGAAGCTTTGTACGAGATCATACTAGGTGTATGATTTAAAGATACTATATATGTATAGTATAAAATGTTTTGATGATGGCTTTGGGGAAAAAGGCGCTCCCTTGAAATGAACTTCTCAGGAGTACCACCGGGTGGTGCTGCCTTGAGCCCCATGGGGGGTTCTAAAGTTGATCCTGTGAGGAGTCCGGACAAAACTAGTTCCTGGGGATTATGAGTAGAGTATACAATAGAGAAAGTCGTGTGTGTCGCTGAGAGCCAACAGTCTGCGTTTGATTTTATATCGGTAGACTGTGACTTATGGTATAACATAGCGAAAGTCGTGTGTGCCGCTGAGAGCCAACAGTCTGCGTTTGATTTTATATTGGTAGACTGCGACCTATGTAGGAGTGGAAGGTTTCATTTCGACAGCGAAAATCAGAGGCCGCTGAGAGGCTGCAGTTGCATGGACTTTTGCTGTGACGGCAACGTAACCTGGATGTAACTGTGATCTGTTATGTGGGATCCATGGCGTAATCGAGAGGCCGCTGAGAGCCTGCAATTGCATGGACTTTTGTTATGACGGCAACGTAACTGTGATCTGTTATGATTTCCAGAGCATTCTCACCAAAGATATATCCTCTATTTTCAAAAAATGTTTTCTATATTTTCATTAAAATTATTTTTCAAGTATTTTCACTGGATGTTGAAGATGGGTCTACTAAGTACTTATAGATTTTCAGTCCTACGCCTGATCAACATATGACCGAATTTCTACGAGAACGAGGACGAACTTATTGAAACATCGAGTTATAAAAAGTATTTTTATAAAACCATTTTATAATATTATGTAGATTTTAAAAGTGTTTAAAAATGTTTCAAAAAAACTAATTTTTCTAAATATAAACTTTTTAATAAATTCTGGCTTCGTTCCTTTTCGAGGACGAAAAGATTCTAAGGGGGGAGGAATATGATAACCCGGAATTTCAAAATATCTGTAATTGATAAAGTAACTGAATTTAATTATTGAAAATACCGATTTACAAATTGAACAGATAAGAATTTTGATAATAAAGGAAATCTGAATATAAATAATATTAGTAATATGTTGTTTTTATACATAGATGTAAATAGATTTTAATAATAATAAAATTGTTATTTCAAATTGAATGTGTACTAATTTGACTTTAATTTGGAATTTTTAGTAATTCTATTTTTTTTATGCAAATAAAAACTTTTTAACTTAATTTATTAATTTACAAATACTTATTTATATATATAGATAACTTTATAGAAATAAGACCAATTATATATAAATACATATTAAATAATTAATTAAACAAAGATTCTTTTTTTTCTTATATTAACATATTAACTAAATAATTAATTAACAATTAATAATAACTAATTAATTTCAAGTGTAATCTTCTTAGGCTTTATAATAACACATGTTAAATAATAAAATAAGGTTTTGACAAATGTTATATTTTAGGACAAGTGTCTTTTATTTTATTTTTCTTTTAATAAAATAAAATTTTAGCTTATATAAAATCTTCTTTCTCTCATTTTTCTTTTCTTCTTCTTCTTCTAAAATCTAAAGACAAACAAATATGAAAAAAAAAAAACACTTCCTAAAAGAAAACTAAAATCTGAATCATCTTCAAATTCTGTAAATCTGAAATTTGCAAAATCATGTAGTCTCAACTAAATTTAAACCATCTTCAAAATCCTGTAACCTCTATAACAATCAAGCAAATCTGCAGCATTCATAACAAAACTGTTTTAAGGACTGCATTTCACTTAGAATCTGGGAATCAAAGCAGCATGCATGCAAATGTAATCAAGGAAGCAACTCAGGTTCAAGTAAACAAAGAAGATTCAGATCTAAATTAAGTAGACAGTTCAGATTTCAAAACATTGCTCTATTCAGAGTCTAAAAGGTGAGTAAATTTCATTTTATTATCAAAATTAAAGCCTATGATTTAAACCTGATGCTTATGATGAATTGTGTGAAAATATAGTTGCTTGTGTTATGTGGATGAATGCATGAATGTATCTGTATGATGTGTTGTAGATATCAGATGCATGCCTGGAAAGGAATAGTAAACAACCTTTCAAAAAACTAAAAAAAGAAAGAAAAAAGAAAGAAAAATCGTTTATTTCTTAATGCATGTGTTTGATCTGTGTAAATGAAGATGTATATGTGAGAATATGTTTGTGAATGTTATTACATGGATGTGGTATGACGATGAATGCCTGAGAATACATTATATAAGTTCTATTTGAAAAACAGACACAGATTTTTCTTAGAAATTATAATTGCTCTTCACCCAATCAGTTTTAGGTCCTGATCTATAAATGATATCTGATTGTATGAATGAAATGTTATTTTTAAAAATAAATCCAAGAGTTTATATTATATATTTATTTCTAAAAAGAAAGAATACAGTAATAGTCCAAAAATAATTCCAAAAGTAGATGATTTAATTTCGAATTTGGGTTTCAAAATTAGAATCATAGTTGCGATTAATGAATTTTAGTAATCAAATCAAAAAATTTAGACTGGTATAAATTGAGATGTGTTGAGTTGTTTGATTTTGGGTGTTTTATAAATCGTCGGCGATCATGAAGGAATTGAGGGTCGGGATCGTGATCATGGGTGGTTTATGGGTTGTCGATCACTCGAAAATTGATGAGTGATGCTGTGGTATGTTGAGGAGGGCAGGGGAGTGTGATTTAGGGATTCGAAGACCTGTTTGGTCGGCGAGGTAATTGGGGCTCGTGTGACGTCGTGGGATCATCGGAAGTTATCGCGAGTGCCGGGGCAGTTGTGTGGATCGATGATGATGCTGGGGTTGGAAGGATTTGGGTTTCGATCACCTAGATCGTCGTGGCGAATCATTCTGGTCGAAGGGATTTGGTTTTGTGGTCGATCGATTTGCTCATTAGGGTTATGTGTTGAGATCTTCGGATCTGGGCGGTTTGAAGGGTAGGGAGGTCATAGGCGATAGGTTGAGGTGGGCGCTGATGGTCGGAACAGCGAAAAGTCACCATGCATGTGCACAGTGCACCCTTGACATTCTGATGAAGTTAGGCGGGGAAGAAAAGGGAATGCTCGGGAGTGACCTCGTGATGATGCATGTTTTGCTCGAAGTTCTTGAAGTCGAAGCTCGGGTCATTTGTTGGAGTTATAGTTTTATTAAAAAAGAAAAGAAAGAAAGAAGACGGGCCAGAAAAGGTTGGGCCAGTGGAAGCTTGGACCAAGAATTTAATAGGAAATGGATTAACAAGTTTAAAGTTTGACAATTTTCTTAACTATTACTCCTTAATAATAATAATGGGTCATTTAAATGTTTGGCTAATTTAAAGAATGTAATTTATTTTAACTTTAATGTATCAAGTAAATATTTGGTTAAATTAAAATTTAAATAATAATGAAATTAAGTAGTTAATTAAAATGATTTAAATTTATATGTTAATGATAACTAAGAAATCAAAAAAGATAAATGGGTTATCTTAAGGTTAATTAAGGCCTTTGGAGATTAAAGATTAACTAAATGGATTAAAGAGAAATTCATTAACTAATGATCAAGGTTAATTAATTGGGGATAATTAACCCATGGGATAATTACTTGATGAAAGTAATTAAAGATTAATTAATCATTGTAAGTGATCATAGAATAAATAATTAGTTAATTAAGGGTTAAAGTAATTAATTATAGTTAATTAATTAAGACGGTAAATGAAGAAAATTTATTAAAGAATTAATAATCGTTAATGATGGTCATTAGCTAAGGATTATTTAGTAATTAATTAATATGATTAATTTCAATAATTAATTAGATTAATTAATTTATGATAATCATTTTTGAGAAATTGTTTGTTTGATTACTTGATGGAAGTAATTAAGAAATTAACTACTTAATGTAATTAATGGAGTTTAATGTGATGGGTTTAAATTAATTAATTAAGATTAATTAATTTTGATCACTTGATGATTTGTTAATAATTTCTTAATGTAATTGATGAAGTATAATTACTTAGTAAAGTAATTAATGATAATTACTGGATGTAATTAGTAGAAGATGGAATTGTAAAAGTAATTTGGATTAAATTATTTTGTATAATTAATCAAGGGATTAATTAGTGATAATTAAGGAGTAATTAATTTATTTGATGAGTAATTAAGGGTAGTTAATTAATGATGTTATTAATCAAAGGTGATTAATAATTATGGTTAGAAATTAATTAATGAAATAATTAAAGGTTAATTACCGTATTGGGATAAGGGTAATTAATTTGTGGAATTAATTAAGGGATAATTACTTAGATGTAATTGAAGGATAAATAGAATGATATTGGAAGCCTTTGATTAATTGTTATTCCTAATATGAGGTTTGGGATGCTATGTGATAATATATGTTTGATTTAAACTGTGAAGATGTGATTATCTATTGATGATGAATTGCGGTGACATCCTGTATTAAAAGTAGAGTTGTATTTCACTTCGAATAGTGTAAGTTAAGTTGACAATGGTTTCGAAGAGACCGGAGTCAGGTATTAGTAAATACCCGAAACCATTTTGATTCTTATAAATTGCTATGAGAAATCAATATGCTGAAATGAAATGAGTTAAGTTAATTGAACCATTAAATCTAAGTTTTGGCACTTAGAAATTGATGTGTGAAATGGTTGATGTCTATAATAACATATGAAGTGTACTAGATATAAGTTACCCCAGGTTTATATAAATTGTATGCTTTTTTATTCCAAGTTAGTTGGGTTTACTCACGCTGGTTTCCATCCTGACCCAGGTGTTACTTTGATGTAATGCTCGGGTGTAAAAACCCGTAAATCCGTACTCCTTGAATAGACACTAATCTCCATTGATTAATTCAAGATGAACGAAAATACGAACCCTTAGGGGTTTAAGAAAAATTTAGGAAAAGAAAAAGGCAGAAGAAGAGAGAAGAAAAGAAGATAATAGATAAGGTAGAAAATATAGAGAAAAGAAAATAGAAAATATAGAACAGAGGGAAGAGAAAATAAATAGTAAATAGAACAGAAAGAAAAATAGAACGGGACAGAAGAAACAAAACAGAACAACATCAGAATCTCACAATTCGCAGCGGAACAACATATAATAAATAATGAATAATCTTTAAACAAAGAACTATATCAGTTATTACATTACATCACATTTCATTACATCATCTCATCAGAGTGTACAACAACAACAACAAACAGTGCAGCGGAAAAAGAAATACTATATAAACTAGTAATACGCCATGCCATCCAGCTTGCCTCCAGCCACTCCAGAATATCCAGAATATCCTGATAAACCTTAACTCTTGACTGCCCGTGTGGAAATTGGTGGGCACCCAGAGTTTAGGAAGGAAAACAATAAACTCCAAGTCAGTCATGTGACTGGTGTGAGAACTCAAAACAGTTTATTTATCTTTAAAATCAAAATAGAGGAATATTTTTAAAGTTAATTCGCAATGCTTTTAAAAATGAGACTACCATAAGGCCTCCCGCACACACACACATTGCAAACGCAGAATCGGAGGAGATTTCTCCTTATGATAGTCAAAGATGCTTGATACGCATTTAAAAGAAACATTTGATATTATTACTAGTGCATAGTGTAGGAATATTTCAAAAGTAGAATATAAATCTTAACCAGCATAGACATTCCGCACTTATGCCTACTATAGCTACCATGTTCAATAGCAGGTTACCGCCACATTCCATGGCAGGTTATACAACTAAAACCGTACAAGTCTCGTATTGTTTCTTTGGATTTTCAACGAATGATCAGGCCAAGGAACTTCCCATTGCCACATGAGAATGCCTCTGGATGGACATCCCCGAGAACCAAACCGGATCTCTACCAACACAAGGCCGGGTTACCCCTAACTGAGTAACAACTGACCGAATATGCCATCCCCCGGTCCTTTGGGACCTTTCACCGAGCGCTCGCAATCAATTCACACAATCATAACAAAGTGTTTTCAACATGAGTAAGTATCTGGGCTCCATACCATGATACCACCCTTTTCCAGAAGGAAATGCACACATCCTAAAGGGCGCTACCCCTCATAACCTTGCCGCATCTTTCCTGTTTTGACCATTCACGGGGTGTGAGGCTCGACGAAGTCACGTCCACAAAAACATACTTTATACAAAAGCAATGCTTTGGGTCAACAAATGATCATAGAAATGATCACCAAGATAGACGATCAAATAAACGATCCTATCATAAATAATCAACACAATGATCATTTACAGCAACACTCAGCATGTCACATTACCAAACTGGGAATATATCGCTGATAATTTCAACTATATAACCTCTGAGCTCGTACGTCTCAGAGAAGGGTGTTAAGCTAAAAGAATAAATTCTCCGCCACCAACAGAAATATATTTGAAAGAAATCGGCTTTATATCTCAACTTGTAATGTCAGACAAACTATCTATACAAGTCTGTTCCGGGCTCGAACAAAACCGAAGGCACTTCTTACGAAGCCCTTGTAATCCGGGTATTCACAATCCCGATCGAATTTCCCATCACTTAGGAGATCTCTATACCAGGAGCTACCCAGTGCAGAGACAATCGTAGGTCATCCTATCGCTTTCACAAATACTCGGTCTTCAACACCGATCTTCAATGCAATTCACAACGACGTATCACATATTCGGAATGGGTTATACGACCCCATGGTCCTTTCTCGGTTAACCCGAATAGTGAGCGCTTATTCAAAAATAAGTGTGGCATTCAAATTCAAACAAATCATATCCAATACCCATTCAAAGGGAAATATTGATAGTCGGTTATTGAACTATCAATGGATATGCACACATCACCAGTTTCCAAATAATTTTCCAAATTATTTATTTTCCAAAAATATCTTTACTAGATATATAATTTCACACTTCAAAAATAAATCAATATTTATTTTTACACAAATTCCTCTTTCCTTTATAAATTCCATAGTGAATTTATATTTCACAATATCCATGCATATACGATTTCAATTATTCATCTCAATTTATCTTCAAAAAGATAAATTCTCAAAATATTCACTTTATATTGGAAAACATTTCCATACTTACTTATTAAGTAATTCTCAATCCATTTATTTTCAACACTTGGAAAATGTTCAAATATACTTAAATCGAGATTAAGTATATATTTCATTCTTTAAGGAAATCATTCTCTTTAACATATTTATTTGGGTCTAAACGAATGTTGCGTAAAACATCGTTACGACAACCCAAAATCACTAGTATAGGGATTCGAAATTAAAATAGATATATAAATCCCAATACTATACAAAACATTTCCTTTCAGAAATCATTTACTATAACAACAGTGTTATAGTCCACCATTTCCTTTTATTTCTCGAAAACGTCTATTTCAACAATGAATGTTGAAATTTATGGTTTCGAATCTCAACACATTTTAAAACATCGTTAGATCGTTTTAATTTTATTTAAAACATCACATTCAAAACAATTTCTTTAACGTATTATTCACTATTCAAAAACGTGAATATACTACGTTAACAAATTTTATCCTTTTATTCATTTCATTTCAAAGGATCATTCACAGTCAAAAATGTGAATATAACTCCATTAATAGGTTTCAACAATTTACTTATCAAAATAAGTCGTTGCGAATTTATAAAACAACGTTTATAAACTCCATTTCTATTTATTTTATAACAACTTCTTTTTATAAATTCCTTTATTAATCTATTCGATTTATAACTCAATTATAAACTAAAGGTTCATATTATAAGTTAAATGCTTATAAAACGATTATTTTACAAAATCGTTTCTTTGAACTTCATAATTATAAATCTTATAACTTATAAGATTCGATGATTTATTCTAAACTATTCTTATAATGACTTTATAAATTTTATAAACCTATTGTTTATAAAATTCCATTTATAATTTCACCGTTTATAATTCTATAAATTTCATTCAATTTATGAAATTCATTTTCACTTCATTCAAACACTTATAAAAACTCGTTTTATAATGTCAATATTTCAATTTATAAATATCCATTTATAAATCTCTTAATATAAATCAATTTATATTATTCTTTTAAAACGTCTTTAATCTCCTTATTATTTCACCATTTTGATTTATAAAATAATCAAATTTTATAAATTCTATATTTAAACTTTTCACAATAAATTCAAAAATCCCGATTAAACTATTTTATAAAATCATTAGCATCATATTCTCAAAAATCAGTTTTTAACTATATTTCTCAAAAATCATAATTTTTTATAACTTTAAAAATTATAACGTTTATTTATTTAAAATGGATCAATTCCAAAATTATTTTATAAAACGTATACTTCTCAAAAATCACTTTAAAAATCATTTTAAAATTTCAAATTTTGGTCTAGTGATGCTACACACCAAATAGTCAATCACGACAACAACGATATCATATATCGATATGATAATCCATCAAATATCAAAATATCTGAAATCAAATAAATACTGTTGAGGAATCCAGTTGGATCCCTCCAACCTGTTTCCTGCATCCACAAACATTAGCACAATACCAATTTCGCTCCAGTACGAAATTATCGCGGTATATGTTTTTATTAAATATTATCCGCTTAATAGGCGGCGCAATAGGGTCTCATCCGCTAAAAAAATGCGGGGAATCAACAACTGCAATATATACATATGCCAATATATATATATTGATATTATATATAATACCAATTTCACTGTTTATGAAATATTCGCGGTATATTTTTTTGTATAAATAACATCCGCTTACTAACGGCGTATAATGTCTATTTTAACAATCAATATATAACAATCATCATTCAAACATGCATTCAAATATTTTAAATCTAACTATTTAAAATAAAATCGAAACTGATTCGATTGAGTGAGAAGTTCTCACCTTGATTTTAATTTCGTTTTAGCGATTTATTTCGAATAAAATTAAACACGCGTTTAATTTTACCCAAAATTCTCACTAACTCCAAACGACTCCAATCCAATTTCATCGCGTAGTGCTCGTCCATACGATTCCAACGCAACTGGTTTCGCCCGTTTTCGACCTCGTATGAAAAAGTTATGAATTTTTGAAGTTACACGTATAAATTTATATAATAATTTACAACAACTAATTATAATTTAAACCTAACTATTTATCTACCGTTAGATCCATCACTAGCAATCACGGCCGTGCACACCTCCCCCCCTTCTTCTTCGTTCGCACGCTTACAGCCGAACCCAACATTCGATTCTAGGGTTTAAATTAGCAACTCCGAAACTCGACGAAACCTCATCAAACTACCCTCATTCGAACGCCTCCAACACAAGCTACCCACGGCCAGAAGGGCACAGAGCTCGGCCCCCTTATTTGCGCGCGAATCGAGAATGAACGCGCGGCCTTTGAGCCTCGATTTCGACCACTACGTTGCTCCAATCTAGATCTTGACCGTTGGATAGATGGATCTGGGCATGCTCTACAATTTTGTAGTTGTAAGTTCCTTGAATCGTTGAGTGGATGAAGAGATAAGAGAAGAAGAAGTTGGGAACATTTCAGCCGTTCATGGGAAGCTGGCGGCTAGGGTTTTAGTGTTTTTTTTTTTTTTTTTTGAGATAGTGGGCTATTTATAAGGAACCGACGAAACACTATTCATCCCGGAAATTCCGAACTACGATTTATGCACCGTAACCAGCGTTTCTAGGGTTTATCCCGCGTTTCGGACACAATGGAACAGGTTTCGGAAGCTAATTCGGACATCTGTGCGAGTTATGGCTACAAACGTTCGATTTAAATTAAACCGATTTAAATTGATTTCTAGGCGTTTTAATTCGTACCAGACAAACGGTAAATCCAATTGACTTGAAATTTGAAACCTTACAATAATATCACATTACGGATCCGATGAAACTGGTTTCGTCGAAATCCGAGACTTTTTGAAAAATGGCTATTTTAACTCGCCAAATTAAAATTAAAAATAAATCGATGCGTTTCGAGCTGCTACGATCAAACGATAACTCCGATTGACACGAAAATTGAAATCCGGTAATAACTAACTATTACGGATCCAATGGAACTGGTTTCGTTCAATTCTGAGACTGTTCAAAAATTGACTATTTTCACTAGTCGATTAAATATTAAAATATTCAATTTTTCACAAATTAACTTTTAATTCGATTTTAAAAGTTCTAAAATATCATTCTAACTCCAATATGATAAAATAAAATTTTACAAATCATTTTCAATCATATTTAACTCAAATTTCAATTATTTCCATAATTTAACATATTAAATTATCGATTTAATTATCCAATTAAATCCAATAAATCGAAATAAAATTTATTCGACTTATAAATTTACTTATTATTATTTAAAATAAATTAAATATCCAAATTTTAATTACTAAAAATCCTGGGTCGTTACATCGGGTCAGACCGAGTATTACAGATTTTCAGGTAAGGACGTTCTGGAGCTCAAGAGGCGAGCTGGATGGCAGGAACGCATGGAGAGTTTCCACTATGATATTGTAGTATCAGGACATGATTGTTTTGTCCAGTGTTTATGTATGTGTGTAGTCTCTGATGTATTTAAATGTAAATTAACAGATATAGTTTTCTTTGTATAACTGCTGTTTTTATTTGATATTATATTTGATCCGTTGCGAATGTGAGGTTTCTGTGACTTGTTGGTGTTTTCTTCTTCTTTTTCTTTATCTTTTCACTAACTATATGGAATTTTCAGGATCGAAATTTTCGGGTCGTTACAACAGTCTAGACACTTACTCATGTATGGGATCCCGAATGATCCCTAAGCACCGTTTAATTTTAGGCAAAACTATATTACTTAAATTTTAGGCTATAGTTTTACCTAAAATTAAAATCTAATTGTTATAGACGTTATCAAATTTCTAGGCGATATATGTTTACCTAAAATTAAAATATGTGGCCAATGTAAATTAGTTGATTGAAATACATTATCAGGTTAGCTTTGAATTAAACTGTGCAATTAAATACATATTTTAATAGAGTTTATGAATTTAGATTAAACTCCATATTTCTAAGTGATATAGTGATGACGAAAAGAATATATGTACAAATTGTCATTACCACGTTGAGCTTATTTTTTATGCGAAATTGGATCTTTCCTAAATGGTATGTAGGCTTTGAACATGGCCTGATATTTTACTTTAGCATAGTTTGTATAGGGTTATGTATTTAATTGTTTAAATATTGATAAAGTACTAAGTTCACACTAGAGAGTTAACACAACCGCCTTTTTCATTATTTTCAAATTTAACTAATGGTAAAATTAATTTATAAATATTGTAGACTAATAATAAATTAATACAAATATTGTATTAATATTTTATGGAATTTTTAGTTATTTATTTAAAGCTTGAAATAATACAAAGTGAAAATAAAAGTTATATGTCGGTTCGGTTTGTTAAAGTGCTAAAATTAAATAATTAGACAACGATTCAAATAGGGGTCAACATGGCCTATAACCTTGCTAGGTCTGTGCCAAGGCTAGACATGGAGATTCAAAATAGGGGTCTTGTTCTGGTCTTCAAGTGCTAGTGGAAAAGGGGGGAGGAAAGGCCCTAACCCTTGGCTATAAATAGTGTAGGCTCCTAACAATTTTCTACAAATTTCCCATTAACTCTCCAGCCTCTACTACAACCATTGGCGAAGTCTTTCTTTTAGCCTTGCAAACTAATGTTGAGGAGGAGAACATGAAATTGCATGGGGAAATTTTGTAGAATAACATGTTAGGCTTTCTGCAAGTCATCGACAATGAGAGGTATCATTTTCGATCTAATGTTTTATATGTATATATGCATCTATGAGTTACTTATCATTATCCACATATTTGGGCTGTGCAGCAAAAAATATAATTTTTAAAATTAATTTTGAATACTATTTGAACATAAATGTATATACATGCATACACATACATACATACATATATAATTTTTTTGAAAAATAATTAGTTTCGAAATAATTTTACACCCACAAATATATATATATATATATATACTTATTAAATAAATTCATTTATAAAAAAATGGGTGTGAAAACTCCTTACTAATTCAAGTTTTTATATATATGCATATATATTATACGAGGTATATATATCCCTAAAATATATATAAATGTTTAAAATAATATTCACAGTCTCAATAAAAAAATAAAATATCATTTTTACAAAGTCAAAATAATTTCAAAATCTAATTATTGAATCTTTTAAAAGAAAATTTATTTTGATGGAAAATTTAATTTATAACTATATATATATATATATATATATATATATATATATATATATTAGTGTGCGTGTGTGTATGTATATGTATATACGTGCATGTGTATATCAGCTGGTAGGCACAACAATGGAAAATATTGTTTTATATATTTTGTTATACATATTATTTTGGAAAAGTAAAATTTTGAATTTTAAATTATAAGATATTTTAAAACTAAAAATAAATTTTAATATATATTTATATTGTTAAATGCAAATATTTCATATCCAAATAGGCTATATTTCATACTAATATTTAAAATTGTATATTATATTTATATATTTATTACATATACACCTATATATTTATTATATGGCTTTTTAACTAAGTGTCTTTTAAATAAATATGGATGTTAGTATAAAGATAAAACAATTCATGGACTTGAAAACATGCTTGGAAGAATAACGGAAATGATCTCTAGAAATTGGAGCTAGATTGGAGTAAAAGAAAGAGTTCGGTACCAACCTGATCTACTTGGTACCGACCATTATATAGGCCTTTAATGGAGCTTCGAGGCTGCCTTTTTGAATGATGGTTTGAGTGATAATCATGGAGTCCATGTTTGAAGGGAAAAGTGGATAGCTCCAAAGAAATTCTAATGGAAAGCAAACAAATTCAAGTGATATCGGAACTTCTTAGGAATGACTTGATGCTAAAGGAAAAATTGCTCGAAACTCAATGGATCAAAGATAAAAAAAAGGAAAGAAGATGGAGCGATTTCTAATCAGAAAATCAGGTCGGTACAACCACTTCTACTCAGTACCGAGTTGATTTTTGGACTTTGGGGACTTTGCCTCCCTTCCCACTTTCTTGGATCTAGGTCTGATGTTTCATAGATTTTCAATTTCGCTGCACGCTTTCCATATAAATACATCACCTTCGGCCTTTGTAAAGGGACTTTTGGCATTTTCTTTCTTCATCCTCTATTTCTCGTCATCTACTCTTAGCTATTCTATGATGTTTGACCTACCAACCTTTGTTCCAATGATTAATGATTATTAATCAATAATAATATAGTGAACGTAGGCCATAGATTTGCTGAACCACTATAAACTATAATGACCAACCTTTACAACCCTCGAAAGTCATCACTTAATACATCCATGGAATTACAATGTCGAGCATCCAAGTGCCAAAAGGTAAATTGTTATGGGAAAATTAAAAAAAGAACATGTGGAAATAGAATCTTACAACGTAATGATAACATATATTATAACAAAGAGAACAAAGCTGTCACTCTAAGATACATAGTGTATCAGAGTTAAAAAACAAACCTCATCAACTTAGAAAATTATAACTTTCTAACCTCACAATTGATGATAGGTATACATAGTAATTAGTGAAAAGTAGAAATACCATGATAGGTGAATATCTAGCACTACTCCATGATGTCCATGTCCCACTATTTACAACCTAGAAAAACGTTGTCTAACCCGAGCATTATAATAAAATACTAGATGGATCAGTTTGGAAAACCAGCATGAGAAAACTCAAGAAATATTATGAACATTTAAAAATCTGTGAGACCATACCGCTAAATATGGAACATGTTTTACCTCACAAGAACAACATCCATACATGAAAGAATGGAAACAAATAAGAACAAAATCC
The DNA here is from genome assembly GCA_030765085.1 of Allium cepa. Taxonomy (NCBI): domain Eukaryota; kingdom Viridiplantae; phylum Streptophyta; class Magnoliopsida; order Asparagales; family Amaryllidaceae; genus Allium; species Allium cepa. Next base: position 42,634,972 of record CM060946.1, read on the forward strand.
AAACTTAAAGAACGAATATAAACAATTAAACAGAGAGAAGAACACAAGGCACTTCATGGTGCAATTAAGAAAGGATAAACTCTAAGTTTCGAATCAAAACAAGGAGAATAAACTTATCCAACTTGACTAGGAGGGTCCCCCTATACCGAAAGTATACCTCTATATAAAATATACTTGAGAGCCCATGCCAAACATGCATACTTTCGAAAACTTCAAAGCTAGATCCCCACGAACAACATTCAAGAATCTGAATATATCAATATGACAACATGCATGCATCTGAAACCTCTCTAGATGAATGTGAATATACATAATGGGTGCAACCCATATAGCTTTGATCCCACTTGCTCTTTTGTTTTAGTTTTCTCCAATGCTGGATATCAATGCTTAGAATGAGCTATAGATTGTCTTAGATTAACGAAACATAAAGAAGGATATTAATGCTCCAAACGAGCAACAAATCGTCTTGAATCGAGGAAGCACAAAGAAGATATCAAAATTGATAGTCAATAAAAAACTATTAAGAATAAAAAAATGGCCGTAGATGGAAATTAAAATCTCATATACTTATCACAACTCGTTGATCTCAAACTAGTACTACCCTAGGGGAACCAATGAAGCCAGAAAATTAAGGCAACGTTGCTTCTTATCTTGACTCAACATGCAATATTAACTTTAAGAATAGCAAGAGTCTCCTAAACATTTAGTGCTAAGAAAATGCCTAAATCCTTTCTATATAAGTGATATCACCTATGGAAGATAAATTTATTACCCTTATCACCAAACTTTAATTTCCAACTCATAAGATCCCTCGCTTAAAAACAATGCCAAGTAAGTAAGGGCACCAGTTGCTCCTGGCCTTGCCTAGGCACTCCAGCTTTTAAATCTCATAGATAGTAACGAATCTATTTTCTCGATGTTGGTATTAAGGGTAAGACTAAATCGTTTCCATGAACGAAATCAAACTTTTAAACTCTAAAACATTTGACTCACACTTATGCTTGATTTTCACATCACAAATATTGTAAAAAGCTGTAAAAACACTTCTTTAAAATATTCCTTTAAAGAGTTAATTATATTTCTAAGTACATGAAAAAGAAGTATTAAAAACAAATGTCATTAAAACATTGTTTACTATAAATACAAAACCAATTACACTTAGTTTTATCTTTAAAACAATATTTATAAAGGCTTTTTTCATTTATATAATATCATTTATAAATCAGTTATTATTATCTTTAATACAAAACTCCTCCAAAAATATAAAAACGTCAACATTTACTAAGTCAATTAACATGTTTTTTTAAATAACTTTATGAAATTATTTATTATAAAAAAGTGTTATAGTCCATGAATTCTTTCTCAATTCACAGAAAACATTTATTACAACTGAGTCATGTAATCCATGCTTCCTTTGCACTTTTCAATAAACTCAAAAGTACTTGAAATATAGTTTTAAAACTCCCATTTCAATTACTTAAAAAGAAAATCTCAAGTTTAATATATATTATAACTCAAAACCATTTCCCTTCCTTATTTTAAAAATAAAAACTTCTTTTAAATATTTATAGAAATTCCAAAACACTTTCAAAACACTTCATTATTGGTTAGACAGATACTCCAGAAAAGACTGAAAATGGAAATCAAGTTCAAAACCCTTATTATAAAAGTTTAAAATAGTGCAGCAAAAGTGCTGCTAAAAAGAGCATTGAATATTCCTTTAAATCAATTCTTTTCAAAGTGGAACTTTCTTCACATTTTTACAAAGCGTGAATATTTTATTTTATTTTTAGAACAATATATTATGAGCCTAGTATGTATTCAAAAAAATTTAGAAAATTTTGAAGTCAACATAACCCATTTGAAAGTTGTTTTAGACTTTTGGACTGCGAAAACGCGACCAAAACTTTTCTGACTTTTAAACACTTTAGAGTTAGGTGTTTCCAAGCAATCAAAACTTTTTTCAAATAACATTTTAAAGCGTAAAAGCACGACCAAATATCTAATGATGCAAACACAAGCATAAGATTTTAAATAAAAGATTAAAAAAGATGGGAATCCAAAGTGCAATAATGCGATTTCAAAGTGCGTAAGCGCGATTATTCCACTGTTTGACATTTTTGCTACTTTAACATCTTAATTAACAACCAAGCATTTATATAAGAAAGATGCATATAAAAGTAAACCAATAATGGCGAGAAATGCCTAAGGGTCACAAAGTTCCATATAAATCATGTGTATGTATGTTCTTCAAAGTGTTCTGTAACGACTTATTTGCTAAGAAAATACTTTGGCTTTCTCTTGCTTTTTGTCCCATGAATAACAATGGTTCCATTCGCTACCAAGTGTGAATCAAGTCCTAATAAGCAATATACACAGGTATAAATAATATAAACTACAGTTCATATTTTACGATACTTTGTCAATTTTTAAATCCATTTCAAAGTGAGATTTACTCACTTTTTCCAAAGCTAAACTTCAAACAAGATGCTCAAAGTTCTCTCTCGACTAAACAATGACTCAATGCAATCTCCAAGTCTCCCCTTTCTTCCAAATGTTAACGGCCAAGCCTATAGAAGCCTAAAATGCTGATGGCCAAGCTAGGAAATGAGGGAGTGGCTCCAAAACTTCAACCTTTAGCAAGATGGTGGTGATTGCAAGGTTGTTCTAAGGTCATATAAGAATTTTGAAGAGAAAAGGAGGTGTTTTGATACTGTTTTACTCTAGAAAATAATGAAGAGAAGTGAAAAGAAGAAACTCAAAGTTTAGAGCAAATGAACAAATGAAAACAAGAGGCATGCCTTCTCTTTTATAAGCTACGAGATGGTGAGTCTTGCCTACAGTCACACCCCTTAGCCTCGCTATCCCACTCACCTCATGTGATGGCCATATGCCATTGTACCTTTCCCTCAAATCATGCAAAAATTTCCTCCCTTTAATAATCTTTTAATGACTTTCTAGAAACTCCTAATGACACTTACGCTGATTAATTCATTTAGTGCTTAATGAATTCCAATTTTCTATATTTGTACAGAAATGTATGTGTGCAACTATTTTCGTTCGGTAAAAAGTCAGAAAATCAAAAAGACGAATTTCGGTCACATTTTCAATTTTTCATCGGAATATTTATTTATGTTAACAAAATTATATACTGAGTTTACCATCACTATTTATTAATTAAAAGGAGTTTAATAATGCTATTAAATCCATTTAATTAATATTAAATTCACTATTAAATTATTTTAATAATCCCTATATTTATGTATAAAGTGTTCACATTTCCAGATGTTACATTCTCCCCCAAAAGTATTTCATCCTCAAAATTATCACCAAGTAGAAAATATAATACTCCTTTCTAAAAACAAATTTACTTACTTGGCTTTTCGTAGTCTGATTACTTATATTTTTCTCCATAGAAAATCCATAATAAATGCTGCAGCATAGATACAGAGAATATCTATAATAATATACTTTGCAACCAATCTTTCGAAAGATAAATTTGGAACTAAATGCTTGGGTATTTCTACTAAATTATATTTTCAAATTCCTTCAAAGAGAAATATATCAAAAGCAAAATCAATTATGACAAAAAGGGGATCCACCAACCGAAGCAAGGAATACTATAGAATTAAAGCAATATGAAGCATCCAATAATATTCCATCTGCTCCCTAAATAATAACCAGAGTAAATAAATATACTTGTGGTGTCCCTCAAATCGAGGAAAACTCCCAATCGCCCAATTTTAGTCATAACAATAATATTTGAGATTCATTTCGCAATATCTCTTTTCAAATGTCTTGATATAATAACACATCATCAAAGGTTTCAAAATATTATTATTTCTTTCACAAATTATTTTGAAATTACTTTTTCAAATCATTGATATTTAAGCCCTAATAATCAACAAATTCAAAATCTTTTGTTTATAAAATCATACTTATAAACCATAATATATAAAATCACAATATCAATCAAATCAAATTACATAAAGGAATAAACTAATATTTAATGTTATTTAAATTGTTAAATGAATAACAAACAAGATTTAGATTTTTTATTAGGGTCAAAACTTTCTAGATCGTCCAAGGATATAGATAATTTTCTAAGCACACCATTACGCTCATAAGCCTTTGGTTATTTCTTAGCAGATTACCTAAGCTAGCTCAAAATAATATTAAAAGTCACTCCCTAAACATTCCCAAGTCACAAAACATAGTATACAAATACATTTAAGCCCGTATGTTGTATATGGATCATCCGTACGTAATATCTGATTCGACCACTTTCTTGGACAGATGAACTTTACTTTTGAAGTAGTATCGCTCACTCAACCATCCTAGAGCATATTCTGATCAGGTTCCTTGATTGAAAACCTCTATTCACCTTACGTAGATATATACTATGATAGAAAACCTCAATAACATACCAAGAATCCGAATCAAGTGTTCGTCATCAAGAATCATGTGAGAAATCCTTGTCCGGACTAGTGTGAATCACTCCGAATTTATGTATTATAATCCTAGATCAAGAACCTTGCGAATAAGATGATCAACGTACAACTCACATACTTAATCCGATTAGTTTTTTAACTACGCAAATCTCTTTCTAAATCATTTTCATTTTCATTTGAAGTATATCATTCAATAATAAAATTATTTATGAATCATTTCATAAATTTCCACTTGAGTTTATAAATTTTTTAAAAAGACACATCTATATAAACCATTAAAATAAAACTTACTTCACTCTTATTAACTCGTATAATACTCTTCTACATCCTAAGATTATATACAAAATGTTAATACCCTCCAAAATTCAGATGGAGGCCCAAACATAATACGGGTCTTAAAATTGAGTTGACTATTTCAACCTTTTTATCTATCTGATCTAGTAAGAAGCTAAATAAAGTAGGATGTTGATATCCAAACTCAGTCTTAGAGTCTACTTTTTCTTAGACATCCCTAAGGTAAAGATGTTTATTAATCGGTCCAATAACATCAAATAGTTTATATGACCTAGAGATTTAAATAAAGATATGGTCTTAATAAAAAAAAATTTATTAAAACCTTCCTATCCAATTTAACCCATTTAAAAACTTGTGTTTAGTTATCTCTTTTCTATTCAAGAGTTAAAACTTTCATCTATCACAACATTCTTTTATCAAATTACCTTTTATTTTGAATCAATTCCCTTTAAGGAAACTTGGGAATTAAACACTAGGTTTTTATTTCAAAATCCTTTTTGAAACTGTCTTATATATATATTTCTATATATAAAATAAATTTAAGAACTTATTCCTTAAATTTCACCTAGGGATCCTTCGAATTCGAACTCATTGATGATAAAGAGAATAATTTACTAAGGGCACTACAACATTCCCCAAAGCAAAAATTCAATCTTCACTTAGAAGATTATTCACATTACCATAAAACTAATCGAGAAATTTTCCCGGAACAATCTAACGAAATTGTATATTTCTTAAAATTCTCTTTAAAATATTTTGTAACGACCCATTTTCGACGCTTGAATATCGACATCAATACATCCACTGTATCAAATGTCGAACAATCGATTGCCGAAAAACCGAACCATTAGGGTTAAAGAAGAAGGAGGTAGAAGAAGAAATGGAAACAATAAAATTTCAAAAATGAACAAAACACCCTCAAACTCAAATTTAACCCTTCTACTATCTCTTGTGTAATCAATATAAATTTTATAAGCCGTTGAAATATTTAAACCAGCTTAAAAACTTAAGATTTAATATTATACCTAATCTCTAATTGTTAAATTCAAAAATTTAATAGCCAAATAATAATGATACTTGAAATTCAAGTTAAACCAACTTCCAAATATTTAAAATCAATTAAATATTCTAATTTCAAATATCTAAAAATTTCATATCGTCGCATTCCCCCCTTAAAAGAATTTCGTCCTGGAAATTACTAGTTAAAAGGAATGGTCCATAACCCGTTCTCTATTTTTTTTCCAAAAACTGGTTTTTAACAACTACCCAAAACCATCTTTTTATTAAAGACATCATCAACCTTACTAACTTTCCAAACTTCTTCCATTAGTTTTAACCAATATCTCTTACCCAATCATTCATATATTCTTCAACCTATATAAAATTATTTATTTAAATTAAATTAAACAGTACTGTAAATACTTACCGTTAATGTACTGATAAGAGAAATAAAAATCAACAAATCATTTATAAGTTTTAAACATAAGTAAAGTTTTAAAATTGAATTACCTTAATTTGAACGGAAGCTCGAAATCACGATCTCAGCTCTACCCGAGATTAGCCTTTGTTTGCCAAGCTCATCACCATCGCACTGCTTGAATTGATAAGCCATCGACCAGCAACACCACACCGTACGCGACTGCGCCAGCATCCTCGAACACAGCAAACTCTGGCCAAAAAGACATCACGTTGATGTCGAATCGCCAAGCTCCAATTTCGCCTTCCCCCCGAGTCGATCCACTGACACCGCGTGGCCCCTCCTTACGCGAGCATGCTAGTTATTCTTACGCCAGAAATCCAATGTGAACCCACACCCTTGCCCCTTCGCGAACATCCACTCGACGCTTCACTCAACGAACTCGTTACTAGAGGGAACGCGGTCTCAAAAACTGAAGTAAGGAGGTCGGCCTCGTGATAGAATACTACCATTACTTTTCTCAAAATCTTTTTAAAGTTATTTCAAACGATACGGGGATTTCAATTCTCAAAAACCTCTTTTACATATGAACCACCATTTATAAACCATATAAATCATTTTATATGCCTTACTCATATAAAATGTACATTTAAAATCATCTTATATTATGTTAACCTTCCATTATTGTAATAAACTTTTCACAAATTTATATCCTCTAAATGTCTTATCTTCCCATTTATATGATATTAAACTACTTTATTAAAAGATGGCTTTTAACTTAACATTTTCATCGAACACCTTATAGCCAAATTATGAAATTTAATTCATAAGGGGTTCGTTTTAATGTGCTTACAATTATCGAAACAATAAATGCTCATAAATCAGTCGATCATAAATTAAAAATTAAAAAACAATAGTTAATGCTCCTAATCTACCCGAGCACAGCAAATCAAACAACAATGATAACAAAGAAATGTTATAATTTTCTAACAAACAACACACCATAAATAACTATATAAATTTGAAATTTATTTCTTATACATAAAATATATAATCCTAGGTAAAATATTTTATTTACTAATTTTCAAATATCAATGTCATTTCCGTTTTCCTTGTACATGCATTTAAAAATCCCTATCGACATAATGGCATCCTACATCTCGACCAGAATTCACAAATCACTCAACAGTTCAATTAATACAATGCATTTTTGTAACGACCCACCTTTTTGGATAATTTAGATCGACAATAAACCACACATGTCAAACTCAAACCATTCAAAAGGGAGGATTGTTATGGGGTAAACAAGAAAAAAAAACTGAGAATGAAAGGAAAACACACACAGAATCTCACAGCGGAATGATAAAATATAATAATCAAATAAACAATTCATAAAGCTGTTTACAAATAACATTTAACTATACATTTACAATACAAATCAGAATTAAATACAATAGGAATAAATAAATAAATGCAGCGGAACAACATAATGCAATGGACATAATGTTATAAATGATCATAGTGCTAAATCTTCATCCTCCAAAAGCAGTCTTCGATACATTGAAAAGCTCAGACTCACTCCAGCGAATTGAAAAGACAAAACACTCAAGTCAAAACTAAAAGATCTTATGTAAGTTAAATCAATTGTAAAAAATATGAGTGTAACAGTACCAAAGATGTTATAGGGTTTGACATCTTCTATCCAGTGTCTAAGTGGGTGTAAAAACTTATGAGATGTTCGGGATTCCATCTCCTAAGGATCCGTTAAACTATCTACATACATAGTACAATACGTTATTATAATAGTGTCTATAGTAAAGTAAATTATTAAAATAGCATTAAGGCGTTACCCATACCCCCCTTAACACATTTTTATATATTTTTGTAGTCTATACAGTATCATAATTCCTCCATAAACTAATGGGCTATCAAAGGGCACTCCATAAGTGCGGTACAAACCAAACTTGTAGAAGTGGCAATAAGGCATGTGATAAGGCATGCGAGGCAATGCCTAGGGTTGGATACTACCGTTTTGCGGATTCGGACTGGTGGCAACGCATAGCTGCTACTACCGTCCACCTCAGAATACACTCCCAAAATCAAATCGAGGGGCGGACACCAAAACAATCATAAAGTCATAATATGGTATCGAAGAAATGTGTTCGATCGGAGGTGCAACCTTACTTGGCCCGGCATGGCTCCTATTTTAGCTACATCAAGCTGACTCACGGGAGTCAGGGCCACATTAGTAACTCATAAAGAATTGTTTGCCAAAATATCTTACTTAATTCTAGAATCTCCACCACATACACAGTTGTTAAAGTAATTTTCGGTATAAGCAAAAAGTATAGCAATATCTGATCTCGGTCTCTTTAACAACCAAACGCTTACTTCACACCAGATGGTTCTTTTACATTTCCAAAACCAATTTATAATTTATATTAAAACATCATATTCAATTCAAACCATATAGCTTTTGAAATCATATTCACTTTCAAAATTATATTCACTTTTGAAATTATTGATAAGATAGGCTAATTGAATCCTCATTCCAAAATCATCATATTTACTCAAATATGTTGTGACAACCCAGAATTTTTGGATTTTTGAAATTGAAATATTTAATTGATTTTATATATTCAAAAGTTAACTTTCAACTTAATTTTTGTTGACAAATAAACTATTGAATTAAACAATTGAAAATCAGGTAAAATATAAACTCTGGGATTTCGAGTCTGTTAAAAATAATTTGAAGGTTTGTAAAATTTATATTTATGATACTAGAGATAATAGAACTTTTAAAATTGAATTTAAGAGCGTTTTGTTCAGTTTTAAAAATATATCGTTTAAATTGATATTTAAAAAATAGCCTTCCGAGGCACAGTCTCCGAATTCGACGAAACAAGTTCCATTGGATCCCTAATAGTGTATTATTATCAGATTTCAATTTTCATAGTGTTTGGAGTTGTCAAGTGATCATACGATATGTAAACGCGTTGAGATTCATATCGAAAATTCAGTATAATAATAAGGTTCAAAAAGCTATCTTCTCCTTGCGATCGAATTTGGCCTTAAAACCTTTTCCATTGCGTTCGGAATAGGGGTATAACCTTATGAATGCCTGGCAGCATGCCTCGATAGGAGGTCGAGATTTGGAGTTGCGTAATTCGAGACAATTTAAATTTAAATTTAAATTTATATACACGTTTTTCCCTCAATTCTCTGTAGACATATCCACCACCTGTCCACCCTAAGGACACATTTCCTGCATAATCTAACACATGTTTTTCTTTTTCTCGTTTCTTTTATTTTTTAACAGAATGTAAAACAGAAAAGAAAGAACAAAATTTAGTGCCTGTTAATTCACTCTACCCTTCCATTCAAAATCAAAAAAAACCAAATCCATGGCTGCCTCATTCAAATCAGATCGTTAGAAGTTTTAAAATGAAATCTTGTCGTCCTCAATAGTTCATACAAAAAAAGGAGAGTAACGAAATCAAATCGATTTCGTATAATCATGTCGTTCGGTCGAATTGGGGGAGGGCTTGGAGTTCGGCAAAGCATGAGAGATTGGGAAGGAAGGGCGTAGGCAAGGCGGCAGGTAAGGTCACGAGCATGCAGTGGAGATAAGTTCGACGAAGATGGTAGCTCGTTCGAAGCCCTAACGCAGTGAAGCTTCAGGCTTTCCTCGAGCCGAAGGAGGCGCGCATGGGTGATGTCATGCTGAGAGCTTGGGGGATTTCGTTCGACATGGCAGTGCCAAGGGGAAATCGATGTCGGCGATGTAATGGAGTTCGCGAGCGAGGCCGTGAGTGTCTGTGTTCATCTTATTACTGTAAGGTATAACCTGTTTAGTTTAATTCTATACATATATAAATTTATTATTTTTCGTAAAGCGGATTTGATTTAAATTTAAATTTAGTACATATATATGAATGCATGCATATAAGTTAGGAAATAAACTAAAATAAATATATTTAAAAATCAGTATTTGTTTTTTACTGTAAGATGCAAAATAATTTTTGTTTCTAATTTAAATGTATATGTATATATAGATTGGAAATTAAATATATAGGCAGAGAAGGGAATTTTTAAAAGCAGACTTTATTTTTACAATATACATACATATATATATAAACTAAAATACCTACAGTGAAGAAGATTTCTGTTTGTTTATTTGCCGAAAAGGAAAATATAAAATAAATGTACGTCTACACTGTGAGAAATGCGGATTACGGATCTTAAGGCTATAACTAACACTAGAGGGAGGGGGTGAATAATGTTTTAAGGAATTACTAATTCTTTTTGGGTTTATATTACTTTTAACACAAATGTATGCAATATTCAAACACAGATATAACCACAGAATCAAACACAGATGTAGAAATAAAGTAAAAGCAATAAAGGAAAGAACACATCGGATTTTATACTAGTTCGGAGTTATCTTACATCCAGTCCCACACACAAGTACGGATTTCCTTTCAAAATCGATTCTTACAATTACACCCTCGATTTCAAGGCCATGAGGTACACCACTCCAGATTCACAATCCTCTGGGTAGAGATACTTGATTTTACGGGCAACAAGTTCACCCAATTGATTTCACAGGCTACAATCACACCTTTTCTCGCTTGATTGATTTCATAGGCTACAATCACACCTTTTCTCGCTTGATTGATTTCACAGGCTACAATCACACCTTTTCTCGCTTGATTGATTTCAAAGAAGCCTATAAGTCTGAATAACAATGGAATCTTGCTGAGATAGTGATAGAGAATCAAACCAGAAAAGATCTAGTTAGATTCAATGGTGATTTAGCAGAGTAATAGTAAAAATGTATGTAAAGAAATATGAAAGAAGAAGAGGAGTGAAATCAGAGAAAATATGAATACAAATTTGTTTAAAATTGCACCTATTTATAGTAGAACAACAGCCATGTCCATTCGTGAAAGGATATGATGAATAGACACTTCCTTTGAAATTCAAATTTTTGAAGTAAACTAGTACCTTGTCGACAAGGGTCCCTAGGGGTTGTAGACAGGCCTATGGTATTTTTAGTGATTTGTTTTTCTTTGAAAATAGCTTATATCTTGTATTAAAACTATTTTTAAACTTTATAAATATACTTAATTATAGTTAAAATGCATAAATAAGTATAGAGAATAATATTTTGGTATATATAAAATTTTTCTATATATTTAAATCTAAGTGTAAATATTAAAAGTTAAATATATTAAAAGATAGTTTAAAACCAAGGATACTTTGATTTTGAAGATAAAGATTATTTTGAGGCTAAAAGTATTTTAAGACCAGGATAGATGTTTTTGATCTTTTTAAGAGGAAGGTTTTGAAATCATTTTGAAAACAAGATATAATTTTGTAAAACATTTGAATAAAAGTTAGTAGATACAGAACAATGTTCCACTAGATTTTTCGTAGGTTTCATCCTACTTAGGGTTCCATCCCTTTAACGAGCTCGAAGTGGATTCCATTCCACGAATAAATTGTATTTTAAGATGTCAGTGCTTTTCTAGGATTTTTAACAAAATTCTTAACTAAATTACTTATATTGAAATCTTGAACTTTTGATATTCTTGATACTCATGAGTCTTCAATCTTGATATCTTCTTTCTTGAATCTCTATATTGTACAGTCATCATTCTTGTTGCCTACATGGTTAAATCCTACATATATATATCTAAACTATAATGTTAGTATTTATATTTTATAATCTTATTCTAAGGTTGTTGTCATCAAAACCATCTTCTCAGGGACTAACAATCTCCCCCTATTTGATGATGACAACCTTTGTTTATAAATATTACTTCTATCCAAATAACTCCCTCTAAAACTAATAACTCCACCTTAATCTATGCTGAACTATCCTATTTTATACTTCTCCCCATTTTTCATGAACAAAAAACTTACACCAAACTATATAACTCCCCCTAATACTAATACCATATGACATGTGATCATAATGATGGTGTTATATAAATAATCAACACTTAATTCTAGAACTAAAACTAAGTTCTTAATAACTAACTATCCTAACTAAGAATCCATATATGATAATACTTATAATAGTGACAATATAAGAACACAAATCATTTATTAATTATACATTGTTATATTTACATTTGCGTAGAAGACGAAAGTAAGATTATATAATGATAAGAAAGAGGGAAAAGAAACTATCGCATGTCCTTGAAAATGGGAGATTTATGAACCAAGCAATTTGGGTAGTGGAAACAGAAATTTCCACGTTGTTCAATTAGATTTCCATCCTTGTCAAAGCAAACTTCGCCAATGCAGACAACTTTGTCGTCATCTTCAGCATGCTCTCGTTGTCCTCCTGCACTTGATCTCCTGAAGATTCTTCATCAATCAAGATGGGATTGGCGTGATTGTCCATTATAAACTTTTGTAAGTTTCTAAGGATTTTGCCTTGCCGTTCTTGTTCTTTGGCCATTCTGAGTTGCACTACTTGAATTTCAGTCATTAGTTGCAGTGCATCCTTCAAGGAATCCTCCATTTTCACCACTCGTGCAAGCGTAGTTCGTTGAAATGGTCCAGTAGAAGGAGAAGGAAAAGAAAAAGTTGAATTTTTATTTGATTTGTAAGAGGAGGCCATTGTTTTATTGTTTTCAGAAGTTAGATTAGAGAAAGGACAAAAAGAATGAACAAAATTTCGAAATAAGAAGAATATATAACCACTTATTTGAATTTTGGTGGGAAAATTTCAAAAAGAAAAAAAAATCATTATATGTCGATAGAGGTATGGCAGGGTTGTCGACATGGTACCTATATTTTTACTATTTGATTTGTTTTAATTTAATTTTTAATTATACTTTGTTATTTATATTCTATATTTTAGTTATTGAACAAATACCTAATTCTCTTCTTAATTTAGCAAATGCAGATTCATTTAAGGTTTTTGTTAAGACATAAGCAATTTGGTTCTCGGAATTGATATAATCAAGAGTAATTACTTCCTTACTTAAAATATCTCTAAGAAAATGATATCTTATATCAATATGTTTAGTTCGAGCATGATGAGTAGGATTTTTGGATAAATTTATTGCACTAGTATTATCATAATAAATTGGTGATTTTAAGATATTTAAACCAAAATCTTTTAAAGTTTGTTGCATGTATATTACTTGAGAACAAGCCAAAGCAGTTGAAATATACTCTGCTTTGGTTGTTGATAAAGAAACCGTGTTTTTCTTTTTACTAAGGAAATCATAGAATGCCCCAAAAAGTGACAAGTTACACTTGTACTTTCTCGGTCTGATTTACAACCAGCAAAATCAGCATCACAGTAAGTTATTAATTCAAAAGAATCATTTTTAGGATAAAATAAGCCATAATCAAGGGTGTGTTTAACATATCTTATGATACGTTTTACAGCTTTTAAGTGGGTCTCTTTAGGTTGGGATTGATATCTTGCATAGAGACAAACACTACGCATGATATCAGGTCTACTAGCAGTGATATAGAGTAGTGATCCAATCATTCCTCTATATAACTTTTGATCTACATCTTTCGAGAGATCTACTTTACTTAGGTACTCATTGGTTGCCATGGGAGTGGGTTTTCCACTTGCAGTAGTCAAACCAAATTTACTAACTAGATCTTTAGCATATTTTTCTGGGCTTATAAAGATACCATTATCTAATTGTTTTATTTGCAATCCTAGAAAGAAGTTTAATTCACCCATATGACTCATCTCAAACTCTTTTGTCATTATTTCATAAAATTCTTTATTCATTTTAAAATTAGTTGATCCAAAAATGATATCATCTACGTAACCTTATACTAGTTGAATGTCATTTTTATTTCTTTTAATAAAAAGAGTATCGTCTACTTTACCAATTTCAAAGTTTGATTGTAATAAGTAAGATCTTAGCCTATCATACCAGGCTCTAGGAGCTTATTTTAGACCATATAGAGCATTCTTAAGTTTGTAAACAAGATTTGGTAATTTTTCGTTTTCAAAAAGTGGTGGTTGTTCAACATATACTTCCTCTTTTAAAAATCGATTTAAAAATGCACTTTTAACATCCATTTGATATAATTTGAAATTATTATGATTTGCGAAAGCAAGTCGAATCCTAATGGCTTCTAATCTTGCTACGGGAGTAAATGTTTCATCAAAATCTATTCCTTCTTGACAATAACCTTGAGCAACTAACCGACTTTATTTCTAACAACCTCACCTTGTTCATTCGTTTTATTTTTATAAACCCATTTTGTTCCAATTATAGTTTTATTTTCAGGTCTAGGAAGAAGTTCCCAAACATCATTTCTAGCGAATTGATTTAGTTCTTCTTGCGTAGCCAAAATCCATGAATCATCAGTTGATGCTTCTTTTGGATTTTTGGGTTCAATAGTTTATATAAATGCTACATTGCTCATTTTACGTAGTTGATTTCTAGTTTTAACAACAGATTGCATATCTCCAAGTATATTTTCTATAGGATGATCTTTTAAAAGTTTAATCTTTTTATTAGGATGATTAATTTCATTATTAGTTTCAGTCGACTCTTGATTTTGAGTGATAAATCCTCTTCATCATTTATATCTTCAAAATTTTTGAGACTTTCATCGAATGAAACATGCATTGTTTCTTCGATGGTGTTAGTTCTTAAATTAAACACTCTATATGCTTTACTTCTATTAGAATACCCGATAAAGATACCTTTGTCGGATTTAGGATAAAATTTATCTAAATTATCTTTTGCATTTAAAATAAAACATTTACTTCCAAAAATTCCAAAATAAGATACCTTAGGTTTCTTTGTGTGAAGAAGTTCATAAGATGTCTTATTAGTTAAAGGTCTAATTAAAGTTCTATTTAAAATATAACAGGCGGTAGCAACAGCTTCTGCCCAAAAATATTTTGGTAATTTACTATCTGAAAGCATAGTTCTCGCACACTCTTGAATCGTCCTATTTTTACGTTCTACTACTCTATTTTGTTGTGGAGTTTTTGGAAATGAAAAATTGTGAGTTATTCCCTTTTTATTGCAGAATTCCTCAAACTTTTCATTTTCAAATTCACCAACATGATCACTAACGATGGTTATAATTTTTACAGAAAGTTGATTTTGAATCCTTTTTGTAAAGTTCTTAAAACATTCAAAAGTATCACTTTTATGTTTGAAAAATATTGTCCATGTAAATCTAGAATAATCATCTATAATTACAAAAACATATTTACTATGATTTATTGACAGAATTTGAGATGGACCAAATAAATCAAGATGAAGTAATTCGAGAGGTTTTGAAGTTGAAATCATATATTTTAATTTAAAGGAAATTTTTCTAAGTTTTCCTAATTGACACGCATCACATAAACTATCTACTTTGAAATTCTTTTTAGGGAGACCTCTTACTAGATCATGTTTTGACAGTCTAGATAACAATTTGAAATTCAAATGCCCAAATCTCTTATGCCAAATCCAAGGGTCATTTGTATTTTGTATTTACCAAAAGACACAGGTTATCATTTGAAACTTTCATACTAAGAATATAATATTATTTTTCCTAATTCCCTCAAATATTATGGTTGAATTTTTATCTTCAATGTGACACTTATCTTTTTCAAATTTAATTTTATATCCTTTATCGCAAAGTTGACTAATACTTAGATGATTATGTTTCAGATTCTTAACTAGCAAAACATTAGTAATAATAGGAGTTTCAGAGTTACCAACTTTGCCGATGCCAATCACATATCCTTTTGAGTTGTCTCCAAAGTTAACCAGTCTTTCGTCTTTGTATATTATATCATTTAGCATATCTGGATTACTAGTCATGTGTCTAGAGCATCCATTATCGAGTATCCATTTATTCTTTTTGATCTGCATAATTTGTCCATTGTGGATTGATTCCTCAACACCCATAAAACATGTTTCCTGCACGTCATACATTTTTGGTAGACATCTTGAATTTGAATATTGATTATATGTAGACTCAAGAGACAATGATGATCTGAATATTTCTAAACTAGCATTAACAAGTTCTTTAAACATAGCCATTTTAAAAGCTTTTTCAAAAATCATATTATGAAACTTGAAAACCTTGCTCTGATACTAAATTTGAGAAATGCGGATTACAGATCTTAAGGCTAGAATTAACACTAGAGGGGGGGTGAATAGAGTTTTAAGGAATTACCAATTCTTTTTGGGTTTATATTACTTTGAATAAAAATGTATGCAATATTCAGACACAGATATGATCGCAGAATCAAACACAGATGTAGAAATAAAGGAAAGAACACACCAGATTTTATACTGCTTCGGAGTTACCCTGCATCCAGTCCTGCGCACAAATATGGATTTCCATTCAAAATCAATTCTTATAATTACACCCTCGATTTTAGGGCCATGAGGTATAACACTCCAGATTCACAATCCTCTGGGTAGAGATACTTGATTTTATGGGCAACAAGTTCACCCAATTGATTTCACATGCTACAATCATACCTTTTCTCGCTTGATTGATTTCACAGGCTACAATCACATCTTTTCTCACTCAATTAATTACAAAGAAGCCTATAACTCTGAATAGCACTGGAATCTTGTTGAGATAGTGATAGAGAATCAAACCAGAAATGATCTAGTTAGATTCAATGGTGATTTCGGCAGAGTAATGGTAAAAATGTATGTAACGAAATGTGAAAGAAGAAGAGGAGTGAAATCAGAGAAAATATGAATACAAATTCGTTTAAAACTGCCCCTATTTATAGTATAACAACAGCCATGTTCATTCGTGAAAGGATACGACGAATAGACACTTCCTTTGAAATTCAAATTTTTGAAGTAAACTGCCACCTTGTCGATAAGGGTCCCAAGGGGTTGTCGATAGGCCTATGGTATTTTTGGTGATTTGTTTTTCTTTGAAAATAACTTCTATCTTGTATTAAAACTATTTTTAAACTTTATAAATATACTTAATTATAGTTAAAATACATAAATAAGTATAGAGAATAATATTTTGGTATATATAAAATTTTACTATATATTCAAATCTAAGTCTAAATATTAAAAGTTAAATATATTAAAAGATAGTTTAAAACGAAGGATACTTTGATTTTGAAGACAAAGATTTTTTTGAGGCTAAAAATATTTCAAGACCATGATAGATGTTTTTGATCATTTTAAAAGGAAGGTTTTGAAATCATTTTGAAAACAAGATATAATTTTGTAAAACATTTGAATAAAAGTTAGTGGATACAAAACAATGTTCCACTAGATTTTTCGTAGGTTCCATCCTTCTTAGGCTTCCATCCTTTTAACGAGCTCGAAGTGGATTCCATTCCACGAATAAATTGGATTTTAAGATGTCGGTGCTTTTTTAGGAGTTTTAACAAAATTTCTAACTAAGTTACTTATATTGAAATCCTGAACTTTTGATAATCTTGATACTCATGAGTCTTCAATCTTGATATCTTCAGTCTTGAATCTCTATACTATACAGTCTTCATTCTTGTTACCTACATGGTTAAATCCTGCATATACATATATATATATCTAAACTATAATGTTAGTATTTATATTTCATAATCTTATTCTAAGGTTGTTGTCATCTAAACCATCTTCTCAAGAACTAACATACACATTTAAATCTACTAGTTTATTTTAAAGTAATTTATTATAGAGATTAATTTGTTTAACATACTTATCTAATTATTTTAGTTACAGTTTTTTTATTAAAATAAATTAGTTTAAAATTTAATGACTAGGTAAAAAATAAATCATTGGTTAACTAAATTTATTAAATGGAAATTGATTGTTCGATTTATTTCGAATACTACTGAACTGTATATGTTTATACAAGGTCAAAAATAATGGAAAAACAAGCCGGTTTGGATCGGATTGCAAATTGAAAGTCAAAGGTGAGTTAATCTCGCTCATTTGGATTACCGTTAATCTAAATAGTTAGATTTAAATTATTAGATTGATTGCTTGAATGGATTATTATGATCAGTCTGGATGTGATAGTGTATATGGTAGTGTATATATATATTGGAGTGATTGATTTCCCGCATTATATAGCGGATGAGACTCTATGCACCCCGCATAATAGCGGATGACCCCATATACCGTGATATTCCACCTCGAAGTGGAATTGGTATTTTATATTATGCTAACATCTGTGGATGTAGGGAAACATGTTGGAGGGATCCAACTGGATTCCTCAAATGTTTGAATTTGTTTCACATTCTGCGATATGATTTATTGATAATCTGTGATTGATTATATTGGCAATTGAAATCATTGAATGTTGTGGTTTGGCCAAATATATTTTGGTATTTTAAATTATAAAATAAATTTGGATTTTTGGAAGGAAATTAAAGTGGAGAATTTAATTTTTTTTAGAGAATTGGATAGATTAAAAGAAGGAATTTGGAGAAGGATAAAAGTTGATTTTCGAAATCCTATCGAATAAATTCCAAGTGTGGGAAAAAGATTTTTAATAAATGGAAATAAATGGATCTTGAGAACTTAAGCAGTATTGTTAAAAAAATTGAAGAAATTATTTTAAATTCAGGATTTTAAATGGTTTGGGCGAAACAAAGGGAGAATTTTGAAATTTAGTATGAAATTAATATTTCAGATTTTAAATAAGATTTTAGATCTAAATAAAGGAGTGAATATGGAATTAATGGGGTTTGTAATAAATTTTGATAAGTAAAGGAATTTATTTTAAAATGGAGTTGATTTTGAAAATCGATTTGAAAATTGACTAAGTGTTGAAACAGTAATTAAAGGAGAATAAGATTGTGAAATTTATAAATTAAGTGAAATATTTATCAGAGGATAATTTGGAAGTTTAAATTCAGGATGAGAATTTGTGTGGAAAGGGTGATTTGTTTAAAATAAATAGTGGTTTATTTTTAAAGGTGTAGAAATGGGAAGTGTATTTCCCTAGAAAGCCAAGTATATCTTAAAGGAGATTTTTATGTATAAGTTTAAGGTTTTAAAAATTTGTTTTAAAGAAATGTTTTAGAAAAATTTATTATTTTTAATAGTTTTATAATTTTAAAATAAATATTATTCAAATTTATTTTAGTAGTAATTATTTAAAGGTTAAATTAGTATTATGTTTTTGAAAGAGATTTTCTAATATTTATACTTATATAAAACTATTATTTATTTTTAAAATGGTTTGTGGCTGAAGTTTTACTTGGAAATCTAGTATAGAATTTCATAACTATTATTTTGAATAAAATGTTTTAAGTAGTTTTTAATTTAAATGTTTTAAAGTATATATTTTTGGACAAACTGATTTAAAGTATTTTAAATCTAAATATTTAGACTTGGTGATTTCAGTGGAAATAAACTATATTTGAAAATTTTATTCCGAGAGAGAAAAGTGATTTGAAAAATGTTTTCAAAAGGTTGAAGTGTAGAAAAATATCTTGCGAAGATATTTTAAATAAATTGTTTGGGAAATTATTAAGGCCTGATGGTTATTTGAGGATATTATGTGGTAGTTAAATAACCGACTATCAATATTGGCCAATGCGCTAATCGTTTTGAAGAGAACGGGATCGGGATTAATTTCTCGAAAACCACTTCGTTCTGGTTTGAACGTTTTCATGAGAAAGACAAGAGTTGGAGTCGAAGATGGAGCAGTGAAGTGCAAGGGCTAATCTCTACTAATCTTGAGGATGATTCCAAAATGGATGTAGTAGGAATAGTGCCTTCGGTTCTGTTCGAACCCTGAGCAAACTTGTATGGATGAATGCTATCAGACCATCGTTAGGAGGACGGTGAGCATTCTAAGTGAATGTGTGCTTAAAGGTAACACAAAGCCTCGAGCCTCATCAACCGAGAATGGCTAAAACAGAGGAGGTGCACACAAGGCTAAGTGGCCAGCAACCAATTAGGGTAAGGTCATCCCTGTCTAGATGTCCCTTTTATTAGGCTATGTGAGCGGTTGCTGATGCCAACCACAGGGTAACCTTATTCGGACTATCTAGTAAGGGGTAGCTCCGGTCTTGTGTAGCAGGTGATCAGGGTGGATCCTCGGTACGGTGATCTAGACCATGTACTGTGATGGGCGGTACCCCAGTAGCCCTGCCACTGATGGAAACCCAACCTTCAATAAATGCCTTCGGATTTGTTTATATACCTATTATGCTGGAATTTAATGAATGTAACAATTTCGGCTATTTAAATAAGTATTTATATATAGACACTATTATAATATCAGAGGATTTTATAAAAAAAATGTTTTGGTTATCGTAAGGTAAAAACCCGACATGTTTATTTGTGGCGTGGTCTTTTCAAAGGATTTTGAAACTTTAATAATCCAATTAAGTGTGTTTTCTCACGCTGGTTTTTCAGACCGACTCGGGTGTTATTTCACTATAATTCTCAGGTCAGACCGAGTATTATAGAGTACAAATTTGGATGAACTACTGTGGAGCTCAGGAGACGAGTAGGATGGCGAGACGTATCACACGTACTTGAAGTATATTCCGTTTTGTAGTGTAAGCTATATAGTCGGCTTTTGTAAGGACAAGTTAATATAACTATCCGATAATTGTTTTGATTTTGATGTACTCTTATGATGTAATGTATAAAACATATATAGTTTCTTTTGTGTACAGAACAGTTGTTATCTATTATATTTTATTCCACTGCGATGGTAAGATTCTGTTAATGTTTTGTTTTCTCTTCTTCTACCTCCTTCTTCTTTAACCCTAACGCACCTTTTTTTCGGCATTTGATTGTTCAACATTTAATACAATGGACGTATTGATGTCGATTTTCGGGCGTCGAAAATTCGGGTCGTTACACTTCATACCAGAGCTGAAGGTTAAGCGAGAACCTTGGCTTTGGTGGGGATTACTCATTAGAAATAGAGTCCGTAGTACTCTAGAATGAGTTTGAGTGTATTAATAAATATGAGCGCGTATTTGTTAGTGTATATAATTTTTTTTATATTTTGTTGACTTATCGGTTGAGTGTTTATAAATTCTGGTCAGCGCAATCTGGACAACTGTATCGATAGGGATTTCTAAACTCTTAAACTAGGCAAACCGACATAGTATTGCTTTTAAAAGTGGGTAAATGAAATAATTCTGCCCAAATTATTTTTGTATATAAAAGAAATAATTTTTGAAAATTAATATAAATATATAGGTTGCTTGGTTGTTAGAAAGTGATAATATTAAATTATTTTCATTTTTATGTGGAAATCGAATAAGAATTGAAAATTATAATTAAAGAGATTAACTAATATAATAGAATGGAATTCGTAAATGTAAATTATAAATGTGATTTATAATTGAAATAGAATAAAATTCCAGAGAAATTTTTGAATATGGATTGAAAGGATTTGGGATTTGAAATTTTGGGAAAATTTAATTTCCTTTGAGTTTGAAAATAATTTTCAAAGACTTTGGAGGAATAATAGTGGTATTATTCCGAAAATATTTTGAATTGGAATTTTAAATGTTTGAAAAGGGATCTTAAAAGAGTAAAAGCATTGAAATCTTTTCGGTCGTTGGAAAATAACTTCGATGATGACTGTAGCATCATCGATGTTCATTTTCGAGTTTCCAAAAGAGGAATTGCTTCCTGAATGTTTTAAATTGGAGTTGTTTGCAAAACTGGGTTTGGTTTTGAAATTAAAATAAATAATTTGGGTTGATTTAGGAATAAATTGATTTGGATATATATGTTTTCAAAATTGATTTTGAATGTTTAAGTAATGGCTTAAAACTCTAGAATCTTATTTAACTTATGAAATTTGAAATATGTTTAGAATAAAATTTAGCTTAAGAAGATTTAAATTAAAATAAGTATGAAAAAAAATAAGCTAGTGAAGTAAACCAAATAAATGAAGTAAAAAGATTAGTGAATGAAATGTAATTAAATTTTAAAAACTTATAGAAGTTTAAAATTTTGAATAATTAAATCTAGTTAAGTAAAGGTGAATGTGAAGAAAAAGTAACCTCCCGCCTTTTTGGACGTTTTAAGTAGACACACATGTCCACTTAAATCATACAGAAGGGTAGATTGTTATTGGGGTAAATAAGAAAAAGTGGAGAAAAAAAGCAAAATAGAATCTCGCAGCGAATGACAAAATATAATAATCAAATAACAGTTCATGAAGCTGTCTACAAAAACATTTGACTATTCTTTACAACACAAATATCGGAGTTATAGAAAAAAAAGAAATAAATAATAAACGCAACGGAACAACATGATGCAGTGGAATATAATAAATAATACTAGTAAAATCTTCACCTTCGTCCTCCATAATAAAGTCTTCAAATCTTGAAATGCTCAGGCTGATCTGAGCGAATTGAAAAGACAAAACACTCGAGTTAGAACTAAAAGATCTTATGTAAGTTAAATCAACGAAAATAAATATGGGTGGAACGGCGTCAGAGATGTTTACGGGGGTTTTACATCTCCTATCCAGTGTCTAATGTGAGTGTAGTAACTTAAGAGATGCTCGCGATTCACATCTCCTAAGGATCCGTTAAACTATCTACTATGTAGTAAAATACGCTATTATAATAGTGTCTATAGTAAAGTATTAAAATAGTATTTAGGCATTACCCATATCCCCCTAACACATTTTATATAATGTCATAGTCTATACAGATACTGTAAACTCCACTCGCAAGTGGGCTATCAGGGAGCACTCCATAGGTACGACACAAAACAAACTCGTAGAAGGCGCGCTAGGGCATATGAACATGACACACGAGGAACTGCCATGATAGATATACCATTTGCGGATCCGGACTGGTGGTAACGTATAGCAGCTACTACCGCCCACCTCGGACACACTCCCATATCAAAAATCGAGGGGTGGCCACCAAAACAATCATAAAAATCAGAATATGGCATCGAAGAAATGAGCCCGATAGGAGGAATGACCTCACTTGGCCCGACATGGCTCCTGATTTTAGTCACGTCTAAGTTGACTCACGGGAGTCAGGGTCACGTCATACCTTATACAGAAATCATTCACCAAACCATCCTACTTCATTTTTGGAATCCACCACGTACATAGTTGTTATTTCGGTATTGGAAGAGAGTATGACAATATCTGATCCCGGTCTCTTTAACAACCAATCGCTTATTACACACCGGGTGGTTCTTTTATATTTCAAAAGCCAATTCACAATTGATATCAAAAATATCATACTCTCAAAACCATAATACTTTCGATATCATATTCGCTTTGAAATCATATTCACTTTGAAATCATAGTTTGGAATAATGTTTATTTGGAAAAAAAAAAAGCAAAACGAGCATAAATGCATAAATGACTTCAACAAAAGTAAAAATCAAGTCAATGTCGAAGTCAACAAGTAATGGTCACAGTCGAGTACAAAACGATTCAACATCATCATCAAAAACCCAACTTGAGTTCGCAAAGAAAACGGAGGCCGAAGCCAAAATACTTTCACGAAATCAAAATCAAAGGCACATGAATAAGCGTTAGGAATTCATACCTAACAATCAAAGATAATCATATACAAAGATGAGAGATAAAACATCGACAAATAGTTGTATCACATGTTCCATCAAAATTATGTTTTATATTATGTCCATAAACTCCAGGCTCTGATACCAAGCTGTGACGCTCCACCTCTATACCCACGCTAGCCAAGAACACTAAGGTGTAGTGCTGTCGACTAGCACGGAGAATAAGGCTGTTGAGGAGCGGCCATCCGTAGTTAGGCCTTACACTAGTATTGGTTATCTCGATAGGAGTGGTACATATATTCTTTCATTTTTCATCTCTGATTTATTTACTCCCATCGACATACCCCAATTTCAGTATAAAATGAACTACGATGGTTCATAATAGTTTAGAACAAAATATATAATAATAACACAGATAATATAAATGCGGAACACAGATAAAAACAGAAAGTCTCATATATATAATAACTGATATCAGTTACAATACATGTGATACAATACATATGATACAACTACAACAGTCGACTCAGGAAGTTACATATACAAGTACATTAACGTATATAATATACATGAATACATATCTTCCTATACAATTACACTGACTACTATAAATGACGACAAATACTCCAAAAGATATGAAAGGACTTCATAGCTCTAGCAGCAACCCAAAGCAGGATATCTACAACATGAAATAACTCGGGTCTGACCCGAGTATTAAATTCAAAAGAAAATAATACCCGGGTCAGTCTAATTCAAACTCAGTTATTAATGCACAGAAGCAATAATAATTAAATAAAAATTAGACGACAGTCACAATAAATTTACCTATCCGATTCTTAAATAAGGAAATCGAATAACGGTAAATATAACACATAACAGTGTTAAACAACAAATCAACAAATTCAAATTATTGAATTGGAAACACGAATCAATTCAAAACAATTGAAACATCAATTAAAAGGTCAACACAGGTAGGGCTGCAGTACACGCACTTATGTACTGCCTCGCCACTACAGCATATGGAAATACGCAAAAGATCCATAAATCAAAAGCAATTAGAATATAAATAAAAACAATACCGTGTGGTTGCAGTTCACGCTTGCGTGCACTGCCTTGCCACTACAGTGATGATGTACCCAATGAATACCGTGTGGCTGCAGTTTACGCTTGCGTGCACTGCCTTACCACTACAGTGATGATGTACCCAATGAATACCGTGTGGCTGCAGTAAACGCACGCGTGTACTGCCTCGCCACTATAACATGAATTACACAAAAGCTCAGCAAGTCACAAGCAACTACAAAGAGCAACATCAAATTTGTATGACCGGGAGCACAAATAAACTATAATGCTTTCCTTATATGAAACTGCAGATCGATAGCAAGGCACGAGTGATGGCCGAAGATAACACAAAGTCGGGGAATCACATAACAGCATCAAGGCCGAAGTCAACATGCATGCAATAAAGAAATGAATAATGCAAGCAAGACCAGAATGCTACTGCACAAGACAAAGGGGCAGGCACAAGTGGTATAAGATATTCAAGCTTCAAACGACACAAGTTAAAGAGGCAGCAGTGAAACTGCAATTACCCAAGTGATGCAAGAGAACTTCAAGTGGTTGATAATACACAAATATACAACATACAAGCAACTGCAATACTGGACATTGCAAGTGATTCAACCGTCAATTTAAATGACCGAGGTAAACACGATTAGTGCCAAGGCCGAAGCAAGTCAAAATTCATGAATTCAGAGAGTGGAGTCAAAAATCATCAAAAACAGTTCAATATCAATTTAATGGTGATGGCCGAAGTCACAAGGACAAAATCAAACAAGTGCAGGGTGACACAATGTACATGAAAACCAGGCTACCTAATGAACAACACGCAGAGATTATTCTCAAGTATAAAATGTATGAAATCAGTGCAAATCCCAAATTGAAACAGCAAGTGGTACAAGTTAATGACTGCATCACTACTGCCATTAAAAGTGAAATAGGTAGGTGTACCCAAACTAAGACAACTCGGTAACAAGCAAAATACAATGCCCAGGAGGTAAACAAAGCACTTAAAGGCGTCAGGGAGTATGCAACCTGTTCATCGAAGTACAGACAAGACGAAGCCAAGGCCAATCAGTAATGGCAACAACTCCATCAAGTCAAGTCAAGACCAAATATCAACTCAATTCACAACTAAAGACCGATAAGCCGAAACCAGAAAGTGTTCACAATCGCGAACCATGAAATCTAGTAAACCAGTAAATGATACAGCAACCATATAAGTAAGTAGATAAGTGATTGAAATCAACAATGACAGAAATTAAACTGTTAAACATCATCAACAACAATAAATTCGAACGACATAAGCACAGAAGAAATTCACAAAACAACATCGATTACCAACATCGAACGAAAACAAATGGCCAAGATAAAACAATATCAAATCAACATCGAATTGCAGAAACACTATATTAAGATTGAATTAGATGTGAATAAATTTAATTACTCACCATTGCCACAGAAGTGAAGATGAAGCTGTAGCGATGAGGAAGACGAACGAAGTTAAGCCGAAGTCCAATCGAGCACGAGCACGTCGAAGCAGCCACGAGCAAGTTAAAGGGGCCGTTGAAGTTGGCGCCTTCGAGTTCCAGAAGCGAACGATTGAAAAAGCCCTAATTTTCGATCGAAGAGGAACGAACGAAAACGAGCAGCCACCATTAATTTTCTTTTGTTTTTTAGGTCTTGAACGAGAATGAATAAAGGGGGGAAAAGAAACCGGTTATTTGCTTTTGTTAATAGGAACGGCCCCAAAACAAAAGAACGTGGGCCAAATTCAATTGAAGCTCGCAACCACTTTCATCAAATTTTTGAAAGGAATTTAAATCGGGTTTTATAAATTCCAAACAGCAATTTGCTATCGCCAAAAACCATTTAACGATGATTATAAGTTGGTGAAAATCCCGGGTTTTTACAACGGTGGGAATGAGTTGTAACCGCCACGTTTTTGTGGTGAAGAATAGGTGTCGGAAAACCAAATCGCGACGGTCAGCTAGATGCGGGGGACAACATCATTTGCCTTTGCAAATGGAATTTGACAATAATATTACCCCAAACAAAAATTAGTTATGCAGTAATGGGGATGAGAAGGAATGAAAAAATTGTACGTTGTGTCGACAAATCAATATATCCCATCCACCCCTCTTGAGCTACACTTTACCTGTTCAGATTTAATTTACCTGTGATGTAAAGTGTCGACAAATTAGTTTATAGCTATCAAAAATGTTGTAGTACTACTATGCAAAGATGGAAGTGATAGAGTGTTGATATTCCCACAACCATTGACCGGTATGTAAAAAATTATTGTACATTACTTTCTCAATATTTAGGAATCCATCGACAACAGTAAATTGTAATTCATAATTATATTAAAACTATTGTAATATTAAACATCACTTTCAACACCTTGGTCATTGAGCACTTGAGAACCTAGAGCTATAAATGTTGCAAATGTTAAGTAAATCACAATAATAACTTATATTCACGCGGTTAGAAAGAAGAAGAAGACAACACAACCAGGTGGCGAGGGATTACGCATGCTGATTTGAACGCAGCCAATATTAAACAAAGAAATATGGAATTAGAAAAAAGTGGCTGCTGTTAATCACAAAATGCATAAAAGAGAAACGTTCTCTCATACTCGAGTAGGCAACTCAAAATGCATCTATTACAAACATATCATATGTTTAATATTTTTTATCAAATAAAGCATTAATGAATTAATGTAAAACAAATAGAGTTGAATGAAGGAATGTAAAATCTTGAATTGTCCATTATTAGGACAGGTGAACATGAATAGATGTAGCATCAAATCCAAACTCTTCATTGAGTTCGTTGCTTCGTCTTGTTTCTGCAATGATTTCAGGCAAATATGTTAACAGTGGCAGTGTTATTGGATGCAGCAGGCTTAAATATGTAAATATTATGTTAAAACTATATGAAATACTATATAGAGGATGCCACTTATTACTGTAAACTGAAGAAAAATTGCATGAGCTGGAATGATGGATAACGTCAGATTTATTACAGGAACATGATTTACTATCTTAACATACGAAAAATGTGTATGAAACTTTATTTTAAATTGTTTCGAAGTTCTAAAACAGTTACAATATTATGTGTTGATGTGCACTTGTAATTCAAATGTATTCATATAAGCATGAAGAAGGAATTGGAAATAATAAAATGGAGGTAATTTTGTGAAGTCGGTGTGTATTGGGTAATAAGTGTGATGTAGTGTGAGACTGATGATGTTCATACTAAGAATATATATTTCCAAGTATAGAAGACTAATAAAGATAGTATCAAGTGTTGACAAATGTGTATTGTGTATGGTACAAAATAGCCTGTCAGAATACATGATGATTGATGATTAAAGAATCACATAGGAGAACTAAAAGTTCATGAGAGTTCATTGGCAATAAAGAAAATGATAGGTTATTAGCCCAAGGATACACCATATTAATTGTCTGACAATATCCCTAAACTATTCTCCTAAAGCAATGTCTGTATTTAGCCTTAAAAAATTGCGAAATATCTTGGTCAGTGCTCATCGATTTAAAAGGAATAAATAATTTCAAGACTTTACAGAACATCTGCCCTTTTCGTGGAAGAAGGGCCGACAATGGTATAATTTATTTATTTTTTAACAAAATTGGCAACTGCAGTTGTATAGGAGAGCAATTAACTTGAGACTCTTTGTTAATGCTGATCACGTGGGAATCTGACATGGAGTACTTATCACATCAAACATCGAATTATGTTACTTAACTTGGTCAGAAGGATGATAATGAACCCACTATTCATGTACCAAATGATTTTCCCGTAACTCATAATTTTTGAATGACCACAGCCTACATTTTTCACGACTGTAACTTAGCGTGTCATTGGTAATAACTTGAGAATTTCATTGGTGTGTTTTCTATCAAAACACAGAGATTATCTATAACTGCAATAATGTGAGCATTTTGTCGGTAATAAAAACATTTGCAAGTAACTTTTTTTGGAATAATTCAGCATTATGGGGCCACATATTTTAATATTTGAATGTATGAGCTATCTTGGGATTAAGTTTAATTATGTGATCTATTTGAAATAAATACAACAAGACTTAAGGGGTATATTCGTCATGTAAATTTATAATGTGTGGATACCAGAGTGACAATTTTAGTTTGTTGAAGGGCCGAACTGAAAAATGTCACACACTATATATATGGGGTTATGGTCCCCAAATTACACAAGTCTTATCATATTCTCTCCACCCTCTTCTAAAGAGAATTTTCAGATCTAAGCTTGTGTTAATTTGGAAGATCTAAAACCTAGTGATCTTCTTTCTTTGCAAACTTCAATGGATTCAGGTACGACTTCTACTGAACTATTTAATTTCATATATTTGTTTCTCGATAGTATTAATATGTGTTCTATGTATTCAGATCTAGAATTTATTTATTTCAACAAGTGGTATTAGAGCCACCCATCATTGATTTTATTGAGAAATTCTTTGGTTTTAAGAACATATGAAATTAGGGTTCTTTGATTTACAATTTTCGGTTGATTCACCTGATCCACTTATTTCGTTCTGATTTGTGAATGCTTCAATTATGGTGATTCAAAACATGTTAATAAACAGTATTATACATGGATCCATAGACTTAATGAAATATTGAATTCTGTTGATTTGATCAAATGTTTCCTGAAATGATAGCAATTTGGATTTAATTGAACCGTACTATTGGATTTATGATTTAAGAATTCATCTACATCTTTTATAATAATTGTACCATGACATGTTTGTGGTTTGTTTTCTCCAGCAAAAGCATAAATTATTATTTTATTTGGTTGGTTTTTTCTTAGCATAAAATAGCAACAGACATTATTGAAATATTGGCCAAGCTTTTACTATTCATTACTTTTGTACACTATGAATCAACACATTAATTGATGCTGTCAGATTTGACATATATTATGTTACTTAATATGTTTCACCTTCTATTTTGAATGGTAGCAGTTAAATAAAGTATGCAATAATATGATACTAATTATTATTGCAAGTATTATTCATTTATGTATTATTACAGTTTCCTTGATGTCAAATTTTCACTACTATTATCAAACTATATTTTACTTTGTAAAAAAAATTGACATTGATATTTATGGAAAATTTATAAATGAAGGAGTTAAAATAAATTCATATACTATTTGACGTCTTTTGCAAATTGATTGTGAATATCCTACATTACAAGTGAACTAATTGAAATAATATGTCACCAAAGTGACATCTCTTATTTTAATTGCTCATAAAAAAAATGTTTGATATTTGTGTGTATTTATTTATGCGAATATTAGTCGGCCCATAGGAAGGTTAATATTTGGTCAAATTAGATACACATGTGTGATGATAAATATGTAACAATTATAAAGTTTTACAAGAAAATAATTAATCGGCCCAACGGAAGATTATTATTTGACTTGAATTTATTGTTAATATTTGATGATTACAACAAGAATACCACTTACAGTTAATATTACTGTCCAAAGACTTGATATTAATGTTGTGCTAGGTACCTTGAGCAAAGACTTACCAATTATTCTAAATTTACTACATTTGTTTTATAATGCAAGCATATTTGATTAATTTAAAATTACAGCTAACTTAACTACGGTATCTGCCAATCTGAACAACATTCCTATTCTGACTGGAACAAACTTTAAGGATTGGAAAGAGAACATATTGCTTGTTCTTGGCTGCATGGATCTTGACCTTGCACTTAGGATAAATGAACCGGCCCCTCTTACGGATGAAAGTTCTTCTGATATTATAAAGAACTTTGAGAGGTAGGATCGTTCAAACCGCATGAGTCTAATGATCATAAAGCGTGGCATTCCGGAGGCATTTAGGGGTGCGGTATCTGAAAAGATAACCAATGCTAAAGATTTCCTTGCTGAGGTAGAAAAACGTTTTGCTAAAAACGATAAGGCAGAAACAAGCACGCTTTTGCAATGTTTGATTTCCATGAAGTATCAAAGCAAAGGAAACATAAGGGAGTACATTATGGAAATGTCTAACACTGCTTCAAAACTAAAGGCACTTAAGCTTGAGCTTTTAGATAATTTGCTCGTGCATTTGGTATTAATCTCTCTTCCTTCACAATACAACCAGTTCAAGATCAGTTATAACTGTCAAAAGGAGAAATGGACTCTTAATGAGCTCATTTCGTATTGTGTACAGAAGAAGAGAGATTGAAGCATGATAAGGCTGAAAGTGCTCATTTAGCATACACCTCTAAGGGAAAAGACAAAAAGAGAAAGAAGGATAAAGAAACTGCTAAGGGTCCGACTGAAAAGAAACAACAAAAAGAGACTGATGGTTGTTACTTTTGCAAAAAGGCTGGACATTTAAAGAAAGATTGTACCAAATACCACGCATGGCGTGTTAAGAAAGGGTTGCCTGAGCTACCAAAATCCAACTGATGCTGAAAGATACATCTATGTGGGTGATGGAAAATCGGTAGAAGTGGAGGCTATTGGGCATTTTAAGTTGTTATTAAGAACTCAGTTTTATTTGGATTTATTTGATACTTTTATTATACCGTCATTTAGACGGAATTTGGTTTCTGTTTCTAAGTTGGACAAATTTGGTTATTCTTGTTCATTTGGGAATGGTACTTTTAGTTTATCAATGAATTCAACTCTTATTGGAACTGGTTCTCTTAGTGTTTATGATAACTTATATACGCTTGATGTTAATACCTCTTATAATGAAGCCTTGCATGTAGAGTCACGTGGTACTAAAAGAAAAGCTAATAAGGAAACTTCAGCCACATTGTGGCACAAGTGCTTAGGTCATATATCTAAAAATTGAATTAAAAGGCTCGTGTCAGATGGCATTTTGGAATCCGTTGATTTTTCAGAATTTGATGTCTGTGTAGAGTGTATCAAGGGAAAACAGACCAAACATAAGAAAATAGGTGCCAATAGAGCAACTGACGTCTTAGAATTAATACATACAGACATTTGTGAGCCATTCCCTGAGGCGTCATGGAATGGTCAACAATATTTTATAACATTCATAGACGACTACTCAAGATATGGCTACCATATCTTATTCATGATAAATCAGAATCCTTAGACATGTTCAAGAAATTTAAGGTAGAAATTGAGAACCAACTCAACAAAAGGATTAAAACTGTCAGATCTGACCGTGGCGGTGAATATTATGGTAAATCTGACGGATCAGGTGAACAATGTGTAGGACCATTTGCCAAATTCCTAGAGGAATGTGGAATTGTCCCACGATACACTATGCCAGGTTCACCTAGCATGAATGGTGTTGCTGAGAGACGAAACCGGACTCTTAAAGACATGGTAAGGAGTATGATAAGTCATTCTACCTTATCAAAATCACTCTGGAGAGAGGCATTAAAGACAGTAGTTTATATCCTTAATAGAGTACCCACTAAAGCGGCTACTGAAACACCTTATGAGCTTTGGGTAGGCAAATAGCCTACTCTAAAGTATTTTCACATTTGGGGATGTCCAGCTGAGGCAAGGCCATATATGCCAAATGAAAGAAAATTGGACTCCAAAACAGTGAGTAGCTACTTTATTTGTTATTCTGAGCGATCTAGGGGCTATAAATTTTATGATCCCAAACTGAGGAAAATATTTGAGACGGGAAATGCAACATTTTTTGAGGATGTTGAGTTGAGAGGGAGAAATGAAGTAAGGATCATTGTTTTTCGAGGAGGAATCATCGTCTATGATTCCTACTACAGTTACTTCTTCAGACAATGTGCAAATTATTGTTCCTATCATTGATCAAGAAGTGAATCCAGAACCCCAACAAAACAATGTTGAAGAAAATCCTCTTCAAGTTGAAGTTAATGTTCCACAAGAACAAATTCAACAACCTCAAAATGAATTGCCATTAAGAAGATCCACTAGGGAAAGAAGAAATGCTATTCCGGATAATTATGTTGTATTTCTTCAAGAGTTAGAGGATAATAATGGATTGATGGAAGATGATCCTATCAACTTTCACCAAGCCATGCAAGATATTAATTCTCAAAAGTGGATTGAAGCTATGAATGAAGAGTATAAATCAATGCAAGACAATAAAGTTTGGGATCTTGTCCCTTTACCTGAAGGTAAGAAGCCCATTGGTTGTAAATGGATATTTAAAACCAGGAGGGATGCAAAAGGTAAAGTGGAAAGATATAAGGCTCGTCTTGTAGCAAAAGGTTTTACTCAAAAGGAAGGCATTGATTTCAAAGAGAATTTCTCTCCGGTTTCATCGAAAGACTCTTTTAGAATAATTTTGTCACTTGTTGCACATTTTGACCTTGAGTTGCATCAAATGGATGTTAAGACTGCATTTCTCAATGGAGACATTGAGGAAACAATTTATATGGTGCAACCGGAAAACTTTGTGGTCGAAGATCCAAAGAATATGGTTTGCAAACTAAAGAAATCCATTTATGGACTCAAACAAACTTCTCGTCAATGGTACCACAAATTTCATAATGTAATTACCTCTTTTGGTTTTGAGGCAAACATCATTGATAACTGTGTGTATCACAAGTTTAATGGGAGCAAATTTACATTTTTAATTTTATATGTTGATGATATATTGCTTGCCAGCAATGATTTAAATATGT
The DNA here is from genome assembly GCA_030765085.1 of Allium cepa. Taxonomy (NCBI): domain Eukaryota; kingdom Viridiplantae; phylum Streptophyta; class Magnoliopsida; order Asparagales; family Amaryllidaceae; genus Allium; species Allium cepa. Next base: position 42,668,318 of record CM060946.1, read on the forward strand.
TGCACGAAACTAAGAGATTTCTTTCAAATAATTTTGAAATGAAAGATCTTGGTGATGCCGCTTTTGTATTAGGGATTCAAATACATCATGATCGTTCACGAGGCATTCTTGGATTGTCACAAAAGAACTATATAGAAAAGGTGCTTAAGAGATTTGGCATGCAAGATTGTAAACCAGGTGATACCCCTGTCGCCAAAGGAGATAAGTTTTGTCTCAAACAATGTCCTAATAATATCCTTGTGTTAATGAAATACAGAAGATCCCTTATGCATCTGCTATAGGGAGTCTAATGTATGCTCAAGTATGTACGCGTCCGGATATTGCGTACATTGTAGGAGTGTTAGGCAGGTATCTTAGTAACCCTGGAATGGATAATTGGAAAGCAGCAAAAAAGGTTATGAGGTATCTTCAAAGAGCAAAGGACTATATGCTTACATATAGAAGATCAGATCAGTTGGAGATCATTGGGTATTCTGATTCTGACTTTGCTGGATGTTCGGATAGCAGAAAATCCACTTCAGGATGCATATTTATGTTGAGTGGAGGGGCTATATCATGGAAGAGCGTAAAGCAAACGCTTATAGCTTCTTCCACTATGGAAGCAGAGTTTGTGGCTTGCTATGAGGCATCTAATCATGGAAAATGGCTGCGAAATTTTGTCACTGGGCTGCGCATTATAGATAATATTGAAAGACCACTAAAGTTGTTTTGTGACAATAGATCAGCAGTATTATATTCTAATAACAATAGAAGCTCAAGTAAGTCAAATTACATTAACATCAAGTTTCTAGTTGTGAAGGAAAGAGTGCAAAATGGTTTAATTTCCGTAGAGCATATTGGGACAAATTCCATGTTAGCGGATCCACTTACAAAAGCATTACCACCCAAGGTCTTTCATAAGCATGTTGCTAAAATGGGTGTATCTTTTATGTAAGAATATTTTGGTTTGGGGGGGTTTGTACTAAGTCATTTCTTTTGTAACATTGCTCTATATTTTGATTGTGGACATGCTTCAGTTTTTCTGATAAGAAATAAAGTTTTTTTAATTACACTCAAATTATTTATATATGTTTAGATTTTGATCTCATTAAAGTAAAGTAGGACCAGTTGGAAATAGACATGTAAAGGTCACATTTCATGTAATTTCCATGCTACACATACATGATTGATCTATGTCATTTGATTGTATTGGTATACGTGACCATTGATGGGTTTAGTTATACTAACGATAATGAAAACCGCTTTGATCCTATGTTAACACAATCAGTGGACGAGATTGTTTTGGATATACCATATTGTCAAGATAGCTATTTGAGAGCTCAAAAAGTTAAATACATTCTATAAGGTTACATATGTGGCCTAGGGGGAGATTGTTGGAATAATTCAGCATTATGGGGCCACATATTTTAATATTTGAATGTATGGGCTATCTTGGGATTATGTTTAATTATGTGATCTATTTGGAATAATTACAACAAGACTTAAGGGGTATATTCGTCATGTAAATTTATAATGTGTGGATACCAGAGTGACAATTTTAGTTTGTTGAAGGGCCGAACTGAAAAATATCACACACTATATATATGGGGTTATGGTCCCCAAATTACACTAGTCTTATCATATTCTCTCCACCCTCTTCTAAAGAGAATTTTCAGATCTAAGCTTGTGTTAATTTGGAAGATCTAAAACCTAGTGATCTTCTTTCTTTGCAAACTTCAATGGATTCAGGTACGACTTCTGCTGAACTATTTAATTTCATATATTTGTTTCTCGATAGAATTAATATGGGTTGTATGTATTCAGATCTAGAATTTATTTATTTCAACAACTTTTCCTTAATAGACAGTAACTATAGTTGACAATTTTTCCCCACCGCTAAACCTAGTAAAGTCTTCGTATCGGCAAGAACAGGAATAATTTGAAAAGTTTGCATAAATAAACTTGAATAAAATCACAAAGCAATCTATTTAGCTATAGATAACCATAACATTTAACTATTAAAAACATTTTTATGTATAATAACTCAGTTCTCGTTTGCAAAAGATTCAAAAATGTATTTAGTAGTTAGCAAGTCAAAGTATGCATGTATTATAAATCTTGGGTAGATAATTGTGTTGCAATCCCCTTTCTTTTAAAATAGCATTAAATATGATGTATACAAATTTGAAATTTTTTGAAGTATTGAAAATTGTAAAAAAAAAACTATTTTATTATAACATTTGATCTAAGGATGATAAAATGCATTTTTGAGAAGAACAAAATCTAGCTTTATCTATTTATAAAATTATAACATTTTTGGCGCTTTTGGCATAACATAATTTAAATTATTTAATTTGAAAAGTAAAAATTCACATTATCAAAAAGAAATGCATGACTAATTTAATATTGGCTTTGAAAAGAATATAACTGTATACATAATCTAGATCTTTCAAGGCAACAATAAGAAGAAGCAGTTTACATATTATAACATAGGTCTCACCCATAAAAGTGTCCAAAAATATTAAACAGAATTGGCAATCCCTAGATACCACCTAATTGATATTTGGCAAATCGTCATGTCATAACTTAGGTCTTGTTTTTGATACTACACCAAATCCATATTAACCTTATTTCATCTACAAACACAAAATTTAATGAGGTTTAATTTGAAAAGTAAAAATTCACATTATCAAAAAGAAATGCGCATGACTAATTTAATATTGGCTTTGAATAGAATATAATTGTATACTGAATCTAGATCTTTCAAGGCAATAATAAAAAGAAGTAGTTTACATATTATAACATAGGTCTCACCCACAAAAAATGGGCAAACACCTCCAAGTCGTGTGATTTAGTTGATTTTATGTTGTTCTTAATGATTTGGATGAGTTGTGCGAATATGTAAAAAGCAGGGACTGAAATGTAAAAGACACGCAGATTTATAGTGGTTCGGCCAGAACGTGCCTACGTCCACTTTATATGTTATTCTCCTCTTACTATTCATATTACAAGTACAAAGCCTTGATTACAAGTATAAAAATTGTTTGAGAGTTCCTTCCGTGCTTGAGCTCTCAAAACTCGTCCCCCATTGTTGTACCACTGCCCCTCTATTTATAGAGTGAGGCTGGGGGCAGGGGACCTGGACGTATATAGCTGCTGGTGGGCCTGGGCTGAAGCAACCTGGCCTGGTAGAATTGGTCAGAGTCCAAAAATATTAAACAGAATTGGCAATCCCTAGATACCACCTAATTGATATTTGGCAAATCGTCATGTCATAACTTAGGTCTTGTTTTTGATACTACACCAAATCCATATTAACCTTATTTCATCTACAAACGCGAAATTTGATGAGGTTTAATTTGAAAAGTAAAAATTCACATTATCAAAAAGAAATGCGCACGACTAATTTAATATTAGCTTTGAATAGAATATAACTGTATACTGAATCTAGATCTATCAAGGCAATAATAAAAAGAAGCAGTTTACATATTATAACATAGGTCTTACCCATAAAAGAGTCCAAAAATATTAAACAGAATTGGCAATCCCTAGATACCAACAATTGATATTTGGCAAATCATCATGTCATAACTTAGGTCTTGTTTTTGATACTGTACCAAATCCATATTAACCTTATTTCATCTACAAACACAAAATTTAATGAGGCTAACAGCACCTATATCTCAATGTACAATAGCGGAGAAAGAGTGGACAACAAAAATGACAGCTAGGAATGAGGATTAAAAGTCTAAAATAACCATAAACATATACAATCAAAACCAAAGAACATGAATGTTAGAGTATCTATGCTATACTATTATTTGTTCTACAAAGTAAGTATAATATCTACGGCTACTTTAAAAGTAATTTCAACTGATACCCTGAGGATGAACCATTATCTGACAGTTACAGCCATAGATGAAATCTTGATTACAACCAGATCGCAATCGTTGTTTTATTCCAATTAGAGACAAACTGAATCGTTGTAAATCCGTACAGATGTAGATGGCATAGAGGATGAATAGTGCGTTAAACATCATGATGGCTGAAGATGGTGGAAACTATGAGATTCGATAAGGAGCAAAGGTGGACTGGTATGCGGTCGCAATGGAAGAGCAGATAAAGGGTCCATGCGACAGCGGTAGGAGGGGAGGTCAACATCGCTCGGATTAGAATACGTTAATACCTTTGTGGAGGATAAAGGAAGGAAGTGGAGAGCTCGGTAGATATCAAGAAATGCGACCGTCGACCTCACAAAACACTAAGAGCATTCCCACAACCCAACCAGCGTGGATTGAGCTCTTTTGGGCTGCTTTGCCAGACAACGATCTACCATATGATCGTCCGACTTAGTCGACTATAGTATAGTTGGTTAGATCCCAATGGTCATATAAATGGCCATTGCCTATACCTCTCTATCTTTGTATATATAACTTATCAATTTCAAAATTTTATTTACAGCATTTCAGATATATTTCTTACTCTCATCGATACATTTTCTTCAAACAATCTGAGTAATGTCAAAAAATTCAAAAAGAAAAAAAATCTCCATCTCCCAGAATTCTATCTCAACAAAGATCAAATAATCATAATCCGACTCAATTCAATCAGAATATGTATAATTCTCAACACGATCCAAATCAATTTCATTCTCAACAAGCTCCAAAATCGTATCAGCCACTACAAAATCAAAATTTCTTTCATTCTCAATAGGATTCGAACCATTGCCAAAATTCTCAAAATACGAGTTATTCGCAGAATAGTTTATTTCAAAAAAATAATAACTATGAACAAAACTACGTATCTCGCAATAGCCAACAACGGTCAGTATTGCCTTATCATTCAAAAAATTTACCAAGGAATCTCACAAATCAATTTAGAGACAATGGATTTGAAAACTAAGGAACCAAATTTGATGGCAATGAAATAGTCGATGAAGAAGATGTTTTTAGGAATTCTAATTTGTCTTCTGCTCAAATTTGGGAAAATCAAACAATGAGAATCAACAGTATTGAATCTGCAAATGCATAACCAAATGCTGCAAACGTGGTTAAATGGTCAACGGACGAGCAAGCTGAATTAGCATTCGTTGGGTTGAATGATATAGAGACAATAAGAAAGGTACGAGCCAAAGTGAAACTTCTTTTTGGAATTCTATATGCAATATTTTCAACATTCGAAGTCCAAATAGTCTTCCATGAACGGTTGATTCTTTAAACCAGTCTTGGAAAAGAATAAATGGCGCTTGTCAACGTTGGAAGGAAATAATTGCCGACCAACATTCAAGATAACAAAGTGGGGAACACTATATCGACCCAGAATTTTACTCCTTTGATTTGTGAATATTTAATTAATTTTAAATATTCAATATATAGGTTTTATAATGAAAATTAAAATCTTTAAATGATAAATAATGATGGTGAAATTGTTTTCAAAATTTGTTTATAAAAATATATAGTTCGATGAAAAACAGAAAATGTGATTGGAATTTGTTTTTCGAATTTTCGACTTTTCGTCAATTAAAAGTCGTCGGAAACATTGTGAAATCTTGTGTAAATATAATACATAGAAATATTAATAAGTTAGTCTGTGTTGATTTACACATCGATATATACTTGTGTGTATGCATACATATATATAAAATGATGTTAATAAAATGGAAGATGCTTTAAGATACTTAAGGGGACATGATGGGACATTAGGAGTTAAACATGTTTAGACACTTTAGTACAAGCATTAAATGGCAAGGTGGCTTGATGTGAAAGAGGAAGCTATGGTGGCATTGATATGATGGGTGGAGGAGGAGGACATGGCGATGTGGCATTCACGGAATGGAGGATAAAGGATAAGGGTAGTTTGGTAATTCAATATGTTAACATAATATGCAAACTAATTTTCCTAATTGTTATTTAACTTTATCATTCTCTTTTCCACTATCAAAACTTTCCTAAATTTGGAAATAAAACTTCCATAGCTTCTCTATCTTGTTTTTAGGTTTTAAAGTTTTTAAAAATCAAATTCTTACTTTAAAAACTCGGTTTTAATTTACTTTTTTCATCTCCGATATTTTTCCTCCTACTTCATTCGGTCATAACTTTCTACACACTAAACCAAATCATAATTTTTTTTTGTCAAACCAAGTATAATTCCAATGGCTACAACTATTATTTGTATCATTTCTTCCAATTACGAGACTACCTATGTCAAAACTCATTTCTTTCCAAAGTGTTTTTGGACTCAGAGATCCATGTCCGAAATTGGTCCTTCTTATTTCAACCATGTATTCCTCAATAATAACTGAAATTATGTGTTTCTATTTTTTCATATTACAAAGAAAATAATTTTCTAAAACTTTCCTTTTTACACCTTTACCAAAATCTTAGAGTTACATGTCCAAAATTTGAGGGGAAGTTGATCTATTTTCGAGTAGATTTTGAGATTTTCCAAGCTTTGTGAATTCCAAAATGTATCAAGTTTTCAAAGGACTTTTGGTGTGTAAATTATTTAACTTTTGGAAAAGTTTTACCTTTATATGTATTTAATATTGGATGGTAAAATAAGTTGGTTATATGGTTAGAATATTATATCGTTTGAATATATGTGTGTGTTGCTAGTTGCAGTTTGGATATTGACTTGTGAATCAAAAGCTAAAGTGTTGTGTTTCATTATAAAGATGTGGTTTTTTAGGAATGTGCTATGAGTGGTATGTTTATGGATGTTTAAGCATGTGTATGTGATGTCATGCTAAGGAAATGGACACTTCGATATGGTATTGACGATTGGATTTCTTTGTGAAAAAACTAGTGTTTTGTTAAAGGAAATTGAGAATCATTTCAAAATTTCAACTTTGTTATTTTTTTTGCAAACTCTTATGCTATGTTTATGATAAGTTGTCAAGTATTTAAATGTTGAGATTGTTGAGGAAAGTCAAAACATTTTCAAATTACAGTGTCCATAGCGATAGTTGCTATGGATGTAGGTTCGCTTAAAAAAATTTGAATTTTTCAAATTTAAGTTTCATACTTAAAATTGTTTTGCAAATGAGTTATAAGCCTAATAATAATTTTTTTAAAAGTTAATTAAGGATTTAGCAGTTAATAATTAATTAACTAAGTTTTAATAAGTATTAGTTAATTATGTGTTAATAAGGTTTATTAACTTTAATTAAGTGAATATAGTTACGGATTGATTACCATTTAAGGGAAAGATTAATTTTAATTAATCAATTATTAAGTATGATTAATTTTTAATTAATTATTAGTTAAGCTTAAGATTTACTTTTAATTAATTACTAATTTTAAATTAATTAATTATTTTAATTTATAAATTATTTATTAAAGGTTTAATTTATTATTTAAGACTTAATTAAATATTTTTTAATTGAGATTTATTAATATTAAGTTATTAAATAAGGTTTAAATGATTATTTCATAATTAATAAAGGATTAACTAGTGTTTAATTAATTATTTAATAATTAGTTATTGTTTATTATTTATTAAAGGTTTAATTATTTATTAATTTATAATTAAATTAAGTTTAAATTTAATAATGATTAGATATGATTAAATATAGAGTTTAACTTGTGATTAATCATTTTAAAAGGGAATTTTAATTTTTAAATCCTTTGTTTCAAGAACCAAATTATTTTAAGGGTACTTCTTTTTCAAAGATGGGTTTGAACACAAGAGATTCAAATGTCGATACCATTAAGTAGACAAATGCCTGTGAGTGTGTTATGATATGATCGTTTGTATTTGTGTGGACATTTGATAGCAGAATAAATCCTCGTTCCGCTATAATGTAATCGTTTAGTTGTTGTGGACACATGATAACGGAATAAATTTCCATTCTATTATAAATTGATTGTTGATTCTGTGGATATGTGTTAGTAGAATAAATCACCATTCTATAATATGAAATGAATTGTTTGGACATCTATTTAACAGGACAAATCACCATCATGCTATTATGTTATTTGGACGTGTTTATACTGGTTAGTTTATATTGACATGATGTATTCATGATTTGGATATGAAGTGTATTTACATATATGTGACTTATGTAAATAAATTGGTGAATGACTTGAAAATTAAATTGAAATTAAATGGTAACATAAATTAGTACCAATGGGATTGCTAAGCCTCCTTTTAAAATTATAAAGCAGAGTTTTAAATTAGCACTAATTCTTTAATTAGTTTAGGGTTTAAGTTTATAAATGATTTTCAAGTTATATAATTATTTCATAAAAGTATCTATAAATAATGACTTGTTTATAAAAAGGGTTTTACTAAATAAAAGGGTTTATTTAAAGTGATTTAAAAATGAGATTTTATAAACGATATTTTCTAATGACAAAGATATTTTATAAAGGAAATTTTATAAGAGTTTTATACATAGAAAGGGATTTTATAAATCATTTTAGAGATTTCAAAATGAAGTTTAAATCTAGTTTGAAGATTTGTAAGGAGGTTTAAAATATGAAATGAACATATGAAAAGGATTTTTATACGGGATAAGTGAATGGGTTTTATAAAATGAATGAGTTTTATAGTAAGTGATGTTTTGAAAAGGGAATTTCTTAGCCATTTAATATGGAATTTGAGATAAGGGAATTTTCCAAATGTTTTTGGTAAATACTTATATTTTGAGATAAGTAAAATTATTTCCAAGTGTAAAGAAATGTAAAGGCTTTTGAGAATAATGTTTTAAAAAGATCTTTTGATCAAATTTTACAAGTGTTCTAACTAATTAAAGATTGATTAATAAAGGCTTAGTGGATCCTATGTGGAATCAAATCAATGCTGAACGATTGTTTATTTGATAGTTAAATAACCGACTATCAAATTTGGACCTAAACGTAACTTTGGAAACAGCTAGGAGAAACACCTGAGTTATATGGCACAGTCATCCCTAATGATGTTGTACTATGCGTATAAACCTCGTTTCATTCTTCTAGGATAAATGATAAAGAAAACCATCCATAAACATTTAGGAAATGAACTCCGCTCTTATCTTTTATCTTCTTATTTCCTAAAGAACCGAGGAGGAGTTTACCAAGAACTATCGAAAGTTGTTTTGAAGAGACTGGGATTAGATATGTTATCTGAAAACCACTTTGATTCAACCTAGGCATTACGAACTGAAGACATCTTGAAGAGTAAGGAATCAAAGATGGCACATTTAAGTGCAAGGGCTGCTTGCTACTAGTCCCGATTGTGATTCCAAAATGGCTGTAGTAGAAGTAGTGCCTTCGGTTTGTCCTTATCCTGGACAACTTGTATAGATGAATGCTGGCATTGCATTACTGCTTGGAAGGAAGTTTTGGCATTCCAAGTGGGATTGCTATTCAAAAGTAAGCGTAGCCTCAAGCCTCATCAACCGGGAATCACTAAATCAGGGTAGATGCAGCAAGGCTAAGTAGGTCGCTCCCATTAATGTGTGTCACCAATTTTCTAGATACATCTACATATTTATGGATTGGTTGTGCATGAGATCCCAATAAAAAGGGTTGCAAAGCAACGAGGGTATTGACATATTCAATAAGGGGTAGGCTGGTTTTACATTGGCAGGGGATCCCAATGAGGTCCTCGGTACATTTTCTAGACATGTACCGTGATAGGTGGTACGCCGATGCCTTGTCATAGTATGAAATCCAATCTTCAATACATGCCTTTACGATTTTGATTATAGGGCCTAATATGCTGGAATTTGATAATGGTAACAATTTCAACTATTTTCATATTTATTTTGAATGCTTGGGCATTATTATAATATCACTGGATTTTCTATAAAAATTGTTTTGGTTATCGTAAGATAAATACCCGTCCATGTTCGTGTGGGGCATGGTCTTACGAGATACCTTTGAATTTAAAAGTGTTTTAAACATAATAATTCAGCTGTTTGAGTTTACTCATACTAGACCTATGTCTGACCCTGAGTTTTATTTTCTTTTCCTAAAACTCATGGGTGCTCAAATTTATATAGGCAGCTAAGTAGTTCAGGTTTTCCCACGGATGCATCTTGGAGGAGCTTGGAGTAGGAGGCTTCACCAATAGCTAGTTGTTATCTTATTTTCACTGTTTATATGTATATTGTATTAGTTAGGTATGGATAGGCTGTTATAACTGTCCTAGGGTATAATTTGTACTAGTATGACTCTAATGTATCATTTTTGAAGTGACTTTGTAAAGTATTATGTTGATTAATATATGATATTCCATTACATTGTGAGATTATGTGATTGTTTAATTTCTTATTATCTCCTATCTCCTTTCCCTTAATGTCGATTTTCTAGAATTTGAATGCTCGGCAAGCAATACGGTGGATGTAATAGTGTTGATTTTCGAGGGTCGAAAATTCCTTTCATTATATTTGGTATCAGAGTGCGAGGTTAAGTGAGAACCTTAGCCCTGGTGGGGTAAACTCATTTAAGATCGGGTAAGTGAGACCTTAGAATGATTGTGAGTTTATTATACATAAGAGCACATATATGTTAGTGACATAAAATGTTTTCTATTGTATTGATTTATCTTTAAGTGGCTTAAGAACTCTGGCCGAGATCTGGGAATGCCATGGTGTCGATAGGGGTTCCTAAAGAATGGAACAAGGCAAACTAACACGGTATTTTTTTTTCAAATTGATTAAATGAAATAATTCTGCCAAGAATATATTTTTTATATAAAGAATGCTTTCAAAAATAGGATAGTTTTTTGAGGTATTATTATTAGGAGGTAATAATATTCTATTATCATCATTTGGGGTTTGTTTAGTCATGCTCTTCCAATTGAGCATTGACTATTGTTAATATATATAGGTATCTTCCCTTTTTTAGATTTGGGTTGGGTAGAAATCAGGAAAACATTAAAATGAACACCATGTGAATTAAGTTTGATGATTTGACTATAAGACTTTTGATGTTAATATTAAATCAAAATTTGGTTTAATAAAAAGATGTTATTAAAAGCTAAAATATTTGAAATAAATATTTGGAGAATGTTTTATAAAAGCTGATCTTATAAAATGAATTTATAAGAAGATGTCTCTTAATACAAAAGATTTAAGATGAAACTTGAGGACTAAAATCTCGGGACTTTTGAACAATGGATTTCAAGGATTAGAAAAATTATAATAGTATTATTTGAAAATATTTTTGTTCAAGTATAAGATTTTGGGAATGAAAAGGTTAAGTAAAAAGTGTTTTATTTGAATTAGTTTAGGAGAATGAGTCCTGATTGTTCTGTGATGATATGAATAATCTTCTAAGTGATGATTGGATGTTTTCCAAGGCGAATGTTGTAAGGAACTTAGTAAATTATTCTCTTTATCATTGTACAATCAAAACAAGTTCAAATCCAAACGAAACCAAAGCGAGTTGTTGATAAATGTATTATTGGAAAATGTAATTGGGATTTTGAAATAGAAGAGATATTTTTAAGTTAACTAGTTTGAGTGGCTCGAAAATAACTTAAAATTGGGGAATGAACATGCTCAGATGGTCAGTACTTCTCTTTAGTACTACACTTCTTAGTAAGGGAGTGTATCGTACTGATTGTTAGTACCATACTCCTTCATTTTATTTTGGAGTTACTTGGGCTATTTTTTTGTGATTGATATATAAAAGTTTCATCTCAAAATGTTTTTGAATAAATCCGGGTATTCGGATCTTGAGTTTCCCGGGGAAATAAATGCAAAATGGAATAGATGAATCCAATAATTGTATATACTCTTAGCATGTAGTGAATTATTATACAAGTCGAACCTAAATCAGTTTATGGGGTGTTTTCATAAATATTTTAGTTGAATAGAATTGGCATTAGAGACAACCAATTAAGTAAGTGTGTAGGTTGGACGTAGATCATTTCTCCTTCCATGTAGTCTTGATCTATGATTCGAGTAAATGACTTTGAGGTGGTTCACACCATTTCGAATAAGAATCTATTACTCAATTTTTGATGAGGAACATTTAATGAATGTTTTTGATATGCGACAAATGTTTCCTATCATGGTTACAACTATGTAAGGGGAACAGAGGTTCTAAATCAAGGAGTCTAATCGGAGTTCGAACTAGAAAATCGGTTGAGCGATACTAGTTCGAAAATAAAGTTATGTATTCGAGTAGTGATCAAATCATATTTTTGTATATAAATAATCTATGTACATCAAACGAACTAATGTATATTGTTAAGTATTTTCTGGGTTAGGTTGAGGTGTAATTTCGAGGACAAAATTCTTTGAAGGGGAAGAATGTAACGACCTGAAATTTCACTCCATTGATTTGCGAATATTTAATTAATTTTAAATATTCGATATCTAGGTTTTGTAATGAAATTAAATTTTTTTTAAATGATAAATAATGACGGAGAAATAGTTTTCAAAATTTGTTCACAAAAATATACACTTCGATGAAAAATAGAAAATGTGACCGGAATTTGTTTTCCAAATTTTCGACTTCTGCTAGTTAAAAGTTGACGGAAACGTTGTGATATCTTGTGCAAATATAATGCATATAAATATTAATAAGTTAGTGTGTATTGATTTACACATAGACATATAATTGTGTTTATGCATACATTTATACTATAATATGAATAACCAGTTCAATTTCAAGAGCACATAAGCCCCCTTGAATTTAGGCAACTGAACAGTCTCCAAATCTATATTATCTATTATATACTATTGTTACCGGATTTGGTTTCCATTGTTCATAAGCCTCTGTGATTTTAGACTCAACCGTTACAGCTATTTATTACTCCTTTTCCTTTAGAACAACAAATTTTAATCGTTCACCCTTCCTCTCTTCTTATCAAAACCCTAACTGTTCAATTCCCCTAATTTGACCTTTCCTCCTACTAGCATAGCCAACCTTTCGATTTCGAAGCTCTGACCTACCTTCACTGTACCATCCCACCACTGCCCTTTCTACCATATCGGCATTGTCAAAGATTTCCGCCCTCCTCCTTTATGCTGAAATCGTCACACAATGTTCGTTTAGGTTTCTTCCAGTCGTATATTAACTTTGATATTCATTTTTATTGCATCTATGTCGTACTTATGTGTTATTTGTAGGACTGTTCAATGCTAAATTTGAAGGGAAATGAAACATACAAACAAATTGTGGTCATGTAAGATCCAGTGATAATTTTTTCCCCATATCTCTATTTGATACATTCATGTAGTAATTGATACTAGCATACCCATCATTGTAAAATCTTTAGGAAAAGATAAGTCATTATCTTCCATATCGAAAAAGTTATAAATGTTTTGTGCTTAATTCAATTGTGTGTGAAAATACCGGAATGCAAGATGTATTGTGGTCTAAAATTTGAAATTGTGATATAGCATGTTTGAAGTGGGCTTACTTAATGTGCTAAATGTGGTTTAGCATGTCTGTTAGTGTGCCATATATTCGTTTCTAGGATAATAAGTAATGTGGGTTCTCTTAGTTTCAAGCTGGCAAGAGTCACTCTGCCAGCCAAAAATATAATATTAAGATATGCATAACATTGTTAGTAGACATAAATGTATTAGAGGGTTTTGTAGTCAGTGACTGTCAGCCAAAAAATATAAAATATATCGTCAATAAGAAAATAAAATCAATTCCCATATACTAAGATAGTAATATTCATAAATATTTAATTGCAATAGAAAAACACATTTAATTTGAATACATCCCATCAATAAAGTCCTACTTGAACTATAGTTTATTCTAAATTAATACAGATGATGAAAAAATTATGGCGAAATGACTAGTTTGTCCTAAATGTATACTGATAATGGTTATGTATACAAATGATGAAAACATTATGGTGGAATGATTTTAAGAGATGATAATAGTTAAAATTCAATATAACAAACAATACAACAAACTAATTACATAAAATGAAATTAAAACACGTCTTTAACACAAAATATCTTATATAATGTCACGTGTGTGAATTATGCAAACAAAAACTTGAGTCAACAAAAAATAATCACAATCAGATTGCTTAAATGAAGAAAAACTTGCTCTAATGATTAACATTCCTGCATGCGTCTATGTAATATCCTAAATAGTCGACTATGTCGATTAGTAAAGTGAATGTAAAAAGGTCTTCATAGATATTTATTCTATGAAAAAATTTCTCTCACTCATTATAACTATCCTATATATCCCAGTGATACCACAATATTAACAATTAACAAACCCAAATTAAGGACCAACCAAATGCATATTTGAATATACGATAAACTTAGAACTTTGAATAAAATCAAGTACCAAGTTGACCAAATTCCAACAGTAAGCCAACAAAATTGAATTTTGATAGCTAAGTCAAAATGTGTGAAAACAGGAATTTCTCATTAAAAAGGAATGAGAAATGTGGCAAACAATGTGAAATAATATTAAGTTTAGTTTAAAAATAAACTACATGTTATTTTAAACCTAGGCACATTAAGATAGTAATAGAAAAACACAATTCCTAAAATTATATTTAGTAGATATCTTAGTTAGTACTTAGTAACGATTATTTGCACTTTTTACTTTGCCATCGTATTGACTGTATGCCTTTTACGAGGTTACTCCCATGCAATTTAAATAAGTGATGAACAAAATCAGAAGCTATTGCACATGCAATTTAAAGAAAGATTACACAAGCATCAGTTTTTTGTTAATTCCAACCATGGGTCTTCTTTGCAAAACGTCATGCTGAACCTAATGAACCTGAAGATGTGGTCAGTGTTTTCTTCATCCCTTTAGTCATACTTGATATTAATGGGATTTGTTTGTTTTTACCCTTCTTCTAATGTTTGGATGATTATATGTAAATTTGTTCCAATTTTGAAGTCATTAGCATCGTAATACGTTGTTTATATTCTATTGCGTGAAATAATTTTACTAGGTTTGACTGATGTACTTGCAATGTTGTTCGAAGCAACAACACTTGAAGTAGCAACTCCTAAAATAATAGTTTAGTTTTATTTTCGTTATGCTTTCTTCTTCCTAATATATTTTAAACAGTTTCATTGAAATTTTAAATGATAGCATTTTAGGTATAAACCAAATTTGTATTTCTTACCATGCCTTACTTCCCTTTATATATAACCTCTATATATAATCTGAGAAACAACAAAAAGTTGGCATACATTGGACAAAATATATAGAAAAAATTGGTAATATTACAATATCAATAATAAGCTCCCCATTTTTCATGTGTATGCCAACAATAGTTTGGTAATGTCCAAAAGATGGTATATTTTTATGTTAGGGTCCTTCACATTTTTTGATATTAACTAAATCTGTTTTATGCAACTTTTAACTTTGTTCCTGACCTTTAAGGATCAAGTACATTTAGTATATTTGCCATTATTTTCACTTTGTGCAACATTTAATGTAATTTTCCACCCTATTTACATATTTGTTGAGCCATTGATTGGTTTTAATGATTTTCACTAGATTAAATGAAATTGTGGAGTAATAACGTTTTATATAATTTTAAAATAAAATGCATAAAGATACTTCGATAAATTACTATTGGTTTTCATAATCTTCATATAATTTTATAGGTAAATTAATTTTCATATAATTTATGGTATGTGAGAAAGCTTGATTCAAAATAAAAGTTAGTAAATAACAAGGGAGTTTTACACATTGCAGCAGGATTTGATCTTAGGCTCTAATAATTCCTGAAAGCACAACCTTATTATTTAACTTTATATATGGAGTTTCTAAAATAATGAAAGGTCGATATATTTGAAAATTTATTTATGATTCATTTTAACAGGTTGAATATAATGCCAGCTGCGAATATGCTTACAAGTTTATTTCAATAGGCCTTGAAAAATATTGTTAAAAAAAGGAAAAAAACAAACCAAGTTGAATATAATGCCAGTGTGACCTTTATAAGTTTTCTATTTTGTTTTGGTTCACTATATATGAAGTTGCATATGTGATCCTCTTTGCTCCCTAGCTTTACTATATTAACATTAGCTTTTTTCTTATTGTTTGGTTATACTGAATTATATTCAGTAACAATAATAAATAAATTTAGCACTTTAATGGCACCTAAATTGACTCGATTTCTTTGCCACATATATATTCTACTAACATATACAACTTTTTTAATACATAGCTTCTTCTTTGATTCCAATTTTTTTATACCTGTAGCAAAAAAAATATAAAGCTACCTACTGATAAATATTTGGCATAGTTTATATTTTGGAATAGAATCTTTCATTTGTTGGAATGAAGGATATGTCCTTCTGTGCACGGTTACAGTAGAATAGTAGCCTCTTTATTCATTTCTCCAACTTCTTTATATATATATATATATACACACGTATATATAAGGAATATTGTATTAGACTTATTATCAAACTCAAGGAACTTTAAATGTTGTAGATTTTTTCATTCATTTTGCAAGTTTGAAATTGTTGAAGTTTTAAAATGAAAATTCAAAACTCATCTTTTTTGTGTATTTTTTCCAGTAATTTTGATTTAAGCCGAGGTACCATATTGCCCATTTATTTCGACATTGTTTTATATTGATTACAAATGGTGTTATTATATTTTAAAGTAGTTGAGGTGGTTTATAATTACACATGACATGTTTGAGAATTTCGTATGTAGCAAAGCCTACATTTGACTGTTACTGTTTAAGTACTATTTTTTTACCCCGAATTGCTAAATATTTATAAACATCTAATATATGGACAATTTTATAGGATACAGAAAATATGGATGGTAAATGGGTGAAATGATGATAATTGGTAGTTCCCCAAACCTGTTAAAGATATTTAAGAGCAGCAAGCTTTTTTTCCATCCACTTTTGAACTAATAGGGCTGTAATTTTTATTTGTGTTCGACATTTTGATACGCAATTATTATTATTGGAGATTTAGAACAACATAGTTCAAGCTGTACATCTATTCATTGATTTGCGCTCCCCATGTACAAGATTGATTTGCTTTTTCATTTATAGTCTTTACACTGAAACGGTATGCATTGACTTGTTTTTTGTCAAAGTTTCATAGAAATTTATGCTATTTTTGGCATGTTAACCTCTTTGGATTTTGAATCTATAAGGAACATGGTCATTATTGTAACCGATCATGCATATAATTCTATGACATGTTATTTCTATTTTGTATTTGTCTAAAAATATGTTAGAATTTCTCATAGGTTGTTTAAATTTGAATTATCCATTTGCATAGCTTCTTTTAGCTCACTAGCTCACACAAATTGGAAGCAACAAGTTGTATTTTTTTGTATCAACATACTTATTTTTTCATATCATATATATCTATATGTAGTTTGTAATTAAGCTAAAATAGCATTATTGGTTTGATTTTTATAATAGCAAAAATGTAGACTTGAAAATTTATTCATTAAATTGCTACTTTGCTTTTTACGGATGATAAGGCTATGCCCATGTTCTTACATGCCACAATGGTAAACTTGGTTCTTACACATGATATGTGGATTGAAAACCTCAAGTTAGGATTATGCGTCATTCTAAGGTGCATTAAAACTACACATTGAACATTCATGATCCTTTTTCAATGTGAACATCAACTTTGTAAAGTGAAGTTCCAACACATATATACCTTTTAGCATAGTATATTACATTAAATAACATCTATTTCACATCGCATTTTAATAAACTTAATAGTTTTACCTTTAATGTTATTCAGTGTGAAATGTAGATCAGGAATTTTGTTTTTGAAATCCAATTTCCCCACTTTATTATTTATGTACTATAGAAATTAAGAGAAACACAATTATGTCTTCTTTGGTCGACTTCTTACCATTAGACATTTAGTTTTGACCACTACTGGAGAAGAAGAGTTTATTTCAATTATTAACCTTTTTCTTGAATTGATGAGTTTATTCTTTCTATTTTTATACGATTTTCAGTATTGAATTTCTCGCTGCAGTTACAAAGAAAAATCCATGTTCGCATATCCGGCATTAGATTTACGGTCCTTCAAGGTAGCAAAAAAGGTTATAATTATGGTAATGCTATCTTTTTTTTCTTTAATAAAAAAATTGAATTCCATAAGCATAAATAAATTTGTTAAATTAGCGATTGATGGTATATTTAAAGAAACACCAAAAAATAAGAGTAGATTTAAAGTTGAGCATAATACTTGCATAAAAATCATGAGTTATGTCTCAATATGACTACTAAATGTTTTCATGTTTGACACAACAAGTTTATAGACACACATGCATAATGTGTGTGTGTACGCATGCATGTACGTATGTATGTATGTAAGTACATATGGGGAAGAGATCGACATTCCAACTTTTTTGTATCTCTGATTTGTTCCAAATTAATTTTTGGTATCTATGATCATTGGAATTTTAATACATCTTTAGAAAGTATAATCATCATGGGATCTGTAACATTCCTGATTTTAAGCCTGGTTGATGTGATAATTAATATAAAATTTTGGATTAAACTGTGAATTTATTTGAATTTTTCAAATTTAATGTGTGTTTGTTTTAGATAATAAACAGATTTGATTAAAAATTTAAAAATAAAATTATGAATAGAATTTTGGTTTAAAATTCAAGCATAAACATCTTATAAATAAAAAATTGATTTAATAAATGATATGAGTTTAAAAGTGATATTTTGAAGAATTATATATTGTAATTTTGGATTGGAATTTAAAAATAAGTATTTTATGAAATTGTATTTGAATTTTCAAAAATTAAATAAAATGTATGTTTATTTATTTATATAAATAAATTATAATTGGAAATTTGATTTTGAAATTTAATAAATATATTGACAATGAATATTGTTGATTTGAAAATGCTAAAATAAATATCTTAAAAACAAATTGGATTTATTTTAGAATTAATATAGAAATTAAGTTTCAAAGCATTTTCTTATTTTTAAAAGAGTTATATAAAAGTATAAATAAGAAACATAAAATATGTTGATATAAAAAGGAATGTTTTGTAAATATAAAGCTATAAGGGGTTTAAAAAAAAGTTATAAACAAATTCAACAAGAAGGACTTAAGCACAATTTAATCAAAAGTGACATTTGTTAATTAATGATATCCTACATATTACAAGTGTTAACATAAAATTTACAAGTGGCAAAATGTTTGTTCTTCTTTTAATTAAAATTTTATATACTAATTAATAAAGAAAAAATTGGTTATCTCATTTCAGTTCAAAAAACAAAAACCTTTCTTTCGTCTTCAAATTTTAAACCTGGAAAAACTAAAAAATCAAATAAAGCAAACAACAAAGTTCAACAACTCAAATTCAAAGTAAAACTCAAATCATAAATTTGGATAAAAAGCATGCAATCAAACCAAGTTTCAAGCCTGTAAGCAAATCCCAAACCAAGTTTCAAGCAATTCAAACAAATTCAAGATTCAATTCAAAAACTTGGAAGTAAGAAAAATCAAAGTTTTGACTCAAACTGAAAACTAGAAAAGCATTAAAGCAAGGATCACTTTCCTCATCTTCATAAAGCAAATATATGGATTCAATTTGAGATCAACATCAGGCTTTAAAGCTTCAAATTTGTTTCAAGTCCCTGACCCAAAGCATAAGGCCTATAACTATTCTCTGTTTCTTTTGGAATCCATGTAAGCAAAACTTTTGACATCAATATACTTATATATTGTTGCTTGATTTCGTATGCTTGTGATGATGACTTGAAATTTGTCTATATGAATGATAATATGTTGCATGTGATATATATAAAGTATATGATTATATACAGGTCTATGTCTATGTGTATTCATCATCTCAGTTATATATGATAGAGTTCTTAAAACCTGTTTTAAGACAAGAATTTTTTTTTGTATCACCCAAATTAATCCATATTAGACTGTGATCTCTTAATGGAAAGAGATGATAAAAGTGTAATGTATATTCTAAAAATAATTTTAGGTAAAAACATTCAATAATTATTCCAAAAATATATATATTAAAGGGATGTTTTTATAAAGTCAAGAATCAATGTTTCCAAATTCATGTTTTGATTTCACGAACAGATTTGTAATACAAAATCATGAATTTAGAAAATCAACCCATGATTTTTAAGCCAATAATCATTGAGATATCATAAGTTGAACGCAAAAAGAATGTTGTGCAATTCACGGCGATCGGGAAGGAGATTGACCTTGAGATCAAGGTTGAAGCTTGGTGGAAGATTAAAGATTATCTGAAAAATACTCAATGATTTTATAATTCGTCGTAGGTGGTGAACGAGAACGAAATATGGTTTTATACCCAATTGGGGGTCGTGGGTTTTTTGAGGAAATTTCGGCGTCGTGGGTTGAACGGTCGCGTCCGGACCGAGTGGAATGGGAAGGGGAGACTCTGGTGATGTTTGGGTCGTGGTCGGGTGGAGTCAGGCGGTTGAGATGTTCGGAGCAAGGCGTTTCTAGGCGATGGGTTTTGTTGCAGTCTCGAATCGAAGTGATCGATTTTGATTGCTGACGAAATGATGGATTCTGGGTGATCATGGTGGTTGAGGGGGTAGTTGTTGATGTGTTGAGGGCGGCGACGATGACCAGAGTCAATCGGCGATCATGTACACGTGCACCACATATCACCAGCATCTGTTATGGTTACAAATTCGAGAAGATGAAGTTTGCTCTCGGGTTTTACTCGGGATAAAGCATGTTTGACTCGAAGTAAGTGCAAAGCTATCTCCGAGTTAATCAGGTCGCGAGTGGCTCGAGTAAGAGATCGAGAAATTTATGTGATGGCTCGGGTCTGTTGTTCTTAATATAAAACATTTTTAAAGCTTATAACCAATCCAGTTTTGCTTTGAAGAAAATTTGTTAAAACAAATTCTTTTGTAAATGATTTAGTGTTTATCAGAATTTTGAATTGGTTAAAAGGTTTTAAATATAAATTATTTTAAGGTCTATTAGATAAAGATTTTTAATGATAATTTTTTTTTAAATAAATGGATTATCTTTTAGTTAATTAAAATTTGTAAGTGGTTAAAGATTTATTACTTAATGAAAGTAATTAAATGATAATTGATTAATGAATGGAATTTAGAAAGATAATTACCCAATGTAATTAAAAGGGATTGATTATTTAATCACTCAAAGATTTATTAATTAATGTGATTAATTAATTAAAATGATTTGAGATTAATTTGTTAATGTTATTTAATTTATGATATTTAAGATAATTAATCAAGCAATTAAAGAATAATTAATTAAGGTTAATTAATTTGAATGATTAATTAATTGAGGTAATTAATTTGAGAATAATTCATTAATTAAAAGATTTATTAATGAATGTGATTGGGGATAATCACTTATTGTAATAAATCAAGGATAATTAATTAAATGATAAATAATTAAGGATTAGTTAATTAAGGACTAATTAATTTAAGAATAATTAATTAAATTAAGGTTAATTAATTAATGTAAGTGATCAGGCATAATCACTTATTTTAATGTTATTAAATTAAATGGGTAATTGATTAAGGGTTAATTAATTATGTAATTAACTTAAGGTTAACTTAATTTATGTAATTAATTAAGGATAATTGATTAAAGGATAATTACATAATTTAAGGTTAATTAATTTATTAGTGATGGTTAATTAATGATTAAAGGATAATTAATTGGAATGGGTTGTAAATAATTAATATTAATTAACCAGGATTAGTAACTAATTTGATTTAAATTAATCAAATGATTAATTGATCTTACTTTTGGATGTTTGGATTTTATGAAATGCTTTGAATTGTTGGGTATTCCTGATATGTGATACTTGGTGATATGAATCATTTGAAGTTATGTACTGTGATGTAATTTATTCATATGTGATGTAATTAATTATCTGTGATGTAATTTATTATATGTGATATATATATATATATGTGTGTGTGTATGTGATCTGTGAACGAAAGATAAGCGTTATAGTTTATACCGCTTATCAAATATTTTGCTGTATTTGAATCTGTGCTGATTGATGATGTTGTTGCACTATTGTGTGTAAAACCCCTGGACCACACTATACACTCACAAATATGGATTTCACGAGGAAATCGGTTAAGTCATAGATATTTTGAAATGGTTTTAAAAGTTGAATTTTGAACCCAAATGATTTTGGAAATGGAAACGGGTTGAATTTGAAAAGGGTTTTGAAAAGGAATTTTAAGGATAAAAGTTATTTTCAATAACTTAATAAAGTTTTGGAAATTAAAATAGTTGATTTGAATTTGAATTCAAGATTTGAAATTTTATTCTATGTTTGGAAATTATGGTTTAAAAAGGTTATATAAGTTATAAATTTATATGGGTTTTAAACCATTTTAAAAAGTATTGTTTTGGGAATTTGAATTTAAACCAATCTTCATACTTAAAGGGCTTTAACTCGTGCAAATGTAATCGGATTTTTCCGAAACGAAAACTATTTTGTTTTCAAATAATAATAGCTTTCATAGGAAGAGAGGATTTCCAATTTATATCAAAAGATTTCAAGTTTGAAATAAAATTGTGAATTGTTTTTGAAAGTTATGAATGAACCTTTGTGAAAGATTGTTAAACTTTATTTTAAAATCGAAGAGGATTTTAAATGGTGTATCTTTTATATAAAAAAGATTTGAAATGGGAATTTTTTTGAAATTTATGAATCTTTGGAAATGGGTTTAGAAGCTATAAATTGATTTTTTGATTTGATTATTGGATGAGTTAATCCAATTTGAAAGGGGAAATGGTTTTGAAAGAATGTGAATGAGTCATTGTGAAAAAAGGGTGAACTTTGGGAAATGAATCTTTTTGTTTAAAAGATTTGAAATGGTAATTTGTTTTTAAACCATTTGTTTTGGATAATAAGTTGCGACTTAACTGAAATCCCATATTCATATGTTTTTAAACATTGCGCTCATTATTCGGTTTAGCCAAAAGAGGACCTTGTGTCATATACCCAATTCCAAATAATGATACAACGATATGGATAGCATTGGAAGATCGGTGGTGAAGACCGGGTATTTCCAAGAACGAAAGGATAACCCATCGATTGTCTCTGCACTGAGTCGCGCCGGTATAGAGATCTCCATATGAGATGGGGAGTCTGATCGGGATTAGGAATTCCCGGATTTACAAGGGCTTCTTTGGAAGTGCCTTCGCTTCTGTTCGAACCCAGAATAGACTTGTATGGATGGTGTCTGACATTGCACTTTGAGATGTAAAACCGATTTCTATCAAATACATTTCTGTTTGGTGGCGGAGATTTATTCTCTTAGTTTACACCCTTCTCTAAGACGTACGAGCTCAGAGGTTATGTAGTTGATGGTTACTAGTGATACAGTCCCAATTTGGTAATGTGGCATGCGAATTGCTGCTGATCATTTGTTGATCAAAGCATGACTTTGTGAAAAAGTTTAGCTTTGTGGACGTGACTTCGTCGAGCCTCACAACCCGGTAATGGTCGAAACAAGAATCGTGGCAGAAAGGTTATTTGGGGGTAGCTCCCCCTGAGGGTATGACCATTTCCTTCTGGATAAAAAAGGATATCATGGAATGGAGCCTAGATATTTACTTATGTTGATTTTGAAAGTGGTATCATGGTATGGTGCCTAGATATTTTACTATGTGGTTGTTGGTGTCGAGGCCTCGGATAAAGGTCGGTAACGACCGAGGGATGACATACTCGTGTCGGTAGTTACTTCCTGGCAGGAGTAACCCGGCCTTGTGTAGTAGATATCCGATTAGGTTCTCGGGGGCTTCCCTCGGGAGGCGTTCCATTTTGTGTGGATAGTTCCTTTGCCTGACCATTTGTTGGAAATCCAGTCATCCAATACGCGCCCTTTACGATTGTAGTTGTATAACCTGCCACCTTAGATAGGTGATAGCTATGGTAGGCATAGTATAATGGTACCTATGCTGGCTAAGATTAATATTATACTTTCGAAATGTTTTCCACTATGCACTAGTAATAATATCAAAAAGGATTTTTGCGTGTCAATCATTTTTGACTGTCATAAGGAGAAATCTCCTCCAAGTTTTCGCTTGCATTGTGTGTGTGGCGGGAGGCCTTATGGCAGTTTCATTTTCCAAAAGCATTGTGGATTTCAAATTTTTTAAAAAAATTGTTGTTTGTTTTAAAGATATTTTGTTTGCTCATACCAGTCTCATGACTGACCTGGAGTTTATTGTTCCCTTCCTAAACTCTGGATGCCCATAATTTTCCAAATGGGTAGTCTAGAGTTGGGTTTTTCAAATAGTCAGATAGTAGGAGTAGATTCGATATCTTTGAAGCCTTTGGATCTTGGCGATCACATTTGCTTCATTCTGGAGTTATCTAGTTTGCTTATTGCATCGTGATGATGGTTCGAGCTATCTTTAGTTCGGAGATGGAGTTGTAGTTGCATTATGGAGTTGGATTCTTTTGGAGATGTATTCTATTGAAGATATTCTTTCCGTTGTGCCTTGTATCTCTGATAGTATTGATATCGATTGTATCATTCTATTGTATTCATTGTTGTATCGGATATTGTATATCAATAATGTTATCCATTTTCTTCCGTTGTGTTGTTGTATTTAATGAGTTATAAGCTCCGGCGAGCCAGATTCGACATTTGAATCTACGACATTCGAGTAAAAGTGAAGTATGGATGCTGATTTTCGAAGGTCGAGTCAAGATCGTTTCAGGATCAACATCTTCTCTGTAATAAATCGCCCTATTGTGATAAAATTTGACAACCAAAAGTTAATATTTTTGAGTCGATAATTATAATCAGTATTTTAAGTAGTATAGGAATTGAAGCCATTTTTCCTTTATTGTTATAACATATTGCAATTGGATAAGTGTTGAATTCAGTTTACCATACACTTTGAATTGTTATCATGTAGTCATTTCGCTTTTATCCTCAAATATGCATGCATACATAAATCGGTCCCAAATTGTACATGGGCATAGGATTGGATATTGGTTCTGCTTCTTCACATAGTTAGTTTTTGAAGTAATTAGATATCAATTGTGATAATTTAGTTACTTTTAAGGGTATGATTTGGCTATAAAGATTTTGAGGTTAGAGAGAGACACACATCAAAACTATTAATGCATGTTATGTTTATTTGGTATATCCATCACCCAAATTTGCATTTTACGAAGATATAAAAGTAACATAGTTGATAGTTCTTATGAAATGTGTTTTGTACTGAGGACGATGATAATGAAGTTCATTAAATATTTAGAGTTTCACATGTTAAAATGCAATTTGTGGATTTTAAAATTTGAACATTAAACACTTCAATAGCCTAAAGTTTGATGAAAGTGTTCATGACATATTGAGACAAAAGTGTTCTTAATTAAATTGTGTGACTAAGCATATTGACCTTAAAGTGTTCGCTACATTATAATATTCTTAAAAAATTCT
Organism: Allium cepa; assembly: GCA_030765085.1. NCBI lineage: Eukaryota > Viridiplantae > Streptophyta > Magnoliopsida > Asparagales > Amaryllidaceae > Allium > Allium cepa. Next base: position 42,693,659 of record CM060946.1, read on the forward strand.
AATTAAGTTTGTTTTACCTACATGAATGCATTCAAGCTTCCAATCCATAACATATGAAGTCAACTAATTGGCTGTTACAAAAAATAAAGAAAGGGTGTAATAAAGTTTTCAAATGTTCCATGGGTTTGATTTAAGCAATAGAGAAAATGGTAGAACATAGAGTATCCATGCATTGAGTTACTATTTTGAAGTTCTTATGCTTACAAGTGCGGTGAATATATTTTAAAAATTATATAATATAGTTTATGGACAACGTCATTTCTTAAGAGATAGATAGAAAATAACATGTGAGATTGATTTTCTTCTGTAGGCATGATCATCATGCATGTTGTTAACTTTCTCTGCCATGGTTTTTCTTTGAAATAGCCATTCAGTTTCAACACATTCATAGAATATGTACTCAATTTATTTTATTTTACATATATCTTATATGCATCATGTGAGTTTGTTCATTTCTTTCTGCTACCATCAAGTACGTGATTTATTTTGAAAACTTTGAAAAATTATGCTTAATGGGTTATTAACCACAATTTTATAACTATATGTTCACAACATTAGATTGGGCTATTTCTATGCACAAATTTCAATTACTCTATAATTTCACCAGCATATTTTGTTAACTGACGTATTTAATGATATCCGTGTGCATAACATGATAAACCTTATCTATATACTATTTTTCTAGCCTCATCGTGTATAATAAAAAGTATGGTTTGACCATGTTTTAATTGTGTTCTTATTTATGATTACTCATAGTACAATTTTCAAACATAATTTTTGTTTTCCCCAAGTAATTTGTTTGAAGATAATATGACATACATAGTCAGTTGATGAGTTGCAAGTGGTCTATTTTGATTCAGTGGATAGACATGATTGTAGGCAAGTTGCCGAAGTAGTGCATGAAATAGGTATTGGGAACTACTAAGCTAAAATCAATGATCTGTAGACTCTCTACTTTCACCATCCATAGCCCTAACTAGGTAAATTATGTTACTTTTTGTCAGTTGCTTTATGTAGCAAATTGTTTTCTTATTTGATAATTAATTTTATGACCTGCATTGGTATGAATATGTTATATTGGTTGTTATCAGATGATGGTATAGTTTATTAGTTGATTTGAAGATAAAATTAAAATCATAATTTAGAAAAGTAGTCAATTATTGATTTGAAATTGATGATTATTATGTATTAGTTGATGATAATAGTGTGTTAGTTGATTTGCGGATGTTAGTATGTGGTTTGATTATTTAATTTGTAATGAAAAGTTAAGGTCGATTTAAAGTTTGAAAATTACTATTGATTAATATGTTTATTGATAAGTTTATTCGAATGTTTTTTATAGTGGAAAAAGATGTTTGTTACAGTTTACGTGAAAATTAGTGTACAATTATTGGTTAATATGTTCCTAAGTAGGTATGGACAAACATAGTAATATTCTTTAATTAATTAGTGCATGTCAATTATAATTGTTGGTGCTTAGTATAAAAATAATTTATTTTAATTTATTATTATTAGTGCCAACTTCTAATTTTAGCTTACAAAATCTGTAAATCAAAATTTTATTAGTTAAAAGAGTTTGAAAATACATTACAAAGCATCTAATTTAGTTAACAAAACGTTAAGAAAAATTATACTTAAATCGATATTGTATAAAGTTTAAGAAATGAAGATAACAACAACGAATATTGTACTAAAATCGATTTTGTAAAAAGTTAAGTAAAGAATATTACAACATCAAATATACTATTGAAATCGATTTTGTAAAAAAATCAACAGATAAATATGAAAACAACAAATATTGTACTCAAATTGTTTTTCTAAAATGTTAAGAAATGAATGTGACAAGGACAAATACTGTACTTAAATTGATTTTCTTTAAACTTAAGACATGAACATAACAAGAAGAAATATGCTACTGAAATCGATTTTGTAACAACAACAAATATACTATTGAAATCGATTTGATAAAAAAACAACAAATAAATATGAAAACAACAAATATTGTACTCAAATTGATTTTCTAAAAAGTTAAGAAATGAACGTGACATGAACAAATACTGTACTCAAATCGATTTTCTTTAAACTTAAGGAACAAACATAACAAGAAGAAATATGCTATTGAAATCGATTTCCAATAAGTTAAAAACGTAGACAGAAGTGTGGTGTGTAAGCCTTTAGTCCTAAAAGGTTTTACTTTATTTTAGAAAATAAAACAACAACAATATATTACTTGGATGAGAGGTTGTGCATAGAATAAAAATGAAGTGAAGTATTGTTGAAATTACTAACCTATTTTTTAAAATTAGGAACAATGTTTGATTATTTTATCAACCGTACACAGAAGTATGAAGTCAGAACTGAAATGAAAGGTTCGGTGAAAGAATATTTCTACAATGGATGTATGAAGTTAGTACTTTTGTGTATCTTTTTATGATTCAAAGTGTATGCCCAAATGCTATTGCAAAAAATGGATATAGATAATATAACAAGGCTTTTTATTCAACTTTTCACTAGGCAATACGAACATTCACAAACTGGATTTCACATCATACTAAACTCCATTGGACATTGACTATTGGTATTTATTATTGATTAAGCAACATGGAATTAATAAGACAAAATTGTTATTCATACTTTAGTTTTTATTTGAATGTAATATGTTAAGTTAAGCATAGTTATTTTGGTTGCACCATTTACATGAATAGGAACCTTCGATTCCATTCATTTTATTGAGGTTCTCACAGAGAAAAAACATGTATTACTTTGAATACTATATTGTCTACATTGTTTTAATGAGATAATTTCCTACTGTTGCTTTTAATTCTGTTCATCATACCATTCATTTAATTCATTGTATGACTATGGATAGCTTAACCTCTCATCACGTCTAGAATTTTACGTAGTTGATATCGAGATCTTATTTATAATTTTATGGATATGCTTCTTTTCTAAAAAGGAGTCAGAATTGTCCAATATAAGCATCATTTGGCCCAGCTCAAACTACGTGGACTGTAGACGGTAAAGAACAACATATCGCCCATCATTTTAAATTCAATTATACATGTTTTTCAATTTGCTATGTAACTGCAATGTTTTCACCACGTCCATGGGCGAAGTACGGGTTCGCACTAGTATATATAAAAAGATGTCAATAAAATGGAAGATGCATTAAGATACTTAAGGGGACATAATGTGACATTAGGAGGTAAACATGTTTAGACACTTTAGTACAAGCATTAGATGGCATGGTGGCTTGATGTGAAAGGGGGGAGGATATGGTGGCGTTGTATGATGGGAAGAGTTGGACATGGTGATGTGGCATTCATGGCATGGAGGGTAAAGGACGAGGGGTAGTTTGGTAATTCAACATGTTAATATAATATATAAACTAATTTTCCTAATTGTTATTTCACTTTCTCGTTCTCTTTTCCATTATCAAAACTTTTCTAAGCTTGGAAACAAACTTCCATGGCTTCTCTATTTATTTTTTAGGTTTTTAAATTTTTAAAAATCAAATTCTTACTTTAAAAACTTTGTTTTAATTCACTTGTTTTCATCTCCACTTTCTCCATTTTTCCTCCTATATCATTCGGTCATAACTTTCTCCACACCAAACCAAGTCATAATTTTTTTTATTAGACCGAGTATAATTCCAATAACTAACACTTTTATTTGGATCATTTCTTCCCATTATGAGCCTACCAATATCAAAAACTCATTGCTTTCCAATGTGTTTTTGGACTCAGAGATCGAAGTCTGAAAATGGTCCTTATTTCGACCATATATTCCTCAATAATAACCGAAATTAAGTGTTTCTTTTTTATCAAATTATATAGAAAATAATTTCCTAAATATTTCTACCTTTACCAAAATCCGATAATTACATATCCAAAATTCGAGGGGAAATTGACCTATTTTCTAGTAGATTTTATGATTTTTCCAAGCTTTTCGAATTCCAAAATGTATCAAGTTTTCAAAGGACTTTTGGTGAGTAAATTCTTTAACTTTTGGAAAAGTTTTACCTTTGTATGTGTTTAATATTGGATGGTAAAATGAGTTGGTTGTATGGTTGGAATATTATATCGTTTGAATATATGTGTATGTTGCTAGTTGAGGTTTGGATATTGACTTGTGAATCGAAAGCTAAAGCGTTGTGTTTCATTATAAAGATGTGATTTATTGAGTTTGTACTATGACGGTGATATGTTTACAGATGTTTAGGCATGTGTATGTGATGTGATGTTGTAATGAACCATATTTCTGTACCATTTGAATCGACAATAACCCACACATGTCCAACTCAAATTGCACGAATAAGAGGATCATTAAGGGTAGAAAGAAAATAAAGACAGAATAGAATCTCACACGAATGGAATAACATATATTATTTCAATAATAATCTTTACAGCGGAAAATTTTAAATACAATACCACAGTCTAACCTAGATTCAGCTTGGACAGTTATAACACCTGCCCTTACAAATGCTGACAAAAAACAAAAAAAATATAATAGATGTAGCGGATAATAGAATACGTCCATTCAACGATGAAGATCTTCATCTCTCCTCTGGAAACTCCAACCGTCTTCAACTCGACCTGAAACTACTCTAATCTGACCTGAGTATTAAAAATACCCGGATCAGACTTGATAAACCAGCATGAGTTACTCGAAATTTAAAATAACTATGTTATCAAAACCTTTGAAAAGAAGGGTATCTCATAAGACCACGCCCACACATAAATACAATCGGGTGATAACCAAAACACTTTTATACCAAAAATCACTTGATATTATTTTTGATGACATTCTTTTGAAAATACTTTTCAAATAAACTTTTTCAAATAAGGTACCAATATCCATACTAAGTCAAAGGTAATATATCAGGACTGGGTCAATGGAATGTACTGAACGGAATATATGATACCCGAAAGGGGATAGCAGAAATGTTTGCAAGTCATTACAAATATTTTGGGAATACAATTAAAACTGTAAATCTCATATTGGGGTTGGATTTCCAATATGATAGATAACTAGTGGCCTTTTCTCCGATCCACGCATAACAAACCTAGTTCCCACGGTGTCTTAATCGCTTTTCTCAAACTAGTCATTTGTAACTATACTTGCTATACTACAACTGATAACCGGTAGTTCCCTGCCTTTCTCAAGCTAACCACTTTATCCAAATGGGGCAATATATGCCTTGAGGGACGTATCCCCCAAAGGGCCAAACGTATTTGACACCACCATACTTACTCACTTATTCCGAATTTGTGTATGTTAGACCATATAGTATCCCATCATAACATGGGTGTAACGCTCGTAAGGCTACGCTCAATTTCTTCAAAGCCATGCTTTTCATACAAAACCATGCTTTGATCATAACAGGTTCCACTTTGAATACAACACTGCCATTCCTTTGATCACTATTTGCTTCCACAAAAATACAACCTTAAGCTCGTTCGTCTCAAGGAGGGTGTTAAGCTAAGAGAAGTTGCCTTCTTCGCCACCACTGATGTACATTTGTAAAAGTCAAACGTTGTGTCTCGAAAATGCAATGTCAGACATTCGTCCATTCAAGTTCGTTCTAGGACTGAACGAAACCGAAGGCACTCTCATACTACCACTAGTAGTGGGTAGTCATTGCAATCCAAAAAATCTCCACAATGAGGAGACCACTATTATAAATAACTCTATAATGGGAGCTACTCACAGCATGTTCAACAAGCAGTCCTCATGCTATAAAGATCCACGGTCTTCAATAATCATCATCTTCAACATGTCTTCACTTTCGAACATATACATTGGTTCGAAGTGGTTTTCGGATAGGAATTACCCAAATCCAACTCTGGTTCCTTGGAAGCCAATCATTGCTTTAAAAGATGTTAAGTTCATATATGAATATCAATCATCAATCAATTACTTCGTCTTCTATCTAATCAAATATCTTTCTTAGATATATTCTTTTCAAGCTATTCTATTTTCTTTTCAAATGTATCTAGAATCATTAAGCCTCATTTATCAAATCATTTGATATATTAGAACCTTTCTTAAATCCTGAAATAATTCCGAATCATTTTCTTTTTTAATTAGGAAACCTTTCCAAGTCATTATTTAAATCTTAATAAAAATTTCTTATATTCAGGTTATAACTTTTGACTTAGGGAAAATATTCCTAAATCATTCATTAAATCTTAATCAAAGATTTTCTTTTTTAACTTCAAATCATATTCCTGCAAATCAACTTTCCCCTTAAAAGAATTTCGTCCTCGAAATTACCAAGTAAGAAAAAATTACAGAATCCATTAACTTTTCAAACATCCATTCAAATTAGATTTCAAATTCACTTAAGTGTTTAACTTTCCCAAAATCCAATATTTAAACTTTTTACAATAACTTTACTAAATTTTCAAATCATACTTAGTTATCTTTCAAAACCAACTATATCGTTTAACTTTTCACTCCAAAATCAAAGTTATAGTTTCAAAAAATTTCAATTTTCTCAAAAATATTCTAATGCATTAATTTTCAGAAAAATTCGCCATAGTCTCCTTTGCGTGCCTCGATCCGAAAAAATGGCAATATATATATCATAAATATACGTCTCATCAAGTAATGAGGCATCCCGTAGGGAAAAGTGTAAAAGTACGATATGTAATCCGAGATATGTACCTTATATATTATTATCAAGCATATACAGCTAATATAGCGCGAAAACGAGCTTCAAATGCAAAGCAAGCGCAATCCGCACCTACTAAACACTCAACAACAATGAGAAACATGTATATAGAAAATAATATCGATATACAACGTATACCAGAAGCAACAACAGCATGTGCCAATATAAAAAATGCACATAAAGCAATAAATGCAACCATCAACCAACTAGCATTCAACTCACATCCATAACCAAGTCAATACACTTTCACTTCTCATTAATATTCAATGAATTGGTTTCCCTATTTAAATCACATTTGGTTCATTAACATTGGACTTTACTAACATTCATTCATTTTCAATTTCAATTAGTACTTAATGAATTATATACAATCAACTAACAACCAACTTATAACCGACATAACCAAATTTATTTACTTTGCTTACATTCATTCAATTTGGTTCATCTCTTTTAATTGACTTTAATTTAATTATTCAATCCTCGATTTCATTAGCTTTTAAATGAATTAACAATTTATATTCATTATTCTATATCAATTCTTTTACATTCAAATTATTAATATTCAATTCATTAGTTCAATTCAATTGCTAATTTATTTAACCACAACAGTTGAATTTCATTTATATAACTCAAGTCCATATTCATCACTTCACTTGATTAATTTACTTCAATACCAAAATCAACTTCATTCAATATTACTTAAGTTATATTCTATTTCAAATATCATTTGTTTAACTTAAACTAGATTTCCACTTATAAATTCAATTCAGATTCCAATTCTAAAGTAAATTCTATTTAACTTTACCAAAGTCAAATTTCATCATTTATTCAAATTCATATCTCGTTTTGCTTAACAAAATTGTTTAACCATTTTTATCATTTGATTTCACTTACATCTTCACATTTTACAAGTTAAACAACTTATTTAAACTTCAAATTTATTTTATATAATCATTTCAGTTTAATTTCTTTTAATAGTTTATCAAATCCAAATCAATTTATTTAACCACCGTTTAGTTAAATTTCAAATCATATTGTTTTATTATGCCAACTCAAATTTATTTCAACTTTACTAAGTTAAACTTTATTATCTCATATTATAAGTTCAAAACTCGTTTCGCTTATATTCAACAATTATAACTTGGACTTTAATTTTCAAATTTGTTTATCCCAACAAAACTTCAATTTCCAATTTACTATGGTAGCAAATCCGTCACACAGAAACTCGAAATGATACTAATGATGCTGCAGTCATCACCTTTATTATTTTCCAGTAACAATAGTGAATTCAGTGCTTAATATTCTTTCAAAATCTTCCTTTTATTCATAAATCACATTTATAAATTTTTTTCTATAGAATTTCACTATTTAACTTTTAATTTGGAAAATAATTTCCAATATAAATAGGATTCAACATTTTCATTCATAGTCCAAATTCATTTTTATTTACAACTCATATTTATAAATATATTCATATAGTTTCACTTTTTATGTATAAGATTATTTCACAATTGTAAATCACATTAATTATAATTCTATACTTATAATTCATTCTCTTATACAATTCTTTCAATTAACTTATATATATATTCTTACATTTTCAACAACCAAACAACCAATTTATATACTTTTTAATAATTCTGAAAAATTATTCCTTTATATGGAAAATATAGTCAAGGTAAAATTATTTCATTACCCAATTCAAAATGATACTATGTCGACTTGCCTCGTTTAAGTGTTTAGAAACCCCTATCGATAATATGGCGTCCCACAAACCGACCAGAATTCACAAACAGCTCAACCGATAAGCAAACACAATATAAAACATTTTTATATTCACTAACAAATACACGCTCATATCTATTATTACACTCACACTCATTCTAGAGTACTACTGACTCTATCTCTAATGAGTAATTCCCAGTAGAGCCATGGTTGTCGCTTAATCATATGCTTTGATACCACATTGTAACGTTTTGAAATTTTTGACTTTCGAAAATCGACATTAATGCGTCCACTGTATCAACTGCTGAGCAATCGAGTGCCAGAATACCGAATTGTTATGGTCAAAGAAGAAAGAGGTAGAAGAAGAAGAAGGTAGAAGAAGAAAATAGAAACAATAATAGAATCTCACATATCGCAGCGGAACAACATATAATAGATAAATGAATAATCTTTAAATCAAATGAACTGTACATTTTATACATTACATCATCAGATTTCAATATACAACACAACACAACAATAGACAGTTATATAAACCTGTCCTCACAACTGAATACACAGCGGAAAAGATAATATCATATACAAGTGATACGTCTCGCCATCCAGCTCGCCTCCAGATTTCTACAGCAACTCCTGATTTCCAGAATGACTGATAACCTGACTCTAGACTGCCCGTGTGGAAATTGATGGGCACCCAGAGATTAGGAAGGGAACAATAAACTCCAAGTCAGTCATGGGACTGGTGTGAGAAATTAAAACAGTTTATCTTTAAAGTAAACAAAGAAATATTTTGAAATAGATTCGCGATGCTTTTGGAAAATGAAACTACCATAAGGCCTCCCGCACACACACACAATGCAAACGCAGAATCGGAGGAGATTTCTCCTTATGACAGTCAAACATGCTTGATACGCAAATTTCTTTGATATTATTACTATAAGTGCAAAGTGCAGGAAAACATTTCGAAAGTATAATATAAATCTTAGCCAACATACGACCAGTATCGTATGCCTACTATAGATAACATCTAAATAGTGGTGACCACCATAAGTAAATGGCAGGTTCTACAACTAAAACCGTACAAGATTCGTATTGATGAATGGATTTCCAACAAATAGTCAGGCTAAGAAACTTCCTACTACCACATGGGATCACCTCTGGCGGGACGTCCCGAGAACCTAATTGGATCTCTGCTAACACAAGGTCGGGCTACCTCTGTAAATAGGTAACTACTACTCGAGCATGCCATCCCCCGGTCCTTTGGGACCTTTATTCGAGGTACCTCTAAGAAACAACCACACAGTAAATGAGATTGGAGCAACCACATAGGTTAAATATCAGGGTTCCATACCTGATACCACCCTTTACCAGAAGGCAATGACATACCCTAAAGGGCGCGACCCTCATAACCTTGCCGCATCTTTCCTGTTTTGACAATTTCCGGGGAGTGAGGACATGATGCAGTCTCGTCCACAAAGCTACGCTTTGGCACAAAGCCATGCTTTGTTTAACAAATGATCAATGAATGATCAACACACAGCAGCACTAAGCATGTCACATTATCAAATTTGGGAGTATATCACTGCTAACCTTCAACTACATAACCTCTGAGCTCGTACGTCTCAGAGAAGGGTGTTAAGCTAAGAGAATAAATTCTCCGCCACAACATAAATGTATTTGAAAGAAATCTGCTTTATATCTCAAAATGTAATGTCAGACATGTAACCATACAAGTCTGTTCCAGGTTCGAACAGAACCGAAGGCACTTCCAAAGAAGTCCTTGCAATCCGGGTATTCACAAACTCGATAGAACTTCCCATCACAAAGGAAATCTCTATACCGTAGCTAACGGTGCAGAGACAATCGATAGGTTATCCTATCATTTTCACAAATACCCGGTCTTCAACGCCGGTCTTCAAATGCTATCCATAACGACATATCATCATTCGGAATGGGTTATATGACACAAAGGTCCTCTATCGGCTAATCCAAATAACGAGCGCTTATGTTAAAAATAAGTGTAGCATTCAAATTCAAGCAAATCGCAACAAATGTCCATTTAAAGGTCAATATTGATAGTCGGTTATTTAACTATCAATGGATATGCACAACATCACCGGATTCCTAATAATTTCCCAAATTATTTATTTTCAAAAAATATCTTTACAAGATATATTTTTAACACTTCAACTATTTGAAAACAAATTTCAAATCATTTTCCACCTTTACAACTTTTGAAAACAGATTTCAAATCATTTCCCTATACGAGATATATTCACAAATATTTATTCGTTTTCATTTCAAAATGGTTCATTTAAATCAATCAAATAAATCCTTACCGATTTATTTTAAACTTACATTCCAAATCCGTAAATTTATTTCCACACTTCAAAAATAAATCAATATTTATTTTTTAAACAAAATTCCTTTTCCTTTATAAATTCCATAGTGAATTTAAATTTCCAAATACTCACTGATATACGATTTTCAAATTGATTTCAAATATGCACCTTCAATTTATCTTTAAAAGATATTATCTCAAAACATTTCACTTTATATTGGAAAACATTTCCATACTTATTTAATAATAAGTAATTCACAAATCTATTTATTTTCAACATTTGGAAAATATCCAAGATACTTACATCACAATTAAGTATATATTTTATTCTTAAAGGAAAACATCCTCTTAAACACATTTATTTGAGTCAAAACGAATGTTGCGTAAAACATCGTTACAACAACCCAAAATCACTAGTATAGGGATTCGCAATAAAGATAGATATATAAATCCCAATACTATATAAAACATTTCCTTTCGGAAATCATTTACTATTACAACAGTGTTATAGTCCACCATCTCCTTCTATTTCTCGAAAACGTCTATTTCAACAATGAATGTTGAAATCAATGGTTTCAATACTTTTACATTTTAAACATCTTTAAATCGTTTTAATTATATTTAGAATATCACTTCACCAAAACATTTCTTTAATATATTATTCACTGTCCAAAATCGATTTCTACACATTTTATTTAAAGGATTTTCCACTGTCCAAAATCGTGAACATATCTCCTTTAACAAGCTTTCATTTTTACTTATCAAATTCAATTGGTTTTGGATTTATAAAACAACGTTTATAAATTCACACACACACACACACACATATATTATAAAAACTTCAACTTATAAAATCCCTTAATTAACAAATTCTATTTATATCTCATTTAAATGCCAGAATACGATTTATAAGTTAATTACTTATAAATCTTTTATTTTACAAATCTATTCATTTTATAACTTCACAATTTTATAAATCTGTAATTTTCATTCACTTATGAAATCCATTTCTATTCCATTTTAATACTTATAAAAACTCGTTTTATAATTCCAATATTTTTAATTTATAAAATATCAATATTATAAATCTTTTATATAAACCATTTATAATAATTCAAAAATCCCAATTTAAACCATTTTACAAATTAATCAACTACTTATTTCAAAAATCACATTTCAGATATATTTCACAAAAATCGTAATTTTATAAAATTAAAATTATAACGTTTATTTATTTAAAATGAATCAATTCAAAAATTAAATAAAACGTATACTTTCAAAAATCACTTTAAAATCCTTTTAAATTCAAAATCGTTACTTTAACATTTTTAAAACTCCAAAAATAGGCCCAATGCTGCAACAGCACTAGATATAACAATCACGGCTTCCTAAACATCATATATCATATAATAACAGAATATATCACAAATATCTGTAAATAAATAAATATTGTTGAGGAATCCAGTTGGATCCCTCCAACCTGTTTCCCTGCATCCACAGATGTTAGCACAATACCAATCCCGTTCCAATACGGAATATCGCGGTACATGGGTTTATATAAAATATTATTCGCTATATACGGCGCAATAGGGTCTCATCCGCTATATAATGCGGGACCAAGTACATATATAATACCAATTCCACTTCGAGGTGGAATTTCGTGGTATATGTTTTTAATAAATAACCTCCGCTTAATATACGACGTATAGTGTCTATTTCAATACAACAGATAGCCATTTATCGTTCAAATACACAATCAACACAATCAAGCAATTTAAAATCTAACTATTTAAAATTTAAATCGAAACAGATTCGATTAAGTGAGAAGTTCTCACCTTGTTTCCAATACAGTTTCAGCGTTTTATTTTGAATAAAATTAAGCGACCGTTTAATTTTACTCAAAAATTTCACTAGCTTCAATCAATTCCAATCCAGCTCTATTACGTAGTGTTCGTCAATACGATTGCAACGCAAGTCGTTTCGTCATTTTTCGACCTCGTACGACAAAGTTACAGCTTTTTAAAGTTTACACAATTATAATATAATTAACATTTACAATTCTTTTATTATTTATAAACCTTAACCATCATAGCCGTTTGTTTCTGTTGTTTGCATAAGGGCCTCACGCGGCTATCTTCTTCTTCTCCAGTATAATTCGAACAAAAGTGAAACCAAAGCCATCGACCTAGGGTTAATAGCCACACCTCCCCTACTTTACTTCGCGACGATCTACGACTTCCATCTTGTAGCCCATCTCGAGAGCTACCCACGGCCCCAAGGAAGTGGAGCTCAGTCGCCTCCCTGACCTCGAGATGCATGCACAAACGAGCACGAAAGCGGTCAAATTCCCAGTGATCTGTAGCTTGATTTCCGATCTCCACCGTTGAGATGGTAGATCTCATTGCGCTCTACCCTTTTGTAGTTGAAACTTTTATGAATCGATTGATGGATTTGCAAGAAAAATGAGGAAGAATGAGGATGTATTTAGGCCATTGATAGATGAAAGTGGCGGCCTGAAGCACAAAACCCTAGCTAGGATTTGTTTTGTGAAAAATAGCAAAATTTAGGTCCTTTTATAGAAAATTGCAAAACACTATTCACTCGAAATTTTCCGAACTCCAAACGAAGTGTGCCGGCTGGCGTTTCTAGGGTTTACCCCACGTTTCAGACATAATGGAACATGTTTCAGAGGCTAATTCAATCATATGTGCGAGTTATGGAAATAAATGATCAAATTTAAATTAAACCGGTTAAACAAATTTCCATGCGTTTTGGCTTGCCCCGGACAAACCGTAAATCCGATTGACACAAAATTTGAAATCTTACAATAATATAATATTACGGATCCGATAAAACTAGTTCCGTCGAATTCTGAGACTGTTTGAAAAAGGGTTATTTTTACTCGTCAATTAAATATTAAAATATTCAATTTCTTCAATTTTACTTTTAATTCAATTTTAAAAGTTCTATAACATCATTCTAACTCCAACATGATTTAATATAACTTTACAAATCAATTTTATTCACATTTAATCCAATTTCCAATTATTTCTGGAATTTCAAACATTAAATTATGGATTTAATTATCCAATTAAATTTAGGTATTCGAAATAAAATTTATTCGACTTACAAATTCTACTTGTTAATATTTAAAATCAATTAAATATACGAATTTTAATTAACAGAAATTCTGGGTCGTTACATCGAAGATTTTCATAATAGAGCACTACTGCCACATTAGATATGGCAAGTTTCACCTTCAGGGACTAGGCAAGTAATCCTACATTACAAAGATATTTGCCTTCAATGATCATTGTCTTCAGTATGTTTTATTTTAAAAAATAGTTTGAAGGGGTTTTAGGATAGGAATCACCCAAATCCGATCTCGGTTCCTTTGTACAAACTATCGATAAAAGATGTTAAGTGGTTTTTTAACATTCAAAGAATTTGTTTCTTTTCTTTTATCTTGGAAAAACTTAAATACGATCTTTTAGAGCATCCAGGCTTTCCTTTCGATCTGTTGCACCCTTCGCCTAAAAAGAGAAAACATAGGCCAAGTAAGTTCAGGGCACTGGTTGCTCCATCCCTAACCTTAGTTATTATATTCAATCTTCTTCACTTTTTGTTTAAGTGGTATAAACAATTCGTCTTAACAATTTATTCAAACTCTTATTAAAACATCCAAACCATCTTTAAATTACTTAATTATTCCTTTAAAACCATTCACAAAAGATTTAGGAAAGAATTGTTAAGTTTAGACATTCTTTTAAAAAGTCGTAGCAACGGCAGCAGAAAAGTGCCGTGGAAAGTACTTTATAAGCTTATTTGATTTAAACAACTTTTTAATATTTGAAAAATCATATTTTCCACTCCAAATCTCTTTTAAACCGTCTTAAAAGATTTATCAAATTTATTTCATAATTTTAATCATTTAAAATATCATTTATAAATAAAATCTTTTTTGATTCCGAACTGCAAAACCGTGATGTTTTTAGAAAATTGTTTCGGACATATTTCTAAATCGACTTGATGAAATCTTGATTTTCTTTCTTCGTTGGAAAACTATTTTCATTGTGAACCAAAAAAAATTATTTCGTAGAAATCTGACTTATAAATCAATCTCTACGTTAGTTTGAAGTTATGGGTCGAAATTTAGGAACTGCCGCTACGCAACGAGCTCGATTTTGACCAATTTTGTGAATTGCATCGGAACTTGTCCAAAACAGTTCCAATTTTTTTTTAAACCATATTTAAACTATTTTATCTTATTTAAAATCATTAAGAGGCTAAATAACTTCCATACACATATTTGTATGGATTTAATTCTCATTTAATTAACTATGGTCAATTATTAATCATTTGTCTTATCATTTATCAAACAAGTTATCAACCATATAAAAAATTACATAATCAACCAGTTTGCAACCAAGTTATCAAACATTCATTCAACATATTTAAACTTTTAAATCATTATACTTGAAATAATTTATGGATTAATTAGTAAATACGAGTACCCACCTTTAACTTAACCAATTCTTCCTACCAACACTCATATACAATAACACTTCACTTAGACTTCAACTAATCAACTTCTACTGCATTTCTTTTGCTTTATGCCATCGACCTCTTCTTTCAAACTCCTGAAAATACGGTAGAGCTTCCGCAGCACCTTGAATTTTCTCCTAGCTCCTGGAATGAAATCGACGGCACTTCCTTCTCTTTTTCTTGTTTTGGAGCTTCACGAAATTGCTCCTCCTACGTGATAGGTTCGGCCACACCTTGCTCCTCCCTTTCCTCCATCGTTTCTTCTCTCCTTAGATGCTAAACCATGTTTTTATGGTATTATAAGGTCTTTGGCAAAGTTTGGTGGTGTTTGAAGTTGATTTGATATGGTTTTAAAAAAGTTAGTAAGTGTTTGGAAGAGAAGAAGAAGCCATTAAAGAGAGCTTCAAGGAAGAAGAAGAAGTTAGAAAATGGTGTGAAAAAAAATAAGAAAGTAATTGGTATTTACAGAAAAGTTTTGGATTCAAAATAATATTTTGTAAAAAGACCAAAATACCCTTACTTACTTATAAAGTAATCTTATTCTTTTTCAACACTTAACATCACATTTCAAATCATTACATTATGTCGTTTTCACTTAGATATTAAGTAAAGTAAGTGATAATTATGTTTCTTTGATTTGATGTTTTATTTTTGACTTTTTATGCTTACTTTTTGTTAATTATATTCTAGAATTTTCTAAGTATGTTTAGTAAAAGTAAACATGATTAATGAATTAATTAATACTTATACCATTTGAATATATGTTTCTATAAATAAAGGTGCGATGACGTTGCGACAACTATGATAGAAAACCCAAGTATCCCTCGATCCTCTAGTGCGGACCCTGATCAGGCTTCTAGATCAAAACCTTTGCTTTCTTTGCATAGCTCTCAATAATGATAGAAAACCCAAGTATCTAACCATAAACCCTCATCAATTTTCATCATCAAGAATCAAGTGATAAATCCTTTTTCGGAACGGTGTAAACACCTCAAAGTTCCATACTCGGGTATTAGATCAACATTGGTGTGATGAAATGATCTACATATAATATATGTATTTATTAACTTCCAAAAAACTTACATAAAAACTTTATTTTAAGACCAGACACTTTATAAAAGTCTTCTTTATATAATCCCTTTAATTATTTATTTTTAAATATTTTTATTAAAGGGAAATATTCTAAAGAAACCATTTTTCACTCAAAAGATAATTTATCTGTATTATAGTTATTTTCCATATTCCTTCAACTTAGTATTTTTTTAACCAATAATATTATTTACGAATCATTTCGTAAAGTGGAAATTAGCCACAAGGGCCTCTTTAGCAAGTGCAATTAGTTTCTAGGACACACAACTGAAATAATTACTTTTAAGGACAAAATTCAAAATAATTAGTTTTTAAGGCCTAAAAACCTATGAAATTATGTCCTTGAAAGTAATTGGACTGCTGACTTTGTCCTTAAAAGTAATTATTCTACTGACTTTGGCCTTGAAATTAATTTCTGTAGATGTGTGTCCTAGAAACTAATTAGACTGCAAAGTTTGTCCTTCTAGTGAAATGCCCCTTTCATAAAACTATCGCTTAAATTTATTACGTCTTATCACTTATGTAAATCAATCACATTTTAAAGACTTAAATCAAAATCCTTAATTAATTCTATAATTCATTAATAAAACATTTTCTAGGTTATAATTACCTTTTTGAGTAGTCATTATTTTACTTAATAGTTCATGACTTAAATCTGTATTTATATGATATACCTTTATATCCTAAGAGTATATACAAATCCTAAATTCCAAATTGGTTTTACTTAAATCCGTCTATCTAACAAATTTAAACTTTGTTGTAATTTACTATTATCTCAATTTCATAAGTTATAAAACTTACTTCTTATTTAATACTATTGTTAATTTTCTAGCTTTGACAAAAAAATAAACTTTAAAACCCGTACTTAAATCATTAAATCCTTTTTATCAATAAATCACATTTAAAAATTATACTTATCTAATTTCATTTGCTCAGAATATTTCACAATCTTTTAGTTTTTCATGAATTCCTAAGCTCCGAGCTAGGTATGATTCAAGAATTTTCGACTGCCCAAAATCGTCGAGAATCCCGCTTTCCCTTATCAATTAGCGATCCTAATTTATCTTTGGCTTAAACACTTTTATAAAGATTACTAAAAAAATTATCAGCTAATGATTCATATTATCTCTTTAACTTAAGAAAATTATATAGATCAAGCAGCTAATACAAGGAACTGGGTACTACCGATAATATCATATATTCTCTTTACAAAAAGAGTGATACTTAAAAAAAGTGCTTACCATCTGAACACATCACTTGCCCATTTTTAGTTAATTTCGAGTCAACCAAATTAGTTAACATAACCTTTTTATATTTGAAATAATACCATTTTCAAAATCCATTAGAGATTACTTTTATTTATAAAACCTATTTATAAATTCGTTTTATCTTATATTAATTAACTTCATTTAAATTACCATAATTCTTTTACTCAAGTTTAAATTCTCATTCCTTGTATATTATTTTTCCTTTTACATAATCATTTAAATACATTTTTATCTTATATGTTCATTCCTCAAACAAATCTTATTATCAAATACCTTATAGTCAAATCGTGAAACTTAATTCACAAGGTATTTGTACTTAAACTTTTAAATCAAACAATTTATTAATTAGTAACTTAACGTTATCATTTCTCAATTTATTATTTTGGAATAAGTATTAAAGATTTTAATTTCCTTATCAGATTTCTTACTTCGATTATCTTTATGAAACATCTTATAGTCAAACTGTGAAATTCTAACAACAAGATGTTCATATTTAAATTTCACTAATCCTGATTTCTAGTTGTATAACTTTTCAAAATATAATTCTAGGTAAAATTATTTCATTTACCAATTTTTTGAAAATCAGTGTGTCCGTTCGTCGAGTTTAACTGTTTAGGAACCCTTATCGATAACGGTGATCAGGCGCATCAATCTGAATCCATAAATCACCCCATAGATAAATCAACACAAAACATTTTTATTGGTCACTAACTAATACGCGCTCATATATAATACACTCAAACTCATTCTAGGGTGTTATTAACTCTATCTCTAATGGGTTACTCATCCTGGGTATTACTAACCCTATCTTTGATGAGTCTTTACCCAACCAAAGCCAAGGTTCTTGCTTAACCTTCAGCGTTGGTACCAAATGTCCAACTCAAATTGCACGAATAAGAGGATCATTAAGGGTAGAAAGAAAATAAAGACAGAACAGAATCTCATACGAATGGAATAACATATATCATTTCAATAATAATCATTACAGCAGAAAATTTTAAATATAGTATTAGAGTCTAACCTAGATTCAGCTTGGACAGTTATAACACCTTCACTTACAAATGTTGACAAACAACAAAACAAATATAATAGATGTAGCAGATAATAGAATACGTCCATATGATGATGAAAATCTCCAGCTCTCCTCTGGAAACTCCAACCGTCTTCAATTCAACCTAAAACTACTCGGATCTGACCCGAGTATTAAAAATACCCGGATTAGGCTAGAAAAACCAGTGTGAGATACTCGAAATTTAAAATGACTATGTTATCAAAATCTTTGAAAAGAAGGGTATCTCATAAGACCACGCCCAACATAAATACAGACGGATTTTTACCTTATGATAACCAAAACACTTTTATACCAAAAATCACTTGATATTATTTTTAATGACATTCTTTTGAAAATACTTTTCAAAAGAACTTATTCAAATAAGTTATCAACATATAGACTAAGTCAAAGGTAACATATCAGGCCTGGGTCAACGAAATATACCGATCGGAATATATGATACCTAAAAGGGGGTAGCTGAAATGTTTGCAAGTCGTCATAACTATTTTGGGAATACAATCAAAATCGTAAATCTTGTATTGGGGTTGGATTTCCAACATGATAGAGAACTAGTGGCTTTTTCTTCGATCCACGCATAACAAACATAGTTCCCACGGTGCCTTATTCGCTTTTCTCAAACTAGTCACTCGGAACTATACTTGCTACACTATAACTGATAACCGGTAGTTTCCTGCTTTTCTCAAGCTAACCACTTTATCCAAATGGGGCAATAAATGCCTTGATGGATGTATCCCCCAAAGGGCCAAATGTATTTGACACCACCATACTTACTTATTCCGAATTTGCGTCTGTTAGGCCACATAGTATCCCATCATAACCGGTGTGTGAGGCTACGCTCAATTTCTTCAAAGCCATGCTTTTCATACAAAACCATGCTTTGATCATAACAGGTTCCACTTTGAATTCCACACTTCAATTCCTTTGATCACTATTTGCCTTCCACAAAAATACAACCCTTGAGCTCGTACGTCTCAAGGAGGGTGTGAAGCTAAGAGAAGTTGCATTCTCCGCCACCACTGATGTACATTTGTAAAAGTCAATCGTTGTGTCTCAGAAATGCAATGTCAAACATTCGTCCATACAAGTTCGTTCTAGGACTAAACGAAACCTAAGCCACTCTCCTACTACCACTAGTAGCGAGTAGTCTTTGCAATTCGAAAAATCTCCGCAATGAGGAGACCACTGCTATAAATAACTCTATAATGGGAGCTACCCAGAGCATATTCAATAAGCAGTCCTTACGCTATGGAGATCCACTGTCTTCAATAATCATCATCTTCAACAAGTCTTCACTTTCGAACGTATACATTGGTTTGAAGTGGTTTTCGGATAGGAATTACCCAAATTTGACTCTGGTTTCTTCGAAGCCAATCATCGCTTTAAAAGATGTTAAGTTCAAATGTGAATATCAATCATCAATCAATTACTTCATCTTTTATCTAATCAAATATCTTTCTTAGATATATTATTTTCAAGTTATTCTATTTTATTTTCAAATGTATATGGAATCATTAAGCCTCATTTATCAAATCATTTGATTTATTAGAACCTCTCTTAAATCCTGGAATAATTCCAAATCATTTTCTCTTTTACTTGGGAAAACCTTTCCAAGTTGTTCATTAAATCTTAATCAAAAAATTTCTTATATTCAAGTTATAAATTTTAACATAGGAAAATATTCCCAAATCATTCATTAAATTTTAATCAAAGATTTCCATTTTTAACTTCAAATCACGTTCTTGCAAATCGAAGATTTTCATAACAGAGCACCACTGCCATATTAGATATGGTAAATTTCACATTTAGGGACTAATGGCAAGTTTCACCTCTTGGGACTTGCGACAAGTAATCCTACAATACGATGATCTTTGTCATCAATGATCATTGTCTTCAATATGTTTTATTTTGAAAATTAGTTTGAAGGGGTTATCGGATAGGAATCACCCAAATCCAATCTCGGTTCCTTTGTACAAGCCATCGAATAAAACATGTGAAGTGGTTGTTTAACACTCAAAGAAGTGAAAATTAGCCACAAAGGCCTCTTTAGCAAATGCAATCAGTTTCTAGGACACACAACTGAAATAGTTACTTTTAAGGAAAAAATGCAAAATAATTAGTTTCTAAGGCCTATAAGGCTATAAAATTATGTCCTTAAAAGTAATTGGACCGCTGATTTTGTCCTTAAAAGTAATTATTCTGCTGACTTTGGCCTTGAAATTAATTTCTATTGATGTGTTTTCTAGAAACTAATTGGACTACAAAGTTTGTCATTCTGGTAAAATGCCCCTTTAAAGAATTTGTTTCTTTTCTTTTATATTGGAAAAACTTAAATACGATCTTTTAGAGCATCCGGGCTTTCCTTTCTATCTGTTCCACCCCTCGCCTAAAAAGAGAAAATATAGACCAGGTAAGTTTAGGGCGCTGGTTGCTCCATCCCTTACCTTATTTAAACACCTTATTTTATAATCCTAGATCTCACAAGTGGGACAAAATGTACTAGTCGTTTTCGCATACTTAGTTTGTTATTATATTCAATCTTCTTCACTTTTTGTTTAAGTGGTATAAACAATTCGCCTTAACCATTTATTCAAACTCTTATTAAAACATTCAAATAATCTTTAAATTACTTAATTATTCCTTTAAAATCGTTCACAAAAGATTTAGAAAAGAATTGTTAAGTTTAAACCTTCTTTTAAAATGTCGTAGCAACGACAGTAGAAAAGTGCTGCGGAAAGTACTTTATAAGCTTATTTGATTTAAACAACTTTTTAATATTTAAAAATTAATATTTTCCATTCCAAATCTCTCTTAAACCATTTTAATAGATTTATCAAATTTATTTCATATTTTTAATCATTTAAAAATATCATTGATAAATAAATCCCTTTTTGGATTCCGAACTGCAAAACCGCGATGTTTTTAGAAAATTATTTTGGACATATTTCAAAATCGACTTAATGAAATCTTGATTTTCTTTCTTCGTTGGAAAACTATTATCATTGTGGACCAAAGAATTTTTATTTAATAGAAATTCGACTTATAAATCATTTTCTACGTTAATTTGAAGTTGCAGATCAAAATTTACGAACTACCGCTACGCGGCGAGCTCGATTTTGACCAATTTTGTAAATTACTTCGAAACTTGTCCGAAACGCTTCAAATTTGTTTTAAACTATATTTAAACTATTTTAGCTTATTTAAAATCATTAAGAGGCTAAATAACTTTCAAACACATATTTGTATGGATTTAATTCTCATTTAATTAACTATGCTTAATTACTAATCATTTCTCTTATCATTTATCAAACAAGTTATCAACCATATAAACAATCACATAATCAACAAATTTGCAACCAAGTTATCAAACATTCATTCAACATATTTAAACTTTCAAATCATTATACTTGAAATAATTTATGGATTAATTAGTAAATACGAGTACCCACCTTTAATTTAACCAATTCTTCCTACCAACATTCATATACAACAATACTTCACTTAAACTTTAACTAATCAACTTCTACTCCATTTCTTTTGTTTTATGCCACTGACCACTTCTTTCAAACTCCCAAAAATCTGGCATAGCTTCCACAACACCTTGAATTTTCTCCTACTTACTTAGAATGAAGTCGACGACACTTCCTTCTCTTTTTCTTGCTCCAGAGCTTCACGAACTTGCTCCTCCTTTTGATAAGTTCGACCGCACCTTGCTCCTCCCCTTCCTCCATCGTTTCTTCACTTCTTAGATGCTAAACCGTATTTTAATGGCATTTTAAGGTCTTTGGCAAAATTTGATGGTGTTTGGAGTTGATTTGATATGGTTTTGAAAAAGTTAGTAAGGATTTGGAAGAGAAGAAGAAGCCATTAAAGAGGGCTTCAAGAAAGAAGAAGAAGGTAGAAAATGATGTGGAAAAAAATGAGAAAGTGGTTGGTATTTATAGAAAATGTTTTGGATTAAAATAATATTTTATAAAATACCAAAATAGCCTTACTTACTTATAAAGTAATCTTATTTTTTTTAACACTTAACATCGCATTTCAAATCATTACTTTATGTCATTTTCACTTAGGTTTTAAATAAAGTAAGTAATGATTATGTTACTTTGATTTGATATTTTACTTTTTGAATTTTGGACTTTTCGTCCTTTTATGCTTACTTTTGTTAATTATATTATAGAATTTTCTAAGTATGTTTAGTAAAAGTAAACTTGATTAATGAATTAATTAGTACTTATACTATTTGAATATATGTTCCTATATAAGAAAATAAAGGTGCGACGACGTTGCGATAACTTTTAATCGACAAAACGTCGTTTTTCGATAAAATATTTTACGGTCACATTTTGACGTTTTAGCTAAACTATTTATTTATGTAAACCAAATTTTAAAATGAACTTTTTACTTCTTTAAATATATAAAAACATGTCTCTTTATATCTTAAAATCATATTTAGATAATATCAAAATCTCTAATTTTACAATGCATGTAAATAGACAAAGTGCGACAAAATTTGGTTATTTTTGTAAAACGATTATTAACATACTTTCAAATATTTTAATATAATTTTATTATTTTTATTAAATGCTTTCAATAAGATTGATCTTTTTAAATAAATATTTAAACTTATTTATTTAATCATTTATTTATTTTTAACAAAACTTAACTTTTGTTGATTTGTTCTAAAATCCAAATTTATACGTTTTAAATTATCAACTATAAGAATAATTAATTTCTCTATTATTATCTATTATATTTAACTTATTTATTTAAGTTTTAAACCTTTTAAAATTTAAAACAAATGAAATCTCTCATTTTCGAAGTAACGAAATTACGAATCATTACGGATGCTAAGGAAATGGACACTTCGATATGGTATTGACGATTGGATTTCTTTGTCGAAAAACTAGTGTGTATGTAAAGGAAATTGAAAATCATTTCAAAGTTTCAACATTGTTTTTTTTGCAAACTCTTATGCTATGTTTACGATAAGTTGGCTAGTCTTTAAATGTTGAGATTTTGGTGAGGAAAGTCAAAACTTTTCCAAGTTATAGTGTCTATAGCGATAGTCGCTATGGATGCAGTTTCGCTTAAAGAATCCGAATTTTTAAAATTTGAGTTCCATACTTAAAATTGTGTTTTAAATGTTTTATAAGCCTAATAATAATTTTTAAAAAATTTAATTAAGAATTTAGCAGTTAATAATTAATTATCTAAGTTTTAATAAGTATTAATTAATTAAGTGTTAATAAGGTTTATTAATTTTAGTAAGTGAAGATTAGTTACCAATTAATTACCTTTTAAAGGGTAAGTTAATTTTAATTAACCTATTATTAAGTATGATTAATGTTAATTAATTACAAGTTAAAAATACGATTTAATTTTAATTAATTACTAATTAAATACAGGGCTGATTATTAATTAATTATTAACCATGTGTTTAATTTTAAATTAATTAAGGTTTTTATTCTATAAATTATTTATTAAAGTTTAATTTATTATTTAAGACTTAATGAAAGATTTTTAATTGAGATTAATTGATATTAAATTATTAGTTAAGTTTTAAATCATTATTTAAGAATTAATAAAGGATTAATTGGTGTTTAATTATTATTTAATCATTAATCATTATTTATTAAACATCTAATTATTTATTAATTTATAATTAATTAATTTAAAACATAGTAAAGATTAAGTATGATTAAATAAAGAGTTTAACTTGTAATTAATCATTTTAAAAGGGAATTTTAATTTTTAAATCCTTTATTTCGAGAGCTAAATTGTTTTAAGGGTACTTTTTTTTAAAAATGGGTTTAAACACAAGGGATTCCAAGGTTGATACCATTAAGTAGAAAAATGACCATGAATGAGTTATGATATCATTGTTTGTATTTGTATGAATATTTGATAGCAGAATAAATCTTCGTTCTTCTATAATGTAATTATTTAGTTATTGTGGACACAGCATAATAGAATAAACTTCCATTCTGTTATAAATTGATTGTTAATTGTGTGGATATATGTTAGTAGAATAAATCGCCATTCTACAATATGAAATGAATTGTTTGGACATTTATTTAGCAGGTTAAATCACCATCCTGCTATTATGTCATTTGGATATGTTTATACTGGTTAGTTTATATTCATACGTTATATTCCTGATTTGGATATGAAGTGTATTTACATATATGTGACTTAGGTAAATAAATTGTTGAATGACTTGAAAATGAAATTGAAATGATAATTTAAATTAGTACAATTGGGATTGCTAAGCCTCTTTTTGAAATTATAAAGTAGAGTTTTAAATTAGCACTAATTCTTTAATTAGTTTGGGGTTTAAAGTTTATAAATGATATCCAAGTTATATAATTATTTCATAACAGTATTTATAAATGATAACTTGTTTATAAATAGGGTTTTACTAAATATATTTAAAAATGAGATTTTGTTAATGATTTTTTTTAATGACAAAGATATTTATAAAGGAAATTTTATAAGAGTTAATACATGGAATGAGATTTTATAAATCATTTTAGAGATTTTAAATAGAAGTTTAAATCTATTTTGAAGATTTGTAAGGAGGTTTGAAATATGAAGTGAACGTATAAAAAGGATTTTTATAAGGGATAAGTGAATGAGTTTTTTAGTAAGTGATGTTTTGAAAAGGGAATTTCTCAGCCATTTAATATGGAATTTGAGAAGAGGGAATTTCCCAAATATTTTTGGTAAATACTTATATTTCGAGATAAGTAAATTTTTTTCCAAGCATAAAAGAAATGTAAAGGTTTTTGGGAATAATGTTTTAAAAAGATCTTTTGATCAAATTTTGCAAGTGTTTAGTTAATTAAAGGTTAATTAATAAAGGATCAATGGATCCCTTATGGAATCAAATCAATGTTGAATGATTGTTCATTTGATAGTTAAATAACCGACTATCAAATCAGGACCTAAACGTAACTTTGGAAATATCTAGAAGAAACACATGAATTATATGGCATAATCATTCCCAGTAATTTTGTATTGTCCTTATAAACCTCGTTTCATTCCTCTAGGATAAATGATAAGGAAATCCGTCCACAAACAGTTAGGAGGTAAACTCTGCTCTTATCTTTTATATGCTTATTTCCTATACAACTGGGGTTGAGTTTACCGAGAACTATCGAAAGTTATTTCGAAGAGACCAAGATCACATATGTTATCCAAAAACCACTTCAATCCAACAATGTTTGGAGCTGAAGACATCTTGAAGAGTAAGGAATCGAAGATGAAGCATTGAAGTGTAAGGACTGCTTGCTACTAATCCTAAGGGTGATTCCAAAACAGATATAGTAGAGGTAGTGTCTCTGGTTTTTCCTTATCTTGGACAACTTTTATGGATGAATGTTTACCCTACATTACCACTTGAAAAGTAGTGTTGGCATTTCAAGTGCGATTGTTACTCAAAAGGTAAGTGTAGCCTCAAGCCTTATCAACCGAGAATGACTAAAATCGGGGGAGATGTAGTAAGGCTAAGTGAGTCACTCCTATTAGGGTGTGTTATCACCTTTCTAGATACATATTCATATTTATGAATTGGTTGTGCATGAGATCTCAATAAAAAGGGTTATAAAGCAACTAGGGTGATGACATATTCGGTACTATCCAGTTAGGGGTAGGCCGGTCTTATATTGTTAGGGAATCCCAGCAAGGTCCTCGATACATTTTCTAGACGTGTCCCGTGATAAGTGGTACCCCGATGCCTTGTCATATTATGGAAGCCAATCTCCAATACGTGCCTTTACGGTTTTGATTATAAAGCCTAATATGCTGGAACTTAATAATGGTAACAATTTCGGCTATTTTCATATTTATTTTGAATACCTAGATATTATTACAGTATCATTGGATTTTCTATAAAAGCGTTTGGTTATTGTAAGGTAAAAACTCATCTGTGTTTATGTGCGGCGTGATCTTACAAGGTACCTTTAGTTTTAAAAGGATTTTAGGCATAATAATTCAGTTGTTTGAGTTTACTCATACTAGACTCATATCTGACCCCGAGTTTTATTTTCTTTTCCTAAACTCTTGGGTGATCAAATTTTTATGGGCATCCAAGTAGTTTAGGTTTTCCCACGGTTGCATCTTGGAGGAGCTTGGAGCAGGAGGCTTCATCGATGGCTAGTTATTATCTTATTTCCGTAGTTCACACATATACTGTATCATTTAGGTAGGGACAGGTAGTTATAACTGTCCTAGGGTAGAATTTGTATTAGTATGACTGTGATGTATCATTTTTGAAATGACTTTGTAAATTATTATGTTGATTAGTATATCTTATTCCATTGCATTGTGAGATTCTATGATTATTTAATTTCTTCTTATCTTCAATCTTCTTTCCCTTAATGGTTGATTTTTTTAGCACTTGAATAGTTGGCACACAATACAGTGGATGTATTAGTATCGATTTTCGAGGGTCGAAAATTCGATTCGTTACACAAACGACGTGGACCTAGTAATGATTTTCGAGGGTTCGTATTTTCGTTCATCTTGAATTAATCAATGGAGATTAGTGTCTATTCAAGGAGTACAGATTTGCGGGTCTTTACAATAAACAACAGAGTTTAAAGCAAATCACAACAGAATATATCAAATACAATGTAGTCTCGAATACAAACAGATGACAAGTCCGAACAAAGCCACTTGATAGTTAAAAGCTGAATAGATATAGATGGATCTCCAAGCGAAGCTCCAACTCCAAAGATGAGTCTTAAATGCTGTGACACTTAGTCTGACCCCAGCGTAAAGCAAAACACAAACACTCGAATCAGGATTAACGTTCTTATATTAATAAATTCAACTCAAGTGAAATGTCAACTGAAATATAAGTAACTTAAAGGATGTTTGGGATTTCCATCCTCCAAGGATCCGTGGAACTATCTACTATGTAGTAATATATGCTATTATAATATGTCTATAGTAGAGTAAAAATATTAAAATAGCATTAAGGCGTTACCCATATCCTCCTTAACACATTTTTATATTTTCCTATAGTCTATATAGTACCGTAATTCCTCCGTAAACATAAGGGCTATCAGAGGGCACTCCATAGGTATGATACAAATCAAACCCGTAGAAGGCGCGATAGGGCATGCGACAAGGCACTCGACGCAATCCTCGGATAGATATACCGCTTATAGATCTGGACTGGTAGTAACGCATAGCAGCTACTACCACCCACCTCATGACACACTCCCAAATCAAAGGTGTACTTAATCAAATCACAAAAGCAATAGAATGGTATCGAAGAAATGTGTCCGATAGGAGGAATGACCTCACTTGGCCCGGCATGGCTCCTGTTTTAACCACATCAAGCCGACTCACGGGAGGCAGGGCTACGTAAATACCATATATAGAATCTCCACCAAACCATCTCACTTCATTCTGGAATCTCCACCACGTACACAGTTGTTAAAGTGGTTTTCGGTGTTGGCAGAGAGTATGACAACATCCCATCCCGGTCTCTTTAACAACCAAACAGTATTGTAACACCGTGGCCATTTCATTACAAATAGTTCATACTTCAAAACCAAAATATCATTTCATTTCAAAACGATATCAATTTTGTATCATCATACACTTTATATCATATTCATTTCCAAAATCGTAACACTTTCAAATTTATAATACTTTCGAAATCATAAGACTTTTGAAATCATAACATTTGGAAATCATGACACTTGGAAAATCATAGCATTTTTGAAATCATAACACTTTTCACCTACACAGTTTAGATGTTGAAAATAGTACATATATTAAAATACTTTATATGTTAAAATAGTTTATATGTTAAATACTTTACATAATAAAATTTGTTTCCTCTAATTTCACAAATCGATTTAAATCATTTTAAATTCAAAAATCCAATCTATATCAATTCTAGTTTAACCATTTCAAATTTAAATTATATTTCAACAGTTAACCTTAAGTTTATTCAGATTGGAAAATATCCACTTAACCATTTTAATAACAATTTATTTAACTCCCAATTTATATATTTAAATCAATATCAAATATTCAATCTCAATTTTATTTAAAATTGAGAATATTCGTTTAATCACTTTTTATCAAATCAAGTTATAAATCAAGTTATAAACCAAGTTATAATTATATCTTTCGAATCTCAAAACCAATAAGTCTAAATCAATTCTTTCTTAAATCAAACTATTACCAATTTAAATCCCAAGTCAACATTTATTTATCGTTCCAACCTTTATTATTAAAGTTATAAATCTATTTTAAAATATTAATATCAATTTTAAAAAATATTTTAAAACATATTATATGCTAATTAAATTATTATTTTTGAAATTAGATCTTATTATATTTATTTTAAGAAAATAAAATTATAAGAAAAATCTTAAAATTTATAATTTCAAAACTAACATATGAATTTAAAATTCCAAAACATATAATTTTTTTTAAAATCTACAATTTAGATATATATAAAATAACATATATATATATATATGTATTATATTTTTTAAAATCATTATTTATTTAAAACCATATATCTCCTTTCATACCTTTGGAAATCATTTTCAAAATATATATAGATCAATGGTGTCTGCATATAATTTTCTATCCTATGGTCAAGGGATACAAATATTTATCATTTCAATCCGTAATTTAAATATATATGGGTATATATCTTTTCAATCCGCAATCCCAAATTTAGTTCAATGAAAATCGTTTGGCTTTATCATTTCAACCCATAACAATTTTCTCCTATTCTACAAGATCATTCAGGTATGTGACATTTCAACCCGTAGGGAATTATATGCTAATAGGGAACTTGCAGAGTGAGAACAGTGATGATAATATAACATATCAATAACAAGCATATATTATCAATATAAATAACAGATAATGGTGTCAGATGTCATAGGTGAACAAATACAGATAATAGCATATATAGCAATGTAAATAACTAATAGCAGCATATTTCAATTGTCATTTCAATTTAAATCAAATCTTATAAATATAAGAATGTTAATCGTGAGTGATTGCTCACCTTTCGAGGCTAGAGAGACTTGACAACAAAACAAGCTACGAATTCCAAAGCAAAGCAAGATTGGCACGAACCGACGAACAAAGCTGATAAATAGGAATTGACAAAATCAAATCAGAAATGGATTGATGAAGATAAATGGTATAAGTAAACTTATATATAACTATATATAACTATCATATTCTAAATTCAACCACATATCAAATAATATATATATATATATATATATATATATATATATGTGTGTGTGTGTGTGTGTGTGTGTGTGTGTGTGTGTGTATTTCAAAAATCATTGTTCCAAATTAAAAACACATATATTAAAATCAACATATATACAATATATATTTAGAAATAACAACTTATATATATACTTATTAAAATGAAAAATACTTATGTTATGTTTTATTCCTTTCAAAATGTCATATATATATTTCAAAATAATAACATGACTTATATATATACTTATACATCAATTAAACAAGCACTTTCATGTATATATATACCATATACATACATATATAAACTCATGTACCTTTATATTTTCAAATCAGTTTTAAACAGATATGTGTGTGTGTGTATAAATCCAACTCATAACTACTAACTTACAGATTATACAAAATCAGGTTATAAGCAAAGTTATGCGAAACACTATATATACAGTAGTCTAATGTATTTATATATATACAATATAAAACAAAGTATTTATATATATATAAAGTACAACATACATGATATACATTTGCAGATTGTGACTTAGGTAAACTAATATGTATAAAAAATTTATATAATCTCATATATATAACTAACATCATATATAGTTTACATTTTATCCCTCTTTCAAATTCAATGGCTACAACATATACTCTGTTGAATATCTATACTGCTTTATATAATAGAACTCAAATAGTATAATATATGTTAAACTAAATTTATATATCTATCTGTCTATATATATATATATATATACAGAAAACAATAATTAAATAAACAAATATATTATTACTGACATAACTTTATCTAACTAACATATTTATTTTAAAACAAATAAACTGGCATATCACCAACTAACAGAATAAACAAAATAAAATAAAAACTTACATACACTAACATATATGGTTATATCTAAACGAATCCTACATAAGGAATATATATGTACATAACTATATATATATATTATATTATTCCTATATATATGATTATATATATATCGACCTATATATGGTATACTTATATCACTGTAGGCTTATGAAAATATAGTACTGCACTCACATAATATATTTTGTTATATATGGCAGCTTACACAACATGCATCACTATCCTATATATATAAACTAATATCAGCTCTAATATTGTACTAACAGATCAATTAAGCAATACACATATAAACTATAATATAACTGTGCCATTACCAATTCAACGAAGAAGTGAAGAGCATAGGGGAAAGGAGGAAAGGCTTCTCGAGTTGCTGGAGGGTGAAGAAAAGGCAGTGCGGCTGTCGAGGTGGTTGTGCTCGGCGTTGGTGGTGTGGCAGAGAGGATATGGAGGCGAGTAGTTCGGTAGAGATGGTGAACGGAAAAGGAAATGAGCGGGGAGGCTAATGGTAGAGGACAATTAGTGGCTCAGAGGCCGGAGGAAGGAGAGGCAATGGGAGGTGGGTCGGCGAGGCTATGCAGCTATCGGAGGCGCTCATGGTGGATGGAGTTCACGCATGAAGGTAGCGATGTGGGCTGTTATTCGGTGAGGTGAAGGAATGGAAAACGATGTGTGAGTAATAGGAAATATATATGACTGTTGCATTCCTTTTGTATAGAAAAAGAAAGAAAAAAGTCTCTTTTTTATATATAAGAGCGACAGAAACGAAAGGGGAAGAGAAAGCAAAGAGAAGGAGAAGTGAGCAATGAAGATGAGTAGCCGAATATAAATATCAAAACAACTTATGTACCTATTATATATATACATACATACATACATATATATATATATACACACACATATATTCTGATAGAAAATGAAGGGATAATGAACAGAGAACCAAAATAATGAACAAACCATCAATGTATTGAAATGATGGAATAGTAATGGATGACCATTGATTCGGCAAAATAAATGCTAGTGGCCGTTTATTTAGCTGTTTGAAATTTGAATGGGCATGGCTATCAAAGTGTCAAAGTGGTACCGACACAGTACACCGTTTTCATGAATTTCACAGTGTACCAGGGTAAAAAATACACAAATGAATATACTGCGGAGATCAGCACGACGAGATGAACAGAATGGTACACAGATATAAATGTTACTACCATCTTATCAAAAGGCGATATTCGGTACCAAAAATGCTGCAAACTTGTTGAAAATAAGATAAACAGAGCAATAGCAGTCCAAATTTGGCGAAACGAAATATGATGTCTCACTCAGAAGATGATTTACAAATTTATCATATAAATTATTCAGGTTTCAAAATATTCTATTATCATTAAATATTAACTGATTTAGATCTAAACAAAATTACACAAAAAATAAACTTCCATATAATCCGATGAAAATTTACTACTTGCCACATTTATGTAGACGTATTCCAAATACGAAATTTTATTTTCAAATTTTATTATTTACAATTTCATAAAATTTCAGTTAATTACATTATTAAAACCATTAAAATTTTACGGGTCGTTACAATCACCATCATCGTCGTCGTCATCTAATCTGCATATAGGATGATGTTGCTGTTCATCAGGTGTAGTAAGCTCGTTAATATGAGTAGTCAACTAACCTATGCCCCATCAATGCTCGACGTACATGACCCGACGGAGTCTTATCTGCATCTGAAACAAATCCTTATATGAAAATGCAGCTAGATCTGGATAATGCGAAATCTTAAGCCCAAGAACATCAATATATCTGTCAACTCCCGACGCTGTCGGTACACCCACTATCCAGCCATAATCTCCTATCTGGGATGGCTGTTGAGCATGATATACTTGAGTACTCTATATAAGGTCCTATAAAACAAGGTGTACAACACCACTCCAGATCCCGAAGGCCCTATCAAATCAAAGGATGCAACATAAACAAAAAGTAGTTGTATGCCATGGAGTGTATAACTGACGCCAAAAAGATGAATAATCTAAATTCATAATGATGAAGTAATTAGTGGACCACCACTCCCCTGCTTACTCTTGTAAAGCAACGCTGTCATACACATTCAAAAAAGGTGTATCTGGATGTGGATCGTCTAGAACAAAATCAC
The DNA here is from genome assembly GCA_030765085.1 of Allium cepa. Lineage (NCBI taxonomy): Eukaryota > Viridiplantae > Streptophyta > Magnoliopsida > Asparagales > Amaryllidaceae > Allium > Allium cepa. The sequence goes on from CM060946.1 coordinate 42,726,666, forward strand.
CATCTAACGTCTGTCTCCAACTATACTCATCGAGGAACCAGTAGCATCCTAAGTTGGGTAAGGATGATACCAATGGAAAATGTCCAGCAGATAGGAATTTAGCATGCACTACGATAAGGTCGGTCATAAAAGGCAAACCATCATAAGGATGCCAAAAAATACTCTCTCGTGTGGTCCATAACTCGATCTGATTTTAGTTCACAGCAAATATATGACGTGCCTCACCTCCTGGCACCATTCTACGGTTCTCTCGGGAATATGCTCTAACTTGGGGAAAGAAAAGAGGCAACGTGGAATCCAACATTGGATAAGTCATGTTGTGAAAGTATCCATAGTACCAGTAGTGTAAAAACTCCCAAAACCTATAATCGACGTGGATCTACCCCTAACGATGCACTGATGATCCAATGAGCGGTACAAAACACTAATATTGGGGTCCCCTAATCATATACGATTGGAGTATCAACCAACAACTCCATTACAGCTGCAACATATCCGACCCGCAATATGTTCGATGCATTTATAAAGAATAAGTTCCCTATCATGTATAGAATAAACAGTCAAGTAATCTCCAAATGGTTCTTTGTGCTATCACCATGTATCAATTCATTGATTGCTTGTTGAATGTAAGAGCATCTAATCTGCAATCTAAATGACAGTCCATCATGTAAGTCAAGATGTGGAAGTACACAAGAAAAACGATGAAAGTACGGGTGCTTCTCGTCATATGGTAAGGTCACCCCCTTCAAATGCCTAAACCGATAAGCATAGTAAAGTCTAATGGTGTAGCGACCCATTTTTCTGTATAGCCTAAGCTCACAATAAACCGCACATGTCAACTCAAATTGAACAAAAAGGCGTATTGTTAGGGGTAAAGAAGAAAGAGATAGAAGAAAATAGAAACAATAACGCAGAATCTCACAATCGCAGTGGAACAGTATATAATAGATAATAACATGTCTTTATACAAAAGAACTATAAATGTTAATATATATACACAATCATCAGAGTACGACAATCAACAAATCAATTTTAGACGGTTAATATAACTTGTCCTCACCAGTGCTGACTATACAGTCTGAAACAACCCTGACTCGACCTTCGAAAATTGGCACCAAATACGTCACTCGTATTCATATGCCGCAGATCCAACGTCGAATCTGGTTTGTCGGAGCTTATAACACATTAAGTACAACACAGCGGATGAAAAAAATAAAATAATATCATTGATATACAACATTTGATACAATATCTAATACAACTGAATGATACAATGAATATCAATATACATCAGAGATATGATACAAGATAATAGCAGTGGAAAGAAAAGATAACACAAGCAGTGGAACAATATTCCCAATATGGTCTTCAAGAGAGGAAGAGAGATAGAATCCAGAACTGTAACTCCATCTCCAAAGCACCAATCCAGAAGTAGCTCAAACTCCCAATCAAGATGAAGTACGGCAAGTCGATCCAAATGCGATTGCCAAATCCTAAGGCTAAAAGCTATTGAATCTACACCCATTGTTCGATTATCTGAAAAACCCAACTCTAGACTGCCCATGTGGAAAAATTATGGGCATCCAGAATTTAGAAAGGGAACAATAAACTCCAGGTCAGTGATGAGACTGGTATGAGTAAACAAAATAGTTTTATCTTTAAAACAAACAAAAAGGAATTTGAAATTTAAATCCACAATACTTTTTAGAAAATGAAACTACCATAAGGCCTCCCGCCACACACATAGTGCAAACGCAGAATTGGAGGAGATTTCTCCTTATGATAGTCAAATATGCTTACTACGCAAAAATCTTTTGATATTATTATAAGTGCATAGTGTGGAAAACATTTCGAAAGTATAATATTAATCTTAGCCAGCATAGGCATTTCTCACTTATGCCTACTATAGCTACCATGTTCAATAGCAGGTTACCGCCACATTCCATGGCAGGTTATACAACTAAAACCGTACAGGCGCATATAGTTTTGTTTGGATTTCCAACAAATGGTCTGGCTAAGGAACTTCCTACTGTCACATGGGTATGCCTCTGGAGGGACGTTCCGAGAACCTACCCGGCTCTCTGCCAACACAAGGACGGGTTACCTCTGTAACTAGGTAACTACTACTCGAACATGCCATCCCCCGGTCATTTACGACCTTTATCTGAGGTACCTCTAATCCAGCAACCACAATGAAATTACAAAGTAATAGATTTGCAGTGACCACATGAGTTAAGTATCTGGGCTCCATACCATGATACCACCCTTTTCCAGAAGGGAACGATACACCCTAAAGGGAGCGACCCTCATAACATTGCCGCATCTTTCCTATTTCGACCATTTTCGGAGTGTGAGGTCCTGATGCAATCTCGTCCACAAAGCTACACTTTATACAAAAGCCATGCTTTGATCAACAAATGATAAACAGCAGCACTCAGTATGCCACACCACCAAATTGGGAGTATATCACTGATAACTATCAACTACATAACCTTTGAGCTCGTACGTCTCAGAGAAGGGTATTAAGCTAAGAGAATAAATTCTCCGCCACCAAATAGAAATGTATTTGATAGAGATCAGTTTTATATCTCAAAGTGTAGTGTCAGACATACAACCATACAAGTTTGTTCCGGGTTCGAACAGAACCGAAGGCACTTTCGAAGAAGCCCTTGTAATCGGGGCATCCATAATTCCGATCGGACTCCCTATCACATATGGAGAACTCTATACCGAAGCAACTCAGTGCAGAGTCAATCGACAGGTTATCCTATCGTTCTCGAAGCCACCTGGTCTTCACCACCGGTCTTCAAATGCTATCGTCGTGTCACTATTCGGAATGGGTTATATGACACAAGGTCCTCTCCCGGCTAAACCGAATAGCGAGCGCAATATTTAAAAACATATGGATATTGGGATTTCAGTCAAGTCATAACTTTTAAAAACCCAAAACCTTTCTTGAAATGGTTTAAACAAATTACCATTTCAAATCTTTTAATAAAAAGATTCATTTCACAAAGTTCATCCAGTTTTACAAAGATTCATTCATAGATTTTCAAGAAAATTTCCATTTCGATTAGGATTAACTCATCCAATCTTTAAAACAAAATTTAACTTATAGCTTTCAAACTCGTTTCCAAAGATTTATTCATAACTTGGAAAACCATTTTCATTTTAGACTTGAAATCCCTTTTACACAAATTGGAAATTCATTTCTTATACGAAATCTTTTATTATTTGAAAACAGATAGTTTTCATTTCGGAAAAATCCGTTTTTATTTATACAAGTTAAAATCTTTGGGTTAAATCCAAAGTCCCAAAATGACACTCTAAAAATGGTTTAAAACCCATATAAACTTGTATAACCTTTTTAAATCGCAAATAGAATTCAATTTCAAATTTTGAATTCAAATTTAAATCAAATTTCAAAACTAAATCAAGTTATTCAAAAGTAACTTTTATCTTTGAAATTCCTTTTCAAAAGCTTTTTACTTTAAACCCAATCCATTTACAAAACCATTTGAATTCAAAAATTCAATTTTAAAAATCTACGACTTAACCAATTTCCATGTGTAATCCATATTTGTGTGTGTATAAGTGCGGTCTAGGGGTTTTACACAATAAAAGTGCAACATCATCAATTAGCACAAATTCAAATACAACAACATATTTGATAAGCGGTATAAACTATAACGCTTATCTCTATTCACAGATCACAGATAAATAACATAGGTACATCGAAAATAAATTACATTCATCACAGATAATAGGTTACATTTCACAGCTTAATCATATCAAAGCACATCATATATCATGGATATCACACAATTCAAAGCATCCAATTCAATCCAAACATTCATAAGTAAGATCAGTTAATTGTCTGATTAATTTAAATCAGATAAATTACTTATGAATAATTAACTAATCCTGGTTAATTAATATTAATGAATTACAAATCTTTTTGATTAATTATTCTTTAGTCATTTATTAATTATCCATTAATAATAAATTAATTAACCTTTAATTACAATTAATCAACCTTTAATTATTAAATAATTAACCTTTAATTACTTAATCCACCATTTAATTAATTATCTTTAATTAATTAATTAACCCTTAATTAATTAACTATCATTAAATTAATTATCCTTAATTAATTACGATAAGTGACTATCCCTAATCTTAAATCAATGTTAATCACTTGATTAATCCACCTTTAATCATTAATTAATTACTTTTAATTAAGTAATTATCTTTGAGCAAATAATTACCTTTAATCATTTTCATTAATTATTTTTCATTAAATTAATCACATTCATCTATTAATCCTTAATTATAAATTAATTAACCTTATATTAATAATTAATTATCTTTAATTAATTACAATAATTAATTAATCCTTATTTAATAATCATCCCTTAATCTCTTTCGTAAATTAATTTACTTTTAATTAATTAATTATTTTCAAATTAATTACCTTTATTAATTAATCACATTAATAAATTATTCTTTAAATTAATTAACCTTTAAACACTTGATTAATAAATCTTTAAATCATTAATTATACATCCTTAATTACTTTCATTAAGCAATTATTTTTAAGAAATTAATCATTCTTAAATTAGTTATTCCTTAATTTTTTGATTTATTAAACTTCTAATCATTGATTAATTATCCTTAATCATATAAGTTAACTTAACCTTTATGTTGACAATTTAGAAACATTTGATTAACTCCTTTATTACTTTGTTAAGTTTATTTAAATGTAACTCTTTTAAAAATATAAGTTTAAAACATTTTGAACTTAATTAATTTAAAATATCTTCATTTTAAAACCTTTAATTTTATGTTTCAACTTAACAGCAAGCATTAATTTAAAAAGGACAGTTTAGAAATCAAGTTTACTAAGATTGTTAAAGTTTTCAAAACTGAAAATTATGAAACCCGAGTCAACTTTGAGTATTGCCCGAGACCATTGCCCATTTAGTTCGAGTTTTTCTCAAACCAACCCATACGCTTTACTTTTCCAAACCTAAATTTTGTTTAAGTGTTAAACCTGCTTCGTTCATAAAATTCCCCGAACTTATTCTCGAGCTAACAACCTAGCTCCCCGAATCAACTTCGAGGCAACTCTATCACCTACCACACACCATCACCCAGACACAATTGCGTGCACATGTACGTGCACTGTCACTAGAGTCACCTCCGACCTCTGACGTACTTCTCTGCACATCACCCATCGCCGTTGCAATTGATATCGATCATCAAAATAAGATCACAAGCTCCTGACCAAAATCGAACGACTCAAGCAACCTGGAACAATAATTCCGACCAAAATTCCTCTCCCTTCCACATTGTCGACCACCGGAAGCCGAACGACTCCGACCACACGTTCCCCAACCCACCACGCTGCTTTCCCCTAAGTTTCGTGCCACTCGATCATCTAGAGACGATGCCATGATTCGATTTCCAAGCTCGACCCATTTAGAGTTTAAAACCCAAATCGACCGATCGCCGATGCCACAACCCATGGTTGCCCTTTCCACCATTTTTGTCAAACTCTCCTATACCTCGACCTCCTCTAGCCACGACCTCGTTACCAACAACCCACGTGATCGCCGCAGTTTGATAGAAACTCATTTCACGTTCAACCCACGAGTTCACCCAAATTACTCAACTAAAAATCTTGATATTTTCTCAAAATTCATCATTTCGCTCCATAATTTAGATTATATAATCAAAGATAGAAATTAATTTGATCGATTTTAACCCAAGCTTCCATTTTTACTGTAATTTATAAAAATTTAAGATAATTACCCAGCCATTATACCTAAAAAAAATCTTAAAATTTATATTACCTGATTTTAGTCATTTTTCATTTAGAAGTGGTTTGAATTTAATTGTATATGGAGTTTTGAGTTAAATTTGGGTGTGTTTGAACCTGGGTACAATAGAACAGGTGTGAATGCATGTGTATTCAGACATGCACTGATACATTCAAACATACAGGCATATTAAACAACACTCCAGATCATCCTTTAAGCATCAATGCCATATTAAAGAGTATAGGCAAAAATAAGTGAGTTTGCTCACCTTTGTATGTTGAAACAGAGAGTAAAGGTCTGGAATTGTTTGATTTACTTGCATGCATGATTCCTGTATTTCATTCGAATTTGCCTGCTGTTGAGTTGCTTCTTGATTTTCTTTTTCCTTTGATTTCTTTCTGGTTTATTGTAAAAATTGGAATGCTTTGCCTTTATTTCATTTCTACTCAGGTTGAAAACATTGACTCCAAATTTGTTTGAATTGCTTTTGCTCTTTGATCTTTCTTTTGATTTTTCTTTCTCAGATTCATGATTTACAAGCTTGAGAAGTTTTGATCGAATTTCTTTTACATTTATTTGAATTTGCTTGCTATTTGCCCCAGAATTTTGAAATGATCTCTAGTTTTACTTCTGGGTTTGAATATCGGATTTCAGATTTTGAGAATGGAGATGAAGAGATTATTGATTTTGTTTTCTCAGGTCTGAGAAGAGAATGGCCTGGTTATTATTTTTTTTCTTTCGCATGTTTTCAACATTTGATTCAAAAGAAAACAAATTTCCTTTGTCACTTGTCCATTTTACTTACACTTGTACTATTATTCCTTTGCATGTTTTACACTTGTTACATGTATTAAAATTGAGTTTATACCCTTGGTTCACATTTTTTGTAAATTTTTTTTATTTAACCCTTCATGTAAATAAACTTTCACATATTAACATATGTCTTAATTTTAAAATTGTTTATGTTTTCTTTAATATTTATATTTACACAAATAAAATCTCTATCTCCATTATTTTTCACATTCAATCTTTAATTTAGTTCAACATATTTATATACATATATTTTATACATTTTACATTCATACATTCTTTATTATTTATCATTGTACAACTTTTAAAAAAAATGAAAAGAATAATTTAAAATTTTTGATTTCATATTAACAAATGATCACTTTTATTTACATAAGTATATATATAAGAGAATTAAATCTTAAAAATAATATTTTGAAAATTAGTATATTAATTCTTTGAAAATTAATACATCTTCCAAATATTAATATATTTAAAAAATTTAGAAAACGAACTATCGTTAACTTTTTAAAGCTTTTAAATTCTACTTCATTTTTAATACATTTTATTTTCAAATTCAATATTTGTTTATAAAATACTTATTCTTATATTTCAAATCAAATTGCTACTTGTAATCCAAAATCTTTGATTTTTTCTGGAAATTTCTAATTTATTCACAATTTAATTCCAAAATCAAATTAATTGTCAAATTAAACGTGGTTGATTCTCAGGAATGTTACACAGTCTACACACATAGCGAAAATAAATCAAGTATGTGTAATACGTCTCTGTCATCCAGCTCGTCTCTTGAGCTCCATAGCATCCTAACCTAAATCATTAATACTCGGTCTGACCCGAGCATTATAATTAAATGACACCCGAGTCAGTCCACAAAACAAACGTGAGAAAATACACTCAATTTGATTTATTACTATTTTTAAAATCCTTTGAAAAGCAAAGGTATCTCGTAAGAACATGTCACACATAAACACGATGGGTGTTTACCTTTACGATAACCAAAACACTTTTATAAAAAGTCCTGCGATATTATAATGGTGTCCAAGTACAAATACTTATTGAAATAACTGAAATTGTTACATTAATTAAATTACAGCATACTAAGCTCTATAATCAAAACCATAAAGGCTCTTAGTGGATATTGGATTCCATATAATGACTGGGCTACCGGGGTACCACTCGTCACAGTACACCTCCAGAAAAATGTACCGAGGACCTCGCCTGAATCCCTTGCCAACATAGGATCGACCTACCCGTAAACTGGATAGTACCGAATATGTTATCACTTCGAGTGTTCCCACCCTTATCGAGTGCTCTCTTTTCCATGCATAACCATATCCATAATTTTATAATATATCCAAGGGTATCTAGAAAGGTGACAACATACCCTAATTAGTGCGACCCACTTAGCCCTGCAGCATCTCCCCTATTTTAGTCATTTCCTGTTGATGAGGCTTGAGGCTACGTTTACCTTTAGAAATAACATTCATACTTGGAATGCTAACACTGCCTTCCAAGCAACAATGCAATGATAGCATTCATCCATACAAGATATTCTGGATCTGAACAAACTGAATCTCTAAAATCACCATCTCCATTATCTTTGAGCGATCATAATTCATGATGCACAAACCGTATCAATGTGGTTTTCGGATAATTAAATCTGATCCCGGTCTCATCGAAATGATCAAGGAATTTGGCCAAATTTGATAGTCGGTTATTTAACTATCAGATAACACTCATAAGAAATCACTAGGCCCATATTATAATTTTTCCAAAATATCTATTTCAAAATATCTTTACAAAGCTAAAAATTCAAATCCCTTCCAATAATTCAATATTCGAACAAATTCAAATATTTATATCCGTAACAGGGTATTTTCGACTCATCTCAATACTTAGAAATATTTTCTTTCAATTCCATTTTATAATTTAACACCTTGAAGATATTCCTAATAATAATAATAATCTTGTAGTTGAAATATTTCAAATCCTTTTAGTTCCACACTTAAGAGATTTCCGTAAGTATATTATTTTCCAAACCAGTTTATTTCCAATACTTAGGAATATTCTATTTATTTCCTTTTTCTCAAAATCATTACAATTTATTTGTAAATTCCTTCACTCTTTTATAACTAATTTTTTAAGTTTCTAGAATTTAATAAATTAACTACATTTAAATTTTCCAAATCAGTTTCACCTGCCTATAAATTTCAACTACTCAAATTCTAACTTCTTTTATGAATTCTAATTCAATTTTCAAAGTTCACTTATTTCAACACTATGGAAATTTCCTTACATTTCCCTAGATTCCATTTTGAGAATTTTTGTTTTCAAATGACATCTACTGAATAAACTCCCTTTCCAAATCTTGAGATTTATAAATAAATCTCAACCATTTCAAAATCCTATATATATAATAAGAATTTTAAAAGAATAATAATTTATTTTTAAAACATGTTCAAGTAATTATTTAAAATATATAAACACTTTATAAACATCAATAACTCATTTTTTAGATAAAGTAATCGATTTACAAAGCCGATTATAAAAATTAGAATTTAAATTCTATAAATATTAGATATTTGAAAATTTTACTTTTGAAATATTTCAATACTAACTAGTTTTAAATTTCATAGTTTAATAAATAAAAATTTTCTTTCAAAAATATAACTACTTAATAAAAATATATATTTTTTTTAAAAGAAAAATTACAATAACGAAATCAATTTATAAACCCCTCTTGATTCTCAACACATCGATTTAATTCCAATTTTCTAACCATTCTCACTTTTCAACATAGACACCACCACTTTTCCAAAAACTATTTCCATCTCTCGATATAAATTTATACTGTGAAATTTTATTCCCAATTTATCAACTGATCTCTTTTCCTTTATTTATAAACATTGTTTATAATTAATAATCTCATTTGGGTTTTACTTGTTTACGAATGTAATCTCATTTACAAAATTCCAATTTTATAAATCCATTTCTTAATAAATTCCATTTATTTTTCAAATCTATTTTAAATATTGATTTTAGCTTCTTTCCATATACCTCCCCGAAATATCATTTTAAAATCTTGGTCTAAAAATCCTTTATATAAATTATTTTTGAAAGCTCTATTTAAAATATTTTCCCTAAAATAAGTACAAATCGAAAAATCAAATCTTTATTTTATCCAACCCAATTCCTTTTTAAATTAATTCCAAAAATTCAATATAAACTTTTTCATTTCTAAAATCACTTTGAATTCCAATTTTAAAATCAAAAATATTACTTATGGTATATATAATACCAAAATTTAGGCCAGTGATACTATAGCATCCAAACAATCAAATCACACAACACTCCATAACAGATTATTCAATTTCATCATATACCACTATATATGAAAACAATAAATATATTTGAGGAATCTAGTTGGATCCCTCCAATCTATTTCTCCGTTTCCACAGATATTAGATAACATAAAAATATCAATCTCACTTTGAGGCGGGATATCGCGGTAATATAGGATCATCCGCTATTATGCGGGGGACATAGGGTCACATCCACTCCAATCGGCAGAAAATATATCCAACTACTAATATATACTAATATATATATATATATATATATATATATGTATAGCATTCAACTAATAATAATTATCAATTTCATTCAATCAACCAATAATTAATTTTAACTATTTAAATTACAGCCAACTATCCAAATGAGTGAGATTTATTCACCTTGATTTTAATTAGCAAACATCCTAATTTAATTCTATCGTGAAGATTCTGCAGCTGCAAACCAAACTCAACTTGTTTCATGATTTTTGGACCTCGTATGTAATTTTATTACCTATCGCAATTTAAATTCTTAATTAAATAAAATAATTATTTCAATTATTTCAATTACAGAAATAACTCTTCCTCTATCAAACGACAGTCCACTCGACTCCAGCTCGAACCCACCATCGCAGACTTGTACATCATGCTCTCGAATAGCCAATCATACTGGCCTAGAATGCAATGCCAAACTCTTCGACATGTCACCACCTTAGCTAATGTGAAATTAACATGTACTCATCCATTCTCAAACAAACGAACATCACCAGCCTTCAGCTCTCCAACAAGAACTCGACAACAACTTTATCCCAATGATGAAATTACTTGAAATTTCACTTTTAAAAACTTATTAACTCAATTATAATTCCAATAGAATTTTTATCAACATCGGAAATCATTTCGATTCATATTCAACTCACATTCCAATTATTCACCATTTTTGTATTACGATAAATCGCTATATTTGAAAATTAAATTCATTCTAAAACTTCAACCAAAATCTTCATATTAAAAAATCAATTTCTATTCCAAATTCAATATTTAAATCCATTTAAATGTTCAAAATCAAATAACAGATGATCTGTGTCATTACATTCCTCCCTCCCTTAAAACAATTTCGTCGCTGAAATTGCTAGAAGGAAAAATGCTCTAGACCCCTTATTTTTCAAAAACCCACTTGGTTAAAACTCGACAATTCACTTTTATAATCTTTTAGTTCTAACCAAAATAATTAGCTTTCATTTCTAATTCAAATCCCTTTATTTCCATTCCAATTTCGAAATCAAATTTTTGTTAACAAAAATTTTTCAAAATTTTTCTAATACTTTATGTTGTAACGACCCGTATTTTACGTATCGAAAGATCGTAAAACCGTTGTTATTAGGTCGTCAGTGTTGTTAAGTCGTCCAGAGTTTTAAGTCGACCAGAGCTTAAGTCGTCCAGAGGTTAGGTCGTAGAAGATCTTGAGTGTTGAGCGACCTAAAGATAAGGCAGAGCGACCCAAGGAAGTCGGCGACTTAAGGGTTTAGGCGACCTAAGAAGTTAGATTGTGTGATAGCTTAGGTCGTGTGATAGCTTGGGTCGTATAGTAGCTTGGTTCATATAGTAGCTTAGGTCGGTGGAGCGACTTGGGGGGGTTGGAGCGACTTAAGGTAGTTAACGACCTAGTAGTTAGCGGCTTAAGGGGTTTAACGACCTAGTAGTTAGCGGCTTAAGGGGTTTAGCGACCTAGTAGTTAGCGGCTTAAGGGGTTTAGCTACCTAGGAGTTAGCAGCTTAGGGGAGTAAGCAACCTAAGAGAATTAGCGGCACAGGAAGTTAGCGGCATAAGAAGCTAACGACTTAAGGAGGAGAGCGACCTATGTTAGATGCCGTGTTGAAGTTAGGTCGTAAACGACCTAAGTTAGATTCTGTGTAGTTAGGTCGTGGACGAGATAAGGCTTAGGTCGTAGGTCGCGTGAAGGCGAAGGTGTTAGGTCGCGTAAAGGGTTAAGATTTTAGGTCGTGTGTGTAGTTAGGCCGTGTAAGGGCTGAAGCAGTTAAGTCGTTAGGTCGGCAATGCTGTTAAGTCGTTAGGTCGGCAACATCGTTAGGTCGTGTTTGTGTTAGGTCGTATATGTGTTAGGTCGTTGAGTCGCGTGAAGGCTTGAATGTTAGGCCGCGCATATACTCGAGTTGATAGGTCGTAGGTCGTGGGGTTTCGTTAAGTCGTGAGCGACTTAAGGGCGAGCGACTTATGGGTTCGGCCTATAAATACACGGGTTAGCTTCATTTTTGGGATTCGAATTTTGAAGCGACGAAGTTCTGACATTTTGTGAGCTCGAGTGCAACACTTCTTTTCTACACTTTAATCTTGTGCTTCCTTCCATCCAAATCGAAGATCCAAGATCTTAGATTGAAGATCTCCATCCATCGAAGAGGGATTTCATCGTTTGAAGAGGAATTTTGGCAGGTCGAGCTAGATCCTTCGCTGTCCAGATTTGGAGTGTGTTGCTTTTAAGGTGTTTAGGTGATTCGGTGAGTGGTGGTTATCTCTCACAAGGACCCAAAGGAGTATATTGGATTGGTGGCTTGATTTTGTGTTAAAAATAGTGATTTCATGCATTTTCGTAAACCTAAGTATAGATCCATGGTTCATGAAGATTTGACATCCATTATAATACATGTTAACCTATGCAAGTTCATCCATCAAGTTGTAGAGATATTATTCATGATTATGCTTGTTTGATTTAGACTCTTTATTTACAAGATTGCCATTTTTGTTATAATTGCTTTTAGATCATGTTTGAATGCTTAATTACTTGGATTAATAATTGACTTGATTGGTTGTTATAAATTAGTTGATTAGTGGTTGGATTTGGACAAGTTGGTCGGAGATGATTCAAAGGCTAAGGGGGAAGCTCTTGAATAGAAAAGCTGCACGTGGCATATGTAGTGGATGATAAAGCTCATATGGTCGGATTTGATGATGATGTTAAGATGGAGCTTTGATATGAATGAGATGAGGCGAGGCATGATGTGAGGTAGCTTTGGTATAATCCAGACGGGATCATTCCAAGCATGTTGATAACTCGAGGGATGGTTCGAGTTTGTGGATAATGGTTGGCTCGAGAGGCGCTTTAGCTAGTATGAGAATAGCTGTCGATGAGGATGACTAGAAGGCTGAGATTTCATCGTTATTGAAGGTTCTAGCAGACTCAAAGCAAGAGTATGCTGGGCAGATTCGATAGTCCCAAAAGACTACAGTTGGTGGTCGAGTTCTCTGGGAAGATTCGATAGTCCTAGGCACGGGCTGCGACGACGTGCAGAGTTTTGTCTAGAACTGGGGTTACCATTAGCCCTTGACGGACGGCTGAAAGAAAGGTGCCGGTCATTCAATTAACGATGGTATCGAAGCAATGATAACAGTGATAGCCAGAGTCATGGATGTTTGGATGTTTTGGTTGTATCGTCATTCGGTCTCAAGAGCGATATTTTTCGGGTGCTTATCTTATCTTGGTTTAGGCCTTGGGGGTTTGTACTTGGAAAACATCGACCTTGACTCGAGTGATAATTGCTTTACTTTAAATGTCTGATTTGCTATGTTTACTTCTGCTTAGTGTGTCTGGGTGCTATCACTATAGAAAGAGGTGGAGTGGGAGGGTTAGGTTCCTATTCCTTTTACCTTTATGCTCTTTTGGTATGTTGTTAGTTAATTTACCGCTCACTAAGACTGTTGTCTGACTCAAGGTTTTATGTTCAACTCTTATTACCTTGGGCTGTTCATCCATTTTGGGATGGGCAGACTAGATAGCAGGTGACAGGTGCTGTTCTTAGTGACCAACGATACTGATGACGAAGACGAGCTGGAGGCTTGCATATTATTTTCTTACTATATGTACTGGATGTTCCGCTACTTGTATATTCTCTGAGTGATATGTAGTGAGGCTTGATGTATTGACTATTCAGATTTTTGTATCAAACTACTATGAGGCTTATTTGACGAGATTCTGTTTTGTGGAGCTTCACTATATATATATATATATATATTCTATTGTATTTTACACATGCGCTGTGAGTAATACGATAAACTCCGCTGTTTTTACCTTACCTTGATGATCATCCATGACTGCCTGGCACACGTTACAGCGCACTATTTGCTTGTTTAGTGCAGGAGTCATGGGCGGTCGTCACATTTGGTATCAGAGCTTTGGTCAATCGATTTTAGCCAACGCTCGCTGACGTAACTACATATGAGAGACGTAATTGTATTTTTATGGATGATTACTATATATAATATAGTGGCTTAGAAGGATTTGAACCTCTTATGCAGTTGTTTCTCAAGGTGCACTAATCATTTTTTTATAGATATTAAGAATGAGTCGAAGAGGGAGACCAGCTGCTAGGGAAGGCCGTGCTGCTGAGGGGGGCTGCTGAGTATGCTGCTATGTTCGAGGCTATGATGACTTCGATCATGAGGAGGATGCCAGCTCCGGGGCCAGCAGTAGATGTTGGGGTTCAAGTTCAAGCTCCAAGACCGGTGGATTTTGCTAAGTTGTGTAAAGACTATACTGCTCTTGGAGGGAAGGTTTTCTTGGGAACAGAGTCAACCATTGAAGTCCAGAGATGGATAGATGCTTGTAGAAGAATCTTTGGTGATTTGGGAATTGAGGATGCAACCAAAAGGAAGCTCGCATCAAGACAGCTTCAGGGGAGAGCTTCTGACTGGTGGAACTCTATCACCATTGATACTCCGGAGGAAGAAATTACTTGGGTGCAATTCCAAGCCAGATTTGAAGCTAAGTTCATTTCTGCAGCTCAGAAATCCATTCTGTTCAAGAAGTTTGTGGAGCTCAAGCAAGGAGGAAGACCATTTCTTGAGTATGTTTCTGAGTTTGAAGCCTTGTCCAAGTATGCCCGGTTGTATATTGAATCTCCATATCAGAAGAACGAGAAGTTTTTGACAGGCTTGGACATTTATCTAGGGAGGTAGTTGGTGGATCATCTGGACGATCCATTTGAGAAGCTTGTGGAGAAGGCTCTCAGGCACGAGAATCTGTTTCCTAAAGAAGGATCTGTTGTTGCTGTGACCAAGGAGGAGTCTAAACCACAGCAAGGTGGAAATAAGAAGAGGAAGCAGCAGGAGCAGCAGAAGGGTAAGGATGGCTAGAAGAAGCCGAAGGGCGAAGTGACCTGCTACAATTGTCAGCAGAAGGGCCATTTCTCCAAAGATTGCAAGAATCCAAAGGTGTCGGTGAAGTGCCATAACTGTGACAAGCCGGGGCATATCAAGAAGAATTGTCCAGAACCAAGGAAGGACAGGCAGATTGTGCAAGCTTATGCTTTGGGGGCTGTGCCATCATCTTCAAAAGCTCCTACTGCAGAAGAGAAAGGAAAGAGTGTGGTGGTACAAGGTACCCTTTCCATTTGTGGTGTTCCAGTTAGAGTGTTATTTGATACTGGGGCGTCGCATTCTTTTGTTTGTAATGAACTTGTATGCCGGTTGGGTTTACAACCAGATATTGTTGATAGACCATTGGTTGTGACTAATCCAGTTGGGGGTTCATCCTGTCTGTGTATGATATGTCGTGATCTGGTTGTATCGAGTCATGATTGCTCTTTTGTTTGTGATTGTTCTGTTCTAAACTTTGCGGGGTTTGGAATTATTTTGGGTATGGACAGGCTTATGAAGTACGCGACAAAGGTTGATTGTAAAAGGCTAGAGGTGACGGTCGAGAATGTGGAAGGGCGAAAGGTTGTGATACGCTGTAAGCATGATGAAGGCGTCTTCATGAGCTTCATGTATTCGCTGGTTGTTCCACGGGATGGACTGTCATCAGTGCCAGTCGCAAATGGATTTGAGGATGTCTTTGATGAGGTCAAAGGGTTACCGCCGCATAGAGAGATAAAGTTTCGCATCGATCTATTTGAAGGAGGCAGACTTGTTGTGATGCCTCTTAGGCCGATGGCGCCTAGGGAACAGCAAGAGTTGAAGGTGCAAGTTGATGGTCTTTTACAGAAAGGATTCATTCGGCCTAGTGTGTCCGAATGGGGTGCACCAGTTGTGTTTGCAACCAAAGCAGATGGATCGTTAAGGTTGTGTGTGGATTATCGTGAGCTGAATAAAGTGACTAAGAAGAACAAGTATCCATTGCCGAGAATAGATGACTTGTTTGATCAGCTTCACGAAGCCAAGGTGTTTTCTCAGATGGATTTGGCAACGGGATTTCACCAATTAAGAGTGGCAAAGAAAGTGTGCCGAAGACTACTTTCAGGACACCGTTTGGTTTCTTTGAGTGGCTGGTAATGCCGTTTGGATTGACCAACGCACCAGCATATTTTATGGATCTTATGAATAGAGTGTTCAGGGATCAGTTGAACAAGTTCGTACTAGTGTTCGTGGATGATATTTTGATTTATTCCAGTAGTGAAGAAGAGCACAAGACGCACTTGCGTATTATTTTGGAAACCTTGCGGAAACATCAGCTGAAAGCTAAGTTTTCGAAGTGTCACTTCTGGAAGAGCGAAGTGAGGTTCTTAGGCCATATTATCTCTAGAAATGGAATAGCGGTTGATCCCACCAAGGTGGCAGCAATCCAGGATTGGGTTAGACCTAAGAATGCATCTGATGTGAGAAGTTTTCTTGGATTAGCAGGATACTATCGTCGATTTATCACTTTTCCAAGGTAGTTGCACCATTAACAGGATTGACAAAAAAGAACCAAGTATTCAGATGGGATGCTAAGTGTGAGCAAGCTTTCGGAATCCTGAAAGATCGACTAACAAGTGCTCCTGTTTTGACTATTCCAAGTGGAAATGATGGGATGGTGGTCTACACCGACGCATGTGGTACTGGACTTGGAGCAGTGCTGATGCAGAAGGGTAAAGTTGTTGCGTATGCAAGTCGACAACTGAAGCCGCATGAAAGGAATTATCCGACTCATGATTTGGAGTTGGCGGCGATTGTATTTGCTCTGAAGATGTAGAGACATTACCTATTGGGAGTTCGATTCGAGTTGTTTACAGATCATAAGTCGTTGAAGTATCTTTTCTCCCAAAAGGATTTGAATCTTCGACAGCAATGATGGCTAGAGTTTTTGGCATCATATGATTTTGGTATAGCCTATACTCCGGGAAAGGGTAACGCAGTGGCAGATGCATTAAGTCGAAGACAGGCAGGATTGGGAGCCATGTTTTCAGAATGGAAGAGTCTCGAGTATTTGGCTGGATTTGACTTCAGGCCCAGATGTGAATTGGAACCTGAGATGTTGGCAAACTTATCGATAAGACCAACTCTTATGGAAAGGATTGGCGAGAGCCAAAAGCGAGACGATAAGCTTGTCAAGATTATCCGTGATATGTAATCTGGGTTGGTCCCAAAGAAGGATAAAGGATTCGAGGTCGATCGAGAGGGTTGGCTTCGGAAGCAAGGACGACTAGTTGTTCCCGATATAGATGAATTGTGTGATGAAGTTCTAAAGGAGAGTCATCACTCGAAGTTGACAATTCATCCAGGTGGAAATAAGATGTATCGGGATATGAAAATAACCTATTACTGGGAAGGTATGAAGAAGGATGTTGGAAATTTTATTTCCAAGTGTATGAACTTCCAGTTGGTAAAAGCCGAGCAGAAGAAGCCCAGTGGATTGCTTCAGCCATTAGAAGTCCCTACATGGAAGTGGGAGCAAATATCGATGGATTTTATCGATGGGTTACCTTGAACAAGAGCGGGAAATGAAGGGATTTGGGTCATCATAGATCGTTTGACTAAGAGTGCATGATTTATTCCTGTTCGATCAACTAGGACTGCATCGAAGTTGGCTGAGCTGTATGTTAAGTGGATAGTTCGATTCCATGGTATTCCGAAAAGTATAGTGAGCGATCGAGACCCATTGTTCACTAGTAGATTTTGGAAGAGCTTCCAGGAAGTTTTGGGAACCGAGTTGTGTTTGAGTACAGCTTATCACCCCCAAACAGATGGTCAGACCGAGAGAGTCAACCGAGTTTTGGAAAATCTCCTCAGAGCATGTGTTTTGGACTTCGGAGGATCATGGGAAGATCATCTTCATTTGGTGGAATTTTCGTATAATAACAGTTACCAGTCCAGCATTGGTATGGCGCCGGATGAAGCATTGTATGGAAGACCGTGTAACTTCCCGACATGTTGGTTGGAAACGGGAGAAAAGTTGATACTTGGACCAGAAATGATTCAACAGACTTCGGATTGCATAGAGATCATTCGGCAACGAATGAAGGCAGCCCAAGACCGTCAGAAAAGTTATGCCGATAAGCGTCGTAAGGATTTGGAGTTCGACGTAGGTGATATGGTTTTTGTGAAGATTTCTCCACTGAAGAATGTTATTCGATTCGGGAGGAAAGGGAAATTGACTCCGAGATTTGTTGGACCATTCCCGATCATCGAGCGAATTGGAAAGCTCGCCTATAAATTGGAGTTACCAGAAAAGATGTCAGGTGTGCATAATGTTTTTCATGTATCGTATCTACGGAACTATGTGCACGACTCGAATACTGTGGTTTCTGCTGATAGCTGTGAAGATTTTGAGGTTAATCCAGTTGATAAGAGGCCTCGTAAGCCGCTTCGTGTTGTGGAAACTGACACGAAACAGCTTAGGAGGAAGGTAGTTAGGTTGCTCAAGATACAATGGAGTGATGATGTTAACGACTGTACATGGGAGGTGGAAGAGAAGATAAAGGCAGCTTATCCTGAACTCTTCGAGGTATGACCATAAGGTGTCGTGTCCTCTCATGACATTGTAACTTGTTCTAATCTTAGAATTCTGCATGGTAGGCTAGTAATTGGATGCATGGTTTGTTGGTTGCTATGGATGGTAGGCATGCAGAATAGTTTTTGGTTCTTGTTTGTTTGGAATTTCGGGGGCGAAATTCCTAAGGGGGAGAGAATGTAACGACCCGTATTTTACGTATCGAAAGATCGTAAAACCGTTGTTATTAGGTCGTTAGTGTTGTTAAGTCGTCCAGAATTTTAAGTCGACCAGAGCTTAAGTCGTCCACAGGTTAGGCCGTAGAAGATCTTGAGTGTTGAGCGACCTAAAGATAAGGCAGAGCGACCCAAGGAAGTCGGCGACCTAAGGGTTTAGGCGACCTAAGGAGTTAGATTGTGTGATATCTTAGGTCGTGTGATAGCTTGGGTCGTATAGTATCTTGGGTCGTATAGTAGCTTAGGTCGGTGGAGCGACTTAGGGAGGGTTGGAGCGACTTAAGGAAGTTAACGACCTAGTAGTTAGCGGCTTAAGGGGTTTAACGACCTAGTAGTTAGCGGCTTAAGGGGTTTAGCGACCTAGCAGTTAGCGGCTTAAGGGGTTTAGCGACCTAGGAGTTTGCAGCTTAGGGGAGTAAGCGACCTAAGAGAATTAGCGGCACAGGAAGTTAGCGGCATAAGAAGCTAACGACTTAAGGAGGAGAGCGACCTATGTTAGATGCCGTGTTGAAGTTAGGTCGTAAACAACCTAAGTTAGATTCTGTGTAGTTAGGTCGTGGACGAGATAAGGCTTAGGTCGTAGGTCGCGTGAAGGCGAAGGTGTTAGTTCGCGTAAAGGGTTAAGACGTTAGGTCGTGTGTGTAGTTAGGCCGTGTAAGGGCTTAAGCAGTTAAGTGGTTAGGTCGGCAATGCTGTTAAGTCGTTAGGTTGGCAACATCGTTAGGTCGTGTTTGTGTTAGGTCGTATATGTGTTAGGTCGTTGAGTCGCGTAAAGGCTTGAATGTTAGGTCGCGCATATACTCGAGTTGATAGGTCGTAGGTCGTGGGGTTTCGTTAACTCGTGAGCGACTTAAGGGCGAGCGACTTATGGGTTCGGCCTATAAATACACGGGTTAGCTTCATTTTTGGGATCCGGATTTTGAAGCGACGAAGTTCTGCCATTTTGTGAGATCGAGTACTACACTTCTTCACTTCTTTTCTACACTTTAATCTTGTGCTTCCTTCCATCCAAATCGAAGATCCAAGAGCTTAGATTGAAGATCTCCATCCATCGAAGAGGGATTTCATCGTTTGAAGCGGAATTTTGGCAGGTCGAGCTAGATCCTTCACTGTCCAGATTTGGAATGTGTTGCTTTTAAGGTGTTTAGGTGATTCGGTGAGTGGTGGTTATCTCTCACACGGACCCAAAGGAGTATATTGGATTGTGGCTTGATTTTGTGTTAAAAATAGTGATTTCATGCATTTTCGTAAACCTAAGTATAGATCCATGGTTCATGAAGATTTGACATCCATTATAATACATGTTAACCTATGCAAGTTCATCCATCAAGTTGTAGAGATATTATTCATGATTATGCTTGTTAGATTTAGACTCTTTATTTACAAGATTGCCATTTTTGTTATAATTGCTTTTAGATCATGTTTGAATGCTTACTTACTTGGATTAATGATTGACTTGATTGGTTGTTATTAATTAGTTGATTAGTGGTTGGATTTGGACAAGTTGGTCGGAGATGATTCAAAGGCTAAGGGGGAAGCTCTTGAATAGAAAAGCTGCACGTGGCATATGTAGTGGATGATAAAGCTCATATGGTCGGATTTGATGATGATGTTAAGATGGAGCTTTGCTACGAATGAGATGAGGCGAGGCATGATGTGAGGTAGCTTTGGTATAATCCAGACGGGATCATTCCAAGCATGTTGATAACTTGAGGGATGGTTCGAGTTTGTGGATAATGGTTGGCTCGAGAGGCGCTTGAGCTAGTATGAGAATAGTCGTTGATGAGGATGACTAGAAGTCTCTGAGATTTCATCGTTATTGAAGGTTCTAGCAGACTCAAAGCAAGCGTACGATGGGTAGATTCGATAGTCCCAAAAGACTACAGTTGGTGGTCGAGTACTCTGGGCAGATTCGATAGTCCTAGGCACGGGCTGCGACGACGTGTGGAGTTTTGTCTAGAACCGGGGTTACCATTAGCCCTTGACGGATGGCTGAAAGAAAGGTGCCAGTCATTCAATTAACGATGGTATTGAAGCAATGATAACAGTGATAGCCAGAGTCATGGATGTTTGGATGTTTTGGTTGTATCGTCATTCGGTCTCAAGAGCGATGTTTTTAGGGTGCTTATCTGATCTTGGTTTAGGCCTTGGGGGTTTGTACTTGGAAAACATCGACCTTGACTCGAGTGATAATTGCTTTACTTTAAATGTCTGATTTGCTATGTTTACTTCTGCTTAGTGTGTCTGGGTGCTATCACTGTAGAAAGAGGTGGAGTGGGAGGGTTAGGTTCGTATTCCTTTTACCTTTATGCTCTTTTGGTATGTTGTTAGTTAATTTACCGCTCACTAAGACTGTTGTCTGACTCAAGGTTTTATGTTCAACTCTTATTACCTTGGGCTGTTCATCCATTTTGGGATGGGCAGACTAGGTAGCAGGTGACAGGTGCTGTTCTTAGTGACCAACGATGCTGATGACGAAGACGAGCTGGAGGCTTGCATAATATTTTCTTACTATATGTACTGGATGTTCCACTGCTTGTATATTCTTTGAGTGATATGTAGTGAGGCTTGATGTATTGACTATTCAGATTTTTGTATCAAACTACTATGAGGCTTATTTGACGAGATTCTGTTTTGTGGAGCTTCAATATATATATATATATATATATATATATATATATATATATATATATATATATTCTATTGTATTTTACCCATGCGCTGTGAGTATTACGATAGACTCCGCTGTTTTTACCTTACCTTGATGATCATCCATGGCTGCCTGGCACACTTTACAGCGCGCTATTTCCTTGTTTAGTGCTGGAGTTATGGGCGGTCGTCACAAATGTTGTGTTTCAATGCTTAGAATATGCCCTTTGATATCAAGTCTATAGAATTACTTGGCTGTAAATGGGTTCACTTATTTCAAATACGTTATTTAACTATCTAAGTTTCCATTATCTAACTTATCATAATTACAAATGTAGTGAGATGGCTAAATGACTTAATCTGAATATTTTCACCGTTTAAATACAATAGCTTGTCATGGTAATTGTTTAATCTCTATCCAAATAATTACTTAAGTTAATTCGTTTATTTTCAATTAATCCAACCATACAACTAAATTTTATTTATGTCGCGATCAAATTCCATTTCATTTTTAATTTATCATTATTCAATTTATTCATCTTCGATTCATTCTCATTTCCATTTATTTGGTATATTTTAGTTTACACTATATTGCTTGGGAATAATTTCATATAATTAATATTAAGCTGCATTACAACACTTATAATCATTTCCCACTCCAAAACTTAATTTCATACTCGAATTCATTTAAATAATATCCAAGGCCATAATCAATTAATTTACACCTAAATTGAATTTATTTATAGCTTAGGTCATCACCATTTTAATCCAATTCCTATTTTATTTGAAAACATTTCAAAATATATTTAATTCGCTTATAATTAAGTAGAATTTCATTTATAACTCAAGTTCCACTTTTAATTTCAATTTCAATTCGCAGTCCATTTATTTAACCAAGTTAAGTTTCATTCCTAAATTCAATTAACTAATTGATTTATGTAATTAGTTCACTTCTATTTTATAATTCAATATCTGACTTGAGTTCAATTGGTTTGACTCGAGTTCAATTGGTTTGACTTGAGTTCAATTGGTTTGACATGAGTTCAAAGTCACTTTATAATTCAAGTTTGGATTTTATTTCTTTACCAAAATATCAATTTATTTGTTCCATTCATTTATTCACATTCTTCACTCACATTCGTACGCATTTACATTATGTTAATTTCATTACATTCTATTTGTTAACAGTCACTTCATTTGACTTTGCTTATGCTAACTCACCATTTCATTAATTTACTTTATTAATTCCATTCAATAATCATAACTTATCATTTTACAATTCCAATTCTATTTTCAGTTCAATTCAAATCCAATTCAGTTTATTTCAACTTAGCTTAAGTTAAATTCCATTCATTTTACTTACTCAAGTTAAAATCTAATTCCAAAATTCAAATTTCACATCTTTTCTTCTTATTAAAACCACTCTCAGTTTATAAGTTCATAACTCATTGCTTGAGGTTCTTTCCCACATTTAAATTAAAATCCCAAAATTCAAACACCTGTTTTATTTCAAATCATTTTGGAATCATAATATATAAACACACACACACACACACACATATACACACATAGCCCTTTTGTTTAACAAACCATTTCCTTGGAATTTAAAAATCAACTTGATTTTATCCAAAACAATTCCCTTGGAATTTCCAAAATAGCACTCATTTACAAAACAAAAATCTCCATATCAAATCACCATGGTAGCAAATCCGTCACTTAGAAACTCAAAAATGAACACTGATGTTGTCGTGATCATCATCAGAATTATTTCCCAATGACTGTAGT
The DNA here is from genome assembly GCA_030765085.1 of Allium cepa. Taxonomy (NCBI): domain Eukaryota; kingdom Viridiplantae; phylum Streptophyta; class Magnoliopsida; order Asparagales; family Amaryllidaceae; genus Allium; species Allium cepa. The sequence continues at coordinate 42,750,001 of CM060946.1, forward strand.
GAGTTCAATGCTTTCATTCTTCTAAAATCATTTTTTAAAACAATTTTTATTCAAAAAATCTATCAAAATAATGCTATTTTATTTTCGCAACACTTTAGAAAATATTTTCAAACTTCCCGGGATTTTAAATTTCCAGTTCTGGATTGAATTCATTTTTAGTTTTAACTCATTGGTATAATTCATACTTATACAATTTAATTTTGGTTTTTATAAACTATTACCAGTTTTATAATCGTGTTTTGATTATAAAATTATCAACCAAACACATCAATATACTATAATAATTTAAGAAAAGTATTCCTTTTGTATCAAAATATAATTTGGGTAAAATTATTTCATTTACCCACTTTTAAAACAATATTGTATCGGTTTGCCTAATTTAAGAGTTTAGAAATCCCAATCAATACAGTTGTCCAGAGTGTACCTGCCAGAATTTGTACACACTCAATCGATAAGTCAACACAATATAAAACAATTTATGTTCACTAAAAAATATGTGCTCATATTAATAATATACTCAGACTCATTCTAGGGTACTACTGACCCTATTTTTAATGAGTAATCCCCAACTAAGCCAAGGTTCTCGCTTAAACTTCAGCTCTGATACCACGTGTAGTGACCCACTTTTCTATACAGTCTAAGCTGACAATAAACTGCACATGTCAACTTATATTGAACAAAAAGACGGATTGCTAGGGGTAAAGAAGAAAATAGAAACATTAACACAGAATCTCACGATCGCAGCGGAATAATATATAATAGATAATAACATATCATTATACAAAAAACTATAACTGTTAATGTAACATTCCTGGATTTTAGCCAAAATTTATTTTGTAATTTAGTATAATTTTTGGATAAAATTGTGAAATTATTTGTATGTATTTCCAAAACAAATATCAAAGATGTGTTTGAATAGACAGTGAATAAAGAATTTAATTTGGGAATTCAAATGTAGATATTTTGAAAATAAATTGAATTTGGAAACTCTATATTTTAGAAGTAATGAGCATTTGTTTTCTAATTTTAGTGTATATATATGTATATATATTGATTTGGAAAACTTGTTTAAGATTATATATTTGTGTACAATTGATTTCTAAACCATCTTTCTTTTACAAAGTTATATAAGTATTAATAATGAATACGTGTGTATATTTATTAAAATATAATTAGTTTTAAAATCAATTTTCTTTAAATTGATATAAATATAAGTAATTAAAATGTATGAATGCAAATGGAAAGCAAGAATTAATAAAAGCTTTAAACTTACATATATGTGTGTGTGTGTGTACACACATATATTTTGAAAAAGAAAAAGAAAAAGAAAATGGTTTGTATATATACATGAGATAAATATTTATAAAATCATAGTTTATAAATATAGTTGATAAATAAATACAAAGCTTTGATATGAATGTATATTTTGAAAGTATAAAGTTTAAATACATACACCCATGTGAATATAAACATATGTTAGGATATGAAAATATAAATGCTTAAAGGTTTAAAAAACAAAATTGATAAAATAAATTGAAGTAAGGATATAAACATAATTTGTATTGTTTTAAAAAGTGTAGGTATTTAAAAATATATTGAAAACATTTGCGATCAATTTAACATACAAAATTAACAAGTGGCAAAAACAAGATTTTCTCTTGAAATTTAAAATATACTAAAAGAAATTAGAGAAAACACTGCAAATTTCCTCAGATTTCAAACCTTCAAACAAAACTCAGATCAAAACCAAATTTTATTAAACCAAAAAGAAAAAATCAAACTACAAACCTGATCAAAAACAAAGCAAAGAAATTCAAAGTAAATTTCAAAACCTTGCAAAACAAAAGAAAGGAAACAGTAGTTCAAAATCAAAACCTGAAGCTAAAGCTTCAATCTTGAAAACCGTTGTAAAGCAAATTCTTCAAACCTGGGAATAAGCTACAGCTACAAAACTGGAATCAATTTAACATTAAGCCTAGAATTAAAGCCTGTGATCAAGAAAAGATCAAGCAAGCTCAGGAGCAATCATGAACAGGCTAAAGTAGAAAAAATTAAAGAAGCAAATAAAACTTATCTGCTCTGTCAAACTTCAGGTGAGCAAACTTACCCTTGATCTAATCTTTGACTTGATGTGATGATTTATGATTGAATATTGGTAAATGTGTTCTGCATATATACAAATATATTTGCAAGTATTTGTGGATGCCTGTATATGTATGGATATTCCTCTATTTAGAATCAGGTTAACTAAATTCAAGAAACTTTTTATATCTCAAAATCAAAAGGAATTTAGGTAATGAACTTTAGAAGAAAAATATTTATAATTACTTGGCTTAAATTTTAAAAATAATTTAAATAAGTTTTATTATGTAATTAACTGGAAACATAGAATATACAGGAAAACTTTTGGAAATGATAAAATTCAATCATTTTAATTTTGTGTTTGGATTTCATAAACTAAATTGTACTGTAAAATGATGAATTTGGATGATGGTTTCTAGATTTTTTAATTCGTATATGATGGGAATTTTCGAGTTAATTGGTTTTGGTCTTATCGTCAGTTTTCGATGATCGGCAAGGTTGGGTTCATCGGGGTTCTTGTCGAAGGTGGTGTGGGTGTTGTAGATTAAGGGAAAAATAGCTAGGGATTTTTTTTGGTGATCGGCGTGGCGGTGGTTCGATGTTTTAGGGTTTTAACTGGTGTTTTGTCGATCTTGTTCATGGAGGAACTGCATCGTCATCAAGGAGATTCAGACGATCGCACCCAGGGAAAGAGGATCGTGGATTATCGAAATAGCTGGGATTGTAGTCGCGTGGCGTCCGTTGGTTGGTGGGGTGATGCTGGAAGGTTTTCTGGTGATAGTTGGTTCCAGGTTTGATGTAAATTGCTCGACTTCATTCTTGAATTCGAATCAGTTTTCTGGGTGATCACGAGGCTTGAGGGGATCGTCGATGGCTTGCTGAAGGTCGAGTCAGGGTCGTTACATTTGATATCAGAGCTGAAGGTTGAAACTTTAGCTTTTGGAATATAATACATTCGGTAACTCATTAGAGATAGGGTGAAGTATACCCTAGAATGAATATATTCCTTAGATATATGTCCGTATGCCTCGGTAAATTCTCTTACTATCCACTGGTAGTGAGTATGAGTGCAAGAAGAGGATGAGATAGGGGACATGGGAGTACCACCATAAATGGTCAGTACCCTGCAACAACGGAAACAATCTTTCTCTATAATTCTCTTTTGTTCATCATCCGATTTCAAATTCTTTAATGTCTTCGTGGCAGCTCGAGGGAAAAGCTTCGGTAGTAGATCATTATTTTGGTTAAATCAAAGGATGTGTTGATATGGGACATAAACTCCAGATAGGTCGGAATTGATTGTTTGGATGAATTGTTTGTTTTGGATGCTATGGTTGACAGATACACTTTGGTTTCTAAATTAAAAAGTTTTGGGATTTTATCCATATATCGTCTATTCTTTAGGGTCCAGATATATTCTACGAACAGTTAGTTGCCTTTCGAACTAATCGATGTCCCTGTATATTCGTAGATCTGGTGACCCAAGCATCTTGTGAAGTATTGAATTAGTTCGTTCTCATAATTAGTGGTGATATTTTTATTTGGTAAGCCAAATGCAGGATAGATATTCAGTTTGATCTGGTGATTCATCTCTCTATCTTTCAATATTCTTTTGTTGTCTCCCTGCCTGCAAATTTCGAGGTTGAAATTTTCTTAAGGGGGGATTTGTAACATTCCTGAATTTTAGCCAAAATTTATTTTGTAATTTAATACAATTTTTGGATAAAATTGTGAAATTATTTGTAAGTATTTCCAAAACAAATATAAAAGATATAGACAGTAAATAAAGAATTTAATTTGGGAATTCAAATGTAGATATTTTGAAAATAAATTGAATTTGGAAACTCTATATTTTAGAAGTAATGAAGATTTGTTTTCTAATTTTAGTGTATATATATGTATATATTGATTTGGAAAACTTGTTCAAGATTATATATTTGGGTATAATTGATTTCTAAACCATCTTTCTTTTATAAAGTTATATAAGTATTAATAATGTATATGTGTTTTTATTTATTAAAATATAATTAGTTTTAAAATCAATTTTCTTTAAATTGACATAAATATAAGTAATTAAAATGTATGAATGCTTGTAAAGCAAGAATTAATAAAAGCTTTAAACTTACATATATGTGTGTGTGTGTGTATTTTGAAAATGAAAAAGAAAATGGTTTGTATATATACATGAGATAAATATTTATAAAATCATAGTTCATAAATATAGTTGATAAATAAATACAAAGCTTTTATACGAATGTATATTTTGAAAGTATAAAGTTTAAAATACATACACCCATGTGAATATAAACATATGTTAGGATACGAAAATATAAATGCTTAAAGGTTTAAAAAAGAAAATTGATAAAATAAATTGAAGTAAGGATATAAACATAATTTGTATTGTCTTAACAAGTGTAAGTATTTAAAAATATATTGAAAACATTTGTGATCAATTTAACATACAAAGTTAACAAGTGGCAAAAACAAGGCTTTCTCTTGAAATTTAAAATATACAAAAGGAAATTAGAGAAAACACCGCATATTTTCTCAGATTTCAAACTTGAATACAAATCTCAGATCAAAACCAAATTTTATCAAACTAGAAAGAAAAAAATCAAATTGCAAACCTTATCAAAAACAAAGCAAATCAACTCAAAACAAATTTCAAAACCTGGTAAAACAAAAGAAAGGAAACAACAATTCAAAATCAAAACCTGAAGCTAAAGCTTTAATCTGGAAAACCTTTGTAAAGCAAATTCTTCAAACCTGGGAATAAGCTATAGCTAAAAAAATGGAATCAATTCAACATTAAGCCTAGAATTAAAGCCTATGATCAAGAAAAGATCAAGCAAGCTCTGGAGCAATCATCAACAGGCTAAAGTAAAAATAAATTGAAGAAATAAATAAAACTTCTCTGCTCTGTCAAACTTCAGGTGAGCAAACTTACCTTTTTGATTTTGATTTATGACCTGATGTGGTGATTAATGTTTGATGAAAAGCTGTTAATCTGTTTGCATGTATACAAATATGTATACATATACCTGTGCATGTCTGGAAATAAGCATAATTTGCCTCTGTTTATATGCTACAGGTTTCAAACCTGTATTAACAAAAACTCAAAATCTCTTTCCTTGAATTTTTTTCGGGTTAGAAACTCTAAATGAAAAATGTATTTATATAGGTAAAAAGAATTTTAAAAATAGTTTCAGGTTAGATAATTATTTCAAAATAAGAAATTTACAGTAATAATCAATATAAGTTAGAAAATCAAATGATCTAATTTCACGATTTGTTTTTATAACATGATTAGTATTTGGAGATGATAAATTTTAGTAAAGATTTCATGATTTTTAAATTAGAGAATGTGTGTATTCATGAGATGAACGAAAATCAATTTTTTGTCAATATCCGTCGATCTAAGAACAATTAAACTTCGAGTTCGAATTTGGAGGGGGATGATGTGATGTAGACTGTAGGAAAAATGATCGCAAATTTTCTCATCAATCGTGCTGGCCGTACTTTGAAGATCTAGGGTTCAAGCTAGTGTTTGTATATGTGTCGGAAATCTTAGTACCGCGTAATCCTTAGTTGACGGGAATGGCTCGCGTTGGTGGCGACCGAAGCTTTGAAGTCAGGCAATGCTCTGACCAGAAACACGCGACCTCTGATGGTCGGGGAAGGAGGAGCGAGGCGGTTTTGTGATAATGGGTTTTGTTCCAGGTTTAAGTTAGTTTCTCAATTTCAATCTCGTTGTTGTTTGGGAATTCTGGGTGGTTTGGTGGTGTGCGGGGATTGTAGCTGACTGGTCGATGACCAGAACTTCGATCGTAGATGGCCGAGATCATTGTACACGTGCACAGGTCGACGATCATGTCAATTGAGTTTTGGGCGATGATGTCTCGAAGTAGCCTTTGGGAAATAAGGGTATAGGCTCGAAGCAATTTATGGGTGGCATGGGTTAAATACTTAAATAAAATTTTAAGTTTTGAAAATTTAGGCATACAGGTAAATTTAGGGAAAACCCGAAGCAAACAGGAAATAGGCTCGAGAAACATTGGGGTTTGACTCGGGGTTATGTTTTCCAGCTTAAAACTTTTACAAATTAAGTTAAATAAATTTCTAAATTATTTTAAAAAAAGTTTAAATGATACAAGTTTTAAAATTTAAACTTATCTTTTGAATATAAAAATTGATTTAATTTTGGGAATAAATAAAAATTTTAAGATAAGTATTTTTGAAGTAATTATGTTAAAGTTTTGTTTTATATAACCTTTGTTTTAAAATTTTATTTTCAAATAAACTTAGTAATGGAATTAAGAGGTTAATGAGGTTTTATGAAAATAAATGGTTTATCTTAAATAATTGTTTTGATTAACTTAAAGGGTTTAAAATTTATTTATTATTGATAAATTATTTTATTAAATGAGATTTAAATGTTGTAGTTAAGTAATCAATTAAGACAAAGAATTTTTTTATTAATTAAGGTCTTAATTAATGGATCATTATTGACTTATAAATGACAATTACTTTTAATTTAAGGTTCATTAATTTATGATAAGTGATTAAAAGGTAATTAATTACTTAAAGAAAATTACTTAATTAAAAGTAATAAATTAATGACTAAAGTTAATCAATCAAGTGATTAAAGAATAATTCCTCAATTAATTTATGTGATTGGGGATAATCACTTATTGTAATTAATTAAAGATGATTAATTAAATTAATCAAGGGTTTATTAATGTAATTAATGTGATTAATTAGTTAAAGAATAATTAAATAATTAGGGGTTAATTATTTGATAATAAAGATCTATTTATTTATTAATTTAGATTGATTAATTAATAATTAAAGGTTAATTAAAAAATGATTAAAGGTTAATTAATTAAAATGGTTTGAAATTAATTAATGGTTAATTAACTAGGATTGGTACTTAAATTCATAAGTAATTTATCCGATTTAAATTAATTAGATGATTAATAAATCATACTTATGGATGTTTGGATTCTATGGAATGTTGATTTGTTTGATATCCCTGATATGTGATGCTTTGTGATATGAATTATTCTGATTTATGCTGTGAACTGTAATGTAATTTATTCATCTGTGGTGTAATTTATTCAGTTGTGATGTAACTTATTTATCTGAGATGAATTTTATTATTTATCCGTGATCTGTGAAAGAAGATAAGCATTATAGATTATATCGCTTATCGATATTGATATGATTGAATCTGTGATGATTGATGATGTTGCACTATTATGTAAAACCCCTAGACTACACTATACACACAAATATGGATTGCACGAGGAAATTGGTTAAGTCACAGATTTTTGAAATGGTTTTAAAATTGAATTTTGAATCCAAATGGTTTTGGAAATTGATTTGGATTAAATGTGAAAAGTTTTTGAAAAGGAGTTTTGAAGATAAAAGTTATTTTTAATAACTTGATAAAGTTTTGAAATTTAAATAGTTTGATCTGAAACTAAATTCAAATTGAATTATATATTTGGGAATTATGGTTTAAAAAGGTTATACAAGTTGTAAATGTGTTTATATGGTTTTAAACCATTTTAAAAGTATTGTTTTGAGAATTTGAGTTTAACCCAAGGGCTTTAACTTGTACAAGTATAATTGGATTTTTTCGAAATGGAAACTATTTGTTTTCAAATAATAAAAGCTTTCCTTATATGGTTTCGAAAGCTATGAATTAAATCTTTGATTTAAAGATTGGATGAGTTAATCCAATTTGAAAGGTAAATTGTTTTGAAAGAATATGAATGAAACTTTGTTAAAGAATGGTATACTTTGTTTTCAAATTGAAAAGGGATCTTAAAAGTGTATCCTTTATATAAAAGATTTGAAATGGAAATTGTTTTGAAATCTGTGAATGAATCTTTGTGAAAGATGGGTGAACTTTGTGAAGTGAATCTTTTTTTTTAAAGATTTGAAAATGGTAATTTGTTTAAACTATTTGAAAGGAATGTTTTGGGTAATAAGTTGCGACTTAATCGAAATCCCAATACCCATATGTTTTTAAATATTGCACTCATTATTCGGTTTAGCTGGGAGAGGACCTTGTGTCATATAACCCATTTCGAATAATGATACGACGATATGGATAACATTTGAAGACCGGTGGTGAAGACCGGGTATTTTCGAGAATGATAGGATAACCTGTCAAATGCCTCTGCACTGAGTCGCGTCGGTATAGAGATCTCCATATGTGATGGGGAGTCCGATCGGGATTGTGAATACCCGTATTGCAAGGGCTTCTTTGGAAGTGCCTTTGGTTCTGTTCGAACCCTGAATAAACTTGTATGGATGTGTGTCTAAGGTTACACTTTAAGACGTAAAGCTGATTTCTATCAAATACATTTCTGTTTGGTGGCGAAGATTTATTATCTTAGCTTAACACCCTTCTCTGAGACGTGGGAGCTCAGAGATTATGTAGTTGATGGTTACTAATGATACATTCTCAATTTGGTAATGTGGCATACGAAGTGTTGCTGATCATTTGTTGATCGAAGCATGGCTTTTACGAAAAGCGTAGCTTTGTGGACGAGACTTCGTCGAGCCTCACAGCCCGGTAATGGTCGAAACAGGAATTGTTGCAGCAAGGTTATTTGGGGGTAGCGCCCCCTAAGGGGATGACCATTTCCTTCTGAATAAAAAGTGATATCACGGTATGGAGCCCAGATACTTTGATTTGTGGTTATGGGTGTTGAGGTCCTCGGATAAAGGTCGGTAACGACCGAGGGATGGCATACTCATGTCAGTAGTTACTTCGGGGCAGGGGTAACCCGTCCTTGTGTAGCAGAGATCCGGTTAGGTTCTCGGGGACGTCCCTCCAAAGGCGTTCCATTTTGTGTGGGAAGTTCGTTTGCCTGACCATTTGTTGGAAATTCAATCATCCAATACGCGCCTTGTACGGTTTTAGTTGTATAACCTGCCATCTACTTATGGTGGTCACCACCGTTTAGATGGTAGCTATAGTAGGCATTGTTCGAAATGTTTATGCTGGCTAAGATTAATATTATACTTTCGAAAGGTTTTCTACACTATGCACTAATAATAATATCAAAAGAATTTTATGTATCAAGCATGTTTGACTATCATAAGGAGAAATCTCCTCCAATTCTACATTTGCATTGTGTGTGCGGTGGGAGGCCTTATGGTAGTTTCATTTTCCAAAAAGCATTACGGATTTCAAATTTTAAATTCTTTTGCTGATTGTTTTAAAGATATACTATTTTTATGATTGTTTTAAAGATAAACCGTTTTTTGTTTTCTCATACCAGTCCCTTGAACGACCAGGAGTTTATTTTTCTTTCCTAAACTATGGGTACCCACAATTTTCCACACGGGCAGTCTAGAGTTGGGTTTTTCAGATAATCAAATAATAGGTGTAGATTCGATAGCATTCAATCTCTGAATATTAGAAATCACATATGGATCGAGTTTCTTCACTTCAGCAATGATGGTGGTTCGAGCTTCTGGTTCAAGCTATCTTTGGTGTTGGATTCTTTTGGAGATGCATTCTATTGGCGTTGTCTTTCCGCTATCGATGATTGCAAAGTCTAGACCATCTTCTTTTGTTGTGTTCCGCTATTGTATATTTTTTGGCTATGATTTGTATTGATATCCTGTTGTATCATATTGTATCAGATATTGTATCTATTATGTATCAATGATATTATTCATTTTCTTCCGCTGTATTATTATACTTAATGTGTTATAAGCTCCGGCACGAATCGGATTTCAATGGTTGAATCTGCGGCATTCGAATACAAGTGAAGTACGGGTGCCGATTTTCGAACGCTGAAATTTAGGTCATGGCAGTTTATATATATATATGTATGTATGTATGTATGTATGTATGTATGTATGTATGTATGTTATGTATACACACACACACACAATCATCAGAGTACAACAATCAACAAATCAATTCTGGACAGTTAATATAACTTGTCCTCACCTGTGCTGACTATACAGTCTACACACACAATAGAAAATAAATCAAATATGTGTAATATGTCTCTATCATCTAGCTCGTCTCCTAAGCTTCATAGCATCCTAACATGAATCTATAATACTCGATCAGACCCGAGCATTATAATAAAATAACACTCAAGTTAGTCTGGAAAACCAATGTGAGAAAACACGCTGAGTTTGATTTATTACTATTTTCAAAATCCTTTGAAAAGCAAAGGTATCTCGTAAGACCACGTCACATGTAAACATGACGGGTTTTCACATTATGATAACCAAAACACTTTTATAGATAATCCTGTTATATTATAATAGTGTCTAAGTACAAATACTTATTAAAGTAGCCGAAATTGTTACATTAATTAAATTCCAGCATACTAGGCTCTACAATCAAAACCGTAAAAGCTCGTAGTGGATACTGGATGCCATACAATGACTAGGCTACTGGGCTATTGTCCGTCATAGTATACCTCTAGAAAAATGTACCAAGGACTTCGCTTGGATCCCCTGCCAACATAGGATCGGCCTACACCTAACATGGATAGTACCGAATATGTAGTCACCCCGGGTGTTCCCACCCTTTTCGAACGCTCTCTTTTCCATGCACAACCGTATCCATAATTTTATAATATATCCAAGGGTATCTAGAAAGGTGACAACATACCCTAATTGGGTGTGACCCACTAAGCCCTGTTGCATCTCCCATATTTTAGTTATTCTCGGTTAATGAAGCTTGAGGCTATATTTACCGTTAGAATAGAATTTGTACTTGGAATGCTAACATTGCTTTCCAAGCAACAATGCAATGATAGAATTCATCTATACAAGTTGTTCTAGGTCTGAACTGCGATGTCCCGGAAATTTGGGCAATATTTATTTAATATTTACATTAATAATTATTTTAAAATGTGAAATGTTGATTTAATCATCTAATTCAAACAGAATTTATCTTTTGAAAATTAATAATTATTTAGTTTGTTTAATGATATTCTTTTCAATGTTAAAAAATATTTAAATAATAAAATTATCTTTCTAAGCTTATTCAAGGATATTTTATTTATAATGTATATATGTGTATACATTGTAAATAGGAGTTTTGATTTTAATTTTAATTTAAATTTAATAAAGACTATTTTCAAATTTATTATATATATGGATGTATAATTGATTAAATTGATTGAAAATTTGTATTGAAACTTTTCGAGGGTTAATTTAAAAGTCTATCTTATATTTTCAAAAGAAATATAAGTAAATGTTTATTTTGTTTATAAAAATAAAATAGTTTAAAATTGTATTTTATTATAAAAGTTTATTTTGTTTTATTTTAAAATTTGTTTTGAAATAAGATTTAATTCAATTATATTAAAGTATAGTATTTTGATTTGAAACTCTTAAATAAAATTGAATTCAACATCCTTATTTTTTTAATCTTCTCTTTTGAAAATTAGTTTTAAAATATTATTTTAAAAACATTCAAGCAAACATTTAAAATGTATAATTTTATAAAGAAGTTTATAAGTTAACATGTAATCATTTTAAAGGCTAATGTTAATAAACATTTAAAACATGCTAAAATAAATTAGAAATGGTTTTAGGATAAATTTAAATACATTTATAAATTTAGAATTTTCTTTTCATATTAAAATGCACATGTGTTTAGCTTTTAAACTAATAGAAAGACACTTCTAAAACATTTGACATAATAAGTTAACAAGTGGCATGTTGTTTATTTTTGAAATTTATTCTTTTAAATAAGAAAATGTAACAATGTATTTTGTTAAAAAATTCTCTTCAAAAAGGAAATCTGAAATCAGATTTAAGAAAAATCAAAACCCAAATACCATTTGAAATCTGCAAAACCAAACACAAATTCATGTTCAAAAATCTGCAAACAAACTAAAAACCCAAATCTGCAAATTTGAAAACTGTATGAAATTCAATTCAACTCTAAGCAAAAGAAGAAATCAGTTGTCAGCTGCAAATTTGAATCAATTACAAATCAGCTAGTAATTCAACAATATGCAGATTTTATTTCAACTACAGTAGCTCCAGGAGAAAAGATAATGCCTCTCTGCTTCTTTGATTATAAGGTGAGTAAACTTCTTTATTTTAAAAACAGTTTTTCTTTTAGAATCAAAGCTATATAAAAATTCCAGTATTCAAGTTCTAATAAAAGAAAATTAAACTGTTTGGATGAAAACTACTCTGTTTATTTTTGGAAGTGAGTAATCTCACAATGCAAAAAGTTAAATTATCTATGCATGTGTACTGATAGAAACAAGCATGTTTGTTTGATTGTAGTGTGATGATGTTCTGTGTATATTCATAAATAAACATATATGTGTGATGCTAATTATCTACAGACCTGCTTCTGTTTCTTAACTAGGATTTTTAATAAAAATCTATTTCCATATGATTGAATCTTAGTTAGAGATTATTATGTAAACGAATTATGTTTGTTTAGCATAGATTTAGGTTTGTATAATTTTAATTTAGTTAAATTAAAATCTGTTACTTCTGGAAAACAATTATAACAGATATTATTTCAAAAGTAAGAATATCAAACATCTTTAATTATTAAATCAAGTTTAAAACTTGAATGCATGTTTGAAAACATGAATTTTAAAACAAGCATCACATTTTTAAATCATATGTGGAGTTAGCATTTAGGGATTGAACATAATTTGGGTTTTTGGGATTATCTGATCGTCTAGAGGATTTTGGAGGTTGTGGGTCTTCCTGGAGGTGGAGTACTGATGGGTAAGTGAAGGGAAAATTGTGAGGTTGATGGCCAGAAGTTGGTGGCGACGGCAATAGTGTTTCCAGGTTTCTAACCCTAGATTCTGGAGGTGGGGGTTTTTGTAGCTTCTTGTTCTCTTTGTTGCATCGAGTGATGCAAGACTCTGGGATTGGGCACAGGAGATGTAGATGAAGAGATGGACGGGGTTGTAGGTGGCCAGATGGTCGGAGATGGGATCGCGAGTTGATGACAAGTTTGGGTATTTGAGTACTGTGTTGTTTCCAGGTGATTGGTTAACTCGATTTCAATTTCGAGCTTCTGTGGGTAATCTGGTGATCGCAACCATGTCTGAAGTTGGACGGCGACATGTTGAAGAGGGTCAGGGTGGCTGGTGATGGCCGGAGTGCCGGTGCATATGCACCGTGCATATTTTGTTTTCTGATGAAACTATTGGGTTGAGCAGAAGAGAGGTGACTCGAAGTTTTCTCGGGTAGAACGAGTAGGTTACTCGAAGCATTTAGGGTATTTACTCGAAGTATTTACTGGGAAGTCTCGGGTATTATTTGGGAACAGGTTGTAAAACCTGATAGTACGCAGTTTCTCAAATTCAAATGAAATTTGAATTTTTTTTTTAAAAAGAAGGATTGATAACAGGGTTCTAAATGCAAGGTTTAGATTGAATTCAAGTGTACTTTTGAATTCAAAGTTTTAAAAATGAAGATTTTAAATTTAAGTTAGGTTTGATTAAGTTTTTAATCAAGTTTAAAAATCAAGTTTCAATATGGTTTCCAAATCCAGAATTTTAATTTAGATCAGTTTGTAAATTTTGAATGTTGATCAAGTTCAAATGTTTTCAGAAGATTTAAAAATGAATTTGATTTCAAATAAAGTTTAAATTTGAAAGAATTCTCTTCTTTAATATTTGAACTAAAATTATGAAATGTTAACTTAAATTTGAAAGTGAAATAATCAATTTATTTTCAAAGCTTGATTTATTTTAATTAAGAAATTTTGTTTTAAACATTTCTTTTATATTTAAGTAATGAATGTTCAACACTTATTTTATTTTAAGGTTTATAATTATTTAAATTTGGATTAATGTTTTAAATAGTTAAACATTTTTAAATATTAAATTTTTAAATGGAATCTGATTTAGTTTAGAAATGTATTGTTTAAATACATTTGAATGTAAATGAAGTCATTAATAAGTAAATGAATTATTTTGGAAATAATTAAGATAATTAAGGAATTTACTTATTTAATTGATTTTAATTAATGATTTAGATTAATTTTTAATTAGAGATGATTAATGAATAATTAATCTAAGATAATTTTTCTTAAGTAAATAATTTAAGAAAATGTTGTTAGTTAATAATGATAATTATCTTAGGATAATTAACTAATTAACTAATGTGATTAATTTTGATAATTAATTGGATTGATTAATTGAATATAATCAATTGTAAATTGTTACGAATAATTACTTGATAAAAGTAATTAAGGGATTAATTACTTATTGTAATTAATTTTGATAATGTGATTTGTTTAAGTTAATTAATTCAGTGTAATTAATTTAAGAAAATCATTTGATGGTTTAATGAGAGTAATTACTTAATGTAATTAATGGAGCATTATTACTTAGGGAAGTAATAAATGGTAATTACTGAATGTAATTAGTGAAGATAAGTAATTTTGATAATTACTTTTGTAATTAATCAAGGGATTAATTAATGAAGATAATTAATTTGTTATGAGTAATTAAGGGTAGTTAATTACTGGATTTAATATTAATCAAGGGTGATTAATAATTGTATTAATTATTAAAGGTAATTAATTTTTAATAAAGTAATTAATTTAAATATTAATTAGAGATCATTAATTAATATAATTAACGGTGTAATTAAGAATTGATTAATTAAGTAATTAATTAATAATTAAGTGATTAATTAATGTAATTAATTAAGGATAAATGTAATTAATTATATTTAATTAATAAATGAAGTAATTAAACGTTAATTACTTATGAATAAGGTTAATTAATTTGTGAAAATTAATTAAAGACTAATTACTTATTGTAATTAGAGTATGATTAATCAAATGTGTTTAATCTAGTTGAATACTTAAGAAGTGATTAATTAACTAGGTTAATTAATTAATGGATATTAAGCAGGATTTAAATGTGGTAATTAATTTAATTTATTTTGAATTAATTAAAGATAGAAGTAATTAATTTAATTAATTTTAAATTAACTATAATTGGTGGTTAATAAATCATTGCTTATGGATGATATTGATTGGATGGTTGTGATCTCAGTAATGAGATGAGTAGTATCTATAGGATATGGATGCTTAGTTAAAGTAAGATAATATGGATTATCTGGTTGTGATGATTATTTGTTTGTGATGATGATATAGATTATCTGTTTACGTTGAGAATGTAATTATATATTGTGATATGAAGTTTACCTATCTGTGTGAAGTAGATAATAATGAAATGAGTTATTTGTTTAATACCCTTAAGTACAACTTGGACATTAAAATGGCGTTTGGTTTCGGTGAGACCGGGATCGGGTTTACAAATTTGGATATCCGAAAACCACATTGATTCCAATTAAACGTTATGTCGTTAATCCAAGTGGAGCAAGTGAAGGCTCGAGGTGTAGGGACTATACGTCGGTATAACTCTGTGGGTGATTCCTTAATGAGTTTGACGGAATAGTACATATAGGTTTGAGATGGTGATTTTAGATTGCAAGGGCTATGGTCGTTGACTCTGAGGGTGATTCCAAAATGAGTGCAACGAGATAGTGCCTTCGGTTTCGTTCGAACACGGAACGAACTTGTATGGATTGAATGCTTTCAGAACATCGTCAGGTGGACGATGAGCATTCTAAGATTGATATGTCCTATAAAGGTAATCGTAGCCTCAAGCCTCATCAACCAGGAATGGCTAAAACAGGGGAGGTGCAGCAAGGCTTCGTGGGTAGCCCCCACTGGAGAGCAAGATTTATCCCTGACTAGGGTCCCTTTATATTTCGGCTGTGTGGCAGTTGGCGACGGCCAATCTGTGGGGTGGTCTTGTTCGGGACTGTTCAGTAAGGAATGGTCCCGGCTTTGTGTTGCAGGGGAGTTAGGGTGGCTCCTCGGTACGGTGATCTAGGCCACGTACTGTGACGGGCGGTACCCCAGTAGCCCTGCCATTGATGGAATCCATAATCCAATAAGTGCCTGTACGGTTTTGATTGTGCCCAACTATGTTGGAACGTGAGATGTAAGCATTCCAGCTATTTCTGTATTTTATTTTGAAAACCCTAGACACTATTATAATATCACTGGATTTCCTATCAAACGTTTTAGTTAGCTTAAGGTAAAAACTTTTCCATGTTTATGTGTGGGAAGTCTTACGTGATACTTTTTGTTTCAAAGATTTTCTAAAGTTAAGCAACTTTTATCCCTGTTTACTCACACCAGACCCATGTCTTGGGTACTCATATTATGTATGAGTAGTCAAGTGATTCAGGATTGCTTTGACGAGTTTTGGAGGAGATATGGAGCAGGAGGCTTCAGCGTGTAGATATATATATATATAGTGGTTCCACTGTGTTTGAGTTGTATCTGTTTCTGTGATGTACTTGAATTGTAATAACTAGACAGATGTTTATAACTGTCTAGTCTGTGTTGTATTAACTGTATAACTCTGATGTATATGATACTATGTAATGTTTTATGTGATATAATATAGTTTATTCGTTCCGCTGTGAGTTTCTAATGTTGTCTGTTTCTTTCTATTCTTTCTTTTCTCTTTTCTATCCCTTTCTTTCTTCTTAGCGACGCGTCTTCCTGGTGGTAGGAAGTCGGTTCGTGACATGAACAAACCGAATCTCCAAAATCACCATCTCCATTATCTTCGAGCTATCACAATTCGTGACACACAAATCGGATTAAAGTGGTTTTTGGATAATTAAATCTGATCCCGGTCTCTTCGAAACGATCAACGTATTTGGCCAAATTTGATAGTCGGTTATTTAAATATCAAATAGCATCCATGAGCAATCACTAGGCCCATATTAGAATTTTTTTCAAAATATTTATTTCAGTATATCTTTACAAAGCTATATATTCAAATCCCTTCCAATATTTCAATATTCGAACAAATTCAAAAACTTACATCCATAACCGGATATTTCTGACTCGTCTCAATACTTAGAAGTATTTTCTTTCAGTTCCATTTTATGATTCAACACCTTTAGATATTCCTATTAATAATAATCTTGTAGTTGGAATATTTCAAATCCTTCCAGTTCTATACTTAGGAAATTTCCGTATGTATATCATTTTCCAAATCAGTTTATTTCCCATACTTAGGAATATTCCATTTATTTCCCATTTCTCAAAATCATTACAATTTATTTGTAAATTCCTTCACTCATTTACAACTGATTTTCATAAGTTTTTGAAATTTCATAAATTAATTCCCTTTAAATTTTCCAAACCAATTTCACGTATCTACATTTCAACTACCCAAGTCTAACTTCTTTTATGAATTCTAATTCAGTTTTCGAAGTTCTCTTATTTCAGCACTTTGGAAATTTCTTTACATTTCCCTAGATTCCATTTTGAAATTCTCTTATAAAATCACATCTACTGAATAAACTCCATTTATAATTCTTAAGAAGATTTATAAATAAAACTCAATCGTTTCAAAACTCTCCCTATATAATAAGTGTTTTAAAAGAAAAATATATTTTTAAAACATGTTTAAGTAATTATTTAAAATATCGAAACACTTTATAAACATCAATAACTCATTTTTTAGGTAAACAAATTGATTTACAAAGCCAATTATAAATTTAGAATTTAATTTCAATAAATATTATACATTTGAAAATTTTACCTTCGAAATATTTCAATACTAACTAGTTTTGAATTACATAGTTTAATAAATAAAAAAATTCTTTCAAAAACTTAACATATTAACAAAAATATATTATTATTTTTTAAAAAATCACAATAATCAAATCAATTTACAAACCCCTCTTGATTCTCAACACACCAATTTTATTCCAATTTCTTAACCTTTCTCACTTTTCAACATAGACGCCACCATTTTTCCCAAAACTATTTCCATCTCAATAGAAATTTATGCTGTGAAATTTTATACCCAATTTACTAACTGATTTCTTTTCCTTTATTTGTAAACATCGTTTATAATTTATAAACTCATTTAGGTTTTACTTGTTTACGAATATAATCTCATTTATAAAATTCCATTTTTATAAATCCATTTCTTAATAAATTCCATTTATTTTCAATTCTATTTTAAATATCGATTTTAGCTTCTTTCCATGTTCCTCCCTGAATTATCATTTTAAAATCTAGGTTTAAAAATACTTTGTACAAATTATTTTTAAAATCTTTATTTATAATATTTTCCCTAAATAGATAAGTATAACTCTCAAAATCAAATCAACTATTTTATCCAACCCAATTCTTTTTTAAATTAATCCTAAAAATTCAATATAAATTTTTTTCATTTCTAAAATCTTAAATTCCATTTTTAAAATCAAATATATTACTCATGGTATATATAATACCAAAATTTAAGCCAGTGCTATTATAACATCCAAATAATCAAATCACACAACAATCCATAATAGTGTTTTCAATTTCATCATATATCACTATATATAAAAAACAATAAATATATTTGAGGAATGTAGTTGGATCCCTCCAACTTGTTTTCCTGCATCGACAGAGGTTAGATAACATAAAAATACCAATCCCACTTCGAGGAGGGATGTCGCGGTAATATAGGGCCATCCACTATTATGCAGGGCAAATAGGGTCTCATCCGCTCCAATCGGTGGGAAATATATCCAACTACTAATATATACTAATATAGCATTCAACTGATAATAATTATCAATTTCATTCAATCAACCGGTAATTAATTTTAGCTATTTAAGTTACAGTCAATTATCCAAATGAGCGAGATTTACTCACCTTGATTTTTAATTTACAAACCGTCCCAATTTAATTCTATCGCGAAGATTCCACAGCTGCGAACCAAACTCGACTTGTTTCATGATTTTTGGACCTCGTATGTAATTTTATTAAATTTTGTTAGCTCTCTCAATTAAATTCTTAATTAAATAAATTAATTATATAATTTAATTCAATTATAGAAATAAAGCTTCCTCTATCAAGCAATAGTCCGCTCGAGTCTAGCTCGAACCCACCATCGCAGACCTGTATAGCATGCTCTTGAATAGCCAGTCATGCTGGCCTAGAATGCAATGCCAAACTTTTCAACATGTCACCACCTTAGCCAATGTGAAATTGGCCTATCCTCATCGATTCTCAAACTAAACCTTTGCTCTTAATCACTGTCGCACCCTCCTCAAGCGATCTGAACTCAAATGAACATCACCAACCTTCAGCACTCCAACATGAACTCGACAACACCTTTAGCCCATCCTCTGACCGACTCCAGAACCCATCGTGACTTCCTTCTTTACCCCGGTGGCACCAACCCCCAAAACGATGTCATCGCCATCCCTTCCCTACATGCACGTGAACGTAGAAGTCGTGACACACAAGAGAGGCGACCAATCCTAACTGCCGATGAGGGCTGCTCTGGTCGCGACTCCTTATGTGCATAGGCGTTGCTGCAAATTGCATGTGTGACTTCGCCATATAATTTTTTTTATACAAATGAATCTCGTTCAAACTGAAGAAGAAGGAGGAGAAAGAGCTCGCGATTTTATTTATGTTCATGAAACAGTGATTTCTATTTTTCTTTCTGTTTGATCATTCATCAGATGGAGGAAGGAAGGCATGCATTTGATTTTAAATTGAGAAAAAGTTTCACAGCGAAGGGGCGCTTCACAGAGTAGTGTGGCTGATGGAGACATTTTGAACGGCTGATGTGAATAGATATTACAATATATATTAAAATTTTCAAAATATCTAGATATTTTAGTCGAACCCCTATCAAGGCATGCCACCTGGCATTCCTAATTTTACACCGCTATTCCAAACCCAATGGAATGATTTTTGAAGCCTAACTCGATCTTATATGGAAGATAGCCTTTTAAATCAACTATTTAAATTAAATTAAATTATTTCTAGGCGTTTTCAGATCACACGGCCAACTGGTAAATCCAAACGCAATGGAATTTAGAATCCAATAGTAATACACTATTACGAATCCAATGGAACTGGTTTCATCAAATTCCGAGACTGTGCCCTAGATCGCTATTTTAACACGTCGATTAAATCTGCGATTCTCAAATTTGACGAAATTACTTGAAAATTTAGTTTTAAAAATTTATTTACTCATTTATAATTCCAATTGAATTTATATCAATATTAGAAATCATTTTGATTCATATTCAGCTCAAATTCCAATTATTTACCATTTTCTTATTGCGATAAATTGCTACATTTGAAAATTAAATTCATTCTAAAATTTCAACCAAAATCTTCATATTAAAAAATCAATTTCTATTCCAAATCCAATATTTAAATCCATTTGAATACTCAAAATCCAATGACAGAAGATCTAGGTCGTTACAAATAGGGTAAAATCCAACTCTCCAAAGCTAAAATGGAATGTATGAGTGGTCCTCCACCAACAGGCGGCTAAAGCACCACATAACTGAACATCTGAATTTAAAAGATTATCGATATCTATTAAAGAAATTTATAATTATTAGAAACACTAAAAAGCATTAAATAAATAAATGGTAATTCTGTAAATACATATTCAAGAAATCTCCAAATCCTATATCTCGAAGAGAAGCATGAATAATACCATCTGTGTCATATGATTAGGTCATTCTATAAAGGCGGATTACACTAACCCAAAAGCCACGGGTGTACTCATGATGAGGCTAATTAAAAACAAGTTGCATATTCAACTTTTTATTGTACTATTTTAACTAATAAAATAATTTGAAGGCAGATAACTTATAGAATTTTCAACACACGTATTAACGTGTAACTCGTGTCTGGGAGTATGCAAAAATTGATCCAATCCTTATCTGGTCCTAAATTTTGGTCGATGTGGGGATCCAGAACCGTATTTGCTGTATTTCTACCCGAATGTCTACACCTAACCATTGTGCTTCGTCAACCTCCAGTACCCACCGTCAGTATGTCTGCAATTTCTTTGGCAGCGGCGTTTTCCACGGTCGGTGGAACATTTCCACCATTGCAAAAGCCGCTTCCTCGGATAATCCTCAAAGCACTTCTCATTTTTATAATTTGTTGGAATTTTTTCAATGAAGGAAACAATGGTGGCAGCTAGGAGGAAGGGAAGCAGAGGAGAAGAGGGGATGGTGGAACGATGGGGTAACCGGCTTATTTATAGATGGTTGCCCGTTGTCCACTTAGCCGACTAAATTTTAGCCGATTAAGTGTGCGTTGTGGATTACAAGCTATAGCTCGCATGGATTGGAGTCCAATGGCTGTGGATTACAATCCATAACTAGTCCCTTAGCCGGCTAAAATTTAGTGAGCTAAGGGAAAGCATAATTGCGCTTCTTTCCCATGCATTGCGGGTGGGTTTTCGTTCAATCCAATGGGGTCCATGCAACCCACCCCTAAGCATTAGGAATTCTCTAATGGACTTCCATGCTTTAACAACCTAACTCACTAATGTATAGATGATTCAGATGAATTTGAAATTAAAAAACTAATCTGGATTAAAAAATTAAATCAGAAAAACTACTAGCCGAAGAAGGAAGAAAGAACAGAAGTAATTCTATTTAAACTCAGAAAAATACTAAGTTTACCCCCTTATTAGGAAAAAATAAATAAAGACTAAAGTACCTCTAATCCATTTCAATAGATGTATTGGATTTTAATTTCTTTTCACCATTAAATCACAAATTTTATTATCTTTCTATTAAGATCCACATATGATATGTTTTGATGATTTTTTTTAAATTTTTATGGTGGAAAATATTTTTCTGGTAGACAAATATAATGGTGGCAAATATTTGCCAGTCCGGCATATATTTGCCATTGTAGCCATGGCAAATATTTGCCAGCTCCGGGGCAAATATTTGTCTGGTCGGCAAATATTTGCTATTGTAGTTATGGCAAATATATGCCAAGCAAATATTTGCCATTGTAGCAGTGGCAAATATTTTCCAATTAGCAAGTTTTTACTGGGCTTGTAACGACCCATAATTTTTGATAATTAAGATCTTAATTTAATAAGAAATTGTGAATAAATATTGGAAGATATAAAATTTTTGTAATTTATGTAACGAAATAACAATTAAAGTGAAACGCCACAATGCTATTTATAGTTAATTATTAACAACTTGAATGGAATTCCAATTACTTGAATAGGTAAATGTATACTTGGTAATAAGTTTAATATAAGAAAACGAACGAAAATATTGAATTAATTAATGAATCAATAATAATAAAAAGTAATTGAATAAAATCAATGTTCTGTAAGTAATTATAATATTGTTTGGAAATGATAACTTATAAAAGTATGATTAAGAGTTAGTGGCAACAATTATTATAAGTTACCGATATATGTTTAATCCATTAAATTGAATTGGAATCAATTGCAATAAATCTAAATAAATATTACGTTAATTGAAATTAAGATGGAATTTGAGAATAGTAATGTAATAGATCATGAATCCAATGTCAATTTCATCCATTTGACAACAACGAATTGAATAATATAATGGAAAGTAAATTGAATGGAATTATTGGAAATTAAATTTATAATTTCTGAATTTAATTAATTGAGGTTAACACTGAAATTGATAAATTAGTCAACTCTAATTTTTTTTAATTAGTGTAATGATTAGGAAAGTTAAAAATGATAAAAATTCTCAATTATAGAACTGAAATTGAAATTTTGATTTAATTAATTAATTATTAATTTATTTAATTAATGTAAAAATAGCCATTTTGGCCACTGACTCGGATTTCGACGAAACTAGTTTCATCGGATCCGTAATGGTGAATTATAGTAGGATTTTAAGTTTCTTAGCGATCGGACTTGTCGTTTGATCGTACGCACTCGAAACGCCTTGAAATCGATTTAATTGAAACTAATTGAAATCAATGTGAAATATGTTGATTTTAATGTAACTGCTTCATACGATGGAATTACGACTTGAAACCTGTTCCATTGATTTTAAAATATTTAAAAACATATATTTTGATATATGGGTTGACCCTTTTTCGTTCAGGATTCGAAACGAGCTTTTCGGGTCATTATCATTCAATTTTCCAAACCAATCAAGCCCATTTGTTTCTATTGTGTTCTGCCTATATATATCTGGTTATAAACCCTAGCATCCTTTCTATTTCTCATTCTGTACATATAGAAATTTCTATTGCTCCTTTTTCTCAATGGCAGACAAACCCTAAATTTCAATTCAAAATTCTATTTCAAAATTCAAACTCCTTAAACAAAATCAAATTTCATATCAATCTGAAGCTCTCAACGAGCGCATCTCAGATCTGTAATTAGTTTTCCAAATTGAATCACTATTCATCTAGAAATTAAAGAATAAAATCATGGCCATTCATCCACCACAATCAACTTCGCCTGATCGTCAATTGGAGGTTACCGTTGCGTGGAGATTGACGAACGCAACTCATCGCTGCAATTTGTTTGGTTGTTGGGCGATCGGATTTTCGTCGAAAATTTAATTAGCGTTAAATGCAAATGGCGGCTGTTGGGTTCTTAGGTGGCGTCGATCGGCTTGGGGTGGTCACGGTTGGCCCACGAGGGGCGGCGGAGGTGGGGCGTTTCGGCTGCGTGCTCAGGCCGATGCCTTGGTGGTCGTAGTTGCTCGCGATAGAGGGTTTCGTGGTGGCCTGTAGCTGTTCATCATGTGCCAGGTTTTCTGTTCACGTATGCGGCCCTGGAAGTGGCGAAGACGTGGCATCGGTGAGCTCGGTTCTGTTTTTGTTTTATTTAATTTAAAACTTAAAAATAACGCGTTTGAACGATCATAACTTTCACATACGAGGTATGAAGAATAGCAATGAACACTTTGACGCTGGTTTGGACGGATTCTGAGACTGTTTGAATTTTGGGTTTAAATTGGATTTAAATTCAATTTAAATTGGAAAGGTGAGTGTTTTAAGCCACTCATAACTTCTAAAATTTCTTATATTTGTTAAATTGATTTATGATGTGATTAGAAATTTATTCATAACTGTTTGGCATATTTTGGATCGTCGTCTCAGTTTATTTGAATTTATTTGGATAAAATAGTTATTTAATTTACTATTGAATATAAACTGCCAGTAAATACCTGTTATTTATTATCTGTTCTATATTGATGTTATTGATTGAATTGGATAATGATTGTGATAAATGTATGATGATTGATATTGGATGAATGGATGTTGTATTATATATTGTTATGAACTGCAAGTTGTTATGGATTTTTATTTCATTCGGGATTGCAGTTTGAAATGATATACAACCGTAAAATATTAAATTGCAGATTGAAATGATAAATATCCATATCACTTAGCCATAGGATAGAAAATTATGTACAGACACCGCTGGTCTATATATAAATATTTTTGAAAATGATTTCTATGGTTTTGTAAAGGAATATATGGTTTTAGATAAATATTGATTTTAGATATTACATAAATGTTATTTTATCCTTGATTTTAAGCTATGTTTAATTTGTTTTAATATAGAATAAGCTTGATAGTAAGTTTGATTTTTATTGAAGATAATATGGCTAAGTATTTAAATTTAATTTTAATATAGAGTTTAAATGATTTAAATCAAATTAAGGTTGGAAGATAAATTTTAGATTTATTTGAAATTGAATTTATTTAAGAATTAAACACAAATAAGCTTGATGTAAAATTTATTAAATTTGAAGTTTTAGGGAGTATGATTTTTATAACTTGATTTTGGTTTAAGGTGAATCAAATGAATATTTCAAGTATAAATAAATTAAAGGAAATATGTAGTTATTTGTAATTTGAGCTTTATTTAAATGATAATAGATTTATTATGTAAAATATTTCAAAACTAAATAATAGAAAATTGAATTGTTGAATCGAAATTACCAAACTTAGTTTTGAAATTGTTGAATACTTAAAGTTTGAAATATATTGAATCTGAAATGTTTTATTCTATGGGTCAAATCTGTTTTGAAATCGATAAATTTGGAATAGTTTATTTAGAAACTGAATTGAATCAAAATTTATGATTTGGTATTTGGTTAAATAAAAAATTTACAAATTCGAGTTGTGTTGGATTTAATTTGTGAAATTAAAGAAGCTATTTTATTATATAATGTATTTTAAATATTTAAACCATTTAAGTGGTGGAAGTTACGTTTCAAAGTTATGAGTTTTCAAGGTATTATATTTTGAAAGTGTTATATTCAAGTGTTTTGATTTCAAAATGTTATAACTTTGAAAGTGTTATGATTTTAGAAAAGGATATATTTGAAATGAAAATGATATCGTATTGATTTGATTTTGAAAGGGAAATGATAATTGGTTTTAAAGTATAAACTATTTTGAAAATGACCGCGTTGTTATAAAACGTTTGGTTGTTAAAGAGACCGGGATCGGAAGTTGTCATACTCTCTGCCAACTCCGAAAACCACTTTGACAACCGTGTACGCGGTGGAGATTTCAGAATGAAGTAGGATGGTGGCGGCGTTCCTTTGAGGTATATACGTGGACCCGACTCCCGTGAGTTGGCATAAGGTGGCTAAAACATTAGCGATTGATGGGTTAATGAGGTAGCTCCTTTGATCGGACACATCCCTTCGATATTATACTCTAACTTTTGGAGTGATTCGGTGGCAACTTTTGTTCTTTTATTTGGGTGTGTGGCTCGAGGTGGGCGATAGCTGCGCGCTACGCGTTACCACCGGCCCGGAAGCATAATTGGTATATATACCCTGGCATTGCCTAGCTGTGTCGTGTCGCCTACCATTGCGCGCCTTGTACGAGTTTGATTTGTGTCGTACCTATGGAGTATCCTCTGGTAGCCTCCCGACCAGGAGGTATTACGGTACTGTATAGACTACTGGCACTATTTATGTGTTAAGGGGAATAATGGGTCATTCCTTACCGCTATTTTAAAGTAAGTTTATTTTACTGTTAGACATTATTGTAATAGCGTATATTACTACATAGCAAATAGTTTAACGGATCCTTAGGAGATGTGAATCCCGAGCATCTCTTAAGTTACTGCACTCACGTTAGACATTGGATAGGAGATGCCAAATCCCGTAAACATCTCTGAGCCATTCCACTCATATTTATTTCTGTTGATTTAACTCACAGAAGATCTTTTAGTTCTGACTCGAGTGTTTTGACCTTTCAATTCGCTTGGGTCAGCCTGAGCATTTCAGGATTTGAAGGCCTTACTTCTAAAGGACGAAACAAAGATTATATTACTATTATTTACTATATTATTCCGCTGCATTGTTATTTATTATTTTTGGTATGTGTAACTCTGATTCTGTGTTGTATAAATATAATCGAATGTTTTGTAAAATAGCTTCATGAACTGTTATTTGATTATTATATTTTGTCGTTCCGCTGTGAGATTTTGTTTTATTTCTTTCTTCCTTTTTTTTCTTAATCACCGCAATAACATTTCTCCTTTTTGTATGGTCTAAGTCTGACGTATGTGGTTTATCATTGATTTAAAACGTACAAAAAGGCAGGATGTTACATTTGGTATCAGAGCAAGGTTTTGCGATAAACCTTAGCTTTGTGGGGTCTGACTCTTTGTTAATAGGGTAGTAATACCCTATGATGAGTCGTTGATTGTATATATATGAGAGAGCGTATTTGTTAGTTTTATAAAAAGGTTTTGATATTGTGCTAATTTATTTCGTTTTGTTTATATAAATTCTGGTTGATGCATAGGACGCTATGACATCAATAGGGATTTCTAAACACTTAATAGGATAGACCGACAGAATATTTGTTTTGAATATAGGTGAATGAAATAATTTTTCCTATTATATTTTCTATATATAAAATAATTTTTTTTTATAAATGATATATATTTGGTTGTAATATATTGGTTGTTGGGTAGTGAAATTTATGAATATAGGTTGGAAATAAGTATAAGAATAAACTGGAAATTTAGAGCTTAAGTTCCAGGGTTTTTGAAATTTCTTTCGAATGATTTTGAAATATAATAATAATAATAATAATATTTGGAAGTATTTTTTGGTATAAATATTTCAATAAGGTTCGAAAGAATTATTTTTAAATAAATTTTGGAAAGAAATAAGTTCTATACTCCCATCTCTGTTGCTGGAAAATAATTTCGATGATGAGTGCAAGCATCATCGACATTCATTTTCGAGTTTCGAAGTGGGAAGACCACTGTAGTAGTTTTACTACAGATTTATTTTGATAAACAGATGTAAATTTCAAATTGTTTTAAATATAACTGGATATATATGTTATAAGTATATACATCATTCTATTATTTTCAAAATGATTTGAACGGAAACCTGGTATTTAGTTCTTAAATTTCTATAAATTGGATATTTTCAATTATTGTAATGGATTGAAATTTTAACCATTTAATGATTGAAATCCTAAATGAAAATAAGAAATTAAATGCTAAATTATAACTGAAGTACATAAGAAATTTAAAATTTGAAACTTGTAAAGAAAAGATATGAAAGTAAAAGACGTAATTATTGAACATTATTTATTAAAATGAGAGAAGATAAGCTTGTATAAGTTTCATTTGAATTCTTTAACATATATAACTTACCAACTATTAAATGTTAAAATGTTAAAAGAAAATGAAATGGGAAATTTTACAAGTAAAACTTGAAGTAATGAAAGTATTCAATGAATTTTCTTTTACAAATAAGAAGTTAATGTTATAATTGTTATAAGCTTAAGTATGACTGAAAGGCCACTAGTTAAATATAATTGAAAAAGTTATAAAGAAATGACAATAAACTTAAGTAAATGTTGAAGTTATTTATAAAATAATAAGTAGAAAGATGATTACTGTAAATAAATGAAATTAAAAAGAATGGACTTAATTTATGCTTGGGGTCATTGCTTGTTTGGCTTATTGTTGTTTGGGTAAGGATACTTTAAATTTTTTTGGATGTATGAATAATCTATCTAGTTTCATCTAAGACTGTTGAGTAAATGGTGCACTTAGCAGTTTATTTTTATTCTGTACATTTTAAAGTTTTTGAACCCGAACAACTATTTGTTTTGTTTGATATGGATGGGTAATTGAATTGTGTTGATTCTGTATGATGATTATATGCTGTGGTTGCAAGTGATTATTATTGATTTATTTGTTAGTGGTTGAAACAACTTTAAAATTTTCATGTTATATAATTGTTAACCTTTTTGGGATTATATAAGTGAAATATAGGTTGTGGAAGCAATTGCTACTGCTTTTGGTTTCATAAAATAAGCGTTAATTGCCCGACAAATAGGTACGTTTCCCGATTACAATTTTCTAGCGACATTATATTATTTTTCCCATGTTGGGATATATTATTTTGGAAGATATATGTATATATTGTTATATTTGATATTATTAATTCTTCCGAGCCTCTCCGTACAAAGGAGACTCTGCCGAAATTTTTCGTAAATTTTGGACTTAGGAAATTTTCTGAAATGTTTTCCTAATTTTGTTAACTTGGAAAAAAAGATTTAATTATTTATAAATTTATATATTTTATTTAAATTGTTTTATGATGTAAATTAATTGTTTATAAATTTAATATTTTGAATAAGATATATTGATTTCTAAAATCCTTCTTTTCCCTTCTTTTACTTTTCGAGGACGAAAAGTTTTGAGTGGGGTAGAGTGTAACGACCTGTAATTTTCGATAATTAAGATATTAATTTAATAAGAAATTGTGAATAAATATTGGAAGATATAAAAAAATTGTAATTTATTTAACGAAATAATAACTAAGGTGAAACACAACACTGCTATTTATAGTTAATTATTTACAACTTGAATGGAATTCCAATTAGTTGAAATAGGTAAATGTATACTTGGTAATAAATTTAATATAAGAAAACGAACGTAAATATTGAATTAATTAATGAATTAATAATAATAAATAGTAATTGAACAAAATCAATGTTCTATAAGTAATTATAATATTGTTTGGAAATGATAACTTATAAAAGTATGATTAAGAGTTAGTGGAAACAATTATTATCAGTTACCGATATATTTTTAATCCATTAAATTGAATTGGAATTAATTGCAATAAATCTAAAAAATATTACGTTAATTGAAATTAAGATGGAATCTAAGAATAGTAATGTAATAGATCATGAATCTAATGTTAATTTCATCCATTTGACAACAATGAATTGAATAATAAAATGGAAAGTAAATTAAATGGAATTATTGGAAATTAAATTTATAATTTCTGAATTTAATGAATTGAGGTTTACACTGAAATTGATAAATTAATAAACTTTAAATTGACATCTAAATTTGTTTAAATTAGTGTAATGATTAGGAAATTTAAAACGATAAAAATTGTCAATTATAGAATTGAAAGTGAAATTTTAATTTAATTAATTAATTATTAATTTATTTAATTAGTGTAATAATAGCCATATTGGCCACTGACTCGGATTTCGAAGAAACTAGTTTCATCGGATCCGTAATGGTGAATTATAGTAGGATTTCAAGTTTCATGGCTATCGGACTTGTCGTTTGATCGTACGAACTCGAAATGCCTTGAAATCGATTTAATTGAAACTAATTGAAATCAATTTGAAATACACTGATTTTAATGTAATTGCTTCATACGATGGAATTAGGACTTGAAATCTATTCCATTGATTTTAAAGTATTTAAGAACATCTATTTTGATATATGGTTTGACCCATTTTCATTCAGAAGTCGAAACGGGCTTTTT
Source organism: Allium cepa (assembly GCA_030765085.1). Taxonomy (NCBI): domain Eukaryota; kingdom Viridiplantae; phylum Streptophyta; class Magnoliopsida; order Asparagales; family Amaryllidaceae; genus Allium; species Allium cepa. The sequence continues at coordinate 42,779,743 of CM060946.1, forward strand.
GGGTCATTCAGAACCCATTTTCATTCCATTTGTTTCTATTGCATTCTACATATATGTATCTGGTTATAAACCCTAGCGACCTTTCTATTTCTCATTTTTGTATGTATAGAAATTTCCGTTGCTCCTCTTTCTCAATGGCAGACAAACCCTAAATTTCACAATCCAATTTCAATTCAAAATTCTACTTCAAAATATAAACTCCTCAAATAACGTCAAATTTTATATCAATCTGAAGCTTTCAATGAGCGCATCTCAAATCTGTAGTTCATTTTCTAAATTGAACCACTATTCGTCCAGAAATTAAAGAACAAATCACGGCCGTTCATCGTGTCGTAGCCTGATCGTCAATTGGAGGTTACCGTTGCATGGAGATTGACGAGGGCAACTCATCGCTGCAGTTTGTTTGGTCGTTGGGTGGTCGAATTTTCATCAAAAATTCGATTAGGGTTAAATGAAAATGTCGGCTACTAGGTTCTTAGGTGGCGCCAACTGGCTTGGGGTGGTCGCAGTTGGCCCACGAGGGGTGGCGGAGGTAGGGTGTAACAACCCTGAATTTTGTGATTTATTTTAATTTTTTATTTTAATTATTTAAATTAAAACTCCAGATTTAAAAACTTTATTTTATTTATTAAAATGGATAATTTTTTTATTTTAAATATAAATTTTTATTTTTGTGTGAATTATAATTTCAAACCTGAATAAATAGAATAATTTCAGAAAATGTGAATTTTGGTCAAAATGGTCAAACTTTGACTTTTAAATTTAAAATTTAAATATTTGAATTTTATCTTTTATTATGAAAATACATTTAATTTCAAGAATATTGCTTTTCGTTTCGTTGAAATCCAGTTTGTATTGTGAAAGTTATGTTTTTTACAATATTATATGCAAATTGATTTATTTAATAAATTATCTATTTTATATTATATAAATAATATTTTTATTGGTCATATCATGTTATAATATGTGTAATATTACATGTTAGGTATATATTTTGTTTTTAAAACATTTTAAAGTGATATTATAATTTTCCAAAGCTTACCGTATTTTATTTTCAATTTTTATAACCTAGTCTCTATTTTTAACCTATTTTCTTAGTTTATTTATATTTATTTGAGTATTTTTTTATTTCATTTTTATTCATTCATTATTTTGTTTTGTTTTTTATCTTATATATTTATCTACATTTTTCATGTATTTTAAACTGCAAAAAGAATTTGGAAATTTGAAGAGTTTTTGACCTTTAGTATCCTTTGCCTTTTCATATTCAATTTGCCTTTTCACACCAAACAACATATCCATTCAATTGCTGAATTTATCACCATTCCTTTAGCTGACTTCCCCTCATTTTTCATGTACTAAAAGTTTCTCAAACCCAAAAGTTCGGCCTTCATATCCTGAAGAGGAAAACTTTGGTAAATAATTCACTTTTTCTCACTTCTCTTCCTTGTTCTCTTATTGTATTTGCACTTGCTTCAACTTATGTTGTTCGGCCCTTCCTCCTCCATCACCATAGCCGCCTCCACCACCACTACAATAGGCTGCCACCTCCTCCAGCCCAACTACCCAAGCCAAGCCATGCATTACCTTGTTGTCAAACTCCACCAAATGTTGCCTTATGCCTTGAAAACTCCATAGTCGAGCCACCAAATTGCTCCACCACCTCACACACCATATTGGCCGACCTTTACATCATCACCACCAAGTCACTTGCTGACTTGAAACCCCTGCCACATCTATAACTGACCTCCCCAAGCCTGTCCGTGCCTATGTATGCTTAGGGCCGAACCATTTATGCATAGAAATTCCACTTTGGTTGCCTTGATTTGAGTTACACATGCCTATACACTTCATCTCTTTCAAATTCATGTTATGGTCGACCTATATGAACCCACACCTGATCCAAATTCACATCTAGGTTGTGCATTTCTAACCTTTGGCTGAGCATAGGGTTGTTGGAGGCAAGTGCAAGAGTTTTGGCTATGTATTGTGCAAGTATTTCTAGCTTGTTATGTTTATATTTGGTTTGAAATTCATGTTGTATATCATGTTTTGTTTGATATGTACAAGACAACTATTTTGGATCTCCCCTCTCTTGAACCCATAGTCGTGCCTTCGTGCTTTTCGGATCTTTGTTTGTGTGTCAGAATCTGTTATCTTCAGCTTATAGAGGTGAGTATTTCTCACCAGACATTCCGTACTTATATACTTAGTAGATTGACATCCTGTGAATCTGTAGTTCATATTATCATATTATACCTACTGCGATATTAGTTATATGATGACCATCCTATTGATACACCTATTATATCATCTCTTACTATTATATAATGTTATTCTGTTTATTCATATCAGTTTATCACACTACAAGTTTCTTGTAGGATAGAATCACTATGGGTTGAAATGATACATACCTGAACAGACTTTAGAATAGGAAAAAATCATTATGGGCTGAAATGATAGGCCTGAACGGTTTTTATTTTAAAATATTTTTAAAATGTAAATATTATGATATGCTGATTTAAATTTGAATACAAAAATGTTTTTATGAATATTAGTGATTTTCTATAAATTGAATAAGTGAAATAAATAAATGTTAAAGTGGAATTTGAAATATAAGTAAATTTTGGAATTTATGATTTTGTTTATAAATGGAATTTAAGTTAAGTAAGAACGTATGATAATTTGAATTTTAATTTGAATTTAAAATGATTTATAAAGTGTTATTGATTTTTCAATAAATTAAAAATAGCTGAATAAATAATTGTTTAAAAATTGAAATTTGAAATATAACTTAACTTGGAAAATGTGAAATAGGTTTTAAATTTAATAGTTAAGTTAAGAAAAATAAAATGGAATTTAAATTTAATTTATGAAATGGTAAATTTGTAAAGTAAATGAAATGTTATAAAATTGTACATTGATTTTTTTTAAGTGAACTATTAAAATTTGATAATTATTTGTGAAATTGCACTTTATAAAATCATAAATTAAAGGGTATATAAATGATTGTTTTGAAGTGAGAAATTATGATTTTTTTTATAAGTTAAAAATGGTTTAAATTAAAATATAATTGTTTATGAAACTGTATTGAAAACCTTGAATTTTAATTAACAGCATTTCTAAAACGCTATCATTTGTTAAGTAAAGGATATTACAGCATTTGTAATGTTGTGGTAGATACAATAAACTATAAGGAAAAATGAACTAGGGGCTATTATAGCACTTTGTAAGTGCTGTAGTTGCAAAATTGAACCAAAGCTTTTATTTGAAACTAAAACCTATTACAGCATTTTTGTAAATGCAGTCTTTGTTAAAATGAATTATTTTCAAATGTAAATTTACCGTAGCATTTTCTAAATGCTGCGAAAGTTGAAATTTCACTATTTTAATAAATTTAAGTGAATAAATAAATTCTGAAAATAGTAAAATTTTGAGAATTGAATATTTGATCATTAAATATAATTACTTCATTTTTTAAATGATTTAAATGGAATATTTTGATTTGAAATATTTTGATATTTTGAAATGTGATTTGAAATGGTATTTAAATTAAAGAAAATGAATGTGGTTTTGGAAAAATATGATATTTTGAAATAGATTTGAAATGATGTTGAATTGTAAAATGATATTTGATTTCGAAGTATAAAATGCCATTTTAGAATTTTAACCACGGGATGTATTTAAATTTATGGTTTAACTGATCCTTAGAGGACGAGTGATCCCAAGCATCCTTTAAGTTATTGTGCATTACTACTACAGTTCACTTGAGTTGGTTTACATTATATAAGTATGTATGTCCTGACTCGAGTGTTTTGTGTTTTACTTTACGCTCGGATCAGCCTGAGTATTTACAGCTTAGTTTTGGATTTCTTTCTGGAGCTAGGAATCGCTGGAGATTCTGCTTGTCTAGTTATCTATTCCCTTTCAGTTTCAGTTGTTCTATTTCAGCTCTGGTATTTATAAACTTCTATGTATTTGAGATTTCTATTGTATATGTTTTTTCCAGACTGATATTATGTATTATGTTTTGAGAGTTTGTTATAGCAGCTTCATGAATTACTATGGTATTTTAATTTCCACTGCGAGTTATTCTGATATTTCTGTGTCTGTGATTATGTGATTGTATTTCATTTGCTCCAGATTTATTTACAATGTGGTAATTTGAGCAATTCAAGTCCGACATGTGAGGATGCGAATGGTTGAAAATACCAGGTTGTTACAGTTGGTATGAGAGCTTGGGTTTTAGGCAAACCATAGCCTACGAAGCAAAAACTCATTAGACAAAGGGTAGAAATACCCTAGAATGAGTGAAATCAATCTCAGAATCCTTTCTTTGTGAGAGAACGTATTTTCAAAGTATAAAATGATTTCCAAATGATTTTAAATGATTTTCAAAGATTATTTTGGTATAAAAAATTTCCTTATTTTGAAACCAAGATTTTTTAAACTTCATTCCTTCTGTATCCACCTTGTTAGAAATCTCTTGGTTAGGATTCTTATCGATTAGGATTTCTTGAAATTTGGAATGGTCCTACTGGTTCTGAAATCCAGTCTTGTGTTCCCTATTTTTATCCTTTTGATTTTGGAGCATTCCGTAACCCCACTTTGGAATGACCTCTATAAAGATCATTGATTCCGTAAATCTTTGAATGATTCGTAAAGGGGTGAAACTCCTTTACAATTGGCATTGATTCACCGGAGATTTCTATATCTTTGGTTTAAGAAGCTATCTATCTCCTACTCTACCCGGATTCAATCACTGGCGATTGAATGTCGATTTGACTTAGATTTTCGCATTAGTTATATTCCTAAAGTCACGGTTAACCGATTAAGGTCGCCCGCGATTTATATAGGCTTATCATCTCCTATTTGGTAATTAAATTATCTTATTTTCGTTCGAGCTTATCTTCGAACCAGAATTTTTTATTAGAGTTCCTCTAAATTCTAATCTTTGTTTGTTTTGAAATCCAACCTTGAATCATCCCTTGTAAATTTGTGTTTGGTTGTATTTTGAAATTGTGCATACATCGAAATTATTATTTTGATAAGGATGACCACCTTTTGTATAAAAGTAAAATGTTTTCGATATGGATTATATACCTTTTAAAAATGAAAATTTGAAGTTTGGAAAGGATTTGAAATTTTGAAAATTTATAAGAAATTTGACTTATAAAAATGATTTATAACTGAAGGGTTTTGAATTTGAATTTTGAGGAATTGAACTCCGATGTTTTGAAATCGGTTTTAAGATTTTGGAAAATATATAATAATAATATGATTTAAAGATATTTCTCCAAATAAAAATGTTTCAAATGTATTCGAACTAATCCCAATGATTTCGGAGTGATTTCAAAGAAGTTTCAAGAAAACAAAAGTCTAGAACCCACTTATGTCGCTGGAAAATAAATTTTGGTGATGAATGCATGTATCATCGACATTGATTTTCGAGTTTCTGAGTGGGGGAGAGACCACTCTAGTAGCTTTGCTATGCGAGTGATTTTGTGAAACTAATTTTGATTCCAGATTTTGAAGTACGATTTGATTTTTGAAAGATATATATATATTTATTTATATACATACATACATATATATATATATATATATTTGAAATAATTTAAAGTAAGCCGGTGCTCAATTCTCGAGATTCAGATTTGTTTTAGTATAACCCTATCTTTTGGAATTGGTTTACTGATTTGTTGGTGTTTCCAACTCTTGGATTTAAAATATGATTTTTTTCAACTATTTTGAAGGTTCGAGCACTTCCAAGTCAAGGTTAACTTTTCAAAGGTAAGTAATTTTGAAAGGTGCAGGGTATTTGATAAAAAATATAAGTTTAGTTTGGTATGATTAACGTATAAAGTAATATGATTTATATAAGTTTGAAACTGTTTGTTGAGTGAAATAAATAAGACTATTTTGAATTATACTGGTATGAAATATAGATTTGAAATGTTTTGAATAAAGTATATATATAGAATAATAATCTTTCCAATGGTAAATTGGATTTTTCATATAGAAGTAAATAGTTTGAAGGTTTTAAAAAGAGATGGCTTTAAACTTTGTAACCATTTTAGATATTTTGATGATTGAAATGGTTTGGAAATGATTTAATCTTTATTTTGATAAGAATGTGAATTTGAAATGATAATTGATTTTGATAAATGAATATTTGAAGTTTATATTTGTATGAAAGGATATTTGGTTTACTTGGAATTTGATTTTATTTAAAAATGATGGATTTATGAAATGAATATTTCAAAATTAAGTAATAATGAAGTAAAATTTGAGATATATGAAATTATAAAATTTAATTTTGGAATATTGTATATTTAAGCTTTGAAATATATTAAAGATTGAATAGTTTATTTTATGGATCAAATCTTTATTTGAAATTTGATAATATTTGAAATGGTTTGGTTGGAAAACTAAATTGAACTGAAACTAATGGTTTGAATTGAATTAAAATTGGAAATTTTAGATTTGGGTTTAATTAAATAAATTTGTGAAATGTGAAGAATTAAAGGAATGTTTTATGATTTCAATTGTATGATTTCGAAAGGTTATGATTTTCAAAGTGTAATGATTTCAAGTATTTTGGTTTCGAAAGATTTATAACTTTGAAAGTATTATGATTTTTGAAAGTGAATATAGGTTTGAAATGGAAATGAATTAGTTTGACCTAAATTTTGTTGATGGGTTATTTTCTAAATCTATTGTTTTAAGAAACTTTGAAACCGAATATATGTAATTTGGAAGAAATGATTTGGAGAAATCATATATATTTTGAAACTGAATTGATATTGAAAAGGAATTGAAATTTAGAACCTTGTTTTACAAAATACTTGATTTGGGAGTTATCGAACTTATATAAAATTGATTTGTATAAGTATGAAGTGATTTGAAACTATTGATTTGTAAAGGTACTCAATTTGTGAAGTGAAATCTTATATAATCAAAGTTTATATAAGTGTGCTTTGATATACCATTGATTTTGGAAAGTATTTGATTTGAAAAATGAAATCTTATATAATGGACTTTATAAGTATGATATTTGAAAGTGATTTTGAAAGGTACTATACGATACATATTTTTCGAAGTGAAGATATGGAAAGTGCCTTCTGCTTGATATCCGCTTTGTGGCCACACCGTGGATTCATTCTTTCGCTATTATTCTCTCTGATTTGGGTTTTCCGGATATGATACTTGAGTGTCCATCGAATTCCATGGCGATCTCCATGGTCTTACGAGCGCGACTGCATAGCGTAATTCGCAGGGGCTACGAGAGCCTATGGGTACGGATGTTTCCTGGGGATCCAGGCGTAACCATTGTGTATCTGCGATCTATTCTGTAACAGACAGGGATTTTCGTTCTCCGAAAATTCGACATCGATACTCACTTTATCGACTACCGAGAATTCGAAGGTCAAAAACCGGAATGTTATGGGTTTTAAAAAGAATTTAAGAAAAAGAAAAAGAGAGAAGAAGAGAAAAGAAGATAGAAAATAGAGGGAAAAGAAGATAGAGCATTTTTAGAAAATAGAGAAACAGAAAATAGAGAGAGAGGAAGAAAGAAAAATAGAAAATTTGATAATAGAAGATATAAGAATTTTTTTTTAAAATAGAACGGGACAGAAAGGAAACAACAGAACAACAACAGAATCTCACAATTCGCAGCGGAACAACATATAATAATAAATGAATAATCTTTAAACAAAGAACTATATCAGTTATTACATTACATCACATTTTATTACATCATATCATCACATCAGAGTGTACAACAACATACAACAACAAACAATACAGCGGAAAAAGAAATACTATATAAACTAGTAATACGCCATGCCATCCAGCTTGCCTCCAGCAACTCCAGAATATCCAGAATATCCTGATAAACCTTAACTCTTGACTGCCCGTGTGGAAATTGGTGGGCACCCAGAGTTTAGGAAGGAAAACAATAAACTCCGAGTCAGTCATGTGACTGGTGTGAGAACTCAAAACAGTTTATTTAACTTTAAAATCAAATAGAGGAATATTTTTAAACTCAATTCGCAATGCTTTTAAAAATGAGACTACCATAAGGCCTCCCGCACACACACACATGCAAACGCAGAATCGGAGAAGATTTCTCCTTATGATAGTCAAAGATGCTTGATACGCATTTTAAAATAACATTTGATATTATTATTAGTGCATAGTGTAGAGGAAAATCATTTCGAAAATAAAGATATAAATCTTAGCCAACATACGACCATTATCGTATGCCTACTATAGCTACTATCCAAACAGTGGTGACCACCATAAGTGAATAGCAGGTTCTACAACTAATACCGTAAAAGTTTCGTATTGGGAATTGGATTTCCAACAAATGGTCAGGCCAAGGAACTTCCCATTGCCACATGAGAATGCCTCTGGATGGACATCCCCGAGAACCAAACCGGATCTCTACCAACACAAGGCCGGGTTACTCCTAACTGAGTAACAACTGACCGGATATGCCATCCCCCGGTCCTTTGGGACCTTTATCAACCGAGCGCTCGTAATCAATTCACACAATCATAAAGTGTTTTCAACATGAGTAAGTATCTGGGCTCCATACCATGATACCACCCTTTTCCAGAAGGAAATGGACACATCCTAAAGGGTGCTACCCCTCATAACCTTGCTGCTTCTTTCCTGTTTTGACCATTCACGGTGTGTGAGGCTCGACGAATTCACGTCCACAAAAACATACTTTATACAAAAGCCATGCTTTGGGTCAACAAATGATCAACACAATGATCACTAAGATAGACGATCAAATAAATGATCCTATCACAATAATCAACACAATGATCATTTCAGCATCACTCAGCATGTCACATTACCAAATTGGGAATATATCGCTGATAACTTCAACTATATAACCTTTGAGCTCGTACGTCTCAAAGAAGGGTGTTAAGCAAAGAATAAATTCTCCGCCACCAACAGAAATATATTTGAAAGAAATCGGCTTTATATCTCAAATCGTAATGTCAGGCATACAATCCATACAAGTCTGTTCCGGGCTCGAACAGAACCGAAGGCACTTACAAAGAAGTCCTTGCAATCCGGATATTCACGATCCTGATCGGATTCACCATCACATATGGAGAACTCAATACCGTAGCTACTCGGTGCAGAGTCAATCGACAGGTCATCCTATCGTTCTCACAAATACCGGGTCTTCAACACCGATCTTCAATGCGATTCATAACGACGTATCACATATTCGAAATGGGTTATACGACCCCATGGTCCTTTCCCGGTTAACCCGAATAGTGAGCGCTTATTCAAAAATAAGTGTGACATTCAAATTCAATCAATTCACATCCAATACCCATTCAAAGGGAAATACTGATAGTCGGTTATTGAACTATCACTGGATATGCATACATCACCAGATTCCAAATAATTTTCCAAATTATTTATTTTCCAAAATATCTTTACTAGATATATAGTTTCAACACTTCAAAAATAAATCAATATTTATTTTTAACCAATTTCACTTTTCACATATAAATTCCATAATGAATTTATATTTCAAAATATTCGTGCATATACGATTTCAATAATTCATTTCAATTTATCCTCCAAAAAGATAAATTCTAATTATTCACTTCATATTGGAAAACATTTCCATACTTATTAAATAAGTAATTCACAATCTTTTATTTTCAACACTTAGAAAATATTCAATATACTTAAACCGAATTAAGTATATATTTCTTTCTTTAAGGAAATCATTCACTTAACATATTTATTTAGGCCAAAACGAATGTTGCGTAAAACATCGTTACGACAACCCAAAATCACTAGCATAGGGATTCGAAATTAAAAATAGATATATAAATCCCAATACTATTCAAAACATTTCCTTTCGGAAATCATTTACTATAACAACAGTGTTATAGTTCACCATTTCCTTTTATTTCTCGAAAACGTCTATTTCAACAATGAATGTTGAAATCTATGGTTTCGAATCTCAACACATTTTAAAACATCATTAGATCGTTTTAATTCAATTCAAACATCTCATTTAAAAACAATTTCTTTAACATATCATTCACTATTCAAAAACGTGAATATACTTCTTTAACAAATTCCATCCTTTTATTCATTTTAATTCAAAGGATTATTCACTATTCAAAATGTGAATATAACTCTATTTCTAAGTTATAACAATTAACTTATCAAAATAAGTCGTTTGCGAATTTATAAAACAACGTTTATAAATTCCATTTCTATTTATTTATAAAAACTTCCTTTTTATAAATTCCTTTATTAACCTATTCCAGTTTATAACTAAATTATAAACTAAATGTTCATATAATAAGTTAACTACTTATAAACGATTATTTCACAAAATCGTTCCTTAGAATTTCGTAATTATAAATCTTATAACTTATAAGATTCATTTATTTAACCCAATCTATTCTTCAAATAATTTCACCAAATTTATAAATCTTACTATTTATAAATTTCATCTATAACTTCATAGTTTATAATTCTATAAATTTCATTCATTTATGAAATTCATTTTCACTTCATTCAAACACTTATAAAAACTCGTTTTATAATGTCTATATTTCAATTTATAAATATCCATTTACAAATCTCTTAATATAAATCCATTTATATTATTCTTTTAAAACGTCTTTAAATTCCTTTATAATTTCATCCTTTTGATTTATAAAATAATCAAATTTTATAAATCCTATATTCAAACTTTTATAATATATTCAAAAATCCAATTTAAACTATTTTATAAAATCATAAATCCATATTTCTCAAAAATCAGCTTTTAACTATATTTCACAAAATCATAATTTTTTATAACTTTAAAAAAAATTATAACGTTTATTTATTTAAAACGGATCAATTCCAAAAATATAGTATATTCTCAAAAATCACTTTTAAAATCATTTTAAAATCCCAAAATTTGGGTCCAATGATGCTACACACCAAATAGTCAATCACGACTACAACGATATCATATATCGATATGATAATCCATCAAATATCAAAATATCTGAAATCAAATAAAAACTGTTGAGGAATCCAGTTGGATCCCTCCAACCTGTTTTCCTGCATCCAAAAACATTAGCACAATACCAATTTCGCTCCAGTACGAAATTATCGCGGTATATGTTCTTAATAAATATTATCCGCTTAATAACGGCGTATTAGGGTCTCATCCGCTAAACAAAAATGCGGGAAATCAACAACTGCAATATATACATATGCCAATATATATATATTGATATTATATATAATACCAATTTCACTGTTTATGAAATTTTCGCGGTATATGTTTTTAATAAATAACATCCGCTTACTAACGGCGTATAATGTCTATTTTAACAATCAATAATTTACAGTCATCATTCAAACATGCATTCAAATATTTTAAATCTAACTATTTAAAATAAAATCGAAACCTATTCGATTGAGTGAGAAGTTCTCACCTTGATTTTAATTTCGTTTCAGCTTTTATTTCGAATAAAATTAAACGCGCGTTTAATTTTACCCGAAATTCTCACTAACTCCAAACGACTCCAAACCAACTCCATCGCGTAGTGCTCGTCCATACGATTCCAACGCAACTGAGTTTGCATTTTTTCGACCTCGTATGAAAAAGTTATGCAATTTACAAGTTTGTACACGATTTTAAATCAACTAATTACAACTAAATTTAAAACTTTTTATACCCCAAACAACCACAGCCGCTGGATCTTGTTGCTTGCAAATCTCGGCCACCCAAATGCTTCTTCCTCACGCGACTTGCCTCCCTGAAGCCGGCCGAACAATGAAACCCAAAAGCTTCGAATTAGGGTTCCAATTTTCATCAACAATACTCATCGATACTTCATCATACTACCACCACGTCGAAGAGCACGACCACCTCAACACTCGACCTGAAGGGCATACGGCTCGGCCCCCCCTTTCCATCGTTTTGCGTGCCTAAAGCGTGGCCGAACGCGGCCTCATAACCCCCTCTATATCGCTCCAAAACTCATCTCCACCGTTGAATCCCTTCGTCTTGACGAGATCTACAAGTTTCTAGTTGAAGTCGAAGTCTATCGGAGAGTGGATGAAGAGAAAATCGAGGAGAAACGAGATCGTTTCCTGGCCGTTGAAACATGGGTGGCGGCGGCCTGTAGGAAATTAGGGTTTTTTTCTTTTTTTTTTTATTTTTTTTTGTGAGGGGCTATTTATAGAAAAAGCAAGCGTAAACACTATTCATCCCGGGAATTCCGAACTCCAATTTAGGCGCCGTAACCAGCGTTTCTAGGGTTTACCCCGCGTTCCGGACACAATGGAACAGGTTTCGGAAGCTAATTCGGAAGTATGTGCGAGTTATGGCTGTAAACGCTCAATTTAAATTAAACCGATTTAAATCGATTTCTAGGCGTTTTAATTCGTACCGGACAAACGGTAAATCCAATTGACTTGAAATTTGAAACCTTACAATAATATCACATTACGGATCCGATGAAACTAGTTTCGTCGAAATCCGAGACTTTTTGAAAAATGGCTATTTTGACTCGCCAAATTTAAATTAAAAACAATTCGATGAGTTTCGAGCTGCCACGATCAAACGATAACTCCGATTGACACGAAAATTGAAATCCGGTAATAACTAACTATTACGGATCCAATGGAACTGGTTTCGTTCAATTCTGAGACTGTTCAAAAATTGGCTATTTTACAGTCGATTATTAAATATTAAAATATTCAATTTTCACAGATTAACTTTTAATTCGATTTTAAAAGTTCTAAAATATCATTCTAACTTCAACATGATAAAATAAAATTTTACAAATCATTTTCAATCATATTTAACCTCATTTTCAATTATTTCCATAATTTAACATATTAAATTATCGATTTAATAATCCAATTAAATCCAAAAATTCAAATAAAAATTTATTTGACTTAAAAATTCACTTATTAACATTTAAAATTAATTAAATATTCAAATTTAAATTAATAAAAATTCTGGGTCGTTACAATCTTTCCCCCTTAAAAGAATTTCGTCCTCGAAATTACAAGTAAGAAAATTACAGAATCTATTAATTTTCCCAAAATTTATAATTAAACTTCTTACCATACTTTACTAAGTTTTCAAATCATACTTAGTTATCTTTTCAAAAACAACTACTTATTGTTTAACTTTCAACTTCAAAATCAAAGTTGAAGTTTTCAAAATTTTCCCATTTTCTCAAATTTTTTTAACGCCTTAAATTTCCGGAAAAATTCGCCATAGTCTCCTTTGCGCGGCTCGATCCGAAAAAAAAATGACAGTATATATATCACAAATATACATCTCATCAAGTAATGAGGCATCCCGAAGGGAAAAAAGTGTAAAAGTACGATATTTAATCCGAGATATGTACCTTATATTTTATTAGCGAGCATATACAGCTAATATAGCGCAAAAGCGAGCTCCAAATGCGAAGCAAACGCGATCCGCACCTACTAAACTCAACAAACAACATGAGAATCATGTATATAAAGCATAGTATCGATATAAAACATATAGCAACATAACAACTATATATGTCATATAGCAAATGCAACTAAACAATAAATGCAAACATCAACCATCTACATCCAACTAACATCCATAACCAATAATATTCATTCATATTCTCATTAATATTCAATGAAATGGTTTTCAATTTAAATCACATTTGATTCATTTACATTGGATTTACTAACATTCATTCTCAATTCAATTAGTTTACATTACTAATTAAATCCAACTCACTTTCAATTCTATTCAAATTTATTTACTTCTAATTTGAATTCAATTACATTAGCTTTCAATTTCATTAACTCTTAATGAATTTTATACAACCAATCAACAATCATATAACAACCAAAGTATATTAATTTCAACCAAATTCCTTTGCTTATATTCATTCATTTTTTTATTCAACTTCTAATAACATTAGATTTTAATGAATCAACACTTATATTCATTATTTTATTAAATCCATTTGATTATTTACAACTCATATTCATAAATATATTAACTTCTTATATATATAAGTTTATTTCACAATTGTAAATCACTTTAATTATACTTCAATTCTTATAATTCTTTTACTTATACAATTATTCTTTAATTTAGATTATTCAAACAACCTAACAATCAACTTACATACAATTTAATAATTTTGAAAAATTATTTCTTTATATATAAAATATAATCAAGGCAAAATTATTTCATTTACCTAATTTAAAACAATACTGTGTCGAATTGTTCTGTACAAGTGTTTATAGATCCCTATCAACAACGTTAATTACTCGTATTAACCAGAATCTATATACCACTCAACAAACCAATCATCACAATATAAAACAATTTTATATCACTAACAAATTCGCTCTCATAGCTATTATTACACTCAAACTCATTCTAGAGTACTACTGACTCTATCTCTAATGAGTAATACCCTACAGAACCATGGTTGTCGCTTAACCATCAGCTCTGATACCAACTGTAACAGACAGGGATTTTCGTTCTCCGAAAATTCGACATCGATACTCACTTTATCGACTACCGAGAATTCGAAGGTCAAAAACCGGAATGTTATGGGTTTTAAAAAGAATTTAAGAAAAAGAAAAAGAGAGAAGAAGAGAAAAGAAGATAGAAAATAGAGGGAAAAGAAGATAGAGCATTTTTAGAAAATAGAGAAACAGAAAATAGAGAGAGAGGAAGATAGAAAAATAGAAAATTTGATAATAGAAGATATAAGAATTTTTTTTTTAAAATAGAACGGGACAGAAAGGAAACAACAGAACAACAACAGAATCTCACAATTCGCAGCGGAACAACATATAATAATAAATGAATAATCTTTAAACAAAGAACTATATCAGTTATTACATTACATCACATTTTATTACATCATATCATCACATCAGAGTGTACAACAACATACAACAACAAACAATACAGCGGAAAAAGAAATACTATATAAACTAGTAATACGCCATGCCATCCAGCTTGCCTCCAGCAACTCCAGAATATCCAGAATATCCTGATAAACCTTAACTCTTGACTGCCCGTGTGGAAATTGGTGGGCACCCAGAGTTTAGGAAGGAAAACAATAAACTCCGAGTCAGTCATGTGACTGGTGTGAGAACTCAAAACAGTTTATTTAACTTTAAAATCAAATAGAGGAATATTTTTAAACTCAATTCGCAATGCTTTTAAAAATGAGACTACCATAAGGCCTCCCGCACACACACACATGCAAACGCAGAATCGGAGGAGATTTCTCCTTATGATAGTCAAAGATGCTTGATACGCATTTTAAAATAACATTTGATATTATTATTAGTGCATAGTGTAGAGGAAAATCATTTCGAAAATAAAGATATAAATCTTAGCCAACATACGACCATTATCGTATGCCTACTATAGCTACTATCCAAACAGTGGTGACCACCATAAGTGAATAGCAGGTTCTACAACTAATACCGTAAAAGTTTCGTATTGGGAATTGGATTTCCAACAAATGGTCAGGCCAAGGAACTTCCCATTGCCACATGAGAATGCCTCTGGATGGACATCCCCGAGAACCAAACCGGATCTCTACCAACACAAGGCCGGGTTACTCCTAACTGAGTAACAACTGACCGAATATGCCATCCCCCGGTCCTTTGGGACCTTTATCAACCGAGCGCTCGTAATCAATTCACACAATCATAAAGTGTTTTCAACATGAGTAAGTATCTGGGCTCCATACCATGATACCACCCTTTTCCAGAAGGAAATGGACACATCCTAAAGGGTACTACCCCTCATAACCTTGCTGCTTCTTTCCTGTTTTGACCATTCACGGTGTGTGAGGCTCGACGAATTCACGTCCACAAAAACATACTTTATACAAAAGCCATGCTTTGGGTCAACAAATGATCAACACAATGATCACTAAGATAGACGATCAAATAAATGATCCTATCACAATAATCAACACAATGATCATTTCAGCATCACTCAGCATGTCACATTACCAAATTGGGAATATATCGCTGATAACTTCAACTATATAACCTTTGAGCTCGTACGTCTCAAAGAAGGGTGTTAAGCAAAGAATAAATTCTCCGCCACCAACAGAAATATATTTGAAAGAAATCGGCTTTATATCTCAAATCGTAATGTCAGGCATACAATCCATACAAGTCTGTTCCGGGCTCGAACAGAACCGAAGGCACTTACAAAGAAGTCCTTGCAATCCGGATATTCACGATCCTGATCGGATTCACCATCACATATGGAGAACTCAATACCGTAGCTACTCGGTGCAGAGTCAATCGACAGGTCATCCTATCGTTCTCACAAATACCGGGTCTTCAACACCGATCTTCAATGCGATTCATAACGACGTATCACATATTCGGAATGGGTTATACGACCCCATGGTCCTTTCCCGGTTAACCCGAATAGTGAGCGCTTATTCAAAAATAAGTGTGACATTCAAATTCAATCAATTCACATCCAATACCCATTCAAAGGGAAATACTGATAGTCGGTTATTGAACTATCACTGGATATGCATACATCACCAGATTCCAAATAATTTTCCAAATTATTTATTTTCCAAAATATCTTTACTAGATATATAGTTTCAACACTTCAAAAATAAATCAATATTTATTTTTAACCAATTTCACTTTTCACATATAAATTCCATAATGAATTTATATTTCAAAATATTCGTGCATATACGATTTCAATAATTCATTTCAATTTATCCTCCAAAAAGATAAATTCTAATTATTCACTTCATATTGGAAAACATTTCCATACTTATTAAATAAGTAATTCACAATCTTTTATTTTCAACACTTAGAAAATATTCAATATACTTAAACCGAATTAAGTATATATTTCTTTCTTTAAGGAAATCATTCACTTAACATATTTATTTAGGCCAAAACGAATGTTGCGTAAAACATCGTTACGACAACCCAAAATCACTAGCATAGGGATTCGAAATTAAAAATAGATATATAAATCCCAATACTATTCAAAACATTTCCTTTCGGAAATCATTTACTATAACAACAGTGTTATAGTTCACCATTTCCTTTTATTTCTCGAAAACGTCTATTTCAACAATGAATGTTGAAATCTATGGTTTCGAATCTCAACACATTTTAAAACATCATTAGATCGTTTTAATTCAATTCAAACATCTCATTTAAAAACAATTTCTTTAACATATCATTCACTATTCAAAAACGTGAATATACTTCTTTAACAAATTCCATCCTTTTATTCATTTTAATTCAAAGGATTATTCACTATTCAAAATGTGAATATAACTCTATTTCTAAGTTATAACAATTAACTTATCAAAATAAGTCGTTTGCGAATTTATAAAACAACGTTTATAAATTCCATTTCTATTTATTTATAAAAACTTCCTTTTTATAAATTCCTTTATTAACCTATTCCAGTTTATAACTAAATTATAAACTAAATGTTCATATAATAAGTTAACTACTTATAAACGATTATTTCACAAAATCGTTCCTTAGAATTTCGTAATTATAAATCTTATAACTTATAAGATTCATTTATTTAACCCAATCTATTCTTCAAATAATTTCACCAAATTTATAAATCTTACTATTTATAAATTTCATCTATAACTTCATAGTTTATAATTCTATAAATTTCATTCATTTATGAAATTCATTTTCACTTCATTCAAACACTTATAAAAACTCGTTTTATAATGTCTATATTTCAATTTATAAATATCCATTTACAAATCTCTTAATATAAATCCATTTATATTATTCTTTTAAAACGTCTTTAAATTCCTTTATAATTTCATCCTTTTGATTTATAAAATAATCAAATTTTATAAATCCTATATTCAAACTTTTATAATATATTCAAAAATCCAATTTAAACTATTTTATAAAATCATAAATCCATATTTCTCAAAAATCAGCTTTTAACTATATTTCACAAAATCATAATTTTTTATAACTTTAAAAAAAATTATAACGTTTATTTATTTAAAACGGATCAATTCCAAAAATATAGTATATTCTCAAAAATCACTTTTAAAATCATTTTAAAATCCCAAAATTTGGGTCCAATGATGCTACACACCAAATAGTCAATCACGACTACAACGATATCATATATCGATATGATAATCCATCAAATATCAAAATATCTGAAATCAAATAAAAACTGTTGAGGAATCCAGTTGGATCCCTCCAACCTGTTTTCCTGCATCCAAAAACATTAGCACAATACCAATTTCGCTCCAGTACGAAATTATCGCGGTATATGTTCTTAATAAATATTATCCGCTTAATAACGGCGTAATAGGGTCTCATCCGCTAAACAAAAATGCGGGAAATCAACAACTGCAATATATACATATGTCAATATATATATATTGATATTATATATAATACCAATTTCACTGTTTATGAAATTTTCGCGGTATATGTTTTTAATAAATAACATCCGCTTACTAACGGCGTATAATGTCTATTTTAACAATCAATAATTTACAGTCATCATTCAAACATGCATTCAAATATTTTAAATCTAACTATTTAAAATAAAATCGAAACCTATTCGATTGAGTGAGAAGTTCTCACCTTGATTTTAATTTCGTTTCAGCTTTTATTTCGAATAAAATTAAACGCGCGTTTAATTTTACCCGAAATTCTCACTAACTCCAAACGACTCCAAACCAACTCCATCGCGTAGTGCTCGTCCATACGATTCCAACGCAACTGAGTTTGCATTTTTTCGACCTCGTATGAAAAAGTTATGCAATTTACAAGTTTGTACACGATTTTAAATCAACTAATTACAACTAAATTTAAAACTTTTTATACCCCAAACAACCACAGCCGCTGGATCCTGTTGCTTGCAAATCTCGGCCACCCAAATGCTTCTTCCTCACGCGACTTGCCTCCCTGAAGCCGGCCGAACAATGAAACCCAAAAGCTTCGAATTAGGGTTCCAATTTTCATCAACAATACTCATCGATACTTCATCATACTACCACCACGTCGAAGAGCACGACCACCTCAACACTCGACCTGAAGGGCATACGGCTCGGCCCCCCCTTTCCATCGTTTTGCGTGCCTGAAGCGTGGCCGAACGCGGCCTCATAACCCCCTCTATATCGCTCCAAAACTCATCTCCACCGTTGAATCCCTTCGTCTTGACGAGATCTACAAGTTTCTAGTTGAAGTCGAAGTCTATCGGAGAGTGGATGAAGAGAAAATCGAGGAGAAACGAGATCGTTTCCTGGCCGTTGAAACATGGGTGGCGGCGGCCTGTAGGAAATTAGGGTTTTTTTCTTTTTTTTTTTAATTTTTTTTTGTGAGGGGCTATTTATAGAAAAAGCAAGCGTAAACACTATTCATCCCGGGAATTCCGAACTCCAATTTAGGCGCCGTAACCAGCGTTTCTAGGGTTTACCCCGCGTTCCGGACACAATGGAACAGGTTTCGGAAGCTAATTCGGAAGTATGTGCGAGTTATGGCTGTAAACGCTCAATTTAAATTAAACCGATTTAAATCGATTTCTAGGCGTTTTAATTCGTACCGGACAAACGGTAAATCCAATTGACTTGAAATTTGAAACCTTACAATAATATCACATTACGGATCCGATGAAACTAGTTTCGTCGAAATCCGAGACTTTTTGAAAAATGGCTATTTTGACTCGCCAAATTTAAATTAAAAACAATTCGATGAGTTTCGAGCTGCCACGATCAAACGATAACTCCGATTGACACGAAAATTGAAATCCGGTAATAACTAACTATTACGGATCCAATGGAACTGGTTTCGTTCAATTCTGAGACTGTTCAAAAATTGGCTATTTTACAGTCGATTATTAAATATTAAAATATTCAATTTTCACAGATTAACTTTTAATTCGATTTTAAAAGTTCTAAAATATCATTCTAACTTCAACATGATAAAATAAAATTTTACAAATCATTTTCAATCATATTTAACCTCATTTTCAATTATTTCCATAATTTAACATATTAAATTATCGATTTAATAATCCAATTAAATCCAAAAATTCAAATAAAAATTTATTTGACTTAAAAATTCACTTATTAACATTTAAAATTAATTAAATATTCAAATTTAAATTAATAAAAATTCTGGGTCGTTACATATTGGGTCGCTTGGTAGAGGATTACGCAGGGGCTGCGGTAGTCAGCCTATGGGTACGGATGTTTCCTGGAGGATCTAGGTGTAACCATTGCGTATACGCGATTCATGATCGACATGTTTTGATTTGGTTGTTTTGTTTGGATTGTACTTTCCATATCTATTTTTAAAGGTTTTTCAAGTATTTTCACAGGGTGTTGAAACAAGTCTACTAAGTACATGGAGAATTCTAGCTTTGCGTCTGATCAACGCATGGCCAGAGTCTGTAGGAACGAAAGTAAACTTGTTAAGACATTGAGTTATAAAAGTATTTTGATAAAGTATTATATAAAGGATATTTTGATCATTTATTTTACTTTTCTAAATGATTTGAAATGTTTTAAACATTGTTTACTTCGAACTATCAAATTTGAATCAAATGATTATTCATCATATTATAAATGTTTAAAATGTTATAAATATAAATTTTTAAATTGAAATTTATATGGTTTAAAAAATATGGTTCATCCTTGTCTTCCAACCTATTTTTTCTTCTGGCTATTCCTACCTTCTGCTTCTTTGAGGGTCCGTTCTGTAGTATAGAAAGAGTTGGTTCTTTGTCTTATTGTTTGGATTTACCCAAGGAACTTTCTGGAGTGCATGATCTATTCCACTTCTCACATCTTCTCTGGTATCTTCTTGACCCATCTCTTTTGTTCAGCCTTCTGCTCTTGATGATTTGGATATTGAACCTAATCTGACTGTTGAGAGTAAGCCACTTTGTATTGTCAACAGAGGTACGAAGCAGCTAAGAAGGAGATCTGTTAGTCTGATCTAAGTACAGTGAAGTACGGATGATCGGGATTGTACCTGAAAGACGAAGGAGAGCATTCATGCTTCGAATCCGGAATTGTTCGTTTTAGATACTATTTTTGTTTTCTACCTCGTTTTTCCTTATTTTCCTCGCTCATTCCTTTTCGAGGACGAAAAGATTTGAGTGGGAAAGAGTGTAACAACCTTGAATTTTGTGATTCATTTTAATTGTTTGTTTTAATTATTTAAATTAAAACTCCTGATTTAAAAACTTAATTTTATTTATTAAAATGGATAAAAAAAATTATTTTAAATATAAATTTTGATTTTTGTGTGAATTATAATTTCAAACCTGAATAAATAGAATATTTCCAGAAAATGTGAATTTTGGTCAAACTTTGACTTTTAAATTTAAAATTCAAATATTTGAATTTTTCAATTTTATCTTTTATTATGAAAATACATATAATTTCAAGAATACTGCTTTTCGTTTCGTTGAAATCCGATTTGTATTATGAAAGTTATGTTTTTTACAATATTATATGTAAATTGATTTATTTAATAAAATTGTCTATTTTAAATTATATAAATAATATTTTCATTTGTCATATCATGTTATAATATGTGTAATATGACATGTTAGGTTTATATTTTATTTTCAAAACATTTTAAAGCGATGTTATAATTTTCCAAAGCTTACTGTATTTTATTTTCAATTTTTATAACCTAGTCTCTATTTTTAAGCTATTTTCTTAATTTATTTATATTTATTTTATTTTTTTATTTTATTTTCATTCATTTATTATTATTTTTTGGTTTTATCTTATTTTTTTATTTACATTTTTCATATATTTTAAAATGCAAAAAGAACTTGAAAATTTGAAGAGTTTTTGACCTTTATTATCCTTTACCTTTTCATATTCAATTTGCCTTTTCACACCAAACAGCATATCCATTCAGTTGATAATTTTATCACCATTCCTTCAGCTGACCTTCCCTTATTTTTCACAAACTAAAATTTTCTCAAACCCAAAAGTTCGGCCTTCATCTCCTGAAGAGAAAAATTTTGGTAAATAATTCACTTTTTCTCACTTCTGTTCCTTGTTTTCTTATTGTATATGCACTTGCTTCAACTTATGTTGTTCGGCCCTTCCTCCTCCATCACCATAGCTGCCTCCACCATCACCACAACAGGCTGCCACCTCCTCCAGCCCACTGGCCAAGCCAAGCCGTGCATCACCTTGTTGTCAAACTCCACCAAATGTTGCCTTATGCCTTGAAAACTCCATAGCCGAGCCACCAAGTTGCTCCACCACCTCACACATCATATTGGTCGATCTTTACATCACCACCACCAGTCACTTGTTGACCCGAGACCCCTTCCACATCTGTACCTGACCTCCCCAAGCCTGGCCGTGCCTATGTATTCTTGGGGCCGAACCATTTATGCATAGAAATTCCACTTTGGTTGCCTTGATTTGAGTTATACATGCCTATACACTTCATCTCCTTCATATTCATGTTATGGCCAACCTATATGAACCCACACCTGATCCAAATTCACACCTAGGCCATGCATTTCTAACCTATGGCTGAGCATAGGGTTGTTGGAGGCAAGTGCAAGAGTTTTGGTTATGTGTTGTGCATGTATTTCTAGCTTGTTATGTTTATATTTGGTTTGAAATTCATGTTGTATATCCTGTTTTGTTTGATATGTACAAGACAACTATTTTGGCTCTCCCCTCTCTTGAATCCATAGTCGTGCCTTCGTGCTTTTCGGATCTTTATTTGTGTGTCAGAATCTGTTATCTTCAGCTTGTAGAGGTGAGTATTTCTCACTAGACATTCCGTACTCATATACGTAGTAGATTGACATCCTGTGAATCTGTAGTTCATATTATCATATTATACCTGCCTGCGATATTATTTATACGATGATCATCCTATTTATACACCTTTTATATCATATGTTACTGTTATATAATGTTATTATGTTTATTCATATCAGTTTATCACACTGCAAGTTTCTTGTAGGATAGAATCACTATGGGTTGAAATGATACATACCTGAACGGACTTTAGAATAGGAAAAAATCGTTATAGGCTGAAATGATAGGCCTGAACGGTTTTTATTTATTTTATTGTACTTGGGATTGCGTGTTTCAAATAACAGAACTTGGATTTTTCCTTTTTAAATTACGGATTGAAATGATATATTATCCGTATCATTTGACTTAGGTTAGAAAATTTTATACAGATTGTGGTTAAAACATATTTTTCTAAAATTTTTAAAATATTTTAAAAATGTAAATATTACGATACGTTGATTTAAATTTGAATACAAAAATGATTTTATAAATATTAGTGATTTTGTATAAATTAAATAAGTGAAATAAGTAAATTTTAAAGTGGAATTTGAAATATAAGTAAATTTTTGAATTTATGATTTTGTTTATAAATGGAATTTAAGTTAAGTAAGAAAATATGATAATTTGAATTTTAATTTGAATTTAAAATGATTTATAAAGTGTTATTGATTTTTCTATAAATTAAAAATAGCTGAATAAATAAATGTTTAAAAATTGAAATTTGAAATATAACTTAACTTGGAAAATGTGAAATGTATTTTAAATTTAACAGTTAAGTTAAGAAAAATACTGTGGAATTTAAATTTAATTTATGAAATGGTAAATTTAATATAAATGTAAAGTAAACGAAATGTTATAAAATTGTACATTGATGTTTTTTATAAGTGAACTATTAAAATTTGATAATTATTTGTGAAATTGCACTTTATAAAATAATGAATTAAAGGGTATACAACTGATTGTTTTGAAGTGAGAAATTATGATTTTTTATAAGTTGAAAATGAGTTAAATTAAAATATAATTGTTTATGAAACTGTATTGAAAACCTTGAATTTTAATTAATAGCATTTCTAAAATGTTATCATTTCTTAAGTAAAGGATATTACAGGATTTGTAAATGCTGTAGTAGATACAATGAACTATAAGGAAAAAATGAACTAGGGGCTATTATGCACTTTGTAAGTGCTGTAGTTGCAGAATTGAACTAAAGCTATTATTTGAATCTAAAACCTATTACAGCATTTTTGTAAATGCAATCTTTGTTTAAATGAATTGTTTTCAATTGTAAATTTACCGTATCATTTTCTAAATGCTGCGAAAGTTGAAGTTTCACTGTTTTAATAAATTTAAGTGAATAAATGAATTCTGAAAATGGTAAAATTTTGAGAATTGAATATTTGATCATTAAATATAATAACTTCATTTTTTAAATGATTTAAATGGAATATTTTGATTTGAAATATTCTGATATTTTGAAAATGTGATTTGAAATGGTATTTAAATTAAATAAAATGAATGTGGTTATGGAAAAATATGATATTTTGATATTTTGAAATGGATTTGAAATGATATTTAATTGTTAAATGATACTTGATTTCGAAGTATAAAATACCATTTTAAAATTTTAACCACGGATGTATTTAAATTTATGGTTTAACTGATCCTTAGAGGATGGGCGATCTTAAGCATCCTTTAAGTTATTGTGCATTACTACTATAGTTCACTTGAGTTGGTTTGCATTATATAAGTATGTATTTCCTGACTCGAGTGTTTTGTCTTTTACTTTACGCTTGGGTCAGCCTGAGTATTTCCATCTTAGCTTTGGATTTCTTTCTGGAGCTAGGAATCGCCGGAGATTCTATTTGTCTAGTTATCTATTCCCTTTCAGTTTCAGTTGTTCTATTTCTGCTCTGGTATTTATAAACTTCTATGTATTTGAGATTCCTATTGTATATGGTTTTTTCCAGACTGATATTATGTATTATGTTTTGAGAGTTTGTTATAGTAGCTTCATGAATTACTATGTTATTTTAATCTCCGCTGCGAGTTATTCTGATATTTCTGTGACTGTGATTATGTGATTGTATTTCATTTGCTCCAAATTTATTTAAAATGCGGTATTTTGAGCAATTCAAGTCCGACATGTGAGGATGCGAATGGCTGAAAATACCGGGTTGTTACATTAGGCGTTGCGGCGGCACGCTCAGGCCGATGCCTGGTGGCCATAGTTGCTCGCGATAGTAGGGTTCGTAGCGGCCTGTAGCTGTTCATCGCGTGCTAGGGTTTCTATTCGCGTAGGGGGCCCGGAAGTGACGAAGACGTGGCATCGGTGAGCTCCGTTCTGTTTTATTTTAAACTAAAAAAATAACTCGTTTGAACGATCATCACTTTCACATATGAGGTCATTTTTGCATGCGGTTTCTTGCGTTGGGATCGTATTGGAATTTCGGACACTTTGACACTTATTTGGATGGATTCTGAGACTGTTTGGATTTTGGGTTTAAATTGGATTTAAATTCAATTTAAATTCAAAAGGCGAGTCTTTTAACCCACTCACAACATCTAAAATTTCTTATGTTTGTTAAATTGATTTATGATGTGATTAGAAATTTATTTTTGACTATTTGGCATATTTTGAATCATCATCTCAGTTTATTTGTATTTATTTGGATAAAATAGTAATTTAATTTACTATTGAATATAAACTGCCATTAAATACCTGTTATTTATTATCTGTTCTATATTGATGTTATTGATTGAATTGGATGATGATTGTTATAATGTATGATGATTGATATTGGATGAATGGATGTTGTATTCTATATTGTTATAAACTGCAAGTTGTTATGGATTTTTATTTCATTCGGGATTGCGGTTTGAAATGATATACAACCGTAAAATATTAAATTGCGCATTGAAATGATAAATATCCATATCACTTGGCCATAGGATAGAAAATTATGTACAGGCACCGCTGGTCTATATATAAATATTTTTGAAAATGATTTCTATGGTTTTGTAAAGGAATATATAGTTTTAGATAAATATTGATTTTAGATATTATATAAATGTTATTTTATCCTTGATTTTAAGCTATGTTTAATTCGTTTTAATATAGAATAAGCCTAATAATAAGTTTGATTTTTGTTGGAGATAATATGGTTAAGTATTTAAATTTTATTTTAATATAGAGTATAAATAATTTAAATCAAATTGAGGTTGGAAGATAAATTTGAGATTTATTTGAAATTGAATTTATTTAAGAGTTAAACTCAAATAAGCTTGATTTGAAATTTATTAAATTTGAAGTTTTAGAGAGTATGATTTTTATAACTTGATTTTGGTTTAAGGTGAATTAAATGAATATTTCAAGTATAAATAAATTAAAGGAAATATGTAGTTATTTGTAATTTGAGCTTTATTTAAATGATGATGGATTTATTATGTAAAGTATTTCAAAACTATATAATAGAAAATTGAATTGTTGAATCGGAATTACCAAACTTAGTTTTGAAATTGTTGAATACTTAAAGTTTGAAATATATTGAATCTGAAATGGTTTATTCTGTGGGTCAAATCTGTTTTGAAATCGTTAAATTTGGAATAGTTTATTTGGAAACTGAATTGAATCGAAATTTATGATTTGGGATTTGGTTAAATATAGAAGTAGAAATTCGAGTTGTGCTGGATTTGATTTGTGAAATTAAGAAGCTATTTTATTATATAAAGTTTTCTAAATATTTAAACCATTTAAGTGGTGGAAGTTGCGTTTCAAAGTTATGAGTTTTCAAGGTATTATAATTTGAAAGTGTTATATTCAAGTGTTTTGATTTTGAAATGTTATAACTTTGAAAGTGTTATGATTTTAGAAAAGGAAATATTTGGAATGAAAATGATATCGTATTGATTTCGTTTTGAACGGGAAATGATATTTGGTTTTAAAGTATAAACTATTTTGAAAATGACCGCGGTGTTATAATAATGTTTGGTTGTTAAAGAGACCTGGATCAGAAGTTGTTATACTCTCTGCCAACTCCGAAAACCACTTTAACAACCATGTACGTTGGAGAGATTCTAGAATGAAGTAGGATGGTGGCGGCGTTCCTTTGAGGTATATATGTGGACCCGACTCCCGTGAGTCGGCATATGGTGGCTAAAACAGGAGCCATTGATGGACTAAAGAGGTAGTTCCTTTGATCGGACACACCTCTTCAATATTATACTCTGACTTTTGGATTTATTCGGTGGCCCCTTTTGATTTTTTATTTGGTGGTGTGGCTCAAGGTGGGCGGTGCTTCACGCTACGCATTACCACCGGCCCGGAAGCATAATTGGTATATCTACCCAGGTATTGCCTAGTTGTGTCGTGTCACCAACCCTAGCACGCCTTGTACGAGTTTGATTTGTGTTATACCTATGGAGTATCCTCTGGTAGCCTCTCGGTCACGAGGTATTGTGGTACTGTATAGACTACAAGCACTATTTGTGTGTTAAGGGGAATATTGGGTCACTCCTTAACGCTATTTTAAAGTAAGTTTATTTTAATATTAGACATTATTATAATAGCGTATATTACTACATAGTAAATAGTTTAACGGATCTTTAAGAGATGTGAATCTCGAGCATCTCTTAAGTTACTGCACTCACGTTAGACACTGGATAGGAGATGCCAAATCCCGTAATCATCTCTGACGTCATTCCACCCATATTTATTTCTGTTGATTTAACTCACGTAAGATCTTTTAGTTCTGACTCAAATATTTTGTCCTTTCAATTCGCTCGGGTCAGCTTGAGCATTTTAGGATTTGAAGGCCTTATTTCTGGAGGACGAAGACGAAGATTGTATTACTATTATTTACTATATTGTTCCACTGCATTGTTATTTATTATTTTTGGTATGTGTAACTCTGATTATGTGTTGTATAAGTAGAATCAAATGTTTTGTAAAACAGCTTCATGAATTGTTATTTGATTATTATATTTTTGTCGTTCCGCTGTGATATTCTGTTTTGCTTTATTTCTTTCTTCCTTTTTTTCTTGTTCACCCCAATAAAAATTTGACCTTTTGTATGGTTTAAGTCTTACGTGTGTGGTTTATCGTCGATTTAAAAGTACAAGAAGGCGGGATGTTAGAGGGCTTACAAATATTTTCCACTATTACAATGACAGATATTTTTCAGCCAGAGAAATATTTGCCACCGGACTAGTAAATATTTTCCATTGTAGTAGTAGCAAATATTTTCCAGGAAAATATTGCTAGACTGGAAAATATTTGCCATTGTAGCTGCGACAAATATTTTCCTAGCTAGCAAATTTTTGCCATTATAGCAGCGGCAAATATTTATCGAGCTGGCAAATATTTACCATTGTAGTTGCACAAGTATTTGCCTGGCTGGAAAATATTTGCTATTGTAGCAGCTGCAAATATTTTCCACCGTAAAAATTTAAAATAAAATTCATCAAAACATATCACATATGGATTTTAATAAAAAGATAATAAAAATTGTGATCTAATGGTGAAAATGAGATTGAACTCCAATACATCAGCTGAAAGATATCATATTTTAAATATTGCAAATTAACTTCTTATTTTAGCGCATTTCTTTATTGAAAGAATTAAATTTGGTTTGGTAAAAAAGGTAGGGGCAAAATTGGAAATAATGGGTTAAAACTTAATAAGATAGGAGGTGTGCGTGTTTTTGAAGGGAGGGAGGAACTTAGTATTTTTCTGAGTTTAAATAGAATTAGCCAAAAAGATGCCCAAAAAACAAAAAAAAAGCTGATAAAATCAAGAGATTAAAAGAAAAACAAGGAAACGAAAAGATGATGTCCGCTTTGAGTATGGATAGTGAGTGAAAAAAACAACAAAAAGATTGAAAATTGAAAAACAAAGACAGTGAAGAAGAAAGTTCAAAATAATTCAACCAAGAGCCATTGGCAATAATGAAACCAACATTTTCATATTTACAACTAGGATGGTGCAAATGGTTAGCATATTTGAATAGAGAAGAGTAATACATAATCAAAAATTTCTTTGCTTTGACAGGAACATTAAAGTAAGTTAACAAATATTGATGCTAATGCTACATACTAAAATAACTTTAGTTATTTGATTCAAATCTTTTTTATTAAAATAGTGAAGTAGCATGAGATGAAAAAACACTATCAAAGGAGGATGCATAATAAAAAAGATATGCTTTAACATGTGCTCGATGGAAACTTCACAGATGAACAGGTGTGTGCGTTTTGCTTAATAATACCGATCACTATCAAAATAACTACAAAAACTGATACTGTTGCAAAAATTGATACTAATGCTTTTTAATATATACTGCTACTATTTAGAATACTGATATTATTTATTATTTAATATGCTTCACCAATGACAAAAACATTCAATTTCCTATCATTAACATAGTAATTGATTAGCATATCCCAAAATGTGGAGTGGTAGAGCACAACTATGCAATGACCATAATAGTGACGGTAACTAAAAGTTTAATATGCAAGTACATAATAATTACTACACACATTGAATTATAACTAATTTCTTTATTCAACAGAAAGGACTGGTCTCTAATGTATAAAGTATTAAAAGACATTTAGTCATCCCTTTACTTGAAGAAATTGTGAGAGATAAGTATGCAGATGCTATTTATTTCCCTCTATATTATGAGGACCATTGTACATTGGTAATATTAACATATCCTACAATGCAATAGTGTTAAGTAAATTCCTTACGACCGAGAAAATCAAAGAACAAGAACAAGTCTAAAAGAAGCATAAAAGCTGGTATAATATCTTTTTAGAAAAATTAGCTAATTTAATTGAAATAAAGTGAACATTAACTAACTTTATACTATTTTGTCTTTAAGAGAGAAAAGAATTTGAGCAAATATTGCAAGGCCTATGGAAAACCAATAATACAAAAGATATGGAAGTGAAGCAAGATGAAATTCATCAAATTAAATGTGCATAACAAGGAGAAGACATGTAAGCTATTTTACTGTTAAAAATGATACCTGCTGACAATAAAATTGATACTAGAACTGAAATTGTTGGTAATACTTAAACGATAGTTACTAAATATTAGAACATGTTATGTTGTTTGCATTATGGTCTTTATATAAAATACTATATATTTCTTATATGCCTAGTACGTTGAGTTGCATTAAATAGTCACATAAGCTATTTTGATAATTTGGCCATGATAGAAAAAAATTGTTTATTGTACAAATAAAATTTTCTTTCAGTTCATCAAAAGGTTTCTTTAGATCAAAACCGATACTTATAGGCACAAAAACCAATACCTACAGGGCAAAAAATGATACCACAACTATATATAGCTAAAAAAATAAAAATTATCACAAATGCTAAAAATGATACCTACACACATGAAAACTGATACTACAACCGATGCTAAGACTGATATTAAAATTGTTAATTATTGTATTTCAAAGCATATTATATGTTTGCACCATTATCTCTTAAATACAAAGTTATATATTTGTTATATACTTGATATTATAATTGATGCAAATTGATATTAATAATATATTTTGCTTCAAATAAGGATCACTGTGGAATATATATCATGATATTTATCATATCACTGAACAAAAGCCAAATACCAATCAAGGTAAGTCTCATATACTTATCACGTTTGGTCATATATAACAACAATAAGAACGATCACATATGAAAACTATGTCTCATATACTTATCATGTTTCCAACCTTATAAACTTCCGCTATATCTCGGTCATGAGCAAAGCCCGGTTGGTTAAAGTAACACACAAAGCACGATTAACACACACAAAGTACGATTAAGTCACAAAAACGACTTTTAATCCCCTTTTTCGTTAACTAACCTTTCATTAATTAAAACCTATTTTATTAGTAAAGATTCTTTATCAAATAAAAATTCTTCATTTAATTAAAATTCATCTTTTAATCAAACAAATTTTTCTTTAGTTAAAACTTCTTTTAATTAAACATCTTTTATTAATTAAACACCTTTGTTTAATTAAACTCATTTACTTAATAAAACTTCACTTATTTAATTAATAACTTATTAATTAACTTCTTATTAAACTTGTATATAGATTTAGTTTCCTTTATAAAAGATATATACTTGTAATTTACTTTTCATGTACTACTATTCATTTATACTGTATTTTACTAATCATTTATACTCTTTTCCATACTTCAAAAACATTTATACTTGTCTCAAATGGTATAAGTGCATTCAGAAATTATTAAAAAGATTTACGTGCTTTAAAATATAATCAAAGATGTTAAAAACGAATGTTACTAAAACATTATTACTATAAACCCGTTATCTTTTATAAATTAAACATATAACTTTTTCTTCTTTATTTCAAAAGATTCCATACTTATTATTGTTATTAAAATTCCATTATTAAAGATCTAATAATTTTTATAATACTTTTGCATTTTAAAACATAATTCAAGGGTTTAAAAACGAATGCTACCAAAATATTGTTCACGACAAACCCAAATCACTCTACACTTTAAACTCCATCTTTAAAAATCTCTTTAGAGGTCTAGTTACATTTAAAAGAATTTGAGACAAGTACTACTTAAACATTGTCACAGCACTCCAAAACCACTCACTTATAATTTCTTTAAAATATTCATTACTAAATATCTAACTATCTTCCTTAATTATTATCTTAAATATATTTCTAATTATAATCTTACACTAATTTAACAAGTTAATATACTTTTACTTGACTTTACAGAACCATTTATTTTAACTAAAATGTTATAATCCAAATCTTCCATTATGTCTTTAAAAAACATTTCAACTTGTTTTTCCCAACTTATGTATTTATTAAAAACATATTTAAAATTGTACGTACATATACATATATATATGTATGTATATATAGATAAAATATTTAGTAATAATTTTTTTTAAAATTATATTATATTACGTAAACTTCTATTTATTTTAATCAAATTTTAACTAATCTTCTAAAAACTATATATACATAAAAACACTTTAAAATACTTTAAAAATAATTATACTATGGTTTTAAACCTTTATTGTAAATATTACTTAAAACTGCTTATTTTATAATTTATTTAAAAATCATAAATAGAACGTTTTGTAATTTAATACCCATTAATTTAAAAATTCATAGATAATGTATTTAAACTTGTATATTTTTCCAATAATTATTGCACTTATAGTACTTGTTTAAAAATGCAAAGAATCCCTAGGATGTCTTCCAAAGTTCACTTTTAAAATTGCTGAGTATAAGGCATTTTCAAAGTAAATCCATCATGACCTTTAGCTTCCAATTTTCATAATTTTCATTCGAAATTTCTATAACTTCTTAGACCAATTCCTTTATGTCAAACACACTAAGAGTTCATATAGAACAAGCATATTTTCATAATATATTCATATTTTAAAATTTTAACATATGTCAAATACAAGGGATTTCAAAGTGCATTTATAGTGACTATTTCGCTTCAAACATTCACTATAACTATCAAACAAGAAAACAACAAGTCTGGGCCACGTCGCATATTTTAGAAGGTTATAAGAGAATGCATACTACATATAATGTTGTCACTTGCTTTCAAAAGTAATGAAGGTTCAAAAAGTTATAAATTTCATTGGTATTTGTTTTAACTTATATTTTAACACAAATTATATACACAACATATACAAATTAAATGGTTAAATAAGTCGCCCAAGCCCAACCAAGAGTAGAAAATTTCACAACGAGTGCAACGACGAAAATGGTGTCTCGATTTGACCTTATATGCAAGAGAAATTGATTTTATAATAATTTAGACTAATTAAAATAACTAATTAACTAATTACCCACTTAATTACTAATTACCTATCAAAATCCTTCTTCCCCAAATTTCCTAATCGTTTCCCTTCTATGCATGATCTTGTGCGCCAACCCATCATCGAAACAACGCACACATCAAGATACAGAGCTATAGACCAATGAATCAAACGTCCCTTCTCCGGTTAAATCTTCTTCATGTGAGCTCCACTGATGCCAATCGCTACACCTACGACCATTTCCCTGAAATCGTGACACCTGCACGTCATCTTCGTGATTGTCGCATTTCACATTGGAGCACCGAACCACTCCCCACCAATGTTAATCAACTCGCCCTGCCACCTCGAGCTCAATCGCGCCACCAATTTTACCTACAACATCTCCCTATAGTTGCGGCCTATGGCTTCCCCTCGATACAGTAGATGTCATGATTCACTAGAGAAGACCGCACCACTCTAAACTACTACCACCGACTCCACTTCACACTAGAAACACTACACCACACTCAACTTGGCGTAACTCCACCTTTAGCTCCAATGAATTCAAACCTTAGCATGGCCTCATAAAATCTCACAGAGCCAATCACGACCACATCAAACTTCATCACTATGGATTTGATTCCCTCGCTCACACGAGTCCAATAGATTTAACGACGGCTTATCTTGTCGCTCCTAGCTCGAGATTTAATTCATTTTAGAAGTGGCTATGTATTTCTTGGTTTTGATTTTTACAAGAGAAGGATAAGTGGGAAAAGTGATGAGTGAGTGAACGGGTATGGGGTTATTTATAATATAATGAATAATATATTTAAATTTTCTAATTAATCGACATGAGTTACAAGCTCGTACGATCACACGGGACATTGGATCATTACGAAACTCATTGGCAAACATCATCTTATTATTCTAATCTCGATGACACTATTTTCATTAAAATATGAGACAGTGCCCCAAGATGATAATTTCGTGTGTTTTGATATCGTTTATCGGTAGCATAATTTTCATTTACATTATTGTTATTTATTTGAACTATTTATTTTTGTAAACAAATTTCAAAAACCAATTTCCTACCATTAGTTATTAATTAAAAAGGGGTTAATAAGGTTAATAAATTACATTAAATCCAAGATTTAAATATTTAAATAATTCGAATATTTAAATACGAAGTGTTCGAAATTCTAGATCGTTAAATTCTCCTCCTTAGAATATTTCAACCTTGAAATTCTAATGCAAGCAACAAAAGTAATAATCACATATCAATACTTAACAACATTGATAACCATTAGCAAACATAGCATACATATATGTTAAAGGCTGTACGATGCACATAGACTACCTGTACGCAATACCAATTATGATCGCTTTCTTAACCGCATAGATTTCACTTCCAAACTAATAGAGATCACTTGATATCTCTAGTGCGGACTCCGATCCGATTCCTTGATTATACACCACATTTTACTTACATAGCCATATAATATGGTAGAAAACTTCAGAATCATATCAAGAATCTATATCAAGTGTTTGTCATTAAGAACTGAAAAAAAAACCTAACTCAGACCGATGTAAATCAGCCTGAAATCATGTACTCGAATCCTAGATCAAAAACTATCATCCAAATAAAATGATATACGTACAACCTACGTACTTTGTTCCATTGTTATTTTAATTGCACCAACTTCGTTTTAATATTAAAATCATTTATGAAACATTTCACAAAATATTGCTTAAGTCTGTAAACTTTTATAAAGACTTATCTTTACTTAAAACAATTCATTAAATCACAATTTCATTTTAAAACACTTCAAGACTTAAGTTCATTACTCATATAATACTCTATTACATCCTTAGTGTATATTTAGAACATTCATCTTTACTTTATTTAAAAAGGATGTTCTATAAAATTTAAATCTGCTTTAACTTACTGTCATCACCAATTTAAAAGTTACAAAAACTCATCTTTTGTATTTTTACAAAAACACTTAATTTCAATTTTGCATAGCAATTCTGAAGTTTCTAACTGTCCAAAATCGTCGAAAATTTTACTTCAATAAATGAAAACTATCAAATAACATATCCAAGACGCACAAACAAAACTATCTTAATGGTAGGAAACATGTGTATATAAAAATAACTTTCAGAACTAAATATAAGGTTTTATTTCAAAGCATTTTGAAAGAATAATATGTATACTTGTAACCTATTTATATATCAAATCATACTTTTAGGATTAAATCGAAATCTAGTTTACTTAAACGGCTTGTAGAAAACTATAGTAATAGCATTCCTCGCTTGGAAACTCGAAAATGAACACCGGTGATGTTGCGTGATCAATGGAATCATTTTCCAGTAATAGAAGTGAGTTCAGTACTTTCTATCTACATTAAAAATCTTCCTTTTTAATAATTATTTGTATTCATAAATAATTTTAAATAATATTATTATTATTTTCTTTAAAACTTTGAAAAACAATTTTCAAAACACTAGGATTTAAGTTCTCAAATTCTCAGTTTAAATCCATTTTTATAAACCATATTTTATAACCATATTTTTATAAATTCACTATCATATATAACACCGTTTCATAAATATAATATCTTAACTTTTTTTACTTTATAGACAATATCTTTTATTAAAGTTAACTTTTCAACCACCCAATATCACCGAACACCTTATATTCAAGCTGTGAAACTTAATTCACAAGGTTTTCATTTCAGTGTTCTCATAAATTACTATCTACCCAACCCATGTAAAAAGGTAATTACTTATAAAATGGTTAGACGAAAAACAACAATCAACAAACACTAACAATGTCATAAACCGGCTGAGCAATATTAAGCTAATAATTCTATAAATGATAAGAATGCCCATAAACTGATCGAGCATGTCAAATCAATCCACCAAAAGTAACAATGCTCTTAAACTAGTCGAGCATGGATAAACTAAATAATGAGGGGTAATGAATGAACATCATTAATCCCTACATCAATTTAGCTACACTATCAACTTATACTTATATAAATTACCTTACATAAGATCTTAAAATTTTCGTCATTGGAATTACCTTTAAGGCATACATTTTAACAAAATGCAAATATGCTCTCACATATATAATACACTCAACTCATGTTAGGGCCATTCATACCCCATATGTTAATGAGTTATACCCTACCGAAGCTAAGGGTCTCACTTAACCTTCAGCTTCGAACCATGCTGTAATGGACTCCCTTCTTGGAGGTGACTACAGTGGGTACCTCTTTTCTAATTTTACGGCTAGCCTCTCGACTGCATACCAATTCATAAAGGGAAATGTAGGGGTAAGAGACAAAGCTTCATCACACGTTTACCATTGTGAGAACCCTCTATCGTGCATGCCCAGTACTCACCAGAAATGATCGCATATGGATAATAATTCTCGTATACTTACCATATTTCCAACCTTCCCAACTTCCATTATCTCTCGGTCAAGATTGACGCTCGGTAGGTTTGAGCACTATTACTTCTTTACCCTACTCGAATCATTATTCTTAAGTCTCAAAGATAGAAACAAGTCTACTTTGTCGACTTTCGGCTAAGTACATGACTAAATATTTTCCATAAATAAGTAACATACAAAGCATGATTAACATACACAAAGCATGATCAAGTCACGTAAAAGACTTCTATTTCCTTTTTTGTGTTAAGTAACCTTTCATTAATTAAAACCTCTTTTATTAGTAAAACTTCTTTATATAATAAAACTTTTTCATTTAATTGAACTTCATCTTTTAATTAAACACTTCTTTCTTTAATTATAACTTCTTTTAATTAAACATCTTTTTTTATTAAACACCTTTATTTAATTAAAATCATTTACTTAATTAAACTTCACTTATTTAATTAATAAGATAACTTATTATTTAAACTTCCTATTAAACTTTATATAGATTTAGTTTCCCTTTATAAAATATATATACTTGTAATTTACTGTTCAAGTGTTACTATTCATGTAATATTATACATTTATATGGTATTTTACTATCCATTTATACACTTATCTATACTTCAAAAGTATTCGGATACTTATTTCAAATGGTATAAGTGTATTCACAAATAATTAATAAGATTTACTTACTTTAAAATATAATCAAAGAGGTTAAAAACAAATGTTGCTAAAACATGATACTATAAACCCTTTCACTTTTATAAATTAAATATATAACTTTTCTATCCTTATTTCAAAAGATTCCATTCTTGTTATTATTATAAAATTCCATTATTAAGGATCTGGTTATATTTGTAATATATTTGCAATTTAAAATATAATTTAAGGGTTTAAAAACAAATGTTACTACGACATTGTTTAGGATAAACCCAAATAACTTTTCACTTTAAACACTACCTTTAAAATCAGTTTTAAAGGTCTAATTATATTTGTAAGGGTTTACAACAAGTGTTACTTAAACATTCTCAAAAAACAAAAAATTATTCACTTATAATTTTATTTAAAATATTCATTATTAAATATCTAATTGTATTCCTTAATTATAATCTTAATTATAATATTAGACTAATTTAAAAAGTTGAAATACTTTTACTTGACGTTATATAACCATTTATTTTAAAATAAAGTATTACAGTCCAAATCTTCCGTTATTTCTTTATAAAAGATTTTAACTTGTTTATCCTAACTTATGTATTTACTAAAAATCTTTTTAAAATGACATATGTATACTAATTTATTTATAGGATAAAATATTTAGTAATAAAAAAATTATAAAATATATTATATTACATATGCTTCTATTTATTTTAATAAAATATTTAACTAATTTTCTAGGAATTATATATGCTTAAAAACACTTTAAAAATACTTATAATATGGTTTAAATCCTCTATTCTAAATATCAATTAAAAGAACTTATTTTATAATTTATTTAAAACCTATAAAAAGAATGTTTTATAATTTAAAACCCTTTAATTTGAAAATTCATAGAGAATTATGAAAAATACATTTAAACATCGATATTGTTCCAAAAATTATTACACTTATTCCGTAGTTAACTTTGAAAATCGTCGGACACAAGGTATTTTCAATGTGCATCCATTGTGACCTTTTTGCTTCCAATTTGCACAATTTCCATTCACAATTTCTATAACTTCCTAAACTAGTACATATATATCAAACACAACAAAAAGTATGCATAGTAAAAGCAAATATATAGTTTCATAATATATTGATAGTTTAACCAATTTAACGTATGTCAAATAAAAGGGATTTCAAAGTGCGTTTACGATGACTATTTTGCTTCCAACATTCGCTGCACACTATCAAACATGTAAACAAGAACCTAGGCCACATCACATATATTAGAGTGTTAAAAGAGAATGTATGCTACATATAATGTTGTCACTTGCTTTCAAAAGCAAGGAGGGGTCCAAAAGTAATAACTTGTATTTTTATCTATTTTAACTTATATTCTAACACATCAATTATATACACAACATATACAAATTAAATAGCGATTTACTCACCTAAGCCTAAGCCAAACCAAGACATAGAAAATCTCACAACGAGTGCAACGGCGAAAAGGCGTCTCAATTGGACCTCATATGCAGGAGATTGATTTTATAAGAATTTGGATTAATTAAAATAATTAAT
This sequence comes from Allium cepa, assembly GCA_030765085.1. Taxonomy (NCBI): domain Eukaryota; kingdom Viridiplantae; phylum Streptophyta; class Magnoliopsida; order Asparagales; family Amaryllidaceae; genus Allium; species Allium cepa. Next base: position 42,818,092 of record CM060946.1, read on the forward strand.
GAACTAATCACCCACTTAATTACAAATTACCTCTCAAAATCCTTCTTCCCTAAATTGCCTAAGCCCTTCCTTCCTGTGCACGTCCCTGTGCACCAATCCATCATCAAAACCATGCATGCACAATGATACGGAGCTACGAACCAATAAATCAAATGTCGCCACTTCGGACGAACTCCTCCGCAATGTCGCCAATCGCCACACCTCCGACCATCTCCTCAAAATTACAACACCTGCACGTCCAAAATTCCATGCCACCAACGCATTTCCAATCGGAGCACCAGACAATTACGCACCAACGTCAATCAAATCACCCTGCCACCTCGAGTTCAATAGCGCCACTATTTTCACCTCTGGGGCCTCCTTTGCAGTTGCGGCCTATAGCTTCCCCTTGGTGCAGCAAATGTCATAATTCACTAGGGATGACTGCACCACCCTAAACTACCACCCTAAACTACCACCACCGACTTCATTTCACATAAGAACCTAATGCCACCCTCTCCTTGGCCTAACTCTTCCTATAGCTCTATTTAACTTGAACCCTTGAATAACCTCCACAAAATCGCACATGGTCAATCACCACCACACCAAACTTCATCACTATTGGTTTGAAGCCCTCACTCATACGAGTCCAATAGATCTAACGATGGCTTCTCTCGTCACTCCTCGCTCCGGATTTAATTCATTTTAGGAGGTGGCCATGTAATTCTTTGTTTTGAGTTTTATATAAGAAGGAGAAGAGGGAATAGTAATGAGAGAGTGAACAAGTATGGGTTATTTATTATATAATAAATCATATTTTTAAATTTATCTAATTAATCAACATCCATTTCGAGCTTGCACGATCACACATGACAAAGGATTGTTGCGAAACTCGTTGGCAAACATCGTCTTACTATTTTGGTCCTAATGACACTAGTTTTGTCAAAATCCAAGATATTACACTGGAATGATAATTTCACACGTTTCGAGATCGCTGATCGATAGCACATTTTCAATCACATAATTGATATTTATCGAACTATTTATTTTTGTAACGAAATGTAAAAACCAAATTTCCTATCATTAGTAATTAATTAAAAAGGGGTTAATAAAGTCATTAAATCATATTAAATCGAAGAATTATATATAAATAATTCAAATATTTATATATGAAGTGTTCGAAATTCCAAGTCTTTACAGATACTAATATTATGCACTAACCGATACCAAAGAACTAATATTGAATAAACTAAGCAACATCACTACATAACAACTCATTTCTTGCCATGCCAGCTATATCTTCTAGCTCACAACATCTTTGATCATATATCTTCCTCATTAGTCATTAATTAATGCAAAAATAGCTGTAGGTAAAAAAAAGATGATACTATATATCTATTAATTGATTACGTATGGAAATCAATATGTAATCAAGATAGATGGTCAACAAAGCCAACCTTTGAATGCGAAATCTAATAGTATGCATAACCTAATCGTGTAAATATTGATGCAAAAGCTAACTAAATGTGCAACCTAATTGGGTACATATGGATGCAAAAGCTAATCGGATGTACTATCTAGTCGGGTATATATGAAAGAAAATCTATAACCAAGATAGATTGGCAAAGCAAGCTAACTATTAAATGCAAAAGCTAACCGAATGTGCAATCTAATTGAGTACATATAGATGAAAAAGCTAACCAGATGCATAATCTATTTGTCATGACCCACTTTTCCATACAGTTCGAACTGACACTTTACCACACTTGTCTAGTCCAAATTGAATAGAAAATTGGATAGTAAGAAAAGGAAAGTAGAAAGAAGATAGAAAGAAAATAGAACGACACAAAATCTCACAGCGGAAACAAATAATCTATAATATGGAACGGATCTTTACATAAAATAAAACTGTAATTAATATATATACATACATCAATTAGAGTACACTAACATATTCAACACGGACAGTTATAACACATGTCCTTACAATTGCTGATAAGCACAACTGAAATGCAACGGAAAATAATCATCTACGTGAATACGTCTTTGGGCCTCCAGCTCTTTTCCTGAAGCTCCAATCCTTCCAGGTAAACCTGGAAATATTCTCGGTATGACACGTGCATATGGGAAAAACCACGCCCGTGTTAGTCTGGTAAAAACAGCATGAGAATTTAAATCATAAGGAATTTTATTCATTACGACTTTCAAAATTCCTTTTAAAATCAAAGGTATCTCGTAAGGCCGCGTCACACATAAACACGACGGGTTTTTCCCTTTCGGTAACCAAAACCCTTTTATAGAAAATCTAGTGATATTATAATAGTGTCCAGAAGTCAAAGTAAGATATAGAAATAGCTAAAATGCTTGCATCTCGCATTTCAACATAGTTGGGCATAATCAAAACTGTATGGTGCTTATTGCAAAATGGGTTACATACAATAACTAGGCACTGGGGTACCACCTATCACAGTACACCTTTAGAAAAATGTACCAAGGACCTCGCTGGGATCCCCTGCAACACAAGACCGGTTCCACTTCTAACCTGGATAGTGCCAAATATGCTATCGCTCTGGGTGTTCCCACCCTTGCTGAGTTCTTCCACGCACCGTAGTAATAATATCTGAGGGTATCTAGAAAGATGATAACATACCCTAATTGGATGCGACCTACTTAGCCTTGCTGCATCTCCTCTAATTTTCAGTCATTCTTGGTTGATAAGGCTTGAGGCTATGATTACCTTCTCACAGAATTTATATTTAGAATGCTCATTGTTATCCAATGACAATGTACTGATAGCATTCATCCATACAAGTTCATTATGGGTATGAACGAAACCGAAGGCACTATTTCTACTACATCCATTTTGGAATCATCCTTAGGATTAGTAGCGATTAGCCCTTGGACTTCAATGCTCCATCTTCGATTCCATGGTCTTGTCTTCATTTCGAAAATGTAGTTGTTAGATCGAAGTGGTGTTCGGATAACTTATCCGATCCCGGTCTCTTCGAAACAACATTCGTTATTTCTGATTAACTTAACCCCGGTTCTTTAGGAAATAAACAGACAAAAATAAGATCGAAGATCATCTCCTGACCGTTAGTGGATGGATTTCCTTATAATCATCCTAGAAGAACGTAACGAGTTTATACATATTGTATAACACCTCGAATGGTAATTGTACCACATAATCCCCATGTTTCTCCTAGATATTTCCAAAGTTGTGTTTTGGTCCAGATTTGATAGTCGGTTATTTTACTATCAAATAAACAACATTCACAACACAATAATTTCCCACTGGAAATCACTAAGCCTTATTTAATTTAATTTCAATAAATTAAATCTCTTTTTATCAAAAAGGCTATATACTTATCTCATAGGAATAAGTATATTCACAAAATGTTTTCTTCAATAATATTTGAAAACCTTTTTAAATAAATATGAGAAGTACTCTACGGTATCAACCATGGATTCGCGGCTCAAAGATTACGTCTTTATCCCAGAGAAATCCAAACTTAACCATAGGCACTCTCTGCCTCCCGATTACGCTATGAAAGTATACCATTATTTCTCGAAAAACTTTATTTAATAATTATCTCCAAAATAATACTTATAAAGTTTCTATATAATTTTTTCTAAGTTTCAATTAGGTAAAATACTTTTTTATAAAAGTTTACCGTATAATAAATTAATTAAGACATAAATAAATTTAAACAAATTATCTTTGGAATAATAATAATATCTTAATATAATTAAATCCTTAAGTAATAATTAACCTTGAACAATCACCATGAAATAACTTTAATTAACAATTAAATATACTTTAAACGTCTTAAATAATTAAATAGCTTTAAAACAATAATTAAATACTTTTTAAGAATAATAAAATAATCAACTTTAAATCATTATAAGATAATTATTAATTTTCTTTAAAATATCATTAATAAATTATAATTATCCTTAAAACAATTTTGGTTCAAAAAATCAGCTTCCAAATTCGTAAAAGGCTTCTTAATTTCAATGGTACTTAATCGAGTCACCATTCATTCCATAACAATCCAGAATAATAGATACATATATTCACATCAATCAACTTTTAGCAATCAATTTAAAATCAATTTTCCTAATATAATTATTAGGAAAATAAATAGACGTCCGTACAAATATAATAGTAGAAAACGGATTTATTTCTGCTAGTCAATGTCCAAAAACACACATATTCAGGTATAGTGGTAGAACATTGATTTATCCTGCCAACATGAATCAAATTTAATATAATTAGCGGAACGCTGTTTTATTCCTCTAAGAAGATGTCGAATCATCGTCATTAACTTGAACTAACTCATCATTATTTTTATCTAGGCAAATAACTTCGATAGATAGGTCATATACATGTAAACTACATTATTTGTTTAAATCGGGTAATTCAATTGCAGTCCGTTTTAAAATACCATAAATTTTTACTTATTCAAACTTGATAACAAATCACATGACGACGTAGTGTTCGTTGATACAAACCCATTGCAAAAAGTTTCACCTTAAACGGATTTACGATTTGCCAGAAATAATTTTCTAAAGTTTCAAAGAAAAACTCTTTTTAAACTTTCACTTATTTACATATTTTCTATCCCGCTTCACCTGCTTTGGGTCGAAGCCCAGCCATCCTACCCAAAACTATTATGCACTTTTCTCCTTCGTTCTCTCCTCCTAAACTTACGATCCCGGATTTGTATTAAGTTTAAATTGATAATTAATTTAATTTTTGAATAAAACACTGTGAAATTAACTGGTAAATTGATCTGAGTTTCGCCAAACCAAATAAAATATGTGTTAGTATGTGTTAAATCAATTGAATTTAAAATTTTAGTAAATGATTTAAAAATAATTTGAATTTATAAAATATATCTATGCAATTTATTTAGTATGTATTTAATTTCAAAATATCCTCTTTTAAATAATATGTATTAATATAAACAAAATATACTACGAAAATAATAAAAATAAAATAAATATTTAAGCTAGAAATAGAAACAAATATATATAAGATAAACTATAAAATATAAAGAAATACATTAGCTAAGAATCTAACAATATATTAAAATAGAAATTTATTTGTATTGTAAAATAATAAGGTAAAGCAAAAGAAAAGAAATAGATACATTCAAGTATTCAAACAAAAAGGAAGTTAAGTATGAAACAAAAAGACAAAAAGAAAGGATAAGCATATATTCAAGTATAAGTATGTAGGCTTGCAAAAAGAGGGAATAAAAAATATCTAAGTATTAATGTACAAACAAATAAATGAAACAAGTGAACATGTATATAAAAAGCTTGCATAAGAAGATAGTAATAAATTCCAAGATGTAGATTTAAAATATCTACGAAGGCTTGAATAAGAAAATAAAGATATATAATTAAGTATGAAGATAATTAATGCTAGCCTCCTTAGTACATAACATATCAGCCACCATAAATCGCATCAGCCTCCAAATGGGAAAAAATCTCTAAGTATAATAAAAAAAATCTGGTACCTGATATTGTACAAAATAATAACAATGAGTAAACTTCTTTTATATATATATATCAACTTCCTCTTCATCTCAGATTCGTCCATCAACAAAAATATGAGTAAACCTGAAGAAAATATCATTTCAAACATAAACAAACTTCAGTTATAATCACAATTTAAATCAACTCAAACAAGAAGATGGAAGAAGGATTCCAGTTTGCAAATTTCACCAGCCTGTGTCAAAAAGAAGAACTTTGTTCTTTCTTCTGGAAATCAAGGTGAGTAAGCAACTTGTTCAAGATTTAAGATAAATTTAATTGGTGTATGTGTGATCTATGAATTAAACAGTGCTGGGTTTGAGTATTCTTTCAGATTTAACTCTGTTATATATATAAATTTGTCTGTGTATTACTTGTTCTCTGTTTTGGGTTTCAGGGTAGAAAACTAACATGAAATTCAAACATCACCTCATTTAATTATCATTAGATTCTGAAGTTTAAACAAAACAAGTTTGTTTATACTTGATTTAAGCCTTGAAATAGTTTCTAGTAAGATAGAGTTGTGAAGCATCTGCAAAAATTTAATTTACAGGAAAAAAACTTAACTTCATGATAAATTCGAATGTCTTGGAACTCGAATTTAATTATATAACTTGAATTGTTATCTGAAGATAGGATTTTTAAATCAAAGATGGTAATTTTTCAATAGGTGTGCAAAGAGAAATTGGCAGATGAACTGGAAATGGTTTTCGACCAATTACCGGTGAGATGATGAACTAGAGGTGTCGGGGTTGCTAGGGGAGGTGGAGGAACCTACGGTGGTGATAGAAAAAATGGTCGGGGGTGGCCTCGACCACTGTGGCGACGGCGGCATAAGGATTAAATTTGTAAATCTATTTTTTTGGTGGTCGAACTTTTGATCACCGTGAATTCCACCGTGTATCGAACTACACGTCGTCGGAGGAGAGAGAAGCTTGCTGGATGGCGAGGTGGTGGCCGATGTTGCACGAATTCGGTGGTCGGAGGGTCGTGGACGACGCGTTGACATGTTTTGGGGTGAGTTTCTGTCTCGTGTTCTAGGTTTCGTATTCGAGCTCGATTTTGTTTCGAGAAGATGATGGGGATTCTGGCGATCTGGAGTTGGTACGTGGGGGGTCAACTTGCTCGATGACGTGGCGATGACCGGAGGCGATCATCCGCGATGGGCACGTGCACGTGCACAGAGCTTAGTTCTGGAAATTTGGACATTGCTGTATAGTTGGATGGAGTTGGGTTTCTCTCGCGTGTTTATCTCGGTTAGCTGAAAAATAATAATAATAAAAGTTGAAACCTGTTCTGTTATGGCAATTTAAAACTGAATTTTAAATTTCAAAAAAAAATTTAAATTGAGTTTTAAATTAAGGTTAAACTATAAATTCAAGTTTAGTTGAAGCTTAGTTTGGGAAGAAAAAAAAAAAGAAAAAAGGTTTTTCAAATTCAAATTGTTTAATAACTTAAAAGTGGTTAAGTATTTAAGTATATTTAAAAAGAGATTTGAATTTGAAATGGAAGTTGAAATAATACGAAAGAATTTAAAACAAGTTTAAACCTGGACTTAATTCTGAATTTGAATTCCAGATTTTGAAAAAGAAATAAAGTCTTATAAATTTAAATGTTTAAATAAGTTTAAAACATTAAAGTATACTTGGAATATGTGAATTTAATTCTTTAAATTTCTTTCATAACAAAAGTATTACTTTAATTTGTAATTTAAAGGTTTCAAAAGTTAGTTGTAAAATTTATTTAATGATCAATTGGTATTCATTTTAAAACTTGAAATTTAAAATGAAGTTTCAAAAGAAAATTTAAAACAAATGTTTTCAAACATATTTGTGAGTGATAAATGAAATCATTAATAAAAATAAGTTTTCTTTAAAGCTAATGAAACTTATTAATTTGTAATTCATAAATTACTAAGTTAAATAGAATGGTAAATTAATGTTTGTATTAATTGAATTAGTAATTACAAATTTAAATTTGTTAATTAAAGTTAATTTAATTAAGGAATAATTTAATTGATGGTAATTAAGAACTAATTAAGTTACAATTAACACTTAATTAATTAGCTAATTAGGATTAATTAATAAGTTATTAATGGTTAATTAATTTTAATTAATAATGATTAATCTTAGAAATTTCTTTAGCAAAGTAATTAAATAATTGTTATTAATTAATGAAGGTCATTAACTAAGATTATTTAATGTGATTAATTTAACAATTAATTAGATTAATTAATTAATGATAATCATTTATGAAATTGTGTAAGTGTAATTAATTTATGGTAAGTAATTAAAGGTTTAATTTCTCAAAATAATTAATTAAGGGTTAATTAATTATGTAATTGGTTTAGAGGTTAATTTAATTAATATGATTAATTAAGAATAATTTAATTGATTAAGGTGATTGATTAATTAATTTATATCAAACGATTTGTAATTAATGAATCAGAATTGGATAATTAATTCATAAGTAATTGATTTAATTGGAAATAAATTGAATTAATTATGATTAAACAATTAATTAATCCTGCTTATAAATATTTGTTGAATGCTTGACCTTACTTATGAATAATTGTATTGTATGAGATGCCTTGAATTGATTGTCCTATCTGATCTGTGATATTTTGTTCTGTGGATTGAGCTGTGTATTTTATTCATTTATTTGTGATACATTTGTTTATTATCTGTGAATCTGTGTATGAAAGATAAGCGTTATTGTTTATACCGCTTATCAACTATATTTCTGTATTTCGATTTGTGATGATTGAATGATGTTGCACTATTGTGTTAAACCCCTGGACTATGCCATACACACACAAATTATGGATTTCATGGGGAAATCGATTAAGTCACAGGTTTTTGAAATGATTTTTAAATAGACAATTTGAATTCAAATAGTTTTGTAAATGAATTGGGATTAATGTGAAAAGCTTTTGAAACGGAATTTCAAGATAAAATTTATGTTTGAATATCTTGATTAAGTTTTGAAGTTTAAATAATTTGATTTAAATTTAAATTCAAGATTTGAAATTGAATTCTATGATTTGAAACTAGGGACTAAAGATGTTATACTAGTTATATATGGGTTAATCCATTTTAAAGATATTGATTGGGAATTTGAATTTAATTCAAGGGCTTTAACTCGTGCAAATATAATTGGATTTTTCTGAGATGTAAACTATTTGTTTTCAAATAATAAAAGCTTTCACATAAGTAATGAACTTCCAATTTGTGTTGAAAGGATTTCAAGTCTAAAATGGAAATGGTCTTCCAGGTTATGAATAAATCTTTGGAAATGGGTTTGAAAGCTATTAAATCTTTGATTTAAAGATTGATTGAGTTAATCCAAATTGAAATGGAATTTTTTTTTAAAAACTATGAATGAATCTTTGTGAAATCTGGGTGAACTTTGTGAAGTGAATCTTTTTGTTTAAAGATTTTAAAATGGTAATTTGTTAAACCATTTGAAAAGAAAGGTTTTAAGTGGTGACTTAACTGAAATCCCAATATTCATATGTTTATAAATATTGCACTCATCATTCGGTTTCGCCGGGAGAGGACCTTGTGTCATATAACCCATTTCGAATAATGATACTACGTTATGGATTGCATGTGAATACCGGATATTTTCGAAAACGAAAGGATAACTCGTCGATTGTCTCTGCACCGGCTGATCCCCAGTATAGAGATCTCCATATGTGATGGGAAGTCCGGACGTGATTAGGAATTATCTGGATTTTGCAAGGGCTTCTTCGGAAGTGCCTTCGGTTCTGTTCGAACTCGGGACAGACTTGTATGGTTGTATGTCTGACACTATACTTTGAGATATAAAGCAGATTTCTTTCAAATACATATCTGTTGGTAGCGGAGAATTTATTCTCTTAGCTTAACAACATTCTCTGAGACATACGAGCTCAGAGGTTATGTAGTTGAAGGTTATCAGTGATATACTCCCAATTTGGTAGTGTGGCATGCTAGGTGCTGTTGTGTGTTGACGATCATTTGTTGATCAAAGCATGACTTTGTGAAAAAAGAGTAGCTTTGGGGATGAGACCTTATCGAGCCTCACAAACCGGTAATGGTCGAAACAGGAAAGATGCGGCAAGGTTTCAGGGGTAGCTCCCCTAGGGTATGACCATTCCTTCTGGAAAAGGGTAGTATCATGGTATGGAGCCCAGATACTTGCTCATGTAGAGGATCCTCGTATAAAGGTCCAAAAGGACCGGGGGAGGCATATCTTTAGGTATTACTCCCGGGCAGAGAGGAAACCAGCCTTGTGTTGGTAGAGAGCTGGGTAAGTTCTTGGGGCGTCACGCCAGAGGCGTTCCCATGTGGCAATAGGAAGTTCCTTAGCCTGACCATTTGTTGGAAAAATCCAAAGAAACAATACGCGTGCTGTACGGTTTTAATTGTATAACCTGCCATGGAATGTGGCGGTAACCTGCTATTGAACATGGTAGCTATAGTAGGCATATGTGCGGAATGCCTATGCTGGCTAAGATTAATATTATACTTTCGAAATGTTTTCTGCACTATGCACTAATGATAATATTAAATGACTTTCACGTATCAAGCATTTTTGACTATCATAAGGAGAAATCTCCCCCAATTCTGCATTTGCATGGTGTGTGTGGCGGGAGGCCTTATGGTAGTTTCATTTTCCAAAAAGCATTGCGGTTTACAATATTTTAAATTCCTTTGTTTGTTTTTAAAAGTCAAACTGTTTTTGTTACTCATACCAGTCCCATGACCGACCTAGAGTTTATTGTTCCTTTCCTAAACTCTGGTTGCCCACAATTTTTCCACACGGGCAGTCTAGAGTTGGGTTTTTCAGATAGTCAGGTTTAGTAGATTATCTGGAGTTAGTTCACTTTTTGGATCATGACTGCACTTACTTATCTTTGTGCATTGTTATTGGGAGTTCGAGCTATTTCTGAATTGGTGTTTTGGAGATGGAGATTATCCGCTGCTGGTGTTATCTATTTTCTCTCCGCTGCTATTATCTTATATCATATCTCTGATGTGTATAGATATTCATTGTATCATCATTGTATCTGAATATTGTATCAATGTTATATATATTGATATATTCTTTTTCTTCCGCAGTGTTGTACTTAATGTGTTAAGCTACGACGGGCTAGATTCGGCATTTGAATCTGCGGCATTGGAATATAGGTGACGTATTCGGTACCGATTTTCGAAGGCTGAGTCAGGATCGTTTCATCCACATTCCAGTATCCATTTTTTCCTTTCTTTAATTAATTTTTTTAAGAAAAACCAGTCAAACGAGACGTTACACAACACCACAGCCGAACCTCCACGTCCAACACTACAGATCTTCGTCCAAGACGATGCTCACCTTCCCAAATCACCAGGCAATTTGATAAATATGTACACAGTAATGCACATGTGCATGTAAATGAATGACTTCGACATCGAGCGACCATTCCATGCCCAAAGTACATGCGCCTCCTCCCAAACTCAACCACCTTCTCCCATAGTCCCGCCCCCGACCTTCCCCTTGCAAAAATTTGAACAAAACACACGACAGCCCAAAAAAGCAAATAGAAATGAAAGTTCCACGACCACCACACACCACCAGAACACGGGCCACCACCTTCATTGTGACTCCCATCACTACAACAAAATAGTCTTTTTACAACGGGCAATGCCCGTTGTAATATGGTTTTCGCAATAGGCATGTGCCCGTTGTAATAGCCTCGTTGTAATAGATCCACCACATTTTATAACGGGCAATGCACGTTGTAAAAACCGTTGCTGTATATCTTTTTACAACGGCTTATGACGTTGTAATATACTATAATACAACGGCTATAACCCGTTGCAATAGACTAACCATAGTAGTTGCATGGCCTTTTTCACAACATGCATTGACCGTTGTAAAAAGCATTTTTAACAACTTGCGATGCCCGTTGCAATATACTATAATACAACGGCCATAACCCGTTGCAATAGACTAACCATACTAATTGCATACCCTGTTTCACAACATGTATTGGCTATTGTAAAAAACCTGTTTAACAACGCTTTTTGACTATTGTAAAAATCATATACAACAGCATGCGTTGACCGTTGTAATAAGATCATATAACAACGCATATTGCTCGTTGCAAAATAAATGCAAATTTAAAAAAAAATTACAGCAGCTTCCATGCAATACATCCATATTAATAATAAATATTGTCGTAAAATAATTAAAATCACATACGAAAAGACTAAAAGCAAGAGTCATAGAATTCTAACACTCCAAAAGGTTAGATAAGTTTACATGCCAAATACGTAAAGCATTAACGCATAACAGTCCGCCACAAATATCATGTTCTAAGTACAATCATACCATACCACAGAGATAAAGTCTTTATGTCATGCGACGATTGATCCAACGGCCTCTTTGATAGTCTGCATCTCTGAATTTGGCCTAAATAAAAAGGCTTCTGGTTCCACCGCTACATTAACCCATACTTTCCAAGCATTTTCTCCAGGCTTTAAAAAATGTACTGAAGCATCAGGATTAGTGCTTGCTATCGTCCCCTCTGCAACTACGTTCTTCTGCCAACCCAATAGCTTGCACTTTTTTTCACCAAACCATCCACGGTAAGCTGATCTTGAACCTGCATACTGTTACTCTCGCGGTGTGACTGAGCAAAAACCCATAGAACAAGGTTATATAAAAATACTGAATTTTTTTTTTAAAGTTCTAAGGGAATGTCATAGTGGTAAAAAAAAGCGCTACAGATACGAGGGATATAGATGTTCATAGTGATGATTTTCTGGTTAAGATTAGTGATGAAACAAGGCATAGAAACTCATTTGATGGAGGGTTGAAAGATAATTAACGTTCAGGTGTTCAAATGGAGATAGCTGGTGTACGTGGACATGCACAGAAAAAGCAAAAAAAAGGATTTTAGCAATAATCAAAGAAAAAAGGCTTCAAATGAAATGGCATATGCAGGCAATAATCGGACATAGGGAATTGGGTAAATGGGATTGCAACCAAAGTGGAGAAAGCAGTCAGTGAGTTGCAAGTCGAAGTAGAGGGTCACGGTGCAGAATTCAGACAATATTAGATGATGCATAAGGACATGCAAAAAAAAGTGACCCAGAAACATTTCATGAATGCAATAGAAAAGAGGATTCGGTCGAAATGGTGAGTGCAGGCACTGACCCAATAACCAGAAACATTATCACAACAATGGCTGCAAATCTCCTGGTCACTCACTGCCAACCAAGCTTACCATATTGCAACAGTTCTTACTACATACAAAACTTCTCTGATCATCAGACTCAGCACAAATCAGTTCCTCTTCTCAAATTCCTTGCAACTCTGTCCACATCTCTACTCGCCACTCAAACAAACCACCCAGTCATACCCGGCCACTGCCTCAACAACCTGCCTCGACAATCCAATTTCACACTCCTCTGGCAATAATCAACTGTGCCATTAAACTACCTTTCCATCACTGGCAATACTCACCCATACTTGCTGCCACAAAAAACTTCCCAAAACTCTCCTATCAAACTACACTGTCAACCTTCCCATCTTACCTCTCCAAACTTACCACTTGTTTATTCACAGCAAACACTTCCAAACTCTACTGTGCAACATATCTCCATCTACATTTCGACCAACTACCATCAATTCAGCTCCTTCCTTGCTGCCTAACCATCAAACAATCCATCACAACACCACAAGCATTTCTCATTGCAAATACTGCTACCATTTCTGTTAATAGACCACCACAAAAATCAACTTCTTCGCCACTGTCATCACTGATAACCAACGTCATACTTCACTCAATCCATTTACTGCTACAACCATGTTCATACTGCAACAATCCCAAACTGTCACTACCAAAAAAATTGCTAACTAGAGTTAGTAGCCTGCATATACTTCTTCCCCCAACTCCCCTCTGCTACTCTGCCCACTGTCATTCATACCTGAATTTACCCACTATCCTCAAATTCACCATCCTACACCTCGCTGACCTGAAGCAAGCACAACCTCCACTACTTCAACTCGCCACCGTTACTTGCCAAAAAAAATTGCAACTTTCTACATACCACAGACAACCCGAAGCCACTACTGCAACTCACGAACTCCTCTACCTTGCACATTACTATTGACTACATCACTTCCTTCTACCAGTTTCACCTCCAACCATAAACAACTTGACAGTTACACATAGAACAAAACAAAGCAATAACTTTCATAGAACTGTCACAACAATCAACAAATACAATCATCATTCCTTACCGCAACTCCTTTTAACTTCCCTGATGTGCTCCACCCACACATCAAACTTTGTAATAACCCTTACAGAACTGACCACCGCTCATCAAAACATCCCCTGACCACAGTGCTGTGCACCATCATCTCAGATCACTACAAAATCATACAACTCTAATACTCCACTTTCTCCAACTACACATCTCCACCAAGTTCAACCGTTCACTGCCATTTAGCATCATCACCACTTCTGCCAAAAAGAAAATAAAAGAAAAAAACACCCAGACCATAAACAAGCAACTACACTTCAGTCTTTACCTGCCTTACTTTTGTCCTTCACCGATACAACTGCGGCAACCATCCTTCATCGCTACAACAATCAAACAATCGAATAATCATAGCAACGTTCAAGCAACCAACTTCTGTTCCACTTCATTTACACTTCACATTCATATACACTCATACACTCCTGTTCCAGCTCTACCACTGTCAATACAGCCCCATCAATACTTCCTCGACCAACTTCAACTTCGACAGCACTGCTTCTTCTCCTTACACGACTGCTCCTTCATTTATCTAATTAGGTCACTATTGATTGTGAACACATTATGTTATAGGGATTCGTTGTTACTGGTGTGACTTTCTACTTACAAGCATAGTGCATTCAGAAGAAACCCAAATGTATAGAGAAAAATACAACATAAGTTAACTCAACCTGGGGTGTATAAGCCTCAGCAATCTCCAAATCTGCCACATTATCATTTCTTCTCTGTAAAAGTACAAGGGATGATTTAGTAATTCATAAGAACATATCACATATTTATTGACAATAGCTAATTAAATGTAAACTTACTCTCATGAACAAATTAGTCAACTCTTCTACTCTGGCCGCCAAATGAGTTACTTGATTTTCTAATGCAATCACCTTTTTTGAATTAGTTGAATACAAACCCATTTGAGATGGTACTACACCAAAACCCAGTCCTCTCACCCTTCCCCTATGTTCATTTCCAGAAACATGTGACACCCCATCTCCACTTACCGATGTTGTTCCATGAGAGCTCTGAGCACTATTGTGCTCTTTTATCTTAGCCTACAAATCAAAATAGACCATTTAAAGAAAAATGAAATATGAATAAACTAATGAGGTTGCTATAACGTAATATAAAAATATATATTACCACACAGTAGATAAAAATCAAAACAACAAAATGAGGTTGCTATAACGTAATATAAAAAAAGATGATACATCGTAGTTTTGCATGTTTACCATTCTTAATCAAAAAATATGGTATTAGTGTCCAATTTTTTCCCGGTGGTTCATTCATCAACCATATAACTTTCTATTCGTCCCCCAATCAACTTTAACACACATTTATTTTGTACAAAATAAGCACATCTCTCTAACCATGTAATTGAAATAAATTAATCAAAATAAATGATACAAACTTATAGAAGGAAAGAAATTAAATTCTCACAATATTAGCAATGAAATTATAGAAGGCACAAATGAAGTAATGAAACTTGAATAGGAAAAGTATTAAAACATGAATTAGGTATGTATCAACAGAACAATATATTAGGCATACGCTGCAGATATATGTCAAATTACACATGTACAAAATAGCAAGAAATATTACAAAATAGTATTTAAAGATTGATACTTTACCAAAAGGAATACACTTATAATATTGCATTGCAATATTTTTGTCCAAGTTCTCTTGATGTTAATAAATATATTTATAAACAACATTTTTATGATAAATGTGTTGACTTAATATGGTAACAAATAATAAATATATAATTATAATAACCAACAAATATGGCTTTGGGTAACAATTATGTAGCTAAATTATTTTATAATCATACCTAAAGGGTACTAAACAGTATATCCATCTTATGCTAAATGTCATATCTATAGCTATATATATTTTAGGTTGATGCTAATTAACTACCACTAATTCAGTATAAGACATAAGACAGAAATTGGACTGAACATATTAATAGTTATGAACAGATAATAGTATATGTAGAGCGACTGTACATTTTTTGATAGCATAATTAATTTTTTACTTTTAAAATATATGTATGGGAAGGAAAAGGATTTCAATGGAAATCATATAAATGATAACACAGCGCTGCAATTGCAATAAAATCAAATATTTCGAATTAATTTTAATCCTGTTGATAACACATCAGAATAAATCTATATATGGAAGTGTCTAAATCTTAATCCTATTGATAATACATAACCAGAATAAAATGCTTATCCATATTTGGAAGGGTCTTTAAAGGAAATGCCAAAAGGCTAAATGCTGACAAACTTGACCAACATTTTTCTTCATAATAAAAGGTAATGATTAAAAAAATGTAAATTAGTATACTACTGATGTATATTGTACTATCCTTTTGATTGCAAAAAGGGAAACAATTTATACCTGAAACCTTTTTTTGCAGTTATATTTATTTTTAAATTTAGCTAACTCTATATGAGCATTATGATCTGCAATCTGTTCCTGCAGACGGAAAAAACTTCAACCATAAATCCCACAAATGGGGACCAGTATATAAACTTAACATCTAATTATCTATATGTATCTAACTCGCATAGTCAGCGTTTTAGACTATGGATGAAGTTATTTTGTGAACAAACTCAGAAATAGTCTATAGGATTCTTTGCAGCCAATCAATCTGTATTGTACAGGTAGTAAGCAATAAATGACCTGCCCATTGTACTCAATGAGTTCCCCATCTACTCCATACCCATTCTGATTATTTTTTTGTTGCCTTGAGCTTTACTGGCTCCAGTAGTAAATAACATTTATATTTAGTTTAGAAAATGATAGCATCATAGCAGTGATGGTCATGCGTGGTTATGCATGAAGATGTATGATTGCTATAATTATTGCTGTGATGGTTAGATGAAATATGAAATATTTCAAAAGAATAAAAAAAAACTTACGATGCAATCGGTAACAACGGAATTCGATGGGTCTCCATTTTTCTTTGTATGGGCTTTGCACCATAGCTCGTCTCTGCTAATATTTGATATTCCAGTTTCCTTTTTCTGCAAATAATAATAGTAAGAAGGCGAACCAAAGAAAAAATAATATTATTGATGTAAATGTACATGCATTTCTTACCATATCTTCAGCTAATCTCGCATAACCCTTTCTGCTCGTTGTATATGGAAGTTTATTTTTATCTCTCAGTGCTTTGAATTTTTTGCTAGTTTCCTACATAGGAGAAATTCATTAATAAATTATTATTTACCTTTTAATTTATATTGAATAAAATACAACTTATTACCTTAAATTTCTCCGACAACTTTTCCTTAACAAAGTCGTTCCACTCTTGAATGTTTTCTGTAGTATCCGGTTTTAGCATCGCTAATCTAGAGGAAGCGGACAAGCACCATTGTCCAAGTGGTTAATTGGTTCGGCTTTGGTGCAAGAGGTCACGAGTTCGAAACCTACTTTCGAACGTTTATTGACATGGGATATGTTGTCCCAATGATTTGTTGTATATAAAAGTACCATTTCAAAAAAAAATCTAGAGGAAGCGTCAGGGTAAGTAGAAGCTACTTTAATAGCCGAAACTAATCTTAACTTTGCCTCTCTCCATCGTACTCCTAACATCTTAAGCAATAAACCCTTGTATGCTTCATCCACCATGAATCTTGACTGCACAACAAAAATCAGAAAACTGAATTCAAAGTGCATTATAGTAAACTGAATTCAAAGTGTATGGTTTAACTTTCTCATTTAGAGAGCATTAATAATACCAACTCATCAATTCGATTTCGTACAAAAAAGGTAATTCATTTCTTGTGTTTAACTTGTATGAAAGAAAAAAGATGCAAAACATGTGAAGCTTGCTATGCGTATATGCAAAACATATAACCGCACAACAATAATTTGGTGTATGTACATTTATCTCTAAAAAAGTTTTCTTCCTAGAAAAAAAATGGGAGTGTACTTTTTCATTATGTAGAATGCGTGTATGAGCAAGACAAGCTTGAAAAATATTATAATTTCCATTTGTTTCATTTGCTATATTAGTAACTTGTTGATCTTCCTCAGTTTCATCTTCTAATATTTCTACAACTTCACCAGTTTCATCAATCAGAACCTCACTTTCATCTTTTCCATCACTATAAGTTGTTTCATCAATTGTTTGCAATATTGCAAATTTGTTTTTTGTTTTTATGACCTTTCCATGTTTTCTAGTGGAGCCAACTGGAACAGAGTGCTTATTTGTTTTTGAAACTTCAATTTGAATACTATATTCGAGTATATTTTCCTTTCCACTTTGTCTCCTTTGTTTTTCACCATCAATGTTGCCTCTTTTTTTATTTCTCACCTTTTTCCATACTTTCTTATTTTCAAAACCAGATAGCTTTTTGACATTTTCTTTTTCTTTTATAGTACAGACCATTTTTGCGTTTTTCACACCAACTATATTCTTCTTATCATTTTCCTATCTGATATTATCCTCATTTTTATAGGTCAGCTTAGAGTGCCTAAAAATTCTGCAAACAGTACATATATCTGGTTTCCATAAGAAGTTAACATAAACAACTTATAGAGAACCATCAGGCAATTGCACAATGAATGATTCAACTAGCTTCTGGTTTGGGGGGATCTCAATTAAACATTTCGCATATTTAATTCTCTCCTGTTTCTCAGTCATTTCATCCATGCAAACCAGCTTACCAAGTCTGATTGCCATTGTACCAAAAAAATTTGATCCAAATTACAAATTTTGTTATTTATTCATGTTTAGAGGTATAAATGGTATGTGTATGGTATGCTAGAAAAATGATAACAATGTTATAATTGTCATTTACTAAAAAAATGATAACAATGTAAGAGGATTGTGACTCATCTAAATGTTCTCATAAAAAAAGTTCTCAACTTATTTCATACCTGAAAACAAGTCCATAAATCTTTCTTTAAATTTGTTTCGACTTTTTTCCACTCTGAAATGGTCAAAGGTACCATCTTCCTTGCTAAGGTACCGAGATAGGATGATAACTGCTTAGAGTTGGAGCCTATTGGATGACCTCGATCGTTGAATTCAATTTCGGCCTTTACATTCGGCATACAAGAAAACGTTTCATCATCGCCTTCCCTCTTTTTTTCTTTGACTTCTCTTGTTGAATACCATCACTATCATTTGGGTTGTTCAAGTCATCCATGGCATTGAGTGGGTCTGTGTTTATGGGAGTGATATTTGGAGATTCAGTTGAATTAGGGCCAGGATTGAGATTGGAAGACTGGACTTGAACGGGTGGAGGCTGCATTTCAGTACGCTTCCGAGGGGATCTTCTAGCATTGCTTTTAAACTTTGAAGAGGATGAGCTACATCAACACGTCTTGTTTCATTGGTTTTCACACCAGCAGTCTTATCTTTTGCACATAAAGCTGCAACTATAGCGAGAGATTGCCTCTTTGAATATCTCATTGCTACCTTTGACATCTGAAATTAGCATACACGGTCAAAATAAATTCTAGTACAGCTAGAGATTAACGCCAACCGATCAGTGTTAAACCATCATCAGAGATGGTAACAGTACAACAGGATGAGATTTAAGTTAGTAGAATTAATCATAACAATGCAGCCTTATAAAATACTGAACAGCAATTAACCATTTCTGATGAACAATGCAGCCATATAAATATTACATCCACTGAATAGCAAACCATCAATTGACAACGTAGACTGAAAATTAAGCTGTCAGTGAGCACGCAAGTTGTATATATTTGCATTTTGATATCCTTTTTGCATGATGCATTGGTGATAATATCAGTTATAGTTGTAGGGATGCTTGGTTGTGATCGATGCATGCTTGTATGCATGCGTTTCACACATAATATCTGATTTATTATTAATAATTTTCAGCTTATCAGTCTAAATAAAATCTAATTTTCCATGCATTCATTATACAACACCGACATATGATTTTAGGTTTTCAACAAATACAAATTAACTTTCTATTTTGAAAGACATAAGAAGTTTCCAAACTGAACAAAGAACCAAAAAATGCCAATAGCTTACCAACCCAATATAAATCCAAAATATGCTATTAATCTCTTCACTGCACATATGAAAATGAATGAATGGGTATTCTATCATTCATACAATTTGAGACCAAGTAATTCAAACAATATAGGATAAGCGTTGAATTTAAGCTTAGTCATCCATTAGGCACTAGGGATTCATTAGTTCATTTAAATATTTTTATTTAATACCTGCATTTTTTATGTTAAAAAAAATTGTTTTCTTAAGGTAGATAATACATTATATATCACTAAAAAAACACTGTAATATGTAAGAAACAAAAGTGTTACTAAAAGAACATATAGTTGATTGATTGGTTAATCTGTTGGATAATGTGTTACAGAGAGTTGCATTTCATGTGCCACTTGTACTCTTAAATTTGATTTGTTGTGATCATTACCTAATTTTTTTTGGATTAAACTTATTTTTCCGTAGTTATCTGTGTTTTAGATTTGTTTCTCATTGATTTCAGAACAAGGCAGTTAATAGGTTATGTACTCGTATTTACTGTTTGAACTGACTCGAAAATTTAATTAGGTCCATACTCGTCCTTCTTTTCCATCTTTATCCCAATTAAGTTTGTGCTAGGTTGTTTGTTGCAACAACAGTCGCAAATAACTATGTCAGAACAACGGCAACATATGATATCAAAGTGGGTTTAAAAGCAGTATCCTAACTACATTCCTGCCCAATTCCAAATGTATACAAATGGGACAAATTTTTTATTTGCATCACACATTGGTTCATAGGTTGACTGATATGTTTATTGATTATCATCCTACATTGGTTCATAGGTTCTGGACTATACATACCAAAAAGGTTCAATATTCTTCATAGCATATTAAAATTTCTGTCATGATATAAGAAAATGTCAGTTTAAAAAAATAGAAGTGCATATTAAAATTTTAATATTTTACCTCTCCTTGACCTTGCTCCATTTTATCCATTGATGCTTCAAGTTCAACTATCTTCCGCTAAGGGAGGAACCTAGAAAAAAACATTATATATATATATATAATTAGAACATCACACTAATTAATCATTATTGTAAAGTATGAAAATCCTAATATACAATAGCAATACTTTGCAAAAGAAATATTTTTTTTCCAAGTTTACAAATCAAAATTCATGGTTAATAATTCATGATTAATTAATATAACTATGCATAAAACTATGTATAATTACACTCTTTACGAAAATAACTACGTGTAACACAAATATCAATAAAAGATTCTTATATCATACCAAAATACCATCACAATCCTTCCTTATATAACTTTCATCCCCATCATCGATCTCTACCATCAAGTAGCGACTCATCTACCGGTTTGCTAGTTGACTCATCCTCCTCATCATAGCTTTCCAACTCATGAAAACCTCTAGGGGGTGCTCTTAGCACAACATACCAATTTGAAAAACCACTTTCTCTACAAAAAAACACTTGTATGGCTTGCTTTGCCAAGATGAAAGGGTCGCTTGCAAATTGATTTTGGAATTGATGTAAATTGACTAACGTAAATCCATCTTCAACCTTAACTCCATGATCAATATTTGCCCAATCACACTTAAACATGACAATTTGAAACTGGCGGTAGTCAAACAACAAAATCTCACGCAAAACACCATAATATATTACTTTCTCAACGGATCCATCTATACGAACAGTACTTGCCTCAATGGAAACATCACTATTTTGTGTAGATTTATCATTGTCTTTAGTATGAAAACGACGACCATTAATTATATAACCAGTATAAGAAATTACTTGATGGCGAGGTCCATATGAAAGCTAATTTATTAGTTCACTAACATTGGATGTATTTCTATCATCTTTAACCTGGAAAAGCATAATATTATATATAAAGACTAACTAGAATAACATATACTTCTATGTCGAACTTATCCATCTTAAATGATATAACACTGTCAACCTTTTTTTTAAACCAACGACTAAAAGTCTCTGAATGCAGCTTTGAAAGTTCCAAATCATCTCGTGAAAGCCGGGGATGCAAACGTTTCAATTCCTCATTGTGCATCCTATATACGTAAACATACAAGTCAAAATCTAATTTATTTCACACAAAATAATTGAACTGAACTTATGCTTACTTTATATAAGGCTCCACTTCCTCGATATTAAACAACATATACCGATGAGCGGCATCGATCGCCTCCTTAGTGACTACCATAGGTTTTTCTTTGGAAATAGAACGCCCCTCGAGTATAGAATCACTTTGTTCCACTTCATTTCTATTTTTTCTTTGTCCAATTTCTAATGCACCATTAATATATCAAGCACAATACTTCATGCATTCATCAGCAAAATAGCGCTCAACTATGCACCCTTCAGGCCGTGCTTGATTTTTAACATACCCCTTCAGTGTTCTCATATATCTATAATAAATATGCATAAGTAAAATATTTTCATAAACACATGTATTATTAACTACCATAAGTACTAATGCCGAATTTTACCTCTCAAATGGATACATCCACCGATATTTTACTGGCCCGCAAATTCTTGCTTCCCTCACTAAATGTATTGTCAAATGAATCTTGAAGTCAAAAAAAGAAGGAGGAAAAAATCTCTCAAGATCACATAGTGTTAATGCGACCTGATTCTCAATGGATTCTAATTTATCTTTATCAAGCACTCTTTGGCAAATGTCGTAAAAAGAACATAGTCATAGTAATACATTCCTTGTCCCTTTAGGTAGAAGTCCTCTCAGTGATATGGACAATAGTCGTTGCATCAAAACATGATAATCATGAGACTTTAGACTTGAAACTTTGTTTTTTTGGCAAAACATTTTCCAATATTTGAGCTATACCCATCGGGTACTTTCAAATTCCTCATTCTACTGTAAAAGATCTCCTTTTCTGGATAAGTTAAGGTGCATGGGGAGGCTGGAAGTAATGCTTTGCTTCCCATGTCTATAGGATGTAACTTTTTCCTAATACCCAGTACTTCTAGATATTTATGTGAATTAATGTCACCTTTTGATTTTCCTTCAATATCAAGTAACGTGCCAAGAATACTTTCACCGATATTTTTTTCAACATGCATTACATCTAGATTGTGACATAAAGGAAGTACCTAAGAAAATCAAAAATAGACTATAACTAATTAATAATAAAGTATTGATTACGTAGATAGAAAAGAAGAAGCAATTTTTTTCTGATTAAACTTTGCCTGCCAATAAGGCAAATCAAAGAAAATAGACTTCTTCTTCCACATTTGACTTCCATTTTTCTTCCCATCTCCCCTTTTTCTTTTCCTTTTTTCTTTCTCTTTGTCTTTCCCTTCCTCCTTTGATTTTTTCCACCAATCTTGCAAATATCTTTAACAATATCAAAGACTTGAGCACCGGTTTGTATTGGGGGTCTTTGCCTAGTCTCTTTGGTTCCATCAAACAGGTTTTTTCGTTGGCAATAGTCATGATTAGGATCAAGGAATCGCCTATGGCCTAAATATGCACACTTCTTACTAAATGGTAACCATATTGAACATGTACTAACGCCACAAACAGGACATTCCCTTTTACCCTTTACGGTGCATCCTGTTAAATTTCCATAAGCTGGAAAATCATTTATCGTCCACATTAAAACTAATCTAAATTCATTGCGAGTGTATGCATCATATGCCTTCACCCCTTTATTCCATAATTTTTTCAAATCTTCAATAAGTGGTTGTAGATACACATCAATATCATTCCCTGGTTGTCGTGGTCCAGGAACTAATTATGATAACATCATATTATCTTTGTGCATACAAAGCCACGGAGCAAAGTTGTACGCAACAAGAAATACTGGCCAACAACTATAGGCAGAGTTCCAATCCCCAAAGGGATTAAAGCCATCACTTGCAAGACCAAGCCTTAAATTTCGTGGATCGGATGCAAAGGAAGGGTACATCCTATCAATTCTAGCCCATCGAGAAGAATCTACTGGATGACGTAATTTACGATTTTCACTCTTATGATTGCTATGCCATCTTAATTGCTCTGATGTTTCTGTGGACATAAACATTCTTTTTAGTCTTGGTATTATTGGAAAGTATCTCAAGACCTTTGCAGGTACTTTGGTTTGCTTTCCATCTTCCTTTGTCTTGTTTTCTTTCCAATGAGATTTTCCACATTTTGGACAAAAATCACTATCTGCAAGCTCTTTCCTAAAAAGACAACAATCATTTACACATGCATGTATTTGTCTATAGCCTAAACCAAATGATTTAAGCAGCTTCTTTGTTGCATACGCCGAATCAGGAAGCGTGTTTTCCATAGGCAGCATATCTTTGGGAAGTTTAAGAAGTTCCGTAAATGCTGTGTCAGATACACCATTTCAAGCCTTGTGCTTGTAAAGAAGTATTGCAGCTGACAACTTTGTGTGGCTTGCACAACCAGGATACAAATGAATTTCAGATTTTTCTATCATCTCCTCAATCTCTACCCCATGTACCTCATGTCTAACATTAGAATGATCTTCCACCTTATCATTACAAATTTGTGTGTCTAAGTACATTCTATATGTATTTGTCACTTCATCGCCTTCATTTTCTGAAGGGCGTGCTTCCCCATGAAAAATCCATACATCATACGTTGCGTCAATTCCAAAACAGACCAAGTGTGATACAACTTCCCTTGATTGATGGCGGATAAGATTCCTACATTTTGAACAAGGGAAAATGATTTTTTCTGGATTTCCCTTCCTTTCTGCATGCTGATATACAAAATACCGAACAGCTTGCCTGTATTCTTCAGTCATTCTATGACACATAAAGAGATCAATAATCAACCGTAATAATTATAAATATAAAACTGATAATCAAAATTGACAAAACCTTGGTAGGTGGATCCATGCTTTGTCCATCTTGATAATCCTTTTGATGTTAGAACCTAACGAAAAGACGTTATGCCAATAAAAATATGAGTTTTTCTCATGACGGAATTGCGCAATTATTACCCAAATACTCACCTAAAAATCTTGATATTATCACTAAAATTCATTATTTTTAAGAAGGATTCAGATTATATGATCAAATTATGAAGTTTAGAAAATCAAATTTCCTACCAAAGAATGATTTTCTATCATTTCCTTATTTCCAGTAATCCTCTTGTTAATTATAGTAAATACTATTTTTTTAAAATCAGTTCTTGCAATTACAAACAAATTTCTTTTAAAGATCCTAACCTAAAACTGTTTGTAAAATGAGATATGAATTTTAGAAATGAATTCCTGAGCCTGTCGATCATAACAGAAGCTTGTAAATATATACATAGACATGCACACACAGTAATCCACTAAAATACTTACAACCAACATTTTAGAACTTGACATTAATTATTTATCGCATGCATCATCATAAAAAAATAGATAATGCTTGAGAAATAGTTGTTGCTTTGTTGATTTTGTTATATTTCTAGATATTCATAGAGCAGCTTGTAATTGTGTTGCACACTTTCATAACGTTTTTGCCTTTCTAGCTTCAGCTTTAGTTTTATAGTTGTTTTTCCTCAACTTCAATATTATTTTCCTCCAATACTTCAATACTATACTGACTTGAATGAATTCTTACTTATATACTCTCAGCCATGAGAAACTTCTCTGTAGGAGCTGTGATCAGAGCGTATCAGACTATGGTGAGCAACATTCAATTCCAGTTTGAATGTTGTTTGTTCCTAGTATTGAGAGTTTTAATCATGGTGGTTCTTATTGTATCACTCTGTTTTTGAGTCCATTTAATTTTTGGACAGTTGTTATGTTCTTCAAATTTGTTACTTCTAGCAAAGTATGCAGGCATGTTGAAATTTTCAAACCTTTTATTGTTGGATCAACCAATTCAACTGTGGATCAGGTTTCTTTCTCTTTTATTCTTCTCGAGCTCTTGTTATTTATTTTGTGTTTCAACTCCTATATCTTCGTGTAATGTGTTTACCAATATCACAATATGTTACCACTCTTGCATCCTCCTCAACACTCATTCATACATACCACCTCTGGTTAGATCTGACTACACTGCTCTTCCAATAAATTTGATAACAATCATACTTCATTGCCACAGAACTTCCATACTTTCCACATTCACCATCACACCACCAGGCAACAAACTTCCCCACTCCACTGATTATCAAAAACTTCGTAACTCTCTGCCAATACTTGCCATCAGTTCTCCAATTATTTATCTCACTGTTGTCAACTACAACCGCACTTCATTACCATATTCTCACGAAATCAACCATCTTCTCACTGTTGACATATAAAGCAACCATCTTCTCACCAAAACAACATTCATAACTCCACATTTAGTTCACCGAACTCCTCCCACATTTACATACATTCCTGCCTTACGTACATACATCATCTACATACATTTTACACTAGTTCATTCACCTTATCACTTCAGTCATACGTACAAACTATTTCACTACACCAAACAAAACTGCGGCTATTTATTCATCATTGTTCACAACCATTGCTGCCATATAACCTCACTTCACATTACCTCACCAAACCTGCCATCAACACTACTGACCACTCCATACTTCCCATTGCATTACCGTCCTTGTTTCAACTACTATAACTACTTTGTTGATTATATTGAAACAACAGCAAAACTCAGAATGAAGAATTAGGGTGATGAATAGGTATGATTAATGAATGACAGACATAAATATGAATTTATATGACAACTACTATATTGTAAACAACGTGAATTAGCATTTCATGTTCAAACAAAGTTTACAACCAGAAAATATGGAATAATTAAGCAAAAAAGAAAATCCAGTAATAAATAATAGAAAGGAAAATCCAGTAAACATACTTACATGAACAATGACGACGGAAAGTGAATCAGAATGAAGAATTAGGGTGATGAATACCGTTATCTTTAATCGAATTATTTGAATGTGATTTTTGCGAAGGAAGAAATCATTTTTTCAAAACCTTAGTTTCGATCCAAATTGGAGAAGGCTTGATTCGATCGAGAAGACGACAGCTTCAATTTTTTGAAAACCTTAGTTTCGAGCAAAGAGAACGAGCAGGTGCAAAGAGGAACGAGCAGGAGCAAAGAGGAACGAGCAGGAACGAAAATAAAAGGGCTTTAAAAAAACTTTTTGGCCGTTGTAATTTGTGAATAGCGTAATTGTGATTGTGCACCTTTTACAACGGGCAATTTATGACCATTGTAAAGTTGGCATCTATTACAACGGGCCTGAATGGACCGTTGTAATAGCTTTCTATTACAATGGGAAAACAATGCCCGTTGTAAAAAAAGCAGTTGTATATGGCATTTTTTACAACGGGCCTGAATGGACCGTTGTAATAGTCTTCTATTACAACGGGCAACGAGTGCCTGTTGTAAAAAGAGTGTTGTAATAGGGTATTTTTGTTGTAGTGCATCGCCGTCGCTTCCTTCCAGCCAACTGTGACAAAGTCCGGTCATCTCCCCTGGCTGCAAATGTCACCGTCCCGAGCACCACCAACCATGCTTCTTAAACCCTAAAATCCCCTCGCCATCACCAACCAAAGCCAAAATCGAAAATTAGCCGCGGTGAAACCCTTTCTCATATCACCCTGCTCCCCCTCGACCAAGCCGCACCTCCCCTCGATGAACACTTCACGGGAATTTATTTTTTTAAGGAATTTTGATCATCTAATAATTTCTCACAATCTAGGCTATTAAAAATTACGATTTCTTCACTAAAAATCCTCTTTTTATGCGACGATCACAAGTATATACAGGAATCGATAGTTTAGGCATGTTGAAAATCGTCGAAATTTTGGTTACTTACTATACTTTAACAGTTGCACACAATATACAAAATGAACTAGCTCCAAGATATTTTTAATGAAATCCATATTCGATGACAATCACTTTCTTAATTCGCATCATCGACCAATTCGAATCAGATTGTGAGATAACAATTTTTAAAGTTCATGCATATATAATTTTTTTTAACTCTATTAACATGACAAAGTGGTTTTCTTACATCCCAGACATTCAAAATTTTAAACCTCACCTTAAACATTGTTGAAAGCCTTTGAAATCTTCTAATTGATCTTGGTTTTTGATCTGAACTTGAATCACCTTGACTTTGGTTTGAATTTGAAAGAGATACTTCTCCTTTTGTTTACAAAGCATTTTTTGGTGTTTACAGTTTGTTTTATTATAGATTTTATTTACAGGCTTTTGAAAACTGATGTTTAGGCATATACATGCCTATATATATGCTTGCACAAGATAAAGTGATGTATGTGTACAATATTTTAGGCCCAAAAGATTTGCAGATGTTGTACAAGGATTTGAGATGGATATGAAATGAGGTGGCTTTTAGTTGATATTCTGTTTGAGTTTGAAAAGAAGTTAAAATGAACATTTTGGTCTTTCTCCACTTAGACCAGACAACTACATATGTCTATATATTTGTGTTACCCATTTTTGCTTATTTAACTTTTGATTGTTTACATTTATGTTTACATATACGTTTATATTTTCTTTCATTCT
This sequence comes from Allium cepa, assembly GCA_030765085.1. Taxonomy (NCBI): domain Eukaryota; kingdom Viridiplantae; phylum Streptophyta; class Magnoliopsida; order Asparagales; family Amaryllidaceae; genus Allium; species Allium cepa. The sequence continues at coordinate 42,846,428 of CM060946.1, forward strand.
TCTACCGGGCAAAGCTTACATTATTTTCTTTGTAACTTAGATGTTTTACTTTTTGTTATTTTAGTTTTCGATTTACTTAATTAACTTTCTTTTTATTTAATACATTGTTTCATTTATATTTTGAGAATAAAATGTAAAGTGGTTTTAACTAAACAAGTTAGTCTTCATATTTTATATGTATATATTTAAATATATAAATATATATATAACTCAAGGCATTAAAACATTTTTCCATTCATTTTTAAATAAAATAACCTTTATGGTTTACATTTCTTCTTATCATATCATATCATATCATATTATATATATATATATATATATATATGTTTCTTGTATATTTACTCCTTTCATTATTCAATATATATATATATATATTCCTTTCGATAACTTTATTTATTTAGTTCATACATACATACATACATATATATATCTATTTAACTTACCATTACATATTTTCACAGCGCAAAACTTGTCTGTTTATAAGTACTATATATTTCCGTTTTGAAATGGTTTAAAATGACTTTATAATTCTTCTCATATCCATCATCATATATTTTCATATGTATATTCATTTATATATTTTCTTCTTTCATTTTTCAATATATATATATATATATTATTTTCAATAACTATATTTATTTAGTTCATATACATACATACATACATACATACATACATACATACATACATACATATATATATATATATTTCACTTACCATTACATATATTGTTTTCAACATACTGTTTTTATTTAGTTTATACATATTTTGTGTTTTACTTAACTAATATGTCTATACAAATATAAGAAAAAAAATCCAATTTTAAACTTTTCTATTTATGATACATTATATTGTTCATAAGTCTCAAAAAACATTTCTATTTATAATATATTCTTTTTATTTCATCTATATTTATTTGAATTGAATTTGTTTTCAATTTATATATATAAATTCTGTTGTTCAGAATATGTATATGTGTGTGTGTGTATATGTGTATAACAGAAATTCCAACTAAACCAATTTCATATTTTATAAAAAAATCTAGAAATTCAAAATACTATCTTAGTTTAAAGTTATATTTATTGCTAATTTTCAATTAACGAGGATTTTATTTTGATAAACGTACCATATTATTGAATATTAAAAATTAATACTCAAACTCAAGATGACAAAAATTCTAGGTCGTTACATTGCTCCCACTTAAAAGAATTTCGTCCTTGAAATTTCCATAACCAGGTTAGTAAACAAAACTAACCAAATTTTAATTTATTAACGAATTAATAAACAACCATATCACATATGTTCAACATAAATATTTATCCTAAAATATCAGTTACACATGAGTATCAACTAAGATACTTTAATGCTACAACCATCACATACATATACATATCCAGGAGATTTCTGCAGCCACTAGCTAGTTATACATATACATTGTAACAACCAAAATTTTTGTAAATAGTTTTAAATTTAATTTATTTGAAAACTTTGATGTTTAATTATTTAAAAACTTGAAATTTTGAAATTTTCCAATATAATTTTTGGAGTTTGTTTATAAAATTATTTTCCCAAATGCAATAAAATAAACAATTTCTGAAATTTTATATTTTGGTCAAATTTGACTTTTATTTGAGAATTTGAAAATTTAGATTTTTAAAATCAAATCTTTTTATTTGAAATTGGATATAACTCTAATATTCGTTATGCTTTTCGTTTCATTAAATTTTGATTTATGCTTTGTAAATTGGATAACATTCAGCACTTTAAAAGCAACTAATTTCTGTGTTTTATTTTATATTTTCCGATGTTTGTCTATTTATGTTAATTTATATTTGTATACACTTTAATTTATTTATTAGGATGTTTGATTTGTATATCTTTTATTTAATAGCTGGGAAAAAATCAATTAGATATACGTTACTTCGTTTTAATTAGGCATACGTTTCATTGTTTATTTCTTGCCTTTATATTGCCTGCACTCTTTATTTCCTACCATAGTCGTTCATAACCTAATCTCGAAACCCTACCTGCCTCCTCTATTATCAATTCACGTATAGAAATCCTTTCTCACCATCTCATTTCCATTTGCATCCAGAGAGAAACAATACTGTAAGTTTCCATGGTCTGCTCCTTCTTTCTTTTTTCCTTTTTCTTTTATTTTTATTTTGTTTTCTTCATTGAATGCTAGGCCTCCACCATATTACGACCACCATCTCCTCTCCAACTCCTCCATGATCGACCATCACCACTACATCACCCCTTCCACACATGGCCGTGACCCCTAGATCTAGATCTACCACAAATCTTAACCAAATCCATCACAAGCCTTCCATTTCTCACCACTTCTTCCTATTACTCACCTCGGCTAACAATTCCTTCACCTCCACCAAGCCATGCCATGACCAAACATCCCCTTGCCGTGTTCCTTAACCCAAGTTAGCACATAGGCCGAGCCACCTTAGATATAGGCCGAGCCTAAACTCCACAAGATCCATGCCTTTTGCCTCTACTTGCCTTGCCTTCCCTTTTCCATGCCTAGCCATGCCTTGTGATCCCATAACCTAGCCTAGCTTGCATCTAAACACCATGGCCAAGCCTAAGAGTGATGAGGCCGAGCCTATAGAGGATGTGTCCAAGTCCACTTGTTGATTAAATCCATATTTGTTTCAAATTTATTCATGTTTTATATTATTTTAATTTACTTTGTGTTAAATCATATATTTATATTTGTTTTATTCATTTGATTTCAAGATCTGAATTAGGTTGTTACTTCTTCTCGAATCTTATCGTGCATTCTCGTGCTTTGCAGGGTGTGGATTTTTTTTGTTTTGAATTGATCTCTAGCTTCAAAAAGGTGAGTTATTCACTCTAGACATTACGTACTTATATGATTGTGAAATGATGACAAGTGAATTGTATAAATTAATGTGCTATGTTCCTACCTGCCCGTGATATGTTTATATGATGTTAAATGCTGTTTATATATCTGTTACATCATCTGTTATGCTATTATATGCAATTCTGTATTTATTTCTTATTTATCACACTGCAAGTTCCTTATCATTGTGGGTTGAAATGATACATACCCGAACGGACTTTAGAATAAGAAAAAATGATTATGAGCTGAAATGATAGGCCCGAATGATTTTTATTGTATTTGATTAGCTTGGGATTGCGGGTTTGAAATGATAGAACCCGGATTTTTCTTTTTAAATTACGGATTGAAATGATAAATATATGTATCACTTGACCTAGGTTAGAAATGATTATACAAACCCGTGGTTAAATATATATATTTTTTGAAATTTATAAGTATTTTTAAATATAAAAATATGACATTTTAATTTAAATTGGATTTAGATAATTTAAATAAATTTATATTGATTTTTCTATAAGTTAAAAATGTATAAAGAATTAAAAGAAAAGATGTATTTTGAAAAGATGACTTAACTTGAAATTGGGAATTTGTTTTTTTTATGGAAATTTTAAGTTAAGTAAATAAATGAAATTAAATTTTATTTAGGAGATGGGTATGTAAAATAAATTTTAAGTTATTGGTTGAAATAAAAGTTAAGCAATTTATAAAGTGTTGACTTAACAAATGAATTTTAATTTAAATTGGGTATTTATTAATAAAATGTTATTTTATTTAAAATTTATAAGTAAAGTAATATCCAAATAATTTTTTTTGAAAAGTGGAATAAGTTTGATAGGTTAAAAAAAGAGAAAAGTGAAGATATATTGTTTTAAAGGTATAATAGAAATTATAGCAGTTCAGAAATGCTGTGGTTTAAATGAACTATGGCTTGAAATATACTAAAGAGGCATATAACAGCATTTCTGAAGTGCTGCAGTTTCTGAAAATATGAACTATGGCTTGAAATTTCTAAGTAAACCTATAACAACACTTCTGAATATAACAGCACTTCTGAAGTGCTGCAGTTTCTGAAAATGTGAACTGTGGCTTGAAATTACTAAGTAAACCTATAACAACACTTCTAAAGTGCTGCAGTTTCTGAAATTTGAACTAGGTGCTAAAATTTCTAAATATACCTACCGCAACACTTTATAAGTGTTGCAGTTTTGAAAATTTCAATGCTTTGGAATGTTGAAATTGAACTAATGAACTTAGAAATTGCTAAAATTCTGGAAATTGAATAATTGATTTGAAAGGATAACTACTTCATATTTAAATGGTTTAAATGAATTATTTGGTTTGGAATATAAACCACTTTTGAAATTTATAACCACGGGTAATAATAACATTGGTTGTTAAAGAGACCGGGATCGGATATGGGCATACCCTCTGTCGATACCGAAAACCATTTTGACAACCGCGAATGCGGTGGAGATTCCAGAATGAAGTAGGATGGTGGTAACATTCTATTGAGGTATTTACGTGGACCCGACACCCGTGAGTTGGCATAAGGCGGCTAAAACAGGAGCGATTCTCGGGCCAATGAGGTAGCTCCTCTGATCGGACACACTTCTTTGTATGTCATTCTATTACTTTCTGATTGGTATGGTGCGCACCTTTGATTTTGGTAGCGTGGCTCAAGGTGGGCGGTAGCTGCACACTATGCGTTACCACCAGCCCGGATGCGTAATTGGTATATCTACCCTGGCATTGCCTTGTTGTGCCGTGTCACCTACCTTAGCATGCCTTGTACGAGTTTGATTTGTGTTGTACCAATGGAGTAACCTCTGGTAGCCTCCCGATCAGGAGGTATTACGGTACTATATAGACTACTGGCACTATGTATGTGTTAAGGTGGAAAATGTAAAGCCTTAACGCTATTTTTAAGTAAGTTTATTTTACTAACTGACATTGTTATAATAGCGAAATATTACTACATAGTAAATAGTTTAAGGGATCCTTAGAGGATGGGCGGTCCCAAGCATCCTTTAAGTTACTTGTATATTTATTTTACAGTTCACTTGAGTTGGTCTACATTGTATAAGCATGTATGTCCTGACTCGAGTGTTTGTGTTTATTTCTTACGCTCGGGTCAGCCTGAGTATCACAGCTTGGATCTATCTTCTTGAAGCTAGTGATTTCTGCAGTTTATCTGCTTACCTAGTTTACCTATTTCACTCCCGTAATTCTATTTCATCTCATGTATTAAAGACTTATGTATTTGGGATTTCTATTGTACTTGTTTAAAAACTGTATTTGCTTTTCAGACTACGTATTTTGTACTTGTTGTGAGACTGAGCTAATAGTGGCTTCATGAACCACTGTGGCTATTTCTAATTCCACTGCGAGTATTCTGATTTATCTGTGTCTGTGATTCTGTGATTGGTTTTATTTGCTCCAAATTTTCTTACAATCTACTATTTTGAATTATTCAAGTCAAACATGTGTGGTTTTATTGTCGATTTGAATGGTCCAAAATAGTGGATCATTACAGTTGGTATACCAAAACATCTACTAAGATACTTCATTAATTTATAACCCAAACACACATTCATGACGTCCACTAATCTGTACTAATTTGGCCTTTAGGTTACACCTTCTAGGAGAACTAACCCAAACCCAACTAACACTTACGGTAGACTCTCTTCATTAGAGTCCTTCACTTTCGGTCCCTCCAACTCCAAAGATTCAACATCACTGTCCGGAATCCATGCAAGCATGGGGCTTGGTTCCCTCCGAAGATTATTCCCATCTGTAAGTGGCTCATTATCAGTCTCACTCATTTCCCAAATGACAGCATCATCATTTTTCGATTTGGGCTCTTCTTCTGCTTCAAATTCCTCTTCATCCTCGAATTCTTCCTCTTCATCCTCGAATACTTCCTCGAATTCATCTTCTTCTTCCTCGAATTTCTCTTCGACTCCTATCTTTGGCTCCTTTTCCCGAAGCGATGGTTGCTCGATAGGTTCCTTTTTCTCTTCTAACTCCTCCACATATATCAATGGCTCATTAAGATCCTTCAGAGTCCTATTAACTAAGTCATGATCGCTAGCTCTCATAGCCATCGAAAGTGCTCCTCCTCAGCTGAAACTACGGGTTCTCTACAATCAATTAACAAGAGCAAATAATGAGATCCTAAGGTTTCAGAAATTTACATATGTTAAAGACTACATATATAGGTACACACTTCAAATTACTCTTCCTTTTTAAATTACTACCATTCAAAAACGTTACTTAAGCAATACCAAAATTATTTTTTCCTCAAAAATTTGTTTAAAACAATTTTTTTTGAAATCACTGGAGTTTTAAAATTCTCAAATATAGCTTTTTATAAATCAATTATTATAAAACTAGCATTTATATTTGAAAAATCCTCCTAAAATATTTATCTAAAATATTTAAAATTCTTTTTAGTAGACAAGATTTTCTCAAAATTTCAAATTTTCCAAGGCTCCTATCCACAAGACCCAGATTTTCTACAAGATACTCAAAACTAGATGGTCAGTCAAATGAGGCTACTCAACACTAGATGGTTATGACCAGTCAAATCCTAGATGATAATGGTTCCTTTCATATATAAAACATATCCTAGGTAAAATTGTCTCATTTATCCACTTAGAACAATATTGTATTTGTTAGCCTTGTTCAAGTGTTTAGAGATCCCTGTCAATAACGTTAGCTACTCGTATTGACCAGAATCCATATGCCACTCAACGGATCAATTAACACAATATAAAACCCTTTTATATCACTAATAAATATGCGCTCTCATATATATATACACACTCAAACTCATTCTAGGGTAATACTGACCCTATCTCTAACGATTTATCCCATCAAAGCCTAGGTATTCGCTCAACCTAAGCTCCGATACCGCGATGTCACGACCCACTTTTCTGTACGGTTTGAAGTGACACTTTACTACACTTGTCCAGTCCAAATTAAATAGAAAGGCACAAAGTAAGAAAAAAAAGTAGAAAGAAGATAAAAAGAAAATAGAACAATATAGAATCTCACACCAGAAACGAATAATCTATAATATGGAATAAATCTTTACAGAAAACAAAATTATAGTTAATATATATATATATATATACACAAACATCAATCAGAGTATACTACATATTTAGCACGGACGGTTAAAACACCTTGCCTTGCAATTGCAAATAAACACAACTGAAATGCAACAGAAAATAATCATCTATGTGAATACATCTCTGGGCCTCCAACTTCCTTCACAAAGCTCCAATCCTTCTAGCTAAACCTAGAAATATGCTCAGTCTGACCCAAGCATATAGGAAAAACCAAGACTGGATTAGTCTGGTAAAACCAGCATGAGAATTTAAATCACAAGGAATTTTGTTCATTATAACTTTCAAAAATCCTTATAAAATCAAAAGTATCTCGTAAGACCACGTCACACATAAACACGACGGAGTTTTTCCTTACAGTAACCAAAACCCTTATATAGAAAATCTAGTGATATTACAGTAGTGTCTAGAGGTCAAAGTAAAATATAGAAATAGCTGAAATGCTTGCATCTCACATTCAACATAGTTGGGCACAATAAAAACCGTACAGTGCTTATTGGAAAATGGGTTCCATGTAATGACTAGGCACTTGGTACCACCTATCAGTACACCTCTAGAAAAATGTACCAAGGTCCTTGCCGGGATCCCCTACAACATAGGACTGGTTCTACCCCAAACCTGTATAGTACCGAATACGCTATTACCCCGAGTGTTCCCACCCTTACCGAGTTCTTTCATGAGTTCTTCCGCGCACCATATTAATAATATCCGAGGGTACCTAGAAAGGTGATAACATACCCTAATTGGGTGCGACCCACTCAACCTTGCTGCACCTCTCCTAGTTTTCAGTCATTCTCGGTTGATGAGGCTTGAGGCTACGATTACCTTTTCAAGGAATTTACACTAACAATGCTCATTGTCCTCCAATGATAATGTACTAATAGCATTCATCCATACAAGTCTGTTCTAGGTCTGAACGAAACCGAAGGCATTATTCCTACTACATCTGCTTTGGAATCATCCTTAGGATTAGTAGCGGTTAGCTCTTGCACTGCACTACTACATCTTCGATTCCATTCTCTTGTCTTCATTTCAAAAACGTATTCGTTGGATCGAAGTGGTGTTAGGATAACTTATCCGATCCTGGTCTCTTCAAAACAACATTCGATATTTCCGGTAAACTCAACCCCGGTTCTTTAGGAAATATATAGACGAAAATAAGATTGGAGATCATCTCCTGACCGTTAGTGGATGGATTTTCTTATAATCTTCCTAGAAGAACAAAATGAGTTTATACATATAGTATAACACCTCGAATGGTAACTATACAACATAATCCCCATGTTTCTCCTAGATATTTTCAAAGTTACATTTTGACCCAGATTTGATAGTCGGTTATTTAACTACCAAATAAACAATCATTTATAATACAATAATTGCCGCTAGAAATCAGTAAGCCTTATTTTATTTAATTTCAATAAATTAAACCTCTTTTCATCAAAAAGGGTATATACTTATCTCATAGGAATAAGTATATTCACAAACCGTTTTCTTCAGTAATATTTGAAAACCTTTTTAAATAAATATGGAAAGCACTCTGCAGTATCAACCATGGATTTGCAGCTCGAAGATTACGTCTTTATCCTAGAGAAATCCAAACTTAACTGTAGGCTCTCTCCGCCTCCGGATTACGCCATGAAAGTACACCATTGCTTCCCGAAAAAGTTTATTTAATAATTATCTCCAAAAATAATACGTATAAAGTTTCTATATAATTTTTCCAAGTTTCAATTAGGTAAAATACTCTTTTATAAAAGTTTACTATGTAATATATTATTCTTAAAAAATAACTAATATTTAAACAAATTATCTTTGGAATAATAATAATATCTTAATATTAATAAATCCTTAATTAATAATTAACCTTGAACAGTCGCTATAAAATTACTTTAATTAACAACTAAATATACTTTAAACATCTAAAATAATTAAATAGCTTTAAAAAAATAATTAAATAATTTTTAAGAATAATAAATAATTAACTTTAAATCATTATCAAATAATTATTAATTTTCTTTAAAATATCATTAATAAATATTAATTATCCTTAAAACAATTTTGGTTCACAAACCCAGCTTCTAAATCCGGAAAGGCTTCTTAATTTCGATGGTACTTAATCGCATTACCATTTATTCCATAACAATCCACAATAACAGATACAGATATTCACATCAATCTACTTTTAACAACCAATCCAACATCGTATTGCCCAATATAATTGTCAGGAAAATAAATAGATGTCCGTAGAAATATAATAGAAAAAAGGTTTTATTTTTGCTAGTCAATGTCCAAAAACACTCATATTCAGGTATAGTGGCAAAACGGTGATTTATCCTACCAACATGGGTCCAATTTAATATAATTAGCGAAATTGTGTTTTATTTTGCCAAACAAATGTCAAATCATCGTAATTAACTTGAATTAACTCATCATTATTTTTATCTGGACAAATAACTTCGATAGATAGGTCATATACAATTAAACTACGTCATTTGTTTAAATCAGGTAATTTAATTCCTGTCCATTTTTAAATACCGTAAATTTTTACTTATTCAAACTTGACAATAAGCCGCACGGTGATGTAATGTTCGTTGATATGACCCCGTTGCAAAAAGTTTCACCTTAAATAGATTTATGGTTTGCTAGAAATAATTTTCTAAATTTTTGAAAGAAAAACCCTTTTTAAACTTTCACTTATTTACATATTTTTCTATACCCCTACACCTGCTTTGGGAAAAAGCCCAACGATCCTACCCAAACCTGATATGCCATTTCCACCTTACTTCTCTCCTCTCAAACTTCCACATTCCAGTATCCATTTTTTCCTTTCTTTAATTAATCTTTTTTAAGAAAAACAAGTCGAATGAGATGTTACACAACACAACGGTCGAGCCTCCACATCCAACACTACAGATCTTCATCCAAACCGATGCTCACCTTCCAAAATCACTAGGCAATTTGATAAATGTTGACATAGTAATGCATGCGTGCACGTACACGAACGGCTCTAACATAGAGCGACCATTCCATGCCCCGTACACGCGCCTCCTCCCAAACTCAACCACCTTCTCCCAAAGTCCCACCTCCGACTTCCCATGGCAATAATTCAAACAAAATAAATGACAGCCCAAAAAAAAGCAGATAGAAATGAAAGTCCCAAGACCACCACACACCACCAAAACACCCGCCACCACCTTCATCGTGACTCCCATCGCCGCCGCTTCCTTCCAGCCAATGTGACCAAATCCGGTTATCTCCCCTGGCTGCAAATGTCACTGATCCGAGCACCACCAACCATGCTTCTTAAACCCTAAAACCCCTTGCCATCACCAACCAAAGGCAAAATTGAAAATTGGTCGTGGTGAAACCCTTTACCACGTCACCCTGTTCCCCCTCGACCAAGCCACGCCTCCCCTCGACGACCACTTCGCCGTAATTTAATTTTTGAAGGAATTTTGATCATCTAATAATTTCTCACAATCTAGGCTATTAAAAATTTTGATTTCTTCACTAAAAAACCTCTTTTTATATGACGATCACAAGTATATACAGGAATCGATAGTTTGGGCATGTTGAAAATCGTCGAAATTATGGTTACTTATTGTATTTTTACAATTTCACACAATATACAAAATGAACTAGCTCCAAACTATTTTTAATGATATCCGCATTCGAAGACAATCAATTTCTTAGTTTGCATCATAAACCAATTCGAATAAGATTGTGAGATAATGATTTTTAAAGTTCAAGCATATATAATTTTTTATAACTCTGTTAACATGACAGAGTGGTTTTCTAACATTCCAGGAATTCAAAATTTTAAACTTCACCTTAAACAATGTTGAAAGTCTTTGAAATCTTCTAATTGATCCTTGGTTTTTTATCTGAACTCGAATCACCTTGCCTTAATTTGAATTTGAAAGAGATTGTTTCTTCTTTTGTTTCAGAGCATTATTTTGTGTTTATAGTTTATTTTTTTTATAGACTTTATTTACAGGCTTTTGAAAACTGATGCCTACACACATACAAGCCTATGTATATATACATGATTGCACAAGATAAAATGATGTATGTGTACAATAATTTGGGCTCAAATGATTTGTCTGTAAAAGGATTTGAGATGGATTTGAAATGAGGTGGCTTTGAGTTGATATTTTGTTTGAGTTTGAAAAGAGGTTAAAATGAACATTTTGGTCTTTCTCCATTTAGACCAGACAACTATATATGTCTATATATTTATATTACCCAATTTTGGTTATTTAACTTTTGATTTTTTATTTTTATGTATATGTATATGTTTATATTTTCTTTCATTCTTTTACCGGGCAGAGCTTACATTATTTGCTTTATAACTTAGATGTTTTACCTTTTTACTTTTTGCTATTTTACTTTTGTATTTAGACATAACTTTCTTTTGATTTAAAATATTCTTTCATATATATTTTGAGAATAACATGTAAAGTGGTTTTAACTAAACAAGTTAGTCTTCATATTTTATATGTATATATTTCTATTAATATATTTGTACATATATATATACATATATAACTCAGGGCATTAAAATTTTTGCCATTCCATTTTTAAATATAATAGCCTTCATGGTTTACATTTCTTCTTATTATAATTTTATATATATTTTTCTTATGTATTTACTCCTTTCATTATTTAATATATATACATATATATCCCTTTCGATAACTATATTTATTTAGTTCTTATATATATATATATATATATATATATATATTTCACTTACCATTACATATTTTCACAATGGAACACTTGTTTTTTTATAAGTACTATATATTTCCTTTTTGAAATGGTTTAAAATGATTTTATAATTCTTCTCATATCCGTCATCATATATTTTCATATGCATATTCTCTTATATATTTACTTCTTTCATTTTTCAATACATACAAACATATATATATATGTTCTTTTCAATAACTATATTTATTTAGTTCATATATATGTGTATATATGTTTCACTTACCGTTACATATTTTACATTTTTCTTAACAAATATGTATGCTTGTGTGTGTGTGTGTGTGTATATATAAGAATAAAAATCCAGTTTTAAACTTTCTTTATTTATGATACATTATTTTGTTCATAAATCAAAAATCGTTTCTATTTATAACATATTCTTCTTATTTCATCTATATTTATTTGAATTGAATTTGTTTTTTAATATATATATATATATATATATTATTGTTCTGAATATGTATGTATATATATAACAGAAATTCCAACTAAACCAATTTCCTATTTTATAAATAAAATTTGGAAATTCAAAATACTATCTTAGTTTAAAGTTATATATTATCACCAATCATCACTTAATGGGGATTTTATTTTAATAAAAATACCATATTATTGAATATTCAAAACTCGAGACGACAAAAATTTTGGGTCGTTACACTAATTAGGTACGTATGGATGCAAAACTAATCGAATGTATTACCTAATCAAGTAAGTATGGAAGAAAATACATAGCGGAGATAGACTGGTTAACCGAGCTAACAATTGAATGCAAAAGCTAACTGGATGCATAACCTAATCAGATACATGTAGATGCAAAAGCTAATCATATGCACAACATAATCAGGTAAACTTAATGTACTATCTAGTCAAGTGTGTATGGAAGAAAATATGTAACCGAGATAGATTTGTTTAACTGAGCTTACATTTGAAAGCAAAAGCTAACCGAATGCACAACCTAATCAAGTATATATATGGATGCAACAGATAGTGAGATTCACAACCTAATAGGGAACATATGGATGCAAAAGCTAACCGGATGCACTACCCAATCGGGTACATATAAATGTAAAAGCTAATCGGATGCACTACCTAATCAGGTATGTGGAAACTAATCTGTAACCGAGATAGATTGAATAACCGAACTAACCATCGAATGCAAAAGCTAATTGGATGCACAACATAATCGGGTGCATATGGATGCGAAAGCTAACCAGATGCGCAACTTAATTGGCTACATATAGATGCAAAAATCTTACTGAATGCACAACCTAATCGGGTACATATAGATGCTAAATCTAATCGGCAGCATAACGTAATTGGGTATATGGAAGCACAACCTAATCGAGCAATACAACTCATAAAATCCTACTATAAAATAGCAAAAATAATACTACACAATAATTAGTGCACACATCTAAAAAGAAGATACAATAGTTTATAAATTGCTACTATAATTTAAAAAACTAATAAAATTTAAAATCTGCTAGTATTCTACTATAAAATAGCATAATGAATAGAAATTTACATAACTATATTTATGTAAAGAAACAAAATATGGTACTATACAGTATGATTACTATACGCTTCTAAAAAGAAGCTACAATATAAATTGGTGCTACAATTATACAAAAGTTACTACAATTCAGAAACTGCTACTACAATTTATAAAATTCTACTATTAAACAACATTACAAATATACATAATTCAATCCATTCGGAAACACAAACAATGATACTACACACATCTATAAAAATACTTGAAAATAATAATACAAAATGATCAAATGATACAACAACCTAATCATGTATGTATGGATGCAAAAGCTAACCGATACACTACAAATGATATTACAAAATGATGAAATGATATTACAAAAAACTAATGCCCGACTTAGTCAAAAAATATCAACATACAAATATTGAAAGTAGTGATTTAAAATAATCTAGAAATAAATAAATATTAAAACTAATAGTGGTTATACTACTGAATTGATACTGAGATTTAAACTACAAATGATACTATATAACCAGATTCAATTAGAAAGAGCAAATCAATGTCAAATTAAAAATATGCTAAAGTGAATACACTTTTATGACTAGCTCAAATACAAAAAATTACAAAAAATAGTCATACAACTAATTATAACTCTCAACAAAATCATAACAACGTGAAAAACATGTCACATCTTCTTAAAATCTTGACAATTACTCTTAGTGTAACCAAATTGCTTGCATACACCGCATCTATTTTGCTTATTTTGAAAATATGCTAATCCTCCTTTGCGTTTGATAAAAGGTCTACCTACACCACATTTTTTCTCAAGTTGTTTATTATCATTTTCAATACTAGCATAAACAATAGGCTTATCAAAATTAGGAATATGATTTATAGCATTAGCACAAGTACAACGATAAGCATCAATGGTGAAATAATACTCAATAAAATCATAAACCGATAATTTTGACTTTCTCATGCACTTAATAGCATGAGCATAAAGTAATCCTATAACATTCCATTGGTTGCATGTGACGCCCCACCTCTATGCTCACAACAACAAAGAGTATTAAAGGAAATACTGTCTGTTATTACAAAGAATAAGGCTGGATAGGAGCGACCATCCGTAGTTAGGCCTTACACTAGTATTGGTTATCTTGATAGAAGTGATATATATTCTTTATTTTTCATCTCTGTTTATTTACTCCCTTCGACATATCCAATTCCAGTATAAAACGAACTACGATGGTTCATAATAGTTTAGGACAACATATATAATAATAACACAGATCAGCTAAATGTGGAACACAGATAATAAAAAGTCTCATATGTATAATAACTGATGTTAGTTACAATACATGTGATACAATACATATGATACAACTACAACTGTCGACTTTGGAAGTTACATATACAAGTACATTATCGTGAATAATATACATGAATAAATAACATCATATATTATAACAACGACTACTCCAAAAGATATGAAAAGACTTCATAGCTCTAGCAGCAACCCAAAGCAAGATATCTACAACATGTAAATAACTCGGTCTGATCCGAGTATTAAATTCAAAAGAAAATAATACACGGATCAGTCTAATTCAAAATCAGTTATTAATGCACGGAAGCAATAATAGCAAAATCTAATTATTAAATAAATAAATAGAAACACATAATCTAATTATCAAACAGATAATTAGATAACAGCAAAATCATCAAATTAAACCAAATCAAAGTACAACTCAAAATATATTGAATAGGCAACACAAAACAGTTCTAGCAATTGAAATCATCAATTATAACACAAAATCTGATTTGGCTGCAGTACACGCTCCCGTGCACTGCCTCGCCAAAATCAGATGTACACATGAACCCAGATGGGTCAGAGAAACTAGAAATAAAAGTCAAATACTTTCAAATGAAACAATGTATAGACTTCTATAAAAATAGTTCATTGGGACTCAACGTGAATTTCAACCACAATGAAGCAACAAGATCTGGCAACCAGTGAGACAAAGCCCAGACTCAAATAATTCAACAAGCTTTATGATACTACAGCAGCCTCAACATCAAAGATCAGAGATGGCAACTTGGAGCTACAGACCAATCAAGTAACTAGGTGCAACAAAACTCAAGCTCAAGTAAAACAAATGACACAGCAAAAAAACTGCAACAGTTTTGAAAACAATGCAAAGATACATCATGAAACCAGTGGTGTAGCAGCCTCAATTTGAAAACCAAGTCAAATAAACTCAAGAAACAAGTTCACCATGCAACAGCAAGTGACAAACCAGAGTACACCTGAACTACATGCCTCGAAGTACAGGCAATAAAGGAGAAAAACAAGTGATGTATACTAACAACATGAAGGAACCAGAACACAAAGATGTCGAAGTCAGGTGAAGACTTAAAAAGGCCAAGCTAGAAAATCATCAACTGGGCCAATGCAGTCCAGTGAACAGCAAGTGGTCAAAGTAACAAGCCAGAGTGACTTCAACACAAAATACAAATCAAAGCCGTGACGAGCCAGCAATGCAAATCCAAGAATACATGTATGCATATATATATAAATACACATACATATCTATATCAACTAAATAGCACCAGCATAAGCTAGTGACATAGTTAGTTCAAAAAAAAAAAGGAAATTACAAACTGTAGATCAAAGTGACCGAAGTCAATGTACCAAAAATTCAAATTCATGGTACTCAAGAAATCGCGACTTCAAAATCAACGCCGAAGACGACCAAAACAAAAATAGAACCAAGTCGAGTTCTAATGCCAAAAACTCAAAGTAACTCGATAACAAAGTAAACAGCATATAAGTGATGTATGTAGTGATAACTAACATCACATTTCGAATGGTACATGTGCAGTGACCAGAAGCACTACAATGACGACCCAATCTACTATGCAACATAAACAGAGAATTGCACAATCAAGACAGAGGTGATTACAAACTGTAGCTCAAAGTAAAACCAAAGTCAACGACATAATGGCCAGAGCCAATACACCAAAATTATCACATAAACAAAGTTAGGCCGAAGTCATGGTCAACATTTTTAAACAATAGAAGTTTCAAAATAATCAAGCAGTGGGTTTCACCAAAAAATGGCCGAAGGCCAAATAGAATCAACTCGAAGGCCAGAAAATTCCAAGCAGCAATTTCCAACCAAAATCAAAGCCATGGAAATTAAGAAACAAAGGATCATATGACTTTGAATTAGATGTGAGTGAGAAATCACTCACCTTTTCAACGAATTGAAACAGCCGTGAGCGAAGCGAAGAGACGTCGATCGACAGAGCAAGGTCGAAAATCATCGTTCGATCGAGCAATTGAAGTCGCCGCCTTCGAATTTATTCCAAGCCCTAATTTCAAAAAGAGGAACGAACGAAAGGAGGCCGCCATTCTTTTGTATGTTTTTGGTTTAGGGTTTAAAACGAATAAAGGAAACCGGATTATTTACACTTGATAATTATCACGGCACAAGGATAAAACGTGGGCCAAAATCTTATTTACAGCCCGCACAACACTTAACAAATTTTCAAAAGAATTTCAACCCGTTAAAAATTCCAATATCAATTTGTTAGCAATTTTAATCGTCCAATGACGATAACTAACTGGTGTAAAACCCTAGGATGTTACTTTGCAACTACAAATCTGTTCTCTAAGATCAACACAGCGAGAGTTTTGCCATTTTACTTCAAAAACAAACTCTAATGACTTGAATGCGTCTCATCCAAATCCTTCTTCAATCATTTTACCTAAACAAAACTCAATAGAATGATAAAGAGTAGTATTCCATAAACGACACATCTCTCCCCTTCTAGCCATTTGTTCCTTAACTTTAACATAAATTCCATCTAAATACGCAGTAATAAGCATGGCCCGTTCATCCAAAATCCAACTATTAAAAATTTTAGCGTCATTTGAACTGTATTCACTATAACATCTCCTCAAAAAAAAAACAAATCAACCTACTTATCATAAGGCTTATCCTTCGAAAAATTTATAGTCGCGATAACATCAATTTCACAAAATTTAGAATTTTCTTTTTCAAGTTCATATATATTCAAAGCTCTAGAACACATTTTGAACAAATCAACAATAGAAAAATTAGCATATTTTGCCTTAACTGCTAAAAGAAGATTTTATTCTATATAACAACAAATATGGAAGGCTGAAGGAAAAACATCATGAACACCAAAAATCAAACCTTGATGGTGATCCAACATAAAAACCAAATCACGATTTTCTTGAAGCATTTGTTTTACATGATTCAAAAACCATTTCCAATTATGCATATTTTCTAGAGAAACTATACTCATAACTAAAAGGAAATACCTACAAATAAAAAAAATATTAAACAAACTTTAATCAAATGTTAACATAATTCTAATACCAGCCAAATGTTAAACTCTAATACCACATATAAACTAAATTCTGATACTATATAGTGTAACATTTATAAATTCCAATACCAACTATTATCTAAGTTCTTATACAAAATACTAACTAAAATATAATACTAAATAACATAGTTTTTTTAAATATCTGATACCAACCATAAAGTTAAATTTAATACACAGTAGTACCAAAAATTTGATACCGCATATGAACTGCATACTAATACTATACGGTATAACTTTTTTAAATTATGATACCAACTTTATCTTAATTATGATACCAAATATTAAATAAAATCTAATACTTCACAAAACATTTAAAAAAATTAATATCGATCAACCATAAAGTAAAATTCAATACACAACAGTACCAAAACTTCGATACTGCATAATATAACCTTTTCAAACCTTAATATCAACTACTAACTAAATTTTCATAATACAAAAGTAATAAAATTCTAATACCACACAATATAACTGTTCTCAAATTTATATACTGTATACAAGATTCTAATACTATAATGCAATGAAATTCTAAAATAAATCTTTATTACATTAATAAAAAATAAAAAATACAACTACATTAAAATAAAATAAAAACATACCCTGATTAAGCAGTACCCATCAAAACACCTGGACATCCTCTTAAATGAGTATCATCTAAAAATATCATAGCTCGACAATGCTTGAAACAAAGTAAACAAGCACTAAAACCATTAAGCGCCCTTTCAAATTGATTATTACATAACATCTATTAACAAATTTTTTTGTTGACCCCAATTATTACAAAGTACGTAAAGCTTGGTTAAGATTAGATTTAAGTAGCCTTATGTCAACTTGCTAGAAATTTGCATGGTCTGTGTAGAAGCCACATACATATCAAAATCATAAATGCATGAGAGTCCAATACAAGTCATAAGTCATGAATCTTTATTTGATATGCTATGCAATATTAATTGTATAAGTCCCAATTTGCAAATAATCACAGATTTACAATAGGCACAAAGAATCCCCAAATTGATTCAGGGCAACAAGTTTAAAATTTTTAAAAAGAACGAAAGAAAAAAATTCGTCCCTTCCTGAATGACCTTGGGGGTCTATTAATAGTAGTTGTAGCGGGCGACATAGGTGCCACGCGTTCTTCGACATCATTGTTTTTCAGAATCCTTTGTTGTGTTGTCAACATGCTACAACATTCTTCATAGTGGTGACTTACTACAACCCTCTTCTCATTGACGATTTACGACATCATTCATTATTCTGATGAAATATGGCATCTTCGTTTACATTAATGATTTGCGGTATCACTTTAGGCACCGATAACTCACAGCATGCTCCTCCAGATTAATGGTTTACGGCATCTTTGCTCTACCGATGGTTTATGGCATCGTTGCCCTATTAATGGTTTATGGCATTAATTGTTATATTGGTGAAACATAGTATCCTCTCTTGCATTGTTGACTTTCAAAAATTTTGATGGCACTTATGATATGCGGCATCTTTGAGGGCTGTGGATATCTTATATCTCTCATACCTTTTGAGGCCTGATATTTTTTGCCGCCTGCACATGCTTTACAATAAATATAATTGTTAATGCCAAATATCTATAGAGTTTCGATATACTCTCCATGTTGTTATATATTGGATATCTTTCAATGATGCGTTATCTACTTTTATTTGCCTTTAAGTTCAATAATCTCTTTGTTATTATTTCTCGGCCTCTATTGTCATTTGATATCACTTCACGCTTGTCATATGCATGATGTACTTAGGAACTATTTTGAGATATGACATTTCATCCTTTTCATATGCCAGACAACCTTCAAGTTTGTTGAGGTTCGACATTTTCTTGAAGCGTTTGAAGTGCAATATCTAGTGCTAAAGGTTCCACTGCCATCGACATATTGAATTCCAACACGTCCACTATATATTCAGAATCTTTATTTGTAGTAAAAATTTCCCTTTATTGTAGGAGGAATGTTGATTTTTCAAGTCAACTCTTTGATATTAGCTCTTATTGCCTTGATAAACGTGTTGCTGCCTATTGGCATGTAAATCTTAGACGTTCGTTTAAATTGAGATCAAAGGCTCTTGTTCTACTCTTACCTCTATAAATACATGCTCCTCTCCTTTTTCTTCCTGTTAACTACAAATCAAAATTTTCAATCTCACTTGAAATTTTTCGACCTCCTCTGACCTTCAAGCATATTTCAAGGTTTGGTTTCTTTTTCCATTTGAATTAATTGAAAGAATTAAGTTGTAGATTTTAAAATTAGGGTTAACTAACCGGGTACTAGTTGTAAAATTTTGGACAGTAAGTTAAATCATATATTTATTATGCTTCTAGGTAAATTTAGTATTCAAATTAACAAGTTGTTTGGGGTTTTCTCTTTGTTGATTGATTAAAGCCTGATGGTGGTAATTTTAAAATCTGGACCTTTTCCATTTAATTTAGAACTTGGTTGGCTATTAGAAACTCGAAACCTGCTTCAAAACCCGATAAATGCTTAGTTTTCGAAGTTATTAACCCTTTGAAGCTTGACATTTAATTTGAAGTTCGATACCTTAAAAGTTTCACACCTTAGTCACTCTTTCGACAACTAGTTAGAAGCTCTAAATCTATTAAGAATTTTAACAATCAATTTAAATTTCAAAATCCATATTGTGTCAGAAACTAGTTAAAAATTTTGTATCTATTTTAGAAGTACGATGTTTATTTCGATGGCTTGATGCTCAGGATGTAGATTTTATGTCCTCATGTTTTAAACCAAATCAATGTCATTAATTCGAAATGTGGTAATCGTGTCGTTAACCTGTAAGCTGTTTAAGTTTTCATCATCCTCAAATTTGACAATAAGTTGAAATATTTTCAAACAAGTTTAACCCTATTTATCATCTACGAATTTGATAAACTTATAAATTCGACATTAGTTTATTAGCCTGACATCCCATTATGATTTTTACTAAATGTTATACATATGACATCTTGATTGTACCTTATTGTTAATAATAAACTCAACATCTATTCATGAATTCGATAGTTGCTAATGAATTTGGTTCATTATAAATTTTCCTAATAGTTTATAAGTTTGACAACTTATTGCTAATTCGATATCTAGAGATGGACTATTCAAAAATTTGTTAACCAACTATAAGTTTTGCATTTAATTCAGATTTCGCCACTCTATCAAT
Organism: Allium cepa; assembly: GCA_030765085.1. Classification (NCBI taxonomy): domain Eukaryota; kingdom Viridiplantae; phylum Streptophyta; class Magnoliopsida; order Asparagales; family Amaryllidaceae; genus Allium; species Allium cepa. Next base: position 42,867,303 of record CM060946.1, read on the forward strand.
TAACTAAATACCAATCGATTAGGGTTTAGTTGTTTACCTTCTTCTATATTTATAATCATTTCAATTTTTAGGTTAAATATGAGATACTTCCATATCTTCGTGTAACATCATCTGCTAGACAAATTGATAGCAAGATGTCCAGCAAGAGCTCTATACCTTCTCATTTTACAAAGAAAGGAGACCACAGGCTTAACCAGGCCCTCATTACCACTCAAGTGGAGGTAGATTCGATCCTTTAGTAATTCAAAACCATAGGTATAGAGGCCATGGCTGCTAGTCCATCTGGTCGGATAAACAATCCTCTCGAGGGATATTTTTCTTTTACTCCATCGACATCTGGCATTCCGTGTACTTGGCTTTTTCGAAATTTCATCTGCGATTCCCAGAGCATCCAAAATTACTCTAATCTAGCTAACTCCTAACTCATATACATACTTGAGCTATCTAGAGGTCCTTGCCAGGGAGGCTAAATTTTTTTCTAGTAGTGTTGAGATCTTTATTGGTAAATCTTGTAAGGATAAATGAACAAGTGGATAGTCCCATGTACCATTTTCTCCTTTTCTCAAAAAGTATAGTCACTCCTCCGATCAATAAGGAAATGGACTAGGAGGACCATTTTTTCTATATCGGATGCTACACCCCTAAGATCAGAGGGTCTTTCGCTGTATTCGATAAGTTTCCATTTTTCCATAATCTATGTTACACTCATCATTCTCCTTTTGATGAGTGTTTTTTTCAAGTTCTACTTCCAAACAACCTAGCGCTTCCATCGTTGCTACTATTAAGTCCCTGATTCAGGCTTCTAACCGTATGGGTGACCGGTATGAACTATTGGTGGAAGCAAATCTACGTAAACATCCTTTGATCTTAGATAATCAAAAGATACTTGGAGAAGCCCCAATGATGAAAGGAATGGCCAGGGGTTAACAATTATTGGTCATTGGAAGACTTTCTTTGCTTACTCTCTGATTCAACTTGAATTCTTCGATAAATTTTCATTAAAACTTAAATGGAATTCCGTATAACGGTATCTTATAACTTCCTTTTTTGATTTAGATTCATTTGTGCATATGTGTATTCCAAGCATAAGAAAACTAAAGATCACACTTCTACTTTGGTCAGACCAACTAAACCTGCTCCCGTCAAAGATTCCATTGTTAAAGATTTTGAAGCTATTTAAAGGAAAGCAAATGCCATAGCTTTAACTGATACTTCAATCCCTCCTCCGAATAAAAATCCTAAGCTTAGGGAGGGCTAGAATTCCAATATTGTTGTTGGGAAACTGAATGTGGATGCTTCCTTGACCACTCAAAACCTTAACATGATTAAATTAGGTTCTCCGGATTAAGATGCTCATGGACACGCAAAGGAAGTTCATACCTCGAACCCATTGCTCAACATCTCACTTCCCAATTTGGATTTGGGTTTTCAACGCTTGTTTAAAGAGTTGGGTCTGTCTCTAGTAACATCCCTCATTTTAAGGCTTAAAATTAAGCACTACTGATGCTGCAGTCATCAATCGTATCATTCTTTGGTTATAACTAGATTAGTTAATAATATCATCAAAGTCAGAAGCATAGGAATATGATTTTTTTAAAAACATATTTCAATAATAATTTCTAAATTCATTACATGATCCCAAAACAATGCCCGACTTCAAATAAAATATAATTATTATAAAATACTCTCTCCAAAGGCGACATATGAAGATGCCCTCTTGGTTAATCAAAGTTTACTACTAGACAGATACAACTTCTGCTATTACATACATTCAAACAAAATGATAATAACACAATGAACATAAGTAGACTCCTATGTTGTTAGTTCTGCCTCCTACACATCTTCAAAATCCTTGTTCATCAATCCTAAAGCCTAGAAGCCTTATTTCCAAACTACTCAAATGAGCACTAGAGAATTAAAGGGGAAAAAAACTTCGATTCAGACTAAAAGGCTAGTGTGAATAATAATATGCCATCTCAGCAATATATATCTAGTGAGATGATGCCACTGAGAGGAATGGGTTTTTCCAACAAGAGTATCTTCTAAAAATATGTCAATCACAATCATGCTCCTGCATTCACAATGGTTATACAAACATAAATAATTATATACATGCATGCAACATGGGCAAACCTGACCAATCTGTCTTGAATATTTGACTGTCTGTCTTTACATCATAGTTTTCCCAAAGTTAATACAAACCTATGTGGTTGACTCAGGCCTACCAAGTATACCAAATTTTCTAACTTACCATTAAAGGAAAACTAGTATTTCCTTCTAAACACAATCATTTGAATGTTAACCTAACTATCTGTCTCTCTCATAGTTTTGTAAGGCTCACTATGAATCTAATGGTTTTGTAGGTGTAATGCCCCGGAATTTTCGACCTCGAAAATCGAGACTAATACGTTCACTATATAGAGTGTCGAGCAATCGAGTATCGGAAACACCAGATTGGTTGGGTTAAGAAAAAAAAGAGGTAGACGAAGAAAAGAAAACAAAATCATAGAATCTCACAATCACGGCGGATCAAATTATAATATACAGATAACTGCATTTTTATAAAGAAAAGCTATAAATGTCAATTTACATACAATATATCAGTGTACAACAAAAACCAGACAGTTGTAACAACTTGTCCTTGAATACAATCAATGCAGACTATACAGTCTCTAATACTCAGCGGAATCAATACGTCTCTGTCATCCAGCTCATCTCCTGAGCTCCAGAACGTTCTAACCTGAAAATCTGAAATACTCAGTCTGACCCGAGCATTACAATGAAGTAACACCCGAGTCAAGCTAGAAACCAGCGTGAGTAAACCCATTTAATATGAAATACTTAAGTTGTAAAGCTTCTTTGAAAACCCAGGTAACTCGTTCATCACCACGAGTTTATCTTGCTATAGCCAAACACTTATTTCACAAAATAATATCTAAGTACCGTTACTTAGTTTAAATGGCCAAGTTTACTTATTTTATTTCATTCCAGACTATTTGATTCTAAAATCAAATCTATAAAGAATTATGATGCTTATTAAATCGAAGTGGTTCCGGATATCGCTGATATCCGATCCCCGTCTCTTCGAAATCCAAACGTCGTCTTTTAAGCCAAAACAATTCAATTTCAAAAGTTAACATTCACATAAAAATTCCATCACAATATATGTTCAAATATAGAGTCTCACAATATATACTCAACTGTTCATTTCTGGTTATTTCATATCACAGAAGATCATAATTTAACATACTAGAGGTATTAAACAATCCGAAGCATTCAATTCAGTTTAATCATTCATAAGCAAGGTTTATTAGTCATACAATCATCCAATTAATTTAATATACACAAATGAATAAATTATTTATAAATTCTGCTTAATTGTCTTTAATTGATTACAAGCCATTTATTTTATTATAGATTAAATATTTAGGATTAGTTATTTAATTAAATGTAAAATCACTTAAGATCTTTGATTAACTATAAGTAAAAACATTTTATTCCATTAACCATCTACTTAATTATATCATCAAAATTATTTTAAATAAACTTAGGAATTGATTTAAATAATTAACCTAATATGTAATTATCCTAAACCAATTAGTTTAAGTACAAAACATTTTACTTCATAATTTCTTGGCTTGAACTTGCTTTGAAATCATGTTTTTATTTTCATTTCCTTCACTTTTCTAGTTACATTACTTATAAAAACACTTGGGCTCAAACCCAAAAATCCAGATCAAAACTTGAGCCAAAATCAAACTTCCCCGACCCTCTTCCTTCTTCTCCCCTTACTCTACTCTTTTTATTCCTATAGCAATCCGAAACCGGACACCCAAAGATACGCATGCAAGTGGACGCGCGATCGTCACTGCTCTGATCAACGTCGCTACTGCTACCAAGATGTCCACGACCCCACCATCCACCTTAGCTACCTAGAAACCCATAACGACCCAAGAATCGAAATCGAATGAGTTGAACCACCTGGGAAGAGAAACCCGATCCTCAAATCACCTTGCACCGCCTAACTCCGACCACCGGAGAACACGTCCTTGTTCTCAGACCTTTGCCATACGACCACCTCCCTTTTCCTCCTACTTTGGCCCAACTCGACGCCGCCATAGTGCCGCAATCGCCAGGAATTTGACCTCGTCCAAATCATATCCTAAAACCCTATTATGACTTCGTCGTGCCACCACGACGAACTAAAAATCCACCAACCAATTTTCCCACGCTCCTCGACCCTCGAGCTACCTTCAGTGACGAACTCGACTCACGAATCTCCTTCGATCGCCGAAAATCGAATAAAAACCCAATTCCGTTCAATCCATAATTCCTCATCAAATTCTAACTTAAAAATTATGATATTACCATTAAAAATCATCATTTTACAAATCGACTCTGATGATATAAGCGGAACTTGAGATTTGCACAAGGGGCATTTCACTAGACGGACAAACTTTGTAGTCCAATTAATTTTTAGAACATACATCCATAAAAATTAATTTCAAGGCCAAAGTCCGCAAAATAATTACTTTTAAGGACAAAGTATGCAGTCCAATTACTTTCAAGGACATAATTTCATAGATTTTTAGGCCTTAAAAACTATTTATTTTTCATTTTATCCTTAAAAGTAATTATTTCAGTTGTGTGTCCTAGAAACTAATTGCACTTGCTAAAGAGGCCCTTGTGGCTAATTTCCACTTTAAACAATTTATTTTCTTACTTGATTTGATTTCCACTGTAAAACTTCCTTTCCCAGATAGATACTCTACTTGGAAACATTTTTAAAAACAATATCACACCATTACAGACAACTTTTCTTTAAACATCATATCCTATAATTGCCTAGTGGAGAGATATGAATTTTTTTTTAATGATTTGAGTGATTATTGGTTCTATAAATCAAGAACAGATGCATGCATATACATATACACGACTATTCAAACATATATACCAGGCAAAAATACATTTCTACATCCATGCAAGCAATAATCATGTCATTACTATTATCAATCTTTACATGCACAAGTAAATAAAGATGATTTATCTTTTTAAAAATTAAGTTTACTCACCGTAAAATGTTTGAACAGAGAACAGAGATTTGGAAACTGCTGTTGATTTTTAACTGGAAGTTTGATCTACTTCTTAGTTGAGATGAACCGGAATTCCTTTTGCTTTGTTTCTGATGAAAACTTGAAGTAGTTTATTTGTTTGGTTTTTAGTTTTTTTTTAATAAAAATGAAGAAAACAATTTTAAAGAGTAACTTGACACTTGTACACAAAGATCTTCTTAAGCTTACGACTGTCTATATGCAAATATTTTATATTTATTTATGTTTTTTTATATTTTTAGTTACCATGTTTACCAAAAGAAATATTATAAAATCCTTTTATTCATTCTTATTTCATTTTAAACTTAAGTTATTACTACTTTGATCAATAAATAAATATATATACTAGTGTTTAAAAAATGTAGAGTTTTAACTCTAAATTATTTTTGATATTTTGAAAATAAAAATATAACTTTGGAACAATTAAAATATCTTATGTGAATTTTCGATATTATATAAATATATATCCACACTTTTACAAACTTTCCTACATTTCATTTCATAGGGCATATATATATCCAAGGATTTCATAATTAAATATCCTATATAGTTTTAAGTCAATTTATATATATCCCGATATTTTAATTATCAAAATTTATTTGTTCAACTAAGAAAATCATTTAATTATCCAATTATCTGATGTTAAAACCCGGGTCATCACAGCAGGCCAATCAATAACCTATCTAAGTTATATATTCTTTTCTATATGTAAATCTACTTTTAGTTTTACCCTAAACAAAGCCCTACTCACTGGAATTATGAACCATCATCAACTAGGGGCTAACAGTTGAAGTATAGGGCACTACCCTACACTAGTCCCATTATCTAGTTTTCTATTCTCTAGTTCTTATGTCAATTTACTCTATCAAAATTTATCTAAAGGTGATAAGAACAATAATCTTTTTAATAAAACTCGAGGCTAAATACCCTTTTTATTTCTATGAAAACATAATTCTTTATAATTGATTTAACCCTTGAAATCATAATTAAAAATGAGGAAATTATCGCCCTTTACTTTATCCAAAATATTATGCCAAAATATATGCCTTTATGAAATAACTTTCATTAAATTCAAAATATGTTTGAGGTTGTCGAACCTCCAAAACCTTAGGCAATTAATTCACAAATATGTTATAAGAATTGATAAAACACATCGTTATTATTGCTAATATGAGTCATCGCACCCTTCTATGTCGAAATCATGTCGAAGCTTTTCTAATTTATAAAATATAAGGCCATGTGTCCAAAGTCATCCATAGCGCATAGTATAGGTTTGCAAAGTATAAGGCTTTTAAACTTAGAGATATAGGAATGTCAACATAGATAACCTTAGCACCAATATCACAGAGTCATTAATATCATGTATTTGATAATGCAACTATTATGCCTCCACTATAAAGAATGTTGATATTGAAAATAAGCAACATCATTGCATCAATACTTTTTCTCGAAAATAATACTAGCAGCATCATTGCCTAAAGGAATTATTGCCTAAGTATAAGTATATGGCATTACTGCCTTAATAAAGTAATGTTGAAATTAAGACATGCGGTATTACTATAGCCTATATAGAACATGTCGCATTGTTGCCATTACTTAAGGGTTGACGATATAAAACATGTGGCGTCAAAATCTTAAGGAATTAATATTGAAAACTAGTGGAATCATTAATGTCGATATAGATAGATGTGGCATAAGTAAGCATCGTTGATACTGGGTAATGCCGAAAAGATATGAGATCATCTGTATCAAAGTTAATTTAATGGCGTAAACATACAGTGAACCTGAGTGGAATCATTGCATGGCAACTTAGTTGATATTGTATACTTCCCTTTCGGTTGAAAATGACATTGATAGCTGTGGCATGGATAGACTTTGGCATTGTTTAATAACGACATGACATTCTTGTAATTAAGATAAAAATTGTTTTATTTAGAAAATAATTTCTTTTCACCGACTCCAACCCTTTGTCAATTTGTTATTGAATAAACTTCTTTATCAAATCCTTTTCAAAACCATTAAATTTATATTATTGTTTTAATAAAATTATTAAGCCTTTATAGCCTAATAAATTCATACAAAATCACAAACACTAGGGAAAAATCCGCAAAAATCATAATAAATCAAAATTAATACATTCTTTAACATATGAAAATTTCGTGAACCAAAAAAGTTAACTAATTATTTTTAATTTTTAAAACCCAAAATAAATCATTTTCCTCACTTAGGAAATTCATAAAATAATGGAACTTGATTAAAAAATTATGAAAATAAAAAACCAATTCTAAAATAATGTTATAAAAATCATATCCAAATATCAAGTCAATTGGATGTCATAAACTAGGTTTTCACTATTAAAACATACTAAATATGTGATGACCCGGAATTTCAGGCAATATCAATTTAATAATCTATATTAATAATTAAACTGATTTGATAATTATCTTTTATAATTTTAATTTTAATTGTCAAAATTTTCATTTAAAAGCAAATAATTATTTAATTGGTAAATTTCATCTTTTAAAGCTAATAAAATGTTTTCTATTTATAATGTGTGTGTGTATATATATTTGTATATATTGTAAATAGAAATCTTTGGTTTGAATTTAATATATAAATAAAATCATGTTTTCATATTCTAATATATTTTGGTAAATTAGAAATCATGATCAAATTGAATACAAACTTTTCAAAGCTATTTAAATAAATAACCATATAGTTTTAAAATATTTAAGGTAAATGTTTAAATTATTTAAATTATATTTTAGCTTAAGTTTGTATTTGAATAAAATTAATAAAAAGGTTTTTTTATTTTCTTTTTAAAATATTGCTTGATAAATATGATTTGAAATTATATATATATAAGTTTAGAATACAATTTACATATGATACATTAATTCATTTAAGCAAGATAAGTAATTTATAAATAATGAGATAATCTCTTCTGTAAATTATTTTAAATTGGTAAGATTGTTATTTTCAAATATTATAATACATTGTCATTTTCAAATTAAATATGTTGTTATAAACTGACTTTAATTTGGATTTTTAAATCTAATTTGAATTTTGATTCCATTTTGAAATTCAAAAGATAGATATTTAAAAAAAAATTGGATTTAAATATATATAAGCTTTTATTTTTATATAAAATTTGTTTTACTTTATTTACTTTAAAGTAATTCATATATTTATAAAATAGTAAATTAAGTAAAGGCTTTTATTTAACATTTAAAATAAATATTAATTACTTAAAGGACAAGTGTTAATATCTAAAGGCTTGTTTATATAAGTGTTAGTTAATAAACTATTACAAAGGACAAATGTTGAATGTTTTTACAAGTGTCATTTAATTTTCATTTTTCTTTTATTTTTATTAAATTATATTTTTGGCCTATATAAACATTGTTTCTTATCTTCCTTTCTTTTTTCTATCTTTTTCTAATCAAAGTTAAGAGAAATTTCACTTTGTAAAACAATCTCTCAAAACAAAATCTGCCTCACAAATCAGAAATGTATAACCTGTCATCAAATTTTCAAAATCAAAACAAAGCCTGAACACCATTTCTTCAACCTGGAATCAAGCTTGTAAATCTATACCCCTCAAACCAGAGCCTGCATTTCTTCAAACCTGGGATTTTTTCAAAGCAAGATCAAAATCTAGCAGTTCCATATTTGTTTCAAATGTTAGCCATCTCTACAACAAGTTGCAAGATCCTAGCATTCTAGTTTATAAATCAAAAGCACTTTATTTCAACATTCAAGTTTAAAGTTTTCAAGAGCTATATCCAAAATCAAAAGCTATTCAAAATATAGAAGCCTCTGTTCATCTTTGTGATAGATGAGTAACAAATTATTTTAAAAGCCTAAGTATGAAAGATGGTTGCATGTGAACTTCTGAAGCAAAATATGTTTGTGCATATATTAATTTTCTGTGCATATTTGGATGTATGATGTATGCATGCCTGCTAATACCTATAACTTCTCTGTTTCGGTTTCAAGCATAAGTTTTTATTTAAAAATCATTATCTCTTAATCCAGTCATTATTAGGATTTAATGTTTAAAAAAAATTGTTTGTTATTTCATTGATTAAAGTATAAAATTTTATATAAGTTAAAATAATTCTGAAATGTCACTGGAAATCAAAAACAACAATACAAGCTTAAGATAAGTAAAAATCTAACCATCCTAATTTATTGTTTCAAGCATATGATCTAAAACAATATCCAAAATCATGATTTTCGGAAGTAAAATCATAGTTTTTAGATTGGGAATGAATATGCATTTTGGGGTGGATCAGATAGTGTGTTATGGGTGGTTTCTGGCGATCTACTTGCTCGGGAAAGTCGGTGTTTTCTCTGGTGGTGGAAGAATGAACAGAGAGTGTGGGAAAATTATAAGATGGGTGAACAGGTGATGGTAGTGGTGACGGTGGTCGTGTTTGATTTTCAACCCTAGTTTTGGAGCTTGGACGGAAAGTTGTTTAATCTGGTACCTCGGTTGGATCGAGTTCCACCGAACTCTGGGGATTGGAAGCTTGAAGATTGTCGAAGGCGTGGCTGGAGTCCTTGACACTCCGATGGTCTGTGTTGCAAGTTCGAGGCTATTCCAGTTTTGGTCCGTGGTTCCAAGTTTAGGCCTAAAGGCTCGATTTTGATTTCGAGTTATTATTGAAGTTCTGATGGTCGTAATCTGGTTTGGGGTTGATCATCGACATGTGTGGATCGTCGTGGATGGTCGAAGGTGGTGGAACCTCCGGTGCATGTGCACGGCTAAGGGTTGGTGTCAGTGCTTTGGTCTAGGGTATTTTCTCGAAGTAGAACTCGGGATTTTGGGGTTTTGGCACGAGTAAGCTCTCGAGTGATTTGAGAATGAATTCGTTCCAGTTTTTAAACTTAAAATTTTAAACAAAATTTTGAAAAGAAGGGAAGAAATGTGGTTTTCTCGGGTTATTTCTTGAGTAGGCTTCGGGTCGAACCCGAAGCAGCATTTGAATAAAACTGATTTAAAAAAAAGTTTTTAAAAATAAAAAAAGATTTTGAAATTTAAATAATTTGGTTTTTAAAACTCTTGTAATTTTCTTTATATAAGATAAGTGTTTCTTAACATTTGATTTAAAAGTTTGTAAATTTGATTTAAAATTTTGTCAAAGATAAATTTGTTAATCATTTTAAATTTTAAATTTAAAAGTAAATTCTAAAGTGAATTTAAAAGTAAAATGTTTTCAAATGCATTTATAAATGATAATTAAGTCATTACTAAGGATAAGGTTTTATCTTAAAAATTAATTAAGATTTAAATGATTTGAGATTAGTTAAATTAGTAAGATAATTAAAGAGTCATTAATTAATTTAATTAATTAATGATTACGGATTAATAAATAAGTAATTAAAGGTTGTAAGTTAATTTAGAAGTTAATTAATTTTATAATTAAGGATCATTAATTAGATAAGTATAGATTTTTAATTAATGTTTAGTAATTAATTAATTAAGTAATTAAAGGTTAATTAAGTATAGTTAAGCACATAATTAATTAGGTAATTAGAGATGAATTAATTTGTAATTAAAAATTAATTAATTTGTAATTAATGATGGTTAATTAAAGTCTAATTACTTAAGAGAAGTAACTAAAGAATTGTTAATAGTTAATGAAAATCATTAACTAGAGATTATGAAATAATTAATTAATGTGATTAATTTTAATAATTAATTATATTAATTAATTAAAAATAATCATTTATGGAATTGTTTAAGTATACTTACGTAATGAAAGTAATTATGGAATTAATTACTCAATGTAATTAATTAAGTAATGTGATTAGTTTAAGTTAATTAATTAGTTTAATTAATTTAAGTTAATCACTTGATGATCTGTTAAGTATAATTACTTAATGTAATTTATAAAGTATAATTACTTAGTGAAGTAATTAATGGTAATTACTGGATGTAATTTGAGAATGATAGTAGTTTTGCGTTTAATTACTTTGTGTAATTAATATGAAGGACAATTACTTAGTGAAAGTAATAGATAATTAATTACTTAGTGTAATTAATTTAAGAATTAATCAATAAAGTCATTTGAAGTTAATTAAGTAAGGTAATTAATTAAGGGTGATTAATTACTTAATGGGATTAATCAAAGTTGATTAATGAATATAATTAATTAAAGATTAAGTATTAAATATGATTAATTAGAAATATAATTAACTAAAGAAGTAGTTATGGATCATTTATTAATGTAATTAATAATGTAATTAAAGGTTGATTAATTAATATTAATTAATCAATAATAAGTGATTATAGAGTAATTAATTAATGTGATTAATTAAGAATTAATGTAATTAATTATAATTAACTAATTAATGAAGTAATTGAAGGTTAATTACTGTAAGTGGTTAATGAAAATTAATTTGTGTAATTAATTAAGGTTAATTACTTAATGTAATTAGAGAATGATTAATCAAGGGTGATTAATTAAGATGAATACTTGGAGGAGGATTAATTAATTTATAGTTAATTAATGGTTAAGTAAGCAAGATTTATAGGGATGAAAGTGATTAATTTAAATTAATTAGAGATAGAAGTAATTAATTTAATTCATTTTAAATTAATCAGAGATTGTGTGATTAATAAATCTTTGCTTATGGATGGCTGACTGGTATTGAATGCTTTGGTTTGTTTGATATCTCTGATATGAGATATGTGCTTATCTGTGATATGGGTGCTTTGGTTGAATTGTAATGATATGGATTATCTATTTGTGAGTTGTAAATTATCTATCCATGTGAATATAGATAATACAATTGAATTTTTTTTAACTTTAAAACAACTTGGATTTAAAAGATGAAGTTTTAGATTTCGATGAGACCAAATTGGGTTTCCAGATTTGGATATCCGAAACCCACATCGATCCAAATTAACGATAGGTCGTGAATCTCAAGTGAAGATGAAGATTCAGAGTGCAAGGGTTATTGACGTTAACTCTGAGGGTGATTCCAAAATTATTGTAACGAGATAAGGCCTTCGGTCGTTCGAACCCGGAACGAACTTATATGGATTAAATGCTTTCAGAACATTGTCAGGTGGACGATGAGAATTATAAATAGATGTGTCCTATAAAGGTAATCGTAGACTCAAGCCTCATCAACTGGGAATGGCTAAAACATGGGAGGTGCAGCAAGGCTAAGTGGGTAGCGCCCAAGTAGGATAAGATTTCCCCTGTCTAGAGGTTCCTTTTTATTCGGCTGTATGGGAAGTTGATTGCATCAACTGCTAGGGTTGTCTTATTCGGGACTATCAAGTAAGGGATGGTTCCAGCTTTGTATTGTAGGGGATTGGGAGTAATCCTCGGTACAGTGATTTAGGCCATGTACTGTGACGGGCGGTACCCCTGTAGCCCTGCCATTGATGGAAACCCATTCTGCATATGCGCCATTTACGGTTTCGATTGTATACCTATGAATGCTGGAATTGAATAAATGTAACAATTTTGGCTATTTCTTATTTACTTGAAAACCCTAGACCCTATTATAATATCACTAGATTTCCAATCTAATGTTTTGGTTAGCGTAAGGTAATAACTTACCCATATTTATGTGTGGGGAGTCTTACGTGATACGTTTTTTTTCAAAGGATTTTCAAAGTTAAGAAACTTTAACTTGTTACTCACACCAGACCCAAGTCTGACCCGGAGTTTATTTTCTGTTTTTCTTAAACTCTTGGGTACTCAAATTTTTACGAGTAGCCAAAGGATTCAGGTCAGCTTTGACGAATTCTAGAGGTGCAATGGAGCAGGAGGCTTCAACGTTCGTAGATATATAGTTTTTCGCTGTGTTGGTTTCTTTGAGTTGTATTTGAGTTGTAATAACTAGACAGGTGTTTATAACTGTCTAGTATGTGTTGTGTAAGCTGTGTAACTCTAATAGATGTTGTATACAATGTATTATTTATGTGATCAATATAATTTATTCGTTCCACTGTTGAGATTCTGATGTTGTTTCTTTCTTTCTTCTCTATCTTTTCTCTTTTCTATCCCTTTCTTTCTTAAATATGATGCATCTTTCTGTGGAGAGAAAGGCGGATCGTTACATTTGGTATCAGAGCGCTAGGTTGAGTGAATACCTAGGCTTTGGAGTGATTTCTTTCTTGAGAGAGCGTACTTTTATATACACACACACACACACACACACACACACACCTAATATTGGGTTACCTGTTCGGATTTTCCAATATGAGTTATAGAGGTAGGAAGGGTAGTGGTGTATGTAGCACGACTACCAATGGAAGGAGTCTAAGTGTTGAGGTGGGAAGTGTATCTGCCGAGACTGCAGACCTAATACCTTCTCGAGTGAGCTTTGATGTTGTGTAAGGATTTCACCAATCTCTGAAGGTAGTCTTAGGTTCAGAGTCCATCTTGAAGTGCAATTTTGGATGAGGGAGAGTTTGGATATGTCGGTTGAGCTGAAGCATGTGATGGTATCTTGACAACTTCGAAAAGAAGCAGCTGCGTGGTGAGACGCAGTGACTATGGATTTTTTCAAAGATGTTTCTTTTGGAGCAAGTTTAAGGAAGTGTGTTTGCATCGGTGATGAGACTGAGTTCAGCAGGGTGATCGTGTTTGGTTTGAAGCCCGAGTTCCTTGAGGAGATGTCTGCCCATCTTAAGGCTCTGTGTGGGATTGGATGATATAGCTTTGAGGTTCGAGGAGCTTTGGATTAGGAAGTCTTTAGCATCTGTGTCAATGTTGTAGCTCGGAGTGTTCTGTGTGCCGATAGGAAGGTCATCTATCAGCAGTGTTCGAGAGGTGGAGTTTAGAAGCAGCTGAGTAAATCCATTTCTTCGCTGGATTGGCTAGATAAATATAAGCTGTTCTGATTGGTAAAGAGAGAACACTTTCTTTGGGAATTAGGCTGGATTGATTGCAAAAGTGACTTGTGATAGTTGAGTGTTCTCTTGGGTGTCTTTGGATAGGGATCGAGGCATCTCTATGGTATGGAAGTTGTCAGAGATTTTTTCGGATGTCTTCAAGGAAGTTAGAGGTCGGCCATAGCATCTGGAGATTGAGTTTTCATATCGACTAGGATTCCAGGAGAGGTACCGGTGGTTCAGCTTAGTAGGAGGATGGTTCCTAGAGGAAGGTTTTGGTGAAGCAGCTCAAGATTAGGTGGAACTTCTGAGTTTTTTCTTTATGGATCTGTTGAACCGTGTCTTTTGGGATGTGTCAGACAAGTTTGTGCTCGTGTTCATCGATGGATTTTTCTCATCTACTTCAGATCAAATTTGTGCAGCGGAAGCGAGGTAGCAGCTGTCCTAGGGTGGAAGCAACCCTAGGCTCCTTAGAAGTTTGCAGTGTTTTGGATTAGACGGTTTCTATAGGAAGTTTTTCAGAATCTGAAGACGAGGTTGGCGAGTGCCATGTTTTTTTTTGGAAGGGAGTAGTAAGTTTGAAATCTTATAATGTTTGTGAAGTTGAGTTTGTGTTCTTGATTTTGGTTGATCTTGAGAGGATCATTTTGTTGGTTTTTTTGATCCAGTTTGTTTTCGAGAGGCATCAGCAAAGGTTGAGCTAATCAGGAAGGATAAAGGCAGTCCAAGATTTTCAGAAGAGTTTTGTGGATAAGAAACAGAGGAATTTGGATTTCAAAGTCGGACATTTGATTTTGGATAAGTTTTCCCCGGTCAAAGGAGCTATAAGATTTGGTAAGACTTGGAAGTTTGCTCCAAGGCGTATTGGATCTTTACTGTGTTCTTGTAGGATAAGTGCTTTGGTCTTCTGGTTGAATTGCCAGTTTGGAAGACTAGGATTCAATGTGTTTCATGTGTCTCTGAGGGAGTACGTATTGGATACATCACTGGTTTTGAAACCAGCAGTTCCGGAGGATTTGGTAGTTAAGCAGGACTTAACTGTGGTCTGATATCGTGTTCAGTTTTGTAAATCTAGATATGTTGGAGCTCTATAGCTTAGTAGTGTAGATTGTTTGGATTTAGTAGAGTGGGTAGTCCAGTGTTTATACCTGGGAAACTCTAGATAGTTTTAGAGAGTCTATCCTGATTTGTGTTGGGATCATTTGATTTGTTTGATTGAGTAAATTGGTTGCTATGGTTGTTAGCATATGGTTGACAATATATGCTTGGGGTTTAAAATTAAAATTGTTAATGAGTTATTAAATTATCTTTTAAGGGAGGAGGAATGTGATGACCCGAAATTTTAGGCAATATCAATTTAAAAATCTATATTAATAATTAAATTGATTTGATAATTGTCTTTTATAATTTAATTTGAATTGTAAAAAATTTCTTTTAAAAGTAAATAATTATTTAATTGGCAAATTTCATCTTTTAAAGCTAGTAAAATGTTTTCTATTTATAATGTATATATAAATTTGTATATATTGTAAATAGAAATCTTTGGTTTGAATTTAATAAATAAATAAAAGCATGTTTTTAAATTCTAATATATATTGGTAAATTGGAAATCATGATTAAATTGAATATAAAATTTTCAAAGCTATTTAAATAAATAACCATATAGTTTTAAAATATTTAAGGTAAAATTTTAAATTGTTTAAATTATATTTTAGCTTAAGTTTGTATTTAAATAAAATTAACAAAAAGGTTTGTTTTATTTTCTTTTTAAAATATTGCTTGATAAATATGATTTGAAATTATATATATAAGTTTAAAATACAATTTACATATGATACATTAGTTCATTTAAGTGAGATAAGTAATTTATAAATAATGAGATAGTCTCTTCTATAAATTATTTTTAATTGGTAAGATTGTTATTTTCAAATATTATAATGCATTTTATTTTCAAATTAAATATGTTGTTATAAATTGACTTTAATTTGAATTTTTAAATCTAATTTAAATTTGAATTTGGATTCAATTTTGAAATTCAGAAGATAGATATTTTAAAAAAAATTGGATTTAAATATATGTAAGCTTTTATTTTTATATAAAATTTGTTTATTTTATTTTCTTTAAAGTAATTCATATATTTACATAAATATATATAAAATAATAAATTAAGTAAAGGCCTTTATTTAACATTTAAAATAAATATTAATTACTTAAAGGACAAGTGTTAATATCTAAAGGCTTGTTTATACAAGTGTTAGTCAATAAACTATTACAAATGACAAATGTTGAATGTTTTTACAAGTGTCATTTAATTTTCATTTTTCTTTTATTTTTATTAAATCATATTTTCAGCTTATATAAACATTGTTTCTTATCTTCCTTTCTTTTTTCTATTTAAAGTTAAGAGAAATTTCACCTTGTAAAATAATCTCCCAAAACAAAATCTGCCTCACAAACCAGAAATCTATAACCTGTCATCAAATTTTCAAAATCAAAACAAAGCCTGAACACCATTTCTTCAACCTGGAATCAAGCCTGTAAATCTATACTCCTCGAACCAGAGCCTGCATTTCTTCAAACCTGGGATTTTTTCAAAGCAAGATCAAAATCTAGCACATCCATCTTTGTTTTGAATGTTAGCCATCTCTACAACAAGTGGCAAGATCCTAGCATTCCAGTTTATAAATCAGAAGCACTTTATTTCAACATTCAAGTTTAAAGTTTTCAAGAGCTATTTCCAAAATCAAAAGCTATTTCAAAATATAAAAGCCTATGTTCATCTTTGTGACAGGTGAGCAACAATTTTTTTTAAAAGCCTAGGTATGAAAGATGGTTGCATGTGAACTTCTGAAGCAAAATATATTTGTGTATATATTAATTTTCTATGCATATTTGGATGTATGATGTGTGCATGCCTGCTAATACCTGTAACTTCTCTGTTACAGTTTCAAGCACAAGTTTTGATTTAAAAATCATTATCTCTTAATCCAATCATTATTAAGATTTAGTGTTTAAAAAAATTGTTTGTTTTATCATTGATCAAAGTTTAAAATTTTATTTAAGTTAAAATAATTTTGAAATGACACTGGGAATCAATAACAACAGTACAAGCTTAAGATAAATAAAAATCTAAACATCCTAATTTATTGTTTCAGGCATATGATCTCAAACATTATCCAAAATCATGATTTTTGGAAGTAAAATCGTAGTTTTAGATTGGGATCGAATGTGCCTTTTGGGGTCGATCAGATAGTATGTTATGGGTGGTTTCTAGTGATCTACTTGCTCGGGAAGGTCAGTGTTTTCTCTGGTGGTGGAAGAATGAACGAAGAGTGTGGGAAAATTCTAAGATGGGTGAGCAGGTGACGGTGGTCGTGTTTGATGTCACAACCCATCTTTCTAAGCCCAGAAAGACGCATCTTGAATTAAGAAAGAAAGGGATAGAAGAAGAAAAGATAGGAAAGAAGAAACTCAACAACAATAAATTCTCACAGCGGAACGAATGAAATATAATATAGCACATAAAATATTACATAGTATCATATACATCAGAGTTACACAACTTATACATCTCAATTTAGACAGTTATAAACTCCTGTCTAATTATACAACTCAATATATCATGGAGATACAAACACAATTCAAACACAGCATAACCACTATGTATCTACTCGTTGAAGCCTCCTGCTCCAAATCTCCTCCATAATTCGTCAAAGCTAACCTGAATCCCTCGACTACTCATACATAATATGAGTATCCAAGAGTTTAATAAAACAGAATATAAATTAATAATTCCTTAAAACACTATTCACCGCCTCCCCTCCTCTAGTGTTTATCCTAGCCTTAAGATCTGTAATCCACATTTCTCACATTTGACAAAATGGAGTAATAGAACGTAAAAATAGGAAGATCATGAGTGGGCATGAACTATGCTATCAGATAGTAAATTACCAAAGTATTTTTGGGCAGAAGCAGTTGCTACCTCCTGTTATATTTTAAATACAATTTTAATTAGACCTTTAACTGATAAGACATCTTATGAACTTCTTCATAAAAAGAAACCTAAAGTAACTTATTTTAGAATTTTTGGAAGTAAATGTTTTATTTTAAATACTAAAGATAACTTAGATAAATTTGATCCTAAATCTGACGAAGATATCTTTATCGAATATTCTAATAAAAGTAAAGCGTACAGAGTATTTAATTTAAGAACTAACACCATCGAAGAAACAATGCATGTTTCGTTCGATGAAAATCTCAAAAAATTTAAAGATACAAATGATGAAGAGGATTTAATGACTCAAAATCAAGAGTTAACTGAAACTAATAATGAAACAAATCATCCTAATAAAAGGACTAAACTTTTAAAGATCATCCTATAGAAAATATACTAGGAGATATGCAATCTGTTGTTAAAACTAGAAATCAACTAAGTCAAACGAGTAATGTAACTTTTATATCAATTATTGAACCCAAGAATCCAAAAGAAGCCATTAGGATTCTACTTGCTTTCGTAAATCATAACAATTTCAAATTATTTCAAATGGATGTTAAAAGTGCTTTTGTAAATGGATATGTAAAAGATGAAGTATATGTTGAACAATCACCACTTTTTGAAAATGAAAAATTACCAAATCATTTTTACAAACTTAAGAAAGCTTCATATGGTCTAAAACAAGCTCCTAGAGCCTGGTATGATAGACTAAGATCTTACTTATTACAATCAAACTTTGAAATTAGTAAAGTAAATAATACTCTTTTTATTAAAAGAAATAAAAATGATATTCAACTAGCACAAGTCTATGTAGATGATATCATTTTTGGATCAACTAATTTTGAAATGAATAAAGAATTTTCTAAAATAATGACAAAAGAGTTTGAGATGAGTCATATAGGTGAATTAAACTTCTTTTTAGGATTAAAAATAAAACAATTAGATAATAGTATCTTTATTAGTCAAGAAAAATTTGCTAAAGACCTAATTAATAAATTTGGTTTGACTACTGAGAGTGGAAAACCCACTCCCATGGAAACCAATGAGTGCCTTAGTAAAGAAGATCTCTCGAAAGATGTAGATTAAAAATTGTATAGAGGAATGATTGGATCACTGCTCTATATTAATGCTAGTAGACCTGATATCATGCACAGTGTTTGTCTCTGTGCAAGATATCAATCCCAACCTAAAGAGCCCCACTTAAAAGCCGTAAAATGTATCATAAGTTATGTTAAACACACCTCTAATTATGGCTTATGTTACTCTAAAAATGATTCTTCTGATTTAATATCTTATTATGATGCCGATTATGCTGATTGTAAATCAGACCAAAAAAGTACAAGTGGAACTGGTCACTTTTTGGGGCATTCTCTGATTTCCTGGTTTAGTAAAAAGCAAAACACAGTTTCTTTATCAACAACTGAAGCAGAATATATTTCTGCTGCTTTAGCTTGTTCTCAAGTAATACATATGCAACAAACTTTAGAAGACTATGGTTTAAATATCTCAAAATCACTAATTTATTGTGATAATACCAGTGCGATAAATTTATCCAAAAATACTACTCAACATGCTCGAACTAAACATATTGATATAAGACATCATTTTCTCAGAGATAATATAAATAAGGAAGTAATTACTCTAGATTATATTAATTCCGAGAATCAAATTACTGATATATTAACAAAACCTTAAATAAATCTATATTTACTAAATTAAGAAGAGAATTATGTATTTGTTCAATAACTAAAATATAAAATATAAATATACAAGTATAATTAAAAATCAAAATAAATAAAAAGGCAATAATTCAAGCACCATGTCGACATCCCCTAGTACCCCATGTCGGTATACAACGATTTTTTGTTTTTGAAATTTTTTCCCACCAAAATTCAAATAATTGGTTATATATTATTCTTATTTTCGAAATTCTATTCATTCTTTCTGTTATTTCTCTGTTCTATCTTTTGAAATTAAAAAATCAATGGCCTCCTCTTCCAAATCAAACAAAAATTCAACCTTTTCTTTCCCTTTTCTTACTTCTGGACCGTTTCAATGAACAACGCTCGCTCGTGTGACAAAAATAGAGGATTCTCTGAAGGATGCACTTCAGTTAATGACTGAAATCCAAGTGATGCAACTTTTAATGGCCAAAGAGCAAGAGAGGCAAGGGAAAATCATTAGAAATTTACAAAAATTTCTAATAGACAATCACGCTAACCCAATCTTGATTGATGAAGACTCTTCAGGAGATCAAGTACAAGAGGCCAGTGAGGAAGAAGAAGAAGAAGAAGAAGTCCCCATGAAAGAAGTACACGCGGAAGATGGCGACAAAGTCATTTGCGTTGGTGAAGTGTGCTTTGACAAAGATGGAAATCTTGTCAAACAACGTGGAAGTTTCTGTTTCCACTATCCAAATTGTTCGGTTCATAGATCTCCCATTTTCAAAGATACTCATTACTTTATTTTCTCCTTTTCCCTTTTGTTGTATGTTCTTTCTTACGTTTCCCACGAAAATGTAAATATAACTATATAATTAATGAATAATGATTGTGTTCTTATATGTGTTCTATTAAAGTATTATTATATGGATACTTTGTTCGGGTAGTTAGTAGTTTAGGACTAAGTTTTAGTTTTAGATCTAAGTGTTGATTATTTATGATAACACTATCATTATAATCACATGTCAAAGAGTATTAGATTTAGGGGGGTTATATAGTTTGGAGTTATATATTTAGAGTTATTTTTTTCGTTGATGACAAAAGGGGAGAAATATAAAATAGGATAGTTAGGCATAGATTAAGGGGGGTTATTAGTTTTAAGGGGAGTTATTAGGATAGATGTAATATTTTACAAACAAAGGTTGTCATCATCAAAAAGAGGGAGATTGTTAGTCCGTGAGATGATGGTTTTGATGACAACAACCTTAGAATAGGATTATAAAATATAAATACTAATATTATAGTTTAGAAATATATGTATATGCAGGATATAACCATGTAGGTACCAAGAATGAAGACTGTACAGTATAGAGATTCAAGATATCAAGATTGAAGACTCATGAGCATCAAGAATATCAAGATTATCAAGAGTTCAAGATTTCAAGTAATTTATTTTTTAATTAGGAATTTTGTTAAAACTCTTAGAAAAGCACTGGCGTCTTAAAATCCAATTTATTCGTGGAATGGAATCCACTTCGAGCCCGTTAAAGGGATGGAACCCTAAGTAGGTTGGAACCTATGAAAAATCTAGTGGAACATTGTTTTGTATCCGCTAACTTTTTATTCAAATGATTTTACAAAATTATCTTGTTTTCAAAATGATTTCAAAACCTTACTTTTAAGAGAATCAAAAACATCTATCCTGATTTTAAATACTTTTAGCCTCAAAATAATCTTTATTTTCAAAATCAGATTATCCTTAGTTTTAAAAACTATCTTTAATAATAATATATTTAACTTTTAATATTTATACTTAGATTTAAATATAAAATTATAGTAAAATTTTATATATATATTCTCTATATTTATATATGTATTTTAACTATAGTTAAGTATATTTATAAAAGTTTAAAATAGTTTTAAAATAAGAAAAAAGTTATTTTCAAAGAAAAACAAACCTCCAAAATTTCCTTCGGGATATCGACATACTCAATATACCCATTTCGACATAGTGTCAGTTAATTTCAAATTTTAAATTTCAAAAGAAGTGTATATTCGTCATATCTCTTTACGAATGGACATGGTTGTTGTTCTTCTATAAATAAGGTTGTTTTCAACGAATTGTCATTCATATTTTCTGGTTTTCATTTCTCTTCTTCTTCCACACTTCTTTCTACACATTCTTACCATTACTCTGCCGAAATCGACATTGAATCTAACTATATTATCTCTAGTTTGATTCTCTATCACTATCTCAACAAGATCCTCAGTGATATTCAGTGTTATGAGCTTCTTTGTAATCAATTAAACGAGAAAAGGTATGATTGTGGCCTTGAAAATCAACCAAGTGAGAAAAGGTGTGATTGTAGCCTTGGAAATCAATTGGGTGAACATGTTGCCCGGGAAATCAAGTATCTCTACCTAGAGGATTGTGAATCTGGAGGGTGTACCCCGTCGCCTTGAAATCGAGGGTGTAATTGTACAATTGCTTTTGAAAGCAAATCCATACTTGTGTGCGGGACTAGATGTAGGGTAACTCCGAACCATTATAAAATCTGGTGTGTTCTTTCCTTTACTGCTTTTACTTTATTTTTGCATCTGTGTTTGATTCTGTGATCATATCTGTGTCCGAACATTGCATACATTTGTGTTCAAATTAACAAAAACTCAAAAAGATTTACTAATTTCTTATAACACTATTCACCCCCCCCCCCCCCCACACACTCTAGTGTTTATCCTAGCCTTAAGATCCGTAATCCGCATTTCTCACAACTTTCACTTAGGGACTTCCAGAGGCTGCAGTAATCATGCGGTCTTCTGTTGATCACCTTTCACCTGCTGGCAAATCGCACATCCATTCACGAAAGTAGCAATATCCTTCTTCATGTTCGGCCACAAGAAAACTCTCTTCATATTCTTATTTTTGAAATTATCGGATGGATACTCAATCTTGATTTGTGGCCTTCCCACAATACTTCCTGTCTCAAACCATCCACATCTAGTACAAATAAGTGTCCATTGATCCTCAAAACTCCTTGATCGTCTATCCTGAAATCCGAATATCGACCATCCTTAACTCCAAGAATCAATTCCTCAAAAGCCCTATGCTTCATCTGACTGCTTATGATCCTTTCCTGGAAAGACGGAATAACTTCCAAAATAGACAGAACTGCATTCCTACTTAGAGCATCTGCCACAATATTCGCTTTCCCTAGAGTATAGAGGATATCGAAATCATATGATGTCAAAAATTCTGCCCACCTCAACAGCCTCAAATTCAGATCCTTCTGGGAGAAAAGATACTTCAAAGGTTTGTGATCCGTGAAAAGCTCGAATTTCTCTCCCAATAGATAGTGCCTCCAGATCTTCAAAGCAAAGACAATGGCCAACAATTCCAGATCATGCGTAGCGTAATTCTTTTCATGTGGCTTCAACTGCCTGCTCGCATACGCAATCACTTTCCCATTATGCATCAGCACAGCACCCAGCCCCACTCCACAAGCATCCATGTAGACTTCGAACTTACTCTTACCATTAGGAATAGCTAGAACAGGTGCATTGGTCGGCCTTGCTTTCAAATTCATGCAAGCTTCTTCACACTTGGGGTCCACTTAAACTTTGCTCCTTTCTTAGTCAACTTGGTTATGTGCGAAGAAATCTTAGAGTAGTCCCTGATAAATTTCCTGTAGTACCCTGCCAAACCCAAAAAACTGCGGACTTCCATAGGAGTCTGCGGTTGTTTTCATTCTTGAAAAGTTGCTACTTTGGCCGGATCTACAGAAATACCTTCACCAGAAACAATATGCCCCAAAAATCTGACTTTCGACTTCCAAAAATGGCACTTTGAAAACTTAGCCTTCAGAACATGCCTCCTCAAAGTCTCCAACACTATCTCCAAATGTCGCTTATGCTCCTCTTCAGACTTGGAGTAAACAAGAATGTCATCAATGAACACGAGCACGTACTTGTTCAACACATCTTAAAAAACTCGATTCATCAGATCCACAAAATAAGCAGGAGCGTTGGTTAGCCCAAAAGGCATAACCAACCACTCATAAAAACAATTGGGTCCCCTAAACATAGTCAAAGGTATACTGTCCTCAGTTACTCTTAACTGGTGGAAACCCGAAGCAAAATCCAACTGGGAGAAAACAGAAGCTCCATGGAGTTGATCAAAAAGATCGTCTATAAGGGGAAATGGATACTTATTTCGAATAGTAACCGTATTCAACACTCGATAATCCTCACAGAATCTCAATGATCCATCTGACTTGGTCACAAAGACAACGGCAAAACCCCAACTGGAAAAACTGGGCCGGATCAAACCTTTCTCTAGGAAATCTTAGGTTTTTCACCAATTCTTCTCTCTCTTAGTGCCATCCTTCTACTGGGTTGAACAACAGGTATTTCTTCCGGAACTAAGTCGATCTGAAACTCTATCTCCCGACGTGGAGGCAAATCTTTCACTTCCTCGAAGACATCCGGAAAATCTTTGACCACTTCAATAGATTCAACGCCTTCTGGAGACGCCTCGATTCCATGCAAAAGATTACTCAAGTGAACTCCAGAATTATCGCAAGTCATTTTTGCGATCGTTCCCAACTCAGTTTCCAAAGTCACTATTCTCTCTTCATAAATCAAAACAGCCTTATACTTATTCAACAAATCCATTTCCAGAATAAGGTCAAACCCTTTGAAATCCAATACAAATGAGTCACAAGAAAAACTATATGACAGATAAGAAATCCTTAGATCTCTAAAAATCTTACCTAACTTAGTTACTCCGCTTATAGGATTATATACAAAAATAGGGCGGTCTACCAAACTAGGGGAAAGATGAAACTTCTCTACTGATTACAAAGAAATAAACTAAGAGATGCACCAGAATCAAACAGAACTCTTATATAATTGCCATCTAAATCAAAGTACCTTCAAGAAATCCTTTGCCTTTAGAAGAAGAAGTTGATGGTCCACCTTCAAGAGCAAACACCTTATTCTGCTGGGCCTTCTGAAGTAGCGGACAAGCCTTCACCCTATGCCCTGGCTGATGACAGTTGAAACATAAAGACTTCAGAACCAATGCTAAACCGAGTCCACTCTGACGATGTTGTTGCTGCTGAAATCTACCTCTGGGACACTGCTTAGCCAAATGACTCTCTTGCTGACACACATAACACCTACGTGGTCCATTGTTGCCAACCTGCTTCCCTTTGCCTTGTTTCATCCAATTTGGATTGAATTTCCTTTTATTTGGATTAGAAGAAGTTCCAATTGGTGTTGCTGCTGATTCCGTAGGTTTCTTGTTCATAAGCTCCTCATACCTCAATGTCATATCAATCAACTCCACGGAAGATCCCTTAAGGTGTGTCGTCATCTTCTCATGGAACTCAGGCCTCACTCCCAGCACAAACATCTCATTGTTCTTGAGGGGTGAGTCGATCAAACAAGCTCCGTAGAGAGATAATTCATTGAACTTGTTCTCATATTCTGAAACCGACATACTCCCTTGCTTCAGATCCAGAAAATCTCTATATAGACGAGTCCTCCTAGCTGTAGGCATGAACTGTTCCTCAAACAATTCCTTAGACTTACTCTAAGAAATATCATCTTCTGAAATGTTCATTGTAACTGTATCCCACCAAGCTGCAGCTCCTTCTTGAAGTTGCCACGATGCCATCACCCTCTTTTGCTCGTCGGATAGATCCAAAATCTTAAAAATGCGCTCACAAGAGCATAACCAAGCCTGAACTTAAATGATGGACTCGGATACTTTAAAATGTCTTCCTCTTGGATTGGTGAAATCCTTACACAAAGCAGCAAAACTTACTCGAGGCGGCGTTGGATTCACAGTCTCGCTAGCATTCGAACTTCTTCCACTATTGGTCGTCGTGCTGCCAACAACTCTGCCTCTCCTTCCTCTTCAACTCATGTTGGCAACCTGTACAGGTAACCCAACAATTTAGATAGGTGTATAAAAATTACAAATACGCGCTCCCAAGATAGATACTACTCTAAAGCCTAGGTATTATCTCAACCTAGCGCTCTGATACCAACTGTGACGACCCGCCTTTCATTCCATAGAAAGACGTACCATCAATAAGAAAGAAATAGGTAGAAAAAGAATAGATAGAAAGAAAGAACAATAATCATCAAAATATCACAGCGGAAATGGAAAAATATAATATGTCACATAATTATTACATAGTCATTATACATCAGAGTTACAAAGTTACAATATCAACATATTAGACAGTCGTGAAGACCTGTCTATCCATTACATACCAAAATACAATAGACAAAGACTCCAACACAGAAGAAATGGATATATTGATATGCCAAGACTTCTGCTCCAAGCTTTCCAAAATTCGTCAAGCCAAACCTGATCACTTGGCTACTCATAAAAATTTGAGTACACAAGAGTTTAAGAAAAACAGAATAAACTCTAGGACAGACAAGGATCTGGTGTGAGTAAACGGTTAAGTTTTTTAACTTGAAAAAACTTTGAAAATAAGAGGTATGTCGTAAGACTCTCCGCAAATAAACACGGACAAGTTTTTCCCTTACGATAACCAAAACATTTGATAGGAAATCCAGTTATATTATAATAGTGTCTAGGGTTTTCAATATAAAATACAGAAATAGCTGGAATGCTTACATATCACGTTCCAACATAGTTGTGCACAATCAAAACTGTACAGGAACTTATTGGAGATTGGATTCCATACAATGTCAAGGCTACTGGGGTATCGCCCGTCACAGTATGTGGTCTAGATCACCGTACCGAGGATCCACCCTGATCCCCTACAACACAAAGCCGGAGCTACCCCTTACTGGATAGTCCGAATAAGACAACCCCGCGTTGTGGCCAAACAACCGCCCACACAGCCGAATAAAAGGGACCTCTAGACGGGGAAAATCTTATCCTACTTGGGTGCTACCCACTTAGCCTTGTATGCACCTCCCATGTTTTAGCTATTCCCGGTTGATGAGGCTTGAGGTTACGATTACCTTTTTATAACACATAACTTGGAATGCTCATCATCCTTCATTGACGATGATCTGATAGCATTCATCCATACAAGTTCGTTCCGGGTTCGAACGAAACCGAAGGCATTATCTCGCTACACTCATTTTGGAATCACCCTCAGAGTTAACGACAATAGCCCTCGCACTCTGAATCTTCATCTCGATCTTCTCTTGAGATTTCATGACCTATCGTTTAACTTGGATCGATGTGGTTTTCGGATAATCAAATTTGATATCCGATCCCGGTCTCATCGAAATCCAAGCATCGACTTAAAGGTCAAGTTGTTTAAGGTTAAGCAATTTAATTCAATTCAAAACATTGAATTTACATAGCATTCATCACAGATAAATAACACACTTTTATCACAGCTATATCCAAAGTAGATCACATCATAGAATATCATAGATTATCATACTATAAATATCAATCAATCCAGATATTCTTTACAATCAATCATCCATAAGCAGGACTTATTAATCCATACTATAATTAATTTAATTATCTCAAATTCAATTGATTACTTAAGAACTAATCACCTCCCCCTGCTTAATTAATCATTAATTAATTACAACCATGTAATTAATTAATCTTTCCTTAATTAATTTTTATAAATCAATTAATTAATCTTTAATTACTAATTAATTATCCTTTAATAATTAATAAACCTTAATTATTAAGTAATAAAACTTAATTACTAATTATTTAATCCTTAATTACCAGTTAATCAATCTTTAATTACCAATTAATTAATCTCTAATTACTTAATTAATTAATTCTTAATTACAATTTAATTAATATCTAATTACTTAATTAATTAATTCTTAATTACAAATTAATCAACTTATAACCTTTAATTATTAATTAATTAATCCTTAATCATTAATTAATTAAATTAATTAATTGCTTTTTAATTACTTTATTAATTTGATTAATCTTTAATTATCCAAAGTCTTAATTAACTTTAAGATAAACCATTTATCTTTATTAATTACTTAATTATGATTAACACATAAATTTAAAACATTTTATCTTTTAATAAACTACTTAATTACATATTTCATTTAATTTTTAAAACAACTTAAGAATTTAACTAAATTAATTTAAGTAAGATAAATCATATAACCTTTCCTAAACCAATATTTAAAAGCATTTATTATATAAAGAAATTGTTTTTAAGAAATAGTCAAATCTTGATTTAAAGTAAATTTAAAACTTGCTTTCATTTGAATTTTAAAACCGTTAAAATACTACTTCGGGTCCAACCCGGTTCTCACCCGAGCCCAGCCCCGAGCACCCTTCTCTCTTCTTTAAAAAAATTTGTTAAAATTTAAAACTGTTAATATGAATAAACACTCACGCTCAAACTCGAAAACTAACCCAAGCAAACCCTGCCTTTTCCCGAGACCTCCCCTGAGACCCAACCTCCATCCCAAAACACTAACACACCAGCCTTATCGTGCACATGCACCGATCATCGAAGCCTTTCTGATCATCGCTGATACCTCCCGCACATCGACGACCATTCCCTCAAAGTGTCCGACCACCCAGAATTTCAACCCAAACATAAAATCAAAATCAAGCTACCCTGAACATAACTGGAACCAAACCTATCACCTAAAACCTCCTCGACCCGACGCTGCCGACCACCAGCAACCACGAATCTCCGTGCTTTGCTCCTCCGACCATCCATGCTTCTATCCGCCAACCTCCGAACGAGTCCGGTGATCCAAAGACGATGCAGAAATCAAAAATTCCAGCGTCGTCCAAACCAAGGTTTAAACCCTAATCCATCGCAGACCGACCGCCACTATGGACGAGAAATTCTCCAACTATTTTTGCCATGACCCC
This sequence comes from Allium cepa, assembly GCA_030765085.1. Taxonomy (NCBI): domain Eukaryota; kingdom Viridiplantae; phylum Streptophyta; class Magnoliopsida; order Asparagales; family Amaryllidaceae; genus Allium; species Allium cepa. The sequence continues at coordinate 42,895,807 of CM060946.1, forward strand.
CGTCCTCCAATCCATCTCCAGTAACAAACTTGACCACACAAACCTCACGGTTCACCAGTAATTTCCTAAAGTTCCATTTTTTATCAACCATGAATTTCTCTCCGGTTTCTAAACTAAAAATTGTGATTTTCTTTTTAGAAGTCCTAGTTTTCAAAGACGACTCATGTTATATACATGAATCAGAGAATCAAAATGTTTGGATTTATTATGTTTTAAGTTTTTCACTGTATTTTCTTGATTTCTAGAAAATTTTCAAACTTATTATACTTAAATATATTTTTAAGACTTAATTCATGTTTAAACAAGCATAACTTATTGAATTTCACAGCCTATAAGAGATTACAAGAGGAGATTTGAATTTTTCCTTTGTTTTAAACTCTATGGACAAAGAACAGAGCAACACAGACATATATATTTATACATATATGCAGGAATTCAAATTTGTACATACATGCAAGCATAATTCGTATCATACATTTAAAGATCATCACATGCATCAAGTTTAAAATAATTACAGTTTGTTTACTCACTAGAAAAAGATGAACAGAGAAATTTGACATAGTTTTGTATTTTGAAAACTGGAATGCTTTGATGATCTTTGAACTGGAAACTTGAAAGGCTTGAAATTTTATGAAACTGGAAAATGCTTGAAATCTGAAGCTTTGATTTAGTTGTTGAAATGATCTTGCTTGATTTAGTTTGAAGTTGGAAGCTTGCTTTTAAACTGATATGATTTTGCTTTAAAACTGAATTGAATTTACTATTTGATATCCTCTCTGGTTTTAATACGTTAATAGGTTTTTTTTAAATGAAGATAGGAAAGAATTGAGAAGAGAAGAGTATATGTATATTTACAGCTTAATTTATGGTTTTTAAAAATAAAAGAAGATAAAAGGAAACCTTGACACTTGTTAAAATAGCTTACATTTGTCATTAGCATGTGTTAATTAACTTACATTTGTTAAATCATATGCTAATATCTCAACAATTGTATAATGCATGTGTTTATTATTTTTAAACGTTTTTATAAATCTTGTATTTAATTTCTATTTATTTATTACATTTATAAATTTACAATAATAAAATCTTTTAAAGAAAATAATATAAAACTAATTATATACTAGTAAAAATCATATACATATATTTTTAAATCTAATTTATTTTAAAATATTTATCGTTTGAATTTCAAATTCAAATTCTATATATACACACACATATAACCACACATAATTTATTTGTTTGAAAAATAATAATTCTGTTTTAAATCTACTTATATAGTAAAACAAACACATATTTAATTTGTTTGAAAATAATAATTTTGCTAATTTTAAATAATTTAGAAAAGAGATTATCACATATTAATTGCTTGAAAATTTCCGAGATATCGCATACTATCCACTTTAAATACAACTCCTCTATCTTGGATGTTGTTCTACTTGCCTTGACGGGTATAAATCTCGCACGCTTGGTCAATTGATTTACCATGACCAAATGCCATCGTACCCTTTTCGAGTCCTTGGCAGTTCGTCTACAAAATCCATTGATGCTTGCTCCCACTTCCACTTAGGAATCTATAATGGTTGCAATAGTCCAAAAGGTTTCTTCTACTCTGCCTTTACCAATTGGCAGTTCATACACTTGAAGATGAACGCCCCAACATCCCTCTTCATGCCTTCCCAGTAGTAAGTTCTTTTCATATCTTGGTATATCTTGTTACCACCGGGATGAATAGTAAATCTGGAATAATGACACTCTCTTAGCACTTCATCTCGCAATCTATCAACATCAGGAACAAATAACCACTCAACTTTATGAAGCCAACCTTCATGGTCGAGTTCATATTGCTTCATGTCTTCAGATTCTATTCCTTCCTCTATCTTTGTTATGTTCTCCCCAAGCCTAGCATCTCGCTTCTAAATAGTATCGATTCTTTCAATCAGAGTAGGTCTAATCAATAAGCTTGCCAACATCTCAGGTTCTAGCTTGCAGTTAGGCCTGAAATCAAACCCTATGATATACCCTATCTGCTTCCATTCCAAGAACATTACTCCTAAACTAGCATGTCTTCTACTTAATGCATCTGCGACTGGATTCCCTTTCCCTAGTGTATAGGAAATATTGAAATCATAAGAAGCCAAGAACTTTAACCACCATTGATGTCGAAGCTTGAGATCCTTCTGAGAGAAAAGGTACTTCAAGGATATGTGGTTCGTAAACTGCTCAAACATTTCCCTAACAAATAGTCCCTCTATATCTTTAAAGGAAAAATAGTTGCCGCCAATTCCAGGACATGAGTTGGGTAATTCCTTTTGTGCGGCTTTAGCCATCGACTCGCATAAGCGATAATCTTTTCCTTCTTCATCAATGTTGCACCTAATCCAGTATCATAAACATCAATGTATATTTTTAACTCTTCATTTCCACTTGGAATGGTTAACATCGGTGCATTCGTCAACCTCTCTTCCAGACTCACAAACGCATGCTTACACTTCCCGTTCCAAACAAAAGTCTTATTCTTCTTTGTCAAATTGGTTGACGGTGCTACTATTTTCGTGAAGTCCTTGAGGAAATGTTTATAATATCCCACCAATCCTAGAAACTCCTCACATCCATAGCGTTCTTAAGATGATTCCAATCTTGGACCATTGCTACCTTCGCAGGGTCCACAGCTATACCCTGTCTTGAAACGCGTGACCTAAGAATCTCACTTCTTCTCTCTAGAAGTGACACTTAGAGAACTTTGCCCTCAACTTGTGCTCCCTCAATATCTCTAGCACACTCCTCAAGTGCATCTTATGCACCTCTTCGGTTCTAAATTAGATTGGAATATCATCCAAGAACATAAGCTCAAACTTATTCAGCTGGTCTCTGAAAACCCGATTCATAAGACTGCAAACTATGTCAGGGAATTGATTAATCCAAATGGCACCACAAACCATTCATAAAATTCTAAAGGCATATAAAATGCTGTAATAGGCACATTCTCATTTGCTTCTCTAAGTTGGTGAAGTCCTGTCACCAAATCCATTTGGGAGATCACCTTTGCACCGTGCGGTTGATCAAACAAGTCATCGGTACGCGAGAGTGGATACTTATTTTTCTTCATCACTTTACTCGGCTCATGATAATCTACACACAACTTCAAATAGCTATTCGCCTTAGTCACAAATATAACAAGTGCACCCCACTCAGATATGCTTCTTTGAAAGAAACCCTTTCCTCAATAAATCATTCACTTGCACCTCCAATTCTTTCTGCTCTTTGGGTTCCATATGCCTTAAAGGCATAACTATCACTCTGGCTTCCTTCAAATCTATACAAACTCGATCTCTCTATGCCTAGAAATTCATTCACTTCCTCGAAAACATTTGGACACTCTCTAGCGATAGGCATAGATAATAACACATCCTATGGAACCTCAAGTGAATATAGAAAGCTAACCATTATGCCATCCTCTGGTAGGCAGTGGATCACTACCATCCATCCATCCACATCTCTAGTTATTACCAATAGCCTTTTGCAATCCATACGGCTGCACATGTCTTAAGCCAGTTCATTCCAAAGATAATCCCAAACCCCACAAAATTCAAAACAAAGCAATCGCAAAACAAAGAATATCCATGACTCAACAAAACTAGACATGGCAGACCATGCAAAGGCTGATGGAACCTCCAATAGGGTTTGTCACAATCAAAGGTCGGTCAAATATCTTGAGTTCTAATCTTAATCTATCTACTAGCTCACAACAAATGAATGAATGTGAAGAAGCACCGATATCAAACAAAACTCGAACAGGAACATCACTCATAAAAGGCATACCTTGAATGACGACTCCCTTCCCCTTCTCCTTCATTGGAGCACTCGATGAGGTCAAGACTGCATCCAAAGCATACGCTTTCACTACCTGCTTAACCTTTATCGATTTTGGACCATTCTTCTTTAAATGCCCACATTTGTCATAGTTGTAACGTTTCCTCTTCTCACTCGCCATGCAATCTTTAATCAACTGACCCTTTTATTTACATCCTAAAGCAAGTAGGTTCCTATTTACCCTTCTTCTAACGACATTTTCACTGGGACTGCTTTCTCTTTCCGTTTCATTTCTTCTTATCTTTACCACCTTGCTGTGGTTTTGGCTCTTTTTTTTAGTAGGAACAACAATAGCAGTCTTAGATCTAGGGTATAAACTCTTATGGCAAAGCACCTTCTCTACTAGCTTTTCAAAAGGCTCATCAATATAATCCACCAACTTTCTCCAAGATTGTTGTCTAACCTAATGACGAACTTCTCATTTTTCCTCAATAAAGTGTTGATGAACGATATCCCATACTTGGACAAAGCATAAAATTCTGCCACAAATTCTAAAATTGTCATCTCTCCTTGCTTGAGATTAGCAAATTTTCTGAATAAAACTGACTTCTGAGCAGCTAAAATAAACTTCTCCTCAAACCTTAGCTTGAACTGATTCCAGCTAAACTGATCCTCTAGAGCAGCAATAGTAACAACATTCCATCAATTCATAGCTCGGCCATGTAGCTATCTCGAAGCAAATTTCCTCTTCATATCATCTTCTACCTCCATATCACCGAAGATGAACTCAAAAGTATCCACCCAATCTTGAAATTTTATGGCTGACTCTGTTCCATAAAATGGCTTCCCTTCAAGAGTATAATAATCTTTGTTCAGCTTGGTGAAATCAGCCCTAAGGCGTTTGCACAGAAGCACCTCCACCAATTATCACACCGAGAGAATTCCTTATCATATTAGCCATCATAGCATTGAACATGGCTTGAGCATCAGGCGTAGCAGCTCCTGATCCCGCTCCTTCCTCTACTCCTGAAGAAAAATTCCTTATAGCGTTCCTTGTATACCGGCTCATTCTTACTAGTAACAAGAATGATTAGTCTCTCATAAAGAAAATTACGTCTACAGTGCTCGTGTGCATGCTACTTATATTATATAATATATTACTACATAGTTTTTTAAAAAACAGAGCTTATAACAAGTACACACTCTCTTATATACACATATACTCTCGATCTAGTCTAGCGCGGTAAACCTTACCTATCTCTACTGGATCATGGTAACAAATCCAGTTAATCGTGTAACCAAAGCTCTTATACCAAATGTGATGACCGCCCTATATCACCGGCACAAATATAAACAAATATTGAGCTTGATTCATGCTTGGTCGATATAGGACGATCATCAGGGTTGAAATACCAAGCACAATATATAACCTGTCATATCTCACAACTCATGGACAAAATATAATATTACACATATAAGAGGAGAGATAGTAATAACTATGTGAACAAATCATCAACAAAGTACTAGATCCACAGAGTTATACATCAAACGTAGTGGAGTTTATACAACAAAAGTAAAGCTCAATAATTACACCAAATACAAGTAATAAGCAGCCACTACAAAGGCTCCCCAGTGTTGCACAATGGAATAAGCGTAGAATCCATATAAGTATAAATAGGAGATAGCTCCATCCAGCTCATCCTCTGAATAGCTACTACGTCACCTGGACCTATCATATATTCTACCTACTTAAGAGTACCTAAGATAATAAGATGCAAAGCATAAAACCTTGGGTCAAATAATAGTCTGGTGTAAGCGGGAAATGAGTCTCAAAGTACTATATAGGTGAATATGGTAAGGAACAAAAGTACACAAACCACACCTGACATGTCCCTGCAACCAAAGAGTTAGCACATAACATTATAATATGCTACACTATAATATCATAAAGATATACCACTTCCCATAAACCAAATAAAGGATATCGGTCTTCCAAGAATTCATATCTCTAATAGCTACTTCCTAGAATACCTCTGAGTGAGAGCCTACTAAAGAAAACAACCATTGCATCCATAGCATCCATCAACAATCCTAACTACCACTTCTTATGTCTTGAATACATGATAACTCGTATGGCTCCTAAGCCAAGGACTAATGGAAATCTCGGTCTCCATTGCACTCTCGTATCTTGCAGTGCAAAGCTAGGTACGTGCCTCATAGTCCAAAGTTGGGCGCTAGACCCAAATCTACAGGTCCAAGGTATATAGGTCCCTCAATTGACCCATGAGCATTCCCACTTACAATACCACTTCTTCAAGTACAACTAAAAACTATCCAAGCATCAATGATTCCTTAGCACATACACCCGAGCCCACTTTTGCTCCATTCACATACCAAGTGCTTCTTGCTTAATCCAGTTTCCATTATTCACGAGGAACTCTTCCATATTCCCCGATCATACGACTCCCTTCCTTTTGAGCCACCATCTTCGAAGCCTACTCCCAACATGAGCCAACATCCATCAACGATCTATAGAGCATCCTCTTCCTGACCTGAAAGTTTCAAATCTATCATATACAATGTGATAACTCGGTACAGACTCATCGAGATAACTACGTACCGAGTTATGCACATAGTCAATTGTTGGCTACCATCTCTTTCCTTGCCTCTATTACTCTTCCCTAGGTGCCTTAAACCCCGACCTATCCCTTTTTGATAACTCTACCCCAATCCAAAGCCCCACCTTCTGGTTCTAACGATAACTCAGTAGAACACTCAACCCATAGCCAAATCTCTTACATCTTTAATATAGAATACCTTATCTAGCCATGCTCTATTCATTCATGCTAACCACCAACTCATAGCCTCCTTCTCCATAATTCGGTACCGAGTTATAGGCATAACTCGGTGTTGAGTTATGTACTTAGCACCATCTAAGTTGTGACTCATCATGTGTCTTTCCACTATGCTCCAGAGCACATATACCAACTTTCATCCAATTCCGACCAACTTAACTTTTGATTTGCTCAATTCTATAACCTATATTTCTATGCATGCAAAACATTAGCAAACAACATCAAATCATATCACCCAAATAAAAAATAACAAGCAATTTCATACAATCAAACTTGCAATCCATCAAAATAAGATAAACAAGGCAGTTTCTAATATAGATCTTCATATTGCATGAATATATAAACATAAATCAGGGCGATTTCTAATCAATCTATATCATATGCATGGACTAACCCATCATTAAAGTTAGAGAAAAATTTTATGGCCAAAATCAATTAAAAACAAGTTAAATCCTATAATTCTACCGAATAAACATGTGTAGTATAGTGAGAAGGCATAAACCACTTATCAGTTACTAAATTCAACCAATTCGTATGTAGATCTAATCCGAATAGCAAAGAAAAACACTTCAAATCAAGAAAATTGATGATCTCTAGCTTCAAATTGAGGATCCAATCTCTAATCTGCAATCTAGTTTTATTTAGAGAGCAATTTGGATGATTTTGGATTAAATTAGGATGGATATAGGGCTAATTTGGGTTTAGACCTGATTTAGAATGAGAGGGAAAAAATTTAATTTGACTCTCCAGCTCCCTATTTATAGTTTTCTCTATTAACACTAGTGGGCTCACTAATGAGCTTAATTAATTACATACTAACCCTGGTCAGTAGCTTTAAAAACTTAAAACATGCATAACTTTCTAACCGTAAGCTCTTTATTCTATTTGACCACTATACGGAATGGGAAACCATCATCTTGAAGCAATGGAACTTATTTGAGACCCTAATTCGACTCATATCAAAAGTTATAGCCCAAACAATATTTTTAGGGTCAAAATGGTCACACAGAAATTCGAGAAAAATCATGTAAAATATCCCTAAAAGTCATATCTTAAAATTTTAGAATCGTAAGACCTCATACAAGTAAAATAAAAATATTTTACGATCCTCCAATATGTAAAATATGATTCATTACACCGGTGCTATGGTCTGCTTCCAACAAGTTATAGGCAAAAAGATTCTCATTGGTAAGAAGAACTCTAATTTCTCTATCCTTTTCCGAAAGTGCCATGAGTGTGCTGACGGCATCGACAAGTGCCGCACCACCAGGCGTCACTGGAACTTCTGAATGACAACAAAAGAATATGAGTTAAGCTCATGGAATCACAAGGCGAGTTCATATCGAAATCATGAATTAGGACTTACGTCCAGATAACCATCTTTGTGCGAACCCGGGTGGACAGCGGATGTAGCATAATTCACTCTTGAAATAACTTAATTTATTCTAGAAACCAGTAACCATTCTACATTGCTTAGCTGGTTCTAAATAAGAGAGAGAGAAGGGCTTCCTTTTTGGCTTATGAAACTATATATATGTATGCATATACATATATATATAGGATTTCCTTGTCACTAGGAACACGATTCAAGTGTTGAGTAAAGACAATATAGGTTTCATGGAGAAAAGCGTAACTGTTGGGATGTAGTTGAGCTGGAGTCAATCTCAGGAAGTTCATGATTCGATGGATGAAGGAATTGAAGGCTGGAACACATTCTACCAGGCACATGTATCGGTTGCAGGTTCTATAACCTTTGGAGGATGGTGAGCCCTTTGATGGCATGTTGGGACTTATACATCCTTAAATGGAATTCCATATTTATTGCAGATTATACGAAGTGATCCCTCTTTAATTTATTTAAGCATATGAATTGACGAGATCGTCTAAAATAACGGCATCCACAAGAGTGTCAGAAGCAGCTTCGCCTTCAGGGCCTTCTAAAGGCATTTAGGAACCTTTGGATGAGGTTAATATAGTCTTGGATTTTCAACTTGAGGTATAGGTTGTGTTGGCGTATGTTGTGTAGAAGGATTCATAGTCAAACTCAACTTTGCATCAGATTCTACATATTTGGAAGTCGATGGACCTTAAGCTAAAGTGCTAAGACGCTTGAAAGTCTATTCTCTTTTTCTATAAAAACTAAACATATAATCAACATCAGATTAATTATGATCTTTGTCCCCCATGTTAAAGTGAAACATAATGCGGTGTAGTTGTAACACCTCACCTCAAGGTCCATATTATCCAAGAGTATCACTAAGTAATACTGTCGGATAATACAGCGAACAAGGCTGTATGGGGTACACATATGAATATTGTCTTAAACTAACACAGGCACATATTAAAACTTCAACTAAATATCTCTTCTATATATATGCAGTATCGGTACAAAACAATAAATATATATGTCTCCAGGACAGAACAATACATAATATACAACAATATTAGAGAACACAGAGTCAGTCACAGTGACAATATATAATACATAAGATATAATAATGTTATAAGAATACAATACAGCTCAATATCAATTATATATACACACTGTGAATCAAAGTCTTTTAAATATTATACAACATCCTAACATATCTTCTTTAAGCCCACTAAAACAAATGCTAGTCAAGTCGTCCATGTACCTGAAATGTCTTGAACTAACCAGAGTATTATATAATACACGGGTCAGAATATATCTAAATCAAGGAATACAATATATGATATTTATAATATCAACAAATATGTAATATATAGGTATGTTATAAGTCTACCTAGCAAAAATATCACAGATTATCTCAAATAGATCATATAACATCAAATATCACACACCATACATAAAGGTATCATCACCCATATAATAAAACACATGAAAGCAAAATCATTAATTCAATATCGAATGGGTGAATCATGCATACGTAGAATTCATCATCAAATCCGAAAAACATCCACAATGAGATATCCTTAAGTAACGTCAGACAATGACGAGGCAATACCATGGTCTCTCTCAATCTCATATTATAGATATCATTATCAAATCAATAAGTAAGATTTGAGTCAACTAAAATAACATCGTATATACACGGTCTTTGGAGAGATGAAACTATCGACTGAATGGTTCTAAGAGGTATAAATAGAAAATTAATGATAAATACATCATCTTCCTGAGAAGGTTACGAGGTTGATTATACTCTAGACACAACCTCAAGTATAATCCTATATGTACATAACATATGTCTATCTACTACCCATATACATATCCATGCGTCCATATATACAGGAACCAAATAGGAGACTGGCAACACATCCGCTCGCTCCAGAAGCCACACATGGTCTGTATGGCACAACTCCTACAGTCATCGGTTACCATTACCTCTCCCATCTCGGTAATGTAACAATGATCCACCATAGGCTCAACAACGTGTAACCTCTTTGGTCATGACTGTAAGAGTGCGGAATTGGGATCATAAAGCTAAATTAACACTAGAGAGAGATGAATAGTGTTTTCTAATTCATACGAATCTTCTTGAAATATTTTGAAATTATACTTAGAATTATGCAATTATTAATCATAGAAACAATCACAGAATCAAAACACAGATAAAAGTAAATACAGTAAAGTAAAATGAAAGAACACATCAAGATTTTATACTGGTTCGGAGTTACACTACATTCAGTCCCACACAATTCCTTATACGGATTTCTTTTCAACTAGTAAATGCAAATACAATCTCGATTTCAAGGCCACGAGACACACCCCCTAAAATCCCGATTTCTGGGTAGAGTCGCTTAATTTTCGAGTTACAAGCACGCCCGCAAGATTTAGGGATTACTAAGCACACCCAATTGATTTACGGGCTACAGTCTCACCCACAAATATAGCGATTTGATTCGATGGAGTTTTGTAGAATTGGATCTTCAATCTTGATTCAAATGATCATATAACTCTTAAATAGCACTATGATCTTGATAAGAGTGAGATAGATGATAGAAATCAGAGAGAAAATGAAAGAGAATCAAACTAATGGTGATTGAGTTAGATTCTAGTTGAAATTCGAAAGAGTATGGCTATATTTTTGTTTAGAAAATGAAAGAGGATAAGGAGGAGAGAAGAAGAATGAAAAATGACGATAAAATTCGTTGGGAAGACAGGTATTTATAGAGGAATAACGGTCATGTCCGTTAGCGAAGAGATGCGATGAATAAACGCTTCTTTTGAAATTTGAAATTAGATTTTGGAAAATCATAGCTAGTATGTCGACATACTCTTTGTAATTTTTAAAAACACAATAAAATATTATTTTGAAAATATATTGCTTTGTAAAATAATTTGACACTTTGTAAACATGCTTAAATATAATTTATACACTTTTAAATCATAATATAACTTGAGTAAAATTATATGATAAGATTTTTGGAAAATAAACCAATGTAAGTCAAAATTTAATAGAAAACAATAACTTAGTAAAATATCAAAAACTTAAAATAATATCATAAGTATAAGAAATTGAAAACTATTTAAAAGCTGTTTTGAAAAGAATATTTAAAAACTTATTTAAAAATAGAGAGAGAGAGAGAGATCAAGTGATATCAGAATTTTAACATAAATTTATGACTCTATAACTTGTTTGGAATATCTTGAAATCTTGAACTCTTCAATATTCATGAGTCTTCATTCTCTAGCTCTTGAGTCTCTATATCAACATCTTGAATCTCTTGAATCTTTACTTGATACTGTACAGTCTTCTTAAATCATTACATCTCTAATATCCTACACTATATACCTTGATAAAACAGTAGTACTTACATTTTATCTAATTTCCTAAAGTTGTTGCCGTCAAAACCAATCTGTTGACTTATGTGACACAAGGGGTAACCAATACCAATCTCATGAGGCACATCAAATATCATAACAACAAATATGGCATCGCGGATCTGGGGCATGACCCCACCGTTAGGCCGCTAGGATGGATACCGACCAATCCGGTTCACTCTCGAAACATAAAAGGAGTTGGAAAAAGGTATAGTGACATATAATGTACACAAACTATTTGTCTAACAAGCAGCCTCGATACGTTCTAACCGCAATGAGTCACACACAACATACACAACATACCTCTCACTACGAGCAAAGAATAATTGAATAAATAGCACAACGGCTTCGCATACCACCATGTGTTACTAGTCCATTTATTTAGTGCTCATACATTACACTCGCTCCTTCCATTTTCTATATATCGAGTCCAAAGAATGACAGCAAAAGTGTTACCAAAAGCCCCGTACCGGATGATGTCACTAAACTGTTCATTTAAATTTCTCATTACACATAAAAAATACCAAATAGTCAAACAAAAGAATATCATCACCGTATCACATTGAAATCATCAACCAAATAGAACTCAACGGTGAATCACTCATATTATCAAAATCTAAATATATCATAAGAAATCAAAAGGTATGAAAATAATACTAAAATCTCAATTCTACTTTAAACAGTGAAATAAAGCCAAAGTTCATTAACATATTTCTTTTAAACAATTATAATAACTATTCAAATATTTATATAAAATAGTTAAAGATCGATTGCTAAGCCATATATATAAACTTAAAAATATTTTATTAACTTCAAATCAGAAATATAATTCATGTTCCTTACTTAACATAAAAAACAATCATAAATTTTGCAATAAAAGGATATTCCATATAATAAAATTCCTATATATAATATCGAGTTTCATTTTAATAATTCTTATAAAAATTTCTTAATCAATATCTTACTTTTCCAAATATGAATTTATCGAATAATTATGTAGAATTCCATTACTTGGAGGCCCAAGACTAACGGTTATGGATGCTACAGTCATCCATAGTTATTTATCCTCGCTGGTCGAATATGGCGGTGCTAGATTCATTGATACACAGATCGCAAGAATATGGAAAAAAATTAACAAAAAATATATTTCCACATTCTGTTCAAAACATTTGATGTTCATTACATAATCCCAAAAACGTTAACCACATTCAGCAAAATATAATTATTACACATACGCCAAGACCAATATATGAAGATGCCCCCTTAGTTGATCAAAGTATAAAATAAGGCTAATAAATCTGCGCTTATATCCAAAATACACAGTGAAAAGATAATTCTAAAGAACTAACTACCTTATGCATGCTTACGAAAGCTTTATTCGTCTAAGAAGAGAATCCTGAAAACCCTAAACCTCAAACTACTCAAAATCAATAGTGTACCCGAGAGTTTAAGGGGAAAACAAAAACTTTGATTCAAATATAAAGCCTGGTATTAAAAATAATCAAACATCTCAAACCTTTTAGATATTTAGTGAGACCACATTGCTTAGCGGAACGGGTTTATCCCTCACTAGTATCCTAAAACCATTATAAAACCATATACCATGCTCCTGTATCCACAATGGTTAAAAACATACATTTCAAACTATCATGATGACGTGTATATATAAAACATTTTGGATTTCCGATCCCCAGTTTATGTTGACGCCCTATCATAATTATAGTTTTTAAGGTCACTATTAACCTATTAGTTTTCATGGGTTTACTAATAACCTTTAACACTACTTGGACACCCTGTCCTAATTCATGATTTTCATAGGATCACGAAGAACCTATAGGCTCTGCCAGTTACTTAATTAATTTCTGGGTCCCCTTGAACCTCTTAGTCATTCCAATAACTAATCCATTTTCCTAGTTTTAATGGGTTGACTAGGAACCTATGGATTTATCCAGTAACTCGCTCCTTTTCCTAGTTTTCATGGGTTGACTAGGAACCTATCGATATCTTTCCTAAATTATTTCTTATCCTAGTTTTCATGGATTGAATAGGAACCTATTGACTGATGTCAATTCTTAATCAGGATATAGTTTCTTTGGGTTCACTGCAAACCAAATGGCCCGCAACAACCATCCTTTGTGCATACTTTTCATGTGTTTACTATGAACATGTGCAGTTAATTCCCCGCTATTATTCTGCTACAACCCGGCTATATCTCATATCAGATTTTTACCGCTACCATTTTTCCGTATAGCCCCAAAATATAGCCTTTCTGCTTTAAGCCCTGCTATTTCCGCTATATCTCTTTATTTCCGCTATATTTTCTTCAAAAGAAATGAATTAAAAAATTTCATTTATAGTTTCAATTTTTGCTTTGAAATATAAATAATCAAACAAATACTTTGATCACAGAAATGGATTTTATAATCCAGTTTTTATATGAATCTGAACTAAATATTTTACTGAGAAATAGGGTACCAATGAACAAAAATGAAGTAGGCAGTGTGAATGATGAGATTTTTATAAAAATTATGAAACTAATTTATCTAATTGAATTTTTAATATATACTCTAATATTCTACTAAATTCAATTACATAATATAACGGTTTTACATTTATTTATAGTATATTCGCACATGTTTTTATTTAATATTATTTATGTGTTAATTATAACTTAATTAAATGTTAATTTTTCATTTAATTGCCATTTATTTATAACATTAAGTAAGAGTTTTATATGCTACTGTAGAGTCATCCGCTATATCCTCATTGTATCCCCGCTATGACTTTTCATGCCTCCACTGCATTAAAGCTGCCGAGCGCATTAACTACATAGATATAAACCTATAGGTTATTCCCAATGACTTCCTGATCATAGTTTTCATAGGTTTACTATGAACTTATCTCCCGGACAATTTCAAGGTTTACGCATCCTATACTTTGGTCTCCCTGACTCATTGGATGTAATTCTACTCATTTAGGAGTTTAATCAAATTATATTTACCACTGGGCTAACCTACCTAGTTCTTCCACCTCTTTATCCCCAAAATCTAGTTATAGGTTCTTTATCATGTGATTATACTCATATTTAAAGAAGAAACATAATAATTTAACAATACCATTCCTGTGGGTTTTAGGTCCTTGAAATATATTTCATATAAACATAGTTAATCCCTTTAACTTTTATTTTTATCAAGGCAACACTTCTTCAAATTTACACACTTAAGGTAATTTCAAAACTCCTTTAATTAGCCATAGATTTTTCTTTTAAAATTTGAGTTTGGGTTGAAAACCTTTCAACACCTTTTAAACCTTGCTTCTAACCTCATAGAATGACCTCCTTCGAAAGCATAAAAATTCATCTTTAAAACACGAGGCTCCTGCGTTTTTAATACTTTAAAACATCTCTTTCGAAACCCTTCGACCACGTTAAAGTATTATCACATAAGTGTAGAAGCATAGCTTCGAAACCATTTGAAAGTACTCTTTCAAAACCAATGGTGGTTACCCTTTGAAAACATTGAAAGTCCGCCTTTCGAAAAGATTGTGTTTATACTTAAAACATCATTTTTGGTTAAAGTGAACTTAGACGAACGCATCTCTTTCAAACCATTAGTTAATTCAAAAAGTATTAAGGAAGTTTGATGGTGCCGAAACAATCCTTTCGAAAACTTTAAAACATCTGGGTAAAACAATTGAAGGTTAGCTTCGGAACCACTTCTGAAACCATTGCCTTCAAAACCACTAACCCCTTTCAAAAGCATTAGAAAGCGGTTTACATTTAAAAAAACAACAACACCTTTCGATGGCATTGAGGTCTTTAATACCATCGGAAGGCATCAAACCTTAGAAGGGTTCCAACCTGGTCGAAACTACCTCTTCCGAAAGCTTTAAACAAAACCCAAGTAACTCCTTCGGAAGCTACTTCTTTAAAGCAAAGGCGGCAGCTCTCTTTTGAAAGCTTCTTTTGATACCTTTCGCGAACATAGGTTTTGACTAAGACGAAAACCCTTTATAAATAGGCCAGTGCTTTTCTTTCAAAACCACATAAATAAAGGAACCAACCCCTTCGAAAGCTACCCTTTTACATCCTACCTTCCACCTTTCTCCGATCCACCACGTACCATTGGAATGATACCATGTGTATTGGTTAACTTGTTTTGACCTAGAAGGTTTCGAATAGATTGGAGGTGGAAGCTCTGGGTCGAAAGGACTTCCTAAAGAAGGCGAAACCCTCATTTTTAAGCAAAAGATTATTTTTACCAAATAAAGTAAACTTTTTTGTAATAAACTTGCCTACTTGTAATCATTCGATTAGCTATCTTAAACTTTTGAATTATTTATCTTAAACTTATCACATTTTATCAGATCCAAAAACATGATAACTTTTAACAACTAAGCCCTTCCTTTTAACAAAATAATTAAATCATTTAGATCCTCCTTTCAAAATATTTAATTTCCATACTAACTCACTTAGTAAAAATCCCCAAAAATTCCAAAAATACACTTTAATCATGTTATCCAATATATCAAAATTTCAAAACCAATTTCTCAATATAATTTCCAAAATAAAATTATAAACCCAAATAACCATATTTTCCTTTGAAAATTCATAACTAATTCTCCACGACGTGGAAAATTATAAAAATTGAAACCTGACTCCAAAAAATTTCGTCTGTTTCTTCAGCCTGTTTCTTCAATTCCTCATCTAAATTTTTCGTCCTCTCATTTTCTAACCCAAAAAATACAAAACTAAATCAAATTTAAAATACTTTTAGATTCAAAAGCAATACATCATTTGTGATTGATTTCAGAGCCGTTGCATTATGCCGTTTGGGTCAAGCTACGGCAGCAAAGTATTTTGGCTATGGTGGCTTCTGCCATCTTCCATTTATTTTTTAGGTTACTATGATTTTCCTTTAGGTTTGTTAATATTTTCATTTAATTGACTGTTAAATGGTCCTTATCTATTGATTCATTTAATTATTTAATGGTATTACTACTGTAGTGATGGTACTATTATACAGTTTAATGTCTAATCAAGTTCCAATCTTGGGCGGTGGCTAGACAGAAAACATGGTTGAAATAGTAGTTGTGTAAGTGATGAAGATATCAAAGGAATTATATGAAAGCAGCGATGATTAATTATTTAACAGGTAATTTACCAAATACCTTCATAATATTTATTTGTTTAAGTGTGGATAACCAGTTCAGCATAATGCTAGGTTTCATTATATATTTTTATTTAATGGATCTCAATACTTATTAGCCTCCTCGACTTTTTACCTTCACTATAGCAATACTAAAAACCTCTATTTTGGTCCTTTCAGTATTGGTATTGCACCTCCATCTTAATACTAAAATTAAGATAAGATGCAAAGAAGTATATATATTAATGCCAATATTGGTGTTATAATTAATTTCCTTTTCATTGAGATGCAAGGTTTTTAATGATGGAAAAAATTGTAGCAATGGATTATAAACTAAGGAAGGCGTGCTCCCATTATATTTGGCTTTGACAAAGTTTAGAGGACCTGTAGAAATAGAAAAACACGTAATAACTAAATGAATATGATACAAAAGAATATATGATATCAGTACTCATCACTGTTGTATCTGTTGAAAACTTCAATTTTCTTGCTCTTAAAGTTTTTTTCCTCTTTTTTACTTTCCTTTTCTTTTTAGTGCATCATGGAGGTAGATAACTAAAACCAGCTCCTATAAAAACTGTTCTTATAGTTTATTGAATTTTAAAATTGCTTAACTTGAGTCTATATGCTAAAACATGAAAGTTCAAACCTGTTTGATTTGGGTGTACCTTTTTTGCCTTTATCAGGTTAAGTAGGCTTAACCCTGACCTATTTGACCCTCACGGGCTTTACCCACGGTCCAAATAAAGTTGGCCCACGGCTCATAATAATGTTGTCAATAAGTTAGAGTCTCTGTACCACTAGAACTGCTTTTGAGTTATGACTATGCACTCATTCATGTCCTCACACTGATCACTTCTTTAAACTCAATTTGAACATTTATTTCAGAATAGTACCAAAATCTAGAAGTTAATTATGGGATCTCCTGCATTGGATATTTGTTTCTTATATCTATTATATTTTTCCTAATGCACACTCTGAATTTAAGGATCACTTATTTTCTTTAGTAACTGATAGAAATCTATTAGAAATCAATTTGCTTGACCCTTGTATTCCACTTCCAACCATATATATATGGTTTACAAGAGTTAAGATAGGCTAAAAATTAGCCAACTGATTTGCTAAAATAAAGGTAACTAAATAAATACTTCCCTAATAAAGATATCGTCAAATCAACCGATTTGTTAAAATAAAGGTAACTAAATAAATATTTTCTAAATGAAGATATAGTCAAATCAGAGAATAAATGCAAGAAATATCAGAGAATAAATTCAGGGAATATCAGGAAATATTCTAACGCCTAGAATATATGTAAAATATATTTTGTCCACCCCCTCAGTCGAAGCGGGAGGTTCTCGTATGCTTAGACTGTCCCTGAAATCATTAAATAATACACGCGGAAGCCCTTTTGAAAAAATATCAGCAATTTGGTAACGGGATGGCACATGAAGCACACGTACTTCGCCACGAGTTGCTTTCTCACGGATGAAATGAATATCCATCTCAATGTGTTTAGTGCGTTGATGCTGAACAGGATTGCCGGATAAGATATAACACTCACATTATCACAATAAACTAGAGTAGCCTTTTGAATAGGACAATGCAACTCTAGAAGCAAATTTCTGATCCAGCACGAATCAGAAACAACATTAGCAACACCTCTGTACTCCGCCTCGGCACTACTATGGGAAAGTGTAGGTTGCCATTTCGAAGACCTAGAAATCAAATTATCTCCAAGGAATACACAATAACCAGAGGTAGAACGACGGGTGTCAGGAAAACCACCCCAATCTGCATATTTGTATGAGATAATACGATTAATATTGAATTTGCACATGTGGAGACCAAAAGAAAGGGTACCCTGGAGATAGCGTATGATACGCTTAAGAGCTTTCATATGCTCCTTAGTCAGGGCGTGCATATGAAGGCAGATCTGCTGCACGGCATAGGAAATGTCTGTCCGAATGGATGTAAGATACTAAAGATCACCTGGAAGACTACGATACATAGTCGGATCATCATAAGGAGTGTCTACAGTAGCACTTATTTTGGACTTAGTGTCAACAAGAGTAGGATATGAACTGCAGTTAGACATTCTGACAAGGTCAATAATTTTTGCATCATACTGTGTCTGAGATAAAAAAAGACCATAGGCATGACAAGTGATAGTAATACCCAAAAAGAAACTCAAAAGACCTAAATCCTTCATAGCAAATTCAGAAGCTAAGAGAGTCATAATATACTTACGAAGACGATCAGAAGAAGCTGTAAGTATAATGTCATCCACATATAACAGAATATAAGCAATATCAGAACCATTCTTGTAGATGAATAAAGAGTGATATGACGTACTACGAGAGAACCCAATGGTAGCAACAAAATCAGCAAATATTTGGTACCAAGCTCGAGGAGCCTTTTTTAATCCGTACAAAGATTTTTTAAAAGGCAAACATGATTCGAATAATTTTTGTTACGAAAACTCATGGGTTGATGCATATAAACCGCTTCATTGAGATGGCCACGCAAGAAATCATTCTAGACATCCATTTGATGAATGGGCCATGTTGGGGGTGTTTCCACCGAGCCATTACAAGGAGGGTACCACCGAACCAAAAGAAAAGAAGTCACCAGCTCTCCACTTCACTGCCGAACCAAACCTCTCCACTTCACTGCCGAACCAAAGCCTCTCCAACACCTACCGGACCAAGCCCCTCTCCTCCATCACCGAACCAAACTCCAACTGACCACCACCGAATCAACCACCACCGGACCAAGCTACGTCCCCATCACCGAGCCAACACATCTCCAGCATACTACCGAACCAGAGTAAAGAAGGTGTAACCGGACCAACATACAATCAAACCAAAACCATCACCGGACCAAGGGATACCGAACCAACTTTGCCAGGCCAGATTGCATCAGCCCAGGCCCACCAGCAGCTATATACGTCCAAGACCCCTACCCCCAGCCTCACTCTATAAATAGAGGGGCAGGGGTACAACAATGGCAGACAAGTTTGAGAGCTCAAGCATGGATAGAACTTTCAAACAACTTTCATACTCTTGTAATCAAAGCTTTGTACATGTACTCTGAAGAAAAAAGGAGAATAACATATAAAGTGGACGTAGGCACATTCTGGCCGAACCACTATAAATCTGTGTGTCTTTTACAGTTTAGCCCCTGCTTTTTACGTATTTGCATAAATCACCCAAATCACTAAAAATAACATAAAATCGACTAAATCGTATGACTTGGAGGTGTTTGCCCATTTTTTGTGCAAACATTTTTAGTGCTTTCACTGAGAAATCAAGCTAGAAGCTTCAGCTTCTCCCACTCAACCTTTTCCTAACAACATCGCTCATTGCTTGGAAAACATGCCTCCCAGGCAGAGGAAAGATGTTAGCAAAGGAAAGAACATCGCAACTAGAAGTATCCCAGATCCAGTGATCACAGATCAAGAGAATCGTCCTGCTCCAACAGCAAATGGAAATCAGGCAAGTCTGACAGCCCCTGCGACGGAACAACCAATTACTAGGGCAGACCTGGACAGGGCTGTGGATGAAGTGACTAACCGCTTCGCATCCCAACAAGAAGCCTTGGTGGACCAACACATGTCATGCTTAAGGGACGCTGAAGAATCCAACCGCAACACTTAATCATGGGGTGAGTCCCAATCTGGAGGATCTGGAGGGCGACAAAGATCTTTCTTCTTCGGAGAGGCTAACAACAGAAACAGCAATGGTAGGAGCCGAGCCCAGACTCATCCCGAATTCCGACCCAGGGAAACACTTGGAACCGAACTCAACGGGGGAGGTATCAGGCAGGGGTCGGATATGGCTGAGCCTGTCATGCTGCCTAACCAGAGAAACACCAATGAACGGAGCCGAGCTAGAATCCAGCCCGAAGTTGACCTCGAGGAAATGCTTGAAGCAGAACCCAACAGGGGAAGATCAAGGCAAGGGAACTGTGGCTGATCCTGGCATGCACCCGGAGAGCCGAAGACGACCACTGGAAAATATTAGGAGTGATAGGCAATACCATCCCTACAGGTCATCTGGACGGGATCGATCCCGCAGGGAAGGACCAAGCTCATTCCTATCTGCTCCATATTCTGATGAGAGGATGGCACGATTGTTCAGAGAGTGCATCCGGGGGGATCAAAGAGATCGAGGGATAGGCACTAGGGTAACCAGCCCTTGCCTTCATCCCCCGAGAATGGAAAATGCCAACAATGGAACCTTACAAATGAACCTCTGACCCCATTATACACTTGAAGAGGTACACACAGCATATGCTCATGAGCGGAGCAACAGAAGGAGTGTTGTGCAAATGCTTTCCACTATTCTTGGCAGATCTGGCTACCTCCTGGTTCTGCCATCTACCCCAAGGATCCATAATCTCGTGGGAAATGTTGAAAGAAAAATTCATCAGCCAATTCCGCATTCATGTGGAGCAACCCAAGGACGCTTATTCCTTATCTAGTATCAAGCAGAAGCCTGGAGAGACGATGCAACAATATTTAACCCGATTCAATGCCGCAGCGGCCGCAGTCCAAGATGCCAATGAGAAACTTATCCTAATGGCCCTCTGTAGTGGTGTGCATCCGGATACTAAATTTGCTAGAAGACTAACGAAAGAAAAACCAGCTACTTTACCCGATTTCTTCCATGAAGCCAGGAAGTATATGAGACTTGAAGATGCTGCTACTGAAAGGCAGACAGGGCAACACACTAAGGCAACTCATGGAAACACGCCCACTGCAGCAAAGGACGCTCAAAGAAATAACTCTGGAGACACTGCTGGAGGCAAGAAGGGAGAAAAGAGTCTATATCGGCCAGGACGAGATTTGACTCTTACACTCCTTTGAATGAAACAATCGAAAACATCTTCTTGGCCACCCAAGAAGAAGTTAAATACAGACGCCCCCGCACAAGAAGGAATCAGATAATGCAATTAAGTCTAGAAAGTTCTACCGCTTCCACGAATCTCATGGGCATGGCACCAATGAATGCCATCATCTCCAGGACTTGATTGAAGAACACATCAGAAGAAAGAGACTGGAACGCTATGTGAAAAGTCAGAACATGACTCCAGCTCCTGCCAACGAAAACCCAAGGCTACCTCCCCCAGAAGTAGGCAGCGGAAATCGCAACACCAGCGGTTCCAGTCAAGAGAAGATAGTGGTCCATACCATATCAGGAGGACCACACATCGCCGACAAAAGCTGGGAAGAGATGGAGAGATATGGAAAGTCACTTAGAAACAATGAAGATTGCGTTATCTCTGTTATAGAAGGACGCCACCCGAAGCGAAAAGAGAGTGATGACATCAAGTTCAGTAGGCGTGATTTAGAAGGAAGGCAGTACCCACACATGGATCATATGGTCATCTCTGCCTCGTTCGGTCCAGCCGAAGTTTTCCGAATTCTAGTGGACACTGGAAGCTCAGTAAATATCCTATTCAAACATGCTTTCGACAAAATGAAGCTGTCAATGAAGGATGTGTCTCCCTGCAACAAACCACTCCATGGTTTCACTAGAGATGCGAAGATGTCCCTAGGGCAACCGGACCTCTTTGTTGAAATAGGAAGTCATCCCCGCTCCGTTTTGCGGAAACAAACGTTTGTGCTAATAGAAAACCACTCGGCATACAACGCCTTTTTAGGAAGACCAGCCTTGGCCGACTTCCAAATTGTCCTGGCCCCGTGGTGCCTGAAGATGAAATTTCCAATAGACAACGGAATAGGGGAAGTGGAGGAAGACCAAGATGCTGCTCGAGATTGCTATGTAACTGAACTTCGCAATAACCGCAGGAAGGATAAAGAGAAGGATGCAGAGGCTACTCTTTGCAAGAAAAGCTTGGAAGCATAGCAACTAAAGAAAGCCCATCCTCTTCGATATACCAGTGATCCTTTCAATGAATTAGGCCCCAGGGACAAAGAGGAGTAGGCCACCGCCGAGCCTGCAGAGGCTATGGAATTTGTATCTGTAGACAAGCACGACTCAAGTAGACTGTTGAGAATCGGGTCTCAGTCGAGAGCAGAATTGAAGGATCGACTCATTGATTTTCTTCGCCACAACTTGGATGTATTTGCATGGATGCATCCTGACATGACTGGAATCTCTCCAAATGTGGCATGCCACGTACTGAACATCGATACTACCAAGGTGCCGGTAAAGCAGAAAAAGAGAAGTATGGGGGCAGAACGATCAGCAGCCCTCGAGTAAGAAGTGAAGAACCTACTTGCTAATAACTTCATACGGGAAGCCATCTACCCAGAGTGGATCGCTAACCCGGTACTGGTAAAGAAGGCTAATGGGAAGTGGCGAACATGCTTTGACTTCTCCAACCTAAATGACGCTTGCCCGAAGGATTGCTTCCCACTCCCCTGAATCGATCAACTTGTGGACAGCACAGCCGAGCACGAACTCTTATCTTTTATGGACGCATACTCAGGATATAACCAAATTCCTATGCACGCCCCCGACCAAGACCACACTAGCTTCATCACTGACCGGGGATTGTACTGCTACAGAGCAATGCCCTTCGGACTTAAAAACGCCGGAGCCACTTACCAGCGCCTCGTCAACAAGATGTTTGCGAAATTGATAGGGCAGACTATGGAAGTCTATGTGGATGGCATGCTGGTAAAATCAAGGAAAGCCAACGATCATGTAAGCCACCTGGATGAGATGTTTCAAGTTATTCGCCATTATGGAATGAAGATGAATCCTCTAAAGTGCTCCTTCGGAGTATCGTCAGGAAAGTTCTTGGGATTCATCGTCCATGCCAGGGGGGTTGAAGGAAACCCCGAACAAGTTCGAGCCTTGAAGGTCATCAAGATACCATCCACTCGAAGAGAAATGCAAAGCCTGAATGGGAAGGTGGCCGCCCTAAGTAGATTCATCTCTAAAGCAACTGACAAATGCATCCCTTTCATCGAAGCTCTGAAGAAAGACAAAGGAAAGTTCGAGTGGATTGACGAATGCCTGGCAGCCTTCCTAAACCTAATCGAACACCTTCAGAGGCCACCGGTACTCTCAACTCCGAACGAAGGCGAAGAGCTATTCCTATACCTTGCTGTGTCATCCCATGCTCTAAGCGCCGCTTTGGTAAGAGAAGAAAACCGCGTGCAACGACCGGTAAACTTTGTAAGCAAGAGGTTTACGGGGGCAAAGGCCCGGTATCCTAAACTCGAAAAGCTAGCATACTGTTTACTAATCACGTCACGAAAACTGCGACACTATTTCTAATCTCATCCCATCAGAGTCCTAACTGATCAACCGCTAAGGCAAGTGCTCCACCATCCCGACACTTCTGGACGAATACTCAAGTGGTGCATCGAGCTGAGTCAATATGATATCACCTACCATCCTCGCACCGCCATCAAGGGACAAACCATGGCCGATTTCATTGCCGAGTTTACTACTAATGAAGGTAAGGAGCAATCTGAAATAACAAAAGACATCAAGTGGAATCTATTCGTGGATGGAGCATCAAACGAGCACGGCTCAAGGGCAGGCATTGTGATAGTCACTCCTAGAGGAAGAAAGCTGCATTATGCCCTAAGGTTGGAATTCGTTGCCACCAACAACGATGCAGAATATGAAGCAGTTATAGCTGGATTAGAACTTGCCTTAGAGATTGGAGTCAGTTCTCTATGTCTTCATAGTGATTCGCAACTTATTGTAAATCAAATACTAGGAGAATTCCAGACGCGAGGAGAACGACTCACAGCATATCTAAAGAAGACCAAGCTGCTGCTCGACCAATTTGATCACTATTTAATCAAACACATTCCTCGAGAAGAGAATCAGGAGGCCGATGAACTGGCAAAGCAAGCTAGCATGAAAGACGGCACCACTTTCGGAACAATAACCATCTCCAAGCAACTAGCCCCGAGTTTCGAGCAAGTGAATCTGATAACTGCAATCGAAGAGGAAACCTGGATGACTCCCATCCTAAAATACTGACAAAGTGGCACACTGCCCGACGGGCGTAACGAAGTCAGGAAAATCTTGAGGAAAGTTTCCCGCTACACAATACAAGAAGGCATCCTCGACGCGGCTCCTCTAACCCCTTATTAAGGTGTGTCGTTGGGAGGGAAGCCAAGGAAATCTTATCACACATCCACCAAGGAAGCTGCGGAGATCACACCGGAGGACAGACTCTGGCAAAGAAGATACTCCGATATGGATATTTCTGGCCCACCTTAAACAAACACGCCCTGGACTTTGTCAAAAAATGCGACAGATGTCAGAAATTTGCTAAGATCCCTCGACTACCAACAAATGAGATTACTCAGATGACCAGCCCTTGGCCCTTCGTAGTATGGGGAATTGACTTGATTGGCGAACTGCCGATGGGCCGAGGCGGAGCAAAATATGCTATAGTGGCAGTCGACTATTTCACCAAATGGGTGGAAGCGGAACCTCTAAATAAAATATCTTCGGCAAAAATTATTAACTTCTTGATCAAAATGTTCTATGCAGGTACGGAGTTCCACTCAAAATCATATCGGACAATGGACCTCAGTTTGACAGCGAGGAATTCACCGACTTGTGCCAAGAGCATGAAATTCACAAAAGCTTCTCATCTGTAGCTTATCCCCAGGCAAACGGACAAGTCGAAGCTGTCAACAAAATTCTCAAAACTCTAATCGAGAAGAAACTTGAAAAGTCAAAAGGCGCTTGGGTGGACGAACTTCTTACGGCACTTTGGGCCTACCGCACATCTTTCAAGACATCAACGGGGCATACTCCTTTCCCTTTGGCATACGGATCGGAGGCCATGCTCCCAGTCGAAATTGTAGTGCCTTCCCACCGTAGGATCCACTATAACCCAGAAGAGAATGAAGAACTCCTCCACATGTCTTTGGATCTAATCGAAGAAAGAAGAAATGATGCAGCACTCAAAGAAGTAGCTCACAAGCAAAAGGTGGCAGCACTATACAACTCCAAAGTCAAGCATCGCAGCTTACAAGAAGGAGATCTTGTCCTCAGGCGAATCTTCCCGCGCCCCGGGGCGCTAGATCCAATCTGGGATGGACCGTATGTAATTCATAAAGATCTCCACAACGGAGCTTATATTTTGTCAACAGTGGACGGAGAGGTGTTCCAGAGGGCATGGAACATCCAACACCTTCGTCGATACTTTTCTTAACTTGTACTGCCCATATGAAGTGAATTAACAAAGAGAATCAGTGGACGTAGGCATTTTCGTACCGAACCACTTTAAAAATCTTGTCTCTTTTTTAACTTGTTCCTTTATATCTTGGCTGCTTGTTAGCTTTATCCTTTTCTGTTGAACAAAATCCTGTGACACATCACGACACAACTTCACCTGGATAAGACCTAACAGGTACTATACGAATCTATGCCCTCGCCAATGAGACACTTTTGCTCCAGCATCCCTCTGCTGCGGGTTAACTCATTGCTCGCGACGGCCCTCAAAGCCAACTGTAATGAGCCGATTATAAGCCACCGAGGGGGCCGAAAATAGCCTAGGCAGCTCATTACAGCGTTCGGCTCGCCGGCAACTGTGAACCGATTATAAGCCCCAACATAGGGTGTGGCCAGCCAGGGGCAGTTCACAGTTGACGATCGGCATCCACGCTAGCCGGCCACGGTAAATCGAATAATACCCACGATTACGGGCCATAATGGCCCGGGTAGTTACTGTGCGCGATCTCGGCTCCGATATGTCTTAAGTACGGCTGTGGTAAAAAAGATAAACTCCCCGCGGAGGCGTAAGATGGGTGACAAATGTCTCCAAGACCCACAGCTAGGGAAAGTGACTACAAAACCCGTTTGCCACGAACTCAAGCATATTAACGACCTTCCGTGATTGGAAGTTTTACTATTTCTTATATTTCCATTCTGTTTAAAAACTTTCGTCCTATCCTCTATAATAACCCTTAAAGTACAGGACACCAAATAGGAGGCACTCGCTAATGGAAATGAGAACTCTCAGCTGGATGACGGGTCACTCAACTGCATTCCGTATTCGATCACACAAGGCATTCAAAGCTATCATCTACAACTAAAAATCGAAAGGGCGGTACTTTCTTCTCTTGTATACAAATAAGTAGCTCTGATATATTCACACATCACATTAACATTGCAAGACATGAATTATATTTTAAGCGAGAACTTGACATCAAACACAATTGAATCACTAGCACATGCACAGCTATATTTCTTATGCGACACATCAAAATAACGACAGCATTCAAATATGACAGAATCAGCTTATGTTATAAAATTACGTGTTAAGAATGAAGTCGTTCATTGCAATGACATAATTACAACCTGAATGTACATTAATGTTTTGGGACTAGTATATACAGGAATGTCAAGTAGACCAAAAAAAATGGTCAGCCGCATCGGGACTCCGCCGTTATCCTGCTGGCCCTCCAAGATCTACTTAACCGCAGGATCAGAACTCCCAGCATGTTGACTAGAGGTCCCACCTGTCCAATTCTGGAGAAGAATCCATCAGATAAACGATAAGCGATCAAGTCAGGAAAAGACTAAAAGGGAAGACTTACCAGCATTTGCTCCCTGATCATCATCCTCTAGCTGCACACCTACTTCCTTAGCGGTGAGCAGCCGTATGCCCTCCTTCACCGCCACTTTGTCCTCCTTAGTAAACTGGGCCGTAACCACATCCATTCTGAAAGCCACACCACCCTCCTTATCCGCGTCAGCCTTAGCCTCCTCCAGGGCCCGGATATAAATCCTGGCCATGAGTCGAGGATAATCGTCCATCCAGGATAAGTTGCCCTGCTTCCAAGTACAGAAGTACATGTCCTGAAGCATCTCATCCATCATCCCCTCGTTCTCCTCAAATTCCCTCATCCGGACCTCGGAAGCCGACAGCCTTGCAACGGCAGCATCTCTTTCCGATCGGTATCTCGAGCGGTCAGCCTGAAGGGATTTCCTCATCGCCTCCATCTCCTCCTTCAGCTTGGCTTGAGCAAGCTCTGCGGCTTCAAGCTTCCCAGATAACTCCTCTATCCGCTCGAGATCCGCTTTTCGAACCTCATCCACCGTTGCAATGGCCATATCGATCCATTCCTTACAGGTAGCCTCCATTTTCCGCAACTCGACTCTGCTAGCCTCTTCCATGGTTTTCTTTAGTCGTCTGGATGCGGCCTCATGCTGAGAGATCTGGATGGCCTGATCGGCGAGTTTCTTGGCCTGGTTGGAAACCACTAACCGCAATCTTATGTTGGCACTCCCGATTTCCTCCCCGGCCTTGACTAGTCGGGCATGATACCCCATCAACTTCCTGGTCTCCTCAGCAACTCGATCGATGTTTGCCTTAGCTTCGTCCCCCATAGTTACAATCCGAGTAGTAAGCAGATCAAGGTCCAGGGACTTAGCCTCATCAAGCACCCTTACCATAGGATTGCGAGGGAGAAGATGCTCACCAGTAACCTCGTCGAAGGAAATATCATGCGAGCTTGGATCCAGATCCGGGTGACCCGCAAATGGATTACGGGCCAAGCCGGGACGATCAATCTGAATAATGGTAGGATTCTCTGACGGATGCGGGGAGGGTATGAACTCAGTATCCTCATCCGTGATATCCTGAAGAGGCTGAAGTGGGGGCTGAGGAC
The DNA here is from genome assembly GCA_030765085.1 of Allium cepa. Classification (NCBI taxonomy): domain Eukaryota; kingdom Viridiplantae; phylum Streptophyta; class Magnoliopsida; order Asparagales; family Amaryllidaceae; genus Allium; species Allium cepa. The sequence goes on from CM060946.1 coordinate 42,924,046, forward strand.
CAGGTGAAGGTTCAAACGAGGAGAGGCTCCTCTTCTTCTTCTGAATACCCTCTTCAATAAACCCAAGAAGCGGATGGTAGCTGACTACGTCTCCGGGGCGGTTGGTCAAAAGCTTTGGTTTAGTGGAAGCTTTGAGGAGCTTGTATTGTTCGAGACGGTGTCAAATGTCTGATGTCTTGGCCACCTTACCCGCTCCTGGAATAAAAACCAAGTGTTACGAGCATGCATTGAATCATAATTCAAGAAATATATCAAGTGAAAAAGTGACGGGAGCTGGCCATGAAATATTCCTAAATACTTATCATAAATGGAGTCGGCAGGAGTCAAAAATTCACCTTGAATCGCCAGAGTTGCCCTAGCTGAAACGCTCTTAGAAGATGGATCGGCACCAGTTCCGGCCTTGTCAGCTTTCTTCGTCTTCTACACCAAGGCCGATCCTTCCCCCAACCCCTCAAAAGCCTGGTGGAAAGCCTCATCTGTCCACTCTTGGATCTCACCTACTTGCCCAGAAGACAAAGCCCCGGTGCCATCACCGCTCCATCCTTCGCCACCATCGTCGCTGTGGCGATCGCCATCACCTTCTCTACCACTTCCACTCTCCGCCTCGCCTCCTTCATCCTCTCCTCTCTCCTCCTCCACGTTTTCCTCCTCCGGAACATCTGGACATGTGCTAGGGGAGGTCCATCGGATTTCTTGAGCTTCTTCCCCCCGGCAACTGGAGGTATCGAGAAGGGTTTCCTCTTGCTACTCTTCGTCGTGGCCCCTCCTTTAGCTTTGCCAGCCCTCTCCTCGGTTGTGTCTCTCTGCTTAACCACAGACTGACGTGGTAGAATAAGTTGTGCTGCAGAAGAGTAGCATTCCTGATCAGGTAAGAAGCTGACCTCTCCCTTCCCGAAATGGCTTCTATTTCCGCAGCCATCTGAACCAGGCGATCGTTCTCCACGACCGCAAAGTCACCTGTCGCTAGCAAGAAATAAAAACACATAAGAAGAAGCATAGCAATCAGAACGGAAGTTATAAATAAGCTTCAACTTACAGCCGGAAGTGAAGCGACGGATAGAAACAGAGTCATCTTTGACAAAAAACCATTCTTTCTTGAACATACTGAACTTCAAATATAAGTCCAGGACCGGCTTGAAGGACATGGCCGATTCCAAGCTGATGTATGGAGACCCCTTCTTATAGTCTCTCAAGTTGTACAAATACTGGATCTCCCGGTTGGAAGGAGGACGCCCGCATTTTCTCTGGAAAATGATGAATAGACTCACCAAGATAGCATAAGAGTTGGGCTAAAGCTGGAAAGGGGCCACCTTCAAGTAGGTAATGAAGCTGACTATCCAAGCATTGATTGGAGGAATGGCCTCGCACATGCAATGGTACCTACTACAAGCAAAGTATCCTTCAGGGGGATTATACGGCATTACCCCTTTTCCTGGCAATAGCATAAGTGCCCTATCAATCCCAAAAGAGCGAGAAATAACATCAAGCTGCTCTTCTTTGAGGGATCTAGGAAAGCAGTCAGGTGGAGAGTTCAGAAGCTCTTGAGGACCGTACCCATCTACTAGTGATCTTAGGGTGGGTCCATGACGTCTCGGTCCTGACTGAGCTGGGGGCACTGTGGGGGACTCTTCTCTGTCCTTGGATTTTTTCCTATCAGAACGAGTTTCTGCTTTGTGAGACATTATCTGCAACACCGGAAAAATAAACTGTTAAAACAAGGAGTATAGAGATATAAACAAGCAAGTTCATGCAGTCTGGAATCCCGTTCATGATCCAAAAAACTTAAAAGGGTTCATTTGGGAGTACGAGACAGAGGGTCCATTCGGCACTCATACTCCCCGAGTTCATTCGGTTGGTCGAGGCTAAAAGTCCATTCGGCCTCGTACTTCTCAAATTCATTCGGCAGTTCAAGGCATAAAGTTCATTCGGTACTCAGAGTCTTCGGGTTCATTCGGCAAGTCAAGTATTTCAGTTCATTCGGCACTCGTTTCATTCGGTAGTCCAAAATATAAAAGCCATTCGACGAAAGGAGGCTAAATCACCTGATTCGGCAATCTAACGTGATTCGACAGTGAGTTTGATTCGGCAGGAAAGAATCTGATTCGGCTATCAAACTTGGTAGGGAATAACGAAGGAATAACACCCCTACTTATAGGCGAACGCAGGATGACCGGACCGGCTAGTTCGGCACATAGGGCCGGATGAAAACACCCAAGCTAGAACAAAGCGCGACATATACAAGCATATGCCCCACTATGGGGGGCAAGTATTGGGGGTGTTTCCACCGAGCCATTACAAGGAGGGTACCACCGAACCAAAAGAAAAGAAGGCACCACCTCTCCACTTCACTGCCGAACCAAACCTCTCCACTTCACTACCGAACCAAAGCCTCTCCACTTCACTGCCGAACCAAAGCCTCTCCACTTCACTGCCGAACCAAAGCCTCTCTAACACCTACCGGACCAAGCCCCTCTCCTCCATCACCGAACCAAACTCCAACTGACCACCACCGAATCAACCACCACCGGACCAAGCTACGTCCCCATCACCGAGCCAACACATCTCCAGCATACTATCGAACCAGAGTAAAGAAGGTGTAACCGGACCAACATACAATCAAACCAAAACCATCACCGGACCAAGGGATACCAAACCAACTTTGCCAGGCCAGATTGCATCAGCCCAGGCCCACCAGCAGCTATATACGTCCAAGACCCCTACCCCCAGCCTCACTCTATAAATAGAGGGGCAGGGGTACAACAATGGCAGACAAGTTTGAGAGCTCAAGCACGGATAGAACTTTCAAACAACTTTCATACTCTTGTAATCAAAGCTTTGTACTTGTACTCTGAAGAAAAAAGGAGAATAACATATAAAGTGGACGTAGGCACATTCTGGCCGAACCACTATAAATCTGTGTGTCTTTTACAGTTTAGCCCTTACTTTTTACGTATTTGCATAAATCACCCAAATCACTAAAAATAACATAAAATCGACTAAATCGTACGACTTGGAGGTGTTTGCCCATTTTTTGTGCAAACAGGCCAAGATTTAGAAAGAGCAATGCTGAGAACCGCTCTAATGGTGACCGGTTTAACCATGGGGCTAAACGTTTCATCACAATCAATGTCATGTTGCTGTGTATTTCCATTACCTACAAGACGAGCATTATAACGCTCAAAAGAGCCTTCATATTTATATTTGTGATGAAAAATCCACATAGACTGAATAACATTAACAGTAGGCGCCTATGCACTAATTCCCAAGTCTTATTATCAATTAAAGCATTAAATTCATCCAACATTGCATTTTTCCAATTATGGTCACTAAGCACACTAACAGGATTTTTCGAAACTGGAGAAATATCTGTAGTGAAGGTAGCGTGGTAATTACAAGAGTATTTGGGGTTGGGTTTAAAAATGCCATTTGATGCACGAGTGGTCATGCGGGTTGAAATGGGGTTGGGAGGCATTGGGGTGGTGTGAGGAGTGATCAAAGTGGGGGAGGTCATGGACGGGGTTGGACTATGGGGAAGAGAGGATGGGTCAAAGGAGGAAATAGAGGATCGAGTGTGGGCAGCAGTGGGAGGTGTGGAATCTGGGCCTGTGTGAGACTGTGACCCATATTGAGGAAGAGAGGGCGAGTCATTGGGCTGCGTTGTTGGGTCAAGCTGCATATTTTGTGGTGTGGTATTTTAAGATAAATTATGTATTAATTGAGGATTAATATTGTCACTCAAAAAATCATAATTCAAAGGTTTTGTTTTCTGGAGATTGGAGAATGCAAATTCTGTTTCAACAAAACGAACATGATGACAAATTATGATTTTACCACTAAACATGTCATAGCATTTGGAGCCACGATGATTAGGAGCCGGACCTAAATAAGCACAAGGAGTCGACCTTTCTTGTAATTTATGAATAGTAGAAGAGGGGAATAATAGGAAACCAAAAACACGCAAACCCGAATAATCTGGATCACTTTGATAGAGGATTTGAGTGGGAGATTGGTAATTCAATACCTTGGAAGGAAGGATATTGAGAAGATATGTAGCCATGGAGAGAGCATGATGCCAAAAGGAGAGTGGCATAGATGCATGAGCAAGAATAGTCCAGGAGATATTATTTATGGATTTTATGTGTCTTTTGGCCTTCCATTTTGAGGAGATGTATGAGGACATGGGAGACGGAAAAGCATGCCATGCTGGAAAAGCATGCCATGCTGGAAAAGCATGAAACGCTAAGAAAAGTTGTTTGACCTAAGATTTTTTTGCAATAGGAAAGGTCCACAAAAATTTTCTATAGTCATCAAGAAAAAGATAATAATGGCCGGAAGTACTAACAATAGGAGAAGTCCAAAGATCACTATGAATAATATCAAACGGAAGAAAAGTATATGACACTGAATCATAAAAAGGTAGCTTAGAATGTTTCCCAGGAGGACAAGAAGAACAAAAAGTTTTACGAACCTTATTACAATCAACAAACTTTTTACTACAAAGAGACTTAAGAATAGCATCGCCAGGATGACCTAAAAGATTGTGCCAAATATTCGAAGGCAAAGCAGTAAAAGCAAAATGATTGTTGGAAGAAATGGATTGAGAGTTGGAGAAAAGTGGATATATGCCCTCAGTGCTATCACATCTCATTAGTCTGTTCCCTGTCTGTAAGTCATTAACAGAGAAACCAAAGGGTCAAAAGAGATAGAAACCATATTATCTGTGGTAAATTTACGAACAGAGACCATATTTTTAATGAGCCTGTGAGCATGTAACACATTGTTTATGGTAAATGGTGGATAAGGTGGGGGCAATGTAGTGCGACCGTGACCAATAATTGGAATTAAATGACCACTGCCAACAACAATGGTATGATGCTTATTGCTTGAATTGAAATAAGAAGAGAGAATACCTGCATCCGCCGTCATGTGAGATGTTGCACCTGTATCCATGTAGTAGTTCCCATCTGGTTGAGAGAACGAAAGAGCATGCACAGCGGCCTCAATGTCGGTGGGCATGTAGCTAGGAGCAGGAGGAGCAACTATATTAAAAGCTTGAGGTCTGGACCCAAGTAAGCCTGACCCAGAAGGGGAGGGACGTTGGGTCGATGGATTGGACCTTGGCTGCCAAGAGTATGTGGGAAATAGGCAAGGAGGAATAGTCCACCCTCCCCAACCAGGCTGCTGCCACTGCGGCGGTGGAGCCTGCTGACATGGCTGGCACTGGTGCTGCTGATATGGCGGCTGACTAGGACTGGACCCATTAGAACTTTGGTGGACCTTTTTATTTCCATTGTTTTTCTAATTGTTCCTCCTTTTATTATTGTTGTTGCACTTGTTGCTTGTAGATGAATCAGTGGCAACCATGGCAACACCACTGGACCGACACCCAGAGCCACCAATTTCACGAGCTTGACGAGCCTTGATAGTACGCTCAGCCATTTTCAACCTTGAACGACAACTCTCAAAGGATGGCAAAGGCTCTTGATTTTGTATATAGTCCATCGTACTACTATACGCTTCTGGTAAGGACCCGGTGAGACGTAAAACCAGACGACCATTTGTCACCGGAGCATCAACATCAGACAACCTATCCGCCAAAGATTGTAGATAAGTACAATAATTGTCGATCGAGTTAAAAGCCTCAAAAGTGGCATTTGTAAAGTCCTCCTCGAGATGGGTAGCCCAAGAGGCTTTGTTGTCCTAAAAAAGAGCTTCAAGACGGTTCCATGCCCCCCTCTGCCATGTCATTATGTCTGAGAATAGCGAGGAGAAGATCGGAAGAAATGGTGACGTAAGTCCATTGCATGCCTCCAAAGTACAGGATCAGCGGACTTAGCTTGGACATAGGCAGCCATAGCCTTCTCCTCCGTTGGTGGAACCGAGTGATCGTAAAGATCATGAACACTAGCAAGATTGGTAAACAGAGTATCCCAATAATGATACATGGCTTGTTCATTATCTAATGTTATGGGAATAAGAGATTTAACATTAGTGATGGTGAGTGTGGGATGAAACTTGGACGAGTCTGCCATGGAAAAGAATTAAAGATAGAAGAAGAAGAACGAAGAAGAAGATAGGTGAGGGTAGGGTAAGGAGAACAGCTCTGATATCATGATAGAAATCTATTAGAAATCAATTTGCTTGACCATTGTACTCCACTTCCAATCATACATATATGGTTTACAAGAGTTAAGATAGGCTACAAATTAGCCAACTGATTTGCTAAAATAAAGATAACTAAATAAATATTTCTCAAATAAAGATATCGTCAAATCAACTTATTTGCTAAAACAAAGGTAACTAAATAAATATTTCCCAAATAAAGATATAGTCAAATCAGAGAATAAATGCAAGAAATATCAGAGAAAAAATGCAGGAAATATCAGAAAATATTCCTAGAATATATGTAAAATATATTCTATCCGTAACCGAATCCTAAACTATTAAAAGGGATGATGCACTTCCATGGAATAAATTATCAACAGAATTAAATGCAAATAGAATACATGGAAACTGGATTGTATTTAATTTGTGAAAACTGTTCCTAAAGGATATAAATGCATCACCTATTAAAATACCAAATGGTGAAAACAACGTTATTGTATCATACAACAATTATAAAGATAAAAAACGGCCATAAAAGTAGTAACTTCTTTTAACATGCCATTAAAAGCATGAGCATGACATTCAGCAATCAGTTATTTTGATAATCCAGTCTTTTATATAATTTATTCATTTATGGAGGTCATCTTTTTGTGCAGTTATATATTGGCACCTACAATTTTTCGGGATTGTTTAACATTTTGACTAAGATGTCTTCTGTCATTTTCCATTTGATTTTTAGTTTACGTATGATTTTCTTTTTGGTTTGTTAATATTTTTCATTTAATTCACTAATAAATGGTGTATTGTTATATATTGATTCATTTGATCATTCAATGCTATTACTACTATACTTATGGTATTATTATCAGTTTAATGTCTAATCAAATTCTTATCTTAGCTGGTAGCTGGACAGAAAAATGGTTGAAATAGTTGTTGTGCAAGAGGCGAAGATATCAAGGCAATTATGTGAAAATAGTGATGATTGATTATCTAATAGGTAATTTAACGAATACCTATAGAATATTTTTTTGTTCAAGTGTGGATAATCAGTTATGGCATTAGAAATACATTTTCCTAAGTTCTCCCAACACGTCCACTATGATGGTATAAGAAAAGCAGTGTCCATGATTCATGAAAATTAATGAAAATTTCTTTTTTCGACGTTATTGTTTAACATTTAGGGTACATGATTAGTTGGTAAAATATATACATTTAGATATGTATATATGCTTCAATTTAATTCTTTACGTTAGTGACAAGAATGAATTTAGTTTCTAAGCCTCATATCAAATCATAAATCTGAGTTATTGTAGAATATGTTCATGATCTTTTATAGCTGGATTGACAGAAATTCCACTTGATTTTTGTATCTTTATTTGGCACAAAGAAATATATATATATATATAATCGAGGATTGGTTTATGGTGCAATTAAACTGCGCATGAATACAATTTTTATTAAATGACATTTAATTTGTAATTTAAGTTTTAATATGTAGTTACCGTTTAGCATAAATGTATCAGTAATAAACTTAGCTGTTTGCATAAATTAAATATATTGTCCTCATTTCTATATTAGTAGTTTTCTATTTAGCATAAATGTCTTTCCTTTTTTGATGCTAAATGCTTTTACGCCTTTACTCAAATGATGTTATTCTATCTGGTAATAATTAAAAACTACTAACATATTTAAACAGTTACTACTCTAGTAGTAAATGGTATATCTATTTCTTTGTTGCCTATTATGACTGTACATTCAATGTCCATTGATATATTTACTAATAATAAAACAATTTTCTTTTTACTTGATCTACCTTTTATTAGTTTCTCAAACTACCATCATCTTACTATAGTAAATATTAATGAAAGGTATATATGGCATGACTTTTAGCAACACTACATGAAACCTACTGAACCTTAAAAATACCTAATGATCAAACAATATGAAGCTTTATTTGTTTCTTACTTATAAAAATATAATAGTAAAAGGAGGAAATGCAACTTCATTTTCCATAGTAATAACAATATACAATACGGAATCATAGTCAAACAACAAAAGCTTTTATATTTAATGTTATTTAATAATTAAACAATATAAAAGTAAGAGAACACAAACCAAAAACGATAAACAAATTTCACCTTTATATTTTAATAATCAAATAGTAAAGAAAATAGGAAAGACAACTTCATTTTCCATAGTTTTATCTAAAACGGGTAAAAACTTAATATTCTTAATGTTATTCATTAAATTTCACCTGTATATTCTAAAATTTCACCTTTATATTTAAAAAAAATCAAAGAATATAAAAATAAGAAAGATAACTTTATTTTCCATAGTTTTCTGTAAAACAATTAAAAAAGTTTGTAATTTTAATGTTATTTGTTTGGTTATTGTAGTATTGGTTAAATAGCTAATAGAGGATGTAAATGCTCTCAACTTTTCTAAGTAGACATAAGTTATAATTATGATTTTTTGGATACAGGCTATTTGCATGATCAGCATAACACATAATTAGTTGGTAAAATATATAAATATAGATGTGTATGCAAGCTTCAATTTAATTGGTTCTGTCAGCGATAAGAATGAATTTAGTTTTGAGCCTCGTATCATATCATAAATCTGAGTTAGTATAGATGTTCATAATCTTTTATGGCTGGATTGACAAAAATAGCACTTGATTTTTGTATCTTAATTTGGCACAAAGAAATATATATACATTTAAAGATCGGTGGTTTATGGTGCAATTAAACTATTACGTAAATACGATTTGTATTAAATGACATCATTTTTAATTTAAGCTTTAATATGTAGTTAACATTTAGCATAAATATGTCGGTAATAGACTTAGCTGTTTGCATAAATTAAGTATATTGCCATCATTAGTATATTAGCGGTTGTCTGTTTAGCCTAAATATCTTTATTTTTCTGATGTTAAATGCTTTTATGGATTTACTTAAATGATGATACTATATGTGGTAACAAGTAAAAGCAACTAACATATTTAATCAGCTACTGCTCTGTCAGTAAAAGGTATCACTACTAGAACTACAGTATATAGCCACGACAGGGTTCCAACGGCCGCCAACGGGAATTTCTAATGGCTACCAACGGCTCGTTATTTTTTAACAAGCTATTGGTAACCGTTGTAAAATTTCCGTTTGCGGCCGTCGAAAGCCGTTGGAATTATTCGTGTAAACCTGCAGCCAAGCCGAGAGCAATATCATTCCTCTTCTTCCTACCAAAAACCCCCAAATCCATCACCATCTTCCTCCACTCCTCTTTTCTTGCTCCTAGCCTCCCCACGCAACCGGGAGCCACTCCGACGCCATCAATCAACACCAGGGGCCTCTCTCCATCCAAATACAGCTCCCAAAATCAGGTTTTTCCTAAAACCCTAAAAATTTAAATTTTGCTAATTTTGTGTTTAATTTGTTGTTATACTTATATATAATGGCCTATTGATTGTTTATTATACCAAACTAAGTGCTACTTACAATTATTACCATCCAAATGTCCAAATTGTTTGTGTGTATATATTATATACATATATACATATGTTGATAATACAGTGTAAATGCGCATTTGAGTCAGCGTTAGATAAGATAGGATTGATTTAAATTATTTTTTGTATGTTTTGTAAAATATTAGGCAAACATGAATTAATCGAATATTTTACGAACATGAATTATGTCTTTCACAAAATATATTAGCATTAGATAAGTATATAATTTAGTGTAGATATACACATGAATTATATATTTTGCGAAATAGTAAAAATCATATAATTTACCATACATTTAATAAAATAGTAGAATATAAACAAAATAACGCATAATATGCTTTGTTTTATATATTTAATAAAACGGTAACATATAAACAAAACTTAAATCCCTTAGTGAATTTTTGGCCCCGTCTGACAAGTGTTATATATGATCGTTGTATGAATATTCGTTTTTATTGCAAAACGGATATTCATATTCATCTGATACAATATCTGTTGGATTTGTCCCTATATTGGACAAGTTACAAACACTATAATGTAGTTATGTTTCGTAAATCATATCGTTATAAACGGTTTACAAAATTTCGACGGCATTTCCTTTTCATTCCGTGTGTACATGCATATGTGTATGATACAACGAACATGGGGGAGGTGCTGCCGAAATTTTAGGAAATTGTTTATAATGATATGATTTAAGAAACGTAATTATTATTGTGTTTGTAATGGAAAGTAGGATGACCGACCATCACAAAAGGTACAAAAATGTGAACAAAATATGAAGAAATATAACTTAGTATATAAACGAAAGTGGATTATAAAAAACAGTAAAATCTAAATGTGTTTATCGAATTTGATTAATAATTTTTTTACAATTGATCATAGGTTTTACAGTAGGAAAAATGGTCAATTATTTTATTGATCGGAGCTGGATGTATCAAAGAAGAGAAATGGGAGGCTCAATAAGTAAACATTTTCTTAATGGGGTAAATGTGTTTGTCGGATTTGCTTTAAGTAATATTGGAAACGACGTAGAAATTCGCTGTCCATGTAGTAGGTACAAATTGTTAAAGCATTTACTACCGAATATGGTTAGGATTCATTTGCGCCAATATGGTTTCGTAACCAATTATTTAGTGTGGGATCGTCATGGAGAAATTGTAACACATAACGAAGAACAGTTAATAGAGGTCGTTGTTAATGAAGTTAGTACGACGAATCTCATAGAACATATGGTTGAAGATGCAGCACGATCAATGTTCCCTACTGTTGAAATCAATAACGACGATGTTAACGTCGAAGAGGAACCAACTGTTGGAGCGAAAAAAAATATGATTTATTGTATGCTGCTAAAAAACCTCTTCGGAATGGATGTACAAGCGGTACTCAATTATCGGCAACTGCAGAGTACATTGCAATGAAATCAAAGTACAACCTCACTGAAGCCAGATTTATGGCTGTTGTACAAGCTGCTAAATGCCATATACCATCAAATAATTTAATGTGTGAAAATTATTATGAAGTGAAAAAACTTATGTCATCTTTCGGTTTGCCATATCAAAAAATTGATACATGTCTAAATGGTTGCATGTTGTTTTGAAAAGATGATGTCAGTCTTCGGAATTGTAAAATATGTAATCAAGAAAGATACAAACCAAGGAAAAAAAAGAGAAAAGAAGTTCCATATAAGCGTATGCATTATTTATCTATCACTCTTAGACTTCAAAGGTTATATGCATCATCTGTAATAGTGCATCATATAAGAAGGCATAGTGTGAGAACACCTGAAGAAGGTACGTTAACATACCTATCTGATGGAGAAGCATGGAAGTATTTTGATAAGAAATATCCCGATTTCGCAACGGAGAGCCGTAACGTTAGACTAGGTTTGTGTATTGATGGATTTTCACCGTTTTCTCAGTTTGGTCCTAAATGTTCATCTTGGCCTATAATCATTACACCTTACAATCTACTCCTGTGGATGTGTATGAAAACTTCATATATGTTTCTCACAATTGTTGTCCCTGGCCTTGATGACCCGACACAGGGTATCGATGTTTACTTACAACCGCTAATCGAAGAGTTGAAAACATCGTGGTATGAAGGAGTTGAAACATACGACGTATCAAAAAAAATCGGATGTTCGCTTCTTTGTTATGGACTATAAGCGATTTTCCTGCATATGCAATGCTCTCGGGTTGGAGTACGGTCGATCGTTTTGCTTGTCCTTACTGTATGGAAGAAACATGAGCATTTTCTTTACGGCATGGAAAGAAAATTTCATGGTTTGATTGTCATCGACATTTTCTCCATATTAATCATACTTTTAGAAGAGACAAAAAAAACTTCATAGCTAATAGACATGATATTTTACAACCACCAACGATTTGCTCAAGTGAAGATATATATGAACTTGTAAAAGATTATCCAAAGATACATGAAACTGGGCAGCAAACTGAAATCCAAGGTAAATCGACGTTTCATAATTGGTGCAAACAGAGTACATTCTGGGAAGAAAAATCTCTTAAACCCTCATAACATTGACGTGATGCATAAAGAGAAAAATGTATTCGATAATGTGTTTAATACACTTTTGAATGTTAAGGGAAAGACTAAGGACGATCTAAAATCAAGACGTGATATAGAAGAAATATGTAATCATCCTGAGCTTCATATGAAGCCAAATGACACTAAAAAATCCAAAGCATGTTATGAACTAGATAACAACCAAGTTAAAGTACTGTTAAAATGGGTGGAAGGATTATGGTTTCCTGATGGAATTTCATCTAATCTTCGTGGATGTGCCGACTATAAGAATGGAAGACTGAGTGGGATGAAAGCCATGATTGTCATGTAATGATGCAAAATTTGTTACCCGTCGCTTTCAAAGAATTGTTGCCCGTAAAAGTTTGAAAGGTTATAACAGAACTTAGTTTATTTCATAAGGAACTTTGTTCAACTACGTTAAAAGTTGACCGTCCTCGTAAACTTAAGATAGAAATCCCTATACTGCTTTGCAAACTGGAGAAAATATTTCCTCCATGTTTTTTCAATGTAATGGAGCATTTACCTATTCATCTTCCATTTGAAGCACGTCTTCAAGGTCCTGTGCAATATGGATGGATGTATCCATTCGAGAGGTATGTTATTAATACTGAGCATGTAAATGTTAACTTAACTATAAATAAAAATCAATATTGATATGAAATATTTTTTATTAGGTACTTAAATCATTCAAAGAAAAAAGTGAGACAAAAAGCTCGAGTTGAAGGTTCGATTTGCAAATCATATATCGAAGAAGCATCGTTCTTTTTCTCTCATTATTTCAATGATCATGTGAATTTATCATTTCAAAGTATTGCGCGTAATGATGAGGCCATTGAACAAGATTCTTCTTCTGAAGCAATGTTATCTATTTTTAAACAACATGGTCGACATGCTGAAAATGTGTAGAAGTATGGTTAGATGATAGAGATTACCATGTAGCACACACATATATTATTCTTAATTGTCCAGAAGTTGCACCATCTTTTAGGTAATTATCTGATTACAAGTTTTGATAAATTAATTTAATACTGCATGTGTAAATTAATAATAAAGCAATATATTATGTTTTTGTTTGCAGTGTTTATGAATCACAAAATCTAAACGGCGATTTAAGCAAAAATTTCGCTACTTGGTTTTCAAACTACGTTTGTGATCCTCCAAATAATGTGGTCGATGAAGGATTAAAACATTTGGCATTGGGACCAAAAAAAAAGTTAAAACGCATCCAATATTTTTCGTTAATGGATATAAATACAACACCAAAGAATACGGTGCTGAAAAATTAACAAACAATACCGGTATATTTGTTAAAGGCAGTGATGATCCTAATAATCATATACATGATTTTTATGGCGCGTTAACCCAGATTTTGCAATTGATATATTTTATAAGACCTGCAGAGGAAGTTTTTTTGTTTAGATGCAACTGGTTCAGCAATGTTCCAGGTTCTGGTATTAACGTGCATCCAAATTATAATCTTATAGAAATAAAACATACCTTTCGTTATCAACAGTACGATCCTTTTGTACTAGCCAAACAAGCCCTACAAGTTTATTACGCCCCTTATCCATCTCTAAAAAGAGATAAAGCAGATTGCTCTGCGGTTTTTAAAACCAAGGCGATGTTTACATTCGATGGAAAGAATATTCCAAAAGAACAAGCCTATCAAGCAGATATCGAGGAAAATATTGAAATTACAATTACAGACGATCAAACTGATTTTGGACAATTAAATGATGAGACAAATGTATTAGTCGAAGTATTTGAGAGTATAGAGGAAAATGATATAGAACACGAAACCGAGTCTGAATCAGAAAACGGCAAGGACTGAGTAATATATAGAATTTTTACAATTATTCACGCACACGCATCACATATCATCATCATCATTACATGCACTACCAATTAAAAGTGACTTCATTACATGCACCACATATCATCATCATTTTATCTATGTCTATAATTAAAAATGAAACTTTCAATAGGTATTATGTCAGGCTCCAGACGTCATAGCTCTTCTCGCTCGGCCGGGGAGAGTAGTGGTGAGCCTGCGGCTCGACCACTTATATATTTGCAGTCGAAGGCTGATGGAGCGTAAGTTTAAAAATTAAAATGATTACAATATAAAAAATTTCATACATATATATACTTATCTAAAGCTTTGTTTTATATTTAACATAGGGGATTTGATTTGAAGCCCTCAGGAGTTGTGCTTGGCATTTCGAAGCAATCATATATGAGCAGGATGACAGATTGCTGGCCTAAGTGGAGTAAGATCCCTGACCAAGTTAGGGAGGCCATATAGCAGGATTTTCTGGTGAGTTTATACCACATTACTATATGAATAAGTATAAATGAAAAATTATAATATTTTCGCTTTGTACAGGGGCTAGTGGACTTAGCGGAGCCCGATGTCGCCGTGGTTCAGCGCCACTAGAATTCGAAGGTTGCCGAAAACTACAGGGAGTTAATGTCAGCTCTTAAAAAATCGGGGAAGAAACCGAACTAGATGGGCGCTTCCGTATGGGATTCATGGATGAGTTGGTGGGAGACCGACGAGTTCAAGATAAATCTATCGAATATATATTTAATTATTTCGCAATTAGTAAATATAATATTCAATTTAAATTGCAGGTGGAGTCGGAGAGGAACTCTGCCAATAGAAGTAGGAATCCTGTAACGCATCATGGTGGATCCAAGTCTTTTCAACATCACCGTGAGGACATGGTAAATTTATCAATTACGAATCTAAACCATTATTACATTTTGTATGTTAATCAGTTCAGTAATTAGCTATGAAAAAATAAAATATATAAATTATTTATTGCAGGAAAGATCGCTTAGATGTCCCGTATCTATGATGGAGGTATTTACCCGCACCCACGCATCAAGACAAGCAGACAATGCTGGCAATATTACATATCAGTGGGATGATGATAAGGCGACAGCTGCATATGTATGCATATTTTAAATCTTATTTTATTAATATCGATAAGTTTAAATCATAATCTACTAATTTTAGCCTGTAAATTTTTATTTTAGGCAAAGTTTCAGGAGGCACGGGCAGAGCTGCTTTCAGAATCGGATCGCGATGAGTTGACGGTAGAGGAGCAAGATAATATTTTCGACGTTATTATGGATCCAGCGCAGCGGAATAGGCACTATGGCTATGGAAACCAAGCGGTAATCTAATAAACATTGCAATATTATATTTAATAAATTAACCCATAGATACATTATACATATGATGATTTCTACCTGAGTTAAATCTAACATATATGTGATTTATAAATATTAGATAAGTAAAAAGGAAAAACATACAAAGATATGTGATGAAAATGGGTGAACCAAAAAAAATACAAGAATATTATTAACACCTATATATTTTATTAAAAAGAATCTATTTCCTTGTGGTATATATTCCAAGAAAAGGGTTTGCTATTTTACATTAGGAACCAAAAACATGAACAGAAAAAATAGTAGTAGTAGTATTAACAATAATAAATGGAACTAAAAATTTAAAATCATTCTATACCTTAGACTCTAATAATGCAATGAACCAAAGTAGTGAGGGGTTTAGGTTGCGATATAAAAATGCAATGTACAATAAAAGTAACTAAAATTGCACAAAAGAACATTCTACGTTTTGATACGTTATTTTAATTGAACAATGTAAGACATTATTGTAGAAATAAATAAATTCAAAAAAATTCCAATAGTTCGAATCAAGTTTGTACAGCTCTAACACATTCCATTTTTATTTTTCATTCAAAACGAAAACAAGTGGAATGGATTAAGAATTTAATTAATTCATTGTAAAGTAGGGAAAAATCTGGTATTTTGGCATCATACACCAAAATTGATATTTAAAAGGTAATATTTTTTGTCGTTTATCATCCTGCACCATTATCATTTAATAAAATATGCATTTCCTTGTGGTATATGCATTGCTTAAGATCACGTCATTTACGTTTCTATATTTTAAAATATGCATTGCTTAAGAAAATGATTATAATACAAATGTGAACATCTCACATTCTATTTGCAGGTTTAGGCAGCTCAAAAGGCATGTGACAAAGCTGAAATAAAAGAGCTTAGAGCCATGGTTGAGCAGCTGCAAGAGCAGGACCGTCTTCGCGCTATACAAATGGGGTAGCTGAATCAACGTTTAACGGAGTACGCGTAGAGGCATGGTTCCTTCCCTTCATCGTCTGGTGCTTCCGAAGGTGATGATGATGCTTGAGAGGTATGATGATTATTGTCTTTGTTGTTGGTTAATGTATATATTGAATTTGAGGTGGTGAGGATTGTGTTTGATGGTTATTGTGTATATATTGACTTTGAGGTGGTGAGGTTTAAGTGTTTGCATTGTATATATTGACTTGAATATGGAGTTGGAGTTGGTGTTGGTGAGGGTTTTGTTGTTTATGTACATATTGACTTGGAGTTTAGTTTGAAAATGTAATGTTTGATGTTGATTATTGGTTGTTTATATTGTTTGTGGTATAATATGTTGGATATGTGATATATATGTGAAATGGAATGGAAATCGAATGGAAATGGATATATATTGATTGTGTGTGGCTGGAAGGTGAATGGCTCGCTGTTATAAAAAAAATTCACCCAGATTAGCAACGGCTTAACGGCTCTTTGGTCATTTTAAACCAACGGCTTCCAACGGCCTTCATCGGCTAAAAGCAATATGAAGCCGTTGGAATAGCCCCGTTGCTTCCGTTGAATGCCTTTGGAAAGCGTGAATGCTATTCCAATGGCTTTTCCAACGGCTCCCAATGACCGCCAACGGTTGGGAGTCGTTGGAATAGCCGGTTTCTTTGTGGTGTATATCTATTGCTTTGTTACCTATTATGACCATACATTCAATGTCCACTGATATATTTACCAATAATAAAACAATTTTATTTTTACTTGGTCAACCTTTAATTTGTTTCTCAAACTACCATCATCTTACTATAGTAAGTATTAATGAAAGATATATATGGCATGACTTTCAGAAAAACTGCAAGAAATCTACTAAAACTTCTAAATACCTAATGTTCAAACAATGTGAAGTTTAATTTATTTCTTACTTACAAAAATATGATAATAAAAGGAGGAAATGCAACTTCATTTTCCATAGTAATAATAGTATACAATACAAAATCATAGTCAAACAACAAAAGCTTTTATATTTAATGTTATTTAATAATCAAACATTATAAACGTAAGAGAACATAAACCAAAAAGAATAAAATTCACCTTTATATTTGCTAATCAAATGGTACATAAATAAGAAAGTCAACTTCTTCACTTTCCATAGTGTTATCTAAAAGGGGTAACAACTTAACATTCTTAATGTTATTCTTTAAATTTCACCTTTATATTCTAAAATTTCGCCTTTATATTTTAAAAATCAAAGAATATAAAAATAAGAAAGATAACTTTATTTTCCCTAGTTTTACCTAAAACAATTAAAAAAATTATAATTTTAATATTATTTGATTTTTTGTTGTAGTGTTGGTTAAATAATTAATAGAGGATGTAAATGCTCTCAACTTTTGTAAGTAGACATAAGTTATCATTATGATTTTTTGGATGCAGGCTATTTGCATGATAAGTATAACATATGATTAACTGGTAAAATATATATATACAGATTTGTATGCATGCTTCAATTTAATTGGTTATGTTAGCGATAAAAATGAATTTAATTTTGAGCCTCCTATATGATTATAAATCTGAGTTATTATAGATTTCCATAACCTTTTGTCGCTGGATTGATACAATAGCACTTGATTTTTGTATCTTCATTTGGCACAAAGAAAAAAAAAATTTATGACCGTACATTCAATGTCCATTGATGTATTTACTAATAATAAAACAATTTTCTTTTTACTTGATCAACCTTTTATTTGTTTCTCAAACTACCATCATCTTACTATAGTAAGTATTATTGAAAGATATATATGGCATGACTTTCAGCAGAATTGCAAGAAACCTACTAAACCTTCCAAATACCTAATGATCAAACAATATGAAGTTTTATTTGTTTCTTACTTACAAAAATATGATAATAAAAGGAGGAAATGCAACTTCATTTTCCATAGTAAGAAGTATATGATACAGAATCATAGTCAACAAAAGCTCTTATATTTAATGTTATTTAATACTTAAACAATATAAATGTAAGCGAACATAAACCAAAAAAGATGAATAAAATTCACCTTTATATTTTACTAAGCCAGCGGTACAGAAATAAGAAAGACAACTTCATTTTCCATAGTTTAATCTAAAATGGGTAACAACTTAACATTCTTAATGTTATTCGTCAAATTTCACCTTTATATTCTAAAATTTCACCTTTATATTTCAAAAATTGTAGAATATAAAATCAAGAAAGATACCTTTATTTTCCATAGTTTTCTCTAAAACAATTAAAAACTTTGTAATTTTAATATTATTTGTTTGGTTATTGTACTATTGGTTAAATAATTAATTGTGACGATGCAGAATTTTCAGCGATTTAAATCGGAATAATTAATTGGTTTCCAAATAATTAAAGGTAAAATTTTAACTTGAATTCAAATATTATTGTATGTAGCAATTGAGTTATTAGATTAATAAAACTGAAATCGGGTGAATTATTGAATCTTCAGTTTTAAGCCTGTTAAAAATAATTTGAAGGCTTATAAAATTTATAATGATGATACTGAAGATAATAAAAGGGTTGGAATTTAATTTAAAGGTGATTAATTCAGTTTTGAAAATATATATCGTTTAAATTGAATTTAAAAATAGTCTTCCGAGGCACAGTCTCGGAATTCGACGAAACCAGTTCCGTTGGATCCGTAATAGTTAGTTATTATCAGATTTCAATTTTCGTAGCATTCGGGATTGTCGTTTGACCCTGGCAGCTCAAAACGCTTAGAAACTATTTAATCAATTTAATTTAAAATTGATCGTTTTCTTCTGTAACTCGCGCATATGATCGAATTAGCTTCCGAAACAAGTTCCATTGTGTTTGGAGCGCGGGTAAAACCTTATAATCGCCTAGCGGCATTCCTTAAGAGGAGTTCAAAATTTTAATTGGCGATTAACGAGACATTTTGAAGTTTTATAATATAATTAAATTTAAAGGTAAATTAGCAAGATATTTTCACTACGACGCGTATTCAGGAAGCCATCCCCTCCTATATTTTATTCTCGTCCCCCTCCTTATCCTGGAAGTAGATCGAACGCATACGAAAAAAAATTAGAAGAAGAACTCGAAACCCAAAATAAATTACAATGGTCGTTCCCTTCTTAAAAGCAAATCGAAATAAGTCAGTAGCTAACCAATTCGCAAGCCCTTCTCACTCTTATTTTCGAAATCATCCCTACTCAGAATCGCGTGTCATATAAATCGAGCTAAGCGAACCGATGAATTACGAACGCATAGATCTTTGTTCGATTCGAAATCGAATGCGTGAAGCTATGCATCGACTCAGGGGTCTCGTCGCTTGCCGTTGTGTGCGATTATAGGTGGTTCAGTCGTTGTTCGGGGACGCGACAGTTTTGGACGAGGTGCTAGGGTTTTGGGAAGCTCGAGTTGGATTGTGATGGAAGCGACAGAGCGGAGCGTAGTTCTTCGAGTTCGAGTAGTTAGGTTTGGCGCAGCAGTAGCATGGTCAAGGATGCGTGAGGGCAACGGTGGGGTCTGGAACTACTCAGGGTCGACGTGGGAAGGCTAGACTCGTGAATGTTCGATGGCGAGTTCGACTGTGGATTATGGAGTTGGGTTCGGGCCTGTAAGGTATCGTTTTCTGAATTGATTTAAATATATTTATAGTAAAATAGAAGATTATGGAAATAAAATGGGAAGATTAGCTAAAATAAATCATTTGTTAATTAAATTAAATTTATCAAATGAAGATTAATTATTCAAACTGTTCGAATATTAATAAGATCATTTAATGTTTATGTAAGGTTTAAATCTGAAAAGAAAATAAGCTGGTTGGAATGGGTTGCGAAAAAAAGCAAAATCAAAGGTGAGTAAACCTCACGCTTCTGAATTTTTATTTAAAATGGTTAAATTTAAATGATTGGTTGAATGGTTGAATTGGATTGATGTGCTATATTATATAGTACTATATAGTACATACTAGGATGATTGATATTCGGTGATGAATATTTTTGGTAATTGGACTGCTGAATGTTGTGGTTTGCTTGAATATTTCGGTACCATAAGTTATCGAAATATATAAATTGGATTTCGGAAGAAATGTAAGGGTGACTAAATGGATGATTAATTAATTCAGTTAATTAATGATTTGAGTTGATTAATTTAGTAATTCAAGATTTGGATTAATTAATAAAGGTTTAAGTTAATTAATGAAGTGAAATTTGATTTAGAATAATCATTTGGGGGTTTAATGATTAGTTACTTAATGTAATTTATAAAATAGAATTCCTTTGTGTAATTAATCAAGAGATAAATTGAAATAACAAATTACGGAGTAATCAATTTATTAATGAAGTAAATAAGAAGATAGTTAATTACAGGTTGAGGGTGATCGAGAATGATTTATATTGTGGTCGAATTAAAGTAAAATATAATTGGAAATCATAAATTTATATAATTAATGAAGTAATTAAAGATTTGATTAATTGATATTAATTAATTCATAATAGGTGACTTATGAGAAGTCAATTAATATAAGTAATTAAGAATTAACGTAATTGATTATAGTTAACTAATTTGTGAAGAAATTAAAGATTACTCATTGTTTTGGGGAAGGAAAAGTTAATATCGTGAAATTAATTAAAGAGAATTACTTGAATGTAATTGGGAAATAATTAATCCAGGGTGATTAATTAAGATGAATAATGAAGGGTTGACTAATTAACTGATTTGGAATTAATAAATGTTAAATGAGAAAAAAAAAATCTAAGTGATTGAGGTTAGAAATTCAATTAGAATCAATTGAATTAATTTGGAAGTGATCAAATTTGCTTATGGATGATTGAGTGGTATTGGATGCTTTGAATGAGTTGATATCTCTTATATGAAATGTTGTGTATTTCATTTGGATAACTTAGGTTAGGATGACATGAGTTTCGAAGAGACCGGGGTCGGGTATTAGGAAATATCCGAAACCACTTCGAATTTTATAAATTGATTTGATAAACCAATAGGGTTAAATAAAATTGGATTGATTTATCTAAGTCTGGTACTTAGAAATTGATATGTGAAATAAGGGTTGCTTATAGCAAATTGTGAATTGATTAAATTGATATATGTTACCTGGGTTTATAGAAGTTGATTGTTTTGGTATTCCATGTTAGTTGGGTTTACTCACGCTGGTTTCCAGCCTGACCCGGGTGTTACTTTGGTGTAATGCTCGGGTCAGACCGAGTATTATAGATTTTCAGATAGGGACGTTCTGGAGCTTAGGAGACAAGCTGGATGGCAATAGCGTATAGAGTATTTCCGCTGCAGTATATTATTATATATATCCGAACATGATTTGTATTATGATCGGTGACTATATATATGTGTAACTCTGATGTATTAAAGTGTAATCGACAAATATAATATTCTTTTGTAAACAGTTATTATTTATTATTATATTTTATCCGCTGCGAATGTGAGATTTTGGTGTTCCGTTCTTCTTTCTTCTTCTATCTCTTTCTTCTTTTTCATAACTATCTGAAATTTTCGGGATCGAAAATTTAGGGTCGTTGCATTAATAAAGGATGTAAATGCTCTCAACTTTTGTAAGTAGACATAAGTTCTCATTATGATTTTTGGATGCAGACTATTTGCATGATCATCATAACACATGATTAGTTGGTAAAATATATACATATAGATATGTATGCATGTTTCAATTTAATTGGTTCTGTTAGCGACAAGAATGAATTTAGTTTTGAGCCTCCTATCAAATCATATATCTGAGTTTGTAGATGTTTATAATCTTTATGGCTGGATTGACAGAAATAGCACTTGATTTTTGTATCTACATTTGGCACAAAGAAAAATATATATATTTGGGTTGATTTATGGTGGAATTAAACTATGCATAAATACGATTTGTATTAGATGATATCATTTGTAATTTAAGATTCAATATGTAGTTAACATTTAGCATAAATATATCAATAATAGACTTGGCTGTTTGCATAAATTAAGTACATTGTCATCATTACTATATTAGCAGCTGTCTATTTAGCATGAATATCTTTATTTTTATGATGCTAAATGCTTTTACGGATTTACTCAAATGATGATATTATATTTGGTAATAAGTAAAAGCTGCTAAAATATTTAATCAATTACTACTATATTTAGTAAAGTTATATTTGTTGCTTCATTGCGTATTATGACCGTACATTCAATGTCAATTAATATATATCACTAAAACAAATTTCTTTTTACTTAATCAACCACTTATTTATTTCTCAAACTGTCATCATCTTACTATGGTAAATATTAATAAAAGATGTATATGGCAAGTTTTTCAGCAAAACTACAAGAACCTACTAAACCTTACAAATACCTAATTACAGATACCTAATGATCAAGCAATATGAATTTCTATTTGTTTCTTACTTATAAAAATACAATACTAAAAGATGGAAATGCAACTTCATTTCCACAGTAATAACAGTATACAATACTGAACTATAGTCAAACAGGAAAAGCTTTTATATTTATAGTTATTTAATAATTAAATCATATAAACTTAAGAGAACATAAACAAAAAAGATGAAAAAAAATTCACCTTTATATTTTTACTAATCAAATGGTACAAAAATACAAAATGAGAACTTCATTTTTCCATAGTTTTATCTAAAACAGGTAAAACTTAATATTCTTAATGTTATTTGTTAAATTTCACCTTTATATTTTAAATTTTCGCCTTTATATTTTAATAATCAAAGAAAATAAAAACAAGAAGATAACTTCATTTTTCATAGTTTTCTCTAAAACAAGTGAAAACTTTGTACTTTTACTCTTATTTGTTCGGTTATGGTTATTAGTCCTTGAGATGATGGTTTTGATCCCTAGAATAGGATTATAAAATATAAATACTAACATTATAGTTTAGAAATATATGTATATGCAGGATTTAACCATGCAGGTACCAAGAATGAAGAATATACAGTATAGAGATTCAAAATGTCAAGATTGAAGACTCATGAGTATCAAGAATATCAAGAATATCAAGATTATCAAGAGTTCAAGATTTCAAGTAATTTGTTTTTTAATTAGGAATTTTCTTAAAACTCCTAGAAAAGCACTGGCATCTTAAAATCCAATTTATTCGTGGAATGGAATCCGCTTTGAGCCCGTTAAAGGGATGGAACCCTAAGTAGGATGGAACCTACGAAAAATCTAGTGGAACATTGTTTTGTATCTGGTAACTTTTTATTCAAATGATTTTACAAAATTATCTTGTCTTTTAAAATGATTTCAAAACCTTCCTTTTAAAAGAATCAAAAACATCTATCCTGATTTTAAATACTTTTAGCCTCAAAATAATCTCTATTTTCAAAATCAAATTATCCTTAGTTTTAAACTATCTTTAATAATAACATATTTAACTTTTAATATTTATACTTAGATTTAAATATAAAATTATAGTAAAATTTATATATATTATTCTCTATATTTATTTATGTATTTTAACTATAGTTAAGTATATTTATAAAAGTTTAAAATAGTTTTAATATAAGATAAAGTTATTTTCAAAGAAAAACAAACCACCAAAACTTCCTTTGGGATGTCGACATACTCGATATACCGATGTCGACATATTGTGTCAATTAATTTCAAAATTTAAATTTCAAAAGAAGTGTTTATTCGTTATATCTCTTCACGAATGGACATGGCTGTTTTTCTTCTATAAATAAGGGTTGTTTTCAACGAATATTCATTCATATTTTCTGGTTTTTATATCTCTTCTTCTTCCACATTTCTTTATACACATTCTTACCATTACTCTGCCGAAATCAACATTGAATCTAATTAGATTATCTCTAGTTTGATTCTCTATCACTATCTCAACAAGATCCTCAGTGCTATTCAAAGTTATAGGCTTCTTTGTAATCATTTAAACGAGAAAAGGTGTGATTGTGGCCTTGGAAATCAATCAACCGAGAAATGGTGTGATTGTAGCCTTGGAAATCAATTGGGTGAACTTGTTGCCCGGGAAATCAAGTATTTCTACCCAGAGGATTGTGAATCTGGAGGGTGTACCTCGTGGCCTTGAAATCGAGGGTGTAATTGTAAAGATTGCTTTTGAAAGGAAATCTGTACTTTTGTGCGGTCTGGATGTAGGGTAACTCCGAACTAGTACAAATTCCGGTGTGTTCTTTCCTTTATTGCTTTTACTTTATTTCTGCATTTGTGTTTGATTCTGTGATCATATATGTGTCTGAATATTGCATACATTTGTGTTCAAATTAACGAAAACTCAAAAAGATTTAATAATTCGTTAAAAAACTATTCACCCCCCCCTCTAGTGTTTATCCTAGCCTTAAGATCCGTAATCCACATTTCTCACGTTTGGTATCAGAGCAAGGTTTTCAAAGTTTTATAATCTTATTTTTGAAAAAGTTTTTTAAAATGGCTATGTTTGTTAATACTAGTTTTGAATTAAAAGATATGATTTCAACTTCAAAACCTCTTGAATTACTTCATCCTGATTTATTTGGTCCATCTCAAATTCTGTCAATAAATCATAATAAATATGTTTTTGTAATTGTAGATGATTATTCTAAAAAGTGATACTTTTGAATGATTTAAGAACTTTACAAAAAGGATTCAAAATCAACTTTCTCTAAAAATTATAACCATTCGTAGTGATCACAGTGGTGAATTTGAAAATGAAAATGAAAAGTTTGAGGAATTCTGCAATAAAAAGGGGATAACTCATAATTTTTCATTTCCAAGAACTCCACAACAAAACGGAGTAGTATAACGTAAAAATAGGACGATTCAAGAGTGTGCGAGAACTATGCTTTCAGATAGTAAATTACCAAAGTATTTTTGGGCAGAAGCGGTTGCTACCGCCTGTTATATTTTAAATAGAATTTTAATTAGACCTTTAAATGATAAGACATCTTATGAACTTCTTCATAGAAAGAAACCTAAAGTCTTATTTTAGAATTTTTGAAAGTAAATGTTTTATTTTAAATACTAAAGATAACTTAGATAAATTTGATCCTAAATCTAACAAAGGTATCTTTATCGAATATTCTAATAGAAGTAAAGCGTGCAGAGTATTTAATTTAAGAACTAACACCATCGAAGAAACAATGCATGTTTCATTCGATGAAAATCTCAAAAAATTTGAAGATACAAATGATGAAGAGGATTTAATCACTCAAAATCAAGAGTCAACTGAAACTAATAATGAAATTAATCATCCTAATAAAAGGGCTAAACTTTTAAAAGATCATCCTATAGAAAATATACTAGGAGATATGCAATCTGTTGTTAAAACTAGAAATCAACTAAATCAAATGAGTAATGTAGCTTTTATATCAACTATTGAACCCAAAAATCCAAAAGAAACATCAACTGATGATTCATGGATTTTGGCTATGCAATAAGAATTAAATCAATTTACTAGAAATGATGTTTGGGAACTTGTTCCTTGACCTGAAAATAAAACTATAATTGGAACTAAATGGGTTTATAAAAATAAAATGAATGAACAACGAGAAGTAGTTAGAAATAAAGCTCGGTTAGTCGCTCAAGGTTATTGTCAAGAAGGAATAGATTTTGATGAAATCTTTTCTCCCGTAGCAAGATTAGAAGCCATTAGGATTCTACTTGCTTTTGCAAATCATAATAATTTCAAATTATTTCAAATGGATTTTAAAAGTGCTTTTTAAATGGATTTGTAAAAGAGGAAGTATATGTTGAACAACCACCACTTTTTGAAAATGAAAAATTACCAAATCATGTTTACAAATTTAAGAAAGCTTTATATGGTCTAAAAAAAGCTCTTGGAGCCTGGTATGATAGATTAAGGTCTTACTTATTACAATCAAACTTTGAAATAGGTAAAGTAGATAATACTCTTTTTATTAAAAGAAATAAAAATGATATTCAACTAGTACAAGTCTATGTAGATGATATCATTTTTGGATCAACTAATTTTGAAATGAATAAAGAATTTTCTGAAATAATGACAAAAGAGTTTGAGATGAGTCATATGGGTGAATTAAACTTCTTTTTAGGATTACAAATAAAACAATTAGATAATGGTATCTTTATTAGTCAAGAAAAATATGCTAAAGACCTAATTAGTAAATTTGGTTTGACTACTGCGAGTGGAAAACCCACTCCCATGGCAACCAATGAGTACCTTTGTAAAGAAGATCTCTCGAAAGATGTAGATCAAAAATTATATAGAGGAATGATAGGATCACTACTCTATATTACTACTAGTAGACCTGATATCATGCATAGTGTTTGTCTCTGTGCAAGATATCAATCCCAACCTAAAGAGACTCACTTAAAAGCCGTAAAACATATCATAAGATATGTTAAACACACATCTGTATATGGCTTATTTTACCCTAAAAATGATTCTTTTGACTTAATATCTTACTGTGATGCCGATTATGCTGGTTGTAAATCAGACCAAAAAAGTACAAGTCGAACTTGTCACTTTTTGGGGCATTCTCTGATTTCCTGGTTTAGTAAAAAGAAAAACACAGTTTCTTTATCAACAACTGAAGCAGAATATATTTCTGCTGCTTTGGCTTGTTCTAAGCAATATATAAGCAACAAACTTTAACAGATTATGGTTTAAATATCTCAAAATCACCAATTTATTGTGATAATGCTGGTGCGATAATCTAAAAATACTACTCAACATGCTCGATCTAAACATATTGGTATAAGACATAATTTTCTCAGAGATAATATAAATAAGGAAGTAATTGCTCTAGATTATATTAATTCCGAGAATCAAATTGCTAATATATTAACAAAACCCTTAAATGAATATATATTTACTAAATTAAGAAGAGAATTTGGAATTTGTTTAATAACTGAAATATAAAAGTATAAATAAACAAAGTATAATTAAAAATTAAATAAAAATAAATAAAAAGGCAAAAATTCAAGCACCATGTCGACATCCCCTAGTACCCCATGTCGACATACAATGATTTTTTATTTTTGAAATTTTTCCTACCAAAATTCAAATAATTAGTTATATATTCTTCTCATTTTCGAAATTTTATTCATTCTTTTGGTTATTTCTCTATTCTATCTTCTGAAATTAAATAATCAATAGCTTCCTCTTCCAAATCAAATAAAAATTCAACCTTGTCTTTCCCTTCTCCTACTTCTGGACTGTTTCAACGAAAAACGCTCGCTCGTGTGACGAAAATGGAGGATTCTCTGAAGGATGCACTTCAGTTAATGACTGAAATTCAAGTGATGCAACTTCGAATGGCCAAAGACCAATAGAGGCAAGGCAAAATCATTAGGAATTTATAAAAATTTCTAATGGACAATCACGCTAACCCGATCTTGATTGATGAAGACTCTTCAGGAGATCAAGTACAAGAGGCCAGCGAGGAAGAAGAAGAAGAAGTCCCCATGGAAGAAGTGAACGCGGAAGATGACGACAAAGTCATTTTAGTTGGTGAAGTGTGCTTGACAAAGATGGAGATTTTGTCGAACAACGTGGAAATTTCTGTTTCCACTATCCAAATTGTTCGGTTCATAGATCTCCTATTTTCAAAGATACTCATTAGTTTCTTTTCTCTTTTTGCCTATTATTGTATGTTCTTTCTTACGTTCTCTACGAAAATATAAATATAACTATATGATTAATAAATAAGTTGCGTTCTTATATGTGTTCTATTAAAAGTATTATATGGATACTTAGTTAGGATAGTTAGTAGTTTAGGACTAAGTTTTAGTTTTAGAGTTAAGTGTTGATTATTTATGATAACACTATCATTATAATCACATGTCATAGAGTATTAAATTAAGGGGGAGTTATATAGTTTGGAGTTATATAGTTTAGAGTTGGTTTTTGTTAATGACAAAGGGGGAAAAGTATAAAATAGGATAGTTAGGCATAGATTAAGGAGAAGTTATTAATTTTAGGGGGAGTTATTAGGATAGAAGTAATATTTTATAAACAAAGGTTTTCATCGTCAAAAAGGGGGAGATTGTTAGTCCTTGAGATGAGGGTTTTGATGACAACAACCTTAGAATAGGATTATAAAATATAAATACTAACATTTTAGTTTAGAAATATATGTATATGCAGGATTTAACCATGCAGGTACCAAGAATAAAGACTGTACAGTATAGAGATTCAAGATGTCAAGATTGAAGACTCATGAGTATCAAGAATATCAAGATTATCAAAAACTCAAAAAGATTTAATAATTCCTCAAGACACTATTCACCCCCCCTCCTCTAATGTTTATCCTAGCCTTAAGATCTGTAATCCGCATTTCTCACAATTGTATTGTTGATGGTTAAATATAATTAATAAAGGAAAATGGTGTTTTAAGTTATGCCATGGTAAAAAGTTCTCCATTGAACCTATCTTTTATGATTATCCCTTTACTCGACAAATTAATTTTGTGGTATTTGTTGTGCAAAGGTTGTACATGGCTCTACCCTTGCAATTCGGTGAGTAGACCATTAAAGAAAACAAGATTCAAATCGTAGCTTAAAATGCAGAAAAATATATGTAGAAAACATATCACAGTAAGAACAAAGAAAATAGAATGACGTGGCAGCTGAAGATGCTAAAAATAAGTGGAATATTAAAGTAAATAAGGGCATATAGTGAGAAACATCACATTTGAAAACTCATATATAAATGTCCTGCATTGAGAATAACTTATTTATTTTATAAAAAATTCTTTCATGGATGAAACTATACTAAATTTGACATGAATCATCGTAAACACCCATGTGTGTGTATGTGTTAGAAAAACCATGGTTATTGACCAGCTGATTCTAAGTTAAATAGTTTTGTTGAGCTTACACAAGTCTTACAATGTTGTCTTTTTCTTACCAACATACAAATACAAAACATAATGATTATTAACCTCCCATATGTTCTTATTGTAAAGATGTACATGTTGTATTATTAATGGTATTGATGAATTGTTGTCTAACTCACCTAAATCAAATGTTTCCTATTTCAGAATTCATTACCAAATGCTTTTATAGTGGAACCTGAGCGTTGATTTTTCAATGCTGTTACTTCCCATATCAAAAATGTATTACTGATTAGTCCACTTTGTTAGGAGTTGGAATGGAGATAGACTGCATTAAATAACCTAAGAAGACAAATAAAAGAACCAGTTTATTTGTTGAACAAATCTCCCACTATATATTAACTAATATGTAAATCATTTTGTACAGAATTTTTTACATGTCCTCGGTATATGACATTGATATAGTGGGGGAATATGTTCCGAGTGATGTATTTACCATTGAACAACGTTAAAAGGAATGGTGAAATATATACATGTCCTCAGTATATGACATTGATATAGTGGGGGAATATGTTCTGAGTGATGTATTTACCATTGAACAGCATTAAAAGGAATGGTGAAGTATAATTGGAGTTTGAGAATATTTGTGTATACATGTACATTAAAATTTGATACAAAAAGATTACTTTTTTATATGTATAGCTTCCGTTCGTTAATTTATTTTATAGTAGCAGAAATTTTGATGTACAATTTGTACTGAATCCAAATAAGGACTCACGCAAAAACAGACTCATTGAATTATTACAGTTGTTCGCATAATTTGTTGGTTAGAACTTACAAAGTTGAAGAGCAATGTATAGTTATTTTGTCTATTTCACTTAAAAGTTATATGCAGACAACCACAACACCCATGTATCTATCATAACTTATAATCATATACCATGTAAAGAAAGGTTATGATGTGATTGTACATTATATGATCTTATGCACTCTGTAATGATGCTTAGCATAATTTTCAAAGCTACAGGATACATCAGTTTCTTCCACATTATAGATAGCTATGTTGTTTGTCAGTATAGTAGGCAAGGAGAAGAGGATAAATAAAAACAAATTTGAAAGGCTAGGCAAGAAAAAGGAAAAAAACACAAGTCAGTAATCTGATGTTTCCAAGTAGCAAATGTATCTATTATTCATTTGACAAAGTCGAAGATTATACAAATAATCTATATCAGGCAAAATTCTTGGACTCACTTGCTTCGGATGGTTTGCCACCACATAAGTTAACATTTAAAGTAGGAGCACCGATCATGTTGCTTAGGAATATTGATTTAAGAATTGGATTATGCAATGGAACCATATTACTATATCGTGTCTTTCATAGAAATCTCATGTGAAAATCATAGTTGGACATTTTCGTGGTGCAAGGGTAATTGTCCTACGTATGTCACTAAAGCCTTTTGAGAACATTTACATGTCTTTCAACCTAATAGGTAAACAGTTTCCTATTAAATATTAGCATTTTTCTTAACAATTAATAAATCACAAGCACAAGCCATCCCTTAAGTTAGTTAATATTAGCATTTTTCTTAACAATTAACATGTAGTCATAACGTGTTTTCCACTTCATATGCCTTATTTTATGTTAAGTATTCTACTCCAACATGCCTACTCATATGTATTTCACATCCGTTATATTACTCCATTCACATAAGGGATTTTTTATATAACCATAAATAGATAAGAATTGCAGTTGACACCATTTTCTCCATTTTAGTGTCTTCCCAAATTTTGAAGCAGCACTTTTATAAATTACATCATTGAGTTAACTATATATATATATATATATATATATATATATATATATATATATATATATATATGAAAAAACGATTTCAAAGTTTATTACTCAAATAGAATTATGGTTTACATTAAAAAAATCCTTTATACAATGTTTTTAACTTTGTTATCTACATATTATTGATGTTGGTCTCAAGCCCGAGACAAAGAAAAGAGAAAAAGATTGCTCCAACTGTACTTTAGTTCTTATAGATTACTTACACACTACTGCTATTGACATCAACCATGAGGTGGATAAGAAAATTTCTTATTCACGTTTTGATAAATGGTTGATTTGTGTATGTACACACATAAAAAAATACAACATTACATACACGTCAAAGTCATTTTGTAGGATCCAAAAAACCTTGCAAATAGTGTTTTCAATATCATTTCCTCATATGCACGTGCATCGCACATGCCAAAGTACACGTTATATATAAAGCAAATACTTCCCCTAGTGAAGTCTTTTTCGGACTGACGAAATTGTCCTTTTTCACATCATTGTATAATACATGGCATTAAGGACATATTCGGTTTTTTCCGTGCCCACTAAGCTTCAGTTCGTATACGCGTCTTCTAATTACGCCCCCATTTCAACCCTACCACAATCCTCCAAACCGCAACCACTCTCTCTTCAACCTAACTCGATTTCTTCACCTTTAACCGATTGAGGAGCTAGAATATTGTGGCGGCGAGTTTGAAAAATGAGACGGTTTCGAATGTAAGAAGTTGCAAAGATAGTGACTACATTTTGATAATTGAATAGCGGAGGGGTAAAGGTAATGTTCGTTCGTAAATTATGTATTTATGGAAATTAATATTAGTTTTTTCACTGATGTTTGATGGTATGCTACCTTTGTTAAATCGATTGTTTCAACAACTAGCTTGCTCATTTTCTTCCCTTTTCTTCTCCGTTGAAAACAATGGTACTTTCCCTTTTCCAATTTAAAAGAAGAGGGGAGTAAACTGAGCAAATTCTGTTCTTGCCATAGTTTTATTACGGTGCCTACGCAGAAGAGCAGTGCTACGAAGATGATGGTGCACCAAAGCGATCCTAAATCAGAGTATCGATCTTCTTCTTACGATTGCAATCTCAGTTTTCATTTTGGGTTTTTGAATTCTTTTATTTTAAAACCCTAATTCTATATATGTTATTTTTGCGGCTAACTGAATGGTTCAGATTGCCATACACAAGGAGTGGATGAAAGTCAGTTTGTTCCTACTTGGAAACTGAAGAGGAGAAGCATAGCAGTAGAAGACTGCTCCGCTATTTGCATCTTTTTCCCCAGTTCAATAGTCGGTAATTTTTTATGTTTTAGCGAAGAGTGTGGTATAGGAAAATGTACTGCTTGAATTGCATAGCGCTAATAGGCATTTACCCAACTCAAGTTTTGTTTTATTTTACTTCTTATTTTATTTTACCGGTTTTAATTTCTAGTTTAAATTAAACTGATGATACTGAAATTCAACTGGACATGAAATCTGGATTCAAGTGCTTGGCAATGCAACATAATAAATGGCAGCAGGAGGCAGTTATATAGATAATATTCAAAATAGCTATATTTTTGCTCAGCAATGGAGCAGTGCACAGTTTCCAATATAAATACATTCTCGGATTATTATTTATGCTTATGTCTCTTTATTATTTGTTATGAAAAGACAACCACAAAAGGTTATTATATCTAGCGCAAGCATTATGTGACTTTGTTTCAGGTCAACTTTTAGTGAAGAGTTTGTAAACTAATTGCTTAATTACTGAATGTTTAATGGTCAGAATTAAATTCTATAAGTAATCAAAACATAAATTATGATTTTGGTGATACAAAATGAAGTGATGAAATCTCATATTATTGTGGACATTATAATATGAGTATATTCAACTTTTTTATCCCTTCATATTGACTGAGATAGTATAAACATTTGTACAGCCATGGGCTGTAGATCATAACATCCCTACTGCAAAGGTAATGATGGATCAGGGGTGCAAAAGTGTGAATCTCAGCCTACGGAACGGGAACAGGGGCGTTGAATGGCCAAATTATAGCTGAGTGAATGCAAGATTTAATAGAAGGGCCGATGAAAGGTGAGTGCATGCTAAAAATTTCTTTCCAAATTTAGGTGCTTCATTCGAACGTTTAACTGTGTTTACTATTATTCTCGGCTTAGTTATTGTGCAGTTGGTCGAAATTGTATATCGGCAGAGGGGCATGATGGTTGTGGCATATAAATTGGTGTTGAGTGAATTAGAGGTAGGCAAATGATTTTTACCAAATCTGGTGTTTCACAGTTCACCAATGGTAGACTGCTACAACTTTGAACAATTATTCTGTTTTCATGCATATTTCTTCTTTTTTATGCCGACTTTTTGCTCTCTTATAATGATAGTTTTAGATATCGCACTCTAACTATTTGATGAATCGGCTAATAAGTATTGGACAACTATTACTGTACAAAAAACGATTGGATGATTCAAGTATGTATTACTCTCTAAACTCTTATATTACAACTTATATTTATAGATTTGATATATATTACTGTTATGGTTTACTTACACATTTTATAAGAATATTGTATTAACAAAAGAATAATTGGTCCTTGCATTTACATGTGCTTTATTGCAACATTCGTATACTACTCATTAACTGTACTAAGTGAAACTCATTTTTTCCTATCATAAGTTAGTAGAAGAAAATAGAAAAGTGTAAGCACATGTTTTTTGTAATATTCTCTTACATTTATAACTGGCAAAATAACTCATCCATATTTGGCCATATTATTACTTAATTTAGTAAATGAAATCAATAGATTGTCATTGCTTGGAAGAACTACTTAATTTGTTTTGTATTATGAGATCAAACTATCATTTATAATTATAGCCGCAACTATTCGTACTTTTGATATTAATTTATTTGGTCATGTCATCCGATTTCCAAGCTACAATATTGATAGTTTATTTCATGTACATGATTTCAAGAATGGATCAATGACTTCTTTTAATTATGAGTTACCAAGCTGGTCCATTTTTTATATTGAACACTGACATTTTTCTGTTAAAAGACTATACTTGATTAAACACCAATTTTTTTGATTATTCTTGCTGTGTTACATAATGATCATTGTGATCTCCATTGTTATCGACACCTTATATACATATAGTACACTTTACATCTACTTATGCATATGTTGAGATCTTGAAGTAAGTAATTTATTGCAATGAAAATCTTTCGGGCCATAACTATTATAATTATTTTTTATGATAGAATTAGTTATGTGACATTAAAATAGTTTTTGTTTCCAAACTTATTTTTAGTCGTGCTTGAGTGTAAGCTATTTTCAAAGAGAGGTGTATTAAATGGCTATGTGTCCATATGCATTAATACCACTTTAAAGACACAAGCGAACTAACATTATTTAGTTTAAGTGAACATAAAGTTGCTACTGCGGGCTCTACTCTCCCAAACGTGCGAATGTAGCAAAACAGCTATTTCTTTTGTTCACACACATTGTTGCACCAATCATTATTATTTAAATGATTTCCTTTAAGTGAATATAATTGTACTTCAAGTGAATATAATAACATCATTTTTTATTATTTAAACGATTTACATGTCAGTTTCCAAAACTATTGTCTGTACATCAATTTCTTTTTGATTGCTTTTCTTTTATGATCCCAAAACATAATGCAGGTAAAATGTTCATATTTTGAAACAATACAAACTCAAAATACAATGTTTTTCATAGTAAGTGAAAAATATTAGAACTTGCTTATCCAAAATATGCACAATATGTAATATAACTTTTAAAGATTGTAATTTCATCTTGAACAATGACAAATTTGTTTATTACGCACCATAGGTTTTTAATCTTATTCAATTAACTTACATTTGAGTAATGCAATACACTGAACTGTAGATTTGTTGCCAATCTTCTTAACTATATAAATTTGATATTTTTGGCTTCGCAAAATATGAAGCAGCCTGATTGGCTTGCAAGTTGAAGAAGACTATAGCATGAGAAATGAGGCTTCAAACTAAGGAGAACGCTGTGGAATAGGTGACAACATGAAGCCAAGGAAGAACTGGTCGGGGTATGCACCATTATCTGAACCGAAGGTAGGCTTGAAAGCATTGAAGAAAAGAAGCTAATATTAATATTGAAAGAGATGAAGAGAATGAAGCACTGAACTGAAGAAAATCGATCAAACTGCGGCAGGCAGGCTGTGGTTGTAGATGAAGGGTAGGCAGGCACTGAAATGGTTATCCATGATGTCTATTAATGTCCAATTTAAATATTTTGTGTGCACTAAACGTCAGTTTTGATATTTAAATGAATTACATGTCAGCTTTGAAAACTATTGTCTTCACATTAATTTATTTTCTGATTTCTATTTTGTTTGGTCACTAATTAATTGTAATAATTAATTTAGATGGTAGTTAAGCTGTATATCTGATTGAGCCATTGAACGTATTTCCTGAATGAACTGTATTTACTTTCCGAATAAATTATGTGAGCTAAAATGGTTGTTTACTTGCTTAGAACTGAATATGTGAACTTTTGAAGTTGAAAATGTAGCTGGCCTGCATTGCCAAGCCGAGGCTTAAAATTAGAGCAAATAAAAACTGACTTATTTGACACCTGTGTTTTAGGTAAAGTCTTTGTCCATGTACACGTGGATGCATTCTGAAAGTCAATATCCAAAACATGCTACATTATATGTATGTTGTCAAAGTACTCATGTGTGTGTGTATATTTATTTTCATTTATATTTTAAGTCAGATTTTAAAATTGATCACTGGAAGTAAAAATATCTCCAACCAACAAGCATCCCAGGCTGGCCCGCTAAAGTATAAAAAAACAGAACAATGAGTCAGAGAAGTAACGTATTCTATTTATTTCAATTTTTTGATTAATTAATATATATTTTTTTATACATCAACTCATTCACAAATCAGCATGATGAAGCAATACAATTCATCTGAAAGTTAAAAGGAGAACAAGCATTTACAAAATTGAATCTAAAATTTGCGTTTACAGAGTAATCAAAGTGAGCAACAGTTGGTTAACGTGGAAACAAGAAAATCAACTTTCAGAAAGAAGGAACAATTTTCTATGATTTTTTTTTAAACACATGCAACCAAACTAAGAACCAATAACCTTTGAAGCAACCTGCACCTGGCATTAGGTACTTTTGAAAGACTTGGTTTAAAACAAGTAGTCAAAACTAGAGAAGAGTCAATTTCTCTAGGTAATGACGAAATGATAATTAAACTATTAAATGAAAAAGACTTACAGCCTTATAGACAAGCACATAAGTTTATCCATATAGGTTTAATACAAATTGCATTTAAACCTTTAACTCTGGAAGGATTACCAGAAAGCTTTATAGCTGCTTTAAGAGATGGTAGAAATTTAGATTGGAAAAAAAATCATTAATGGGATTAATATAGTCAAGTCTGGCACATGGTCCAGTTTATTTTAATGTTTATCCAAATTTACAACTATCTTTATCTGATGTTAATATTTTAGAAGCTATTACTTTAAATGTTAAGACCCATGGATATAATTATATTCCAGGATTTGAAGTAATGTGTATTTGTTATAGAATTTATTATAAACCTTTATATACCCTAAATCCTCAGTGTAAATTGGTTGATAAACCTTTAAATGAAACTATTTTAATAGAAACAAATTTTAGTCAATCTAATATAACAACAAGAAGAGCAATAAACTGGGAAGAAATTCCTCTTCCAGAAAATTGGAAAATAGAAAAAGCCATTCCTTCACAACCAATGACAAATAATAATATTACTAATATCATACAAACCCCTGAAGGAACTATTCAAATACAAATGGATAATAATCTTTCTAGACCCAGTTCTAGTAACACATATTTATCAAGAGCAAAATCCTTTCACTCTCATATTTCACCTTTTGATTTTCCTATTGAATCTCCATCAAGGATGTCCACATCTCAAATTAGGGAATCTGAAAGAAAATCGTCTAATGATGAATCCTTCAAAGATAACACTGTAGAAAAATTATATATAAACAGAAATAATATTGTCAAAGGTATTTACAACAACCAAGAAGCGGATATAACTGAATCAGAAATGAACTTCTCTATTTAATGAATAATATAACTAAAATTGATTTTAGCTCTGGTTCTCAGGCCAGACAAAAAATTAAATTGGAATACCTTTGGCAATATTATTTCTGTTTATATATAATTTTTCTACAGTGTTATCTTTCAAGGATTCATCATTAGACGATTTTCTTTCAGTTTCCCTAATTTGAGATGTGGACATCTTTGATGGAGATTCAACAGGAAAATCAAAAGGTGAAATATGAGAGTGAAAGGATTTTGCTCTTGATAAATATAGATTTGAAAGTGTTTTCAACACTACGCTTATGACCAGAAATTCATTATCCTTGTATAAGCAGTTATAATTGAATTAACATGCATTTTATTGCCACGTAATTTACATCAGTACATGCCATTTCTGTATTTCATATGGTTATGAAATTTTTCTTTCTTTCTTTTGTTTTTTTTTTTTTTTTTTTTTTTTCAAAACAAGCTTGCATGTTATTTATGTTCGAGTTTTATAATATTATATATAAGGTTTATGTATATGCAGGATTAGTTGCTACTGTTGGGTCCCACTGCATGAAGCGAACAAGTGCAGACATGCACGCCACAAAAGCGAGCAATTATTCAACATAAAACAAGTGCATACACACGAGAGCAACAGGCCTTAAACACATATAAATGCATATATAATTATCAGCAATTAGGTAAGACTCAACTCAACGGTGACAGCAAAGTGAATGCATCGAATATCTAACACATCAACCATAGTGGGTTACGGCAATGAGGAACATAGGCATCACCTTTCACAACAGTTTCGAGCGATGGGCGAAGAGCACGCAAGGACACATAATAACACAAAGCAGAATGGAACTAACAGGTCCAAAAGTACAAGGCAGTTCAACATTTAACAGCACATCAGGCTCAAAACATGTATGCAAGTGTGGTGCAAGAGTGTACAAGGTAGAAGTGCAGAGCATACAAGGCCAGGCAAGGACAACGTCACATAAGGGTCAAGTGCACATGGTAGGGTAAGGCTATAGCCATTACAGAGCGTACATGGTGCATCACATTGGTTCAACAACAAGCACTAATGCAACTGGCTAAGATAAGGAAGTTGAGTAACTCACAGGTATACAGACACACAAAGGACCAGAAGCATGAGGTGCTACATCACAAGCATATGGAAGGAAGTACGGGAAGCCAGCACAAAGATACAAATATACAAGTGCACATGTATACACCAGACAGGGATGAACAGAGCAATCAAAAGTGTCAGAATATACATCTCAATGTTGTAAAATTTTCAAATATTGTTTTGGGGCTTTGGGTTTTGAGTTGGAAGAGAAGAAGTAAAGAGAGAAGAAGAAATCATAGTTCCACATGCTAGAAAATCAAGCACTAAATTTGTATAAATATATCTTTCTCATGTGAATGTTAGGGCCTAGGTGCTTCCACATGTTCACTTTGTTGTGAGAAGAGAAAGCATGCAGCATCGCGCGCTCCGCCGTCCGACCGAACCGAGTCGGTTCTGGTTTCACAAAATATTTTTGGATCATATGTAAACAGTAACGGACCAAATTTCAGCCCGTTAAGAACTCAAAACCGAGATTTCTTAATTTGAATAAATGCGGGAATTTTGTAATGTTTTTCTAAACGAGACGTTACGTTTAAATATTGAATGGATATAACCGTTCATAACAGTTGTGAACCGTTGCAAACAGTTGTGACGCTTCGCGAATAGGTACCTCTCTACCACTATAAATAATGACGCCTAGAAAACGTTACAAACAATTCTCATTCTTCTTCTGCACATAGCAGTTTTGCGACGTCAGAAAGTGTTACAAACACTGCGCCACCATTGCTCTGTTTTGTGACGCCTTCAAAGTGTTGCAAACTCAAAAACCGTCGCAGAATTGCTCTCTTCTTCCTCTTCGTTCTATTCTATACAAATTGCATCATCAGAAACCATTATTAAAGTGTTCTTGGTCAAATCAAAGCCGTACAAACTTTGAATCCGATTACGCTGTTATAGGGCTTCATTGAATCCTGAAAGTCAATAGTTCGATAACCCTTTTGTACCTGATGGATTGAACTATTATCTGAAAGAATCTATTCCACAGATCCTTGAAGTCGGAAAGTACAACATTATCTTCTTCGCAATCGCCATCAAATTTGTCTCGAACCACAAAATCCCCAACAAATTTCGGACAATAGACTTCAACCATGGAAGGTTCGAACGCTCTACAAGTTATGAATCAGCATCTAACTTGATTGGAGCATTTTGATGGCGATAATTTCACTCGTTGGCAAGAGATGATGAAATTTTTCCTGGTCACCGTTAAGTTGTTCTACATTTTGAAAGATGACTTGGAAGAAATCCCGAAGGAAACACATAAAGATGATGCTGCTCTAAAGGCTAAACGTGCAAAGCGCAAAGAGGATGATTTTCTATGCAGAGACCATATTCTGAATGCGCTATCTACCCCAGTATATAATGCTCATAGGACCTTGGAAACAGTGAAGGCGCTCTGCACTGTATTGGAGAATAAGTACCGCATATCTGAGGCAAGTAATAAAAAGTTTCTTATTTCTAATTTTATGGATTTCAAAATGGTCATAAGTTCTAATTTACCTTATAACCTATGGGGTGATGCTATGTTATCTACATATTATATTTTAAATAGAGTACCACTTAAAAAGAATAATATTTCCCCTAATGAATTAGGTTTAATAGGAAACCTAACCTAACTAGACTTAAAGTTTGGGGTTGCTTAGCATATGTTAGAAAACCAGACCCTAAACCACCAAAGTTAGGAAATATAGTATTTAAACGTGTTTTAATAGGATATTCACTTAATAGTATAACTTATAGATTCCTTATTCTTGACACCCTAGAAGTTATAGAATCAGTAGATGTAGAATTTTTTGAAAATAAAACTGTTGAGATCCCATTGAGATCATCTAGCCGAGAACCTAGTATGACTAATGATATCAATGATGATGATTATGTTCCTGCTCAAAACGACAAGGAAGTATCAGTACCAGATAATAGTACTGAACAATGGAGAAGTAACTGAGCGAGAATAGAGAAGGACCATGGTCCTGACTTCATTACATATCTTGTAGATGGCAGTAAGGACGAAGTCCTTAATATGACTAAATATGTAATGAACGTCGATGACGATCTCAAAACTTATTATGAGGCTATGAGTTCCAGAGATTCCAAATTTCTGGAGTGAAGCTATCAACGAAGAAATGAGCTCCATAATGTTAAACCAAACTTGGGTTTTAACTGATTTACCTCCTGGTGCTAAACCTATAGGATGTAAATGGATATTCAAGAAAAAGTTGAATACAAATGGATCCATTGATAAGTTTAAAGCCAGATTAGTTGCTAAGGGATATAAGCAAAAACATGGAGTAGATTACTTTGATACATATGCTCTAGTTGCTCGCATATCTTCTATACGCTGTTTAATTGCACTTGCATCAATTCATAAATTAGTCATACATCAAATGGATGTAAAGACCGTTTTTCTAAATGGAGATTTAGAAGAAGAGATATATATGGAACAACCTGAAGGTTTCAAAACCCAGGACAAGAAAAGAAAGTTTGCAAATTAGTGAAATCTCTTTATGGCCTGAAGTAAGCTCCCATGCAATGGCATGAGGATAAAGTCGCACTGTCATATGGATTCATTGTTAACGATGCTGATAAATGTATTTATAGCAAATCGGATAACAACGGTAGTGTTATAATATGTTTATACGTTGATGACATGCCAATATTTGGTTCCAATATATCTTGTGTGAATGAAACTAAAAAGTTTCTGTCTTCTGAATTCGATATGAAAGATCTAGGAAAGGCCGGTGTAATTTTGGGAATTAAAATTGTTAGGAAAGAGGGGGAGTTATTACTAACTCAATCTCATTACATAGAGAAATTTCTACAAAATATGGTCATTACGATGACAAACCAGCACCAACTTCTTTAGATCCTATTTTAAATTAGAAAAGAATACTGGACGTACTATCTCTTAACTAGATTATTGCAGTGTTATTGGGAGTCTTATGTATGTTATGCTTTGCACTAGACCAGACATCGCACATGCTATAAGTGTATTGTGTCGATTTACGAGTAATCCAGGTTTCGAACATTGGAAAGCTATTTCCAGAGTTTTAGCTTATTTGAAAGCAACCATTGAATATGGTTTATCTTATAAAGGATATCCTGATGTGATAGAAGGATATAGTCATGCAACCTGGAACAATGTAGAATACAAATCCAAGTCTACGATTGGATGGATCTTTACATTAGGTGGTGCTGCCGTGTCTTGGGCTTCCAAGAAGCAGACATGTATTTCTGACTCAACAATGTTGTCAGAATTGATTGAATTAGCAGATGCATGTAAAGAAGCCGAATGGTTTAGGAATTTATTGATGGAAATCCTTTTATAGAAGAAGCCATCTCCAACAGTCTTGATTAACTGTGACAATCAAGCAACGATATACAATGTGTCTAATAAGACATATAATGGAAAGTCTAGACATGTGAGTCTAAGACATCAAATAGTGAGACTGTTACTCAAAAGAGGAGCTATAACTATTGACTACATAGAAACGAAGAAAAACTTGGCTGAACCACTTACAAAGAATCTTCCAAAGGCAATGGTTTCTATAAGGTCACAAGAAATGGGACTAAGGTCTTGAATGAAGGTTGTTTATCCTTAACAGAAACTCAACTTATGTCTTGAAAAGGATAAACAAAGTTCAGTGGGTACCAACAAGTTAAGAGAATGATTATGGAACACTAAATCGATAAACCCATAATATTTAGTGTTGGATTTTGCAAGAACAAAGGATGGATATATATCCTTAATAAGTCTAGAAATCTTAAAAGGCGTATTGCAGAAACACTTAAGAGACTTACCTATATGAGTATGGAAATCAGGTTGTTTCCTATGAAAGTAAGACCGCTTTCTAAGTAGACTCATGAACCTGGATTTAAGCACATGGCCATTAACGTGCTGAGCAATACAGAACACTTTACCTAAGGAAATCAACATGTGTGATTGTTCCGGTTTTATCATTAGGGATACTTGGTTCAAGATTCGTTCACCATAGAATCTCGATAAGGCTTTGAATGGTTTACACTAAGTAAAGGTTCAAATCAAAAAGATACATTTTATTTATGTGTTGGTTTTCACGATGATGCAAAACTTGATCTTAGAACTACATTGGCTTGATCCCACTTGGGTATGTAGGAAGTCACTCTAGTGATTCAGTCGTCCTATTTATTTATTTTGAAAATTAGGGGAGATTGTTGTAAAATTTTCAAATATTGTTTTGGGGCTTTGGGTTTTGGTTTGGAAGAGAAGAAGTAAAGAGAGAAGAAGAAATCATAGTCCCACATGCTAGAAAATCAAGGATTATATTTGTATAAATATAGCTTTCTCATGTGGATGTTGGGGCCTAGAGGATCCCACATGTTTGCTTTGTTGTGAGCAGAGAAGTCATGCAACACCACATGCGGGCCGCCGTCGTCCGTCCAACCGAACCGAACCGGGCCGGGTCGGGTCGGGTATGGGTTTCGTGTTTGAATCCGAACATATTTTTGGATAATGTGAACAATAACGGGCCAAATTTCAGCCCGTTAAGGACCAAAACCGAGATTTCTTAATTTGAATAAAGGCAGGAATTTTGTAACGTTTTTCTAAACGTGACGAGACGTTTAAATATTGAATGGATATAACCATTCGTAACAGTTGTGAACCGTTGCAAACGGCTGTGACGCTTCGTGAATAGGCACTTCTCTACCACTATAAATAGTGACGCCCAGGAAACGTCGGAAAACGTTACAAACAATTCTCATTCTTCTTTTTCTTCACAGAGCAGTTTTACAACGCCAGAAAGTGTTACAAAACACTGAGCCACCATTTCTCTGTTTTGTGACGCCTTCAAAGTGTTGCAAACTCAGAAAACGTCGCAGAATTGCTCTCTTCTTCCTCTTTGTTCTATTATATACAAATTGCATCATCAGAAACCATTACTAAAGTGTTCTTGGTCGGATCAAAGCCGTACAAACTTTGAATCCGATTACGCTCTTACAGGGCTTCATTGAATTATGAAAGTCGATTGTTCGATAACCCGTTTGTACCTGGTGGGTTGAACTATCGTCTAAAAGAATCTATTCCATAGATCCTTGAAGTCGGAAAGTACAACAATATCTTCTTCACAATCACCATCAAATTTGTCTCGAACCACAAAATCCCCAACAAATTTCAGACAATAGTCTTCAACCATGGAAGGTTCGAGCGCTCTACAAGCTATGAATCATCATCTAACTCGATTGGAGCGTTTTGATCGCGACAATTTCACTCTTTGGTAAGAGACCGTGAAATTTTTCCTCGCCACCGTCAAGTTGTTGAGTAGTTAATGCCCCGCTATTATCCCGCTACAACCTCGCTATATCTCATAGAGGATTTCTACCGCTATGATTTTTCCATATAGCCCCAAAATATAGCCTTTCCACTTTAATCCCCGGTATTTCCGCTATATTCCGTTATTTCCGCTATATTCCGCTATTCCCGCTATATCTTTTTTAATAAAATGAATTGAAAAATTG
The DNA here is from genome assembly GCA_030765085.1 of Allium cepa. Classification (NCBI taxonomy): domain Eukaryota; kingdom Viridiplantae; phylum Streptophyta; class Magnoliopsida; order Asparagales; family Amaryllidaceae; genus Allium; species Allium cepa. The sequence continues at coordinate 42,967,723 of CM060946.1, forward strand.
CATTTATACATTATAAAATTATGAAACTACTTTATTTGATTTAATTTTTAATATATTTTCAGAAATCAAAATACTCTAATATTCTACCAAATTCAATTATGTTATATAACAGTTTTTCGTTTATTTAAAGTATATTCACACATGTTTTTATTTAAAATTATTTATGTATTATTTATAATTCAATTGAATGATAATTTTTCATTTAATTACCATTTATATATTTGTAAAAATATTAAGTACGAGTTTTTTATGCTATTTAGAGCCATCCGCTACATCCCGCTATATCCTCGATGTTCCCTGCTATGACTTTTTGCACCTCCACCGTTTTGAATCTACCAAACGCATTAACTGCACAGAGTTGTTCTACATTTTGGAAGATGCCTTGGAAGAAATCCCGAAGGAAACTGATAAAGATGATGCTGCTCTAAAGGCTATGCGTGCAAAGCGTAAAGAGGACGATTTTCTATGTAGAGGCCGTATTCAGAATGCGCTATCTATCCCAGTATATAATGCTCATAGAACCTTGAAAACAGCAAAGGCACTCTGGACTACACCAGAGAATAAGTACCGTATATCCGAGGAAAGTAATAAAAAGTTTCTTATTTCTAATTTTATGGATTTCAAAATGGTCACCAGTAAGTCCATAATTGGACATGTAAGCGAAATCTTACTATTGGTGAATCAACTTAAAGATGCTGGAATTGATCTCCCTGAATCTTTTGTTGTTGGAGTTATAATTTCCAGACTTTCGCATAATTGGAATGATTATAAGAAAAAGATGAAGCATGCGGAAACAGATTATAATTTAGACGGTTTACAGTGTCATCTTCGTATTGAAGAAGACTCTCGCAAATGCGATCTAGATGATAATCCGCAAACTGAGTCTCATTCTAAGGAAAATAATGTTGAAATTACTAATAAGTTAAAGCCAAAGAATGAGACATAGTTTAAGAAGAAAAATCATTCCAAAACCAACAACAAAAGGAAAGGTGCTTGTTATTTTTGTAACAAGCTCGGCCACTATGCCCGAGACTTCCGTCTGCGGAAGAAACAACAAAAAGTGAATGTGGTCGAAGACTTGCTTATGGCTGCAGTGCAAGAGGTGAACACCGTTAGCGACAATGATAATGATTGGTGGTTCGATACTGGAGAAACCATTTACATTTTCAAAGATCGTAATCTGTTCAAAAGTTACAAAGAAAATAAAGGAGAAGCCAACGAAGTTACTGGAGCAAATAAGGTTCCAAGCAAAGTTCTGGGAAAAGGCACTATAGGACTTCCTTTCACCTCTGGAAAAGTTCTTACACCAGTCAATGTATTTTATGTACCTGATATGTGTAAGAATTTGGCCTCTGGATACCTTCTTAACAAAGGAGGAATCAAAATGGTGTATGAGTCTGATAAGCTAGTGTTGTCTAAGAATGGTAGATTTATTGGACAGGGATACTCTTATAATGGTATGATTAAGTTGAATCTAATAACGAAATCTTCTGTTTATATTATTGATTCTATTAATTTATTGCATGCTAGATTAGAACATGTTAATTATAATTCCATTAGAAATATGAATAAATTAGGATTAATTTCTTATTGTGATTTCGATACCATCTCTAAATGTGAAATATGTGTTCAAGCAAAAATACACCGAAAATCCTTTAAATCCGTAGAAAGGAAAACTGGTTTTCTTGATTTGGTATATAGTGATGTGGGTGACTTAAAAAGTCATATCACCTATGGTGGTAACCAATAGTATATAACATTCATTTATGATTATAATCTATATGCGTATGTATATCTAATGAAAACTAAAGATGAGGCTTTTGATAAATTCAAAATTTACAAAGTAGAGGTTGAAACACGATTAGGAGTTAAAATTAAAATACTACATTCAGATCATGGTGGTGAATATTTCTCAAATGAATTCACCTTGTTTTGTAAACAACAAGGTATAATTCACCAATGTACTGCCCCATATACCCCACAACAAAATGGTGTTGCTGAAAGGAAGAATAGAACTTTAGTAGAAATGGTTAATGCCATGCTCATAAGTACTAATTTACCTTATAACCTATGGGGTGATGCTATGTTATCTGCATGTTATATTTTAAATCGAGTACCACTTAAAAATAATAATATTTCCCCTTACGAATTATGGTTTAATAGGAAACCTAACCAAACTAGACTTAAAGTTTGGGGTTGCTTAGCATATGTTAGAAAACCAGACCCTAAATGACCCAAGTTAGGAAATATAGTATTTAAACGTGTTTTCATAGGATATTCACTTAATAGTATAACTTATAGATTCCTTATTATTCACACCCTAGAAGTTATAAAATCTGGAGATATAGAATTTTATGAAAATAAAACTGTTGACATCCCATTGAGATCATCTAGTTCAGAACCTAGTATGACTAATGATATCAATGACGATGATTATGCTCCTGCTCAAAACGGCAAGGAAGTATTAGTACCGGATAATAGTATTGAACAACGGAGGAGTAAAAGAGCATGAATAGAGAATGACTATGGTCCTAACTTCATTACATATCTTGTAGAATACATTAAGGACGAAGTCCTTAATATGACTAAATATGTAATGAACGTCAATAACGATCCCAAAACTTATTCTGAGGCTATGAGTTCCAGAGATTTCAATTTTTGGAAAGAAGCTATCAACGAAGAAATGAGTTCCATAATGTTAAACCAAACTTGGGTTTTAGCTGATTTACCTCCTGGTGCTAAACCTATAGGATGTAAATGGACATTCAAGAAAAAGTTGAATACAAATGGATCCATTGATAAGTTTAAAGCCATATTAGTTGCTAAGGGATATAAGCAAAAACATGGAGTAGATTACTTTGATGCATATGCTCCAATTGCTCGCATATCTTCTATACGCTGTTAAATTGCACTTGCATCAATTCATAAATTAGTCATACATCAAATGGATGTAAGACTTCTTTTCTAAATGGAGATTTAGAAGAAGAGACATATATGGAACAACATGAAGGTTTCGAAACCCCAGGCCAAGAAAAGAAATTTTGCAAATTAGTGAAATCTCTTTATGGCCTGAAGCAAGCTCCCATGCAATGGCATGAGAAATTTGATAAAGTAGCACTGTCATATGGATTCATTGTTAACGATGCTGATAAATGTATTTATAGCAAATCAGATAACAACGGTAGTGTTATAATATGTTTATACGTTGATGATATGCCAATACTTGGTTCCAATATATCATGTGTAATGAAACTAAAAAATTTCTGTCTTCTAAATTCGATATGAAAGATCTATGAGAGGCTGATGTAATTTTGGGAATTAAAATTGTTAGGAAAGAGGGGGAGTTATTACTAACTCAATCTCATTACATAGAGAAATTCCTACAAAAGTATGGTCATTACGATGACAAACCAGCACCAGATCCTTTAGATCCTAGTATTAAATTAGAAAAGAACACCGGATATACTATCTCTCAACTAGAGTACCCAGTTTTATTAGGAGTCTTATGTATTCTATGCATTGCACTAGACCAGACATCACATATGTTATAAGTCTATTGTGTTGATTTACGAGTAATCCAGGTTTCAAACATTGAAAAGCTATTTCCAGAGTTTTAGCTTATTTGAAAGGAACCATTGAATAAGGTTTATCTTATAAAGGATGTCCTGGTGTGATAGAAGGATATAGTGTTGCAACCTGGAACAATGTAGAATCCAAATCCAAGTCTACGATTGGATGGATCTTTACATTAGGTGGTGCTGTCGTGTCTTGGGCTTTCAAGAAGCAGACCTGTATTTCTGACTCAACCATGTTGTCAGAATTGATTGCATTAGCAGATGCATGTAAAGAAGTCGAATGGCTTAGGAATTTATTAATGGAAATCCCTTTATGGAAGAAGCCGTCTCCAGCAGTCTTGATTAACTGTGACAATCAAGCAACGATATACAATGTGTCTAATAAGACATATAATGGAAAGTCTAGACATGTGAGTCTAAGACATCAAATGGTGAGACAGTTACTCAAAAAAGGAGTTATAACTGTTGATTACATAGAAACGAAGAAAAACTTGGCTGACCCACTTACAAAGAGTCTTCTAAAGGCAATGCTTTCTATAAAGTCACAAGAACTGGGACTAAGGTCTATGAATGAAAGTTGATCATCCTTAACAGAAACCCAACTTATGTCTTGAAAAGGATAGACAAAGTTCAATGGGTACCAACAAGTTAAGAGAATGATTATGGAACACCAAATAGATAAACCCGTAATATTTAGTGTTGGATTCTGCAAGAACAAAGGATGGTTATATACTTAATAAGTCTAGAAACCTTAAAAGGTGTATCACAGAAACACCTTAAGAGACATACCTATGTGAGTATGGAAATCAGGCTGTTTCCTATGAAAGTAAGATCGCTTTCTAAGTAGACTCATGTACCAGGATTTAAGCACATGGCCATTAACGTGCTGAGTAATACAGAACACTTTACAAAAGGAAATCAACATGTGTGATTGTTCCGGTTTTATCATTAGGTATACTTGGTTCAAGATTCATTTACCATAGAATCTCAATAAGGCTTTGAATGGTTTACACTAAGTAAAAGTTCAAATCCAAAAGATACCTTTTATTTATGTTTTGGTTTTCACGATGATGCATAACTTGATCTTAGAACTACATAGGCTTGATCCCACTTGGGTATGTAGGAAGTCACTCTAGTGATTCAGTCGTCCTATTAATTTATTTTGAAAATTGAGGGAGATTGTTGTAAAATTTTCAAATATTGTTTTGGGGATTTGGGTTTTGATTTGGAAGAGAAGAAGTAAAGAGGGAAGAAGAAATCGTAGTCCCACATGCTAGAAAATCAAGGACTATATTTGTATAAATATAGCTTTTTCATATGGATGTTGGGGTCTAGTGGCTGCTACATGTTTGTTTTGTTGTGAGGAGAGAAGTCATGCAACACTACACGCGCGCCGCCGCCGTCCGTTCGACCGAACCGAACCTGGCCGCGTCAGGTACGGGTTTCGGGTTCGGATCCGAAAATATTTTTGGATCATATGTGAACAGTAACGGGCCAAATTTCAGCCCGTTAAGGACCCAGAATCGAGATTTCTGAATTTGAATAAAGGCGGGAATTTTATAATGTTTTTCTGAATGTTGCAATATATGAATAGACATCGACGATTAAATATTGAATGGATATAGCCGTTCGTAACAACTGTGAACCATTGCAAACGGTTGTGATGCTTCGGAATAGGCACCTCTCTACCACTGTAAATAGTGACGCCTAGAAAACATTACAAACAATTCTCATTCTTCTTCTTCTTCTTCATAGAGCAGTTTCGGGACGCCAGAAAGTGTTACAAAACACTACGCCACCATTGCTCTGTTTTGTTACGCCTCCAAAGTGTTGCAAACTCAGAAAACATCTCAGAATTGCTCTCTTCTTCCTCTCATTCTATTCTATACAAATTGCATCATCAGAAACCGTTACTAAAGTGTTCTTGGTCGGATCAAAGCCGTACAAACTTTGAATCCGATTACGCTGTTATAGGGCTTCATTGAATCCTAAAAGTCGATAGTTCGATAACCCGTTTGTACCTGGGGGGTTGAACTATTGTTTGAAAGAATCTATTCCATTGATCCTTGAAATCGGAAAGTACAACATTATCTTTTTCGCAATCGTCAACAAATTGTCTCGAACCACAAAATCCCCAACGCTCTACTGCTAATAAAGAAAATTCGTTGAACTAGTTTACTTGGTGTCTTTTTTAAAATCCAAAAATGCCATTGCTTTTCGTTTACAATAATACAAACAGTCTGTGTGCGAAGTACGGGCCCATACTAGTATACATAAGGTCAGGTCTAAAGGCGAATAGGAGCACTAGGTTCAATATATATCAGCCATACAGGTCCAGATATGGGGTACCAATACAAAAAGAAGCACAAGATTCAATTGCAAAAGCAATGTATAAGGCAAGAATGGCAGAAAATATCATGGCCGCAAATAGATGAACATCACGATGAAGCAACTGGTACAGTGACCACAAACATGATCATATATATATATATATATATATATATATATACATATAACAGATGGACTGCATATTCATTTGCAAATGCAGTAAACAAGAACAGAGAAATCAAAACCATAATAACCAAGAGCAAGGCAGGATACACTCAATGCACTCGAGAAAGAATATGCATATACATGTATGTATGTATGTATACATATATATACATACATATATATACATTTATATACATATACATATACATATACATATAGATATACATATACATATACATATACATATACATATACATATACGTATACATATACATATACATATACATATACGTATACATATACATATACATATACATATACGTATACATATACATACATATACATGTTCATATATATGTGTACATAGCAGATTCAATGCTCCCAGATACCAGGACCAACATGCACAAATCAACTCAATAAGGGTGATGTAACAATGACACTGAATGAAAACTAAAGCAACAAAGATGCAAGCTAAATAGACATAGGGATGCAAACAACAGCTAGGAACAAAATCAAGGCAACCAGACATGAAATAACAAGAGTGAAACCAGAAAACAATAATCCCGTGAACAATTAAGCATGGATATCAAAGCATAGTAACATAGTCTCGAGTATATCAGTTCATCAGAAAACCAATATCAAAATCAAGTGTCAAAATTAGTCAAGATATATTCAGAGATTATCATGTGTGTCTACACACACGAGCGTTACGACACGTGCTTCGCACATGAAGATGGTACGCACTTCACGCGTGAATTTTTTTAACAAAGTGAATATGTTTAACTCGTTTGGAAAAATATGATTTGCATAAATATTTAACCATTTTTTGCGTTGAAATGATATGCAGTTATTTTTAATTGTTCTTTCTAAATTGCAACATCTGTTTTTTTGTTAGTTTGAATTTTCAATTTTATTGTTAATTAATAAAGAATGAATTTAATTTTTCATTAGTTTGAATTTTTATTTCTATTATCGATTAATGAAGAACGACTTGAAAAGAAAATTTATTTGTTAGATCCTATTTTTAAGTGATATTGAGATTTCAATAATATATTTAGACAAGCTTTTTAAATTGGTAAAGAAAACTTATCTGTTGGAAACTATTTTTAAGTGATATTAATATTTATAAAAGGGCATTTTAGGTAGTTCACGTTGATATCAAAAAAGTGTGACACCAAAGTTATTGCAACTATTAATAATAATATATATATATATATATATCAACATATATACCATGAAAAAGAAAAAATCAGAAAACATCATAAGCGTTTAAACATAAATCAAAAGCCATCATTAAGAATGCACATCCAAGTCAAAACGAAGATATAGGAAATCAATCCCTATATAAACCCAACATTAAATTATATAATTTCTTTAGATCCTTCATTTTTTTTCCAAATTTCATTACATACAATTTCACTACCTAAGTGACTAAATACCTCGAAAGAGGTAACTCAAACTCAATACTCAAATAAAACACAAGTGCCTCATATCATTAGCGATAACCCATAATGAACTCAAATCAACTCATATAAAACTCAAGCAAAACTCAAATGGTTCGATGAACCATTACTCCGAAAAGGAGAAAACTCATCTCAATCACAAATAGAAGTCATGAAAGCAACACAAGACAACTCCATAAGAACGTGAGATCTCAAACTCATAAGTAAGCCAAGGCGGCTAAATCTCACACATACATCTCAATCATAAAAACTCATGGAACTCGATACGAATTCAAACTCATAAAATCTCAAATTCAATAAAGAATTCGATGCATGTTCAAAACTCAGAAAATCTTAACACTAATGCACCAAAAAGGCAAATTCAAAACTCAGAAAACCCGGATTGGCCATATCCCTAAATACAATGCTGAAGCAATGCTGCACGTGCTAAACTCAGATGGCCGAAGCCTTAGACAAGGTCGCTAACACCTTCCAAAGCAGTTCGTCCTCATGACAAGGTCGCTGACACCTTTTCAAAGCAGTTCGTCCTCATGACAAGGTCGCTGACACCTTTCCAAAGCGGTCCGTCCTCATGACAAGGTCGCTAACACCTCTCCAAGCCTTTTTGTCATCCCTAACAAGGTCGCTAACACCTCCAAAGCAGTTCGTCCTCATGACAAGGTCGCTGACACCTCTCAAAGCAGTTCTGTTAGGTAAACATCGTGAATGTGTCACAAACTCATGGATAGGAACCCGAAAAGTGTTAACGTGTGGTATGGGACGCACGCTAACACTTTTCGGGTTCCTTTCCGAGAGTTTGTGACACATCCACGAGTATGCCAGTGCTATAGACCTTCGGGTCATCTGAGTTATGTGACTTCGGTCACCACGAGTTATGTGACTTCGGTCACCACGAGTTATGTGACATCGGTCACCATGAGTATGACCTTCGGGTCCACGAGTTAGGTACCTAAATTATAAATAGCACTGGACAAGAGTTTAGCACGTGCAGCATTGCTTCAGCTTTGCAATCAGGGATCTGGCCAATCCGGGGTTTTTGAGTTTTTCTGAGTTTTATACGATTTCACTATTTTGAGATATTTTTGTTACATCGATAGCCTAATGCTACATGAGATGTTATATATAGTGAATTCATTTTTATGATATTTGAACTTAATCTTGAGTTCCATGAGATTCATATTGGAATTTTAATGAGTTTTTCTCTTGACTTTCACATGATTCCTTGCATTGAGTTGAATGCCATTAAGTATGAGTTTCTTATGTTGAATTAAACCTATTCATGCGACAACCCTTGGTGAACATATATCATGCATTGAGATTATACTACACTTGTGCCCATCCTTTATAGTTAAAGGATGAATTCCCTTATGCACTTATATTCCTCTTATCTTATACTAATATCAAGTTCTAGCTAGCCTGACCCGTGTATTTATTACTCGGGTCAGACCGAGTTACAGGTTAGGTAGTTGGACTCTTAGCTTGCTTTATCTTTTAGACTTCACCTTTGACTTGGGATATGGCATAGTTTTTGTGTAGTAGCCTTTCTGTTGGAAACTTTTGATGTATATATTGTGGTTGTATACCACTAGTGACATGTTGTATTACATTTGATGTATGTATTCATATGTATCATTTCTGTGTTATTGTTCTGTGACTTGCAATTGACAGTTATTATATTTTGTTTCTGAATCGATCCTGAAGCCACCATAGTAGTGTATTAGATAAGAATTAAGTATGTCGAATACTCGAGATGAAAAGAAGAAAAAAAAGAGGAGTATAAATATCGATGTACTTATCTCTTATCTAATGCAAGACTATGATGGTCGCCCTTAACCAGCCCTATTCTCCACATTAGCAGACAAAATTACTATGTAATTCTCTTTGTTAATATGGGTCTCAGGGTGGGGCGTCACAGCTTGGTATCAAAGCTGTGGTCAGAACAAAGTAGAATAAACATAGAACAGTACGTATATCATGATACATCTTTAGTACAATACAATATGAATACAATAAAGGTGGTACTCTACCACACCATATACATCAAATCAAATGTAAAAACATCAGAGTATGCGGAAGAAATTAACTGCTCAAGCGAAAGAAGAGATGATATCCAACACCAACTTCAATTAGAATGTAAATTTTTCTTCAAATAACATTAAATCATCCCATCAATATTTCAAAATACTAACCCAAAATTCTAACTCAACATATTTTCTATTTAAAATATTCCACATTATTTTGTCTAGACTCAACATTTTTTGCTCTCATTATATCGTATCTCGATATTTATAAAGTGACTTATTCATACATATTATTTTATTAATTACTTCAAATTAAAACATCCAACTTATATATATTTATTAATAAATTCATATTATTGTACAATTCCAAAATACAACCCTTTAAATTAAATAAAAATTTCATATCTTAAATTTCAAAATCCATAACATTTTACATTTCAGAGTTTTATCAAAATAGCATCAAACACACACACATCCATATTTACAATTTCCTTTTACGAATAAATTTCTTATCAAGTTAATTAATATAATCTCTTTGTTTCAAGACCGAGGCAATTACAAATTTCAAACAACACTTTTCAAAATATTTTAATCGTATATATTTTATTTTTCCTCCACTCAAAACATTCAATCCTCACTCAAAATAATTTAAATTTCCACAAATTATTTATATCTTACCCTAAACATTGTGTCCACATGTTTTGTCTAAGTGTTTAAGTACTTCTATCAAATACGTACGCATCCGCATCAACCAAAATTCTTAACACACTCAACAGACAAGTTAACACCAGTTTATTTTCAAAACTTATGTAAGTTTTATCTCCACCAATTAACAATATACCAGTTCCAGTAAAAAAATGTTCATTCATTATTTTTAAGTCTTCATTAATACACATTTATAACTCATATCTTCCGAAGGATTTTTGATTTAAACATTCTCTTAACTTCCCGAACCATTTAATAATAAGAAAAATCAATATTTGCATAAATTATAAATCTATTCAAAATATTTGTGTCGATCTACCTTGTATGAGCGTTTAAGAATCCCTATCGATAACGTTGATCAAACGTATCGATCAGAGTTCTTAGTTCATTTTATGGACAAACTAACACCAAAATCACAAAATATTTCTATTCATTTTATAAAATCAAATTCATTGTTTTTATTACTCATATACTTGTTTGAATATAATATTTATATTCCAATCTTTCATGTGAATATTTCCACTATATACCAAAACACAATCTTGTATTTAAAACACAGTTTCTATTTAAGTAAATAATTTAGTAACACAATGAAGTTGTAAAACAGGCCATATTAACAGGGTAAGAAATAATATATATATATATATATATAATTGAAAAATAACAAATACGTTCTCAGAGGATTACCCTAGTAATCATCGTATACTCCTAATATGACTTAAGTATAAATAAAAATCTACCACACACCCACTGGGATAGAGAATCTAAGTCTCATCTAAGATCAAGACAAGCTGATTTGATACCATTTTGTAACACCCCATCGCAAGACCCATATTATCTAAGAGTATCACTAAGTAATACTATCGGGTAATACAGAGAATAAGGCTATATGGGGTACACACGTGTATATTATCTTGGACTAACACGGGTACATATTAAAACATTAAGTAAATATCTCTCGAATACATACACAGTATCGGTACAAAACAATAAACGCGTGTGCCTTCAGGACAGAACAATACATAATATACAATTACAGCAGAGAACATAGAGTCAGTCGTAGCGATAATATATAATACATAAGATACAATAATGTATAATGTTATAAGAATACAATACAACTCAATGTCAATTATATATATATATATACACATAATATGAATCAAAGTCTTTTAAAGATTATACAACATCCTAACATATCTCATCTAAGCCCACTAAAACAAATGCTGATCAAGTCGTTCATGTACCTGAAATGTCTCGAACTGACCCGATCATACAATACACGGATCATCTATCTGAATCAAGGGAGAATAATATACAATATTTTTAATATCAACAAATATGTAATATATAGGCATGTTATAAACCTATCCAGTAAAAAAAATCACAGACTGTCTTAAATAGATCATATGACATCAAATATCACAAAACCATACATAAAGACGTCATCATCCATATAATAAAACACATCAAAGCAAAATAATTAAATCAATATCGAATGGTTGAATCATACATATCCAGATCATCATCAAATCTAGAAACCATCAATAATGAGATATCCTTAAGTAACATCTAACAATGACGAGGCAATACCCACAGTTTTTCTCAATCTCATATTATAGATATCATTATAAAATCAATAAATAAGATTTGTGGTGGCTCAAAATAAAATCATATATCTCGATCCATAGTCCTTGGAGAGATTAAACTCTCGATTGAACGACCGTAATAGGTACAGATAGCAAATCAATAATAAATAGGTTGCCTACTTCAGAAGGATATGAGGTTGATCATACTCTGGATACAGTCTCAGGTATGATCCGATCTATATATAACCTATGTCTATCTATTACCATATACATATCCATATATGTACATATATCGAAACTAGATGGGAGACAAACAGCACGTCTGCTTGCCCTAGGAACCACACATGGTTCATATGACACGATTCCTATAGTCATTGGTTACCATTACCTTTCCTTTCTCGATATCATGACAATGATCCACCATTGGGTCGACAATGCATAACCTCTTTGGCTACGACTGCCAACATGTGCCTCTACGATAACTGACTACTGACCGATGCGACATAAGAAGCAACCGATATCAATCTCGTAATGCGCATCAAATATCATATCAATAATAATAGAGTCACGAATATGGGGTGCGACCCCACGATCAGGCCACCAGAGTGGATACTAGTCAATATGGTTCACTCTTGAAATATAATGGAAGTTGGACAAAGGTAGGCTGAGATATATTGTGCCCAAACTATGTGGCTAACAAGTAGCCTACATACTTGCTTATCTAGCGAGTCACACACAACATACACAACGTACCCCCATATGAGTGTCATCCACGAACAAAAAAATAACTGAATAAATAACACAACGACATCACATACCACCATTTGTTACCAGTTCATTTATTCAGTGCTCATACATCACATTAGCTCCTTGTATACTATATATAACGAGTCCAAAGAATAACCGAAAAAGTATTGCCAAAAGCCTCATACCAGATGGTATCCTAAGCCATTTATTCAGATTTCTCATTATATATACCAAATAATCAAACAAAAGGATGTCATCACCATACCATATTAAAATCATCAACCAAATCGAATTCAACGGTGAATTGCTCATAATATAGAAATCTGAATATAATATAAGAAATCAAAAGGTATGGAAATCATATTAAAATCTCAATTTTACTTCAAAAATTGAAATAATACAAAATTTCATTAACATATTTCTTTCAAATATTATAGCTACTATTTAAATGTATTTATATCCGACAATTAAAGATTGATTTCTAAGCCAAATATATAAATATATAAAAAAGAGTCATAACATAATTTTATATAATTAATTTTTATTTAATAATATATATATATATAAACTTAAAAATATATTTTATTAGTTTCAAATCAAAAATATAATTCATAACATAAAAAAATCATAATTTTGCAATCGCAAGATATTCCATATAAGAAAATTCTTATATTATAATATCGACTTTCATTTTAATAATTCTTATAAAAATCTCTTGATCAATATCTTACTTTTCCAAGTATAAATTTATCGACAATAATACGTGATGTTTTCCTTTTTAAATAATCAATTAAAAGTCATATTTACAATAAACAATTCAATTAATCAAATCAATCAATAATTTATCTTTCGAAACAAATTCAATCACTAATCCAAATTAATTCAATTAGAAATGCGCTCACTAACATTATGCATATATATATATATATATATATATATATGTATGTATGTATGTTAACAACAATCAAGGAATATATATACTAACAGCAATTCAACAAAGTTAGATATAGTTGTGGGTTGTAATTATCTCATCGAACGATGAAAGCAAATCCGAACCGATGCTAACGACAATCATAATCTTCATTGCAGACTTGCAATCGACATCTAGTCATCATCGCCTCATCCTAAAAACGAGTCCTCCCTCGTCGACGATAAGAACTTCAAACCACGAAGACATCATCATCTCGCTCGCCTAATGCTTTTGGGCCTTCAAATCACATGCCCTAGATCGCATCTGAACGCCACAAAGAGTGATATAGAGAAATCCTATATTTGAATTTTTGGATAGTATAAATTTCGTATATGATTTAACTTAACTTTTAGAGATGAGAATAATTTTGATTATCGATATTTTCAAGCTCAAGAGAATGAATCCCCCTCCTGTCTCTAGAAAATGTACGATGTCAAATAGAAGGAAATGAAACGTTTGGGCTTGGATGGGTTTTAAACCAATTTGGGCTTCTTGGCTATAAAATTTGGCTATGAGGAAGATGATTTATTCTTAAGTTAAATTCAATTTAATCAAAATAAACAGAACTCCAAACTATTATTTATTTCACCCTTTACAATTTTATAAAATATTATTTTCCTTATTTATCATTTATTTAAATTTAAATATCACAATTTCGCATTCTGAATCCTTTAAAGAAACAATAACCAAACCAATAATCAAATAAACCATTAAATTCCAATTTAAGTAAATAAATTACTACTATTAATATTAATTTATTATTGCTTTAAAATTTGGTTGTTACGATCATGCAGTGTAGATTTTTAAAATTGTGCAATAGTTCATTTTAAAATCTGAATATTGCCCGAAGTGCGTCATTGCTGACCGCCCCGACGTACTGCACATCTATGACCATGCATTAGAAATGCTTTGGAGTTTCAAGAGGGAGTGAATTGCATAGTTTAAGTTCTATCGATAAAGCAAGGTTCAACAAAAAGGCTGCAAATCAAAAATCCACCAAGGGTTGGATCGGCATCAGTCCAAACCCTTGGATGGGTTTCGACCTCTTCCTCCATCTTCTCCTCTACTCTGAAACACAGCCATCAACGCAAGTTTTATCCACACTAATCCCATGATCTTCATCCTACCTAGATCAACTCAAATAGGGTTTTGGGTTTGAGGTTGAATTAAGTTTGGGCCTACAACGTGGGTCGGTGGAGTTGAGTTCGAGAAATCGAAGATGATGGTCATTGGTGGTCGATGACAGGAGGAGTTCGATTAGGATGCTGAGAAATTTCAATGGCGAAGGCAAAGTTTTGGTTCGGCACAGGCAAAAATGAGGAAGATAATATAAAGGAGTGGGTAATATACCCAAAACATGTTTCTTGTGGCATGAAAATAAAAGACTTTTCAAAGCCTTGGATCGGTACCGAGTTTTGACATTTGAAAGAAAATGATGAAAGAATGATGACGGTGGTGATGACCTATCTAGGCCTATATAAGCCTGTTCATATGCTTGAGATCCAATAAGAATGTGCATGTATGTGCATATGCGTGTACATATTCAATATTCAATGACAACAGTCAAAGAAAAGCAGAATCAAACCTGAAAAATTAGAAAAGAAACCAGTTCAAAATTATTAAGCTTGGAATGATACTTCACGATAGCGCACTTCAAATTTATAGTACTAGACGTTGGTAAAGCATCGCGACGAATAATTAGAGACAACTCTTCACAAAAGCGATTCGAAAAGGGACAATGACCATTCAAAGCATAGAGTACAATCCTTTACAACAATGCTGACGTGTCTCGATTCAAAGCACATCATGTTTGAAACAAGATGTACTTTAGGGGGCAAGTGTTATTAGGCCTTTTGACTCGGAAATATCTAGGTAGACTGGACGAGTCAAACTTGAAAATTATCAGGATAAGAAGCATGGAGAGAAGCCTGAGAGTCCAGAAACCAAGTACAAACAGAGCTATGGGACAATGACTAAACTATCAAAAGAACAAAGGATCCAAAGTCCAATAATGTGTTAGACCTATACAGATCCAACTCATGGATCGGTACCGATCCAACATATTTCATTCATTCTAGCTCGAACTCCTCCTATCCACTATTCTTGATACTAGAAGTCCACTATTCTTGATACTAGAAGTTTATTCCAAGTTACACTGCAATGATTCTATGCAATCCACATTGATCTTTTCGATCGCTTGAAATCAGCAACTTAATTCTTCCACCTATCCATCAATTGGACTCAGAAACAAGCCAATGATGGTGCGAACAAGTTTTCACGAAGCTAACCACGAATCGAGTTAGGACAAAGCATCCAGAGTGATCCATATAAAGATCATATGGATTGGTACCGATCCACGATTATTGATGAGGTGCCCACCCAGTTTTCTGGAGAATTGGTCTTAAGCATAGTGAATGAGGTGGAGATCATGAGGCAAGATTTTAGGCTTCCTACAACTATAAATAGAAGGGCAGAGGCTCATTTTAAGGATTTCTTTAGCTTTCTTATTATAATCTTTGTAATCGTCCATGGATCTATACCAATTCGTAAGAACATGTAATTGCAAGTCAGCAAGTGGACGTAGGCTAAGATTAGTTGAACCACCATAAAATGTTGTGTGTTCTTTTCTTGCTTATTTTAATTTACCTTTCTTAACTTTGTATTCTCCACTCAATCTCTTTGATGTTTTTGCCATTTTTTGGTTCAAACAAACACACACACATATTATATTAAACTGTTCAAGATAAATTAAATTAACTATTGAATTTATTAAAATATTTAATAAATCTATTTTAATTAAATAAAATACCAATTTGATAAATAAATAAATAAAATTTGGAAAATGTTAATAATAAATTAGTTAAATGTTAATATATATATATATAACTATAAATGTTATAGTCAATATTCATTATAAAATTGTCTATGATGAATGAAAAAAAATTGAACTTTAAAGTAATTTAATTAATTAGTTAATTAAAATAAATAAATTAACTTAATAAATATGCTTTAATGAATAATATACATAAGGATATTATAAGTTAATTAAATTATAAAAAGGTAATGAATAGATTTTTTTAGAAACTTGATACTTTATTATATACATATGAAATGTTTATACAGCTTTACTTGTACAGCTTCAAAACAAGTGAAAGGGGAAAAAATGAAAATGCTTACCCCCTCAAAACGGGGAAATTAATATAAAGGAAAAAGATTTGTATATTTTTTGCCTCAAGGACACGACCTCAATATTTTTACCACAAGTACAAACATTCTTCTAAAAATTATTTATAAGGACAAACATTTTTCAAAATTATTCATAAGGACAACAAAACTGCTACCGAGCTAAAATATGATACCTAAAAACTGCTACCGATAACTGCAAACTGATACCTAAAAACTGCTATCAATAACTAAAAACCGATACCTACAGAAAGTCCTTCAGGATAAAATATTGAAGGTCTGTCCATGAGGCTAAAAAGCTGTGAAATTTTGTCCTTGACAATAATTTCGTGCCTCAAAATTCACTCGTACGGAAGAAATCCTATAGCTAACGGTATACAAAACACACATAAAAACCAACCAACTAAAAGGCTAAATAAAACCCCAAGCAAAAATGTAGGATACCCCTCCTCGAAAATCACACCAAGCACGTGTAATCCTACTGCATCTCCTTAGGAAACTCCCCACTTCTTAAAGCTGCTCCTCTGTTTCAAAAAGAAAAAACAATCAGAAAGTCAAGCATTTCCAATTCTTCAAGCTATGACACTTTGCTTAACTACTTTAGGCGTTGAATCTATCTACAAGCTGGTGAGTTGCTGTCAACTATAATCCGAGCTAAGAGATGGGACTCATTTAGCTGGATGAGCTTTGATTTCATATAATTCTTCGCTGCTAGTTATCTACTGCTAGATTTAGACAATAAAATATAAATATCTTGCTTAATTAGTTCATTTCTGACTTGATAAGGCATATCTGGCTCATTGAACATACGATTACTCCTTTCACACATATATACCAGATAGCAGCGACCAAACATGCAACATGTTTTGTTGTTTATTTCCACCATTGTTGTTTATTTCCACCATTGTTGTTTGAAATTATATTTATAAGCTCCAGTAATTTGTCGTGTTGAAGGTGACTAATGTTCGTGTATTTTTTGAATAGGAACATTCAAAAAATAGGTGTTGTCTTGTTTCATTTGCATTAATACACAGTCAACATGTAGTTGGGATGTTTCTACCATTATCTAACTCTGTCCAAAGTGTCAAGTCTATTCAATAATGCAAGATAAGTGCAAGTGGACATGTTTGGGCACAAATGCGACTCCATACATGATGATACCATTGAAGATGGGCGGTTCATTTCTGACACTGCCCCAGTCTGATTTTATACAAAATTTACCCTTGCCAGTAGGGAGCCACCACCAGTAATCTACCTTGATATCTATATCCATATTGATATGCTCAATAGTATTATAATGGCTTATGCTTCGCATTTGGAGCTCGCTTTCACGCTATATTAGCCGTATATGCTTGCTAATAATAAATAAGGTACATATCTCGGATTAAATATCGTACTTTTACACTTTTTTCCCCTGCGGGATGCCTCATCACTTGATGAGATGTATATTTGTGATATATATACACTGTCATTTTTTTTCGGATCGAGCCACGCAAAGGAGGTTATGGCGAAATTTTCCAAAAATTTAAGGCGTTAGAATATTTTTGAGAAATTTGAAAATTTTGAAAAGTAAAACTAAGTATGATTTGAAAACTTAGTAAATATTTTGTAAGAAGTTTAACTAATGTATTTTGGGAAAGTTAAACACTTAAGAGATTTGTAAAATCTAATTTGAACGGTTTGTTTTGAAAGGTTAATGGATTTTGTGAATTTTTCTTACTTGGTAATTTCGAGGACGAAATGCGTTTATGGGGGGAGTTTGTAACGACCCAGAATTTCTGTCAATTAAAATTCATATATTTAATTGATTTTTAATATTAACAAGTAAAATTTGTAAGTCGAATAAATTTTATTTCGAATATCTAGATTTAATTGGATAATTAAATCGATAATTTAATATTTGAAAATACAGAAATAATTGGAAATTGGGTTTAATATGATTAAAAAATTTGATTTGTAAAATTTTAATAAATCATATTGGAGTTAGAGTGATGTTATGGAACTTTTAAATGGAATTTAAAGTTAATTGGTGAAAAATTGAATATTTTAATATTTAATCGACTAGTGAAAATAGTCATTTTTCAAACAGTCTCGGATTTCGACGAACCAGTATTATCGGATCCGTAATATTATATTATTGTAAGATTTCAAATTTCGTGTCAATCGGATTTACGGTTTGTCCGGGGCAAGTCAAAACGCATAGAAATTAGTTTAATCGATTTAATTTAAATTTGATCGTTTATTTCCTAACTCTCACATATGATCAAATTAGCCTCCGAAACCTATTCCGTTGTGTCCAGAATGTGGGTTAAACCCTAGAAATGCCGGTCACCTCGCGAGATTTGGAGTTCGGAAAATTGGAGTGAATAGTGTTTTTCGTTCGATTATCTATAAAAGCACCCCCTATCTTCAATTTGCAACAAACTCAAAACCCTAGGGTTTCAAATGCCCTAGCCGCCAGTTAAATATTTAATGGCCATAAACACGAATTCTTTCTCCCTCAATATCTCATGATTCGTTCACCATTAGACTTCGGCATTTGAACGAAAGTTGTAAAGCGTCTCAAGCTCCATAGATCCGTACGGTGGAGTTGTTTATCGTCGACCATAGACGGAGTTACGTGCTCGCGTTCATCCCATGTTCGTGCACGAAAATCGAGGCAAGGGGGAGGCCGAGCTGGCTATTGTTCAAACCGAGGGTGGAGTTCGTCGTGGTCTTCGATGTGGCGTCGTCTGATCGTCGGCTAGATGATCAATGCAGTCGCGAAAATTAGCTGATTAAAGACGGTTATGGGTTAATTTGTCTCGGCTGATACGATGGGGAAGAAGCATCAATGGCGGCCGAGATTATAGGGCTTGGAAACGAACGGTGATGATTAGATCTGGGTTTAAAAATAATAAAGAAAGTGTAAATTAATTTTATTTAAAATTCGTATAAACTTTAAACTATTGTATCTCTTTCATACGAGGTCGAAAAATTACGGAACGAATTGCGTTGGCTTCGTTTTGTCGAGCACTACGCAATGAAACTGGATTGGAGTCGTTTGGAGCTAGTGAGAATTTCGGGTAAAATTAAACGCTTGTTTAATTTTATTCGAAATAAAACGCTGGAAGTGTATTGGAAACGAGGTGAGAACTTCTCACTCAATCGAATTAGTTTCGATTTAAATTTTAAATAGTTAGATTTAAAATTGCTTGATTGTGCTGATTATCATGCTTGGATGATAAATTGCTATCTATTGTTTTGAAATAGACCCTATACGCCGTATATTAAGCGGAGGTTATTTATTGAAAATATATACCGCGAATATTTCACCGCAAAGTGAAACTGGTATTATTTATGTAGTTGGAGTTGATTTCCCGCATTATATAGCGGATGAGACCCTATTGCGCCGCATAATAGCGGATAATATTTTATAAATCCCATATACCGCGATATTTCACCTTGAATTGGAATTGGTATTGTGATAACATCTGTGGATGCAGGGAAACATGTTGGAGGGATCTAACTGGATTCCTCAAATTATTGAATTTGTTTCAATGTTGTGTGTTGATCTATTTGTAATCTTCGTGATTGAAATCGTTAAATGCTAAAATTTAGCCGAATATATTTTTGGTATCGTTAGATGTCGAAAATAAATAAAATTGGATTTTTGAAAATTTAAGTTGAGAATTCATAGCAAAATTTATTTTTGGAATTGATTCATTTTAAATAAATAAACGTTATAATTTTTATGTTATAAAAATTATGATTTTTGTGAAATATAACCAAAATGTGATTTTTGAAATAAGTAGTTGATTAATTTATAAAATGGTTAAAATTGAGATTTTTGAATTAAAATTCGTATATTTAATTGATTTTTAATATTAACAAGTAAAATTTGTAAGTTGAATAAATTTTATTTCGAATATCTAGACTTAATTGGATAATTAAATCGATGATTTAATATTTGAAAATATGGAAATAATTGGAAATTGGGTTTAATATGATTAAAAAAATTGATTTGTAAAATTTTAATATATCATATTGGAGTTAGAGTGATGTTATGGAACTTTTAAAATGGAATTTAAAGTTAATTTGTGAAAAATGCAATATTTTAATATTTAATCGACTAGCGAAAATAGTCATTTTTCAAACAGTCTCAGAATTCGACGAAACAAGTTTCATCGGATCCAAAATATTATATTATTGTAAGATTTCAAATTTCGTGTCAATCGGATTTACGGTTTGTCCGGGGTAAGCCAAAACACATAGAAATTAGTTTAATCGATTTAATTTGAATTTGTTCGTTTATTTCCGTAACTCTCACATATGATCAAATTAGCCTCCGAAACCTATTCCGTTGTGTCCAGAACGCGGGTTAAACCCTAGAAACGCCGGTCACCGCGCGAGATTTGGAGTTCGGAAATTTGGAGTGAATAGTGTTTTTCGTTCGATTATCTATAAAAGCACCCCCCTATCTTCACTTTGCAACAAACTCAAAACCCTAGGGTTTCAAATGCCCTAGCCGCCAGTTAAATATTTAATGGCCATAAACACGAAATCTTTCTCCCTCAATATCTCATGATCCGTTCACCATTAGACTTCGGCATCTGAACGAAAGTTGTTGAGCGTCTCGAGCTCGATAGACCCGTACAGTGGAGTTGGTTATCGTCGACCATAGACGGATTTACGTGCTCGCGTTCATCCCGTGTTCGTGCGTGGAAATCGAGACAAGGGGGAGGCCGAGCTGGCTATTGTTCAAACCGAGGGTGGAGTTCGTCGTGGTCTTCGATGTGGCGTCGTCTGATCGTCGGCTAGATGATCAATGGAGTCGAGAAAATTAGTTGATTAAAGAAGGTTATGGGTTAATTTGTCTCGGCTGATGACGATGGTGAAGAAGCATCAGTCGGCGGCCGAGATTCTAGGGCTTGGAAATGAACGGTGATGATTAGATCTGGGTTTAAAAATAATAAAGAAAATGTAAATTAATTTTATTTAAAATTCGTATAAACTTTAAACTATTGTATCTCTTTCATACGAGTTCGGAAAATTACGAAACGAATTGCATTGGCTTCGTTTTGTCGAGCACTACACAATGAAACTGGATTGGAGTCGTTTGGAGCTAGTGAGTATTTCGGGTAAAATTAAATGCTTGTTTAATTTTATTCGAAATAAAATGCTGGAACTGTATTGGACACGAGGTGAGAACTTCTCACTCAATCGAATTAGTTTCGATTTAAATTTTAAATAGTTAAATTTAAAATTGCTTGATTGTGCTGATTTGCATGCTTGGATGACAAATTGCTATCTATTGTTTTGAAATAGACCCTATACGCCGTATATTAAGCGGAGGTTATTTATTAAAAACATATAGCACGAATATTTCACCGCAAAGTGAAACTGGTATTATTTATGTACTTGGAGTTGTTTTCCCGCATTATATAGCGGATGAGACCCTATTGCGCCGCATAATAGCAGATAATATTTTATAAACCCCATATACCGCGATATTTCACCTCGAAGTGGAATTGGTATTGTGCTAACATCTGTGGATGCAGGCAAACAAGTTGGAGGGATCCAACTGGATTCCTCAAATGATTGAATTTGTTTCAATGTTGTGTGTTGATCTATTTATAATCTTTGTGATTATCTTTGTGATTGAAATCGTTAAAGGCTAAAATTTAGCCAAATATATTTTTGGTATCGTTAGATGCCGAAAATAAATAAAATTGGATTTTTGAAAATTTAAGTTGAGAATTCATAATAAAAATTAATTTTGGAATTGATTCATTTTAAATAAATAAACGTTATAATTTTTATGTTATAAAAATTATGATTTTTGTGAAATATAACCGAAATGTGATTTTTGAAATAAGTAGTTGATTAATTTATAAAATGGTTAAAATTGGGATTTTTGAATTATTATAAATGATTTATATAAAAGATTTATAAAATTGATATTTATAAATTTAAAATATTGGAATTATAAAACGAGTTTTTATAAGTGTTAAAATGAAGTATAAATGGATTTCATAAGTGGATGAAATCTATAGATTTATAAATTGTGAAGTTATAGAATGAATAGATTTTGTAAAATAAAATATTTAGAAGTAATTAACTTATAAATCGGATTTTGGCATTTAAATGAGATATAAATAGAATTTGTTAATTAAGGGATTTTATAAGTTGAAGTTTTTATAATATATATATATGTGTGTGTGTGTGTGTGTGAATTTATAAACGTTGTTTATAAATCCAAACAAATTGAATTTGATAAAATGAATATAGAAATTATTAATGGAATTATATCCACGATTTTGGACAGTGGATAATCTTTTAATAAAATGTGTACGAATGTTGAATTTGGATAACGAAATATATTCACGATTTTGGACGGTGAATAATATATTAAAGAAATGTTTTGGGGAAGTGATATTTTAAATAGAATTTAAAACGATTTAAAAGGTGTTTTAAAATGTATTAACTATCGAAACCATAGATTTCAACATTCATTGTTGAAATAGACGTTTTCGAGAAATAAGGAAATAGTGGACTATAACACTGTTGTTATGGTAGTTGATTTCCGAAAGGAAATGTTTTATATAGTATTAGGATTTATATATCTATTTTTAATTTCGAATCCCTATACTAATGATTTTGAGTTGTCGTAACGATGATTTACACAACATTCATTTTGACTCAAATAAATGTGTTTAAGCGAATGTTTTCCTTAAAGAATAAATTATATACTTAATTGTGATTTAAGTATATTGAATATTTTCCAAGTGCTGAAAATAAATAGGTTGGTGAATTACCTATTATTAAATAAGTATGGAAATGTTTTTCCAATATGAAGTGAATGTTTTGAGATTTTATCTTTTAAAGATAAATTGAAAATGAATATTAGAAATCGATTTGAAAATCGTATATTCATAGATATTTCGGAAATGTAAATTCACTATGGAATTTATAAAAGAAAGGGAAATTTGTTTAAAAATAGACATTGATTTATTTTTGAAGTGTGGATATAAATTTACGGATTTGGAACGTAAGTTTAAAATAAATCGGTAAGGATTTATTTGATTGATTCAAATGAACCATTTTAAATTTAAAATGGATAAATATTTGGAAATGTTTCCGTTTAAGGAAATTGATTTGAAATTTGTTTTCAAATGGTTGAAGTGTGGAAAATATATCTTGTAAAGATATTTTGAAAAATAAATAATTTGGGAAGATTATTTATAATCGGGTGATGTTGTGAATGTTGATTGATAGTTAAATAACCGACTATCAGTATTGACCTTTAAATAGGTATTTGTTGTGAATTGGTTGAAATCGAATGCTACACTTGTTTTTAAATTACTGCGTTCGTTATTCGGATTACCCATTCCGAATAGTGATACGACGTAATGGATAGCATTGATGACCGTTGTTGAAGACTGGGTATTTGTTAAAATGATAGGATGGCCTATCGATTGTCTCTGCACCGTTAGATACGGTATGGAGATTTCCTTTGTGATGGGAAATTCGATCGGGATTGTGAATACTCGGATTGCAAGGGCTTCTTTTGAAGTTCCTTTGGTTCTGTTCGAACCCGGAACAGACTTGTATGGCTACATGTCTGACATTACATTTTGAGATATAAAGCAGATTTCTTTCAAATACATTTCTATTGGTGCAGAGGATTTATTCTCTTAGCTTAACACCCTTCTTTGAAACGTACGAGCTCAGAGGTTATGTAGTTAAAGGTTATCAGTGATATATTCCCAATTTGGTAATGTGGCATGCTGAGTGTTGTTGTGTGATGATTATTTATTGATCATTTGTTGATCAAAGCATGGCTTTGTGCCTAGCTTTGTGGACGAGACTTCGTCAGACCTCACATCCCGGAAATGGTCGAAACATGAATCGTGGCAGCAAGGTTATTTGGGGATAGCTTCCCCTAAGGGTATGTCCATTTTCTTCTGGATTATGAGTGGTATCATGGTATGGAGCCCAAATACTTACTTTGTGGTTGCTGCAAACTTATTACTTTGTGGTTGTTGGTTGATAAGCGCTTCGGATAAAGGTTGGTAACGACCGAGAAGTCGCATACTCGTGTCAGTTATTACCTAGTCACAGAGGTAACCCGGCCTTATGTAGCAGAGATCCGATTAGGATCCAGGAACGTCGTTCCAGAGGCGTTCCATTTTACTTGGGAAGTTCCTTTGCCCGACCATTTGTTGGAAATCCAAACAAAACAATACGAGCTTTGTACGGTTTTAGTTGTAGAACCTACCATTTAATATGGTAGCTATAATAGGCATACTATAATGGTACCTATGCTGGCTAAGATTTATATTATACTTTCGAAATGTTTTCTACACTATGCACTAATAATAATAAAAAATCAAATGATTCTGCATAGTAAGCATATTTGACTATCATAAGAAGAAATCTCCTCCAATTCTACGTTTGCATTGTGTGTGTGGCGGGAGGCCTTATGGTAGTTTCATTTTCCAAAAGCATAGCGAAATTCTTTTTATTTTCTTTGTGAAAATAACTGTTTTAGTTCTCACACCAATCCCATGACTGACTTGGAGTTTATTGTTCCCTTCCTAAACTCTGGGTGCCCACCAATTTCCACAAGGGCAGTCTAGAGTTAGGTTATCAGGTTATTCTGGATTTAGGAGTGCTATGGAGCTTAAGTGGCGAGCTGGATGGAAAGACGTATTACTTGTATATGATATTATCTTTCCGCTGTAAATTCACTTGTAGGGACATGTTTGATAACTGTCCATTGTTTTGTTGTGTTGTATATTGTTGTTGTACACTCTGATGATGATGTGATGTAATGTAATAACTGATATAGTTCTTTGTTTTAAAGATTATTCATTTATCTATTATATATTGTTTCGCTGCAACTATGAGATTCTGTTTTTGTTTCTATTATGTCTTCTTATTCTTCTACCTTTTTCTTCTTCTTAAACCCTCATGGTTCAATTTTCCAGCATTCGATTGCTCGGCAATTGATACAGTGGACATATTGATGTCGATTTTCGGAAGTCGAAGAATCGGGTCTTTACAATGTATCTCCCATTTTTTAGTCATTCCTAGTTGATGATGCTTAAGGCTACATTTTACCTTTGTATAGCACTTTGCACTTGGAATGCTAACACTGCACTCCAAGAAACAGTGCAATGCCAGCATTTATCCATACAAATTCATTCTAGGACCGAATGAAACCGAAGGCACTACTTCTACTACATCTATTTTGGAATCATCATTAGGAATAGTAAAAAGCATCCCGTCCACTTTAAAGAGCTCCGTCTTTAAATTCCATCATTTTTATGTTGTCTTCACTTCGAAACGCTTGAGTTGGATCGAAGTGGTTTTCAGATAACATATCTAATCCCGGTCTCTTTGAAACAGCTATCGATAATTTTCGGTAAACTCAACCCTAGTTCTTTAGGAAATAAGAATACAAAGATAAGAACAGAAGTCACCTCCTAACCGTTAGTGAATGGATTTCCTTAACATTTGCGCTAGGAAAACGAAACGAGATTATATGTATAGTATAACACCTCTGATGGTAGTTGAACCATATAATTCTCGTGTTTATCATATATATATTTCCAAAGTTATAAGTTTGGTCAAAATTTTATAGTTGTTATTTAACTATCAAATAGTCAAACAAATCATCCACAGATTTTAGTTCATAGGGAAAAGTAACACTTTTAAGCACAAAGCAACTCTTGGTCTCTTAAAATAATCTTTCTTTAATTTAAACCACTTTAAAAAATCACAAGGAAGATTTCTATTTTAAATCATACTTGAATTTGGATTAAAACAGAATCATTTTATATAGAGATCATGTGATATCCCGGAAATTTTAGCAATATCAATTTAATAATCTGTATTTAAAATTAAATTGATTTGATAAAATTTTGTTAATAAAAATTAACTTGATTAGATAATCTAATTAAATAGATGTTTAATTGGTGAATTTTATCTTTTAAAAACTAATAAAATGTTTTGCTATTTATAATGTGTGTGTGTATATATATATATTGTAAATGGATAAGATTTGATTTGTAGTTTAATTAACAAATAAAATCTTATTTTAAATTCTAATAATCATTTTGATAATTTGGAATTATGTAAAGAAATTTAAAATACCATTTATATATTAAAACATTTAAATAAGTTAAATAAAATAAGTAATTTATAATTTCTTTTATAATTATGTAAATTGGATAAATATGTTATTTTCAAATAATAATAAATGTATAAATATAAATATAGATAAGATTTTTAAAAGACAATGTTATTATTTTTAAAATTAAAATATGTTGATAAATTAGTTTTAAATGGAATTTATAAAAATATGAATAGCATTTGAATTTGAATTAATTTTAAATTCAAATGAATAAACATATATAAATCTTGTAAGTAAGTTTCCACTTTTATATAAATTGTTTCATTTCGTTTTCTTTTAAAAAGGAATGCATATACATTTACTAATGAAAATAACTTATATATAAATAAATACAAATAAAGAAAAAGGGTTTTTATTTACTCTTAAAATAAATAATAATAATAAGTAAAATGTGTATAAAACAAATGTTAACATTTTAAGCAACTAATGAGAAAAGTGTAAACATATTAAGTTATCTAAACACATGGGTTAGTAAATGAACTATTGCAAAAGACAAGTGTTAAAGATTTTTAACAAGTGTCTTTTATTTTTATTTTTTTCTTTTAATTTGTAAAATAAATCAATTACACTTATATAAAAGCATGTTTTTTTTTCAATGTCCTTCTTTCTAATCTTCATTTTGTTTTCTCTTCAAAGTAAGAAGATATGTTTTCAGCTGAAAACAAATCAATAACAAATTCTCAAAACCCAAATCAATATCTTAAATCCATTACAAATCCCTCTTCAATTCAACCTATAATTCCTTTCCTCTGTAAAATCATTTTCAAAAGCAAAATGAAAACCTGCATGCAAATTTAATCATCAAATAAGTAGCCTCTGCATTTCTTTGAATCTGGGCATATAAAGAATAAATCTGAAGCAAGTTTTGAATGGCCTGCAATTTTAAAAAAAAATTGGGTTTGGCCTCTGCAATCTGGAACTTGGACCTGCATGCAAGTTTTTAATAGCAAAATTCAAATTTCTTTAACCTGCATGCAAGTCTAAAACAACAGCATCACAAGTTTTATCAAAAGCAATGAAGATTTAGCATTTAAGTTAGAGCTTTTCAGAAAAATTAGTGCTCTGCTTCATCACAGTTTCCAGGTGAGTAACATCACTATTTTAAATATATAAGTTTATAAAAATGGCTGCATGCTGATCTCTAAAATATAGTATGCTTGTGAATATATTTTTAAATCTCTGTGTGTATATATATATGGATATGTTGGTATGGGGATGCATTGTATTTGGATTTTCTTGTCTTCGATTCTAGTTCCAGGACAGTTTCTAAAAAAAAAATCCTCTTGCTCCAGTTAAATATTTAGTTAAGGCTTAGATTATGTAATAACTATGTTAATTATACCATAGTTTAGTTTAAATACTCATTAAGTAAAAAAAAATGAGTGATTGACTCTGTAAAATTTGAAACATCAGAGTATGTTGAAAAAGTTAAAAACTCAAACTAAATAACTTATAAATTCAGTATTATAAACTGAAAACTTAAACAAAAAGATGATTTTTAAAACTAAAATCACATTGTTTAGTTTAGATTTGGGATTGCAGTATTCATTTGATCTGAAAATGGATTTGAGTCAATCTTTAGTGAACGAGTTGATCAGAAGGTTTGGGGTTCTTGGTGGAGGTAGTGTAGTGATCAGAGAGTGTGGAAAAAA
This sequence comes from Allium cepa, assembly GCA_030765085.1. Taxonomy (NCBI): domain Eukaryota; kingdom Viridiplantae; phylum Streptophyta; class Magnoliopsida; order Asparagales; family Amaryllidaceae; genus Allium; species Allium cepa. Next base: position 42,996,301 of record CM060946.1, read on the forward strand.
TGCCAGGAAGATGAATAGGGCTCGGTGGAGGCGATGGGAGGTTGACGAAGTCTGTAATCCTAATTTTTAACTGGTCTGGGAATTTCGATCAACACGCAGTCAAGGGACGATCGAGTGCAACTATATTTGGGGAGAGGGTAGCTTGGGTGTTGAAAAAAGGTGGACGGAGTTCCAACGCCTCCGGTGACCGGATGAGTGAGGATGAGGAAGGTTTTTTGGTTTGGTGAAGGTTGGCTGTTGCTTCCAGATTTTGTTCGGGGTGTTCGAACTTTGATTTCGTGATGCTAGTGAGGTTTTAATGGTCGTGATGGGTTTCAAGGATGAACGTCGACTTGTTCGACGTATTGGTGGAGGCCGGAGATGGCCAGAGCCACCGTGCATATGCACGGTGGGGTGATGTATCAGGTGGAAGATTTGGGGGTTGCTGTGTTTTGACTCGAGATTAGCTCGAGTAAGTTGAGTTTTTGCTCGAAGTGATTTAGGTTTTTGCTCGAAGTCAAACAGGGAAGACTCGGGTATTTAAATAGATTACAGGTTTATCAGGGAAACCTGTTTGTTTCTAAATTTAAACTGAAGCAAGTTTTTAAACCAGAATTTAAACTTAAATTCTGAGTATGGATTCAAAACTAAGTTTGAATCCCAGTTTAAAATGTAATTTAAATTTTATAAATTAAAATGTTTAAACAATTTTAAAAAGGGGTTTAAATAGTTTAAGTTTAAAGTAAAGCTTAAAAATAATAGTAAAGATTTAACTTAAGTTTAAATCTAGATTCAAATTAAGATTTGAATCATTGTTTAGAAATAAAGGGATTTTTTTTAATTTGAATTGTTTTAAAAAAACAACTTTGAATGTTTAAGTTAATTTAAATTAGGATTTCTATTTTAAATGAAATTGAGTTTAAATTTCCTTTAAACTTCTTTATAAAATTAGAAATTATGTAGTAGAAGTTTTAAAAAGGTTTTAATTGTTTTTAAAACTTTGTTAAGGTTAAGTTTGGTTTTCATTTTAAATTTTAAATTTAAAATGTAATCTGAAATCAAATTTTAAGTTAAGTTGTTTTAAATTACTTTGTTAATGATAATGTAATCATTAATAAGAGATGTTTTATTTTTAAGTAAATCAAAGAATTTAATTATTTTTGAGTCATTAAATTAATAAGGTAATTTAAATAAGGTAATTAATTTATTTAATTAATTAATTAAGAATTGGAATAAATTAATTAAGGTTAAGTTAAGTAATTAAGATTAATTAAATTTGTAATTAGTATTAATTAATTTAAGTTAATTACTTAAGAAAGGTAATTAAGGGAATTGTTGATAAGATAATGAAGGTCATTAACTTGGGATTATTTATTAATTAATTAATGCAATTAATTTTGATAATTAATTGGATTAATTAATTTAGATAATCAATTATGGTATTTGTATAAGTATGATTACTTATGAAAGTAATTAAAGATATTAATTGCTAATTGTAATTAATTAATTGATTAGATTAGTTTAAATTAATTAATTAAGTTTAATTAATTAAGAATAATCATTGAATGGGTTGATAAGTAATCAATGAGGAATAATTACTTAGAGAAGTAATTAAGTTAAGTAAATTATTGGAGGTAATTAATTGAAGTATGGTATTTTGGGATTAATTACTTTGTGTAATTAATAATGAGGATAATTACTTTGTGAAAGAGATTAATAATTAATTACTTAGTGTAATTAATTTAAGCATTGATTGATTAAGTCTTTTGAAAATAATTAAGTGATGTAATTAATTAAGGGTAATTAATTACTAAAAAATGATATAATTAATTATTAAATATAATTAATTTAGGGGTAATCAATTTACTCAATGCAGTAATTAAGAATGGTTAATTACTGAAAGTTAATTAATCAAAGGTGATTAATAATTAAGGTTAATTACTTAATGTAATTAATTTAAATAAAGTAATTAATTTAAATTTAATTAAGGATCATTAATTAATATAATTAATGATGCAATTAGGATTAATTAATTAAGATTAATTAATCAATGATAAGTGATTAAGGAAGTAATTAATTAATGTAATTAATTAAGCATCAATGTGATTAATTATAATTAGTTAATTAATGAAGTAATTAAAGGTTAATTACTTTATGTGGTTAAGAATAATTAATTTGAGAAATTAATTAAAGGATAATTACTTGAATGTAATTAAAAGGATAATTAATCAATGGTGATTAATTAAAGTAATTAATTTGAGAATAATTGATTAATTGATTTGTAATCAATTAAGGGTAAGTAAGCAAGATTTAAAATGAGGAAGTAGTTAATTTAATTCATTTTTAATTAATTAAAGAATAAGTAATTAATTTAATTCACTTTAAATTAATTAGAGATAGAAGTAATTAATTTAATTCATTTTAAATTAATTATAGATAGTGATTATAAAATCATTGCTTACGTATGGATGTTATGGTTTAATTTGAATGGTTCGAATATCAGATATGAGATACATAATGATGTGTGATATGGATGCATTGGTCGCATTGTGATGATGATATGAGTTATCTATTGATGATGATATTGTTGATTATCTATCTATATGTATATAGATAATTAGATTGAATTGTTTTAAACTTAAAACAACTTGGACCTAAAAGACACGCTTTGGATTTCGATGAGACCGGGATCGGGTTTCCATATTTGGATATCCGAAAACCACATCGATCCAAATTAACGATAGGTCGTGAATCTCAAGTGAAGATGAAGATTCAGAGTGCAAGGGTTATCATCGTTAACTCTGAGGGTGATTCCAAAATGAGTGTAACGAGATAATGCCTTCGGTTTCGTTCGAACCCGGAACGAACTTGTATGGATTGAATGCTTTCAGAACATCGTCAGGTGGACGATGAGCATTCTAAGAGATGTGTTCTCTTAAGGTAATCGTAGCCTCAAGCCTCATCAACCGAGAATGGCTAAAATAGGGGAGGTGCAGCAAGGCTTCGTGGGTAGCCCCCACTTGAGAGTGAGATATACCCCTGTCTAGAAGTCCCTTTTATATTCGGCCGTGTGGGGCGGTTGATTCACGACAACTGCCGGGGTTGTCTTGTTTGGAACTGTTCAGTAAGGAATGGTTCCAGCCTTGTGCTGCAGGGGAGTTAGGGTGTCTCCTCGGTACGGTGATCTAGGCCATGTACTGTGATGGGCGGTACCCCAGTAGCACTGCCATTGATGGAATCCAAAATCCAATAAGTGCCAACGGTTTTGATTGTATTACCCACTTTTGTGGCTAGTAGCTGGAATTTAATGAATGTAACAATTTCGGCTATTTCATATTTACTTGAAAACCCTAGACCTATTATAATATCACCGGATTTCTTATCAAATGTTTTGGTTAGCGTAAGGTAAAAACTTTTCCATGTTTATGTGTGCGGAATCTTACGTGATACCTTTCTTTTCAAAGGTTTTCAAAAGTTAAGCAACTTTAACCTGTTACTCACACCAGACCCATGTCTGACCCGGAGTTTATTTTTGTTTTTCATAAGCTCTTGGGTACTCAAATTTTTACGAGTAGCCAAGGGATTCAGGTTAGCTTTGACGAATTATAGAGGAGCAAATGGAGCAGGAGGCTTCTGCGTTATAGTTATCTAACAGTCCGCTGTGTTTGGTATCTCTAAGTTGTTTGTGAATGTTGTGTTGAGTTGTATAACTAGACAAGTGTTTATAACTGTCTAGTATGTGTTGTATTATCTGTGTAACTCTGATAGTTGTTGTATACTATGTAATACTTATGTTATTAATATAATTTATTCGTTCCGCTGTTTAGATTCTGATGTGTTGTTTTCTTCTTTGTTCTCTTTCTTTCTCTTTCTATCCCTTTCTTTCTTATTAACGATGCGTCATTCTGTGGAGATGAATGGCGGGTCGTCACAAAGTGGTATCAGAGCATAGATTGAGCGAATACCTAGGCTCTGTAGTGATGTCTTTCTTGAGAGAGCGTATTTATGGTTTTGATATATATATATATATATATATATATATATTTCTACCTATTTGTTGGGTTACCCGTTTAGGTTTTTCCAATATAGGTTATAAAGGTAGATAAGGTAGTGGTGTGTGAAACACGATTACTACCGTTGGTTGGAGTTTGAATATTTGAGATTGGAAGTGTATCTGTCGAGACTGTAGACCTAATACCATCTCGAGTGAGTTGTGCAGTGGTGTAGAGATTTCATTGATCTCTGAAGGAAACCTGTTAAGGTTCGGAGTCTATCTTTGAGAATGGATGAGTTGAGTTTGGATTTGTTGGTTGGCAGAAGTGTGTGATGGTATCTTGATGCCTCAGGAAATAGTAACTGCGTGATGAGATGCAGTGAATATGGATGTCTCCGAAGATGTTTTCTTTGGAACAAGTTTTGGGAAGTGTGTCTGCTTCGGTGATGTGGTGGTTCAGCTAGTTGTTTGTGTTTGGCTTCGAGGTCTGAGTTTCTCGAAGAGCTTTGGATTAGGAGTCTTTGGCATCGGTGTCAGCACTTTAGCTCGGGGTGTCTGTGTTGGCAGAAGGTCTTCTGGCTTAGTTTTTCTGAGGGGGAGTTCTGAAGCAGCAGAGTGGACCCAATACTTTATTGGATTGGCTAATTAAGAGTAAGCTGTTCTGTTTGGTAAAGAGAGAACGGTTTTCTTTGGGAATTGGTCTGTGTTGATCGCAAAAGTGACTTGCGATTGTTTGAGTGATCTCTTGGGCTATCAGAGACTTTTCTGGATATCTTCTGAGAAGACAGAGGTTTGTCTGTATCGGGAGATAGAGTTTCTTATCGACCGGATTCCAGTAGTGCTACCGGTAGAGAAGCTAGTAGAAGGATGGTTTCTCTAGATAGAGTTTGGTGAAGCTGCTCAGGAATGATGGAACATATGAGTTTTCTTTATGGATCCGTTGAACCATATTCTGGGATATGTTGTCCAGCTTATGCTCGTGTTCTTCGTCAGCATTTTTATTTTTCTTCTTTTCCAGATCAGAGTTGTGCAGCGGAAGCAGTTTGGGAATGCTTCTGTGTTGTCTTTTCCAGAGAGAAGAAGTGAGTTTGTTCTTCTGAGGTTTGAAGAGTAGAGTTGTGTATTTGGTTTTGGATTGATCTTGAGGAAGTCATTATGTTGGGATGTTTTTGGTTCTGTTTGTTTCTAGAGGCATCAGCGAAGGTTAAGCCGATCAGTTTGGATGTAGGCAACCCAGGATCATTAAAAAGATTTTGTGGTTAGAGACGAAGGAAATTGGATTCCGGATATTTGTTTTGGATCTCTTCTGTGTTTTGGTTGGATTGGTGTTTGGTTTTCAAGAGTTGAATTGCCAATTGGATAATTGGATTTAATGAGTTTCATGTATCTCTGAGGGAGTACGTGTATGAGTTGTTATGGTTATGGAACCAGTTGTTCAGGAAGGTTTGGTTGTTGAGTCAGACTCGTCTGTTGTCTGATATCTTGCCTAGTTCTGTAGATCTAGATGAGTTGAAGCTCTGTAGCTTCGTAGTTTTGATTGTTTGGATTTTGTAGAGCGAGTATCTCGGTATATATATATATACACTTGGGGAAACTCGTGGAAGTTATATCCTGAATTTTTCTGGATAATTAAATTTGTTTTATTAGATAAATTGGTTGCTATGCTTGTTAGCATATAATTGATATATGCTTGTGTATAAAATTAAAATCTTTAATGAGATTATTAAATTACCTTTGCTTTTAAATTTCGGGGACGAAATTCTTTTAAGGGGGGCGGAATGTGATATCCCGGAAATTTTAGCAATATCAATTTAATAATCTGTATTTAGAATTAAATTGATTTGATAAAATTTTGTTAATAAAAATTAACTTGATTGGATAATCCAATTAAATAGACGTTTAAAATGTGAATTTTATCTTTTAAAAACTAATAAAATGTTTTCCTATTTATAATGTGTGTGTGTATATATATATATATTGTAAATGGATAAGTTTTGATTTGTAGTTTAACTAACAAATAAAATCTAGTTTTAAATTCTAATAATCATTTTGATAATTTGGAATTATGTATAGAAATTTAAAATACCATTTATATATAAAAACATTTAAATAAGTTAAATAAGATAAGTAATTTATAATTTCTTTTATAATTATTTAAATTGGATAAATATGTTATTTTCAAATAATAATAAATGTATAAATATAAATATAGATAAGATTTTTAAAAGACAATGTTATTATTTTTAAAATTAAAATATGTTGATAAATTAGTTTTAAATGGAATTTTTAAAAATATGAATAGCATTTGAATTTGAATTAATTTTTAATTCAATTGAATAAACATATATAAATCTTGTATGTAAGTTTCCACTTTTATATAAATTGTTTCATTTCGTTTTCTTTTAAAAAGGAATGCATATACATTTACTTATGAAAATAACTTATATATAAATAAATACAAATAAAGAAAAAGGGTTTTTATTTACTTTTAAAATAAATAAGAATAATAAGTAAAATGTGTACAAAACAAATGTTAACATTTTAAGCAACTAATGATACAAGTGTAAACATATTAAGTTATCTAAACACATGTGTTAGTAAATGAACTATTGTAAAAGTCAAGTGTTGAAGATTTTTAACAAGTGTCTTTTATTTTTATTTTTTTCTTTTAATTTGTAAAATAAATCAATTACACTTATATAAAAGTATGTTTTTTTTCAATCTCCTTCTTTCTAATCTTCATTTTTTTTTCTCTTCAAAGTAAGAAGATATGTTTTCAGCTGAAAACAAATCAATAACAAATTCTCAAAACCCAAATCAATATCTTAAATACATTACAAATCCCTCTTCAATTCAACCTATAATTCCTTTCCTCTGTAAAATCATTTTCAAAAGCAAAATGAAAACCTGCATGCAAATTTAATCATCAAATAAGTAGCCTCTGCATTTCTTTGAATCTGGGCATATAAAGATTAAATCTAAAGCAAGTTTTGAATGGACTGCAATTTTGTAAAAAAAATTGGGTTTGGCCTCTGCAATCTGGAACTTGGACCTGCATGCAAGTTTTTAACAGTAAAATTAAAATTTCTTTAACCTGCATGCAAGTCTAAAACAACAGCATCACAAGTTTTATCAAAAGTAATGAAGATTTGGCATTTAAGTTAAAGCTTTTCAGAAAAATTAGTGCTCTGCTTCATCACTGTTTCCAGGTGAGTAACATCACTATTTTAAATATATAAGTTTATAAAAATGGTTGCATGCTTATCTCTAAAATATAGTATGCTTGTGAATATATTTATGAATCTCCGTGTGTATATATATATGGATATGTTGGTATGTGCATGCATTGTATTTGGATTTTCTTGTCTCTGATTCTAGTTGCAGGACAGTTTCTAAAAAAAATCCTCTTGCTCTAGTTAAATATTTAGTTAAGGCTTAGATTCTGTAATAACTATGTTAATTATACCATAGTTTAGTTTAAAAACTCATTAAGTAAAAACAAAATGAGTGATTGGCTATGTAAAATTTGAAACATCAGAGTTTGTTGAAAAAGTTGAAAACTCAAACTAAATAACTTATAAATTCAGTATTATAAACTGAAAACTTAAACAAAAAGATGATTTTTAAAACTAAAATCACATTGTTTAGTTTAGATTTGGGATTGCAGTATTCATTTGATCTGAAAATGGATTTGAGTCAATCTTTAGTGAACGAGTTGATCAGAAGATTTAGGGTTCTTAGTGGAGGTAGTGTAGTGATTAGAGAGTGTGGCAAAAATGCCAGGAAGATGAACAGGGCTCGGTGGAGGCAATGGGAGGTTGGCGAAGTCTGTAAACCTAATTTTTAACTGGTCTAGGAATTTCGATCATCACGCAGTCAAGGGACGATCGAGTGCAACAATATTTGGGGAGAAGGTAGCTTTGGTGTTGAAAAAAAGGTGGACGGAGTTCCAACGCCTCCGGTGACCGGAGGAGCGAGGACGAGGAAGGATTTTCGGTTCGGTGAAGGTTGCCTGTTGCTTCCAGATTCTGTTCGGGGTGTTCGAATTTTGATTTCGTGATGCTAGTGAGGTTTAATGGTCGTGATGGGTTTCAGGGATGAACGTCGACTTGTTCGATGTATTGGTGGAGGCCGGAGATGGCCAGAGCCACCGTGCATATGCACAGTGGGGGGATGTATCAGGTGGAAGATTTGAGGGTTGCTGTGTTTTGACTCGAGATTTGCTCGAGTAAGTTGAGTTTTTGCTCGAAGTGATTTAGGTTTTTGCTCGAAGTCAAACAGGGAAGACTCGGGTATTTAAATAGATTACAGGTTTATCAGGGAAACCTGTTTGTTTCTAAATTTAAACTGAAGCAAGTTTCTAAACCAGAATTTAAACTTAAATTCTGAGTATGGATTCAAAACTAAGTTTGAATCCCAGTTTAAAATGTAATTTAAATTTTATAAATTAAAATGTTTAAACAATTTTAAAAAGGGGTTTTAATAGTTTAAGTTTAAAGTAAAGCTTAAAAATGAAAGTAAATATTTAACTTAAGTTTAAATCTAGATTCAAATTCAGATTTGAATCATTGTTTAGAAATAAAGGGATTTTTTAAATTTGAATTATTTTAAAAAAACAACTTTGAATGTTTAAGTTAATTTAAATTAGGATTTGTATTTTAAATGAAATTGGGTTTAAATTTCCTTTAAACTTCTTTATAAAATAAGAAATTATTTAGTAGAAGTTTTAAAAAGGTTTTAAATTGTTTTTAAAACTTTGTTAAGGTTAAGTTTGGTCTTCATTTTAAATTTTAAATTTAAAATGTAATTTGAAATCAAATTTTAAGTTAAGTTGTTTTAAATTACTTTGTTAATGATAATGTAATCATTAATAAGAGATGTTTTATTTTTAAGTAAATCAAAGAATTTAATGATTTATGAGTCATTAAATTAATAAGGTAATTTAAATAAGATAATTAATTTATTTATTTAATTAATTAAGAATTGGAATATATTAATTAAGGTTAAGTTAAGTAATTAAGATTAATTAAATTTGTAATTAGTATTAATTAATTTAAGTTAATTAATTAAGAAAGGTAATTAAGGGAATTGTTGATAAGATAATGAAGGTCATTAACTTTGGATTATTTATTAATTAATTAATGTAATTAATTTTGATAATTAATTGGATTAATTAATTTAGATAATCAATTATGGTATTTGGATAAGTATGATTACTTTATGAAAGTAATTAAAGACATTAATTGCTAATTGTAATTAATTAATTAATTAGATTAGTTTAAATTAATTAATTAAGTTTAATTAATTTAGAATAATCATTGAATGGGTTGATAAGTAATCAATGAGGAATAATTACTTAGAGATGTAATTAAGCTAAGTAAATTACTGGAGGTAATTAATTGAAGTATGGTATTTTGGGATTAATCACTTTGTGTAATTAATAATGAGGATAATTACTTTGTGAAAGAGATTAATAATTAATAACTTAGTGTAATTAATTTAAGCATTGATTGATTAAGTCTTTTGAAAATAATTAAGTGATGTAATTAACTAAGGGTAATTAATTACTAAAAAAATAATATAATTAATTATTAAATATAATTAATTTAGGGGTAATTAATTTACTCAATGCAGTAATTAAGAATGGTTAATTAATGAAAGTTAATTAATCAAAGGTGATTAATAATTAAGGTTAATTACTTAATATAATTAATTTAAATAAAGTAATTAATTTAAATTTAATTAGGGATCATTAATTAATATAATTAATGATGTAATTAGGATTAATTAATTAAGATTAATTAATCAATGATAAGTGATTAAGGAAGTAATTAATTAATGTAATTAATTAAGCATCAATGTGATTAATTATAATTAGTTAATTAATGAAGTAATTAAAGGTTAATTACTTTATGTGGTTAAGAATAATTAATTTGAGAAATTAATTAAAGGATAATTACTTGAATGTAATTAAAAGGATAATTAATCAAGGGCGATTAATTAAAGTAATTAATTTGAGAATAATTGATTGATTGATTTGTAATCAATTATGGGTTAAGTAAGCAAGATTTAAAATGAGGAAGTATTTAATTTAATTCATTTTAAATTAATTAAAGAATAAGTAATTATTTAATTCACTTTAAATTAATTAGAGATAGAAGTAATTAATTTAATTCATTTAAAATTAATTATAGATGGTGATTATAAAATCATTGCTTACGTATGGATGATATGGTTTAACTTGAATGGTTTGAATCTCAGATATGAGATAAATAATGATGTGTGATATGGATGCATTGGTTGCATTGTGATGATGATATGAGTTATCTATTGATGATGATATTGTTGATTATCTATTGTGATGATGTAAATTATCTATCTGTATGTATATAGATAATTAGATTGAATTGTTTTAAACTTAAAACAACTTGGACCTAAAAGACACGCTTTGGATTTCGATGAGACCGGGATCGGGTTTCCATATTTGGATATCCGAAAACCACATCGATCCAAATTAACGATAGGTCGTGAATCTCAAGTGAAGATGAAGATTCAGAGTGCAAGGGTTATCGTCGTTAACTCTGAAGGTGATTCCAAAATGAGTGTAACGAGATAATGCCTTCGGTTTCGTTCGAACCCGGAACGAACTTGTATGGATTGAATGCTTTCAGAACATCGTCAGGTGGACGATGAGCATTCTAAGAGATGTGTTCTCTAAAGGTAATCGTAGCCTCAAGCCTCATCAACCGGGAATGGCTAAAACAGGGGAGGTGCAGCAAGGCTTCGTGGGTATCCCCCAGTTGAGAGTGAGATATACCCCTGTCTAGAAGTCCCTTTTATATTCGGCCGTGTGGGGCGGTTGATTCGCGACAACTGCCGGTGTTGTCTTGTTCGGAACTGTTCAGTAAGGAATGGTTCCGGCCTTATGTTGCAGGGGAGTTAGGGTGGCTCCTCGGTATGGTGATCTAGGCCACGTACTGTGACGGCCGGTACCCCAGTAGCCCTGCCATTGATGGAATCCAAAATCCAATAAGTGCCAACGGCTTTGATTGTATTACCCACTTTTGTGGCTAGTAGTTGGAATTTAATGAATGTAACAATTTCGGCTATTTCATATTTACTTGAAAAACCTAGACCTATTATAATATCATCGGATTTCCTATCAAATGTTTTGGTTAGCGTAAGGTAAAAACTTTTCCATGTTTATGTGTGGGGAGTCTTACGTGATACCTTTCTTTTCAAAGGTTTTCAAAAGTTAAGCAACTTTAACCTGTTACTCACACCAGTCCTATGTCTGACTTGGAGTTTATTTTTGTTTTTCATAAACTCTTGGGTACTCAAATTTTTATGAGTAGCCAAGGGATTCAGGTTAGCTTTGACGAATTATGGAGGAGCAAATGGAGCAGGAGGCTTCTGCGTTATAGTTATCTAGCAGTCCACTGTGTTTGGTATCTCTGAGTTGTTTGTGAATGTTGTGTTGAGTTGTATAACTAGACAGGTGTTTATAACCGTCTAGTATGTGTTGTATTATCTGTGTAACTCTGATAGTTGTTGTATACTATGTAATACTTATGTTATTAATATAATTTATTCGTTCCGCTGTTTAGATTCTGATGTGTTGTTTTCTTCTTTGTTCTCTTTCTTTCTCTTTCTATCCCTTTCTTTCTTATTATTGATGCGTCATTCTGTGGAGATGAATGGCGGGTCGTCACATATCATAACAACCTGAACAACATCATTTTAGTGTGATGTAGGGATAAAGAATATTCCCTACCACCATAATTAAGAAGATCAATTTGGAAAATCTAATCACTATTATAAACAACCCTTTTTATAAAACTCTTTTTATAAATAAACCCTAAAAATTCAATTATAGGATTTCTCTCATAAAATATTATGTATACCTTCCATTAAAAACATGACATAAGTACACCCCTCTTTTATAAATATCCATTCAATTTTTATCAAATATTTTATAAAATATCTTTTATAAATATTAAATCACATATTCATTTATAAAACTCCAACTTATTTACAGCTCTTTTGTAACCCCAAATTCATTTATAAAATTCTTTTTATAATCTTCAAAAGTAAAATTCCCAAACTTCATTTATTTCTATTATTGACTTAGGTCCCCAAATAAAAACGCTCAACTCTAAATATAACAAAATCCCATTTACCGTTTTGGACTCCTCTATTCCCGACAACCCAGAAATTGTTTCTCTAATTTATCAAATTGATTTCCCTTTTTATAAGATATAACTTATGAACCATCCCTTTTAATTTACAACACTTTTTGAAAATCTATTTCCCGCTTATAAAATGATATCTCTAAATCTACCCCATTTTATACAAACACCTCACAATATTGGCTCATATATTTCTATTTCCTTTAAATTCGCAAACTACCATTTTTAAATAAAAGTAATCGCTAAATTTTCCATTTTTAAAAATAATTATCTAATATAAAATAATTCTATAAATGTTAATACTTCAAAAATAACTATTTTAAACATTTACTTAAATATATATATATTAGAAAATAATATATAATTTTAAAATAGAAAAGAAATTTTTCAAAAATACTTTTTAAATTAAAATATTAAAGAGATTTTAAAATAATCGAATTTCAAATCAATTTTAAACTGAAATCATTTCCAAACCAAATCATCATTTTATAGTATTTCAAACATATTATATTGAGGTCCATAATTATTGTAGCACTTAACAAATGCTATTACGTTTCTTTAACTCTAAAAGTTATATTTTCACAACGTTGATGTCACATCCAAAATAGCCAAACAATCAATTTTTCTGTTTTAACAATCTATGTAACATAAAAAATAACTGAAATAAACAACAGGAATATAACTGGAGATTAAAAGCAATGATATCGAGAAATCCAGAACTCTTTATTGAATTTACTATATTTTTAATTTAATTGTCAATCACTATATATAAGAAAATAATTTAATTAATCAACCAATATCTCAACCTCAATTAAATTTTGTCAACTATATAACATCCTATATAATCAGGAAGGTGAGTTTTAAATCACCAAAGTTCCAGTTGTCACTTTCGCGTACTGGTTTAGGCATAAAATTTTAAGAGCTCCAAATTCAACCAAACTAATTCCATCGCAAAGCCTTTGTTGCTATAAGTAGAACGCAAAAATCGACGTCTCGATTGGACCTCGTATGAGAGAGTTATACAATTATTAAATTAACAATTAAACTTTGTAAATTAATTATATTTACCAAACTAATTATATTTTTTAATTACATTATAACCATCTTCCCCTAAATCTTCTTCTCCTTGATACTTAGGTATGAAAAAAATATGCACAAACACAGCCGAGCTCTCTCTCTCCTCCGACTTCCCTCATTTTACCACAAAATCATTATTCGACTTCTCCAAGTTACTCGTCTACGCAAGACACACCTTCCCATCACCATCGCTCTCCACTCGGCCACCCTAACATCATCGTGACCGTGTTTGTTCTACTACCTTGCCATGAAGTCACGATTCACATCCAAGCATCGCTCACCTCCAAAACTTCACTGGAGATGCTAAACTACTTCCCTATCCCAAATGCAATCACTGATTTACTCAACTCCATCACAGTTTGCCTGAAAACCAAACCCCAGGCAGACGACTAAGCACTGTCGGGCTTAAACATGAAACGCACCCTCCATAAATCACATATAGGGTAGAACTCTCCATGATCATTTTTATTTGCGTTATTATGAATTTTTATATTAGCAAAGTAACTTTGTTTTTCCTCTTTTGTGGTTTTGAGAAGAATGAAAATGAAGTGGAAAGTATAGACAGGAAAGTATGCACGTATGTATGAATTGTTGGAGCGAAGGGTTATATTATTTCAATATCTCGGTATCTCGCTGCAATGTATTTCATCCGCATATGGATCTCGAATAGACAAAAAATACAATTGTGCTCAGAATAATGACGTGACCTCAAAATAATAATAATAATATACACTGATTATTGAGTTCTAAAAAACCATTGAATCCGCAAAAATACGGTCATGTTAGTTTATTTAGAGATTGAATTCACTGTATTTTCCATTAACTAAAATGAGTTAAATATAATCATTAAATCATTAGTATTTCATTTCAAATCCTAATATTTAATTCACCCTTCAAATATTTAATTTACCAATTCAAAGATTTTAAATAATCACCATATTCGAATTCCAAAGATTAACTTTAATTTAATACTTATATTTAAATTTTGAGTTATCTTGTTTTCTAAACTAATATATTGATATTTAAATCAATTAAATATTTCAAAGTCAAATGACTAAAATTCGGGGTCGTTGCATTCTTTATGAGGTAGAAGTGACAATTCACTCTCTTCGTCCCAATTGTACCTTAAAACATATGTACTCTTGTAAACTCATTTTTCTTTCTAAATGGTCGAACCATTCAAAAGAATACCCTTATTATAACATCACAACAAACTCTTTACAAAAGCACACTTGATCATCCACAACGTTTAAGGATGTCAAGTATATTGAAACTGATCAAAATTACATTTTTGTGATCAAGTTCTTAGATCCACCTTATAATTTTGGTATAGTGTTGCAATTTAACACAATGCGATCTTTATTGTGATCAATCAGAAATATATTTAATCTCATAGTATGGTTTATTTTTTTGCTTCAATGAACTAATTCCATCGAAGTGTCGTACACTACGAACTGTGACCATTCACCATATAACACTTATATGCGAAAATATACGGGTCAAATATCTTCAATCTTGTATTGCTTTTGAGTTTAGAACTCATAGAATGCAATACACAGTCCTGATCAAATAAACACATTTGTAACAAAATTACGAACATATTAAGTAGTTGTAAAATCAACGCTTGCATTGGTGTTGAAACATTAACATGCAATATGAAACTATTAGCAAGTATATGTTATATTTCTATTTGTTCCAATTCATTCATTTGTACATTTTAATTGATAAATATTTTATCAATCATTTATCAATTAAATAGATCCCACTAGTATTTTATCTTTCACCACACCCTAAGCAAAACTTAGAAGTCATTCAACTTCACTAGTAAGTGTCAAGACTCGTATGCATTCGGATTTTGACTTTAAGGGAAGCTCAACAAATCATAGGCCTACATACGATGGATAACGCCTTATCGGCTGTATCATATACAACTCCCAACTCGTGGTTCCTTCTCTGAACCCACTTTTACCTCAAGGAGAGCTCAACAAGTAAAGTTGGATTATTTGCTCAGACCTATCATTTCACGATGGCTTGAGTATAATGCACATACCTTGAGGAAAGCTCAATAAATATGTAATGACCCAGATTTTTCAGTCGTTTGATTTTGAATATTTATATAGTTTTGAATATTGGACTTTGAATAAAAGCAGACTATTAATATCAAGATTTTGGTTGGGATGGGAGAATGAATTTAAAATTTCAAATATAGTGATTATCGTAATAAGGAAATGGTAAAAATTAAAATTTGAGTTGAATAAGAATCAAAATGATTTCTAATATAGATTTAAATTCTATTGGAATTATAATTGAGCTAGCAAGTTTTTAAAACTGAAATTTCAAATGATTTCGTCGATTTTGGAAATCATCGATTTAATCAATGCATTAAAATAACGATCCGGGGTATAGTCTTGGAATTCGATGAAACCAGTTTCGTTGGATCCTAATAGTGTATTATTATCGAATTTCAAATTTCGTAGCATTTGGATTTGTTGTTCGGTCATACGAACTGAAAAACGCACAGGATTTATTTAATTAAAAATAATCGATCCAAAAAGCTATCTTCCACATACGATTGAAATAGACCTCGAGACTAGTTCAATTGGGTTAGGAATAGTGGTATAACATATAAATCACCATGCGACACGCCTCAATAGGAGTTTGAAATTTCACAGTATGTAAATCGAGATATTTTGAAATAAATAAATAAATAAATGAAAGTAAAATCAAATCATTGAACCACCCTTACTCTGTGAAGCCAACCTAGTTTATGTGCCACCCTATTGGTACGTATAGCCGCCGTCGCTTTTTTCAAAATCGCGTAGTCCATTTCCTTCTTTTTCTTCAAATTCATGGCTCGAACGAAACAAAAAAAGAAGAAATTCACGCGATAAAATTGCGATGGCATGTGCGTGCAAGGCCTAAGTAGAGCGGCTCGACCTGAAGGGTGGAACGGTAGTGGTCGAATGATGATCGGAGGAGTGGCTCGCTAAGGATTTGAGCTCAAAGATGCGATCTATGGTTACAAATTTCTTGAAGACGGCGGCGAGTTGGACAACGGGACCGAAGGTGCATGGAAGCTGGAGGCCTGGTTTTTTCTTGGTGGTGTCACGGTGGGGTCCGGTCAAGTTGAGGTGGAGGAGCATTCAATTTTAGTCCTAGGTTCTGTGTTCACATTCGTGTGTTTCACCTGGGAAGGAGAGGGTTTAGCGAGGAAATCAGGTATATACAGTAATTAATTTTTTTAATTATTTGATTAACATGTTAATTAATTAAATTTTATCCGTATGTTTTTAAATCTGTAATTTATTCGTACGAGGTCCGATTGGGACGAAACAAGGAGTGTCGTAATCATATCGACAAGCGCTACGCTACGAAATTAGTCCACAATTTTTCAAAGTCAGCTGGAATTTTAGATTAAATCGAACGTCGTTCGATTTAATTTAAAATTTGGATGTACGGTAAATTAAAAATCAAGGTGAGTAAATGTAATGATCCGATTTTTCGACTTCCGAAAGTCGACGTTAATACGTCCACTGTATCGAATGCTGAAAATCCGAACCGTTAGGGTTAAAAAAGATGACGATAGAAGAAGAACATAAACAATAAACCGAATCTCACATTTTGCAGCGGAACAACATATAATAGATAAATGAATATCTTTAATTTAAAATAAATATATCAGTTTATACATCACATTATCGGAGTTTACAATGACACAATACAACACTGGCAGTTATTTTAACTTGCTCACGTAGAAATTTTGACTTGCACCAACCCAAATGCCACCGACACTACATAGTATAAGTCATACGTCTCGCCATCTAGCTTGAACCCCAGATCTCCTTAGCACATCTTTTCAACTTCGCTCTAAAAGAATGATAACCTGACTCTAGGCTGCCCATGTGGAAAATTATGGGCATCCAGAGTTTAGAAAGGGAACAATAAACTCCAGGTCAGTCGTGGGACTGGTGTGAGATCTTAAAAAGTTTTATTTTCTCAAAGAAATAAAAATAAATCCACAATGCTTTTGGAAAATGAAACTACCATAAAGCCTCCTGCCATACATACAATGCAAACGTAGAATTGGAAGAGATTTCTCCTTATGATAGTAAAACATGCTTGATACGCAAAAATCCTTTTTAATATTATCATTAGTGCATAGTGTGATAACATTTTGAAAGTATAATATTAATCTTAGCCAGCATAGAACCATTATTTTATGCCTACTATAGCTACCATGTTCAATAGCAGGTTACCGCCACATTCTATAGCAGGTTTACAACTAAAATCGTAGAGGGCGCGTATTGTTTCTTTGGATTTCCAATAAATGGTCAGGCTAAGAAACTTCGTATTGCCATATGGGTACGCCTCTGAAGGGACGCCCCGAGAACCTAACCGGATCTCTGCCAACACAATGTAACGACCCGAAATTTTCGATCTCGAAAATTCCAGATAGTTAGGGAAAAGATGAAAGAGATAGAAGAAAAAGAAGAAATAGAAACACCAACATCTCACATTCGCAGCGGATAAAATATAATATCACATAAAATAACAGTTTACAAAACAAAACTGTATCAGTCAATTACATTTTAATATATCTAAGTTACAACATTTACATATCACACTGAACAGATTTCAATAAACCTGTTCCATACAACTACCATATATCAAAACGAAATGCTCTCCATACGTTTCTGCCATCCAGCTCGCTTCCTGAGCTCCAAAACGTCCTTGCTTGAAAAATCGGTAATACTCGATCTGACCCGAGCATTACATCAAAGTAACACCCGGGTCAGGTTGGAAACCAGCGTGAGTAAACCCATATAATTTGAAATACTAAGTTCAAACCATAAAAGAAAACCCGGGTAACTCGTACTTCACTACGAGTTCATTACTTGTTATGCTCAACACTAATTCCACAAATCAAATTCTATGTATTCTTACTTAGTTCCAAAGTCCATATTAATCCATTTCAGTCTATTGATTTCTCATATCAAATTCATATAGAATCAAGTAGATTACAAATCGAAGTGGTTTCGGGTATTACTGATACCCGACTCCGGTCTCTTCGAATTCAAAATCATCTTAAGACAAAGCTGTTTAAGCTTCAAATGATTCCATTTATACTCATAGTAATAGATTCACATAGCAATTCTATTTGAGGCAGATAATCCATATCTAACACGCTATCATACAGCATCACAATCACATACCAAGTATAACAACAATCCAAAGCATTCAATAACATTCAGCCATTCAAAAGAAAAGATTTTAATCACACTATCTTTAATTAATTTAAAATAAATTAAATTAATTCCTTCCATCACTATAAATCCTACTTGTTTAATCATTAATTAATTACAGGCCGATTAATTAATTATCCCCTATTATCCATCTTAATTAATCACCCTTGATTAATTGTTCTTTAATTACATTAAGTAATTAACCCTTAATTAATTACACAAATTAATTATCTTCAACCATTTAGAGTAATTAACCTTTAATTACTCTCATTAATTAATTAACTATAATTAATTACCTTAACCCTTAATTAGTTACATTAATTAATTATTCTATAATCACTTCATTGCTTAATTACTCCTTAACTAAGCACATTAGCTAATTATCCCTCCTTAATAATTAATCCTTGATTTGATTACATTATTAAAATCACCTTGAAAACAAATAGGAATTAGTCTATTGTAAAAAAATTACTTTAACAACCAACTTAAAAATTTAACTTGGAAAAACTTGTTTAAAAGCTATCAATACTTTGTTTAGAACTTAGTTTCTATTTCTTTTGAAACATATTCTCTTGATAATCTTTTAAAAACTTGATTTCCTTATCAACAAGCATATATACTTGTTACAGGCCGAGCCCAAACCATCATTTACCCGAGTCAGCCCTGGTTTCTACCCGAGTCAACCAACCTCCACATCACCCAAACAAAACTCGAGATCATCCTCGAGTAAAACTCCATTCTTCCTGAAGCACATCAACCCAACAACAACAACTGAAATGAACTAAACATGTGCACGTGCACAGTCGACTAGATCGTCGCTGACTAACCCTGCTACCTCCGACACTTCATCGTAATCCTAGTCGACCATCCTCTCTTCTCAGATCACTAGAATTGCTAGGGAAACCAAAACAAGCTACCCAGACGAAAGCTGGAACCCATCACCGATGCCAAACATCACTACCACCGTTAATTCAGATCATCGGAGTATGCGCGACCTTAACCAGAGTTACATCATCGACTTCCACATCATTCCCCCCACTCGCGATCCATTCCAATACTCCAACGACCTCGCGATTTCCTTCATTACCAAATCGAACAAACAAGCGAGTTAAACCCTAGTTCACCAATGTTCGATCACTACAGTACTCAAGAATTTTTCCAACTATTTTTCCTGGTATCTCCTCCTCACAAGCTTCCTTCAGTGACACTTGCAACCTCATCTTTCTCCTAGATCATCAGAGAATGCCTAAACCCAAATTCTGATCAACCATAAATTCCACATTCGAAACTAAATTAAAGATTCTAATTTAATCACCTTGAAAACATATAGGAATTAATCTATTATTAAAAAAGTTTACTTTAACAACCAACTTAAACATTTAACTTGGAAAAACATGTTTAAAACCTATCAATACTTTGTTTAGAACTCAGTTTCTATTTCTTTAGAAACTTATTCTCTTGATAATCTATTAAAAACTTGATTTCCTTATCAACAAGCATATATACTTGTTACAGGCCGAGCCCAAACCATCATTTACCCAAGACAACCCTGGTTTCTACCTGAGTCAACCAACCTCCACACCACCTGAATATAACTCGAGATCATCCTCAAGTAAAACTCCATTCTTCCCGAAGCTCATCAACCCAACAATAACAACAACTGACACGTACTAAACATGTGCACGTTCACAGTCGACTAAATCGACGCCGCCCAACCCTGCTCCCTCCGGCACTTCGTCGTCATCCTAGTCGACCATCCTCTCATCTCAGTTCACCAGAATTGCTAGGGAAATCAAAACGAGCTGCCCAGACGAAAGCTGGAACCCATCACCAATGCCAAACTTCACCACTACCGTCAATTCAGATAATCGGAGTCTCCGCGACCTTGACCAGAGTTATATCATCGACTTCCACATCTTTCGCCCCACTCGCGATCCATTCCAATACTCCAACGACCTCGCGATTTCCTTCATTACCAAATCGAACAAACAAGTGAGTTAAACCCTAGTTCACCAATGTCCAATCACTATGGTACTCAAGAATTTTTCCAAGTATTTTTCCTGATATCTCCTCCTCACAAGCTTCCATCAGTGACACTTGCGACACTCATCTTTCTCCTAGATCATCAGAAAATGCCTAAACCCAAATTATGATCAACCATAAAATCCACATTCGAAACAAAACTAAAAATTCTTAATTAATTTTTATAATCTATGATTCCTGATGAGAAATCAGACTGTATTAGAGAATCAAGGAATTAGAATATTTGTTTTTTAACATATTTCAAAAATTTCACTGTCTTTCCATTTCCAGGTGATATTTTAACTTATAATTCTTAATCACATTTTTAAACTTAATTTATTCCCAAACTAACATAACTTATTTAAAAATCTAAAGCCTATCAGAGATTATATAAAAATATATATTAGGGAATTTGATCTAAATCCCTTTTTCTGCAGCCATGAAACAGAGTTTAATATGTGTATACAGACATGCATCCTGACAACTTCTTATTTTTAAACCTGTAACAAAATTTCAGTCATGCCTACTGCTAACACATCATTCTTTCCAAACATCATTAACATACATCAGTTTTAAATAGTTTTAGGCTTGGTTTACTCACCTATAACAGAAGAACAGAACCTTATTTGGAGATCTGGAATTTGATATATTTGATCATCAACTTGTTTGAGATGATCTGAAGTTGATTTACTTGAGCTTGAAATTTGATTTTTGACCCTACTTATTTACTTGCTTTGATATTAAAACTTGAATTACAGGTTTGCTTTAGATATACTCAGGTTGAAGATGATGTTGCAGGCTTTACTTTTTGATCTTGAAAATGATTTGCAAATGAAATACAGGTTTTGGTTTCTGGTTTGAATTAATTGCAGATTTGTTCTTGAGTTTCCTAGTTTCGAAATTGAAAATAAGGAAAAAGGAAATGAAGATAGAAGATGAATGTTTATATAGAGTTAATTTGTGGTTAATTAAATTTTAAAGAAAATAAAATAAATAAAAGACACTTGTATCATTCCCTAACATTTGTCCATCACATTTGTTAATTAACCTACACATGTTATATACATGATCTCATAATTTAACACTTGTAATTTAAGTAATCTTTACTTATTTTTAAATATTAATAAAAGCGTTATACTTAAATTATTAATTTACAAATACTAATCTATATATAAAATTACTTTAAAGAAAATAAAACCAATTATATTTATAAATAAAAGCTTATATATTATTTTGGAATATTTAAAATATCTACCCTTTGAATTTCCAAATTTAAATCCAGATTCAAATTCAATTTAAAAATCAATTTGATGTATGCATATCATATATATTTAAACAAACACAAATTCAATTTGTAAATAATAATTTTACTTAAAATCTATTTATATAAAAAAATAAATCATTATTATTATTGATTTGAAAACAATTAATTTTATCAATTTTAAATAATTATAAAGGATATTATCACGTATATTTGTTCAATTTATAAATCAGTATTTTCAAGAGTTAAATCAGATAACTTATCCAAATTTCCTGATGCCTGAAAATCTGGGTTATTACATTCCTTCCCCCTTTAAATCATTTCGTCCTCGAAAAGGAACGAAGCCAGAATTTATTTAAAATTCCTTAATATCAGTTAAAATTTTTCTTTGAACACATTTTTAAAACACTTTAAAAATCTTTATAATAGTACTAAATTAGTTTTTATAAAAATACTTTTATAACTCGATGTTTCAACAATTCCATCCTCGTTCTCACAGAAATTCGGTCATACGTTGATTATGCGTTGGACTGAAAATCTATAAGTACTTGGTAAACCCATTTTCAACATCCAGTGAAAATACTTGGAAAATATTTAATTGAAAATATAGAAAAGGGTTTTGAAAATAGAGGGAATATTTTTTTGGTGAGAATGCTCTGGAAATCATCACCCCCGTCCGTGGTCGTATTTACATCCTGGGATACATTGCCATCATAGCAAAAGTCCATGTAAATGTAGGCACTCCGCGACCCTCGATTACGCCATAGAACCCACAATAGATCGCCGTAACATTCCAGGTTTATGTTGTCATCACAGCAAAAGTCCATGTAACTATAGGCATCAGCGCCCTCGATTTTTGCTGCCAAAATGAAACTTTTCCACTCTCACATAGGTCGCAGTCTACCGATGTAAAATCAAACACACACTGTTGGCTCTCAGCGGCACACATGACTTTCACTCTGTCACCATAGGTCGCAGTGTACCGTTATAAAATCAAACGTAGATTGTTGGCTCTCAGCGGCACACACGACTTTCACTATGGTCTACAGTAGATCGCAGTGACATAGAGTTAAACTATCGTCATAGCATAACCCAAATGCCTCTGTAGGCATCAGCGCCCTTGACTTTCGCTAGGCACTACACAAAATCTTCAGGAACTAGTTTTGTCTGGACTCCTCACAGGATTATCTTTAGAACCTCCACTTTTGAGGCTTAAGGAAGTACCCTTTTCTTATGGCAAAAGATTCAACAAGGGAAGTTTATATTATATAACAAAGATATATAATTTTTTTTGTTCCAAATGAAATATTCAAATTTGATTACTCTACAAAGTCTCTTACCAGTTACTTACTTCCATAAAGTAACTTTCTACCATAGAAATATCCAATTTCTATTTTATTTCATCATATATTTCACAAAATATATTTTCCACTTCAAAAATCATTTTACAGTTCTTATCCACAAACTTTCAATATCAATTTCATTCCAATCCGTACGATGTACACATATCATTCCTATGCTATATCAACCTGATCGCTTACTCGATCACACAATTTAACTTCCGAACTAGTATCGTCGACCCGACTTCCTAGTGCAGACTCAAATTTGGTTTCTTGATCAGAAACTGTCATTCTCCTTGCATAGTCATAACTATGATAGAGAATATCCAGAACCAATCAACAATCCATATCCAGGTTCGCCATCGAAAATCGAGTGAAAAATCACAACTGGGATCGATATACTATCTCGAAATTCTGTGCTCAAATCTGAATCAAATCACTATGCGAATAGAATAATATACGTACATCATACATATTTATCTTTATTGATTATCAACTAAATCAATTTCTCTTTCTATTCACATTTCCTTTAATTTCTATCCACATAATCACAATTGTTTCAATTCCATTGGATTATCACTTTAATCCTTATCTCAAATGGATATTCAATCATAAACAGTTTGAACTCTATCCAGCTTAAATTTAGAAAATAATTTGAAAGGTTAAAAATAGATAAGTAGTTGAAAAATAATTATTAGTTTGTAAAATAGCTGCAAAATAGTTAAGTAATTGTAAAATAGTTGGAAAATAGTCAAATAGTTATAGAAATTTTAAATAATTGCAAAATAGTTGTAAAATGGTAATTAGTTATAAAGTAGTTGAAAAACAGTAATTAGTTTATAAAACAGTTGTAAAATAGTTAAATAGTTCCAAACGTAGTTGCAAAACAAGTATAAGATAGTTTGGGTTTTAAAAAGAAAAGTTGTATAGTAAATGGATAGGAAAATAGATTTAAAACAGTTTATGTTAAAACATTTTATTTGGAAAAATAGTTCAGAGCCAAACTGTTCAATTCCCAATCTCCATTTCCAAACAATTCAATTTAAATTTCCACTTCCATTTACATTGACTCAATTCCAATTAAATAACTTCAATTTCCATTGAAATTGATTTACCCCAATTCAAGTTGAATTAATCCTCAATTTCTTTTCCTAAATTCATATCAAATTCAATTTGAATTTACTTATTCAACTTTAATCACATTTTTAATTAGTTCAAGAAAATTTCAAATTGAACCAATTTCAATTCATATCAATTCCAGTTTGAATTAATCCCAATTCCCATTTGAATTTGAACTCATTCAACTTCAATTTCATTTCAAATTAATACAATTCAAATTTTCCATTTGAATTTTTAAACTTATACATCTTCAATCACAATTCCAATTAGTTCAAATCAAATTCAATTTGAATTAGTTCTATTAAATTTCAACTTAAAGCCATCTCGAATTATATAAATTCGAGTTATATTTTCAAATGCTGGTTTAACCTCTTAAACTAAATTAACCTTTGTTTTTAAAGTCTTTGAACAATTTAATTCTTAGTCCAAATTTCACATATTCCATTTTAAATTACCCTTTACTTCTTCATAAACTTATTTCTGAGTTCAAATAAAAATTCAAATCCTTTTAAATAATTTAAATCTTTGAACTTCAATTTATCACCAAATTTCAAATTTTGAATCCAAACCTTTGAAGTGTTATCTTAAATATTCAAATCTTAAGTCCAAAATGATTGCATTTCATCTTAACAATGGATATATTATCACACCCCATTTCTTCATTTACTTAAACAAATCCAATTTTATCTTAAAGAATATTAATAACAGTAGGATGGTGTCATTCAAATTATTTTAAAACATTTATCCATTTCCAATTTCCAGATGTCAAACCCATTTTGAGATCACACAAACTCCCCATTCACATTAACCATTTAACTTCCCAAGTTAAATTCCAATTTCATCTTGAAATTTCCAATTCAGGTTGATCATTCAAACTTATTTAACTTCTTCCAAGTTAAATTCAATTTACTTAATCCAGTCAAATTTACACAATTTGAATTCCCATTAAAATTTAATACTTCAGATTAATAACCTTCCCACCTAAATTTAAAACCTACTTCACTTTGGGTTTCACATCACATTCCAAGGAAAATTCAAAATTCAACCTTAGAGTTTATTTCATATTTATTTCCTTTACACACCAGATTACTTTTAAATCTTAAACCACCTTTGGTTTTTAATTCAAAACAAATTTCTTTTAAAATTTTCAAACAACTCTTGTTTGAATCAAGCTCTTTCATTCAAATAATATTGTTTATTATTTCTTTATCACTTTGAAACAAATTTTCAAATTATGGACCTAGATTTAAATCTTCACAATTCAGATTATCTTCAATTCCAATTAATAAGTCATGTTTACCTAAATGTTTTACTTTCCTAAAACATTTCATTTTTCTTACTCATTAACTCACATTTCATTATTAAACACAACAATCATTTATGATAATAACCAAGATTATCATATCTGGGAACCAATTCATTATTATCTTATTCTGAAACTCCTTATCAAATTCAAGATTTTAATTTCAGTCTGAATCTATTTCAAACTTATCTTTATTTAATTTCATTTTGGTTATATTTCTATTACCACTTAATTTAATTCCAAAAATTTAACTACTAACTACCTTAATATTTATTAGAAAGAAATATTACTTAATATATCAAAATATATTCTTATATAAAATCATTTAAAATCTTTATATAAGATAAAAACAAGTACGCTCTCATATATATATTCACTCAACTCATTCTAGGGTACCATTGACTCTATCCTTAATGAGTAATCCCAACAGAGCCAAGGTTCTCATTTAACCTTTAGCTCTGATACCAAATGTAACGACTCGGAATTTTCGATTCCGAAAATTCCAGATAGTTAGGGAAAAGAAGAAAGAGATAAAAGAAAAAGAAGAAACAGAAACATCAACATCTCACATTCGCAGCGGATAAAATATAATATCACATAAAATAACAGTTTACAAAACAGAATTGTATCAGTCAATTACATTTTAATACATCTAAGTTACAACATTTACATATCACACTGGACAGATTTAAATGAGCCTGTTCCATATAACTACCATATATCAAAACGAAATGCACTCCATATATTTATGTCATCCAACTCCCCTCCTGAGCTCCAAAATGTCCTTAACTGAAAAATCTGTCATACTCGGTCTGACCCGAGCATTACATCTAAGTAACACCCGGGTCAGGCTGGAAACCAGCGTGAGTAAACCCATATAATTTAAAATACTAAGTTCAAACCATAAAAGATAACCTGAGTAACTCGTACTTCACTACGAGTTCATTACTTGTTATCCTCAACACTAATTCCAAAAATCAAATTCTAAGTATTCTTACTTAGTTCCAAAGTCCATATTATTCCATTTTAGTCTATTGATTTCTCACATCAAATTCATATAGAATCAAGTAGATTACAAATCGAAGTGGTTTCGGGTATTACTGATACCCGACTCCGGTCTCTTCGAATTCAAAATCATCTTAAGACAAAGTTGTTTAAGCTTTAAATGATTCCATTTATACTCATAGCAATATATTCACATAGCAATTCTATTTCAGGCAGATAATCCATACCTAACACGCTATCATATAGCATCATAATCACATACCAAGTATAATGAAATGACCCACATCTCTTCACCGATATTTTTATGACTTTTAGTTGAGTTTTTTTTTAAAACCAGGGATCACTTCTTTTGATTAATTTCCCAAGATCCAGAATTTACTAATATAAAAATATCAGTATTTAAATCAAGTCATATCATTTATATATCTGAAGATATATAAATGTTTCTTTGC
This sequence comes from Allium cepa, assembly GCA_030765085.1. Taxonomy (NCBI): domain Eukaryota; kingdom Viridiplantae; phylum Streptophyta; class Magnoliopsida; order Asparagales; family Amaryllidaceae; genus Allium; species Allium cepa. The sequence continues at coordinate 43,023,285 of CM060946.1, forward strand.
CTATCAGAGTGTTAATGTAGCAAAGAAATTTAACCACACAATATTTTCCATAATTGGAAGGTTTTGTGTCACATAGCTATTTCTACACCTTAATCTTTTTTTTTGGCTTAAGATTGACTAATACATGCTTCAAGTGTTGTGACGACCGCCCATGACTCCCGCACCAAAACAAGGAAATAATGCGCTAAAAGGTGTGCCAGGCAGCCATGGACGATAGTCAGGGTAAAACAAAACAGAAGAATCTCTATCGCATAACTCACAGCGCATGGATAAAATACAATAGAGAAATATAATATAGTGAAGCTCCATAGAACAGAAACATCATCATATAAGCATCACAGTAGTTTTATACAATCATCTACACAAATCCATACATGAAAGCCTCACTACAAATCACTCAACCAAATACAGCAGCGGATACCCAGTACATATAGTAAGAAAACTAATATGCAAAGCCTCCTGCTCGTCTTCGTCATCTTCAGCGTTGAACTCCTAGCACAGCACCTGTCACCTGCTACCTAGTCTGCCCATCCCAAACATGGATGAACAGCCCAAGGTAATAAGAGGAGACATAAAACCTTGAGTCAGACAAAGTCTTAGTGAGCAGTAAATTAACTATCAAACATACCAAAAGAGCATAAAGGATAAAAGGAATAGGAACCAAACCATCCCACTCCACCTCTTTCTACAGTGATAGCCCCAGACATACACTAAGGAGAAGCAAGCATAACAACATAGACAATTAAGGTAAAGCGAATACCACTCGAGTCAAGGACGATGTTTTCCAAATACAAACCCCCAAGGCCTAAACCAAGATCAGATAAGCACCCAGAAAACACTGCTCTTGAAGCCGAATGATAATACAACCAAACATCCATGACTCTGGCTATCACTGTCATCCTTGCCTCGATTTCACCGTTAGTTGAATGACCATCTGTCAAGGGCTAATGGTAACCCCGGTTCTAACCATAACTCCGCACACTGCCTTGTGCCTAGGACTTATCTACTTTGCCCAGAGTACTCAACTACCTACCTGTAGTCTTTTGGGTGTCCCGACTACCTGCCTGTAGTCGTTATGGGCGCCCCATGTACTCTTGCTTTTGAGCATGCTAGAACCTTCAACAACGACGAGATCCAAGCCTCCTAGCCATCCTTCTTGACGACTATCCTCATACAAGCTCAAGCTACCTCTTGAACAATCCATTATCACCCAACTTGAACTACTCTTCAAGTTATCAACATGCTTGGAATGATCCCTGCTTGGATTAAGCCAAGACTCACATCATACTTCGCTTCATCGCATCAAAGCAAAGTCTCAACTCAACAACATGGTTTGCTTCATCAAATCATGGCAAAGTCCCATCTCAACATCATCCAATCTATACATATGAGCTTCAACATCCGCTACATATGCCTTAAGCAGCTTTCACCATTCAAGAGCCTTCTTCCATAGCTTTTGAATCCTCTTTCATCATCTTGTTCCAAATCAACTACTAGCTAACTTGGAAACAATCAAATCAACCATACATTCAAATAATCAATCATTCAAACAAGATCTATTAAGCAATTTAAGCAATATCAACTATAATGGCAATTTCGTAAATAAACGAGCAAAAGTCCAACATATGTGAAATCATGGTTTTTAGCATAAATTTATCAATTATAAAACATGGGATTTGTCTCTAATGCTTATTAAACAAACTTGCATAAGTAAACATCTTCAAAAACCATGGATCTAGACTTCGATCTAAGAAAAATGCATGAAATCTCTAACTTTAACACTCAAACAAGCCACCAATCCAATATACTCCCTTGGATCCGCGTGAGAGATAACTACCACTCACCAAATCACCAAAACAACCTAAAATCAATCAACTTCAGATCTGGACAGCAAGGACTTGAGCTTGATCCGGAGAAATTTCACTTGAAACGGTGAAATCTAGCTTCTTCGGATGAAAATCTTCAACTTTGGATCTTCGATCTTTGATCTTGATCTTCAATCTTCAATGGATGTTAGCACTTGATAGAAGTAGAGAAAGAAGTGAAGAAAATACTGTAGTCGAGTTTCCAAAATGGCAGCACTTCGTCGCTTCGAAAACCGGTGCCAAAAAGTGAGCCAAACCCCTCCTATTTATAGGCTGAAAATCCTTAACTCGTACGTCCCTAAGTCGTTCACGAGTTATCTCCTAAGTCGGTCACGACTCAACCAATCCTACGACCTAACACAGCCCGCCTTAACGACCTAACAACACGTGCCTTAACTTGGAGACGAGCTACGAGATACGACCTAACTCCAACATCGGTCCAACAACCTAACGGCTCAACAGTTTAAGCCCCTAAGCGACCTAAAGGCCTTAACTCGTATACGAGTTATGACTTAACATGCACGCGACTCATCAGGATCCCAACAGCATACGACCTAGTTACGTTACGTCCTATCCCTTAAGTCGTTACTCATCCCAACTACTAAGTCGTAGCCTGGTAACTCGCTAACGACTCATCATACTCTACGACCTAATGCTTATGACCTAAACCTATCCCTTAGGTCACTTCCTATCTCTTATGTCGTAACACGTTAACTTGTTACACATCCAACCAGCTAGGTCGTAGCCCCTAAGTCGTTTACGACTTAACTATGGGTCGTTTACCAACTCATAAACCCTTAAGCCTTGTTAACCCGTTAGCTCCTTAACCCGGCCACCTTCCTTAGGTCGGCAACATCCCTGAGTCGTATAAACGACTCATTTACCCACTAAGCTAACTCACGACCTAAGCTAACTCGGCCCTCTATGAGTCGGTCACGACTCATCACTTAACACACAAGCTAACTTCTAAACGACTCAGGCTAGAAACAACACAAACAACGCTAACGACCTGCAAATTCTACGATTTATCGACACGTAAAAATACGGGTCGTTACATTCTCTCCCCCTTAGGAATTTCGCCCCCGAAATTCCAAGCAAACAACAGCAATCAAAGATATTCCGCATGCCTACCATCCATAGCAATCAACAAACCATGCATCCAATTCTAACCTAGCATGCAGAATTCTAAGACTTAGAACAAGCTACAAATTCATGAGATGTCACGACACTTTAGGGCCATACCTCGAAGAGTCCTGGATGAGCTGCCTTCATCCTCTCTTCCTCCTCCCACGTACAGTCGTTAACATCGTCACTCCATTGTACCTTGAGCAACGTAATCGTCTTCCTCCTAAGCTGTTTCGTATCGGTTTCAACAATACGAAGCGGCTTACGAGGTCTCGAAACAACTGGATCAACCTCCAAGTCTTCACAGCTATCAGCAGAAACCACCATACTTGGGTCGTGCACATACTTCCGTAGACAAGATACATGAAAAACATTGTGCACACCCGCCATCTTTTCCGGTAACTCCAATCTATAGGCGAGCTTTCCAATTCGCTCGATAATCGGGAATGGTCCAACGAATCTTGGAGTTAACTTTCCTTTGTTCCCGAATCTTATAACATTCTTAAATGGAGAAATCTTCACAAAAACCATATCACCTACGTCGAATTCCAAATCCTTTCGACGATTATCTGCATAACTTTTCTGACGATCCTGGGCTGCCTTCATTCTTTGCCGAATGATCTCTATACAATCCGAAGTCTGTCGAATCATCTCTGGCCCAAGTATCAGCTTTTCTCCAGCCTCCAACCAACATGTCGGAGAGTTACACGGTCTTCCATATAACGCTTCATATGGTGCCATACCAATACTCGACTGATAACTGTTATTATATGCAAATTCCACCAAATGAAGGTGATCCTCCCATGATCCCCCGAAGTCCAAAACACAAGCTCTAAGAAGATCTTCCAAAACCCGGTTGACTCTCTCAGTCTGACCATCTGTTTGAGGGTGATAAGCTGTACTCAAACACAACTCGGTTCCCAAAACCTCCTGGAAGCTTTTCCAAAATCCACTAGTGAACAATGGGTCTCGATCGCTCACTATACTCTTCGGAACACCATGGAATCGAACAATCCACTTCACATACAGCTCAGCCAACTTCGATGCAGTCCTAGTCGATCGAACTGGAATGAACCTTGCACTCTTGGTCAAACGATCTACTATGACCCAAATCCCTTCATTCCCTGCTCTTGTTCTAGGTAGACCATCAATAAAATCCATCGACACTTGCTCCCACTTCCACGTAGGAACCTCTAATGGCTGAAGCAATCCACTGGGCTTCTTCTGCTCAGCTTTTACCAACTGACAATTCATACACTTGGAAATAAAACTTCCAACATCTTTCTTCATACCTTCCCAGTAGTAAGCTCTCTTCATATCCCGATACATCTTATTCCCACCTGGATGAATCGTCAACTTCGAGTGATGACTTTCCCTCAGAACTTCATCTCTCAATCCTTCTTCATCAGGAACAACCAATCGTCCTTGCTTTCGAAGCCAACCCTCTCGATCGACCTCGAATCCTTTATCCTTCTCTGGGTCCAATCCGGATTCCAAATCATGGATAATCTTGACAATCTTATCGTCCCGCCTTTGGCTCTCACCAATTCTTTCCACAAGAGTAGGCCTTATCGATAAGTTTGCCAACATCTCAGGTTCCAATTCACATCTAGGCCTGAAGTCAAACTCAGCCAAATACTCAAGATTCTTCCATTCCGAAAACATGGCTCCTAATCCTGCATGTCTTCGACTTAACGCATCTGCCACTGCGTTACCTTTTCCCGGAGTATAGGCTATACCAAAATCATAAGATGCTAGGAACTCTAGCCACCTTTGCTGTCGAAGATTTAAATCCTTTTGGGAGAACAGATACTTCAACGACTTATGATCTGTAAACAACTCGAATCTAACTCCCAATAGATAATGTCTCCACATCTTCAAAGCAAACACAATCGCCGCTAACTCCAAATCATGGGTCGGATAATTCCTTTCATGCGGCTTCAGTTGTCGACTTGCATACGCAACAACTTTCTCCTTCTGCATTAGCACTGCTCCAAGTCCAGTACCACATGCATCGGTGTAAACCACCATCTCATCATTCCCACTTGGAATAGTCAAAACAGGAGCACTCGTCAGTCGCTCTTTTAGGATTTCAAAAGCTTGCTCACACTTAGCATCCCATCTGAACACTTGGTTCTTCTTCGTCAACCCTGTTAACGGTGCAGCTATCTTGGAAAAGTCTTTGATAAACCGTCGATAATATCCTGCTAATCCAAGAAAACTTCTCACATCGGATGCATTCTTAGGCCTAACCCAATCCTGGATCACTGCCACCTTAGCGGGGTCAACCGCTATTCCATTTCCAGAGATAACATGGCCTAAGAACCTCACTTCACTCTTCCAGAAGTGACACTTCGAAAACTTAGCCTTCAGCTGATGTTTCCGCAAAATTTCCAAAACAATCCTCAAGTGCGTCTTGTGCTCTCCCTCAGTTCTGGAATAAATCAGAATATCATCCACGAACACAAGCACGAACTTATTCGACTGATCTCTGAACACTCTATTCATAAGATCCACAAAATATGCTGGCGCGTTAGTCAACCCAAACGGCATTACCAGCCACTCATAAAACCCGGATGGTGTCCTGAAAGCAGTCTTCGGCACACTATCCTTCGCCACTCTCAACTGGTGAAATCCCGTTGCCAAATCCATCTGAGAAAACACCTTAGCCTCGTGAAGCTGATCAAACAAGTCATCTATTCTCGGCAATGGATACTTGTTCTTCTTAGTCACCTTATTCAGCTCACGATAATCAACACACAACCTCAACGATCCATCCGTTTTGGTTGCGAACACAACGGGCGCACCCCATTCGGACACACTTCTCCGAATGAATCCTTTCCGCAAAAGGTCATCAACTTGCACCTTCAGCTCTTGCTGCTCCCTCGGTGCCATCCGCCTAAGAGGCATCACAACAGGTCTGGCTCCCTCAACTAGATCGATACGAAACTCGATCTCCCTATGCGGCGGCAACCCTTTGACTTCCTCAAAGACATTCTCAAACTCATTCACAATAGGCACCAATGACAGTCCATCCCATGGAACAACTAGCGAATACATGAAGCTCATGAAGACGCCTTCTTCATGCTTACATCGTATCACAACCTTTCGCCCTTCCACATTCCCGACTGTCACCTCAAGCCTCTCACAATCAATCCTTGCCGCATACTTCCTAAGCCAGTCCATACCCAAAATAATTCCGAACCCCGCAAAGTTCAGAACAAAGCAATCACAAACAAACGAGCAATCATGACTCGACACAACTAGACCACGGCATATCATACACAAACATGACGAACCCCCTACCGGATTAGTCACAACCAATGGCCTATCAACAATATCCGGTTTCAAACCCAACCGGCCTACCAAATCATCACAAACAAAAGAATGCGACGCTCCAGTATCAAACAACACTCTAACTGGAACACCACAAATAGAAAGAGTACCTTGAACCACCACACTCTTCCCCTTCTCCTCAGCAGTAGGAGCTTTCGAAGACGATGGAACAGCCCCCAAAGCATAGGCTTGCACAACCTGCCTATCTCTCCTCGGTTCTGGACAGTCCTTCTTGATATGTCCCAGCTTATCACAGTTGTAACACTTTCCCGGCACCTTGGGATTCTTACAATCTTTGTAAAGATGGCCCTTCTGCTGGCAGTTATAGCAAGTCACTTCACTCTTCGGCTTCTTCTGGCCATCCCTACCCCTCTGTTGCTGTTGTTTCCTCTTCTTATTGCCACTCTGCTGTGGTTTAGATCCTTCCCTGGTTACAGAAACGACAGAACTTTCGCTAGGAAACAAACTCTCATGCCTAAGAGCTTTTTCCACAAGCTTCTCAAATGGATCGTCCAAATGATCCACTAACTGCCTCCCAAGATAAGCATCCAGACCAGTCACAAACTTCTCATTCTTCTGATAGGGAGAATCAATGTACGATCTGGCATACTTGGACAAAGCTTCAAACTCAGAAATGTACTCAAGAACAGGCCTTCCCCCTTGCTTGAGCTCCACAAACCTCTTAAACAAGACAGATTTCTGGGAAGTAGAGATGAACTTAGCTTCAAATCTAACTTGGAATTGCTCCCAAGTAATCTCTTCTTCTGGAGTATCGATGGTGATAGAATTCCACCAATCAGCAGCTCTTCCCTGAAGCTGTCTCGATGCAAGCTTTCTCTTAGTTGCATCCTCAATCCCTAAGTCACCAAAGATCCTTCGACATGCATCAATCCATCTCTGCACCTCAATAGTCGACTCCGTCCCCAAGAAAGCTTTTCCTCCAAGAGAAGTATAATCCTTGCAAAGCTTAGCAAAATCCACCGGTCTTGGAGCTTGAACTTGAACTCCCACATCCACTGATGATCCTGAAGCTGGTATCCTTCTCATGATCGAAGTCATCATCGCTTCGAACATAGTTCCATAATCAACAGCTCCTTCATCAGCACGGCTTTCCCTTGCAGCTGGTCTCCCTCTTCGACTCATCCTTAATATCTGTAATAAGAATGATTAGAACACCTTAAGAAACAACTGCATAAGGAGTTCAAATCCTTCTAGGCTACTATATTACATATAGTAATCATCCATCAAAATACAATTACGTCTCTCATACGTAGTTACGTCAGCGAGCGTTGGCTGAAATCGATTAACCAAAGCTCTGATACCAAATGTGACGACCGCCCATGACTCCCGCACCAAAACAAGGAAATAATGCGCTAAAAGGTGTGCCAGGCAGCCATGGACGATAGTCAGGGTAAAACAAAACAGAAGAATCTCTATCGCATAACTCACAGCGCATGGATAAAATACAATAGAGAAATATAATATAGTGAAGCTCCATAGAACAGAAACATCATCATATAAGCATCACAGTAGTTTTATACAATCATCTACACAAATCCATACATGAAAGCCTCACTACAAATCACTCAACCAAATACAGCAGCGGATACCCAGTACATATAGTAAGAAAACTAATATGCAAAGCCTCCTGCTCGTCTTCGTCATCTTCAGCGTTGAACTCCTAGCACAGCACCTGTCACCTGCTACCTAGTCTGCCCATCCCAAACATGGATGAACAGCCCAAGGTAATAAGAGGAGACATAAAACCTTGAGTCAGACAAAGTCTTAGTGAGCAGTAAATTAACTATCAAACATACCAAAAGAGCATAAAGGATAAAAGGAATAGGAACCAAACCATCCCACTCCACCTCTTTCTACAGTGATAGCCCCAGACATACACTAAGGAGAAGCAAGCATAACAACATAGACAATTAAGGTAAAGCGAATACCACTCGAGTCAAGGACGATGTTTTCCAAATACAAACCCCCAAGGCCTAAACCAAGATCAGATAAGCACCCAGAAAACACTGCTCTTGAAGCCGAATGATAATACAACCAAACATCCATGACTCTGGCTATCACTGTCATCCTTGCCTCGATTTCACCGTTAGTTGAATGACCATCTGTCAAGGGCTAATGGTAACCCCGGTTCTAACCATAACTCCGCACACTGCCTTGTGCCTAGGACTTATCTACTTTGCCCAGAGTACTCAACTACCTACCTGTAGTCTTTTGGGTGTCCCGACTACCTGCCTGTAGTCGTTATGGGCGCCCCATGTACTCTTGCTTTTGAGCATGCTAGAACCTTCAACAACGACGAGATCCAAGCCTCCTAGCCATCCTTCTTGACGACTATCCTCATACAAGCTCAAGCTACCTCTTGAACAATCCATTATCACCCAACTTGAACTACTCTTCAAGTTATCAACATGCTTGGAATGATCCCTGCTTGGATTAAGCCAAGACTCACATCATACTTCGCTTCATCGCATCAAAGCAAAGTCTCAACTCAACAACATGGTTTGCTTCATCAAATCATGGCAAAGTCCCATCTCAACATCATCCAATCTATACATATGAGCTTCAACATCCGCTACATATGCCTTAAGCAGCTTTCACCATTCAAGAGCCTTCTTCCATAGCTTTTGAATCCTCTTTCATCATCTTGTTCCAAATCAACTACTAGCTAACTTGGAAACAATCAAATCAACCATACATTCAAATAATCAATCATTCAAACAAGATCTATTAAGCAATTTAAGCAATATCAACTATAATGGCAATTTCGTAAATAAACGAGCAAAAGTCCAACATATGTGAAATCATGGTTTTTAGCATAAATTTATCAATTATAAAACATGGGATTTGTCTCTAATGCTTATTAAACAAACTTGCATAAGTAAACATCTTCAAAAACCATGGATCTAGACTTCGATCTAAGAAAAATGCATGAAATCTCTAACTTTAACACTCAAACAAGCCACCAATCCAATATACTCCCTTGGATCCGCGTGAGAGATAACTACCACTCACCAAATCACCAAAACAACCTAAAATCAATCAACTTCAGATCTGGACAGCAAGGACTTGAGCTTGATCCGGAGAAATTTCACTTGAAACGGTGAAATCTAGCTTCTTCGGATGAAAATCTTCAACTTTGGATCTTCGATCTTTGATCTTGATCTTCAATCTTCAATGGATGTTAGCACTTGATAGAAGTAGAGAAAGAAGTGAAGAAAATACTGTAGTCGAGTTTCCAAAATGGCAGCACTTCGTCGCTTCGAAAACCGGTGCCAAAAAGTGAGCCAAACCCCTCCTATTTATAGGCTGAAAATCCTTAACTCGTACGTCCCTAAGTCGTTCACGAGTTATCTCCTAAGTCGGTCACGACTCAACCAATCCTACGACCTAACACAGCCCGCCTTAACGACCTAACAACACGTGCCTTAACTTGGAGACGAGCTACGAGATACGACCTAACTCCAACATCGGTCCAACAACCTAACGGCTCAACAGTTTAAGCCCCTAAGCGACCTAAAGGCCTTAACTCGTATACGAGTTATGACTTAACATGCACGCGACTCATCAGGATCCCAACAGCATACGACCTAGTTACGTTACGTCCTATCCCTTAAGTCGTTACTCATCCCAACTACTAAGTCGTAGCCTGGTAACTCGCTAACGACTCATCATACTCTACGACCTAATGCTTATGACCTAAACCTATCCCTTAGGTCACTTCCTATCTCTTATGTCGTAACACGTTAACTTGTTACACATCCAACCAGCTAGGTCGTAGCCCCTAAGTCGTTTACGACTTAACTATGGGTCGTTTACCAACTCATAAACCCTTAAGCCTTGTTAACCCGTTAGCTCCTTAACCCGGCCACCTTCCTTAGGTCGGCAACATCCCTGAGTCGTATAAACGACTCATTTACCCACTAAGCTAACTCACGACCTAAGCTAACTCGGCCCTCTATGAGTCGGTCACGACTCATCACTTAACACACAAGCTAACTTCTAAACGACTCAGGCTAGAAACAACACAAACAACGCTAACGACCTGCAAATTCTACGATTTATCGACACGTAAAAATACGGGTCGTTACAAGTGTTACCACCCATTATTCTCTTCTTCATTTCCCAGATTATTCTATAAACCAGATTAATTATTTGTGGATTTATAACCCATGTATTTGATCTTTGGGATTTAAGAATTCATACATGTTGTTTTAGAATGATAAAACATATTAAAACTTGGTGGTTTGATCTATGAATCACTGGTTAGTCTAGCCCAGATTCTGAATTCAAACACAACCATGCACAAACAATTCATATCAAGCAAAATGCACATATCCTGGTCCATAGAGCATGTAATGATCATGTGAGTAATAGAGTTGTAAACTAATTTAAAGGTCATAGACATGGAAACAACACAAAAGAACAAAGTGCAAACCCAGACCAACATACCAAATGAAGACTCAGCCTGTACATAAAGGCAGCAAATACATCTGATTCAAGTGAAAGGCAACTATACATATGAAGTCAATATGATCAAGGCAACAAGCCCAGAACCAAGGTCAGAGGTGACATCAATGTATTCATATAGTCGGGCAATGAAAAAAATCAGAACAATGCAAAACTTCCAAATGAACACCTAATGAAGACAAACTTGTGAACTCCAAGCATAGAGCAAGTGATAGTGATCAACATGCAGTGGATTAATGGATATGCTCAATACAAAACAAGACCACATGATACTGCAAACTACAACAGACTCACTTAAAACCAAATGCAACCAGACTTTGAATCAAGCATGTAGTCAACAGGGTTTAGTTCAATATGGTTGCAGCAAAAACTACAAGTACAAAGCATGCACATCAACTCACTACACAATGCAATACAAGTTTCAGCTGGAAAATCTGATGTCCAGATACAACCAAAGGCTATGATTTCAAGCTTTTGCATGTACTTATATCAATTACAAGACATGTTTAAGCCTTACTGGTTAGCCAAGACCATGTTCAACCCATCTACATAATACTTTGGCACATATTTATTCAAAAGCAATTTTAACTTTATAACTGAAGTATAACAAACATGCGAAGGAGAATATATCCACATATCAGATTATATGGCATGTTCTCCTTTATCATAATCCACTGGATTGCTCTAGAATCTGTTACTCAAATCAACAAATCACAAGCACATATAATACTTAAGTTTTTTTTTCTTTTACATGTTCTTTTCAAGAAAACAAAGCAGGTATCAATCCTGGAAATACACAAGACATAAGAGATTTTGCCTAGATTATTTATTACAATTAAACTGCTACTTCTCTAAAACATTTTTATAACCAACAAGATCTTCAAACATCCATTCAAGCAAGCTACTCAAGCATCTTTCCCTGCAGTAACACTTTGAATCGCCTCAATGAAAATGAGACACCCCAAAGATTGCAAAGGCAATAAATAGGGTCAGAAAATATATTCTGGTGTGAGTGAAATCATGGATTATAAATAATTTGTAATTACCAAATACTATGCAGAGAATTCATATGTTTGATGCTTATTCAAGTTCATACTAAAATCTGAGTGTGTGTGTGTGTCTATATATATATATATATATATATATATAAGCTCTTCCTAACATACATGCACCCAAGAATCCTTTCATCAACACCATTCAGTTATACTTACACATACTCCTATAGATTAACTCCCTTAATTCCATAGCTTAATTCCTATATCCCCATTTACCATTTAATTGGTCTTAACTCTTGCCATTGAACACCACGTGTGCATTGCAAAGGGATTCAATTCTGTTAACCCTTTACACAGAGGCCTATAGGACTTAAACAAGTCATGCACATGCCCATCATCCACCTTATTATGAATAGATCAAGGCACTACTCCTAAATTAGCTTTATAATCTAGAGACCATTCTCATTTTCTTTCAGGAGAATTTTGTTAATTTTAAAATGCTTTATATTCTTTGCTTCCTTCCATAAATCAAAGAGTATTAAACTCACTCAAGGATTTCAGCCGAACATACAAATCATTCATGCAAAACACCACATCTCATTTTAAGGTCATTTTTATTCAATCATATTTTCTAAAACTTGCACATATATTTATTTCCAGAAATATTCCCATTTCTTACATAAATCTGGTGAAGTCATATAAGACATTACATTCATTTTACTGTGAACATAGGGTATGGTTTTTGAGAAAAACCCATAAAAACATATTAACCTGTGATTTGAACAAATCAACACACACACACACACACACACACACACACACACACATATATATAATATTGCATTGTTCATATCATTTTTAAAATGAACTAGACTTAAGCATGAATCCCCTTATTCACACTGCCTACTTCATTCTTCATTAATACCCTATTTCTCAGTAAAAACATTTAACTCATCTCCATATAAAAACTGGATTATGAGTTACAGAATCCATTTCTGTGATCAGGGTATTTATCTTTTCAAAGCTTTAATCAATACAATCAAAACAGATCAAAACATCAACCAAAGACTAAGCCAAAGTACCAACCATAATGAACATTTATTTATTCAGAGAATAAAAATCAAACAAAAACATGATATGGTTTTATAAAAGTGATATGGCTGCCCTTAACTTGGGTCTTAATGCCTTAAATCTCATCAGGTGATTAATCACTCACCTTCCTTCTTCTTTCCCCCGAGAATGCTCTAATTTGAAAACAATGTGAGTTTGCTCTTTTTTTTTCTTTCTAAAATATCTTTACGTTTTTCAAAAATAAACTACTACTTATCCTTTGATTTTTAAAACATTTAGCTAGGGTTTTAGTGGAGAGAAAAACCCATTTTATCCCAACACAATTAAGAGAATTATGTATATGTGTTTATCGCTAAATATGCTATTTTCTTTCTTATTGTATTTCGGGTATTACAGTTGCTTTTCTTCTTTTTCTGTGTACATGCCATTTGCATGTTTCACCTACACACTATTTTCATGTGACTTATCTACATTATGTATTTTCTTTTGACAAATCTGAGATGTTCACATATATATCTTTTTATCAATTAATTCCTTGCTAATGTCTCAAACCATTTATTTTCTCTTGATTTTTAAAAATGTATTTACACATATATATAGTACTAAACCGGTTTCATATATTTTAATTATCATAAGAGTTTATTTTATCACTCTATACTCCTCTGGCTACTTTTATACAATATATATGTGAAATATGCTAATATAAAACTCATTCTCACTTAGTTATTTTCTTCTCATTATTATTTACTGAAAACAACTATCCTCCTCCTTATTTATTTCGCTCATTCTTGATATTTATTTTCAAACTATTTTATCCTTCGAATATTTTCCCTTTACTGACTTTTTTTTCATTTTTTTTAAAAATCATTTTCATCTTAATAATTTGGGTCTTCACATACTCTCCTCCTAAAAGGTATTGTGTCCCATAATTTTTTTCATACATTTCCATCCAATTGTATACAAAGCATAATTTTATTTCATAAATTTCAGAAACTTATGCATTCAAAACCAATCAAACACACATAAGTAATGTTTAAGTTTATCATAATTTTAAGTATACCTTTAAGCAGAAAATAGATTAGGATATTTATCCTTCATCCTATCTTCAGTTTCCCATGTACAATCATTCTCATCTAAACTCCATTGGATTTTAACCAATTTAATTATTTTATTTATCAACTTGTTTTCTTCTCTAGCCACAATACCCATTGGTTCCTTCTTATAAACCAGACTTTCTTGAACTTCAACTTGTGTAGGAGATTCCAGAATGGTCTCCTTATCATGCACCCACTTTCTTAATTGAGATACATGAAATACATCATGTATATCACTCAATTCCTTTAGCAATTTCAACTTATAAGCCAAAGTTCCTACTCTTTGAATAATTTCATATGGCCCTATATATCTTGGTGATAATTTTCCTGCCTTGCCAAACCTCAATATTTTTCTCATTGGTGAAACTTTGAGAAATACATGATTTCCCACTTCAAATTCCGCTGGCCTTCTCCCTTTATCTGCATAGGCTTTTTGTCTTTCTTGTACTGTTCTCATTCTCTGCCTTACAAGTTCAATCCTTGCAGAGGTCTCCTTCACATGTTCTGGTCCAAGCAACACTCTTTCACCTGCCCTCATTCAACATGCAGGAGATACACAAGGCTTCCCATATAAAGCCTCAAATGGAGCCATACCTATAGTGGACTGATAGCTATTGTTATAAGCAAAATCGGCTAAATAGAGATGATCTTCCCAGTTGCCACCAACATCAAGTATACATGCTCTAAGCAAATCCTCTAAAATCTTGTTAATAATCTCAGTTTGACCATCTGTTTGTCGGTGGTAAGCTATGCTCTAGCTTAATTATGTCCCCATGGCCTCTTGAAAGCTACCCCAGAACCTTGAGGTAAACAAGGTATCTCTATCACTAATGATAGTCTTGGGGATTCCATGTAATCTCACTATCTCCTTCACAAATAATTGAGCTAATTTGGGAGCATTCCTATTTGAATTCACTGGAATGAAGTGAGCTGTTTTTGTGAGCCTATCAACCACAACCCAAATACTATCATTGCCTCTTCTTGTTCTTGGCAAACCATCCACAAAATCCATTGAAATGCTTTCCCATTCCCAGGTAGGCACTTCCAAAGGTTGTCGTAGGCCTGAAGGTCTTTGATAATCTGCCTTGACTTGTTGACATGTTAAACACTTTTCCACATATCTTGCCACTGCTCCTTTCATTCCTGGCCACCAATAATTTCTTTTAAGATCATGGTACATTTTTGTACCACCTGGATGTATAGTGTACTTTGTCCGATGCACCAATTTCTTCCTTCATTTCTACTTCACTAAGGATCGTTAAATCCTTGAATTCAGTCATCATTAAGCTTGCCAATCTTGCTTGATGCCTACTCAAAGCATCTGCTACCTTGTTAGCTTTTCCAGGAGTATATAATATATCAAGATCATAGGCAGCTAAGAACTCTACCCACCTATGTTGTGTCATATTCAAGTCTTTTTGAGAAAACAAATACTTAAGTGATTTGTGGTCTGTAAATAATTCAAATTTAGTACCTAATAAGTAGTGTCTCCATAGCTTCAATGCATAAACAACGGCAGCAAGCTCTAAATCATGAGTGGCATATCTGGTTTCATTTGGCTTGAGTTGCCTTGATGCATATGCTATAACTCTTCCATGTTGCATGAGTACTGCCCCTAACCCAGACCCACTAGCATCAGTATAAACTACTAATCCTTCATTTCCCACTGGAACTTGCAAGACTGGAGCTTCCATCAATGCCTTCTTCAATGATTCAAAAGCTTGTTCACATTTTTTTGTCCACACATATGGCTGCTCTTTTCTGGTTAGCTTGGTTATTGGAATGGCTATCCTTGCAAAGTCTTTTATAAACCTTCTATAGTAGCTTGCCATCCCTAAAAATGACCTCACCTCAGTTACTGATTTGGATCTACTCCATGATTGCACTGCCATGACTTTGTTTGGGTCTACACAAATCCCTTGTTGAGATATAATGTGTCCCAAAAATTTGACTTCATTCTGCCAAAATGTACACTTAGTAAATTTTGCCTTTAAATTATGTGCTCTTAATCTTGACAAAACTAGATGCAAGTGCTTTGCATGCTCCTCTTCTGATTTTGAATACACCAATGTATCATCAATGAAAACAACTACAAATTTATCTATAAAATCTATGAATGTCCTATTCATTAAATCTACAAAATAGGATGGTGCATTTGTCAATCCAAAAGGCATTACTAAAAATTCATATAGCCCTTACCTTGTGTTGAATGCAGTGTATTTGATACTCTCTCCTCGACCTTCATTTGATGGAATCCAGAGGCTTAGTCTAGCCTTGAAAAGATTCTTGCTCCATTTAATTGATCAAATAAATTATCAATTCTGGGGAGTGGATATTTATTCTTGATGGTAACTTTGTTTAATTCCCTGTAATCAATACATATCCTCATTGTACCATCAATGTTTCTTTACAAATACCACTAGAGAACCCAAGTTTGAACTACTAGGCCTTATGAAGCCTTTCTGCTCCAATTCTTCCAATTGTGGTTTTAATTCCACTAACTCTTTAGGACCCATTCTGGTGGTCTTCTTGATAACAGGACTTACTCCTGGGATTAATCTTATCTGAAATTCAACTTGCCTATTTTTTGGAACTCCTATAACCTCTCCAAAGACATCTGGGTATTCATTTATTACTTTTATGTCTTTTAGAATTAATTCTTTTTCAGTCATGCTCCACATTTGATTAAGGCAATTTGTTTTGGCTATTTCACTCATGACTATAATATTTTTACCATTTTCTGTTTTCAAAGAAATAGTAAAATTTTCAAAGTTTAAAATTTCTTTGAATTTACTCAGCCAATCTACTCCTACAATAATTCCTATTCCACGATAGTTTAACACAATCAAATTAGATTTAAACATATTTCCACCTATATTTAATTCTACTCCCAAACATCTAATTCCTAGCATGCAAGAACTACCTAGGGGACTCTGAATAGACAAAGGTTTATCAACTAAATTGCATGTGAGAGCCAATTTATTCACTATGTTTTGTGATATTAAAGAATGTGTAGCCCCGGTGTCATATATAACTGAGATTGGATAATCTTTAATTAGGAGTATACCTTCCAATTGTCCAGAATTTCCCACTGCATTTGCTTCTGCTTTGCCTTCCAATGCTCCTACCTTTGCTCCTTTCTTGAACTCTGGGCAATTCCTTTTGATATGACCTTCTTTCCCACAATTATAGCAACTGAATGGGATCTTCTTAGCTTCTTGACACCTATTACTCATGTGTCCTTCCTTGCCACAGTTGTAGCAAATAATTTTCTTCTTAATTTCCCTACTGGTTGCTCCTTCAACCTTCTTGTCTGAATTCTTCTTGTCACAAGGATATGCTCTATTTTTTCCTTTCTTGTGGTTATTAGCTCTCATGTTCCTGAATTTCTCCCTTGCATTATCATGTTGTTCAAAATAAAGAGTGAGATCTATGACTTGATCAAATATTTTGTCTTTGTATGGTAGCATTGCTCTACTTAAACCAGCATTAAGTCCTTGAATAAATCTTGAATTCTTTGATTCCTCATTCCCTATGAGCATGGTTCCATACTTGGACAAGCTCTCAAACTTTTGAGTGTATTCAGTCACACTCATTGGTCCTTGCTTCAATCTTATGAACTCCTCAAGCAATGTTGCCTTAGCGGTTGCTGGGACAAATCTAGCCTCAAGCATGTCCTTGAACTGATCCTATGTTATCTCATTTTCTGGTCTTCCTGTGATGATTACCTCCCACCAATCTAGTGCTGCTCTTTTGAGCCTTCTAGAAGCTATTTGCCTCTTCCTTTGGTCATTGATTTGCATATCTGCAAATATCCTTTCCAAAGTTCTTAGCCATGTTTGCACACGCATGACCCCTTCAGTGCCTTCAAAATCCTTGCCTTCTAAATTTGAGAACGTTTTCAGTAGCTAAGATAATTCCTCATGAGGATTTTCTTCCCTCTGCACTAGTCCTTCCCTAAATGCTCTCACCAAATCTTGCAAATTGACCGATGGTGTTGCATTAGAGGGTCTTGCTCCGGAGTTTTGTGGCCTTCCTACCATGATTCAATATACAATTTACATAGCTAGTTAGTCTTATTTTTAATTTAATTGTTTCAGTAATTTATTCCTACTGAAATTTTTTTTTGCTATGTTTTTGGTAACATAGCCCTGATACCAACTGAAGTGACCCACTTCTCTTCACCTATATTTTTATGACTTTTAGTTGAGTTTTTTTTTTAAAACCCGGGATCACTTCTTTTGATTAATTTCCCAAGATCCAGAATTTACTAATATAAAAATATCAGTAATTAAATCAAGTCATATCATTTATATATGTGAAGATATATAAATGTTTCTTTGCCTATCAGAGTGTTAATGTAGCAAAGAAATTTAATCACACAATATTTTCCATAATTGGAAGGTTTTGTGTCACATAGCTATTTCTACACTTTAATCTTTTTTTTTGACTCAAGATTGACTAATACATGCTTCAAGTGTTACCACCCATTATTCGCTTCTTCATTTCCCAGATTATTCTATAAACCAGATTAATTAATTTGTGGATTTATAACCCATGTATTTGATTTTTGGGATTTAAGAATTCATACATGTTGTTTTAGAATGATAAAACATATTAAACTTAGTGGTTTAATCTATGAATCACTGGTTAGTCTAGCCCAAATTCTGAATTCAAACACAACCATGCACAAATAATTAATATCAAGCAAAATGCACATATCCTGGTCCATAGAGCATGTAATGATCA
The DNA here is from genome assembly GCA_030765085.1 of Allium cepa. Classification (NCBI taxonomy): domain Eukaryota; kingdom Viridiplantae; phylum Streptophyta; class Magnoliopsida; order Asparagales; family Amaryllidaceae; genus Allium; species Allium cepa. The sequence goes on from CM060946.1 coordinate 43,042,008, forward strand.
TGTGAGTAATAGAGTTGTAAACTAATTTAAAGCTCATACACATGAAAACAACACAAAAGAACAAAGTGCAAACCTAGACCAACATACCAAATGAATACTCAGCCTATACATAAAGGCAGCAAATACATCTGATTCAAGTGAAAGGCAACTATACATATGATGTCAATATGATCAAGGCAACAAGCCTAGAACCAAGGTCAGAGGTGGCATCAATGTACTCATATAGTCAGGCAATGAAAAAAATAGAACAATGCAAAACTTCCAGATGAACACCTAATGAAGACAAACTTATGAACTCCAAGAATAGAGAAAGTGACAGTGATCAACATGCAGTGGATTAATGGATATGCTCAATACACAAACAAGACCACATGATACTGCAAACTACAACAGACTCAACTAAAACCAAAAGCAACCAGACTTTGAATCAAGCATGTAGTGAAATGACCCGCCTTTCTATCCACAGAAAGACGACTCATTTATTAAGAAAGAAAGGGATAGAAGAAGAAAAGATAAGAAAAGAAGAAACTCAACAACATCAGATACTCACAGCGGAACAAAAGAAATATAACATATCACATAAAATATTACATAGTATCATATTACATCAGAGTACACAACTTATACAACACATATTAGACAGTTATAAACATCTGTCTAACCATATAACTCAAGTACACAAGATACAGATACAACACAACACAGCGGAACCATAATATATCTATACGATGAAGCCTCCTGCTCCAAATCTCCTCCAAAATTCGTCAACCTAACCCGAATCTCTCGTCTACTCATACATAATATGAGTACCCAAGAGTTTAATAAAATAGAAAATAAACACTCGGGTCAGACAGGGGTCTGGTGTGAGTAAACGAGTTAAAATTGCTTAACTATAGAAAATTCTTTGAAAAGAAAAGGTATCACGTAAGACTTCCCATACATAAACATAGAAAAGTTTTTACCTTACGCTAACCAAAACATTTGATAGGAAATCCAGTGATATTATAATAGTGTCTAGGGTTTTCAAGTAAAATAGAAAATAGCCGAAATTGTTACATTTATTAAATTCCAGGTACATAGGTATACAAACAAAACCGTAAGGTCTCGTAGGGAAAATGGATTTACATCAATGGCAGGGCTACCGAGGTACCGCCCGTCACAGTACGTGGCCTAGATCAATGTACCGAGGATTACTCCCAATCCCCTGCATCACAAAGCCGGGACCATGCCTTACTGAACAGTCCCGAGTAAGATCACCCCGTGGTTGGCACGACCAACCACCCACTAAGCTGACATAAAGGGAAATCTAGACAGGAATGAACTCACCCTGAAATGGGCGCTACCCACCTAGCCTTGCTGCACCTCCCCTGTTTTAGCCGTTCCCGGGTTAATGAGGCTTGAGGCTGCGATTACCTTTATAGGACACATCTCTTAGAATGCTCATCGTCCGCCTGACGATGTGCTGAAAGCATTCAATCCATACAAGTTCATTACGGGTCCGAACGAAACCGAAGGCACTATCTCGTTGCACTCATTTTGGAGTCACATTTAGAGTCAACGACCATAGCCCTTGCACTCTGAATCACCATCTCGAACCTATAAGTACTACCTTCGTCAAACTCATCATGGAATCACCCCCAGAGTTATGCTGACGAAAAATAGTTCTTACACCTCGAGTCTTCACTTGCACTCCACTTGGATTCACGACCTAACATTTATTTTGGATCGATGTAGTTTTCGGATATCCAAATATGGAAGCCCAATCCCGGTCTCACCGAATCCAAACGCCATTTTAATGTCCAAGTTGTACTTAAGGGTTTAAACAATTAAACTTATATTCAGGATGATATAAACAGATAGATGAATCACATTATCACAATAGATAATTTATGTCAACCATTCATCTCATAAAGCAGCATATCACATATCATAGATATCATATCCAAATCATCCATCAATATCAATCATCCAATATTAATCACCCAGTATCAATCAATCCATATTAGCCAATCATCCATAAGCAGGTTTGATTACCTCTTAATCAATTGGATTACCTAAATCCTTCTTCATTAATTACAAATTAATTTATTAATCATCTCTTAATGATCTTCCTTAATTAATCTTCCTTGATTAATTATACTTTAATTACATTCAAGTAATTATCCTTAAACATATACAGTAATTAACCTTTAATTACTTACCATTAATTACAATAATTAATGATCCTTCATTTACTTCCATTAATTAATTAACTATAATTAATTACATTAAATCTCAATTAATTACAAATAATTAATCATACCTTATTAATCAATCTTGATTAATATCATTAATTATATTAACTAATGATCCTTATTTATTAATTAACCCTTTAATTAATTAAATAATTAATTTATAATTAATCATCTCATAAATCATAAACAGTAATTAACAATTGTAATTACTTAACTTAATTAATTAACATCTTAATTAATTATATTAATCCTTGATTGATTATTTTAATTAACCTTTAATTACTTCATTAAGTAATTATTAATTAATAATCCTTAATTAATTACTTTATTAATTAATCACATTTTTTATTAATTTCACTTAGTAATTAATCCTAAATTAATCACATTCCTTAACTAATTAATCACATTAATTAATTAACTAAAATTAACTCAGTAATTAACTCTTAATTACCTCAATTTAGTAATTATCCTCTAATTACTTTCATTAGTTAATTACTTTCTTAATTAATTACCTTAACAAGTAATTAATCCCATCATTAAATAATCCTTAATCCTTTAATTAATTAATTAATTAATACTCCATAATTAATTAACTTTAAAACAATTATATTAAATAATTCCTTAATTAATAACATCAAGTGATTACCCATTAATCACTTCAACTAATTACTCCTATGAGTAATTTCCATTAATTACTTCCATAAGTAATTATCATTCTCAATTACATTCAATAATAATCCATTAATTACTTCATTAAGTAATTATACTTAATTAATTCATAATTAAGTGATTATTTAAAAATAAACAAACAATTAACTAATTATTTAAAATTAATTAAATAATCAATTAACATCTTATATTTTTTAAAAATCTTAATTAATTAAGAAAACATTAATCTTAATTAAATCTTTACTTATTAATAAATCGTCTTTTTATCAAGCATTCTTAAGTTAATAACAAAGATAGATTAACCCTATTTATTTTCATAATTAAATTATCTGAATAAATCAAATTTTAATAACCTTAAAGACCAATTATTCAATTTGGTTTACAATAATAATAACATTAACCTTTATTTGAAAATAATGCATTTAAAAACAAATTTTCAAAATTCAAAACACATTAATCATCTAAGTTAAACTTATTCGTTCAAAATGAAATTTGAAACTTTAGTTTTAAAATCATTACTTAAAAATTACTTTAAACTTTGATTTAATATTTGAATTCAAAACATTCTTCTTTAAAATTAACATTTAAAATTAAATTAAATTAAATTACTTTAAAAAAGAAATCATTTTAACCAAATTTAAATTTAAAATAAATTCAATTCACACCCTTTTAAAAGTTTGATTAACTATATTTTCAAATCAACAAACTTTAACTTGTAAATTCATTTTCCTTTTATAAAACTTGAACTTGTTTTCATTCAATCAAACTACAAGTTAAATTTGCAACTAAATATACACAGGACTTAACTAAAAAGCAGCAACCTAATCACTCGAGACAAACAGTCAAACAACCCGAGCCTGCCCCGAAGATCCTCAGCGCCCATCCCACTTCGATTCGTCTTCGAAAAAAACATGAGCGAAACTTCGGGTTGTAACACGTCTCCCCCATGCTCCACTTCCAGTGTACACAAATGTGCACGGTGCACCCAGTACATCACCTCCGGCCAGCTACGGTCATCGTGACCATCGATGTTGGTCGCAATATCACACGCGACCCCAAAAAGATAACCAGATTCTTCAATTCGAACATGAATCAAAAAGTCGACCCATAGCTCGAAACTGCAGCTGATACTACCCCCAAAACTACCCACGGCCGACGAGCCACGATGACGACGAACTTCGCCATCCTCATCAACGAACACCATATACACAAGCTTCATCTTCCCCTAACACGATCGAACTCGATCCATCATTCATGTCGCAAAAGCTTCTACAGCCAAGCCGAAACTAAAACATGCTAAATCCGCCATTAGAAAAATCCACTTGCATTTTTCCCTTAATCTACAACCCACAAACAAGCTTCAACCAAGATTTCAACCCCTATCATCACGCCGATAACCGGCAATCCACCAAATTCCCCAGTTCGAACAAACCCCAAACCCTCAAGAAATACCCAACTAAAATTTATGAAATGCATGTCTAAATTCATGATTTCTAACATGTAATCCAACTATACAACCAAAAACAAGAATTAAGAATATAAATTTTTGACATGCAATAGTTACTTACTGTAATTTCTATTTTAAAAGTTATTTGTAAACTTAAATTTACAGATACTATTTTTAAAATTACCAACAAACAATAACAAACAACTTTTATTTAAACATCGAAATCAAATAATGATGTTAGGGGGAAGATTCGAATTAAATTGAACCATTCAAACTGTAAATACAGAACTTATTTATACAGTCACTATCTAGCTTCTTTTTATTCAAACCTGCAATCAACTTCACATCATATTTGTAACTAAACCACTGTAAAATTCATCACACATATGTAGTTTAAATATCAAGTTCAAATCTGTTTTTAAAAATGAAGATTTACTCACCCAATTAAACAGAGCAGTGCAGGTTTATGATTTATTCCAGGCACTTGAATCTTTAATTTGAAAAAGACTTTGATGCTTGCTGTTGAAATTGAATGCCTTTGCATGCTTTACAATTTGATGCTTTAAAAGGATTGAAACTAATCTTTAACTTGCTGTTGAAACAGATGAACTACATTCCATTTGCAGATTTCAATTATTATTATGAAGAACTTTGCTTTTAGATTTAATTTTCAGGTTTGAGAAAAAGTTTCTAGTTTGAGTTAAGAGAAGAATGAAAGTTTATGTTTTATTAAGATTAAAGAAATTAAATTTTTATTGAAGACACTTCTTATTTAAGTTTTCACACTTGTCACATATACCTCTTAATTGACTAACATGTGTTATTAAGGTGATTAACATGGTTACACATGTTATTAAATATTTTAAATAAATTCTTATTTAGTTTAAAAGATAATATAAGCTTACTTATTTACTTTACTTTATTAATAAATACTTTATGTATGTAAATATAAATTTCCCTTTAAAGAAGATACTATAAAACTAGTCATAATAAAAATAAACCTTATACATGCATTTTTAAAACCTAAAACATTATTTATATACATTTAAATTTAAGCATTTAAAAAAAATGAAAACAAAATAAAACTTTTTTTGAATCTTATTTAAACTATCATATTAAAAATAAACAATTATCTTATATTTTTAAAACAATAGATTAAACTTAAATTTACTTTTGAAAAATATTAAGTTTTAAAACAAAGCTTCAAATTACAATTCATATATATATATATATATAAATTATTAATTAAATTAAATTTCAAAACAATTCCAAAACAAAATCAAACTATAACATATACATACATATATATTACAATTTGAAAATACAAATCTTTTATTTAAAACAAAAGATCTTCTATTCACAATATATATCAAAAATATATATTATAAATAGAATAAAATTTTATTAACTTTGAAAAATAAATCTTATCCATTTTAAATTGTTAGAAAGAAATTGATCAATATTACCAGATTAAATATTTATTAACCTTTAAAAGATTAAATTTACCAATTTAAATTAAAATTAATAGGAAAATTATCAAATCAATTTAATTATTAATACAGATAATTAAATTGATATTGCCCAAAAATTCCGGGCCGTTACATGTAGTCAACAGGGTTTAGTTCAATATGGTTGCAGCAAAAACTACAAGTACAAAGCATGCACATCAACTCACTACACAATGCAATAAAAGTTTCAGTTGGAAAATCAGATGTCCAGATACAATCAAAGGCTATGATTTCAAGCTTTTGCATGTACTTATATCAACTACAAGACATGTTTAAGCCATACTAGTTAGCCAAGACCATGTTCAACCCATCTACTTAATACTTTGGCACATATTTATTCAAAAGCAATTTCAACTTTATAACTGAAGTATAACAAACATGCCAAGGAGAATATATCCACATTTCAGATTATATGGCATGTTCTCCTTCATCATAATCCACTGGATTGCTCCAGAATCTGTTACTCAAATCAAACTCACAAGCACATATAATACTTAAGTTTTTTTTCTTTTACATGTTATTTTCAAGAAAACAAAGCAAGTATCAATCCTGGAGATACACAAGACATAAGAGATTTTGCCTAGATTATTTATTACAATTAAACTGCTACTTCTCTAAAGCATTTTTATAACCAACAAGATCTTCAAATATCCATTCAAGCAAGCTACTCAAGCATCTTTCCCTGCAGTAACACTTTGAACTACCTCAATGAAAATGAGACACCCCAAAGATTGCAAAGGCAACAAATAGGGTCAGAAAATATATTCTGGTGTGAGTGAAATCATAAATTATAAATAATTTGTAATTACAAAATACTATGCAGAGAATTCATATGTTTGATGCTTATTCAAGTTCATACTATAATCTAAGTATATATATATAAGCTCTACCTAACATACATGCACCTAAGCATCCATTCATCAACACCATTCAGTTATACTTACACATACTCCTATAGATTAACTCCCTTAATTCCATAGCTTAATTCCTCTATCCCCATTTACCATTTAATTAGTCTTAACTCTTGCCATTGAACACCATGTGTGCATTGCAAAGGGACTCAATTCTGTTAAGCCTTTACACAGAGGCCTACATGACTTAAACAAGTCATGCACATACCCATCATCCATCTGATGATGAATAGATCAAGGCACTACTCCTAAATTAGCTTTATAATCTAGAGACCATTCTCATTTTCTTTCAGGAGAATTTTGTTAATTTTTGAAATGCTTTATATTATTTTCTTCCTTTCATAAATCAGAGAGTATTAAACTCACTCAAGGATTTCAGCCGAATATACAAAGCATTCATGCAAAACACCACATCCCATTTTAAGGTATTTTTTATTCAATCATATTTTCTAAAACTTGCATATATATTTATTTCCAAAAATATTCTCATTTCTTACATAAATTTGGTGAAGTCATATAAGACATTATATTCATTTTACTGTGAACATAGGGTATGGTTTTTGAGAAAAACCCATAAAAACATATTAACCTGTGATTTGAACAAATCAGCACATATATATATAATATTGCATTTTTCATATCATTTTTAAAATGAACTAGACATAAGCATGAATCCCCTTATTCACACTGCCTACTTCATTCTTCATTAATACCCTATTTCTTAGTAAAAACATTTAACTCATCTCCATATAAAAACTGGATTATGAGTTACAGAATCCATTTCTGTGATCAGGTATTTATCTTTTCAAAGCATTAATCAATACAATCAAAACAGATCAAAACATCAACCAAAGACTCAACCAAAATACCAAACATAATGAACATTTATTTATTCAGAGAATAAAAATCAAACAAAAACATGATATGGTTTTATAAAAGTGATATGGCTGCCCTTAACTTGGGTCGTAATGCCTTAAATCTCATCAGATGATTAATCACTCACCTTCCTTCTTCTTTCCCCCGAGAATGCTCTATTTGAAAACAGTTTGAGTTTGCTCTTTTTTTCTCTAAAATATCTTTCTATTTTTCAAAAATAAACTGCTGCTTATCCTTTGATTTTTAAAACATTTAGCTAGGGTTTTAGTGGAGAGAAAAGTCCATTTTGTCCCCACACAATTAAGAGAATTATGTATATGTGTTTATGGCTAAATATGCCCTTTTCTTTTTATTCTATTTCAAGTACTACAGTTGCGTTTCTTCTTTTTCTGTTTACATGCCATTTGCATGTATTTTCTTATGACAAATCTGAGATGTTCACACATATATCTTTTTATCAATTAATTCCTTACTAATGTCTTAAACCATTTGTTTTTCTCTTGATTTTAAAAAATGTATTTACACATACATAATACTAAACTGGTTTCATATATTTTAATTATCATAAGAGTTTATTTTATCACTTTATACTCCTCTGGCTACTTTTATACAATATATATGTGAAATATGTGAATATAAAACTCATTCACACTTATTTGGTCTGATAAAGGAAAGCCACATTCTATTAAGCTTGTATACAAATCTCTATCTGGAGATGGATCATATTTTCCTTGGTATGCAAGAATTTGGAAATGTGGAGGAAGTGCTAAAGAGAATTTACTGTTATGGAAGGTGATGGCAAATGCATTGAATACTAAAGAAAAACTGTGTAGATTAGGTATAATATCAGAAGATACCTGTGTTTTATGCAGAGCTGATAAGGAAACAAATACTCATCTGTTTTTTGAATGTTCTTTTGTATATCAAATTTGGTTTAAGCTTTTGTCCAATGGTGGATATTATAGACCTTCTACTGTTAGTGCTATTGAATGGTTTAATGTCTTCAAAGCAACTAGATGGAAAACAAGAAAGACTTTTATGCTACTAAAGTTGCTCAAGAAGTTAATACATGCAGTGTGGTCTGAGAGAAATAATAGAATCTTTGGAATTGATGTTAAGAATGCTTCTCAACTCTATAACATGATACATGGCAGTATTCTTTATGAAATAAAATCAAGTTGTTACTGATGAAATGCATAATCCCTGATTTCCATTTTAAAACCTCTGTTTGATGTGGAAGTTTGAAGATTGCTGGTTATCAAGCATGTGATAATATTGAAGTCTGTCTTCAGATTGATGTTGTAGCTGATTGTTCGTTTAGAGTTGTTTCTTGAAAGTTTATAATCCATGTTTATGTATAAGGGTGGTGGTAATTGTTATCAGTTCTATAGTTATTATTTGGCATAGTCAGTATTGTGGTGTTTGTGTTGTATTGAGTTTCTTTTGTTACAGTGTTTGTATGCTGTGTTGTATTGTTTTTCAGTGCCTGTAGTGTATGTGTTGTTTTAGTGTTGTACCTTGGGTTTGTAAGTGTGAGTTGTAATTTGATATTAGTCAATAATATGAGCTTATAGCTCTTTGCTTTTCAAAAAAAAAAAAAAAAAAAAACTCATTCACACTTAGTTATTTTCTTCTCATTATTATTTACTGAAAACAACTATCCTCTTCCTTATTTATTTCACTCATTCTTGATATTTATTTTCAAACTATTTTATCCTTTGAATATTTTCCACTAACTGATTTTTTTTTTCAATTTTTTTTTAAAATCATTTTCATCTCAATGATTTGGGTCTTCACATATGACAACAATCCAAAGCATTCAGTAACATTCAATCATTCATAAGCAAGCAAATTTTTTAATCACACTATCTTTAATTAATTTAAAATAAATTAAATTAATTCCTTCCGTCACTATAAATCCTACTTGCTTAATCATTAATTAATTATGGGCCGATTAATTAATTATCCCCTATTATCCATCTTAATTAATCGCCCTTGATTAATTGTTCTTTAATTACATTAAGTAATTTACTCTTAATTAATTACAAAATTAATTATCTTCAACAATTTTTAGTAATTAACCTTCAATTACTCTCATTAATTAATTAACTATAATTAATTACCTTAACCCTTAATTAATTACATTAATTAATTATTCTATAATCACTTCATTGCTTAATTACTGCTTTACTAATCACATTAGCTAATTATCCATCCTGAATAATTAATCCTGGATTTAATTACATTATTAAAATCACCTTGAAAACATATAGGAATTAATCTATTATTAAAAAAGTTTACTTTAACAACCAACTTAAACATTTAACTTGGAAAAACATGTTTAAAACCTATCAATACTTTGTTTAGAACTCAGTTTCTATTTCTTTAGAAACTTATTCTCTTGATAATCTATTAAAAACTTGATTTCCTTATCAACAAGCATATATACTTGTTACAGGCCGAGCCCAAACCATCATTTACCCAAGACAACCCTGGTTTCTACCTGAGTCAACCAACCTCCACACCACCTGAATATAACTCGAGATCATCCTCAAGTAAAACTCCATTCTTCCCGAAGCTCATCAACCCAACAATAACAACAACTGACACGTACTAAACATGTGCACGTTCACAGTCGACTAAATCGACGCCGCCCAACCCTGCTCCCTCCGGCACTTCGTCGTCATCCTAGTCGACCATCCTCTCATCTCAGTTCACCAGAATTGCTAGGGAAATCAAAACGAGCTGCCCAGACGAAAGCTGGAACCCATCACCAATGCCAAACTTCACCACTACCGTCAATTCAGATAATCGGAGTCTCCGCGACCTTGACCAGAGTTATATCATCGACTTCCACATCTTTCGCCCCACTCGCGATCCATTCCAATACTCCAACGACCTCGCGATTTCCTTCATTACCAAATCGAACAAACAAGTGAGTTAAACCCTAGTTCACCAATGTCCAATCACTATGGTACTCAAGAATTTTTCCAAGTATTTTTCCTGATATCTCCTCCTCACAAGCTTCCATCAGTGACACTTGCGACACTCATCTTTCTCCTAGATCATCAGAAAATGCCTAAACCCAAATTGTGATCAACCATAAAATCCACATTCGAAACAAAACTAAAAATTCTTAATTAATTTTTATAATCTATGATTCCTGATGAGAAATCAGACTGTATTAGAGAATCAAGGAATTAGAATATTTGTTTTTTAACATATTTCAAAAATTTCACTGTCTTTCCATTTCCAGGTGATATTTTAACTTATAATTCTTAATCACATTTTTAAACTTAATTTATTCCCAAACTAACATAACTTATTTAAAAATCTAAAGCCTATCAGAGATTATATAAAAATATATATTAGGGAATTTGATCTAAATCCCTTTTTCTACAGCCATGAAACAGAGTTTAATATGTGTATACAGACATGCATCCTGACAACTTCTTATTTTTAAACCTGTAACAAAATTTCAGTCATGCCTACTACTAACACATCATTCTTTCCAAACATCATTAACATACATCAGTTTTAAATAGTTTTAGGCTTGGTTTACTCACCTATAACAGAAGAACAGAACCTTATTTGGAGATCTGGAATTTGATATATTTGATCATCAACTTGTTTGAGATGATCTGAAGTTGATTTACTTGAGCTTGAAATTTGATTTTTGACCCTACTTATTTACTTGCTTTGATATTAAAACTTGAATTACAGGTTTGCTTTAGATATACTCAGGTTGAAGATGATGTTGCAGGCTTTACCTTTTGATCTTGAAAATGATTTGCAAATGAAATACAGGTTTTGGTTTCTGGTTTGAATTAATTGCAGATTTGTTCTTGAGTTTCCTTGTTTCGAAATTGAAAATAAGGAAAAAAGAAATGAAGATAGAAGATGAATGTTTATATAGAGTTAATTTGTGGTTTATTAAATTTTAAAGAAAATAAAATAAATAAAAGACACTTGTATCATTCCCTAACATTTGTCCATCACATTTGTTAATTAACCTACACATGTTATATACATGATCTCATAATTTAACACTTGTAATTTAAGTAATCTTTACTTATTTTTAAATATTAATAAAAGCTTTATACTTAATTTATTAATTTACAAATACTTATCTATATATAAAAATTACTTTAAAGAAAATAAAACCAATTATATTTATAAATAAAAGCTTATATATTATTTTAGAATATTTTAAATATCTACCCTTTGAATTTCCTAATTTAAATCCAGATTCAAATTCAAATTCAATTTAAAAATCAATTTGATGTATATATATATCATATATATATTTAAACAAACACAAATTCAATTTGTAAATAATAATTTACTTAAAATCTATTCATATATAAAAAAACCATTATTATTATTGATTTGAAAATAATTAATTTTATCAATTTTAAATAATTACAAAGGATATTATCACAAATATTTATTCAATTTATAAATCAGTATTTTCAAGAGTTAAATCAAATAACTTATCCCAATTTCCTGATGCCCGAAAATCCAGGTCATCACACACAAGGCCGGGTTACCTCTGTAACTAGGTAACTAACTATCACGAGTATGCCATCCCCCGGTCGTAACCGACCTTTATTCGAGGATCCTCAATACCAACAACCACAAAGTAATAAATTTGCAGCATTCACATAGGTTAAATATCTAGGCCCCATACTATGATACCGCCTCTTTTTCCAGAAGGAAATGACATACCCTTAGGGGGCTCTACCCCCAAACAACCTTGCTACATCCTTCCTGTTTCGACCATTTCCGGGTTGTGAGGTCCGACGAAGTCTCGTCCACAATGCTACGCTTTTCATAAAGCCATGCTTCGATCAAAAAATGATCAGCATCACTTCGTATGCCACATTACCAAATTGGGAGTATATCACTAATAACCTTCAACTACATTACCTCTGAGCTCGTACGCCTCAGAGAAGGGTGCTAAGCTAAGAGAATAAATTCTCCACCACCAACAAAAATGTATTTGATAGATGCCAGGTTTACATCTCAGAGTGTAACGTCAGACCTACATCCATTCAAGTCCGTTCCGGGATCAAACGGATCTAAAGGCACTTCCAAAGAAGCCCTTGCAATCTGGATATTCACCAATCACGTCGGAATCCCTATAGGTGATAAAATCTCTATACCGAAGCAACTCGGTGCAGAGACATTCGACATGAAATCCTTTCGCTTTTGAAAATACCCGGTCTTCAACACTATCTTCAAATGCAATCCCATTTCGTCGTATCATTATTCGGAATGGGTTTTACGATACAAAGTCCTCTCTCGGCTAATTCGAATAATGAGCGCTTATTTTTAAAATAAATGTTACATTCAGATTTTAAACAAATCATAACAAATTCCACTTTTGATCTTAAACAAAAGATCCATCACTATCACAAAGTTCGATGTGGTTTTTGAATATCCATTTGAAATTCGACCCCCGGTCGCATCTAAATTCAAACGCCATTTAAAGGCCAATATTGATAGTCGATTATTTAACTATCAATCAGTATTCACAACAATCACTATCAAACAATATTCACAACAATCACCAAGATTTTATTAATTTTCCCAAATTATTAATTTTCAAAATATCTTTGCAAGATATATTTTTTAACACTTCAATCATTTGAAAACAAATTTCAAATCTATTTCCACATTTGACTTCTTTGAAAACAAATTTCAAATCATTTTCCTTACGTGGAATATATTTCCAAATATTTATTCATTTCCACTGAAAATCTGCCGAGTTTAAATACTTTAAAATAATTAAAATTATTTATCTAGACATACATACTTTTTTTTTGAGAGAAATGTGTGATCCACTAAATAACGAGTAGAGCACACATGAAGCTATATATATAACAAATGCAATGGAGCTGCCAACATGCCTGGCAGGTGACAAGACTATCAACTAGAAAAAAATAAAGAAGTAGATACCCCTCAAATGAGCTCCGGCAAAGCCACCGCCCATTAAACCCTAATACCGAGTTCCGACAAGGCCACCGCCCGATAATAGAGTGTTAGAGGTATCTAAAACCAACTAAACTAAAATACAACAACCAAAATAAGAGAAGAACCAAAAAGAAGAACACCAAGGGGCTCACTAAAAATAAGAACTCCACTCATAAAACGCTGAGTAGCCACCAAGCAATGCAAGACACGATCGAAATCCCTGTGAAAAGCAATCTTGCCAACCAGTACAAAGCTGCAAGCTATCCTGTAAACCAGTCAAGAGAAAACTAGCAACCTGTCTAAACCAAAACAGAAACAAAACTAGGAAACCAAGTTAGAATGAATCACATATATGTATATAAATAGATTTTATATACATATATGTGAGAATAAAAACCAAAATGAAAATTAGAGCAAGAAAAAGCTAGAACCAAAAGCTAACAATTCTAAAATACTAAAAAGTAAGAAATAAAAACAGAAATAAAAGCAATACAAGAATCTACTTTAAGGGCCTAAAATAGGTAGAAAATTATAATGCGTCATGTGAACATTATTTAAATTAGTATAGGAATTAATAAAAATATTATTAGGGACAAAATTATTAAAGTTAAGTTTGAATATGTTAATATTATTTCTAACCTTGTTAAGATAATCCTTAAAGCAATTATTATTGGCTAATTTATATTTGGGATTAGAAATCCAATTTAAGCAGAAAGATGAAATAAAAATAATCAAATTATTATAGTGATTATTTTTGTTATTAAAAATCCTTGATTTCTCTCATACCAAATGTACCAACAAGAAATTGTAAATATAGTATCAAGTAAGTATCTAAAATCCTTATTAAACTTAAATCTAAAAGAGTTCCAATAGAAAAAACAATCAGTAACTCTAGAACTAATATTAAACTCAAAAATATTAAGGGTCTTAATAAGAATAAAATGAGTATCCATGCATTCGTAATAAATATGATTAATATCTTCAGAGTATGTGTTATAGAAATAACATTTATTATCAATAGTAATATTTCTCTTTTTTAAAAGTTCAATAGTATTCAATTTACCATGAATGATGAGCCACATGTGGATCTTAGATTTTGGAGGACCGTCTGATTTCCATATAAATTTAAAACAATTGTCAGAAACACCCGAAAAGTTAATAAATTTGTAAATGGAATTAGAAGAATATTTCTTACTCTTATCCCACTCCCAACTAATATAATCATTATCATTATCAATATTGTAGAGATTTAGCTTAGCATAAAGCAAATAAAGCTATCTAAGGGTTGAGCCTACTAAAATACTATTAAAATAGAAAATCCATGGAGGGTCACTTTCAGAGTTAAAAACATCAGAAATAAAAGCAAATTAAAGCTACAAATATCATATAAATCTTTAAACTCGATCTTAAGAGGAGTAGCGGAAATCCAACTATCATGCCAAAAAGATGTGTAATTACCAGAATGAACAATAATATTTACACCTAAGTTGAAAATATCATTACATTTTAAGATGGATTTCCAAAAATATGATAGTTTACGATAAATCGAAGGACTAATTTGATAGAGATTATAACTACCATTGTAGTAATATTTAGAAATAATCACCTTCCAAATGGCATTGTCACTAGTATCTCTGAATTTTTATAACCAATTACTAAGAAGAGACAAGTTCATATTACATAAATTAATGACACCTAAACAACCCTCTTTTTTGGACTTATAGACAGTATCCCAATTGACTAAACAATTAATGCTACTGTTTGGATTATCGCCACTCCAAAGGAAGTCTCTTCTAATTTTATCTATTTTATCTATCACCCAATCAGGAAAGAGTTGCATAGACATCCAATAGATAGGGAGAGCTGATAAAACAGAGTTAATCAAAACTAGTCTACCAGCTCTAGATAAGAATCTCCCATTCCAATTAGTAATCCTATTTTTAATTTTATCAATGATTAATAACCAATCTTCATGCTTAAGTTTTGAAGGTCTAATAACAAAACCAAGATAATCAAAAGGAAAACTCATAGTTTTACAATTTAAAGTATTAGCAACTAAATTTTCAACTTTATCAAAATCGTTTAAAACTAAAACAGAACTTTTATCATAATTTATTTTAAAACCTGATAAAAGTTCAAAACTATAAAGAATAAACTTTAGTGCAATGATGTGCCTAGGAAGATGAGAGGAAAAAAGCAAAGTATCATCAGCAAATTGAAGGACAGACAAACCAAAACTCGAAATATCATTACCAATAAAACCCAAGAGATTATTATTAACAGCATTCTTAATAATCTTAGAAAAAACATCAGCCGCTAAATTAAATAGAAGGGGCGATAAAGGAACCCCTTGCCTCAATCCTCTCTTGGATTGAATTTTATTACCCAAAATACCATTAACCATAATGCTTGAGTTATCAGTTTTAAGCAAGTTAATGATCCAGTTAATCCATCTATTAATAAAGCCTCTGGCAAGGAAAATATCAATAAGGAAATCCCAATCAACCGAGTCAAAATCCTTAGCAAAATCTAATTTTAAAATAGCACAAGTTATATTATTTTTACAACAAAGATTAATGTATTCTTGAACAACTGCTACACCATCAGTGATATTTCTTCCTTTAATGAAAGTTGATTGAGAACAATCTATTAAATCATTCATTTTTAAACTAAATCTATTAGCTAAAACTTTAGAAATAATTTTAACTGAGCAATTAATCAATGAAATGGGTCTAAAATCTTTTAAAGTATTAGCACCATCTTTTTCATGTAATAAAATAACATTAGCAAAATTAAAACAACCTAATTGTAGATTACCAATACAAAATTGATTAAACATACAAATTAAGTCTAATTTTAAAACCTCCCAAAAAGATTTATAAAAGAAAACAAGAAATCCATCCGGACTCGGAGATTTATCTCCTGGTAAATCAAAAATGGCTTTTCGGATTTCCTCTCCAATAAAAGGAACATCTAAATCAGAAAGATTAATATTAGAGACGGATGGATAAAGATCATTCCATCTAACACTAACTCTATGCTTGTTTTTATTGCCAAAGATTTCTTTATAATATTCAGTGAAAGCATTGTTGAGATCACGTTGTTCGACTAATTCCACATTATTAAATAAAATGGAATTAATTGTATTACAATGGTTTCTACTATTAGCTATATTATGAAAAAATTTGGCATTATTGTCACCTTTATTGATCCATTGAATATTTGATCTTTGTTTCCACATAACTTCCTCTTTTTCAAGAATAGAATTAAGTTCATCTTTTAAGTTATTAAGAACATTTCTCTCACCTAAACTTAAGAGTCTAGATTCTTCACTCTTATTTAGTTTTAGAAATTCATTAAGAATATTATCTTTTTTAATTTTTATATTACCAAAAACGTTTTTATTCCAGTTCTTAAGAAAAATCCTGAGTTTTCTAAGCTTGAGCACAAAAGCTTTGGCTGAATTATCACAATACTTAAAACTATAATAACTCATAGAAGACCATTTATTGATGATTAAATTTGAAAAACCTGGTTCTAGAAGCCATATTTTTTCAAATTTAAAAGCTCTACTAATAATTCTATGACTATCGCAAGAAAGAATAATAGGACAGTGATCTGAAAGGGTATAAGGTAAACCTCACACTTGACAGATAGGAAACTTATCCTCACATCACTAACGAAAAATCTATCTAAGAGAGCAAAAGAGGGAGATTCGCTATTATTACTCCAAGTAAAATCTCTATTGGATAGTGGAATTTCGATCAAATTAGAATGAATAATAAATTGATCGAATTCCTCCATTGTCGAATAATCTCCTTCCCGGGGAGAGCGCTCCCCAATAAAATGAGTCACATTAAAATCACCCTCCAATATCCATGATTCGGGGCAAAAGATCTAAACTTGAGGCATTCATTCTAGAGAATCCGCCTACCTATTTTAGAGTTAGGCCCATAAACTTTAGAAATTTTTAAAAAAGAATTGTCTGAAAGATTAATAAAAATAATGTGTAAAGAGTGTTGTTTTTGAATACACTGCAGTAATTTAAAGAGATTATCTCTCCAACCAATCATTAAACCCCCAGAAGTGCCCACAGAAGGAAGAAAAACCAAAATTTCTAAAACGAAAGCCTCCTAATCTTCTAAAAAACGAAAATCATGACATTTTATTGTAGTCTCCTGTAGAAGAGCAATGTCAATAGAAAAGTCTTTAAAAGAGTTTCTAACTTTATCACATTTATTTAGGTCATTCAAACCTATAATGTTCCAACTAATGATTCTTATAAACCCATAGATCTATCCCTATCAAGTTCCTTACTTCTAATAAACTCATGATCTAACTCAATATCAGTAAAAATAAAAGCAGATCTACTAGCTAACTGACTAAAATCAGAAGCTGATAAGTCACCCAGAGCATAAGATGAATAAGTACTACCCAAATCAAAAAGCGTACCTGAGCCGGAATCCGTAACACCGATCATGGTGCTCGGATCAGGAAACTCACCCAATGATTGAGAGCGACTGCCTCGAATCCTGACACTACGACGAACAAACTCGCTAGAAGCTGAATACTTTCTACGTCTTCCTCTCTTCGAAGAAGGAATAGAAGACACAGAAACACCACTAGCCTCACATAACTGATCTGACAACTGACTACCCGAACACCTATCCAAAGCTCCAAAAGCAAGAGAATCAACAGAACCCTGACAAGCCTCAACCTGCAAACCACTCCCACCCAAATGAACCACCAAGGGAACTGCTATGACTTCACCATTGTCACAGGCTTTATAATTATCTCTCATCGAAGAAGAAGAAGGAAGAGAATCAGAAAAACTGGCAATCATGGGAGCACCATTCAATGACAGATGAGAAGGGCCACTATCAACTCCTAACTTCTCCAAATCAAAAGAGTCTCCAATATTTGCAGAACAACCAATAGAAATTCCTGAACCTGTCACTGTCTTTTTGTCCAGCAACACTTTTTCCTTACCGACAACATCAAAATTCTTCACTTCAGAACAACCCACAAACTTACTGTTTACAGGAGCCAACAAATCCCGAGCATCCACTAATTGAATATTTCGTGAATCATGCACACCAGATTCCAAAAGATTTACAGACTCGATTACATCAAAAAAAGAATGGTCCTCCAAAACTAGTTCCATTAATACGTCAAAGTGAGTAGCTGAACTCACCACTGGTTGATTAATCCAATTCTGATAAGAAATAAATGAAGAATTATCGACAACAGCAGCCTGTACTCGTGCATCATGCACAACAGAATCAGTATGCATATCTTCAAAAGTGAAATTGAACATATTTAATATTCCGTCATCAACAATGTACTCTGGGTCAAAAGATTTCCCAACCTCTTTATGATGTTCCGATGAAAGAAACCATTCACGAAAATCAACAGACACATAACTATCAGAAGAAACAGAAACATCAGGATCTGTTGGAACCTCCAATTCATCCAACAACACATTGTTGTTTAAACAGGATCCCAACTGCATGATCTGATCAAATTGATCCAATTCAAGTGGCAGATTAACTGGTGATAAAGATGACCACAAGTCTTTACCCAGAGAAGAAAACTGATCCACCTCCAATTGAATATCCTTTTTACCCTTACTCAAATTAATTTGATGATCCGGGTCATGATCAAACAAGAATTCACTAACAAAAAAGCAATTCTTAAGACTGTCACCATAACTACCTCCATCATTAAAATATTCAAAATAAAACTATTTTAAGACACTTTATTTTAAAACATTAGTTATGAAATTTTATACTCATATCTCATATAAAATTCAAGTCCAACTAATTTAAAAATAAAATTAGAAGATAGGATATAACTATTTAAATATCCATATTATAAAGCAAATATCAATTAAAACTTTAAATAATCACCTCTATAATAAATTAAAATAAATCTTCACTTAAAAGATTTTCAAAATAACCTAAATATATAATTTCTCCAAAATATTCTTTCCTTAAAACCATCTTTACAACTTCAATTTATATTTATAAACTATATTGAAAACATACTCGGCTTTCCAGGGAAACCACACCTTCCATTCTAAAATGGTTCAATCAAATCAATTTATAAATCCTTTTGGATTTAGTTTAAATTTACGTTCCAAATCCGTAAATTCCTTTCCACGCTTTTAAAAATAAAAAAATATCCATTTTTAGAACAAATTTCCTTTTCTTTTATAAAATTCCCATTGTGAATTTAAATTTTCGAATATCCACTGATATATGATTTTCAAATCAATTCCCAATATTTATTTTCAACACCAAATCAATTTTCAAATTGATTCCCAAATTCATTTCAATTACCAAATCCAACTCCTAATTGATTTCTAAATTTATTCAATCAACAAATCAATTTTCATACCGATTTCCCAAAGGTTTATTTTTAAACACCAAATTAATTTTCAAATTGATTTCTAAAATCTTTTCAAATACCAAATTAAACTCCAAATTAAATTTCTAAAATTTACCTCCCTTTATCTCTTCCAAACTATTTAAAATCCATATCTTATATAAATTCTTCAACTTTTGAATAATATTATCCGAAATCCATTTATTAAACCTTTTTCCCATACTTTGGAATTTATTCAATAGGATTACAAAAATAAAACTTTATCTTTTTACAATTCCTTCTTTTAAATTTATCCAATTTTCAAAAATAAATTTTTACTTTTACTTTCAACTTGAATTTTAAAAATCCAATTTTATTTATTTCTGGTATCCTACAATACTAAAAATATATTTGGTTGAACTATAGCCTTCAACGATTTCAATCGCAAATATAATCACACACAGATTATAAATAATCAACACACAACATTGAAACAAATTAAAATGTTTTGAGGAATCCAGTTGGATCCCTCCAACCTGTTTCCCTGCATCCACAGATATTAGCACAACAATTAAATACCAATTCCACTTCAAGGTGGAATATCGCGGTACAAGGGATTAAATATGATATCATCCGCGATTATGAGGTGAATAAGGTCTCATCCGCTATATAATGCGGGAAACCAATCACTCCAAATACATATATAATACCAATTCCACTTCGAGGTGGAATACTGCTATATATGAGATTAAATATAATATCATCCGCTATTATGCAGCGTGTAAGGTCTAATCCAGTACAACTAATAACAATTTATCATCCAGGAACACAATCAACTATTATAAATTTAACTATTTAAAATTAAACCAGAAAAATCTGATTGAGTGAGAAGATCTCACCTTTTATTCTGCTTGCAATCCAATTCTTTCCAGCTTGATTTCTTCACAGTTTTAGACCTTGTATAAATTATTACATAATTTCATTAATATTCGAAATAATTGAATAATCAATTTCCTTTTAATAAGTTTTTATTTTATCTAAAAAATTTAATTTCAAACTATTTTTCTTTTAATAAATTTAATTAACTAATAGTTTTATTTAAACCAATTCTTCCTTTTTAAAAATATCTTTTAGTAATTTAGAAAAAAAATTAATAGGTTAATAAATTAAATTGATAAATTGAACAAATTACTTAATACCTTCAGTAAATTAAATAAGTATACAAATCTTTATTTACGTATAATATTTTGTAGATTTTAAAATCCAACTTTTATAAATTCTTCGGACAATCTTAAAACCCCTATATTTTCTTTTAAAATCTGTCCTATGTATATTTACTGTTTCAAGCTTTAATATATTCAAGTAGACACACTTTTTTCTCTCTTTGTAATTATCTGTAATAAATTTTCATTTTTTCCTAAATATATATATATATATATATATATATATATATATATATGTGTATAAAACATCAAAAAAATTACCTCACAAACTTGGTGAACTCAAACTACACTACGCTGCCTTGACCGAATACAATCGCACACCGATCGATTTCGACCCACCACTTCTGTGACCGCCGCAGCCCGCCTTCGCTCGTGCTTGCTCGCGTACGCGACCCACTGCCTTCGTTGCCACTTGCGAGCTTCACGCCACCATCGCATCTCACCATTGCCACAAATGAATGCCGCGATCGCTTATCGGTCAAAACCCACGCTGTGCTCCTCGCGCGCGCACAAGTGTATCGATGCAACCTTCAATTTCACCACCGCATCCCCATATGATCGTGACACCGCTCTTGCTTCCCCTCCATACACGATTGCAGGCATCACGGTTGCCAATTGATTTCGAACGCAGCTCTGTTTATTCTATAGTTTTATTTTTTATATGAAATTGATTTCGATTTGAAGATGAAAAAGGGGGAAAGGATAGGTATGGTTTTGTTCGTATAAACTAGAAAAAAACAAGGGGCGGCCAATGTGTTTTTTTTTTTTGGAGCTTTTGATGTTTTTGAATTGAAGAAAAAAGAAAATCTTGGCTCTTTTATCTTATTTGCAATGATGCCGGATTTTTACTAAGTTTAAATTGATAATTAATTTAATTTTTGAATAAAAATTATGAAATTAATTAGTAAATCGATTTGAGTTTCTCCAAATTCAAATAAATTTTATGTTAAGTCATCGAAATTGAAATCATATATATATATGTGTGTGTGTGTGTGTGTGTGTGTGTGAATATATATGTAAAGTGTGAAACATGAATATATATATATATATATATATATATATATATATATATATATATATATATGAAAGTATCAAGTATGAAAGAAAGGAAATAAATATCTATGAAGGCTTGAATAAGAAGATAAAGAAATATATTTAAGTATGAAGATAATTAATGCTAGCCTCCTTAGTATATAACATATCAGCCACCAAAGAAGATATATATATCAGGTTAGTCAACAAGCATAAGCTTATTAAACAAGACAAGTTTAATAAATGCAAGCCACCATAAATTGCATCAGCCTCCAAATGAAAAAAAATCCACGAGCATAATAAAAAAATCTTGTACCTGATATTGTACAAAATAACAACACTCTGTAACTCATTTTTTATATATCAACTTCTCACATTTCAGTCTCGTTCATTTAAAACTAAGCAAAGATGAAGTAAATACGATTTCATACCTAAACAAAACTTCAACTTGAACAACAATTCAATCAACTACAACCATAGAATCAAAAATGAAGGCTTCAGCTTGAAATTGCACAAGCCTGTTTCATATAGAGCTCTGTTTATTTTTTTGGGAACCAAGGTGAGTAACATTTTGCTTTAAAAATTTAAAAGTATAAATCTGTTGCAATTATTTCTATGATATGTATGCTTGTATAGATATATAATTCTCTGTATATTTTGAAAGTTGGAAGTATGTTGTGCAGACTGTTGTTTATATGTGTCTTCTGTCTGAGATGCTAAACCAAATTTCTGATTCAAAAAAAATCAATCCCTCTTATTCCACTTGCTATTTAGGACTTAATGTTAAAACAAAATTTGTTTGTTATAGCATATATTTTAGACTAAAAATTTATTTCAGTTAAAATAACCTAGTATTATCGCTGGAAAACAAAAGAACTGAGCACAACTTCATGTAAGTCAAAATTCAAGTTTCCTAATCTACGAATTCAGGCATGTAACTTGAATTCGTATGCTTTAACATGATTTTTAAAGAAAGAATCTTAATTTTTAGACTAAGGTTAGAGAAGTAGTTTAGGATTGTCGAAATTTCATAGTTTCGTCGATTTCTGGTAATACTCTAGTTCGTGGTGGTCGAGATCTGTACAGTTGATGGAGGGACGAACTGTGGATCGGGGAAAAATGCAGCGGTGGTGGTCAGATGAACGTGGTCGTGGCAGCGAGCATGTGAAGTTCGTAAACCTATTTTTATCGAGGTTTGGTGTTTCAATTCGTATGCCCGTCTATGGACAATCGAGTGTTTTGTGGCTCTGGGAGGTAATAGAAGGGACGTTGATGATCGTGTAGCCGGAGTTTTGGGTTGTCTGGTAGTCGAGATTGAGAGTACGGTGGCGTTTCCAGGGTTGATGACGAACCTGATGATGTTTCCAGGTTTGACATTGAATTCGAATTTAACTTCGAAGTGATGGAAGACGATCTGATGATCTGGGTTTGGAGGTGAAGTTGATTTCCGATGTGGGACGACCATTGGAGATGGTCGGAGGCGGCCAGAAGCCACCGTGCACGTGCACGGTGCACTTCTTGGTTCTAAGAAAATTTGAGTTGAGCAGGGAAGGGCTCGAGTAATTCTCGAGAAAAATTGATGTTGGGCTCGAAGTGGAGTAGTGTTGGACTCGAAGTATTTGTAGTGAGGCTCGGGTAGCATGTTGTATAGGTTTTAAAACCTGTTTTGTTTCAATGTTTGGAAATTTTAATTTTAATTTCAAAGCAAAGATCGAGCTGAGTTTTAAAATCAAAGTTTAAAAATAAATTCAAATCAGTTTGAAACTTAGATTTGGATTAATTTTTCTTTAAATTTAAATTATTTCAATAATTTAAAGGTATTAAGCAATTATGTGGTTTTAAAAGATTTGGATTTAAAATAGAATTTGAAAATATAAAGAAGGAAGTTAAGCAAAGTTAAATCAAAAGTTTTAAACTTGGACTGAAATTTGACTTTGGAGGTTTTGAAATAAAATAAAGTTTATAAATTTAAATGTTTAAATAAGTTTTAATGTTAAAATACACTTTTAAATATGTGAAATTGAAAGAGAATTTGATTATAACTCTTTTTAGTTTCTTTTGTAATAAAAGTATTACTTAAACATGTGAATTCAAAGTTTTAAAAGTTAGTTTTAACTTTATTCAGATAAATTGGTATTCATTTTATAGTTTCAAATTAAAATGAGATTTAAGCAATAAACTTGAAAGAAATATTTTCTAATGAATTTGTAAGTGCTAAATGAAATCATTTATGAGAATGAGTTTATCTTAAAGTTAATTCATGATTAAGGATTATCTATTTAAGAAAATTAATTACGAATTAATAAATGATTAATTAAGTAATTAGGGATAATTACTAATTATGATTAATCAAGGATAATTAATCAAATGGAGATTAATTAAGGATTAATCAATAAATGAGATTAATTAAGATTAATTAAAGTAAATTAATTTACTGGTAAAGATTAATTGGTAATTAATGATTAATTGTTATGGGATGATTGCTTAATGGCAAGTAATTAAAGGTTTACTTTCGTAAAATAATTAACTAAGGGGTTAATTAATTATGTGATTGGTTTAGAGGTTAATTAAATTAATGTGATTAATTAAGAATAATTTATTAATTAAGAATAATTGATTAAAGTGTTTGATAAATTAATTTATATCAAATGATTTGTAATTAATAAATCAGGATTGGATAACTAATTCATAAGTGATTAATTTAATTGGAAATAAATTGAATTAATTAGGATTAAACAATTAATTAATCCTGCTTATAAATGTTTATTGAATGCTTGACCCTACTTATGAATGATTGTATTGTATGAGATGCCTTGAATTGATTGTCCTATCTGATCTGTGATATTTTGTTCTCTGGATTACGCTGTGTATTTTATTCATTTATTTGTGATACATTTGTATATTATCTGTGAATCTGTGGATGAACGATAAGAGTTATAGTTATACCGCTTATCAATTATATTTCTGTGTTTTGATCTGTGATGATGATATTGTTGCACTATTGTGTTAAACCCATGGACCACACCATACACACACAAAATATGGATTTCACGAGGAAATCTATTAAGTCGCAGATTTTTGAAATGATTTTTAATTAGGCAATTTAAATTCAAATGGTTTGGAAATGGAATTGGGTTAAATATGAAAAGCTTATGAAAAGGGGTTTTTGAGGATAGAAGTTATTTTAAATAACTTGATAAAGTTTTGGAATTTAAATAATTTAAATTAAATTTGAATTCAAGATTTGAAATTGAAATATGTGTTTTGAAATTATGGTTTAAAAATGTCATACAAAGTTATAAATGTGTTTATATGGATTTTAAACCATTTTAAAAGTATTACTTTGAGAATTTGAATTCAACCCAAGTTTTATCATTGAAGGGTTTTAACTTGAGCAAATGTAATAAGATTTCCCCTAAACGAAAACTATTTGCTTTCAAATAAAAATAGCTTTTGTAACGACCCAACTTCCTACGCCCAGGAAGAAGTATCGTTTTTAAGAAAGAAAAAGGTGAGAAAATAGAAAAGATAGAGAAGAAAGAACAACATTAGAATCTCACAGCGGAACGAATAAAATATATTAATCACATAAGTACTTACATAATATATAACATCAATCAGAGTGATACATATAATACATCACATAATAGACAGTTATAAACACCTGTCTAGTTAATACAGCTCAACACAATACAGCTCAAACAATAAGACTCAGAGATACCAACACAGCGGAACTATATATATATCTACAACGTTGAAGCCTCCTGCTCCATTGCTCCTCTAGAAATTCATCAAAGCTAACCTGAATCCCTTGGCTACCTGTAAAAATTTGGGTGCCCGAGAGTTTATGGAAAAAAAAAAACTCCGGGTCAGACATAGGTCTGGTATGAGTAAAGGTTAAAGTTGTTTAATTTTGAAAAATCCTTTGAAAACAAAAGGTATCACGCAAGACTTCCCACACATAAACATGGAAAAGTTTTTACCTTACGCCAACCAAAACATTTGATAGGAAATCCAGTGATATTATAATAGGTCTAGGGTTTTCAAGTAAATAGAAAATAGCCGAAATTGTTACATTCATTAAATTCCAGCTACTAGCCACAAAAGTGGGCAATACAATCAAAACCGTTGGCACTTATTGGATTGTGGATTCCATACAATGGCAGGGCTACTGGGGTGCCGCCTGTCACAGTACGTGGCCTAGATAAACGTACCGAGGATCACTCCCGACCCCCTGCAACACAAGGCCGGAACCATTCCTTACTGAACAGTCCCGAACAAGATAAACCCCCGCAGTTGGCTGCAGACCAACTACCCACACAGCGAATAAAAGGGACATCTAGACAGGGGAATATCCTTGTCCTGCTTGGGCATGACCCACCTAACCTTGCTGCACCTCCCCTGTTTTAGCCATTCCTGGTTGATGAGGCTTGAGGTTACGATTACCTTTATTGAACATATTTCTTAGAATGCTCATCGCCCGCCTGACGATGTGTTGAAAGCATTCAATACATACAAGTTCGTTCCGGGTTCGAACGAAACCGAAGGCATCATCTCGTTACACTCATTTTGGAATCACCCTCAGTGTCAACGACGATAACCCTTGCATTCTGAATCTTCATCTTCACTTCAGATTCACGACCTATCGTAATTTGGAATCGATGTGGTTTTCGGATGTTCCAAATAAGGAAAACCTATCCCGGTCTCATCGAAATCCAAAACGTGTCTTTTAAGGCCAAGTTGTTTATTTAGTCTTAACAGTCAATTCAATATTATCAATATGCACAGATAGATAATTCACATCTCATAATAGATAATCACATCATCATAAACAGTTAACTAATATCATCATCCAAACAGATAATTAAATATTATCATACTTAAACCATACATCCATATCACATAGACATTATCCATCTCATTTCTGAGATCACAATCAAACAATGAAATATCAGTATCATCCATAAGCAATGATTTATGAATCACAAGCTATAATTAATTCAAAATGAATTAAATTAACTACTTCCATCTTTAGTAAATTAAATTAATTACTCATTCCATAAATCCTGCTCTCACAGTCATTAATCAAATTAATTAATCAATCTCTAATTACAAGAATAATTTAGTCTTTAATTTATTTCTCAAATGAATTATTCTAAATCATTTATAGCAGTTAACATTTAATTACTTCCCTTATTAATTATTCCTTAATTTACAATTCTTAATTACATCCTTAATTATATTAATTAATCTTCAATTTATATTAAATTACTTATTTAAATTAATTAAGTGATTAATCTTTACTTAAACATAATTATTAATCACCTTTTGATTAACAACAAAACAGTAATTAACTACCCTTAATTACTTATTAATCATTCCATGATTAATTATTTACATAAATTAATCCTTTGATTAATTACAAAAGAAATTACCCAAATTACTTCACTTGCAAATCATCTTGTATGAATTTCATCAAGCAATTATTATCTAATTACTTTCCCAAGCAATTATACTCCATTAATTACACTAAGTAATTACACATACCAAATCATCAAATGATTTCTTAAATTAATTAATATTAATTAACTTAATTTAAATCTAGTTATCCATTACTTATATATTCAAATTAATCATCTTTGATTTAAATATTCTTGACTGCATTCCAGTAATTTCCTTAATTTATTTACAGAAATTAACCTTGAATAAATCCATTAATTAATTACATTTATATCGATTCATTACCATTTAATTATCTTGTTGATTTATTATTCCCAAATAAATCAATTTCTAATTCCATCATTAATTATATTAATTAATGATTTCCAATTACATTTTCATTTGTTAATTTATATTAAGAATACAAATCTTCAAATCATAAATATTAATTCTCTTGATTAATAACATTCAGTAATTAATCGTTCCTAATTAATTACATCCCAATAACAAACTTAATTAATCCCTTGATTAATTTCAAGTAATTATATTCCAATTACTTCCATTAACAACATCATCCAGTAATTTACCTCCAGTAATTATCCATCAATTACTTCTCTAAGTAATTTAATTTCAAAATATCAGTTAATTAAACTTAATTAATTAACTCAAATCAATTTACACCATTAATAAGTAATTAATTTCTTAATTACTTTTCAAATAAATAATTTACATTTAAACTATTACAATGATTATTATTGAATTAATTAACCAAATTAATTTATTAAAAATCAATTACATTAATTAATTATAAATAATCTAGTTAATGATCTTCATTGCACTTATTTAATTATTTTCTTCTATTTATCATTGTTAATTATAAGTTTGATTAACCATTAAAATTAATAAAAATTAAATTAAAACCTAATCTATGGTTCTTAATCACATATTAGTTAATTAGTTCATTATTTAACTTATAATAATACATTCAAACTTATAATTACTAAATTAGTTAATATCAAACATTAATTATTCATACTTAATTATAAATTCTAAGTCTTCATTACTTAAAGTAAATTGTTCTTATAATTGATTAAATTCTCACTTCCAATATGTTTAAAACATTTATTTCAATTTACTTCGTAAATAAATTCAAATTTTATCGTTAATAAAGTTTAAAACTAAATTTTCAAAATCCTTTTAAACTCACGTATTTGATGGAATTTAAAACCTATTTGAATCAATTTATATTATAAAACTTATTTTAGTTCCAAATCTAGAAGTTCAAATCTAAGTTCTGGTTTAAATTGTGGAGTTAACTTGTCTAAATCCTTTCTTAAGAATTTATATTTCATTTTTGAATTCAACTCCTTTTTGAATACCCTTAAACATTAAGCACTTTTAAATTATTAAAATAATTTAAATTATGGAACTTTATTATTCCCAACTTTATTTTCAAAACTGACTTAAAGTCACCATTTAAACTTGTTTTAAAACTAGGTTTAAATCTTTGATTTTAAATTTTAAAACAAAAGTTAAAAACTGTTAAAACCTGTTACAGTTTTAAAACTGTACAACTACAACCCGAGCACCCCTATGTTTACTTCGAGTAAACATGCGAGTTTCCCCGAGAAAACCACAACTTTGCTTCGAGTTTTTCCCAGGCGCGAAAACAAAACTGAGAAAACAAACCTAGAAACACGCCCTCACTTTCCCTCCAAACCTGTCACCGCCACGTGCGCACAGCTCCGACCACCAGAGGCCACCAAACTCCGGCTACCTCACCGACCATCTCCCCTCTACCTCCCTGCAAAACCACGCGACACTCGAACGCAAACACTGATAGCGGTGATAAAAATTCAAATCACAGTAAAAATTTAGGTCTAAAAACTTTAAACCCATGCCGACTCCTCCACGATCCAATTCGCCGCCACCCACTATTTTTCCTCGATCCATGGTAGCCACCTCCACCCCCAGACCGAATCTCAAACCACCAGATCGACTTGATCGCCCACGGCGACTCAAAAAGCTCCAAACAGAAAAACCCAAGCTGCTCTCAAAACACACCACTAAAAATTATGATTTAACCCTTAAAAATCATGTTATGGTATACGAATTCCAATTACAATCCTGAATTTGTAAATTTAGAAATTCGAAATTTGACTAATTTATAGTTTGGTTCAGTTTCTTGATTTCCAGAGATATTGCTAAACTGTTTAGGCTTGAATAAATTTTTAAAACTTAATTTACACAGTAACAGACAATTTTTGTTTTAATACTAAATTCAAACATCGAGTAAATCAATTGGAAATGATTCTTTAAACCAAAATCTTATGTTTAGAACACAGAACAGAGAACATATATGATTAACAGCCTGCACACAAATGCTATTCATCATTCTCAGAACATCCATATGTATAAAGATACAAACATAATTATTCACCTACACATAAGCAACAATTTTATACTTTAAATTTATTAAAAAGTTGTTACTCACAGAAGAAAAGAGCAGAGCTTTCAAATAGGCACAGGATTGAAAATTTCTCAGGCTAACATCTTCATCTTGATCCACTGTTAGATTGCATCTTGACTTATGTTCAAGTAAACCTTGTTTTAGTTTGAAATAGGTTTTTGATGAAGTTTA
Source organism: Allium cepa (assembly GCA_030765085.1). NCBI lineage: Eukaryota > Viridiplantae > Streptophyta > Magnoliopsida > Asparagales > Amaryllidaceae > Allium > Allium cepa. Next base: position 43,072,330 of record CM060946.1, read on the forward strand.
TTTTATATTTTTGCTCAACTCGAACTAAACAAGGTGAAGCTGATTTATAAACAAGTTTCAGGGCATATGCAAACAGGCTTATACAGACAGTGTATATTATTATGTTTCATACTACTAAGACAATATTTGTACCATACAACATAAAAATCTTATTTGTATAGATTCAAAACAGAGATATTTGTTAGTGGAGGCTGACATGTATTAAAATTGTGTGCTAGAAAGATTTTCATTAACGACCTTTGTTTGTTTGCTTAAGAATACTTTACACTATCTTCCCTAGCAAGCTTCATATATACATATTTTTTTGTTATTGTCTTTCGTTCCATATTACATTCCTACATACTGATTTTACTTGTTTGTATAACATGTATATTTTTATTACTGTCCTTATTTTGTTTTACTTCAGCCTGCACACATATAATTTGTTCATTAGCCTGCATATTTATTTACAACTACACATCTTGCTTTGTTTATTATCTCACCTTTACTTTGCTTTCTTGACTATGGTGGCTGAGATAAGATGTGTTATGGCTAGCATTTAATGCTTGCCTTGATATAAATACTTTTCATATTTATCAATATGGTTTGTACACATCTTACACATATATATGGGTACTACCCTTTTTGATCTCAGCCTGCACACTTATCTAAATTGGTTTGTACTAAACTTGTATGTATAATTTGTTTGTAATTTAATTGTTGCATAATTATTTATAGTGTATTCATTTTATATTTTACAATAAAATTTAACTTATGTATATTTGTTTTGTTGTTTGAAAACTAATTGAATTGTATAGTTGTTATGTTATTGTAATTTAACTAATGTACTACTTATATTTCTTGTCCAATTTATCTTGTAGGCTTGTATTTTTATATGTACATCTTTATTTTATTTATTTTATAAAAACACATTTATCACTTTGACATGGTAGATAAATTAAATTATCTTCATATTATAAACTACATATTTTATAATATATGTTAATGTATTGTTTGACAAAATTATATTAAAACTCATATATACTTTTAAATTCATATTTTAAATCAAGCTGTACTAAAAAGAAAAGTAAACAAATCATTTTGTTAATAAATTTAAATTTAAACTTACGTTAAAATAAGTTTTAAACTATTTAAACATTTATCTTATGTATTGAAAATCCTATATTTATTTATTAATTAGCTTTGAAAAGTTTATATTAAATAAATCATAATTTCTAATTCACTAGAATATATATTAGTATGTAAATAATATTTTATTAGTTAAACTTTAAAACAAAACTCATCTATTTACAATGTATACAAATATATACATGTATAAATAGAAAACATTTCAATTAATTTTAACAGATAAAATTTACCAATCAGATATTTATTAAAAGAAAAGTATCAATTCGGATTTAATTAATAAAGATATATCAAATCAATTTAATATTTAATGCAGATTATTAAATTGATATTGCTAGAAAATTCCGGATTGTCACATTCCTCCCCCCTTAAAAGAATTTCGTCCCCGAAATTTAAAAGCAAAGGTAATTTAATAATATATTTTAGATTTTAATTAATTTTAAACCATAAGCATATATCAATCACATGCTAACAATCATCACAACCAATTAACTCAATCAACAAAGCTAACTATCCAGAAAAAATTCTGGATAGAGCTCCCTATAGTTTCCCAGTATAATACTGGAATACTCGATCTATAGAATCCAAACAGTCTATACTCCTAATCTATAGAACTCCTTTGAATCAGAGAAAATTCATCCAAAATGAAATCTCCGACTTCGAAATCCAAATTCCTTCGTCTCTTATCTACCAAATACTTCTGACAATCCAGAGCTGCCTTCAACTTACTTATCAGCTCAATCTTCGCTGATAACTCCTATAACAAATCTGAATCCAAAAACAATCCAGTAGAATAATTTTCTCAAAATCAACCAAAACCAAGAACTCAACCTTTTCTATCCTCAGTAGAAAACAATTTCTCTTTTCCCGAAAATAAAAACAAATGCACTTCTTACTGCTTCCGCTGCACAAATCTGATCTGGGTAGATGAAAATGCTGATGATACACATAAGCATAAACTGGACAACACATTACAAAAATATGGTTCAACGGATCCAAAATAAAACTCAGAAATTCCTCCAAAATCTGAGCTGCTTTACCAATTCCTCTCTCCAGAAACCATTCTATTACTAGGCTGAACCATCGGCACTACTTCTGAAATCCAGTCGATACCAAACTCAACTCCTCATATGCTAAGGCAAACCACTGACCTCTTCAAAGATATTCAGGAAAATTTCTGCCATCCCAGAGAATACTTAACTATCGCAAGTCACTTTCGCGATCATCCCAGGCTAATATCCCAAGAAAACTGTACTCTCCTTACCAATCTGAATAGCTTAAGCTTATCTAGCCAATCCATTGAAGAAATGGATTCACAAACTGCCTCTTAACTTCACCTCTAAAGAACTGCTGACAAATGACTTTCTCGCGTGCCGGCAGAACAATCTAAGCTGCAACACTGCTAGTGATGCCAAAAATTTCTTAATCCAAAATTCCTCGGAAAACTCAGGCCTCAAAGCCAAACACAACTTTCCGCTGAACTCAACCTCAAAACTAATGCAGACACACTTCCTTATCCAAAGATCTTTAAGAACTTCTTCGGAAACAATCCATCGCTATTGCATCTCAACTCACAACTGCTACTTCTTGAAATTCCAAAATAATATTTCTAGCTTCTTCTCAACTAACAAAAATCCAAATTCTACTCATCCAATCTTGTACAACAAAATGGATTCCAAATCTTAACAGTTTTCCTCAAGAGATTAGGTGAAATCCTTACACCACAAATTTACTCGAGACGGTATTAGGTCTATAGTTTCGTCAAATAACTTCCAACCACTGGTAGTCGTGTTACACACACCACTGCTCAATCTACCCTTATACTTATATTGGAAAACCCGAACAGGTAATCCAACAAATAGATGAATATATATATATATATATATATATATATATATATATCAAAATTACAAATACGCTCTCTCAGGAAAGAAATCACTCAAGGGCCTAGGTATTCACTCAACCTAGCTCTCTGATACCACTGTAACGACCCAACTTCCTACGCCCAGGAAGAAGTATCGTTTTTAAGAAAGAAAAGGGTGAGAAAATAGAAAAGATAGAGAAGAAAGAACAACATCAGAATCTCACAGCGGAACGAATAAAATATATTAATCACATAAGTACTTACATAATATATAACATCAATCAGAGTGATACATATAATACATCACAAACTAGACAGTTATAAACACCTGTCTAGTTAATACAACTCAATACAATACAGCTCAAACAATAAGACTCAGAGATACCAACACAGCGGAACTATATATATATCTACAACGTTGAAGCCTCCTGCTCCATTGCTCCTCCGGAAATTCATCAAAGCTAACCTGAATCCCTTGGCTACCCGTAAAAATTTGGGTACCCGAGAGTTTATGAAAAACAAAAATAAACTCCGGGTCAGACATGGGTCTGGTATGAGTAACAGGCTAAAGTTGTTTAATTTTGAAAAATCCTTTGAAAACAAAAGGTATCACGTAAGACTTCCCACACATAAACATGGAAAAGTTTTTACCTTACGCTAACCAAAACATTTGATAGGAAATCCAGTGATATTATAATAGGTCTAGGGTTTTCAAGTAAATAGAAAATAGCCGAAATTGTTACATTCATTAAATTCCAGCTACTAGCCACAAAAGTGGGTAATACAATCAAAACCGTTGGAACTTATTGGATTGTGGATTCCATACAATGGCAGGGCTACTGGGGTACCGCCCGTCACAGTACGTGGCCTAGATCAACGTACCGAGAATCACTCCCGACCCCCTGCAACACAAGGCCGGAACCATTCCTTACTAAACAGTCCCAAACAAGATAAACTACGCAGTTGGCTGCAGACCAACTGCCCACACAGCCGAATAAAAGGGACATCTAGACAGGGGAATATCCTTGTCCTGCTTGGGCATGACCCACCTAACCTTGCTGCACCTCCCCTGTTTTAGCCATTCCCGGTTGATGAGGCTTGAGGTTACGATTACCTTTATTGAACATATTTCTTAGAATGCTCATCGCCCGCCTGACGATGTGTTGAAAGCATTCAATACATACAAGTTCGTTCCGGGTTCGAACGAAACCGAAGGCATCATCTCGTTACACTCATTTTGGAATCACCCTCAGTGTCAACGACGATAACCCTTGCATTCTGAATCTTCATCTTCACTTCAGATTCACGACCTATCGTAATTTGGAATCGATGTGGTTTTCGGATGTTCCAAATAAGGAAAACCGATCCCAGTCTCATCGAAATCCAAAACGTGTCTTTTAGGACCAAGTTTTCTATTTAGTCTTAACAGTCAATTCAATATTATCAATATGCACAGATAGATAATTCACATCTCATAATAGATAATCACATCATCATAAACAGTTAACTAATATCATCATCCAAACAGATAATTAAATATTATCATACTTAAAACATACATCCACATCACATAGACATTATCCATCTCATTTCTGAGATCACAATCGAACAATGAAATATCAATATCATCCATAAGCAATGATTTATGAATACAAGCTATAATTAATTCAAAATGAATTAAATTAACTACTTCCATCTTTAATAAATTAAATTAATTACTCATTCCATAAATCCTGCTCTCACAATCATTAATCAAATTAATTAATCATTCTCTAATTACAAGAATAATTTAGTCTTTAATTTATTTCTCAAATGAATTATTCTAAATCATTTATAGCAGTTAACATTTAATTACTTCACTTATTAATTATTCCTTAATTTACAATTCTTAATTACATCATTAATTATATTAATTAATCTTCAGTTTATATTAAATTACTTATTTAAATTAATTAAGTGATTAATCTTTACTTAAACATAATTATTAATTACCCTTTGATTAATAACAAAACAGTAATTAACTACCCTTAATTACTTATTAATCATTCCATGATTAATTATTTACATAAATTAATCCTTTGATTAATTACAAAAGAAATTACCCAAATTACTTCACTTGCAAATCATCTTGTATGAATTTCATCAAGCAATTATTATCTAATTACTTTCCCAAGTAATTATACTCCATTAATTACACTAAGTAATTACACATACCAAATCATCAAATGATTTCTTAAATTAATTAATATTAATTAACTTAATTTAAATCTAGTTATCTATTACTTATATATTCAAATTAATCATCTTTGATTTAAATATTCTTGACTGCATTCCAGTAATTTCCTTAATTTATTTACAGAAATTAACCTTGAATAAACCCATTAATTAATTACATTTATATCGATTCATTACCATTTAACTATCTTGTTGATTTATTATTCCTAAATAAACCAATTTCTAATTCCATCATTAATTATATTAATTAATGATTTCTAATTACATTTTCATTTGTTAATTTATATTAGAATACAAATCTTCAAATCATAAATATTAATTCTCTTGATTAATAACATTCAGTAATTAATCGTTCTTAATTAATTACATCCCAATAACAAACTTAATTAATCCCTTGATTAATTTCAAGTAATTATATTCCAATTACTTCCATTAACAACATCATCCAGTAATTTACCTCCAGTAATTATCCATCAATTACTTCTCTAAGTAATTTAATTTCAAAATATCAGTTAATTAAACTAAATTAATTAACTCAAATCAATTTACACCATTAATAAGTAATTAATTTCTTAATTACTTTTCAAATAAATAATTTACATTTAAACTATTACAATGATTATTATTGAATTAATTAACCAGATTAATTTATTAAAAATCAATTACATTAATTAATTATAAATAATCTAGTTAATGATCTTCATTGCACTTATTTAATTATTTTCTTCTATTTATCATTGTTAATTATAAGTTTGATTAACAATTAAAATTAATAAAAATTAAATTAAAACCTAATCTATGGTTTTTAATCACATATTAGTTAATTAATTCATTATTTAACTTATAATAATACATTCAAACTTATAATTACTAAATTAATTAATATCAAACATTAATTATTCATACTTAATTATAAATTCCAAGTCTTCATTACTTAAAGTAAATTGTTCTTACAATTGATTAAATTCTCACTTCCAATATTTTTAAAACATTTATTTCAATTTACTTCGTAAATAAATTCAATTTTTATCGTTAATAAAGTTTAAAACTAAATTTTCAAAATCCTTTTAAACTCACGTATTTGATGGAACTTAAAACCTATTTGAATCAATTTATATTATAAAACTTATTTTAGTTCCAAATCTAGAATTTCAAATCTAAGTTCTGGTTTAAATTGTGGAGTTAACTTGTCTAAATCCTTTCTTAACAATTTATATTTCATTTTTGAATTCAACTCCTTTTTGAATACGCTTAAACATTAAGCACTTTTAAATTATTAAAATAATTTAAATTATGGAACTTTATTATTCCCAACTTTATTTTCAAAACTGACTTAAAGTCACCATTTAAACTTGTTTTAAAACTAGGTTTAAATCTTTGATTTTAAATTTTAAAACAAAAGTTAAAAACTGTTAAAACCTGTTACAGTTTTAAAACTGTACAACTACACCCCGAGCACCCCTATGTTTACTTCGAGTAAACATGCGAGTTTCCCCGAGAAAACCACAACTTTGCTTCGAGTTTTTCCCAGGCGCGAAAACAAAACTGAGAAAACAAACCTAGAAACACGCCCTCACTTTCCCTCCAAACCTGTCACCGCCACGTGCGCACAGCTCCGACCACCAGAGGCCACCAAACTCCGGCTACCACACCGACCATCTCCCCTCTACCTCCCTGCAAAACCACGCGACACTCGAACGCAAACACTGACAGCGGTGATCAAAATTCAAATCACAGTAAAAATTTAGGTCTAAAAACCTTAAACCCATGCCGACTCCTCCACGATCCAATTCGCCGCCACCCACTATTTTTCCTCGAGCCATGGTAGCCACCTCCACCCCCAGACCGAATCTCAAACCACCAGATCAACTTGATCGCCCACGGCGACTCAAAAAGCTCCAAATAGAAAAACCCAAGCTGCTCTCAAAACACACCACTAAAAATTATGATTTAACCCTTAAAAATCATGTTATGGTATACGAATTCCAATTACAATCCTGAATTTGTAAATTTAGAAATTCGAAATTTGACTATTTATAGTTTGGTTCAGTTTCTTGATTTCCAGAGATATTGCTAAACTGTTTAGGCTTGAATAAATTTTTAAAACTTAATTTATGCAGTAACAGACAATTTTTGTTTTAATACTAAATTCAAACATCGAGTAAATCAATTGGAAATGATTCTTTAAACCAAAATCTTATGTTTAGAACACAGAACAGAGAACATATATGATTAACATCCTGCACACAAATGCTATTCATCATTCTCAGAACATCCATATGTATAAAGATAAAAACATAATTATTCACCTACACATAAGCAACAATTTTATACTTTAAATTTATTAAAAAGTTATTACTCACAGAAGAAAAGAGCAGAGCTTTCAAATAGGCACAGGATTGAAAATTTCTTAGGCTAACATCTTCATCTTGATCCACTGTTAGATTGCATCTTGACTTATGTTCAAGTAGACCTTGTTTTAGTTTGAAATAGGTTTTTGATGAAGTTTATTTTATATTTTTGCTTAGCTCGAACTAAACAAGGTGAAGCTGATTTTAAACAAGTTTCAGGGCATATGCAGACAGGCTTATACAGACAGTGTATATTATTATGTTTCATACTACTAAGGCAATATTTGTACCATACAACATAAAAATCTTGTTTGTACAGATTCAAAACAGAGATATTTGTTAGTGGAGGCTAACATGTATTAAAATTGTGTGCTAGAAAGATTTTCATTAATGACCTTTGTTAGTTTGCTTAAGAATACTTTACACTATCTTCCCTAGCAAGCTTCATATATACATATATTTTTGTTACTGTCTTTCTTTCCAGATTACATTCCTGCATACTGATTTTACTTGTTTGTATAACATGTATATTTTTATTACTGTCCTTATTTTGTTTTACTTCAGCCTGCACACATATAATTTGTTCATTAGCCTGCATATTTATTTACAACTACACATCTTGCTTTGTTTATTATCTCACCTTTACTTTGCTTTCTTGACTATGGTGGCTGAGATAAGATGTGTTATGGCTAGCATTTAATGCTTGCCTTGATATAAATACTTTTCATATTTATCTATATGGTTTGTACACATCTTACACATATATATGGGTACTGCCCTTTTTGATCTCAGCCTGCACACTTATCTAAATTGGTTTGTACTAAACTTGTATGTATAATTTGTTTGTAATTTAATTGTTGCATAATTATTTATAGTGTATTCATTTTATATTTTACAATAAAATTTAACTTATGTATATTTGTTTTGTTGTTTGAAAACTAATTGAACTGTATAGTTGTTATGTTATTGTAATTTAACTAATGTACTACTTATATTTCTTTTCCAATTTATCTTGTAGGCTTGTATTTTTATATGTACATCTTTATTTTATTTATTTTATAAAAACACATTTATCACTTTAATATGGTAGATAAATTAAATTATCTTCTTATTATAAACTACATATTTTATAATATATGTTAATGTATTGTTTGACAAAATTATATTAAAACTCGTATATACTTTTAAATTCATATTTTAAATCAAGCTATACTAAAAAGAAAAGTAAAAAAATCATTTTATTAATAAATTTAAATTTAAACTTAAGTTAAAATAAGTTTTAAACTATTTAAACATTTATCTTATGTATTTAAAATCCTATATTTATTTATTAATTAGCTTTGAAAATTTTATATTAAATAAATCATAATTTCTAATTCACTAGAATATATATTAGTATTTAAATCATATTTTATTAGTTAAACTTTAAAACAAAACTCATCTATTTACAATGTATACAAATATATACATGTATAAATAGAAAACAATTCAATTAATTTTAACAGATAAAATTTACCAATCAGATATTTATTAAAAGAAAAGTATCAATTCGGATTTAATTAATAAAGATATATCAAATCAATTTAATATTTAATGCAGATTATTAAATTGATATTGCTAGAAAATTCCGGGTTGTCACAGCTTTCATTTAAAGAAAGGATTTTCAAATTTTGTTGAAACGTTTCAAGTTGGAAATGAAATTGAAATGTTTTGAAAGCTACGAAAAGCGTCTTTGATTCAAAGACCGGATGAGTTAATCTAACTTGAAATGGAATTGTTTTGAAAGGCTATGAATGAATCTTTGGAAACGAGTTTTGAAAGTTTTAAGTTAAATCTTTGATTTAAAGATTGGATGAGTTAATCCTAATTGAAATGGAAATTGCTTTGAAATCCGTGAATGGATCTTGGTGAAACTGGGTGAACTTTGTGAAATAAATCTTTTGTTTAACGATTTGAAATGGTAATTTGTTTAAACCATTTGAAGAAATGTTTTGGGTTGTTAAAAGTGGTGACTTAACTGAAATCCAATATCCATATGTTTTTTTAATATTGCGCTCATTATTCGGTTTAGCCGGGAGAGGACCTTTGTGTCATATAACCCATTCTGAATGGTGATATGACGTATATGGATAGCATTTGAAGACCGGATATTTTCGAAAACTAAATGATTTCTTGTCGAATGTCTCTACATCGGCTGATCCCCGGTATAGAGATTTGAGCACCCATTGTGATGGGAAGTCCGGACGTGATTAGGAATGTATAGGGCTTCTTTAGAAGTGCCTTCGGTTCTGTTCGAACCCGTAACAGACTTGTATGGATGTGTGTCCGACATTACACTTTGAGATGTAAAGCTGGTTTCTTTCAAATACATAACTGTTGGTGGTGGAGAATTTATTCTCTTAGCTTAACACCCTTCTCCGAGACGTACGAGCTCAGAGGTTATGTAGTTGAAGGTTATCAGTGATATACTCCCAATTTGGTAATGTGGCATGCTAAGTGCTGCTGTGTGTTGATGATCATTTGTGATCAAAGCATGGCTTTATGAAAAGCGTAGCTTTGTGGACGAGACTGCACCAGGACCACACACCGTGGAAATGGTCGAAACAGGAAAGATGTAGGAAGGTTTCAGGGGTCGTGCCCCTAGGGTATGTCCATTTCTTCTGGATAGAGGTGATATCATGGTACGGAGCCTAGATATTTAACCTATGTGGTTACTGTAAATACATTACTTTGTGGTTGTTGGTATCGAGCGCTTGGATAAAGGTTGGTTACGACCGGGGAAGAAATATCTTAGGTGATACTCCCGAGAAGGGGGTACACCGGCCTTGTGTTGGTTGAGAACTGAGGGATGGTTCTCGGGGCATCCCTCCAAAGGTGTACCTATATGGCAATGGGAAGTTCCTTAGCCTGACCATTTGTTGGAAATCCAATCACCAATATGTTCCTTGCACGGTTTTAGTTGTATTACCTGCCATCTACTTATGGTGGCGCCCCACTGTTTGGATGGTAGCTAAAGTAGGCACAGTTCGGAATGTCTATGCTGGCTAAGATTAATATTATACTTTCGAAATGTTTTCCACTATGCACTAATAATAATATCAAAATGGTTTTCGCGTATCAAGCATATTTGACTATCATAAGGAGAAATCTCCTCCAATTTTGCGTTTACATTGTGTGTGTGGCAGGAGGCCTTATGGTAGTTCCATTTTCCAAAAAGCATTGCGGATATCAATTTAAATTCTTTTGTTGTTTGTTTAAAGGATAAACTGTTTTGTTACTCATACCAGTCCCGTGACTGACCCGGAGTTTATTGTACTTCCTAAACTCTGGGTGCCCATAATTTTCCACACGGGCAGTCTAGAGTTGGGTTTTTAGATAGTCAGCTTTAGTAGATTATCTGGAATAGTCTAGTCTTTGGATCACAACTGTACTTTCTTATCTTTGTGAATCGAGATGGTGGATTGAGTTAGCTTTGGATTGGAGCATTGGATTTCGGGTGCATTCTATTGAAGATATTCTTTCCGCCATGTCTTGTATCTTTGATGTATATGGATATCTATTGTATCATCGGTTGTATCATATGTATCAGATATTATATCAAATGATATTATTCATTTCTTTTTCTTCCACCGTGTTGTTTACTTAATTGTGTTATAAGCTTCGGCGAACCAGATTCGACATTTGGATCTGCGGCATTGGAATACGAGTATCGTATTCAGTGCCGATTTTCGAAGCCCGAGTCAGGATCGCTACATTTTTATATTCATCACAGATGTAACAGCTCAGCACAAAGCATTTCATATTACATAGCATCATAAACACATAACAGAGATATCCAAACAATTCAATATTTACTAGAATCCAAACATCCATAAGTAAGATCAATTTAATCATCTGATTAATCTAAATCAGGTCATTTACTTATGAATAAATTTTCTAATCATGGTTAATTAATAATTAATTAATATCTAACCATTAATATTAATTATTCTTTTATCATTAATTAACCTTTAATTAATAATTAACCATTAGATTAATTATTCTTAATAACTAATAATCATTCCTTAATCACCTTCATTAATTAAATGTCCTTTAATTAATTAATTATTCTCAAATTAATTACCTTAAGTAATTAATTACATTAATTAATTATTCTTTAATTAATTAATCTTTAATCACCATTAATACTAAAATCAATTCCAAAAGATTAAGGTTTATAACATTTCATCTTAATCAGGTTTATAATTACATTATTCGTTCCAAAATAATTAATTTATAAATAATGTTACAAAATTAAATAAATTAAAAGCCCAATTGCTTGAAAACAATCTACTTTTAAACTTAAACTAACCCCATACTTAAAACAAAACAATTATTTATAGAAATGGGTTAAACATATTTAAAATTTGAATTTTTTTTAAACATCTTGCTCTACATTCAAACATTTCATATATCTTTAAAACTGGTTAGTATATACTTGGAAATTTCTTTTAAAAACCTTATTTAAGATTTAACTTTACTTCCAAATTTTAACCACCTTTAATCTTGATTAAAACATTCTTCCCTTACAAATTCAAATTCCATTTTAAATTCAAGAACTTTTAAAATCCACTTAATTACTTAAACACTTTTAGTTATTAAAACAATTTAAAATTTAAAAATTTGATTTATTCACAAACTAAGTTTACAAACTAAACTTGAATTTGTATTTAAACTTTGATTTAACACTTAGTTTAAACCTTGTTTTATAATTTGACATTTAATTTTAAAATTATCAAAACAGAACAGGTAAGAAAACCTGTACAAAACAACTACTACCCAAGCTTCTCCTATTCCTACTTCGAGTCTAAATTCCTGTACAAAACAACAACTACCCGAGCTTCTCTATCAATTTCCATTGATTCGATTCCAAATTCTTTGATTTGCTTCGTGACAGCTCCAGAAGAAGTTTCGGCGTGGTGATGCTCTACGAATCGTTGTAGGGAAATCCTTACTTTGTATCTTTATCGGTTTCTTATCAGTTTTCCATTTTAAACTTTAATGAATTTGAAATTTGGAATTGGAATTTTTAAATAAATTGGAAATTTTAAATTGAGTTAAATTGGTTAATGAAATATGAGGCTATATTTAAACTGAATCGATAAAACGATTTTGTTTAAAACCAAATTTGAAATCCTATTGTAATTTCTTGTGTAGATCAAAGTCCGAAGAGGGACAAGTTGATGTATACTTTTGGATATTTCGACTTGAATTTGGAATCCATACCTAGTATTTGAGAAATTATAGGAGATTGAATTCATCTATCTCTTTTTTGGGGGCCCGATATATTCTACGAATGGTTAATTATCCCTTCGAACTAACCAATGCCCATGCATATTCGTAGATCGGGTGACCCGAGTATCTTGTGACAAATTGTATGAGTTTGTTCTCATCTGGTCGATATTTTGATTTGGTAAACCAAATGCAGAATAAATATCCAGTTTGATTTGGAAAGATATTTCTCTATCTTTCATCTATTTTTATTATCTCCCCGGCAAATTTCGGGGACGAATTTTTTTTAAGGGGGGAATCTGTAACGATCCCAGATTTTGACTGTGTTCAAATTAATAATTAATTTAATTTTTGAATAAAAAATTATGAAATTAATTGGAAATAAATATGTATGTAAAATAGATTGAAAAATAGAATTTGAATTAGGATTTGTAAATTATATAAAGATATTTGAATTTAATAAAAAAGATTTTTAAAAGTTGTGAAAATAATGAGTATATGAAAATGTAAGATAAGACAATGGGTATTAAAGCTAAAATACATATTTAAATTAGAAATAGAAACAGATTTATATAAGATAAATCATGAAATACAAAGTAACACATTAGCTAAAAATATAACAACATATTAAAATAGAATTCATTTATATTAGAGAGAAATAAGACAAGATAAAAGAAAGATATCTATATATACATATAGGAATGCAAGTATGAACAAACAAAAGGAAAAAAATATCTAAGTGTTAATGTACAAACAAATAAAAGAAACAAGCAAAATCTTGGAAGAGAAGACAACCACAATTAATACAAAAGTATTAGCACACAAAATAGATTATCAGCCACCAAAGTGGATCCATCAGCCTCGTTAGCACACAAAATATTATCTCATCAGCCGAAATCTATGCTTAATCAAATAAAGAAAAAATATCTCTGACCTGTTGTACAAACAAAAACATAATAACCTGTAACTTCTTTTCTTATATATCAAGCTTCACATTTCAGCTCGTCCATCCAAAACTGAGTCAAATCTGAAATAAGCTTTATCTTCAACTTTAAACAAAATTCAACCTTACAAATTAACAACTTCATATAAAACCAGAGAAATCAAGAGGTTTCAAATTTGCAAGTTTCAAAACCTGGTTCAAAAAAAGAAGCTTTGTTCATCCTCTCCAAAGCTGTGAGTAACACAAAATTTAAATAGCTTAAGTATATATTTATGTTGCTTGTTCATCTCTGAAAAGTGCGTTTGTGAATGTATTTTTAAGATAGCTTTGTCTATATACATATGAATACACTGGTATGTATGATGTATTTGGATTATGTTTCTCTGATTCAAATTCCAGGCTAACTTTATAACCAAATTCTACTTGCTCTTGATCCCAGTTTTGTTAAGGCTTATGTCCTGAAACAATTATGTTAGTTATACCATAGTTTTAGTTAAAAAAACTTGTTTAAGTAAAAATAATTTGGTGTTGACTCTGTAAATTTAAAACATCAGAGCATGTTAAATAAAGGTAAAAACTCAAACATAATAATTTATAAATTCAGGAATATAAATTGAATACTAAAACCAAAACATGATTTTTAAAACTTAAATCATGATTTTTAGAAGTGGGGTATGTGTGTATTTCTGGATTAACCAGAAATTGGTCTTTTGGAAACTTTCTAGTGATTTCAGTGATTTGAGTGGCCGGGTTTGTGGCTGGAGATAGTAGAGTGACCGGAGTGTCTGGCAAAATTGACTGGTGGATAGTCTGAGCATGGTGGTGGCAGTGGTTGCCATTTTGGTTTCCTAAACCTAGTTTTTGTCTGGTTGGTTTTTGGGTAAGTTTGAACTTCATAGTGCATCGTGTTCAACGAGTTTTTTTCGGGGATTGGTAGAGGAGAGGTAGTCGAAGCTATGGCCGGAGTCACTGATGATCTGGTGGTTGGAATTTGAAGTGCGGCGAAGTTCCAGGTTTCGGTTGAAGGATGTTCCAGTGTTTCTAGGTTTCGACTTTTGTCTCGATTTCGAATTCGAGGAGATGGAGGAGTGTAGATGATCGGGGAATGGCTTGTGGTCGATCGTCGACTTGCTTGTCGATGTAGCGTTGATCGGAGATGACAGGTGGTGCTGTGCACGAGCACGGAGCACTTGTTTGCTGGAGATCTGGATTTTGTTTAGTTTGTGTGTAGGGTGAACTCGCGTGCTTGTCTCGAGTAATTCAAGCATTTTAATCGAAGGCCGAGTCAGGATCGTTACATTATTTTTATTTATTTTTTCTTTTCTTCTAACGCATGTAAGCATTTTTTGCCAAGTGCTGCTAAAGACAAAATGTGTTAATGCTTGCAACAGTAATGAGATTATACTAATTTTATTTCAAATTTAAATTCAAATTTTAATCGTTTCGATAAATGCAACTGAAAATCTCGATCACCAATAGAGGCATGCCACTAGGCATTTATAATCTTATACGCCTAATCCGAACGTAATGGAAATGGTTTCGAGTCCAAATTCGATCGTATGGAGAAGATTGCTTTTTGAACCCAGTTATTAAATTAAATTTCGATAAAATTTTCAGCGCGTTTGCTTATCGTACGGTCAAACGATCACTCCAATCATTACGAAAATTAAAATCCGATAATAATACAATATTACGAATCCAATGGAACTTGTTTCGTCGAATTCTGAGACTGTGCCTCGGAAGGCTATTTTTAAATATCGATTTAAACGATATAATTTCAAAACTGAACAAATCATTTTTAAATTACATTCTGAAGCTTCCATTATCTTTAGTATTATCAATATAAACTTTCTAAGCCTCCAAATTATTTTAAACGGGCTTAAAACTGAAGATTCAAAATTTTGTCCCGAAATTACTAGTTAAGAAAAATGATCCTTAACCCGTTTATGAAACCCTACTCCAGAGAGCAGAGCTAGGGGATACAGCTATCCGCCACACTGACCCCCCTTTTTAGCCAGCCCGGCCAAGAGCATTAATCCTCTACCTCGTTTCGGCTTTGTTGAGGATAGACCGCTCAAGGCCATAAGGGAAACAAATCTCAAACAAATCTTTTAATTAGAGCCCCGTTATCATTTCGATAACTTTCCAAAATCTTCCTTCGTTTCCAAACAACATTACTTTCTCAACAATTCAAATTTAAATTTAAATTCAAATTTTAATTATCAAAATTTTTCTCCCTAAATTTTCGAAAAATTTCGCCAGCATCTCTTTTGCACGGCTAGCTCGGTACGACCACAAAATGGCACAACGGGCCCCCAGATTCAAGAAGAAAACAAAAAGTTAAGTGGCTAGACAAGAAAATCATTAAATTTCATATAGAAATTCAAATACATACCCTTTTAGAGAAATTCAAAATTTTATCTTCGAAATCAAATCCCAATTCATCTTTTACCTTTTACACACCTGAATGCTTGTAAGCAATAATATCCAATTACCATATCCAAAGTCGTTTAATTTATTTCTTTACAGAATTTTCAATATATACTTCTTGTGCCATTTTTACTTCACTATTGAAGTTATATATCCATTATCATTTAATCTTGCATTTTCAGTTTCATTTGAATTCAATTTGCAATTTCAATTCTATTTGGATTCAATTTACCTTCTGAATATTGAATTTTATCAACTATCTTTTATTCACAACTGATTCACATCACTATTTTAAATTAGTTTCATTTACTAATTCATTACAAATCAATTCACTTTATCTCAAACCATTTTTTTTATTTTCACCTTTATTATCTTTAGTTCACTTCGAACTAATTTTACAACTTCATTTTATTTCACACAATTTAAATTGGTTTTCAATATTCAGTTTCAATTCCAGTTTTTTTATTCATTTGTAAATTCCCAAATTTATTTTCTCCTTCACCTTATTTAACACAATTCAAATTCAATTTTAAACTTCTATAAGTTTTCTCACTTATTTTCATTTTATTTAATAAATTTACTTTCCCAACTTATTTTGTTTTCCTACTCACTTTAATTTAACTCAATTCTTTAAGTTAAATTCATTCTATCAAAATTCAAATTATATAGGTTATCAACTCATAAACACTTTTAATAAATCTTCCAGAGTTTTAAACAATTTCTCAATATTTCAAAATCACCTTTGAAATCAATTATTTCCAAAATCAAACTATTTTAATTTTAACTTTACTTCAAGTTTATATGTTGTCAAACTCAACTATATTTTATAAATACTTTATATAGGATTCCAGAGTCATTCCATCTTTTCAAAACCATTTTTTGAAATCTATTCAATTTATCTTTTGAACTCCCAAAATCAAACCCAGTTTTTCAAACAACTCTCATTTAAAATCATTTGGCGGCAATTCCTCTTTTGAAAACCCGAAAATGAACACCGATGATGTCGCGATCATCATTGGAATTATTTTCCAATGACCGAAAAGAGTTTAGAAATTTTATCCCTTCAAAGACGTTTTCCCAAACCTTTTAAAATTATTTTCAAACCAAAAGGGGATTTAGTTTCTAAATTTTCCAAATTTCAAATCCTTTTAAAACACTTTTCTGGAATTCTATTTCGAATTATAAATCATATTTACAATTTATATTTACAAATCCCAATTGTATATGGACTTTATTTCCTAATCTTGGGTTTTGATTTCATTATCTTTTTCAATAATCAATGATAATAATTTAATATTACCACCTCCTAACATCCAAGCAACCATATACTATAATAATATATGGAAAATGATTTCCTTTTATATACAAAAATAGTTTGGGTAAAATTATTTTATTTACCCTATTTCAAAACAATACCGTGTCGGTTTATCTTGTATAAGTATTTAAAAATCCCTATCGACACAGTTGGCCAAACTGCACTGACCAGAATCTATAAACAGTCAACCGATAAGTCAACACAATATAAAACAATTTTATATTCACTAACAAATACGCGCTCATATCTATTATTATACTCAGACTCATTCTGGAGTACTACCGACTCTATATCTAATGAGTAATTCCCACCAGAGCCAAGGTTGTCGCTTAACCAATTACTCCGATACCACTCTCCAACGACCCTATTTTTCGACTTTCGAAAGTCAACATTAATACGTCCACTGTTTCGAATGCCGCATGGTCGAATGCCGGAAAATCGAACCGTTACGCTTAAAAAAGAAGACGATAGAAGAAGAAAAGAAACAATAAACAGAATCTCACATTTCGCAGCGGAACAACATATAATAGATAAATGAATATCTTTAAAATAAAAGCACTATATCAGTTTATACATCACATTATCAGAGTTTATAACGATGAAATTCAACACTGGCAGTTATTTTAACTTGCTTACATAGAAATTTTGACTTGCACCAACCCAAATGCAACAGACACTACATAGTATAAGTCATACGTCTCGCCATCCAGCTTGAACCCTAGATCTCCACAGCATATCTTTACTACTTCGCTCTAGAATAATGATAACCTGACTCTAGGCTGCCCATGTGGAAAATTATGCGCACCTAGAGTTTAGAAAGGGAACAATAAACTCCAGGTCAGTCATGGGACTGGTGTGTCTTAAAAACAGTTATTTTCTCAAAGAAATAAAAAGAAATCCGCTATGCTTTTGGAAAATGAAACTACTATAAGCCTCCCGCCACACACACAATGCAAACGCAGATTTGGAGGAGATTTCTCCTTATGATAGTCAAACATGCTTGATACGCAAAAATCCTTTTTAATATTTTCATTAGTGAATAGTGTGAAAACATTTCGAAAGTATAATATTAATCTTAGCCAGCATACAACCATTATTGTATGCCTACTATAGCTACCATGTTCAATAGCAGGTTATCGCCATAGTCCACGGCTGGTTATACAACTAAAACCGTACAGGGCGTGTATTGTTTCTTTAGATTTCCAACAAATGGTCATGCTAAGGAACTTCCTATTGCCACATGGGTACACTCTAGAGGGACTCCCTGAGAACCTAACCGGATCTCTGCCAACACAAGGACGGATTACCTTTGTAACTGTCACGAGTATGCCATCTCCGGGTCGTAACCGACCTTTATCCAAGGATCCTCAACACCAACAACCACAAAGTAATAAATTTGCAGCATTCACATAGGTTAAATATCTGGGTTCCATACCATGATACCACCTCTTTTTCCAAAAGGAAATGACAAACCCTCAAGGGGCACTACCCCCAAATAATCTTGCTGTATCCTTCTTGTTTCAACCATTTCCGGGTTGTGAGGTCCAATGAAGTCTCGTCCACAAAGCTACGCTTTTCACAAAGCCATGCTTCGATCAACAAATGATCAGAAGCACTTCGTATGCCATATTACCAAATTGGGAGTATATCACTAATGACCATCAACTACAAAACCTCTGAGCTCGTACGTCTTAGAGAAGGGTGTTAAGCTAAGAGAATAAATTCTCTGCCACCAACAGAAATGTATTTGATAGAAACCAGCTTTATATCTCAAAGAGTAACGTCAGACACACATCCATACAAGTCTGTTCCGAGATCGAATGGAATCGAACGCTCTTCCAAAGAAGCCCTTGCAATCCGGATGTTCACTAATCACATTCGGAATCTCCATCACAAAGGGTGATAAAATCTCTATACCGAAGCAACTCGGTGCAGAGACATTCGACAGGTAATCCTACCGCTTTCGAAAATACTCGGTCTTCAACACCAACTTCAAATGCAATTCCATTTCGTCGTATCATTATTCGAAATGGGTTTTATGACACAAAGTCCTCCCCCGGCTAATCCGAATAACGAGCACTTATTTTAAAAATAAGCGTTACATTCAGATTTTAAACAAATCATAACAAATTCCACTTTTGATCTTAAACAAAAGATCCATCACTATCAAAAAGTTTGATGTGGTTTTCGAATATCCATTTGGAATTCGACCCTCGGTCGCATCAAAATTCAAACGCCATTTAAAGGCTAATATTGATAGTCGGGTATTTAACTCTTAATCAATATTCACAACAATCACTATGAAACAATATATACAACAATCATAAAGATTTAAGTAACTTTCCCAAATTATTTATTTCCAAAATATCTTCTCAAGATATATTTTTTAACACTTCAATCATTTGAAAACAAATTTCAAATCAATTTCCACATTTGAATTCTTTGAAAACAAATTTCAAATCATTTTCCTTATGCGGAATATATTTCAAAATATTTATTCATTTCCACTGAAAATCTGTCGAGTTTAAATACTTTAAAATAATTTAAATTACTTATTCAAACATATATACTTGGAAATATTCTAAATGACACTATTTTAAGACACTTTATTTCAAAACTTTAGTTATGAAATTTTATACTCATATCTCATATAAAAATTGAAGTCCAACTAATTTTAAAGTAAAATTAGTAGATAGGATATAACTATTTAAATATGCATCTTCTAAAACAAATATCAATTAAAACTTTAAATAATCACCTCTATAATAAATTAAAATAAATCGTCACTTAAAATATTTTCAAAATAACTTAAATAAATAATTTCTCCAAAATATTCTTTCCTTAAAACCATCTTTACAACTTCAATTTATATTTATAAACTATATTGAAAACATACTCGGCTTTCCAGGGAAAGCACACCTTCTATTCTAAAATGGTTCGGTCAAATCAATTTATAAATCTTTCTTGATTTACTTTAAATTTACGTTCCAAATCCGTAAATTCCTTTCCACACTTTTAAAACTAAAACGATATCTATTTTTAAAACAAATTTCCCTTTATTTTATAAAATTCCCATTGTGAATTTAGATTTTCAAATATCCACTTATATACGATTTTCATATTGATTCCCAATATTTATTTTCAACACCAAATCAAGTTTCCAATTGATTCCCAAATTCATTTCAATTACCAAATCCAACTCCAAATTGATTTCTAGATTTATTTTAAACACCAAATTGATTTTCAAATTGATTTCTAAAATCTTTTCAAACACCAAACTAAATTCCAAATTTAATTTCTAAAATTTGTTTCCCGTTATCTCTTCCAAACTATTTAAAATCCATATTTTATATAAATTCTTCAACTTTTGAATAATATTACCCGAAATCCATTTTTAAACCTTTTTCCCATATTTTGGAATTTATTCAATAGGATTAAAAAAATAAAAATTTATCTTTTTAAAATTCCTTCTTTTAAATTTATCCAATTTTCAATATTAAATTTTTACCATAACTTTCAACTTGAATTTTAAAAATCCAATTTTATTTATTTTTGTTATCCTACGATACCAAAAATATATTCAGCTAATTATAGCCTTTAATGATTTCAATCGCAAATATAACCACACACGGATTATAAGTAATCAAAACACAACATTGAAACAACTTCAAATGTTTTAAGGAATCATGTTGGATCCCTCCAACTCGTTTCCCTACATCCACAGATAGTAGCACAACATTTAAATGACAATTCCACTTCGAGGTGGAATATCGCGATATACGGGATTAAATACAATATCATCCGCAATTATGCGGCGCGTTGGGTCACTCAAATACATATATAATATCAATTCCACTTCGAGGTGGAATATCGTGGTATATGGGATTAAATATAATGTCATTCGCTATTATGCGGCACATAGGGTCTAATCCAATACAACTAATATAAATTTATCATCCAGGCACATAATCAACAATTTTAAATTTAACTATTTAAAATTAAATCAAAAAAATCTGATTAATTGAGAAGATCTGATTATGCATGCGATCCAATTTCTTTCCAGCTTGATTTCTTCATAGTTTTAGACCTTGTATAAATAATTATATAATTTCATTAATATTTGAAATAATTGAATAATTAGTTTCCTTTTAATAAGTTTTTATTTTGTCTAAAATTTTAATTTCAAACTAATCTTCTTTTACTAAATTTAATTATCTAATAGTTTTATTAAAGGAATTCTTCCTTTTTTAAAATATCTTTTAGTAATTTAGAAAATAAATTAAATAGGTTAATAAATTAAATAGATAAATTGAACAAATTACTTACTACCATCAGTAAATCAAATTTGTATACAAATCTCTATTTATGTATAATATTCTATAGATTTTAAAATCCAACTTTTATAAATTCTTCGGACAATTTTAAAACCCCTATATTTTCTTTCAAAATCTTTCATGTGTATATTTACTGTTTCAAGCTTTAATATATTCAAGTTGACACGCTTTTTTTTCTTTGTAATAATCTATAATAAATTTTCAGATTTTCCTAAATAAATGAATAAATATATATAACATCAAAAAAAATACCTCACAGACTTGGTGAACTCAGACCCCACTACGCTGCCTTGGCCGAATTCAATCGCCCGTCGATCGATTTCGACCCACCACTTCTGTCACCACCGTGGCCAGCCTTTGCTCGCGCTTGCTCGAGTATGCGACCTGCTGCCTTTGTCGCCACTCGTGCGCTTCACGCCACCGCCGCATCACACCGTCGCTACAGATGAATGCTGCGATCGCCCATCGGTCAAAACCCACGCTTTGCTCCTCGCGCGCGCACAAGTGGATCGACGCGACCTTCAATTTCACCACCGCATCCCTATACGATCATGGGACTGCTCTTGCTTCCCCTCGATATGCATTTGCAGGCATCACGGTTGCCGATTGATTTTGAATGCAGCTCTATTTATTTTATTTCTTTACATTTTTACATGAAATTGATTTCGATTTGAAGATGAAAATGAGGGAAAGGATAGGTATGATTTTGTTCGTATAAACTAGAAAAAAAAACGAGGGGCGGCCATTGTGTTTTTTTTTCCTGGAGCTTTTGATTTTTTTGAATTGAAGAAGAAAGAATAACTCAGCTCTTTTATCTTATTTTTAGTTTATTTTTTCTTTTCTTCTAACGCTTATAAGCATTTTTTGCCAAGTATTGCTAAAGATAAAACGTGTTAATGCTTACAACAGCAATGAGATTATACTATTTTTATTTTAAATTTAAATTCAAAATTTAATCGTTTCGATAAATGCAAGTCAAAATATCGATCTCCAATCGACGTGTGCCGCTAAGCGTTAATAATGTTATTCGCCTATTCCGAATGCAATGGAAAAGGTTTCTGGTCCAAATTCGATCGTATGGAGAAGATAGCTTTTTGAACCCAAATATTAAATTAAATTTCGATAAAATTTTCAGGCGTTTGCTTATCTTACGGCCAAACAATCACTCCGATCATTACGAAAATTAAAATTTGAAAATCAAACAATATTACGGATCCAATGGAACTGGTTTCGTCGAATTCCGAGACTGTGCCTCGGAAGGCTATTTTTAAATATCGATTTAAACGGTATAATTTCAAAACTGAACAAATCATTTTTAATTACATTCTGAAGCTTCCATTATCTTCGGTATTATCAATATAAACTTTCTAAGCCTCCAAATTATTTTAAATAAGCTTAAAACTAAAGATTCCAAATTTTGCTCAACTTCACATTATTAAATCCAAAAATTTTAATTGCCAAATTCATAGCAATATTAGAAATTCAAGTTAAACTAACATTAAAATATTTAAAATCAATTAAATATTTCAATTTCAAATGTTTAAAATTCTAGGTCGTCACGGTAAATCTCTCTCATTTTGAATTACTTGTTTTAATTTAAAATGTTAAAAATTATTTATTGGATGAATTGATAATAACTTATCAGTTAGATGTCATATTATATATATAGTAGTATATGTTAGAGCGTGGTTATATTTCCCCGCCAATTGGAACGGATGAGACATTATGCGCCTCGCATAATAGCGGATGACCCTTTTTATTGCGATATCACGCCCCGAAGCGGGATTATTATTTTATGTTATATAACATCTGTCGGTGCAGGGAAATAGGTTGGAGGGATCCAACTGGATTCCTCAGAAATGTTGATTTTAATTTCATATATATTGATATATGATGTGTGTAAATAGTCTGATACAGATTATGTTGTGATTTGAATTATTGGATGCTATAGTAGCACTAACCTTAATTTTGGTATTATAAATGCCATATATAATATTCTTAAATTTAAAAAGGAAATTCAAAGGCGATTTTAGGATCGGGAATTTTTATATTGAACTTTGGGATTACTAAAAAGGGAATTGATTTGGATAAAATAAATAAATTGATTTTTTATATTTATTTAGCTCTTTCGTACAATGGTTTCAATAGATAATTTGAAATTGTGGACTTTTAAAATTATGGATTTTGAGATTTTTAAAATACGGAATAGAAGTCAAAATTGAGGTTTGATACGGTTTTGGAATATTGTTTGGATTTTATAAGAAATAGATTTCTAAATGGAATTTTAAATAGAAATTGATTTATAATTGAATTTTTTAATATAAATCTATTATTAACAGAGAACATCTGGAAATGAGTTTATTAATTTAGAAATGATGTTTATAAATAAAGTGAAATGATTATCATTTGATAAGTTGGAAATCCAAATTCACCATGTGAATTTAAACTGAGATACAAAAATCGGTTTAGGGAAAGATAGTGGATTCTATTTTGGAATTTGGAAATAGTTTGGAAATTAGAAATGAAAATCAATTTGGGATAAATCGAGAGAGATTTATAAATATAAGAATGGTGATGTTTTATTTAAAAATAAATTTTTATCGAGAAGTTAAGTTTTGTTTTAGAAAGAAACTTTATTTATTAAAATATTTAGTTTAAAACTATTTTAATATTGAAATATTCGGGAAGTGGATTATTCAAAATTAAATAATTATTGAATGAATTCAAATTTTTATAATAATCTTTGTAAATCGATTAGTTTTATTTAAAAATGAATTGGACATGAGTTATCGATGTTTATTTAAAGTGTTTAATATTTTCAATAATTACTGAAATGTGTTTTAAAAATAAATTATTATTCTTTAAAAATACTTATCATATATATAGAGTTTTGAAATGATGGAAATTTATTTATAAACTCTCTCAAGATTTGTAAATGGGATTTATTTAACAGATAGGATTTTTGTAACGACCTGGTAGTTCGAACCGTCCAAATCGACAATCATCCACTCATGTTAGACTTGAATTGCTCAAAACAACGATTGTTAATTTATATTTCGAAAAACTTAGCATATACAGTAAATAAACCAATTATAGAATCACAAACATAGAGTAAAATAAAAGTAAGCAGCGGAATATATAAATAGTAGTTCATGAAGCTACTATATAAATATTAGAGTTTAAAGTAAAATACAACAGATAATTCGAATACGCAGAATGTAATGACCCGGTATTTCGAACCATTCACATCCATACATGTCGGACTTGAATTGATCAAAACAACAATTTGTTAATTTATATTTGCCAAAACTTAGCATAAACAGTAAATAAATCAATCATACACACAGAGTATTACAACAATAAGCAGCAGAATATATAAACAGTAGTTCATGAAGCTACTATACAAACAACAGAGTTTGAAATAGAATACAATATAATACTTCATATACAATGAAGTCTCGAATGTAAACAAATGAAATTTCTGAACAAATCGACTAGAAAAGCTGAATAGATAAGACAGATCTTCAAGCAAAGCTTCAATCTCTAAAGGTGAGTCTTAAATGCCGTGACACTCAGTCTGACCAGAGCGTAAATGTAACGACCCGGGAATTTGAATATTTGAAATTAGAATATTTAATTGATTTTAAATATTTAAAAGTTAATTTTTAACTTGAATTTCAAATATAACCATTTATCAGATGATTTAATTATTGAATTAAATTATGGGAATTGGGTAAAATATTGAATCTTGGTATTTAAGCTTGTTAAAAATATTTCAAAGGCTTACAAAATTTATATTAATATTACTGAAGGTAATAGAACCTTTAAAAGAGAGTTTAAAGGTGATTTGTTCAGTTTTAAAAATATACCGTTTAAATTGACGTTTAAAAATAGCCTTCCGGGGCACGGTCTCGGAATTCGATGAAACAAGTTCCATTGGATCCGTAATATTGTATTATTATCAAATTTTTAATTTAGCGTTTGAAGTTATCGTGTGGCCGTATGCGATATAAACACGCTGAAATCCATACCGAAAATTCAATATAAAAACTGGTCCAAAATGCTATATTCTCCATACGATCCAGTTAGGATTCGAAAGCTTTTCCACTGTGTTTAAAATAGTGGAACAACATTATAAACGTCTAGCAGCACACCCCGATAGGAGGTTAAGATTTTGAGTTGCATTTATCAAGACAATTTGAATTTAATTAAAGGTATATATTTTTATATTCTGGTCAAAATCCCTTTCACGTCCAAAATTTTCCCCCTCTTATCAGTCACTCTAGCTAGGTATATTCTGTACGCAAAGAAATTCAAGCACGTTAGCATCGGATCTTGTCTTCCTCCCCTTCTTCGTTATAAAACCGTAAGAAAATCACTTTGAAAAAAAGATAAACGAATGAAAATAATAATAATGGCCAAACATCATTTCAAAATCAAAAGTTTAAAGACAGAAAAGAAAATGGCCGTGCATTCTTTTCCTTTCCTCCTTTCAAACCTATCACGAAATCGAATGCCTTTCCCTTTTCCTGATCGATCGAGAATCGTGGAGACGAGATCTTGGCAGACAAAATCGAAAGCTGAAAAAAAAATCGAACGAACAAAATCAATCGTTTAATAAGGAATCGAGATCTTGTATTCATCCCTACATTTCTTAAGCCGGTAATCTCAATCGAGCTACTGCTTGTGGTCGAGGCGAGGAGTGAATTGCCTGGGAATTTGTCAGTGCGGCTTGGGGAGTCAGGCGAAGTCGGTGGTTCGCACGAGTTATTAGCAACGATGGTTTCATTCGAGGAGTTGGCATACAGTAGGAGGCAAAGTCGAGGAGATTGCTCGGCCTCGCGTGGCATTAGCGGGTAGCGGTGCAAGTTGCGAGGCTGCGGCTTCGAGTGATGGGATGGGATCTGGAGTTCGACGTGGGAAGGAGTTTGGGTGGCTTAGTCAGGGTTTAGGGAGGTAGCAGTTAGGTATTTTTATTTTATTTATTAAATCATATATGGAAATACATATTAGGAAAAACAGAAAGGATATATAATAAGAAGATTTTTTAATAGAAGTTTTAAAATGTTTTGATTCAAAAAGGAAAAAGTGCAGTAAAGTAAATATTTATTTTGTTATAGACAGAAGAGGAAAAAAACTATATTACAGTGATGTAAAAAAAACTATTTCTGCTTTAGTATATATATGTTAGAAAGAGATTTTATTTTAGAATTTAATAAATATATGTATATGCAAAAAAACAGGAAATATATGTATTTCACAATAAAATAGGGAAGGTGCAGCAATGCTAAGTGGGTAGCACCCAAGTTGGGTAATGTCATCCCTGTGTAGAGTCCTTTTTTGATCTCGTCTTAAGGGGAGGTTGCTGATCCCAATCGTGGAGTGATCTTATTTGGACTATCCAGTAAGGGACAGCTCCGGTCTTGTGTTGCAGGGGATCGGAAATGGTCCTCGGTATGCTGATCTAGGCAAGGTACTGTGATGGACGGTGTACCAACCCGCATATTTTACGATTGTATATTTAAATGTTTTATTTAAATATAGCATCTTTAGTCGGATTTAAGTCCAAAAAGCTACTTTTTGTAAACAGTTGAATTAGAACTCAAGATCACTTCTATTGAATACAAAATGGCGTTTGCAACATTTTTGAGTATAAACATCGATATGTTTGGAGTTGAGTAAAATTTTGATGTTTTCATTTAGGGCTTTAGGTTTGGGTTTGGGTTTCACCCTGTTGGGCGGATTTTCACCCAGAAGATCTCAAGACCAAGAAGCCGCAGTTTCACCCGGGCTCGCGAGCAACCTCTACTTTGTTATCCCGTTTTTTGGTCAAAACTGGAATATCAATGTCGAGCGCGTCTCCACCACGATCAAGCTAAGAAGAAGCAACCAGCAAGCGTATGTAAGCCCAGAGTTCCACTCAAGATCCGAATACAAAGCCCTTTCAACAATACAAGCATAAGTCCACTCGGCAAAGCAATGCAAGGAAGCATTCAGCCAGCAACCAACCTAACACACACAAGCTCATTCGGCATGGCAAGCATTGGGTTTCATTCGGCTTTCCAGTTCATTCGGCTTTCCAAACCTCTGTTCATTCGGCACTCCAAACTCAAGCCCATCCGGCATTCCCCCACTGATGAACCAGCCAAGACCGAACCAACCTTCCACTGCCGGATGAGAACCAACACCGGTCCAAACTCCATCTCCATGCTACCACCGGACCACTTCCACGACCGAACCAACACACCATCACCGGTCCAAAACACACCATCACCGGTCCAAAACCCACTACCACCGAACCAACCATGACCGGACCAAACTCCAACTTCTCCAAACACGGCCGGACCAAGCTCCGCCGAACCAGAATGCTACCAGGCCAGATTGCTTCAGCCCGGGCCCACCAGCATCTATATACTTCCAAGACCCCTGCCCCCTACCTCACTCTATAAATAGAGGGGCAGGGGTACAACAATGGCAGACAAGTTTGAGAGCTCAAGCAAGGAAGGAACTTTCAAACTACTTTCATACACTTGTATACAACGCATTGTACTTGTAACCTGAAAGAAAGAGGATAATAACATATAAAGTGGACGTAGGCACATTCTGGCCGAACCACTATAAATCTGCGTGTCTTTTACATTTCAGCCCCTACTTTTATCATATTTACATAACTCTTCTAAACCATTGAAAATCACATATAATCAACTAAATAATACGACTTGGAGGTGTTTGTCCATTTTTTGTGCAAACATTTTTGGTGCCTTCACTGAGAATTGAACTCGAAGCTTCAGCTTCTCCCACTCAACCTTCTTCCTCATAACGACGTTCGTCGCTTAGAAATCATGCCTTCCAAGCAACGGAAGGATGTTAACAAAGGAAAGAACATCGCAACTAGCAGTCTTCCGGATCCAGTAGCCCCAGATCAAGAGGATCATCCAATTTCAACAGCAGCACCAGATGGATACCAGGCAAATCTGATAGCTCCTGCCACCGAACAACCAATAACTAGGGCAGATCTAGACAGAGTTGTGGCTGAAGTAACCAACCGCTTCACATCCCAACAAGAAGCTTTAGTGGACCAACTTATGTCACGCTTAAGGGATGCTGAAGAATCCAACCGCAACACTGAATCATGGGATGAGTCTCAATCTGGAGGATCTCGGAGACAGCAAAGGTCATCTGGACGAGATAGATCCCGCAGGGAAGAACTAAGCTCATTTTTGTCCGCTCCAAGTTCTGACGAACGAATGGCACGATTATTCAGAGAGTGTGTCCAACGAGAGCAAAGGGACCGGGGGATAGGCGCTAGGGTCACCAGCCCCTTTACCCGAAATATCGAAACTACCATCGCCCCCCGGGAATGGAAAATGCCAACCATGGAACCTTACAAAGGAACTTCCGACCCCATCGTACACTTACAGAGATACACCCAGCATATGCTCATGAGTGGAGCAACAGAAGGAGTATTATGTAAATGCTTTCCGCTATTCCTAGCAGATCTAGCTACCTCCTGGTTCTGCCATCTACCCCGAGGATCCATCAGCTCATGGGAGATGTTGAAAGAAAGGTTTATTAGCCAGTTCCTCATCCATGTGGAACAACCCAAGGATGCTTATTCTCTATCCAATATCAAACAGAAATCCGGAGAGACGCTGCAACAATATCTAACACGGTTCAACGCCACAGCAGCAACAGTTCAAGATGCCAATGAGAAACTTATCCTAACGGCCCTTTGTAGTGGCGTGCATCCGGATACCAAGTTTGCTAGGAGGTTAACAAAAGATAAACCAGCTACGTTACCTGACTTCTTCCATGAAGCTGGGAAGTATATGAGGCTTGAAAACGCTACCGCTAAAAGACAGTCAGGACAACAGGCTAAGACTACCCATGGCGACACTCCCGCTGCAGCAAAGGACGTTTGAAGAAATGACTCTAGAGATAACGCTGGGGGCAAGAAGGGAGGAAAGCGTTTATATCAACCAGGACAGAGATTTGACTCTTGCCCCCCTCCCTTGCTTTAAACTTTGTCCTGGATGGCTAGAAGGATGTTTTTAATCATTTCACCAAATGGGTGGAAGCGGACCCTTTAAAATAAAATATCTTTGGCATAAATTATCAACTTCTTACATAAATTATCAACTTCTTGATCAAAAAATATTCTATGCAGGTACGGAGTCCCACTCAAGATCATATCAAACAATGGACTCCAGTTTGACAACAAAGAGTTTACCAACCGATGCCAAGAGCACATAATTCACAAAAGCTTCTCATCTGTAGCTTATCCTCAGGCAAACGGACAAGTCAAAGCTGTCAACAGAATTCTCAAAACCCTAACCAAGAAGAAGCTTGAAAAGTCAAAAGACGCTTGGGTGGACGAACTTCCTACGGCACCCTGGGCCTGCCGCACCTCTCATAGAACATCAACGGGGCATACTCCTTTCTCTTTGGCATACAGATTGGAGGCCATGCCCCCAGTTGAAACTGTAGCGCCATCTCACCATGGGACCCACTGCAACCCAGAAGAAAACGAAGAACTCCTCCTCATGTCTTTGGATCTGATTGAGGAGAGGAGAAACGATGCAACACTTAAAAGCAGAAGCCCACAAGCAGAAAGTGGCAGCACAATGCAACTCCAAAATCAAGCATCGCAGCTTACAAGAGGGAGATCTTATCCTCATGCGGATCCTCCCGCAACACCGAATCATGGACCGAGTCCCAATCTGGAGGATCTGTGAGACAACAATGACCTTTCTTCTTCGAAGAGGTTAATAAAGAAATGGTCATGGTAGGAGCCGAGCCCGGACTCAGCCCGAATTCCGACCTGAGGAAACACTTGGAACCAAACCCAACGGGGGAGGTGCCAGGCAGGGGTCGGATGTAGCTGAGCCTGTCATGCTACCTAACCATGAAAGCACCAGTAGACGGACCATATGAAATTCATCAAGATCTTCACAACAACGGAGCTTATATTTTGTCAACAGTGGACGGAGTGGTGTTCCAGAGGGCTTGGAACATCCGACACCTCCGTCGATACTTTGCTTAACACGTACCGCCCATATGAAGCGTATTAACACGGTGGACGTAGGCATTATCGTGCCGAACCACTTTAAAAATCTTATCTCTTGTTACCTTGTGCCTTCATATCTTGGCTGCTTGTTAAGCTTTATCCCTTTCTGTTGAACAAAATCCTATGGCATCTCCACTCAAGATGCACCGCGGCCTCATCTGGACTAGGCCTAACAGGTACGCTACGATTCTATGCACTCGCCAATGAGACACTTTTGCTCCAGCATCCCTCTGCTGCGGGTTAACTCATTGTGCGCCTGCCCTCAAAGCCAACTGTAATGAGCCGATTATAAGTCATCATAAAGGCCGACTATAGCCGATGGCAGCTCATTACGGCGTTCGGCTCGCCGGTAACTGTGAACCTACTTTAAGCCCCAACATAAGGTGTGGCCAGCCAGGGGTAGTTCACGGCCAACGGCACCCACGCTAGCCGGCCACGGTAAATCGAATAATACCCACGATTACGGACCATAATGGTTCGGGTAGTTACCGTGCGCGATCTCGGCTCCGATGTGTCTTAAGTGCGGCTGTGGTAAAAAAGAAAACTCCCCGCGGAGGCGTAAGATGGGTGACAAATGTCTCCAAGACCCACAGCTAGGGAAAGTGACTACAAAACCCGTTTGCCACGAACTTAAGCACATCGACGGCCTTCCGTGACTGGAAGTTTTACTTTTACTATATTTCCATTTCATTTAAATATTTTTCTCCTATCCTGTATAACAAACTCTAAAGTACAGGAAACCAAATAGGAAGCATTCACTCATGAGGCTCTAAGCCTGCATGCTGGGTAGCAGGGCGCTCTGCTATACCCGTGAACAGTTACACAAGACACTCAAAGCTACCGCCTGCGAATAAAACATAAAGGGCGGTACTCTCTTCTCTTGTACATAAATGCGTAACTATAACTTATTCATACACTGACATTGCAAAACGTGAAATTATATTTCAAGCAAAAACTTAACATCAAACACAAGTGGAATCACAGGCATATACATAATTATACTTCTCACACAGCACATAAAGATAGCAACAACATTTGAACATGACAAAATCAGCTTATATTATAAGATCACACGAAGTTATTCTTTGCAAATAATTTTATTACAGTTGCATATCAAAGACTAACATGAACAGTGATAAAAAAGAAACAAAAAGATGGCAGATGCATCCACACTCCATCACCAACTCCCCCAGCCTACTTAGCCGCAGGATCGGAGCCCCCAGCATGTGGATCTGAAGTCCCACCTGTCCAGATCAGAAGAGGAATTCATTAAACGAACGATCAAGTTATGAAAACACGAAAAGAAAAGAAAGGGAAAAGAATAACTCACCAGCATCCGCCGCTTGATCCTCATCATCCAACTGCACGCCCGCTTCCTCTGCAGCGAGTAGCCGCATCCCCTCCTTCACCGCCGCTTGCTCCTCCTTTGAGAACTGAGCAGTAACCGCACTCAAGTTGAAAGCCTCTCCGCCTTCCTTACCCGCATTCACCCTGGCCTCCTCTAAAGCCTGGAGATACACCTTGGCCATGACCCGAGGGTAATCGTCCATCCAAGACAAGCCGCCCTCCTTCCAAGTGTGGAAGTACATATCCTGCAACATCTCATCCATCATCCCCTCGTTTTCCTCAAACTCCCTCACCCGGGCCTCGGAAGCTTGCAACTTGGTGATGGCGACGTCCCTCTCTGATTGGTATCTCAAGCAGTCAGCCTGGAGTGACCTCCTCATTTCCTCTTCCTTCAACTTGAGGGACCTCCTCATCTCCTCCATCTCCTCCTTCAACTCGGCCTGAGCCATCTCCGCAGCCTCGAGCCTCCCTGACAACTCCTCTACCCGCTCGAGATCCGCATTTCGAACCTCATCCACCGTTGCGATAGCTATGTTAATCCGTTCCCTGCAAGCGACCTCCATCTTCCGTAATTCCGCCCTACTGGCCTTCTCCATGGTCTCTTTCAGACGCTTGGAGGCTTCCTCATGCTGGGAAATCTGGATGGCTTGGTCGGCGAGTTGCTTGGCCTGATCGGCAACCTTTAACCTCAACCGAATGTTAGCACTCCCGATCTCTTCCCCGGCCTTGACCAACTTAGCATGATGCTCCATTAACTTCTTGGTCTCTGCGGCCACCCGGTCGATATTAGCCTTGGCCTCATCCCCCATGGTGACTACCCGTGTAGTAAGTAAATCAAGATCTAAAGATTTGGCCTCGTCCAGCACTCTTACCATGGGGTTGCGGGGAAGTAGGTGCTCGCCCGTGGTCTCATCGAATGAAATGTCCCGAAAACTTGGGTCTAAATCAGGATGGCCGGCAAAAGGGTCACGAGGCACGGGGCGAGGCACATCGGGACGCCTTATATGAATGACAGTAGAACTCTTGGAAGGAGGAGGAGGGGGGCAGGGCTCCGTGCTCTCCTCCGTAGTATCACGAGGAGGCTGAGTAGGGGGAGACAGAGTAGGAAGCTGCGAAGCAGAAGAAGACTCAAATAAGGAACGGCTCCGCTTCCTTTTCTGAATGCCCTCTTCGATGACCCCAAGAAGAGGGCGGTACTTGACTACGTCCCCAGTGCGATCAGTAGAAGGTTTCGCGGAAGCTCTCCTCGACTTAAATTGTTCAAGGCGGTGTCGAACATCCGACGTTTTACCCGCCTGGCCTGCCCCTGGAATAAAGAACAAGTGTTACGAACATACAATAATCCGCAATTCAAAAAATGTGCTAAGTTAAAAAGAAAGAAAAGTGAGGAGACACATCTGTTATACAAACCCGGCGGAGGAGTGGGATACTGCAATAAGTCCTGGATCTCATTCCAGGACGGAAGTGAACCGTAAAAAATTTCTAAGTCCTTATCGAAAATAGAATCGGCAGAAGACAAAAGTTCACCTTGCATCGCCGGAATCACCCTAGCTGAGGAACCCTTAGAGGATGGGTCAGTGCCAGCCACAGCTTTGCCGGTTTCCTTTGCCTTCTCCGTTCCCTTCTCCGTTTCCGACTCTCCCTCCGACTCCCCGAAGGCCCGACGGAGAGCCTCATCCAGTTCGAGGTCTTGTTCAGAGGTTAGAGCAGCAACACCACTACCACCTTGACCTTCGCCATCTCCTCCACCCTCCGACCCTTCTCCAACTTCGCCTCCTTCCTCCTCTTCTACACCTTCCTCCTCCGGGACAATCGGGCAAGTACTTGGAGAAGGGCCATCGGACTTCCTCAGTTTCTTCCCCCCGACCACGGGACGCTCTGCGAAAGGCTCCCTCTTACCGCTCTTTACCTTATCCCCCTCCTTAGCTTTAGCAGCCTTCTCCTCAGCCGTGTCTCTTTGCTTAACCACGGACTGGTGCGGTAAGATCAAATTATACTCCAAGAGGGTTGCGTTCCTGATCAAGAAGGAGGCCGACCGGTCCCGTGCCGGAATAGCCTTTAGTTCAGCAGCCATTCGCACCAAGGAATCATCCTCCACAACTGCAATACCACCTGTCGCTAGCCAGAAATAGAAGCATGTCAGAAAAAACACTACAGTCAAAACATGGAAAATATAAATGAAATCCATCTTACAGCCAGAAGTGAAAAGGCGGAAAGAAACAGCATCGTCCTTGATGAAGAACCACTCTTTCTTGAACATGGTAAACTTGGAATATAAGTCCAGAACTGGTTTGAAGGGTACGGCCGCCTCCAGACTAATATACGGAGACCCCTTCTTATAGCCTCTCAGGTTGTACAAGTATCGGATCTCCCGGTTAGAAGGAGGACGCCCGTACCTCCTCTGGAAGATGACAAAGAGGCTCACCAGGATAGCATATGAGTTAGGCTGAAGCTGGAAGGGAGCCACCTTCAAATATGTGGTGAAGCTTACTATCCAAGCGTTGATAGGGGGGATAGCGCCGCACATGCAATGGTATCTGCTAAAAGCGAAGTAGCCCTCGGGAGGATTATATGGCATCACTCCATCTCCCGGCAGCAGCATAAGAGCCCTATCTATCCCGAAGGAACGGGATATGACGTCAAGTTACTCCTCCTTTAGGGAGCTAGGAAAGCAATCCGGGGGAGAGACCAAAAGTTCCTGTGGACCATATCCGTCCACTAGAGACCTCGGAATAGGTCGGTGTTGCCCGGATCCTGGTTGGACTGGGGGCAAGGAAGAAGAAGGCTCTCCTGTGCCTCTAGACTTCTTTCTATCCGATCGTGTTTCCGCTTTGCGAGACATTTTCTGCAGCACAAGAAAAACCTAATATTAGAACAAGGAAAATAGAAAAGTAAACAAACAAGTGCGTGCAAGTGTGGAATTTCATTCGCAAGCTGAAGTCTTCCAGATCACAAGTTCATTCGGTTTCCATGTTCATTCGGCTTCCAAGTTCATTCGGTTTCCAAGTTCATTCGGTT
Organism: Allium cepa; assembly: GCA_030765085.1. NCBI lineage: Eukaryota > Viridiplantae > Streptophyta > Magnoliopsida > Asparagales > Amaryllidaceae > Allium > Allium cepa. The sequence continues at coordinate 43,107,630 of CM060946.1, forward strand.
TCCAAGTTCATTCGGTTTCAACCCCATTCGGTTTTCATCTCATTCGGCTCCAAGGCAGTAGTCCCATTCGGTGAAGCAAGGACATACGTGTGTATTCGGTAATAAGTATATACCTGGTTCGGTATAAGGTTGGTTCGGCAAACACTTGATTCGGCAATGGAGTGATTCGGCTCTACTCGTTCGGTAAAGAAAAACAAGGGGGGTACGGCCTCTATATATAGGCAAACTCACAACCACCGAACCAGATGTCTCGCCCAACCGGACCAATGATACCGGACCACCAGAAGCCGGATGAGAATAGCCGGACCAACCAAGAACCGAATGGAACCCTCTATCTACCGTCCAAGACCAGGAACTGGGGGCACGCAGGGCGCTTCACTCAGATAAGTGCCGAACTCTAAGAGCTTACTAATAAAATAAAAAATATGATAACAATGGATAAGTCGTGAATCTCTCACTAACATGGATTAATCATTTACACGTGCACGCGACCACGAACGGTCCATAGGCACGCTCTGAATGGCTATTAACCCTATCGTCATGAGAATTTACACTTTGACATCCCTTTTTAAGCTCATCAGTCAAATGGATATTTGATAATTATGAAATGGCTAAGCTACTTACACATGTACGGGGTCGAGAACAACCCCTAGGCATGCTCTGAGCTAGCGATAAACCACCTTGACAAACGATCCAGGGAACCACTCTAACGTGAACCTGGCATCGATAACCCCCTCGGGGTACACTAACTCGCCTCGAACGGCGCAATTCACTTGATCACAAATATTTCGACCCCGAACGGTCGTTATTTGAAACCACACTAAAACTATAAATCTCTTTGCAGGACATCCACAAGATATAAACATCCAGCCCATGACATTACAAGACGAGTCTTCCCACCAACGAGAAACAAAGCGCGACACGTGCAAGCACGTGCCCCACTTTGGGGGGCAAATGTTGGGCGGATTTTCACCCAGAAGATCTCAAGACCAAGAAGCCGCAGTTTCACCCGGGCTCGCGAGCAACCTCTACTTTGTTATCCCGTTTTTTGGTCAAAACTGGAATATCAATGTCGAGCGCGTCTCCACCACGATCAAGCTAAGAAGAAGCAACCAGCAAGCGTATGTAAGCCCAGAGTTCCACTCAAGATCCGAATACAAAGCCCTTTCAACAATACAAGCATAAGTCCACTCGGCAAAGCAATGCAAGGAAGCATTCAGCCAGCAACCAACCTAACACACACAAGCTCATTCGGCATGGCAAGCATTGGGTTTCATTCGGCTTTCCAGTTCATTCGGCTTTCCAAACCTCTGTTCATTCGGCACTCCAAACTCAAGCCCATCCGGCATTCCCCCACTGATGAACCAGCCAAGACCGAACCAACCTTCCACTGCCGGATGAGAACCAACACCGGTCCAAACTCCATCTCCATGCTACCACCGGACCACTTCCACGACCGAACCAACACACCATCACCGGTCCAAAACACACCATCACCGGTCCAAAACCCACTACCACCGAACCAACCATGACCGGACCAAACTCCAACTTCTCCAAACACGGCCGGACCAAGCTCCGCCGAACCAGAATGCTACCAGGCCAGATTGCTTCAGCCCGGGCCCACCAGCATCTATATACTTCCAAGACCCCTGCCCCCTACCTCACTCTATAAATAGAGGGGCAGGGGTACAACAATGGCAGACAAGTTTGAGAGCTCAAGCAAGGAAGGAACTTTCAAACTACTTTCATACACTTGTATACAACGCATTGTACTTGTAACCTGAAAGAAAGAGGATAATAACATATAAAGTGGACGTAGGCACATTCTGGCCGAACCACTATAAATCTGCGTGTCTTTTACATTTCAGCCCCTACTTTTATCATATTTACATAACTCTTCTAAACCATTGAAAATCACATATAATCAACTAAATAATACGACTTGGAGGTGTTTGTCCATTTTTTGTGCAAACACACCCACTAACCCAACTCGTCTTATATCCTAAATCCACCCCTCTCCTCTTCATTCATTCCTCATTTCCTAACACTTCAAGCTTTAGTAAAAATGGGGGAGGAGATTGGAAACTAAAATCCTAAGCCCTAGTTCCCTTTCTAAATTCAATTCTAGCTCCAAAATCAAAGAGAAGCTTAGTTAAGCATCCTCTTCTTCTTCTCCATCTCAATCTCTCTCCAATTTCAGAAATTTCCTACAACCCAACTTAGGAAATATTTGCTTATGGTCTTAGATTGGAGCTTTTAGAGTTGAAGTTGAAGAGTAGTTGATCTTCCGTTTGTTTTTAAGCTTCTCCTTTGGTGTTTTGAATTTTAAAGGTGAGTTTTTGAACTCACATCTATGTCTATAGATTTCATTGTTTTTAGGTATGAATTCCTAACATCTATTCATGTTCATTTGCTTTTAATTTGAATGGATTTAGTGAATTTTCCAATTTTTGATTCTTGTTGTCCAATTTATGAAAAATCCTACCATGGATGTTTGGACACGTTTTTAGGGTGTGTCGAAGAGTCGATAAAGCTGGGTTGTCACGTGGCATAAATCCCTAGTCGTCATCGCTCGTTCAATCGCCTCCGTTTTGTTTTCACCCTTCATTGGGGCTAGGCTGAGAATAATGGAAATTCCAGTTCAATCGACTGAACTAGGAAGTCAGTCGACTGAACAGAACTCAGGAAATTTCCTGAGCCAGTATCAGTCGACTGACCACTATGGTCCAGTCACTGAACCTGGAAATCGAAAGTTTCCAGGCATAGTTCAGTCGACTGACCACACAGGTTCAGTCGAATGAATACGCTATCTCAGCCATTTTGCTTTTTTTATGGATTTCCAATTTTGAACCGATTCTTGTGGATCTAATTTGTTGTTATCACCTTCATTGACTTTGATAACTTCTTTTTGGGGATTTTGAGAATATTCATTTTGATGGATTGGTATCAATTTCTATGGCTTTGATTCACGTCTTCGTATGTGAATTTTTATGATTGATTGTTTCTACAATCATTTCTTCGACTTGTCACTTTGAAATACAAAGGTTTCCATACTAGTAGTAAAATATCAAAACCCTTTCATCAAAACGATTTAAACACTATCTTAATTCAAAGCTCGTTCATTAAAACCTTTTTCCAACCTATTAGTATATACAAACCTTTACCTCGTTCATATGAGAAAATCTAATTAAACGACTTAGCAATACAAGTGGTATGAAACACTTGCATTTACTTCGTCGGATAATTTTTGGACTTGTTCGATTAAAAATCTTGTGACAATTTTCGAGTGGTGATCTACAATTTGTTCATAAATATTTCAATTAAGCCAATGGTCATGGGACACGAAGCTAAACTCACTTATTTACTAGCTTAGTGTAATTCACACTTCTTATTGATCAATGATGATCATTTTTTGATTTAGACTAGCGATATGCTATGTCTCTTTGTCCACGTGGGGGCTATGTCTCTTTGTTCACGTGAGGGACTGTCCTCGTTTTATTGAGTTTCATCTCATTTCTTTTATAGGCTAACGACCTATCGGTTCTCTGGAGTTTCGACTCATTTTTTTGGGCTAGCGACCCATGTTCTTTTATGGAGTTCGGTTCATGGGGCGTACCGTTGTACTACATCATTGTACCAGCTTATCAAGTTCATCGGGTGTGTCGTTGTACTACATCGTTGTTCTGAATTACTTGAGTTTCAGGTTCCTCGGGCGTATCGTTACTGTACTATGTCATTGCACTAGCTCTATGGTTAGCGACCATGGGTTAGCGACCCGTTTGTGATGCACATGTTAGTGAGTTTTCATGCTCCTGCTTGTGATAGGCCTCCCCTTTGTGATTTCTGGATTTTTAATTGATGATTTCTGAGTTTGTGTTTCACCAAATTTTACGATTAGTATTGATATGTTCATCAATATTTATGGTTTGGTGAATAAAATAAAGAATGACATTCTTTTTGGTGTTCTGAGATTCTTGAGATATTGTATGATTTTTGTTGTTATTAAATGTATACTTTTCATAGTATGGCATTATCGTTATCATGTGTAACGACCCGTTAAATTTATGATATTTAATAAAATGAATTAGTATAATTTCTAATTTGGTTGAGAATAAATGTAGAAATTTGGTATAGTGGTTGCAATTTAGTGTAACTATAAAATTTTATGATAATAGATGTGGATAATGTAAATTTTCACAACTTGATTTAAAGTAATTTTGAAGAAACAAATAAATGTTGAATTTGTGAATGTTAGTATAAATATTAACTTAAATGGTGTTCATTAATACAAAGATGTAATTAGTGTAGATAGTAATAATTTATGCCTGTAGTGAAAGGAAAAGAAAACTAATAGAAACATAAAATTTATTTTATGTAAACAAAAGTATAGTTTTGAACAAACTTATGAAAATTGATAGAAATAGTGTTTGTAATCAGTTTGGTTATTTTATATTTGAAAGATAGAGATGTGTAAATACGTTAATGAATTTAAAATGGGAAGGAATGGTAGAATGAAAAGAATATATATAATAATAAGCATTTGATTCAATTAAGGGAATTAAATTATAATAAATGGTCATTTAATAAGTTCAACGTTTGTGAGAAATCATAATAGTTGTGTAAAATGTAAACTTGGATTTGGAAGTTTATTGGATTTATAACGGTTTTGTTATTAAGTGTATGAGTTTAAAAGTTATTCCCTTTTGTAAAGTAATTGAAGAATGCATAAAGATATAAACAGGGCTTAATAGGATTGACACTTAACGAATTGAATAAATTACCCATTTATGTAGATATGTATAGTGGACTATAAATGGCCTAAGCAAATATAAAATGGAATAATCATTGAGATTTGTACTATGAAAATAAATAGTAACATTTATTTGCAAGGAATAAAAGCCTATTTAGGTGACTAGAATTTGGAGTAATGACTATTGTATGTTACCTACCCTTATTTCTTGTTAATTTAGATTTTGGGAATCAAATTCAATTTATCCGCCAATTTACCGCAGTTAAAGTGAAATGAATTGGTGATTGAGAAATGTTAAATACAAATAAGATGTAAACCAAAGAAAATCCCATTTGTAATAAATTATGTAGAATAAAGTAAAGAAACTAGGAAATAAAAATGTGAAAATGTGGATGCAATGAAATCTTAAGTGATAATAACTCTGTTAGGCAAGTGATAATGGAAATTTTGTGTATAACCAAATAAAAATCCAAATTTATTTGGAAATAAATTGCAATCAATTGAATCTATTGCAATTTAATGGATTTAATATTAAATAGTTTATGTAATTATTATTTGGAAGAAATGTGAGTTATTTGTAAAAAGTATGAACCAAATGTTAATTTTTCTTATGGAATAGTGAAATAAAATAGATATAAAGGTTTCAATCATACATTGAAATTCATATTCACCATAAAATGTTAATTGAAACCAAAGAAGTTAATATAGGAGTCAAACCTCATTTATTAATTTGGATTTATTGCAATAGTTAATACCATAGAATAAAGTTAAAGCTAATTCAAATTTTTATTTGACCATTGTCGATATAACTTTAGAAAACAAGATTTTAGTTATAATTTGAGTATTTGATTCGACAAATGGTATTTACTACATATAAAATGGAATTAAACGTAAATTATTACGTTATTGGATTTGAAACGAAATTGGTAAACATTAGGCTTAAAGAATAAGGATGTGAATCTTAAACTAATGTTAGTTTCGTCATATTAACAGCAATGGCTTTGAATGATAGAAAGGAAGTGAATTTAATAGATTAATCAAACTTATGATGTGAATTCATCAAGATTGGAATTATTAATAAATAAGAAAAATTAAGGCGGATAAATGGGTATAAAGTTTATTAATAATTTGAAATTTAATATATGGTAAAAGTTTATTTACAATCATGAGTTGGAATGGAAATCAAATCTATTTACCTAATTGGATTTTTGTTGAGAGTATAAGAATATAAGCTTTAATAATTGAGTTTTAGAATATAAGTTATAATTCCCAATTAATAAGAAAGTGCAGATATTAACACCGCAGATTTATATACTGATAGATTTTAATTCACATCCAAGTTTGGTAAATCATGTGGAACTGATTGAATTTTTATAAGTAATGAAATTTGGCCAATATTAGAGGTTGAAAAATAAAATTGGATTTTTATGATTTATTTAATTGATTTAATAAATATTAAAAATAGCCATTTTGGGCACGGACTCGGATTTCGACGAAACCAGTTTCATCGGATCCGTATCGGTGAATTATTATAGGATTTCAAATTTCGTATCGATCGGACTTGTCGTTTGATCGTACGGACGCGAAACGCCTTGAAATCAATTTTATTAAAATCAATTTGAAATCAATTTGGAAATCTTGTTTTTAGCATAACTTCTTCATACGATCGAATTTGGTCGCGAAACTTTTTCCAACGCATTCAGAATATTTTAAAATACCTATCTGGATATATAGATTTAACAAATTCGGCTCCGGAGGCATAGCGGGCTTTTTGGGCCATAGCTTATTCCGTACGTTCGCGTATCCAGTCTAGCTACCCTACCTCTAGCCTATCTATAAATATACAGCTATAAACCCTAGTCTCTATTCTTTTGCTGTACGTTCATTTCTACACTCTTTTCTCTTCCCCAAATGTATACATCTCAGATCCAATTCCAGATCTATCCATAGTTCAAAATCAAAAGTCAAAACTCAAAAATTTCAGAAAATTCTGAAAAAAATATATGTTGATGTTTTCGATACGCGTAATCTACTGGTGTGATTCGTTTTTCAATTGGAGCTGTCGTTCACCCAGAATAAATTAGAACAGTTCATAGCCATTCATCTCGCCGTAATCAAAGTCGTCGGATCGACGAACCGTTTCTGGGTTTTGTAGAGGGGACCGAGGGGAGTTGATCTGTGGTGTTTGTTCGCTGTTTCAACGGTTGGATCTATGTCAATAATTGGATTAGGGTTTCGGCCCTAGGCTATTGGTGGCGGCCGGCCGTGACTTGAGGGGGCCGGACCTAGGGGGATGGAGGCGCCTGGCCATGGGGATGACGGTTGTGGTTGGCGTTGGTCATAGGGAGAGGCATGGTGATGGCTATCAGCGGTCAAAGTACGGTCAACAAGGGTTTCGTGCGTTCTGGAGAGCTCGTGCATGCAGTGCGTTGCTGGGAAGAAAGTATGTTGGATGATGATGACGTGGCAGAGGAGAGGGTGAATGTGTTCTCTTTGTTTAATTTAAACTTTGATTTTTCAACTCGATTTTTCGCTATAACTTCGTCATACGATATCCGATTGACGCGAGATTTTTTTTATTAGGATCGTAATTAAATTCCGGACTTGATGACGCTAGTTTGGACGAATTCTGAGATGGGCGAATTTTTGGGTTTAAATCGAATTTAAATTCGATTTAAATTCAAAAGGTGAGTGTTTGAACCCACTCACAACTTCTAAAAGTTTTTATGTTTGTTAAATTAATTTTTGAAATGAATAGAAATTTATTTATGAGTATTTGGCATGTTTATTTCATTTATATCTGTTGAATTGCATTTATTTAATTTAACTGTTAATTTAATTTATTTATTGCGTATTTATTTACAGTTATAATTTATTTGTTTGCATATAAACTGCTAGTTAACAGTTATATAAATTATTACTAAATATAAAATGTTAGATTAATAGTTGTTAAATTAAATTTGAATCTAATTGTCAGTTATTACCTGCTATATAATCTCATATATATATTGATATTGATTGATATTGATTGATGATTGTGATTTGGATAATGGATGATGTTGATGAATGGATGCTTATTTGATATCATTAAATTGCAAGTTATCATGCATTTTTCATTTCATTCGGGATTGTGGTTTGAAATGATATACAACCGCAAAATTTTATTTTTAAATTGCGGATTGAAATGATAAATATCCGTATCACTTGACCATAGGATAGAAAATTATATACAGGCACTGTGGTCTATATATAAATTATTTTAAAAGTAATTTCTATGGTTTGGATGGAATACGGTTTATAATAATCTTAAATTTTATATTGTATAAATATTTTTCTTCTATATATATATATATATATATATATATATATATATATATATATACATATGAAGTTGAAAATTTTGAATTTAAAAGGCGTATAAAAATCTTTATTAAAAATGGAAGAAAATTAAGAAAATGGAGTTTAATAATTTATATCATATGTTTAAATGTTAAGTTTGGAAATTTTAAGATATGATATTTATAATTGGATTTTTCCCAAAATAAATTGAAATGAATATTCTAGTATAATTTGAATTGGGAAATATATATATATATATATATATATATATTTTATTACTAGAAATTGAAGTCTTATTATTTATGGATTTTATATGAATATTCAAGACTAATTAATAGAACAATTGATTTGTTGAAAGAATAAAATCCAACTTTAGTTTGAAATATTGATACTCAAAATGGATATACATATATATAAATAAATTGAAGTGGTTTTGGAACTTGAGAGAGATAATATAAATTTTGGTTTAGACTTTAATAAAGAAATGTATTTGTAAAGCCATGAGAACTATTTTCTTTACAAAGTAACATTTAAGTTAAACCATTTAATTCATATACCGTTGAATATCCAAACCATTCAAGTTTTAGAAGTTATGGTTTTAAATTATGATTTTCAAAATACTATGCTTTGAAAATATTTGATTTTCAGACGTTATGAAGTTAAAGCATTTTGATTTTGGAAAAGAATTATATTTGGGATAAGTGATAAAATATGGTTTTGGGTTTTGAAATGATATCGTATTCATGGTTATGAAAGGGAATGTTTATTCTGATTTTTAAAGTATAACCTATTTTTAAATGACCGCGGTGTTATAATAACGATTGGTTGGCAAAGAGACCGGGATCGGATATGGACATACTCTCTGTCGATACCGAAAACCACTTTGACTAACCGTGTACGCGGTGGAGATTCCAGAATGAAGTAGGTGGTGGCGACGTTTCCTGTAAGGTAAATACGTGGACCCAACTCCCATGAGTTGGCATAAGGTGGCTAAAACATGAGCGATTCTCAGTCCAATGAGGTCATTCTCTGATCAGACGCTCCTCTTCGATATTATACTTTGACTTGGATTTGATTCAGTGGCCACTTCTACATTTTGATTTTGGGGAGTTAGTCCGAGGTGGGCGGTAACTGCGGCTACGCGTTTCCACCAGCCTGGATAGCAATTGGTATATCTACCCTGGCATTGCCTAGTTGTGCCGTGTCACCTACCATACTGAGCCTTTACTACGAGTTTCTATTTGTGTCGTACCTATGGAGTATCCTCTGGTAGCCTCCCGATCAGGAGGTATTACGGTACTGTATAGACTATTGGCATTATTTGTGTTAAGGGCTATATGGGTAACCCCTTAACGCTATTAAAAAGTAAGTTTATTTTATAAATAGACACTATTATAATAGCGCAATATACTACATAGTAAATAGTTTAACGGATCCTTAGGAGATGTAAATCCCGAACATCTCTTGAGTTACTGTACTCATATTTATTTCTGTAAATTTAACCCACATAAGATCTTTTAGTTTGACTCGAGTGTTTTTGTCTTTTCAAATTCGCTCGGGTCAGTCCGAGCGTTTCAGGGTCGAAGACTTTAGCTTTGAAGGACGAAGATGAAGGAGTCGTATTATTATTATCTATAGTATTGCATCACACTCATACTGTTCCGCTGCATTGATTGTATTGGTATGTGTAACTCTGATATTTATTGTATAAAGCAAATCAAGTGTTTGTAAACTGTTTTGAACTGTATATTTATTATTATATTTTATCCTTCCGCTGTGAGATTCTGTTTTGTTTTTATTTCTTCTCTGTTTTTCTTATTTACCCCATAACAATCCGCCCTTCCGTATGGTTTGAATTGGCACGTGTGTCGGTTTAAAGTGTGCGAAAAGGCGGGATGTTACAGTTGGTATCAGAGCCTAGGTTTAGCGACAAACCTTGGCTTTGTGGGGGTTTGACTCTTTGTTAATAGGGTAGAAATATCCTATGGGAGTCGCTGAGTGTATATATATGAGAGAGCGTATTTGTTAGTATTAATAAAAAGATTTTTATATTGTGTTAATCTGTTCCGCTTTGTATTTATAAATTCTGGTTGATGCATGGGACGCTATGTCATCAATAGGGATTTCTAAACACTTAATAGGACAGACCGACATAATATTTGTTTTAATATAGGTGAATGAAAGAATTTTGCCTATTATATTTTCTATATATAAAAATATTTTTATAAAGATATATATATATATATATTTGGTTGCTATAGATTGGGTGTTAGGAAATAAAATATTTATAATAACTGAAGCTAAGTTGAAATTATGATAAATCAAATTGGAGATTTTAGAACTTAAGTCCGGGATTTTTCCAAATCTGCTTTCAAAGAATTTGTGAAATTTATTGATTTGGTTTATAAGTAATTTCTTATATAAATATTTTGTATAATTTGGAAGAATTGTTTTAAAGAAGATTTTGGAAAGGAAAAAATTAAATTCTGTACTTTCCTCTCTGTCGCTAGAAAATAAATTCGGTGATGACGGCCGCATCATCGACTTTCATTTCGAGTTTCGAAGGGGAAAGACCACTGTAGTAAATTTTACTGCAGATTTATTTTGAACTTTTCTAAAAAAAAAAATTTCTTTTATTGTTCTAACTATAATTAGAGATTTTGAGTTGTAAGAACTTATTTATCTATTATTTTGAAATAAATTGAAATCTGACCCGGAATCCAATTCTAAAATTCTCCATTAATTAATCAATTGTTAAATTGTAGTGAAATAAAAGTTAAGTAATAAATGAATTGAAACCTCTAATTTAAATAAGAGAATAATTGCAAAGTTATAAAGAGGAATTTGCATACATATAAGACAAAGAGAAATATGGATAAACATTAAATTTAATTAAAAGAATGGAGTTAAACTTGTATAAGTTCAATTGCAATTTCCTTAACATAAATAACTTACCCAAATATAAAAGTTGAAATGTTAAATAAGAAACTAGAACTGAATATTTTACAAGTAGGAATTTTGGAAATAACGAAGTATTCAATAAATAAGAATTTAATGGTATAAACTTAGGTTATAATTGAAATTTTACTGAAAATAAGTTAAGAATTATTAATAGATGATATGAACCTAAGTATATAAAATGAAATTCAAAATAAGAATTGATTGTATGATTATTGACTTAAGTATGTTTTAATCTTCCCTATTCTAATATAATGGAAAGTAGGAAGAATTTAAATGACTGTAATCCATAGTTAATGGATAAATTAAAAACTTCCACTTATAAGAATGAATGTTAGCAGATTAAGAATTTAAGGGAAATCTTACAAGTGAAGAGTAAGGAAAGGAAGATATTCAAATTATTTGTTGTTATTAATGAGAATTATTTTATAAACTTAAGTAATAAAAAGGAAATACAAATATAATAAATTTGGTGATAATTGGAAAATAAAACTTGTAAGAAACAAAGAAATTCCTCCATAAATGAAGGAAAGAAAATCAAACCACTGAATTATGAAATAAATGTATAATAAGCTATTTTGGTGTTGATTTGAATTGTTTGGTTGATGTATGTTTGTTGGGTAAGGAATTTTGGAGTTGTTGGATGAACAAATAATCTATCTTTGTTCCATCTAAGGCTGTTGAGCAACGGATGTACTTGATAGTTATTCTTCGTTCGTACAACTTCAGAATTTGAACCCGAACAATTGATTGTTTGTTGAGTGAATGATTGTTTGTTTGTGGTGTGTGTTGTTTGTTAAAAATGTATGGTTGTTGCATTTGATTTGAGTATGAATGATTGAATCCATTTGAATAGTCCATTTTAAAATAAATATTTAACCTTTTAGATTATATAAGTGTATACAGGTGTTGGAAGCAACTGCTACTGCTTTGGTTCCATAATAATAAGCGTATTGCCCGACAAATAGGTACGTTTTCGGATTACGTTTAAAGCGCTATTTTATATATTTTCCCGTGTTGGGATATTTTATTTTGGATATATATGTAATATATTTGTATATTTGGATATTATATTTTCTCCAGAGTCCCTCCGTACAAAGGAGACTCTGCCAAAATTTTTCGAAAATTTTGGACTTAGAATTTTGTTAAAAATATTTTTCATACTTTACTAACTCAAGTATTAAAGGATATAATGATTTTTTTAAACAAGTATATTTCATTAAAGGAAATTAATCCAGTAAAATATAAGTTAATATTTGAAATTAGATATACTGTTTTATTCTTCCTTCTTCCTTCCTTTTCCTTTTCGGGGACGAAAAGTTTTGAGTGGGGGAGATTGTAACGACCCGTTAAATTTATGATATTTAATAAAATGAATTAGTATAATTTCTAATTTGGTTGAGAATAAATGTAGAAATTTGGTATAGTGGTTGCAATTTAGTGTAACTATAAAATTTTATGATAATAGATGTGGATAATGTAAATTTTCACAACTTGATTTAAAGTAATTTTGAAGAAACAAATAAATGTTGAATTTGTGAATGTTAGTATAAATATTAACTTAAATGGTGTTCATTAATACAAAGATGTAATTAGTGTAGATAGTAATAATTTATGCCTGTAGTGAAAGGAAAAGAAAACTAATAGAAACATAAAATTTATTTTATGTAAACAAAAGTATAGTTTTGAACAAACTTATGAAAATTGATAGAAACAATGTTTGTAATCAGTTTGGTTATTTTATATTTGAAAGATAGAGATGTGTAAATACGTTAATGAATTTAAAATGGGAAGGAATGGTAGAATGAAAAGAATATATATAATAATAAGCATTTGATTCAATTAAGGGAATTAAATTATAATAAATGGTCATTTAATAAGTTCAACGTTTGTGAGAAATCATAATAGTTGTGTAAAATGTGTACAAACTTGGATTTGGAAGTTTATTGGATTTATAACGGTTTTGTTATTAAGTGTATGAGTTTAAAAGTTATTCCCTTTTGTAAAGTAATAGAAGAATGCATAAAGATATAAACAGGGCTTAATAGGATTGACACTTAACGAATTGAATAAATTACCCATTTATGTAGATATGTATAGTGGACTATAAATGGCCTAAGCAAATATAAAATGGAATAATCATTGAGATTTGTACTATGAAAATAAATAGTAACATTTATTTGCAAGGAATAAAAGCCTATTTAGGTGACTAGAATTTGGAGTAATGACTATTGTATGTTACCTACCCTTATTTCTTGTTAATTTAGATTTTGGGAATCAAATTCAATTTATGCGCCAATTTACCGCAGTTAAAGTGAAATGAATTGGTGATTGAGAAATGTTAAATACAAATAAGATGTAAACCAAAGAAAATCCCATTTGTAATAAATTATGTAGAATAAAGTAAAGAAACTAGGAAATAAAAATGTGAAAATGTGGATGCAATGAAATCTTAAGTGATAATAACTCTGTTAGGCAAGTGATAACGGAAATTTTGTGTATAACCAAATAAAAATCCAAATTTATTTGGAAATAAATTGCAATCAATTGAATCTATTGCAATTTAATGGATTTAATATTAAATATTTTATGTAATTATTATTTGGAAGAAATGGGAGTTATTTGTAAAAAGTATGAACCAAATGTTAATTTTTCTTATGGAATAGTGAAATAAAATAGATATAAAGGTTTCAATCATACATTGAAATTCATATTCACCATAAAATGTTAATTGAAACCAAAGAAGTTAATATAGGAGTCAAACCTCATTTATTAATTTGGATTTATTGCAATAGTTAATACCATAGAATAAAGTTAAAGCTAATTCAAATTTTTATTTGACCATTGTCGATATAACATTAGAAAACAAGATTTTAGTTATAATTTGAGTATTTGATTCGACAAATGGTATTTACTACATATAAAATGGAATTAAACGTAAATTATTACGTTATTGGATTTGAAACGAAATTGGTAAACATTAGGCTTAAAGAATAAGGATGTGAATCTTAAACTAATGTTAGTTTCGTCATATTAACAGCAATGGCTTTGAATGATAGAAAGGAAGTGAATTTAATAGATTAATCAAACTTATGATGTGAATTCATCAAGATTGGAATTATTAATAAATAAGAAAAATTAAGGCGGATAAATGGGAATAAAGTTTATTAATAATTTGAAATTTAATATATGGTAAAAGTTTATTTGCAATCATGAGTTGGAATGGAAATCAAATCTATTTACCTAATTGGATTTTTGTTGAGAGTATAAGAATATAAGCTTTAATAATTGAGCTTTAGAATATAAGTTATAATTCCCAATTAATAAGAAAGTGCAGATATTAACACCGCAGATTTATATACTGATAGATTTTAATTCACATCCAAGTTTGGTAAATCATGTGGAACTGATTGAATTTTTATAAGTAATGAAATTTGGCCAATATTAGAGGTTGAAAAATAAAATTGGATTTTTATGATTTATTTAATTGATTTAATAAATATTAAAAATAGCCATTTTGGGCACGGACTCGGATTTCGACGAAACCAGTTTCATCGGATCCGTATCGGTGAATTATTATAGGATTTCAAATTTCGTATCGATCGGACTTGTCGTTTGATCGTACGGACGCGAAACGCCTTGAAATCAATTTTATTAAAATCAATTTGGAAATCTTGTTTTTAGCATAACTTCTTCATACGATCGAATTTGGTCGCGAAACTTTTTCCAACGCATTCAGAATATTTTAAAATTCCTATCTGGATATATAGATTTAACAAATTCGGCTCCGGAGGCATAGCGGGCTTTTTGGGCCATAGTTTATTCCGTACGTTCGCGTATCCAGTCTAGCTACCCTACCTCTAGCCTATCTATAAATATACAGCTATAAACCCTAGTCTCTATTCTTTTGCTGTACGTTCATTTCTTCACTCTTTTCTCTTCCCCAAATGTATACATCTCAGATCCAATTCCAGATCTATCCATAGTTCAAAATCAAAAGTCAAAACTCAAAAATTTCAGAAAATTCTGAAAAAAATATATGTTGATGTTTTCGATACGCGTAATCTACTGGTGTGATTCGTTTTTCAATTGGAGCTGTCGTTCACCCAGAATAAATTAGAACAGTTCGTAGCCATTCATCTCGCCGTAATCAAAGTCGTCGGATCGACGAACCGTTTCTGGGTTTTGTAGAGGGGACCGAGGGGAGTTGATCTGTGGTGTTTGTTCGCTGTTTCAACGGTTGGATCTATGTCAATAATTGGATTAGGGTTTCGGCCCTAGGCTATTGGTGGCGGCCGGCCGTGACTTGAGGGGGCCGGACCTAGGGGGATGGAGGCGCCTGGCCATGGGGATGACGGTGGTGGTTGGCGTTGGTCATAGGGAGAGGCATGGTGATGGCTATCAGCGGTCAAAGTACGGTCAACAAGGGTTGCGTGCGTTCTGGAGAGCTCGTGCATGCAGTGCGTTGTTGGGAAGAAAGTATGTTGGATGATGATGACGTGGCAGAGGAGAGGGTGAATGTGTTCTCTTTGTTTAATTTAAACTTTGATTTTTCAACTCGATTTTTCGCTATAACTTCGTCATACGATATCCGATTGATGCGAGATTTTTTTTATTAGGATCGTAATTAAATTCCGGACTTGATGACGCTGGTTTGGACGAATTCTGAGACGGGCGAATTTTTGGGTTTAAATCGAATTTAAATTCGATTTAAATTCAAAAGGTGAGTGTTTGAACCCACTCACAACTTCTAAAAGTTTTTATGTTTGTTAAATTAATTTTTGAAATGAATAGAAATTTATTTATGAGTATTTGGCATGTTTATTTCATTTATATCTGTTGAATTGCATTTATTTAATTTAACTGTTAATTTAATTTATTTATTGCGTATTTATTTACAGTTATAATTTATTTGTTTGCATATAAACTGCTAGTTAACAGTTATATAAATTATTACTAAATATAAAATGTTAGATTAATAGTTGTTAAATTAAATTTGAATATAATTGTCAGTTATTACCTGCTATATAATCTCATATATATATTGATATTGATTGATATTGATTGATGATTGTGATTTGGATAATGGATGATGTTGATGAATGGATGCTTATTTGATATCATTAAATTGCAAGTTATCATGCATTTTTCATTTCATTCGGGATTGTGGTTTGAAATGATATACAACCGCAAAATTTTATTTTTAAATTGCGGATTGAAATGATAAATATCCGTATCACTTGACCATAGGATAGAAAATTATATACAGGCACTGTGGTCTATATATAAATTATTTTAAAAGTAATTTCTATGGTTTGGATGGAATACGGTTTATAATAATCTTAAATTTTATATTGTATAAATATTTTTCTTCTATATATATATATATATATATACATATGAAGTTGAAAATTTTGAATTTAAAAGGCGTATAAAAATCTTTATTAAAAATGGAAGAAAATTAAGAAAATGGAGTTTAATAATTTATATCATATGTTTAAATGTTAAGTTTGGAAATTTTAAGATATGATATTTATAATTGGATTTTTCCCAAAATAAATTGAAATGAATATTCTAGTATAATTTGAATTGGGAAATATATATATATATATATATATATATATATTTTATTACTAGAAATTGAAGTCTTATTATTTATGGATTTTATATGAATATTCAAGACTAATTAATAGAACAATTGATTTGTTGAAAGAATAAAATCCAACTTTAGTTTGAAATATTGATACTCAAAATGGATATACGTATATATAAATAAATTGAAGTGGTTTTGGAACTTGAGAGAGATAATATAAATTTTGGTTTAGACTTTAATAAAGAAATGTATTTGTAAAGCCATGAGAACTATTTTCTTTACAAAGTAACATTTAAGTTAAACCATTTAATTCATATACCGTTGAATATCCAAACCATTCAAGTTTTAGAAGTTATGGTTTTAAATTATGATTTTCAAAATACTATGCTTTGAAAATATTTGATTTTCAGACGTTATGAAGTTAAAGCATTTTGATTTTGGAAAAGAATTATATTTGGGATAAGTGATAAAATATGGTTTTGGGTTTTGAAATGATATCGTATTCATGGTTATGAAAGGGAATGTTTATTCTGATTTTTAAAGTATAACCTATTTTTAAATGACCGCGGTGTTATAATAACGATTGGTTGGCAAAGAGACCGGGATCGGATATGGACATACTCTCTGTCGATACCGAAAACCACTTTGACTAACCGTGTACGCGGTGGAGATTCCAGAATGAAGTAGGTGGTGGCGACGTTTCCTGTAAGGTAAATACGTGGACCCAACTCCCGTGAGTTGGCATAAGGTGGCTAAAATAGGACGATTCTCAGGCCAATGAGGTCATTCCTCTGATCGGACGCTCCTCTTCGATATTATACTTTGACTTGGATTTGATTCAGTGGCCACTTCTACATTTTGATTTTGGGGAGTTAGTCCGAGGTGGGCGGTAACTGCGGCTACGCGTTTCCACCAGCCTGGATAGCAATTGGTATATCTACCCTGGCATTGCCTAGTTGTGCCGTGTCACCTACCATACCGAGCCTTTACTACGAGTTTCTATTTGTGTCGTACCTATGGAGTATCCTCTGGTAGCCTCCCGATCAGGAGGTATTACGGTACTGTATAGACTATTGGCATTATTTGTGTTAAGGGCTATATGGGTAACCCCTTAACGCTATTAAAAAGTAAGTTTATTTTATAAATAGACACTATTATAATAGCGCAATATACTACATAGTAAATAGTTTAACGGATCCTTAGGAGATGTAAATCCCGAACATCTCTTGAGTTACTGTACTCATATTTATTTCTGTAAATTTAACCCACATAAGATCTTTTAGTCTGACTCGAGTGTTTTTGTCTTTTCAAATTCGCTCGGGTCAGTCCGAGCGTTTCAGGGTCGAAGACTTTAGCTTTGAAGGACGAAGATGAAGGAGTCGTATTATTATTATCTATAGTATTGCATCACACTCATACTGTTCCGCTGCATTGATTGTATTGGTATGTGTAACTCTGATATTTATTGTATAAAGCAAATCAAGTGTTTGTAAACTGTTTTGAACTGTATATTTATTATTATATTTTATCCTTCCGCTGTGAGATTCTGTTTTGTTTTTATTTCTTCTCTGTTTTTCTTATTTACCCCATAACAATCCGCCCTTCCGTATGGTTTGAATTGGCACGTGTGTCGGTTTAAAGTGTGCGAAAAGGCGGGATGTTACATCATGCGTTTTGCTATATCTCTTATCCTATCTCATTTTATCTGATATTTTTAGTTGGACTGATCCGTTTATTATTTACTTACTAAATAATACTCGAGTCAGATCGAGATGTTACATGTGCTTCTGCTTGACTCCTTAACTGGGACCATCATCTGACTTTTGTCTAACTACTTAGTTTAGTAGTTTTTGTCATTATAGATTCGAGATATAGACTCCTTAATGTATATATATATTCTTTTGTCTAGCACTTGTACCTATTCTTTTGTGATGATGTGGATCTTGTATGACCACTACTTTGATGTACACTTTTATGTGATATATTCATACGTGATTCCGCCTTTGTGATATGGATATCTGTGATGGATTTGTGTTACTCTTATTTCTATATTTTTTTCGAAGACCACATAGCCACTGTGTAGTAGCTTTGAGTTTGTATTTGATATGTCGAATTTCCTCTTGAAATTAAATGCGTGACATTCTATCTGACATATCGGTACCCGCACAAAGCAATTACACGGATGGTCGCTCCTCAAAAACCTTATTGTTCGTGCTAGTCGACGGCATTACCCCGTAGTGTCCTTGGCTAGCGTGAGTATAGAGGTGGGGCGTCACAGGCGGTACACCCATAGCCATGCCATTGTATGAAATCCAATCTCCAATAAGTGCCTGTACGGTTTTGATTGTGCCCAATTATGCTGGAACGTGAGATGCAAGCATTTCAGCTAGATTCTATTTTACTTTCTATAGACACTATTATAATATCATACAGATTTGATAAAAATGGTTTGGTTATCGAAAGGTAAAACCCAGCATGTTTATTTGTGGTATGGTCTTACGAGATACCTTTGATTCCAAAGGATTTTGAAAACTTTAATAATCTAAATGACTATGTTTTCTCACGCTGGTTTTCCAAACTGACTCGGGTGTTATTCTATTATAATGCTCGGGTCCGATCGAGTGTTACAGATACAAGATAGGATGCTATGGAGTTCCAGAGACGTGCTAGATGATGAGATATATATCATGTATCTGACTTATATTCCGATGTGTATGGTAAGCTGCATAGTTTGCTTTTGTGTGGACAAGTTATTATAACTGTCCAGTATTGTGTTCTTTTTGTATAAAGTTCAGTTGTTATCTATTCCGCTACGATTGTGAGATTTTGATGTTGTTTTCTATTTCTTCTTCTACCACTTTCTTCTTTTACCCTAATCGTTCGTATTTCCGTCTAATTTGAGTTGAACTGATGGTGAATATTGTCGATTCAAAGGGGTATGTGTTTGTGGGCTGTTATAATAAAGCAAAACACTAAACACACGAGTCAAGAATAACATTCTTATAGAGTAAATTCAACTCAAGTGAAAAGTCAACTGAAATACAAGTAACTTAAAGGATGTTTGAGATTTCCATCCTCTAAGGATCCGTGGAACCATCTACTATGTAGTAATATACACTATTATAATATGTCTATAGTAAAGTAAAAATATCAAAATAGCATTAAGGCGTTACCCATATCCCCCTTAGCACACTTTTATTTATTCCCATATTCAATACAGTACCATAACTCCTCCATAAACTGGAGGCTATCAGAGGGCAATCCATAGGTATGGTACAAACTAAACTCGTAGAAGGCACGATAGGGCATGTGACATGGCATGCGAGGCAATGCCTAGGTAGATATACCATTTGCGGATCCGAACTGGTGGTAACGCATAACATCTACTACCGCCCACCTCGTGACACACTCCAAAATCAAAGGTGCACCCAATCAAATCACAAAGTAATAGAATGGTATCGAAGAAATGTGTCCGATAGGAGGAATGATCTCACTTGGCACGACCTGGCTCCTATTTTAGCCACATCAAGCTGACTCATTGAAGTCAGGGTTGCGCTAGTAACTAATATAGAATCGTCACCAAACCATTCTACTTCATTCTGGAATCTCCACCACGTACGCAGTTTTTAATGTGGTTTTCGGTTTTGGCAAAAAGTATGGCAATATGTGATCCCGGTCTCTTTAACAACCAAACGCTTATTTCACACCATGGTCATTTCATTTCTTATAGTTCATACATCGTATCAAAATATCATATTCATTTCAATACCATATCAATTCAATATCATTATTCACTTCAAATAATATTTGTTTCTAAAATCGTAACACTTTTAAAAATTATAACACTTTCAAAATCATACACTTTTGAAATCATAATACTTCTGTAAGCATAACAGTTCCAACTTAAACAGTTTGGATATTGAAAATAGTATATATATTATATAGTTGTAAATTAACATAGTTTATATATTAAAATAATTTATATATTAAAATAGTTCATAGATTAAAATAATATATATTAAAATTACTTTATATAATAAAATTTGTTTCCCCCAATTTCACAAATCGATTCAAATCAACTTAAATTCCAAAATCTCATTTAATCAATCCCGGTTCAATAATTTGAAATAAAAGGTTAGCAATTCAAATTCTCAATAAACCATTTCAGTCTATATCGATTTAAAATCCAGGTTTTGAACTATCGCTCCAATTTCAATAAGATTCAAAGTTTAAATATTCAAACATTTACAATATAGGTTTCATTTATATTTCAACATTCAATTTTAATTTTAGTCAAATTGGGAAATATTCACTCAATAATTTTAATAAAAATTAAATAAAATCTTAATTTATAAATTTAAATCAACATTAAATATACAGTCCTAATTTTTTTTTAAGTTGAGAATATTCATTTAATCAGTTTCATCAAATCAAGTTATAAATCATACCTTTCAATTCTCAAAATCAATAAGTTTAAATAAATTCTTGTTTAGATTCAATTATTAACCAAATTAAATTTAAAGTCCGTTTTACTTTATTTATTCCCAACCTCTATTTACTTAAAGTTATTACCAAAAATCTATTTGAAATATTAATGTAAATTTTAAATAAATATTTAAACATATATATATATATACTAATTAATCTAAATTTAATTTAAATAAATTATATTAAATTAAATC
The DNA here is from genome assembly GCA_030765085.1 of Allium cepa. Classification (NCBI taxonomy): domain Eukaryota; kingdom Viridiplantae; phylum Streptophyta; class Magnoliopsida; order Asparagales; family Amaryllidaceae; genus Allium; species Allium cepa. The sequence goes on from CM060946.1 coordinate 43,128,952, forward strand.
CTATTAAAAAATCTATTTTATATCTTATTTTGTATAAAAAATGATTAAATTTTAAGTAAAATCTTAAAATTTATATTTTCAAAACTAACTTATAAATTTAAAATTTCCGAACATAAAATTTTAAAATTCTTATTTTACAAAATAAAATATCTTTATATTATATTTAAAAATCCATATTTAATAAATCCTTCCTTCCAAAACGTTGGAAATCATTTCAAAATATAGAACAACTATATTCGTATATAATTTTCTATTCTATGGTCAAGTGATGTGGATAATTATCATTTCAATCCGCAAATTAAATATTTTATGGGTATATATCATTTCAACCCGCAATCCTAAAATTAAATTCACTAAAATTCGGTTGGGTTTATCATTTCAACCCATATGATTTTCCTTTAATCTATAATATCATTCGGGTATGTATCATTTTAAACCATAGGGAATTCTAAACTAACAGGGAACTTGTAGAGTGAGAACAAATATAATAATAATATAACATATCAACCACAGGCATATATCATCAGTGATAAATTAAATAAAATATATTCAACATGATATGGTGTCATATATCATAAGTGAAAAATTGCAGATAATGGTATATCATATTTAACAATTAAATAACTAATAATTCAAATGTAACAACATATTTCAATTGTCGTTTCGAGTGAAATCAAATTTACCAACTATAAGAATGTTAATCGTGAGTGATTTCTCACCTTTCGAGGCAAGAGAACAAAAAGATGATGCAGATACGCACATGGATACGAACACGAACTAGCAGAACAGCGAGCTAGGAATTGCTGCAACAAATACGATATTGGGAAAGCAATTCAGATGGACCAGAGATCGACGAAACAAATATATATGTAATTATATATTTTAAAGTATAAAATTTATACACATATTAAAAATAAAGTTCTTTATATATATATATATGCATATATATATATATATATATATATATATTGAAAAATTGATATTAATTTAAACATATATACCTATGTTAAAACCAAAATCTATACATTTCTAGATCATTATTAATTTTATCACATATATATATATATATCATAATCAAAATTTTATATATATATATATATTTAAAATCATTGTTTCTTGAAAACCTCGAATAAAATCAATATATATATTAAAATCAAGATATCCATATATACATTTAAAATCATAATATCTATGTGTATATATATGATATATTATAAAACACATATGTATAGGATATAATAATCAAAGTATCGTCATATTGTATATTTTTCCTTAAAAATCACAGATTATAAAACCCTTCATACTATAACGTAATATATTTATATATATATATATATATATATATATATATATATATAGAAAGAGAGAGAGACAAACGAAAGTATGAAAAAGTTACTTTATTATAAATCAATACTTTACTGAAATATGTATATATATAACTCGATGGGTCATATATAACTTTTAGAAACCTATATATACAACAAACAACTATATATAACTTATATAAATACATATATATATATATATATATATATATATATATATATATATATATATAACCAAACAGAATGTTTAAACTTGTATAAGCTTATATATTATAACTAACATATTATAAAATTTGTATAAACTAATATATGTAAACTAACGTATATATGTATATGGACAGATTATATAATTTATATAAATATGCAATTATACATGTACCTAAGCATAACAAATACAAGAACCTTATACCGAAATGCTATGGGATATAAAACAATTATATGACAAGCTACAACATGGCTATAAGAGTATTGGAAAGGATGGGCTAACTACCATAGTACTGTCACTCGTTGAGCATAAGGATGCATGGCGAAGCAAAGGATTTTGGAGGGTCATGGCTATTCGGCAGGCGATGAGGGAGAGGTGAATGGTGTGGTTGTGAGGCACTGGGTCATGCGACAAATAAAGGGAGGCTGCATGTATGAGGGGGTTCGACACTAGGTCAGGGGAACGGTGGACATCGCAGTTGAGGGAAGGTGGAGTAGATAGGTCGAGCACGGGCTTATGGGCATGGAGATAACAGCTCAGGCCAGGCGAGTAAGGTTGGTGATCCGGTCAGCATGGTTTGAAGAGGACAATGTCTAGGGGTGTTTGGTCTGAAGGAAGGCTATACGGATGGTTTGTGTCAAGGGTGGAAGACATGGGGGCAAGTAGGGAAGAGGAGGTGAAGGAAGAAGGAGAGGACGTACCATTTCCTAGAAGCAAATATATACACATACTAAATAATCTTTTCTCTGAAGCAAAAATATATGAAAGCAATTTTTTTTCTTTTTTCGTATATAAGAATTAAGAATGGAACGAATAGGTTAAAGAGAAGAAGAGAGCGGGTTGAACGATGATAGCAACTCTTATATAATTTTTTCCAACTAAAATTAAAATGGAAGAATATCTATATTTAATTATATTTCCTATCCAAATAAGAACAGAAATAAAAGAGGCAGGGAGCATATGTGTAACAACCTTGGTTTTTGTGATTACCTATAAATATTAAATTATACGATGGTTATAATTTAATATTGAGAAATAAAAATGAATTGGAAATTTAAATTGTTTATTAGGATTAAACAATGGACTTTAGAATAAAACTTGAAACAAAGTTTTAGAAACTTTACTTTTGGTTGGTTTGGTTAATAATGTGTGAAAACATATTTTTTTTTAAAAAAATGTATTAGACTTTAATATGTGTATATTAAAGTAAAAAGGGCAATTTTTCTTTAAAAATGAGTTATGGACATAAAAATAAGGTTAAAATGGTTTTTGTATTTTATTACACATGAAAATAATTTTGTGTAAATTTTAGAGTTAAAAATAGTATTTTATGTAATTATTTGAACAAATTGGTTATTTAATTAAAAATAAGAATTTTTGAAAATAAAATATTTTTATAACTTAAATTACCTTTTCATTAGTTGTAAAATATTTTATAAAACATGAAAATGTGGTTGTGAAAATTTATTGAGTTGAAACTTTGTAAAAATATGTTGTTGATTTATTAACATATGTTTATATTGATAAAAATGCGGAATACGGATCTTAAGGCTAGGATAAACACTAAAGGGGGGGTGAATTGTGTTTTAAGAAATTACTAAATCATTTAGAGTTTTCGTTAATTTAAACATAAATGTATGCAATATTCAGAAATAGATATGATCTTAGAAACAAACACAGATGCAGAAATAAAGTAAAGGAAGTAAAGGAAAGAATACACCGGATTTTATACTGGTTCGGAGTTACCCTACATCCAGTCCCGAACACAAGTACGGATTTCCACTCAAAAGCAATCTTTACAATTACACCATTGATTTCAAGTCTACGAGGTACACCCACCAGATTCACAATCCTCTGGGTAGAGATACTTGATTTCACGGGCAACAAGTTCACCCAATTGATTTCCAGGGCTAAAATCACACATTTTCTCACTTGATTGATTTCCAAGGCTACAATCACACATTTTCTCACAGAAATGATTACAAAGAAGCCTATAACTCTGAATAGCACTGAGGATCTTGTTGAGATAGTGATAGAGAATCAAACCAGAAATGATCTAGTAGATTCAATGTTGATTTCGGCAGAGTAATGGTAAGAATATGTATGAAGAAATGTGGAAGAAGAAGAGTGAAAACTAGAAAAATATGATTAGAAATTCGTTGAAAACAGCCCATATTTATAGAAGAACAACAGCCATGTCCATTCATGAAGGGATATGACGAATAGACACTTCTTTTGAAATTCAAATTTTTGAAATCAACTGACACTATGTCGACATGGGGAACTTGGGTATGTCGACATCCCAAAGGAAATTTTGGCGTTTTGATTTTCTTTGAAAATAACTTCTATCCTATATTAAAACTATTTTAAACTTTTATAAATATACATAACTATAGTTAAAAATACATAAATAAATATAGAAAATAATATTTTGGTATAAATAAATTTTTACTATAATCTAAGTATAAATATTAAAAGTAAAATATATTATTATTGAAAGATATTTTAAAACTAAGGATAATTTGATTTTGAAATTAAAGATTATTTTGAGGCTAAAAGTATTTAAAACCAGGATAGATGATTTTGATTCTTTTAAAAGGAAGGTTTTGAAAACATTTTGAAAACAAGATATAATTTTGTAAAAACATTTTGAATAAAAGTAAGTGGATACAAAACAATGTCCCACTAGATTTTTCGTAGGTTCCATCCTACTTAGGGTTCCATCCCTTTAACAGGCTCAAAGTGGATTCCATTCCACGAATAAATTGGATTTTAAGATGACAGTGCTTTTCTAGGGATTTTAACGAAATTCCTAATTAAATTACTTATTCTTGAAATCTTGAACTCTTGATAATCTTGATATTCTTGATACTCATGAGTCTTCAATCTTGATATCTTGAATCTCTATACTATACTGTCTTCATTCTTGGTACCTGCATGGTTAAATCCTGCATATACATATCTTTCTAAAATATAATGTTAGTATTTATATTTTATAATCATATTCTAAGGTTGTTGTCATTAAACCATCATCTCAAGGACAAACAATCTCCCCCTTTTTGATGAAGACAACCTTTGTTTATAAAATATTACTTCTATCCTAATAACTCCCCCTTAATCTATGCCTAACTATCCTATTTTATATTTCTCCTCCTTTGTCATCAACAAAAACTAACTCCAAACTATATAACTCCCCCTCATTCTTGGACTAAAGTACCTGCATTTATAAACTATACAATGGAGTATATATAGATAGATTAAGAGATAATTATAATGATAGACATGATAATTAATTAAGCATCGTATAAATATCAATGCATATTTATACATGATTTTCATACCAAATATCAATCCAAATCAAATCAAATCAAATCAAATCAAACAATTCAAATCAAACAAACCAATCAAATCAAACATTACAAGGAACTTCCACCAATCTTTCTTCTCCAAATATAGGGTCTGCTTTACTGGCATCCCAATTTTCATTATCATTAGAGAGAGAGACTGGAGGATGTGCTTCATTATCATACCTGTGCAGGGAGGAAATCATCCATCGTATGGCGTCGAAATGCCTTTCTTGCTCCCTGATCATCTGCATTTGACTCAACTCTAAGTATCGCTGGTTTCGACGAATGAATGAAAGAATATTCTTGAAAGAATTAAGATTCTTTTCAAGATTTTCGAAAAAATTATGAATTGTACTGGCCAAATTCGACTTTGTGAGAAGAATGAGAGACAAAGTGAATAAGAAATAATATTGAATGATGATTTATGGAAGAAATAGGTATTTATAGGTAGAAATTCGTTTGAAATTAATAGACATAAGGTAGTTATTCAAATTTAAAATTTAAAATGAAGTGTCATTTCTGACCAGTACATGTCGACATGGTCATAGGGGGGATGTCGACATGGTGTAGTGAATTTTGATGGCTTATTTTGACTTTGGGAATAATTGTGTATGTATATATATGTATATATTTATTTATATAATGTACTAATATTTATTCTGGAGATAGGATAAGCTAGATAACAGAAAGGAAATTCAATTTCATTACATAATAGATCAATACAATGATTTAACATTAATACTACACGAACATTCAAATCAAAATAAACTAAAGCAAATATAACGATATACGAAAAGGTAGAACTTAGTTAGAGGATGAAGATAACCCAAGCTTCTTGCTGACTTTGGAAATAAACTTGTTCATCTTGGATGAAATTTTGCCTAACTTCTTAATAACAGATCGTTTAAGAATCCGTTGATTCTCAACAATGGTCTTTTGGTTTTTGAGAAGGGTTTTGTTGGTTGGATGAGGAGGGTAATCAATGCTTTCCAAAGATGTTTCACCTTCTTCTTCTTCAATTTCCATTTCATCCCCTTCTTCTTCTTCCTCTTTCTCCTCTTCCATCTCCTCATGAGCCAAACGCTCTTCCTTTTCGCAAGAGTCTCATAAGGTTGAAAAACAAATGGGATTTTCATAAGAGAAATGTTTGAGTGATTAAAAACCTTTATTCAAACAAATTCTTCTCCTTTGAAATCCACTCCAAAATAGTTTAAAATTCGAGTGAGATAGATTCCATGATACAAAGTATTCTCACCCGTTTCAAGATTTTTGGGACGAAATTCATCCAAAATAACTTGCGCCCAATTAATATCATAATTTCCAAAAATAGCAAAAATTGTTCTTCGCAAACTTTTGAAGTAGGATTGTTAAAATTTCCCGATCTTGGGGTCAAAGTATGTTGTAAAAGAAGATTGACAATTCTAGCTTTTGGTCAAATGTTTCGATTTTTGAATTCAAAATTATCATTTCCTTCGAAAATGTAATGAAATGTCTCACGATCATTTTCATCGATTTTAAAACTAGAATGATCCATTCCCGTACTCTTGCAATTGAGAATGGTACCCAAAAGATCACAATACAAAACAATGCAAGTGGCTTTGACACTACTCCAAATTTCATCATCATTTCTGACGCAGCGGATAATTAAACAAAAAGATATAGATTGATGAAAGTAGCAAACGGTGGATTGAAGATACCGAAAGGCCCAAATTCGTTGACCACAAAGATACCGAATTCTAGCTATCTTCAACACGTTGATCGCGCACGATACCGTGAAAGAAGATCTTCAATTCTTCAGGCGTTGATCAAGCGCACTTGATTTCGCGAATCGGCTTCAACAATCATTGATTCGAGCGCACTCGAATAACCGAAAGTGGAGATAGGAGATTACACTCAACTACCAATTTAGGATGAAAGCACACAACAATAAAACAAGAATTTTATTCAAAAATCAACTACTTTCAAATTACAACACACGCCTATTTATAGCATTTCACCACCCTGACCTTAACTCGTTACCGACTCACGATTCAACTTAGGCCGGCATCGCCCTACAATCCATGACTCAAATACTTCACTACAACAGTACCTCCGACCTATCATAGGTCGCACGCGACTTAACCCATACCTCCGACCTATCATAGGTCGTACGTGACTTATACTAGGTCGTTGCCGACCTAACAGACACACGACTCAAAACCCAAATTCAATACTGTATAATCCAGATAACACGACTTACGACCTAAAATACAACAAAACACAAATACAAACGACTTAAAAGAACAAGGTTACATCAAGCGACCTAACACTCACAACATTGCTTTAGCTTCTGCGACCTATCTTCATCAGCGACTTATCTGGAGGCGACTTAAGAAAACCTCGCGACCTAAAGATTCACGCGACTTAGCGCCATAAGGTGCGGCATACTGGCTGAGCAACTCGTTAGGTCGTTCAATATCTTCAGAGCGACTTAAAGCAACGTTAGGTCGTAACTCCTCTTCATATAGCCTGTTAGGTTGTGACCGATCTAAAACTCCTCCACTAGGTCGTTTCCGACCTAACCCTTCTTCCTTAGGTCGTACTGATCTGTTAAGTCGTGAACGACTTAAACTCCCACTAGGTCGTGAACGACTCATGCCGATAACTTGCCGCTCTTCGACCCTGGTCTGAGCTGCATCATCCTCCCCTGGTTGAGAAAAATTCATCCTCGAATTTGTAAGTTCTTCCACATCAGATTGTTCATTTCCATAATATGGTACGAGGTGCTTAACATTGAACACGTCAGAAGTGTACACATCCTCCGGCAGCTTCAACTTATAAGCATTTTCATTAATCCGTTTCACAACTTCTACAGGACCAATTTTTCTGGCTTTCAACTTATTATAAGCGCCTACTGGAAAACGATCCTTCGTTAACACAGCATACACCAAATCACCCTCGTTAAATTCAACATTTCGTCACTTCAAATCTGCAGTTTGCTTATACTTCTCATTGGCTCTCTCCAATCGTTCCTGAACGATTTTATGACATTCAGTCAATCCATCAACAAAATCTATAGCTCGTTTAACCGTCCCCTTCGGTTGTGGTACTACTGCTAAATCCAACGGTCCCCTGGGTAAATTTGAATATACAATCTGAAATGGGCTGAATCCCGTACTACGATTCACTGCATGATTATGAGCAAACTCTGCTTGGCATAACTTCATGTCCCAACTCTTTAGATTATCTTTCACAAGACATCGCAACAAATTTCCCAATGATCTGTTAACAACTTCGGTCTGTCCATCTGTTTGCGAATGATAAGCGCTGCTAAAGTTTAACTTTATTCCAACCATCCTCCACAAACTTAACCAAAAGTGACTCAGAAAACGAGTATCCCTATCCGACACAATAGATTCTGGCAATCCATGAAGTCAATAGATCTCCTTGAAAAATAATTGAGCAACATGAACAGCATCCGCCGTCTTCTTACAAGCAACGAAATGTACCATCTTCGAGAAACGATCCACCACAACATATATAGAGTCATTCCCCCTTTGAGTTCTCGGCAAACCCAATACGAAATCCATACTAACGTCCACCCATGGTTTTGTTGGTACAGGTAATGGCATATACAAACCCGCATTTGTAGCTATCCCTGTCGAAACTTGACAAACATGACATCTCTGAACAAACCTTTCAACTTCCTTCCTCATCGATGGCCAATAGTAGGATTGAGAGATTAACTGCAAGGTTCGGTCTCTACCCACATGTCCTTCCTCATGAAGCTCCTTTACTATCTTCATTCGCAAGCTACAATCCGGTACACACAATTGATTCCCCTTAAATAAGAAACCATCATTCAACACAAATTCATCAGAACTTCCCTCCTTGACTTTCTCAACGAATTTCTTAAAGTAAGGATCTTCTTCAATAAGCTCTGGCAATAATTCAAAACCTGTCACTTCAACTTTCATTGTCCTTAATAAATGACTCCTCCTACTCAAAGCATCAGGCACACGATTCGTTATCCCTGATTTGTGCTTCACGACAAAAGTAAACTGTTGTAGATACGCGACCCATGAAGCGTGCCTAGCTGAAATTTTGTCCTGCCCTTGCAAATGCTTCAAAGCCTCATGATCAGTGTAAAGAACAAACTCTTTCTGAAATAGATAATGTCTCCAGTGCTTCACAGCTTGAACAATTGCATAAAATTCAACATCATAAGTGCTATATCTCAACTTAGCTCCAGATAACTTCTCACTGAAATAAGCAACTGGTCTTCCTTTCTGACTCAAAACTCCACCAACCCCAACCTTCGATGCATCAGTATGTAATTCAAACAACAACTGAAAATCCGGTAAAACTAGAATTGGTGTTGTCGTCAATAGTGTCTTGATTTTCTCAAAAGCAACCCCTGCTTCCTATGACCACTCAAACTTCTTTCCTTTCATGCAATCAGTAACTGGTGCCATCACGCTACTGAAGTGTGGAATGAATCTTCGGTAGAATGATGCCAATCCATGAAAACTTCTAACTTCAGTGATAGTCCTCGGTTGTGGCCAATTCCTGACTGCTTCAACTTTATTCTGGTCCACCTGGATACCTTCTCCTGACACAACAAATCCCAAAAATAAAACACTTCGAGTCATGAACACACATTTCTTCGTAGCTGCATAAAATTGTTCCTCACGAAGAATAATTAACACCTTCCGCAAATGCTCTACATGCTTCTCTGTACTTCCACTACATATCAGAATATCATCAAAATACACCACCATGAATTTCCCAATGAATGGTCTAAAGATTTGATTCATCACACGCATGAACGTACTAGGTGCATTCGATAAACCAAATGGCATAACCATACATTCGTATAGACCCTCCCTGGTTTTAAAAGCAGTCTTCCACTCATCACCCGGTCTAATACGAATTTGATGATATCCGCTCTTCAAATTAATCTTCGAAAAGATAGTTTCCCCACTCAACTGATTAAGCAAGTCATCTAACCTCGGCATTGGGAATCTGTACCTCACAGTGATCTTATTCAGCGCCCGACTATCGGTACACATCCTCCATGTTCCATCCTTCTTTGGTACCAACAAGGCTGGAACCGCACAAGGACTTAGACTTTCCTGAACACGTCCCTGCTCCAATAACTCTTCCACCTGCCTTCGTAACTCCTCATGTTCCTTTGGACTCATTCGGTAATGTGGTCGATGTGGTAAAACTGCTTCCGGAACAAGATCAATTTGATGTTGAATGTCTCTCAGTGGCGGTAACTCCTTAGGCAACTCTTCTGGAAATACATCTTCAAATTCTTTCAAAACTGGCTTCGCTTCTTCTGGAATTTCAACCTCTTCATGACTCTCTCGTCCAATCAACAAATAGACTTCAGGCTCCTCTTCAACTTCTTTAACAAACTCCTTCAAAGATAGCAAAGTTTTCAGCTCTTCAATCTCCTCCAACTTGCTTTCTTCTTGTTGTCTCTTCTTTGGAACCAAAATGATCTTAACACCGTCAAACATAAAGCTGTAGCTATTGGTCCGACCGTCATGCTGCACTGCTCTATCAAACTGCCATGGTCTGCCCAACAATAGATGACACACATCCATGTCTACAACATCACACCAAATTTCGTCTTTGTATTTCTTCCCAATTGAAAAATTCACACAAGCTCTTCGTCCGACTTTCACTTCACCACCCTTCCTTAACCATGCTAACTTGTACGGTTTAGGATGCTTCTCAGTTTTCAAGTTCAACTTCCTTACTGCTTCAGTAGAGATAATATTGTCACAACTCCCAGCATCAATGACGAACTTGCAAACCTTTCCCAAGATAGTGCATGTGGACTGAAATATGTTATTCCTCAACCAATTGTTTTCCTCTTCTTGTTTTGGTGCCAATAACTTCTCCTCATCATCAAATTACACCCTTCATCTCCGGACAACTCTTCTTCCACCTCAACATAAGGTGAATTAGAACATTCAGCTTCCACATCCTCTCCTTCAACCTCTGCAACCATTGCTGTCCTCTTTGGCTTCGGACATTCATTGCTTTTGTGACCCAACTCCTGACAATTGTAACATTTGAAACTGCTATTAACCTTTTCCTTCTCAGCCTCCTTCACAACTGGTTTACTGATAGGTTTAGAAACATTAGAACTTCTACTGGCACTCTTCACTGGATTATTTGAATTAGTAAACACACCACCTCCACACCTTCCCTGCTTCTCCCAAGCCAACGCTTTCTGATGTGCCTCCGCCACAGATCTTGGATCGAACATATTAACCATATCCTGGATCTGCATTCGTAAACCTCCAACAAATCTTGCAGTCAACTGTTCTTCTGTCTCCATAATATCATTCCTGGCAATGAGTTGGTAGAATTCATCACCATAATCATTGACCGACTTCGTCCCTTGCCTCAGATTCTGCAATCTCTGGTACATAAGTGATTGATAGTTGTAAGGTAAAAATGTAGCTCTCATCAACCTCTTCATCTTATCCCAAGACTCAACCTTTGACTTCCCCATTCTCTCTCTCGTAATTTTAGTTTGCTGCCACCATGCCAAAGCTCTCCCCCTCAACCTAGTAGCAACCAACTTCACTCGACGATTTTTCGAAATCTCTTTGAAATCAAAGATTTCTTCAACATTAGACAACCAATCCAAGAATTCTTCCGCAACCATTCCACCCTTAAATTCAGGAATTTCCATCTTCATACCCGATTCCCATCGACGATCTTCTTCAACATCCCGATAAGAATTTCGAACTTGGTCTCGATCCCGATAATGAATGCTAGCTCTATCACCCTCTTCATCAAAATCAAATGTACGTCTATATCGATCTCGACCATCAACATCCCTTTGATCATGCATGTCTCTTCTACTATGTCTCTCTTCATCTCTATATGGCTCATCTTCAAACTCACGTGGAGTTCTTCTCTCTTCATGTCCATAGTCATGGTGATCTCTTCTTGACGAAATTGATGTTTCTCTTCTCTCTCTAAAAGATTGCGGTGATACCCTCCTTGCTTCCGTAACCGATGGCAAAACTCTGTTTCCTCCATGGTTCGAGATTGGTGATCTCCTCCTTTGATTTTGATTTAAATCATTCATCAACTTCTCTAACTTTCCAATGCCTTCATCAAATTTCTCATTAATACGTTGTTCCATTTGCTCGGCCTCTTCTCTTCTATACAACGCTTCAACATTCTGATGACGATTAGCTCTCCTTGGTGGCATGATTGAACTTCACAATACTTCAACAAATGATATCAAAGTGGTGTTTCAACTCTCGGCTCTAATTCAAACACCTTTCCAACTTTGATCCAAAATGAAATGGATCGAAAGCTTCTAACTTGTTGCAACTTCAAGATGAACACGATGAACTTCAACTTCAAATTCCTTGGCTCCAAGACTCGGCTTAGCTATGATTGGCTAAGTCTAGCTCTGATACCAAAACTGACGCAGCGGATAATTAAACAAAACGATATAGATCGATGAAAGTAGCAAACGGTGGATTGAAGATACCGAAAGGCCCAAATTCGTTGATCACAAAGATACCGAATTCTAGCTATCTTCAACACATTGATCGCGCACGATACTGTGAAAGAAGATCTTCAATTCTTCAAGCGTTGATCAAGCGCACTTGATTCCGCGAATCGGCTTCAACAATCGTTGATTCGAGCGCACTCGAATAACCGAAAGTGGAGATAGGAGATTACACTCAACTACCAATTTAGGATGAAAGTACACAGCAATAAAACAAGAATTTTATTCAAAAATCAACTACTTTCAAATTACAACACACGCCTATTTATAGCATTTCACCACCCCGACCTTAAGTCGTTACCGACTCACGATTCAACTTAGGCCGGCACCGCCCTACAATCCACGACTCAAATACTTTACTACAACAGTACCTCCGACCTACCATAGGTCGCACGCGACTTAACCCATACCTCCGACCTATCATAGGTCGTATGCGACTTATACTAGGTCGTTGCCGACCTAACAGACACACGACTCAAAACCCAAATTCAATATAGTATAATCCAGATAACACGACTTACGACCTAAAATACAACAAAACACAAATACAAACGACTTAAAAGAACAAGGTTACATCAAGCGACCTAACACTCACAACATTGCTTTAGCTTCTGCGACCTATCTTCATCAGCGACTTATCTGGAGGCGACTTAAGAAAACCTCGCGACCTAAAGGTTCACGCGACTTAGAGCCATAAGGTGCGGCATACTGGCTGAGCAACTCATTAGGTCGTTCAATATCTTCAGAGCGACTTAAAGCAATGTTAGGTCGTAACTCCTCTTCACATAGCCTGTTAGGTTGTGACCGATCTAAAACTCCTCCACTAGGTCGTTTCTGACCTAACCCTTCTTCCTTAGGTCATACTGATCTGTTAAGTCGTGAACGACTTAAATTCCCACTAGGTCGTGAACGACTCATGCCGATAACTTGCCACTCTTCGACCCTGGTCTGAGCTGCATCAATTTCCAATATAAAATCCACGGTTTAAATTCGCATAGAAAATTTTAACAAGATTTGGATAATAAACAGAATCATTTTGAGAAGCATCAACAAGACTAAGAATTTGATTGTTTGCAAAAAGATAATCAATTTCACATGAAGAGAAATCTCGAAATATAGTAAACTTTTCGGGATGGACTTTTGCATAGTTAGCATAATTGATGTATGCTTTTATAGCCTCCGGATCATTAAAGAGTTGCACTTTTGTCTTTCTGGAAATTCTCATGGTGGAGGAGTTACTTGAAGAAGCCATTAAAGTAGAGAGTAGAGAGCTTGAAGTTTTGAAGAGAGAGTTTGAATTTAAAAATAAGAGTGAAAAGATGTGATAAAAGATAGTGAATAAATAGATTCTTAAAGGACATGTTCACTGGTCAAAAGATGCCCTTTTAAAGAATTGAATGAAGTGAAAATGTAGAGGCAAATTCAACCATTTGAATTCAAGTTTTGAATTTCAAATTCTATACCGATGTCGACATCATAGTGGGGGCCATGTCGACACGTGTCTTTGAATTTCTATAATTTATTTTTCCTAAGTATTCTAATATATATATATACTTATTATTTTTAATGTATGTATATATATATCTGGAATAATTCCAAAATTATAGTATATTCTATAAAATATTATAATACTATTAAAATTAAAAATAAAAATAAAAATAAAAATAATAGTAAAGAATAAAAATTTTAAAATTCAAACAACACACCAATTCAAAATCAATCAATCAAGCAACCAATACTAATCATGCAATTTCAACCAATTGTATTGTAAATGTGTACCTTTTTCCGAGTTTGTTTCTCTAAATTCATCGGAGTTGTGAATTGCTGTGAAACACATATTTGAATTATCTGTCTTCTGATCATCATCACTTGAGGACGAGTCTGAGTCATCTAGAGTAGCAGTAAATGCATGTTTTCATTTCTTTACGGAATCATTGTTTATAGGGAGATTTTCCCTATCTGGATACGGACGGTCTCTTTTGATATGGCCTAGTTCGTCACAGTTGAAACATTTGATATTGTTTGGCACTACATTATGATTTCCAGAGCTTTTATAGTTGTTACTCTTGAGATTGTTCATCTTTCTGAATTTCAGGAATTTCCGAAAATTCTTGGTCATAAAGGCTATCTCTTCATCATTATCGCTTTTTGAGTCTGATCCATCGGTCAATGCATTGAATGCCATTGATTTCTTTTCAGATGTTTTGCTTTCTCTTCTCCCAATCATTTGTACTTCAGGTGACATTAGATTTCCAATTAATTCTTCTATCTTTAAGGTACTGATGTCATTTGCCTCTTCAATTGCAAGTGTCTTTTGATCCTATTCTGGAGTAAGAGAATTTATGATTTTTCTGACTTGATCTTCTTTCGAAAATTCCTTTCCCAAGGATATTAGAGAATGCACAATATCCTGAAATCTGCTATGCATATCTGAAATAGACTCATTAGAATTTATTTTAAACAATTGAAACTGATTTGTGAGCATGGAAATTTTGGTATGTTTAACTTTACTTGTTCCTTCGTGAGTAACTTGCAAAGTTTTTCAGATTTCATATGCAGACTTACAGATTGACACTCTATTAAATTCATTCCTATCAAGTGAACAAAATAGAATATTCATGTTTTAGAATTATTTTGTGCAACAGTCTTTTGCTCAGCGGTCCACTGTGCAAAATCAGTTGTGGGTTCAGAATATTTAGTCTGTGTGATATTCCAAGTGTATAATCCTATATATTGTAAATATATTTTCATCCTACATGCCCAATATGCATAGTTACTACCATTTAAAAGCGGTGGTCTTACAGTAGACTGACCTTCTACAAATAAACTAGTGATAGGGATGATAGAACTAGTGTTGGTAGTGTTACCAGTACCAGTGTTTGTAGCCATTTTGAAAACTTTTCAAAATTAAGATTATGAAAACTTTGAAAACCTTTCTCTGATACCAAATGATAAAAGTGCGGATTACGGATATTTAGGTTAGGATAAACACTAGGGGGAATAGTGTTTTAAGAAATTACTAAATCTTTTAGAGTTTTGTTAATTTAAACATAAATGTATGCAATATTCGGACACAGATATGATCACAGAAACAAACACAAATGCAGAAATAAATAAAAGCAGTAAATGAAAGAACACACCGGATTTTATACTGGTTCGGAGTTACCCTACATCCAGTCCCGCACACAAGTACAGATTTCCTTTTAAAAGCAATCTTTACAATTACACCCTAAATTACAAGGCTACGAGGTACACCCTCCAGATTCACAATCCTCTGGGTAGAGATACTTGATTTCACGGGCAACAAGTTCACCCAATTGATTTCCAAGTCTACAATCACACCTTTTCTCACTTGATTGATTTCCAAGGCTACAATAACGTCTTTTCCCACATAAATGATTAAAATGAAGCCTATAACTCTGAATGGCACTGAGGATCCTGTTGAGATAGTGATAGAGAATCAAAACAGAAATGATATAGTTAGATTCAATGTTGATTTCGGCAAAGTAATGGTAAGAATATGTATAAAGAAATGTGGAAGAAGAAGATGAGTGAAAACCAGAAAAATATGATTAGAAATTCGTTGAAAATAGCCCCTATTTATAGAAGAACAACAACCATGTCCATTCGTGAAGGGATATGACGAATAGACACTTCTTTTGAAATTCAAATTTTTGAAATCAATTGACACTACGTCGACATGGGTAACTTGGGTATGTCGACATCCCAAAGGAAATTTTGGTGTTTTGTTTTTCTTTGAAAATAACTTATATCTTATATTAAAACTATTTTAAACTTTTATATATATACTTAACTATAGTTAAAATACATAAATAAATATAGAGAATAATATTTTGGTATATATAAAATTTTACTATAATTTTGTATTTAAATCTAAGTATAAATACTAAAGTTAAATATATTATTATGAAAAGATAGTTTAAAACTAAGGATAATTTGATTTTGAAATTAAAGATTATTTTGAGGCTAAAAGTATTTAAAAGCAGGATAGATGATTTTGATTCTTTTAAAAGGAAGGTTTTGAAATCATTTTGAAAATAAGATATAATTTTGTAAAAACATTTGAATAAAAGTTAGTAGATACAAAACAATGTCCTACTAGATTTTTCGTAGGTTCCTTCCTACTTAGAGTTCCATCCCTTTAGCAGGCTCGAAGTGGATTTCATTCCACGAATAAATTGGATTTTAAGATGCCAGTGCTTTTCTAGGAGTTTTAACAAAATTCCTAATTAAATTACTTATTCTTGAAATCTTGAACTCTTGATAATCTTGATATTCTTGATACTCATGAGTCTTTAATCTTGATATCTTGAATCTCTATACTATACAGTCTTCATTCTTAGTACCTGAATGGTTAAATCCTGCATATACATATATTTCTAAACTATAATGTTAGTATTTATATTTTATAATCATATTCTAAGGTTGTTGTCATCAAGACCATCATCTCACGGACAAACATATATTAGTGTTAAGTGATAAATTAAATTTACTTAGGCTAAATTTCTTTGTTTGGGTCATAATCAATTTTGACTTAGCCTGTTAAGAGAAGAGAAACAATCGTTCTCTCCTCTTCCATTTTTTTTACGTTCATTTTACTGTAATCAGAAGAAAAAACAAAAGAAAATAGTGAAACTTTACTTTTTCTCAACCCTGGGCTTTTAATCTTCAATCTCTTCAGAAATTTACTGATTTTAATCAAACTGAAGATAATTACAACATGTAATCAACTCCAAAATGAAGAATATCTCATCAAATTCTGGTTTTGGTTCGGGTTTGTCTGTAATTAGTTTCTTTTAGGTTGCATGTCTCTGTATTATCTACAGGTATCTGAAGTTATCTCAAGCCCCAAGCTTCTATCTTTCTTATGAAAATCTAGGTTTTCTCTTCAAATTCGCAAGGTGAGACTAAAATCTCATGTCTGCTGGCCAAAAATATTGAGTCGGTAGCTAAATTCGTTGGTTGTACAAGTTTTTGTTCATCGCTGTTTTTGTTTTCGTTTATGGCCTCCAGTGCCAATTTTGGCTGTCCATAATTTTCGTCTCCGGTAATGAAATGTTGTTTGATCTTTTTCTGACTCAATTTTATATGTTGAAATATGTTTCTACAAAATTTGGTCGAAAAATATTGTCATTTGGGTGTTCAAACCGTTGCTGCAAAATCAACAGATCGTAGATTTATGCCTGTAGAAATTGGGTTTTCTGAGTTGCTGCAAACATGGCCTCAGGCCATGTTTGAGATAGCATAAGTCTTTCATTTCTTACTGAAATTGCATGATTCTTTTTTTTAAAAGAAATTTTTTTTTACTATAAGCACACCAAATTTCAAATGATTTTGACCTATATAGCTTAAAGAAATAAGCCGCCGAACTTTGATTTGGAGCATGTTTTTGCTCAGATTATTGCAGTGAAAACACTGTCTGGGTTCAAATTTAAGACATCATAACTTTATCATACTTTATCAAAATTGATTGATTCTTTTTTTGTTTAAAACCTGAAGTTTTCTATTATAATCCTACAAATTTTCAGCTCAATCCAAGATAAATGGTTCCTCTGTTTCATGCCTAGAAGTTGAACCCAAGATGGTTTTCAAGCCTGGGCATATTTTTTTTTGAACTGTTGCAAACATGGCCTGAGTACATGTTTGAGTTAGTATAACTTTTTCATTTATAGTCGGAATTCATTGATTCTTTTTCTGAAAGATTAAGTTTTCTACTTTGTGCGAATCAATTTTTAGCTCAATCAAAGTTTGTTCGGCCATCTTCGAAAGTTGAACCCAGAGAAGATTTCAGACCTGGGTATTGTTTTGCCTAAGTGTTTTTATGTTTTTTTTCCATCCGATTTTGACTTTTACTTCATGTTTTTGTGATATTTTTGAAATTTTTTGAGGATTGCTTATCAATAGGCTAGCCAAGTTTTGATGAATTTTTCATTCAAATTTGAATTGAATTTGAATTTCAGTTTGAGGGGAATTTTGCTTGTTTTTGGTCATTTTCGAGCACTATTTTCTCCAAATCTTTTTGAAATGATTTTTCAAATCTAGAGGGTTTAAAAATAATAATTATATAATATTTGGAATTATTTTCAAGTATAAAACCTATTTATCCCGTATAATAAAGGAAATTTTCAAATATGGTTTCCAAATGGTTTTCGATATCGGTTTTTCAAAGCTTATTTTCAAGGTAAATTATTTTCTATATAGTACATGTTTTTGCATTGTTCGAGTGAATGAGAAGGAGAATTAAATGGTTTGGTAAAACATGTGGTGTAGGACACATGCATATATCTTATCGGTTAATTCCTAACTTGTCTGTTTGATCGTTTTGATCTTCAGGTCGAGTTTACCGATGAGATGAGGTAAACTTTTTACTGCTTTGAGTGTGAAATTTACTAGAAACTAGTAAACCATTTGGTGCGAACATGTCATATAGGATGCAAGTTAAAACTATTCGGGTTCCTATTCGAGAGTTTATGACACAATTGCCATTGTAGCATGCCTGTACTGGACCTTCGGGTCATTGCCATTGCGGCGTTTGCCATTGTGGCGTATTTGTCTTTGAGACGTTTTCCATTGTGGCTTATTTGCCATTCTTGCGTATTTGCCAATGCGGCGTATTTGTCATTGTGACGTTTTGCCATCAAGTGAGATACCTATTTGAGCTTGGCAAGGCTTTGGCCACGTGCGCGTGCAAATAATTTTGAGATGGTATCTTTTCTATTTTCCCTAGTGTATCACCCCTTTCCAAAATTAGTCCTTTGAACCATTCGATATTTCTTTGTGGCGATTACCTTTTGGGAATTTGAACTATTGGAAGTTCTATTTTTGAGGTTTGAATTGCCTACACTGGCGTTATATGAGATTTGCCTTTTGGCGTTTATTTAGGATTATAGTCTCCTATGTTGGAGATTTAAATTTGATTGCCTTATGGCGTATTTTGAGATGGTGATTTCTTTGAGGGTGTTCTGAGTTACTGATATGGCGGGTTTGAGATTTCTTTTCTTTAAAGTTATGTTTTTCTCCTAAACCATATTTTATGTTTTGTGATACGCCGATGAGATGAGGCGTGCTTTTATTATCAGATTTGTTATAGAGTTTTATCACCTTTGAGTTGCATTAAAATTTGGTGATATCCTTATATCACTTGAAATTACTATACCTACTTAATTATGCCACGTGTAGTAATCATATACCCTTGAATTATTCATTCTCACTTGAGAAGAGTATCACCTTGTCTTATGCTTATATTATCACTTATTCCTTATAAACTGATTTATTTAGGTAGACCAACCCATGTATTTTATACTCGGATCAGACCGAAGTGTTACAGGTTAGGTACATTTATGGACTTAGCCTATTCTGCTTCCTCATAGACTTATCCGCTAGCCCTTATTGTTGTAGTCTTTTTATTGCTCTCTGATATGTATATTGTTTTGACTCATGTGTATATTGTGGTCCTCACACCACTTATGATGTATTGTTTGTATTGCACTGGGATGAATCGGTATATATGTGTATATATATTTGTTTGCTGCTTTGTGATGTGTTATGCATTTGAGTTGTTGTATTTTGTTCTGATAGATCCTATAGCCACCTGTAGTTTTGTATTAAGAATTAACTGGATATGTCGATCCACACGAGAGAAAAAATATAGAGCACTAATCAACGTATTCAACAGATATTTAAGATAAGACCATAAATGGTCGCTCCTAACCAGCCCTATTCTCTGCATTAGGAGACAGTATTACCCAGTAATACTCTTTATTAACATGAGACTCGGGGTGGGACGTCACAGCTTGGTATCTATGGCATGTTTGAGATGAGATCTCTTTATGCATGTTTTTGGTTTACCAATATGGTGGGTTTAGGTTTTTCCTTAAACCATATTTGATGTTTTATGAATGCCGATGATATGAGGCACGTGTTTGATTTGACTATTGAGTTTGAGTACCCTCTTTCGAGGTATTTGGTCACTTAAATAGCGTTTGTTACTTATGTGTTGAGCTTATGAGTTTATCGATTCATTCTTCTCTTTTGAGAAGAAGTATCTTCATGACTATTCTGCTTCATATTATCGATATTGACTGATTCGTGTAGCTAGACTGACCCGTGTATTTATACTCGGGTCAGACCGAATTGTTTCAGGTATCATCTATTGGACTTAGCTTGAAGTTGATGTTAGATATCGGCTCTTCTTTCTCTTGAGTAATTTCTTTTCTCCTGCACACTCCAATGTATTTATATTTGATTCGATGTATATGGTGTGGTCGAGTACCACCTTTATTGTATTCATATTGTATTGTATTAAATAGGTATCAATGTATGTGTTATATATGATGTTGATAACTGTTCTATGATGTGCTTTACATTTAGTTATTATATTTTGTTCTGATAGATCCGTTAGCCACATATAGTTTTGGATTAAGCATTTACTGGGTACGTCGATCAACTTGAGATAGAAAAAAAATCATATTGTATTTATCGACGTATTCAGTAGAGGTTTAAGACGAAGTTATAGATGGTCATCCTTAACCAGCCCTATTCTCTGCTTTAGTAGACAGAATTATTCGTTAATTCTCTTTACTAAGGTGGGTCTCGGGGTGAGGCGTTACACTACCCTTTTGATCTCACCTTTCCATCTACCTCAAACTCCTCCATTGCAACCACTCACTGACCTCGGCTGCTAGAACCAAAAGCTTCCCTCTCCACCGAGCATCAGGTCCTCCAAACCCGCCTAATGCCTTCACTTGACTCGTCCCCACCACTGCCTCCATTATCACCTCACGCAGTCGCTCTGCCTATGCAAGCCTTCGGCTTCGTCTTTGGTGGCTTCGCTCATGTCTTCTTTCCATCAGTAGATAGCTGCTCGTCTCATCCCCTCATGTATATTATATTATTTATACTCTATTGTGAGGAAATAGTGTATATACTGATATGTATATTTGCATTTTTCAATATAATTATGCTTTCGCTGATTTTATACACACACACACACACATATATATATGTTTATAATACGTACATTATAAATGAAATATGTGTTTACAATATTTTATATTATAAAGGAAGTCATATAGTTATGTCAGTTTATACATATGTGTTTATGAAAGTTGTACTTATGTTAGTTTATATATATTGTTTATGTGAATTATAATAAAGTAAGTTATATATATATATATATATATATATATATATATTGCTGTCGAATGCATTCATTCATATCAGGCTTGCTGTATATTATACTTGAAGAAGGAAAAATATATAGTTTTTAAAACAATAGTTTGTTGTTTTATTGATGTTAGTTTATGATATGTTAATTTAATATGTTGGTTATGTAAGTTTATATATGGGTTTTTATAACTTTTGATTTGAGTGAATATATATATTATATATATATGAAAATTTATTCGTTAGTTTGTATATATGTTGACTTGAAGTGTATATATATACATATAGTTAATAAAGTATGTTAAAATTGAATTTTTTGTTATATATTGTTTTTAAAATATAATGTATATAAGCTGTACATGATCCAAGTTAAATATATGTATAAATATCTGGTGTACAAAAGTATATATATCTTATAGTTTCCTGTTACATGTTTTATTGAATTGTGCGTGTATATATATATTATTTTAAATATATTTTTTAAATTTTAATTTTTGAAAATTTATATATATATATATATATATGTATATATATATATATATGTAATATATCTTATTCTCATCTATTCCTATTTATCAGCTTGTCCGTCAAATTCGTGCCAATCTTGCTTTGCTTTGGGAATTCGTGCTTGGATTCGTAACTTATTCTATTGTCTATTCTTTAGCCTCAAAGGTTGAGCAATCACTCACGATTAACATTGTTATATTTATTAGATATCATTTCATTTGAAACGACAATTGAAATATGCTGCTGAATTGAACTATTTATTTTATAATTGCTATATATGATATGAAATTATCTGTATCTGCTCACCTGTAAGGTATGACACCATATCCTATTGTTTATATTTTATTTCATTTATCACTGATGATATATGCCCATTGTTGATATAGTATATTATTATCATACTTTTTCTCACTCTACAAGTTCCCTGTTAGTATAAAATTCCCCATGGGTTGAAACGATACATACTCGAGTAGTCTTGTAGAATAGAAGAAAATCGTTATGGTTGAAATGATAAACCCAAGCGATTTTCATTGATTTTGAATTTTTTGGAATTGCGGGTTGAAATTATATATACCTGTACATATTTAAATTGTAAATTGAAATTATAAATATCTGTATCACTTGACCATAGGGTAGAAAATTATATACGAACACCGTTGGTCTATATTTTGAAAAAGATTTCCAAAGTTTTGAAAGGAATATATGGGTATTAAAAAATATTGATCATTAAAATATAATATATAAATGTTTTATATATATTTAAATCTTGGATTTTAAATTTATATGTTTTTGGAAATTTTAAATTTATAAGTTAGTTTTGAAAATATAATTTGTAATATTTTCTTATAATTTTATTATTTTAAAATTTATAAAATAAGATTTAATACAAAGTACATGTAATAATAAAATTTAATTTAATTAGAATATATATAATATGTTTTAAAATATTTATTTAAAATTTATATTAATATTTTTAAATAGATTTTTAAATAACTTTAAATAAATAAAGGTTGGAAAGGTAAATTAAATGTGATTTGAAATTTAATTTGGTTAACAATTGAATTTAAATAAAAATTGATCTAGACTTATTGATTTTTAGGTTTAAAGATATGAAATTTAAGCTTGGTAACTTGATTTGATAAAAAGTGATTAAATGAATATTCTCACTTTTAAACAAAATTGAGACCGAACATTTAATATTGATTTAATTTATAAATTAGGATTTTAAATAATTATTATTAAAATGATTAAGTGAAAATTGTCCAATTTGAATAAAATTAAAGTTAAAAGATAAAATATAAATGAAAGGGATTTTTAGGCTCAAGGAAAAAGTTAGAGAAAAATTTAGTTTCAAGGACAAGAAGTTTGTTTTTTAGGTTGAAGGACACTTTTCATTGTAAATCACTAAATGATAGTTGTAACTATCATTTTCAGTTTACACTAGAAACTATCCTTCAGATTAAAAAGCAAACTTGTTGTCCCTCGAACTAATTTTTTTTGCAACTTCTTCCTTATGCCTATTTTCCTGTAAACGAAATTTATATTGTAAATGTTTGAATATTTAAACTTGAATCTTATTGGAACTGAAGTGATTATTCAAAGTTGAATTTAAAATCGATATAAATTGAGATGGTTTATTGAGAATTTGAATTGAATCTTTGACCTTTAAATCGAAATGGTTAAACTGGAATTGATTTAAATTGAATTTTTGGAATTTAAGATGATTTGGATCGACTTGTGAAATCAGAGCAAACTAATTTTATTATATAAATTATTTTCAAGATATAAACTATTTTAATTTATAACTTTTTTAGTATATATATTATTTGCAACATCTAAACTATTATGTTGGAAGTGTTATGATTTCAAAGCGTTATGATTTCAAAAGTGTTATGATTCGGAAGTGCTATAAATTTTAAAGTGCTACGATTCTGTAAATGAATATTATTTTAAAGTGAATAATGATATCGAATTGATACTGTTTTGAAATGAATATGATATCTTGATATGAAGTTATAAACTATTTGAAAAGAATGACCATGGTGTGAAATAAGCGTTTGGTTGTTAAAGAGACCGGGATCGGATATTGTCATACTCTCTGCCAATAACAAAATCCACTTTAACAACTGTGTATGTAGTGGAGAGTCCAGAATGAAGTAGGATGGTTTGGTGGCTATTCTATATCGTATTTACGTGGACATGACTCCCGTGAGTCTGCTTGATGTGGCTAAAACAAGAGCTATACTGGGCCTAATGAGGTCGTTCATCCGATCGGGAACATTTCTTCGATACCATTCTATTGATTTTATGATTTGATTGGGTGAACTCTTTGATTTGGGAGGGTTTCATGAGGTGGACGATAGTAGCTGCTACGCATTACCACCAGTCTGGAAGTGTAAATGGTATATCTACCTTGGCATTGCATCGAGTGCCTTGTCGCATACCATATCGCGCCTTCTACGAGTTTGGTTTATACCATACGTATGGAGTGCCCTTTGATAGCCCACCAGTTTACGGGGGGAGACTATAAGAGTATATAAAATGTGTTATGAGGGGTATGGGTAACGCCTTAGCGCTATTTTAATACTTTTACTTTACTATAGACATATTATAATAGCTTATATTACTACATAGTAGATAGTTCCACGGATCCTTTGAGGATGGAAATCCCAACTATCCTTTAAGTTACTTGATTTCAGTTGACATTTCACTTGAGTTGAATTTGTTAATGTAAGAATGTTAATCCTGACTCGAGTGTTTTATGTGTTGCTTTACGCTCGGGTCAGATTGAGTGTTACAGCATTTGAGATTCACCTTTTGTAACGACCCGTAGTCTTTTATGGTTTTAATACCGTATTTAACTGAATTTTGTGAAATTTTTAATAATTGAACTTGGAAATAAAAATTTGATATTTGTAATACGTTTATTTAAACATAGAAAATGGTAAATTTTCATCCGAAAATATAAAAGTTCATTTTATTGTGTAATTTTGTTTAATTTAAATCATTTATTATTTGATGATAATAAAATGTTTTCCAAACCTGAATATTTTTACATAATAAATTTTTAAATCATCTTCAGAGTGAGACGTCATACTTCATTTCATCAAATTTGGACCGGTACTGCTCCATTTATCCTATTTTTCAGCAAATTAACAGCATTTTCGGTACTGATTATCGACTTTTGATAGGATGGTCGTATCACTGATATCTGTATACCGTTTTTATCGTCTCGTCGTGCTGATCTCAGCAGTATATTTATTTCTTTTTTTCAAACCCCAATGCGCCGTGAAATCTGTAAATGGTTAGCCATTGCGGTTCATTATCTGAGCCTATAGGTTTCCATATGCCTTTTCTTATACCCAACATGTTATACCTACAGCTTCTTATTTTAATATTTACAGAAATTTATACCTGACTGTTGTCATTCCACCCTTTCATCTTATATTATTTATGGTTCATTTTAATTTTCCTTTCTCTCCTCTTTTGATCGTTCAAATTTTTTCTAACATATTCTCACCTGGGAAATATATATCTTCACTTGAATTTTTTAGCCTACTGTCCTTCCTAGTCTCCCCCTTAACAGCCATTCGACCTCTCCTCTCTACGCGCAAGCCACGCTCAACACCATCTCCTTCCCAACCATCGGCCATGCAGCCAAAACCGAGCTCACATTTCCCTCACCAGCCACCGCAAGCACAGCGAAGCCTCCCATCTCCTTTGGCCGCTCTCCCCATATGCTCCTCTCCTTCCCTTCTCTGAGCCCAAATTCCAGTCACACCACGACCTTAGCCTAATCCAAGCCTCCGCAAGTCACTGCCCCACCTTTGTTCGCAACACCCCATAGCCATCTCTCCTCCGCATGGCCCACGTTCCCTTCCCTCCTTCCACCTTGGCTATCTCCGCCCCCAGATCTTTGGCACATTCTCTTCCCCTGGCCGAACGGCAGCCTCACACAGTTGATTGTCGAGCCGAGGTAGCCTTTCCTTATATTCTGCTTTGTGCGTGTATGTTATAAGAATAAATAAATAACAATATATATACACATATTATAACTATATTTTTTATCTCAACTTTGGTACGTCTGAATTTAATTTATAAACATACTTTATATGAATCCTTTGCTTCATAATCATATGTTGTACGTTAATACTTTCTAATAGCTTTTTAAAAAATATATATAATTTAATTTGTTTGCTACATTTATGTATTGTCTACGCAAGGCCATGTGTATATATATGGAAATTTTATAAAGCTAATAATCGTTTATTTAGTATTGTTTTCTAAAGATGCATGTAACAACCCGCATATTTTACGATTGTGTATTTAAATATTTTATTTAAATATGGTATCGTTAATTGGATTTTAGTCCGAAAAGCTACTTTTTGCAAACGGCCGAGTTAGGACTCGATACCACTTCCATTGGGTCCAAAATGGTGTTTGCGACCTTTTTTAGTATAAACTTTGATATGTTTGGAGTTAGCTAAAAATTTGACCTTTTGCACTTTGAACTTTGGGTTGGGTTAGCCTAAACTATTTACTCTAGTTCCACCCCCACTTCTCTTCATTCACTTTCATTTCCTAACACTCCAAGCTTTCATAAAAATGGGGGTAGAGAAAAAGAATTAGCAATCCTAAGCCCTGGTTCCATTTACAAATCCAAGCTCTAGCTCCAAATTCAAAGAGAAGCTTAGGTAAGTATCATCTTCTTCTTCTCCAGCTCGTTCTCTCTTTAATTTCAGAAAATTCCTAAACCTAACTTAAGAAATGTTTCTCTTTTAAGCTTAGATTCAAGCTTGTTGGGTTAGAATTGAAGAGTGATTGTCCTTGCCGTTGCTCTATAGCTTCTTCTTCGTTTGTTTTACGTTTAAAGGTGAGATTTTTATCTCACATCTTTGTCTATAACTATCTTTGATTGTTGAGTGTGAATTCCTAGCACTTATTCATGTGAATTTTCTTTTGGTTTGGATTGAATTGGTGAATATTCCAATTTTTGGTGTTTAGAAGTCAAAACCTTTAAAAATCCTATCTTTGATGTTTGAACATATTTTGGTGATGCATCGAAGAGCCTATAGAGCTAGGTTGTCGATAGACGTAATCCCTTAGTGCCCGTTGCTCGTCCGGTTGCAAATTTGGAAGAGTTGTTCTTCATTGAATAGGCTGAAAAATAGCCCAGCACCCAACCAGTTGACTTACCTTTTGCAATCAGTCGATTGGTTGTAGCCAATGATGGCTTCGGGGGCTGTTTACAGAGACAGGGAGTCTCTGTTTCCTGCAGTTAGTCGACTGGCCACTGTAATCAGTCGACTGACTGCAGGAAATGAAATTTTCGAGTTTCTGTTTCAGTCGACTGACTGCAGAAGTCCAGTCGACTGACCTGCATCTATTTGCCTATTTAGCCTATTTTGTTGTTGATTTCCAATTTTTATTGATTCCTGGTTTTCCGATTTGTTGTCGTCATTTATTATCGACCTTGATGACTTCAATTTTGGAATTTTTAGGTATATCCATTTTGATGGATTTGGAATCGATTTCTTTGGATTTAATTCACGTCTTTGAACGTGAAATTTTGGTGATTGATTGTTCCTACAATCATTTTTGTGATTTGTCACTTTAAAAATATAAAGGTTTTCTATACTAGTAGTAAATATCAAAACTCTTTCATCAAAATGATTTCAACACTATTTTAATACAAAGCTCGTCTATTAAAACCATTTTAAAATCTATTAGTATATACAAACCTTTACCTCACTCGTATAAGAAATCTAATTAAACGACTTTGTAAAACAAGTGGTATGAAATGCTTCGTTTACTTCGTCGGTTAATTCTTGGACTTGTTCGGTTGAATCTCTTGTGACAATTTTCGAGTGGAGACTTACAGTTTGTTCGTAAATATTTAAGTTAAGCCAGCGATTATGGGACATGAAGCTAAACTCATCTATTTACTAGCTTTGTGTAATTGACACTCCTTGATGATCGATGATGATCATTTTTTGATTTAGACTAGCAATGTGCGATGTCTCTTTGTCTGTGAGGGAGACTAAACCCCGTTTCTGTGGAGCTTCTGCTCAATTTGGTGGGGTAGCTACCCATGGACTTCGGGCCGTTTTATGGAGCCTCGGCTCAAAATTAATGGTTAGCAACCACGGAATAGCGTTCTGTTTTGTGATACACGTGTAGGTGAGTTTTCATGCTCCCGTCTTGTGATATGCCCCCCTTTTATGATTTCTGGATTTCCATTGATGATTTCTAGAATTTGTGTTTTCACCAATTTTTGTGATTTCATTGATAAGTTTTATCAATATTTGTGCATTGGTGAATTTGTGTGTCATTAACTTTTGTGATTGGCATTGATATAATTGTCAATATTTATGGTTTGGTGAACAAAAATAAAGAGTATGACCTTCTTTTTGATCTTTGAGAAGATTCTTGTGGTATTGATTAATCCCTGGTTGATTTTCAATTACATACTTATCACAGTATGGCTTTAGGGTTAACATACGTTTTTGTCTTATCTCTTATTCTATATCATTTTATCTGATATTTATAGCTAGCCTGATCCGTTTATTATTTTCTTATTAAATAATACTCGGGTCAGACCGAGATGTTACAGGTGCTTCTGCTTGACTCCTCATTTGGGATTATTATTATCCTGACTTTTGGCTAACTACTTAGATTAGCAGTTTTCGTTGTATGCATTTGAGATATAGACTCATTGATGTATAGTTATTCTTTTGTCTTACACATGTATCTATTATTTTGTGATATTGTGGATCTTGTTTGACCACTACTCTGATATACACTTTTATGTGTAATATTTATACCTGTTTCCGCCTTTGAGATTTGAACTTCTATGACTGATTTGTGTTATGCTTATTTCTATACTTGTTTCCGAAGATATTATAGCCACTGTGTAGTGTCTTTGAGTTTGTATCGGTATGTCGGATTCCCTCTTGAAATCAAATACATGTTATTCTATCTGACATATCGGTGCTCGCACAAAGCCATTACATGGATGGTCGCTCCTCAACAGCCTTATTCTCCGTGCTAGTTGACGGCATTACCCCATAGTGTCCTTGGCTAGCGTGGGTATAGAGGTGGGGCATCACAGCTTGGTATCAAAGCCAAACTTTGTAACAATGTAGAATAATCTAGCAAGGATCATTGTCCTAAGTCATTCTTAGGAGTCGTGCTTTAGGAATTAATTCGAGTCTTCATACCGTCTTATCCTATTTTCTATTGTGATTCCTTGTTTTATCAATCATTACTGTTTGATATTCATTTTGTGAATAACCTTTTTTCTTCTTCTTTCTTTCTTTCTTAAAGAAGTGAAATGGTTAGACCTGGCCGTCCCAGCGTCGGTCATCCAGTGCTACTCTCCAGGATGGAGTATTTATGTCAGCTCAACAGCTTCTTGATCTTGTAAAGAATGCTCAAGCTGCCGGAACCATCCCAGAGCCTACTCACCCTAAATCCGGGTTTGCACGCTTGTGCAGTGACTATACCAACTTTGGTGGGAAGCCAATTAAGGGTCCCGAAAGCGTCATTCAAGTCCAGGCTTGGCTTAGAACATGCGATCGCATCTTTTCTCGCATGAAACTTATTGAACTCCATTGATTCCAAGTGGCTTCTACTATGCTGTAAGAAAGAGCATTAGATTGGTATGAGCTTCTTATTTCTGAAAGTATTGAAGCGGATCTTACTTGGGAGCAATTCCGGGAAAGATTCGAATTAAAGTTTGTGCCGGAAGCTGAAAAAGTGACTTTGGCTCATCGTTTCATAGACTTTGTTCAAGATGAATCATACATGGCAGAATATGTCGCATCCTTCGAGTCACTTTCTAAATATGGGGTCGAATACATAAACACCCCATTGAAGAAGAACCAAAGATTTGTCTATGGCTTGAACAAAAATCTCAAGAAGCCATTACTTCTAAAATTAGAAGTTTCTTTTGATCTACTCATTGATATTGCTCTTCGACTTGAAGAGGCAGATAAAGAGAGTGATGTTGAAGTGGTGGGTGCCAAACCAAACTCCAACAACAACAAGAAGAGGCCTAATAAGTTCAAAGGTCCTTATCCCAATAAGAAAGGGAAGCAAGCAACTCTAGTAGCAAAGACTTCTACCTCTAGTGGTGGCCAATGCTACAATTGTGATTCTAAAGACCATTATGCTAATAAGTGTTCAAAGCCCCTTGCTTGTCGTTATTGCAAAAGTTCGGGTCATTATTTATCTGCATGTCCCAAACTTCAAGGCGAGAAGGAGGGAAATCTAAAGTGGTGCAAACTCCTAGCAACACTTCTCGTGGTCAAGTTATTACTCATTCTATCCTTGATGGCATTATTATGTTTCGTGATCAACCTATTCGAGTTCTGTTTGATACGGGTACGTCCCATTCTTTTATATCAAAAGAACTTGTTGATACTTTTTCTTTGAGTGTTGTTGCTTTAATGACTTCTTTGAGAATTGTGAATCCGGTCAGTGGATCTGCAACACTCAGTTTGCTTTGTAGTGATGTCGAGATTATTCTATGTGATTTCTCTTTCCAAGCCGATTTGCATGTTATGCGGTACTTAGGCTTCAGAATGATTTTGGGAATGGATTGGCTTAACCGTTATGAAGCTCAGATCCTATGTCCTGAGCGGACTATTCATCTTCGACATCCTCAATCTGTTAAGCAAATTTCTATTGTTCTTAAAGATGTGGATTCCAACTTGCAACATCTTTATATTCTTTGAATCCTCATGATGACGATAATGATGATGAGGAAGGTGTCATTTCTCTTATTCACATTGTTCGTGAATTTTCCGACATATTTGAGCCCATTTTAGGATTACCACCTAAGCGAGAAATTGAGTTTAGAATCAATCTAATCCCTGGAGCTCTACCTATCACTCGTCCTCCTTATCGTATGTCCAATAAAGAAAATGAGGAGATGCGTAAACAATTATCTGAATTGGAAGAGAAGCAATTTATCCGTTCTAGTTCCTCTCCTTGGGGAGCTTCTGCTATTTTTGTAAAGAAATCTGATGGTACACTTAGGCTTTGCGTTGACCACCGTAAGCTTAATGATCTCACTATTAAGAATAAATATCCTTTACCTCGGATTGATGACTTATTTGATCAACTTAGTGGTGCTAGAGTCTTTTTACAATTAGACTTAGCAATCGGTTTTCATCAGCTTCGTATTGCAGAGGATACCATTCCTTTGACATCGTTCCATACTCGTTATGGATCTTATGAAAGGCTTGTTATGCCATTTGGTTTAACGAATGCTCCAGCTTATTTCTTTGACCTTATGAATCGAGTTTTCAAAGACTTCCTTGATCGATTTGTTCTCATCTTTATTGATGATATTCTTGTGTATTCAAAAACCGAGGAAGAGCATGAAAAGCATCTTCGGATTTTGTTGGAAGCTCTTAGGAGCAATCAATTGAATGCTAAATTTTCTAAATGTCACTTTTGGCAATCTCGTGTGAAGTTTCTCGGTCATATTATTTTGCAAACCCGAAATTTCCGTGGATCCTTCAAAGATTGAAGCGATTCAAAATTGGAAGAGACCGAATAGTGTGACGGAAATCCGTAGTTTCCTTTGATTGGCGGGCTATTACCGCCGTTTCATAAAAGACTTTTTTAAAATTTCCATGCCTCTTACTAGTTTGACGAAGAAGGGAGTTAAATACATTTGGTCGGACAAATGTGAAGTTTCATTTCAGAAATTAAAAGAACTCCTTTCCGATGCTCCTATTCTTGTGATTCCCGAAGGAAACCAAGATTTTATTATTTATACCGACGCTAGTTCCGTTGGTTTGGGT
This sequence comes from Allium cepa, assembly GCA_030765085.1. NCBI lineage: Eukaryota > Viridiplantae > Streptophyta > Magnoliopsida > Asparagales > Amaryllidaceae > Allium > Allium cepa. The sequence continues at coordinate 43,160,871 of CM060946.1, forward strand.
GCAGTTCTTATGCAAAGAGAACGTGTTATTGCTTACGCTTCTAGGCAATTAAAGCCAACCGAGACTAGATATTCCACTCATGATTTAGAGTTCACGGCTATTGTTTTCGCCCTTAAAATTTGGCGTCATTATCTTTTGGGAGAGAAATTTGTTCTCAATACCGATCATAAATCTTTGAAGTATTTATTTTCTCAAAAGAAACTTAATTTGCGTCAACAATGTTGTCTCGAATTTCTTGCATCTTATGATCTTGATATTCTTTATACTCCCGGAAAGGGAAATCGTGTTGCCGATGCCCTTAGTCATAAGCAACAAGCGGTTGTTTCTATGATGATATCCGAATGGAATGATCTCGAGATTTTATCCACTTGTGAGATTCGAGATCGTGTATCCGATTTATGTTCATTCCTTGTTTTATGTAGCCATGAGGCTCATCCTTCTCTTTTAGACCGCATTCTTGAAGCCCAAATTTTAGATCCCGAATTGGCTCTTCTTGGCCAAAATTATAGTGATAAAATTGATATTGAAGGTATGAAAGACTTTGATATCGATTCTTGTGGTGGCATTCGAAAATTTGGCAGACTTATCATACCAAATATTAGTGATCTTCATAAAGACATTTAGAAGATTCTCATCGTTCTAAATTAACCATTCATCCCGGTAGTAGTAAAATATACGCGAATATGAAGCGACTTTATTATTGGGAGGGAATGGAATATGATATTGCTAACTTTGTTAAGTGTTGCATGACTTGCCAACTTGTCAAGGCCGAGCATCAAAGGCCTGGTGGATTATTGCAACCTTTAGACATTCCAATCTGGAAGTGGGATCAAATTTCCATGGATTTTGTTGACGATCTTCCCCGTTCTCGTTCCGGTCATGATAGCCTATGGGTGATAGTTGATAGACTTTCTAAATCCGCCAATTTTATTCCCGTTCGGTCTAACCGGACCGTACCTCTTTTGGCCAAACTCTTTGTTAAAGAAATTGTTAAATTGCATGGAGTTCCTACTTCTATTGTCAGCGGTCATGATCCATTGTTTACTAGTGGATTTTGGAAGAGTCTTCAAAATTCTTTGGGAACGAAGCTTAATTTTAGCACCGCTTATCATCCTCAGTCCAATGGACAAATCGAGCATGTGAATCAAACTCTTGAAGATCTTCTTTGTGCATCTGTTCTTGATTTTGGTGGAAGTTGGGAAGATCATATTTCTCTTGTTGAGTTTTCCTTTAATAATAGCTTCCAATCTAGGATTAGTATGGCACCTTTCGAGGCGCTCTATGGAAGGCCATGCCGATCCCCTTCTTGTTGGCTTGAGGCCGGTGAGAAGCTGGTTTTAGGTCCAGATTTTATTCGTGATTCCACATAAAAGATTGACCTTATTCGTCATAGGATCAGAGAAGCTTAGAGTAGGCAGAAATCCTATGCCGATAATTGAACAAGGAAATTAGAATTTTCTGTGGGAGATTTTGTGTTTATTCGTGTTTCACCTATGAAGGGTGTTGTGTGTTTCAGTCGATCGGGAAAATTAGCACCTCGATATATTGGTCCATTTCCCATCACCGAACGTATTGGTTCTATGGCTTATCGCCTTTAATTGCCGGCTCAATTTTATGCTATTCATGACGTGTTTCACGTTTCTCAATTACGGAATTGCCTTAGAGATTCCGATTCTATTCTTGAGCCTGGTGTGTTGAAGAAATTGAAGTTTCACCTAATTTGACTTACGAGCAGCATCCTATTCGCATTATTGCTACGGAGGTTAAACGCCTTCAAAATAAAGACGTCCCGCTTGTGAAAGTTCAAAAGTCCTCAAATCCTAAGGATTGCTCTTGGGAATCTAGAGAATTCGTCCAGCGAACACATCCGGACTTACTTTCTCGTGCTCTTTGAGGTGAAATTCTTATTTCAAATTTCTTTTGTGTTGATATGCTTTTATGGTTGTTACTTTTTATTTTCATCTTAAATATTGCGAGGACGCAATTTCTTTAAGGAGGGGAGTCTGTAACAACCCGCATATTTTACGATTGTGTATTTAAATATATTTTTTAAATATGGTATCGTTAATTGGATTTTAGTCCGAAAAACTACTTTTTGCAAACGGCCAAATTAGGACTCGATACCACTTCCATTGGGTCCAAAATGGCATTTGCGTCCTTTTGTGTATAAACTTTGATATGTTTGGAGTTAGCTAAAAATTTGACCTTTTGCACTTTGAACTTTGGGTTGGGTTAGCCTAAACTATTAACTCTAGCTCCACCCCCACTTCTCTTTATTCACTTTCATTTCCTAACACTCCAAGCTTTCATAAAAATGGGGGTAGAGAAAAAAAAATAGAAATCCTAAGCCCTAGTTCCATTTACAAATCCAAGCTCTAGCTCCAAATTCAAAGAGAAGCTTAGGAAAGTATTATCTTCTTCTTCTCTAGCTCATTCTCTCTTTAATTTCAGAAAATTCCTAAACCTAACTTAGGAAAATTTTCTCTTTTATGCTTAGATTCAAGCTTGTTGGGTTGGAATTGAAGAGTGATTGTCCTTGCCGTTACTCTATATCTTTTTCTTCGTTTTTTTTGGGTTTAAAGGTGAGATTTTTATCTCACATCTTTGTCTATAACTATCTTTGATTGTTGGGTGTGAATTCCTAACACTTATTCATGTGCATTTGCTTATGGTTTGGATTGAATTTGTGAATATTCCAATTTTTGGTGTTTAGAAGTCAAAACCTTTAAAAATCCTAACTTCGATGTTTGAACATGTTTTGGTGATGCATCGAAGAGCCTATAGGGCTAGGTTGCCGATAGGCGTAATCCCTTAGTGGCGTAATCCCTTAGTGCCCGTTGCTCGTCTGGTTGCAAATTTAGAAGAGTTGTTCTCATTGAATAGGCTAAAAAAAGAGCCCAGCACCCAGTCAGTCGACTGACCATTTGCAATCAGTCGAGTGGCTGTAGCCAATGATGGCTCCGGGGGCTGTTCATAGGGACAGGGAGTCTCTGTTTCCTGCAATCAGTCGACTGGCCACTGTAATCCGTCGACTGACTGCAGGAAATGAAATTTTCGAGTTTCTGTTTCAGTCGATTGACTGCAGAGGGCCAGTCGACTGACCTGCTTCTATTTGCCTATTTAGCCTATTTTGTTGTTGATTTTCAATTTTAATCGATTCGTGGTTTTCCGATTTGTTGTTGTCATTTATTATCGACCTTGATGACCTCCATTTTGGAATTTTTAGGTATATCCATTTTGATGGATTTGGAATCAATTTCTTTGGATTTAATTCACGTCTTTGAACGTGAAATTTTGGTGATTGATTGTTCCTACAATCATTTTTGTGATTTGTCACTTTAAAAATATAAAGGTTTTCTATACTAGTGGTAAATATCAAAACTCTTTCATCAAAATGATTTCAACACTATTTTAGTACAAAGCTCATCTATTAAAACCATTTTAAAATCTATTAGTATATACAAACCTTTACCTCACTTGTATGAGAAATCGAATTAAACGGCTTAGTAAAACAATTGGTATGAAACTCTTGCGTTTACTTCGTCGGTTAATTCTTGGACTTGTTCGGTTGAATCTCTTGTGACAATTTTTGAGTGGAGACTTACAGTTTGTTCGTAAATATTTAAGTTAAGCCAGTGGTTATGGGACATGAAGCTAAACTCATCTATTTACTAGCTTAGTGTAATTGACCCTTTTTGATGATCGATGATGATAATTTTTTGATTTAGACTAGCAATGTGCGATGTCTCTTTGTCTGCAAGGGAGACTAAACCCCGTTTCTGTGGAGCTTCTGGTCAATTTGGTAGGGTAGCGACCCATGGTCTTCGGGCCGTTTTATGGAGCCTCGGCTCAAAATTAATGGTTAGCAACCATGGAATAGCATTCTGTTTTATGATACACGTGTTGGTGAGTTTTCATGCTCCCGTTTTGTGATAGGCCTCCCCCTTTTTGTGATTTCTGGATTTTTATTGATGATTTCTAGAATTTGTGTTTTCACCAATTTTTGTGATTTTATTGATAAGTTTTATCAATATTTGTGCATTGGTGAATTTATGTGTCATTAACTTTTGTGATTGGCATTGATATAATTGTCAATATTTATGGTTTGGTGAACAAAAATAAAGAGTATGACCTTCTTTTTGATCTTTGAGAAGATTCTTATGATATTGATTTATCCCTGGTTGATTTTCAATTACATACTTATCACAGTATGGCTTTAGGTTTACCATACGTTTTTGTCATATCTCTTATTCTATATCATTTTATTTGATATTTATAGCTAGACTGATTCGTTTATTATTTTCTTATTAAATAATACTCGGGTTAGACCGAGATGTTACAGGTGCTTCTGCTTGACTCCTTATCTGGGATTATTATTATCCTGACTTTTGGCTAACTACTTAAATTAGTAGTTTTTGTTATATGCATTTGAGATATAGACTCATTGATGTATACTTATTCTTTTGTCTTACACATGTACCTATTCTTTTGTGATATTGTGGATCTTGTTAGACCACTACTCTGATATACACTTTTATATGTAATATTCATATCTATTTCCGCCTTTGAGATATGAACTTCTGTGACTGATTTGTGTTTTGCTTATTTCTATATTTGTTTTCGAAGATATTATAGCCACTGTGTAGTATCTATGAGTTAGTATCGGTATATCGGATTTCCTCTTGAAATCAAATACATGTTATTCTATCTGACATATAGGTGCTCGCACAAAGCCATTACATGGATGGTCGCTCCTCAACAGCCTTATCTCTGCGCTAGTTGATGGCATTACCCCGTAGTGTCCTTGGGTAGCGTGGGTATAGAGGTGAGGCGTCACAATGTATATACATATATATAAAAATATATAATTATCTGATTGTATAAGTTATATTAGCATGCAAATTAGAGTTTGTGATCTGTTCGTTTTGTCATTTTATTTTCCAATTTTACAGTATATAAAAGAAATTATACTGGATATTAACTATATATATTTGTAATTTATAGAATCATGTTTGTTGAATATATTATATATAGAAGTATTTTATATATAATTTCAACAGTTTACAAGTTATATAAATTGTTTGTTGTTATATGTATATTGCAATATGTAAGTTTTATTGCCAATGTTTTCCAAAGATGGCTGACGTGTCTCAAGATATGTCATATAGATTAGGTTCAAATTTATATAGGTTAGTTTATACCAATATATCATTAGTTTATACACCTATATATAGGCATATATATATAGATTAATGTAAGTTTACATATGCAGTACTATATATGTTGTTTACATGTAGTATGTCAGCCTCTATATATATGTGTTGTTTAAGTAAGTTATATAATATATTTTACATAGATTTAAAACTTTTCAGTTCTGTTATGTTTATACATTTTATAATAAGTTGTTTATATTGATTTGATAATAAATATTGATCTATATCATGTACGTAAATTTGTGTACATATGTATATGCATTTGTTTATATATAAGGGAACTTGATTTTCTATTTTATATAGATATAGTACGTTTGGGATCAACTATGTATTTGGAAATAAATATATGTTTGATTTTAATATATGTGTTTGAAATGCATGTATATTAAATTTTATTTGCGTTTGAATTTAGAATATGAATTTTATATACATAAATAATTATATATATACGTGTGTGTGTGTGTGTATAAGTTCATTTATACCATTTAACTTCATCAACCCAATTCTGATTTGATTTCGTATATTCGTATTTATCACCTATGTTCGTCGAGTTCATGCCAATCTAGCATTAATTTGGAATTCGAGCTTGGATTCGTAACTTGTTTCATTTGTCGAATCTATCTAGCCTCGAAAGTTGAGCAATCACTCACGATTAACGTACTTATATTTATTAAATTCGATTTCAATTGATACGACAATTGAAATATGCTGCTATTAGTTATTTATATTGATATATATATGTGTGTGTGTGTGTGTGTGTGTGTGTGTGTGTTATTATCTGTACCTTTTCACATGTGACATCTGACACCATTGTATGTTATTTATACCGATGATACATGCCTGTTGCTGATTTTATACTTTATCATATATGTTCTCCCTCTGCGAATTCCCAGTTAGTATAGAATTCACTATGGGTTAAAATGATACATACCTTAACAATCTTGTAGAACATGAGAAAATCATTATGGGTTGAAATGATAAACCCAGGCGATTTTCATTCAATTGAATTTGGGATTGAGGGTTGAAAAGATATATATACCCAGATAAAAATTTAAATTGCCGATTGAAATGATAAATATCCGTATCACTTGACCATAAGATAGAAAATTATTTACAGACGTCGTTGGTCTATATATAAATATTGCAAAAATGATTTCTATGGTTTTGGAAAGAAATATATGGTTTTAATAAATTTTGATTTTAAGATATTATATATATCTTAATTTTTATTAATATTTAAATTTTAGGTTTTTGAATTATATGTATTGGAAATTTTATAGTTATAGGTTAATTTTTGAAATTATAAATTTTGAAGAATTTGTTTGTAATTTTACTATTTTTAAAATATATAAATAAATTTAATATAGAAATAAATTTAATAATATGTTTAAGTATTTATTTAAAATCACATTTCAAATATAGAGTTTATAAATAAATTAATAAATTGAGGTTGGAAAGTTAAATTTGAAATTGATTTGAAATTATATCTCTACTACTAATAAAGAAAATTCGTTGAAATAATTCACTCGGTGTCTTTTTGAAATTCCAAAAATGCCTTTGCTTTCCGTTTACATATTTACGCTCAAACAAAACATTAACGCATACAATAACACAAACAGCCCATGTACGAAGCACGGACCCTTACTAATTTATTTAAGAATTATACTTAACTAATTTTAATTTGAAATTATTAAATTTGAGATTTTAAAGATATGAATTTATAACTTGATTTTGATTAAAAGTGATTTAAATGAATATTTTCAAATTTACAAAAATTGAAATGGGATTTTTAGTTTATTTAAATTTGTAATTCGAAGTTTATTTAAATGTTATTGAAATGATTAAGTAAATATTTCAAAACTAAATAATAATAAAGTGAATTTGAGATATAAATGAAATTGTCAAATTTAGTTTTGAAAATGTGGAATATTTAAAGCTTTGAAATATATTAAAATTGAAATGGTTTATTCGTGGTTCAAATCTGTATTTGAAATCGATGTAATATGAAATGGTTTATTGAGAAACTGAATTGAGTTGAAATTGTTGAATTGAGAATTGAATTAAATTTTAAATTTTGAATTTGAGTTGATTTGAATCGATTTATGAAATTTGAGAAAACTATTTTATTATATAAAGTATTTTTAAGCTATATTTAGAATTATTTATATATTTTAAAATAAGTTAGTTTAATATAAACTATTTTAATATAAATTGTAACAACCCGGAAATTTTGATTTTGAAATTCCAGATAGATAGAAAATGAAGAAAAGAGGAAGAAGAAGAAACAGAAACACCAAATACAGATTCTCACATTCGCAGCGGATCAAAATATAATATCAAATAAAATAACAGTTATACAAAGAAAAACTATATTGGTTAATTTACATCAATATATCAGAGTTACAACATATACATAACATACTGGATAGATTCAATCAACTTGTCCCAGACAACTACAATATATCACAGCAGAATGCACTCCATACGTCCCTGCCATCTTGCTCGCCTCCTGAGCTTCAGAATGTCCTTACCTAAAAATTTGTAATACTCGGTCTGACCCGAGCATTACATCAAAGTAACACCCGGGTCAGGCTGGAAACCAGCGTGAGTAAACCCAATTAACAAGAAATACTAATGCATATAACAATTCAAGTCCCGAGGTAACTCGTACCTTATTACGAATTCTTACTTGCCATAGTCAAAATCACATCTTACAATCATATATAAACATTACTACTAAGATTAAATGACCAAGTTTACATCATTTACTTCATTCCAGCCTATTTATTCCAAAATCAAATCCATAAAGAATTAATGCGGATTACGAATCAAAGTGGTTTCGGGTATTTACTGATACCCGACCCTGGTCTCTTCGAATTCAATGTCATCTCAAATCCAAGTTGTTAAGTTTAAAACAATACAATTCATATCTAGGACATCATATCACATGACAATTCAACTCAGATAGGTAACCTATATTATTACAGTTCAACCCATTCATATCACAGCACATCTAAATCGCCCATCACAGACATCAACAATTCAAGCCATCCAATATTATTCAACTATCCATAAGCAAGATTTTAATAGATATATAATTCCTAATTAATTTAACCAATCTCCAATTAAATTAATTACTTACTTTAATTACTAGATTATCTTAAATCCTGTTTAATTAACATTAATTAATTACAACCCAATTAATTAATCATCTTCGATTACTTTTCTCTAGTAATTACCCTTGATTAATTATTCTCTAATTACATTAAATAATTAGCCCTTAATTAATTGCATAAATTGATTATTCTTTAACCATCCACATTTATTAACCCTCAATCAATCTTATTAAATAGTGATCCTCTAATTACTCTCATTAATTACTCTTTAAAACCATTTACATTTAACCAGAAATCTCATTTATCAATTACCCTTAATTAATTTTATTCGATAATTAATTATCTTACATTAATTAATTAACTCTTAAATTAATTACATTAAATAAATAACTATTTTTATTATCATTAAGATATTATTAATTTCAAAGCTACAAATCATTTAAATGTACTTTATTTAATTAAAGTTTAAATAGCCTTACCTTGATCACATCTTAATTCAACATCATCTTATCATAAATTTAAAAATACTAAAGAATTCAATTACATAGTTAACCTAATATAGAATTTCTTAGGGTAAACAATTTTTTTTGAAAACATTTATCTTTAAAATTTGATCTTTGAAACTTGTTTAAAATTTGATAATTACTTATCTTTGGAAACTTGTTTCTTTTTGTTTGGCTTTGAAACCTTGTCTAAAATTTTGAAACTTTATTCACAAAAATTTTCTTTTACAAAAATCTGGTTTCTAATTTATTTTAAACCTAGAAACAACAAAACATAACAAACGACCCGAGCCAAACGAGATAAAACCAGATCGTACCCCCAGCAACACTCGTGCACTTCACTAACCCAAACTGCTTCGAGTCAAACCCATAACCATCTCGAGATCGACCCACACATCAACCTTCTTCCCAAATCTAACCAAAACCAGATACCACAAGTTGCACCGTGCAAATGCACAATCATTCCGGTCACCTCCAACCGGTGCCGCAACCCTTATCATGTCTGCGATGTCATCGACGAGCCGCCCGACCACCTTCAAAACACTAAAACCCAATAACCCAAAATCGAGCACCCAGAGTGAACACCAGAACAAGATCGACCATCTAAAAAACTTCTGTAACGCCAGCACAGACCACTGATGTCCACGAACTCCGTTCTAGGCATCGTCTTCCTCTCCCTCAACTAATCCCACTACACCGATCATCTCTCAATCATCCATGGCCTAGAAATTCCTCTGACCTCCTTGACAACTCAACAGTTCCACTAAACCCTACATCGACGTTAAGCCGCGTCCACGGTGGTTTAAAGGAGGAATCGCCATTTTTTCCAAGCTCGATTTCCTCGTCGCCACCTCCATCAGTGGTCACGACCCCCAAAGCTATGCCGATCATCAAAAAACGATAAAAATTCCCTTTCCGCTCATCTCATGATTTCTTGTGATTTTAAAACTTAAAATTCATGATTATACTTTTAAAAATCATAATTTTTGATAATAAAACAGACCATATACCCGAATCAACCAAATTTTTAAGTCGAAATCTTGATATGACTTGAAACTTACTGTTCTTTTTCTCTTTTTATTACAACTACCATCAAATTCTTACTGGAAGTATTTATAATTCCATTATCTTGTGATTATGATCAAGTTTCGTTTATAAATCAAATCTAAAAGAAGATTAGGGAAAGAGCAATTTGATTTTTGAACTTTTTTAAACCTGTAACACTAAGAAAATATCACATTTTATGGTTCCAGACCTGCCTACAATCATTCACATTCATATATATATATATATATATATATATATATATATATATACACATTTCAAATTTAACAAATCATGCAGTCATTTGTCATATTCCACTTTCAGGAATTACAACTTGCATTTATAATTTAGCAGATTTAAGATCTTTTAAACAAAGTTGTTTACTCACCTTATATCCTGTAACAGAGAACAGTTTTTTTTGATGTGGAAATGCTTTTTAAAACTAGAAATTTGATCTCTTGATTTAAATCTAAGCTTGAATCCAATGTGGATCTTGATACTTTGATTAGCTTGATTCCGGATTAGATCTTCATTTTTATTTCCAGGTTTTGAATTTTGTCATTAGTTTCATTTTTTAAATGGTTTTAGGTTTTTGAAGAAAATAGTCTCGCACTTTTTTTCGTCTTTTTGTTACATTTTACCTAATTTTAAATTAAAAGAAAATGCCATTTGTAAAACTAAGATTACATTTGTCCATACATATAATCATTTTCTTACAAGTGTTAGTATGCAATAATGAGATATTTATAAGTGTTTAAACTCGTATCAAATGCCTCTTATGTTAAAGTCCTTTATCCTAATTGATTCAAAAATTGTGTTTTAAACCTTTTCCTTTTAAATTTTGTGAAGTAATTTACCTTTCTTGGTTAATAACTTATATATATACAACATACATATATTTTTGAAAAAGAATGATCCTTTATTAATCCTATTTTAAACTTGAGCCACCATATTCAAACCTAATATGTATTTATCTCTAGTGTTTATAAATATAGAATTCTATCTTTAAATCTCCTTTAAAAATTTAATGTATTGAATTCAAATAAATGTTCTCAATTCACAATACATATATATCTTATACACTCTTATTCGAGCACACTTAAAATTTTCAACATTTATATAATTTGCACATTGCTATTTATTTATATTAATTTGCTGTAAGATTCATCATGTTAATCTAAAAATTATTATAGTTTCAAATTCACTTTTGTATATATTTAGATATTTTTATTTATCAAATTTTATTTGTTTAACCAAATGAAATCAGCATCACAATGATTTAAATTTAGTCAATTATCCAATTAAAAATCCGGGTTGTCACATTCCTTCCCCTTTGAATCTTTTCGTCCTCGAAAAGGAACGAAACCAGAATTTATTAAAATGCTTAAAATCAGATAAATTTCCTTTGATCATTTTAAAACACTTTTAAAATTTATATAGTATTACAAAAATAGTTTAAAAAATATTTATAACTCGATGTCTCAACTAGTCCATCCTTGTTCTCACAGAAATTCGGTCTTACGTTGATCAAGCGTTGGACTAAAAATCTATAAGTACTTAGCAGACCCATTTTCAACACCCAGTGAAAATATTTGGAAAATAATCTATTGAAAGTATAAAAATCATTTTTGAAAATAGAGGGAACATCTATGGTAAAAATGCTCTAGAAATCATCACCGCCATCCATGGTCACGGTTAACCCGATGGTTACGTTGCCATCTCGGCGAAATCTATAGATAACTGTAGGCACTCTATGCCCTTTGATTACGCCATGGAACCCGCTACAGATCACAGCCACATTTGGTTTTACGTTGCTATTACAGCAAAAACCCATATAACTGTAGGCATCAGCACCCTCAAATTCCGCTGCTAAAAAATGAAACTTCTCCACTCCACTCGACCATAGATCGTAGTCTACCGATGTTACGTTGCCTTCCCGGCAAAATCAAGCGTAGACCGTTGACACTCACCTCCACACAATTTCCGCTATGGTCCACAATAGATCGTAGCGACTTCGAGTTACACTGTCATCACAGCATAACCCAAATGCCTCTGTAGGCATTAGTGCCCTCGACTTTCGCTACCCAATAATCCTCAGGAACTTCAATTTGTCCGGACTTCCTCACAGGATCCACTTTAGAGCCTCCTACCTTTTAAGGCTCAAGGCAGTACCAACCTATCGTACTCCTGAGAAGTTCATTTCAAGGGAGCGCCTTTTTCTCCAGAGCCATTTTCAAAACATTTATCTTTAAAATTTGATCTTTGAAACTTTTTTAATATTTGATAATTACTTATCTTTAGGAACTTGTTTCTTTTTATTTGGCTTTGAAACCTTGTCTAAAATTTTGAAAATTTATTCACAAAAATTTTCTTTTATAAAAATATGGTTTCTAATTTATTTTAAACTGGAACTAACATAACATAACAAACGACTCGAACCAAATGAGATAAAACCCGATCATACCCCCGAGCAACACTCGTGAACTTCACAAACCCAAACTGTATCGAGTCAAACCCATAACCATCTCGAGATCGACCCGCACATCCACTTTCTTCCCAAATCCAACCAAAAACAGATACCACAAGTTGCACCGTGCACGTGCACAACCATTTCGGTTACCTCCGACCGGCGCCGCAACCCTTATCATGTCGATAATGTCATTGACGAGCCGCCCGACCACCCAGAAAACACTAAAACCCAATAACTTAAAATCGAGCACCCAGAGTGAACACCAAAAGAAGATCGACCGTCTAAAAACCTTCCATAGCGCCACCAAAGACCACTGGTGGCCACGAAACTCAGTGTAACAACCCTGTATTTTGTGATTATTTTAATTATTTTAAATTGAAATTCCTGATTTAAAAACTTTATTTTATTTATTAAAATGAATAAATTTTGTTATTTTAAATATAAATTTTGATTTGTATGTGAATTAAAATTCCAAAAATGAATAAATAGAATATTTTCCAGAAATGTGAATTTTGGTCAATATGGTCAAACTTTGACTTTTAATTTAAAATTTGGAATTTTGAAATTTATTTTTCTTTAATGAAAGTAAATAAAATTTCAAGTATACTGCTTTTTGTTTCGTTGGAATCCGATTAATATTGTGAAAGTTATGCTTTTATAAACCATTGTATGTAAAAAAAATATTTAACAAAATTGTTTATTTTAATTTATATAAATAATATTTTGTTTGTCATATCATGTTCTTATTTGTGTATATATGTGTAACCTAACATGCTATGTATATAATTTTGTTTTTAAAACATTTTAAAAGTGTAGTTATAATTTTTCAATGTTTATTATATTTTGTTTACAATTTTAAATTCTAGTTTCAATATAATAAACTATTTTCTTTATTTACTTTTTATTTTTCCTAAGGATGATTATTTATTTTCTTTTTCACTTTATTTTTGTTTGTCTTTTATTTTTATTTACTAAATTTTATTTTTTTATTTCGAATAAAAGAAATTAGAAATTTGAAGAGACAAAACCTTTTTATTTCTTATGACTTTTCATTAGCCTTTGGCTTTTCATTTTCTTTGACTTTGTCTTTTCATTCTTTGGTCGTACATATCTCTATCCTATAGCTATGTATTCTTCTTAGTATTCACGTAAGAAAACTTTCTCACCATTTCAAAATTCATGGCTACCAATCTTGAGAAAATATTTTGAAAGTTAATGGCTTCTTTTTCTAACTTTTTCCTTCCTATTTTCATTGATTTTGCCTTTTCTTCCTCTTATGTTTTGCTCGGCCTAACCCTTCACCACCTCCACCGACCACCACCATCCATGGCTACAACCACCTCTTTCCCCTTGTCCAGATCTAGCCGTGCCATTATATTGAAGCTAGCACCTCCAATTTTCAAAGCTCCACCAAAACAAGTGCCTAGCCCAGCCAATACTTCACCATACCCTTCATAGTTTGCGACGTCCACACCCTTAGCCTCCACCACCAGCAAGTACTTCACCTCTGGTCGCAACACCACCTCTAGCCTAACTTGTACCCAACCATGGTTGAGCCAAATTTGACCATAGGTCTAGCCTATGTTGCACCATACTCCACCTTTTGGCCTTTATCCCTTTGTATTCTTCACTTGTAACTCCTACCCCTTCACTACTAGCCTAGTCGTGCTTATGTGATGCCAAACCCGAGCCCTCACTACCTTATATACACCATGGCCGAGCAAATTATTGAAGGTGGTCGAGCCTATGTTGAGTCATGGTCAAGCACTTGTGTGTTAAGGCTAGTAATGTTCTTTATTGATTCAAATTTCCATTTCATTTCAATTCATATTTGTATTGTATATATATGTTTATATTGTCTTGTTTAATTGTTGTATACAAGATCAACTTCTTGGCTCTCCACTCACTTGAATCAAAAGTCATGCTCTATCGTGCTTGTCGTGCCTTTGGAATCGTTCTTGTGTGTCGTAGTGGTCTCTAGCTTTGATAAAGGTGAGTCCTTCTCACTTTGACATTGTTACATATGAAATGGTAAATTGATGACAAGTGATTAGTAATTAAAAATGTTATGCAAGTAAATGATGATTATATGATATGGTCTGCCATGTTATTACCATATTAACTTTGTTAATTATCACCTGACATATGATACATGACACTATATTGTGACATTGACATGTTAGTGCATTTGTTTATATTGTTTATGTATATGATCACACTGCAAGTTCCCTGTTAGAATAGAAATCACTATGGGTTGAAATGATACATACCCAAACAGACATTAGAATAGAGAATAATCATTATGAGCTGAAATGATAGGCTCAAGTGATTTTTATTGTATTTTATTTGACTTGGAATTGCAGGTTAGAAATGATAGAACCCAGTTTTCTTTATTTTAAACTGCGGATTGAAATGATACATATCTGTATCACTTGACCTAGGTTAGAAAATTTTCTACGGACCCCATGGTATTTTTTTTAAATGATGTGTAAGATATGTATTTTTAAAAGTTTTATTTTAAAATATATATTTTATGGTTGTGAGAAAGCTAAATATTAAGTTTTGAATTTGTGAATTTAAGTATGTAAATTTGAAGTGAATGTGATTTTTGACTTTAAATGGAGTGTTAATGTTTCTGAAGTTATAATAAAATCTGAAATTTTATTAATAGCATTTCCAAAAATGCTGTAGTCTTATGACAGCATTTTTAAGTGCTTTTGTTTTTCAAATTTAACTATGTTTGAAATAACTAAATATCTATTACGGCATTTAATAAATGCCGTTGTTCCTGAACTAAACTATTTTGGAAACTATAAGCTGTGATAGCACTTTATAAATGCTATCGTTGCTTTAATTTGACAATGTTTTGAAATATCATAGATTTTAACATTGTTTGAATTATATTTTAAAGTGTTAAATGATTCAACATTTGGAATTGATTATTTGTGAAATTTAAGGAGTTTTGAATATATTTTAATATTTAAATTTGAATTTTTTAAGGAATTTCAATTGAATTTGAATTTAAATAATGGCTTTTGAATGGAACTTTGAAATGTGCTTTGTAATGATATTTGGAATAATAAATGAATGACATATTTGATTTTAGAATGATATTTAAATTTGAATATTTAAATTTGAATTCAAATAATGATTTGATAATGAGGTTTTGAAAGAATATGGTATTTTGATGATTGAAATGGTTTTGAATGACATAATCTATATTTTGATAAAGAATGTGAATTTGGAATGATATTTGATTTTTATCTATTTGATAAATGAATATTTTAAGTTATATTAGTATGAAAGGATATTTGGTTTACTTGTAATTTGATTTTGTTTAAATGATATTGGAATTATGAAATGAACATTGCAAAACTAAGTAATATTGAAGTTAAATTTGAGATATATGAAATTATAAAATTTAGTTTTGAAATGTGGGATATTAAAGCTTTGAAATATATTAAAAATTGAATAGTTTATTTTATGGATCAAATCTATATTTGAAATTGATAAGATTTGAAATAGTTCGTGGGGAAACTGAATTGAATTAAAACTGATGGTTTGAATTAAATTAAATTGGAAATTTAATAATTTGGGTTTAATTGAATAAATTTGTAAAATGTAAGATGTAAAGGAAGGCACCATGTTCAAACATACTAGTTCCAAATGTTATGATTTTCAAAGTGTAATGACTTTATGTATTTTGGTTTCGAAAGAGTTATAACTTTGAAAGTATTTTTTTTGAAAGGTGAATATATCTTTGAAAAGGAAATGATATCGTATTGATTTGGATATAGTTTTGAAATAAAAATGGTTTTGGTTTCAAAGTATAAACTATTTATAAAGGGATATAGTTTTGAAATGAAATGATTTGATTTTTGAAGTATAAACTATTTTGAAATGACCACGGCGTTATAATAATGATTGGTTATTAAAAAGACCGGGATTGGAAGTTTTCATACTCTTTGCCAACTCCGAAAACCACTTTAACAACTGTGTACACGGTGGAGTTTCCTGAATAAAGTAGGATGGTGGTGACGATCCTATTATGGTATGAACGTAGACCGGACTCCCATTAGTTGGCTTAAGGTGGCTAAAGAAGAGCGATCGACGGACCAAGTGAGGTCATTCGGCCTATAGGACACATTTCTTCGATACTATACTCTTATTTGTGATTGATTTGATGGCCATCCTCCGATTTTTATTCGGAGTGTGTTCCGAGTGGGCGTAGTGGCTGCTACGTTACCACCAGCCCGGAAGCATAATTGGTATATCTACCCCGGCATTGCCTAGTTGTGCCATGTCACCTACCATAGCGTGCTTTACTACGAGTTTATTTTTCTCCTATAGCCCATGGAGTATTTAGGGTAGCCTCCTGATCCGTAGGTATGCTGATACTGGATGGACAATTGGGACTATTATGTGCTGAGGGCCATATGGCTAACCCTTTAATGCTATTTAAAAGTAAGTTTATTTTACTATAGACATTATTATAATAGTGAATATTACTACATAGTAAATATTTTAACGGATCCTTAAAGGAAGGGCGATCCCAAGCATCCTTTAAGTTACTAATGCATTTTGTTACTGTTCACTTGAGTTGATTTACAGTTTATAAGTATTTGTGTCCTGACTCGAGTGTTTTGTGTTTTGCTTTACGCTCGTGTCAGACTGAGTGATTCGTTATTCAAGACTCACCTTCGAAGTTGGAACTGTGCTTGAAGATCCAGCCATCTATTTTGCTTTCAGTATCCAGTTTTTCCAGTGATATATTCTGATTTGTACCCGATATATCTTGTTAATATTCTGTTATATCTTGTTTAACTCTGATGTATCTTTTGTGTGTATATATATATATATATATAGTAGCTTCAAGAACTACTATCTCTTTTACTTCCGCTGCATTATTAAATACTCTATGTCTGTGATCTTTGATTATTTATTTACTGTATATTCTGAGATTTTGCCAAATTTTATTTACGACGTGGTATTTTGAGCAATTCAAGTCTGACACATGTGGATGCGAATGATTGAAAATATCGAGTTGTTACATGTGGTATCAGAGCTTTGGTTTTAAGCAAAACTCAGCATATATGGTAAATGTATTTACAGAATCACTTTCATTCGAGTTTGAATCTCTTCTTTTTGGACTCGATTCCTTTGAATTTTGGAACGTTCCTTGCGGTACCAAAATCCATTCATGTCCCTCACTATTCGTCTTCTTTCGATTCTGGAGTATCCCATAACTCCACTTAGAATGATCTTTATAATGAGTCGGCGGTCTCGCCAATCTCAAATTGATTTGTAAAAGGGTGAAACTCCTTTACAACAACATCAATTCACCAGAGATTTTATATCCTCGGTTTAGATGCTAGTATCTCTTATAATTTTGAATTCTATCTCTTGAGACCGAATGTAGATTTACCCCAGAAAATCCACATCGATCTTATTCTTTAAGTCACGGTTGACCCGGTTAAGGTTGCCCGCGATTTATATAAGCTTATCCATCTTCCTATTATGTTATTTAATCATCTCATCTTTGTTTCCAACTGATCTTTAAATCATTCTTGAAGTGTATTTGTAAACTAATATTTAAAATGTTTTATATATTGTGTTATTTGAGTGGTTGATGTTGATTTGGGTTTCCGATCGATTCGTATGATCAATGCTATCGATAAGATTTCCAAAACACTTGAACAGAGCAAACTGACACAATATGTTTTTCAAATTTAGTAATAAAATAAATGTTGTAACTATATTATAAATCTTTTTTCTAGATTTTTTTTTGTTGTTAAGAAATAATATTTGATTTTATATATCATTATCTCTTGTTTCATATATAAATAATTGAACTACAAACATGGTTTTAAATTTATTTGGAAATTTAAAATGAATTTAAAACAAGAATTTGAGAATTTAATTTCCGATGGATTTAAAACCTTGTATTTAAATTTTTAGAAGGATATACTATTTAAAGTATTTTCGAACAGAAATTTATTTCCAAAGAAATTTTAAAGTTTAAAATTAGTGCTCTTCTCTTTGCCGCTGGAAAATAACTTCGGTAATGATGGCAGCATCATCGATATTCATTTTCGAGTTTCGAAGTGAAGAGACCGTTCTGTAGTTTTGCCACAGTTTTGTTTTGGGGAATTTTTGATTTGAATTTCAAAAATAAGACTGGATTTATAACATATGCTGATATATGGTTTAAATTCGAATGGATATATATACATATAGTATATGTGCATTTATTTATCTCTAAATAGTTTGGAATTTATCGAAAATTTAATTCCTAAATTTTATCTTGAAGGATAATTTCAAGTATAATTCCAAGATTTGGATAAATATTCAAGCTTGAAATGATTAAATTAGAAAGTTTTATTTGTATAATACACAATTTCATTCCAATATAACTTACCTCATTTATACAGGAGTTGATATGTAATTGGATAATATGCGGTATAAAAAGATTTTATAAATAAAATTTGAGTAGGTATAATAAATGTTATAGACTTAAATTTTAGTTATAAAAAGATTAATATACGTTAATAAAGAAAAAGGGTAATGGAATAATTTACAATATAAAATGATGTTAAAGGAACTAAGAATAAATTAAAGAATTTATAATAAGTGTAAATACATTTAATATAGGTAATAAAATATATTGAGGGGAATAAATTTAATTTATAATTAGGAATAAAGAAAAATTAATTTTATTGAGTACATTATGAGTATAATAAATGCTTTTTTTCTTTTCAAATCCATGATTTGAGTGGCTGTTTATTTAAGATAATTGGATGATAAGATAATGAAATTAGAGATGATTAAGATTTATTTAACTTATGTAAAATTAGTTTTCAATTTAAGTTGAAATTTTCATGGTTTCAAATTTATTATCTTATTTTGTTTTTCAAATTATCTTTTGTTTGTCCTTAATTCCCTTATCTTGCTATATAATGGGGAGGGTATTGCTTATACCAGTCTGTTTAGAAATGTTTCTATAATCTTTGGTACTCATTTTTGAATCTGAGCACTGCTTG
Organism: Allium cepa; assembly: GCA_030765085.1. Lineage (NCBI taxonomy): Eukaryota > Viridiplantae > Streptophyta > Magnoliopsida > Asparagales > Amaryllidaceae > Allium > Allium cepa. The sequence goes on from CM060946.1 coordinate 43,180,257, forward strand.
CCATCCACAGACCGTCGGTCAAGCGGAAAGGGTAAGTCAGATTCTAGAGGATTTTTTTTTCGTGCTTATATTCTTGATTCTGGAGGATCTTGGGAAGATCATCTTCACCTTGTAAACTTAGCTATAACAACAGTTATTAGGTATAATTTTAATCTTCTTGTCATCTTGTCTTAATCCTATTTCATTCTATCTTTTTCTGTGTTTTCCCGTACCTCATTCCTTTTCGGGGACGAAAAGTTTTGAGTGGAGGAGAGTGCAACAACCCTGTATTTTGTGATTATTTTAATTGTATATTTTAATTATTTTAAATTGAAATTCCTGATTTAAAAACTTTATTTTATTTATTAAAATGAATAAAAAAAATTATTTTAAATATAAATTTTGATTTGTATGTGAATTAAAATTCCAAACATGAATAAATAGAATATTTTCCAAATATGTGAATTTTGGTCAATATGGTCAAATTTTGACTTCTAATTTAAAATTGTAAAATTTGAAATTTTGAAATTTATTTTTATTTTATGAAAGTAAATAAAATTTCAAGTATACTGCTTTTCATTTCATTGGAATTCAGATTAATACTGTGAAAGTTATGCTTTTTTGAACCATTGTATGTAAAAAAAATTATTTAACAAAATTGTTTATTTTAATTTATATAAATAATATTTTATTTGTCATATAATGTTTTAATTTGTGTACATATGTGTAACTTGACATGCTATGTATATAATTTTATTTTTAAAACATTTTAAAAGTGTATTTATAATTTTCCAATGTTTATTGTATTTTGTTTACAATTTTAAATTATATTTTCAATATAATAAACTATTTTCTTTCTTTACCTTTTATTTTTCCTAAGGATAATTTTTTATTTTCATTTTCACTTTATTTTTGTTTGTCTTTTATTTTTATTTACTAAATTTAATTTTTTTATTTTGAATAAAAGAAATTAGAAATTTAAAGAGACAAAACCTATTCATTTCTTGTGACTTTCCATTAACCTTTGGCTTTTCATTTTCTTTGACTTGTCTTTTCATGCTTTGACAGTACATCTCTCTACCCTATAGCCGTGTATTCTTCTTTGTATTCACATGAGAAAACTTTCACACCATTTCAAAATTCACCTCCACCTATCTTGAGAAAATAATTGGTAAGTTAATGGCTTCTTTTTCTTATGTTTCCTTCCTATTTTCATTGATTTTGCCCTTGCTTCCTCTTGTGTTTTGCTCGGCCTAACCCTTCACCACCTCTACCGACCACCACCATCATCATCCATGGCTGTAGCCACCTCTTTTCCCTTTTCCAGATCTAGCCATGCCATTATATTGAAGCTAGCACCTCAAATTTGCAAAGCTCCACCAAAACAAGTGCTTAGCCGAGCAAATACTTCACCATACCCTTCATAGTTTGCCACGACCACGCTGTTTGCCACCACCACCAGCAAGTACTTCACCTCTAGTTGCAACTCCATCTTTGGCCTGACTTGTACCTAACCATGGTTGAGCGAAATTTGACCATAGGCCGAGCCTATGTTGCACCATACTCCACCTTTTGGCCTTTGTCCCCTTGTATTCTTCACTTGTAACTCCTACCCCTTCACTCCTAGCCTAGCCATGCTTATGTGATGCCAAACTCGAGCCCTCACCACCATATTTACACCATGATCGAGCAAATTATTGAAGGTGGCCAAGCCTATGTTGAGTCACTGTCAAGCACTTGTGTGTTAAGGCTAGTAATGTTCTTTGTTGATTCAAATTTCCATTTCGTTTCAATTCATATTTGTATTGTATATATATGTTTATATTTTCTTGTTTCATTTTTGTGTACAAGATCAACATCTTGGCTCTCCACTCACTTGAATCAAAAGTCGTGTTGTATCGTGCTTGTCATGCCTTTGGAATCGTTCTTGTGTGTCATAGTGGTCTCTTGCTTTGATAAAGGCGAGTCCTTCTCACTCTGACATTTTTACTTATGAAATGGTAAATTGATGACAAGTGATTAGTAATTAAAAATGTTATGCAAGTAAATGATGATTATATGATATGCTACGCCATATTATTACCATGTTGACTTTGTTAATTATCACCTGACATATGATATATGACAATATATTGTGACATTGACATGTTAGTGTTTGTTTATATTGTTTATGTATATGATCACACTGCAAGTTCGTTGTTAGAATAGAATCACTGTGGGTTGAAATGATTCATACCCGAACGGACATTAGAATAGGTAAAAATCATTTTGAGCTGAAATGATAGGCTCAGGTGATTTTTATTGTATTTTATTTGACTTAGGATTGCATGTTTGAAATGATAGAACTCGGTTTTCTTTATTTTAAACTACGAATTTAAATGATACATATCTGTATCACTTGACCTAGGTTAGAAAATTTTATACGGACCCCGTGGTATATTTTTTAATGATGTTTCTTAAGATATGTATTTTTTAAAGTTTGAAATTTTGATTTAAAAATTTATATTTTATGGTTGTGAGAAAGCTAAATATTAAGTTTTGAATTTGTGAATTTAAGGATGTAAATTTGAAGTGAATGTGATTTTTGACATTAAATTTTTATTTTAAAAATGTAAATAAATAATGGAAATTAAATTTAAAGTTTTGAAACGATATTTGAAGTAAAATGTTAAGTTTTATTAAATTTATACGTTAATGAGTGGTGATTTTTTGACTTAACAAATGAATTGAGTTTTAAATTGGATATTTGATTTAAAAATTTTGCTGTGATAAATCATATGTTAAAATTATTTAAATATGAAATTTTGAAGTCTAGAAATATGATTTATAAGTTTAAATAACAAAAATTTGGAGTTTTAATGTTTCTGAAGTTATAATAAAATCTGAAATTTTATTAATAGCATTTCCAAAAATGCTGTGGTCTTATGACAGCATTTTTAAGTGCTATTGTTTTTTAAATTTAACTTTGTTTGAAATAACTAAATATCTATTACGGCATTTTATAAATGCCATTTTTCTTGAACTAAACTATTTTGGAAACTTTAAGCTATGATAGCACTTTATAAATGCTGTCGTTGCTATAATTTGACAATGTTTTGAAATATTATAGATTTTAACACTGTTTGAGTTATATTTTAAAGTGTTAAATGATTCAACTTTTGGAATTGATTATTTGTGAAATTTAAGGAGTTTTGAATATATTTTAATATTTAAATTTGAAATTTTAATAAATTTAAATTGAATTTGAATTTAAATAATGGTTTTTGAATGGAACTTTGAAATGTGTTTCGTAATGATATTTGGAATAATAAATGAATGACATATATTATTTTAAAATGGTATTTAAATTTGAATATTTAAATTTGAATTCAAATAATGATTTGATAATGAGGTTTTGAAAGGATATGCTATTTTGATGATTGAAATGGTTTTGCATGACATAATCTTTATTTATAAAGAATGTGAATTTGGAATGATATTTGATTTTGATCTATTTGCTAAATGAATATTTGAAGTTATATTAGTATGAAAGGATATTTGGTTTACTTGTAATTTGTGTTTATTTGAATGATATTGGATTCATGAAATGAACTTTGCAAAACAAAGTAATAACGAAGTTAAATTTGAGATATATGAAATTATAAAATTTAGTTTTGAAATGTGGGATATTGAAAGTTTGAAATATATTAAAAATTGAATAGTTTATTTTGTGGACCAAATCTGTATTTGAAATTGATAAGATTTGAAATGGTTTGTTGGGAAACTGAATTGAATAGAAACTGATGGTTTGAATTGAATTAAATTGGAAATTTGAAAATTTGGGTTTGATTGAATAAATTTGTAAAATGTAAAGAAGTAAAGGAAGGTACCATGTTCAAATGTATGATTTCGAAATGTTATGACTTCCAAAGTGTAATGATTTTAAGTATTAAGGTTTCGAAAGAGTTATAACTTCGAATTTTTTTTGAAAGGTGAATATATATTAGAAATGGAAATGATATCGTATTGATTTGAATATAGTTTTGAAATAAAAATGGTTTAGGTTTCGAAGTATAAACTATTTTGAAAGGGATATAGTTTTGAAATGAAATGATTTGATTTTTGAAGTAAAAACTATTTTGAAATGAGCACGGCGTTATAATAACCATTGGTTATTAAAGAGACCTGGATCGGAAGTTGTCATACTCTCTGCCAACTCCGAAAACCACTATAACAACTGTGTACGCGGTGGAGTTTCCAGAATGAAGTAGGATGGTGGCGACGATCCTATTATGGTATGAATGTGGACCTGACTCCCGTGAGTTGGCTTAAGGTGGCTAAAACAGGAGCGATCGACGAGCCAAGTGAGGTTATTCCTCCTATCGGAAACATTTCTTCGATACTATACTCTTACTTATGATTGATTTGATGGCCGTCCTCCGATTTTGATTGGGAGTGTGTTCCGAGGTGGGCATAGTGGCTGCTACGTTACCACCAGCCTGAAAGCGTAATTGGTATATCTACCTTGGCATTGCCTAGTTGTGCCGTGTCACCTAGCATAGCAAGATTTACTACGATTTTGTTTTTCATCCCTAGCCCATGGAGTATTTAGGGTAGCCTTTTGATCTGGAGGTATGCTGATACTGGATGGACTACTGGGACCATTACGTGTTGAGGACTATATAGGAAACCCTTTAACGCTATTTAAAAGTAATTTTATTTACTGTAGACATTATTATTATAGCGAATATTACTACATAGTAAATAGTTTAACGGATCCTTAAAGGATGGGCGATCCCAAGCATCCTTTAAGTCACTGATGCATTTTGTTACTGTTCACTTGATTTGATTTACAGTTCATAAGTATTTACATCCTGACTCGAGTGTTTTGTGCATTGCTTTACGCTCGGGTCAGACTGAGTGATTCAGTATTCAAGACTCATGTAACGACCCATAATTTTCGTTAGTATAATTTGTCATTTTAATAAGATTTAGTTAATTTAATTTTGAAAGAAATAAAGATTTATAATTAATAATGAAGCAAATGCTAGAAGTGAAATGAAACCATGGAAATTTAAGCTAAGTATTAACAGTCGATATAAAATGACGAATAAATTGAATACTAGGCTAAGAATTGAATATAAGAAAACAAGGGTAAGTAGTGAATTTATTTAATGAATTAATAATATTAGACAGTAAATTGAATTAAATCAATGTCCTGTAGTAATTGGAGTATGGTTTGGGAATGAAAGCTTTTAAAGGAAAGCATTTAATTTAAAAATGAAATCAATGCATTAAATTTTTGTAACGGAATGTAAAATTATGATATTTTTGTAAAGGTAAGTTTATAACTAATTGATTTGCAAAAACCCAATTAATTGTAATAACTGAAAGGTCAAAAAAAATTTGTTTTCATTAAATAAATTGGGGATTTAATTTTATCAAAGGTAATTAAATATTGTCTTAATGTAAGATTTAGATAAATTCTGAAAGTAAATGCTAACTCCATTCAGAATATGACAATGTGTGTAATATTTTGATTGTAAGCAATAGTTATAAGTTACATGTTTAATTGGTTGATGAAATTTGAATTTGAAATAAATGTTAATACACTAAATAAAGGTTACATTAATATGGAAAGTAATACCATGTTTAGAAGTTGTTAATATAGAGTGTGTTAATACTTAGAAATGGAAATTAGGAAGTAGTTGAAATTAAATGAACTTTAATGTGTATTAATGAGAAATTTACGCTATAACTAAAGGTGTGAATGGAATAACTACAAACCAATATGAATTGTAACTATGAGTTATTGCAAGAAATGGAAAGTTTAATAGAATTCTAATGAATGATAATAATGGAAAACGTATACAATCAATGTAGGTAATTAGTAATTACAATGTTGTTGAAATTAATAAATGTTTCTTTGTTGATAATTAATAACATAACGAAAATGTGGATGTAAAGTAATTTATGTATGTGTGTGTGTGTATTAGGCGATTAAATCAAGTCAACCTATAGAAATCAATGTTAGATTAATTGGAAGGAAATATGTAATAATTGCATTTATTTGTAAGTGGATGAAATTTATTTCTATATTAATTGGATATTGGAATAAGATGATAATTGTTAATGTAAAAAGAGTAGGCAAATAATAACTCTCACATAAATGGATAATCGATTCAATAATGTAATACTATCCATAATAGGGCAATTAGATTTATGATAGAATGGAAAGCCTATTAAATGGAAATATCGAAAATAGAATTTGTAATTTCTAGATTTTGGAAATTTTAAGCAAGGGTAGTAATTATTGTAATAATTAAATGGGAGTCAATTAGAACTTAACGAACCTTAATGTATATTAATGAAATTGTGACAATAGTGCAAAACTTTAATCATTTACCCATTCATTAATGCATTGAATTAGATCTCAATCAAATAGCAACATTTGGCTGGTTCTTAATAGCTTTTAAGTGAAAATAAAACGTTAATGAAAACAAGTATGTTAAGGTTAACCATCTAGTTAGTATATTTAAATTATAACTGATAATCGATTGCAATAAATAAAGATAATTATTACATTAACGTTAATTGAAGTAATATTTGAAATTATGTCAATTCCAATTATAAGATAACTATTGGTTGAATATAACAGATGGAATAAAATTTTATCAAAATATTGTAATTTAATACACGATAATAGGAGTGAGAATACTAATTATAAATTAATAGGTGTAAATAAAAGCAGCATATGTTTTGTGAAAATATAGGGAAAGTTTGATTAATAAAAAGAAAAATTTACATCAAATAAAATGAATGTTTCATCTATGAATGTACGTTTAATTTTATTAAAATAAGAACAGAAAGATTGATTTTAAAGAAGAAATATATGTTTATTTGAACTGTGTTTTAGCTTACAGACTGATTATAAGAATAGAAAAATAATCTATTTATTACTCTTGTGTATAAACAATAAATTTATAAACGTGTTTAAGTAAACAATTGTTCTATTTCTTTATCCATTTTAGTTGTCTGTTTTAAAATTTAAGTAACTGCAATTACTGTAATTCAAATGTTTCAATTAAAAAGGAAGGAAACGTTGATTGCAATTAACAGATTTAATAAAAGAAACGCACGTTTTGTGTTAAACAAAAAGGATGTTTTAATGGAAGATAAAGATCATTTTGAGAAAACAAAATTGATCGTTCTCATTTTTAAGGTAAGTATAAATATTTTATTATGCGTAGATAAAAATCTAAACACGTACAAAATTCTACTTTCGTTTGCAAACTTTTCCATTCCTACGTACATTCTCTTATCTTTTATTAATGCCTGAAGCTTTAATAATAAAATATGACATTTATTTTTGTCCCTCCACATTCATTTCCTAATTATAAATAACCTACATCTTATTTCTTCTTCTACATTTTGTTTCTCCTTAGACCTCTATTCAAAAGCCCTTATTCTTGCAACTCCAAAAACATTCTTTTATAAAAATGATTTTTTTTTCATTTTTGGTACACTTCCTATCCTCATCTTAGATATTCTTCAATCTTTTCTTGAAGCCTCATCTTGAGAAAACGTAAGTATTAAAATTTGTTTATTTATATATTTTTAATGCGTACTAATTTTTATTTAATAATATTTCTTGTAACATGAGAATCTTTTGCATATAAATTTTGATTCACGCGCGATTTCTTCTGTTGGATTCAAATTTATGTTCCGGACAACATGAAATTGAATTAGTTGAATTTGGAGATTATTGGGTTTTGCGCTTCGGTTTGGATTTTCATGGGCTAAAATCAAAGGTGAGTGTTTTAACCCACTCACAACTTCAAAGTTTTCTTATGTTTGTTAAATTGATTTAAGATATGAATAGAAATTTATTTATGACTGTTTGGCATGTTTTATTTAGTATCTCAGTTAAATCGCATTTATTTAATTTAATTGTTAATTAATTTTATTATTGCATATGAATTTGACAGTTAAAAGTTTATTTATTTGCATATAAACTGCTAGTTAAACAGTTATTAAATTTATTATTGAATATAAATTCTTAGTTAATACCTGTTATTTATTACCTGTTATATTTTATATGCTCTATATTGATGTTGTTTAAATTGGATGATGATTGTAATAAATGGATGTATGATTGTGATGGATGAATGGGTGTTTATTTATATAAACTGCAAGTTAGCATGCATTTCATTTCATTCGGGATTGCGGTTTGAAATGATATATAACCGTAATTTTTATTTTTAATTATGGATTGAAATGATAAATATCCGTATCACTTGACCATAGGATAGAAAATTATATACAGGCACCGCGGTCTATGTATATAAATTATTTCGAAATAAATTTCCATGTTTTGGATAGGATACGGTTAAATAAATATTAATTTTTGATATTATATAAATATTATTCTATATATACCTAAATGGTTAAACTATTGAATCTATACTATGTATAAGTTTGTTAAATAAAAATAAATAAGTTGAGTAATGGAGTTTGATTATTTATATTTTTGGTTAAATATGTTTTAAGATATTGTATATATATAGAGTTTAATGGTTTAAATCAATTAAGATTGGAAGGTAAATTAGAAATTACATTGGAATTGAGCATATTTAAGAATTTAACTCCATAAGTTGATGTAGAACTTATAGCTTGAAATTTTAAAGTATGATATGTAAAACTGAAATTTTATTCAAGATGAATTAAATGAATATTTCTATTATAAATGAATTAAAGGAAATATTTAGTTATAGGTAATTTGAGTTTTATTCAAATGGTTATGGATTTAGTATGCGATATTTCAAAACGAAATAATAGGACTTTAATTGTTGAATAATAATTTCCTATCTTAAATTTTGGAAGTGTAATACTTAAAGTTTGAAATATATAAAATTTGAAGTGGTTTTGGAAACTGAAGTGAATTTAAAATGTATGGATTAGACATAATTAAAATGAATAAATTTGTAAAGCCGTGGAAATTATTTACTTTATAAAGTAATATAAAATCAACTATTTTACATATCGTTGAATATCCAAACCATTTAAGTTTTATAAGTCATGTTTTTAAAGCTATGAATTTTGAAGTATTATGTTTTGAAAGTTATAATTCAAATGTCCAGTTCCAGATATTAAATTTTTTTAAAGCAGTATGATTTTGGAAAAGAAATATATTTGAAATAAAAATGATATTATTGATTTGGGTTTTATAAAAATAATATCAAAATGAGTTATTTTGGAAATGGAATTAATATCGTATTTATGGATTTTGAAATGGATAATTATATTCTGGTTTTAAAGTATAAACTATTTTAAAGACCACGGTGTTATAATAACGTTTGGTTGTTAAAGAGACCAGGATCGGAAGTTGTCATACTCTCTGCCAACTCCGAAAACCACTTTAAAAACCGTGTACGCAGTGGAGATTCCAGAATGAAGTAGAATGGTGGCGGCGTTTCCTGTAAGGTAAACACGTGGACCCAACTCCCGTGAGTTGGCATAAGGTGGATAAAACAGGAGCGATTGATGGGTTAATAAGGTAGCACCTTTGATCGGACACATCCCTTCGATATTATACTTTGACATTTGGATTGATTCGATGGCCACTTTTGATTTTATTTGGGGGTGTGGCTCGAGGTGGGCGGTAGCTGCGCGCTACGCGTTACCATCGACCCGGAAGCGTAATTGGTATATCTACCCTGGCATTGCCTAGTTGTGCCGTGTCACCTACCGTATCGCGCCTTGTACGAGTTTGGATTTCTCCCGTAGCCCGTGTGGTATCCTCTGGTGGCTTTCCGATCAGGAGGGACTATGATATTGGATGAACTACTGGGATTATTATTGTGTTAAGGGGAATATTGGGTCACTCCTTAACGCTATTTAAAAGTAAGTTTATTTTACAATTAGACGCTATTATAATAGCGCAATATACTACATAGTAAATAGTTTAACGGATCCTTAGCTGATGTAAATCCCGAGCATCTCTTGAGTTACTGCACTCGTATTTATTTCTGTTAATTTAACTCACATAAGATCTTTTAGTTTTGACTCGAGTGTTTTGTCTTTTCAATTCGCTCGGGTCAGTCCGAGCATTTCAGGATTTGAAGATTTTATTATGGAGGACGAAGACGAAGATTGTAGTATTACTATCGACTATATTATTTCACTACACTATTAAATTCCACTGCATAAATTATTATTCTCTGGTATGTGTACTCTTATATGTATTGTATAAATATAATCAAAATTTGTAAAACAGCTTCATGAACTATATATTTGATTATTATATTTTATCCTTCGGCTGTGAGATTCTATTTTGTTTTATTTCTTCCTTGTTTTTCTTATTTACCCCATAACAATCTTCCCTTCCGTATAGTTTGAATTGGCATGTGTGTCGATTTAAAGTGTGCGAAAAGGCGGGATGTTACAACTCACCTTCAGAGTTGGAGCTTTGCTTGAAGATCCAGCCATCTATTTTTCTTTCAGTACCTAGTGTTTCCAGTGATGTATTCTAATTTGTAACCGATGTATCTTGTTAATCTTCTGTTGTATCTTGTTTAACTCTGATGTATCTTATATATAGTAGCTTCATGAACTGCTATCTCTTTTACTTCCGCTGCATTATTAGATACTCTATGTCCGTGATCTATGATTATCTATTTACTGTATATTCTGAGATTTTGCCAAATTTAATTTACCATGCGGTATTTTGAGCAATTCAAGTCTGAGACGTGCGGATGCGAATGGTTGAAAATATCGAGTTGTTACACTCCGTCCCAGGCATCGTCTTTCTCTCCCTCAACTAATCCCCCTACACCGATCATCTCTCGATCATCCACGGCCTAGAAATTCCTCTGACCTCCTTGATAACTCAATAGTTCCACTAAACTCTACATCGACGTTAAGCCGCCGCCACTGTGTTTTAATGTGCCAATCACCATTTTTGCTTAGCTCGACTTCCTCATCACCACATCCATCAGTGGTCACGACCCCCAAAGCTATGTCGATCATCGAAAAACGATAAAAATCCCCTTTCTGCTCATCTCATGATTTCTCGTGATTTTTAAACTTAAAAATCATGGTTATACTTTTAAAAATCATAATTTTTGATAACAAACCAGACCATATACCTGAATCAACCAAATTTTTTAATCGAAATCTTGATATAACTTGAAACTTACTGTTCTTCTTCTCTTTTTATTACAACTACCATCAAATTCTTACAGGAAATATTTTTAATTCCATTATCTTGTGATTATGATCAAGTTTCGTTTATAAATCAAATCTAAAAGAAGATTAGGGAAGGAACAATTTGATTTTTCAACATTTTTAAACCTGTAACACTAAGAACATATCATATTTTATGGTTCCGGACTTGCCTACAATCATTCACATTCATATATATACACACATATTTCAAAAAAAAAATACAATCATTTATCATGTTCCACTTTAAGGAATTACAACTTGCATTTATAATTTAACAGATTTAAGATCTTTTAAACAAAGTTGTTTATTCACCTTATATCTTGGAATAGAGAATAGTTTTTTCTGATCTGGAAATTCTTTTTAAAACTGGAAATTTGATCTCTTAATTTAAATCTGAGCTTGAATCTGATGTTGATCTTGACACTTTGATTAGCTTGATTCCCGATTAAGATCTTCAATTTTGTTTCCAGGTTTTGAATTTTGTCTTCAGTTTCTTTCTTTTAATGGTTTCAGGTTTTTGAAGAAAATAGTTTGGCTCTTTTCTTCTTCTTTTTATTACATTTTACCTCATTTTAAATTAAAAGAAAATGTCGTTTGTAAAACTAAGCTTACATTTGTCCATACATATAATCATTTTCTTACAAGTGTTAGTATGCGATAATGAAACATTTACAAGTGTTTAAACTCATATCAAATACCTCTTGTGCTAAAGTCCTTTATCATAGTTAATTCAAAAATTGTGTTTTAAACCTTTTCCTTTTAAACTTTTGAATTAATTTACCTTTCATGTTTAATACCTTATATATATACAACATACATATATTTTAGAGAAAGAATGATCCTTTATTAATCTTATTTTAAACTTGAGCCACCATATTCAAACCTAATAAGTATTTATCTCTAGTGTTTATAAATATAGAATTCTATATTTAAATCTCCTTTAAAAATTTAATGTATTGAATTCAAATAAATTTTTCAATTCATAAAACAAATATATACTTATATACTTGTATATGAGCACATTTAAAATTTTCAACATTTATATAGTTTGCACATCACTATTTATTTATATTAATTTATTGTAAGATTCATCATATTAATCTAAAAATTATTATAGTTTCAAATTCACTTATATATATTCAGCTATTTTTATTCATCAAATTTTATTTGTTTAACCAAATGAAATCAGTATCTCACTGATTTAAAATCAATTAGTTATCTAATTAAAAATCTGGTTTATCACATAATTCATTTTTAATATAAACTATTTTTAACGTAAACTATTTAATATACTAACAATTTTATTATAAACTATTTTAACTCATAACTATTTTGTACAAAATATTTTATTTTATGAACTATTTTATTATATATACTATTAATAATATCTAAACTATTTAAAGGAAAGTATTATGATTTCAAAGTGTTATGATTTTAAAGTGGTATGATTTCAAAGTGTTATAATTCCTAGTGTTTTGGTTTTGAAAGTGTTATAACTTTGAAAGTACTATGATTTGGGAAATGAAAACATTTGAAGTGAAAAATGATATAGTATTGATATGGTTTTGAAATGGAAATGATAGTTTGGTTTTGAAATGGAAACTGTTTTGAAATGATTGCGGTGTTGTAATAACATTTGGTTGTTAAAGAGACCAGGATCGTTTATTGTCATACTTTCTGCCAATGTCGAAAATCACTTTGATAACCATGTACGCGGTGGAGATTTCAAAATGAAGTAGGATGGTGGCGACATTCTATTAAGGTATATACGTAGACCCGACTCCCATGAATTGCCTTAAGGTAGCTAAAATATGATCAATTGATGGGCCAAGTGAGGTAGCTCCCCCGATCGGACACACTTCTTCGATTGTCATTCTATTACTTTATGATTGATTAGGTGCGCACCTTTTTTGGGAGTGTGGCTCAAGGTGGGCGGTAGCTGCGGCTATGTGTTACCACCGGCCTGGAAGTGTAATTGGTATATCTACCCTGGCGTTGCCTAGTTGTGTCGTGTCACCTACCTTATCGAGACCACTACGTGTTTGTTTTGTACCATACCTATGGAGTGCCCTCTGACGACGCCCAGTACGGGGGAGATTACGGTATTGTATAAACCAAGGGAATATATAAAATGTGTTAAGAGGAATATGAGTAACGCCTTAACGATATTTTAATAGTTTACTTTACTATAGACATTATTATAATAGCGTATACTACTATATAGTAGATAGTTCCATGGATACTAAGAGGATGGTTATCCCAAACATCTTTTAAGTTACTTGTATTTCAGTTGATATTTCATTTGAGTTGGATTTATTGATATAAGAATGTTAATTATGACTCGAGTGTTATGTGTTTTTCTTTATTCTCGGGTCACACTGAGTGTCACAGCATTCGAGACGCACCTTTGTAGTTTGGAGTTTGGTTTGGAGATCTAACTATCTATTCAACTTGGAGTTATTCAGTTGACTCATGTGATATATTCTGATCTTTTATTTGACTATTGTATTGAGACTTCTATGTATTCGAGATTTCTGTTGTATCTTTTTTTAGCTCTGTTATATATATAATAGCTTCATGAACTACTATTCTTTGTTTCCAATGCTTATTGTTATATTACTCTAAGTCTGTGATTCTGTGATATGTATATTTACTGTATATGCTGAGTTTTGCCAAATATAATTAACAATCTAATATTTTGTGTGATTGAAGTTCGACATATGCGGATGCGTATGGTTGAAAATATCGGGATGTTACATGTGGTATCAGAGCCAGGTTTTAGGCAAAACTTAGCATATAAAGTAAATTTAATTACAGAATTACCTTCATTCGTGCTTGAATCTTTTCCTCTTTGACTCGGTTTCTTTTGAAACTTTGGAACTCTTCCATTCGTTCTGAAATCCATTCTAGTTATCGCCCTTCGTGTTCTTTTGATTCTGGATCATCCCATAGCTCCACTATATGATTTTTGAAGGGGTGAAACTCCTTTACAATGGGCATTGATTTACCGAAGATTTCTACATCGCTGGTTTAGATGCTGCTATCTCTTGTTATGCTCGAGTTCAATTTATGAGCGAAAGCCAATTTGCCTCAGAATTCTACATCGATCTTGTTCTTTAAGTCACGGTTGACTCGGTTTAGGTTGCCCACGATTTATATTAGTATATCCATCTTCCTAGTTTGTAATTCAATCATCTAATATTTGTTTCGAGCCTATCTTCTATTTTGAATTTTTTTGATTTGGGTATCTCTAATTTGAAACTCTATCCTTGTTTTGAAATCCATTTTTTCGTATCATCGAGTAAGGAAGTGTATTTGTAATTAATATTAAAATGTTTTATATGTTGTGTTGTTTAAGTTGTTAATCTTGATTTGGGGTTTGGATCGATTCGTCTGATCAACGCTATCGATAGGAATTTAGAGACACTTGAACAGAGCAAACTGACACAATATTGTTTTCAAATTTAGTAAATGGAATAAATTTTGTATGATTATATTATATACAAGTAAAAAAATTTCTAAAATTTAATAGTTAAATGAAATTAAAAACATGGTTTATAAATTGATTTGAAAAAAATGAAATGAATTTAAACTAAGAATTTAAGAATTCAATTTCCTGTATTTTAGAAAATTAAGTTTTAAATTTTGGGGTATATTATTCAAAAGTAATTTTGAATAGAAATAGTTCCAAAGAATTTTATTAATGTTTAAATCAGTACTCTCCTATTTTGTCGCTGGAAAATAATTTCGGTGATGACTACAGCATCATCGACATTCATTTTCGAGTTTCAGAGAGGAGAGGTCACTTAGTAGCTTTGCTACACTTTTGTTCTAGAAAAGTAATTTGTTTTGAAATTTTTAAGTATGACTTGATGGATAGAATTATATAGACATATGCTTATAGATTTGATTTGATATAATATATATATGTGTGTGTGTGCGTATATTTATCTCTAAATTGTTTGAAATGAATCCGAAATTCAATTCTTAAATTTTTTTTAAAGGACGATTTCAATTATAAAATGAATCCAAATTTTTTGAATAAATATATAAACTTGAAATAGTCGAATGAAATCAATTTAAAAACTAAATGAAATTTATATGATTTGAATCGTGTAACGAACCGCAAATCCATACCCTTTTGAGCCGATGATATACTCCATCAATTCAACCCAAATTGGACGGAAATTCAAATCATTAAGGTTAAAAAGAAAGAGGTAGAAGAAGAAACAAAAAAAACCAGAATCTCACAATCGCAGCGGAAGAATATATAATAGATGACAACATATTTTTATACAAAAGAATATATAACTATTTAATACTTACAATCATCAGAGCACAACACCAAAAAATAACATAATACTGGACAATTATAATAACTTGTCCTCAAAAGGTTGAATTTACAGCATACCATACATAGCTGAATATAGGTCAGATACAGGATATACGTCTCCATCATCCAGCTCATCTCTTGAGCTCCATAGCATCCTATCTTGTACCTGTAATACTCGGTTTGACCCAAGCATTATAATAAAATAACACCCGAGATAGTCTGGAAAAACAGCGTGAGAAACACACTCAATTGAATTATTAAGATTTCAAAATTCATTGAAATCAAAGGTATCTCGTAAGACCGCGCCATAAATAAACATGTCGGGTTTTTATCTTACGATAACCAAAACGTTTTTTATCAAATCCATCTGATATTATAATTGTGTCTATAGAAAGTAAAATAGAATCTAGCTGAAATGCTTGCATCTCACGTTCCAGCAATAGTTGGGCACAATCAAAACCGAACAAGCGGTTATTGGAGATTGGCTTCCATACAATGCAGGGCTACTGGGGTACCGTTCGTCATAGTACCTGGTCTAGATCAGAATAACGAGGACTGCTCCTGATCCCCTAGAACACAAGACCATCCTACCCCTAACCTGGATAGACCGAATAAGATCACCCCGCGGTTGGGATTAGCAACCACCCACACAGCCGAGATCAAAGCGACTCTAGACGGGATGACATTACCCTAATTGGGTGCTACCCACTTAGCCTTACTGCACATCCCCTGTTTTAGGCATTCTCGGTTGATGAGGCTTGAGGCTAACCATTAACATTTTAGAACATATTCACTTGGAATGCTCATCGTCCTCCAATGACGATGGTCTGATAGCATTCATCCATACAATTTGCCCTGGGTTTGGACAAACCAAATCACCGTATTCATCATCTTCACGATATTCATTTGCTATGTTCAAATCGGACCGAAGTGATTTTCATATAATTTAACCCGATCCCGGTCTCTTCGAAACGATCAGCGCGTTGGCCAATATTGATAGTCGGTTATTTAACCATCAAATTAAAAAGTCACTCAACCCATTATTTTATTTCCACTTAAAAGCACCAAGTCTTATTAAATTTAGACTTTAAATAAATTAAGGCTTCATCAAAAAGTATACACTTAAAACATGTAAAATAAAACTGCTTACATCACTTTATTCAAAATAACAGTTATGAAATTCTATTATAATTTCCCAAGTAAAACTTTAGCCAAAAACTACTTTTAAAATAAAGCTATTATGTAAAGTATAAATATTTAATAGTTATCCTTTAAATCATAATACTAATTTAACCTTTAAAATAATTACTACTATAATTAACTTAAATAAATATTTACTTCAACACTTTTAAAACAATTAAATAATAAATTTTCCTAAAAACAATCTTTTAAAACACCTTTAATACTTCTAATTTATATTTAGAAATCTTTCTTTGAAACCATACTTAGCTTTTCAAGAGAAGAAACTTTCCACACCAATATAGCCCATCTAATCCTTTACAAATCCTTCTCAATTTATTTCCAGTTTAATTTATGTCCCAGTCCCGTAAATTTTCTTTTACATACTTTTATAAATAAAACTGCTCTTTTATTTTTAAAATGATTTACTCATTCCTTTACAAATTCCCATCGTGAATTTAAAAATCCCAAATATCTACTAGTATTTATTTCACTTAATTTATAAACCCCGTTTGTAATTCCATAGCCTCATTCTTTTAAATCGCTATTTCAAATCACTTAATCGATTTTCAAATCGATTCTCTAAATTGAATTCCCTTTTAAAATTTATTTCTTATTTATCCCAATTTTATTCCAAAATCCATTTATTCCAATTTTACTCCTTTATTATGATTTAAAACTTTATTTAAATTTGAAATATCAATTTCGTACTCCATTTTAAAATTCTCCTTTATTTATTTTCCCAACTCGCTTAAATCTTACATTTAAAAATATATTCCTTCGTACTTACAAATAATATTGCTTAAGTCCTTATTTTTAAAATCCTTTTATTCAAATTTATTCAAGACTTTATTCTTTCCACATTTCGGAATTTATTAAATGGGATTTAAAAATCAACTATTTACTTCTTTCCCAATTCTTTTCTTTTTAAATTTATCCATCTTTACTATAAATTTCTTACTTCAAATTTTCCCTTTTTATTTCCCTTTAAAAAATTCTATATTTATATTTTTAAAGTGCCATAATATATCTAGCAATATATTAACATCAAATAAATTAAGTTTCCAACATATTATCAAAGATTATCCAATATTTCAAATAACTGAATATGAAAATAAATTCAACATTTTTAAGGAATCCAGTTGGATCCCTCCAACCTATTTCCGTGCATCCACATATGTTAGCATAATATAAAAATAGAAATCCTACTTCCAGGGGGATATCACGGAATATAGGGTCATCCACAATTATGCGGGGCGCATAGGGTCTCATCCGCTATATAATGCGAAAATATCAATCACTCCAATATATATACTACTATACATAATATCACATCCAAAGTGATAATAAATTAACAATTCAATCAATCAACCAACAATTTAAATTCACCAGTAAATCCAATTTGAGTAAGATTAACTCCCCATTGATTTTATTGTTTGCAATCCACTCCTAACCGGCTTGCCTCTCCACTATTTTTGACCTTGTATAAACGTTATATGGTTTATTAATATTTTAAATAATCGAATAATTTATTACCATTTAAAAAAATTTAATTTAAACTAATAATTTAATTTAACAAATTTTCTTTTAAATAAATTTGGTAACAAATAATTAAATAAGTTAATAAAACAAGTTAATCACTAACATTATTCTAAAATTAAATTGTAGGTTTAATATGTGTATATGTATCTTTAATTTCTTTTTGAAACTACATATTTACTTACAAAAATCTATATAGCTTTCAAAAATCTAATTTTTATATAAACTCCTCAAACACTAAAATCCCCATATATATTTTTACAAACCTTATCTATATATATTTCTCCGTTTATCTATAAAATATATAGGTGTATTTCTATATTTATTTATATTTTAAAATTACACAGTAAGTTCCAGTATATGTATTCGTTTTCTTATACAAATTCAAATTAAAAGGAAAAAAAAGAGAAGCCATACCCCTAAATCGCCGAACCTCTCTGGCTGCTGCCCTCGTCACGACTTCTAACCCCATGTCAACAACACCCAAAAAAACATCGCAAGCCACCACTTCATTGACGCCAGATATCCTCGCACCCTTGACGCCTCTGGCCACCCAACTCACAAACCGCCTCGCCCCATACGCATCGCCCACCTCAATTGAGACATCACCAAAGCATTGCCAACCACACAACTCGCAATGCCACCGAAGCCTCCGCACGCTATCGCCCAAACGTGCGCCACCCTCTCAAAGCCGACGCCATTCAACTCGATTTCGACGAACATAGCGAACGATTCACGTTCGATTCCGTTAGGAAAATTGAAGCTAGAACAAGACGTGGAAGGAGTGCCTGTCTCCATTATTCTTTGATTCGATTACACGTGGCTATTTGATTTGTGGAGGGGCGATTATTTTTCTTCGGCAACAAACGAGGGGTTGCGTGCGTTCGAAATTGATTTTGAATTCGTATAATTCGGCCATGAAAATTTTTGAGCAAACTGTATTTCTCTCCTTCTCTTTTCCATCTATGCGTGAGCTTTTAGAATGAGGCTGTGGAGGGCATGATGTGATATTGGGATGTACACAGTTATCTACAATGATTTCAAAATGAAAGGGAAAAGTTGTGATGTGAAATAATTTCAACTGAAGGTTGACTGGTATATGAATATATATATTATTTAAAATTTAAATTGTCTCGATAAATGCAATTTCAAAATTTTACATCCAATCAAGGCTGTCGCTAGGCATTCATAATGTTATACCCCTATTGCGAACGCAATGGAAAAGGTTTCGAGTCTTAATTCGATCGTATGGAGAATATAACTTTTTGGACCCAGTTATTATATTGAATTTTCGATATGGATTTTAGCGCTTTTATATTCCGTATGATCACACAACCACTCCAAACACTTCGAGACTTGAAATCCGATAATAGTACACTATTATGGATCCAATGGAACGGGTTTCGTCGGAATCCAAGACTGTGCCTTCGAAGGCTATTTTTAAATGTCAATTTAAACGATATATTTTTAAAACTGAACAAATCACTTCCAATTTCAATTTTAAAACTTTTATTACCTTCAGTATTATCAATATAAAATTTACAAGCCTTCAAATTATTTTTAACAAGCCTAACACTCAAGAATCCATATTTTACCCAATTCCTAATTAATAAATTCAATAATTTAATTATAAAATAAATGTTGATATTTGAATTTCAAGTTGATAATTAACTTTTAAATATTTAAAATCAATTAAATATTCCAATTTCAAATACTCGAAATTCCGGGTCGTTACATTCTTCCCCCTTTATAAGAATTTTGTCTCCAAAATTGCTAGTTAAGAAGAATGGTCTACAACCCATTACTATTTTTCCAAAGCCAAACAGCTTCAAAAAACTTTCCAAAACAATCTTTTTATTAAAGGCACACTATCACCCTTACTAACTTTTCAAACTAATCCATAGGTTCAAAATAATATTACCCCCCTAATGATTCAAATTATAGTTTAAACCCAAATTTTAAATTATCAAAATTTTCAATTTTTCTAACTTCTTAAATTTTCGAAATTTTTTGCTAGTATCTCCTTTGCACGGCTAGCTCGGAACAACTACAAAACTGCCTCTACGGGTCCCAAATTTCCAAAAAAATAAAAGCCAAGTAGTTATATCAGAAAACCATCAAATTTCATATGGTAATTTTAATACATACATTTTTGTTGGGCAATTCAATTTATCTTCTGAAATTAAAAACACTAATTTTCTTTTGCTTTTAAATACGTGTATTGTACTTAGCAATAATATCCAATCACAGCATTCAAAATCATTTTATTCACTTCTTTTACAAAGTTTTCCATATGTGCTTTACTTAATCTCGTATGATGCACTTAAATCAACCGTACGCAATACCAAATCCGATCGCTCACTCGATCACGCAATTTCACTTCCGAACTAAAATCATCCACCCGACTTCCTAGTGTGGACTTAGATTTGGTTTCTTGATCAGAAACATCCATTCTCCTTGCATAGTCAAATACCATGATAGAAAATTTCCAGAATCAATCAAAAATCCATATCTAGGGTTCGCCGTCGAAAATCATGTGAAAAATCTCAACTCGGATCGATATAACTATCCCGAAATTTTTTGTTCAAATATGCATCAAATCATTATGCGAATAAAATAATATGCGTTCATTCTATGTATTTATCTCAATTGATTATCAACTATATCAATTCTCTTTCTATTCACATTTATTTTTATTTCTATTCACATAACCACACTTATCATTTCAAATGCCTTTATTAAATCTTCATTCAAATATTAACTTAGTATATCTTCGCAATAACAATTTTACTTAAGAATTTCTCCCAATTTTCTTATGTTCATTATAAATATATTATACACTTCTTATATTTATTTTTACTTCACAACTTAAGCTTTCATATCTATTTTCATTTAACCTAAATTTTCAAATCCCTTTTGAACTCAATTTTCCTTCCTTTCACCCATTTATTCCCAATCAAATTCAATATTGAATTTTATATTTAATTCACTAATTTATTTTAAATTTTGATGGATTTTATTTCCAAACTCTTATTATTTTTAGTCCACTTCGAACTAACTCTTCAACTTTACTTTACTTAACATATTTCAAATTAAACATCATTCCAGTTTTAAATTTCCCTTTCACTTAGTTACAACTAAATTAACTTGTTCATCCCCAAATTTATCTCCAATTTAATAAATTTTATTTCAATGACCCTTCCTTAAACCCACTTAGACTTATTTCCTCAAAGTTCACTTCTATTTAACTTAATTCGGTTAAATTCCATTTCCATTCAAAAAAATTAAGCTTCCATAAGTTTTCTAACATATTTTCATCTCATTCTCTAACCCTTTTAATTTACTCCATTAAATGGGTTTATCTACCACTTTATTTTGCTTCACAGTTAATTTAATTTAACTCTTCTTCAAGTTAAATTTTATCCTTCAGATTTCAAATTTTATAAGTTATCAAACCCATTTATATTCCATAATCATTTTTAGTTCAACTCCTATAGTTCAATCAATTTCGTAAATATTCAAAAACATTTTTGAAATCATATATACCCAAACCAAATTATTCCTTTGCACTCCAATATCAAACCCAATTTTGTGAAAAACCACTAAATCAAAACATTTAGGCAGCAATTCCTCTCATGGAAACTCGAAAATGAACATCGATGATGCTGCAGTCATCATCGAAATTATTTTCCAACGACCAAAGTGAGTTTAGTGCTTTTACTCTTTAAAAATATTGTAACGACCCAGAATTTTATTAAATTAAAATTTGAATATTTAATTAATTTTAAATATTTATAAGTGAATTTTTAAGTCAAATAAATTTTTATTTGAATTTTTGGATTTAATTGGATAATTAAATCGATAATTTAATATGTTAAATTATGGAAATAATTGAAAATTGAGTTAAATATGATTGAAAATGATTTGTAAAATTTTATTTAATCATACTGGAGTTATAGAAATATTTTAGAACTTTTAAAATCGAATTAAAAGTAAATCTGTGAAAATTGAATATTTTAATATTTAATAATCGACTGTAAAATAGCCAATTTTTGAACAGTCTCAGAATTGAACGAAACCAGTTCCATTGGATCCGTAATAGTTAGTTATTACCGGATTTCAATTTTCGTATCAATCGGAGCTATCGTTTGATCGTGGCAGCTCGAAACGCATCGAATCGTTTTTAATTTAAATTTGGCGAGCTAAAATAGCCATTTTTCAAAAAGTCTCGGATTTCGACGAAACTAGTTTCATCGGATCCGTAATGTGATATTATTGTAAGGTTTCAAATTTCAAGTCGATTGGATTTACCGTTTGTCCGGTACAAATTAAAACGCCTAGAAATCGACTTAAATCGGTTTAATTTAAATTGAACGTTTTCATCCATAACTCGCACAGATGTCCGAATTAGCTTTCGAAACCTGTTCCATTGTGTCCGGAACGCGGGGTAAACCTTAGAAACGCTGGTTACGGCGTCTAAATCGGAGTTCGGAATTTCCGGGTGAATAGTGTCGTTCGATTTCCTTATAAATAGACCCCTTGTCTTCATAAATTGATAAAAAAAAAAACAAAACCCTAACCCTAAAAACTAGTAGCCGCCAGTTTCATAACCTAAGGCCAGTAATGCTCCAACTTCATCCCTCTAGATCTTCCAATCCATCAAGAATTGGCCAAAGTGATCAACTACAAACTTGTAGAGAGCGTCGAGTACTAGAGATTCAACGGTTATGATCGGAAACGGAGTTGTGTGGAGCGAGATATGTGGGGCCGTGTGCTTCAGTTTTGCACGCACTTCGAGAGTGGGGGGTGGGGCCGAGTTGGCCAGGCTTGGGGCCGAAGGTAGAGGATGTCGGGAGCTTCAAAATGCATGTGGTGTGATGAAGTATCGTCGTGTGATTTGGGAGTAATTTGAAACCCTAGGAATCAAGTATGGGTTCATGGCCGTGTTTGGTAACCTGGAGCTTGCGTGAACATGATGGAAGAAGGAGTTAACGGTGGAGATGTGGGGGTTGTGTGATCCAATGGCAGATAATGGTTAAGGTTTAAAATATAAAGATTTATGTTGTAATTAATTATAGTATAAATCGTGTAAACTTGTAAAATCAATATCTTTTTCATACGAGGTCGAAAAAATGCAAACTCAGTTGCGTTGGAATCGTATGGACGAGCACTACGCGATGGAGTTGGTTTGGAGTCGTTTGGAGTTAGTGAGAATTTCGGGTAAAATTAAACGCGCGTTTAATTTTATTCGAAATAAAAGCTGAAACGGAAATTTAAAACCAAGGTGAGAATTTCTCACTCAATCGAATAGATTTCGATTTTATTTTAAATAGTTAGATTTAAAATATTTGAATGCATGTTTGAATGATGACTGTAAATTATTGATTGTTAAAATAGACATTATGCGCCGTTAGTAAGCGGATGTTATTTAATATAAACATATACCGCGAATATTTCATAAACAGTGAAATTGGTATTATATATAATATCAATATATATATATTGGCATATGTATATATTGCAGTTGATTGATTTCCCGCATTTTTTGTTTAGCGGATGAGACCCTATTACGCCGTTAGTAAGCGGATAATATTTAATAAGAACATGTACCGCGATAATTTCGTACTGGAGCGAAATTGGTATTGTGCTAATGTTTATGGATGCAGGAAACAGGTTGGAGGGATCCAACTGGATTCCTCAACAGTTTTTATTTTATTTCAGATATTTTGATATTTGATGGATTATCATATCGATATATGATATCGTTGTTAGTCGTGATTGACTATTTGGTGTGTAGCATCATTGGACCCAAATTTTGGGATTTTAAAATGATCTTTTAAATGATTTTTGAAAATATACTATATTTTTGGAAATTGATCCATTTTAAATAATTAAACGCTATAATTTTTAAAGTTATAAAATTATGGGTTTTGTGAAATATAGTTAAAACGCCGATTTTTAGAAATACAGTTAAAAGCTGGTTTTTGAGAAATATGGATTAATGATTTTATAAAATAATTTAAACTGGATTTTTGAACTTATTATTAAAAGTTTAAATATAGGATTTATAAAATTTGATATTTTTTTTTTATCGAAATGGTGATATTATAAAGTAATTTAAAGACGTTTTAAATAATAATATAAATTGATTTATATTAAAAGATTTATAAATGGATATTTATGAATTGAGATGCAGACATCATAAAACAAGTTTTTATAAGTGTTTGAATGAAGTGAAAATGAATTTCATTAAAGAATGAAATTTATAAAATTATAAATGGTGAAGTTATGAATGAAATTTATAAATAGTAAGATTTATAAATTTGTGAAGTTATTTGAAGAATAAATTTTGTTAAATAAATGAATCTTATAAGTTATAAGATTTATGGTTTGGAAAGTCTTTAAAAGAACGATTTTATAAATTAATCGTTTTATAAGTATTTAACTTATAATATGAACGTTTAGTTTATAATTTAGTTATAAACTGGAATAGGTTAATAAAGGAATTTATAAAAAGGAAGTTTTTATAAATAAATAGAAATGGAATTTATAAACGTTGTTTTATAAATTCGCAAACGACTTATTTTGATAAGTTAATTGTTATAACTTAGAAATGGAGTTATATTCACATTTTTGAATAGTGAATAATCCTTTGAATTAAAATGAATAGAAAGGATGATATTTATTAACGTAGTATATTCACATTTTTGAATAGTGAATAATATGTTAAAGAAAATTGATTTAGATATGATGTTCTAAATAGAATTAAAACGATCTAACGATGTTTTTAGATGTGTTGAGATTCGAAACTATAGATCTCAACATTTATTGTTGAAATAGATGTTTCGAGAAATAAAAGGAAATGGTAGACTATAACACTGTTGTTATAGTAAATGATTTCCGAAAGGAAATGTTTTAATAGTATTGGGATTTATATATCTATTTTAAATTCGAATCCCTATACTAGTGATTTTGGGTTGTCGTAACGATGTTTTACGCAACATTCGTTTTGGCCCAAGTAAATATGTTTAAGTGAATGATTTCCTTAAAGAATGAATTATATACTTAATTCGATTTAAGTATATTGAATATTTTCTAAGTGTTGAAAATAAATGATTGTGAATTACTTATTTAATAAGTATGGAAATGTTTTCCAATGTAAAGTGAATATTTTGAGAATTTATCTTTTTGAAGATAAATTGAAAGTGAATAATTGAATTGTATATTCATGAATATTTTGAAATATAAATTCGTTATGGAATTTATAAAAGAAAGGTGGAATTTGTTTGAAAATAAATATTGATTTATTTTTGAAGTGTTGAAATTATATATCTTGTAAAGATATTTTGGAAAATAAATAATTTGGGAAAATTATTTGGAATCTGGTGATGTTGTGCATATCAATTGATAGTTCAATAATCGACTATCAGTATTTCCCTTTGAATGGGTATTTAATGTGAATTGATTGAATTTGAATGCACACTTATTTTTGAATAAGCGCTCACTATTCGGGTTAACCGGGAAAGGACCATGGGGTCGTATAACCCACTCCGAATATGTGATACGTCGTTGTGAATTGCATTGAAGATCGGTGTTGAAGACCGGTATTTGCAAGAGTGATAGGATGAACTATCGATTGACTCTGCACCGAGTTGCTCCGGTATTGAGTTCTCCATATGTGATGGTGAATCTGATCAGGATTGTGAATATCCAGATTGCAAGGACTTCTTTGTAAGTGCCTTCGGTTCTGTTCGATCCCGGAACAGACTTGTATGGATTGTATGCCTGACATTACAATTTGAGATATAAAGCCGATTTCATTCAAATATATTTCTGTTGGTGGCGGAGAATTTATTCTTTGCTTAACACCCTTCTTTGAGACGTACGAGCTCAAAGGTTATATAGTTGAAGTTATCAGCAATATATCCCATTTTGGTAATGTGACATGCCGAGTGATGCTGAAATGATCATTGTGTTGATTATTTGTGATAGGATCATTTATTTGATCGTCTATCTTAGTGATCATTGTGTTGATCATTTATTGACCCAAAGCATGGCTTTTGTATAAAGTATGTTTTTGTGGACGTAAATTCGTCGAGCCTCACATCCCGGAAATGGTCAAAACAGGAAAGATGCGGCAAGGTTATTAGGGGTTGCTGTAGCTCCCCTTAGGGTATGTACATTTCCTTCTGGATAGAGGTTGTATCATGGTATGGAGCCCAGATATTTAACCTATGTGGTTACTACGAGTTTATTACTTTGTGGTTTTTGGTTATCGGGATCCCGTGAAAAAGGTCGTTTACGATCGGGGAATGGCGTACTTGTGTCAGTAGTTACCCAGTTAAGGGGTAACCCGGCCTTGTGTTGGCAGAGTTCCGGTTTGGTTCTCGGGGGTGTCTTTCCAGAGGCATTCTCAGTGGCAATGGGAAGTTCCTTGGCCTGACCATTTGTTGGAAATCCAATTCCCAATACGAAACTTGTACGGTATTAGTTGTAGAACCTGCTATTCACGTATGGTGGTCACCACTGTTTGGATAGTAGCTATAGTAGGCATAGTTCGAAATGTCTATGTCGGCTAAGATTTATATCTTTATTTTTGAAATGACTTTCCTACACTATGCACTAGTAATAATATCAAATGTTATCTTAAATGCGTATCAAGCATCTTTGACTATCATAAGGAGAAATCTCCTCCGATTCTGCGTTTGCATGTGTGTGTGTGCGGGAGGCCTTATGGTAGTCTCATTTTTAAAAGCATTGCGAATTGATTTAAAAATATTCTTCTATTTTGATTTTAAAGTAAATAAACTGTTTTGAGTTCTCACACCAGTCACATGACTGACTCGGAGTTTATTGTTTTCCTTCCTAAACTCTGGGTGCCCACCAATTTCCACACGGGCAGTTAAGAGTTAGGTTTATCAGGATATTCTGGATATTCTGGAGTTGCTGGAGGCAAGCTGGATGGCATGGCGTATTACTAGTTTATATAGTATTTCTTTTCCGCTGCACTGTTTATTGTTGTATGTTGTTGTACACTCTGATGATATGATATGATGTAATGAAATATAATGTGATGTAATAACTGATATAGTTCTTTATTTAAAGATTATTCATTTATTATTATATGTTGTTCCGCTGCGAATTGTGAGATTCTGATGTGATTCTGTTGTTCTGTTTTCTTTCTGTTTTCTTCCATTTTAAAATATTCTACCTTCTTTTCTCTCTTCTCTCTTTTTTTCTATCTTCCTCTCCCTTTATTTTCTGTTATCTTCTTCTACTTCTCCCTTTTTCTTTTCTTAAAATTCTTTTTAAAACCCATAACTTCTCGGTTTTTCGGCAACGAAAATTTCGTGACGTTACATTTGGTATCGGAGCTCTTATGGTTAAGCGACAACCATGGTTCTGTTGGGTATTACTCGTTAGAGATAGAGTCAGCAGTACTCTAGAATGAGTTTGAGTGTAATAATAGCTATGAGAGCGTATTTGTTGGTGAATATAAAAATTGTTTTATATTGTGATGATTGGTTTGTTGAGTGGTATATGAACTTTCGTCAGCACAGCCTCGAAACTGAGCCGAAGGGGTTTCTAAACACTTGAATAGAACAATTCGGCACAATATTGTTTTAAATTGGGTGAATGAAATAATTTTACCTTGATTATATTTTATATATAAGGAATAATTTTTCAGAATTATTAAAGTGTATGTAAGTTGATTGTTAGGTTGTTTGAATAATCTAAATAAAGAGTAATTGTATAAGCAAAAGAATTATAAGAATTGAGTTATAATTAAAGTGAATTACAATTGTGAAATAAACTTATATATATAAGAAGAGAAACTATATAAAATATGAGTTGTAAATAAAGGATGTATAAATGGAATATAACTTAAGTTATGTAAATGAAATTCAACTTTGTAATTGAATTGAAATAATGAATAAATTGAATGTAAATAAGTTGATAAGGAATAATTAATTAAAGTATTAATTCATTAAAATCTAATGTTATTAGAAGTTGAATAAAATTGAATGGAAATCAATTTAATTAAACCAATTGAAAATGATGGTGTTAAATCAAATTGAATGAATATAAGTGAAAAAAATTTGGTTGTAATTAATATAAATTGGTTGTTATATGATTGTTATATGATTGTATATAATTCATTAAGTATTAATGAAATTGAAAGCTAATGTAATTAAATTCAAATTGGAAGTAAATAAATTTGAATAGAATTGAATGTGAATTGGATTTAATTAGTGAATGTTAACTAATTGAAACTAATTAGAATTGAAATGAATGTTAGTAAATTCCAACATTAATGAATCAAATGTGATTTAAATTGAAAACCATTTCATTAAATATTAATGAGAATATGAATATCTATTGATTATGAATGTTAATTGGTTGATGGTTGAATATATATTGCTATTGTTGCATTTTCTATGTGACATGTATAGTTATGTTGCTATATGTTGTATAGTGATACTATTTTCATATATGCATGATTCTCATGTTGTTTGTTGAGTTTAGTAGGTGCGGATCGCGTTTGCTTCGCATTTGGAGTTCGCTTTTGCGCTATATTAGCCGTATATGCTCGCTAATAAAATATAAGGTACATATCTCGGATTAAATATCGTACTTTTACACTTTTTTCCCTTCGGGATGCCTCATTACTTGATGAGATGTATATTTGTGATATATATACTGTCATTTTTTTTTCGGATCGAGCCGCGCAAAGGAGACTATGGCAAATTTTTCCGGAAATTTAAGGCGTTAGAAAAATTTTGAGGAATTGGGAAAATTTGTGAAAACTTTAAACTTTGATTTGGAATAGAAAGTTAAATGATATAGTTTGTTTTTGAAAAGATAACTAAGTATGATTTGAAAACTTAATAAAGTATGGTAATAAGTTTAATAATAAATTTTGGGAAAATTAATAGATTCTGTAATTTTCTTACTGGTAATTTCGAGGACGAAATTCTTTTAAGAGGGAAAGATTGTAACGACCCAGAATTTTATTAAATTAAAATTTGAATATTTAATTAATTTTAAATATTTATAAGTGAATTTTTAAGTCAAATAAATTTTTATTTGAATTTTTGGATTTAATTGGATAATTAAATCGATAATTTAATATGTTAAATTATGGAAATAATTGAAAATTGAGTTAAATATGATTGAAAATGATTTGTAAAATTTTATTTAATCATACTGGAGTTATAGAAATATTTTAGAACTTTTAAAATCGAATTAAAAGTAAATCTGTGAAAATTGAATATTTTAATATTTAATAATCGACTGTAAAATAGCCAATTTTTGAACAGTCTCAGAATTGAACGAAACCAGTTCCATTGGATCCGTAATAGTTAGTTATTACCGGATTTCAATTTTCGTATCAATCGGAGCTATCGTTTGATCGTGGCAGCTCGAAACGCATCGAATCGTTTTTAATTTAAATTTGGCGAGCTAAAATAGCCATTTTTCAAAAAGTCTCGGATTTCGACGAAACCAGTTTCATCGGATCCGTAATGTGATATTATTGTAAGGTTTCAAATTTCAAGTCGATTGGATTTACCGTTTGTCCGGTACAAATTAAAACGCCTAGAAATCGACTTAAATCGGTTTAATTTAAATTGAACGTTTTCAGCCATAACTCGCACAGATGTCCGAATTAGCTTTCGAAACCTGTTCCATTGTGTCCGGAACGCGGGGTAAACCTTAGAAACGCTGGTTATGGCGTCTAAATCGGAGTTCGGAATTTCCGGGTGAATAGTGTCGTTCGATTTCCTTATAAATAGACCCCTTGTCTTCATAAATTGATTAAAAAAAACAAAACCCTAACCCTAAAAACTAGTAGCCGCCAGTTTCATAACCTAAGGCCAGTAATGCTCCAACTTCATCCCTCTAGATCTTCCAATCCATCAAGAATTGGCCAAAGTGATCAACTACAAACTTGTAGAGAGCGTCGAGTACTAGAGATTCAACGGTTATGATCGGAAACGGAGTTGTGTGGAGCGAGATATGTGGGGCCGTGTGCTTCAGTTTTGCACGCACTTCGAGAGTGGGGGGTGGGGCCGAGTTGGCCAGGCTTGGGGCCGAAGGTAGAGGATGTCGGGAGCTTCAAAATGCATGTGGTGTGATGAAGTATCGTCGTGTGATTTGGGAGTAATTTGAAACCCTAGGAATCAAGTATGGGTTCATGGCCGTGTTTGGTAACCTGGAGCTTGCGTGAACATGATGGAAGAAGGAGTTAACGGTGGAGATGTGGGGGTTGTGTGATCCAATGGCAGATAATGGTTAAGGTTTAAAATATAAAGATTTATGTTGTAATTAATTATAGTATAAATCGTGTAAACTTGTAAAATCAATATCTTTTTCATACGAGGTCGAAAAAATGCAAACTCAGTTGCGTTGGAATCGTATGGACGAGCACTACGCGATGGAGTTGGTTTGGAGTCGTTTGGAGTTAGTGAGAATTTCGGGTAAAATTAAACGCGCGTTTAATTTTATTCGAAATAAAAGCTGAAACGGAAATTTAAAACCAAGGTGAGAATTTCTCACTCAATCGAATAGATTTCGATTTTATTTTAAATAGTTAGATTTAAAATATTTGATTGCATGTTTGAATGATGACTGTAAATTATTGATTGTTAAAATAGACATTATGCGCCGTTAGTAAGCGGATGTTATTTAATATAAACATATACCGCGAATATTTCATAAACAGTGAAATTGGTATTATATATAATATCAATATATATATATTGGCATATGTATATATTGCAGTTGATTGATTTCCCGCATTTTTTGTTTAGCGGATGAGACCCTATTACGCCGTTAGTAAGCGGATAATATTTAATAAGAACATGTACCGCGATAATTTCGTACTGGAGCGAAATTGGTATTGTGCTAATGTTTTTGGATGCAGGAAACAGGTTGGAGGGATCCAACTGGATTCCTCAACAGTTTTTATTTTATTTCAGATATTTTGATATTTGATGGATTATCATATCGATATATGATATCGTTGTTAGTCGTGATTGACTATTTGGTGTGTAGCATCATTGGACCCAAATTTTGGGATTTTAAAATGATCTTTTAAATGATTTTTGAAAATATACTATATTTTTGGAAATTGATCCATTTTAAATAATTAAACGCTATAATTTTTAAAGTTATAAAATTATGGGTTTTGTGAAATATAGTTAAAACGCCGATTTTTAGAAATACAGTTAAAAGCTGGTTTTTGAGAAATATGGATTAATGATTTTATAAAATAATTTAAACTGGATTTTTGAACTTATTATTAAAAGTTTAAATATAGGATTTATAAAATTTGATATTTTTTTTTTTTATCGAAATGGTGATATTATAAAGTAATTTAAAGACGTTTTAAATAATAATATAAATTGATTTATATTAAAAGATTTATAAATGGATATTTATGAATTGAGATGCAGACATCATAAAACAAGTTTTTATAAGTGTTTGAATGAAGTGAAAATGAATTTCATTAAAGAATGAAATTTATAAAATTATAAATGGTGAAGTTATGAATGAAATTTATAAATAGTAAGATTTATAAATTTGTGAAGTTATTTGAAGAATAAATTTTGTTAAATAAATGAATCTTATAAGTTATAAGATTTATGGTTTGGAAAGTCTTTAAAAGAACGATTTTATAAATTAATCGTTTTATAAGTATTTAACTTATAATATGAACGTTTAGTTTATAATTTAGTTATAAACTGGAATAGGTTAATAAAGGAATTTATAAAAAGGAAGTTTTTATAAATAAATAGAAATGGAATTTATAAACGTTGTTTTATAAATTCGCAAACGACTTATTTTGATAAGTTAATTGTTATAACTTAGAAATGGAGTTATATTCACATTTTTGAATAGTGAATAATCCTTTGAATTAAAATGAATAGAAAGGATGATATTTATTAACGTAGTATATTCACATTTTTGAATAGTGAATAATATGTTAAAGAAAATTGATTTAGATATGATGTTCTAAATAGAATTAAAACGATCTAACGATGTTTTTAGATGTGTTGAGATTCGAAACTATAGATCTCAACATTTATTGTTGAAATAGATGTTTCGAGAAATAAAAGGAAATGGTAGACTATAACACTGTTGTTATAGTAAATGATTTCCGAAAGGAAATGTTTTAATAGTATTGGGATTTATATATCTATTTTAAATTCGAATCCCTATACTAGTGATTTTGGGTTGTCGTAACGATGTTTTACGCAACATTCGTTTTGGCCCAAGTAAATATGTTTAAGTGAATGATTTCCTTAAAGAATGAATTATATACTTAATTCGATTTAAGTATATTGAATATTTTCTAAGTGTTGAAAATAAATGATTGTGAATTACTTATTTAATAAGTATGGAAATGTTTTCCAATGTAAAGTGAATATTTTGAGAATTTATCTTTTTGAAGATAAATTGAAAGTGAATAATTGAATTGTATATTCATGAATATTTTGAAATATAAATTCGTTATGGAATTTATAAAAGAAAGGTGGAATTTGTTTGAAAATAAATATTGATTTATTTTTGAAGTGTTGAAATTATATATCTTGTAAAGATATTTTGGAAAATAAATAATTTGGGAAAATTATTTGGAATCTGGTGATGTTGTGCATATCAATTGATAGTTCAATAATCGACTATCAGTATTTCCCTTTGAATGGGTATTTAATGTGAATTGATTGAATTTGAATGCACACTTATTTTTGAATAAGCGCTCACTATTCGGGTTAACCGGGAAAGGACCATGGGGTCGTATAACCCACTCCGAATATGTGATACGTCGTTGTGAATTGCATTGAAGATCGGTGTTGAAGACCGGTATTTGCAAGAGTGATAGGATGAACTATCGATTGACTCTGCACCGAGTTGCTCCGGTATTGAGTTCTCCATATGTGATGGTGAATCTGATCAGGATTGTGAATATCCAGATTGCAAGGACTTCTTTGTAAGTGCCTTCGGTTCTGTTCGATCCCGGAACAGACTTGTATGGATTGTATGCCTGACATTACAATTTGAGATATAAAGCCGATTTCATTCAAATATATTTCTGTTGGTGGCGGAGAATTTATTCTTTGCTTAACACCCTTCTTTGAGACGTACGAGCTCAAAGGTTATATAGTTGAAGTTATCAGCAATATATCCCATTTTGGTAATGTGACATGCTGAGTGATGCTGAAATGATCATTGTGTTGATTATTTGTGATAGGATCATTTATTTGATCGTCTATCTTAGTGATCATTGTGTTGATCATTTATTGACCCAAAGCATGGCTTTTGTATAAAGTATGTTTTTGTGGACGTAAATTCGTCGAGCCTCACATCCCGGAAATGGTCAAAACAGGAAAGATGCGGCAAGGTTATTAGGGGTTGCTGTAGCTCCCCTTAGGGTATGTACATTTCCTTCTGGATAGAGGTTGTATCATGGTATGGAGCCCAGATATTTAACCTATGTGGTTACTACGAGTTTATTACTTTGTGGTTGTTGGTTATCGGGATCCCGTGAAAAAGGTCGTTTACGATCGGGGAATGGCGTGCTCGTGTCAGTAGTTACCCAGTTAAGGGGTAACCCGGCCTTGTGTTGGCAGAGTTCCGGTTTGGTTCTCGGGGGTGTCTTTCCAGAGGCATTCTCAGTGGCAATGGGAAGTTCCTTGGCCTGACCATTTGTTGGAAATCCAATTCCCAATACGAAACTTGTACGGTATTAGTTGTAGAACCTGCTATTCACTTATGGTGGTCACCACTGTTTGGATAGTAGCTATAGTAGGCATAGTTCGAAATGTCTATGTCGGCTAAGATTTATATCTTTATTTTTGAAATGACTTTCCTACACTATGCACTAGTAATAATATCAAATGTTATCTTAAATGCGTATCAAGCATCTTTGACTATCATAAGGAGAAATCTCCTCCGATTCTGCGTTTGCATGTGTGTGTGTGCGGGAGGCCTTATGGTAGTCTCATTTTTAAAAGCATTGCGAATTGATTTAAAAATATTCTTCTATTTTGATTTTAAAGTAAATAAACTGTTTTGAGTTCTCACACCAGTCACATGACTGACTCGGAGTTTATTGTTTTCCTTCCTAAACTCTGGGTGCCCACCAATTTCCACACGGGCAGTTAAGAGTTAGGTTTATCAGGATATTCTGGATATTCTGGAGTTGCTGGAGGCAAGCTGGATGGCATGGCGTATTACTAGTTTATATAGTATTTCTTTTCCGCTGCACTGTTTATTGTTGTATGTTGTTGTACACTCTGATGATATGATATGATGTAATGAAATATAATGTGATGTAATAACTGATATAGTTCTTTATTTAAAGATTATTCATTTATTATTATATGTTGTTCCGCTGCGAATTGTGAGATTCTGATGTGATTCTGTTGTTCTGTTTTCTTTCTGTTTTCTTCCATTTTAAAATATTCTACCTTCTTTTCTCTCTTCTCTCTTTTTTTCTATCTTCCTCTCCCTTTATTTTCTGTTATCTTCTTCTACTTCTCCCTTTTTCTTTTCTTAAAATTCTTTTTAAAACCCATAACTTCTCGGTTTTTCGGCAACGAAAATTTCGTGACGTTACAAATATTTTCAAATATTTTAATTCCAAATCTCACTAGATTTCATTTCCAATTCAAAAATATCTCCAAATAATATCATTATTATTCCTCCAAAACCATTGGAAATCATTTTCAAACCCAAAAGGAATTAAATTTCCCAAATTTTTCGAATTTCAAAACCTTTGAATCTATATTCAAATATTACTCTAGAATTTTGTTCTATATCAAATTATAAATCACATTTATAATTCACATTTACAAATTCCATTTGGTTATATGAATTCTTTTCTTATCTTTTTGGTTATAACATTAAATTCTTATTTCAATTTCCATACAACTACGATAATAATTTAATATTATCATTTCCTAACAACCAAGCAACCGTGTATACTTATAATAATTTACGAAAAATTATTTCCTTTGTATATATAAAAATAATTTGGGTAAAATTATCCCATTCACCCTATTTAAAACAATACCATTTCGAACTATTCTGTACAAGTGTTTAGAGATCCCTATTAATAACGTTAATTACTTGTATTGACCAGAATCCATAAGCCACTTAACAAACCAATCAACCCGATATAAAACAATTTTATATTCACTAACAAATACACGCTTATATATATTAATGCACTCAAACTCATTCTAGGGCACTACTGGCCCTATCCTTAATGAGCAATCCCCACTAGAGCCATGGTTCTCGCTTAACCTTCAGCTCTGATACTATGTGTAACGACCCGCAAATCCATACCCTTTTGAGTCACCAATATACTGTTGAATATGCGCTTAGCGCTCATATGATTTTTGTTTGATGATAATAAATGTATATATATTTAGTTAAATGTATTTAATGTACTATTTTATTTTTCATAGATTAAATAAATATTTGTTGAATAAAATAATTTACACAGAATTTGAACAGAATTTGAATTCAAACAGAAATTTTATTCAAACAAATATTTATTACAATTTTGAATAGTACAAATTCAAGTTCTCACTATACATATACAATTTTGATTGTAATTACATCACAATTCAATTCCTCACTACATATCACTCACACTCGTAGTTTATCTTCAACTTCATTCCAGTTAGAATCCAGCATCTGAGCAATCTGCAAAAATATTCACTAACGCAGTAAAATTGAAAAAGAAACATTTTTGCAATATAAAATGAAATATGATTTTTGAAAATATGATTTGCCTCAGTTATTTGGGTTGTTCGTCATCATTTTCATTTGAATTCATCATACACGAACAGTGTGACATGCACAGTGTATCACTGTACATGCCACAAGGCCGTGCACTTCGATATACACTTGATAATACTACTGGGACAGGTAAGCACAGGTCAAACCCAAATGAAAAACTGGGTTCAACTCACGTGCAATATATTTAAAATCACGACACGAGCACAAGGTCAAAACCGAGTTTTGAAACTGGATTCAACTCAAGTGAAATTTCAAAAATCAACATGAAATGATCAAGAATCAGATCAGAGACCAAGTTCAAGGCACAGTGCACCACTGACCAGAATACAAAGATAGGAAAACATGCATGCAACATGGTACAAAGCTCAAGTTCAATTCCAAAAGCAACCAACAATGAATGCAACAGAGATCAAGCTTAATGAAACAGGAAGATTTGAAGAAATGACTGCAACATCAATAAACCAAATGAAGACCACAATCCAAACTGAAACTCCAGCAGTAATGCAACAGTGACATGCACATCAATCAAACAATCAAGTGGTCAAGACATTGACAAAACAGTTTCAAGTGACAGCAAGCTTCAACCAAGAGAAAATGCTCAATGCACCAAGTACAGGTAACAGCATGGTACAATGCAAATACATGGAACAATACCAAAGTATGGAGTGTGCAAGTGTAGATGACACAGACTCAACAAAGGCTACAGACAAGTAGCAGTGTGCAAAATGAAGCTACTGAAGGCAACATGACCAAAAGATCACAAGTGCACAACAACATGAATGCAGTAACAACCAGAATGGATGCAATGTGCACCAGTGATGCAAGCTACGGATTATAAAATGAAAACATCAATTGAAGTTCAGGTTGAACCAACATGCAAACAGTGAATAGCATGGAAATGTCGAATGCTTGAACAAGTGAAGCATTTGTGTCAAAGCAGAGCAAATGTCAACAGTGAAGTAAAATCAAGAAGACAAGTTCGAAGTCAAAACAGTTTTTCAATTGCAAATAAGCTCAGGGAACATTAGCAAGTGCAACAGACACACATGTATATGAAGCAACAAAAGTGCAAATTCGACAAGCACATGAAACATATAAACAAGCAACTGAAGGCAGGCTACAATATCAAGTACATGAAGACTACAATACATGAGTCAGTGCAGTGATACATGGAATCACATAAACAAGTTCGAACAACCAGACAACATCATATTCACGAATGCAATGTTCAAGTGGAGACCAGAGAAGATGGCCAAAGACGAAGACAGGGATGAACGAAATTCAACAGTGCAGAAATGGTCTCAAGTCCAAGTCGAAATCATGGAAGCATACAGAAGTCAAGAAGGGGATTCGTGAATGCATACTGTCAAAAAATAAAAAACGTGTCTTTGAAAAAGTCACAAAGTAAAAGAGGAAAGTTTTTGCCGTATCAACCAAGAATAAATTGAACGCTTCAAAATCAAAGCAGTGCGCATCAAGGTAAAAATATATCAGGAAAGCAAAAATTTGGAAAGTATCGAATTGATACGAACAAACTCAAGTGTCTCGGAACTCATATAAATTCATGCCCAAAATCATCATAGGCAGTGGGCAAAAAGAGCGAACAAAGTCGAAAATCAAGCTATCAATCGGAAATCAAAATTACAAGCTACATACCAGAGATCAAAGTTTCCAGAAGCCCTAAATCTCGAAAGCCCTAAAGTGCAAGCGAAGAAGAGAACGAGAGCGTCTGATACTATCTCAAGGAAATCGAGCATTACAGAGCTTCGATCGAGCTTCAAATCTCTCAAGCCTAATTCAGATTGAACGAAGATACAAAGCCGCCATTATCACAAAGGAACGGGCAAGAGAAAAAAAGAGGGCCGGCCTTGTTTTTATAAAAAGGGATTTAGTTTATTATTAGGGTTTTAAGTTTAAAATTGTTTTAAGTTTGTTTTTAAATTTTAATTCTCTTTTTAAGGTTGTCAAATCTTGGTAAATCACCACCTAGGGTTTAGGCAGTGTTAGATTGTCTAGTTAGAATTAGTTCAGTGAGCAGGGTGTGCGAGTTTGCAAAACTCTATAGGCGGGAGCAGGGTTTGCGAGTTTGCAAAACTCTATAAGCGGGAGCAGGGGTTACGAGTCTATTAGAGTGTTTGTACGCGGGAGCAGGGTTTGCGAGTCTGTTAAAGTGTTTGTAAGCGGGAGACTGTTTAATTCTAATAGAAATCTGGGAATGCAGCAGTAGGCAGGGGTTGCCGAAGCTGGGTAAATTTTGTGTGTGATTTACTTTTCAGCATATTTATTTCTGCAGTTTGTTTTTGCGTTTAATTCGAGAAAATTTGCTATAACCCTTTTCACCCCCCATCTAGGGTTAATCTAGATCCTACAAGTGGTATCAGAGCGAGGTACTTTTCTTTAACTCTAGAGTCATGAATCTACCAAATAGTGCTTTTTCAGAGGGGCAATCTATTGTTAGGCCACCCATGTTTAACGGGAATGATTATGATTATTGGAAGGTTAGGATGGGTATTTATCTTAGTTCTGTTGACTATGATATTTGGGATATTATTGAAACTAGCTATAAATTACCCACTATAACTGTTGGTGATACTGAGATTCCTAAACCTATGGATAGGTGGGATGCTAACGATAAGAGATTAAAAACTACAAATGCTAAAGCCATGAATGCTTTGATTTGTGCTCTTGATAAAACTGAATTTAATAGAATTTCTCATTGTAAAACTGCACAGGAAATTTGGCATACTTTAGAGGTGACACATGAAGGGACTTCTCAAGTCAAGGAGTCTCGTCTAGCCCTATTCAGCAATGAATACGAGAACTTTGTGATGGACAAAGGCGAGAGCATAAAGGACATGTTTGGACGCTTTTCAAGTTTGGTGTACAACGCTAGAGCGCTTGGGAAGGTATTCACTGAGGTAGAGCTTGTGAGGAAAGTGCTACGAGTCTTACCGATGAGCTTTGAGGCAAAAATCACGGCAATACAAGAATTGAAAGATCTGAGTAAACTAAGCATGGAGGAGTTGATTGGTAACTTGATGACATATGAGCTTGAGCTAAAAGCAAAGGAGGAACGCAACAACTCCGAACCAAAGAAGAAGACGATTGCCTTAAAGAGCAAAGAAGAGAGCGATGAAGAAGAAG
This sequence comes from Allium cepa, assembly GCA_030765085.1. NCBI lineage: Eukaryota > Viridiplantae > Streptophyta > Magnoliopsida > Asparagales > Amaryllidaceae > Allium > Allium cepa. Next base: position 43,219,447 of record CM060946.1, read on the forward strand.
AATACCAATTGAAGAGCTTGCAATGGCTATCAATAATCTAAGAAAATGGTCAAGATTCACGCCACGTAAGAAGAAAACAAGTGGTAATAGGCCAAAAGATTCTGACAATTCCGATAATGAACCGACGTGCTTTAACTGCAACAAGCCTGGCCACTTCAAGCAACAATGTCCACTTCTCAAAAACAACAAAGGAAAGAAAAAGAAAAAGAAGGCTTTTATAGCGACTTGGGATGATGAAGAAGGAGAGGAAGTTTCGAATAGTAGCTCAGAGGAGGCTAGCTTGTGTTTTATGGCAAAATCAGGTTCAGAAGCAAGCTCAGAGGAATCTAGTGAGGGAGGTAACTATTCTTATAAAGAACTTGTTTTTATGTTTCGTGATCTTACTAAAATGGTTCATACTCTTGAATCTAAAATTGAAAAACGAAAATCTAATAGGAGAGAACTTGCTCATGAAAATTTTAGGTTAGAAACTGAACTTGAAAATATTCAAAACCTAGAATGTAAAAAATGTGAAATTTTAGATTCAGAATTATCAAGACTTAAGAATAGCTTTGAAAAACTTGAAAATGAAAACTTGAGTCTTAAGGAAACATTGACACTAGGAAAAAGGATTTTATAAATAGATGCACCTCACTTGTCACTGAAAACACAACCCTAAAAACCAAAGTCCAAAAACTTGAGAAATCTCTGAATAACTTTTCAAGAGGAGAAAAATCGTTCAACATGTTATTGGGAAATCAAATTTTTGCTAACAACAGAAAAGGACTAGGTTTTGGGAAAACACAAGCTGATGATGATGCAATAGGTAAGAGTGTCTTTACTAGATCTGAAATAATTGGACATCGTGTTGAAAATTGTAGTCATAGGAACAAGAACACAAAATTTATAAAAGTTTGGGTTCCTAAGAATTCTACAAACAAATTTCATGCCTATTGGAACAAGAATAAAAGGACTAAACAAGTTTGGGTTCCAAAGGGATTGTTTATTCACAATGCTTCTGCCGCTAACAACCATGGACCTATAAAACAAATAGGTTACAAAAATCTTTCATCGTGTAGGTGTGGTGGCAGGCTAAGGAACAACAACAGTGTTATCTGGATTTTGGCTGTTCCAGAAACACAACGGGCAACAAAGCAAAGTTCCTTAGCCTAGTACAAAGGTGAAAGAATCACAATGGGCAACCACGGAAAATTATCGTAAAGGTAAAACAGGTGAAGGTATATTTATTTGATCGATATATTAAATGTAATAATCTGCACCGTATTCTGAATGAAATCAGCCAATATTGAGATGTTGTAAAGATGATGTTTTGATTCTGAATGTTCGACATAGCTGGTCAATTACATTTATGCCAAAAACACTATTCTTTGAATTACTTCATACATATACGTTTGGATTAAACATAGTGTTTTGCTGGATGATAATATTTTTGGTTATTTTTGGCCAACTCTATATTCGCAGTTTCTGGTTATTTATAAGACTTCAATTCAAATTCAAGAATGCTGTAAAAATTGAGTTTGAGTTTTTTGTGCACACTTCATGGTCTGGTCTATCAAATTTAGTTAGTGATATTTTGGAGTGAAAGAGAAATTCAGATGCAGATTACACTGCTAATATAGTTGATAGAAAAATTACTAGTGGAACGTGATTAATTTTTGAAACATTCATTTGCTGCATCGTTTTTCAAAGAAACTATCTGCATATTTTTCACTTGAAATAATTATCAAGTAGCAGAAATTTTTTCTCATATAACCCCTTCGAGAAAATCATTTTTGACCATATTTTCGTATTAGTCATTTTTATTTGATTTTAAATGACAAATTTTGACTAATCTGACTCTCTACTAATTATCAAAAAGATAAATAGTGATTGAAAAGGTGATAAGTGTTGATATTTAACATACATTACTCAAGACAGTATATTTGAAAATTTTCTTTAGGAATTCAAACAAGAGTTATAAAACTTTTTGTTGGGTAAAGATTCCATGATCATTTCTATGTCTATCATATTTCTGTCGACCATTTTTTGTCAAATCTTAAATATAGTTTGTCGATATGTGGTACTATAATCAGGAGTCATTTGTTTTTCATTTCACATTTTTTTGTAAAAATAAATAAATATCCAAAGTATTCACTCTCATTTAAAAGTCCTAATGGTTATGCATGGGTGAATTACTTGGATTTGATTATGTGCTTTCATACTCATTTAAAAGTCATCACGGTTAGGCATGTATGGAAGGCATATCAAAATTGATTGATTAAATAGACAAGTTGATTCTAATCCCATTTAAAAATCCTCACGGTCATGCGTGGTTAGAAGATACTTGAATTCATTTTTAAAATTAAATTGGAATACTACTAATCTCATTTAAAAGTCCTAACGGTTATGCATGATTAGTAGATATTCAAATTCCTGATATAAATGTACCACAAGCAGATACAACTGTATGATTTTATATGAGAATATCATTTCTATCATTCTAAAAGTGGAATATGCGCCTAACAAGGGTAGTTATGATTTTTGTTTGATTTTTATTGAAGTTTGATATTTATATTCAAATTGAGTTTTAATGTTGGATTAATATTGATCACTTTATCTCTATTTTTCTCTAACACTATTATTCTTTTGCTGATAACAAAAGGGGGAAAGAAAAGTTAAGATTTTGTCAAATAAAATCAAGCAAAGGTCAAATAATTTTCCATTTGCATCTAGGCTCATTTATATATTTCTATTTGTATGCATATATGTAGGGGGAGCATCATGTAGAGAGGAAGCATTTAAATAGGGGGAGCAATTAGAGTATGTCATTGATCAAATACATTTAACATAGTCAAAATCTTAAATATATGTTTGTTATCATCAAAAGGGGGAGATTGCTGAATATGCGCTTAGCGCTTATATGATTTTTGTTTGATGATAATAAACGTATATATATATATATATATATATTCAGTTAAATGTATTTAATGTACTATTTTATTTTTCATAGATTATATAAATATTTGTTGAATAAAATAATTTACACAGAATTTGAACAGAATTTGAATTCAAACAGAAATTTTATTCAAACAAATATTTATTATAATTTTGAATAGTATAAATTCAAGCTCTCACTATACATATACAATTTTGATTGTAATTACATAATAATTCAATTTACAATTCAATTCCTCACTACATATCACTCACACTCGTAGTTTATCTTCAACTTCATTCCAGTTAGAATCCAGCATCCGAGCAATCTGCAAAAATATTCACTAACGCGGTAAAATTGAAAAAGAAACATTTTTGCAATATAAAATGAAATATGATTTTTGAAAATGTGATTTGCCTCAGTTATTTGGGTTGTTCGTCATCATTTACATTTGAATTCATCATACATGAACAGTGTGACATGCACAGTGTAACACTGTACATGCCACAAGGCCATGCACTTCGATATACACTTGATAATGCTACAGGGACAGGTAAGCACAGGTCAAACCCAAATGAAAAGCCGGGTTCAACTCACGTGCAATATATTTAAAATCACGACACGAGCACAAGGTCAAACCCGAGTTTTCAAACTGAATTCACCTCAAGTGAAATTTCAAAAATCAACATGAAATGATCAAGAATCAGATCAGAGACCAAGTTCAAGGCACAGTGCACCACTGACCAGAATACAAAGACAGGAAAACATGCATGCAACATGGTACAAAGCTCAAGTTCAATTCCAAAAGCAACCAGCAATGCATGCAACAGAGATCAAGCTTAATGAAACAGGCAGATTTGAAGAAATGACTACAATATCAATAAACCAAATGAAGAACACAATCCAAACTGAAACTCCAGCAGTAATGCAACAGTGACATGCGCATCAATCAAACAATTAAGTGGTCAAGAAATTGACAAAACAGTTTCAAGTGACAGCAAGCTTCAACCAAGTGAAAATGCTCAATGCACCAAGTGCAGGTAACAGCATGATATAATGCAAATACATGGAACAGTGCCAAAGTATGGAGTGTGCAAGTGCAGATGACACAGACTCAACAAAGGCTACAGACAAGTAGCAGTGTGCAAAATGAAGCTACTGAAGGCAACATGACCAAAAGATCACAAGTGCACAACAACATGAATGTAGTAACAACCGAATGGATGCAAAGTGCACCAGTGATGCAAGCTATAGATTATACAATGAAAACATCAATTGAAGTTCAGGTTAAACCAGCATGCAAACAGTGAATAGCATGGCAATGTCGAATGCATGAACAAGTGAAGCATTTGTGTCAAAGCAGAGCAAATGTCAATAGTGAAGTAAAATCAAGAAGACAAGTTCGAAGTCAAAACAGTTTTTCAATTGCAAACAAGCTCAGGGAACATTAGCAAGTGCAACAGACACACATGTATATGAAGCAACAAAAGTGCAAATTCGACAAGCACATGAAACATATAAAAAAGCAACTGAAGGCAGACTACAATATCAAGTACATGAAGACTACAATACATGAGTCAGTGCAGTGATACATGGAATCACATAAACAAGTTCGAACAACCAGACAACATCATATTCACGAATGCAATGTTCAAGTGGAGACCAGAGAAGATGGCCAGAGACAAAGACAGGGATGAACGAAACTCAACAGTGCAGAAATGGTCTCAAGTCCAAGTCGAAATCATGGAAGCATAAAGAAGTCAAGAAGGGGATTCGTGAATGCATACTGTCAAAAAATCTAAAATGTATCTTTGAAAAAGTCACAAAGTAAAAGAGGAAAGTTTTTGCCGTATCAACCAAGAATAAATTGAACGCTTCAAAATCAAAGTCGTGCGCATCAAGGCAAAAATATATCAGGAAAGCAAAAATTTGGAAAGTATCGATTGATACGAACAAACTCAAGTGTCTCGGAACTCATATAAATTCATACCCAAAATCATCATAGGCAGTGGGCAAAAAGAGCGAAAAAAGTCGAAAATCAAGCTATCAATCGGAAATCAAAAGTACAAGCTACATATCAGAGATCAAAGTTTCTAGAAGCCCTAAATCTTGAAAGCCCTAAAGTGCAAGCGAAGAAGAGAACGAGAGCGTCTGATACTATCTCAAAGAAATCGATCATTACAGAGCTTCGATCGAGCTTCAAATCTCTCAAGCCTAATTCAGATTGAACGAAGATATAAAGCCTCCATTATCACAAAGAAACGGGCTAGAGAAATAAAAGAGGGCCGGCTTTGTTTTTATAAAAAGGGATTTAGTTTATTATTAGGGTTTTAAGTTTAAAATTGTTTTAAGTTTGTTTTTAAATTTTAATTCTCTTTTTAAGGTTGTCAAATCTTGGTAAATCACCACCTAGGGTTTAGGTAGTGTCAGATTGTCTAGTTAGAATTAGTTCAGTGAGCAGGGTGTGCGAGTTTGCAAAACTCTATAGGCGGGAGCAGGGTTTGCGAGTTTGCAAAACTCTATAGGCGGGAGCAGGGGTTGCGAGTCTATTAGAGTGTTTGTAAGCGGGAAAAGGGTTTGCGAGTCTGTTAGAGTGTTTGTAAGCGGGAGACTGTTTAATTCTAATAGAAATCTGGGAATGCAGCAGTAGGCAGGGGTTGCCGAAGCTGGGTAAATTTTGTGTGTGATTTACTTTTCAGCGTATTTATTTCTGCAGTTTGTTTTTGCGTTTAATTTGAGAAAATTTGCTATAACCCTATTCACCCCCCCTCTCTAGGGTTAATCTATATCCTGCATATACTCCATCACTTCAACCTAGATTGGACGGAAACACGCATCGTTAGGGTTAAAGAAGAAAGAGGTAGAAGAAGAAATAGAAAACAACATCAGAATCTCACAATCGTAGCGGAACAATATATAATAGATAAAAAAATATTTTTATACAAAAGAATCTGTAACTGTTTAATATTTACAATCGTCAGAGTACAACATCAAACAATAACACAATACTGGATAGCTATAATAACTTGTCCTCACAAGGCTGAATATACGGCATACCATACATAGCAGAATATAAGTTAGATACGTGATATATGTCACCGTCATCTAGCTCGTCTTCTGAGCTCCATAGCATCCTATCCTGTATCTGTAATACTCCGTCTAACCCGAGCACTATACTAAAATAACACCTAAGTCAGTCTGGAAAACCAACGTGAGAAAACACACTTAATTGAATTATTAAAGTTTTCAAAATCCTTTGAAATCAAAGGTATCTCATAAGACCACGCCACAAATAAACATGCAGGGTTTTTACCTTACGATAACCAAAATATATTTTTATCAAATTCTTCTGATATTATAATAGTTTCTATAGAAAGTAAAATAGAATCTAGTTGAAATGCTTGCATCTCACGTTCCAGTAATAATTGGGCATAATCAAAATTGTACGGACGCTTATTAAACATTGGATTCCATACAATGGCAGGGCTACTGGGGTACCGCCCGTAATAGTACCTTGTTTGGATCATAGCACCGAGGACCACAATCGATCCCCTACAACAAAAGATCGGCCTACCCCTAACCTAGATAAACCAAATAAGATCACCCCGCTGTTAGGATCAGCAACCGCCAACACAGCCGAGATCGAAGGGACTCTAGATAGCGATAACCTTACCCTTATTAGGTGCTACCCACTTAGCATTACCGCACCTCCCCTATTTTAGTCATTTCGGTTGATGAGGCTCGAGGCTAAACGTTACCTTTTTAGAACATATTCACTTAGAATGCTCATCGTCCTCTAATGACGATGGTCTGATAGCATTCGTCCATACAAGTTGCCCTGAGTCTGGACAAACCGAATCACTCTCTTCATCATCTTTGCGTTATTCATTCACTATGTTCAAGCCGGATCGAAGTGGTTTTCGGATAATTAAACCAGATCCCAGGCTCTTCGAAATGATCAACGCATTGGCCAATATTGATAGTCGGTTATTTAACTATCAAATCAAACAATCACTCAACCCATTATTTGATTTCCACTTAAAAGCACCAAGTAATCAAGACTTTATCCAAAAATATACACTTAAGACTTATAAAATAAAACTGCTTAAATCACTTTATTTAAAATAATAGTTATGAAATTCTATAATAATTTCCCAAGTAAAACTTTAGCCAAAAACTACTTTTAAAATAAAGTTATTATATAAAGTATAAATATTAATAGTTGTCCTTTAAATCATAATACTAATTTAACCTTTAAAATAATTACTACTATAATTAACTTAAATGAATATTTACAATAACACTTTTAAAATAAATAAATAATAAATTTTCCTAAAATCATTCTTTTAAAACACCTTTAAAACTTCTAATTTATATTTAAAAATCTTTCTTCAAAAACATACTTAGCTTTTCAGGAGAAATCACTTTAGCTCATCTAATCCTTTACAAATCCTTCTCGATTTATTTCTAGTTTAATTTACGTCCCAACCCTGTAAATTTTCTTTTCCATTCTTTTAAAAATAAAACTACTCTTTTATTTTTAAAACGACATAGTCGTTCCTTTATAAATTCCAACCGTGAATTTAAAAATCCCACATATCCACTGATATTTATTTCACTTAATTATAAACCCCGTTTATAAATCCATAGCCTCATTTTCTTTTAAATCGCTATTTCAAAACAGTTAATTGATTTTCAAATCAATTCTCTAAATTAATTCCACTTTTAAAATTTATTTCTAGAATTATCCCAAATTTTATTCCGAAATAAATTTATTCCAGTTTTACTCCTTTATTATGATTTAAAACCGTATTTAAAACTAAAATATCAATTTCATACTCCATTTCAAAATTCTCCTTTATTTTTTTCCCAACTCACTTAAATCTTACTTTTAAAAATATATTCCTTCGTACTTACAAACAATATTGCTTAAGTCCTTATTTTTAAAATCCTTTTATTCACATTTATTCAAGAATCTATTCTTTCCATATTCCAGAATTTATTAAATAGGATTTAAAAGTCAATTATTTACTTTTTTCTTGATTCTTTTCTTTTTTTTAATTTGTCCATCTTTACTATAAATTTCTTGCTTTAAATTTTCCCTTTTTATTTCCCTTTAAAAATTCAATATTTATATTTTTAAAATGCCACAATATATCCAGCAATATATTAACATCAAATAAACTATTTTTCCAACATAAAATCACAGATTATCCAACCTTTCATATAATTGAATATGAAAACAAATTCAACATTTCTGAGGAATCCAATTGGATCCCTCGAATCTCTTTCCCTCGTCCACAGATGTTAGCTCAATATAGAAATACCAATCCCACTTTGAGGTGGATATCGCAGTATATAGGGTCATCCGCTCTATAATGCGAGAATATCAATTACTCCAATATATTACTATGATATATAATATCACATCTAGGGTGATAATAAATTATCAATTCAATCAATCAATAAATTAAATTTAACAATTTAAATTCACCACCAAATCCAAATTGAGTGAGATTAACTCACCTTTGATTTTGTTGTTTGCAATCCACTCCTAACCGGTTACCTCTCCACTATTTTTGACCTTGTATAAACATTATATGGTTTATTATCATTTTAAATAATCGAACAAGTTATTACCATTTAATAAATTTAATTCAAACTGAAAATTAATTCAACAAATTTTCCTTTGAATAATTTTGGTTAAATAAGTTAATAAAATGTAACAAATCATCGTCCTAAGTCCATCTTAGGAGTCGTGCTTTAGGATTTTATTCGGGTCTTCGTACCGATTCATCCTATTTTCTTTTATGATTCCTTGTTTTATCTATCAAGATTGCTTGATATTTATTAGTGAATAATCTTCTTCTTGTTCTTCTTTCTTTCTTAAGGAAGAGGAATGTCTAGACCTGGCCGTCCCAGAGCTGGACCATCTAGTGTTCCACCCCAAGATGGAGTTTTTATGACTGCTCAACAGCTTCTTGATTTGGTAACTAATGCTCAAGCAGCTGGAGCTAACCCGGAACCTACTCACCCAAAGTCGGGATTTGCATGCTTGTGCAGCGATTACACTAATTTGGGTGGGAAGCCCTTTAAAGGTTCCGAAACTATTATTGAAGTCCAAGCTTGGCTTAGAACATGCGATCGCGTCTTTTCGCGCATGAATCTTATCGATCTTCACCTAGTTCAGGTGGCCTCCAGTATGCTCCAAGAAAGAGCACTGGACTGGTACGAACTTCTTATTTCTGAGATTAATGAAGCGGATCTCACCTGAGAGCAATTCCGGGAACGCTTCGAATTAAAATTCGTTCCAGAAGCTGAGAAAGTGACATCGGCTCGACGATTTATAGACCTCGTTCAAGGTGAGTGCTCCGTGACTGATTACGTCGCCTCCTTCGAGTCGCTTTCCAAAAATGGGGTTGAATACATCAACACCCCTTTAAAGAAGAACCAGAGGTTCGTCTACGGCTTAAACAAAAATCTCAAGAAGCCATTACTTCTAAAATTAGAAGTCTTTCGACCAACTCGTTGATATTGCTCTTCGTCGTGAAGAGGCGGATAGGGAGAATGATGTTGAAGTGGTGGGTTCCAAACCAAACTTCAACAACAAGAAGAGGCCAAACAAATTCAAAGCCCCTTATCCCAATAAGAAAGGGAGGCAAGCAACTCCTGTTTAAAAAAAACCTTTTCCTCTACTCAAGGGAAATGCTACAATTGTGGTTCGAAAGACCATTTTGCGAACAAGTGTTCAAAGCCTCGTACTTGTCGCTATTGCAAAAGCCCAGACCATTTTATGCATGTGTGTCCCAAACTTCAAAATAGGAAGGAGGGAAAGCTTAATGTTTCTCAAGCCTCTGGCAACACATCTCGTGGCCAAGGTATTTCTCATTCTATTCTGGATGGAATTATTTTATCTCGTGATCATCCTATTCGAGTTCTATTTGATACGGGTGCGTCCCATTCTTTTATATCAAAAGAACTTGTTGATACTTTTTCTTTGGATGTTTTGTGTTTAATGACTTCTTTGAGAATTGCGAATCCGGTTGGTGGATCCGCGACAATCAGTTTATTGTGTAAAGATGTGGAGATTATTTTATGTGATTTTTCTTTCCTAGCCGATTTGCATGTTATGCGTTATTTAGGCTTTGGAATGATTTTGGGAATGGATTGGCTTAACCGTTATGAAGCTCATATCCTGTGTCCTGAGCGGACTATTCATCTTCGACATCCTCAATCTGTTAAGCAGATTTCTATTAATCTTCAAGATTCAGTTTCCAGCTTGGTTGCATCTTTATATTCTTTAAATCCTCGTGATGACGATGATGATGATGAGGGTGATATTATTTCTCTTATTCACGTCGTTCGTGAATTTTCCGACATATTCGAGCCCGTTTTAGGATTACCACCTAAGCAAGCAATTGAGTTCAGAATTAATCTTATTCCTGGAGCTCAACCTATCACTCGTCCTCCTTATCGTATGTCCAATAAAGAAAACGAGGAGATGCGTAAACAATTATCCGAATTGGAGACGAAGCAATTTATTCGCTCTAGTTCCTCGCCTTGGGGAGCTTCAGCTATTTTTGTGAAGAAATCCGATGAAACACTTAGGCTTTGCGTTGACTACCGCAAGCTTAATGATCTTACTATCAAAAATAAATATCCTTTACCTCGGATTGATGATCTATTCGATCAACTTAGTGGTGCTAGAGTCTTTTCACAATTAGACTTAGCTACTGGATTTCATCAGCTTCGTATTGCAGAGGATAGTATTCCTTTGACATCGTTCCGTACTCGTTATGGATCTTATGAATGGCTTGTTATGACATTTGGTCTACGAATGCTTCGGCTTATTTCGTTGACCTTATGAATAGAGTTTTCAAAGACTTCCTCGACCGGTTTGTTCTCATCTTTATCGATGATATTCTTGTGTATTCAAACTGAGGAGGAGCATGAGAAGCATCTTCGGATTGTGTTGGAAACTCTTAGGAGTAATTGTTTAAAGGAAAAATTTTATAAATGCCATTTTTGGCAATCTCGTGTGAAGTTTCTCGGTCATATTATTTCCGAATCCGGAATTTTCGTGGATCCTTCAAAGATTGAAGCGATTCAAGATTGGAAGAGACCGGAGAGTGTGACAGAGATTCGTAGTTTTCTCGGATTTGCGGGCTATTACCGTCGTTTTATCAAAGACTTTTCTAAGATTGCCGTGCCTCTCACTAGCTTGACGAAGAAAGGTGTTAAATACATTTGGTCGGACAAATGTGAAGCTTCTTTTCAGAAATTAAAAGAACTTCTTTCTGATGCTCCTATTCTCGTTATTCCCGAGGGGAATCAAGATTTCGTTGTTTATACCGATGCTAGTCGCGTTGGTTTGGGTGCCGTTCTTATGCAAAGAGAACGTGTTATTGCTTATGCTTCTAGGCAATTGAAGCCTGCTGAGACTAGATATGCCACTCATGATTTAGAGCTCGTGGCTATTGTTTTCGCCCTTCGTATTTGGCGTCATTATCTTTTAGGAGAGAAATTTTTTCTTTATACCGATCATATGTCCTTGAAGCATTTATTCTTTCAAAAGGAACTTAATTTGCGTCAACAGCGTTGGCTCGAATTTCTTGCACCATATGATCTTGATATCCTTTATACTCCCGGAAAGGGGAATCGCGTTGCGGATGCACTTAGTCGAAAGCAACAAGCGGTTGTTTCTATGATGATATCCGAATGGAATGATCTCGAGATATTATCCTCTTATGAGATCCGAGACCGTGTCTCCGATTTATGTTCATCACTTGTGTTATGTAGCCTTGAGGCTCATCCTTCCCTTTTAGACCGCATTCTTGAAGCTCAAAGGCTAGATCCCGAAATGGCTCTTCTTGGCCAAAATATTAGGGATAAAATTGATATTGAAGGATTGAAAGAATTTGATATCGATTCTCGTGGCGGCATTCGAAAATTTGGTAGACTTATCGTACCAAATATTATTGATCTTCGTAAGGATATTTTAGAAGATTCTCATCGTTCTAAATTCACCATTCATCCCGGTAGTAGTAAAATGTACGCAGATATGAAGCGACTATATTATTGGGAGGGAATGAAATTTGATATTGCTAACTTTGTTAAGTGTTGCATGACTTGCCAGCTTGTTAAAGCCGGACATCAAAGGCCCAGTGGGTTATTGCAACCTTTAGAAATTCCAATTTGGAAGTGGGACCAAATTTCCATGGATTTTATAGATGGCCTTCCCCGTTCTCGTTCGGGTCATGATAGCTTATGGGTAAATGTTGATAGACTTACTAAATCCGCCCATTTTATTCCCGTTCGGTCTAACCGAACCATTCCTCTTTTGGCCAAACTCTTTGTTAAAGAGATTGTTAAATTGCATGGAGTTCCTACTTCTATTGTTAGTGATCGTGATCCATTGTTTACTAGTGGGTTTTGGAAGAGTCTTCAAAAAGCTTTGGGAACGAAGCTCAATTTTAGCACCGCTTATCATCCTCAGTCCGATGGACAAATCGAGCGTGTGAATCAAACACTTGAAGATCTTCTTCGTGCTTGTGTGCTTGATTTTGGGGGAAGTTGGGAAGATCATATTTCCCTTGTTGAATTCTCCTATAATAATAGCTTCCAATTTAGTATTGGTATGGCACCTTTTGAGGCACTCTACGGAAGGCCATGCCGATCTCCTTCTTGTTGGCTTGAGACCGGTGAGAAGCTGGTTTTAGGTCCCGATTTTATTCGTGATTCCACAGAAAAGATTGATCTTATTCGTCATAGGATGAAAGAAGCCCAGAGTAGACAAAAATCCTATGCCGATAATCGAAGAAGGAAATTATAATTTTCGGTTGGAGACTCTGTTTTTATTCGTGTTTAACCAATGAAAGGTGTTGTACGTTTCAGTCGATCGGGAAAATTGGCGCCTCGATATATTGGGCCATTCCCTATCACTAAACGTATTGGTTCCATGGCTTATCGCCTTTTATTACCGGCTCAATTTTCCGCTATCCATGACGTGTTTCACGTTTCTCAACTTCGGAAATGTCTTCGAGATTCCGATTCTATTCTTGAGCTCGGTGTTGTGGAAGAGATTGAAGTTTCTCCTAATTTAACTTATGAGGAACATCCTATTCATATCATTACTTCGGAGGTCAAACGACTTCGAAATAAAGATGTTCCGCTTGTTAAGGTTCAATGGTCTTCAAATCCTAAGGATTGTTCTTGGGAATCTAGAGAGTACATCGAGCGAACACATCCGGACTTGCTTTCTCGTGCTCTTTGAGGTGAACTTCTTATTTCAAATTTCTTTTGTGTTGAATATGCTTTTATGGTTGTTGTTACATATCTTCTTCTTAAATATTGCGAGGACGCAATTTCTTTAAGGAGGGGAGTCTGTAACAACCCGCATATTTATCGATTTTATATTTAAATATTTTATTTAAATATTTTATCGTTTGTCGGATTTTAGTCCGAAAAGCTAATTTTTGCAAACAGCCGAATTAGGACTCGAGACCACCTCCATTGAGTTCAAAATGCCGTTTGCGACCTTTTTGAGTATAAACTTTGATATATTTGGAGTTAGTCAAAAATTTGACCTTTTTCACTTTGGGTTTGAGTTTGGGTTCAGCCCACTAGCCAACTTATACTCAAAACTGAAGCACTCTTCCTCATTCACCCTCACTTCTTCCTCTTTTCAGTTCTAAGGCAATAATGATGGGAGAGATTGGAAATTGAAACTCCAAAACCCTAGTTCCTCTTGGAACCTCAAATTCCTAGCTCCAAATTCAAGAGAACACATTGGTAAGCATTCTCTTCTTCTTCTCCAACTTATTCTCTTACCAATTTCAGAAATTCCTAAATCTAATTTTGGGAATGTTCTTGTTTTGAGCATAGATTCAAGCTCGTTTGGGTTGTGTTGAAGAGAGGTTGATTCTCCATTTGCTTTCAAGCTTCTTCTTGTTTGATTTTGTAAAAAGGTGAGATTTTTATCTCACATCTTAGTTTATAATTATCTTCGATTGTTAGGTATGAATTCCTAACACTTATTCATGTGCAATTGATTTTGGTTTGGATTGATTTCGTGTATATTCCAATTTTTGGTGTTTTGGTCTAATTTATGAAAATCCTATTATGGATATTTGGACATTGATATTTGAGGCGTATCGAAGAGTCGTTTAGGCTAGGTTGTCGTTCGATGTAATTCCTTAGTCATCGTCGTTCGCTCGTTCGATCGTTTCCGATATTCGTTTGGCCATTTTTGGCCTAGGTTCAGGGAATGCCCTGAACCCTTCATTCAGACGTCTGAAACGTAATATTCAGACGTCTGAATATTGTTCTGGGAAGATTTCTATTCCCAGATTCAGACGTCTGAATATATGGTTTCAGACGTCTGAATTGGTTCATTTGGAACCAGAAAGGAAATAGGCTAAAAAGTGTCTATTTCAGACGTCTGAAACACTTGATTCAGACGTCTGAATAGTGTTCTGGAAATCTTTATATTTCCAGATTCAGATGTCTGAACCACTTGTTTCAGACGTCTGAAACTGCTATGTTTTGCCTATTTTGCCTATTTGCCTATTCGCTTGAGAATTCCAATTTAAATCGATTCGTGACGATCCTATTTGTTGTTATCATTTATTATGCCTTTGATGACTCCTATTTAGGGATTTTTGAATATCCATTTCGATGGATTCTTTATCGGTTTCTTTGGATTTTATTCACGTCTTCGAATTTGAATTTTAGTGATTGATTGTTCTTACAATCTTCTTTGTGATTTGTCACTTTAAAAATATAAAGGTTTTCTATACTAGTAGTAAACATCAAAACCCTTTTCATCAAAATGATTTCAACTGTATTTTCAATTACAAAGCTCGTTTCCTAAACCGTTTTCTAATCTACTAGTATATACAAACCTTTACCTCACTCGTATGAGAAATCTAATTAAACGACTTAGTAAAACAAGTGGTATGAAACTCTTGCGTTTACTTCGTTGGTTAATTCTTGGACTTGTTCGATTGAATCTCTTGTGACAATTTTCTAGTGGAGATCTACAATTTGTTCGTAAATATTTAAGTTAAGCTAGTGGTTATGGGACATGAAGCTAAGCTCATATATTTACTAGCTTACTGTAATTGACACTTCTTGATGATCATGACGATCATTTTTGTGATTTAGACTAGCAATGTGCGATGTCTCTTTGTCTACGAGGGAGACTAAACCCCGTTTGTGTGAGTTTCAGCTCACATATGTGGGGTAGCGCCCCATGGTCTTCGGGCCGTTCGTGTGTCAAAAATTAATGGCTAGGTACCATGAGATAGCGTCTTGTTCGTGTGATACATATGTTGGTGAGTTTTCATGCTCCCGTTCGTGTGATAGGCCTCCCCCCTATTTTGTGTGATTTCTGGATGTCGTGTGTCGAATTCTGGAATTTTCTTCTTCACCTATTTTGTGATTTCTATTGATATGATTTATCAATTTTTGTGCATAGGTGAATTCGTGTGTCATTGTCTGGATTTCTTGAGATGATTTCTAGAATTTATGCTTCACCAATTTTAGTGATTTTCATTGATATGATTTATCAATTTTTGTTCATAGGTGAATTCGTGTGTCATTAACTTGTTGTGAATACAAGTTTTGGGTATGATACCCTTTTTGGATCTTTGAGAAGATTCTTTGATATTGATTAATCGTTTGTTGATTATCATTTACATACTTATAGTAGTATGCCATTATGGATATTATACGTTTATGCCATATCTTTCGTTCTATATCATGTTATCTGATATTTATAGCTAGACTGATCCGTTTATTATTTTCTTATAAATAATACTCGGGTCAGACCGAGATGTTGCAGGTGCTTCGACTTGACTTCTCTCCAGGGATTCATTACTCTGACCTTTTGCTTACTACTTAGATTAGTAGTTTTTGTTGTATACTCTTGAGATATTGACTCATTGATGTATTCTTTTGTATAGCACATGCTGGTATTATTTTGTGTTATTGTGGATCTTTCTGACCACTACTCTGATGTACACTTTTATGTGTAGTATTCATATCTTATTCCGCCTTTGTGATATGAATTATCTGTGACTGATTTATGTTATGTTTATTTCTATATTTGTTTCTGAAGATACTACAGCCACTGTGTAATAGCTTTGTGTTTGTATTGGTGCGTCGGATTTCCTCTTGAGATAAAATGCATGTTATACTATCTGACATATCGGTGCTCGCGTAAAGCAATTATACAGATGGTCGCTCCTCAACAGCCTTATTCTCCGTGGTAGTTGACAGCATTCACCCGTAGTGTTCTTGGCTAGCATGGGTATAGAGGTGGGGCGTCACATAAAACAAGTTAATCACTAACATTATTCTAAAATTAAATTAAAGGTTTAATATGTGTATATGTATCTTTAATTTCTTTTTGACACTACATATTTACTTACAAAAAATCTATATAGCTTTCAAAAATCTAATTTTTATATAAACTCCAAAAACACTAAAATCCCGATATTTTTTTTCTAACGTTATCTATATATATTTCTTCATTTATCTACAAAATATGTATGTGTATTTCTATATATATTTATATTTTAAAGTTGGACAGTACGTTCCAGTATGTGTTGTCTTTCTTCTTTTCTTTTTTTATACAAATTCGAAGTAAAAGGAAAAAAAAGAAGCCATACCCCCAAGTCGTCGAACCTCTTGGGCTGCTGCCCTCGTCGTGACGCCCAACCAAATGTCGAAAAACACCCAAAAACACATCGCGGCCCACCACTTCGTCGACGCAGATATCCTTGCACCCCTAACGCCTCCGGCCACCCAACTCACGAGCCGTCTCGCTTCGTACTCATCGCATCTCAATTGAGACATCACCATAGCACTGCCAACCAACAGCTCGCAACGCACCCGAAGCCACCACACGCCATCGTCCAAACACATGCCACCCTCTCAAAGCCGTCGACATTCAACTCGATTTCGACGAACAAAGCAAACGATTCATGTTCGATTCCGTTGAGAAAATAGAAGCTAGAACAAGACGTGGAAGGAGTGGCTGTCGCCATTATCCTTTGATTCGATTACATGCGGCTATTTGATTTGAGGAGGGGCGATTATTTTTCTTCGGCAATGAATGAGGGGTTACGTGCATTCGAATTTGATTTTAATTCTTATAGTTCGGCCATTAAAATTTTCGAGCAAACTGTATTTCTCTTTTTTTCTATTTTTGTGTGAGATTTAAAAACGAAGTTGATGGGGGCACGATGTGATGTTGGTATATACAAAGTTGTCTACAGTGATTTCAAAATGAAAGGGAAAGGTTATAATGTGAAATAATTTCAGCTGAAGGTTGACTGTTTTATGAATATATATATTATTTAAATTTAAATTGTCTCGATAAATACAACTTAAAATTTTGACATCTTATCGAGGCGTGCCGCTAGGCGTTCATAATGTTATACCCTTATTGCGAACGCAATGGAAAAAGTTTCGAGTCCTAATTCGATCGTATAGAGAAGATAGCTTTTTGGACCCAGTTATTATATTGAATTTTCGATATGGATTTCAGCGCATTTATATTTCATATGATCACACAACAATTCCAACCACTCCAAGACTTAAATCCAATAATAATACAGTATTACGGATCCAATGGAACTGGTTTTATCGAAATCCGAGACTGTGCCTCTAAAGGCTATTTTTAAATGTTAATTTAAACGATATATTTTTAAAACTGAACAAATCACTTCCAATTTCAATTTTAATACTTTTATTACCTTCAGTATTATCATTATAAATTTTACAAGCCTTCAAATTATTTTTAACAAGCTTAACACTCAAGATTCCATATTTTACCCAATTCCCAATAAATAAATTCAATAATTTAATTTTCAAATAAATGTTGATATTTGAAGTTCAAGTTGAAAATTAACTTTTAAATATTTAAAATAAATTAAATGTTCCAATTTCAAATACCCAAAATTCCAGATCGTTACAAATTGACGGTTTGAACTAACAAATTTTAATTGAATGACTGTTTATTGATTTAATAAACTTGATTAAACCAAATTTTTTAGATATAAATTAATTTAAATTGAAATTTATATGGTTTTAAATTAATTGTTGTGATAAGCATTTCAAATCTATTTTTCTTTCTGGTTGTTTCTGTTCTCCTACCTCCTTCCTTTTCGGGGATGAAAAGTTTTGAGTGGGGAGAGTGTAACAACCCGTAGATTTTAATGGCTTTAATAACATATTTAACAAAATTTTGTGAAATTTTAAATAATTGAAATCGGAAATAAAAATTTGGTATTTGGAATACATCTACTTAAACATAGCAAACGGTAAGTATTCGTCTGAAAATATGAAAGTTTTTTGTTTTATTTAAATCAGTTACTATTTGATGATAATAAAATGTTTTCCAGACCAGAATATTTTTACATAATAAATTTTTAAATCATCTTCAGAGTGAAACGTCATACTTCATTTCATCAAATTTGGACTGCTATTTTATCCTATTTTTCGACAAATTAACAGTATTTTCGGTACCGATAATCTACTTTTTATAGGATGGTCGTATCGCTGATATATATATATACCGTTTTTATCGTCTCGTCGTGCTGATCTCAGCGGTATATTCATTTCTATTTTTCGAACCCTGGTACGTCGCAAATCTGTAAACAGTTAGCCATTGTGGTTTGTTATCTGAGCCTATTAGTTCCCATATGGTTTTCATGCATCCCAACATGTTATACCAACGGCCCTTTGTTTTAATATTTACAAAAATATGTACCCGACTGTTGTCATTTCACCCTTTCACCTTAAACAATTTAGGTTCGTTTTAATCTTCCTTTCTCTTCTCTTTTGTTCATTTAAACTTTTGCTCACATATTCTCACGTGAGAAATATATATCTCCACTTGAATTTTTGAGCCTACTGTCCTTCCCAGCCTCCCCCTTAACCGCCATTCCACTTCTCCTCTCTACGCGCAAGCCATGCTCACCACCAGCTCCTTCCCTCCCATCTACCGTGCAGCCCAAAATCGAGCTCAAATTTCCCTCACCAACCACAGCAAGCACACCGAGGCCTCCCATCTCCTTTGGCCGCTCTCCCCACCTGCTCTTCTCCTTCCCTTCTCCGAGCTCAAAACCCAGTCACCATGATCTTTGCCTAATTCAAGGCTCCACAACCCGCAGCCCTACACCTGTTCGCAACATCCCATAGCCATCTCTCCTCCGCGTGGCCTACGTTCTCTTCCCTCATTCAGCCTCCGTAACATGTCTGATTTCTCGACGCCCGAATGTCGACATCGATACGTCCGTTGTATCAAATGCCACACAGTCGAATGCCCAAAAACCGAACCGTTATGGTTAAAGAAGAAGAAGAAGATAGAAGAAGAAACAAAAATAGAAACAATAAACAGAATCTCACATTTCGCAGTGGAACAACATACAATAGATAAATAATCTTTAAAACAAAAGGCATGTATATGTTATTACAATACAACATCAGAGTACAACAACAACATACAACACTGGCAGTTATAAATGACTTGCCTACATAGAAATTTGTTTCACACAAACCCGAACGCAGCAGATACTACATAGTATAGATAATACGTCTCGCCATCCAGCTTGCCTCTTAAGCTCCGCAGCAACTCCTGAATTCTAGAATGACCTGATAACCTGACTCTAGGATGTCCGTGTGGAGATTGGTGGACACTCAGAGTTTAGAAAGGGAAAAATAAACTCCAGCTCAGTCGTGGGACTGGTGTGAGATCATAAAAACAATTATTTCCACAAAGAAATAAAGAGAAATCCGCTATGCTTTTGGAAAATGAAACTTCCAAAAGGCCTCCCGCCACACACACAATGCAAGCGCAAACTTGGAGGAGATTTCTCCTTATAACGGTCAAAAATGCTTGATACGAGAAAAGCTCCATTAAATATTATTATTAGTGCATAGTGTGAAAACATTTCGAAAGTATAATATTAAACTTAGCCAGCATACCACAATTCGTCGTATGCCTACTATAGCTACCATGTTTTGTAGCAAGCTACCGTCACACTACATGGTAGGTTATACAACTAAAACAGTACAGGGCTCGTATTGTTTTATTTGGATTTCCAACAAATGATCAGGCAAAGGAACTTCCCACACAAAATGGAACGCCTCTGGAGGGACGTCCCCGAGAACCTAACCGGAACTCTTCTACACAAGGTTGGGTTACCTCTGTGACTAGGTAACAAATGACACGAGTATGCCACCTCCCGGTCATTACCAACCTTTATCTGACGCGCTTCCCAACCGACAACCCCAAAGCAATAAGTTTGCAGCAACCACAAAGTAAGTATCTAGGCTCCATACCATGATACCACTTATAATCCAGAAGGAAATGGACATACCCTCAGGGGGTGCTACCCCCAAATAACCTTGCTGCCGCGATTCCTATTTTGACCATTTCCGCGGTGTGAGGTCCGATAAAGTCTCGCCCACAAAGCTACACTTTTCACAAAGTCATGCTTTGATCAACAAATGATCAGCAGCACTTCGTATGCCACATTACCAAATTGGGAATGTATCACTAGTAACCATCAACTATATAACCATTGAGCTCTGACGTCTCAGAGAAGGGTGTTAAGCTAAGACAATAAATTCTCCGCCACCAACAGAAATGTATTTGATATAAACTAGCTTTACATCTCAAAGTGTAATGTCAGACACACATCCATACAAGTCCGTTCCGGGATCGAACGAAACCGAAGGCACTTCAAAAGAAGCCCTTGCTATTCGGATATTCACTAATCACGTCCGGAATCCCCATCACAAAGGATGATAAAATTTCTATACCGAAGCAACCTGGTGCAGAGACAATCGACATGTAATCCTTTTGTTTTCAAAAATACCCAGTCTTCAAACACCGTCTTCAAATGCAATCCCGTTTAATCGTATCATTATTTGGAATGGGTTTTATGACACAAGGTCCTTTCCCGGCTGATCCGAATAACGAGCGCTTATTTTTAAAAATAAGTGTTACATTCAGATTTAAACAAATCACAACAAATTCCACTTTGATCTTTTAAATAAATGATCCATCATAATCACAAAGGTTCGATGTGGTTTTCAGTTATCCACTTTGAGTCCGACCCCGGTCGCATCGAAATTCAAATTCCATTAAAAAGGCCAATATTGATAGTCGGTTATTTAACTATCAATCAACTTTCACAACAATCACCAAGATTTAAATAATTTTTGCCCCAATTATTATTTCCAAAATATCCTTGCAAGATATAATTTTAACACTTCAACCATTCGAAAACAAATTTCAAATCAATTTCTACATTTCAATCCTTTGAAAACAAATTTCAAATTATTTTCCTTTCGCGGAATACATTTCCACTGAAAATCTATCGAGTTTCAAATATTTTAAAATAATTTAAAATACTTATCCAAATTATACGTAGGAATATTTAAAATAAAACAATTTTGAAACATTTGCTTATATATTAGTTATGAAAATACTATACAAATGTCTCATATAAAATTCGAGTCCAAAGAAATTTTTAAATAAAATTAGTAAATAGGATATAACTATTTAAATATCCAATTTCCAAAACCAATATCAATTAAATTTTTACTCATTACTTCCATAATTAATTAAATAAATCTTTACTTTAAAGATTTATAAAATAACTTAAGAAACTAATTTCTCCAAAATATTCTTTTAAATCCAACTCTAGAACTTTTAATTTATATTTCAAAAGCTATTTTGCAAACATATCGGCTTTTTATGGAAAATACAACTTCCTTTTCAAAATGGATCATTTTTAATCAATTGATAAATCCTTCTTGATTTATTTTAAATTTACATTCCAAATCCGTAAATTCCTTTCCACACTTTATAAAAATAAAACAATGTTCATTTTTAAAAAAAATTCCCCTTTCTTTTATAAAATTCTCATTGTGAATTCAAATTCCCAAATATCTACTGATATATGATTTTTAAATCGATGTTGAAAATCATTTACAAACACCAAATCTATTTCCAAATTGATCTCACATTTATTTCAACACCAGATCGATTTTCATTCAAACAACAAATCAATTTTCATATTGATTTCCCAAAGATTTATTATTTGAACACCAAATCAATTTACGAAATCATTTTTAAAATAAATTCTTTTATCTTTTCCAATTTATTTAAAAACCATATTTTTTAAAAATAAATTCTTCACCTTTTGAATATTATTACTTGAAATCCATTTATTAAACTTTTTCCCATATTTTGGAATTTTGTTCAATAGGATTCAAAATAAAACTTTATCCTTTTAAAATTCTTCCTTTTAAATTTATCCTATTCAAAAATAAAATTTACTATAAATATTCAATTTTAATTTTAAAAGTCCAATTTTATTTATTTACGGTATCCTAAGATAACAAAAATATATTCGGCTAAACTATAGCCTTCAACGATTTCAATCACAAAGAAAATCACGCACAGATTATAAATAATCAACACACAATATTGAAATAAATTCAATTATTTGAGGAATCCAGTTGGATCCCTCCAACCTGTTCCCCTGCATCCACAGATGTTAGCACAGCAATTAAATACCAATTCCACTTAGAGGTGGAATATCGCGATATATAGGATTTATACAATATCATCCGCTATTACGCGGCGCATAGGGTCTCATCCGCTATATAATGCGGGAAATCAACAACTCCAAATACATATATAATACCAGTTCCACTTCAAGGTAGAATATCACCGTATATGGGTTTAATATATATAATATCATCCGCTATTATGCGGCGCATAGGGTCTAAACTAATGTAACTGATAATAAATCAATCATCCAAGCACACAGTCAATCAAAGATAAATTTAACTATCACAATTCAACCATCAATCAATAACTGAAATTTCCATTTATTATAATTTTGAGTGAGAAGATCTCCCCTTTGCTTTGCATGCAATCCCTTTTCATTCCAGTGTGTTTTTCACGATCTTTTGACCTTGTAAAAAACAATTTACGATTTATTACTATTTAAATCAATCAAACAATTATTCACCCATTATTGATTAAATTAAATCAAAGGTTAAATTCTAAACTAATTTTCCTTTAACAATTTCTAAAATAATTAAATAAGTTAGTTAAACAAATTAATCAATCATTATCTTAAAATTCGAACTAGTGGATTTAAAAATGTGTATATGTATTTTTATTTTTCTTTTGAAAATAACCCGTAAAGACCTAAAATCTAATCTTTATATTCAATATTCTAAAATTTTGATTTTTCCCAAAATCTTATATAAATTCTTTGTTCATTTCTGCATAAAGATATACAGTAAAACAAAAATTCTTCCGTGGCATAACTTTTTTTCCAATTTGAATTAAATTAAAAAGAAAAGCCATACCCAAACGAATGTAGACCTAAGCCTTCACCTTGGCGCCTTGCCAATCTACACCCTACCGTCCCTCTGAAAACTTGCTGCTACCTCTCTCTGGCCATTACTTCTACAACATACTAAAAACTGCATACAATTACAACACTTTCCTGAGCCACTGCCACTTAACCCAGTCTAGTATCCCCCGTGCAGTTCAACAAACCAACCACTCTCCCCTACAATTCCTCACTGCAGCTTACTCCATCGACCAAGCATCAAACCTCCAAACCATCATTTCTGAATCGAGAACACCCTCACTCAATCATGAATAAGAACATCGTCGTCAAATATCCACTGCACAGAGAAAATTCACCCACATCATCTCCTCATATCATCAAACACACACCTCTGATAATCATCGAACTCGAACTCGACTCCACCACCTAAAAGCCTGCACCCACTTCGTCGAATGACCTCTCACCGTCTTCCTAGCTTAACCCTACCACGTGCCTTTGCCTGAGTGCGACACTCTTCCTCCATCATCGAGCACCAGCCCAAGCCACGGCGATTATGGCACGCTCGCGAATTGACTCGTGAGTACACGAAATCGATTCGATTTCGAATGAGTACTATATTTTTTCTTTCGAAGCGATTCCATTAATTCGATTAGGAGCTACGAGGTTGAGTTAGAAATGAGGAAGGGCAAGTAAAATGAAGATCGAAATTTTTAAAGCTCCGCCATTTTCTTTGTTTGTGATTTTAGTTCTGAAAGAAGCTCGGTTCTTTTTTTTATGCGAAGTGGTTGCTTGCTTTGAACAAGAAAAGGGGACAGGATTGGATTGCTAGGGCGGCTATTACAGAGGAGGTTGGCTAGTTTGACTTTTCAATTTTTCAATTTTTTTTATTAATATCCAAAATATCTCGTTTAGCATAACTCGAAATCTCGAACTTCGAATCAGACAAGCCGCCAGGCGTTTATAAGGTTTTACCCATATTCCGAACACAATGGAACCTGTTTCGGAGCCTAATTCGATCGTATGTAGAAAATAGCTTTTTGCACCCAGTTATAATATTGAATTCGATATAAATTTCAGATCGTTTATATGTCGTATGCTCACAAAATAACTCCAAACACTACGAAAATTGAAACCCGATAATAATACCATATTACGGATCAAATGGATCTAGTTTTGTCAAAATCCGGGATTGTGCCTCGAAAGACTATTTTTAAATATTGATTTAAACAATAAAATTTCAAAACTGAATAAAGTATTTCCAAATCAAATTATGAAGTTTCCATTAACCTCAGTATCATCAATATAAATTTTCTAAGCCTTTAAAATATTTTTAAATCAGCTTAAAATTTCAGATTCAAATTTTTACTCAACCTTTCAAAAGATTAAATTTAATAATTTAATTGCCAAATTCATAGTTAAATTTGAAATTCAAGTTACACTAACCTCCAAATATTTAAAAATCAATTAAATATTCCATTTCAAATGTTAAAAACTTCTGGGTCGTCACTACCTTCCCCCCTTAAAAGAATTTCATCCTGAAATTACAAGTTAAGAAGAATGATCCTTAACCCATTCAATATTTTCCAAACCAAACAGTTTTACCAACTTTCCAAAACAAATCTTTTATTAAAGACTCATTATCATTTCAACTAATTTTCCAAATTCAATCATAAGTTTCCAAACAACCTTATTTACTTAACCAATTCAAATTTTAAATTTTCAAATTATCCAAAATTTCTTAGAATTTTTCTAACACCCTAAATTTTCAAAAAAATTTGCCAGCGTCTTCTTTGCGCGGCTAGCTCGGTATAACTACAAAATGGCACCATGGCCCCTAGATTTCAAAAGAATACAAAAAGCCAAGCGGCTGGACAAGAAAGTCATCAAATTTCATACTAAAATTCAAATACATACCTTTTTTCGAGCAATTCCAAATTTTTCTTCGAAATCAAAATCCCAGTTCCATTTGCATTTAAATCACCTGTATGCTACTAAACAATAATATCCAATTACCATATCCAAAATCGTTTAAACCATTTCATTACAGAATTTTCAATCATACTCCCTGTACCATTTTCACTTCACTGTTGAAGTTATATATCCATTTTCACTCAAGCTTGCATTTTCAATTTCATTTGAATTCAATTTACACTTTCAATTTAATTTGGAATCAATTTACCTTCTGAATATTGAATCATATCAACTATCTTTCATTCACAACTGATTCATATCACTATTTTTTAAATTAGTTTCATTTACTAATTCATTACAAATTCCAATTCATTTTATCTCAAATAATTCAAATTAGTTTTCAATATTTAGTTTCAATTCCAGTTTCATTCTTTTATTCAATTCACCATTTTGGTTTATAACCACTTATATTTAAATTGGATTTCAAATTCCATATGAATTTAATTTACTTTTTATTTATAAATATTGAATTCAACTCAATTCACTTTCATATACATGCAGTTGCAAATTTATTTATTCATTCACAATTTTCTAAGTTTTCAAATTTATTTATTATTCCATAACTATTTTTTTAATAAAATTCCAGAGTCTTTTCAACCTTTTCAAAACCATTTTTGAAATCAATTCAAATTATCCTTTGAATTTCCAAAATCAAACCCAGTTTTTCCAAATAACTTCCATTTAAAACAATTTGGCAGCAATTCCTCTCTTGGGAACTCGAAAATAAACACCGATGATGTCGCGATCATCGTCGGAATTATTTTCCAGCGACCAAAAGAGTTTAGTGCTTTTCATCCCTTCAAAACCTTTTTCCAAAAACCTTTGAAAATCATCTTCAAAATCAAAAGGGATTTAAACTTTCCAAATCTTCAAAATTTTCAAATTCTTTTCAAAACATTTCCAAATACTTCTATGGAATTCCATTCAAATTATAAATCACATTTACAATTTATATTCTCAAATTCCATTTGTATATGAAAATTATTTCATAACTCTTTGTTTATCATTTCAATTTCTTATTCAATAATAATAATAATAATTCAATATTATTACTTCCTAACAACCAAGCAAACTTATACTATAATAATTTGTGAAATATCGATTTCTTTTCTATACAAAAATAGTTTGGGTAAAATTATTTCATTTACCCAATTTTAAAACAATATCGTGCTAAATTGTTCTGTACTAGTGTTTAGAGATCCCTATCGATAGACTTGTAAAGACTATACCGACCAGAATCCATATACCACTCAACAAACCAATCATCACAATATAAAACAATTTTATATTCACTAACAAATACGCGCTCATATCAATTAATACATTCAAACTCATTCTAGAGTACTACTGACTCTATCTCTAATGAGCAACACCCAACAGAGCCAAGGTTATCGCTTAACCAAAAGCTATGATACCACATTTAACACGTCCGATTTTCGACGCCCGAAAGTCGACATCGATACGTCCACTGTATCAAATGCCGCACAGTCGAATGCCCAAAAACCGAACCGTTAGGGTTAAAGAAGAAGAAGATAGAAGAAGAAACACAAACAATAAACAGAATCTCACATTTCGCAACGGAACAATATATAATAGTAAATAATATTTAAAACAAAAGGCCTGTATATGTTATTACAATACAACATCAGAGTACAACAACAACAAACAACACTGGCAGTTATAAATGACTTGCCTACATAGAAATTTGTTTCACAGAAACCCGAACGCAGAAGATACTACATAGTATAGATAATACGTCTCGCCATCCAGCTTGCCTCTTAAGCTCCACAGCAAATCCCGAATTCTAGAATGACCTGATACCTGACTCTAGGTTGCCCGTGTGGAAATTGGTGGGCACCCAGAGTTTAGAAAGGGAATAATAAACTTCAGGTCAGTCGTGGGACTGGTGTGAGATCTTAAAAACAGTTATTTCCATAAAGAAATAAAGAGAAATCCTCTATGCTTTTCGAAAATGAAACTGCCATAAGGCCTCCCGCCACACACACAATGCAAGCGCAAACTTGGAGGAGATTTCTCTTTATGACGGTCAAAAATGCTTGGTACGAGAAAAACTCTATTAAATATTATTATTAGAGAATATTGTGAAAACATTTTCGAAAGTATAATATTAATCTTTGCTATCATACCACATTTCGTCATATGCCTACTATAGCTACCATGTTTTGTAGCAGGTTACCGCCACGCTGCATGGCAGGTTATACAACTAAAACCGTACAGGGCTCGTATTGTTTTGTTTGGATTTCCAACAAATGGTCAGGCAAAGGAACTTCCCACACAAAATGGAACGCCTCTGGAGGGACGTCCTCGAGAACCTAACCGGATCTCTGCTACACAAGGCCGGGTTACCTCTGTGGCTAGGTAACAACTGACACGAGTATGCCACCTCCCGGTCGTTACCAACCTTTATCCGAAGTGCTTCTGAACCGACAACCGCAAAGCAATAAGTTTGCAGCAACCACAAAGTAAGTATCTGGGCTCCATACCATGATACCACTTACAATCCAGAAGGAAATGGACATACCCTCAGGGGATGTTGCCTCCAAATAACCTTGCTGCCACGATTCCTGTTTTGACCATTTCCGGGGTGTGAGGTCCGACGAAGTCTCGTCCACAAAGCTACACTTTTCACAAAGTCATGCTTTGATCAACAAATGATCAACAGCACTTCGTATGCCACATTACCAAATAGGGAATGTATCACTAGTAACCATCAACTACATAACCACTGAGCTCGTACGTCTCAGAGAAGGGTGTTAAGCTAAGAGAATAAATTCTCCGCCACCAACAGAAATGTATTTGATAGAAACTAGCTTTACATCTCAAGGTGTTATGTCAGACACACATCCATACAAGTTCGTTCCGGGATCGAACAAAACCGAAGGTACTTCAAAAGAAGCCCTTGCAATCCGTATGTTCACTAATCACGTCCGGAATCCCCATCACAAAGGATGATAAAATCACTATACCGGAGCAACCCGGTGCAGAGACAATCGATAGGTAATCCTTTTGTTTTCGAAAATACCCGGTCTTCAAACACTGTCTTGAAATGCAATCCCATTTCGTCGTATCATTATTTGGAATGGGTTTTATGACACAAGGTCCTCTCCCGGCTAATCCGAATAACGAGCGCTTATTTTTAAAAATAAGTATTACATTCAGATTTTAGCAAATCACAACAATTTCCACTTTGATATTTTAAATAAAAGATCCATCACAATCACAAAGGTTCGATGTGGTTTTCGGATATCCACTTGAAATCCGACCCCCGGTCGCATCGAAATTCAAATGCTATTAAAAAGGCCTATATTGATAGTCGGTTATTTAACTATCAATCAACTTTCACAACAATCGCCAAGATTTAAATAATTTTTCCCCCAATTATTATTTCCAAAATATCCTTGCAAGATATAATTTTAACACTTCAACCATTCGAAAACAAATTTCACATCAATTTCTACATTTTAATCCTTTGAAAACAAATTTCAAATCATTTTCCTTTCGCGGAATACATTTCCAAATACTTATTCATTTCCACTGAAAATTTGCCAAGTTTTAAATATTTTTAAATAATTTAAAATACTTATCCAAATTATACTTAGGAATATTTAAAATAAAACTGTTTTGAAACACTTGCTTAAATATTAGTTATGAAAATACTATACTAATGTCTCATATAAAAATTCGAGTCCAAACCAATTTTTAAATAAAATTAGTAAATGGGATATAACTATTTAAATATCCAATTTCCAAAACCAATATCAATTAAATCTTTACTCATTACTTCCATAATTAATTAAATAAATCTTTAGTTTAAAGATTTACAAAATTACTTAAAAACTAATTTCTCCAAAATATTCTTTTAAATCCAACTCTAGAACTTTTAATTTATATTTAAAAAGTTATTTTACAAACATACTCGGATTTTTTGGGAAAATACACCTTCCTTTTAAAAATGGATCGTTTGTAATCAATTGATAAATCCTTCTTGATTTATTTTAAATTTACATTCCAAATCCGTAAATTCCTTTCCACACTTTTTAAAAATAAAGCAATGTTTATTTTTAAAACAAATTCCCCTTTCTTTTATAAAATTCCCATTGTGAGTTCAAATTCCCAAATATCTACTGATATATGATTTTTAAATTATGTTGAAAATCATTTACAATCACCAAATCAATTTCCAAATTGATTTCAAATTTATTTCAACGCCAAATCGATTTTCATTCAAACACCAAATGAATTTTCATATTGATTTCCCAAAGATTTATTCTTTTAACACCAAATCTATTTACGAAATTATTTTTAAAATAAATTCCTTTATCTTTCCAATTTATTTAAAAACCATATTTTTTAAAAATAAATTCTTCGCCTTTTGAATATTATTACTTGAAATCCATTTATTAAACTTTTTCCCATATTTTGGAATTTTATTCAATAGGATTCAAAAATAAAATTTTATCCTTTTAAAGTTCTTCCTTTTAAATTTATCCAATTCAAAAATATATTTTACTATAAGTTTTCAATTTTAATTTTAAAAGTACAATTTTATTTATTTTCGGTATCCTAAGATGCCAAAAATATATTCGGCTAAACTATAGCCTTCAACGATTTCAATCACAAAGAAAATCACGCACAGATTATAAATAATCAACACATAATATTGAAATAAATTCAATTATTTGAGGAATCCAGTTGGATACCTCCAACCAGTTTCCCTGCATCCATAGCACAACAATTAAATACCAATTCCACTTCGAGGTGGAATATCGCGGTATATAGGATTTGTATAATATCATCGGCTATTATGAGGCGCATAGGGTCTCATCCTCTATATAATGCGGGAAATCAACAACTCCAAATACATATATAATACCCATTCCACTTCAAGGTGGAATATCACGGTATATGGGTTAATATATATAATATCATCCGCTATTGTGCGGCGCATAGGGTCTAAACTAATATAACTGATAATAAATCAATCATCCAAGCACACAGTCAATCTAAGTTAAATTTAACTATCCCAATTCAACCATCAATCAATAACTAAAATTTCCAATTATTATAATTTTGAGTGAGAAGATCTCACCTTTGCTTTGCATGCAATCCATTTTCAATCCAGTGTGTTTTTCACAATCTTTTGACCTTGTAACAAACAATTTACAATCTATTACTATTTGAATAAATCAAACAATTATTCACCCTTTATTAATTAAATTAAATCAAAGGTTAAATTTTAAACTAATTTTCCTTTAACAATTTCTAAAATAATTAAATAAGTTAGTTAAACAAATTAATCAATCATTTTCTTAAAATTCGAACTAGTGGATTTAAAAATGTGTATATGTATTTTTACTTTTATTTTGAAAATAACCCGTAAAGACCTAAAAATCTAATCTTTATGTTCAATATTCCAAAATTTTGATTTTTCCTAAAATCTTATATAAATTCTCTGTTCATTTCTGCATAAAGATATATATTAAAACAAAAATTCTTGTGTGACATAATTTTTTTTCCAATTTGAATTAAATTAAAAAGAAAAGCCATACCCAAGTGAATGTAGCCCTACGCCTTCACCTCGATGCCTTACCAAATTACACCCTACTGTCCACCTGAAAACTTACCGCTACCTCTCTCAGGCCATTACTTCTACAACATACTACAAGCTGCACATAATTACAACACTTTCATGAGCCACTGCCGATTAACCCAATATAGTATCCCCCGTGCAGTTCAACAAACCAACCACTCTCCCCTACATTTCCTCACTGCAGCATACTCCGTCGGCCAAGCATCAAACCTCTAAACCATCATTTCCAAATTGAGACCACCCTAACTCAATCATGAATAAGAACATCGCCGTCAAATATTCACTGCATAGAGAATATTCACCCACATAATTACCTCACATCATCAAGCACACACCTTTGATAATCATCAAACTCGAACTCGACTCCACCACCTAAAAGCCTGCACCCGCTTCGTCGAACGACCTCTCACCGCCGTCCTAGCTTAACCCTACCACACACCTTTGCCTGAGTGCGACATTGACTGCGACACTCTTCCTCCATCATCGAGCACTAGCCCAAGCCACGGCGACTATGGCACGCTCGTGAATTGACACGCGAGTACACGAAATCGATTCAATTTCGAATGAGTACTATATTTTTTTCGAAGCGATTCCATTAATTCAATTAAGAGCTATGAGATTGAGTTAGAAATGAGGACGGGTAAAGTAAAATCGAGATCGAAATTTTTAAAGCTCCGCCATTTTCTTCGTTTGTGATTTTAGTTCTGAAAGAAGCTCGGTTCTTTTTTTTAAGCGAAGGGGTTGCGTGCTTTAAACAAGAAAATGGGACATAATTAGATTGCTAGGGTGGCTGTTATAGAGGAGGTCGGCTAGTTTAACTTTTCAATTTTTCAATTTTTTTTATTAATTTTCAAAATATCTCGTTTAGCATAACTCGAAATCTCGAACTCCGAATCAGACATGCCTCCAGGCATTTATAAGGTTTTACCCGTATTTTGAACATAATGGAACGTGTTTCGAAGCCTAATTCGATCGTATGGAGAAAATAGCTTTTTGGACCCAGTTATAATATTGAATTCGATATAAATTTCAGCGCATTTATATGTCGTATGCTCACACAACAACTCCAAACACTACGAAAATTGAAACCGATTAATAGTACCATATTACGGATCCAATGGAACTAGTTTCGTCGAAATCCGAGACTGTGCCTCGGAAGGCTATTTTTAAATATCGATTTAAACAATAAAATTTCAAAACTCAATAAAGTATTTCCAAATAAAATTCTGAAGCTTCCATTAACCTCGGTATCATCAATATAAATTTTCTAAGCTTTTTAAATTTTTTTAAATCAGCTTAAAATTTCAGATTCTAATTTTTACCCAACTTTTCAATAGGTTAAATTTGTTAATTTAATTGCCAAATTCATAGTTATATTTGAAATTCAAGTTAAATTAACCTTCGAATATTTAAAAATCAATTAAATATTCCATTTCAAATGTTAAAAATTTCCGGGTCATCACGGCCTTGGCTTCCTCCGCCTCCCGATCTCCGACACATTCTTTTCCCCTGGCCGAACAGCAGCCTTACACAGTTGATTGCTGAGCCAAGGTAGCCTTTCCGGATGTTCTGCTTTGTGCGTGTATGTTATAAAAATAAATAAATAAGTAATATATATATATATATTATAACTATATTTTGTTATCTCAACTTTGGTATGTCTAAAGCTAATTTATAAACATACTTTATATGATTCCTTTGCTTCATAATTATACGTTGTATGTTAATACTTTGTAGTAGCTTTTTAAAATATATATATATCTATATTTATAAATCATAATCTGTTTGCATACATTTATGTATTGTCTGTGCAAGGCCATGCGTATATATATGGATATTTTGTAAAGGTAATAATCATTTATTTAGTATTGATTTCTAAAATTGTATGTGTGTGTGTGTGTGTGTGTATATATATATAATTATCTGATTGTATAAGTTATATTAGAATGCATATTAGAGTTTGTGATCTGTTCATTTTGTCATTTTATTTTCCAATTTTATAGTATATAAAAGAAATGTATACTGGATATTAACTAAATATATTTGTTATTTATAGAATCCCGTTTGTTGGATATATTATATTATATATAAAAGTATTTTATATATAATTTCAATAGTTTACAAGTTATATAAGTTGTCTATTGTTATATATATATAGCAATATGTAAGTTATATTACCTATGTTTTCCAAAGATGGCTGACGTGTTTCAAGATATGTCATATAGATTAGGTTCAGATTTGTATAGGTTAGTTTATACCAATATATCATTAGTTTATATATTCTGTTATATATGTATATATTAATGTAAGTTTATATATGCACTACTATACATGTTTTTTACATGTACTATGTCAGCATATATATATATATATATATATATATATATATATATATATATATCTCTGTGTGTGTGTGTGTGTGTTGTTTAAGTAAGTTATATAATATATTATACATAGATTTTAAAACCTTTCAGTTTTGTTAAGTTTATACATTTTATAATAAGTTGTTTATATAGATTTGATAATAAATATTGATTTATATCCTATATGTAAGTTTGTGTACATATGTAAATACATTTGTTTATATATATAGGAACTTGATTTTCAATTTTATACAAATATAGTACGTTAACGATTAACTATTTATTTGGAAATAAATATATGTTTGATTTTAATATATGTGTTCGAAATGCATGTATATTAAATTTTATTTCTGTTTGAATTTAGAATATGAATTTCATATGCGTATATAGTTATATATATATATATATAAGTTCACTATACCATTTATCTTCATCAACCCAGTTCTGATTTGATTTCATTTATTCCTATTTATCAGCTCTGTTCGTCGAATTTGTGCCAATCTAGCTTTGATTTGGAATTCGTTCTTGGATCCATAAATCGTTTCATTTATCGAATCTGATTTCAATTGACGTTTTTATATTTATTAAATCTGATTTCAATTGAAACGATAATTGAAATATGCTATTCTTAGTTATTTACATTGATATATATGTGTGTGTGTGTGTGTTATTATCTGTATCTATTCACCTGTGACATCTGACACCATTAACTGTTATTTACACTGACGATAGATGTATGCTGCTGATTTTATATTTTATCATATATGTTCTCACTCTACAAGTTCCTCGTTAGTATATAATTCACTATGGGTTGAAATGTACGTAATCGAACAATCTTGTAGTATAGGAGAAACTCATTATGGGTTGAAATGATAAACCCAAGCGGTGGTCATTGAATTGAATTTAGGATTGCGGGTTGAAAAGATATATACCCGTATAAAAATTTAAATTGCATATTAAAATGATAAATATCTGTATCACTTGACCATAGGATAGAAAATTATTTACCGACACCATTGGTCTATATATAAATATTTTGAAAATGATTTCTATAGTTTTGGAAAGAAATATATGGTTTTAATAAATATTGATTTTAAGATATTATATACAAATGTATTTTTATTAATATTTAAATTTTAAAATTTTGAATTGTATGTTTTCAAAATTTTATGGTTATTGGTTGTTTTCGAAATTATAAATTTTAAGAATTTAATTGTAATTTTACTATTTTTAAAATATATAAATAAATTTAATATGTAAATAAATTTAATAATATGTTTAAATATTTATCTAAATTTATATTTCAAATATAGAGTTTATAAAAAAATTAATAAATTGAGGATGGAAAGTTAAATTTGAAATTGGTTTGAAAATATATTTATTTAAGAATTATACTTAAATAAGTTTGATTTGAAATTATTGAATTTTAGATTTTACAGATATAATTTTATAACTTGATTTTGATTAAAAGTGATTTAAATGAATATTTTCAAATTTACATAAATTGAAATGGGATATTTAGTTTATTCAAATTTGTAATTTGAAGTTTATTTAAATGTTATTGAAATGATTAAGTAAATATTTTAAAACTAAATGATAGCAAAGCGAATTTGAGATATAAATGAAATTATCAAATTTAGTTTTGAAAATGTAGATTATTTAGAGCTTGAAATATATTGAAATTGAAATAGTTTATTTGTGGTTCAAATCTGTATTTGAAATCGAAATAATTTGAAATGGTTTATTGAGAAACTAAATTGAGTTGAAATTGATGAATTGAGAATTGAATTAAATTTAAATTTTAGAATTCGAGTTGATTTGAATTAATTTATGAACTTTGAGGAAACTATTCTATTATATAAAGTATTTTTAAATTATATCTAAATCTACTTATATATTTTAATATAAATTATTTTAATATAAACTATTTTAATATAATCATTTTAATATATACTATTTTTAATATAAACTATTTAATGTACTAACTATTTTATTATAAACTATTTTAACTTATAACTATTTTATATAACCCATTTTATTTTGTAAACTATTTTATTATATATGATATTACTAATATCTAAACTGTTTGAAGGAAAGTATTATGATTTCAATGTGTTATGATTTCAATGTGATATGATTTCAAAGTGTTATGATTTCCAAAGTTTTATGGTTTAAAAGTGTTAGATTTCCAAAGTGTTATAATTTCTAGTATTTTGGTTTCGAAAGTGTTATAACTTTGAAAGTACTATGATTTTGGAAATGAATATATTTGAAATGAAAAATGATATAGTATTGATACGGTTTTGAAATGGAAATGATATTTTGATTTTGAAGTATAAACTATTTTGAAATGACCGCGGTGTTTTAATAACATTTGGTTGTTAAAGAGACCGAATCGGTTATTGTCATACTCTCTGCCAATGCCGAAAACCACTTTAACAACCGAGTGCGCGGCGGAGTTTGCAGAATGAAGTAGGATGGTGGCGATGTTCTATTGAGGTATATATGTGGACCCGACTCCCGTGAGTTGGCTTAAGGTGGCTAAAATAGGAGCAATTGACGAGACAAGTAAGGTAGTTCCTCCGATCGGACACACTTCTTCGATTCTCATTCTATTACTTTGTGATTGATTTTGTGCGTACCTTTGATTTGGGAGTGTGGCTTGAGGTGGGCGGAAGTTGCTGCTATGCGTTACCACCAGCCCAGAAGTGTAATTGGTATATTTAGCTTGGCACTGCCTAGTTGTGCCATGTCACCTACCTTATCGAGACCACTACGAGTTTTGTTGTACTATGCTTATGGAGTGCCCTCTGACGACGCCAGTATGGTGGAGATTACGGTATTGTATAGTCTATGGAAATATATTAAATGTGTTAAGGGGGATAAGGGTAATGCCTTAATGCTATTTTAATAGTCTACTTTACTATAGACATTAATATAATAGCGTATATTACTATATAGTAGATAGTTCCACGGATCCTTAGAGGATGATTATCCCAAACATCCTTTAAGTTACTTGTATTTTAGTTTATATTTCACTTGAGTTGGATTTATTGATATAAGAATGTTAATCCTGGCTCGAGTGTTTTGTGTTTTGATTTACGCTCGGGTCAGACTGAGTGTCATAGCATTCGATACTCACCTTTGGAGTTTGGAGCTTTGCTTGGAGATGCAACAATCTATTCAGCTTGCAGTTATTCAGTTGATTCATGTGATACATTCTGATCTTGTATTTGACTATTGTATTGAGACTTCTATGTATTCGAGACTTCTGGCGTATCTTGTTTTAACTTTGTTATACATATAGTTGCTTCGTGAACTACTATTCTTTATTTTCATTGTTTATTGTTGTATTACTCTGTGTCTATGATTCTTTGATATATATATATATATATATATTTTCAATCTATATGCCGAGTTTTGCCAAATCTAAATTAACAATATGATTTTTGTAGTTATTCAAATTCGACATGTGCAGATGCGAATGGTTGAAAATATCAGGATGTTACACCTTTGGAGCTTCGGAGATTTGCTTGAAGATCCATCTTTATATATTCAGCTTTTAGCTATCCAGTTGTGTTGATCGGACTTATTTTCTGTTTGGATTCGAGACTACGTTGTATTGGAGATATTCTGTTGTATTTTATTTCAACCTCTATTGTTTTTTTATAGTAGCTTCATAACCTACTATTTTTCTTTTCCACTGCATATTGTTGTAATACTCTATGTTTGTGATTCTGTGATTGATTTATTTACTATATATGCTGAGTTTGCCAAATATAAATTAACAATCTGATATTTTGAGTAATTCAAGTCCGACATGTGGGGATGCGAGTGGTTCAAAATATCGGGTTGTTACAGTTGGTATCAGAGCTCTGGTTTAGGCAAAACTTAGCATATATAGTAAATTTAATTACAGAATCACGTTTTTTTTTAGCTTAAATTTCTTTCACTTTGATTCGAATTTCCTTTGAATTTTGGAGCTGCCCCTCTGTTTTAAAATTCATACTTGTCTTTCCCTATTCGTGTATTTATGATACTGAAGCATCCCATAGCTTCATTCTTTTGGGTGACTAATCCCATCGGCGGTCCCGCCAACTTCTGTAGGATTGTGAAGGAGTGAAACTCCTTTACAGCGGACATCGATTCATCGGAAACTCATGTATCCTCGGTTTCGATGCTGATTTTCTTGCGAAGTCCGAATTTTCTCTTAGTGGACAACCCGAGTAATTCTCTTCTTATTGAATGTCGAATGCCCTCGGTTATGCAGGTAGTTCTACCTTCCATTTGATACTCAGCTCGGTAATCTTGACTACACCCTGATAATCAGGAAGTATCCCGATATTGGGTAAAGGCGGCGGGAATCTGAATTCTGCATTGATCTTATTCTTGATGTCACGGTTGACCGGTTAAGGTCACCCGCGATCAATATAAGTCTATCCACCTTTTCTACTTCTAATTTAATTACCTTATATTCCTTTCGTGTTGTCTTCATTGATGGAACTCTCTTCGACCAGGACTCCTCTACAACATGAATCTATATCCTTGTTCTGAAATCCATCTTTGAATCATCGAGTAAGGGAGTGTATTTTTAATTAAAATAAAAATGTTTTATATTGTGTTGTTTTTGTTGTTAAGTTTGAATTCTGGGTTTCAATCGATTTGTCTTGCTAACGCTAGCGACGGAAATTCCAAAAGACTTGAATAGAACAAACTGACAAAATACTGGTTCCAAAATTTGTAAATTTTTTATGATTATATTTTATCTATAAAAGTATAATTTCCTAAAATTAGATAGTTAAAAGAAATTACTTGTTAGAAATGATAATACTAGATTATCATTTGTTGTCTTATCAGCATTTCTAAATCATCAACTATTAGTGTATGCTATAAGGAGTTGAAATTTTAAAACATGGATTACAAATCTAATTGGCTAAAAAGAAATGAATGAAAATTAAGGGGTTTGAGAATTAAATTTCTAGGACTATTCAAAATTTAGTTTTTTTGGAATATATATTTGAAAATAAAATTAAAAGAATTAAGTCAGTACTCTCTTCTTTTGTCGTTGGAAAATAATTTCGAAGATGACTTCAGCATGACCAACATTCATTTTCGAGTTTCAGAGTGGAGAAACTACTTAGTAGCTTCGCTACACTTTTGTTTTGGTGAAAAATGGATTTGATTGAAACTACTTAGTAGCTTCGCTACATTTTTGTTTTGGTGAAAAATGGATTTGATTTAAATTTGTTGTGTATAATTTGATTTATAATATATATATATATATATATAATTATTCCAAAGTAATTTGAAGAGAAACCGAAAAATTTGAATCTCAAGTTTTATGTCAACAAATGGTTTCAATTATCGAAATAAAGTGCAACTTTTTGAATAATTGAATATCTAAAACGATAATGAGCAACTTAAAATAGTTGAATTTGAATAAAAATTATTTGTATAATACTAAATTGCATTCTAATATATATAAATTGCCTAAAATATTCAAAAAGTTAAATTGTTATGGTGAATACAATTAAAAGTTATACAAGAAGAAAACTTAAGTAATAAATTATTCAAATTAAAATCTGGCTTGATGGAAATGTTATAAATGAAAGGTAAATTTGTGTAGTATTTAATTACACTCAAAACCTTAATATAGCTTACCTAGAAATAGTTAAATGTTAATGAGAATAGGTAGCTGAATAATA
The DNA here is from genome assembly GCA_030765085.1 of Allium cepa. Classification (NCBI taxonomy): domain Eukaryota; kingdom Viridiplantae; phylum Streptophyta; class Magnoliopsida; order Asparagales; family Amaryllidaceae; genus Allium; species Allium cepa. Next base: position 43,258,404 of record CM060946.1, read on the forward strand.
TACAATATAAATGCGAGAAATAAGATGTCCAAGATGATATTTTGCTAAGAAAATTTATAAATAATAAATTTAACAACGAGTTGACCATTTAAAAATAGAATTAATTGGTTGAATAATAAATGGTTATAATAAAGGTTTATACACTTAACATGTGTTGTAAAATATGTCAAGTGGAATAAATTAAATGAGGAAAAGGATGTTGCTTAAGAAAATAAATATAAAATTAAGAATAGAGAAATTGAAATTTTAGGTGAAATAAACTTAACTGGGGTCAAATGCATTTAATAAATAAGATAAATCAAATAAATATTGTTTTGAAAGAAATTTTGTAATAAATGTTAATAAATTGAAAACAAATCATTTGATGAAAATATAGTGAACTGAAATCAATCAAAGGTGAATATGATGACTATTTTTTTTTGGCAAGGCCTATATGATGACTATTTATTGATTGAATAAAATGGATTTAAACCAAATTAGTGAATATAAACCAATTTCAAAATAAAAAAATTTATATGGTTTAGAAGTAATTGTAGTATTTTGTATTTCAATCTATTTTTCTTTTTGGTTATTTCCATTCTCCTACTTCCTTCCTTTTCGGGTACGAAAAGTTTTGAGTGGAGGAGAGTGTAACGATCCGTAAATTTTAACGGTTTTAATAACGTGATTAATTGAAATTTTGCTTGAAAATAAAAAATAAAATTTGAAAATGAAATTAGATATTTGGAATGCGTCTATTTTAACATAGCAACACGTAAATTTCCATTGGAAAATATGAAGGTAAATTCTGTTGTGTAAATTTCAGTTTCAAATTTAATATAAGTTAGTTTAATGAAAATTAAATATTTTAGAAACCTGAATATTTTTACATAATAAAAATGTGAACTATCTTCTGAGTGAGACGTCATATTTCATTTCGCCAAATTTAGACTGCTATTGCTCCGTTTATCTTAATTCTGGCATTTTACTAGCATTTTTCGATACCGAATATCGACTTTTGTTGGGATGATCGTATCGCTGATATCTGTGTACCATTTTGATCGTCCTGTCATGCTGATCTCCGTGGTATATTCGTTTTTTTGTTTTGGACTCCAGGAGACAGTGAAATCTAAGGAACTATTACCATAACGGTTCCGTATTTTGAGTTTTTGACTTTCCTTTATCTTTTCGTTTGTCTATCAGAATACTAATAGCCTCTAGCATTTTTCAATTCCAAGAATTCATGCTGTGATTTATCTATTCTTTATGCCCATTTTATACGTTGATCCATTCATTTTTCTTTAATCTCTTCATTTCTTTGCCTGTACACTCTTCAATAATAAAAAAATTGCCTGTAGCTTGCTTCTTACTTGAAGCCATTTTCACTTGAGCTCCTTCTTTCCCCTAGCATTTTTGTTCGAACTTCCATCTCCCCTCACTCCTCTACCCTCTCCCTCTCTTCTCCCTCCTTTTCCCACTGTCCCATCCCATTCTATCAGCCCAGATCTCCAACCGAACACCCGAGCACCACCCTTTTTCCTATAGCCACCCATCAAAACCCACCAAGTTGATAGTAGCACCCTACCCCTTTGATCTCACCTCTCCATCTACCTCAAACTCCTCCATCGCAACCACTCACTGACCTCGGCCGCTAGCAACACAAGCTTCCCTCTCCAACGAGCATCAGGTCCTCTAAACCCACCTAAAGTTTTTACTTGACCCGTCCCCACCACTACCTCCATTATCACCTCACACAGTCGCTCTGCATGCTCAAGCCTTCGGCCTCTTCTCTGACAGCTCTGCTCATGTCTTCTTTCCATCGGCAGATAGTCGCTCCCCTCATCCCCTTTGGTATATTATACTATTTATACTATATTGTGAGGAGATAGTACATATACTGATATGTATATTTGCATTTTTTAATATTACTGTGCTTTTGCTGATTATATGTGTGTGTGTGTTTATAGTACGTACATTATAAATGAAATATACGTTTACAATATAATATATTATAAAGGAAGTCATATAGTTACGTCAGATTATATATGTGTGTTTATGCAAATTGTACTTATGTAAGTTTATATATATTGTTTACGTAATTTTAGTAAAGTAAGTTCAATATATATATTGTTGTCGAATGCATTCATTCATATCAGGCTTGCTGTATATTATACTAGAAGGAGGAAAAATATATTGTTGTTAAAACAATAGTTTGTTGTTGCATTAATGTTTGTTTATGATATGTTAATTTAATATGTTGGTTATGTAAGTTTATATATGGGTTTTTATAACTCCTAGTTTGAGTGGACATATATATATATATATATATATATATATATATATATATATATATATGAAAATTTATGTGTTAGTTTATACATGTGTTGACTTGAAGTGTATATATACATATAGTTAATAAAGTATGTTAACATTGACTTTTCTGTTATATATAGTGTTTAAAATATAATGTATATAAGCTGTACATGATTCAAATTAAATATATGTATATGTATTCCGTGTATAGAAGTGTGTGTGTGTGTCTTGTAGTTTTCATGTTACATGTTTTATTGAAATGTGTGTATATATATATTATTTTAACTATATGTTTTAAATTTTAATTTTTGAAAATTTATATATATGTCACATGTCCTATCGCGCTTTCTACGAGTTTGGTGTGTACCATACCCATGGAGTGCCCACCGATTACCCTCTAGTTTAAGGGGTGGTGGAGGGGTGCGGGGGGTTATGGTACTGTATAGACTATGAGAATATATAAAATGTGTTAAGGGGGATATGGGTAATGCCTTAATGCTATTTTAATACTTTTACTTAACTATAGACATATTATAATAGCATATATTACTACATAGTAGATAGTTCAACGGATCCTTAGTGTGACGACTCGACTTTCTTACCATAGAAAATCGCATCATTTTTGAAGAAAGAAAGGGATAGAGAATAGAAAGAAAGAAGAGAAAGAAGAAACAACATCAGAATCTAACAGCGGAACAAATAAATTATATTAATAACATAATATATTACATAGTTTACAACCAATATCAGAGTTACATAGATTTCACAACGCATACTAGACAGTTATAAACACCTGCCTAGTTAACAACTCAATACAGTACAATAAACATCTCAGAGAAAACTACACAGCGGAAAACTATATATATATACACGCAGAAGCCTCCTGCTCCATTGCTCCTCCACAATTCGTCAAAAGATAACCTGAATCCCTTGGCTACTCGTAAAAATTTGAGTACCTAAGAGTTTATGAAAAACAAAAATAAACTCCGGGTCAGACATGGGTCTGGTTTGAGTAACAGGTTAAGGTTGCTTAACTTTCAAAATCTTTTGAAAAGAAAGGTATCACGTAAGACTTCCCACACATAAACATGGAAAAGTTTTTACCTTACGCTAACCAAAACATTTGATAGGAAATACAGTGATATTATAATAGGTATAGGGTTTTCAAATAAATATGAAATAGCCGAAATTGTTACATTTATTAAATTCCAGCTACATAGGTATACAATCAAAACCACTGGCACTTATTGGATTTTGGATTCCATACAATGGCAGGGCTACTGGGGTACCGCCCGTCACAGTACGTGGCCTAGATCACCATACCGAGGAGCCACCCTAACTCCCCTGCAACACAAGGCCGGAACCATTCCTTACTGAACAGTTTCGAACAAGACAACCCCGACGGTTGGAGCTCACAACCGTCCACACAACCGAAATAAAAAGGGACCTCTAGACAGGGGTAAATCTCACTCTCAAGTGGGGGCTACCCACGAAGCCTTGCTGCACCTTCTCTGTTTTAGCCATTCCCGGTTGATGAGGCTTGAGGCTACGATTACCATTATAGGATATATCACTTAGAATGCTCATCGTCCACCTGACGATGTTTTGTAAGCATTCAATCCATACAAGTTCGTTCCGGGTTCGAACGAAACCGAAGGCATTATCTCGTTACACTCATTTTGGAATCACCCTCGGAGTTAACGATGATAACCCTTGCACTCTGAACCACCATCTCGAACCTATAACTACTATTCCGTCAACTCATTATGGAATCACCCATAGAGTTATACTGACGTATAGTTCCTACACCTCGAGTCTTCACTTGCTCCACTTAGATTCACGACCTAACGTTAATTTGGATCGATGTGGTTTTCGGATATCCAAATACGGAAACCCGATCCTGGTCTCATCGAAATCCAAAGTGTGTCTTTTAAGGCCAAGTTGTTTTAAAGTTTAAAACAATTCAATACAGTATCTATATACACACACAGATAGATAGCTTATAAATCACAATAGATAATTAACATTATCAAATAACAGGTAATCCACATTATCAATCCAATAGATATTCCATATATCACCATCACAATAGATAACCTATGTTATCATCACAATACAATCAAGTCATTCATATCACACAATATCATTTATCTCATTACTGAGATCACAAAGCATCTAAGACAATCAATGTCATCCATTCATACATAAGCAAAGATTCACTCATACCACAATATAATTAATTTAAAATGAATTAAATTAACTATCTCTATCTCTAATTAATTTAAAATGAATTAAATTAATTACTCCATCTTTAATTTAAAATGAGTTAAATTAATTACTCCACCAATATATATCTTGCTTACTCAATCATTCAATTAATTACAATCAATTAATCATTCATTATTAATCACCTTAATTTATCATCCTTGATTAATTACCCTTAATTACATTCAAGTAATTATCCTTAATTAATTTCACAAATTAATTATTCTCAACCAAACAGTAATTAACCTTTAATTTCTTCAATAAATTAACTGATCATAATTAATTACATTAATTAATTACCTTTAATTACTTATCATTGGTTAATTAATCATAATTAATCATCTTTAATTACATCATTAAAAATAATTAATGATCTTTAATTATTCCTTAATTAATTACCCTTAAGTAATTAACTCGTAATTATTAATCCTTCTTAATTAACCATATTCAGTAATTAATTAAATTAATTACTTCATTAGATCATTCCTTAATTGATTTCTTAATTAATCCCCTGATTAATTATAAGTAATTTAATTCAAATTACTTACATTATCAAAACATCTTCCATTAATTACATCTTGTAATTACTAACTAATTACTTCACCAAGTAATTTCCGATTCCTTAATTACTTTAAGTATTTATAATCCAAACATCCAATGTTTGAATTTAATTAAACTTAATTAATCAGTTTAAACAATCACATTTAACTTAATTAATTACCTTAAGTAATTAATTTCCTAATTACTTCATTAAGTAATTATTCTCAAAAATTCACAATTGATTATTATTAAATTAATTAATCTAATTAATTATTAAAAATTAACCACATTAATTAATTATTAAATAATCCTGGTTATTGACCTTCATTAACCATTCTTTAATTATTTCATTAAGTAATTAACTTAGATAATTATAAATTAAATCATTTTTAATTATCCATTAATTAAAGTCTAATTATTTAATTAATTAACCTTGATTAAAAATTAATTACTTAATTAATAATTCTTTAATCATTAGTCAAAAATCTAATTATTGACCTTAATTACAAATTAATTAACCCTTAATCAATATTTATTTATCCCTAATCAATTTATTAATTAAATTAATTAATTATTCCTAAATCAACTTGTCAATTAAATAAATTTCCAAAACATTAATCTTAATTTAATTTCAAGATAAAACATAACTTAATTATGTTTAAAAACAATTTATTTGAAACAAAGTACTTTTGAACTTACCTTTAAATTTCATTTTAAATACATGATTTAAAATGAATATATTTTAAACTAAATCAAAGTTTAAACAAATTTGAAACCTTTTTAGAATTTCAAGACAAACAAGTGTTTGTCTTAGAAGTGAAATTCATAAGAATTTTGAAGTTAAATTCATTTCAAAATTTCAATAACTTAAATTTACATTTAGCTTAAATCTTCAAATTTAAATCTTCTTCTAATTTCAAAAACTGAGATTCATTTTTAAACTTCTATATTTTAAATTAAATTTCTAATCCTGCTCAAACTTTTAAAAACTTCATTTTCTAAATGTCCAAACTACTTTACCATAATAAAGTAGTAACTTAAGTTCTAATTTAAGACTTTATTTTTGTTTAAAAACTGAGATTTTTAAATTTAACTTTAATTCAAAAATTTAAACTTTGACTTTAAATTTAAATTTAAACTTTCCTTATCATTAAAACTTTAGATTTTAAAAGTTTCAAAACAGAAACTACAGGTTTCTGTAATAACTTGAAAACACAGAGCAAACCCGAGACTTATGCTAAATACTTCGAGTCTCCTACCTAACTTCTTTGACTCCTTCTCCCTATAACTTCGAGCAAACCTAACATCTTCCCCTGTAAACAACTAGACCCAAACATTTCACCAATAACTCATCACCGTGCATATGCACGGCGACTCCGGCCATCATTAGTCGATGCCGATGATCTCAACCACCCAGAGGATAACACCGCAACCCTCCACAATCATTAATTCGAACCACCATCCTCTAAATCAAAATCGAACACCCTCTTACAAACCTAGAAACAGAGAAACAGGTTTCTCCTTCAAACCTGTCAACGGCCAGTCCTCATCTCACCGACCACCTGACGATCAACCCCTCCGGCCTCAACTTCATCCACGACCAAGCCACCAATTTCCAAAGTCTTACTACACTCGATCAACTATTCTAACCATAATGATTGATTCAAATGTCACAGTAAAATTTAGGGTTTAAAATAAAAACTCAAAACTGCAACTACCCCGATGGTTTTCAACCCCAACAAATATTTTTCCCATCAACTCCTAAGTCTCCTTCATCATCATGAAGAAACCCAAGTCCTCAAAATACACAGATCACCAGAGAAATCAAATAGTTCATATTCGGTTCATCTCTTGACTGCTCTTTCAACTTAGTTCTAAAAGTCTTAATTCTAGTTTTAAAAATCATATTTTTGATTATGTATTTCATTTATGATACTGAATGTGTAAATCACAATGTTTGAGTTTTACTTAATTTAACATGCACAGAGAGTTCTGATTTACAAAGACAACAGACTATTATTTTTAACTTCTTAAATTTTTAAAACTTTACCTATGTTAAAACAAACAATATTTGTTTATGAATTAGATCCTGTCATAACTCGATCAAAGGTAAGAAAACATTTTGAACCTGGTAACAAGACAGAACAGAATACAATATGCATTCAAATAATATCTACTTCACACATATACTTATAATCACATTCAATGCTTATTCATATCAACATATAAGCATGCAACCAATTTATAGATTTTAAATTTTAAAAAGTTACTCGCCTCACAAGAAGAAGCAGAGAACAGATTTTGAAACAACTCTAAAAGCTGTGAAAATTTTTGAAGACTGGAACTTGCAAATTGAAAACACTTTGATGCTGAGATTGATTTAGCTTGAAAGCAGAGCCAAATACCATATTGCAGAAATAAAAATGCAGATTTGAAATTTTGCAGCTGCATGCAGAAATCGTTTTCCTAGATTTTTTTAAAAAAAAAATGATGCAGGCCCTCTTGATAATGAGGGGTTTGATTTTGTATTTGCAGAGTGATTTGTTTTGAACTTGATTTGTTTACAGATTGCAGAAAAATGGTGCAGAAGGTTTTGATATGAGGAGATTCTGAAATTGGCAAGTGAACATGATTTTCCAGATCTAAGAAAATGCAGATTTTCTTTGTTTTTGAAGGTGATTACTGACTTTAGAAAATGAGGGGTTTTGATTTGTATGAAGATGTTTAAATCTGGGTTTTCATGTTCAGATTTTCATGAGACAGGTTTAAGTTTCTTTGATTAGGAAAAATGAAGAAAAAGAGATAGGAATTGAAGATGTGTTCTTATATAGGCTATTTTCAGATTTTACTAAATAAAATAAAAATAAATGTAAAAGAGGCCACTTGTAAATAATTCTAACATTTGTCACATTAGGATGTTCATCTTTTAACATTTGTTAAATGAGGTTTTAAGGAATCAACACATGTCTTTTTAAAAGTATTTTATATTTTAATTTATATGTTAATATGTATGTTAAGCCAAATTAATTTGTTAGTTAGTATTTATATGTATATAAATTTATAAAAAGAGATCAAAACAAATCATGTTTATAAATATAACTTATACATATAAAAATTAAAACAATTAAGATTTATACTTGGAATTTTAAATTCAAATCAAATCCAAAATCAAATATTTTATAATCAAGTAATGATTATAAATTTAATTTGAAATAACAATTGCAAATTTTATTCAAAATCTATTTATAAAGATAATACACAATTGATATTGTTTTTATAAATATCTTATTATTAAATTAAAACCATTTTAAAAGAAATTATATTTTAATAAATTATCTATTTTATTAAGCCATAAAACTTTTTGTTCAATTTATTCTAAATTTAAAACTCAAGCCAAATCATTTTAAACATTTAATATTTTTATTATCAAATTTTAAAAATCATATATTTATTTATGAAATAGTTTTTGAAAACTTAATACTTAATTAAAATCAAAATTTCCAAATTATTAATGTGTATATATTAGAATTTTAAATTATGATTAATTTATTAAGTTTAAACCAAAATCATTTATTCAATAACTTTGGAAAGCTTAAATGTTAAATAAAACAAATTTTTAAATTACTACAAATATTAAAACTAGAATATATGCTTTACTTATTAAAATTTAAAACAAAGCTAATCCAATTACAATATAAACCATATGTTTACATTATGAATAGAAACCAATTTATTATTTTTAAAAGATAGAATAACCAATTAAATAATTATTGAAGAAGATTATTAAATCAAATTGAATTATTATTAACAAAATTATCAATATCAATTTAATTTTTATTACAGAATATTAAATTGATATTGTTAAAAATTTCGGGATATTACAATCCTTCCCCCTTAAAATTATTTCGTCCCCGAAATTTAAAACAAAGGTAATTTAATAATCTCATTAAAGATTTAATTTTAAAACACAAGTATATATCAAACCTATGCTAATAACCATAGCAGCCAATTCAACCAATCAAACAAATCTAATTATCCAGACAAAATTCTGGATAAAATTTCTTCGAGTTTCCCCAGGTGTATATATATATACATACCGGGATACTCGCTCTAGGGAATCCAAACAAGCAATATATGAAGCTATAAAAGCTCCTATTCAACTACATCCATACACAAGACAAGATATCAGACTACAGACGAGTCTGACTCAACAACCAAAATTCCAGAACTGCTGGTTCCACAATCAGAGATAGATCATACACGTATTCACTCAAAGATACGTGAAACTCATCAAATTTCAGTTATTCAAACTGGCAAATTCAATCCTGTAGATCAATCACTTAACCTTCAAGATCACAGAAAAGATCCAAAACTCTTCAGAGCTAGCTTCCCAACCTTACTCAATCTTATAGCTCCTTTACGATCGGAGAAAACTTATCCAAATTCTAATCTCCGTCTATGGAATCCAAATTCCTCCGTCTATTATCCACAAAAATCTTCGGACGATCCTGGGCTGCCCACAACCTTACTGATCAGCTCAATTGCTAATGCCTCTAGAAACAAACTAGACCAATCATCTCAACAAAATGATCTCCTCAAGATCAACTAGAATCAAGAAACACAAACTCTACTCCTCAAATAACAGTAGACAACAACTTCACCTTATCCGGAAAGTAAAACAGATGCACCCCCAAACTGCTTCCGCTGCACAACTCTGATCAGAAGTAGAAGAGAATGATTGAACAAGAACACGAGCATAACCCAACAACACACCCCAGAATTTCAACAAATCCATAAGAAAAATTCAAAAGTCCCACCAAAACCTGAGCTACTACACCAACTCAAACTCTTGGAACCATCCTTCTATTAAGATGAACCACCGGTAGTACTCCTGAAATCATAGTTGATAAGAAAACTCAATCTCCAGATGCGAACAAAACTCTGGCTTCTCTGAAGACTTCTAGAAAAATTCAAATAACCCTAGAGAAACTCAAACAATCGCAAGTCACTTTTGCGATCACCTAGCCCAAATCCAAGGAAAACTGTTCTTCCTTACCAAACAGAACAGCTTAAAATTAATTAGCCAGCCCATCGAAGAAACGGTCCACTTAACTGCTTCTGAACTCTACTTCAGAAAATCTGCTAAGCCAGAAGATCTCTTCCCAACACCGAGAACATTCCAAGCTGCACTGCTGCCATAGATGCCAAAGAATTCCAAAACAAGCTCTTCGAGAAACTCAAATCTCAAAGCAAACAGAAACTTCGGCTGAACACAGCCACAACACCGAAGCAGACTCACTTCCTTAAACTTGTCCCAAAGAAAACATCTTCGGGAACATCCATAGTCACTACATCTCCTCACGCAGCTACTACTTCCTGAGGTATCAAAATACCATCACTCGCTTCTACCAACTAACAGATCCAAACTCTACTCATCCAACTTCAAAAATAAACTCCGAACCTTAACAGGTTTCCTTCAGAGTTCAATGAAGTTTTTCATCACTACAGAGCTCACTCGAGACGGTATTAGGTCTACAGTCTCGACAAATGCACTTCCAACCTCAAACATTCAAACTCCAACCAATGGTAGTCGTGTTACACACAATACTACCCAATCTACCTTTATAACTTATATTGGAAAACGTGAACGGGTAACTTAACAGATAGGTAGAAATATATATATATATATATATATATATATATATATATATATATATATATATTTTAAATTATGGAAACGCTCTCTCAAGAAAGACACCCAACAGAGCCTAGGTATTCACTCAACCTAACGCTCTGATACCAAGTGTGACGACCCGACTTTCTTACCACAGAAAATCGCATCATTTTTGAAGAAAGAAAGGGATAAAGAATAGAAAGAAACAAGAGAAAGAAGAAACAACATCAGAATCTAACAGCGGAACAAATAAATTATATTAATAACATAATATATTACATAGTTTACAACAAATATCAGAGTTACACAGATTTCACAACACATACTAGACAGTTATAAACACCTGTCTAGTTATACAACTCAATACAGTACAACAAACATCTCAGAGAAAACTACACAGCAGAAAACTATATATATCTACACGCAGAAGCCTCCTACTCCATTGTTCCTCCACAATCCGTCAAAAGCTAACCTGAATCCCTTGGATACTCGTAAAAATTTGAGTACCCAAGAGTTTATGAAAAACAAAAATAAACTCCGGGTCAGACATGGGTCTGGTGTGAGTAACAGGTTAAGGTTGCTTAACTTTCAAAATCTTTTGAAAAGAAAGGTATCACGTAAGACTTCCCACGCATAAACATGGAAAAGTTTTTACCTTACGCTAACCAAAACATTTGATAGGAAATCCAGTGATATTATAATAGGTCTAGGGTTTTCAAATAAATATGAAATAGCCGAAATTGTTACATTTATTAAATTCCAGCTACATAGGTATACAATCAAAACCGTTGGCACTTATTGGATTTTGGATTCCATACAATGACAGGGCTACTGGGGTACCGCCCGTCACAGTACATGGCCTAGATCACCGTACCGAGGAGCCACCCTAACTCCCCTGCAACACAAGGCCGGAACCATTCCTTACTGAACAGTTCCGAACAAGACAACCTCGACGGTTGGAGCTCACAACCGTTCACGCAGCCGAAATAAAAAGGGACCTCTAGACAGGGATAAATCTCACTCTCAAGTGGTGGCTACCCACGAAGCCTTGCTGCACCTCCCCTGTTTTAGCCATTCCCAGTTGATGAGGCTTGAGGCTACGATTACCTTTATAGGGTATATCACTTAGAATGCTCATCGTCCACCTGACGATGTTCTGAAAGCATTCAATCCATACAAGTTCGTTCCGGATTCGAACGAAACCAAAGGCATTATCTCGTTACACTCATTTTGGAATCACCCTCAGAGTTAACGACGATAACCCTTGCACTCAGAGCCACCATCTCGAACCTATAAGTACTATTCCGTCAACTCATTACGGAATCACCCACAGAGTTATACTGACGTATAGTTCCTACACCTCGAGTCTTCACTTGCTCCACTTAGATTCACGACCTAACGTTAATTTGGATCGATGTGGTTTTCGGATATCCAAATACGGAAACCCGAACCCGGTCTCATCGAAATCCAAAGCGTGTCTTTTAAGGCCAAGTTGTTTTAAAGTTTAAAACAATTCAATAGAGTATCTATATACACACAGATAGATAGCTTATAAATCACAATTGATAATTAACATTATCAAATAACAGGTAATCCACATTATCAATCCAGTAGATATTCCATATATCACCATCACAATACATAACCTATGTTATCATCACAATACAATCAAGTCATTCATATCACACAATAACATTTATCTCATTACTGAGATCTCAAAGCATCCAAGACAATCAATGTCATCCATTCATACATAAGCAAAGATTCACTCATACCACAATATAATTAATTTAAAATGAATTAAATTAACTATCTCTATCTCTAATTAATTTAAAATGAATTAAATTAATTACTCCATCTTTAATTTAAAATGAGTTAAATTAATTACTTCACCAATATATATCTTGCTTACTCAATCATTCAATTGATTACAATCAATTAATCATTCATTATTAATCACCTTAATTTATCATCCTTGATTAATTACCCTTAATTACATTCATGTAATTATCCTTAATTAATTTCACAAATTAATTATTCTCAACCAAACAGTAATTAACCTTTAATTACTTCAATAAATTAATTGATCATAATTAATTACATTAATTAATTACCTTTAATTACTTATCATTGATTAATTAATCATAATTAATCATCTTTAATTACATCATTAAAAATAATTAATGATCTTTAATTATTCCTTAATTAATTACCCTTAAGTAATTAACTCATAATTATTAAACCTTCTTAATTAACCATATTCAGTAATTAATTAAATTAATTACTTCATTAAAACAAATTAATCATTCCTTAATTGATTTCTTAATTAATCCCCTGATTAATTATAAGTAATTTAATTCAAATTACTTCCATTATCAAAACATCTTCCATTAATTACATCTTGTAATTACTAATTAATTACTTCACTAAGTAATTTCCAATTCCTTTAGTACTTTAAGTAATTATCATCAAAACACCCAATTTTTAAATTTAATTAAACTTAATTAATCAGTTTAAACAATCACATTTAACTTAATTAATTACCTTAAGTAATTAATTTCCTAATTACTTCATTAAGTAATAATTCTCAACAATTCACAATTGATTATTATTAAATTAATTAATCTAATTAATTATTAAAAATTAACCACATTAATTAATTATTAAATAATCCTGGTTAATGACCTTCATCAACCATTCTTTAATTATTTCATTAAGTAATTAACTTAGATAATTATAAATTAAATCATTTTTAATTATCCATTAATTAAAGTCTAATTATTTAATTAATTAACCTTGATTAAAAATTAATTACTCAATTAATAATTCTTTAATCATTAGTCAAAAATCTGATTATTGTTCTTAATTACAAATTAATTAACCCTTAATCAATATTTATTTATCCCTAATCAATAAATTAATTAAATTAATTAATTATTCCTAAATTACCTTGTTAATTAAATAAATTTCCAAAACATTAATCTTAATTTAATTTCAAGATAAAACATAATTTAATTATGCTTAAAAACAATTTATTTGAAACAAAGTACTTTTGAACTTACCTTTAAATTTCATTTTAAATACATGATTTAAAATGAATATATTTTAAACTAAATCAAAGTTTAAACAAATTTAAAACCTTTTTAGAATTTCAAGACAAACAAGTGTTTGTCTTAGAAGTGAAATTCATAAGAATTTTGAAGTTAAATTCATTTCAAAATTTCAATAACTTAAATTTACATTTAGCTTAAATCTTCAAATTTAAATCTTCTTCTAATTTCAAAAACTGAGATTCATTTTTAAACTTCCAGATTTTAAATTAAATTTCAAATCCTGCTCATACTTTTAAAAACTTCATTTTTGAAATGTCCAAACTACTTTAACATAATAAAGAAGTAACTTAAGTTCTAATTTAAAACTTTATTTTTGTTTAAAAACAGAGATTTTTAAATTTAACTTTAATTCAAAAATTTAAACTTTGACTTTAAACTTAAATTTAAAATTGAATTTAAACTTTCCTTATCATTAAAACTTCAGATTTTAAAAGTTTCAAAACAGAAACTACAGGTTTCTGTAAAACTTGAAAACACAGAGCAAACCCAAGACTTATGCTAAACACTTCGAGTCTCCTACCTAACTTCTTCGAGTCCTTCTCCCTATAACTTTGAGAAAACCCAACATCTTCCCTTGTAAACAACTAGACCCAAACACTTCACCAATAACTCATCGCTGTGCATATACACAGCGACTCCGGCCATCATTGGTCGCTGCCGATGATCTCAACCACCCAGAGGATAACACCGCAACCCTCCACAATCATTAATTCGAACCACCATCCTCTAAATCAAAATCGAACACCCACTTACAAACCTGGAAACAGAGAAACAGGTTTCTCCTTCAAACCTGTCAATGGAAAGTCCTCATCTCACTGACCACCTGACGATCAACCCCTCCGGCCTCAACTTCATCCACGTCCAAGCCACCAATTCCCAAAGTCTTGCTACACTCGATCAACTATTCTAACCATAATGATCGATTCAATTGTCATAGTAAAATTTAGGGTTTAAAATAAAAACTCAAAATTACAACTACCCCGATGGTTTTCAACCCCAACAAATATTTTTCCCATCAACTCCTAAATCTCCTTCATCATCATGAAGAAACCCAAGCCCTCAAAATACACAGATCACCAGAGAAATCAAATAGTTCATATTCAGTTCATCTTTTGACTGCTCTTTCAACTTAGTTCTAAAAGTCTTAATTCAAGTTTTAAAAATCATATTTTTGATTATGTATTTCATTTATGATACTGAATGTGTAAATCACAATGTTTGAGTTTTACTTAATTTAACATGCATAGAGAGTTTTTGATTTACAGAGACAACAGACTATTATTTTTAACTTCTTAAATTTGTAAAACTTAACCTATGTTGAAACAAACAATATTTGTTTATGAATTAGATCCTGTAATAACTTGATCAAAGGTAAGAAAAACATTTTGAACCTGGTAACAAGACAGAACAGAATACAATATGCATTCAAATAATATCTACTTCACACATATACTTATAATCACATTCAATGCTTGTTCATTTCAACATATAAGCATGCAACCAATTTTTAGATTTTAAAATTTAAAAAGTTACTCACCTTACAAGAAGAAGCAGAGAAAAGATTTTGAAACAACTCTAAAAGCTGTGAAAATCTTTGGAGACTGGAACTTGAAAATTGAAAACACTTTGATGCTGAGATTGATTTAGTTTGAAAGCAGAGCCAAATACCGTATTGCAGAAATAAGAATGCAGATTTGAAATTTGGCAGGTGCATGCAGAAATCATTTTCCTAGATTTTTTTTTAAAAAAAAATGATGCAGGCCCTTTTGATAATGAGGGGTTTGATTTTGTATTTGCAGAGTGATTTGTTTTGAACATGATTTGTTTACAGATTGTAGAAAAATGGTGTAGAAGGTTTTGATATGAGGAGATTCTGAAATTGGTAAGTGAACATGATTTTCTAGATCTAAGAAAATGCAGATTTTCTTTGTTTTTGAAGGTGATTACTGACTTTAGAAAATGAGGGATTTTGATTTGTATGAAGATGTTTAAATCTGGGTTTTCATGTTTAGATTTTCATGAGACAGGTTGAAGTTTTTTGATTAGGAAAAATGAGGAAAAAGAGATAGGAATTGAAGATGTGTTCTTATATAGGCTATTTTCAGATTTTACTAAATAAAATAAAAATCAATGTAAAAGAGGCTACTTGTAAATAATTCTAACATTTGTCACATTAGGATGTTCATCTTTTAACATTTGTTAAATGAGGTTTTAAGGAATCAACACATGTCTTTTTAAAAGTATTTTATATTTTAATTTATATGTTAATATGTATGTTAAGCCAAATTAATTTGTTAATTAGTATTTATATGTATATAAATTTATAAAAAGAGATAAAAACAAATCATGTTTATAAATATAACTTATACATATAAAAATTAAAACAATTAAGATTTATACTTGGAATTTTAAATTCAAATCAAATCCAAAATCAAATATTTTATAATCAAGTAATGATTATGAATTTAATTTGAAATAACAATTGCAAATTTTATTCAAAATCTATTTACAAAGATAATACACAATTGATATTATTTTTATAAATAACTTATTATTAAATTAAAATCATTTTAAAAGAAATTATATTTTAATAACTTATCTATTTTATTAAGCCATAAAACTTTTTGTTTAATTTATTCTAAATTTAAAACTCAAGCCAAATCATTTTAAACATTTAATATTTTTATTATCAAATTTTAAAAATCATGTATTATTTATGAAATAGTTTTTGAAAACTTAATACTTTATTAAAATCAAAATTTCCAAATTATTAGTGTGTATATATTAGAATTTTAAATTATGATTCATTTATTAAGTTTAAACCAAAATCATTTATTCAATAACTTTGGAAAGCTTAAATATTAAATAAAACAAAATTTTAAATTACTACAAATATTAAAACTAGAAAATGTGCTTTACTTATTAAAATTTAAAACAAAGCTAATCCATTTACAATATAAAACATATGTTTACATTATGAATAGAAACCAATTTATTATTTTTAAAAGATAGAATAACCAATTAAATAATTATTGAAGAAGATTATTAAATCAAATTGAATTATTATTAACAAAATTATCAATATCAATTTAATTTTTATTACAGATTGTTAAATTGATATTGTTAGGATATTACACTTAGAAGATGGAAATCCCAACTATCTTTAAGTTACTTGATTTCAGTTGACATTTCACTTAAGTTGAATTTATTAATATAAGACTGTTAATCCTGACTCGAGTGTTTTGTGTTTTGCATTACCCTCGGGTCTGATTGAGTGTCATAGCATTAGAGATTCACCTTTGGAGCTTCAAAGATTTTCTTGAAGATCCATCTTTATCTATTTAGCTTTTAGCTATCCAGTTGTGTTGATCAGACTTGTCATGTGTTTGGACTCGAGACTACATTGTATTGGAGATATTCTGTTGTATTTTATTTCAAAATCTATTTTTTATAGTAGCTTAATGAATTACTATTTATCTTTTCCGATGCTTTTTATTGTAATACTCTTTATATGTGATTCTATGATTGATTTCTTTACTGTATATACTGAGTTTGCCAAATATAAATTAACAGTCTGATATTTTGAGCAATTCAATATGACGTGTGCGAATGCGAACGGTGCGAAATATCGGGTTGTTTCAACTTTTCTACTATAATTAAATAGAATATATTATTTGGGACATTTATTTAGCAGAATATAACATTGTTCCGCTATAATAAAAATGAATAGATTATTTTAGACATCGGTTTAGCAGAAAAAACCCATGTTCTGCTATTATATTAATTCAGTTACTCATATGCTAGTTAATAATATGTGTATTAATTAATATTGGACAAGTGATGGATAAATTAGTGGTTGCTGACTGATTTTTATCTACATATATGCTTTCTTACGTAAATACCAGTTATGTGACTTGAAAGGTCAAATTGAATAAAACAGTAATTTAATTTAGTACCATTGTGGTTGCTAAGCCTGCTTTCAAAGTTGTAAAATTATGGATATAAACTAACTGTAATTGTATAACAATTTGAGGTTAAGTGTTCATATATGATGTTAGTAAGTTATTTAATTTTATTAATAAAGATGTTTATAGATACTCATTATATTATTAATGTTGTTTAAAGTTAATTATATTATTAATGTTGTTTTAAGTTAATTAATTAATTTATTTAATTATGGTTTAAGTTAATAAATTGATTTAATAAGATAATTAATTATTTTATTAATGTTGTTTTAAAGTTAATTAATTGCTTATTATGATTTTTAAATGTAGTTAATTAATTTAAATAACGTGTTTATAAATAATAAATTGTTTTAACGAAAATGGATTATATTAAATAAATGGGATTGATTTAAAGGAGATTTACAAATGATAATTCTTAAACGAGATTTATAAATGATAATTTGTAAAAAAGTTTTATAAGTGATATTTTGCAAAAGACTTATAAATAGTATTTAGTAAATAAAGGAGAAATTCTAAATGTTAATTTATAAACAAAACTGGATTTATAAATTATATTTGGATAATAATGAAGATTGGTGTTAATTATATAATGTTTATAAAAATATGTTAACGGATTTTATAAAGAAATTTTACAAAAGGAGTTTATAAAAGGAGAGTTGTAAAAGAATTTATAAATACAAAGAGTTTTATAAATTGAAAGGAGCTTTAAAACATTTTTGAGATTTATAAGTGAAGTTTATAAATTAATTTGGATTAATAAAAGTATTTGTAAATATGAAATAGGATTATAAAATGGAAATTTTATAAAAGGAATGAGAATTGATTCTGATAATCAATCCTTCTTAATTTTGGTCGTGTGGAAACATTCTTTTGTACTTAACACCGAAGGATAGTGGTTTGGTTTATACTAAACAGTATTTTAAATGATATTTGTTTGATCTAGTTAAGTAAGAATTTAGAAAAAGGGAAATCTTTTTGAAGTTTGTTAATATACTTACACCATTGAGATAAGTATATGTATATATTTTCTAACAATTAAAAAGTATAAATGGTTTGTTAATATACTCATATCGATATATGAACGTTTTCTAATTATTGAAAAGAATATAAGGGGCTTTGTGAATAATATCTTTTGGAAGGCATTTTAGAAGCAAAAAATTTGAATGGGGTTTTAATTGATGATAACTAATTAATAGAGACTTAGTGGATCCTAAATGGAATTAAACCTATGTTTTGACTATTTGTTTGATAGTTAAATAACCGATTATCAAAATGTTGGCCAAAAATTTAGCTCTGGAACAATCTAGGGGAAACACGTGAGTTATATGGTATAGTCATCTTTGATGATATTGTACCATGCGTATAAATCTTGTTTTGTTCTCCTAGAACAAATGTTATGGAAATTCGTTCACTTAATTGGTTTGGATGTGATCTCCGCTCTTATGTATTGTTTGATTATTTCTAAAAGAATCGGGGTTGAGTTTATTAGAAATATCGATTTGTTTTGGAACGACCAGTAAGCAGCGGGGTATGTATGAGATGACTCGAAACCATAACCATTCCAAAAGCGTATATGTATTTGATGCTTTGGAAGAGTTTCAAAGCCTGCCCAAAATGATCGAAGAAAGTGTTCTTTGAAGTCCGAGGGCTACTTGCTACTACTCTTGAAGTGATTCCATAATGAATGTGGTAGAAGTAGTGTTATCGGTTTGTTCGTATCCTAAACAACTTGTATGGATGAATGCTAGCATTAAATTGGTGCTTGGAAGGCAGTTTTAGCATTCCAAGTGGGATTTTCTAAGAGAGAAAAAGGTAATCATGACGTCACAAGCCTCACAACCCAGCAATGACTAAAACATGGGATATGTAGCAGAGCTATATGGTCCGCTATCACTAGGAGCAGTCATTCGTTGATCTAGAATCAATATTTATGGATTTGGTGTAAATGCAAAGAGTGGGACTAGGGCTGGTGCACATTGTTTTTGGTGCCTTCGTACCTGGGAAATGATGTAATCTGATATGCCATGGCAAGGGGTCGATGTGAGGTCCTTGGTACATTGTTCTAGAGATGTACTATTGCAGGCGGTACCCCAGTAGCCTTGTCATTGTTGAAAATCCAATATCCAATATGTGCCTTTATAGACTTAGTTATGCACAACCATGATGAAATGTGTGATGCAAGCATTTTAGCTATTTTATATACTTATTTTCCCCCATAGCCGCTATTATAGTATCAACGGATTTTCTAATAAAATGGTTTGGTTATCACACGGTAAAAACCGATCCGTGTTTATATGCGGCGTGGTCTTATGATATACCTTCATTTTTGAGAAGTTTTTATTACATTAAGTAATCTAGTTGATTGTGTTTCTTATGCTGGTCTTACCAGACTGATCTGAACATTATTTTTCTTATAATGCTCGGGTCAGACCGAGCATATTTTTCAAATTTAGCTGGACAGTTTAGAGCTTCAAGAGACGAGTTTGGTCCCCTAAGGCGTATTCACATATTTTCTTTCGATATTTGTTCATGTTGTATTTATTAGCATTTGTAAGGACCTGTTGTTATAACTGTCTAGGCTGGTGATTGGTTGGTTTTGCCCTGACGATGGTATGTATATTAAAGTTCGAACTTTCTTTTGTAAAAATCATTGGTATATTATATATTACTTGTCACGTTGTGAGATTCTATTTGTCTCTTTTCTTTCTTTCACTCAAATAATATGTCTTTTTGCACTTGGATGTTCGGCACATGAACATCATGGATGTATTAGTGTCGACCTCTGAATATCGAAGAGGCGGGTAATTACATTGTGTCGATATTAGGGGTCGAAATAGAAGGTTATTGCAATTTCAGGGCATGGACAGAGAGAGATTATGATAGCATTCTAAAGTAGGTCATATAGTATCCATATCATAATTAGGTGTTGCGATAGGACCTATAAGTCAATACCTTTAGGAGTAGACTTGAAGCCGCAAGCTATTTGTGACTCTAGTTATGTCTTTCTATGAAGCTAGTGGCAATCGAGCATACAAATATTGGTTATGGATATTTGAACAGCATGTACTATGTGGGGTTTTGGGTATGGATATGCTTGAATATATAACATTGTTATAAGTTTGTATTTGCTTTACATTTCGAGTTAGACTGGGACTGGGATATTTATGAAATCATTGATCGTGGAGTATAGTATTACTCTTAAACTTGTTTATCATGTTATTAGTAGCATAGCTTGTTATAATATGTATTGTTTCAAAAATAGAATCACCAATATGCGTTATCTGACTCGTTTATCTGTGATAAGGCATGATGAGGTATGACTAGAATTACCCATAGATCCTTGCGTGCATTTATTAGATGTATTTAAGTTATATTTATACAAGGTACTAGGAGATAATATCCACACCAGACTTCTATGAAATTGTCGTCTTCTATATTTTTCCTTTTGAATAACTTTTGGTTACATTCATAAAGTAGGCCAAGAGTTTGGTATTTAGGAAAATGGTTAGATCTTTGGGAGCATGAAGATGGTGATCTTCAGTTATCGGGTTAATGTTTTACACACATCAGGTATTATTTCTATATGAGGCGACGTACTATATTTTATGTATCATGCAATATTTAGTTTATATTGGAACAATGTATTTAGATTATATTGCAATATTTGTTTTATCCTCATACCATGGCTTATATAGAATGTCTCTCATACTTTATGTGTGCGTGTTGTATAATATATACTACTATTTCACTATAAGAGTTATTATCCAGCCTTTTGACCTAGCTGTATCCAAACAGATTGGACAAGTTAGACCCGAAGATAAACAAAGAAAGCAATATAGAGAGGTGATCATGGAGTTTAGAGATCAAGCATAGATAATGATATAAATAAATGAGCAAGTGAGATCAAGAGACAGGTTGTTCGAAATGTTCTAAGTATGGATTAATGCCTCCCATAGGCAGGGGATCGGTACCTATCCCTTCTCCTATGTAAGGGATTGGATCATATTACTATGGAAATGAAAATTTTGAATCAGCATTTCAACACAATGGGAATCGATCAGTATCTCTAAAAACATGAAAGAAGCTATGCAAAACAACTCTGGAAAAATGAAACTAGCATGGATAGGGCCCACCATAGTGATTGCGAGTTACCATGTGGCCATGTGAACCGATTGGGGCAGATTCCCTATCATTGGGAATTGGGCAATGAAATTTTTTAGATGGCCTTGTCTACATCGTGAGATCCTGCTGGTGAAATTTCAGGAAGATATTCAATCGTCTACCCCTATAAATACGAAGTTCACTATTCATTTAAGGGATCTTTATGCTGATGTTTTACTTGTACTCCATCGTAAACAAGGATCAATAAGATTCGGTCCCCATTGTAATCAGAAAAACATGTGATAAATAAAGCAATTTCATCAAAGTGGATGTAGGCAATAACGTCGAACCACAATAAATCTGCATGTTCTTGTTTTTTGCTTGTTTTCTTTGTTTTAATTTTAATTTTTCACTTTATTTCTCTACACAATATCTATTGGGTGTTTGTTGCAACTTTTGTTGCAAACATTTTGGTGCTTTCAATGAGAAAAGAGTTCTCAACTTCATTGGATCTCATTATCTACTTGTGGATTCCCATATCCACGAGATAGATAAAGATATCTACCGACAAGTTTTCATTTATACTTAGATTTATAGAAGATCTAAAAGGAATCTATTAGCCATGGCCAGAGGAAAGACTGCTACTTCCCGTGCCGTTGAAGGAAATTAAGATACCAACGTTCAATAGGTTGACAGAATATACAACCAACGGCTGTTGACGCCCCAATATCCTCCCGATTACATCACCAAAGCTGACTTTGAAGCCCTGATAAAGGAATTGTTAGATACCATAAGCATCTCAATCAGCAAATCAAGACCAATATTGACCTGATGAACTAGTTGAAAGACCGACATGGAAAGACAAGAAGGGAGCCCTCTCCATACTCAGGATCGGAAAACTCCTCCTCATTTGACGACTATCACAGGAGCAGGCACTGCAAGATGGATGTATACTCTTTTGGAATGTGACGGGGAAACTATGCTAGCGACTATCTCTAGACCGCACGGATCGGTACCGAATCCCCTAGGGGGATCAACATCAAACCCTCAAACCAAGGGGGAACTAACCTGCTATTGGAGGAGCAAACTCTAGATGTGTTGCGATCAACCAAGGTGCCGGAGCTTAGGCGAATGTCATTGAACCATAGCTAAGAGACGATGATAGCGCTGCTGCTTAGGAGATAGACAGGAGCAAGAGGAGCCAAGGCAACATGGTGTAGCCCGAAGGCATGGATCAAGTCATTCACCTGAGGTGAACATGACCAACTACTTGGTACTATCTCTTCAAGCACTGGACTTAAAACTATGGTGAGACAGCTTGTGAAAGAAAGTCAAGGCTTGACCAATGATGATTGGGCACTCTCAAGGAGTCGTGCTCCATTCACTGGTAGCATCTCATGAAGTACGAGTGGCATATGGACTCCGCATGAGCCATTGATGCAATCAAATTCTGATGTTTTCCTACTTTTGGAAGCGGTTGTGACAATGTAGTTCACTAAGCTACCACTGCGGTCAATTTCTTTATTTGACGTGTTAGCAAGAAATTTCGTGGAGCAATTCCGCATGCACATGGATCGCCTGAATGACGCCAGGTCCATTTCCAACTTGATCCAGGCTTCGGAAGAGTCACTGAAAGATTATCTAGAAAGGTTTAACGGCTATTATAGAAGTTAGTAATCCAAAATATAATGCAATACCGATGGCACTGACCAAGGAAGTTGACACCGATTCTGATTTTGGTGATTGGTTGGTGAGCAAGCCTCCTTCTACGTTGGACCGTTTAAGATAGTTCTAGAACATTTCTGGTTAAAGAAAATGAGAAAAAGAGAGGCGGTGACATAAATTGTGATCGAATATCGGATTCTGGGAGAGGTGAGCCAAGGATCCTAACATTTGATACATATACATCGTTGAACATGTTGTTACAGAACATCTACCTATCGACTTGTAATACCATGCAGTATACAAAACCATCTCTGAAAGAATTGATTGAGAAGCAAAAACAAACAGGGAAGTACTGTACATTCCATGAAAGTTATGGTCATACCACGGATGATTGTCGCCACCTCTGTGATGTCATTGAAAAGTTGATTCATAAAGGAAAGTAGCAACAGTTTGTCATCTCCGTAGGATGGTGGGCGGGGGACATCTGACCCTAATAAAGGACAATCTTCACCTAGTGCTGAGGAACCTAAATGGATGGGAGGAAGATTAGTCATTAACATAATTGTCAAAGGACCACATCTGGCCGACTAAAGCTGGAACGAAATGGAACGTTACGTGAATGTTATAATACATGTTGATATTGAGTACTGCTCGAACACAGTGGACGATGCTCCAAAAAAGTAGCAGAGGTCCATGATTGATGATATCGTGTTTCGAAGTTGATATGCAAATAAGATAGAGGCCCTTATTACAGACCCAATGGTGATCTCAGCCATGATCAACCCCGCCTTGATGAGAAAGATTCTAACTGATCGTGGAAGTTCTTTTAGTATCATTTTCAAGAAGGCAAATGACCAGATGTTATAAATTCAAGGCAGCTATCGTCCCTTGGTGTTTAACATTGAAATTCCTGACAGGGAATCGCATGGAAATTATTCATGGAGATCGGGCGATTGACCGTGCCTGTTATGTTGCTGAGTTGAGAGGTTCTCAATGAAAGGAAAACGGAAAGGATGCGGAGACATCTCTCTGCATCAAAACTAATGAAGCTTAGCAATCAACGTTCGAGCCTTGGCGCGAGAACAAAGTCGGTTCTATAATGATATAGGTCCAAGAGATAAGGAAGAAAAGCCCAAAGAATCCAAGAATTCACCCATAGGCTGATAATTGACATCACGGTCAGTCATGACGACCCATCGCGGGTCCTAAAGATTGGATCAGAACTCTGTGCAACAATGATGAAAGAATTAGCCAGCTTTCTCTAGGTGAATCTTGATGTGTTCACTTCGACCCATTCTAAAATTTGTAGGATCTCTCCAACCATTATGAGCCATGCATTGAATTTCAACCCAAGGCATATCTCGGTGAAACAGAAACAACGCAGCATAGATCCGTAGAGATCTGTTGTGCTTAAGGAGGGGGTGGATAAACTTAAAAATAACAGGTTTATCCACAACGTCCTCCACTTGAAATGGATATCTAATCCCGTATTTATGAGAAAACTAATGGAAAGTGGGGGGCGTGTGTTGACAACTCAGACCTAAGCAATGCATGCCAGAAGGATAGCTTATCACTTCAAAGAATCGACAACTGGTAAAATTGACCATTGGACATGAACTCCTTCCATTTATGGATGCATACTTTGGATGCAACCAGATCCTGATGCACGTTCAAGAGCAGGAGCACACCAGCTTCATTACTATCCTAGGATTGCACTACTACATTGTGATGTCATTCGGGCTGAAGAACGATGGTGCAATTTATCAGAGATTGGTCAACTGGATGTTCGAAGATCATATCAATCGATCAATGGAAGTATAAGTGGATGATATGCTCATGAAGTCACGACGATCTAATGACCACATCGATGATTTAACAGAGATGTTCAGTATTCTTTGGAACTATGAAATGAAACTCAACCCTTTGAAATGCTCTTTTGGCATTGCTTCAGGGAAATTCTTAGGTTTCATTATTAACTCTCATGGAATCAAAGCTAATCCTAAGGAGATCCATCCACATATCGAAAATGATTAAGCGGTCGTGAAGCGTAAAAGGGAAGTTTTCTACCCTAAGTCGATTCATCTCTAGAGCCACTGATAAGTGCATTCCCTTCTTCGACTTGATCAAAAAAGGAAAGATAAATTTCGCACGGACGTAGGATTGTGTGGACGTATTTTGAGCTCTCATACACCACTAAAAGAGACCCTCCATCTTATCCAAGCCACTGGATCATATACTTCTATTTAGCGGTGTCCGTACCTACCATAAGTATCGTGCTATTGTGCGAAGAGAATCGGATCCAGAGACCAGTATAATATTTTAGCAAGCGATTGATGGGCGTTGAAAAAAATTGTCCAAAATTGGAGAAGCACGCATACTGCCTATTGATTACATCAAGGAAGCTCCACCCTTATTTTTAGGCTTGCCCTACCAACATCTTCGTCGACCAGTCATTATAACAGATCCTAAAGTGAATTGAAATGTCTGGAAGGTTACTGAAATGGAACATCGAATTGAGGTAGTTCGACATCATTTATCTTCTACGGAGAGCCATCCAAGGGCAAGTGTTAGTGGACTTAATAGCTGAATTCACTATGTAAGATGACTCTCTTAAGAGAAGTGAAGAATCCACCATCCAATAGAAGATGTACACAGATGGAGCATCTAACGATTGGTGTTCTAGCGCTAGAGTCATACTGGTCACTCCTGAGGAACGCTCGATCTGCTACGCCCTTAAAATCGACTTCCCTACATCAAATAACAAAGCTGAATATGAGGCCTTGATCGTTGGGCTCAAACTTGCTAAGGATCTTTGAATACAAGTGTTAAAATTTTTGTTATTCCAAATTAGTAGTGTGCCAAGCAACAAAATTGGAAAGCCGACTCACTGGCCAAGCTAACCAGTTCCAAGGATGCATAGCAGATGGGCCTGGCTTAGTTGGAGTACTTAATGGTCCAAGCACTGCCTTGATGGAGATTGATTGGGTCTTGGAGATAGAGCCAGAGAGGGAGTCATGGGTGACTTCAATAAAAGATTATTCGTAGAGTGGAATCCTTCCTGAATGGAGGAATGAGAAATGACAGGTCCTTTTTAAGCGTCACGATACATCCTTCAAGAAGGAGTTATGTACAAAAAGTGGTTTTCCATCCCCCTGCTTCGGCGTATCGCCAACAATGAATCAAGTGAGTATTAAGAGAATTCCATGAAGGAGAATGTGGTGATCAAATTGGAGGCAAAACATAGCAAGTAGATACTTCGCTATGGATATCACTGGACAATTATCAATCGAGATGCAGCCGATTATGCTAAACAATGCAACATGCGCCAGGTATTTGCAAAGATTTCGAGAGGCCCATCGAACATAAATTACTCAAATGATCAATCCATAGCCGTTTGCTACTTGGGATATTGACATCGTCAACTCTTTACCGATTTCCAAAGGTGGTGCAAAGTATGCCATCGTAGCTTCGATTACTTCGCTAAATTGGCTGAAGTTGAGTCATTGGCCAAGATCACCAAAAAGAGAGTAATCAACTTTGTTTTTTGACACATTATATATCATTTTGATCTCCCTAGAAAAATCATAACTAATAATGGGACCCAATTCGATAGTGTTGAATTCAAAGATCCGGCCATTGACATATTATTGAGAAAAGATTTATGGTAGTTGCTCATCATTAAGCTAATGGATAGGTAGAAGTTATTAATAAAATCGTAAAGTCCATTTTGAAGAAGTATTTGGAAAAGTCTAGAGGAAAGTGGGTTGATGAACTCCCGTTAGCTTTAGCATTATGGGCATACAGAACCATCCATAAGTCCATGACAGGCCACACTCCATTTTCCTTACCTATGATTTTGAAGCCGTGATTCCTGTCGAACTTGAAGTCCCTTCTCATCGAGTGACTTACTATGACCACAGAACAAATAGAGATCTCCCTTTGGAATCTCGTAGACATGGTTGATGAGAAGTGCAAAGATGCTGATTTAAGGGCAACTGCATACTGACACCGAGTCACCTAGTGCTACAGTGTTACAATATGAGCTAGAACCTTCGAAATTGGCGATCTCATTTTAAAATGAATCTTTCCTAGCCCCATCAACATATTTCTAGGATGGGATGGACCTTATATCATTTATTAGAGGCTTGGAGTTGGAACTTTCAAGCTAATGACGGTTGATGGCATTGCACTCACTGGAGCTTGGAATAGCGAGCATCTACGATGCTATTTCACTTGGTTTTGTTTCATTCATTTGTATTTCGTTTATAATTTGCTTTTGAAATTTAGAAAGCCATGTAAGAAGATAGACTCTATCGCTTTCTCTTTCAATTGATAATAAAACTTGAAGTTTTTCTAGATCTGTGAATTGTTTGTACATAGTCTAAAAGTTGTGATATGCGACTAATTTACATCTATGTATGCCTAATATAGACCAGAGAGTACCTTGAGTCTGGTGCTAACTAAGTTCTTGGGTCCATGATCGAATTGGCCAGACTGAACATGACTTGACCGTTCATTAGGTATATCTTCTACGATTCAACAGGTTGAGTATAAAACATAAAATGGATGTGACTTAACCATCCGCTAGCTAATTTCCATTACGCAATTCGATGGGAGAAATATAAAGTAGAATTGGATGTGGTAGGACCGACCACTCTTCGACTTTTGCCCTTGACTTGGGAGCAAAGGAATTAACCAAGAAAAATGTGATTCGATCGTTTATTCAAATATCTCTAGTCTCCAGTGTGTGGGGTGGAGTATAAACATCAATCATGTATGGTTAATTTCCCATCGACTAACTATGATCCCAGAGTGTGCAAAAGAGTACAAACAAATGAATAAATGCAATTCGACCGCTCATTCGTCGACTCTAACCTGAACTCAATAGGGGGAGTATAAACTTATAATGGATGGATGTGATCGTCCGCGGATTAACTTCGCCTACCCGAGACTTGGAAAGTAGTATAATCCACTTAACCACTAAATATGATAGCGTAACACCCTGGCTCATGTAATTGAAGGCCATGAATGAGAAGTGGCTTTAAAAAAGATTTATCAAATTGATACTGGAAGTAACGAGTGATCGGATGACATTGCAACCTAAACGACGAGTGATAAATTACACTTACATTGAATGGAAAACATAATAGCTCGAGCACTTAAAAAAATTCACACAGAATTTGAAATAAAACGAAGAAGTTTTTCTTCATAAGAAAAAACTTAGAAAGCAAAGTATAAGTTTATTCCTAGAACTAGAAACCAAAATTAGGGGTAGTAGCCACACAATCATGGCCCATAAGAAGAAACTAGCTAAGTAGTTTTATATAGCCACAATCGAATCAATGGCTATTCCTTATCCTTCTTGGACTTCTTCGAGGTAGACTCACTAGAGCTCTCACCCTTGCCTTTCCTCTTCAACCTTCCTCTACTCTTGCCACCCTTAGGTGAAATACTTTCAGAGACCGAAGTAGAGCATTCTCATTTTTGGATATGGAAGGTTCAACCTTTTTAGGGATGATTCCATCGAGTAGTATGACTTGGAGTGGAGTGATGTCTACCTTGGCACGCTCCCTCTTGAATTTCTTGTCTAGCTCTTCATTCCCAATGTGATCCTTTAGTTATATTTGTTTGTATGCTCAGAGGCATGGGTCATCACGATGTCATCGGTCTCATCCTGGGCCTGTTGATCATCGGTCTTTTCTTCATTCAAAGCCCCTATAACTTTAGCATCCGTGCCAGGAGTCTCATTGGATTGGACCGTCGGGACCGTCTATGAAGTGGTGACTGCTGTAGACTCTATGGTCAGTGCATGTTGTCCCAAGATGGCTTCACTACCAAGAGAATATACGGATGTAGACATACCTGTAATTTCACAAGGTTTAATAGGTATGCCTATGACTTTCGTATGCAAGATGTAAACTTTCTCGAACGTCGGGGAGGTGAGTGACATACCTTCTTCGAATTGGCCTTTGATCGAAGTTTCCGCCTTTAAGAATCAGAGAC
The DNA here is from genome assembly GCA_030765085.1 of Allium cepa. Classification (NCBI taxonomy): domain Eukaryota; kingdom Viridiplantae; phylum Streptophyta; class Magnoliopsida; order Asparagales; family Amaryllidaceae; genus Allium; species Allium cepa. The sequence continues at coordinate 43,288,022 of CM060946.1, forward strand.
AGCCCAAATGAATTGTAGATTTCAGGATGATATGGATCATAGCTTATCTCCTTTTTAATGGCATGAGAAAATGAGGCACCGGTTGCCTGACTTGTGAGAGGGTCTTGAGATCCAGACCTGGAGTCTTTACCACCATCCTTCCCCTTTTCGGTGATCGTTGGGTCAAGGAGTAAACTAAGTTAAGCAGCCTTGAGTTCGTCAAGCTCTTCATCATGCAAGATTTCATGCATAAGATGCTCTTTATCAACCTCAACGCCACATAGGGATTTCTTCTTCAACTTAACAATATAATCCCAGGCTTTGATTAGTGATTCAAGGTACCTCTCTCTAAGGAAGCGAAGGTTGCATTTTACGAGAACACGTGCACAAAATATATTAGCAGGGGACCAAAGTCATCCTTTGTCTCTATTCGACTAGCCTCCCTAACTTCGCCTTCGAAGGTCTCTATTTGCACAAGTTGTTTACCAACATCAATCTTTGTCAAGCAAGCCTCGACGATTTCCTCACAATATTGTTGGGACTCTAGTTAAGCCATAAGTTTCTCTTGTTTTTCCTTCTCAGGCTCCTCCTCAAGTTGTCAAATACGAAGGGGCAAGGCATCATTATCTTTCTTCAACACATCTTTTTCGTTCTGCAAAACGTCCTTCTCAAGGGCTAAAGTGCCACTATGGTGTAGATGTATCCTGTTCACGTGGTGCACTTTCATCAAACGTTCCACTGCTTCAGAAGACTCACTGGCTCTTTTCTCAGCATCGGCCAGCTTTATATACAGCCCCTTGGCTTCTTCATCCAAGTGTTTGATGGTTTCTTTATCGTGAATTGCTTCTAGAGTTAAGTGATTGATCTCACACTTTCTTTCCACAGACACTTCGGAAATCCTCTCAGCCACATGTTGAATTATGCGCTTCTGGATGTAGATATTGTTGACATAAGAAAGCAATGTATCCTTGGCTTTTGGAGGAATCAGATGCAAAGCAGGAGCAAATTTGAACTCATCAAAACATAACCTAGGAAATGCGGCATGAGCTTGGTTATCTTTTATGAAGCATTGACATCTAGAGTAGTTGGAGCTAAGAGGGACTATTTTCCGTCTATGAGAAGATGTATGAAGACTTCCTATTCCAGTCTGGCATTCAGAAGATCGACGGGTGTTGGAAGAACACAAATATTGCTCGGGTAGTGCTGCCAAAGTAGGGGCATGAGGTAATGACTTGCCACTACTATAGACGGTGGGGTGTGCATCGGCACCCTTGTAATGAGAAGATTGGGACTTTTATTTGTGCTTGGATGAAGAATCCTTGGATTGATGACTCTTATCTCCGTCTTATCTTCCTTCATGACCTTCTCTTTCCTGGCCAATCGTCAACCAGAATCTAGACCTTGATTGGACCTGAAATATGACAAATGAGAGTATGATGACTTCTTCAAACGATTATAATTGTGATTGCGCCCGATGGAACCTACAAATAAAAACAAAGATGTATAAGAATCAACAAAATTAAAGATGGATAGGTGTCATGCGGTGTAGTGGACGTGATCATAAGTGTCCTAGTATCCTCCCCGATGGGCCAGGTACTGGAGCTTTGTTAGCCAGAGTAATCTCTCCTAAGCTAGTTGAAGGAATGTCGGCACAAATTAGGATAGGAGAGTCGGACCCCCCAAGGATCATATTAGCAAAATCATAACTCTTGAAATCCTTTGGTATAAGGACATCCGACAATCCCTCGAGTAAATATTTTAGAGGCAAAGATGTAGATTGATATGCGTCAGTGATGCTTGGCTTAGGATGCTTAGGAACTTGCCCTCTACGAAGCTTATAAACGAGCCTCTTTTGTTTTTTCCTCTCTGAGGCGGGAAGTGGTATGTCTTGGGAGGATCCAACTACAGGCTCATGGCTTGAACCCACATCATCATGAATGGGCTCATTAGCATCGTCCCTTACTTCGCCTTCTTCGGTGAAATCTTGAACCTCCTCGACCGTGGGCATGACAGGATTAACATTGCCACCTCCCTGCTGAGTAGCGCCTCTTCTCCCTCTCACTTCATCATTAGCATTCCCTGTTAACTTGGTACTATGGCCGTCTTTAGCAATCTGAAGGCAAAGAAGTGCTCATCGATAATAAAGGATCTAACATCTCTATCTTTCAAAGGTGTACTCCTGATCTTAGTAGCTGCCTCTAAATATCTATCAATGATTGAACATGGATAGCTGCTTGCAATATTCAAAGAACCGCTTAGTTCGAAGTGTAACTTGAATAAAAGCACTCAAGATTGAGTAAAATGATACTCGTATCCTTCCAGCCATCAACCCATGAAGTCGAAGGGGCAGTGGATATAAAACACTCATTCTTGAAAGCACTTAGCTTATTCTAGGAACAGACAAAAACTTGATAATTACTGATTGACTTAAGAAATGTATATGAGAAGCTTTCCTTTCGTCGCTTGAAATTGAAGACGAATCTAATGTCCTCCATAGTTGGTTTACGATATAAGAATTTGAGGAATATCATATACGTACAGTGAAGAAAGGCGTAGCTATTGGGATGCAACTAGGCCGGAGCCAACCTCAAATGATCTAACATCTTCCAAATGAATGGATTAAAAGGCGGGATACACTTTGCCCAACACATATACCTATTATAGCCAGTATATCTTTGCAGAGGTGAGTGAGCTCTATCATTAAGAGATGTAACTCGTACATCTCATACGGGATCCCATGTTTGATGTAAAGTCTGTAGAGAGAAGCCTTATTAACTCTTAAAGCCACGCAGTCTTTCGAATCTTCTAAAAATATAGCATTTTCTAAAATGTCAGGAGCTGGTTTATCTTCTGCTTCTAGATTGACATGAATTTCAAGCACTTCTTGAGAACTTTTGGGCTATTCTATTTATTGATTTCCTAGAGTGTGTCGAGTAGATATTGTTGTGGAGCTTGACTCAACGTCAAAATTGCTATGCGAAGTAGCATGTTCAATAACCATAGCAGCTAAATGCTCTGAGGGTTTGAAACCCATAGCTATCAAACTTAGTAAATAGTCATTGTTAGAGAAACATACCTGTTCCCATCTTGTAAAGTGTAAAATATTGTGATGTGGTGCGGTGTTATGTTGTGCAGTAATAAACTATTCAAGATTCAGAGACGGCTGTGGCGAGACGCTGGGATTTGACCAGAGTGATCGTCATCACTAATTATCCCAACCGGTATTCATGTCGATGGTTGTGGATTCCACATCAGATCTAGGATCAGTTATTGACATATTTGAGTGCGGTATTTGTATTCAAATCCATATGTCATCCATGTTTGAGTCGTATACGTTCAAAAGTAAAGTCCGAATGTTCATGTCCGAGATCTTATGCAAATCTCAAAATCATGTTCAAGTAGTATTTCGAATCTCAAGTATGCATGTCCACATTTAAATTCATATGCATATGTATTCAGGTCCAAATGCAAGTATTCATTTCCAAGCTCGTGGTCCTAAGGTTTGAGTTCGGGTCTATTTGTTTAAGAAAGTTCAGCGTTAAAGTTCACATAGACTGGACAATGCGTAAGTCCTAATAGGGCAAGGGGTGATGACCAATCCCTAGCCTAGGTAATTTTGCCATATGTTATTTCATCTCTCCCATACCATAATCTATTCCTCAGTTCCAACCACATTGATCCCTCCAATATGCCATGGTCGATCTTATCATGTTGAATTAGTCTATCTTAACTCCATTAAGCCATAACCGATCCCTATAAACCTAAGTCCGTTCACGCTACACTTCCCAATTCATTCCGCTATTCTCATCAACATGAAACTCAAACTGAATCAACTTGTCTCAATCAAATCCGAAAACAACATGTAAACAAAAATAGAGAGTGATTCGAGGTCGATACTCGAGGGGTCGACCTAAGACGATGTATGGGTTTGGATTAGACTTGAAATTTGGTTAAGACCTTATATAAGGTGAGCAGCGTTAACTGTTAGGTGGATGGATGATTAAGATGATGATGAATTGTAGAGAGGATGCTTGATTTCTCAAGTTCGAGTCTTTTAATGGTGGCTATGTGTAAGAGGATGGGTTCGGTAGCTAAGTGAAAGAAGTGGGGGAGGACTACCTTTGTATTTAGCTTATATATAGAAGCGGGCCACTGTCTTAAATTCCAAAGTGGTTGAGTGCTTAAAAACAAAGGATTGGTATTGATCCACATGCCTAAGGGATTGGTACCGAAACCCTATTTCAATAAAAACAATGGAAAATTGCATTGCATCTACACTTGAACTACGTAGAATTGGCAACGACTCATTAGCCTGTAAGCATGTTTGGGAGTCAATGACAAAAATGCGTATATGAATGTATGTGCATGTGTATAAACTCACCATTCAATTTCTTTACTTGACAAAAATCAAATCATTACCTGATAATTCCAAGAGAGAGAACCGGTTCAAATAACCGAGACCCACTAACTTGAATGACAATCTTAATGAAGCCGAGCATAGATAGAGGCTAAGGATTACATCCTATTCTTATACTGATAGATATAGATCGGGCGTCATAACAAACAAAAGAAGATGGGATTCTTTGGAAAGTCAACTCGATGGAAGGATAAAGACTGTTCAGGAAACTGAATGGAATCCTTTTCGGCAACTCTAACTTGCTTCGATTCAAAGCATGTCATGTTTGAAACAAGACGTACTTTAGGGGAAAGAGTTATCCGAACTTTTAACCTAGCTATATCCAGACTAATTGGATAAGCTAGACTCGAAAATAGACAAGGCAAGCAGCCTAGAGAGGTGATCATGGAGTCAAGAGATCAAGCACAGACCATGGTATGAAACAACGAGCAAGCGAGATCAAGAGATAGTCTCTCCCAAATGTTCTAAGTATGGATTAATGCCTCCATTATGCCAAGTCTCAGTACCCATCCCTTCTCCTATGTAGGGGATCAGATCATACCATTATGGCTATGAACAGCTTGATTCAGTTGTTCAACTCAACAAGAATTAATCGTTATCTCCAAAAATATATAAGCAACTATGCAAAACAACTTGGGAAAAATGAAACAACATCGAAGGGGACCCATCAGAGTGATTGTGAGCTACCATGCGGCCGTATGAACTTATCGATGCCGATCCCTTATCATGAGAAATTAGGCCGTGAATTATTTTAGGTGACCTCTTCTACATCATTAACTTCTATTGGTGAAATTTTAGTATAATATTCGATCGTCTACCCCTATAAATATAGAGTTCTTTATTCATTTGAGGGAACTTTATGTTGTTCTTTTAATTGTACTCTATTGTAATCAAGGTTCAATCTAATTCGATGCCTACAAAAAGAGGTGACTAATAAAGCAATTTCATCAAAGTGGACGTAAGCAATCAACGCCGAACCACTACAAGTTTGCATGTTCTTGTTTTCTGCTTGTTTCCTCCATTTTAATTTTATTTCATCGCTTTATTTCTATACATAAAATCTATTGGGTGTTTGCGCCAACTTTTGGTGCAAATAATAGTATATTTATATACCATGAGAGAGAGAGAGATGGTTTTGTGTAAATTGCCTCGATAGTCTGTCACTTACAATTTTCTAAATCCTATATGGTTATCTATCATTAATCCAAGGTATCGCAAATATCGAGTTATTACAGTCTCAAACACTTCATTTCTTCGTTAAGTAAATCAAATACCAAATATTCATATTCATGAATTTTCTCCATTATTGACTTCATATTGGCCATCTGAAATTGCAACCATTTGCTAACCACGTACATTTTCCTTTTAACATCATCTAACCATGCTTTGTTATAGCGTTTCCCAAGTGATCTAAGCCAATTTTCGAGTGATGAATAGGTAAAATAGTTTTTTCAACATGTATGTGACATGCACCCCTTACTAGCTTGTTGTCCTTATCAAATTTTCTTTTGGCTTTGTCATCATGTGCAATTTTTTGTAGCAGGAGCAGTGGCTTTTGAAACATTGTAAGAGGAAGTTTAGTGAATACAACATAATCAACTTCCAATTGTTCGAACATGGAAAGTAGTTTTAGAACTAGTGCTTGTATTTGATGTCGTCAAAGCTTCAAATCTCGAGGGATCTGAAAGATGTGATTGATTGAAAGGATCGTTACTCTTTACTTTAGCTTTCGATTTATCGGAATGGATAAAATAGAGAGCTAAAAAAGAAAGGTTGTGTCATAGATGAAATACTATTTTAAATGCAAATTTTAGCATGACTATTGTGTACTCATTGATTATCATTCACTTTCCAACATTAACATTATAATCTTTAAACTTGTGCATGCAAGCTTGAAGAATTGGAGAAATGGAAACGACCATTGTTCAATAGTCTTAAGAAAATATAGAAAATGAATTTTTTTTGTTTACATCTTTAATGTTAAGTGAAGTTTATCTAATAGGAGTAAGTGGATACTATAAACCAAATTTCAGAAGGATATAAAATTTAAAATGTCGAGCATTGGAGAAGACATTGCTTTTATGTAAAATTTAATTTCAATTAATGAAAAATGTTAAATAAATAAAAAGACTTACCTTTTTAGTCTAGATTTCTTGGTTTTAAATTTAGATATAGTCTCAAGTGATCAAGATAAAAGGACCAAAGATTGGTGCAAGGTAGGCCTATCTAGTTTTCAATGCACCTACCAAGTGCGCTATCAATGTGCTATATACGGCCCTTCATCCACATCACATGCGAGCATATCGGAGCTTTCCTACCCATCCATCCTCCATGGACTTAATAAAACAATAGCGGAAACAATTACATATAAAGAGGAGAATAAAAAAATAATAGGTGATGTCGGAGTAATGAATTTCATTGTAGTTATCCAACACTTTTAAGTTGTTAGCTCCCTCTTATAATGCAACTATAATGATCCCTTACAATTTCCCAACAAACTAAAGAAGGGTGGAGAGTAGTTGGAGATTAAATCATCTAACTAGATAGGAACATAACGATGGTTAAGCCATTCGGTTGGAGAGGAAATTTGTAAGAGAGGGACTTGTTGAAGCCAAATTAAGTGGAAATAAGAAGAAATCAATGGTGTTGCTAAGAAGAATGGAAGAAATGAAAGTGGATATTCTTTCATTATTGTAACGTCCCAATTTTTAATTAAATTTAAAATTGATGATGAAAATAATTTTTTGGATAAAATTGTAAATTTATTTGAATTTTTCACATTAAATAGGATATTTACTTATTTAAATATTGATTTTAAAATTTAATTAAGATTTTGAATTTTTATATTCAAAATCTTATAGATAAAAAGTAACATCCCAAAAAAATTTATCAATTAAGATTAATAATATATTTTAACTTTTAGTATTTAATTTAGGAATAAATTAAGAAAAAATCAAAAAAACAAATAAAAATAAGTGATAATAACATATAAATAAATTCCATTTTTATTTTGAGTTGAAAATATTACAAGAATGAATGTTTTAAGATGTCATTTAAATTTAAATCTTATACATATGTACTTTGCATATATGAGAGAGAAATTGAATGTATATTTGTAATTTGATTTAAATTACTTAGGATAAAATGTGAATGTATAAATGGACATGAGAGTTTATATTTCAAGTTTGAAATAATAAAAAAAAGAATTGAATTTAAATTTAAAATAAATGTTTTTTTTTAAAAAATAAGTAGCATTTGAAAAGAATTAAGATGTAATGTATATGTATAAATATTAGTTAAATACTTTCAACATTGTACATGTATGTATACATATACATAAGTAGGAAAATGAACAAAATCTTGCTTTCATCATTGCTTTTTACAAATGGCATGAATTGTCTTTATAAAAAAATAAAATATTCAAATAAAAAAAATAAAAAACCTTTCAGCTCCCAAGATTTCGAAATTATAAGCCTCAAACCTCTAAAATACAACCAAGAAGATCTTGCAAATCTAAAAACAAATCATAAACCTGAAAACAGAAACTCAAACACCAAAGAGGAAAAAAATCAGGAAAAAGAAAAGAAGAAAGAAGCAACTCAGTAAACATGCAAGTTCAAGGTCACTGGAAATCAAATGTTTCATCAAACAAGCCAGATCTCCCGATCAAAGCAGAAGTGAAAACAATTTATATTCACAAGTTTGAAACAAAAGAAATCAAGCAACTTCAGAAATTTGGAAATCAAATGCAAAGCTCTCTGGAAAATAAAATGAAGGCAAGTAATTTTCTTTAAAAGTTTGAATTGAATGTTGTTGATCAATAACAAAGAAAGAATCTAAGCAATTGTATTAATCCAAGTTACAGGAAACAAATCAAGATAAAGGCTAAAGTAAACTCTGGTTTCAACTGCAGAAATAAAAGAAGCTTCTCTGTGTATAGCAGAGATTCATACTGTAAGTAATTAGAAATGTTTTTACTTAATAAATTAAGTAAAACAAAGAGTAAATAGAAATCTGTATTTACAATTTACAGATCTAAAACTCCAAGATTTAAAGAAAAAAAAAGAGGCAGGCCTTCATCTATCTTTGAAAACTGTCAGGCAAAGCTTGTCTCTGCCTCAACCCCTTTCATGTGAGCAAACTCCTTAACCTTGTTTTTTCTCTTAGTGTTTTGATTTTTCTTAGAAGTATAATATAAATTATGCTTGAATGATTGTGTGAAAGTGCATTTCATGCCTCTGTGTATATACTTGACTGTATGCACACATGTTTTATCATCTCTGCCTTTAAAACTAGTAAACGAACCTTTCATCCTCTGATTCATTCCTATATTGATGCTAGTGAGTGAACCTATACTTTGCTCAAATTTCTTTTGCGTTGAATATCTGCATGAATGAGGATAGTTTTGCATATGGGTCAATGGTCATGTTTGTATTTTTGTTTGCTTGAAAATATGGTTCCCTGTAACACACTGGTTTGCAGTGTAAAACATGTTAAAAGCCAAAACTGTGCGCAAACTAACCTACTTAAAGTCTTAAATTTGCGTTATGCTTGTTTCTGTAAAGTAATGGAAAAAAATTCATTTGCATGTATTGGTCTGTGAACAGGTATATTGTAATTTGTTCTTGGTATACAGGTTTACCAATTTAAGAAGAAAAATCTATATCTTCTTGTTTAAAAAAACAAATTCAAGCAACCTGAAGCAATCAAAACCAAAAGAAAAGGAAATTAAGATTTATCCACTTATTCCAATTTTTTTTAGGATTTGAGATTTAAAACAAAGGATTAGATTAACCAAATCTTAGTATTGAAAATACTGGTTAAATATAATTAGTAAGTGATATTTACCTGGAAGCAAACTAGGAGATAAAAAGCTTCAGGAATCAAAAAGAAAAAAAACAAAGCATTTAAAACTTGAAACCAAAAATGAGGAGTCTGGCCTCTGTTCGACGACGCAAGACGAGCAAACTTTTAACCTGTCTATATATGAACTTTGGTTTGCCTATGATAATGCCTGTGTGAGATAATATTTCAGTTATAAATATAAATACCCATGTATAAATTCTTAAAGATACCTGTATGTTGTAATGTATCAATATGAATACTGTTCTTGTTTTACAGAGTTTAAACAAAGTTTAAATTCAAATCTTCTCATTTAAATTCCGATAGGTTGCGGTATTCAAATAAGTTATGATTATTTAATTATAGATGAAGATTTAAAACTATTTTTGAGTATAACAGATTCGAGTTTATCTAAAAAATGGGAAGTAAGCAGTTAAAGCCTTAGAACATGTTCATTTCAAACATCGTAATTTGTTGATTCATTTATACAACCTGGAATTCTCATCAGAAATCATGATTTTTAAGGGGTTAAACAGAATTTTTAAATTGGGAACGAGCGAGTGATTTGAAGTTGAACAGAAAGTGAATACATGGCAATTTTTGGTGATCGCGCGATCGTATGATCTCGAACTCGAGGTCGAAGGTCACGTGAAGTCTGTGGACCCTTAGAAAAATGGTGAATAATTTTTTAATTCATCGGTGGAGACGGCCGATGTTGATTTAGGGTTTAACAACTGATTGGGTCGAGGCGTGAATTTTGGGTTGTCGCGTCACCTCTGGAGCATCGGAGACGATCGGTCAAGGAGGAAGGGAAGAGTGGTGGTCGGCGAACCTTTGGACAGAAGTTTATGGTTGCTGATGATTGTTGGTGCCGGGTCGAGGTGAAATTCGATGATGGGTTCGATTCCAGGTTTAAGTCGAATAGCTCGATTTTGATTTGAGGGGAGATGGGGCGCTTCGATGACTGGAGATGGTTGCTGGGTTGGTGGTTGACGTGCGGCGATGTTCGCCAGTGTTGGGAGTCGCCTCCGGTGCCGGTGCACGTGCACGAGGGGGGTCATTGTATCAGCATGTAGTTTTGGGAGGGAGGAACCTGGAGTCTTGAAGCACAGCACGGGGAAATCGCGTGGGAATTCGAAGAGAAACTCGAGTTGTTTCTATCGTGTTGATCTGGGACTTCAACAAAAAAAAAAAAATTGTGGAAATTTGTCACTCGGGTCAATTTTGGCCAAAACTCGAAGCAATGGGATGGATTCCTCGGGTACGACTCGAGGAAGCCTCGGGTGAGTAAATAAAAAACAACAGAACCCCATTTTTTTTAATTAAATTTTGGAAAATAGGTTAATTAATTTTCTGAATAAATTAATGATAGTTGCAAATGAAATTGGAAATAAATGATATTGAGTCAATTATCTAAAATTTATGAAGTCCAAGAATATTTTAAATTTTATAAAGGTTGTTTTTTTTAAAAAAAAAATTAACTTAAATAAAAGTTTAAAAAATGAAAATCAAACATTCATGTGTTAACTTTAAACCAAATTTAAAATAATGAAGTAGTAATTAACAATTAATGTTTTGTAATGATTTTAAAATTTAATTAGAGAATAGGCAATTTATAAAAAGTAATTAAACTCAATTAATTAACAATTGTGAATTAGTAAATTAAAGAATAATTAATTAATAAAGCCTTCCAAGATTAATTAAAAATTTAGTAAAATTAAACAATAATTAATAAAGATAATTATACGGTTAATTCACTTTAATCCAATCACCTTAATCAAAGATGATTGACCATCATGAAATATTCTGTACTGGATTGATATTTCTGTTGTGATACCGTGATTGCTTTGTGATGGACTGTGATTTGTGATTTGTTCCTATATGTGTGTGAAACCCCTTTTGCCCGTAAACGGCATTTGAATTTCGATGCGGCAGGGAGTCGGATTCCAGTTGGTTATCCGAAACCCACAACGAATTGTAACGGTAAATCTTTGTGATTGATAAATTTATTTTATCTATGAATCTGTGAATAAAGATAAGCGTTATAGGTTATACCGCTTATCGATATGATTATGATGTTGTGCACTAATGTGTTGAACCCCTGGACCACACTATACACACACAAATATGGATTGCTCGTGGAAATGGGTTAAGTCACAGATTTTTGAAATTGTTTTAAAGATTTAATCCAAAATAGTTTTGGAATTAGAATTGGAACTTTGAAAATGAATTTTCAAAAATAAAAGTTATTTTGAATAACTTGATTGAGTTTTGAAATTTAAATAATTTGATTTAAATTTGAATTCAATATTTGGGATTGAATTCTATGGCTTGGAAACTATGGTTCAAAAGGGCTATTCAACTTATAAATGGGTTTTTAAACCATTTTAAAAGCGTTGATTGGGGATTTAAATTCTAAACCCAAAGGTTTTAACTTGTAAAAATATAATTGAATTTTTCAGAAACGGAAACTATATGTTTTCAAATAATAAGAGCTTTCGCATAGGAAATGAATTTCCAATTCGGGTTAAAAGGATTTCAAGTCTAAAATGGAAATAGTTTTCCAAGTTATAGGTAAATCTTGGGAACCTGTTTTGAAAGCTATAAATTAAATCTTTAATTTAAAGATTTAAATGTGTTAATCCAATTGAAATGGAATTTTTTTGAAATCTATGGATGATCTTTGTGAAATTAGGTGAACTTTGTGAAATGGATCTTTTTATTTAAAGATTTAAAATGGTAATTTGTTTAACCATTTAAAAAGAAAAACTTTGGATTTTTAAGTTGTGACTTAACTGAAATCCCATATCCATATGTTTTTAAAATATTGCGCTCGCTATTCGGTTTAGCCGGGAGAGGACCTTGTGTCATATAGCCCATTCCGAATAGTGATACGACGTTATGGATTGCATTTGAAGACCGGTGTTGAAGACCGGGTGTCTTCGAGAACATTAGGATAACCTATCGATTGTCTCTGCACCATAGCTATGGTATAGAGATTCCCTAAGTGATGGGAAGTCCGATCGGGATTGTGGATACCCGGATTTGCAAGGGCTTCTTCGGAAGTGCCTTCGGTTCTGTTCGAACCCGGAACAGACTTGTATGGTTGTATGTCCGACATTACACTTTGAGATATTAAACTGATCTCTATCAAATACATTTCTGCTTGGTGGCGGAGAATTTATTCTCTTAGCTTAACACCCTTCTCTGAGACGTACGAGCTCAGAGGTTATGTAGTTGATATTTATCAGTGATATATTCCCAATTTGGTAGTGTGGCATGCTAAGTGTTGCTGTGTGTTGATGATCATTTGTTGATCATTTGTGATCAAAGCATGGCTTTTGTATAAAGCGTAGCTTTGTGGACGAGACTGCATCAGGACCTCACACCCCGAAAATGGTCGAAACAGGAAAGATGCGGCAAGGTTATGAGGGTCGCGCCCTTTAGGGTGTGTCATTCCCTTCTGGTAAAGGGTGATATGATGGTATGGAGCCCAGATACTTACTCATGTGGATACTGCAGATCTATTACTTTGTGATTGCTTTGTGGTTTTGAGGCGCCTCGGATAAAGGTCCCAAAGGATCGGGGGATGGCATGCTCGAGTAGTAGTTACCTAGTTACAGGGGTAACCCGGCCTTGTGTTGGCAGAGACCGGTTAGGTTCTCGGGACGTCCCGCCAGAGGCGATCCCATAGACAGTAGGAAGTTCCTTAGCCTGACCATTTGTTGGAAATCCATTCATCCAATACGCGTCGTGTACGGTTTTAGTTTTAGAACCTGCCATTTACTTATGGTGGTGCCCCACTGTTTAGGTGGTAGCTATAGTAGGCATACGATACTGGTCGTATGTTGGCTAGGATTTATATTATACTTTCTAAATGGTTTTCCGCACTTTTCACTTATAATAATAATATCAAAGAATTTCTCGTATTAAGCATATTTGACTATCATAAGTAGAAATCTCCTCCAATTCTGCGTTTGCATTGTGTGTGTGGCGGGAGGCCTTATGGTAGTTTCATTTTCTAAAAAGCATTGCGAATTTCAAATTTATATTCTTTTGTTTGTTTTAAAGACCAAATGTTTTGTTTGCTCACACCAGTCTTGCTCTCTTAGTGAATGTGATAGGGGGTTCTCGCTTCGCGGTTTGGTGGCGAACGGGAGACTCTTACCCCTACATGTCCTCTTTTAGTGAATAGGGGTTGGTTAGGCGTAAGCCGAGACAGTCGAAAGGCTGGCCGTAAAAGCAAGGTCTGGGGTACCATTGTTATGCCACGGTGGGTCTGGGATGGTTGCAAAGCCTACCGGTCGCCATTGCCTCGTGCCGCTACATTTGGTATCAGAGATGAGGATTAAAACTTTAGCTCAGGAGTATAACACATTTAGTAGCTCATTAGAGATAGGGTGAAGTATACCCTAGAATGAGCATATCCTTAAGATATCTGTTCGAATGCCTCAGTAAATTCTCTTACTATCCACTAATAGTAAGTATGGGTGCGAGAAGAGAACGAGATAGGGGACAGGGAAGTACCACTACAGATGGTCAATACCTATAACAACGGGGAACAATCTTATCTCTATCAATCTCATTTGCTTATCATTTCTTCTCAATCTCCTTTGATTCGATTTCCAAATTCTTTTGATGGCTTCGTGACAGCTCCAGAAAGAAGTTTCGGTGCGATGGTGGCCCTGCGAATCGTTGTAGAAAATTCTTACTTCGTACCTTCATCGGTTTCTTACCAGCTTTTCGATCTAAACTATAATGAATTTGAAATTTTGAATCAAATAAATTGGAAATTTTAAAGTAAGTAAATTGGTTAACTAATATGAAGCTGAATTTGAATTGTATAAAAAATGATATCGGTTAAAACCAAATTTGAAATTCTATCGTAATTTCTTGTGGATATCAAAGTCCGAAGAGGGACAAGTTATATATAATTTGGGGTATTCCAACCCGAATTTTGAATCCTACCCAGCGTTTGAGAAATTGTAGAAGATTGAATCTATCCATCTATCTATTTTCTGGGATCCGATATATTCTATGAACGATTAGTTATCCCTTCGAACTAATCAATGCCCTCGTATATTCGTAGACCGATGGACCCGAATATCTTGTGTAATATTATATGAGTTTGTTCTCATATTGTTGATATTCTTATTTGGTAAGCCAAATACAGAATTGATATCCAGTCTGATTTGGAAAGATCTTTCTCTATCTTTCATCTTTTCTTTGTCGTCTTCCTTGCAAATTTCGAGGACGAAATTTCTTTTAGGGGGGAAATCTGTAACGATCCCAATTTTTAATTAAATTTAAAATTGATGATGAAAATAATTTTTTGGATAAAATTGTAAATTTATTTAAATTTTTCACATTAAATAGGATATTTACTTATTTAAATATTGATTTTAAAATTTAATTGAGATTTTGAATTTTTATATTTAAAATCTTATAGATAAAAAGTAACATCCCAAAAAAAAATTATCAATTAAGATTAATAATATATTTTAACTTTTAGTATTTAATTTGGGAATAAATTAAGAAAAAATCAAAAAATAAAAATAAAAATAAGTGATAATAATATATAAATAAATTCCATTTTTATTTTGAGTTGAAAATATTACAAGAATGAATGTTTTAAGATGTCATTTAAATTTAAATCTTATACATATGTACTTTGCATATATGAGAGAGAAATTGAATGTATATTTGTAATTTGATTTAAATTACTTAGGATAAAATGTGAATGTATAAATGGACATGAGAGTTTATATTTCAAGTTTGAAATAATAATAAAAAGAATTGAATTTAAATTTAATATAAATGTTTAAAAAAAATATAAGTAGCATTTGAAAAGAATTAAGATGTAATGTATATGTATAAATATTAGTTAAATACTTTCAACATTGTACATGTATGTATACATATACATAAGTAGGAAAATGAACAAAATCTTGCTTTCATCATTGCTTTTTACAAATGGCATGAATTGTCTTTATAAAAAATAAAATATTCAAATAAAAAAAATTAAAAACCTTTCAGCTCCCAAGATTTCGAAATTATAAGCCTCAAACCTCTAAAATACAACCAAGAAGATCTTGCAAATCTAAAAAAAAATCATAAACCTGAAAACAGAAAATCAAACACCAAAGAGGAAAAAAATCAGGAAAAAGAAAAGAAGAAAGAAGCAACTCAGTAAACATGCAAGTTCAAGGTCACTGGAAATCAAATGTTTCATCAAACAAGCCAGATCTCCCGATCAAAGCAGAAGTGAAAACAATTTATATTCACAAGTTTGAAACAAAAGAAATCAAGCAACTTCAGAAATTTGGAAATCAAATGCAAAGCTCTCTGGAAAATAAAATGAAGGCAAGTAATTTTCTTTAAAAGTTTGAATTGAATGTTGTTGATCAATAACAAAGAAAGAATCTAAGCAATTGTATTAATCCAAGTTACAGGAAACAAATCAAGATAAAGGCTAAAGTAAACTCTGGTTTCAACTGCAGAAATAAAAGAAGCTTCTCTGTGTATAGCAGAGATTCATACTGTAAGTAATTAGAAATGTTTGTATTTAATAAATTAAGTACAATAAAGAGTAAATAGAAATCTGTATTTACAATTTACAGATCTAAAACTCCAAGATTTAAAGAGAAAAAAAAGAGGCAGGCCTTCATCTATCTTTGAAAACTGTCAGGCAAAGCTTGTCTCTGCCTCAACCCCTTTCACGTGAGCAAACTCCTTAACCTTGTTTTATCTCTTAGTGTTTTGATTTTTATTAGAAGTATAATATAAGTTATGCTTAAATGATTGTGTGAAAGTGCATTTCATGCCTCTGTGTATATACTTGACTGTATGCACACATGTTTTATCATCTCTGCCTTTAAAACTAGTAAACGAAACTTTCATCCTCTGATTCATTCCTATATTGATGCTAGTGAGTGAACCTATACTTTGCTCAAATTTCTTTTGCGTTGAATACCTGCATGAATGAGGATAGTTTTGCATATGGGCCAATGGTCATGTTTGTGTTTGTGGTTGCTTGAAAATATGGTTCCCTGTAACACACTGGTTTGCAGTGTAAAACATGTTAAAACCCAAAACTGTGTGCAAACTAACTTACTTAAAGTCTTAAATTTGTGTTATGCTTGTTTCTGTAAAGTAATGGAAAAAAATTCGTTTTCATGTATTGGTCTGTGAACAGGTATATTGTAATTTGTTCTTGGTTTACAGGTTTACCAATTTAAGAAGAAAAATCTATATCTTCTTGTTTAAAAAAACAAATTCAAGCAACCTGAAGCAATCAAAACCAAAAGAAAAGGAAATTAAGATTTATCCTCTTATTCCAATTTTTTTAGGATTTGAGATTTAAAACAAAGGATTAGATTAACCAAATCTTAGTATTGAAAATACTGGTTAAATATAATTAGTAAGTGATATTTACCTGGAAGCAAACTAGGAGATAAAAAGCTTCAGGAATCAAAAAGAAAAAAAACAAAGCATTTAAAACTTGAAACCAGAAATGAGGAGTCTGGCCTCTGTTCGACGACGCAAGACGAGCAAACTTTTAACCTGTCTATATATGACTTTGGTTTGCCTATGATAATGCCTGTGTGAGATAATATTTCAGTTATAAATATAAATACCCATGTATAAATTCTTAAAGATACCTGTATGTTGTAATGTATCAATATGAATACTGTTCTTGTTTTACAGAGTTTAAACAAAGTTTAAATTCAAATCTTCTCATTTAAATTCCGATAGGTTGCGGTATTCAAATAAGTTATGATTATTTAATCATATATGAAGATTTAAAACTATTTTTGAGTATAACAGATTCGAGTTTATCTAAAAAATGGGAAGTAAGCAGTTAAAGCCTTAGAACATGTTCATTTCAAACATCGTAATTTGTTGATTCATTTATACAACCTGGAATTCTCATCAGAAATCATGATTTTTAAGGGGTTAAACAGAATTTTTAAATTGGGAACGAGTGAGTGATTTAAAGTTGAACAGAAAGTGAATACATGGCAATTTTTGGTGATCGTATGATCTCGAACTCGAGGTCGAAGGTCACGTGAGGTCTGTGGACCCTTAGAAAAATGGTGAATATTTTTTTAATTCATCGGTGGAGACGGCCGATGTTGATTTAGGGTTTAACAACTGATTGGGTCGAGGCGTGAATTTTGGGTTGTCGCGTCACCTCTGGAGCATCGGAGACGATCGGTCAAGGAGGAAGGGAAGAGTGGTGGTCGGCGAACCTTTGGACAGAAGTTTATGGTTGCTGATGATCGTCGGTGCCGGGTCGAGGTGAAATTCGATGATGGGTTCGATTCCAGGTTTAAGTTGAATAGCTCGATTTTGATTTGAGGGGAGATGGGGCGCTTCGATGACTGGAGATGGTTGCTGGGTTGGTGGTTGACGTGCGGCGATGTTCGCCAGTGTTGGGAGTCGCCTTCGGTGCCGTGCACGTGCACGAGGGGGGTCATTGTATCAGCATGTAGTTTTGGGAGGGAGGAAGCTGGAGTCTCGAAGCACAACAAGGGGAAATCGCGTGGGAATTCGAAGAGAAACTCGAGTTGTTTCTATCGTGTTGATCTGGGACTTCAACAAAAAAAATTATTTTTTTTGTGGAAATTTGTCAGTCGGGTCAATTTTGGCCAAAACTCGAAGCAATGGGATGGATTCCTCGGGTATGACTCGAGGAAGCCTCGGGTGAGTAAATAAAAAACAACAGAACCCCATTTTTTTTAATTAAATTTTGCAAAACAGGTTAATTAATTTTCTGAATAAATTAATGATAGTTGCAAATGAAATTGGAAGTAAATGATATTGAGTCAATTATCTAAAATTTATGAAGTTCAAGAATATTTTAAATTTTATAAAGGTTGTTTTTAAAAAAAATAAGTTAAATAAAAGTTTAAAAAAATGAAAATCAAACATTCAAGTGTTAACTTTAAACCAAATTTAAAATAATGAAGTAATAATTAACAATTAATGTTTTGTAATGATTTTACAATTTAATTAGAGAATAGGCAATTTATAAAAAGTAATTAAACTCAATTAATTAACAATTATGAATTAGTAAATTAAAGAATAATTAATTAATAAAGCCTTCCAAGATTAATTCAAAATTAAGTAAAATTAAACAATAATTAATAAAGATAATTATGCGGTTAATTCACTTTAATCCAATCACCTTAATCAAAGATGATTGGCTATCATGAAATATTCTGTACTGGATTGATATTTCTGTTGTGATACCGTGATTGCTTTGTGATGGACTGTGATTTGTGATTTGTTCCTATATGTGTGTGAAACCCCTTTTGCCCGTAAACGGCATTTGAATTTCGATGCGGCAGGGAGTCGGATTCCAGTTGGTTATCCGAAACCCACATCGAATTGTAACGGTAAATCTTTGTGATTGATAAATTTATTTTATCTATGAATCTGTGAATAAAGATAAGCGTTATAGGTTATACCGCTTATCGATATGATTATGATGTTGTGAACTAATGTGTTGAACCCCTGGACCACACTATTCACACACAAATATGGATTGCCCGTGGAAATGGGTTAAGTCGCAGATTTTTGAAATTGTTTTAAAGATTTAATCCAAAATAGTTTTGGAATTAGAATTGGAACTTTGATAATGAATTTTCAAAAATAAAAGTTATTTTGAATAACTTGATTGAGTTTTGAAATTTAAATAATTTGATTTAAATTTGAATTCAATATTTGGGATTGAATTCTATGGCTTGGAAACTATGGTTCAAAAGGGCTATTCAACTTATAAATGGGTTTTTAAACCATTTTAAAAGCGTTGATTGGAGATTTAAATTCTAAACCCAAAGGTTTTAACTTGTAAAAATATAATTGAATTTTTCTGAAACGGAAACTATATGTTTTCAAATAAAAAGAGCTTTCGCATAGGAAATGAATTTCCAGTTCGTGTTAAAAGGATTTCAAGTCTAAAATGGAAATAGTTTCCCAAGTTATAGGTAAATCTTTGGAAACGTGTTTTGAAAGCTATAAATTAAATCTTTAATTTAAAGATTTAAATGTGTTAATCCAATTGAAATGGAATTTTTTTGAAATCTATGGACGATCTTTGTGAAATTAAGTGAACTTTGTGAAATGGATCTTTTTATTTAAAGATTTAAAATGGTAATTTGTTTAACCATTTAAAAAGAAAAACTTTGGCTTTTAAGTTGTGACTTAACTGAAATCCCATATCCATATGTTTTTAAAATATTGCGCTCGCTATTCGGTTTAGCTGGGAGAGGACCTTGTGTCATATAGCCCATTCCGAATAGTGATACGACGTTATGGATTGCATTTGAAGACCGGTGTTGAAGACCGGGTGTCTTCGAGAACGTTAGGATAACCTATCGATTGTCTCTGCACCGAGTAGCTACGGTATAGAGATTCCCTAAGTGATGCGAAGTCCGATCGGGATTGTGGATACCCGGATTTGCAGGGCTTCTTCGGAAGTGCCTTCGGTTCTGTTCGAACCAGGAACAGACTTGTATGGTTGTATGTCCGACATTACACTTTGAGATATTAAACTGATCTCTATCAAATACATTTCTTCTTGGTGGCGGAGAATTTATTCTCTTAGCTTAACACCCTTCTCTGAGACGTACGAGCTCAGAGGTTATGTAGTTGATATTTATCAGTGATATATTCCCAATTTGGTAGTGTGGCATGCTAAGTGTTGTTGTGTGTTGATGATCATTTGTTGATCATTTGTGATCAAAGCATGGCTTTTGTATAAAGCGTAGCTTTGTGGACGAGACTGCATCAGGACCTCACACCCCGGAAATGGTCGAAACAGGAAAGATGCGGCAAGGTTATGAGGGTCGCGCCCTTTGGGGTGTGTCATTCCCTTCTGGTAAAGGGTGATATCATGGTATGGAGCCCAGATACTTACTCATGTGGATACTGCAGATCTATTACTTTGTGATTGCTTTGTGGTTTTGAGACGCCTCGGATAAAGGTCCCAAAGGACCATGGGATGGCATGCTCGAGTAGTAGTTACCTAGTTACAGAGGTAACCCGGCCTTGTGTTGGTAGGGATCCGGTTAGGTTCTCGGGACGTCCCGCCAGAGGCGATCCCATAGACAGTAGGAAGTTCCTTAGCCTGACCATTTGTTGGAAATCCATTCATCCAATACGCGCCGTGTACGGTTTTAGTTTTAGAACCTGCCATTTACTTATGGTGGCGCCCCACTGTTTAGATGGTAGCTATAGTAGGCATACGATACTGGTCGTATGTTGGCTAGGATTTATATTATACTTTCTAAATGGTTTTCCGCACTTTGCACTTATAATAATAATATCAAAGAATTTCTCGTATTAAGCATATTTGACTATCATAAGGAGAAATCTTTTCCAATTCTGTGTTTGCATTGTGTGTGTGGCGGGAGGCCTTATGGTAGTTTCATTTTCTAAAAAGCATTGCGAATTTCAAATTTAAATTCTTTTGTTTGTTTTAATGACCAAATGTTTTGTTTTCTCACACCAGTCCCATGACTGACCTGGAGTTTATTGTTCCTATCCTAAACTCTGGGTGGCCACTATTTTCCCACACGGGCAGTCTACAGTTGGGTTTTTCAGATAGTCAGGTCTAGTAGATTATTTGGAGCTAGTTCAGTATTTGGATCACGACTGTACTTGCTTATCTTTGTGCATCGTTATTAGGAGTTCGAGCTATTTCTGGATTGGTGCTTTGAAGATGGAGTTCTTTCTTGAAGACCATATTAGAGTTGTTGTTCCGTTGTTGTGTTATCTTTTCTTTTCCGCTGCTATTATCTTGTATCATATCTCTGATGTATATTTATTATACAATCTGTTGTATCATATTGTATCAGATATTGTATCAAATGTTGTATATTGATATATTCTGTTTCTTCCGCTGTGTTGTACTTAATGGTGTTATAAGATCCGGCGAACCAGATTCGACGTTTGGATCTGCGGCATTTGAATACGAGTGTCGTATTCGGTGCTGATTTTCGAAGGTCGAGTCAGGATCGCTACAATTATGGATGATGATGAAACTAATGATGATGTGAATGTTTAGAGTAGTTAGTAATATGACAAGATCTTGGTATAACTTGCTATATTTTAGGTAGAAACAATATAGTTCTAGAGGAGTAGGAAGGGAAGCATGAATAAGAAAGGAAGGAAGCATGAGAGAAATTTATACTACACTCATCGTGCCTATTTTCATTTCATAGCACCATATATAAGGCTTCATACAAGATTCTAGTAACTACTATTGGACAGTAGGTCCAACACTATTTGTTGATCATGTTGGCCACATAATTTTGTAATAAAAAGACATTAATTAAAGAAAACATTATGTCTCTTATACATTGTGCACTAGTAGAACCCATACTACATTTTGTAACATCATCAATTAATACGAGTTGCTACCACATCACTACTATCCCCTTGAAATCGATTTAAGTAAATTACATACTTCACTAGGATCAAACACTGAGATATTTCTTTCAAACTATAGCATTTTATTTATGTTAACAATCAATATAGAAGAGTTCAACAATCACAATGTGGCTTGATGAATTTTTTAGTTTGTAAGAACTTTTGAAGTTGGAGGTATGTATTTTTTGGGCTTTCTATTGTTGGGATATTGTGAGCTTAAGGGAAGAATATTAAGTCTATTGTCTCAACGTTAATTAAAATTATGCAGTTCATTTTGGCTTTATATTAGGATGATTCTAGAAACTCCCACTAAGCCAAAATATCAATATTCTTAATAATCCTAGAAATATTTGTCAAAATAAATAAATTAATAAGGTTGATCGAGTGTAGGCAGGAGAAATTAGAAAAAGAATGAGATAGACAGCGAACAATTGTGATGTTAATGACTTAGATTTTGTAGAGGACATGCTTCTATATGTATATGTAAAAGGTGAACTAAGAGTGGTTGAGCTAGTTGTTAGTGTTGGAGATGGAGATGGAGGAAAAGTTGATGAACTTAGATGTGATTTGTTGACAGTTTGGGTTTTAATATGGAAGTAGAGGGTGATGCCATGGTCATGGTGGTCTTGGACATGGATAAACGATGAGGTGGTGTCCTAAAATAGTGAGTTGAAGATGAGGATTTTGAAGGTATTGAATAGGTTAGATTTTTATATGAGACTTTTGGCTAAATCATATTCGTTGTGCATCATAACAAAGAGAGATTATTTGGACTAAGTATGGTAAAGGTATGGAGGAAGGGTCAAAGGATTCAAAAGGATGATAGCAAAAGCAGAGTCAAAATGGACGTAGTCGAGTGTATAGATGGAGGATATAGGATTGAGGGAGGGGTTCATCATTATTGGGTCTTCTTTCGGTGAATGCGGTCGAGAAAATGGTGATAGGGAGGATATGTTCTAGGGATTGGATTTATTTATAGAGGATGATAGATGGGTGGTTTAGGAAGTGAATTGAGGGAATTCCAAGAGTTATGCTGAGGATCCATAGCATGGTTTCGAAGGAGAAATGGGTGTATTCGTAATCATTATCAAAGACAAGGTGAAGAAATTAAGCTCGCTACATAGGGTAGAGTCGGGAAAGTGGATAAGAGATGAGGTGGTGGTAGGAGAATGAATGATTCAAGTTGTGATTATGATGAGGATGAAGAAAGTTTGGGACTGATTTTGTTCATAGTTAGTGTGAGTTGCTGAATAGAGAGTTGTTGAGTTACGAGGTGAGATTTGACGTCGGCAATGTTGGTCGTTGGGTGTTTAGGGTGGCATCTTAGTTAATGAGGGAAATTTGTTAAGAGGGAAGTATGTTGTTGATGGCTATAATAAAGACATAGTGGTCATGGAGGGTTTCGTTGATTAACGGTTATGGGTAGTGGTTATTACTCAACTTGGTGTCCGAATCGAGTCAAAGCACCAGTTGATAAGACCTAGGTATAACATGTTATTCTTTAGGCAACAAGAAAATTGTTTCTAGAGAAAAGTAGTGGAAGCATGAAGAAAAAAAAGTGGAGGGAAGCAGGAGAAGTTTATATTACACTTGGCCTATCTATTTTCATTTTATTGCAACCATGTATAAGGCTTCATACAAGATTTGTAATACCTCGTAAAAGTTGATAAGAAATTAATTAATTAATCAAATAAGATAAGGTTAAAAATGGAAATTTTGTAAAAGTCGGAATTTGACCATGGAAGTTATGTCGTTGCGTTTACAGTGTCCATTAATAATTAATTAATTAATAAATTTGAAATTCAAAACGTAACAACAATTAGACTTGGGGTTAAGTAAACATTAAAAATAACATTAACATTAAAGGATTAATTAAAGCATTAAATAAAATAATCAATAGTAGAATTAAAACCTTTCCAAGATATAGCTACCGATTGACCGCCTACCTTGGCTGATCGAGCAGTAGGATAGGAGCGATCAACCAATTCATGTTTATAGCGGCTAAGCTTTCCTACATTTGAACGGTGCAGATTTTAGTATTCTTAACTAACTTAGATCCGACAGTTCTAGTGCTTTCTAACCACTATAAATAAGAATCCAGCTGCTTCACTTTTATTCGCAATATATTCTCGAAACCAAGTAAAGCTCTGTCGTTATCTCTCTTCAAAGATTCGAAAAAATTCTTTAAAGCTTCAGCTAAGAAATTTTGGATGTTTATTGTTTAACTTATAATTCTGTTCTCCTCCAATCCCTAAACTTTTAAATCTAATTCATATACAATTCCCTTGTTGTATATTTCTAAAATAAGATATTTGAAAGAGATTATAGGAAAATCCAAAATGGGAAGAGCTAAGTACTTATTGTGAGTGGAGTTCTTAGCTATGAAGTTAAGGCGCTCGGCGGATTCAATACGACGGAGGTGCAAAAAGTCATAGCGGGGATACAGCGAGGATAAAGCGGAATATAACAGATGACTCTAAAATAGCATATAAAGCTCATACTTAATGTTTTACAAATATATAAATGGTAATTAAATGAAAAATTAACATTCAATTGAATTAATTAATACATAACTAATTTTAATTAAAAAAATGTGAATATACTATAAATAAACGTAAAAATGTTATATAACATAATTGAATTTGGTAGAATAGTAGAGTATTTTCATTTTTGAAAATATATTAAAAATTCAATTAAATAAATTAATTTCAAAAAATTTATAATATATAAATGTCATTTTTCATTCATTTATTTTAAAGAAGATATAGCGAAAATAGCGGAATATAGTGGGAATAACGGAATATAGCAGAAATAGAGGGGTTTTAAGCGGAAAGGCAATATTTGAGGCTATATGGAAAAACCGTAGGGTTAGAAATTCACCATGAGATATAGCAGGGTTATAGCGGTTAATAGCGGGGCATTAACTGCACAGGTTCTTTGTCATTCTTTCGTAATTGAATAGTGTAATTTTGATTTGTTATATGCCTTGGAGAATTTTGGTTTATAAAAATATGAAATTAAAACTCCAAAATTCCCCTAAAGTAAAATGTCAATTCTTACATAGATTCTTGATTGTTCTATATTAAAATAATGGAATTGTGTAGATATTACAATTTTAATGTTTTACATTCCATTCCACTTCTTATCTTTTTCTTTGGATATGATTAAGGGTTTTGAAAAGAATAGATTAGGAAATGGTGTGTAAGGCATGAATTCTTTTTGTAGTTTGCATAGCCTATTTCAACAATTCAAATGGAAATTCCCTTTTCAATTTTATAAAAAGAAACTAAATAGAGCACAAAAGTATTTGAACTGTGAGCTTTCTGCTTATGTTGATTCCACATAGAAATGTTTATACATACATACATACATACATACATCCATGTATATATATATATATATATATATATATATATATTAGCATAAACAATATATAATTATAACATATTAATTGCATAGTTAATAAGTTATTTATTATTATTAAATCCCCCTTAAGAAAGAAATTTATTGTAAATGTGAAATAAGAGTTTTTCTTATAAGGACTTGATATGGAATGCGATGAGATGGTTGATAATATGTTAAGAGAGTGTTGTGAATTATGACTAAGTTATAGGGATAATAGGTCAATCAAAAAGCAAATGGTAGTCTGCCTAGCCAAACTGGTTACCAACGATGTGATTTTAGGGATGATGTGAGACATCGTCGATAATACTTTCAAATTCAATAGGGTAAACCTACGCAGCTAATCTAGCTACCAACACTTATAAATATTCAGACTAATATGAGACGTCACTATTGGGCACAAGTCATAATACGAAGGACCTGTTTTGGGGACTGAAGGTATTAAGTGCTTGTTTAAGGGATTGCCTCTTCTCTATATAGGAAGCATTAGATGGTCGGGATTAGCGGTTTGGCATGGTAGAGGATATCTCAAGAAGGGCATGCTTCAATTTTGAAGTATTGAGTGGCGCAAAGAGATTCCGTGCAATGTTGGATAGATAGTATCAGCGAGGTGTCAATCTTAGGATATGTATTAAATAGGGACTTGCCTTAATGGGATATTAAATGATCAGAGTTTGCTTAGTTCCCATTAAAAGATATTTGGCTTGGGTACCGTCTCTTACATTGTTAGGACATGATTGACGATAGATACAAGGTATTGGGTAGAAAGAGTAATGGTAATGGAATTGGAGTGGGAATGCCTTAGTGTTTATATTTGGAAAGACATATAATAATAATAGAACAAAAAATACATATTTTTATTTAAATTTTACAATCCAAATACAAAAATAGAAAGACTCGAGATCGTTAGTCACTAGACATTGTTGTTCCGACTCCCTCCTTTTTGCATCATAGGTTAGAAAAGATGATGCTGATTGAGAAAGCAAAGGCGATGAGGGAACTTTTAGCAATCACCTATTTATGTACTTATGTTATTTCTTTTTATTTCTGTGTAGCCATTCAAGAATAATGTTGTATTATTAAATATTATACTACAGATAACTGGCAATGTTTGTGGCATTGTGTTATGTATTTCTAACACTCGAATTTTAAATAAAATATGTATTGTTTCTGATATTATATTTTTCCCCCTTCCGTTGTGAGTTACTAATTTTATTGCTCAATATTGTTCTATATACCAACCAATAACTAGGTTTTGAATCATTCTAACTTTAGATGGGCTTTTTCTAGGTCAAAATTAGGTCTGTTTCAAGACAAGTTGTTACATTTGATATTGGAGCTTAGATTACCAAATCGACATGGGATAAGTATACATGTGAGTGTCTTACTTATTATATTTGAAAGTATTTTTCAAAATCCTACTATATATAAATATGTACTTATTTTGAACATATGTGTAATTCTATAAATTCCTACTATAGAAGTAGCTGCGATCATATTCCAAAAGGACAAAGGAGGCTACTAAGAGTTGGAAAAATAAGCAAAGTTAAATTTTCACTTCTACCCTGATTACCAATAGGTAGAAGGTTGTATCATAAGGAATGAACCAAGATGAGCATGACTACGACATATAGAAGCACCCCAAAAGCGGAACAATGGGATATAAGAACCTATATGTTGTAAGCATCCAGAAGTAAGGAATGACAGGACTAAAGAAAGATGTGAAGGAATTGAGCAATAAAGTTGTACCTTAATCACCATAAGAAGATAAACAGATTTTTATGAAAATTGAGTAGGGAAGAAGAAAGTTCAAAAGAAAGGACAATTAAAGTCAATTTCTAAATCCAACCCGTAAAATGAAAAATTTGATAAAAGGTTTTGAAAATTCCTAGAAATGTATTGAATAGGTTTTTCAAACGATTTACTAGGAATTTACTGTTATGAAAAATCAAGGAAATTTGAAAATTCATAATATGGAAATTTGTTAAAAAAAATTATTAAAAGGTTTTCGGTAAACATGATATTTCACTTTTGAAATTCTAAGTTAAAAATTGGTTGAGTCTAAATATTTTTGGTTTAAAACTTTTTATAAAAGGAATTTTTTTTGAAATAAATGTAAAATATAGCGTAGGTTGGAGTTGATGATTTTTCCTATAATATAAATTTGAAAGTTCTTTTTTTAAATCCTTTTTAAAGGGTAGATACGTACATGATAGAAATAGAGTAAAGAAAATTGAAGGGTAAACATGCCCTATAATGTAATTAGGAGGAACATTTCCATATAAGGAAATACAGATAATAACATCTAAATTTTAAATATTAATAAAGAAAAGCCCATATGACTAAAGAAGTAGGTGAACAAATTACAGTTAGTCAATATTGGAAAATTTAGATAGTAGTTGCATTAGAAATTTATATAAAGTAGAATTAGTAATTGTGACGGTCTACCTTTTTAACCTTCAATGGTCGATACTAATACATCCATGGTATTTACATGTCGAGCATCCAAGAGATGGAAAGACAGATTGTTAGGGGAAAATGAAAGAAAAGACAGAACATTTCTCACATCGTGATGAGTAATACATAATATACACAGATCTTCATAAAAGAAAACTGTAATATACATTCAACGAATCAGAGTACAAGATCTATCATTAGCCTGGAAAACAACATATCCTCACAATTGATAATAAAACAAATAACAAATGCAGCAAAAAATAAAATATACATGAGTACATCTTGGAGGCCTTCAACTTGTCTCTTGAAGCTCCAAAGCATCAAAACTAGATCTGAAAATATGATCGGTATGACCCAAGCATTATAAGAAAACGATGCTTGAATCAGTCTGGTAAACTAGCGTGAGAAACACACATTAAGTGGATTTTTATGTTATAAATCCTTTTAAAAGGTAACTTCTAAGACCACACTGCACATAACACATGGACAAGTTTTTATCTTATGATAAATAAACCATTTCATAGGAAATCTTTTGATATTATAATAACGTCTAGGGTTTAAAATAAATATTGAATCATAGCCGATATTGTCATATTAATTAAATTCCAGAATAATAGGTATACAACTTAGTCCGTAAAGGCACATAAAAGAATGGATTTCACATAATGGCAAGGCAATTGGGGTACCACCTGCTACAGCTCACATCTAAAAAATATGCCGATGACCTCACTTAGACCCCTGCCAACACAGGACTAGCCCATGCCTTAATAGATAGTATGAAATATTTCATCACCACGGTTTCTTTCGCAACCTTTTCCCAAGAGTTCCAATGCACAACCAAATCTATATATGTATGTATGTATGTATGTATGTATGTATGTATGTATGTATGTATGTATGTATGTATGTATATGTATATGTATATGTATATGTATATGTATATGAATATGTATATGTATATGTATATGTATACGTATACGTATACGTATATGTATATAAGGGTGATGAAAACACCTTAATGGGTACGACCCACATAGCCCTGCCACATATCCCATGTTTTAGTCATTCCCGTTTGATGAGGCTTGAGGCTACATTTTACCTTCTAGATGGAAATCTCACTTGTAATGCTAACAGTGCTCTCTAGGTGACAATGGAATGCCAACATTCATCCATACAAGTTTTTCAAGATATGAAAAATCGTAGGCACTACTTCTACTATATCCATTTTGGAATCACCCTCAGGATCAATAACAATTGGCACTGGCACTTCAAAGGATTTTGTCTTCAATTCCATTATCTTTAAGATGCTTCCAAATCGTATGCTTAAGTTAGTTCAAAGTGGTTTTTGAATAATTCATACTTATCTTATCCCGGTCTCTTCAAACCAACATTTAATAGTTCCTAGTAAACTCAATTCCGCTTCTTTTGGAAATAAATAGAAAATATATAAGAGCAGATATCACCTCGTAACCTTTTAAGTGGATGGATTTTCTTATCATTTGCCTTGGAAGAACACATGAGTTTATACGTACAATATAGCATCACTAAAGATAAATATACCGCATAATTCTCGTGTTTCTTCCAGATATTTCTACAGATAAAAATTGGTCCATATTTTATAGTTAATTATTTAACTATCAAATAATAAACAATTAAGCACGGCGTTAGTTCCATACGGAATCCACTAAGCCTCTTTAATTAATCTTCATAAATTAGCCACTTTAATTATTTACCCAAAAATATTTACATTCTTGTCTCAACGATATATCTATATCCTTAAACATTTTTATTTCTATACTTAAAAGGCTTTAACATATACTTGTACAATGGTATAAGAATATTCACAAAACATTGAAGAAAGATTTCTTATTCTCAAAATCATATTAAATGGATCGAAGCAATGTCATTCCAAACTTTATTTATTATAAATCCAAAACCACTAATTCTTTGGTGTTAAGTATGAAAAATGTTTCCATACCACCAAAATTAAGAAGGATTATTTATTAATTTCATGAACTCGATTTTTAAAAGCGATCCAATTCATATAACATCAAAGTTTTGTAAACCCAAAACTTCTTTTCAAAAATTCGAAGATAACTTTCCAATTTATGACCTTAACAACCTTTCATTTAAAAATAATTATCTTTATAAAACAACTTATTACTTCAATCCATTTTTCTTAAAAAATTAACTACCTTTAAAACCACTATAATATATATTTATTTATTTTAAAACATCATTAGTAAATAATTAATAAGCTTTAAAACACTATTAATATATAATCATTTGACTTCATTATTTTAAAAACACTATTAGATAAATAATTGATCAACTTATACTCTCTTGATAAAATGATTAACTACTTTCAAACACAATTAACAAATAATACTATTAATAAAATGATTGATTAATTTAAAACACTAATTATAAATAATTAATTAACCCAAAATATCATTATTAAAATAATTAGTTGATTTTATAATATCATTATTCAAATCAATTATTTAATTTTAAAATATAATTATTAAAATAATTAGTTAATTTAATCATTTAAATGTCGAAAAACAACTTTACTTCAAAATATTATAAATGTTAAAGTAAATTTAAATACATTTCTTTTAAAAATATTGGGAAGAGGCTTAACGACCACATTGACACTTACACAAGCAACCATTTATTTTCAATTCAACATTCAATTCATTACTGTTATTTGCATAACCATATATATGTAAATAAAAACTATAATTAATGAACGACAAATAACACATCATCTATCCAATTTAACTGACATATAAATAAATGTCCAAATTAATAAAATAGCAGAATGAAAATTTATTCTGCTAAATAGATGTCTGATATAATCTATCAGATTTAAATATATGAGGTTGGTGTTTTATTCTGCTAATAGAGTGTTACTGATAAAACATAGTTAACTAACTACGTAATTATTTTCTATCACTATTTATTTATCAATACTTTTCACTGCGACAAATTTGTACAAATGTGATCTACTATTTATACGAACTACCTGTCGAAATTCGTGGGTCAAACAGACTTCGTAAGGGTATGTTATAATTTCTTAAAGTTTAAACCTTTAAAACTGAAAAGTTTAATTAACAAATTTACTTAAACAAAACACTTGGCCCAAGTCCCATAACCTAAAATCAAATCTCAAGATACTTCTCTCATTATTTACAACCTAAATTCAAATTACCTTAACCAAAGAAACATGAGCCAAAAACACATAGTGTATCACTATGCATGTGCAATGCCGCTACCCACCTCCAATCATTCCCCTCAAAATTCGACCATAAAACCTAAATAGAAACACCTATGTAACCCAGTCTCATGCAAAAATGGAGCTCCCACCACCGCGACGAACGTTGCTAGCCACTGCCCTTGGTCGTTCGCTTTACCTCACCCTGGCGCATCTCCCATTGGAACCGCGTCAAGCTCGACATCACCTTGAGCCACCATGACCAAACCAAAAATGAGCCCAGAACTGCTACCTTAAACCCTAACCCAAGCTTGACTGAGCATATTCGACCACCAGAGACCACGCAACCACTTCCCATCCTTCGGTCATCCCTCAAGCTAGCTTCTAGTGCACTGCTAGCCACCTTGACACTTTGATCATCAGAATTCCAATTTTGAACAAAATCAATTCGTCTCCTTGCCACTACTAATCCCGACCACCTAAAATCACATAACTAGGCTTAAAAATTACCATTCATAAGTACGAGCATGCATGTGAAACCCGTTCGTTGATTCATTCAAGTCAGAAAACTGAATGGCTACAATATTGTTAACAATATTTTTCCTTGAACATGTTTATCGAATATGTTCGTAGATATCCTTGAACATGTTCATATCTTGTAATAATATTTATCCATTCCAAGCAAAGAATCAACAAGGCAATAATTTAAACAATATCGTAAATGTGTTTCTTTAGTACTAATGAAAATTTTCTAACAATGTCACAACATTTATTTTTCATCAAAATACTAAAAGAAAGATTTAGTATCTCACCTTCCACATTATTTGCAAATGGGAAAATTCAAATTCAAGATTAAATTTTAAAGTTTTTATCTTTGAGCAAAGCAACAATTTTTGAGTTAAAAAGAAGTGATTTTTCCCAAATTAAAAAAGTAGAGAAGATAGAAAATGGAGTTAAAGAAGATGAAGTATAAAATGAAATGTATAATGAAAATGTAAATATATAAGATGAAATAAAATAAATAAAAATAAATAATAAATAAAATAAAATAAAATAAAGGAGGCAAATGGCTAAAGTGCCCATAAATCTAAAATTTCAACTCCCACATTATACAAGCCTCTATAGAAACAAGCATATGAAAAAGATGGTGGATGTTAGGATAATCATGTACTTTAATTAAATTACACACTTAAGGAATCCTTTCATTTCACATCCATCATTTTTAATTCAAAATTAAATCAAATTCTTTTTATTATTAGTTTATTTATATTTTTCAAAATACTAATGTTTTCCTAAGCATTTTCAATAATTTTTTAAAGTACAAACAAAGTATTGCAATCTTTTACAACTTGCCATTTGCTAAAAGACTGAAAACCCAAACTATGGTTTTTTGTCGCATTTTCAGTTTTTTGTCAAACTACCTGTTTATGTAAACAGAATTCAAAAATGATTTTCTTACCGTTGGTTATAAATTAAACGAGGGTTGTTTAATTATTAAAACTATTAATTGAATACTTAAATTAAATTAAATATTCACAAATCAAAGTGATAAAATTCCAGATTGTTACAATGATCTAGTTAGAAATAATATATGAGGAAATCAATAAAAAGAAGATAGGAAAATAATAGGATAGAAATTATCCTTGTCTACTCCACTTTTCATTGTTCGAAATTTTGTTTTTGAAAAAAAGAAAGAAATGAATGATTATTTGGTTTGATAATTGATTTTTTGATATTTTGGTTAAGAATCCTATTTTTGAAAGAAGTGAGTTTTTATTATAAGAAGTCATTGAAAAGGGAAATTTTTCATAGTTCCTTATGAAAACCGTGAATGTTATGAATCGAAAGTCTAAGTTTTACTGGGATAAATCTTTGATGTAGAAAGGTTTTGAGAAGGGATTTATAGAAATAAGCATATTTTAATTCTTGAAAAGAAAAGGGGTTTCTAAGTTTCTATTTTCAAAGATAGAGGTTTCGGATTAGATACTTTATGATTGTGAAATTTTAGTTTTATAAAGAATGATGTGAACTAAACCAAATTAATTTTGTATGCAGTAGATAGGGATCACTACCTAGGTAAGACAATAAAAAAGTTATAGGATATGAATAAATAAGAATAGTATGGACAACCTGATCTGGAAATTAGAAACCAATCCAACGTACTTATTTGTAGAATGTTTGTAAAATTGTAAAGAATTCCAAATCAATAATTGGATTGTAAATTTTGTTTCCCTTGTTAACTTGAAATTTGAATTTCTATGTTTTGATTTATTTGGAGTAGGTTCTATGTAATTTAAATAAATTATCCAATTCCAAAATATGTATAAAAGTGCATTATTTAAATTAACAAGTGATACACAAAAAGGGAAAGAGATGTGTAATATATAAATATTCTTTTCCGTAGTATTCACCATCTATTTCAATAAAATAAAGGAAATAATTCGTTGTAATTTCAAATGAAGCAAATATCTCACTTTTGGTTAATTTATGGAAAGCTTTAACGGTGATCCTTTTTATAAGGATAGCTTTGACAAATTTAAATGTGGAAAGGAATGTTCTAGTTTAGAAATTGATAATTAGGAATAGGAAATATACATGTATGACCCAACTTAATGTTTAAAAACAAACATATATAAATAGAGTAATTTACGACTATACACGTATTAGAAGTGTAGTAATTATAGGGCTAGAAATTATGGACATTAATTGCAGATTCAATGGGTAATAAATTTGTAATTAACAAAGACTTAAAAGTAATTTTATATGAGGACTGATTATGGAATTTAATATGGCATTTGTGAAGGAATCGGATTGGAATAATGGATTGATTTTGAAATTGGTAAAAAGATTAAAAGAACTAAATGAGATTGATCAGAGATTATCCAATTTTGACATTAATGATCGATTGTTAAGGGTATATTAATTGAGGTAACGGATGGATCACATTTATCAAAAACCAAGAAGGAGAATTAAGGAAGGTGGCTAGTAGTGGAATGGCATGTTAGTAATGTCCATCTTAATTTAGTAAGGTGTGTTAGAACCACAACATCATTTGCACCAATTGATGATGAGTGGCAGCTTCCAGTAAAATTTTATTGTAGAGTTTTAGGTTCTAATCGCTAGTTGTCTCCCAAGGTTATTGGAAAAATGTCCATATAGTATAAGATATATTCCTATTTTATCACTACGTTGATTTTATGAATGAGATTTGACTATTAGATAAATATATACATATTGAAAAGCGACGTAAATAAGAAATTTTATAAGGACACTTAACTGAAGTTAATAAAGAAATTAGTTTAGCAACTAGGAATGAGGAATACTTCAATTTCGATAGCTTTAGGATCTTAGGAAGAATAAATTATAGCTTGTGAAGTGTCACTATTCAATAAGGAATTAAGATGCATAGGGATATGAAGTGAATTCTCTATTAGCTAGAGATGAAAAGGTAGGTAGTAGAAATTTTCGCTAGATATTTGACATGTCAGAAGATAAAGGATGATCAAATAATACCCAGAGGATTGTTGTTGTCATTGGGGATTCTAGCTTGAAATGGGATTATATATCAATAGACTTTGTAGATGGGTTGCATAGAAGCCAAAGAGGCAATGAAGCAATTTGGGTCACAGTGGATAGACTCACTAAAAGCGTCCATTTTATTCCCTTTAGGAGAAATATGACTGTAGGATCTCTAGCAAAAATTTATATCAAGGAGTTGGTTCGACTTCATGGAATTCTGATTAGCATCGTTAATGATAATGACCCCTTATTTACTAAAAAAATTTGGAGGACTTTATAAACAGCTGTAGGAACTTCGTTAAATCGTAGCACTGCTTACCACCCACAGACCGATGGACAAACAAAAAGGGTGAATAGGATCATGGAAAGTTTATTGAGTGCTTGCATCATGGACTTTAGAGAACATTGGGAGCATCACTTACCATTAGTCGAATTTGCTTATAATAATAATCATTAAGCGACGATTGGTATGGCACCATTTGAAGCGCTTTACGTGATGCCATGAAAA
This sequence comes from Allium cepa, assembly GCA_030765085.1. NCBI lineage: Eukaryota > Viridiplantae > Streptophyta > Magnoliopsida > Asparagales > Amaryllidaceae > Allium > Allium cepa. Next base: position 43,322,801 of record CM060946.1, read on the forward strand.
TTGCCAAATTATTAGTGGAAAACCATCAACAAAATCCTATTCAGACCAGATTTAATTCACAAGACTTTAGAAAATATAGAGTTAATTAGGCGGCATATAAATGCAGCCTAAGACTGCCAGAAAACCTATGCGGCCAAGAGAAGAAAAGAGTTAGAGTTCGAGGTTAGAGATATCGTGTTTGTCAAAGTTTCCCCTCTTAGGAATTTCATGAGATTTAGGATGTCAAAAGTGTTGGCACCAAGATTTGTTGGGTCTTTCCCTATTTTCGAAAGGATAGGATGACTTTCTTACTATTTGGAGCTACCAAATAGATTGGTAGGAGTCCATGACTTTTTTACGTTTTGCACTTAAGGAAATGCCTTCATAGCACAAAAACTACGATGGAACCTGATCAATTAGGGAACATTAAGATGGAGCCAATAGCATTCTGTACCACCACACGCATTGTGGGGCATGGTACTAGGAAGCTCCGAAATAAAGAAATTAAGGTAGTTCAAGTAAAATAGGAGAAAATCCAACGGAAAGCATGAGGACTTCTCATCCTAAGCATTTGTAATGACCCAGAATTTCGGGCATTTCGTTTTTAAATATTTGATTTGTTTAAATATTTAAATCTTGGATTAAATGTTACTAAAACGATTTAATAAGCATCTTAACCCTCTTTTAAATTGTAAGTAATGATAAGAAACTTATTTTTCAAAAATGTTTACAAAAATATATTCTTCGAAGAAAAATCGATAATGCGACCGAAAATCAGTTTATCAGTAAACAGCTTTTCGATCGATATAAGTTCAAACTCTTATGCACTTGTCTAATGATCAATTGAACACATTAGCAACTAATTAATATGCTCTCCTCTTCATAAAGCATGGAACACTCTAAAAGCTTCATTGACGATAGAGATATTATCAAGGTGAGAGTATAATGTTAATTAGCATAAAGGAGAAGTCACTTAAAGAAGAAGTGATGGGAGGTAAGACTTCCATGACATGAATAGGGGGTGAATGCAAGCTTAACGAGCAACCTTCTTAGCCTATAAAAAGAGGGACACGTCGTTAGGAATAAATCAAAAATTCATAAACCAAAACCAAGCTCTCTTTAATGGCTTCTTCTTCTTATTCTTCTCTAAATTCCTAGAAGAAAATATTTGCAAATCAATTCCATGTAAACTCCAACTTGCAGTGAAACCTTAGTGGAATATTAAAACACCTTTCACCATTTCAAAAGTTAAAAAAGAAGCCGTGTATCCCATACATTGATAGGCCGTGAGCATTATTTAGGAAGAATGGGGGAAAATGCAAGAGAAAGCAAGGAGAAGGAGGAGGGAAAGGTGGTTACAAGGATGGGAATTGGCTTAGATTCTTGGATCTTAATTATATGTTGGATTAAAGGTGAGTCGATACCTTTCTTTAAATGGAAAATATAACATATATGTATCAGTGTTTGATTGTGTTTAAGTTGTGTGAATTGATAATGACATATGTTAAAACATCAGTTTGAATTCTTACTTTGAAAGTAAGTGACACAAGTGATCTATATATATGGACCTGAATGGACTTGTATGATATATGAGTAAACCTTAGAAGAAAGCGCATAGGTTATATATGGACTTCGATTTAGATTAGACGTAGATTTGAAAGTGCACTTATAACGATAGTCGCTATAGATGCAGTTATGAATTGCCTTGTTTTTGGATGTAACGACCTAGAATTTTTATGCCAATGGATATTCGTATATTTAATTGATTTTTAAATATTAACAAGTGAAATTAAACATTCGAATAAATTTTATTTCGAATATCTTGATTTAGTTGGATAATTAAATCGATAATTTAATAGTTGAAATTACAGAAATAATTGGAAATAGGGTTTAATGTGATTAAAAATGATTTGTAAAATTTTATTTAATCATATTATAATTAGAATGATGTTGTAGAACTTTTAAAATTTAATTAAAAGTTAATTTGTAGAAATTGAATATTCTAATATTTAAATTGACGAGTTAAAATAGCCATTGTTCAAACAGTCTCGGATTTCGACAAAAAAAGTTTCATCGGATCCGTAATGTTGTATTATTGTAAGGTTTCAAATTTCGCGTCAATCGGATTTACCGTTTGTCCAGGGCAAGCCAAAACGCCTAGAAATTTTGTTTAATCGGTTTAATTTAAAATCGATCGTTTATTGCCGTAACTCACATAGATGATCGAATTGGCTTCTAAAACCTATTCCATTGTGTCCGAAACGTGGGTTAAACCCTAGAAACGCCGGCCACCGCGCGAGATTTGGAGTTCGGAAATTTAGAGATGAACAGTGTTTTGAAGCTTTTCTATAAAAGGACCTCCCTCTTCACAAATTGCAAACCCTAACCCTAAATTGCTTCAGCCGCCATTATCAACTCGAACGGCCAGAAAGCTCTCATCTTCTTCCCTCAAAATCTCTTGATCCGTGAAGAATTTGGAGAAACTCTTAACTGGAAACTCGTAGAGCACGTTACCAATTAGCTATTAAACGGTCACGATCTAAAATGACTTCACGAATCAACGACAAATCGAGCTAGAATATCCGGAAGTTGCGCATGTTTTTCTATGCAAGGAAGGAACTGAGCTTGCTGGTTTTCGAGCTATGGTTGCGCGCGAGCATAGGCTCCATCGTGGTGGGTGCTGATCAATCTCTAGGGCACGGTGGGGGTGGCGAAAAATCAAAGTAAAGTGGCGGCCGGTTATGGGTTAATTTGTCTCGGCTGATAACGATGGGGAAGAAGCATCAATCGGCGGCCGAGATTCTAGGGCTTGGAAACGAACGATGATGATTAGATCTGGGTTTAAAAATAATAAAGAAAATGTAAATTAATTTTATTTAAAATTCGTATAAACTTTAAACTATTGTATCTCTTTCATACGAGGTCGGAAAATTACGAAACGAATTGCGATGGCTTCGTTTTGACGAGCACTACACTACAGAACTGGATTGGAGTCGTTTGGAGCTAGTTTGAATTTCGGGTAAAATTAAACGCACGTTTAATTTTATTCGAAATAAAACGCTGAAACTGAATTGAAAGCAAGGTGAGAACTTCTCAGTCAATCGAATTAGTTTCAATTTGAATTTTAAATAGTTAGATTTAATATTTCTTAATTGTGCTGATTTGCATGCTTGGATGATAAATTGCTATCTATTGTTTTGAAATAGACCCTATACGCCGCATATTAAGCGGAGGTTATTTATTAAACACATATACCGCGATATTCCACCTTGAAGTGGAATTGGTATTATATATGTACTTGGAGTTGATTTTCCCGCATTATATAGCGGATGAGACCCTATTGCCCCGCATAATAGCGGATAATATTTTATAAATCCCATGTATCGCGTTATCCCGTCTTGAAACGGGATTGATATTGTGCTAACATCTTTGGATGCAGGGAAAGAGGTTGGAAGGATCCAACCGGATTCCTCACCCGTATTGATTTATTTACAGATATTGTGATATGTTCTGTTATCATATGATATATGATATTTTGGATGCCGTGATTGTTATATTTAATGCTATTGCAGCATTGGCATGTTTTGGAAAATTTAAAAGTGTTAAGGTGATGATTTTCAAATTTAAAAAGGGTTTTTAAAGTGATTTTCAAAAATATACGTTTTATTGAATTTTGGAATTTATTCGTTTAAATAAATAAACGTTATAATTTTAATGTTATAAAAATTATGATTTTTGAGAAATATAGTTGAAAATGGATTTTGGAATTAATAGAGTTAATGATTTTATAAAATAGTTTAAATCGAGACCTTTGAATTTATTATAAAAGATTTATATATAAGATTTATAAAATTGGATTTTGATAAATCAAAGTGATGAAATTATAAAGGAGATTTAAAGATGTTTTAAAATGATGTTATAAATGGATTTTATAAAAGAATAGAATCTATGATTTGTAAAGTTATGAAATGAATGAATTTGTAAATAGAGAATTATAAGTCATTTGCTTATAATTTGAATTTTTGCGTGTAAAAGTGATATGGATAGAATCTATTAATAAAGTGCTTTTATAAGTTGAAGTTGTTATAAAATATAAATGGAATTTATAAACATTGTTTTGTAAATCCGAAATCGACTTATTTTGTTAAGTTAATTTTTATAGCTTATTAAAGGAAGTATATTCACGATTTTGGACAGTGGATAATCCTTTAAATAAACGTGTAGAAATGTTGTACTTGGTTCACGAAGTATATTCACGATTTTGGACAGTGAATAATATATTAAAGAAATGTTTTGGGAAAGTGATGTTTTAAATAGAATTAAAATGATTTAAAAGTGTTTCAAAATATATTGAGTATCGAAACCATAGATTTTAATATTCATTGTTGAAATAGACGTTTTCGAGAAATAAGGAATAGTGGACTATAACACTGTTGTTGTAGTAAATGACTTTCGAAAGAAAATGTTTTATATGGTATTAGGATTTATCTTTCTTAATTTCGAATCCCTATACTAGTGATTTTAGATCGTCGTAACGATGTTTTTCGCAACATTCGTTTTGACTCAAATAAATGTGTTAAGAGGATGTTTTCCTTAAAAAAATATATATACTTAATCGTGTTTTAAGTATATTGAATATTTTCTAAGTATTGAAAATAAATATATTTGTGAATTACTTATTTTTAAATAAGCATGGAAATGTTTTCCAATATGATGTGAATGTTTTGAGATTATATCTTTTAAAGATAAATTGAAAATGCAAATTTGAAATCGATTTGAAAATCATATATCTATGGATATTTGGAGATTTAAATTCGTCATGGAATTTATAAAGGAAAGGGAAATTTGTTTAAAAATAAACATTAATTTATTTTTGAAGTGTGGAAATAAATTTATGGATTTGGAACGTAAAATTTAAAATAAATCAGTAAGGATTTATTTGATTGATTTAAATGACTCATTTTGAAATGAAAATGAAGAAATATTTGTGAATATATCCCATGTAGGGAAATGATTTGAAATTTGTTTTCAAAGGATTGAAAAGTTATTTGAAATTTGTTTTCAAAGGGTTGAAGTGTGAAAATATATCTTGCGAAGATATTTTGAAAATAAATAATTGGGAAAATTATTAAACCTGAAAATTGTTGTGAATATTGATTGATAGTTAAATAACCGACTATCAATATTTGCCTTTAAATGGCGTTTGAATTTCGATGCGACCGGAGGTCGGATTCCAAGTGGATATCCGGAAACCACATCGAACCTTTGTGATTGTGATGAATCTTTTATTTAATAGATCGAAGTGGAAAATTGTTGTGATTTGCTTGAATTTGAATGCTACACTTATTTTTAAAATATTGCGCTCGTTATTCGGTTTAGCCGGGGGAGGACCTTTGTGTCACTTAACCCATTCCGAATAGTGATACGACGTATATGGATAGCATTGAATACCCGGATCGCAAGGGCTTCTTCGGAAGTGCCTTCGGTTCTGTTCGAACCCAGAACAGACTTGTATGGATGTATGTCTGACATTACATTTTGAGATGTAAAGCTGGTTTCTATCAAATACATTTCTGTTGATGGCGAAGAATTTATTCTCTTAGCTTAACACCCTTCTCTGAGACGTACGAGCTTAGAAGTTATGTAGTTGATGGTTACTAGTGATACATTCCCAATTTGGTAATGTGGCATATGAAGTGTTGCTGACCATTTGTTGATCGAAGCATAGCTTTGTGGACGGGAATTCGTCGGGCCTCACAACCCGGTAATGGTCGAAACAGAAATGTTGCGACAAGGTTTTTGTTAGGGGTAGCGCCCTAGGGTATGTCTATTTCCTTCTAGATAGAAGATGATATCATGGTTTAGAGCCCAGATATCGAACCTATGTGGTTACTGCATATTTACTACTTTGTGGTTGTGGATCTCGGATAAAGGTCGGTAACGACCGGGGGATGGCATAGTCAGTGTGTTAGTTACCTAGTCGCAGCTATATAGCGTGAGGTAGCGTCGGCCTTGTTTAGCAGAGATCCGGTCAGGTACTCGGGGCATCCTTCCTTAGGCGTTCCATTTCGCTATGGGAAGTTCCTTAGCCGGTCATTTGTTGGAAAATTCAAAGAAGCCATATGTACCTTGTACGGTTTTAGTTATACAACCTGCCACAGAATGTGGCGGTAACCTGCTATTGATCTTGGTAGCTATAATTGGCATAAGTGCGTAATGCCCATGCTGACTAGGGTTACTATTATATTTTCGAAATGTTTTCTACACTATGCACTAATAATAATATCAAAAATGATTTATTTTGTGTAATGCCATGGAATGTTGTTGTTTTAAAGATAAATAACTGTTTTAGTTCTCACACCAGTCCCATGACTGACCTGGAGTTTATTGTTTCCTTCCTAAACTCTGGGTGCCCATAATTTTCCACATGGGCAGCCTAGAGTCGGGTTATCAAGTCATTCTAGAATTCCGGAGTTGCTGTAGAGAGCTGGAGGTAAGCTGGATGGCGTGGCGTATTAACCAGTATATAGTATTTCTTATCCGCTGTTTGTTGTTGTAAACTCTGATAATGTAATGTAATGTGATGTAATGTAATGTGATGTAATGTAATAACAGATAAGATTCTTTCTTTTAAAGATTATTCATTGATATATTATATGTTGTTCCGCTGCGATATGTGAGATTCTGTTATTGTTTCTGTTTTCTTCTTCTACCTTTTTCTTCTTCTTAAACCCTAAGCGTTCGGTTTTCTGACATTCGATTGTTCGGCAGTTGATACAGTGGACGTATTAATGTCGATTTTTTGAAAGTCGAAGAATCGGGTCTTTACAAAGTGGTATCGGAACATATGGTTAAGAGACAACCTTGGTTCTGTTGGGTGTTACTCATTAGAGATAGAGTTAGCAGTACTCTAGAATGAGTTTGAGTGTAATAATAGCTACGAGCGCGTATTTGTTAGTGAATATGAAAAAAAAATTGTTTTATTTTTTGTTGATTGATTTGTTGAGTGGTATATGGATTCTGGTCAATACGAGTAATTAACGTTATTGATAGGAATCTCTAAACACTTGTACAGAACAAATTCGACACAATATCGTTTTAAAATAAGGTAAATGAAATAATTTTACCTAAATTTTTTTTTGTATATAAAAGAGAGAAAAAATTCTGTGAATTATTATAATATATGATTGTTTGGTTGCTAGAAAGTGATGATATTAAATTATTATCATTAATGTTGAAAAATAAATTGAAATCGTAACTCCAAAGTTAAGAAATAAATTCACATACAAATAGAATTGGAGAATATAAAATGTAAATGAGATTTGTAATTTGAAGTAAAATTCCAGAGGAATATTTGGAAGTGTTTTGAAAAAATTTGCAATTTGGAAAAGATTAAATTCCTTTTTGAGTTTGAAAATGGTTTTCAAGGGTTTGGAAAAATATTTTGGAGAGATAAAAGCTCTAAACTCTTTTCGGTCGCTGGAAAATAACTTCGGTGATGACTGCAGCATCATCAGTGTTCATTTTCGGGTTTCCAAAAGAGGGATTGCTGCCAAGTTGTTTTAAATGAAAGTGTTTGGAAAATTTGGATTTGGATTTCGAAATTCAAAGGAGAATTTGAATTGATTTAAAAATTGGTTTTGAAAGGTCGAAAAGACTCTAGAATCCAATTTAAAATAATTTATGGCCATAATAAATGAGTTGATAACTTATACAATTTGAATTTTGATAGAATAAATTTAACTTAAAGGATGGAGTTAAATTAAAGTAAGTATAAGTGAATCAATTAAATAAAGTGAATTTAAAGAAAGGTCTAAGAGGCTAAGTGAAATGATCTTATATATATAAGAAATGATTACTTAAAGAAAATTTATTAAGTTAAAAAATAATAATAAATTTGGGTTAGTAACAAATGAATTGGAAGTGAGTTTGAATTATGAAAATAAAATTGTGAATGGATAAATAAATTTACAATTGCAAGTAAATGTAATTGAAATTGAATGTTGAAATGGAATATAACTTAAGTAATGTTGAATGAAGTTGATTTTGGTACCGAAGTAAAATGAGTAAAGTGATAAATATAAACTTGAGCTATATAAATGAAATTCAACTTGAAATGTAAAATGAATTAGCAATTGGATTAATGAATGGACTGAATGTCAATCAATCAAATGTAAATAAATTGATATGAAATAATGAATATAAGTGTTAATTCATTAAAAGCTAATTGAATAAATTGAATGTAAGTCAATTTAAGATTAAACCAATTGGAATTAAAAGTGTTAAACCAAATTGAATGTAAATTTAATAATTCGGTTATGTTGGTTATGATTTGATTGTTAGATGGTTGTTAGTTAATTGTATGAAAATTCATTAAGTGTTAATGAAATTGAATTAGTGAAATTGAAAGCTAAAGTAATTGAATCCAAATTGGAAGTAAATGAATATGTACTGAAAATTTTGTAAACGAATGTGCAAAATAAATTTGAAAGTTGTAATGGGATATTATGGTTAGCAGGATATACAGGTGTGATAAAGGAAATAGAATTCGAATTTTGATTTTGAAGATAAAAAATTGAATTGCTGGACAAAAAGGTATGTCTTTCAATTTCAGTTTGAAATTTGATGATTTTCTTGTCCATCCACTTGGCTTTTTCTTTTCTTTTTGATTCTGAGGGGCCGTAGTGCCATTTTGTAGTCGTACCGAGCAAGCCGCACAAAGGAGACGTTGGCGAAAATTTTCAAAAATTTAAGACGTTAGAATATTTTTGAGAAAAATGGAAATTTTGAAAACTAAGTTTGGATTTTAAAACATAGTAATGATTTTTGTAGAAGTTTAACTATTGGATTTTTGGGAAAGTTAAACACTTAAGAGATTTGTAAATCTAATTTGAATGGTTTGTTTTGAAAAGTTAATGGATTTCAAGACTTTTTCTTACTTGGTAATTTCGAGGACGAAATTCTATTAAGGGGGAAGTTTGTAACGACCCAGAATTTATGTCAATGGATATTCGTATATTTAATTGATTTTTAAATATTAACAAGTGAAATTAAACAACCGAATAAATTTTATTTCGAATATCTCGATTTAATTGGATAATTAAATCGATAATTTAATAGTTGAAATTACAGAAATAATTGGAAATTGGGTTTAATGTGATTAAAAATTATTTTTAAAATTTTATTTAATCATATTGGAATTAGAATGACGTTGTAGAACTTTTATAATTTAATTAGAAGTTAATTTGTAGAAATTGAATATTCTAATATTTAAATTAACAAGTTAAAATAGTCATTTTTCAAATAGCCTCAGATTTCGACGAAACAAGTTTCATCGGATCCGTAATGTTATATTATTGTAAGGTTTCAAATTTCGCGTCAATCGGATTTACCATTTGTCCGGGGCAAGCCAAAACGCCAAGAAATTTTGTTTAATCAGTTTAATTTAAAATCAATCGTTTATTGCTGTAACCTGCACAGATGACCGAATTGGCTCCCGAAACCTATTCCATTGCGTCCGGAATGCGGGTTAAACCCTAGAAACGCTGGTCACCGCGTGAGATTTGGAGTTCGGAAATTTAGAGATGAATAGTGTTTTGAAGCTTTTCTATAAAAGGACCTCCATCTTCACAAATTGCAAACCCTAACCGTAAATTGCTTCAGCCGCCATTATCAACTCGAGCGACCAGAAAGCTCTCATCTTCTTCCCTCAAAATTCTTGATCTGTGAAGAATTTGGAGAAACTCTCAACTGGAAACTCGTAGAGCACGTTACGAACTAGCTACTCAATGGTCACGATCTAAAATGACTTTACGATTCAACGACAAATCGAGCTAGAATACCTGGAAGTCGCGCACGTTTTTCTATGCAAGGAAGGAACCGAGCTTGCTCGTTTTCGAGCTATGGGTGCGCGGAAGCGTAGGCTCCATCGTGGTGGGTGCTTATCAATCTCTAGAGGACGGTGGGGGTTGCGAAAAATCAAAGTAAAGTGGCGGCCGGTTATGGGTTAATTTGTCTCGGTTGATAACGATGGGGAAGAAGCATCAATCGGTGGCCGAGATTCTAGGGCTTGGAAACGAACGGTGATGATTAGGTCTGGGTTTAAAAAAATAAAGAAAATGTAAATTAATTTTATTTAAAATTCGTATAAACTTTAAACTATTGTATCTCTTTCATACGAGGTCGGAAAATTACGAAACGAATTGCGTTGGCTTCATATTGACGAGCGCTACTGTAACGACCTAGGATTTTTGATAATTTGAATTTGAATATTTAATTTATTTTAAATATTAATAAGTGGAAATTTTTAAGTCGAATAATTTATTTATCAAATATTTGGATTTAATTGGACAATTAAATCGATAATTGAATAGTGAAAAATACGTAAATAATTGAAAATTGGGTTTAAATATGATTGAAATGATTTGGAAAATTTTATTTTATCATATTGAAGTTATAGTAATGTTATAGAACTTTTAAAATCGAGTTTGAAATTAATTTGTGAAAATCGAATATTTTAATATTTAATTATTGACTGAAAAATAGCTAATTTTTGAACAGTCTCAGAATTCGACGAACGAGTTCCATTGGATCCGTAATAGTTAGTTATTATAGGATTTCAATTTTCGTTGTAATCGGAGTTGTCGTTTGACCGTGGCAGCTCGAAACGCATCGAAATCATTTTAATATTAATTTAGCAAGTTAAAATAGCCATTTTTCAAACGGTCTCGGATTTCGACCAAACTAGTTTCATCGGATCCGTAATATGATATTATTGTAAGATTTCAAATTTCAAGTCGATTGGATTTATCATTTGTCCGATTCAAGCCAAAACGCCTAGAAATCGTTTAAATCGGTTTAATTTTAAATCGATCATTTATTGGCCGTATCTCACACGTACGATGGAATTAGCTTCCGAAACCTGTTCCATTGCGTCCGGAACGCGGAAAAACCCCAAGATCGCCTGTCGGAACGCGTAGATTGGAGGTCGTTTGCATAAGTTGTTAAATTGGAAATTTTATTATTAAAATAATATTAATAACATATATATATATATATATTAATTTTTCTTTCTAAACCCTAACGAGATATTCACCAGCCGCGTCCTATATGTTTAATGGCCGAAATTCTCTTAATTTCATCTCCACTTATCGATCAATCCATGTTTCAATTGAAGAAATTATCAACTGGAGATTCGTAGAGGGCAGTGTGATTGACATATCCAACGGTTGTGATCGGATTTGGGGCAGCAGAGTGGCCGCTAGGGGGCCGCGTCGGCCTGGAGTTTGAGCATGTTTTCTGAGGCCATGTGATAGCCGAGCTCGACCATGTTCAGAGCGTGAGTAGCTCTCATGATGGCGAACGAAATGGAAGTTGTTGATCGACGAACGGTCGAGCGTGGTGGTTGGGGTTCGAAGCCCTAGATGGGCGGCTATGGGTTTGGGAAACGAACGCGATCTGGGAGAAGAAGCAGTGTAGCGCGCGTGCATCCCTGATGTCTCCAAGTTGAAATCAACGACCACAATTTTGGTTAGGGTTTTGTAAAAGAAAATGCAGATTTATGGATTTAATAATATGTGTGATATTAAAATATGTGTAACTTTGTCATGCGAGGTCGAAAAATTGTGAAACAAGAGGCGTTGGCTTCATACGGACGAGCACTTCGCGATGCAACCAGTTTAGAGTCGATTGGAGCTAGCAAAAATTTCGGGTAAAATTAAACGTCGTTTAATTTTATTCGAAACGAACGCTGAATCGGAAATAAAACCAAGGTGAGAACTCCTCACTCAGTCGAACAGTTTCGGTTTAAAAATTTTAAATAGTTAATGTTGAATGATGATTGCTGTTTGGTTGTGATATTAGATATAATAGGATATATCTATATATAGCAATATATATATATATATATATATATATATATATATATTGGCATATGTATATATTGGATTTGATTTCCCGCCTTGTATAGCGGATGAGACCCTATTGCGCCGCCTATTGAGCGGATAATATTTTATAAAATCCCATATACCGCGATATTCCGTCTTGAAGCAGAATTGGTATTGTGCTAACGTCTGTGGATGCAGGGAAACAGGTTGGAGGGATCCAACTGGATTCCTCACAAATATTTATTTGATTATAAATATTGTGATGATTGTTGACTATCATATCGATATATGATGTTTGTTCCCGTGATTGACTATTTGATGCTGTTGCATCATCGGATTCATTTTAAAGTTAAAAATAACGATTTTGAATTTAAAAAGGATTTTAAAGTATTTTTTTCTTTTTTCAAAGTATATGTTTATATTAAATTTTTGAATTAATTCATTTTTAATAAATTAATTTTTTTTATTATTACTAAGTTATAAAAATTATGATTTTTGTGAAAAATAACAAAAAGGGTAATTTTTAAAATCAATAGATTTTATAGAATAGATAAATTGGGATTTTGAATAATTATTATAAACAGTTTATATAAAAGATTTTATAAATTGATATCTATAAATTAAAAAATTTGGAATTGTGAAACGAGTTGATTAAGTGTTAAGTTGATGTATGAAATGAATTTCATTAAAATTTATAGATTTACAAATTGTGAAAGTCATAAAATGAATAGATGTTGAAAATAAAAGTTTTATAAGTAATTAACTTATAAAATGGTTTTGGGCATTTAAAGGGGATATTTATGGAAATTGTTAATAAAGGAGGTTTTTATAAGTTGAAAATTATTATAAAATAATTGTGAAGTTTTAAAAGAACGGTTTAGTAAATAAATGGATTATAAGCTCTTAACTTATAATACGAACCTTTGGTATAGTAATTGGGTTTAAAACTGAATTGGATGGATAAAAGAGATTTCTAAACCGAAGTTATTAATAGAAATGGAATTTATAAACGTTGTTATAAATTCGAAAATAAATGGAATTTGATAAATTGAGTATGGAAGTTTGTTAAAGGAGTTACATTCACTATTTTGAACGGTGAATATATTATTATATTAAATGGTCATGTTTTGGGAGAGGGATGTTTTAAATAGAATTTAAAACGATTTAAAGATACTTTAAACTGCATTAAGTATCGAATACTTGGATTTCAACATTCATTGTTGAAATAGACGTTTTTGAGAAAATAGAAGGAAATGAATACGTAGATTTCAACATTCATTGTTGCAATAGGCGTTTTCGAGAAAATAAGGAAATGGTGGACTATAACACTGTTGTTATAGTAAATGGTTTCCAAAAGGAAATATTTTGTATAGTATTGGGATTTGTGTATCTATTTTTATTTCGAATCCCTATACTAGTGATTTTGGGTTGTCGTAACGATGTTTTACGCAACATTCGTTTGGACCCAAATAAAAGTGAATGAAAGAATGAAATATATATACTTAACTGTGATTTAAGTATATTGAATATTTTCAAATTGTTGAAAATAAATAAATTTGTGGATTACTTATTTTTTAATAAGTATGGAAATGCTTTTCCAATATGAAATGAAACGTTTTTGAGGATTCATCTTTTAAAGGTTAATTGAAAGCGAATATTTTGAAATCGATTTGAGAATCGTATACTAGTATATATTTGGAAATTTGAAATTCACTATGGAATTTGTAAAGGAAAGGGAAATTTGTTTAAAAATAAATATTGATTTATTTTGAAGTATGGGAATGAATTTACGAATTTGGAACGTAAGTTTAAATTAAATCGGTAAGGATTTATTTGATGATTTGAAATTTGTTTTCAAAGGGTATAAAAGATGAAAAGTAATTTGAAATTGGTTTTCAAATGATTGAAAGTGTAGAAATTTTACCTTGTAAAGATATTTTGGTAAAACAAATAATTTGGGCAATTATTTAGAAGGTGTATATATTAAATAACTTGGAAAATTATTTGGAATCTGATGATGTTGCGCATCTCTAATGATAGTAAAATAACCGACTATCAGTATTTACCCTTGGATGGTATTTGTTGTGATTGTTTGAAATTAAATGCTACACTTATTTTAAAATAAGCGCTCGCTATTCAGTTTAGCCGGGAGAGGACCTTTGTGTCATATAACCCATTCTGAATATGTGATACGTCATTATGGATAGCATTTGAAGACCGATGTTGAAGACCGGGTATTGGTGAAAACAATAGGATGACCTATCGATTGTCTCTGCATCGTTAGCTACGGTATGGAGATTTCCTTTGATATGGGAAATTTTATCGAGATTGTGAATACCCGGATTGCAAGGGCTTCTTTGGAAGTGCCTTCGGTTCTGTTCGAACCCGGAACAGACTTGTATGGTTACGTGTCTGACATTACATTTTGAGATATAAAGCAAATTTCTTTTCAAATACATTTCTGTTGGTGGCGGAGAATTTATTCTCTTAGCTTAACACCCTTCTCTGAGACGTACGAGCTCAGAGGTTATGTAGTTGAAGGTTATCAGCGATATATTCCCAATCTGGTAATGTGGCATGCTGAATGTTGCTGTGTGATGATCATTGGTTGATCATTTGTGATAGGATCATTTGTTTGATCATTTATCTTGGTGATCATTGCTTTGGTCATCTGTTGACCCAAAGCATGGCTTTGTGCCAAAGCGTAGCTTTGTTGACGAGACTTCGTCAGACCTCACTACCCGGAAATGGTCGAAACAGGAATATGCGGCAAGGTTATGAGGGTCGCGCCCTTTAGGGTATGTCATTTCCTTCTGGAAAAGAGTGGTATCATGGTATGGAGCCCAGATATTTACTCATGTTGATACACTATATCTATTACTATGTGGTGTTGTTGGAATCGAGCGCTCGGATAAAGGTCCCAAAGGACCGGGGGATGACATATTCGTGTAGTAGTTACCTAGTTACAGAGGTAACCCGGCCTTGTGTTGGCAGAGATCTAACCGTAACGTTAGTTTCTCGGGACGTCCCGCCAGAGGCGATCCCATGTGGCAGTAGGAAGTTCCTTAGCCTACCCATTTGTTGGAAATCCAATCAAAACAATACGCGCCCTGTACTGTTTAAGTTGTATAACCTGCCATGGAATGTGGCGGTAACCTGCTATTGAACATGGTAGCTATAGTAGGCATACGACGAAATGTCGTATGCTGGCTATGATTTATATTCTATTTTCGAAATTGTTTTCTACACTATGCACTAATAATAATATCAAAAATGATTTGATTTTGCGTAGTAAGCATCTTTGACTATCATAAGGAGAAATCTCCTCCAATTCTGTGTTTGCATTGTGTGTGTGGCGGGAGGCCTTATGGTAGTTTCATTTTCAAAAAAACATTGCGAATTTACTTTAAAAATATTTCTTTGTTTGTTTTTAAAGATAAACTGTTTTGAGTTCTCACACCAGTCCCATGACTGACCTGGAGTTTATTGTTTCCTTCCTAAACTCTGGGTGCCCACTATTTTCCACACGGCCAGTCTAGAGTTAGGTTATCAGGTTATTCTGGTTTTCGGGAGTTGCTGTAGCAATCTGGAGGCGAGCAGGATGGCGTAGTCTATTATCTACTGTATATAGTATTTCTTTTTTGCTGTTTTGTTGTTGAACACTCTGATGATGTGATGTAATGTGATGTAATATATAAAATATACAGTTCTTTTGTTTTAATGAATATTCATTTATCTATTATATGTTGTTCCGCTGCGATTGTGAGATTCTGATATTGTTATCCTGTTTAGTTGTTGTTTCTGTTTCTTCTCTCTTTTCTCTCTTCTTCTACCTCTTTCTTCTTCTTTAAACCCTAAAGATTCGAAAGTTCGTTCCTCTTTGGCTGGATTGTTGTGGAATGTTGCCAGCTTAAAGGAGTACGGATTTTCGGGTCTATACATTTGGTATCAGAGCATGTGGTTAAGCGACAACCATGGCTCTGTTGGGTATTACTCATTAGAGATAGAGTTAGTAGTGCTCTAGAATGAGTGTGAGGGCAATAATAGATATGAGCACGTATTTGTTAGTGAATATAAGATTGTTTTATAATGTGATGATTGGTATGTTGAGTGGTATATGGATTCTGGTTGGTATTGTCCGTACAACTCTATCGATAGGGATCTCTAAACACTTATAAAGAACAATTCGACACGATATTGTTTTAAATTGGGTAAATGAAATAATTTTACCTCGATTTATATATTATATATAAAGGAAATAATTTTCCAAGAATTATTAAAGTGTATTTTAATTGATTGCTTGATTGTTGAAAAAAAAAAGTAAATATATATAAGACAATCAAAGTTGTTTGAATAAGTTAAATAAAACTTATTGTAAAAGAATAATTGTATAAGCCAATGAATTATAAGTATGAAGTTATAATTAGAATGATTTACAATTGTAAAATGATCTTATATATAAGAAGTAAAATTTTATAAGTAAGATTTATAAATGTAATTTATAAATAAAAGAAAACTTTTTGAAAGAATATTTAGCACTGATTTCACTATTGTCACTGGGAAATAATAAGGATGATGACTGCAGCATCATCAGTATCATTTTCGAGTTTCTATGCGACGGATTTGCTACAATAATGAATTTAAAATTGAGGTTTTGTTGTAATAAACAAATTTGAAATTAAAATTCAACTTGAAATTGTTAAATATAAGTGAAAAAGGTTTTGAACTTATAATATGAGTTGGAAGTTGAATAATAAGCTGTATAACTTATAGAATGAGAAAATGTAAGTGAAACCAATCATTAAAAGTGGTTAAACCATTAAGTTAAGCAAAATGAAACATGAATTTGAATATTGATATGAATTTGGCTTAAGTAAAAGTTAAATGGAATAGAATTTGAAATGAATTAGGAGTGTACTTAAGTTGAATAGTGGAAGTAAATGTAAATGAAGTTGAAATGGAATATAACTTAAGTAATGTTGAAAGAATTGATGTTGATATCAAAGTAAGTGAATAAAGTGAATTAATGAAATGAAATCGTTAAAAATGTGAACTTGAGTTATATAAATGGAATTCAATTTTATTTGTAAAAGAATTAGCAATTGAATTAAAGAATGGATTGAATGTTAATCAATCGAATGTAAATAAGTTGATATGAAATGATGTATGTAAGTGTAAATTCATTTGAAGCTAGTTGAATAATTGAATGGAAATCAATTGAATGTTAAACCAATTGGAATTGAAACAGTTGAACCAAATTGAATGTAAGTAAAATAAATAAATTTGGCTCTATTGGATAAACATTGCTTGTTAACTTGTTGTTGGTTGATTGTATGTAAATTCATTAAGTGTTAATGAAATTGAATTAGCGAACTGAAAGCTATGTAATTGAATTCAAATTGAAAGTGAAGTAAATGAATTTGAATATGAACTGAATTTGATCCAATTTGGAAGTAAACTAATGTGAATTTAATTAGTGAATGTAAACTAATTGGAAACGAATGAAAATGAATATATAACTTCAATAGTAAACTAAAATTGTATAAGAAGCATATGTTGAAAGGTTTTGTAATTGAATTGGCAAAATGGTTTGAATGTTGGAATTGGATACTACTACTAGTAGGATATACATGTATATATTGGGATTGGGATTTTGATTTTGAAGTTGAAATTTGAATTGCTCGACAAAAGGTACGTATTTCAATTTTAGTATCAGATTTGATGATTTCCTTCTCCAGCCACTTGGCTTTCTCTTTTCTTTTTGATTCTGAGGGGCCATAGTGCCATTTTGTAGTTGTACCGAGCTAGCCGCGCAAAGGAGACGCTGGCGAAATTTTTCGAAAATTTCGGGTGTTAGAAAAATTTTGAGAAATTTTGAAAGTTTGGAATTTGAATTTAAATTTAAATTTGAATTGTTAAGAAACAATGTTGTTTGAAATCTATAATTGAAGTTGGAAAGCTAATTGAAATGATAGTGAATCTTCAATAAAAAGATTTAGGATCGTAAGTTGATAAAAATAATTGGTTTTGGAAAAATAATAAACGGATTAGGATCGTTCTTCCTAACTCGCAATTTCGAGGACGAAATTCTTTTAAGGGGGGAAGATTGTAACGACCCAGGATTTTTGATAATTTGAATTTGAATATTTAATTTATTTTAAATATTAATAAGTGGAAATTTTTAAGTCGAATAATTTATATATCAAATATTTGGATTTAATTGGACAATTAAATCGATAATTGAATAGTGAAAAATACGTAAATAATTGAAAATTGGGTTTAAATATGATTGAAATGATGTGGAAAATTTTATTTTATCATATTGAAGTTATAGTAATGTTATAGAACTTTTAAAATCGAGTTTGAAATTAATTTGTGAAAATCGAATATTTTAATATTTAATTATCGACTGAAAAATAGCCAATTTTTGAACAGTCTCAGAATTGGACGAAACGAGTTCCATTAGATCCGTCATAGTTAGTTATTATCGGATTTAAATTTTCGTTGTAATCGGAGTTGTCGTTTGACCGTGGCAGCTCGAAACGCATCGAAATCATTTTAATATTAATTTAGCAAGTTAAAATAGCCATTTTTCAAACGGTCTCGGATTTCGACGAAACTAGTTTCATCGGATCCGTAATATGATATTATTGTAAGATTTCAAATTTCAAGTCGATTGGATTTATCCTTTGTCCGGTTCAAGCCAAAACGCCTAGAAATCGTTTAAATCGGTTTAATTTTAAATCGATCGTTTATTGGCCGTATCTCACACGTATTATGGAACTAGCTTCCGAAACCTGTTCCATTGCGTTCGGAACGCGGAAAAACCCCAAGATCGCCTGTCGGAACGCGTAGATTGGAGGTCGTTTGCATAAGTTGTTAAATTGGAAATTTTATTATTAAAACAATATTAATAATATATATATATATATATATATATATTAATTTTTCTTTCTAAACCCTAACGAGATATTCACCAGCCGCGTCCTATATGTTTAATGGCCGAAATTCTCTTAATTTCATCTCCATTTATCGATCAATCCATGTTTCAATTGAAGAAATTACCAACTGGAGATTCGTAGAGGGCAGTGTGATTGACATATCCAACGGTTATGATCGGATTTGGGGCAGCAGAGTGGCCTCCAGGGGGCCGCGTCGGCCTGGAGTTTGAGCACGTTTTCTGAGGCCATGTGATAGCCGAGCTCGACCATGTTCAGAGCGTGGGTAGCTCTCATGATGGCGAACGAAATGGAAGTTGTTGATCGACGAATGGTCGAGTGTGGTGGTTGGGGTTCGAAGCCCTAGATGGGCGGCTATGGGTTTGGGAAACGAACGCGATCTGGGAGAAGAAGCAGTGTAGCGCGCGTGCATCCCTGATGTCTCCAAGTTGAAATCAACGGCCACGATTTTGGTTAGGGTTTTGTAAAAGAAAATGCAGATTTATGGATTTAATAATATGTGTGATATTAAAGTATGTGTAACTTTGTCATGCGAGGTCGAAAAATTATGAAACAAGCGGCGTTGGCTTCATATGGACGAGCACTTCGCGATGCAACCAGTTTGGAGTCGATTGGAGCTAGCAAAAATTTCGGGTAAAATTAAACGTCGTTTAATTTTATTCGAAACGAACGCTGAATCGGAAATAAAACCAAGGTGAGAACTCCTCACTCAATCGAACAGTTTCGGTTTAAAATTTTTAAATAGTTAATGTTGAATGATGATTGCTGTTTGGTTGTGATATTAGATATAATAGGATATATCTATATATAACAATATGTATATATATATATATATATATATATATTGGCATATGTATATATTGGATTTGATTTCCCGCCTTGTATAGCGGATGAGACCCTATTGCGCCACCTATTAAGCGGATAATATTTTATAAAATCCCATATACCGCGATATTCCGTCTTGAAGCGGAATTGGTATTGTGCTAACGTCTGTGGATGCAGGGAAACAGGTTGGGGGGATCCAACTGGATTCCTCACAAATATTTATTTGATTATAAATATTGTGATGATTGTTGACTATCATATCGATATATGATGTTTGTTCCCGTGATTGACTATTTGATGATGTTGCATCATCAGATTTATTTTTAAAGTTAAAAATAACGATTTTGAATTTAAAAAGGATTTTAAAGTAATTTTTTTTCTTTTTTCAAAGTATATGTTTATATTAAATTTTTGAATTAATTCATTTTTAATAAATTAAAAATTTTATTATTACTAAGTTATAAAAATTATGATTTTTGTGAAAAATAACAAAAAGGCTAATTTTTAAAATCAATAGATATTATAGAATAGATAAATTGGGATTTTGAATAATTATTATAAACAGTTTATGTAAAAGATTTTATAAATTGATATCTATAAATTAAAATTTTTGGAATTATGAAACGAGTTGATTAAGTGTTAAGTTGATGTATGAAATGAATTTCATTAAAATTTATAGATTTACAAATTGTGAAAGTTATAAAATGAATAGATGTTGAAAATAAAAGTTTTATAAGTAATTAACTTATAAAATGGTTTTGGGCATTTAAAGGGGATATTTATGGAAATTGTTAATAAAGGAGGTTTTTATAAGTTGAAAATTATTATAAAATAATTGTGAAGTTTTAAAAGAACGGTTTAGTAAATAAATGGATTATAAGCTCTTAACTTATAATACGAACCTTTGGTATAGTAATTGGGTTTAAAACTGAATTGGATGGATAAAAGAGATTTCTAAACCGAAGTTATTAATAGAAATGGAATTTATAAATGTTGTTATAAATTCGAAAATAAATGGAATTTGATAAATTGAGTATGGAAGTTTGTTAAAGGAGTTACATTCACTATTTTGAACGGTGAATATATTATTATATTAAATGGTCATGTTTTGGGAGAGGGATGTTTTAAATAGAATTTAAAACGATTTAAAGATACTTTAAACTGCATTAAGTATCGAATACTTGGATTTCAACATTCATTGTTGAAATAGACGTTTTTGAGAAAATAGAAGGAAATGAATACGTAGATTTCAACATTCATTGTTGCAATAGGCGTTTTCGAGAAAATAAGGAAATGGTGGACTATAACACTGTTGTTATAGTAAATGGTTTCCAAAAGGAAATATTTTGTATAGTATTGGGATTTATGTATCTATTTTTATTTCGAATCCCTATACTAGTGATTTTGGGTTGTCGTAACGATGTTTTACGCAACATTCGTTTTGACGCAAATAAAAGTGAATGAAAGAATGAAATATATATACTTAACTGTGATTTAAGTATATTGAATATTTTCAAATTGTTGAAAATAAATAAATTTGTGGATTACTTATTTTTTAATAAGTATGGAAATGCTTTTCCAATATGAAATGAAACGTTTTTGAGGATTCATCTTTTAAAGGTTAATTGAAAGCGAATATTTTGAAATCGATTTGAGAATCGTATACTAGTATATATTTGGAAATTTGAAATTCACTATGGAATTTGTAAAGGAAAGGGAAATTTGTTTAAAAATAAATATTGATTTA
Organism: Allium cepa; assembly: GCA_030765085.1. Taxonomy (NCBI): domain Eukaryota; kingdom Viridiplantae; phylum Streptophyta; class Magnoliopsida; order Asparagales; family Amaryllidaceae; genus Allium; species Allium cepa. Next base: position 43,344,196 of record CM060946.1, read on the forward strand.
TTTTGAAGTATGGGAATGAATTTACGAATTTGGAACGTAAGTTTAAAATAAATCGGTAAGGATTTATTTGATGATTTGAAATTTGTTTTCAAAGGGTATAAAAGATGAAAAGTAATTTGAAATTGGTTTTCAAATGATTGAAAGTGTAGAAATTTTACCTTGTAAAGATATTTTGGTAAAACAAATAATTTGGGCAATTATTTAGAAGGTGTATATATTAAATAATTTGGAAAATTATTTGGAATCTGATGATGTTGTGCATCTCTATTGATAGTTAAATAACCGACTATCAGTATTTACCCTTGGATGGTATTTGTTGTGATTGTTTGAAATTGAATGCTATACTTATTTTAAAATAAGCGCTCGCTATTCGGTTTAGCCGGGAGAGGACCTTTGTGTCATATAACCCATTCTGAATATGTGATACGTCGTTATGGATAGCATTTGAAGACCGGTGTTGAAGACCGGGTATCTGTGAAAACGATAGGTTGACCTATCGATTGTCTCTGCATCGTTAGCTACGGTATGGAGATTTCCTTTGTGATGGGAAATTTTATCGGGATTGTGAATACCCGGATTGCAAGGGCTTCTTTGGAAGTGCCTTCGGTTCTGTTCGAACCCGGAACAGACTTGTATGGTTACGTGTCTGACATTACATTTTGAGATATAAAGCAGATTTCTTTTCAAATACATTTCTGTTGGTGGCGGAGAATTTATTCTCTTAGCTTAACACCCTTCTCTGAGACGTATGAGCTCAGAGGTTATGTAGTTGAAGGTTATCAGCGATATATTCTCAATCTGGTAATTTGGCATGCTGAGTGTTGCTGTGTGATGATCATTGGTTGATCATTTGTGATAGGATCATTTGTTTGATCATTTATCTTGGTGATCATTGCTTTGGTCATCTGTTGACCCAAAGCATGGCTTTGTGCCAAAGCGTAGCTTTGTGGACGAGACTTCGTCAGACCTCACTCCTCGGAAATGGTCGAAACAGGAATATGCGGCAAGGTTATGAGGGTCGCGCCCTTTAGGGTATGTCATTTCCTTCTGGAAAAGGGTGGTATCATGGTATGGAGCCCGGATATTTACTCATGTTGATACACTATATCTATTACTGTGTGGTATTGTTGGAATCGAGCGCTCGGATAAAGGTCCCAAAGGACCGGGGGATGACATATTCGTGTAGTAGTTACCTAGTTACAGAGGTAACCCGGCCTTGTGTTGGCAGAGATCTAACCATAACGTTAGTTTCTCGGGACGTCCCGCCAGAGGCGATCCCATGTGGCAGTAGGAAGTTCCTTAGCCTGACCATTTGTTGGAAATCCAATCAAAACAATATGCGCCCTGTACGGTTTTAGTTGTATAACCTGCCATGGAATGTGGCGGTAGCCTGCTATTGAACATGGTAGCTATAGTAGGCATACGACGAAATGTCGTATGCTGGCTTGGATTTATATTCTATTTTCGAAATTGTTTTCTACACTATGCACTAATAATAATATCAAAAATGATTTGATTTTGCGTAGTAAGCATCTTTGACTATCATAAGGAGAAATCTCCTCCAATTCTGCATTTGTATTGTGTGTGTGGTGGGAGGCCTTATGGTAGTTTCATTTTCAAAAAAACATTGCGAATTTACTTTAAAAATATTTCTTTGTTTGTTTTTAAAGATAAACTGTTTTGAGTTCTCACACCAGTCCCATGACTGAGCTGGAGTTTATTGTTTCCTTCCTAAACTCTGGGTGCCCACTATTTTCCACATGGGCAGTCTAGAGTTAGGTTATCAGGTTATTCTGGTTTTCGGGAGTTGCTGTAGCAATCTGGAGGCGAGCAGGATGGCGTAGTCTATTATCAACTGTATATAGTATTTCTTTTCCGCTGTTTTGTTGTTGAACACTCTGATGATGTGATGTAATGTGATGTAATATATAAAATATACAGTTCTTTTGTTTTAATGAATATTCATTTATCTATTATATGTTGTTCCGCTGCGATTGTGAGATTCTGATATTGTTATCCTGTTTAGTTGTTGTTTCTGTTTCTTCTCTCTTTTCTCTCTTCTTCTACCTCTTTCTTCTTCTTTAAACCCTAAAGATTCGAAAGTTCGTTCCTCTATGGCTGGATTGTTGTGGAATGTTGCCAGCTTAAAGGAGTACGGATTTTCGGGTCTTTACAGCTACGCTATGAAACTGGATTGGAGTCGTTTGGAACTAGTTTGAATTTCGGGTAAAATTAAATGCACATTTAATTTTATTCGAAATAAAACGCTGAAAATGAATTGAAAGCAAGGTGAGAACTTCTCAATCGATCGAATTAGTTTCGATTTAAATTTTAAATAGTTAGATTTAAAATTGCTTGATTGTGCTGATTTGCATGCTTGGATGATAAATTGCTATCTATTGTTTTGAAATAAACCCTATATGCCGCATATTAAGCGGATGTTATTTATTAAACACATATACCACGATATTCCACCTTGAAGTGGAATTGGTATTATATATGTACTTGGAGTTGATTTTCTTGCATTATATAGCGGATGAGACCATATTGCGCCGCATAATAGCGTATAATATTTTATAAATGCCATGTACCGCGATATCCTGTCTTGAAACGGGATTGGTATTGTGCTAACATCTGTGGATGCAGGGAAACAGGTTGGAGGGATCCAACTGGATTCTTCACCCGTATTGATTTATTTACAGATATTGTGATATGTTCTGTTATCATATGATATATGATGTTTTGGATGTTGTGATTGTTATATTTAATGCTATTGCAGCATTGGGCATGTTTTGGAAAATTTAAAAGTGTTAAAGTGATGATTTTCAAATTTAAAAAGGGTTTTTAAAGTGATTTTTGAAAATATACGTTTTCTTGAATTTTGGAATTTATTCGTTTAAATAAATAAACGTTATAATTTTAATGTTATAAAAATTATGATTCTTGAGAAATATAGTTGAAAATGGAGTTAATGATTTTACAAAATAGTTTAAATCGAGACCTTTGAATTTATTATAAAAGCTTTATATATAAGATTTATAAAATGGGATTTTATAAATCAAAGTGATGAAATTATAAAGGAGATTTAAAGATGTTTTAAAATGATGTTATAAATGGATTTTATAAAAGAATAGAATCTACGATTTGTGAAGTTATGAAATGAATGAATTTGTAAATAAGGAATTATAAGTAATTTGCTTATAATTTGGATTTTTGCGTGTAAAAGTGATATGGATAGAATCTATTAATAAAGTGCTCTTATAAGTTAAAGTTGTTATAAACTATAAATGGAATTTATAAACATTTTTTTATAAATCTGAAATCGACTTATTTTGATAAGTTAATTTTTATAGCTTATTAAAGGAAGTGTATTCACGATTTTGGACAGTGGATAATCCTTTAAATAAACGTGTAGGAATGTTGAACTTGGTTAACAAAGTATATTCACGATTTTGGACAGTGAATAATATATTAAAGAAATGTTTTGGGAAAGTGATGTTTTAAATAGAATTAAAACGATTTAAAGGTGTTTTAAAATATATTGAGTATCGAAACCATAGATTTCAACATTCATTGTTGAAATAGACGTTTTCGAGAAATAAGGAAATAGTGGACTATAACACTGTTGTTATAGTAAATGATTTTCGAAAGAAAATGTTTTATACGGTATTGGGATTTATCTATCTTAATTTCGAATCCCTATACTAGTGATTTTGGGTCGTCGTAATGATGTTTTACGCAACATTCATTTTGACTCAAATAAATGTGTTAAGAGGATGTTTTCCTTAAAATAAAATAAAATATATACTTAATCGTGTTTTAAGTATATTGAATATTTTCTAAGTATTGAAAATAAATAGATTTGTGAATTACTTATTTTTAAATAAGTATGGAAATGTTTTCCAATATGAAGTGAATGTTTTGAGATTATATCTTTTAAAGATAAATTGAAAATGCAAATTTGAAATCGATTTGAAAATCGTATGTCAGTGGATATTTGGAGATTTAAATTCATCATGGAACTTATAAAGGAAAGGGAAATTTGTTTAAAAATAAACATTAATTTATTTTTGAAGTGTGGAAATAAATTTACGGATTTGGAACGTAAAATTTAAAATAAATCAGCAAGGATTTATTTGATTGATTTAAATGATTCATTTTGAAATGAAAATGAAGAAATATTTGTGAATATATCCCGTGTAGGGAAATGATTTGAAATTTGTTTTCAAAGGATTGAAAAGTGATCTGAAATTTGTTTTCAAAGGGTTGAAGTGTGAAAATATATCTTGCGAAGATATTTTGAAAATAAATAATTGGGAAAATTATTTAAACCTGAAAATTGTTGTGAATATTGATTGATAGTTAAATAACCGACTATCAATATTTTCCTTTAAATGGCGTTTGAATTTCGATGCGACCGGGGGTCGGATTCCAAGTGGATATCCGAAAACCACATCGAACCTTTGTGATTGTGATGAATCTTTTATTTAAAAGATAGAAGTGGAAAATTGTTGTGATTTGCTTGAATTTGAATGCTACACTTATTTTTAAAATATTGCTCTCGTTATTCAGTTTAGCCGGGGGAGGACCTTTGTGTCATTTAACCCATTACGAATAGTGATACGACGTATATGGATAGCATTGAATACCTGGATTGCAAGGGCATCTTCGGAAGTGCCTTCTGTTCTGTTCGAACCCGGAACAGACTTGTATGGATGTATGTCTGACGTTACATTTTGAGATGTAAAGCTGGTTTCTATCAAATACATTTCTGTTGATGGCGGAGAATTTATTCTCTTAGCTTAACACCCTTCTCTGAGACGTACGAGCTCAAAGGTTATGCAGTTGATGGTTACTAGTGATATATTCCCAATTTGATAATGTGGCATACGAAGTGTTGTTGACCATTTGTTGATCGAAGCATAGCTTTGTGGACGAGACTTCGTCGGGCCTCACAACCCGGTAATGGTCGAAACAGGAATGTTGCGATAAGGTTTTTGTTAGGGGTAGCACCCTAGGGTATGTCTATTTCCTTCTAGATAGAAGGTAATATCATGGTATAGAGCCCAGATATCGAACCTACGTGGTTACTGCATATTTACTACTTTGTGGTTGTGGATCCTCGGATAAAGGTCGGTAACGACTGGGGGATGGAATAGTCAGTGTGTTAGTTACCTAGTCACAGCTGTATAACATGAGGTAGTGTCGGCCTTGCTTAGCAGAGATCCGGTCAGGTTCTCGGGGGCGTCCTTCCTTAGGCGTTCCATTTCGCTATGGTAAGTTCCTTAGCCGATCATTTGTTAGAAAATCCAAAGAAGCCATACGTACCCTATACGGTTTTAGTTCTATAACCTACCATAGAATGTGGCGGTAACCTGCTATTGATCTTGGTAGCTATAGTTGGCATAAGTGCGTAATGCCCATGCTGACTAGGGTTACTATTATATTTTCGAAATGTTTTCTACACTATGAACTAATAATAATATCAAAAATGATTTATTTTGCGTAATTCCATGGAATGTTGTTGTTTTAAAGATAAATAACTGTATTTGTTCTCACACCAGTCCCATGACTGACTTGGAGTTTATTGTTTCCTTCCTAAACTCTGGGTGCCCATAATTTTCCACACGGGCAGCCTAGAGTCAGGTTATCAGGTCATTCTGGAATTCCGGAGTTGCTCTAGAGAGCTGGAGGCAAGCTGGATGGCGTGGCGTATTAACCAGTATATAGTATTTCTTTTCCGCTGTTTGTTGTTATAAACTCTGATAATGTAATGTAATGTAATGTAATGTAATAACAGATAAGATTCTTTGTTTTAAAGATAATTCATTGATATATTATATGTTGTTCCGCTGCGATATGTGAGATTCTGTTATTGTTTCTGTTTTCTTCTTCTATCTTCTTCTTCTACCTTTTTCTTCTTCTTAAACCCTAAGGGTTTGGTTTTCCGACATTCGATTGTTCGGCAGTTGATACAGTGGACGTATTAATGTCGATTTTTTGAAAGTCGAAGAATCGGGTCTTTACATTGGAAATTTTTATAAAACTTTGTAGAGAGATCCTTAGGGGCTTTTCACCATATTTATATTGTTTTATATGTATGTTTATTGCTATAAAAATCTTGAATGGTAAAAGGTTAAGTAACATCTCAAAAATGCCCGGAACTTCACTTGTGCAAAACTGTCCCGTTTAAACTTGATTTTTGGACTTTAAAGATTTGGAAAGGTATTTAAATATAAGTATTTTGTTTCTTTCTACAAATGTTTACTAACTATTTTTGTGGAATTTTAAATGTGGTTTGAGATCTTTATGAATTTTTAAGAATTAGATGTGAATTTTTGAAGAAGGGATATTTTGTTAAAATATATAGAAAACTTGTTATTTTTGAGTTTAGGGAATTTTATTTACTTGTTATTTTCATGTAATATTTTGAGTAAATGTTTTAAAACCTATTATAAGTATTATAAAGTATTGTAAAAGCATTTTTAAGTGCATATAGTTTTAAGAAAATGCGTTTACAATTTTATACGGTATGAAATAAATATCTTCTAAAATGGTTTATTTAATATCTAGTTTTGTAAATAAATTACTATACTTATATATATATATATATATATATATCATATTAAAAGAGTTCTAATAGTACAAACAAAAGGGGGTATGAATTTCTTAATGGCTAATTAGTTATTATTTAATTACTTATCTGAAAAGTAATTAACTATGTTTAACACCAAAAGCCGATAAAGTAGGCTTATCTACTTGTGAGAATTAAGATGATGTTCGAGAAGAGAAGGAGCAATAGAGCTCTAACCTACCAGCTTCCCTCTTAGACGAAGAATAGTTAAGTTGGATAATGTTAGAAATATGTTAGTTATGTTGATTTCTTATTATTTATGGAAATCATTAATATTATACTTAACACTAAAAGTCGACGAGGTAGACTTATTTATTTGTGAGACACAAGAATGAAGTGTCCAAGCAAGACTTTAATGCAACCTATGCTCTAACTTACCCAGATTCACTCTTGAATGAGGAATAGTTAAGATGGAAAGTTAGAAACAAGTTAAGCATACGAATGATGATTTGTATAAGCAATCATCTTTAGAACTTGATAGCTAACTAGTTAATTGCTGAACTTGACCAAATATGAATTTAGATCTTTAAAACACATATTTGTAGAGAGAGTAACAAGTAGGAAAATGATTTGGGTTTTTTGTGACAATGTGTTTAGTCAAATTCGTCTTTAACCCTTTATGATTATGCATAGGAATGCAAATAGATCTTTAAAAGGATGATTTAAAGATAAGAAAAAATGAAATGTGGGCTTGTAGGAACAATGTTTTAAGTGACATTGGTCTTAAACCTATTGAATGGATTTGTGAAAGTACTTGATCCTTAAAATGGATATTTTGAAGGAAATTATAAGTATGGAATCTTTTGAAAAAGATAGAAAAGTAGAAATTTATTAGATAAAAGAAGTTTGCTAATAAAGGTGTTTTAATTAATAAAAGGATTAATTAAATAGAAAGGATCAAGTAGCTTAACCAAACTTTGTGTAGCTTGATCATGTTTTATATGAATTGATAGTATTTTTTATGCTATTTTGTTATGGAAAGTATACTAGATTTGATTTCCATCTATAAACATTTATCTTATACCAGATATTCGATTAGTTGACTATCGAAATTGACCAAATATAACTCTGGGAATATCTTGAAGAAACACGAAAATTATATGGTATAGTTATCTTCAATGATACTATACTACAAGTATAAATTCATTATGTTCTTCTAGGACAAATGATAAGGAAATCTGTATGCTTAAACGATTAGTAGGTGATCTCTGCTCTTATGTATTATCTATTTATTTCTGAAAGGACCGAAGTTGAGTTAACCGAAAATTCATCGATTGGTTTTAGAGAATCCGGTAGGTGGGAAGAGCGTAGTTATGTGAGACGACTCAAACTCATAACCACTTCAAATCCATATAAGCGATTTATGTTCGAGAAGCTGTTGTGAAGTGGAATGTTAAAGAGTTGAACGACTATCCTAAGGTTAAGTCCATGGGAGAGGTCAGCATTAACATTTCAAATGATACTACCATGTAAGACTGTCTATCTTGAGGAGTAGTCCAAGAGAGAGAACGGTGTTAGAATTCATCGGAGGACTTATGTAGGGAACCTATATGGAGGTTCGAGATATGTTCAAGATGCTCAAGTTAATGTTCGTGTTCTGTTCGAGATGAAGGGATCCGTTGGGGATTCGTATGCTATTCGAGTTATGAGAATTCATGAAAGATGTCGAACGTAGCCTCGACATCGGAACAAAGCAGGAAGCATAATCTCGGGTTCAGCTTACCTATGAGGTTATATCAACTCGATATGTTGCATGTGGGAGTTGTTGATACTTGGTGCCACACAGTCTATCGTTGGGCCAGTTATGTTTACCTTATAGTATATTCTATCTAGAGATATACGATGCTTTGAAGGAAGTTCTAATCCTTGTTATGGAATTAAGATTTTTCTTAATCCAAGGAGATCTCCATAGAAATCCTTACATCTATGCGGACTCCCTTTATCGGTATTGATTCTATCCTATCATTGTTGTAGCCTTCACACAGCAACTGTTTGATACGATTTATGTGCTACACACTAGAAATCATCTATCATATCACTATATGTTAAACCTAAAGAATGGTTGGTCTCTTTTTGAGGGGTAAACCATTACTGGAATCCACACGGTCTCAATGGTTACTGTTACACATCACTCGTATTTCTTGATTTTCTCATGATGGCTTACTAGACTGATCCGGGTGTTATTTTCTTATAATTATTTGGTCTGCCCTGTGTATGTTTCTAGATTTAGCTTTGGGCTCTTTGAAGCTTATAGAGATGAGTGGGATGATTACCTACCATAGTATTTATTTCCGCTGCACTACTACTGTACCATCGGAATTTGTAAAGACAGGTTGTTATAGCTGTAAAGGCTGATTATTGTAACTCTGAAAAACTTTGTATCTTAGAATGACAGTTTGGGTTGTCTTTTGATATTATATATATATATTATTGTTTCATTATGACATTCTTATATTATTTTCCTTATCCCTTGTCCTATTTCGTTTTCTTTTTTAACCCTGATAATTCATGTTTCTAGCACTTGGGTGCTCGATACGTGAATACCGTGGATGTATTAGTGTCGACATTCGGGAGTCGAAAAGGCGAGACGTTAAAGCTTCCATCTGCCAAACATTTTTTCTTTAAAATTAGATTTTGGTTCCATCATGGTTGTTAGATTGGATGGTAGGAGATGGTTTCCAGACTTTTCAATATCAATTTACACTCACATAGAAATTCTACACATGTTTAGGATGTTTGCATACATGCATATATGTGACATCATACACTAATACTAAGATTGAGCTCACATATAGTATATCTACATACATAATTGCATTGCACTTTTGGTTGAGTAGATGGATATGTAGATAACATGGTTGTATAACATGGATGTTTATTGCGTTTTAGGCTGTTCGTCCTTTAGAAAGATTTTAGGGACGTAATCCTTTTATGGGGAAGAATGCAACGCCTTGTCAAAATTGATAAGAAATTAATTAATTAAGATAAGGCTTAAAAAGAAACTTTTGTAAAGTTTATAATTTGACCACAAAAGTTATGTCGTTGTGTTCATAGTGACTTTCTAATCTATTTCCACATATAATGTTTTGAAAACAGGGCTCAAACGAAAAGGTTATGGATATTTGAAGTTTACGGATTGAAATAAATTTAAATGGAATTCAAATTCAAATAAATGATTAATTCTTAAATTTGAGATTCAAAACATAGAAGCATTAGACTAGGGGATTAAGTAAACGTTAAAATTTAATCTTAAAAGATTAATTAAGGTATTAAATAAAATAAATGACAGAACAAAAGGTTCCTAGAATAAACCTACCGCTCAACCGCCTAACTTGAGGTCGATCGGCTCGTGTTTGTGGCAGCTAGGGTTTCCTACATTTGAACGGTGTGGATTTTATTATTCTTAAACGACTTAAATCTGACGATTCTAGTGCTTTCTAACCACTATAAATAAGAGCCTAACCCCTTCACTTTTATTCATAAATTATTCTGCGAACCAAGTGAAGTGCGGTTAGTCTCTCTCTTCAAAGATTTCGAAAAATTCTTTAGGGCTCCAGGTGATAAATTTTAGATGTTTATTGTTTAACTTCTTATTTTATTCTTCTCCAATCTTTAATACCGTGAATATCATCCATACACATTTCTCTTATTGTATATTTCTAAATGGAGAGATTTGAAAGAAATTATATAAGGCGTAACTAAACCAAAATGGGGAGAGATAAGGACTTATTGTGAGTGGAAATCTTAGTCTTTCTTAGTTGAATACTGTATGAAGTATTAGTTGGCCGGGGTTAGTGGTTAGGCATGGTAGAGGATAACTCGAGGAGGGTCCGCTTCGATTTGAAGCATTAAGTCGCCCGAAGAGCTTCCATGCAATGTCAGCAAAATAGATTGGTGAGGAGTCCACCTTAGAATAGGTATTAAACGATAGGGACTGGCCTTAAATCGTCAGAGTTTTCTTAGTCTCCATTAATAGGTATTAAATGGCTTGGGTACTATCTTTTACATTATTAGGACATGATTGATAATAGATATGGGCTATGGGTTAAAAAGGCAATGGTTATAGAACTGTATTGGGAATGTAATGATCCGAAATTTTATCGCTTTGATTTATGAATATTTAATGAACGTTAGTTATTCAATTATGGTTTAAAATAATCAAATAACTATCTTTTAATGATTAACTAATGATAGAAAATTTATTTGGAAATCTGTTTATAAAATATATACTTTGAACTAATATTGGAAATGTGACTGAAAAGCATTTTATAAAAAAAAATCAAAATTTATTCAATAAAAGTTGTGTAAATATTTTGTAAAATTTGTAGTAACATATATACACATTAGTGACAACATAAATCATCTCATTTTATAATAAAAGTTTAACTAAACATAAGTAAATTAAAGAGACAAGGGTACATGATGTTAAGGCATGAAATATGCCTTAAAACAATGCATAATTCAGTGGAAGGCAAGAAGACTTTTCGCCCTTTCAAGGCTAGCCACATTTTTAAGCGGTAAGAAGTCCTTTGGAACAAAGGATAGGTGATGTAATTTGGCAACTTTTCATGTTTATAAAAGTGAACCTCCATTTCATGAATTCAATTTTACATCTCCAGTTTCTTTCACTCCTTCTTTTATACGATATCTATTATTTTCCATAAACAAAACCATATAAAAATACCTCCTTTCCTCCTTAAATTTTTTATGACTTTAGATCTATCTAGCTAACACCACCGCCACCTTATCCAAACTTTGAGGCAAATACACCCCCACCCTCCTCCCCCCACCCTCCCCTCCCCAACCAAGACCAATGGTCATGCGCAACGTAAAGGGTCTTGGGATTGGGGAAAAGCCGACGCAAGGAAGTTAGTAGCTTGCGATGTTTGTTGTTTAGTAGGATGAAGTACTGGCTTGTTGCAATAGTATTTTCGAGATTAAAAGTGAGAAACTAAACGTCAAAAGTTGTATATTATTATTGTGAAAAATTATGTGACAATTATTATGTATATTGTTGTGTAATGTGTATGTGACTTACTTATGTTATGTTCGGAATTTATCCCCACTTGGTAGCGGAAGCATATGACACTTTGATTTGCAAGGGACCTTATTATTCACTATGGTGTATGATGGCACATAAGAATTAGATAGGGGACTGGTAAAAGTAAATGGAAGTCAAAGTGTTTCAGAGCGAATAGATTACAATAAAAGCATTTAGAAGAATAGAAATTTTTGTAGAGTGATCTTAAGGGATTCCTAGCCGCTATTGATTTTAATTTCAATTATATATACTTATTGTATAAATTGTTATACGCCAAAATCTTGGCAGCTTGGCTATATTATAAGTAAAACGTTGATATGTTTTAAAGGCTGAATCTTTTCTTTAAGAAAAGAAGTAGTAATATGTGTTCAGTGCTAGGTTAGCTTCGAAGCCTCTTTATGACATTATGAAATGATTTATGACTTTTATTTACTGTTGAAATACTTTTTGCTACTTGGATTTTCAAGGAAGTTTCAAATATGACATTGGACTTCTATAGTCCTCTTTTATGCTATTTTGTCGTTTGATATCTAAAGGTGTTTTGGAATGGTATCCTACTCGACTTTTGTTTCTCAAAACATTTTGCAAAGGTATTAAAGTGGTTTAAATAATAGAAAGGAATGTGGTTTAAAATCCATTTAATTTGCAAAAAATAGTTTTAAAAGTCACAGCCCATGTAGCTATAGTCGCTATGGATGTACTTTGGAAATCTATTATTTTATTAATGTATAAAAGGTTGCCTACTTTAGATATTTTTTAAATTCTTTTCAAACGAGTTTTATAAAAGTTTTATAAGTATTTAAAATGGAGTTTGGATTTTGAAATTTATCTGACAGAATTTATTTCATTTATTTAAATAAGAGGTGTAAATTTCATAAAGGAAAAACAATTTTACTTTTTCAAATCTAAGTTGGGGTTTAATTAAAAATCCACAAGCAATGTTTTGTATAAGAGTTTTGAATTATAATTTAAGTTTTTTAATAATGTATTTTTGGAAATTAGAATGTTTAAAAGAGATTTGAGATTGAAAAGATTTATTTTGGATATTTAAACAAGTAGTTTATATAGAGGAAATCCCTTTACTTTTCAAAGTTGAATCCATTTTAAAAAGTGACGGTTTAAAGTTATGATTTGAACGGAAATTTTAAGTTTTGTTTAAAATGTTTTAAAAAGGAGGTTTGAACTCGATTTAGAGGATTATTGATATAATAAAGCAAGTGGTATTTTTATAAAAAGCGAAACTCTTTTATTTCCAAAGTCAAACTTTCTTTTAGAAGTAATGATATTTAAGAGATGTTTTTAAAAAAGTTTAAACTATATTGTAAGTGTTTTACATGAGTTTCGAGAACAAAGAGGGTAAGTCCAGAACTATAACTCTATGTTTTATTAAATTGTTTTGGAAAATAGAAGGAAGTTAAGGACTATAATATTCTAGTTATAGTAAAGATTTTGGAAAAGGGAAAAAGAAGTTTGGTTTATAACACTTTTTTGTTTTAAATAATTATATGGAATCTATGAAGTCATATACTCGTCATTAAGCTTTGAGGTGGGTAAACTTTTACCTATCCTAAAGGATAAGAATGTTGTCAAGTTTAGTTTCGAGAGGTAATAATACCCCAACTTGAATGGCGTTATTGTTAACCAAATGATAGTTTAAGTTTGAAATCGAAGATTGTTGTTAAGTACATTTATTTTTGTATATGATTTCATTTACTTATGGAAATTAAGTAGTCCTATACTGGGCACTAAAAACCGATGAGTAGATTGATCCTTTGTCTATGAGATCTAGATTTAGAGTTTTTGATTAAGGCAAGGCTAGGAGCAATTAGTGGCCTTACTTACCAGGCTTCATTTCTAGGCAATGGATAAAGCAAGTCGAAATATCAAAAATGTGATAAGTGTAGAAGATTCGATTACAACAAATGATCTTTATAATTTATCGTGGTGCGGAAAGTATTCTTTTCGTACTTAACACCAAATTTAGAAAACTCATCTCTACCTATGAGAATTTAGAATATATGTCGAGGTAAAGATAGTTTTCTAACTTGTTTGAGTTCATTGTTGATTAACGAATAGTACAAGTTTGAATTGGAAAGTGGTGGTAAGTATATTTGGTTTAATTCCCATACGATCCATTTACTTACACCAAAAGTAAAGTGATTTGGGTTTATAGTGAACAATGTTTTTGAATGACATTTGTTTTGTCCCATTTTAAATATGATTTTGGAAATAAAGGGAAATATTCCTTAAGATTTGTGAATATACTTATACCATATATATAAGTATATGGAAAAGTTTTCTAAGTATTGAAAGTGTAGTGCTTTATGAATAGACTTAAGCTGATCGGATAAGTATATGGATATTTTTTCAGTATGTATAAAGGTACTTTAATACCAGTATTTACCAAGTGATTTTAACAAATGAAAGGGTAAAACAAAGAGGCTTAGTGGTTGCTAGTGTGCTTAATCATGCCTAGTTTACTTATGAAATTTAATCTTTGACTTGTTGATTGCTTATTTGATAGTTAATAATCAACTATCAAATCTTGGCCAGTTTTAAAACTATCAGTTGTTGATTTGGAGAGACTTGGATCGAATAAACATGAGTTATCTCAAAACCACTTCGAACTAGCATAATCATTTGAATTGGGGACATTTTGAAGATGATGAAAATTGAAGACAGAGTTTTTTGAAGTCCAAGGGTTACTTGTTACTAATCCTGAGGATGATTTCAAAACGAAAGTAGTAGAAGTAGTGCCTTGGGTTTGTTCAATCCTAGATTAACTTATATGGACGAATGCTGGTATTGCATTATTGCTTGGAGGGCAGTGTTAGCATTCCAAGAGGGATTTGATAAAAGGTAATAGCCTCAAACCTCATACTAGAAGTGAATAAAACAGGGGAGATGCAACTGGGTTATGTGGTTCGCTGCCATTAGGGTATTGTCATCACATATATCTAGATCGATATTCACGAATTATGTATGTTGGCCCATGGGAACGATTTGTCAAGTTAGTAGCCGGATGACGATCATATTTGGTATTAGCCAGTATGGAATAGGTCGGTTCTGTGTTAGTATGTGGGTCCCGATGAGGCTTTTGGCACATTTTCTCTAGAGGTATACTATACGGAAGGTAGCCTCTTACCTTTACAATATTGGAGTCCAATTTCCAATACATGCCTTATGGACTTAGTTGTGCCAATACAATTAAATCTTTATTTCCAACCCTAGACATTATTGTAATATCACCGGATTTTTTTTCCAAAATGATTTGATTATTGTAAGGAAAAACCTATCCGTGTTTATGTGCAGTGTGGTCTTACGAGGTACTTTTATTTTTTAAATGATTTTTTAACATTGAATAATCCATATGATTTGAATTTCTCACGTTGGGTTACTAGACCGATCTGGGTGTTATTTTCTTATAATTTTCAGGTCAACCCAAAGTATATTTCCAGATTTAGCTATGGACGCTTTTGGAGCATTAGGGGACGAGTTGGATGCCTCCAAGATCTATTAATGTATTTTATTTTCCGCTACATCTCTTGTTTTGTATTTATCATCCATTGCGAGGACAAGCTGTTATAACTATCTAGGCTGATGATACGTTGGTTACTTTGATTATTATATGTATATTAAAGTTTTCTTTTTGTAAAGATCAATTGTATATTATATATTACTCATCATAGGTGAGATTTTATTATGCCTTTTCATCTATTTTACCCCAATAATCTGTCTTTCCGACACTTGGATGATTGACAAGTAAGTATTGTAGATGTGTTAGTGTCAACATTTGTTGGTTGATAAGGTGGGTCATTACACGTGGTATCAATACTTAGGTGAAGTAAACACCTAGACCTTGGTAGGTAATTCATTTGAGATAAGGTAAGTGACACTCTAAAATGAGTTTGAGTGTATTATATATATGAAAGTGCCTACTTTTTAGTGCTATGAAATAGGTTTATATTTTTTGATTGGTTTGTTAAGAGGTTTATGAATTCAGGTCAGGATATGGGATGCTATGATATAGATAGGGGGTTTTAAACACTTGGATAAGGCAAACCGACATAGTATTGTTTTTAAAATTGGTAAATGAAATAATTTTACCTAGGATTATATTTTATATAAAAAAGAATAATACTCAATAATTGATATAGTTATGTATGATGTACTTGTTTGTTTGGAAATGATAATAATAAATTATTGCTTGATTAGCCATGCTCATCCAGTTTAGGAGCACTGACTATTTTTTGTTGATTGATTATCTATCCTCGACCATTTTATTAGAATTTATTTGTTTGATTCAAGCTAAATACAAACACATTGTGAATTATGTTTCACAATTTGACTATAAGGTGTTTGGTAGTAAAGTTGTTATAAAGTTTATTTTGATATAAGAAAGAATGATTTTATATAAAGAAAAATTTATAAATTGTGTTTTATAAATGAAAAGGATTTTTAAGAAAGTAAGACAAGTTGTATAATGCCCCAGAATTTTAATTAACATTATTCGGGATGTTTAATTGGATAAGTTAAATGGAATAAATTGAATAATTAGGGAGATGAGATTAATAAATCCAATGGCCGTGTCTTAATAAATGAACTAAAATATGACTTAACTAAATTAAGAAGGAGGAATTTTCTAAGGGGTAAACTAGGAAATGGGTCTACATTTCTTAGTATAAATCTCTTCCTCCACTTTGATTAACTTTCACTTTTTCATTCTTAACTCCCATATATTTCAGTCGGCCATTAAGAAGCTCCAGGAAGAGTTTAAATTGAAGTATAAGCAAAGGAATTAAAGCTATAAGATTATCTCATTCTCCAATCAACTAATCAAGGTGAATAATCATGTTTATCATCTCATTTTTCTGTGCTTGGATCTTTTATGGGTTATACCTGATTCATGTTTGTGATTTTGGTTAGGATATAAACATTTAAACCTTTGTTTGGATAAGACATCGGTGTTTTAAAATATTAATGGGATAATTAACACGTTTTCATTCAGTTTTGGTTAAATTTCGAATTTTTTAATCTTTAAATGCTTTGAAATTTTAAAATGATGAAGTATATGATTTATCATATTTTTGGTGATTTTTGGAAATTTTTCCTTAGTGATTTACTAAGGTAATAAAAATATTTAAGCCTAAGGGCTATACTGAAAATTTGCTTCCGAAATACTTAAGTTCGGAAGGGAATTTGCTTTTGGTAACATTTGGGAAAGTAGCATGGTGTTTTTAAGTAAAAGGTTGACCTTTGTATACTTTTTACTATTCGGAAGTACAGGAGAAGGTTCCTCGGCCAATCAAAATTAGGCAAACAAAATAAAATATCACTTTAGTAGGCCCAGTTCATCCTTCATCTCCAAGAAGCCCGCTTTTACCATTTCGATGAAGTCGAAAGGTATCGTTCGCTTGAAACATAAGGTAAACAACTACCTTCCATCAAAGTTGAAAGGTAGGCATGAGGCTGAAGGGAAGAGAAGGGCAAAGGGATGAGGAGGCTACTTCTTTTACTTTTGGATATAAATAAAATTTTCTTTCAAATAAGTTGAAAGGGATCCTTTAACTCTATCATTTTATAAAAGACTAAAAATTTTATATTCAAGAAGGGGTATCAAAGGGGATCTTCGAAAGCTTAAACCATTAAGAATACTGTTTTAATTTTTTTTTTATAAAAAAGATGTTTTAGATACCTTTAGGCAAAACGAAGGGTAAAACTTCTGACATGATCAAAAGTATGCTTTCGAAGGGTAGGTTTCAACATCAACACATCATTTTTTTCAAAGGGTTTTTATTTCGAAAGGTTTTTATTTTGAAAGGTTTGGTATCGAAAGGTTTTTTTCGAAAGGTATGGTTTCGAAAGGTTTTGATTTCGAAAGGTTTTTGAAGGGGTAACCTTCCATGATTTTGAAAGGTTTATAATTAGTTTAATAAGGAGGATACTCCAAGCTTTTGACATGGTCGAAAGGTGAAATCTTTCAACTATGTAGAAAGAAACCTTTGGTTAAGGCCGAAGGGTTGGACCTTTCGGCAAGGTCGAAAGGTATGATTTTGTGATGCTTTCAAAAGGAAGGCTTTCGAAGGGGCTAACTTTGGAGGGTTATTTACTTTCGAATGGGACTTCATTCGAAGGGTTTTAAAGGGATTTTTTAGCCGTTTTCTTAAGCAAATTTTTGCTAATTCGAAGGGTTATAGCGTAAATACTTATCTTTGTTGGAATATATAAGGGGGATCCTTATTTAAATTGAATGTTATAAAACCTGGCGAACACTAGGATGGATTTAATGTTTTTGATACATAGTTTGGGGTTACAAACAGAAATATGCTTTCAAAAATATACATTGGGGCTACCGATGTGTTTTTATTTAATTTATCCTAGTTGGGGCTACCAATGAGAATAGGTTAAACATGTGGTATACCTGGGAAAAATAATTAATCATGGGAATCATGAATTTTTATAAATAATCAAGAGGATCATGATAATTTAATTGGCCAAGTGGTGGGTTCTTGGTTAACCTAGAAAAACCATGGAACGTGCGGTGGATAACCCACGTCAAATTTCTAAAGTAAAGAATGTTCTTCCAGAGGTGGTTAGCCTTGGTATTTATCACCTACGGGTTCATAGTCGTCCTAGGAAAACTATGGAGTGTGCGGTGGATAGCCCACACAATTTTTTATAAAGTAATGTACGACAGATAATCTGCATTTAATTTAAAGGGATTTGAGACAGACATTTCTATTAAATTTTTGACGGATAGTCATTTTAAAGATTTTAGAGGCGAACTCTAATGAATTGATTTTAGAAGGGTTATCTAATAAATGGGTGGATGGGATACCTAATGTATATGATTTATGGTTTTATTTCATGTCATGTTAATACAAATCATTTTGGGTACAGGGGCATATTAAGTGGTTTGCATGTTTCGTTCTGGACACTAGTAAGGGGAAAACCCATTATGCTAAGCGGCATGGTCTCACTACCTATCCATTTATGATAAGAGATGATAGGGGATTATTCATAGATGATAGGGGATTATTCATACCAGACTTTTTGTTTGATTCGAAGTTTGTGTTCTCCACAAACTCTTCGGTACTCAAAATTAATTTGAGTAGTCTGAGAGTGGGAGACTTTCAGGTTTTTGGACGAATAAGCTTCTGGAGACGTGCAGGATGCAGCATTAGCTATATAGGAGCTATTTTGTTTTTTCCACTATAATGCACTAAGAATTGTAAAGTTCATATTTATTAGTTCTTTGATCATCATAAGGGGACATCTTCATATGTCGCTCTCATCGTATTTTGTACATGTATATGTGATCTAAGCGTGGTTAACGTCTGGGCTTATGTAATTAAATCTTAAATTGAAATTCATAAGAAATGAGAAATTCTATTTTGTTAAAGTTTACAATTTTTCATATTCTTGTGTTCCAATGTATCAATATTAACTATGCCGCATTCGATCGCCAAGAAATAAAAACTACGGATGACTACGGCATCAGTAGCGGTTAGTTTTGGGCCTCAGAAGGCGGGATGTTACAAAGCTGGTATCTAAGCATGGTTTTTGTACTTAAAAGGGAGTTTTAAACCTTAAAAGATTTTTTGCATGATCTAATAAATCTAAAACATGGTTGGGCTTGGGTAATCATTATAATGACGTATGTGTACTTTGCTATAAATACCTAAGTGTCTATTCCCTACTCTCTTAGACTGTTCTTCTATATCTTACCAAGGTTGGATTTCAGATAGTTGGGAAGTAAGATATGGAGGTAGGAAACGGAAGAGTGAATCATGGTGGAAGGCACACTACAATAAGTGGAAATGTTCGACTTAATACTAGGAGCAACCAGGGTTGACAGGCAAATGCAAACCCAAATGCAAATGCTAATGTAGGAGCTGAGATTCTGCCAGTTGATATGGGAATAATGTATCAGTTATTCATGAATATGATGCAAGATGGAGCAGCTGCGGGTATGGCTGTAGGGAATGTTGGAGATGCTAATCCGGTGGTCCCAGTTGGTCATAACTATGCCAAGCTGAGCAGGGATTATGCTAGCCTTAGAGGAAAGCCTTTTCTGGGAAACGAGGATGTAGTTGGAGTAGAGAATGGGCATTGCATTGTGAAAGGATATTTACAGATCTCAGCTTGATGGATATGCAGAAAAGAGGACTTGCTTCAAGGCAATTGCAAGGAGTAACGTTGTTTTGAGGGAATGGAGTTACCATGGGAGAGCCAGAGGAAGACCTGACTTGGGCTGAATTTCGAAGGAGATTCAAAGAAAGATTTTTATCGGAGGTTGCCTAGTCAGAATTGCTTAGGGTGTTCGCAGATTTAGTTTAGGGGGATAGACCGGTGATTGAGTATGCTACAAAGTTTGATGAGCTGTCCCGTTATAGATATGCTACTGTGGATACTATCATTCGAAGGAATGATAAGTTTATCAGTGGGCTGAATCCTTATATCGCCAGAGAAACCATGCCAAACCTCTGGGATCAGTGTCATATTGTTTTTGATATGGCTATTCGGAATGAGAAAATTCTTTCTACTTTTGAAAAAGGGAAACCAACTGAGGTTCAGAATTTTTAGGGTAAGAAGCGGAAGTTCTTCAAGAAGAAAGGTACCCAGTCGGCGGTAGCTGCTAAGAAGAGCAAGGCTGATATTTTTTGTTACAAGTGTGACAAGTAAAGATACTATGCTAATGAGTGTCTCTCATGTGATGAAAGAGCAGTTGTAGTAAAGCCGAATGTGAAGTGCTACAACTATGGCCAGATGGGACATTATAAGGATAAGTGTCCTGAAGCTTCTAAAGCTGGAAAGGGAAAGGTCTTTGCATTAGAACATTCACCCATTAGACCAATGACTGTTGAGAAAGGAAAAGCTGTGATGGAAGGTATACATATGATTTATGGTACTCCGATTAGGATACTATATGATACCAGTGCATCGCACTCATTTATATGTCAGTATATGGTAGATTTCTTATGTTTGGAACCTTTATACCTTATTACCCTTTTAAGGGTTGTGAATCCTATAGGAGGGTATGTAACTCTAGTAATGAGATGTGACCGCTCAGAACTTTACTTGTTAGGCCATATATTTGCGTGCAGTTTATATGTTTTTGATTTCGTAGGATTCAGGATCATATTGTGTATGGATTGGTTCGATAGATATGATGCTAGGATATTTTGCCAGGAAGGGGAAATATCATTGAGACACCTAATAGCCGTAACCCAGTTATTTACTCAGTATGGAGTTCGGTTGGAAATGCTTGTGTATTAATGGGTGCTATGGGTACGGACATCGAGTTGAAGCACTTTCGCGTTGCAAGAGTGTTTGAACTTTTTGGGCTTACCGCCAAAAAAGGCAAACTAGTTTCGGATAGATCTCATACCGAGAGCTGAACCCGTAAGCAGACCACCTAGTAGGATGTCACCAACCGAGATGAAGGAATTGAAGATGCTGCTAGTGTAATTAGAAGGGAAGAATTTCATCCAGCCAAGAAATTCGCCTTGGAGGATTGTTGCGGTATTCATGAAGAAGCCAGATGGGTCGTTAAGGATCTGTATTGACTATCGTATGTTGAACGAGAAGATGATCAAGAATAGGTATCCTTCGTCAAGGATAGATGACTTATTTGATTAGTTGAGTGGAGCCAGAGTGTTTTCCCTGCCGGATTTGGCGACAAGTTTCCATCAGCTAAGAGTTGATGAGGACGATATTCTTTTGACGGTATTTAGGATGGATATGGGTCTTACGAATGGTTGGTTATGCCATTCGGGCTTACTAATGCGCCATCTTTCTTCGTGGATTTGATGAACCGGGTTTTTCGAGAGTACTTAGATAGGTTCGTGTTGATTTTTATTAATGACATTTTGGTATATTCTAAGAATGAGAGGGATCATATGGATCATCTTAGAATAGTGTTAAAGATGCTAAGGCAACATTAGTTGAAAGTGAAGTTCTCAAAGTGTCATTTCTGGAAGAAGAAAGTGAAGTTCCTTGGTCATGTAGTTTTCGAGGAAGGTTTAGCAGCTGATCCGAATAAGATCAAAGCTGTTAACAATTGGAAAAGACCAGAGACGGTATGTGAGATTAGAAGTTTTCTTGTTCTTGTGGGATACTACCGAAGGTTCATTAAGGATTTCTCGTAGATAATGGCATCCTTGACTTACTTACCAAGAAGGACATGAAATTTGTTTGGTTTGGCAAATATAAGGAGGCATTCTATAAGTTGAAACATTTGTTAACCAATGCACCCGTGTTAGTAGTTCTAGATGGGAATTAGGGATTGGTAGTTTACACTGATGCATGTGGTACTGGGTTAGGTGTTGTGCTAATGTAGAATGGTAAAGTTATTGCCTATGCTTCTAGACAGCTTAAACCGCATAAAGCGAGATACCCGATTCATGATTTGGAGTTGGCAGCGTAATTTTCGCATTGAATGTGTGGAGGCATTATCTTTTGGGAGAAAGGTTTGAGCTTTTTATGGATCATAAGTCTCTACAGTATTTATTCCCTCGGAAGGAGCTGAACATGAGGTAGTAGAGATGGTTGGAGTTTGTTGCAGCTTATGATTTTAGCATTGAGTATACACCTGGAAAAGGAAATAAAGTGGCGGATGTGCTCAACAAGAAACATCAGAATGTGGTGTTAGCCATGTAAGCAGATTGGAAAGACTTGGAAGCACTGGGTACAGTTGAGGTCTACTGTTGGATCTAGTCGGAACATTGCCATGATGTCTTGTTTGGAAGTCTGACCTGTCTTGATTAAACTAATTGCTTCTTGGCAGAATGAGGATCTAGTGTTAGCCGAGACGATTAAAAGGTTAAAGATGGAACTGAAGTTGATGATTTGAAGGATTTTATTCTTAACCACAGGGGTTGGTTGATAAAGATGGAACGATATGTCCTTCGGATGTTGGAAACCTCAGGAAAGAAGTTCTTGAGGAATGTCATCGATCAAAGTTTACGATTCATCCTAGGGCAATCAAGATATATGAGGATATGAAGAGAAGTTTCTTCTAGGAAGGAAGGAAAAGGGATGTTGGCTTATGGTAAAATAGTGTTTGAACTATCAACAAGTAAAAGCCGAACATCAGAAGCCAAGTGGTTTGCTTCAGCCTTTGGATGTTCCAGTTTGGCAGTAGGATTCGATATCCATGGATTTTATTGATGGTTTGCCAAGTCAAACCGAGATAATGAATGTAAATGTGTCATAGTGGATAGATTAACTAAGTGTGTCCATGTCATTCTAGTAAGGTCAACCCGGACGACACCTGTTTTAGCTAAGTTGTTCATGAAGAATATGGTTAGACTGCATGGAATTCCTAGTAGTATCATCAGTGATAGAGATGCTTTGTTTACTAGCAAGTTCTAGAAGAGCCTACGGAATGTGCTAGGCACAAATCTCAAGATGAGTACCGTAAATCATCCTCAGATGGATGGGAAGATAGAGACAGTCAACCAGGTAAAGGAAGACCTATTGAGAGCTTATGTGGTGGATTTTAGTGGTTTGTGGGAAGATCACTGCACTTGGTAGAGTTTTCCTATAACAATAGTTATCAAATTACTATAGGAATTGAACCTTTTGAAGCTTTGTATGAAAGACCATGCAAATCACCAGCATGTTGGTTAAAGATCGATCACAAGTTAGTCCTTGGTCCAGATTTAGTGTGAGAGGCGACGGAAAAGATGGAGTTGATACGGGAAAGAATGAAGGAAGCTCAGTCTAGACAGAAGAATTACGTAGGCAAGAGGCGTAAAGATCTAGATTTCTTAGTTGGAGATAAATTTTCATCAAGGTGTCGCCGATGAAAGGTGTAGTTCAGTTCGGGAAGGCCAGGAAGCTAGCACCAAGATATGTTGGACCATTTCTTATATCAGAGAGGATTGGGAGACTCGCTTACCGAGTAGATTTACCAAGCAGTTTTGCTGGGGTCCACAATGTATTTCATGTTTCTTATCTTCAAAAGTGTGTTCATAATCCAGAGACTACTATCGCTCCGACGGCACAGGAGACTTAGTGGTGGAACCGGATATGACTTTTGTGAGGCAACCGGTTCGTGTTGTGGCAAAAGATGAGAAAATATTAAGGAACATGACAATAAGGTTGGAGAAAGTTCAGTGGAGCGACAACGTAAAGGAATATACTTGGGAGACAGAAGACAGGATTAGGGATACTTTTCCTGGGCAGTTTTAGATGGTATGTTCTATATAGGGTTTATATAGAATTTGGCTGGTAGGTTATACTAGCTTTGCTTGCATGGGCTATATGCTTGTTGTTGTGTCCTAACAGAAATTTCGGGGATGAAATTCTTTAAGAGGGGAGTCTGTAATGCCCCAGAATTTTAGTTAACATTATTCGGGATATCTACCGGATAAATTAAACAGAATAATGTGAATAATTAAGGAGATGAGATTAATAAATCCAATGGTCGTGTTTCAATGAATGAACTAAAATAAGACTTAACTAAATTAAGAAGGAGGAATTTCCTAAGGGGTAAACTTGAAAATGGGCCTACATTTCTTAGTATAAATCTCTTCCTCCACTTTAATAAACTTTCACTTTTTCATTCTTAACTCCCATATATTTCAACTGGCCATTAAAAAGCTTCAGAAAGAGTTTAAAATGAAGAATAAGCTAAGGAATTAAAGCTAGGAAATTATCCCATTCTCCAACCAACTAATCATGGTGAATAATCATGTTTATCATCTAATTTTTTGTGTTTGGATCAGACATGGGCTATACCCGATTCATGTTTGTGATTTTGGTTAGGATATAACCATTTAAGCTTTTTTTTTGTATAAGATATGGGTGTTTTAAAATGTTAATGGGATAACTAACACGTTTTCATTCGGTTTTGGTTAAATCTCGAGTCATTTTGATCTTCACATGCTTTGAAATTTTAATATGATGTAGTATATGATTTATCAGATTTTTGGTGATTTTTGAGAATATTTCCTTAGTGATTTACTAAGGTAATAAAATTATTTAAGCCCAAGGGCTAAATTGGAATTTTGCTTCCGAAATACATAAGTTCGGGAGGAAATTTTCTTTTGGAAACATTTGGCGAAGAAGTACATTGTTTTTAAAAAATGGGTTGAATATTGTGTATTTTTTATTGTTCGGAAGTACAGGAGAAGGTTCCTCGGCCAATCAAAATTAGAAAAAAAGATAAAACATCACTTAAGTGGGCCCAGTTCTGCCTTCGTCTCCAACAAGCCCGCTTTTTACCCTTTCGATGAAGTCGAAAGGTACCTTTCGCCTATAACAGAGGGTAAACAGCTACCTTCCATCAAAGTCGAAGGTAGGTATGGGGCAGAAGGAAAGAGAAGGGCGAAGAGATGAGGAGGCTGCTTCTTTTGCTTTCAAATAGAAATAAAATTTTCTTTCGAATAAGTTGAAAGGGGATCCAAAGTGGATCTTCACAAGCTTAAACCTTCAAGAATGTTGTTTTAAAATATTTTTCTAGAAAAAGATGTTTTAGATACCATACGGCAAAGTCGAAGGGTAAACCTTCAGACATGATCGGAAGTATGCTTTCGAAGGGTTGGCTTCGACATCAACACTTCATTGTTTTCAAAAGGTTTTCATTTTGAAAGTTTTGGTTTCGAAAGGTTTGATTTCGAAAGGTTTGTTTTTGAAACGTTTTGATTTCGAAAGGTTTTGATTTCGTAAGGTTAGGTTTCGAAAGGTTTTTATTACGAAAGGTTTGGTTTTGAAAGGTTTTGATTTCGAAAGGTTTTTGAAGGGGTAACCTTCCATGATTTCGAAAGGTTTATAATTGGTTTTCTAAGGGGGATAACCTAGGCTTTCGACAGGGTCGATAGGTACAACCTTTCAGCTAGGTCGAAAGGAAACCTTCAATCAAGGCCGAAGGGTTGGACCTTTCGGTAAAGTCGAAAGGTATGATTTTGTGATTGTTTCAAAAGGAAGGCTTCCGAAAGGGCTAACTTCGAAGGGTCATTTGCTCTCAAATGGGACTTCATTTGAAGGTTTTTAAAGGGTTGTTTTAGCCATTTTTCTTAAGCAAAGTTTCGCTAATTCGAAGGGGCTACTTCGAAGGGTTATAGCGTAAAATACTTACCTTTGTTTGAATATATAAGGGGGGTCCTTATTTAAATTGAATGTTATAAAACACTAAGGACACTGGGGTGGGTTTCATATTTTCAATACATAGTCTGGGTTTACAAATAGAAATATGCTTTCAAAAATATACATCGAGGCTATCAATGTGTTTTTATTTAATTTAACCTAATTAATGCTACCAACAGGAATAGGTTAAACAGTTGGTATACCTGGGGAAAATAATTAATCATGGGGATCGTGCATTTTTGTAAATAATCATATGGATCATGATATTTTAATTAGCCAAGTAATGGGTTCTTGGTTAACCAAGGAAAACCATTGAATGTGCGGTGGACAGCCTACATCAAATTTCTAATGTAAAGAACGTTCTGCCAAAGGTGGTTAGCCATGGGGTTTTACAACCGAAGGTTCATAGTCATCCTAGGAAAACTATGGAGTAGGCGGTGGATAGCCCATGCCATCTTTTATAAAACAATGTACGATGGATAATCTGCCTTTATTTTTAATGGATTTGGGACGAATAGCCCTATTAAAGTTTTGAAGAATAGTCACTTTAAAGATTTAGTGGGGAACTATAATAAATTGAATTTAGATGGGATATTCAATGTATATGATTTATGTATTTATTTCATATTATGTTAAGACTAATCATTTTGTGTGCAGGGGCATAGTAAATGATTTGCATGTTTTGTTTTGGATACTAGTGAAGGGAAAACCCATTCCGCTAAGCGGTGTGGTCTCACTAACTATCCATTTATGATAAGAGATGATAGGGGTTTATTCATACCAGACTTACTGTTGACTCGAACTTTGTGTTTCTCCACAAACTCTTGGGTACTCAAAATTATTTTGAGTAGTCTGAGAGTGGGAGACTTTCAGGTTTTTAGAAGAATAAGCTTCCGGAGACGTGTAGGAGGCAGTGTTAGCTATATAGGAGCTATTTTGTGTTTTCTGCTGTGATGTACTAAGAACTGTAAAGTTCATATTTATTAGTTTTAATCATCATATGGGGAGATCTTCATATGTTGATCTTATCATATTTTGTACATGTATATGTGATCTGAGCATGGTTAATGTCTGGGATTATGTAATTAAATCTTAAACTGAAATTCATAAGAAATGAGAAATTCAGTTTTTTTGAAGTTCAAATTTTTTCATATTCTTATGTTCCAATGTATCAATATTAACTATGTCGTGCCAAAAAATAACAAAGACGGATGACTACAACATCAGTAACGGTTAGTTTTGGGCCTTAGAAGGTGGGATGTTACACGTTGCCTTTAAAAAAGATTTCAAATGATTTTTGAGAAAAGTAATAATAGTATTACTTGAAAGTATTTACACCTATAAACTTTTTAATGACAATTTTAAGTAAGGTACATTTTCTATGGATGGTTCAGGGAATGAGTCTCGATTAGTTTTGTGGTAATCTAAATAACCTTCCAAGTGACAATCAAATGTTTGTGTAACAACCCGGAATTTGGGACACTTCGTATTCAAATATCCAAACTATTTAAATATTTGAATCTTGGATTTAATGTAATTAAAATGATTTAATAAGCTTTTTAACCCCTTTTTTTGTCATAAGTAATGATGGTAAACTGGTTATAGAAATATGTTTACAAAAATAAATACTTTGAAAAAATATCGATAATATGACCAAAAATCATTTTATTGGTAAATAGCTTTTTAACCATCAGAAGTTGTTTAGAATTTTATTACATGCACTAATTTTCTTAGGAAATTAAAAAAATGAAATAAAAATATTTTTTCATTTAGGGAAATAAATTTTATGGAGTATGTCATGAGTGATGTCATCATAGATATTTAGGAAATGAGCAAATATGGAAATGCTTAAGTGTTAAGCATAGGATAAAGGAAAAGTGATGTGTGTAATTAATGTTAGGAGGGTTCTGAGGGGTTTTTGGTCTTTGCCTATCACATTCCTAAGCTTATATATGAAGGGGTGCACCCTAAGGGAATAATCACAAACATTTACAAAGCTTAGAATTCAAAATCAATGGCATCTTCATCATCTTCCTCTCTTCTGTTCTAAAATAAAATTGTTGCAAATCAACAACAAATCACTTCAAACTTTGCCAAAAAGCTTAGTACAATATTAGAAACCCTTATACAAAGTCAAAACATGAAGAAGCGAAGCCACACACCCCTTATGGTGATAAGCCCTAAGCAATATGAGGTAGAGGGAGGGCTAGGAACAAGGTGAAACAAGGAATGAAGGAAGGAAGAAGGTGGTTGCAAGCGGGATTAGACTCAGGACTTGGATCTTAGTTACGGTTGGGTTAAAAGTGAGTTAACACCTCAATTTAAATGTAAGTATAACATATATATGTTAGTATTTTCTTGTTATTGTGTTGTTTGAATTGTTGTTAACTTATGTTAAAACATTGGTTGAATTCTTACTTTAAAAGTAAGTGACATATGTGATCCATGTATGTAGACTTAAACGAACTCGGAATGGACTTGTATGACTTGTGATAAGACCTTG
Organism: Allium cepa; assembly: GCA_030765085.1. Taxonomy (NCBI): domain Eukaryota; kingdom Viridiplantae; phylum Streptophyta; class Magnoliopsida; order Asparagales; family Amaryllidaceae; genus Allium; species Allium cepa. The sequence goes on from CM060946.1 coordinate 43,372,468, forward strand.
AACGAAGAACATAAGTTATAGATGGACTTTGGTTTAGATCATACTCAGATTTAAAAGTGTACTTATAGCGATAATTACTATAGATGCGGTTGTGAATTGCTTTGGTTTTGGCGAGTGATATGGAGCTTTGTAATGTGATCCTTAGGGGTTTCTCACCTTACTTATAATGGTTTAAATGTATGTTTGTTGCTATTAAAAGCTTGTATTGTAATGACCCGATATTTTCAACCATTCGCATCCGCACATGTCGAACTTGAATTGTTTAAAATACCGCGTTGCAAATAAAATTTAGCAAATCTCAAAACATACAGTAAATAAATAATCACAGAATCACAGACACAGATATCAGAAAACTCGCAGCGGAATTTAAAAATACTTAGTGGTTCATGAAGCCACTATAAATAGTCTCAATCAAATAAAAATTACATAGTCTTTAATCCAAGTATAGTATTAAATCATCAGTAGAACAATCCAAATGTCCACTAGTCTTGATTTCAAAAATTTAGATAAAGAGCTGAAAGGGAAGTTTGCCAGCAGCTTGAAAGTGATCTACAGAAATCCTAGCTTCGGGATGAAACTGAACTGCAACTCAGGCTGACCCGAGCATAAAATAAAACATAAACACTCGAGTCAGGACATACATACTTATACAGTGTAAGCTAATTCAAGTGAATTGTAATATAAAGCAAGTAACTTAAAGGATGTTTGGGACCGCCTATCCTCTAAGGATCCGTTAAACTATTTACTATATAGTAATATTTCGCTATTATAATAGTGTCTATATTAAAATAAACTTACTTTTAAATAGCGTTAAGGCTTTACATTTTCCACCTTAACACATAATATATTCACATAGTCTATACAGTACCGTAATCTCCCCCAGAATGGGCGTCGTCAGAGGGCACTCCATAGGTATGGTACAAAACCAAAATCGTATAAGGCTCGCTATGGTAGGTGACACGGCACAACTAGGCAATGCCAGGATAGATATACCAATTACGCATCCGGACCAGTGGAAACGCGTAGCGCGCAGCTGCTGTCCACCTCGAACAACACTCCCAAATCAAAGGTGCGCACCAAAACAATCACAAAAGTAATAGAAGGGCATACGAAGAAGTGCGTCCGATCAGAGGTGCTACCTCATTAATCCGAGAATCGCTCCTGCTTTAGCCACCTTATGCCAACTCACGGGAGTCGGGTCCACGTATTTACCTTAAAGGAAACGTCACCACCTTCCTGCTTCATTCTGGAATCTCCACCGCGTACACGGTTGTCAAAGTGGTTTTCAGTATCGACAGAGAGTATGCCAGATATCCGATCCCGGTCTCTTTAACAACCAAACGTTATTATAACCCGTGTTACAACTTTTAAAAATGGTATTTATACTTTAAAAATCAAAATAAATTTCAAATACATTTCAATATCATAATATCATTTCAAACATCATTTATTTAAACATCAGTCATTTTATTTAATATAAAATACCATTTAAATCTATTCAGTTTATTTAGGAATTAATTGCCTTTCAACTCACATTTAAAAGTTAAATTCTTCCATTTAAAACCATTTAAAGTCAATTCCTTATTTTTATTAATTACATATTAAATTCCAAAATTTACGCCTTTTTCCCAAAGATTATTAAATTTTATTAAAACAATCAAAAATTCAGTTTCCGTAGCCCTTATAAAATGCTACCTAAAGTTGTAGGTTAAAACAGTTCATTTACAAAAGACAGCATTTAAGTGCTGTAATAGATTTCTTTATTTCCAACTAAACTTTAGTTATCTTTATCAACTATAGCACTGACAAAGTGCTATAATAGCTTTTAGTTCAAATTAGCCTTTAAGTTCATTTAAATTTAACTACAACATTCACAAATGTTGTAATATCCTTTATATTTAAAATTTGAAGGTTTAACTATAATTTCATAACTGAGTAAATTTTTATTTAAATCATATTTAACTTACAAATCATATATTTTCACACGATGAAGTCATAATTTCAATACTCATATTTTTATCAATTTATAAGTAAATTTCATACAAAAAATCAAATTTTATTATGAATCTCTTATTTAAATCCAAGTATTAAATTCCCATTTCTTTAATTAAATTATTAACTTAACAATTAAGTTTTAAATTCTGAGAATATAACTTATTATCAATTATTTTACTTTATAAAATCTCACTTTTAACAAAAATTCAGAATTTCCCAAAATAAGTTATATTTCAAAATTTTGCTTAAACATTCATTTATTTAACATTTGACTCATTCAAAAATCATTATAAATTTTATAAAAATCATTTAAATACATTTTAAACCAGAATATTATAAATTTTCCATTTAAAATGTTTTTAAAACATTTCATAAAAATATTATATAAACCACGGGTCTGTATATAGTTTTCTAGCCTAGGTCAAGTGATACGGATATATATCATTTCAATCCGCAATTTACAAAGAAAACCCGGGTTCTATCATTTCAAACCCGTAATCCCAAGTTAAATAAATCACTAAATAAATAAATGAATGCATAAATAAGTAAGTATCGTTCAGGCCTATCATTTCAGCCTGTAATGATCTCTATTTTTTTCAGGGAACTTGTAGTGTGATTTTTAAACAGTAAATAATAATAAATAGTGTAACTGCAAAATATAACAATAGATAATGCAACTAATGATGTGTCAATTAAATAATGGGGTTTAACATCATAATTAATATCACAGGCAGATAAATTTAAATAAAATAAGTTTACAATTACACTTGTGATTAATTCACAAATATACAAGTATGTTTGTCTGGTGAGGAATACTCACCCGAATGTCGTCAAAGATTTGATTTAAAACGATGGTAACACTTTGAAAAGAGAATGCACAGAAGCACGATCAAAGTTGCGAAGGCTGCGACCAGATTTTTTTATTCTTGAAAAGGAAATGAATAAATTCAACATCAAAACTAAGTAAAATTTAACACAAAATTTCAAAATAAACTAAACGAATGGAATCAAATATTGACTTGACCACTTCACTAGATGGAGAGAGGAAGGTAGGGTGTAGTGAGCATGAAGTGGACGACAAAATATAACAAACAAAAAGAAGAAGGAAGGAAAAAATGAATAAAACCATTACCTGATTTCCTTGCTTACGAAAAAGAAAGAAGCAAATAGAGATACAGAAAATTTTGAGGTGAGGAAATGTGATATGAGGTTTGTATTTATAGGCAGAAGCTTTGCACGCAAGGAAAAGTAACGTGTGCAAATCAAACGGGAACAAAAAAGGCAAGCAAATATTTTTGCTTTGATATGTGATGTTGAATTATTGCGTTTATAAGGCAAAGAATATTTAAATCAAATAGTTAATTTTTGCAGTGGTATCTTGGACCACATATCCAAAAGTAACGTACATTAATTTGATAAAGGAATGGCAAAAGAAATTTGTTTTCTTTTTTTTTACTGACCGAGTATTTCCAAAAGGGTTTGCCTGATTATAGGAAGAAACATCAAACATATTTTGCTTTGACTGAAGAGGAAATTTCGAACGTTGCCATTAGTTTCAGGTAGGAAATAATAGATATGTAATACACGGTATCCGTTTCTTTCTGAAATAAATTAGCAGTCTATGCATGTGATATCTAAAGTTATTGCATTGTTTTTATCATTTTCTGCCATGTAGGTTAAATTACATTTAGTTGCAAATATAAAGCAAATTTAACTGAAATTTGGTTCTACTACATAGAAAATGAAGTTTGACATATTTTATTATTACAGGAATAGTTTTACTTCGCAATCTTTCAAAATGAAGTTAAGGGAGGCAAGCTGATAGGAAAAAAAATATACTGCTTACGTGACAAGAAACTTGCATTGATGATTTAGTTTAAAAGATGAAAGTTTTACTGATAGATAAAATAAGGAAAGCACAAATTAAGGATATGAATGTTAGAAAAATCAAAGATTTGATACCAAATAAAATAGTTGCAGCAAAAGAGAAAAGCGATGTCCCTAAAAAGGTAAATGGCTAGTCACGGTTAAAGGAAAATTGAAACGGATATGCTTCCCTCTTACTCAAAAATGTACGTTTACTGATTTATTTAACCATTTTTAGTTATGGTATACACATTTGGAATGCGCACTATAGACGCAATAACTAACTCAAAATTTTACGCTCAAAATGACGCCTAAATTCTTATACGTTTTCTATATACATTATTTACTCCATCAGATAACGTGCCCTTTAAATGCATACTTAAACAGTTTCTTTATGAATCTTGAAATTTATTACTTATTAAGATATGTTTTGTTTATACTGGGTTTTATTCATTCATTTATCATTTACCCAGAATCTATTACAAAAGTGTATATAAGTAACGGTATAAATTATTTTATTTTTAAAAGGTATACAATCTATTTTAAAGAACAAAAGTGAAATAAAAGTTGTTGTGAATTTATTCAATTAAACTAAAAGATTTGAAAACTAGAATTTAAAAAAGATTTAGATTCTGATGAACGTTAATTTATAACCAAAATATTCATTTTAGAGTTTTCTTATAAATAAAAATCTTGGGCGAGCTAAATTTAGAAAAGGAAAAAAAGGGAAAATGAATGGCTACAAGAATGGTAAGAAATAAAGAGGCTAGAATTGAAAAGGTCATAAGTTTAAGGTAAAAGAAACATATATATTTAATCTTATATGCAAATGAAAAAGGAATTAGATAAGGAGAAGATTTTGGAGTGATTAGGAAGAGTAATACATAACTAAAGTATGGTAATTAAATAGATAGGTAAATAAAAAGGTAAGAAATAAACAATTTAGCGTATGCGTAATTTAAAACAAAGTAACGTATGTATAATTGAATTTTTTTTCCAAGCTATTAAATAAAAGATACACATAAGAAATATTTAATAGATAAAATAAGGTCTAGACAAATAAATAAAGAAATAAATGTCAAGAGATAGACATAGGAAAATAATACAGAGACTAGGCAAATAAAGATGAGAAGTGGGAAATAAATCTTTTTATTTGAATGGCAAAAAGAAATACACAGTTATGAGTGAGGTGGAGGGCTAAGGTAAGAAAGAAAGAGGGTATAAATGAATAACTTGATGTATTAAATTTTCTTTCTTTCTGGAATTGCATGAGGGATGAGAATGATTAGCTTTGTACGTGAATAGCAAGTACAATACACGGCCAAAAGAAAATGAACAGCTAAAAGAAATAAAGAGTAGGCAATTAAAAAGGCAAGCAATTAAAACAATATAACGCATACCCTTTTAGTTTCTTCCAAGCCATAAATAAAAGATATAAACAAGCAACAATCCAATAAATAAACATGGCTGTCTAGACAAAATAAAAATAGAAAGATAAAATAGAGGTGGATATAGGAAAATAATAATAATAAGAACATATATCTATATATATATATAATATGTAATAAAAGTAGAAAAATTTATTGCGTGTAAAACGCTGTATTTTATCAAAAAAAAGTATAAGTTTTAAATTCCCAATAAATCCATATATTTGATTTCTCGATCATGTTATTTAATCGACTATTAAGTTATCCTCTTATGGGTAATATTAAAATTGGTTTTTATGCTAATACATAAAAAAAATCCCAATTCATCCAAATTTCAATTAATTACTTTCCAATAACTACCATGCTTTAATCCTACTCTTTTATTAAATCTGTTATCACTCTATAAACCTAGTTATTATTTGTTTATCTTTCCTTACAAAAATATATATTCCAATTTTCTTCTTTCTTTTGTAATAACTTGTTATTTTCAATTATATTGAATTTCCCAAATATATACATTTATCATAAATAAAACCTAAATCAATTTATTCAACTTAGTTTCATTCCTTTATTTCATCTTATGAATAAAATATAAATTTCCATTTATGTCATTTCATTTACATTCACAAATTACAGTTACAGTCCTATCTCACATTAATGAACATTTACCTACATTTAAATGTAATTAACTTCCTACTCTGAATTTAGCAGCCCTAAATAAAAAGGTGACTTGCATAAATGTTGTCACTAACTTTATATTACACTCAAGTTTATTATTTCCACTAATTATCAGAATTGCTTATAAAATGTTGAATTCACTCCATTACCATACGTTTATTTGCATATATTCAATTTAATACCCAAATGTAACAGTTATAACTACATTAATAGACCAATTAAATAGTAACTTACAACCGTTACTATATCCTTTTTATTTTCATTTCATTTTAAACACTCACTTCATTATAAATTATAAAGGTTTTTTTCTTTTTTTTTCCTTCTTAAATTTAATTACAAAAATCTTATTAAGTTAACCAGTTTAATTATCGAAATTTACGGGTCATTACATGAATAGTAAAGTTAAGTAAATCATCACTAGTACAAAACTTCCCCGTTTAGACTTAATTTTTGGACTTAAGAGGTTTGAAAAGATATATAGATTTAAGTATTTTATTTCGTTCTTTATACAAAGGTTTACTAGCTCATATTAGAGTATTTCAAAAGTGGTTTGTGATATATATGAATTTTCAAGAATTAGTTGTGAATTTTTTAAGAAGATATATTTTGTTAAAATATATAGAAAACGTGTAGTTTTAAAGATTTTAAGGATTTTATAAACTTGTTATTTTCAGGTAATATTTTGCATAAATTTTTTTAACCTATTTTAATTAATATAAAGTTTTTTAAAAGCATTTTTTAAGTGTATATAGTTTTTAGAAATTATATCGACTATTTTATATCTTATGGAATAAAATAACTTTTGAAATGGTTTATTTAATATCAAGTTTTGGTAAAAAAAATTACTTAAAAAAGGTTTTAAAAGTATTAGAAAAAGGTCTAGAAAGGGGTTAGTAATTTCTTAATAGCCAAATGGTTAAATTGTTTAATTACTTGTTTGAAAAATAATCAATAGAGCTCTAACCTACCGAGCTTCCCTTTTGATTGAGGAATAGAAAGTTGAAAAATATCGGAAACATGTTAATTGTGTTGATTTCTTATTGTTTATTGAAATCATTAAAACTATACTTAACACTAAAAGCCAACGAGGTAGACTTATCCATTTGTGATATTTAAGAATGAAGTGGTTAGGCTAGGCTTTGATGCAACTAGTACTCTAACTTACCTGGCTTCACTCTTGAGCGAAGAATGGTTAAGATGGAATGTTGGAAATGAGTAAGCGTATGAATCATGATTTCTATGAGCAATCATTTTTAGAACTTGATAGTTAACTTGCCAAATATCGAACTTGACAAAATATGAACTTAGATCTTTAAGACAAAAGTTCGTAAAGATAGCAACAAGTAGGAAAATGGTTTGGGTTTGTCATGACAATGTGTTAATCACATTCATATTTAACCCTTTTTTATTATACATAGAAATGTAAATAGATCTTTAAAAGGATGATTTATAGATAACAAAAGGCGAAATGGTTTTGGATTGTAATGACAATATTTGAGTAGCCATTGTCTTAAACCTTTTGAATGGATTTGTGAAAGTACTTAGGTCCTCAAATAGATATTTTTGAAGGAAATTATAATTATGGAATCTTTTGAAAAAATAGAAAATTTAGAAGTATTATTAGGTTAAAGAAGTTTACTAATAAAGGATTTTTAATTAATAAAAAGGATTAATTAAAAGGGATTAAGTAGCTTAACCATACTTTGTGTGGCTTGACGGTGCTTTATATGTTATTTCATTTGTGATAAAGTATACGGGACTTGATTCCCATTTATTATCATATATCTTACAACAGATAGTTGATTAGTCAGCTATCAAAATTGTCCACATATACTTGAGGAATATTTAGAAGAAACAAGAGTGCTATATGGTAAAGTTATCTTGAAAGATGTTATATTGTACGCATAAACCCATCTTGCTCTTCTAGGACAAATGATAAGGAACTCTGTCCACTTAAACGGTTAGTATGTGATCTCTGCTCTTATGTATTGTCTGTTTATTTTCAAAAGTACCAGCATCGAGTTTACCAAAAATTCATCGATTGGTTTTGAAGAGTCCGGTAAGTGAAAAGAGCGTACTTATATGTGATGACTTGAACCCCAAACCACATTAGAACTATATACGTGATTTATGTTCTAGAAACGATTGAGTAGTGGAATATTATAGAGTTGAACTGTCAATACTAATTTTAGGTCCAAAGGAAATGTCAGGTCGGCGTTAACATTTTGAACGATGCTATCGTGGGAGACTGTTTATCTTGAAGAGTACTCCAAGAGAGAGGATAGCATTTCATCAGAAGACTTATATGGGAAACTTATGTGGAGGTTTGAGATCTGTTCAAGATGCTTGAATCCATGTAGATTTTTGTTTTGTTATAGGCGTGGGAATCCATTTTGGGATTCATTTCTTGTTTGAGTAATGAAAGCTCGTTTGAAGGATGCCAAAAGTGACCTCGACATCAAAAATGACAAAAGATATAGTAGGGCTCAAAACATGGGGTAAGTAACCCATGTTAATGTATTCTCGACTTCACATCTAGAGATATTTTTCGATTGTTGGCCAATAGGAGTTGATGATATTTGGTTCATATTGTTCATGTTTATGTTTGGATGCTAGATCGCTTATGTTTACCTAAATGGTACATTTTATCTAGAGATATACATCGCTCGGAAGGTACTTTTTGACCCTTGTGCAAGAGATTGGATTTGGCTCCACGGAAGAGATCCCGTGGAAAAATCCATTATGCAAACGTACCTTATCCATTTTGGTTATACTTCTATTATGCTAAAATGTAATTAATGTAACCATTTTGGCTATGATTAATATTTATGTTGAATATTAGACATTATTATAATATCATTGGATTTTCTATAATTGTTTGGTTATCGTAAGGAAGAAATCCATTCGTGCTTATGTACGGCATGGTCTTACGAAATACATTTATCTAAAAGGTCTATAATATCAAAATCCTATTTGACCTGTGTTTCCCAAGCTGGTTTAATAGACTGCTCCGGGAGTTATTTTCTTATGATGCTCAGATCAGCTTCGTGTATGTTTCCAGATTTAGCGGTGGATGCTTTGAAGTTTACGGAGACGAGCTGGATGATTTCCTACCATAGTATTTATTTCCATTGCATTACCAAGACATTATCAATATTTATGAGGACAGGTTATTATAACTGTCCAGGCTGACTACTGTAACTTTGAAATACTTATGTATCTTAGAATGACATTTTTACTGTCTTTTGATATTATATGCAATCGTTATGTTGTGAGATTTTGACATTCTATTCTCTTCTTCCTTATTCTATTTTTTATCTTTTTATTTCACCCTAACAATTCGTCTTTTCGGCACCTGGGTGCTCAACACATGAATAACTTGGATGTATTATTGTCAACATTCGAGGGTCGAAAAGGCAGGTTGTTACACTTCGTTTAGGCAAACGTTGTAGTGCACTTAGTAAATTATTCCTTATGGTGTTGTATGACCGAAACGATTTCAAATTCGAATAAATGTAAAAGCAAGTAGAAATTGATATTTTATTAAAAAAACTATTTGATATTATTGGGGTGACTAATAAACATCTTTACCTTAGAGGGGTCTAAAGAAATGTAAATTCTAGGGCTGAGTTTGGATACCAGCATCCTTCTCTTCTTAACTACTTATCGGACTGGATAAATAAAGAGGTTGACTCGGTTTTAAGACTTAGATATATTTTGGACCTGCATCTAAATATAAGGACAAAAGGTTAATTCCGACAGTTGTATATACTCTTAGGATATATTAGGGTATTATATGAGTTTGAAATTAAGAAAATGTTTTTATGAAATGGTTTCATAAATAATTTTTGGGAAGTAAAAAAATTAAAGTAGTATAATTATCAAGTTATCCTAAAAGAAAAAAAACCATAAGTTGGACTTAAATCATTTTATTTTCATGATAGTTCTTGATCTAGAGTTCCGGTACATGATTTCTAGGTAATATACACCAGTCTCAACTAGGCATTTTCATCGAATTTTTCGACAATGAGTACTTGAGATGGATTTTAGGATGATGTGATTGTTTTCTATCATAGTTTAGGACTATGTAAGGAAAACATAAGTATTAGATTAAGGAACCGGATCAGAGTTCTACAATAGATAAATTAAGTGATCTATACTAGTTTAGATAAGAGATTTATGTATCCGAGCAAGTGATCGGGTAGGATATTACATACGGATGATTCATGCACATCGTATGGGCTTAAGTAATAAGGTTAAGTTTTTATGTGGGCTTGTTTCTTTCTTTGTTTGATTGAGATGAAATTTCAAGGTCGAAATTTTTTGAAGGGGCAGGATGTAATGACCCGGAATTTTACTGCTTTGATTTACGAATATTTAATTAATTCCAAATCTTCAATTATTGGTTTTTAATAATCAAATAACCCTCTTTTAATTATTAACTAATGATAGAAAAGTTATTTTTGAAATGTGTTTGCAAAAATTTATATATTTTGAAGTAAGATAGAAAATGTGACCTAAAAACGTTTTATACACAATCAACTTTTATTCAACAAAAGTTATATAAATATTTTGGAACTTATATAGTAATATATATACATACTAACAATAACATAAATCGTCTCATTTTATAATAAATGTTTAATTAAACATAAGTAGACTAAAGGGACAAGGGTATATGATGTTAAGGCATGAAACATGCCTTAAAACAAGGCATGTTCAAGGGAAGGTAAGGAGACTTTCCCCCATTCATGGTGAACTACATTTTTTGAGGGGTAGGGTTGACAAATTTTCATGTTTATAAAAGTGCACCTCCATTTCACAAAATTCATTTTTACATTCCTACTTTCTTTTACTCTTTCTTCTTTTCCATTTCATCCAATTTTTTCTTTAGACAAAACCATATCAAAAACACCTCCTTTCCTTCTCCAAATTCTTATATGACCTTAGATCTACATAGCTAATACCACCACCATCTTAAAGATCCAAGCTTTGAGCAAAAATACCACCCTAAGACCCATGGTCGTATGCAACATGAAGGACTTCGTAGTTTGGAGCAAAGTAAAGATAAAGAAGGTCGTAGTTTGTGATGTTTGTAGGTCAGCAGTAGGAAGTGGTGGCTTGCTGTAAGAGTTTGGTCGAGATTGAAAGTGAGAAACTGAATGTTAAAAGTTAGATATTATTATTTTGAAAAATTATGTGATAATTATTGTGTATATGTGCATGTGAATTGCTTATGTTATGTTTGGAATTTATTCCCGCTTGATAGTAGAGGCATATGACTTTGATTTGCAGGGGACCTTATTATAGACTTTGGTGTATGAACTCAAATGGCATATAAGGACAAGACATGGGGCTAGCAAAAATAAACGGATGTCAAAGTGTTTTCGGAGCGAATAGGTCACGACGAAAGCACTTCGAAGAATAGAAATTTTGTAAACACATTTGAAATGATTTACGACTTTGATTTCCCATTGAAATACTTTTTGCTACTTGTTTTTTCAAGGATGTTTTAAATGTGGCATTGGATTTCTATAACTCTCTTTTCTGCGACTTTATCATTTGATTTCTAAAGGTGTTTTGAAATGGTTTTCGAACTGGACTTTTGTTTCTCAAACCATTTTGCAAGGGTATTGCAATGGTTTAAAATATAGAAAAGAATGTGGCCTAAAATCTATTTAATATACAAAGAGAGTTTTAAAAGTTACGATCCATATAGCGATAGTCGCTATTGATGCACTTTAGAAATCTATGATTTTAGTGAAGTATAAAATGTTATCTACTTTAAATAATTTGTAAATTCTTTTCAAATGTGTTTTATAAAAGTTGTATAAGTATTTAAAAATGAGTTTGAAATTTTAAATATATTGTAAATAACTTATTTAAGTTATTTAAATAAAAGGTGTAAATTTTATAAAGGAAAAAAATCTTATTTGTTTAAATTAGAGTTTTGGTATAATTAAAAATTGTTGGCGGCAAAAATTGACCACCAGCACCCAGTTGTCTGAAAGCACCAATATCAAATCACAGATCTCGGATAGTATTTAATATAGAAAATGTAATATGAAGAACAAACAAATTAAAAATAAAAGCAAGTAAAAAGAGACAAGATTTATAGTGGTTCAGCTAACTCTAGCCTACGTCCACTCGAGAATAATCCTTTGTATTATACTGTAGTTTATTTATAGTTAGAATCTGAAATTCAAGAATAAAATTGGCAGTGTAGCCTAGGTTAAAGATAAGTAGAACCAAAAAGATGATTTTTTTTTTCTGATGCCATGTCTGTTGTATTTATAGGGAAAGACGTACAAGGATCGGGACAATATTTCGGTAGAAGAACATATGGGCCATGACGAGGCCACACAAGAGTTTTCAATCCTATTAGGGCCCACAATAGGGATCAGTTCTGATCCCTATTTTGGTGTCCAAATGGTGTGTGATCCTTCTGAGGCGGTTCACTATGATGTAGCTACTTGCACTTCAAACTTCGTTCCATTCCGACTTACAGCGCGTGAGATATCGCGTTTTTCGTGAAGTGATGTTACATGTACTCTGATTTCAGCCGATCCCTTTGGAGGGATGGAGGCCTATCCCTCCAAATTACCCTATTTGATATGCGATCCCTATGGGGTATTCCACATATTGTAGTAAGCTTGTGCTCCAACTTTCATGCCAATTGTATATGTAGATGTTAAGATATTGATCGATCTTTGCTATAAAGTTAGGTTCAGTCGATCCCTAAAAGGAAAGAGGGTCGATCCCCATTGAGGGATAGAAGCCAATCCCTCCAAATTCCTCCAAATGCTATGCAATCCCTAGAAGAACTTCTCCATGTTCTATTACGCTTAGCCTCTAAGTTTCATGCCAAGTGGATTAGTAGAACTCAAGTTATTATGAACCCTTTGGAGGGAAGAGGATCGTTCCCTCCAACTTGCTCTATTTGTTGTGTGATCCCTAAGTAGACTCCCTAGGGTCCCCACATGTAACAACCCTGGTATTGGTGATTACCTGAAATATTAAAGTATAACAATACTTATAGTTTAATATTGAGAACTAAATGAAATGAAGAAAATAAATTTGTTTTAAATATTTCATTTTAAATAAACAATATGTTTGGAGTTAAATATTGAGTTTAAAATTCATTGTTTGGAGTTTTGATTAAATAAAATGGAAAATATTGGAATTAAGATAAATTTGGGTGAATTAATTTACCAAGTGATGTAAATCAACATTAAATTGTTGAAATAAATACAAATTGATGGAAAGATAGTTTTAAAAACTTTATTTTGAAGTTTTGAAGTGAAATTAATCATTTATTGTATTTTAATTAAGTTAATGTGATAATATTGGTAATTATTGCCAATATTATCCTTTTATTGAATATAAGAGGAAAAAATGTAAATAAAAAAAAAACTTATATTTTATTAAAATATAAGATGGAATATTGGTTGAAAATAATATTTTAATGATGCCATAAGGATAGAATGATTTATTGCAACTTATTTGACAAGAAAATAATTTTTATTAAGCTTGTTGTGTTAAAAATGGTATATTTACACTAAAATTGTGTAAATTATGAAATATCATAATATATATATATAGCTTTTATTGTTAAAATTAAGTTTACTTTGTTCTAATAACAAGTTCATTTTCATAACAAATAATTGTATAAATTTTATTTAACTTAAAAATGTTGAAAATGTGAATATAGTGTTAAAATAAGAGAAAACATGTACATGGTTTCATATTTATCTAAGTAATTATGCTTTTGGGCTTAATTGGGTAAGATTGGATCCATTAGCCTATCTTAGAAGCTTCAGGTTTGTGAGAAAGTGTTTGTACGTAGGTTTCTTTCCTCATCTTCCTTCTCAAACACAAGTTTACAGAAAAAGAAAACAGAAAAAAAAGAGTCATGGCTTTCTCAAATAAAAACCATATTTCCATCCAAAATTGCTGCTAATTCAAAGAATAAATCACCAAAATTAGAAAAGAGAAAGGTAATCACAACCAATTTTATAAAAATTTCATCAAAATCCATGAGCTTGATATGAATTTGTTTGTAACATGTTCTATTTCTTTTGCATGTCTCTTTTCTAGCTTCTACAGGTCACTAAGGATCATTTCTTCACCAAAAGTCATCATCTTGCTTCCAAATTTGCTGCTAAATCCTTAAGGTGAGTGCATGCTCATAAATTTGCTACCTGAAACGGTAATTTGTGAGAGCTTGGCCATAGAAAAGTTAAAAATAGAAAATCATCTCTGGAAAACTTGTTTGTGTTTGAATCTGAAACTAAATTAAGCATAACTTTTGCGTTTCTTAACCAAATTTGATGATCTTTGATGTTCTAGAAAGCACTGATATAGTGCTACAATTTTCATGTTTTTCGTTTTCCAAAATTCTGAAGATATCTATTTCAAAATTGAGTGTTTCTATTGCAATCCCGAGAGCAAAATTATATTTGCTCTGTTGAATCTGAAATTAAATTAAGCATAACATTTGCCTTTCTTAACCAAATTTGATGATGTTTGATGTTCTGGAAAGCACTGATATAGAGCTACAATTTTCATGTTTTGTGTTTTTCAAAATTCTGAAGTTATCTGTTTCAAAATTGAGTGTTTCTATTGTAATCCCGAGAGCAAAATTATATTTGCTCTGTTGTTGAATCTGAAACAAAATTAAGCATAACTTTTGCATTTCTTAATCAAATTTGATGATCTTAGATGTTCTAGAAAGCTCTGATATAGTGCCACAATTTTCATGTTTTATGTTTCCAAAATTCTAAAGTTATCTGTTTCCAAATTGAGTGTTTCTATTGCAATCCCGAGAGCAAAATTATATTTGCTCTGTTGGTTAATCTGAAACTAAATTAAGCATAACTTTTGCGTTTCTTAATCAAATTTGATGATCTTAGATGTTCTGAAAAGCTCTGATATAGAGCTACAATTTTCATGTTTTGTGTTTTCCAAAATTCGAAAGTTATCTGTTTCAAAATTGAGTGTTTCTATTGCAGTTCCGAGAGCAAAACTATTATTTGCTCTGTTGTTGAATCTGAAACTAAATTAAGCATAACTTATTCATTTCTTAACCAAATTAAATAATTTTGGATGTTCTGGAAAGCTTAGACATAATGCTACAAGTTTATTGTTTTGAGCTTTCTACAATTTTGATGTTATCTGGGTCAAAATTGAGGAGAATTAAACCAATTCGTATTTACATTCAAGATTTAAACATAAACATTTCACCTTACTGACCTATTTGAAATTCTAGAAAATAGTTTTAAGTAGTTTAAAAATAGTTTAAATAATTAAAGTAGTTAAAAATACTTAAGTCTTAAAATGGATTTAAAATAGATAAATTTGTTTAAAATAATTTAAATTGGGTTAAGTAGATTTAAAATAGATTAAAATAGTTTAAATATTCAAAACGGTTTATATAACTGAGTAATTTGGAAAACAAAATAAAACAGCTTCAAAACCAAACCATTTCAATTATAACTTTCCAATTCAAAACAATTTCAATTTCCCTTCTACCGATTCAATTTCGATTTTGATTCAATCAACGTCAACTTTGACTTCAAATTTATTCAATTTTATATTCACTTTCAATTAATTCAATTTCAATTTATATCGATTTGGAGCTTGATTTTTTAAAAATATCCATTTATAACACTTAACGAAATTATCCATCAATATTCAAGTTTAAATCCAAATTTCAAAAATGATTCAATTCCAAGCTCGATTTCAAAATATCCTTTTATATCACTTTTACTTAGTAATATTCAAAGCTCGAATTAAGGTTCAATCTTTAAACAAAGCAATTTTCGAAATTTAATCATATCCCAATTTTTAAATTCCAAAGTCTCCACTTTAATTATTTAATAATTTCTTTTAACCAAAATTTATTTCAACATTCCAAACTCAATTTTTCCTTAAATTCGATTTCTATAAATTGATTTCTAATTATAACTTTTAAATCAAAACATTTAAATAAATTTCAAATCGATGATTTTAAAAATTATTAATTTAGCCAATTCGGTGTCCGTATATAATTTTCTATCCTATGACCAAGTAATTATTTATTTCAATTAAATGTCAGGGATGAATATATATCACTTAAATCAAATCATAGTTTCATATGTATGCATAACAGGATATATATATATAAGCAAATAAACATCCAAACATTTAAATATCAACCAATAGCATCCATTGAAATACATCATCCAATAGAAAATACAATTCATGGCAATTTCATAGTTATCAATGTCAGGTAATTTAATCGCAATTCAATTTCAATTTCAATTTGACTGTCAATTTAAATTTTAACGGTTAATTCAAATGACAATCTATATGACAATTAAATTTTATCAAACAACGACAAATAAAATTCATAACACTTCATAATGTCAAATTTAACTAGCATAAAGATATTCAGTACGTTGTGAGCGTTATAAAACACTCACCTTGATTTCATGTTGTTCCAGCATTTTATTTCGAATAAAATTAAACGAGCGTTTAATTTTACCCAAAATTTTCACTAGCTCCAAACGATTCCAATCCAGCTCCATAGCGTAGTGCTCGACAAAACGAACTCATCGCAATTCGTTTCGTCACAATCCGACCTCGTATCAACAAGTTATAGTGTTTTAAACATTCACGAATTAATATATAAATTAATCAATATTTTATTTTTATTTTTAAACCTTCAACCAATCACAGCCGTTGATTTCTATTGTTTGCATCAGGGCCGCACGCGACTATCTTCTTCTTCTCCTGTATACTTCGAACGAGAGTGAACCCAAAGCCATCGACCTAGGGTTAATAGCCGCACCTCCCCTACTTCACTTCACAACGATCTACGACTTCCATCTTGTAGCTCATGCTCGACTCCACCATCACCAGAAGCAAGGTGAAGCTCGGCCTCCCGTAGAGCACGAATTCTGATGACGAACGGCCGGCCATCGTGGCCCCCTAGCGACCATCATACTGCTCCAAATCCAATCTCCACCGTTGATTAGCTAGATCTCCTTGTCCTCTTCGATGTTGTAGTTGACAACTTTACATAAATGTCGACGGATTGGAGGGAAATTGTAGGAGAAGGTGATTGTTTTTCGGCCTTTCATTTTGTTGCTGGCGGCTGAGCATTGAAACCCTAGGGTTTTGCCTTCTGTTTGCAAATGAAATAAAACGAGTCCTTTTATAGAAAATTCAACGAACACTATTCATCCGAAATTTTCCGAACTCCAAACGAAGCGTGCCGGCTGGCGTTTCTAGGGTTTACCCCGCATTTCGGACACAATGGAATAGGTTTCGAAAGCTAATTCGATCATCTGTGCGAGTTATGGCAATAAACGTTCGATTTAAAATTAAATCGGTTAATCAAATTTCTGTGCGTTTTACCTTGCCCCGGACAAACGGTAAATCCGATTGACACGAAATTTGAAATCTTACAATAATATCACATTACGAATCTAATGAAACTAGTTTCGTCGAAATCCGAAACTGTTTGAAAAATGGCTATTTTAACTCGTCAATTAAATATTAAAATATTCAATTTTCACAAATTTACTTTTAATTCGATTTTAAAAGTTCTACAACATCATTCTAACTTTAATATGATAAAATAAATTTTTTACAAATCATTTTTATCATATTAAACCCGTTATTCAATTATCCAAAAAAATCCAATTTTAAAATCTTATTAACTCTATTATAATCCCAATATAACTTACATTCACTTTGGAAACCAATTTGAATCATGTTTAAATCAAATTTCAATTATTCACTCTATTTTCATATTAAAATTTCAATATCAAATTAATCATATCAAATTCGGAATTTAATTATTCAAACATTTGTAATATTAAATTTAGTTAAATTTGATTATTCTTAAATCACTATCTTTTGAAATATTCAAAATGAACTTATAAAATTTAACAAATTCAAATTATAGAACAACCATTTTCATTAAAATAGTTATTCAATTCCCGTTATTTAATTATTCAATAAATTCCAAATATTAAATTTAAACAATTTAACTGTTCAATATTTGACGGATTTCAATACTGGATTTTTAAATAAAAATTTCATTATCAGTCGATTTACTATATTACATCAAATGAATTCCACATTATTATTTAACTACAGTTAGAGATAATGCACTCAACTAATATATAAACTTTCATTTCACTTGCAATTGGTTCACAAATCCAATTCGACTATCTAAATGAATAGGTAACTTAAATAATTATCACCGTTAACTTTTGATTACTTATAAGTTTATTATTTACAAACAAGTGTCACAGTTACCTATACAATAAAAATTCATTCAGTTACCTTTGACTACATATTATTTCAATTGATTTGGGATTCCATTCAATTCATAAATAATTAACTTAAATAAAATTTGTTGCATTTCATTCCAGTTATCATTATTCCAAATGAATTAATAATTTTTTTCTGACATTAAATCATGAAATCTTATCAAATTAGCTATTTTAATTATCCAAAATTTACGGGTCGTTATAAGTAGGGTATTGAATTTACTCGCCGATGAGATGAGGCAGAGTATATTTTCATGATGTTTATGATGTTTTATTAGTGTGGCACCAACTAGCGGCTAGTAAACCGTTAGGTGCGAACGTATGGTACGGGACGTGCGTTAACACCTATTGGGTTCCTATCCGAGAAGTTGAGACACATTCATGATGTTTACAAGTACTATAGACCACGGGTACTTAATTGGAGTCATCACGATGTAGTTGCGACTCTGATCATCAAGATGTTATTAACTCGGGTCTTTGTGACTGAGAGTCATTACGATATTATAAACTATAGTCATCACGATGTTCACGATGTTATGATGTTACTTGACTCCAGTCATCACGATGTTTATGGTACCAAATATTAGTAGTAGTCACGATGTAAGCACGTGCGGTTTTCCATAAAGTTTTAGATGTTTTGATTTCACCTTTTTATGAGTATGTTATTATAGCCTTGAATAAGATGAAGGCTTATATGTATTGATGGTTTTATGATGATTTTTAATATGATGTTTGAACCCTCATTGAGTTCTATTATGATGGTTTTATGAGGTTTTAGACTGTTTTATGACGATTATTTATATGGTTTAAATCCTTGCCTATTTCATTTATATAACTATAGAAGATGAACCATCATTAGATAACTAATTGAATTCCCTTATGAAATCATGATGGACCCATAGATGTCTCATCTTAGAGATGATTTTGATGATACTTATATCGTTCCGTTGGCAACAACGGAATGGTTCTTTTTCTATTACTGTTATCTTTACTAATGATAAGTTCTAGCTAGCCTGACCTGTGTATTTATTACTCGGGTCGGACCGAGTTGCAGGTTAGGTATAGATTTAGCTCACTCCTTCTTGGATCCTTAGGTTTCTTTTGTCTGAACCATTTTTTTTTGGGACTTGGATGTTGTACCTATTATTTTGTGGGATGGTTGTGTATGTATATTTTGAAGTTCATGCTACTTATATGTATAATGTATTATGTATGATGTATGGAGATGTATGTATACTCTAATCTGGGTTTGCTATTCTGTGTCTGTTTATGATTAATATATATTGCATTTATTTTGAAATGATCCTAAACCATCATGGTATCGTATTAGTTAAGGACTAGGTGTGTCGACCATATATGAGGCAATAAAAAAAATATCGACATACTTAGCTCTTAGCTAATGCATTATCATGAGGATCGCCCTTAGCCATCCCTATTCTCTACATTAGTAGACATGATTAGTTAGTAATTCTCTTTACTAATGTAGGTCTCGGGGTGGGGCGTTACAGCTTAGTATCAGAGCATTGTTTCAGAATATAATGTAATATATACAGAACAGCATACGAGATACCATACATCAGATATAATACATCCATATACATTAATCATGATCGGTTTCACCTTAATCTTGCCTTGCCCCTATCCTTGTTTTGATTCGTGTCCCTCTTTAATTCCTTTGGGGTAGATAGAAAGGAATATGTCTAGGAATGTTAAGTATATTCCGTAGTATTCCTTAACTTCCGCACTTGAATTGCTAATATATCTATTTACCCTGTGAATAATCCTATCTTATCTTATCTTTCAGCTATGTCGAGTAGAGGTAGAGGACGCTCTCCGACGGCGGGACCGTCCAGTGGTTCTCGTCCTGAAGGCGTATATATGTCTACAGATCAGATCCTTGAGCTTATTCGGAGCACTCAGCCTCCCGCTCCAGCTCACTCTTCTCCTCCGCACAAATCCGCTTTTGCGCGCATGTGTAGCGACTTCACACATCTTGGTGGCAAGACCTTTAAAGGCACCGAGACTGTTTTAGAGGTTGAGGCATGGCTCAGTTCTTGTGAGCATATCTTTAGTCGTATGGAGATCTCTAGTCGTCACCGAGTCCTTGTAGCATTTAGTATGTTGCAAGAACGAGCTTTACATTGGTATGATCTTCTTATTGCTGAGATTGATGAGTCCACTCTAGAGTGGGATCAGTTTCGTGAGAGATTCAAACTCATGTTTATTCCAGAATCCGAGAAGGCTCTTCTTGCTCGACGTTTCCTTGATTTCAAACAAGGAAAGTCGACCGTTTCTGAATATGTAGCATCTTTTGAAGCCTTGTCTAAGTATGGTCTCGAGCACATCTCTACTCCTTATAAGAAGAATCTTAACTTTGTCTCCGGGCTTAAGAAATATCTGAAGAAGTCCCTCATGCTTCTCCTTGAGCTTACCTTTGAAAATCTTGTGGATGCGGCCCTTCAGCTTGAAGCGGTCGAGAAGGAGAAAGATAGTGATGATAAGGGTAATGTTTGGGGGAACCCGAATAAGAAAAAGTTTTTCCGCAAGCCGAAAGCCGTTCCATCCCAGTAAGAAGAAGAAACGGAGTGGATCTTCTTCTCAGTCTCAGTCTACTCCTTCAACTAGCCTTTTGCATGCTACAATTGTGGTGCACCTGACCATCCAGTGAGGGAGTGTCCCAAGCCTAAGCGTTGTCTTTATTGTAAGAAGGAGGGACATTTAGTGTCAGCTTGTCCCAAAAAGGAGAAGGGTTCTCGTCAGGGTCATCTTGGTGTGGCTACTACCTCTGGAGGTGCTGCTCAATCTAGAGGTACTTCCTCTTCTGTTTTAGAGGGCTCTATTTTATTCCATGATCGTTATATTCGAGTGCTTTTCGATACGGGTGCATCTCACTCATTCGTATCGAAAGAACTCGTTGATGCTTTGCAGTTAGATGTTTCTTGCATGCTTACTTCTTTATGGATTGCCAATCCTATCGGAGGATATGCAACTCTTAGTTTTCTTTGTGACGATGTTAAGATTTTGATTTGTGGCTTTTCTTTCCATGCGAATCTGCATGTCATTCCTTTTCTTGGATTTGATATGATATTGGGAATGGACTGGCTAGTTCGATACGAGGCCAGGATTTTATGTTTGGAGCGAGTCTTATATATTCGACATCCTGATTCTTCTGATCAGTTATCTCTTTCGCTTCGTGATTCCGATTGTGATTCCATGGCTTCTTTATTTGCTCTTGATTCTCTCGATGATGATGACGATGTATCCTGTATTCCTATCGTTTGCGACTTTTCAGATTTATTCGAGCCTGTTTTTGGTTTACCTCCTAAGAGAGCTATTGAGTTCCGTATCGATCTTATTCCCGGCGCGCAGCCAGTTAGTCGTCCTCCCATGAGGATGCCTACAAGAGAGAATGAGGAACTCAAAAAGCAACTTCTCGAGCTTGAAGCCAAGCATTTCATTCGTTCTAGTTCTTCACCGTGGGGAGCTGCGGTAGTGTTCGTGAAGAAGTCTCATGGGACTCTTAGGCTTTGCGTCGACTATTGCAAGCTTGATGAGTTAACCATCAAGAATCGTTACCCTTTACCGAGGATCGACGACATGTTCGATCAATTAAGTGGTGCTAAGGTCTTTTCACAGTTAGACCTTGCCACTGGTTTTCATCAGCTCCGAGTCGTGGAAAGTAGTATTCCTCGCACCGCATTCCGCACTCGCTATGGTTCATATGAGTGGCTCGTCATGCCGTTCGGATTGACGAACGCACCTGCCTACTTTGTCGATCTTATGAATCGAGTATTCCGGGAATATCTCAATAAGTTCGTGCTTGTTTTCATTGATGATATTCTACTATATTCGAAGTCCGAAGAGGACCATGCTCGACATCTTAGAATTGTTTTGAGTACTCTCCGAAAGCATCAACTCAAAGCAAAACTTTCTAAGTGTCACTTCTGGGAAAAGCAAGTGAAGTTCTTAGGCCATGTTGTATCTTCAGAAGGTATTTCCGTTGATCCTTCTAAGATCGAGGCTATTCAGAGTTAAAAGAGGCCTGAGAATGTTCACGAGATTCGTAGTTTTCTGGGTTTGGCTGGTTATTACCGCCGTTTCATCAAAGACTTTTCCCGTATCATGCTTCCATTGACTAGCCTTACGAGGAAAGGCGTTCGATTCATTTGGTCTGATAAGTGTGAGGCTTCTTTTCAGAAATTGAAGGAGCTTCTCACTAATGCTCCCATCCTTGTGGTCCCTGAAGGGAACCAAGATCTTATTGTTTATACCGATGCCAGTCATAGTGGCCTCGGTGCTG
This sequence comes from Allium cepa, assembly GCA_030765085.1. Classification (NCBI taxonomy): domain Eukaryota; kingdom Viridiplantae; phylum Streptophyta; class Magnoliopsida; order Asparagales; family Amaryllidaceae; genus Allium; species Allium cepa. Next base: position 43,395,057 of record CM060946.1, read on the forward strand.
TTTTGATGCAGAAAGATCGTGTTGTTGCCTATGCTTCTAGGAAGTTGCATCCGAATGAGGTTCGGTATGCTACTCATGATTTAGAGCTTGCCGCCATTGTCTTCACTCTGAAGATGTGGCGTCATTATTTGTTGGGAGAGCACTTTACTCTTTTCACCGATCACAAGTCTCTTAAGTACTTGTTCACCCAGAAGGAGCTCAACATGCGACAACAGCGTTAGCTCGAGTTTCTAGCTTCATATGATTTTGATATTCAGTATACTCCTGGCAAGGGGAATCGAGTAGCTGATGCTTTGAGTCGTAAGCATTCAGCTATTGTTTCCATGATGATTGCAGAATGGAAAGTTCTTGAGACTCTTTCCATATGTGATATTCGTGATCATACTTCCACATCTAACTGTAACAACCCGCATATTCATCGATCGTATATTTAAATATTTTATTTAAATGTTTCATCGTTCATCGTGTTTTGGTCCGAAAACCTACTTTTTGAAAACAGTCGATTTGGGACTCGAGACCCCTTCCATTGAGTTCAAAATGACGTTTGCGATCTTTTTAAGTATAAACTTTGATATGTTTGGAGATAGTAGAATTTTGCTACTTTTTCACTTAGGGCTTTGGTTTGGGCTGAGCCCATTAACCCCACTTAACTCAGTTCCAACCTTCTCCTCTTCATTTACTTCCTTTCTATTTTTCTTATACTCAAGATTTTATAACAATGGAGAGTGGAAGAGGAAATTAAAACTCCAAGCCCTAGTTTTCTTTTACAAATCAAACTCTAGCTCCAAACTAATAGAAGAACCCATTGGTAAGCCTTCTCTTCTTCTTCTCCAACTCATTCTCTTATCAATTTCAGAAATTCCTAAACTAACTTTGGGAATGTTCTTCTTTTAAAGCTTAGAATCAAGCTTCTCGAGTTGGATTTGAAGAGTGGTTGATTCTCCTTTGCTTTCAAGCTTCTTCTTCAATCGTTTGGGTTCAAAGGTGAGATTTTTATCTCACATCTAAGCCTATATTTATCTTCGATTGTTAGGTATGAATTCCTAACACTTATTCGTGTGCAATTGCTTTTGGTTTGGACTGATTTGGTGAATATTCCAATTTTTGGTGTTTTGGGTTCAATTCTTTAAAAACATAACTTTGATGTTTGAACATGTTTTTGGTGGCGGATCGGAGAGCTAATGGAGCTGGGGTATCAATTGGCTAAGGCTCCTTAGGTCCATTGCTCGAACGGTCGCGTTTTGGAGGAATTTGCACTTCATTAAAATAGGCAGGAACTGCAGAAACTTGCAGTTCGCCCGACCGAGCACTGTAGCCGGTCGACCGACCTGCTACTCCGAGCAATTTTTCCTGCTTCTGGCCAGCCGACCGAGCTCTGTAGCCGGCCGACCGACCTGATGCTATTTTGCCTACTTTGTCTATTTTGTTGAATTTCCAACTTTAATCGATTCGTGTTGTTTCCCTTTTGTTGTTATCACTTATCATCGACTTTGATGACATTTTCTTTGGGAATTTTCGAAATATCCATTTTGATGGATTTGATATCGATTTCTATGGATTTTTATTCACGTCTTCGAATGTGAATTTCGGTGATTGATTGTTTTACAATCATTTTTGTGATTTGTCACTTCAAAATATAAAGTTTTTCTATACTAGTAGTAAATATCAAAATCCTTTCATCAAAACGATTTCAACACTATTTCAATACAAAGTTCATTTATTAAAACCGTTTTCCAATTTATTAGTATATACAAACCTTTACCTTACTCGTATGAGAAATCTAATTAAACGACCTAGTAAAACGAGTGGTATGAAACGCTTGCGTTTACTTCGCCGGTTAATTTTTAGACTTGTTCGATTGAATCTTTTGTGACAATTTTCTAGTGGAGATCTACAATTTGTTCGTAAATATTTAAGTTAAGCTAGTGGTTATGGGACATGAAGCTAAGCTCATATATTTACTAGCTTACTGTAATTGACACTTCTCTTTGATCATGACGATCATTTTAAGATTTAGACTAGCAATTGTGCGATGTCTCTTTGTTTGCGAGGTTAGACTTGACCCCGTTTCTGTGTGATTTCGACTCACACGTGTGGGGTAGCTCCCCATGGTCTTCGGGCCGTTCGTGTGTCAAAAATTAATGGCTAGCTACCATGAGATAGCTTCTCGTTTGTGTGATACATATGTTGGTGAGTTTTAATGCTCCCGTTCGTGTGATAGGCCTCCTCCCTTTTCTTGTGATTTCTGGATTTCGTGTGTTGAATTCTGGAATTTATGCTTCACCTATTTTTGTGATTTCTATTGATAAGCTTTATCAACTTTTGTGCATTGGTGAATTCGAGTGTCATTGACTTGTTGTGAATACAAGTTTTGGGTATGAAACCCTTTTTGGATCTTTGAGAAGATTCTTGTGATATTGATTAATCTCATGTTGATTTTCAATTACATACTTATTGTAGTATGCCATTATGGTTATCATATGTTTATGCCATATCTCTTATTCTATATCATGTCATCTGATATTTATAGCTAGACTGATCCGTTTATTATTTTCTTATTAAATAATACTCGGGTCAGACGGAGATGTTACAGGTGCTTCTGCTTGACTTCTCCCCAGGGATTCATTACTCTGACTTTTGGCTAACTGTTTAAATTAGCAGTTTTTGTTGTATACACTTGGATATAGGCTCATAGTTGTATTCTTTTGTATAGCACGTGTTGCTATTCTTTTGTATTATTGTGGATCTTTTTGACCACTACTCTGATGTACACTTTCATATGTTAGTTATATATTCATATCTTCTTCCACCTTTGTGATATGAATTATCTGTGACTGATTTATGTTATGCTTATTTCTATATTTGTTTCCGAAGATATTATAGCCACTGTGTAGTAGCTTTGAGTTTGTATCGGTACGTCGGATTTCCTCTCGAAATGAATTGCATGTTATTCTATCTGACATATCGGTGCTCGCACAAAGCAATTACACGGATGGTCTCTCCTCAACAGCCTTATTCTCCGTGCTAGTTGACAGCACTACACCGTAGTGTTCTTGGCTAGCGTGGATATAGAGGTGGGGCGCCACACCAACTCTCCCATTCTATTATATAGCATGGAAGCTCGTCCTACTCTTCTTGATCGGATTGTCGAGGCTCAGTGGCAAGACTCCGATATATCTGCTCTTATTCAGAAGTATAAGTCTGAATCCCACAATGACATTGAGATGAGGGATTTCGGCATCGATATGCATGGGTGTCTTCGAAAGAAGAACCGTCTAGTCGTGCCTTCTATTCCAGAACTTAGGCGGGACATTCTAGCTGAGTGTCACCGTTCTAAGTATACTATTCATCCAGAAAGCAGCAAGATGTATGCTGATATGCGTCGCCTCTATTACTGGGAAGGCATGAAGCGAGATATAGCAAGTTATGTAAGCAATTGCATGACTTGCCAGCTTATTAAGACCGAGCATCAGCGACCCAATGGTCTTCTTCAGCCTTTAGAGGTTGCATTGTGGAAATGGGACAAAGTTTCTATGGATTTCATCGATGGCTTACCTCGTTCGAGGTCGGGCCATAGCAGTATTTGGGTTGTTGTGGACCGTCTTACCAAGTCCGCACATTTCTTTCCTATTAAGTTTAATAGGACGGCATCTCACTTATCGAAGCTTTATATTAAGGAGATCGTGCATTTACATGGTGTTCCTTCATCTATTGTGTGTGATCGTGATCCTCTTTTCACGAGTCACTTCTGGCAGAGTCTCCAGCAAGCTTTGGGTACAAAGCTTAATCTTAGCACAGCTTATCACCCATAGTCTGATGGACAGACTGAATGGGTGAATCGTATCTTGGAAGATCTGCTTCATGCTTGTATCTTGGATTTTGGTGGTAGTTGGGAGGATCATCTTCCTCTAGTTGAGTTTGCTTATAATAATAGCTACCAATCTTTTATCGACATGGCTCCTTTCGAAGCCTTATATGGAAGGCCGTGTCGTTCTCCATCATGTTGGCTTGAGTCGGGGGAAAAGATCATTCTTGGCCCCGAATCTATTCGAGAATCATCTGAGAAGATCCATCTTATCCGAGAGAGAATGAAAGAGGCTCAGAGTTGACAGAATCCTACACGGACAACTGTAGGAGGCCTCTGAGTTCTCAGTGGGCGATCTTGTTTATATCCGAGCTTCTCCTCTGAAGGGAGTGATACGGTTAAGCCAGACAGGGAAATTGGCACCACACTATATTGGACCATTTCCTAGTACAGAGCGTATCGGTCCTGTTACATATCGTGTAGCACTTCCCGATCAGTTTTCTGGAGTTCACGACGTATTCCACGTCTCTCAGTTAAGGAAGTATCTACGAGATTCAGATTCTGTGTTCGATTCTCGTGCTTTAGAGAAGGTAGAAGTCTCTCTTGATCTATCATTCGTGCAGCATCCTGTGAGGGTTCTTGCTTCGGAGGTTAGACACCTTCGAAACAAGAATATTCCGCTCGTGAAGATTCAATGGTCCGATAATCCCAATGACTGCACTTGGGAAACCAGAGAATTCATCGAGCAAATGTATCCTGATTTCTTATCTTCTCACTCCGAAGGTAAGAATTTTCTAGTTTAATCTATCTAAATTCCCTTTGTTTGATGAAATAAAGTGTATTGAATATGGATTACCTCTAGGAATTGCAAGGACGCAATTTTTTTTATAGGGGGGAAGTCTGTAACAACCCTGGTATTGGTGATTACCTGAAATATTAAATTATTACAATACTTATAGTTTAATATTGAGAACTAAATGAAATGAAGAAAATAAATTTGGTTTAAATTGTTCATTTTAAATAAACAATACGTTTGGAGTTAAATATTGGGTTTAAGATTCATTGTTTGGAGTTTTGATTAAATAAAATGGAAAATATTGGAATTTAGGTAAATTTGGGTGAATTAGTTTACCAAGTGATGTAATTCAACATTAAATTGTTGAAATAAATCCAAATTAATGGAAAGATAGTTTTAAAAACTTTATTTTGAAGTTTTGAAGTGAAATTAATCATTTATTGTATTTTAATTAAGTTAATGTGATAATATTGGTAATTATTGCCAATATTATCCTTTTATTGAATATAAGAGGAAAAAAAGTAAAAAAAAAACTTAGATTTTATCAAAGTATAAGATGGAATATTGGTTGAAAATAATATTTTAATGATGCAATAAGGATAGAATGATTTATTGCAACTTATTTGACAAGAAAATAATTTTTATTGAGCTTGTTGTGTTAAAAATGGCATATTTACACTAAAATTGTGTAAATTATAAAATATCATAAAATATATATATATATATATATATATATATATAGCTTTTATTGTTAAAATTAAGTTTATTTTGTTCTAATAACAAGTTCATTTTCATAACAAATAATTGTATACATTTTATTTAACTTAAAACTGTTGAAAATGTGAATATAGTGTTAAAATAAGAGAAAACATGTACATGGTTTCATATTTATCTAAGTAATTATGCTCTTGGGCTTAATTGGGTAAGATTGGATCCATTAGCCTATCTTAGAAGCTTATGGTTTGTGAGAAAGTGTTTGTACATAGGTTTCTTTCCTCATCTTCCTTCTCAAACACAAGTTTACAGAAAAAGAAAACAGAAAAAAAAGAGTCATGGCTTTCTCAAATAAAAACCATATTGCCATCCAAAATTGCTGCTAATTCAAAGAATAAATCACCAAAATTAGAAAAGGGAAAGGTAATCACAAACAATTTTATAAAAATTTCATCAAAATCCATGAGCTTGATATGAATTTGTTTGTAACATGTTCTATTTCTTTTGCATGTCTCTTTTCTAGTTTCTACAGGTCACTAAGGATCATTTCTTCACCAAAAGTCATCATCTTGCTTCCAAATTCGCTGCTAAATCATTAAGGTGAGTGCATGCTCATAAATTTGCTAGCTGAAACGGTAATTTGTGAGAGCTTGGCCATAGAAAATGTTAAAAATAGAAAATCATCTGTGGAAAACTAGTTTGTGTTTGAATCTGAAACTAAATTAAGCATACCTTTTGCGTTTCTTAACCAAATTTGATGATCTTTGATGTTCTGGGAAGCGCTGATATAGAGCTACAATTTTCATGTTTTGTGTTTTCCAAAATTCTGAAGATATCTGTTTCAAAATTGAGTGTTTCTATTGCAATTTCGAGAGCAAAATTATATTTGCTCTGTTGTTGAATCTGAAACTAAATTAAGCTTAACTTTTGCGTTTCTTAACCAAATTTGATGATCTTTGATGTTCTGGAAAGCTCTGATATAGAGCTACAATTTTCATATTTTGTGTTTTCCAAAATTATGAAGTTATCTGTTTCAAAATTGAGTATTTCTATTGCAATCCCGAGAGCAAAATTATATTTGTTCTGTTGAATCTGAAACTAAATTAAGCATAACTTTTGCATTTCTTAATCAAATTTGATGATCATAGATGTTCTGGAAAGCTCTGGTATAGTGCTACAATTTTCATGTTTTGTGTTTTCCAAAATTCTGAATATATATGTTTCAAAATTGAGTGTTTCTATTGCAATCCCGAGAGCAAAATTATATTTGCTCTGTTGTTGAATCTGAAACTAAATTAAGCATAACTTTTGCGTTTCTTAACCAAATTTGATGATCTTTGATGTTGTGGAAAGCTCTGATATAGAGCTACAATTTTCATATTTTTTATTTTCCAAAATTCTGAAGTTATCTGTTTAAAAATTGAGTGTTTCTATTGCAATCCCAAGAACAAAATTATATTTGCTCTGTTGTTGAATCTGAAACTAAATTAAGCATAACTTTTTCATTTCTTAATCAAATTTGATGATCTTAGATGTTCTGAAAAGCACTGATATAGTGCTACAATTTTCGTGTTTTGTGTTTTCCAAAATTATGAAGTTATCTATTTCAAAATTGAGTGTTTCTTTTGTGATCCCGAGAGCAAAATTATATTTGCTCTGTTGTTGAATCTGAAACTAAATTAATCATAACTTTTGCGTTTCTTAATCAAATTTGATGATCTTAGATGTTCTGGAAAGCCTTGATATAGAGCTACAATTTTCATTTTTTGTGTTTTCCAAAATTCTGAAGTTATCTATTTCAAAATTGAGTGTTTCTATTGCAGTTCCGAGAGCAAAACTATTATTTGCTTTGTCATTGAATCTGAAACTAAATTAAGCATAACTTATTCATTTCTTAACCAAATTAAATAATTTTGGATGTTCTGGAAAGCGTAGACATAGTGCTACAAGTTTTGTGTTTTGAGATTTCTATAATTTTGATGTTATCTAGGTCAAAATTGAGGAGAATTAAGAGTTAGAAGTTCGTATATGGAATTATGGTTATAAATAACCATCTAGATGTTATTTTTACTTGCCGATGAGATGAGGTAAGCTACTTTATTTTGATTTTACAATATTGATATGTATTATGATGATTTTCATTTGTCGATGAGATGAGACAAGTTACGATGCCACTAGTACTTGTCAATGAGATAAGACGAGTAGGGTATTGAATTTACTCGCCGATGAGATAAGGCAGAGTATATTTTCATGATGTTTATGATGTTTTATTATTGTGGCACCAACTAGCGGCTAGTAAAACGTTAGGTGCGAACGTATGGTATGAGACGTGCGTTAACACATATTGGGTTCTTATCCAAGAAGTTGAGACACATTCACGATGTTTACTAGTACTATAGACCACGAGTACTTAATTGGAGTCATCACGATGTAGTTGCGACTCTGATCATCAAGATGTTATTAACTCGGGTCTTTGTGACTGAGAGTCATTATGATATTATAGACTATAGTCATCACGATGTTCACGATGTTATGATGTTACTTGACTCCAGTCATCACGATGTTTATGGTACCAAATATTAGTACTAGTCACGATGTAAGCACGTGCATTTTTCTATGAAGTTTTAGATGTTTTGATTTCACCTTTTTATGAGGATGTTATTATAGGCTTGAGTAAGATGAAGGCTTATATGTATTGATGGTTTAATGATGATTTCTAATATGATGTTTGAACCCTCATAGAGTTCTATTATGATGGTTTTATGAGGTTTTAGACTGTTTTATGACGATTATTTATATGGTTTAAATCCTTGCCTATTTCATTTATATAACTATAGAAGATGAACCATTGTTAGATAACTAATTGAATTCCCTTATGAAATCATGATGGACCCATAGATGTCTCATCTTAGAGATGATTTTTATGACACTTATATCGTTCCGTTTGCAACAACGGAATGGTTCTTTTTTTTTCCTATTACTGTTATCTTTACTAATGATAAGTTCTAGCTTGCCTGACCCGTGTATTTATTACTCGGGTCAGACCGAGTTGCAGGTTAGGTATAGATTTAGCTCACTCCTTCTTGGATTCTTAGCTTGCTTTTGTCTAAACCATTTTTTTTGGACTTGGATGTTGTACCTATTATTTTGTGGGATGGTTGTGTATGTATATTTTGAAGTTCATGCTACTTATATGTATAATGTATTATGTATGATGTATGGAGATGTATGTATACTCTAATCTGGGTTTGCTGTTCTGTGTCTGTTTATGATTAATTGTATATTGCATTTATTTTGAAATGATCCTAAACCATCATGGTATCGTATTAGTTAAGGACTAGGTGTGTCGACCATATATGAGGTAATAAAAAAAATATCAGCATACTTAGCTCTTAGCTAATGCATTATCATGTAGGTCGCCCTTAGCCAACCCTATTCTCTACATTAGTGGACAGGATTACTTAGGAATTCTCTTTACTATTGTAGGTCTCGGGTGGGGCGTTACACCACATCTTGCTAACAAATTTTTATATGCTTGGACTGATGGACTTTGATATATTGATTGTTTTCCATTGAGTTGTACTTGCTTCGCTAAAATACGTTGATCCCTTTTATAGCGACCCTTTTTATACGATCTATTTTATACTGATCCCTTTCTTAGGTGAAGTAATTTGCCCATACCTTGCACATACAAACTCCAAACGATTTGAGATTTGAAATGTAGTCTCGCGCAGCCTTTCTTATCACTTTATATTGGTCTTACCTAGTTTGGAACAAAAACTGAGGACATGTATCGATCCCCTAGGGGAAGGGATAAGCACTGATCCTTGCCTGGGGAGGTACTAATCCATATTTAGAATATTCTGTAGATTCTATCTCTTGGTCTCGGTTGATCATCGCTTTATATCATTGCCTGAACTTCAATTTAGACCTCATAATCATCGCTCAAGGCTACTGGCCTTGATAATTGTGAAGTCTGTTGGGTAAATCCGCATGTCTACTACCTTAGCAAAATGTGGGTTAACAAAAATCTTCAAGCAATGTTTTGTATAAGGGTTTTGAGTTATAATTTAAATATTTCAAAAATGTACTTTTTAAAAGTAGAACATTTAAAAGTTTAAAAGATTTATTTTGGGATATTTAAACAAGTGGTTTATATAAAGGAAATCCCTTTTCTTATCAAAATGTATCCTTCGTAAAAAGTGATGGTTTTAAGTTACGATTTGAATGGAAAATTTAAACTTTGTTTAAAACAATTTAGAAAGCAGGTTTGAAATTTATATAAGTGATTTAAAGGATTATTTGATATAATAAAGAAAGTGCTATTTTTAAGGGAAACTCTTTTATTTCTAAAGTCAAACTTTCTTTTAAAAGTAATGATATTTAAGAGATGTTTTAAATAAAAAAATTTAAACTATACTATAAGTATTTTAAATAACTTTGGAGAATGAAGAGGGCAAGTTTCGAATCATAACCTCTGTATTTCATTAAATGGTTTTGAAAAATAGAAGGTAGTTATATTCTAGTTATTGCAAGGAATTTGGAAACGGGAAAAAGAAGTTTGGTTTGGAACACTTTTTTGTTTTAAATAATTATATGGAATCTATGAAATCTTATACTTTTCATTAAACTTCAAGATAGTAAACATTTACATGCCCTAAAGATAAGAATGCAATCCAACCAGGGTTTGAGAGGTAATAATATACCAACTTGGACGACGACATTGTTAACTAAGCAATAATTTAAGTTTAAAATCAAAGATTGATGTTAAGTATATGAAGTACTATTTTTGCATAAGAAGTCGGTTACTTATGGAAATTAAGTGGCCTTATACATGGCACTAAAAGCCGATGAGTGGAATGATCCTCTGTTTGTGAGATCCACAATTGGAATGTTTGACTAAGGCAAGGCTAGGAGCAATCAGTTCTCTGACTTACCTGGCTTCGTTTTCGGGCAAGGGATAGAGTAAGTTGAAATATTGTAAAAGTGATAGGTGTAGGAGATTCAATTTCTATAAATGTCTTTATAATTTATGGTAGTAAAGAAAGTATTTTTTTCATACTAAACACCAAATTCCAAGGTAGGAAAACTCGTCTCTATCTATGAGAATTAAGAATGTATGTCGTGGTAAGGATAGTTTTCTAACTTATCCGACTTTATTGTTAATCGAAGGATGGTGCATGTTTGAAATCAAAAGGTGGTGATAAGTATATTTAGTCTAATTTCCATACGATCCATATACTTATATTAAAAGGAAAGTGGTTTGACTTTATAGTAAACAACGTTTTTAAATGACATTTGTTCTGTTCCATTTAAATATGATTTTTGGAAAGAAAAAAAGGGAAATCTTCCCTAAGTTGTGAGTATACTTATATCATTGATATAAGTATATGGAAAAGTTTTCTAAGTATTGAAAGTGTAGTGTTTTGTGAATATACTTATACCGATGAGATAAGCATATGGATATTTTTCCAAGCATTGAAAGAGTATAAATGCATAGTGAATGAGTAGTATACATATGTATATACTTTATAAAATAATTTTAATACCAGTATTTACAAAGTGATTTTAATTAATGAAAGGCTTAAAAGGGAGGCATATTGGTTACTTGTGTGCTTAATCATGCTTGGTTACCATATGAAATTAAATCATTGATTTGGTTTTTCGCTTATTTGATAGTTAAATAACCAACTATCAAATTTTGGTTCAGTTTTGAAACTATAGATTGGTGGCTCGGGGAGTTTGGGATCGAATAAGCATGAGTTATCCTAAAACCATTTCGAATCAGCATAAGCATTTGAATTGGAGACATCTTGAAGATGATGGAAATCAAAGTCAAAGTTTTCTGGAGTGCAATACTACATGCTACTAATCCTGAGGGTGATTCCAAAGGGGACGTAGTGGAAGTAGAACGTTCGGTTTGTTCCGTCCAAGAACAAATTATATGGATGAACGATGGCACTGCATTGTTTCCTAAAGTCCAGTGTTAGCATTCCTAGAGGGGTTTTCTAAAAGGTAAAATGTGTCCTTAAACCTCATCGTCGAAAATGACTAAAACAAGGAAAATGCAGCAGTGTTACATGGTTCGCTACCATTAGGTTATGATCATCGATTGTATCTAGATTGATATTTATGTATTATGTTTGTTGGGCCTATGGGGATGGTTTATCAAGTAAGTAGCTAATGTGATGATCGTGTTTGGTACTATCCAGTAAGGGGTAGCCGGTTCTATGTTGGTATGGGGTCATGGTGAGGCCTTTGGTACATCTTCTCTAGAGGTGTACTATAAGGGTCATCCTTACCTTATCAGTGTTGGAATCCACTTTCCAATACGTTCTTATGGACTTAGTTGTGCTAATGCTAGAATATTAGATGCAAGTATTTCTGCTATATTAAAAAAAAAATTCCACCCCTGACATTATTATAACTGGATTTTCTTATAAAATGGTTTGGTTATAATAAGGTTAAAACACATCCATGTTTATGTGCGGTGTGCTCTTATGAGATACCTTTATTTTTGAAAGGTTTTATAATATTAGATAATCCACATGACTTGAGTTTCACATCCTAGGTTACTAGTCCGGTCCGGATGTTATTTTATAATGATCGGATCAGCCTCGAGTATATTTTTAGATTTCTCTATGGACCCTTTCACAACATCAAATAGCTCAGTTTGTAACATTTTTCCGCCTTCAATTTGTAATGGTAATAACCGTAATAAATCTCTAACGGTTATTTCCGTTACGACCATTTATCACGGTTATAACCGTTACTAAATCTGGTAAGTTGGTAAACAATTAAAAACAGCATGGATAGGATTGTAAATTTATATTCTATTACTAATTTATCCCATTTCTCACTGAGAACGTTTCATCCTTGCACGTTTTGTTCTTTCGTTCCTTCTAGGGTTATCGCCCCTTGTTGTACCTCCGCCGTCTACCACCGTCTTCTTCCACCGCCTTTGCCCTTTTTCTACCAACTTGACGAAGATGAAGGAAGATTTGGGCTGCATTCTATTTCGGCAATCGACTAAAAACTAATTTTCAAATTTAAATCAGGTATTTACTTCAACCTTAATTTATTTTCAACGATGTTATGATATTTTCTTCTTTTTGTTATGTTTGATTTTGGGTAATTTGGTTATGTTCTTTAAAAGGATTTTCAATGATGTTTTTTCTTTATTTTTTTACTTAAACTTTCCCTCTTGCCTTTCACAGTTCATGCTTCATCTTTAAGTCTAGCCGTAGGGATATTTAGCTAGTCTGTGGTGGTGGATATATATGTGCTGGGTCTGAAAAGACTAACACATGCCATAAGCCAAAGAAGAAGGCTTCCCAACTTTTTTTCCATAGGTGATGAGAGCTGTAACTTAAAGGACACACCCGTCTTTGAAATCCCTACTAGCTTTTGGTCTTTTATTTCTTATATAACATACCTAGAGTACTGCTATAATTGTCAAAACGATTCTTTAGTTCAATGGGCATTGTGTATGATGATGAAGCCTCAAGTAAAGAATCATTTTCAACTTAAACAACCGAAGGTTGTTTCTATTCACAGTGCGTTTTTCTTTTGTAAGTTATGTTTAGTTGTCCTTTATGATTTTCTGTTTAAACACACATTTTCAATATTTAGAAATCTTTTTATCCATGGGGATGGTAGACAATGCTACTTCCTACAATGAGATAAACTAAATATTTATTGACTCATGGTGCAAAAGCAATGATGGTTACCCAAAACAAGCTCACCCTAGTTATTGGATTTAATTATATCTAATTAACAACACGAAGTAAAATAATTATATTCACATGATTGTTAGGAACTAAGGATCTGTACACGGTCTTTTTTTGCCTGGTTGGAGTTTTTTTTTTTTTTTTTAGTATCACCACTTCATTTAAAATGTGATACCATATATCAGTATCAAAGATAAAAGACTTTCCGCTCGCAGTGGTAATAACTGAACTTTCATGTTTATAGCCAAGAAGTTGAGACTTGAGATTATGAGCAACTTTAAAATTTTATACTCTTTTGGTAGCAAACATCATGCTTCGTGTGTGTTTCAAAACTGAATCCAAGCCTTTAGTTAGGACAGTCTTTCAATTTAAATATTAATGATTGTTAGAGGAGATGATATCATATTACAGTAAAGACTTCAAGGCATCACATGCTAAAAAATGTAGAAGTTGCATCTTATAGGTTATTATAGTCTTAAACATTCCAAACTGGCTCACTTTTTTAATACCAAAAAATTTGGTTATTTTATCATCATCAAACTACGACAATAAAAACACATTGATACTTTCCACAAACAACCACAAAAGGACCAAAATGGGCGGTAAATGCAAATTCATGCTAAAAAATGCAAGCATTGTAAGCATTTACACCAAGTTATTTATTTAAGAACTCCAAACAATTTTAAATCTAAATTTGGCAAACAAAGCAATATTTTCATCAATTCTATTGCTCATGGTTATTCATTAATTTATGGGTTCATTTTAAACTAGTATAACAGGTAGGGCTGTCAAAAATAGATGTATTTACAAATCAATCGTTTCCTCATAAATTATTTAAGACAACTGTAACTCGACCAGGACAGATAGCTAAATGCTACAGAGGTACCACCAATTATAAATATTGAATAATCATGTATAACCCATCTTAATCTGCTGTAGATTATACCTCGTCGTAATTTACCCAAATTATATGCAGAATAGTGACATTGCATAACATGTTAGTAACAGTAAGACAACAGATTGGAGAGAAACAGAAAGAAAGAAGGAAAATTACCGTATTATTTCTTCCACTTATCAAAGTATGGGAGCACAATAGTAAAATGTTACTAACATGGTAGGTTCTAAGTCCATTCACCTGTACTCATTTAATACATGTGTCTATTTTTATATGACATTAGGAAGGTGGGATTTGTATATTTACTTGCCAAATAGAGTAATAAGTAACATGCATATTTACATATTTTTTAGTTAAGATAGCTTGAAGTGACACTCTTGTGTGCATAAGTTATGTTAGCTGGTTAGGTGAGTTGTTGTAATCATATGAGGTTGTACTTGGTACAGTTTAATTCTAAAGTCAGATCTTATGACAATGATTGAGTGGAGCAATTATTTTACACGAAAATTAATGCATACTATAGAAATACTAAGTTTCTATGGACAAGTCAGAGCTGATGGTAAATTAGGTGGTCCCATGAAAGATAATACTTGAATATTAGTCAGATGACCATTGAACAAATTTATGGGATCTTTTTAGCTAGGCTGTCTTATAAATTACAGTACTAAGGTCGATGAAGCATGTGACATTTAAGTGTTTATAGTTCTATTCACTAGTACATACTACATGTTGTATTGCAGCTAATGGCAGTTAATACTCTTTCACGTCGGACCAGCTAATAATTTGATGCTAAGGCAACTGAAAATATTTGTAGGCAGTCAAAATCTACCGCCTTATTTCGAACGCGGTTGTATTTTCTGATTGAATAGCAATAGTATTTGATTAGTTCCAAATAGGTGATGTCCTCATGTTTATCAAACCAATTTATATGATATAATGAATTTAATATTCACTACATCATGCATTGCATCATGTCCATTGATATAATAACAATATGCCAAATTATTTTCTTGCAAGTAAATCTAATCTGTAGTTCTTGCCTTCTCAGGTGATGTATTATGATATCAGGCGATGTCTGTTTCATTAAATACATATATATGTATATGCAAACATCAATCTAAATCGCTTGATAATACCATTGCTATAGTTGCATACCGTGTCAATTCCTTCGTCTTCAAAGGTCAGTATAAATTTATTCAATTTTTTCTTCATTGTTATATTGGGGTGCAATCTTATCTGATTTGAGGGCCCATAATAAAACTAGTAGTTCAAATTATTGCATGTGCATCCAAAGCAAATATGTTGAATTCTTTGGATAACAACATGTGCAATTTAGTAGTTGTGAGCGTTGAATATTCCTAAAAGCTATTGCAACAAATACAATATTTTACATGGCTAAAAATGGTTTGACGTAATGCGCAAAATGGGTATATACGTATGAATTTGCGTTTACCGCTCATTTTGGTTGTTATTCTACAAGACTATGATACTGTGTTTAGCATATTTTTATTTAAATTCATATTCGAGTTTTATTTCCGATAAAACTTGCCTTTAATTCAATTTCTACACCTAAATTACGATCTTCGTTGAGATTAATGCACGTAGGAGACCTAGGTGCCGGACTTGAGTTCAAAATGAAAATGTATCAGTCCCTTTAAGCTGAAATGGTGAGTTGATTTACTTTTTCTACTGGTTTCAGTTTGCATGTAATAGGGTGATAATGACTTAGTTTTTCTAGTGGGTTAAGTTTTTAAGCAATAGGGTGATGATGGTGTTAAAATCTTACCACTTTGTAGCCAAGGGTATGATGTGAATAGATCCGTCTCCGACGATAGTTATGTGACTGTTATTTTTTAGTTACATAATTAAGTATATTATTAATAGATGCACCCTTATTAGTTTCCTACTTTGTATGGTTATGAAGCTTTACAATGCTTCACGAGCTAAGAAATCAACAAAGGCGATCTTTATTTATTTTCACTTGTTTAGCTAGAATAAAAGAGTGAAAATGTAAAAAAGAAGTTCTTTAGATCATAAGGTCGTATTTATTCTACTGTATGGAGGAAAGTTTCTGGTTTAACAGATTTTTGATTCAATTGTGACGTTTCTGAGGTAATAAAACCATTTATTGTTGGTTTTTAAGTTATATTTATTCCAAGTAAATTGAGATTAGGAATTGATTTTTATGTTGGAGAATCATTTTTTGAAGCTGGTTTAGTAATTAAAATTGAAGTTTGATCATAATGTTCATATCTCAGTGTCTTCTATTAGATTCTACTAATAGTGCAGAGTTTGTTTATGCATAAAATATGTTGGAGAAAGGTGGCAATAATTTTTTCCAAATTGTTTTAGTTCCTTAAGTTGTCCAAAAATTGCAAAATTGACATACATGCCTGACCCTTAATTCTTACAGCTGTCTGATGCCTTAGATTTATGTCCCTTTGGTTTGCTTAAGAATGAAAGACTATCAAGCTCCTTCTGTAACCTTTCGCTTTTTTCCTAAACAGTAACATATTCTAACAATCAAAAAGCTGTGGATTGGATCACTTGTCTCTTGGAACCTTGTGATATCAAATATCTTACTGCACTTTTCATTACAAGGTAGGACAAAATACACTTGCACATGAGTTTCAGAAGCTAAAGCAAAATTTGTCGTAGAACATTAGACTGAGAACAAATACTTACCCTTTCAGACGATAAAAGTCCTTCCAGTTGTACAGTGTGTTCATGTTCTCATGATAGTAATAAGTAACACATTAGCATGGTGGAGAAAACTAATGCAAGTAGTTTTTATTTAATAAAGTAGTTTTAGATAAAAGAACAGTATGCATGATCCTTTTAACCGTTACTCCATAATTTACTATCACACAACGGACAAATCATCCATGAGAACATTTTGCTCACAGATACATGAAAACTGTGCATGGCTATTATATTAAGTGTCGAGGCATTATGGGTTCATCAAAGTTCATCCTTTTTTTCCAATATCACAAATATGACATAAGTTTATTCTAATTTTTGCAGGCAACCAAGGGTCAATAAAGAGCCATCCTTCAGATTATATAGAATGAACAAGATCGGAGTCTCGGTATATGTAACTTGTAACAGTTCCCTCAAATGGAACTATTCCATGCTAACATAATACTACACACGCGCGCACTATTTTTACTTATATTT
This sequence comes from Allium cepa, assembly GCA_030765085.1. NCBI lineage: Eukaryota > Viridiplantae > Streptophyta > Magnoliopsida > Asparagales > Amaryllidaceae > Allium > Allium cepa. Next base: position 43,412,174 of record CM060946.1, read on the forward strand.
ATTTTATACATCTAAAAAAAATAGTAAAATTTAATATAAAACGGATCCACATTCATGCAAGCACAAACATCACTTCCATATCAAATAATGCTCCAGTACCTTTTGTAGACTCGCTATGCTTCTCTGTAAATGCTTTAAACATTGCCATTAAGAAATTTGCCATAGCATCACTGGCCAGAGAGTTCATAAGTTTGTTCAGAGAAATAGAAATCCAAGGAAGCCATTTTTGAGAAATGTCACCAGTTTTAGCTATGCTGACAACTGTAAGAATGTTACTTGTATGATATCTATTAATGTTGTGGTAAAAAAATTAATTATGTGTCTAGAATGTCAACATAATAGATGATATGATGTTCATCGTCTTATGATCGTTATTGCAGGTTTAATGGAAGAGCTCCTGCAGGCTGGAGTAGGCAGTATTTGTGGAGAATATATGTGATGAAAGTGAAAGTTAACGAAGAGTAAATGCAACCATCAAAGTAATTTTTAGCATTTTTTTTATTTGTTTCTAACGGTTGACAAATTTTGCAAAATAATTAATGATTGTTATGACGAATGGATGTATGACGAATTTTGATGTTTGAAATTAAATTTTATTCAGAAAATGAACTGTTATATTTTGCTATATATGCTTCAGAAAATGAAATTGTTACCTGTTATATTCGATTCATGTAATGATCAGTGATGTGCTATATATTTTGGTTGCTATATGCTTGAGAAAATTAGTAACGGTTATAAGTGTTACAAGTTTTCATTTTGCAACAGTTATAAGTTATAAACATTTTACTAGCAACATTAATAAGTGTTACAATTTTTATATTCCTTACGGAAATAACCGTTAGTAAAGTTTAAGTTGCAACGGTTATAAGCGTTATAAAATATGTCGTTTGTCACGGTTATAACCGTTACAATATCTGTAACAAAAATTGTCACGGTTATAACCGTTACAATATCTGTAACAAAAATTGTCACGCATCCAGTAACTACGGTTAAACCGTTAGGAAACTAATTTGTCACACTTATAAGCGTTACAAATACTCTTTTCTGGTGTTGTGTTTTAAAGCATCAGGAGACTAGCAAGATTCCTCCAAAACCTATTGATGTATTTTTATTTTCCACTGCATTTCCTATTTTGTATTTATCATTGTGAGGACATGCTATTATAACTATTCAGGCAGATGATAGGTTTTTTTTTTTTTTTTTTTTTGAAACTGGGTACTTATATTTACAAAGTAGGCAGCACACAAGTCTGCAAGAATCATCATGGCGCACAGTTTAATATGCCAGAGGCAGGGATCGAACTGCCAACCTTGTCGTCAACAGCCTGCCGTTTTACCACTGCACCAAGATTTATATATTAAGGATTTTTTTGTAAAGATCTATTGTATACTATATATTGATGTGATATTATATTCTTTATTTTCTTTTCTTTCATCCTAATAATCTGCCTTTTCGGCACTTGCATGATTGGCACGCGAATACTATGGATGTACTAGTGTCGGCTTTTGAGGATCGAAAAGGTGGGTCATTACAGAGAATGGCTTAGGGCTTATATTTGAAAAGACTTATATTATTGATCGAAAACAAAAGATGTGTTCTTATTTAGATTATATTATCCAAGAACTATTATAGAAATGCTTGAGATTTTTATTCACCAGACATTGTTGTTTTGACTTCCTCTTTGTTACAACACAAGTTAGGAAGGGCGATGTTGAGTGGAGAAGGCGAAGGGAATGAGGGAACTTATGGCAATTACCTATTTATCTACTTGTGTTATTTATTTTTATTTCTACTGTACTCATCTAAGAATAATTTTGTAGTTTGAAATAATATACTACGAATGTTTGGAGATGTTTAGGGTATTGTGTTATGTATTTCTGACATTTGACTTTTAAATAAAATGGATATTATTTCTGATATTATATTTATTTTCCTTTCGCTGTGAGTTTCTGAGTGTGTAGATAAATAGCTCTGTATTATTCAACATACCAACAACAGTCAGCTTTGGAATGGGTCTAAGCTTAGGTAGGCCTTTTCTGGATCGAAATTTAAGTCTGTTTCAAGGAGGTTTGTTATAAAATTCTAGTAACTATATTGGATAGATGTGTCGCTACTATTTATTGATCGTGCTAGCCATATAATTTGGTAATAAAATAAAATGTTATAAAAGACTTTTTTCTCATATGCATTATGTATTAGTAACACCTAAGGCTATAAAAATCACTAGGCTAACGCTAGGCAGTAAGCCTGGACTAGGAATAATCTCATAGGCGGGGATTAATCAAAGATTAATCGAACTAGGCATTTTTGACAAACTCGTGCATTTTAGGTAAATTTTTTATATTTTGTTTATTATTAATTGATCCACAATGGGATTTCATGGGTTTTGATGGGTTTGAAAAGAGTCATGGAGGCAAAAATCACTTGAAACAAACATTTTGATACTTATAAGAGGAACCAAGCTTAAATTGGTGCATAAACGATGCTTATAGACCCATTTATATGCTTAGATAATGCAGTAAGTCTCTTTTGTGCGGATTAGGCAGTTACCTAGGCAGTAAGGCTAGACCAAAGCCTAGGAGGGATCCTAGAAGATTTTTACGACAGAGGTAGCGCCTATGCTCTATTTTATAGCATCATCAATTCATATATTTTGCAAGTTGTACCGGACCTGCTAATCATAATGTTGATTCAAATGTGGTTTGTGAAGATTGAAATAAAACTGGTAACAATGAAAAATCAGTTTTGAAGTAGGTGTAAGAAATTAAAGGACTTGATCATAGAAACATAAATCGGCTGTACAATGCATGTTATCGGTTAGTATCACTATTGTAACTAGTTCTCAAGCACATGGTTTTTGAAAACAATGCAAAAGTGATTATAAAATTAGACATATAATTATTTGCTAGGCTGGAAAGAATATTGATAAGAAGAATCCGGATGAAAATGCACCTCTATATTTTAGGAGAAGAAAAATACCAAATAATATCAATTTTTGCTCATTTATGTAAGTTCTTTGTATTGTTCTTTTTATGATTAGTAGTTATTATAATTTATAACATCAATTAATGCCCATAAATTTATTATATCAATTAATAAGGAATAAACTGAATGTTATCCGTTAATTCCTAATTAAATTAGTAGCTGATAATGTAATAAGAAGTAAGTAGCCTTTTTCCACTTGCTTGCTTTTTATTGCAATCTATTTTACCAAGTTCAAGAAAATTATCTACAAAATTTTGTCCGCTATTTTGAAATATGTTATACTACGGTCAAGGCATTTTATATTTGAAGACCAACAAGCTCAATCTAAAGGTTACATCATTATTTTATTATAAGTCATTTCATTTAGTTTGGGGTTGAAATTTTCTTTCAACCTTAAATTTATGATTAAATATCTTGATTAGAATTTGTGCCCCAGATTTCTATTCTTTTCAATTTTTGTTATAATTAGTATTAGTATGAGTACTAACTTAGTTTGATTCATTTATGTCACATGAGTTGGAATTATTAATTCACAAGCATTGTAGAAGCTAATATTATTCTACAAAATGTACTACAGGCAAAGTTGAATTACTTTTTTATTTGTCATAATTTATATCAAATTCTATTACCATATTTCAGTATTTACTAGTAAGATTATGAAGTTGGGTTCTTTTTTATTTTGATGGTTAATACATAGAAACCAAAAATACCTTAAGTTTTTCTCTATAATCAAAAATTGGCAAACTCGGTTATTTTTCATTCTCAAAAATATGTATCTAATAAAATCAAGATGGAAGAAAAACTATAAATCTGCTTAGCATTTCTATTATTCTTTCGATAGAAAATTAAAATATTGTTTAAATTTCAATTTTAAATACATATTTTGAAAATTTATGTATATTAAATCTTTTATGTAGTCTTAATCAATCCAATTTTTTTGAATTTGGACACAGTTCTTCTTAATCAATGAAGGCTTTAAATAAATTTTTATTATAAGTGCGAATCCATGCTATGCACATGGGCTTCACGATATAGTTTCGATGGTGCATTTTTTGGAATTTAAAATTATTTGAAGTTGAAAATACATGTTTAGGATTGTAATTCTTTTGGTTTGCTTTTACTTGAAAACTATTGGCAAACTTTTTGATAAATTTGCTTAACTAATGTTGAAGCATATAAAGGGAAAATTAATATTTTAGAGGACGATGGTTTTATATAGTGAACGATAACATCAACAATTAGTTGTTCCTAACTTGATAAATATTACATTACTAAGCATGCTTTCTTACCAATTTCCAAACGTAAGCGATATATATCAACATAATTTTATCCTATGTTTAACATTTAAATTTAAATATATACATAATTTGGTTTTATTATCTTTTGTTTAACATTTATTTAAATATATACATAATTTGGTTTGATAATAGTATTCTAAACCTGGAATAGAGAAATGGTATTTAAAGCGAAATAATGTTAAAATTAGGTTTAAAGAAATCACATTCCAACATTTGCATTATTACATTTTTTGACATTACGCATAATAATTAAATTAGAGAAATTATTATGGGAGATTTAAAACATTATATTTGTGATGTAGATAACGTAATACGACATGACATTTATACGTAATATGTACATTATGTAATCAAATATTTTGTATAGTCGGATAACTTTTCCTTTTACTTGAAATATTCATACAAATATAATAATTGAAAAATATATGATAATAAGAATTCAAGGTAAATATCATTATTATGCAAAATACTAATGGATACATAAAAAATACTTTACACAACATTTCACTAAAAATAAAATTCGATCAAATAATGTAAGAAACATAGTCAATTAAGCAAAGTAATGAAAATAGACTATGATTTGTATATATAAAATAGGCACCTACATATGCAAAGAAGCAAAAATTCCATGGTATATGAATTTTATATAGTAAATTAATGATTTATAAAATGCAAGAAGCGCCCAAAGTTAATTTCATTTTCTTTAAAACAAAATCTGTGAGAATCTATGTGTTACTCAAAGTTAAATTATGTTATTTTCCATTAATAGAAAAGCTAAAACTTTAATATCAATTATTTCCATTGCTGGTCTCCATTATTTCATGTACCAAATAATTAGCTAAATGGAAACATTTGTAAACCTCTCCGATAACAACTGACAATGCTTAATATCGGACTCTCAATTCAAACATAATTTGATTCTAATTCGATTCTTGTTTGATAATTCATCACTTGTCATTTTTTCAAGCAACTAGCCTTTATTCGTTTTTGTTCGTTACATGGTATCGTGGTCCATACATAGTATCATGGTTCAAACATTTAAATTCAAACATTTGGCATGACTTCTGTTAGTAGCACACTAGCACTAACTCAACATCAATACTAATGCTCGTAATATTTTTTGTTTGTACTGCGTAACATCAATCCAATATAATTTTAACTAAATTCATATGTAACACATGTAAGATAATAATTATCAACATGTTTTGTTATATGTCAAATATATGATACTATATAAGAATACGTAAAATATAATGTTGCCAAAATATTTTGTTCAGTTATAGGAAAAGATTATCTATAAATATATTTTCTCATTTATTTATTCTTTTTCCAAAAGTGTGAAAGGAAAGAAATATATTTGTAAAATGGTCAATGTGTTTCTACTTTATTATCTCTAACAATTAAAAAGCTTTTGCTAAAGTTAAAAATCGATCACATTACATGTGCTCTCGTAGATTTGGAACGTACAATGTTGTTGAAACGTTGTTGTTAAAACGAGTTAATCAAGATGAAATAATTGATTACCAATCAATTCTCAAATTTATTGGCATTAAAGAGAATTAACACATAACTGATTTTATCCATTAAATGTAATTTCAATAAAAAGAATTAATTATTGATAGTTACCTAATTAGTTTAAATTCATATTAAATGTTATTTACTAAAATTATTTAGTTGAACTATATGTATGTAATTATACGTGTGTGTGTATTCCTGTTATATGTTACATGAATGATATTATTTGAAAAGATCTTTACTATTCGAATATTTTATGTATAAACTTTAACAGTATGTAGACACATCCATTGGACATATATGAATAAACATGTGAGCAAATTCAATTAATTGTATACTACATATACATACATACTCTACTTGAAGTTAAATATTGAAAGATAAATTAAATAACTTTTTGTATGTAAATTTCTAGTGTAAGTCAGCTATCAACTATGTTTTAGTGTTCAACTCGTTAAGAAAATAGTCCTAGCGAGCTTCGTATTTATTCCCATTTTTGTAATTTTAGAATTTCATCATGTCACCATATTATATTATTAGCTTTCAACTAAAGTTAGAAAAGTAATGTTGTCAAAATTTCTAACCAAGTTACGCATATTTTCTATCAATATATAAAATTTTCAGACTAAGCATACATTTTAATAGTTTCAAAATATAAAGGATTATCATACTTTACATTATGCATTTTGAATAAGAAGCATCTCTAACATAATAGATCTTCAAATTAATAAACAATTATTGAAACCGATGGCGAGTTGATTTTTAAAAATATTTCTAAATTACATGATTCTAATATATAAAAAATATAAGAACAAATATCATGAGAATACATTGATATTTAAATTCGTATGAACTTAAGATAATGTAAGTAAATTAAGATAAGGATAATTACTAATTTAAAGCTGAATATGAAATAATTACATAATTATTTACAATATGAATTTATTATCTAAATATTCCATGTTAAATTAGAGAATTGACTATGGGTTGATTATTGAATCGATTCTCTTTAACGCTATTTAAATGAATTAATTACCTTCAATTTGAGAGTACATAATTGAATATTAAAGATGGAATATATTCAGCTCTTGTTGAATCTTAGCATGAAGTCGTCACTAATATTGATAATCAACTTAAAAAAAATGTAAAGTTTTAAATTAGTCTGAAAAATGTAAAGTTTCAAATTAGTCTATAGTTGCTCGCAATATTCAATTATAATAATATAAATTATATATAATTCAGTAGGAGTCCAGTTAAATTACACATATTTTATAATGAATTTTCAAATATTTTATTATGCTAAATTTACTTTTTAATAGTTTCAAATTTTGCTAAAAATAAAAATTAATAATTTTGGAGCTTGATACATTAAAAGAACTGTCACGACCCAAAATCCAGCGATTGAAAATCGACATCAAATACCTCACTTGTATTCGACTGCCGGAGATTCAAACATTGAACTCCAGTTCGAATGGAGCTTATAACAACATTAGATGAAAAGAAACAGCGGAAACAAAAGATGATTTCATTTATCACAACATAGATACAACATCATCACATTATTTGATTACAACAATTTAACCCCATCAGCAGAGTGCTGCACATATGATACAACAACAAAACGGTAACACCATAGCGGAACAACAGAGTCTTCAAAAATTTCCAACATACTTCGACTTTGATAAGGTCTTCCAAAACTCCAAACTTTTAGATCCAAAAGGGCTTCCAAAGATCTTCAAACCAAAAAGTTTCCAAAATACGACAGCTACAAAAAGGCTTCTAAATCCAAGCTAGCTCCAAAAATTCGGATAACCTACTTCTAGACTGTCCATGCGGAAAATTATGGGCACCTAGAATTCAGGAAGGGAACGATAAACTCCGGGTCAGTCATGGGACTGGTATGAGTAAACAAAAACAGTTGTTTGAACAAAAACAATTTATAAAAGAAATCTGTTATGCTTTTGAAAAATGAAACTACCATAAGGCCTCCCGGCGCACACACAATGCAATCGCAAACTTGGAGGAGATTTCTCCTTATGATAGTCAAACATGCTTGATATGAGAAAACTCTTTTGATATTATTATTAGTGCATAGTGTGAAAAACATTTCAAAAGTATAATATTAATCTTAGCCAACATAGGTGCCATTATACTCTGCCTACTATAGCTACCATTTAAGAATGACAGGTTATACAATTGAAATCGTAAAGGGCTCGTATTAAATGATTGGATTTCCAACAATGGTCAGGCTAAGGAACTTCTTTATCAAATTGGACGCCTCTGGAGGGACGCCCCCAAGAACCAAACCGGATCTCTGCCACCACAAAGCCTGGTTACCTCTGTAACTAGGTAACACCTACAAGTATGTCATCCCCGGTCGTTACCGACCGTTATCCCGGGATTCACCAACAAAAAGCAACAACCACACAGTTAAATATATGGGCTTAATACCATAATACCACCTCTTATCTAGAAGAAAATGGACATAACCTAGCGGCATGACCCCTAATACCCTAGCTGCAACATTCCTATTTCAACCATTTCCGGGTTATGAGGTTCGACGAAGTCTCGTCCACAAAGCTACGCTTTACACAAAAGCCATGCTTCGATCAACAAATGATCAGCAGCACTCAGCATGCTACACTACCAAATTGGGAGTATATCACTGATAACCATCCACTACATAACCTCTAAGCTCGTACGTCTTAGAGAAGGGTGTTAAGTTAAGAGAATAAATTCTCTGCCACCAACAGAAATATATTTGAAAGAAATCAACTTTATATCTCAAAGTGTAATGTCAGACATACAACCATACAAGTCTGTTCCGAGTTCGAACAGCCAGGCATCCACAAACTTGATCGGAATCCCTACCAAATTTGGAGATATCTATACCGGAGCAACTCAGTGCAGAGTCATTCGACAGGTTATCCTATCATTCTCGAAGACATTCGGTCTTCGTCACCGTCTTCAAATGCTATCTATTTCGTCGTATCACTATCCGAAATGGGTTATATGACACAAAGTCCTCTCCCGGCTAAACCGAATAGTGAGTGCTTAATTTAAACATGTGGATATTTCGATCACAAAGATTCATCATTAAGGTTTGATGTGGGTTTCAGACAACCAACTGGAATCCGACTCCATGTCGCATCGAAATTCAAATGCCGTTATACGGGCCAAGGGGTTTTCACATTAACACAGAAAACATATCACAGATATCACAGCTTGGCATAAAGCAATTCATATCACATGGTATCACAATCACATATCAGAGATATTAATCAAAACAAAACATTCACTAATAATCACTCATCTTACAATTAAGATGGATTAATCGTGTGATTATAATCAATTAATCACATAATTATTTTCATTAATTATCCTTAATTAATGATTAATTATTCCTAATTATAAATTAATTAGTCTTTAATTACTAATTAATTAATCTTAATTACTTTCATTAATTAAATATTTATTAATTAATTACCTTAATTAATTAATCCTTAATTGTAAATTAATTAACCTTAAATTAATAATTAATTAACCTTTAATTAATTATTCTTTAATTTTTAAGTAATTATATATCATGTATCTTAATTAATCACTAAATTACTATAAGAATCTTTACTTAAGAACTTTATAATTAATTATCATTAACACATTAATTCAAAAGATTAAGATTAATAAAAATAACATTTCATCTTAATTAAAATAATTAATTTTACAATTAATGTCACAAAATTAAATTAATTAAAACTTATTACTTTAAAAATATCTTATTTAAAACCTTTATTAATCCAATCCTAAAAAATTAAAACCATTATTTAAAAAAACATGGATTAAAAAATGTTTAAAAATTTAAATTTTGTTTTAAAGTCAAGAAAACTGTTTTATATGACAAACTCGAGATCTACTTCGAGTATCACCGGGCTACATGCCTACTTACTTCGAGTTGTCCGTGAGATAACCCCACACTTTCATTTTAAAAACTTATAATTTGTATAAGTTTTATAAAAAACTCGGTACAACACAAAATGTAATCGAATCAACACTCGTGCATGTACCCATATCTCCCGAAGAACACTTCGAGGCAATCATCTTTATTCCCAAACTCCAGCCTACTGACACAACTAAGGCCATGTGCATGTGCACCAGCGTTCTAGCCATCTCTGATCTAAACTCCGACCATCATTGAGTTAACGATGATCTGCTCTAGCCCCCAGACCACCAGAAAACTGGAACAATGAAGAATTCGCAAACAAGCTTCCTGACCCAATCCTGGAACATCACCGAGCCACTAAGATCACCTAGCATCGACGACATAGATCGTCAAAAGCCACACCATGGAAACTAAAGCCTCCCTTTTCCACTACACAGCTCTGGTGTGTTTAGGTTCGACGACGACGCTGCAAATGAACAAATTCCGACCAATATCAAATACAATCTTTTAACCCTAAATCATCGAAATTAAGCCACCAAGATGATCGAAAAAAATTTCAAGCATTTTTCCAGAGCTTGTCCATCTCCTGGCTACCTACAACCACGATCCCGAGGCCTCTCTGATCATCGATCACCAGAATTTCCCTTTAAACCCAATATCATTCAACACTCAATTTCTTGGCCAATACTTCTTAAAAATATTGATTTTTCTTTCAAAAATCATTAATTTCAAAAACATTTCAGATGCTATACCTGAAACTAGAATTCATGATGTTTGAATTTTGACACATTTTGAATTTTGCATGTATTATCCAATTTCCAGAAAAAGTCTTGATTTATTTTGCTTAAATCTATTTTTAAAACTTAAATCATGTTTAAATAAACAAATTTTGTTTGAAATTTAAGTCTAACAATGATCAAAGAGGAGGAAATCGAATTTTTTGAACAGGTTTAGAAACCTGGGAACAACAGAGGCAAATTTGCCTGATACCTGACATGCACAGTCATTTCTACATAAATATACATAGACTGCTTGCATGTAAGCCCTTTACGACTTTGTTTCAAGCATCAACACAAACAACAAATGGCATTCCGGATTTTTTAAAGAAGTTTACTCACAAATTTATGTAGATAGGGAAGAAGCCTGTATATCTGCTTTTTTTAGAAAACTAGAAACTGGAATTTGAAAATTGCTTTGATCTTGGAATTTTATCTACAACTAGTTAATGTTGATTTGCTTAGCTTCTGATGGATTAACTTGCTTGATTACTTAACAACAAATCGAAACTCAAATTCTTAAAAGGATTTACTTACAGTTTGTCTTTATGAAAACAGAGAAGAAGCCTGGGTATTGAAATTTGAAATCTACTTTGATCTTGATCCTGGATTTAAAAATTTGATGTTGCTCTTGATACTGGAATTGTTGAATTCATGAAGAATTTGCCTTGCTTTGATTTTTTTTATTATTATTTTGGTTTCTTTGTATACAGGTTTTCTTCTTTTTTCTATTGAAGTTTGAAAATGAATACTAAAAGAAATGAGGGAGAGGAGGAAAAGATGTATATACCTGATATTTTCTTCTTTAATAAGAATAAAAAGAAAAATAAAAATTAGGACACTTGTCTACATCCATAATTAAATTGATTACACTTGTTAATCTAGGTGCTAAAAGCTTAACACTTGTATTTTTTTACATGATTACATGTTTTAAAATAAAATTTTGTATTAAATTTTATTACTTGTATAAATATTTTTCTTTTACCATATATATATATAACTTTAAAAAGAATAAGGTCTAAAAACTAATTTACACATTAATAAAAAAATCATACATATATAATTTTCAAATCCAAATATTTTACTAAAACATTTATTTAAATTTTAGATTCAAATTCAAATCTATCCATATACATATGCATATGCATATGCATATGCATATGCATATATATCTTTAAATTCAAATAATTTTTAAAACATTTATTATTTTAAATTTTAATCTCAAATGCAAATTATACACAAATCAATGATTATTTGATTTGCCTTGAAAATTTCAATTCAAATTCAAATTAAATTCCAAAAATTCATATTAATTTCTAATTTTAAATTTATAAAATTTGGGATGTTACAGATTTCCCCCTTAAGAAAATTTCATCCTCAAAATTTGAAAGAGAGAGAAAGACAAAAAAAGAATATATGAATATATAAAAGATAGAGAAATGGCTTACTAATCAAGCCGGAATATCTACTTTGCAATTGGGATAGGACTTCTGCATGCTATTCTTCGTTTCCCAAGTATAGCCATTTGGATCACCACTCCATTGCACTTTAACCAGTTTCACAATTTTATTCCTCAATTGCTTTTCATCTTGATCAATGATCTTTATCGGTTCTCTTTTCACTGCTAGATTTGGTGTGATCTCTCAATCTTGCTGATCAGCCTTTTCAATAATACAATCTAGATCGTGCACATATTTCCAAAGGTGAGAAACATGACACACATTGTGTACGCCAGATAGCCAGTTAGGTAACTGCACTCGATATGCCAAAGGACCGATCCTCTCCAGTATAGGAAAAGGACCAATATATCATGGTGCCAGCTTACCAGTTTTCCCAAATCTCAACACTCTCTGCATTGGAGAAACTTTAAGTAAAATAGAATCTCCAACCTGACATTCTAAATCTCTTCTTCTATGATCAACATATCTCTTCTAACGACTTTGAGCCGTTTTCAATTTCTTTCGTATAAAATCAACTTTTTCAGTGGCTTCCTTTATCATATCTGGTCCAAGGACGAGTGTATCACCTGACCCAATCCAACATGCAGGTGATCGACACGGACGACCATATAAAGCTTCGAAAGGAGCCATTTCGATACTGGCCTAATAGTTGTTATTATATGAAAATTCAACCAGATGCAAATGGTCCTCCCATGAACCACCAAAATCGAGTATACAAGCATGCAAAAGGTCTTCTAAGATTCGATTAATCCTTTCAGTCATCCCATCAGACTACGGGTGATAAGCAGCGCTGAAGTTCAGTTTAGTTCCTAATGCAGCTTGAAATACCTCCCAAAATCTGCTAGTGAAGATAGGTTCACGATCACTCACTATACTGCTGGGTATACAGTGGAGACGAACAATTTCTTTCACATATAATTCAACCAAACTTGCTGCTGTCCGGCTAGAATTTACTGGCATAAAGTGGGCAGTCTTAGTTAGACGATCCACGATAACCCAAATCGCTTCATTCCCCTTTCAAGTACGTGGCAAACCGTCTATCAAATCCATAGACACTTGATCACATTTCGATTTAGGCACCTCCAATGGTTGGAGTAAACCCGCCATCTATTTCTGATCGCTTTTAATTTGCTGACAAGTAGCACAACGTCTCACATAAATAGATATATCCCTTTTCATTGTTTTGCACCAGAAAGTTCTTTTGATATCACGATACATCTTATTGACTCCTAGATGGATACTGAGTTTAGGTTTGTGACACTCGTCCAAAACTTCACGTTTTAGATCCGTGATGTCTGGAACACACATCCTGCCTTTCAGTCTTACGATTCTATCCTTATCAACTTCAAAACTAGAATCTTCACCACGACGAATTCTTCGATAAATTTCTAGAAGAAACTTGTCTTCTCTCTGTTTACTGGCGATCCTCTTAAGAAGAGTAGGAGTGACAACAAGATGAGCAAGAATAGCATGTTTTCTACTCAAGGCATCGGCTACCACGTTGGCTTTTCTGAGCGTATACAGAATATCTAGGTCATAAGACGCTAGAAAATCAAACCAACGTTATTGCCATAGATTCAAATCCTTTTGCGTAAAGAGATATTTCAGAGATTTGTGCTCGGTGAATAATTCAAAATTTTCACCTAGAACAAGAAGGATTCATTAAGTATATTTATCAATTCAAGTTGGACTTTTTAAATTCTTAGGAAAACTGAAAGAGATTTTTACCCAGAAGATAGTGATGCCTGATGTTTGAAGCAAAGATAACAGCTAAGAGCTCCAGATCGTGGGTTGGGTAGTTTTTCTCATATGGATGCAATTATATACTCGCGTAGGCAATTACTCTACCATTTTGCATTAGCACAGCACCCACACCATCACCACAAGCGTCGGTATAAACAGATAAGCCTTGATTCCGTTAATAATAGCGAGAACGGGAGCGGTAGTCAATCTTTTCGTCAACTCTTTAAATGCTTCATCACATTTTGGAGTCTAATCAAATTTAGCATTCTTCATAGTTAGCTTAGTCAACGAACTAGCTATCTTAGAAAAATCCTAAACAAACTTTCAGTAATACCCCGCTAAGCCCAGAAAAATTTGAACTTCTTTCAGAGTTGTGGGTCGCTTCCAGTCTAGTATAGCAGAAATCTTGCCCGGGTATACAGAAATTCCCTCTTCATTAACAATGTGCCCAAGAAATCTAACTTCCTTGACCCAAAAATGAAACTTGGAAAATTTGACGAACAGAATGTTTCTCCTCAAAATTTCCAAAACAATTCTCAAGTGTTAAGATGCTCCTCTTCGATTTTGGGGTAGATCAAAATATCATCAATAAACACAAGTATAAATTTATTCAATACCTCTCGGAATACAATAGTCATTAAATATACAAAGTATGCGGGAGCATTAGTTAGTCCGAAAGGCATGACTAACCATTCGTAGAATGTGTCTAGACTCCTGAAAGAAGTTAAGTGAATACAATCTTCAGCAATTCGTAGCTGATGGAATCCTTGAGCCAGATCCATCTTCGAAAAGAATCGAGCGTCGTGCAACTGATCAAACAGATCGTCGATTCTGGGTAAAGGAATTTTTTTTTGAGAATTAATTTATTGAGATCGCGGTAATCCACACACAATCTCAAGGATCCATCATACTGGATGAATACCACAGTTGAACCCCAATCAGAAACACTAGGACGTATTAATCCATTTTCTTGCAAATCTCGGATTTGATTGACAAGTTCTATCCTTTCCCTTGGTGCCATCCTACGGCTTGCATGAACAACAGGACGAGCATTGGGTACTAAGTCAATTCTGAATTTAATTTCTCTATGCGGAGGTAAAGATTTGACTTCTTCAAATGTGTCTAGCAATTCCCGAACAATAGGTACGGACTCCAAACTAGGTTCGGGATATCCTAAAGTATACATCAGCCTATCCCTCTTAGGACTCGGATCCTCATGAGAGATTTCAATGAAATTCCCAAATTTGGTTCTGATCAAAATCGTTTGATTATTACAATCTAATTTGGCTTCATATTTTGTTAGCCAGTCCATTCCGAGCAAGATTTCAAATTCATTAAAATCGAGGACAAAGAGACTGATAGAAAATCGATGACGAGAATATGAGATAGGAACATCTCTACATCGTAGACAAAGATTTGCAGGACCACCAACTGGATTTTTCATGAAAATGAGCTCGTCGACAAACTCAGGTTTAAGTTTCAATTCATTTACGGTTGGTTAAGAGATAAAGCTATGTGTAGCTCCCATGTGGAAAAAAACTCTAACAACTCTATCATAAATAATAAGGTTACCTTCTAAAACTCCTTTTCCTTTGTCCGCCTTTGAAGTTAAGGGGTTATCTTTTATTGCGTACATTTTCGCCACTTGTGCTTGCTTCTTTTTCGGGTAATTTTTAGCTTCGTGGCCTGGCTTGTGACAGTAAAAGCATTCCTTGGTTCTTTGACCTGTCTTCATAGGTTGATCTTTCTTTATTTGTTTCTTTGGCTTCTTACAATCGTTTAAATAATGGCCCTTCTCCTAACAATTGTAACAAGTAATATCCCTCGCTGGGTTCTCCTGATTACTCTTCTTCTCCTTGCCTTGATACGGTTTCTTCCCTTCGAATTTTCTTTTTTTCCAATTTGGATTGCTCGTATTTCCTTTCTCCTCCGAAGCTTCCTGCATATCCAGGGTAGCATATCGATAACGCATATTAATCAAATCAGAAAAGGATTCCTTTACGTGGACTGTCATCCTCTCATGGTACTTCTTATTCATCCCTCGTATAAACCTTTCATTCTTCTTCAATGGTGTATCTACCAACTCTGGACCAAATCGAGATAATTGTTGAACTTATTCAAGTACTCCTCAAACGACAAACTTCCCTGCTTCAAGCCCATAAACTCCTATTACATTCTGGAGATACCAGCAGACGACATGCAACACTGCTCGAACACTTCTTTGAATTGACTCCAAGTGAACTCATCCTCTGGCACATCTATTGTAACAGTCCCCCGCCAAGCTAGAGCTTCCTCTTGGATTTGCCAAGAAACTATTAATCGCATTTGATCGTCTTCTAATTTCATTCCTCTAAAAATTCTTTCACATGATCGGATCCAGGCTTGGGCTTTGAATATAGATTCCTTGCCAGTGAATGGCTTTCCACCCAGTCTGGAAAAACTTCTATATAGATTAGCCAGATTCAGCTAAGGTTGAGTAGGTATAGATGTTGTGGTAGGGACTTGACCAGTTGTAGTGGTATTTCCCCATCCCTTACCTCGTCCTCTTCTAGTGCTCATTCTCACTATCTGTAAATAGCAAGAAAACTTGATTTAGGTATACGAACGAGATATCTTTGGGAATATCAACAGTTAAAAGAAATAGACCAAGAAATTTTAGGGTTTCGTCCCTCGGGTTATACTCATTCTAGGGTATTTCTAACCCGATCTCTAATGAGCCATCTAATGTGTTATATTCCATAGCTAAAGTTCTTCCGCAAGATTTAGCTTTGATACCACTTATCACGACCCAAAATTCAGCGATTGAAAGTCGCATCAAATACCTCACTTGTATTTGACTGCCGGAGATTCAAACGTTGAACTCCATTTCGGATGGAGCTTATAACAACATTAGATGAAAAGAAACAGCGGAAAGAAAAGATGATTTCATTTATCACAACACCTATACAACATCATCACAATATTTGATTACAACAATTTAACCCCATCATCAGAGTGCAACATATATGATACAACAACAAAACTGTAACACCACAGCAGAACAACAAAGTCTTCAAAAATTTCCAACATACTTTGACTTTGATAAGGTCTTCCAAAACACCAAACTTTTAGAACCAAAAGGGATTCCAAAGATCTTCAAACCAAAAAGCTTCCAAAATACGACAGCTCCCAAAAGCTTCTAAATCTAAGCTAGCTCCAAACACATGGATAACCTGCTTCTAGGCTGCTCGTGTGGAAAATTATGGGCACCTAGAGTTTAGGAAGGGAACAATAAACTCTGGGTCAGTCATGGGGCTGGTATGAGTAAACAAAAATAGTTGTTTGAAGAAAAAAACAATTTATAAAAGAAATCCGTTATGCTTTTGAAAATAAAACTACCATAAGGCCTCCCGGCACACACACAATGCAATCACACACTTGGAGGAGATTTCTCCTTATTATAGTTAAACATGGTTGATACGAGAAAACTCTTTTAATATTATTATTAGTGCGTAGTGTGAAAAACATTTCGAAAGTATAATATTAATATTAGCCAGCATAGGTACCATTATACTATGCCTACTATAGCTACCATTTAAGAATGGTAGGTTATACAATTGAAATCGTAAAGGGCTCGTATTGAATGATTGGATTTCCAACAATTGTCAGGCTAAGGAACTTCCTTATCAAATGGGACGCCTCTGAGGGACGCCCCCAAGAACCAAACCAGATCTCTGTCAACACAAGGCCGGGTTACCTCCGTAACTAGGTAACACCTACAAGTGTGCCATCCCCGGTCATTACCGACCTTTATCCCGGGATTCACCAACAAATAGCAACAACTACACAGTTAAATATCTAGGCCCCATACCATGATACCACCTCTCATCCAGAAGAAAATGGACATATCCTACGGGCGCAACCCTTAATAACCTTGCCGCAACATTGCTGTTTCGACCATTTTCAGGTTGTGAGGTTCGATGAAGTCTCGTCCACAAAGCTATGTTTTACACAAAAGCCATGCTTCGATCAACAATTGATCAGCAGCACTCAGCATGCCACACTACCAAATTGGGAGTATATCACTGATAACCATAAACTACATAACCTATGAACTCGTACGTCTTAGAGAAGGATGTTAAGCTAAGAGAATAAATTCTCCGCCACCAACAGAAATGTATTTGAAAGAAATCAGCTTTATATCTCAAAGTGTAACGTTGGACATACAACCATACAAGTCCGTTCTGGGTTCGAATGGTACTAAAGGCACATCCAAAGAAGCCCTTGCAAATCTGGGCATCCACAATCCCGATCGACTCCCCATCACATTTGGAGATCTTTATACCGGAGCAACTCGGTGCAGAGTCATTCGATAGGTTATCCTATCGTTCTCGAGGACACACGGTCTTCATCACTGTCTTTAAATGCTATCCACTTCGTCGTATCATTGTTCGAAATGGGTTATATGACACAAAGTCCTCTCCGGCCTAAATCAAATAGTGAGCGCTTAGTCTAAAACACGTGGATATTTCAATCACAAAGATTCACCATTAAGGTTCGATGTGGGTTTTGGATAACCAACTGGAATCCGACTACCCGTCGCATCAAAATTCAAATGTCGTTATACGGGCCAAGGGATTTTCACATTCAAACAGAAAACATATCACAAATATCACAACTTAGCACAAAGCAATTCATATCACATGGCATCACAATCACATATCAAAGATATTAATCAAAACAAAGCATTTACTAAAAATCAATTATCTTACAATTAAGATGGATTAATCGTGTGATTATAATCAATTAATCACATAATTATTTTCATTAGTTATCCTTAATTAATGATTAATTATTCTTAATTATAAATTAATTAGTCTTTAATTACTAATTAACTAATTTTAATTACTTTCATTAATTAAATATTTCTTAACTAATTACCTTAATTAATTAATCCTTCATTATAAATTAATTAACCTTAAATTAATAATTAATTAGCCTTTAATTAATTATTCTTTAATTTTTAAGTAACTATAAATCATTTATCTTAATTAATCATTAAATTATTAAAAAAATCTTTACTTAAGAACTTTATAGTTAATTATCATTAACACATTAATTCAAAAGATTAAGGTTAATAAAAATAACATTTCATCTTAATTAAAATAATTAATTTTACAATTAATATCACAAAATTAAATAAATTAAAACTTAATTACTTTAAAAATATCTTACTTAAGACCTTTATTTATCCAATACTAAAATTAAAACCATTATTTAAAAAAAAATGGATTGAAATGTTCAAAAATTGAATTTTGTTTTAAATTCAAGAAAACTATTTTATATGAAAAACCCGAGACCTACTTCGAGTATCACCCGGGCTACAGCCTACTTACTTCGAGTTGTCCCCGAGATAACCCTACACTTTCATTTTAAAAACTTAGAATTTGTTTAAGTTTGATAAAAAAAACCCGGTACAACACAAAATATACTTGAATTAACACTCGATCCTATACCCATATCTCCCGAAGAACACTTCGACGTAATCATCCTTATTCCCAAACTCCAGCCTACTGACAAAACTAAGGCCATGTGCACGTGCAGCAGCGTTCTAGCCATCTCCGATCCAAACTTCGACCATCATCGAGTCGACGATGACCTGCTCTAACCCCCAGACCACCAGAAAACCAAGAACAATGACGAATTAGCAAACAAGCTTCCTGACCCAACCCTAGAACATCACTGAGTCACTAAGATCACCTTTCACCAACAATCTAGATCGTCAAAAGCCACACCACTACAACCAAAGCCTATCCTTTCCACTGCACAACTCTTCCCCCAGCTCCGGTGTGTTCCGGTTCGACGACGACGCTGCAAATGAACAAATTCTGACCAATATCAAATACGAGCTTTCAACCTTAGATCGTCGAAATTAAGCCACCATGATGATCGAAAAAAATTCGAGCATTTTTCCCAAGCTTGTCCAACTTCTGGCTACCTACAGCCATGATCCCGAGGCCTCTTTGATCATCGAACACCAGAATTTCCCTTTAAACCCAATATCATTCAACCCTCAAGTTCTTGGCCAATACTTTATTAAAAATCTCGATTTTTCTTTCAAAAATAATTAATTTCAAAAACATTTCAGATGGTATACCTGATACTAGAATTCCTGATGTTCGAATTTTGTCACATTTTGAATTTTGCCTGTATTATCCAATTTCCAGAAAAAGTCTTGATTTATTTTGCTTAAATCTATTCTTAAAACATGAATCATGTTTAAATAAACAACTTTTGTTTGAATTTTAAAGTCTAACAATGATCGAAGAGGAAGAAATTGAATTTTTTGAACAGGTTTTGGAAACCTGGGAACAACAGAGGCAAATTTGCCTGATACCAGACATGCACGGTCATTTCTGCATAAACATACATATACTGCTTGCATGTAAACCCTTTACAACTTTATTTCATGCATCAACACAAACAAAAAATGGAATTCCAGATTTTTTGAAGAGGTTTACTCACAATTTTATGTTCACAGGGAAGAAGCCTGTGTATCTGCTTTTTTTAGAAAATTGAAAACTGGAATTTGAAAATTGCTTTGACCTTGGAATTTTATCTGCAACTAGTTGATGTTGATTTGCTTAGCTTCTGATGGATTAACTTGCTTGATTACTAAAAAACAAATTGAAACTCAAATTCTTAAAAGGATTTACTTATAGTTTGTTTTTATGAAAACAGAGAAGAAGCCTGGGTGTTGAAATTTGAAATCTATTTTGATCTTGATCCTGGATTTAAAAATTTGATGTTGCTCTAGATACTGGAATTATTGAATTCTTGAGGAATTTTCCTTGCTTTGATTTTTATTTTTATTTTATTTTTTTGGTTTCTTTGTATACAGGTTTTCTTCTTTTTTTCTTTGAAGTTTTAAAATGAAGACTAAAAGAAATGAGGGAGAGAAGGAAAAGATGAATATACTTGATATTTTCTTCTTTAATAAAAATAAAAATAAAAAATACACTTGTTAATCTAGGTGCTAAAATCTTAACACTTGTAATTTTTTACATGGTTGCTTGTTTTTAAATAAAATTTTATATTACATTTTCTTATTTGTATAAATACCTTTCTTTTAGCATATATATAACTTTAAAAAGAACAAGGTATTAAAACTAATTTACACATTAATAAAAAATCATACATATATAATTTTCAAATCCAAATATTTTACAAAAATATTTGTTTAAATTTTAAATTCGAATTCGAATTCAAATCTATTGATATACATATACATATACATATATATATATATATATATATATATATATATATATCTTTAAATTCAAATAATTTTTAAAACATTTATTATTTTAAATTTTAATCTCAAATGCAAATTATACACAAATCAATCATTGTATGATTTTCCTTGAAAATTTCAAATCAGATTCAAATTAAATTCTAGAAATTCATATTAATTTCTAATTTTAAATTGATAAAGTTTAGGATATTATAAGAACTAAACATGACGTTATTCTTAAAACAGAAGTACAAATAATTTTTGATTCCACCAATTGATTTTTTTTGAATTTCACGTACAATTTAAGTTATATATAACAACTTCAATCTGAACCCGTATAATAAAAGAAATAAATAGTGATATAATATTCATTTCAATTTGTAGACAATCACTAGTATATAAATTTGACATACAAATAGATATAGAGTTAGGTTCAGCTTGAAAATGAATCTATGTTATTGTTATATGCAACAAAAAGTGAAACTAAATTAATATATTTGCTATATTTAATTTTAGTTCGAAATATAGAGAGAATTTATTCCATTAATTCTAATTATTTCTCTTTGGTTTGATTCTAATTTTCAGATTAGAGAATGTACTATGCATTAATTCCCTTTAATACTTTTAAAACATGCCAAAAATTAGAAAGTAAGAATTTTTAAAGTTGACACGGTAATAATTTTTAAACCTGATACGGTAAAAGAATCAAATGTAAAACGAACCTTAAAACCAAATGTATTGATAATTGATGACTAATTCACTAAAACCTTAAAACCATATGTATTGATAACTGATGATTGATTCACTAATTCTTTTTATTAGTTTCATAGTAATATTATTTTATATGATCCATTCTATAAAAGTTAATTTACTTACAAACGTTATGAATATCAATATTTTTCGATCCATAATTATCTATGAATATCTCCAAATGACAAAAAGAAAAATAGAAAACAGCTTTATTTCAAACCAACTTTATCAAAACCGATAACTAATTTGCTACACAATAACATCCCTAAGTAATCAATTATAACTTTGCATTAATGGAAAAATGCATGTTTCTTATGAATATTTAATGGGCGATTAAACAACACTATTGAAAAATGTATTAAACCCTGAGTTTGGTAAAACTGGCTAGTTTTAGATTTAAAAAATATAAGTATAGCTTGAGTAATAAAATATAAAACATTTAAACAGAATAAGTTTAAAAACATTCATTTAGAATTAAACTTCTAATAAAATTTCAAAATTGCATACTGTAGCTAGATCAAAAGTGCTACTTTTTTCATCAAAATACTATACAAAAGTTTATTATTCGAAAATTCTTTTACTTTGGAGATAATGCTTTTTACCAGAAAGGTTTCTTATATAATCATACAGGTTTGAACTGGAAAAGGAAGAACATTACCTTTAATAGATTATGTAAAATTGGAGTTGATATTTATGTAGCAATAAATCAGATATTTCTTACATGATAAATGAACAAAACAAAATGCAAAATCATACCAAACAAAAAATAGATGAAAGTCAATTATTAAAGAAAACTAAGAATAAAAAAAAGTTTTCAACTTTGTTTGTAATAGATTTTACTAATCTATGAGATTTTGTGTTATACACATATTTATAAAATCAATAACTTTCTACAAGATAGATTAAAAGAACTATATTCATAATCTTAAATACTACAAATCAACCTTGAATTAGGAACCGGGAGTACAAATTAAAATAAAAAACTGCAAATTCAATATCAAATTCACTAAATAGAGAGATGATAAAAATGACCTAACCTTTTAATCAAGCTTGATTGAACCATTATTTTAAGTTTTTTTAGGCTGTTTTTAGATTACTTTTCAATAAAAACTATAACATTGAAAGCAAGAGATTAAAAAAAATTGCATAATATTAATAAAATCATAAACAATTCAAGATGAATATGAAAAGGAAAACTATTGATGAATTCAACCAAAATCCAGTCAGATTAAAAAAATTAAAGAGATTGAATAAAACTTATTTGTAAAGAATTTTCAATTTGATTTAGACTAGGAATAGAACTATTTTTGAATCGTATCGTACACATGAAAGTAAAAAAAAAGGGAATGGACAATGTTATGAGAAAACAAAATGGAAGTAAACAAATTATAAGACCATAAATATCTTGACATACGTAAATAATGAATGCTTGATTATTATAGATGCAAATAAAAAACAAACAGTCTGTAATTTTATATAATTGTATAACATAATAGATGTATGGAATGTTCAAACATTAGTGATATCGGTATGTATTCTATTGGAATTAATAGAATAATATTTAGAATTACAAATATGTTTAGGTGGTGTAAAATAATACAAAACATTAAAATTAAAAAATGTTTATAAAACACATATCTGGAATCAAACTTCTAAAAAAAAAATCAAAATTTTCTATTGTAGCTAGATCAAAATTGTTAGAACTAAACTCAATGTTTTCAACTTTTTATTTAATAGGTTTTACTAATTAATATGAGATTTTGTGCAATCCACATATTTATAAAATCTATAACTTTCTGCAAGACAAATTAAGAGAATTATATTCATAATCTTACAAATTGTAAATTCAGCCTTAAATTAGAAATTAGACTTAGAAAACTTTAACAAAAACTACAAATTCAATATAAAATTAACTAAAAGGAGAAATAATAAACAAGACCTAACCTTTTAATCATGCTCGATCAATAGTATTCTAAGTTTTTTTGGAGGCGGTCTTTGGATTATTTTTCCATAAAACTATTAAATTGAAAGCAATGGATATGAAAACAGTGGCTGCATAATCTTAATAAAATCATAAATAAATCAAGTTTAATACGAAGTGGAAAACTATTGAAGAATTTAATCGAAATCTAGTTAGATTAAAGTAATTAAAGTGATTAATTAAAAATTGTTTAAAAATAATTTCGATTTGATTTGAAATAGAACTATTTTGAATCATATCGTGCACATGAAACTGAAAAAGGGGGAAGGGATAATATTATGAGAAAATGAGATGGAAGTGAACGAATTAGAAGATGATAAATATCTTGATATACGTAAGTAATGAAATAATGAATGCATGATTATTGCACATGCAAATAAAAAAAATCCGTCTATATTTTTACATAACTACATAACATAATAGATGTATAGAATGCTCAAACAATGATGATACC
Organism: Allium cepa; assembly: GCA_030765085.1. Taxonomy (NCBI): domain Eukaryota; kingdom Viridiplantae; phylum Streptophyta; class Magnoliopsida; order Asparagales; family Amaryllidaceae; genus Allium; species Allium cepa. Next base: position 43,436,349 of record CM060946.1, read on the forward strand.
ATTATGTATTCTATATGCATTAATGGTATTAGTATTTAGAATTATAAATATATATAAGCGGTATGATACAATACAAAACATCTAAATTAAAAAAAGTTATAAAACACATATTTGGAATCAAACTTCTTACCAAAAAATCAAAGTCGACTGCTGTAGCTAGATCAAAACTATTACATTTTTTTCAAAATACTATATAAAATTTTATTATTTTAATAATCTTTTACTTCGTAAATAATTTTTTTCCAAATTTATTTTCTTATATGTTATTGAGGTTGTTATCTATGTAGTAGTGAACCAATACTCCCCTACAAAATAAATGAATTAAACAAATGCAAATTCATACATGGCAAAAAAAATCAAACGAATGCCAACAATTATCCAGAACTTGAGAATAAAACAAAGTTTTCAGCTTTATCTATAACAGATTTTGCTAATCAATAGGAGATTCTATGGCATATTTATAAAATCAGTAACTTTCTATAAGACAAACCGTTAACGTGCCTTTTGGCAAGGCAGTACATAGGTGGATTTAACCCAACGAACTTTAAGATCATCAATGCAGAAAGCCCGGAGAGATAGCTAACAGGATTGGATATCGATAGTATTTGAAACTATTGACTATAGCTAAATGGATTCGGATGGACAGCATTCAAAAAATGGCTTAGTATGGAACTAGAACTGCACCTAGAGGAGGGATCAGATTGAAATATCCGCTCTATAAAAAGCGATCGAAATAGCGGGATTGGAGTAGAGGGATTGGATTAAACAGGATGCATACAACACAACTCAATGATGGTCGATCCATAACACTACAACCACGGTGCGAATTGAAGTGAAACTTTGGGAATAAGAAAAGGGGACGCTAGGGAACCTACCCTAGGGATTGCACATCAAATAGAGAAAGTTGGAGGGATTGGCCTTCTTTTCTCAATCGAGATTGGTTATAATAAGCTTTCGCGACATATTGCAACAAAGATCAATCAATAACTCAACATCTATAGATCTAGTTGACATGAAACATGGAGGACAAGTACATTATGGCATGGGGGACCCACCATAATAATTGCACCCCATAAATCAATAAAAATAGGGATCGGCTCCGATCCTTATTTTGGAGAGCGATCGATCCAAGTTTCATTGGGCTGGGTCGTCTGGGCCTGGAGGTTCTTTTAACGAAATTTCAATCTGATCCATACAAGTCTTCCCCTATAAATACAATAGGCATGGCATCAGAAAAGGAATCACCTTTCTTCTACATTTATCTTCTACTTAGGCTATGCTCTGCCATTTTTATTATGGGATTTCATGGATTTGTAACTGTAACAGTAGCATAAATGAATAAAGGAAAAATCTTTGGACTAGACGTAGGTCGGAGGTAGCTGAACCACTTTAAATCCGTGTCTCTCTATACTTGCCTTTTGGTTTAGTTTTATTATTCTTCAATTTATATTCTCTACATTATATTATCTGAGATTTGCGGCTGGATTGGTGCTTTTACATAACTGGGTATTAGCGGCCATTTTTGACGCCAACATTTTGGTGCTTTCACTTTAAGAGCTAGCCTCCGTGGATTTGGATTTCGGATTTGGAATCAATTAGATAGCTTAGATTTGGAGCAATGGTTAAACAACAACAAGGAGAGCACTACCAAAAAGGAGCCATCTTGGAGGGAGAAAGGAGGCTTCCTCTATAGCTGGAGCTAATCAAGCATCTATCTACATCACAAAGGATGAATTGGAAATGATGATGGATACTAAGCAGGAAAGGATTTTGAAAAGACAAAAGGAGATGATGTAGAATTTATTTCGATAGATTGGACAATTTGAAGTGTGGAACCAAGGGAATAATATAGCAGGAGCTAGTGACAATTTGGATCAAGGAGTTAAAGTCGTAGGAGTCGTTGGAAATCAGAACCGAAAACATGGAGACAAAGCTATTGGACAAAGGAATGGAACAGAGTAGCTGAAGGCGGTCCTTGGCCATCTTAGAGGGATCAGCCTTGATCCCCAAAGGCTTAGGGTCATGCCCTCGGCTCTGGTCGATCGCGATGTTGGAGGACCTATTGTCGATCCCATGGAGCTTGGTGCAAACCTAAATTTGGATGCTCGTCTGGAGGAGTACGTTTCGGAATTCCCTCTTGAACTCGAGGGCAGTTTAGAAATTATGCGAGGAGACTACGGCTGGATAAAAATGATAGGTTTGCAAAGATGATTGGGTGAGCTATGCATTGAGGATTGGTAAACAGGGATCTGGAGGATATAAATAGAAGTCCATTCACTCCTAATATCAGGAATGCTAGGAATCCACCATGGTTTAAACTACCGATACTGGAAGTATATGATGGAAAGTCGGACCCAACCATGCATATGATGAGATATATATGGCACATGGAAGTAATGGGGGCATCAAAGGAAGTCATTGAATGATGCTTTCCCCTATATCTAACGGTCATAGCTGCACTTTGGTTCATGCAATTGGAGAGCGGTTCTATTGGATCATGGATGGAATTGGTCGAAAGATTTATGATGCAATTTAGGGTTCACATTTCGAGACCTAAAACTGTGATGTGTCTGGCAACATTGAAACAGAAGATTAGAGAGTCTCTAAGGAGTTTTCTAACATGATTTAATGTCGGGCGACATCAATGGATCGGCCAGATCCATCCATGGTTTTGATGGAAGCTATATCAAGAATTGCCGATGGTACGTATTTATTGGTTCATTGGCGTGGGATCCGACTATGCGTCCGGAGTAGTTTTATCATGAAGCGGAAAAGTTCCTATGGTAGGAAGACACATGAGCCGACAAACCAAAGGTGAATGCTGTGAAAAGAGAAGCATCATCATGAGATGCAAATAAGAATGATAAAAGTAAACGGAAACTGGATGATGGATATGATGGAACGAAAATGCGATGGAAAGAGTAGCAGCTGAAGTTCTCCCTCACTTGGATTTAATATAAAGCCTAGAATAGATTTATCTAGGCATTGGGGGTAACTCCCCTATTGGAAACCGAAAGGAGGGATCCCACAGAATAGTAGTGTATGTCTTAAAAGTACTACCTATTCCACGAGTTGAATAGGCACACCATGGATGAATGCAGGCATTTAAAGGATACGATAGAGGAGCATGTTCAGAATGGCAGATTATCGTAGTACGTGAGGAATCTGACAACGGCGGTGGAACAGGAGCAGCCACCGTTCGCATCGAATGGAAATAGGAATGGCCCTGGATCGGGGTCATGGATCGGCATCAATTGATCATGATGGTAAGTGCCGAGTTCAGGACTTGGACTCTGGCCATAATAATAATAATAAACTCCATAATAAGGCGGCTAAGTCACATACCCATGTACTGGATCGAGGATGGTCCCTAGTTATGCTCTAAGATGATGATGAACCGCCGTGCCCGGAGAGGCTCCTTTTGGCTTTTTCATTTTTTTGGATTTTTGGATGTACGAACTCTTATTTATTAAGTTATTCATGATACGTATTACTGCTATGAATAAAAAAGGTCGCGATTATTGTCGCGACCGGAGAGACGAAATGGTAACTGCAAGGTCCGAGTCCCTTCGCAGAAGAGTGACATAATGGAATCACACATTGATAAAGTGAGTCAAGGTCGGAGAATCACATGGATTATGCCTGGAAAGGAGTAGGCCGTTTCACTGAAGAATAATAGGATCGGCCTTGGGTCGTTGAGTATGGATTATGCTTGGTAAGAGTCCGAAGAGACCACGATCGACCTAGGACTTAGGCCAAGACATCATTTGACGTTCAAGGACATTGAACAGGAGTATAAGAAGTAACGACACTTTGTCAAAGAGTGACAAGTCGGCTTACTCATTCGTCGAGTATGGATTTTGATCGGTAAGGACCCAAAGAGGCCATGGATTTGGATATCAACTTCGAATAGCTATGGATTTAGACATTGACCCAGAACAATCGCAAACTTGGATGTAGGCCCAAAGCAATCCTGGATTTGGCTAATGACTTAGAGAGGTCACAGATTTGGATATCCGCCTCGAATGAAATGGATTTGGCTTCGGATGGATACAGATTTGGATAAAACGATCCAGAGAAATCGCGCATTCGGAATTAGATATCGACTCGGAATGGTCATGTCTTTCACTAACTATCCAGAGAGATCATGGATTTGGATTGGCAACAAATTGGATTCAGATAGGATAATATGGCTATCGATGGATTATGGACTTCGGATTTTGGGTTTATGGCAATTCAAAACACATCTTTCTATTGCAAGACATGTTTTGGGAGGCAAAGTGTTAACCCGCCTTTTGATAAGGTAGTGCATAGGTGGATTTAACCCAACGGACTTCTTGATCATCAAGGCAGAAAGTCCAGAGAGATGGTTACCAAGACTAAGAGATCGATTTTATTTGAAATAACGGACTATAGTTAAATGATTCGGATGGACAACACTCAAAAAATGACTAAGTATGGAACTAGAACTCCCTTTTAGAGAGGGATTGTATTAGAATATTCACTCTATAAAAAGGATTGGAATAGAGGGATCAGATTAAATAGGATGCACACAACACAACTTAGCGATGATCGCTCCATAACTCAATAACCACAAGGCGGATCAAAGTGAAACTTTGGGAATAAGACGAAGGGACCCTAGGGAGTCTACCATAGGGATCGCACATCAAACAGAGCAAGTTGAAAGGATTGACCCTCTTCCCTCCGTAGAGATCGGTTATAATCTACTTTTGCAACATATTGCAACAACGATCTATCAATAACTTAACATCTACTGATCCAATTGATATGAAATTTGAAGGATAAGTATATTATGGCACAGGAACCCAATATAGGGATCACACCCCATAAATAAACAAAAAGGGGATCGTCCCCGATTCTAATTTTGGACAACAATCGGCCCAAGTTTCTTTGGACTGGGTCGTCTAGGCTTGGAGGTTTTTCTGGTGAAATTTCAGTCCAATCCGTATGCGTCTTCCCATATAAATAAAGCAGGCATGTCATCCGTCCTTTCGGAATCCTGTATCGAAGGAAGTATTAGAAAAGGAATCCTCTTTCTACTTCATTATATCTTCCACCTAGGCTACACTCTTCCATTTTTAGTCCAGAATTTCATGGATTTGTAACCGTAATAGCAACATAAACGAATAAAAGGAAAATCTTTGGAGTGGACCTAGTCCGGAGTTGGTCGAATCACTATAATCTATGTCTCTTTTTACTTGCTTTCTGTTTTAGTTTTATTATTCTTCAATTTATATCCTCTATCCAAGATCTATGACTGGATATTGATGCTTTTACATAACCAGGTGTTAGTGGCCATTTTTGACGCCAACACAAATGAAGGGAACAATATTCATAACCTTACAAATTGAAATTTTAACCTCAAGTTAAAATTAGAAATTAGAATAAAAACTACGGATAAACATCAAATTAGATGAAAAGAAAATTAATAAAAAAATATAACCTTTTAAACAAGCTTGATCGAACGAGTAGGCTAAGTTTTGGTTGGAAGTCTTTAGATTATTTTGCCATAAAACAATAACATTATAAACAAAAACAACAGTCGCAAAAAGTGAATAAAACCATAAATAATTCAAGCTGAATATGAAGTAAAAACTACTAACGAAGTCAATTAAATTCTTGTTAGGATAAAAAATTAAAGAGATTAACTAAAACTACTCGATTTTTTTTTAGTTTTATCTAAGTTGGGATTAGAATTGTTATTGAATTATAGCAAGCATATGAAATAGGAAAAGGGAGAGAGACGGTATTGTGTGAAAGTGAGAGAATTAGAAAATGATAAATGTCTAAGATGTACATTTGTATTTGTTTTAGAATGTATAATGAAAGATAATCCATAAAACATTAATGAGTCCATTGGTATTTCTTTTAAGAAATAACAGCAATAAGAAAAGCTAATGAAAAAGTATACGGCGATTAAATTACTTGGACACATGATAACACATGGGATTTTTGAGAAAATTGAAAATGAAAAGGCATGCAAATTTAAATTCAGCTTTCATTTAATATAAAATAGATGTTATTTAATTTTTGATAACAAGAGTGGCACTTAGTTCAAGTAAAGTGCTAATTTTGGTGCTTAGGATTTCGACCCAATAACATTGGAAAACTGTGTCTAGAGCATTATAGCACCTGTCATTTGGGCTACTGGTTCTTGAAGAATCATTACATTATTTAGTAGTCTCTAAAAGTTTTATAGGAAACACATATTTATGACTATCATCATAGTCTTTGTGATCTTATTTAACAATGAGTTGTTTTGAATGTTATGTAGTTTGTTAAATTATATGAAAAACAACAAGTTAAAGATATAGTTATTCAGAATGGTTACATGTGAACAATTTATAAATAGGAAGAATCATATCAATCAAAATTGTTACTGTGTAATATAAATAAAAGTGAATAATTGTTCTTTTATCGAGATCAATTTGGTCCAAAGTAATATTGGAATTGAACTATAATTCAATCTAAGGAGAGAATCACTTACATATTAAGTCTCATTAGTAATTATTAATTGTAGAATTAATGTACGTCAATAATTTCTTTTTATTTATTTTCTTTTATCGATAGCATTTCAAATGCACCATTGTAAGCTTATATTGAACAATATAATTTGTTATAAGTAAGTCGAATCATTTCTTCTTTCTCGCATTTTACATCAAATTTATATTTCGTATTTTTATTTTTATTAGTAAGATTATGAATTTGTAGTTATTGGGTTTTTAGTACACAGATACAAAAAATATTAAGTTTTTCTAGAAATTAAATAGAGGTTTATTCTGAAATGCTAGTATGTAAGAAAGTCAACTTTAAAGGAAAAAATTATATGTGAAGAAAAATAACATTTAATACAAATTTTATATTATACATTGGACAAATATATATAAATATACATATACATACATACATATATATATATATACACACACATACATACATATATATACTGGGATTCTAAGTCACATAAGCTAGCAAAGAGGCTAACTTTCATAGCATAGGAAACATGTATTCACGTGTACAACATATCTGATTACATCACAACCATATCGCAACATGTAAACATTCCATAACCAACATATGCAAGTAAAGTCATTAACTTGCTAACTAACTTATTAAATAACTTTCATTTTCACTTATCACAACATCATATCCAAGCATCACACTCACGTACTCATCAACATATAACTCAACCAAACTAGTAATAATTAATCAACAAGGTGTACTATAAACTTAAAGTTAGAAAACTTCAAATAAAGGTGATAGATTTCTCACATAAAGCTATCCAAACTCTAAACAATTTCCACTAGGCTAACATATAACCTAGAGTTTCACTTTTCCTTTGAAAAAATGTGTTTTCGATGGCCCTAAGGTAGCAAGTTGGTTTGGCCTAGGCCCCTTTTTTGGTTTGGCCATGCGTTTTTTATGGGTGGTGGAGCTTGTTTTGTGGAAGGGGAGGTATTTAACTAAGTTTTTTTCAGAAATTTAGAAGTGTAAAGTGAAGAAAGACATGGAATTTTAACTTATGAAATTTAAATAGAACCATGAAACTTCTATGAAGCTAGGGAAGAAAGTTTTAGGAAGATATGAAATGAATAAAATGAAAACATTATTCAACATAATGCTTTTATATAATTTGCATTTACTAGATTACCAAAATACCCCTAAGTACATGCCCTCCACTTCTATGTTGCCACCTTGAAATTTTGTCCCCCTCCACCATACAACGTGTCAAGATTGGTCCAACATCCATTTAATGCATTGTACTTATGTGTCTATATATGTTGCACTTTACATGATTTCCTTATTTTATTTTTTCATGAAATATCACATGACACATACATAAATACTTAACTAAATAACACATATATCTACCCACATAAATCCTAACTCGTTTTATAAATGTATGCATATATTATACAATAGTGAATACAACAATCCTGATAACTTTGATTCGACAAAAAGTCGAAAATTCGAAAAACGAATTCTAATCACATTTTTGAATTTTCTTCGAACTAAATATTTTTCTAAACTAAATTTGAAAATTATTTCACCATCTTTATTTATTACTTACAAGAGTCTTATTTTAGTTATAGACTTATTATTTGAATATTTAAAATTAATTAAATTTCTACAAATCAAAGCAGTAAAATTCCAAGTTGTTACATGAATCTCCCAGCTCGTTTCCTCGAGCTCCAATGAACATCAAGGAAAACCCATCTTTCAAACTACTCAAAGGAGCACACGAGGAATTTGGAGAAAAGAAAACCATGCTTCATATGTAAATATGATATGAGAAACTCAAGAAATAAGAGGCCACATTTAACAGTACTTTTGAGACCGCATGGAATGCCGTAACAGTTATCCTCTCAAAAGTGCTGTTAATCACCAACAATTATTTTTTAATTTATATTCTTTATCTTGAAATTATCTATTTAATCACACTACAACAATATTCAAGATATAATGAAAAACTAAAGTATGTTCGCATAACGGATTTTCCACGGAGATCTGTTCGACCGACATCGAATCTGAACACCATGCATATGGATCAGAAAACACCTTTCGAGTATCGTATATCTCTAGATTAAATAATCCATAAGCTAAACAAAATTGGTCCACGTAAGAACACTGGTATAAACCATATGAACCCACGTATCATCAACTCTAGCGTGAATCTTTCACATGAGTTTTCATCACTTAAAAAGAATACAAGTCATGAATCCCTACATCGATCCAAGCATCTTGAAAAGATCTCGAATCTCCATATAGGTTCCGCCATGAGTCTTTCGATGAATGCTAATGCTAACCTCTCCCTTGGACTTAACCTCATGATAGGCAGTTCAACTCTATAGCATTAAAAACTGCTTCCAAAACATAGAACTTGTATATTAATTTTGGAGTGGTATTCACCAAGTAAAACACTTACCGATCGCGGTCTCTTCAAAACTAAATCAATGAATTTTGTTGAAGTTCGATGGTTGAATAATCGACTATCAAACTTAAAATAGATGGTCGCACATGGAAACCATGTCTCTTATGCTGATCACATTTCCAACATTTTCAACTTACACTATCCCTGGGTCAAGAGTGAAGTCCGATAAGTTAGAGCACTGGTTTCATCAAAGCCTTGCCTAGACAGTTCATTCTCAACTCTCACTATAAACAAGCCTACTTTATCAGCTTTTAGTGCTGAGTACACGACTAAATCCTTTCCATTAACGAGTGAGTAATGGATGTGATTAACACGTTTTTAACATTCCAACTTAATTATTCCTCCATCAAGAGGGAAGTCTTTAGGTTAGAGCACTATTGCTTTAATCCCTACTGAAACATCAAATTTAAATCTCACAAATAGAGAAGTCTACCTCGTCGGCTTTTAGTTTTCTACAATTTTAATAAATTTTCATAACGAGTAACACGCAAAGCACAATTAAGTCACATAAGCGACTTCTAATCCCTTTTTCATTAATTAACACTATTATTATTAAAACTCCGTTAATAGTAAAATATATTTTATCTAATAAAACTTCATATATCAATTTCTACTACTAATTTGTACTCTTTCAATACTCTAAAAAGCATTCATGTAATTATCTCAAATGGTACAAGTATACTCCCAAATCATTAATGAGATTTCCTACTTTAAACCTTTACTTTTTCTATCTTTTTTCAAAAGATTCAATACATATAATTCCCTTCAAATAATCCATTTAAGGATCTAAGTACTTTCACAAATCTATTCTAAAAGGTTTAACACAAATTTTACTTAAGCATTGTCACTGCACACCTAAAACCATTTCACTTATGCTTATCTTTAAAACATTTTTTCAAAGATCTATTTACATTCACAAGTATAATAAAAAAGGATTAAAGACAAATCTTATTAACACAATCCCAAAACTATTCCATACTTGCATTATCTTTAAAAAATTAAAGATCTAAGTATATCTACATTTATTAAACATGGTAATCTACTTACTGATAACTTTGCAAAACCTATTATAACAAAAGTGTTATAATCCAAAACTTTCTTTCATTCTTTTATAAAATACTTAACGTATTTTTCCAACTTATATATACATATATATGCTTTAAAAATACTTACAAATAGCTTTAAATAATTGTGTAAAATATTACTTGAAAATAACTAATTTATAATTTGATGAAATTAAATAAAAAGCATGTTTTATATTATAAAACCCTTTTACTTCCAAAATTCATATATAATCATTAAATATATATTTAAACTTCAAACTAACTTTAAAATACTAAAAAATGTGTTATAAAACATCCCTAAAAATATTAGGAAAAATATCCAATTTAAATATCATTTTAATACACTTAAAACCTAAAAATGTTTACTAAAGCATTTATAAATGCTATTAAAAGTCTTATTAAAGAATCAACATAGAAAAGTTTGGACTTTGCCACAAGTTTTCACCACTTAAACAAATGGTTTAAGACTTGAAATTTTTACAGTAAGTACTATGCTTAGGGGACTTTAAAACCATGGAAAGAAGCACCTAAGGATATCTTTTAATTTAGTTATAATAATTCCCGCAAACAAGTTATATTTTTAAAATGTATTTATAACCACTATTTACTCAAAATTTAGCCACTTTGTTTGACTGATTCTATAATCTTTTAAACTTTGATTATTTTTTCCAGTAGTAATTAAACATATAATACTTATTAGAAATCCAAAGAAATCCCTAAAGATATCTATCACATTAATTATAAAAATTTCTAAAAATAAGGTACTTTAAAGTGCTCATATAGCGACCTTCTTGCTATAAATTTTTGCAACTTTGTTTCACAAGTTAATAAATGATTTAAACTCTCGTATTTTTCCAGTAATAAGTACATTTATAATACATATAAAAAATGCAAGGAAGCCCCTGGGATTTCTCTCAAATTTGACTTTGAAAATCGCCGAACACAATATATTTTCAAAGTGCATCCATAGCGCCATTTTTTCTTCTAACTTTCACAACTTTGGTTCATAATTTCTATAACTTGTCAAACCATTTTTTTACAGTCCCATTCACCAAATAATATGTAGATAATAATCAAAACAAATTGTACTAGTATAAAAACATAAATCTTCTATTTACATAAGTTAAAGTTATGGGATGTCGAAGTGTACTTATAGCGACATCGTTATACATACCATTACAAATCCATTCCAAATTCAAAATACAACCCAAACAACCATTTAAATATCAAGTCAAGGCCACTCCACATGTTATATAACCAATAAGGGTGATGTTATAAAATATAGAGTTGTCATTTGTTTTCAAAAGCAAGAGGGGTCCAAAGCTATAACCTTAATTAGGTAATCTTGCTTTAACTTTATATTTCAAGCACATGACATATATAACACAACATGTACATACAATATAGTGACATAACTTACCCAACTCGTGAATAAACCATGCAAAAACACCTAAGAACGAAGAATCATTTCCTACCATCTTCAAACACCCAAAGATCCAACCTTTAGCACATCCAAGCCAAGCCACTCCTTCCCTCCACCTTGCATGCTCACGACCCAAAGAGGAATCCCACCATATCTTCACTTATCCTACTTTTTAATTTAGATCAAATCACTCTAAGGTTTTGGTGAAAGTTTGGTGGAATTTGGAGAAGATTTGAACTAATTTGAGAAATATTAATGAAGAACAAAGTGGATTAGTGCTAAACCACTTCCACCATTTTTGATCTTTTTGATATTTTCAAACTTTAGGAGATAATGAATAATACATATGCCTAAATACCTTTCTTTCCACTCTTGTACATGGCCAATACCACCCTAAGTGTATTGCATGCTCCTTTTACTTTATACCTCATTTTCCTTTAGTAAATTATCCTTTTTACCCTTGCACACAAAAAGTTTCTATGACATCACCCATGACATCATCAAAAACTTCATTTTCATAAGTGGAAAAATATTTTTATTTCATATTAATTTTATTCTAAGAAAATAGGTGTACGTAAAAAAATGTTTGAACAATTTTTGATGAGTAAAAAGCTATTTATCGATAAATTGATTTTGCGGTCACATTATCGATATTTCATCAAAAAAATATTTTTGTAAAAATTTTTCTAAAACGAGTTTAACATCATTGGTTATGATTTAAAAGGGGGTTAACAAGGTTATTAAATAAATTTTATCACATTTAATCCAGGATACAAATATTAAATAATTCAAATATTCAAATACGAATTTTTTGAAATTCTGGGTCATTACAGCCTAGGCACATTTTCCCTAAAAGCATCGAGTAACCTTTCGTTAGTGCTCGTAACTATGCACAGCACTGGTCATACACACAATTTTTGATCCCAATTACCCTAAAAACATCGAGTAACCTCCCGTAGTGCCTCATGCTCTAAAATATACAACCGTGATAGAATCGCGCACTAGTCGAACGCCACACCTTATAACTTCATGAAGTGCGAACCTAGGAAGTCACCAAGGGTGATACTTTTTCATCTCATTACATGAATCAGTATAGTTTTGTGGATGCCCCAAATTCAAAGAAGTGGGAACGAGTCACCCGACTCGCTCTACTTGGCATGCACTAGATCCAGGTTCAACCTGGGTATTTTTCTAGCCATTTAAACATCTAAATTTTGATTCAGACGTCCGAACTCCTATAAAAAAAATCTAGCTAGAGGTATTCGAAAGTATAACTCTATTTTTAGATGTCTAACTTTGATTTCAGACATCTAAACTAGGTCAGAAATGAACTGATTCTTTTTTTTCTCATTTCTAAAATTTAGACGTTTGAAAATTAATTTTGATGTCCGATTTGGGGTTTCCATGTCCACTTTCTTATTTATGTTATCTCGTCTTACGGATTTAAATGCGGATGCAAAGGCTTATTTTAATAGTATTTTTGTTGTACTTTCTATTTTTGTTTAGACGCAATTCAGCTAGTAAATTTTAGTATACAACTTTTTAGTAAACCTTCTATGTATTTCAATCAAAGTCTATACATATTTCAAGTTGTATAATCAACTCAATGCAAAAAAAGGTGTATTCGGTTACTTTCTTTTATTAATATCAACACAAGCTTATCATATGAAAATTCATATCTATAGAATTTGAGGTGAATTACACTAGTCTATCTTCTTTCCATATTTCAAAAAATATTTTTATTAAATTATCACCTAGCTGACATTTCCATCCTTTTTGATTCATAACAAAAATCATCAGTTAAATAAACTCTTAGTTGAAATTGACACTCCAATTTCATAAATCATATTTTTTATATTCAATAACAGTATAACATAATTTAACTACTTATGAATAATCATAAATTGTAGTCATTTCACTCACCTTGATAAATTATTTATAGAATTTCCTCTTCTAATTTGATTTGAATCTACTGCTTCTCTTCTTCGCTTTCTTGTTTCTTCTTCCTTCAATTCGAATATTGCACTTTTTAATCATTCTCTTTTATCTCTTTTAATTTGTTTTTTATTTTTAAAATTTGGAGAAGACATTTAAGGAATTAGTTTAGGTTAAGAAATTTAAGAGGATAAAGAGAAAGAAAAGTATTTATAGATTTAGAGAGACGATAACTAGAGTTTGGAATGTAGAGGAGTGAGGGTTAATGTCTTATTTATAGTTGAAAATTTATTAAGTACAAAAATGCTACTGGATCTATTTTTCGCAAATTTGATCCATTTTATCAAATTTAGCAACTATATATATTTTCCAACTATAGATGGCATTCTGGATGCAATGGAATAAGTCTTGAAGCCTAATTCTAATCTTTGTGAAATTTCCTAGTTGGTCATTTTATGAAAAAATTAATCCATATAAGTATTTTAATTTATTTAAATTTTTTGGAGTGTTACATCCCCCCTCCTTTTAAAAAGTATTTCATCCTCGAAATCTCCAAGGGTGAAAAAATGCATCACGCTTATAAAACCAACCTACAACTATATAGTCAACCATCAACCATTTGCAAACATTGTCCTTAGTTTAAATTCTTTATGCACATATAGGTATGGAATGTTATGAACATATATGCACCGTAAAATCAGCGGTCTCCTGAAGTAGTCGACTTCTTAAAATGCAAATGTGTTTGCCATATATCCAAAATGTATGCAACACCTTATATACTTGCAATTCTATATGGACGAGCACCATTATATACATATGAAAAAATGTGACAACCATTATGCTTATAACTAATAAAATGGATAAGGTGAGGTATATCATAGGCCAACATGAACATATCAGCTCATATGTGCAATACTAACTAATAAAATATCCACCAGTGACCATCTCCCAATATAAGTCCTAGTGACACATTCTAAATCATACTTAGCATTCAAATACTCTTAAATACGAAATATACTAAGCTAAACACTAATATACTAAGCTAAATACTATGTTTGCATGTGATAATACTAGTTTAAATAGAAACATTCCATAAAAGTTTTTGAATGGTTACCTCAAATTTTTTTCCTATGGGTCCCAAGTACTCTCAATTATATTGATTCCCCACTGAACTCTAACCAGTCTAATTACTTTATTGCAAAGTCATTTATCCCATGCTCAATAATGCAAGTGGGTGCACATGGACAAATGATTCCATCTTTACCTTGACCCCTTCTAACTAACTTGGCTCGAAAATGGTAGCAGGATCATGTAGACATTTCTGAAAGTGTGACATATGAAAGACACTATGAATCCTCATCAACTATTAAGTAAGCTCCACTCTATAATCTAACTTTCCTATTCTCTCCAAGATCGAAAAAGGCTCTACAAACATTGGTGCTACCTTCCCCTAGCCACCAAACTTCATAATGCATCTAAGTGGTATGACCTTCAAAAAGACCATGTTGCTCACTGCGAATTTCAAGTGCTTGCATCTCTTATCAGTGCAAGATTTTTTCCTATCATTTGCAGTCTTCATCCTTCTAGGTATTAAGTCTACTTTCTGTAAAGTCTCCATAGTCATATCTAGTCCAAGAATGATTCTATCTGTAGTGTTCTACTAACAAGCCGGAGATCTACAAGGCCTCCCATATAATGCCTCGAAGAGTGTCATCCCAATACTTGCTTGATAATTATTATTATATGCAAACTCTACTAAATGAAAATGAACCTCCCAAGAACCTCTAAAGTCCAAAATACACATCCTTAGAAGTCCTCCAATACCCAATTCAGCCTCTTAGTCTGTCAGTACGTCTGTGGATGATAAGTACTCAAATTTAGTTCAGTTCCTAAGGCGTCTTGAAGACTAGCATATAACTTATTAGTGAAAAGCGAATCTCGATCGCTGATAATACTAGAATGAACTCCATGCAAACAAACTGTCTCCCTTACATATAAGGTCATCAAAGATGCAGTTGTGCTCATACCCTTGACTTTAATAAAATGAGCGTATTTGGTCATTCAATCGAACTATGACCCAAATACTCACATTCCCTCTGCTATCATAGGTAGTCCATCAATAAAGTCCATGGAAATACTCTTCCATTTCAACTACAGGCTATCCAATGGTTGAAATAATCCACCATGCTTCTTTTGCTCTGACTTTACTCTCTAATAAGTCACACACTTGGAAACAAACTCCACTACATGCCTATTCATAATATAAAAGTAAAATACTCTCTTTATATCACGATATACTTTGTCATCACATAGATGAATGGTCATCCTAGGATGATGGGATTCCTCTAGTACCATGTTAATAAACTCCTTAATAAGAAGGACAAAAAACCTATCATCACTTCGCAACCATCCTTTAAAATCAATGGAGTACCGATCCAAATGACTAGAAGCATTTCTCTTTCGAGCTTCTTGAAAATACCCAATAACTCGAAGTCCTGAATCTGACTTGAATCAATACGGTCCAAAGTGGGGCTGAATGTCTAAAGCTACAACAGCCTAATGTAATATCTGGTGAAAGTTGAAAATAAAATATGGAAATGAACACCAAATGATTCCATTCCAAAAAAATAGAGCTTAACAACGCATGCTTTCTACACAAGGCATCGGCTACCATCATTACCCTATTTTGGAGTATATGTGATACATTAATCATACAAAATCAAGAACTTTATCTACCTCTAGTGCCTAAAATTCAAATCTTTTTGGGAGAACAAATAATTTAAAGACTTATAATTCGTAAATAGCCCAAATCGATCTCTTAGAAGATGGTGGTTCCATGATTTAAGAACGAAGGCAATTGCCGCTAACTCAAGATTTTGGATTGTTAGTTTCTCTTGTGTACTTTCAACTATGGACTAGCATAACAAATAACTTGACACTCCCGCATTAAAAGGACACCTACCACAATCATCAATAAATATCGCAAATTCCTTCAAACCATCGAGGAGCACTAAAATAGGTGCACCAGTCAAAAACATCTTCAACTTAATGAAAGCATCCTCGCATTCTGAGTTCCACGAGAAAAATAGATTCTTCTTGATAAGGCATGCTAACAGTGTAGAAGTTTTAGCGAAGTCAATGGATTTCTTATAATAGCCAGCCAAACCAAGAAAACTTCTCACCTTAGTAGCATTCTTTGTTATGTGTCGATCATTTATTATAGACTAGGATCGACCGCTAGTCCATGATCAAAGACATGTCCTATAAAGCGAACCTCCTTGCACCAAAAGCGACATTTGGAAAATTTTGCCTTTAGTTTATGTCAATGGAGAGTATTGACCACTTATCCTAAATACAACTCATGCTCTTCCTCATTTTCGAATAGACAAATATGCCATCAATGAGTGCCAACGTGAACTGATTTAGAAAAACTATAGACTTGACTCATGAATTTGGTGGAATATGCTGGGGCATTGGTCGGTCCAAATGGCATGCCAACCAATCGTTAAGTCCATCAAATGTACAATTTTTTGGAATCCTATCCTCGTCCACACAGAATTGATGGAATCTGGTAGTCAAGTAAATCTAAGGGATATCTTTGCTTAAACTAACCGATAAAAGAGATCGTCGATATATGGTTGTGGATAATGATTCTTCTTTGTCAGCTTGTTCAATTCATGATAATCGACACAAAGCCTTAAAGTGCCATCTGTTTTAGTAGTAAAGACAACTGGTGCTCCTCACTCAAAAATACTTCTTTGGATAAAACCCTACTTCTCTTACTTATTTAGCTTGCGCCATTCTCCAAAAGCCATATGCCTAAGGGGTAAAGTAACATGTCTTTCATTCTCTTCAGGATAAATTCAAAAATCTCTGTACGGGGAGGAAGATTGGAAACTTTAAACAAGACATCTAGGTAACCTTGAATTATAAACATAGAAGACAACTCATTATGTGATAGCTCCAAAAATATAGGTAACTTAACATAACTAAACTTTTGAGATCACAAGAAACCTCAAGGATGCACCCACTACAAGTACCCAATGGAACAATTTTCTTATCACAATCCGGTACCACTCCATACATAGTCATCCAACCCGTTCCCAAAATTAAAGAAAAAAGAGAAAATCCCAGTACAGAAGTATCGTAATTGAATTCGACATTCAAAACATATAAGTTTAAACCCTTATAAATCATGGATAAATGAATCGATCTTCTAATAAAGTTTTGATACTATAACAAGGTCGGTAACTATACTAGCCTCTAAGTTAAATTCATCTAATAGTTGGCTTAAAATAAATGAGCGTAACGCTCTATTATCAAGTAAAGCGGGAATAGATACATTGGAAAGAGTTAACACACCTTCTATGTTAACTTGTTTCCCTTATCCACGCCTGGGGCTATGTTGAAGCTAGTAATAGCATTAAGTTCATAGGCTAAAACTACCTAAGTTGAAATCTTAAGTGCGTCATGACACTCCCTCCTTATATGCCCAAGTTGGTTGTAGTTGTGGCATTTGATCTTTGAAAGATTCAAATTTCAATTCCTTATTGTATGCCCCTTTATTACAACATCTCCTACATCTAACTCCCTGTTTCTTTATCTTATCATGAGCTCCCATTGTATATTTGCACTATTTCTGTTGGACTAGCTTCCTTTCTACCTTCATAGGTCAATCCTTGGCATTTGAATTTTGCAGTGCATCTCCACTAAGATTTTAAAAGTAGCTCTAGTGGGTACATGACTTAAAGTAATATCTCTTAAGGACGGATTCAATCCCTTAGAAAACTTTGTCGTCTTCTTCGCCAAATGTGTTAGTGAGATCTAGGCCAAACTTTGCTAGCAAATCGAAATCACTGATATACTCCTTAATGATATGGACTCCTTGTTCCAAATGGATGAAATTCTCTAACTCCAGTCCTCGTTATGCTTTAGAAATAAACTTAGCCTCCAAGAACCTCTTAAATTCAGTCCGAGCAATCCCAGTTTCATTGGTCTTAGCAAAAACAATCTCCTACCAGTCCAGGGCTTCCCCTTGTAAGTTCCTCGAAGCAAATAGTCTCTTCATTGCATCCTCCACGCCCATCATAGCAAAAATCCTATCATAATTCATCAACCATGTCCATGTCACAACAAATGATTTGGTCCCAATGTAAATTTTCCACTTAGTCTCTAGAAGTTCCATTACAGCTTGGGGAAATCCAAAGCAGGGTGAGGAGCTGGGATTGCACTTGTGCTTGAACTGTGGCTTTCTTGAAGATACACATAGAACCACATTCATGCCCGAAACCTCGGCCGCTTCACCAACACTATTTCTAGTTTTATTTCTGATTCTCACCTATCTATAATTAGGAATTACTAGCAACTTTCCTCAGATAGTGTTATATATTACCAGAATATAAGGGAGTTCATGTTATACTTATATATACATATTGAAAATATAAAAGTACGCTATCTTAGTATGCAACCAATCCCTAAAGAAGCCTAAATCATGCTCTGATGCTAACTGCAACAATCCACAGCTCTAGAAAAACCGATCCAAAGCTCAAAAATGACATTTGAACTTGCATCATGACAATAAGTAAAAACTATAGGGTTTTAACTTTTACATGATACATGGGCATATTTAATTTTGAAATATTCTACACTTTCAGATCTCACACTAGATAGTAATAAAATATTAATATTAAAAATAGTCCAGAGTAATACATTCTCAAATAAGCGTGGTTCATATGGTGTTTGACATAGATAAAATTTCCAAATAACATCATAAATAAAGTATGTCCAACACGCACACACACAATACATGAGAGAATTGCTAAATAGATGAATATTCAAGCATCATGTCATCATCTCTACATAACTTTCCAAATTAACTCACGTGCTACTCTTTCCTCCTATAATGGGTATAAAGTGGAAGAAAAGAAGTGGATTAGACAAAGTCTAGTGAATGAATTGTATCACTATGTGATGTGTTCATAGGTAATTAACTTTATAATCTACATGACCTAGGGTGTACTTTTGAATTTGTGGAGTATACATATATATGTAAGTATATATGAACATACATACATATGTACATACACACGCACATATATATGAAGAACAACACTAAAGTGCTACAACCTAATACTAAATGCAACAGTCACCCTAAGTGCACTTAACATTGAATAAATATCCCTAATGATGAACCACCGAACTACTACATTGTATAAACAATCTCTAATACGAATTCCATGAATACAATTCGATAGTGAATGTATCCTTTCGAACACACTCCATAATAACTAGGCCAACTTGCCCTAAAAGTATTAGATAATCTACTTACTAACGTTCGTTATCTTATGCACAACACCAAGCATACACACATTGTCTAGGCCTAATTGCCCCCAAAAACATCACGTAACCTCCCATTAGTACATGATATCCAATTTCTATGCATTGCTCTTGGCATAAACACGATGCTTAGGTCCATTTTCCCCAAAAGCATCAAGCAATCGTCTATTAGTACCTGTAACTATGCACAACAGTGAGCATACACATAATGTATATGGAAAATTACCAAAGAAACATCAAGTAACCTCCCGTTAGTGTTGTATTCTCTAAAGCACAAAATTGTGACAGAACCGCATGCCTCATCAAATGCCATGCCTTATAACTTCATGAAGTGCGAACATAGGATGTGACCAAGTTTGATACTTTTCCATTTAGTTGCATGACTCCTTTCAGTTCCATTGATGCCCCAAAGTCGAAGAAGTTGGAAGGAGTACCCCTAGTTCATCCACTTGGCTTACACATGGTCTAGGTTCGACCAAGGCATTTTTCTATTCCATTTAATTGTTCACTTCTCTCTTTTATTTTATTTTTGTTTTAAAATTTAGAGGAGGGATTTAAGAAATTGGGGTTTAGGTTAAGAAGTTATGTAGGAGGAAGAGAAAGAAAATTACATGTAGATGTAGAGAGGTGGGATAGGATTTAGAATAAAGAGAAGTGGGAGTTACGCTCTTACTTATAGGGTTGTTAGGTTAAATCTCGAAATTAATAATTACAAAATGCCACTGTATCTAGTTTCCTATAATTTTGACCTAGTTTTATCAAATATAATAAGTTATATATGTTTTCTAATTATAAATGTCATTCTGAGAGCAACAAAATAAATGTTAAGGCCTAATTCCAAAGTTCATAAATATTTACTATTTGTTCCTTTTATGAAAAATTACACTTTTACCCTGATTAGTATTTTAATTTATTACTCAAAACCTTTGGGGTATTACAGTTGAACTTAATGTGTCCTATATACTTTCATTATTCTCTAAGAAAAAATGTTATACTTTGTCTTCTTTGAGACTAGTTGAGAAAACCTAATAATAAACGTTGTTTATAGTATTTAAAAAAGATTAATCCAAATAAATTAGAATCAGAAACAATGCTTTCATCTTCATATAATTAAATCAAAAAATGAACTATTAACTAAATTATGTAGTGTAGTCCTTACGTATAACATGAGTTCACACTTGAATATAATATAGACGGATCTAATATAGTTTTTTCTCGTCTTTTACATGGTTTTAAGATAAAATAAACATCCACTATTGATTCACTTTGTTTTTAAGAACACCTAAGCTCGAATCCCTACAACCTCATTCTTATTTATTATATTTTACAACCACTTCACTCTATTTAGCCCACTTTATTCAAAGCACGTCTCAGGTTCGAACCCCATTAATCTCTTTCTTTGTAGTTCTTTCTAAGTCATGCGGTTATATATTTTTAAGTTATAAACACGGTTCAAAAATAACATATGCTTAGTCGATAGAATAACAAGATTATAGCAAATAAAAAACCATAACATAAATAACAACAAATATTAATGGCACAAATAAAGATTATGGAATAGTATATTTATCCTATTTGAGAGTTTAAATTTTATTTTAAGTTCCTTTAGTTATTTAATCCACTTTTAAGAAAAATACAGGTTCAAACATTGATCTCCTTTTTTTGAATATGTAACATATTAAGTAGACTCTCTTTGTTTATTCAGATAAATTATACTGCTAATACATTTTTTTCTTCATTATATAAAATGAGCAAGCATGATCCATATTCGAATGTTTTTTGTTCTTTTTTTTATGAAATTTTAAATTTTATTATAAAAGTTAGG
Organism: Allium cepa; assembly: GCA_030765085.1. Lineage (NCBI taxonomy): Eukaryota > Viridiplantae > Streptophyta > Magnoliopsida > Asparagales > Amaryllidaceae > Allium > Allium cepa. The sequence continues at coordinate 43,457,885 of CM060946.1, forward strand.
AAGATTAAAAATTGAAATAGGACTAATAAGAACGAGAACTAATCAAATTTAAATGAACAAAAACATAGTTAGTAATACCAAAATATAATGATTGAATAACTCATAAGTTAGAGTGTATTAGTTACATTTTAAACTCATTTCATAATTTACTCTGTTTCAAGAAAGGTACTAGTGCCATTGATAATCTCGCTTCTTTGTTATGTAAATGTAAACTTGACTCGCTAAGTTTGTGTCGTATGTGCATTAACTTTTATATACTACCCTTAATCTACAAATGTAGAGTTAAACAAACTAAGGTAATACTAAATTTTATATAAAGATGAATTTTACCTCTTAATTATCTTTTAACTAATTTTTGAAATATCTTCTTCTTAGATAACAAGGATAACATACAAGTAAATAAAAAATTAATAACTCATTTTTCTTAATTGGAAGTTTCTTTTTTTGTCTTTCTCTTCTTATTTTATCTTAATAGGAAATTCATATTTAATTATACGTGAATTTCACTTCAAAACATGCATAAAATATGATTTTCATTTTAGAAGTTGTTGAAGTAAAATCGCTACTCTTACAATGATAGGTTGATTTTAAAATTTCATTCCATGGATATCAATGCATAAGCACCTACAACTAGGCTATTACTACATAATAGCATAAATGACATCCTACAACCAATTTATCTTTTTTGTTATTAGTTACAAAATAATGATTCATGAAATCTACATCATGCATTTTCTTTTGCGATTAAAAGATGATTTCAGGTAAGCTTTTCATTCACTCTGTTTAAAACTACAAATAAACTTAAAATTCTATAATAAATTTGTAAAAGAAATATTTTACATATAAGAACACTTAGACATTGGAAAATCAACATAAGCATAATTTTAATGCATAAAGAATTGGATTAAGAACTATAATTTATGTTCTAAAAGAGGACAAATATCTTTATAAGGAAGACTTTCACACCAAAATTGGTACAAACACCTAATTAGTAATAAAAATGAAAATATCAAAGAAAATAATATGAGATTTTTACAGTGGTTCGACGAATACTTCAGCCTACGTTCACTTAGTCGGTTTTAATCGATTACCCTCCATTTTACAAAGTTGTTCTTGCAACTGGTAGTCACAACTTGCCAGGAATTCAGACAAGTAATTTTAAGAGTTATGATTTTACAACTAATTGTAGCTAGAAATTAAGAATCGAGAAGAAGAGAAAATTCCCCTTTGTAAGTACTCACCTCCTCTATTTATAGACGAAGACCTCCACATTTGGCTTCAAAAATTACCACATGCGATCTCCCGGTCGTGTACATTCTTGCACAAAAATAGCTCGACCAACCTCGACCCAAGCACCATGGATCGGTGACGAACCATGGGCCCTAGATTGGTGCCGATTTGGCTCGAGTTCGGCTCCGAGTCAACCCATGTCTTGCTCTGAGTTTGCCTCACCTCACTTTGTTGCTACGTTTTTCATCTCTTACTTCACTTGCTTCATTTTTGGCCTGAGTTCCCTTCTAGTTTTCATAGGTCACCACCAAATCGTGGCTTAGGTCTAACATGGCATGGCCGAGTTAGGAAGCATGAGTAGACCTTTTGCATCGATTTCTAGTTATTTCGATTATCTTGTCTTTTAATGATATTTCACATGTCCTTGTTTCTGTTTCTTCGGGTTTTTAATCATTCGAGTGTTCGAAGACCGTGGAAATTTTGTTGATTACACATTGCCTCCCATAGCACACCCAGTGAATAAAATGTGTGTTTTGCTCAAGAACAAATATCAAAGTTGGAAAATAACTAATAGTTTAGCTTTTTGTCTATTGATTGACCAAACCTCAGCAATTCGTCCATTTCTTCATATTCACTTGTAAATCAAATGTCATTTCAAACCAATATAACTAAGGACTTGAGTCATTTCTTAAGAGTTAGCCACAAATCAAAGTCATTATGTAATCTCCCGATATATCATATACGGAATATTATAAATCAGAATCACCACATGTTCTCCCTAGAGTTAACTATCATATAAATCTAAATCAATACAGTTCATCGCCTATGATCGCATTATAAGAATTCCTAACTGAATCAAAGCGATAATTTTCATCAATCATTTGGTTATCGTAAGTTATCACTTAGGGACTGCATTGCCACCGATCGAAACATCATTATAAGTCCTTTGAAATTTCCAAGCATCATGTTATAAATGAGTCAAACCTAATCGAGACAATGACGTAATCCAGTAATCATTGTCAACTTATTTTCAAGTCTACTATCTTTCAAATCTAAAGGATAGCTCTAATATCTTCCAATCATATCTAATCTAATTTCTAATCTCTCGGGATCATATATCCATGTTGAGCCCAATTTGCCCGCTCTCCAACGAGAGGACCCAATTTCCAAGTAAATCCATCCACTCACTCTAAGGAGAGAGGCCTACTATCCTGTACAAGTCCATCCACTCAATCTCCAATAAATGGACTGGCATCGTACAGTTCATCGCCCCCATATATCTAGATGGGATAACCATATCCTGTCAATTCATATATCAGTTTTAAAGGGTTCTCTCCATTGGTGTCTCACAATCAATACCAGTCATCATGTTTGGATAATTTTCAAAATCAAATATTCATTCATAAATCCAAATCAAAACAAAATCCAAACATTTTCGTAACATCCATCTTATTAGAGATTACTTTTGACTTTCCAACTTAGAGCATGTTAAGAGACATACTAAGATCTCGTACATGTGTAAGTGGTCGGAGAGTAATACTACACCATTTGCATGCAAACAAAAGCAAAGTTCAAAAATCGAACTCGACTCCCTTTTATCCCGATCATGAGATAACCATTCTCGACCTAGATCCAAGGCCACTTCCAGATGTATTCACTATAGATGGTGGTTGCTCCTACTGCACCACTATTGTTCGGTTTCTCACATATTGTCCTAGCTGGTTGTTCTAAAACTTCTCTTCAATCAGATCTCGTACGTGTCTGCACTCATTTGTCTCATGCCCATTTAGCTTATGGAATAGGAAAAACATTCCAGGCATCTTCTATCGATCCGTGGGCTCCATATTCATTGGTTTTCGAGAGAGAATCTGACCATGGTATCAAGTAAATCATTTCTGGAGTTTTGGTTAGATCGGTATAGGAGGAAAACTTTAGCTCCCTCCTTTGTCACTTCAGTCCTTCGAAATCGTCACCAGCTTTCCATTTTCCTTTATCCTTTCCAAACATTATTTCCAACGGTCCCCTATCATCCACAGCATTAACTTTAGCATTTTAGGCTTCAGCATCCTCTTGACACAAATGTCTTTTAGCTTCATGGTAAAACTCCGTAAGATCCATTGGTGGATCTCTTTCCAAAACAACCATAAATTTTGTTTTAACTGCAATTTCAAAAGCTACGCCACTAGAACAATTGATGGATCTAGTATATGCATTGCTCCATTAAATCTACTTAAATAACTCCTTAGGGTATCTCCGACCCTTTATTTCGTCCTCGAAACCACCATCACATTCTTTTGTCGTGAAAGGTGAACTCTGAACTATCTCATGAATTTATCCACTAATTCATGCCGATGGGTCCATTTTCTAGTTGTCTGAACTACATTGTTGCTAAATCTGTGAAATATAAAAAGAAACACTATCCCATCACCTCCTCAGAAGCACCCAACACCTCCATATGTTAGATGTACCTCATTCGATGAACGGTTGGATCTATCTTTCCATTATACATTTCCAACGTCGATAACTTGAAATCGGATGGATCGTTTATCGAATGTTCAGGATAAATGGATTTCTACTCACGTCTTCCAAACTATGGTTTGGTAGTCCACCTCTCAACGTCCATCTAACCATTTCAACAATTCTATCATTAGCATCTAATGAAACTCTCTGATCCTTGGTTTCATCGTGCTTCCCTTGGAACTTCTGATAGCAACTCTATTGTTTTACATTCACATTCACATTTTAACTCTCGGTCTATTGCTTAAATTCATTCCTTAGATGTGCTTTGGCCCATCTAACTCCAACGTCCATCATGCTACTATGGACCCATGACTCAATATTGAATTGTGGATCGGCACCGACCTATAGGGTCCCCATGGGTTGAACTCAACTATTCCTATTTGGTTTCCAAGTGCACTTGTTTCACTTACAGGTGCACTTGTTTCTCCTCCTAGCCACTAATTTTGATTTTGAGTGACTCCGGTCATTCCATGTTGTCCTATTGCTCTAAAGAGTCCGTTTAGCGTTTCCTTCTAGCGAGCTATCATCCTATCATGCATCTTCCTCACCATTCTCTCCATATCATCTATTTTTACGTAAATGCAAGTGGGTTTATCCCGAGGACACCTCCTGCCACCACCTTGTTCTTATTGACTTCCTTCAATCATAGTTCTACTGTTTGGTCTTTTTATCCTCTTCAAATTTAAGTTTCAAGTTGTTAAATTGAATTTTTTCAATGAAAACACCAAAATTGGCACAAATACCCAATTGAGTAATAAAAATGTAAAATATCAAAGAAAAGAAAGAAATAGCAAGACAAAACATGAGATTTTATAGTGGTTCGATGAATACTCTAGCCTACGCCTACTTAGTCGGTTTTTATTAATTATTCTTCATTTTACAAAGCTGTTCTTACAACTTGGTAGTCACAACTCGATGGGGACTCAACAAAGTAATTTGTAGTTTGAAGTTTTGAATCGAGAAGAAGAGAGAAGTCTCCTTTCTAAGTACTATCCACTTGTATTTATAGACAAAGACCAACAAATTTGGCTTCGAAAATTGCTACACATGATCTCCACATCGTGCATGTTCTTCCACGAAATAGCTCATCCAACACCGACCCAAGCACCAGGATCGGTTACGAACCACGGGATCTGGATAGGTGCCGACCTAGCTAGGGTTCGACTCCGAGCCAACCTTGTCTTACTCCGAGTATGCCTCACTTCACTTTATTTCTACCTTTTCCATCTCTTGTTTCACTTGCTCCGGGTTCGACCCAAGTTTCGCGCTAGTTTTCCTACGTCTCCACCGAGTCATGGCTGAGGTCCGAATTGGCATGGCCGAGTTCTGAAGCTTGAGTTAACTTTATACATTCGTTTCTACTTATTTCGATTATCTCGTCTTTTTATGATATCTCCCATGTCTTTGGATTTGTTTCTTCACCGTTTTTAATCATTTAAGTCTCTTCAAAAGCTGAAAATTTTGCTGATAACAAAGGCATTTAATTACAAATATGAAATACTAAAGCTCAAACATGCATTTAACAAATGTACCATCAGGCTTATTCTTTCTTTATAATTTTGTCGTTGCAAATGCTTGGTTTAGAAATTTTATTATTTGGTGAAAATAGCTAAATTCTATGTTGCGATGATCTAAGAGACATTTTTCTTTTTCTTTTTCCATTGTCTGCTCATTTTTGTACCTCACATCAAGAATTGATTGAATTGAAACTATAAAATTATGTATATCAGATGTATAATTTACTTTCATCTCAATGTATAAATGTTTATGTATATCAGATGTATAATTTACTTGCATCTCAATGTATAAATGTTCGATGTACATTTCATGGATTCTTATTCTTATTACTAACAATATTTTAATTTATATTTCTTTGGAATATCTATTGCAACCACAATGATGTTGTAATTATTCCAATACATAATATCAACCTAACATCTATCTAGCATGAATTCACCCTAGTTGCTTTAGTGTGTGTTGAAATGAATGGATTACTTTTTGAAACGCTTACAGTATTTACGTAACGCAAGGAAAATTTGTGTAAAAGGTGAGGTTGTGTGCCTTATGGTTGGCTTACCTATCATATTTGAATTTTTTTTAAAATTATTTACGTCATCATCGTCCTCTACTTTAACTACCTTGTAATTTGAATGTATGATGTCATATGTAATGAGCTCGGTGTAAAGCCTTGTCTTGGTGTTGTGTTTGGAAGAACAAAAGATTAGCAAAGGGGAAACAAAAAGCTTACTGCCTTTTTGAGCTCAGCAGATATCAAACATTATGCTATTTTGAGTAGACCTGTCAAATGAATCGGGTCATAATGGATATAAAAAAAACCGATCCAATCCATTTCGTGACCCAACGCATTTGATTCATTTATTAAAAGGGTCCGCATAACCCAACCCCTTCACATATGGATCAACCCGTTAGAAAAACCAAATTGAAAAATATAGAAAAAGCGGAAAAATATCTAATTTCAATTGCACAACAGCATCATAAAAACTGCATATATAAAATTACAACCACCACATATTACCACATATAAACTGCATGAAATGCATACATTAATGGTTTGTTTGACCTAAAATCAACCTCTACCATACAAACAATTCTAAATATCATGAAAACAAACACCAAACAACGTGAATAATGCCAAAACTGCATCAAATATGTTTTAAAACAGAATCAAATGATGCTAATAATGCACGAAATTACATGTTCTCAAATATAACCCTTAAAGCATATTAAAACATGTAAACTAAAGATAACCGCCTTCTTCTTCACAACACTTTTACAACTTTTTCAAACATCTGCATATGCAACATATAATAGAACTTAGAGAGCATGCAAATTAAAAATGGATGTTCAATTGAACATTTTATGCACATCATCTAATGGTTTCAACGACTTAAAACCGAAGCTTATGAAAGTACAACAGTTCTTAGATAAATGATAAAATCCTTGTTATAGTTAAGAATGACCTCCAATGATGAATTCCCGTTTGTACAGTGTGGTGTACCAACGAAGAGTTGATCTCTTCCTAATCATCTTTATTTCTTCTCTTTGATTGTGGTGTACTACATGTGAAATTAAACATTTCTCTGATTGCTATCTAATAATACAAATAGATCAATCAACATACTTTGCTTTTTTATAGGATGGCTAAACTTTGAAGCAAGGGAGGAAAAGAAAATTAAAAGGAAACGTCTTCATTGACATTTTCATCTAGGTATATCATATTGCCTTAAAGTTCTCAAAAATGTATATGTGATCACAAAACACATATAAAAGTAAAATTTCCTTAAAGTGCTCGAAAAACTGTCATTGACAAGCAACATCTTTTTTTTACATTTTCATCCTTACAATTCTTTGTTATATACACAGCTCAAGAAAAATCATAAAATATACTTGTGTGATGCCTACTTTGTAAATATAAGTACCCAGTTTCAAAAAAAAAAAATCATAAAATATATAAAGGATAACAGAAAGAGCGGGTGAAAATTAATGTACTGACTATTGTACATGTAATTACAAACAACAGGTACCCTAATGTACAAAAGTTGATAAGAACACATGTATATGTGTTTAATACTGTCTGCCCAAGTGAAAAGATTTCTGAGATTGTTCATTGTGGTTTCCATAAGTAGATTACATATGGTTGAATTTATGTTTTACATTACACTAATATGATGTGGCTAGATGATACCAAAGCAAGGATTATTAACTCCAAACCTTTTTTTAAGGTGGCTTGACCTTTGTTTCTCTATCCTAGTAGCACACTTATGCTTATAGTCAGACAACGAAAACAAAATCACTTTATCAATACAAGAGAAAACTGTGATAGACGCGTGTTAAACAAATGCTAATTCACTCCACACCCGTTATTATGATTTTGAGTAACTAACTTTCTTTCAAAAAAAGAGAGCAACAAAGTATATATTGTAGTAAAATTATAGAAACAAACTTTTATGGCACGTGCGTATAAAAAATTCTTATAAAAATTTAAAATTTCTACGTAATTTTCATAGAGATAAATGGAAAAGTATAAGAAAAAATTGAAAATTTTTAATTGGAATATAGTTTTGAGCCTGTAACCTTATTTGCATTTTAAAATTTCCATTGGAAAATATTTTTATTTTTATTTTTCATGGAATTTAAACTTTTGACCTTTTATTTCCACATATGGGAATTTTTGGAACTTTATAGTCGGACCAAAATATTGTGTTTCTATTACAACTATTAACAAAGATGATAAAACAGAAATAATGAAATCATAGGAGAAAGGAGCGTACCGATTGGAGAGCATTTAGCAGCCAAGAAGAGAGCATTATTTACTAATATTTTTTCTACAAAAGGGGACGAGGCAGAAAGATAATTTTACCTGGGAGTGGTTCACACAAGGGGATGTTGAATCCAAAATTTTCAGACTCATATCTAGGGGTAGACATAAATCGCTGCGCTATACAAAAGCCGTCCGCACCGGGCCGCAAAAACGATGTGAAAACCCGCACTGTATCTTTTAATCAGGCAAACAAGCTAAACGGACCGACCCACATCGATATGGTTCAGTTGCGGTTTGGATGATCGAGCCGACCATATTAAACCGAACCGAACCGAGTATTTACACTAGTAACCTTATGATAAAAATATAATATACTCGTATTTATTATATATTCTAATAATGTATATTCTATTTTCAGCTTATATCAATAATAATCGTTGTCATAAAGGAAAAAATTATAGTTTTAGTACGATATTTTTCATCTCATGTTTTGAATACTAACGATGATGCATTGGTTAACGTTGATGATTGGTTAATGTACTGAAAAAATCTCATTTATAGCTAAATGTCAAACTGAAATATTCAATTAAGAGTCAATCTTTCATTTCTGTATGACATTATGTGTTTTAACCTTTAAATATAAAAGTTTCAAACGGTTGCCTTCGTAAATTGATTGTTGATGGAAATAATTCTCTTATTTCATATTTAATATGAGTTCAAATCGATCAGACCAAAACCGGACCGTATTACATTAAACCGAACCGGTTAAATGGTTAGTATGATGGTTTGTATTTTTGATTAACCGCTTGATGCGGTGCGAAAGTGGTTTGGGCTTCAAACCGCATCAAACCGATCAACGCCCACCCTTACTCATATCCACAATTAACATAAATAAACATATACACCATGTAATATAAAACTAAAGATGAAAATCACCACATATAAAATATCCCTAAATAACAACAGGGTTAACTTTTATTCAGAATACTTAGTGAGTAATGAAAAATACATGCAAGTTCAGGAAACCAAAAAAGAGTATAGTAGCAACAGAGCAAAGCTGTTTGTACATTTTGTGTGTATATTACATTTTGTGTTAATCAAGCCTACATAAAACTTCAGTCTCATTACATGATGATGATGATACTTTTTTTTCCGCATGGATACACCAATAACTGCATGTTAATAACAATGGTCATTTGCCTTTACTGTAAATATTTAATATGGTCTTTACTGTAAATATTTAATATGGCTATTAACAATTGAATAAGACCATCATAAGTTGCTTGTTAGATCTCATCGGCATGGGTCGAATGGACTCACAGTCCAATTAATGCACATGAATGCAGAATATGTACAGACATCATGCAATGAGATTCCATTATTAACAGGACTTTATAAAGGCTTGCGTAGATTAATATCTAAGCACAAAAAAAGAGATACGACCAGATTAAGATCCCCAGATTATTATGCATGACGTTTCGATAATTTCAAAATTATCATATATGCATATGTTTTGTATCACGCGATTATTGATTGGAAAATTTAGCTCGTTACTCGATAAAGATAAGAACCTAACCTTACACAAACTGATCGTTTTCTTTCCTCAAGTCAGTGATCTTAATTAAAGAAAACACATCAAAATGGAAAAATAAATAAATAGAAAAAGGAATTTGTAACACAGCTAGCTGCGTTCACAGAGCCATGTGTAATTAACAATTTTAAATCCATTAGTGCTTTGAGTTTCTATCAAATCATATTATATACAAGAACGTTTTAGTCCTAATTAAAATAACCAAACACAACAAATTAGTTGTACTTAGTACAGACTTATATAGCTGATTTAATCTTTGACAACATCCACTCCAGAATAAAATTGACGAATGCATTTGTATCCACTGATATAATTAAAAAAAGTAAAATGTTATTTCAACCAAGATTCAAAAGCAATGATGATTTGCTGGAGGCAAATAGCAAATCGTACTTTTAAGGCTTTTGATAAACTGAGATCAAATACCATCAAAAAGATTAGAACAGAATCAGAAAGAAGACATTAAAATAAGGCTAGATGACAGTTAAGGTATAAATCATAGAATAAATGCAAAAAATATAGCAAATGAAGCAAAGATTGTACATTTAACTTCAATGATGAAGAAGACCCTTAAAGCGATAAACGAGAAATCGCAAGAAGGGATGTTGAAACCGCAAGAGATTTTGAACTGGTAGCTCACAGCAGAAGATTTTGAACTGGTAGCTCACAGCAGAAGATTTTGAACTGAAATCACAAGACGAGATTATGAATTTAAAGAGAGAGAGACGGCATCATGTTTTCTAAGAATCCAGAAAGAAAAATTAGGGATTTGGACTAACAAGGGATAAACGTGTTGTACTAATTTTAACTGGGTTAGAATGTGGACTAGTGCTACGAAAATTGGTATAATTTTAGCCATAATATTTTCTAAAAATTATCAAAAATGACTTTCAAAATTATTAATAAGACAAACATTCTACCGAACTAAAAACGGATACTTAGAAACAGCTACCGATAACTACAAACTGATACTTAAAAAATGATATCAATAACTAAAATATGATACTTAATGAAAGTGGCCCTTCAGACTAAACTACTGAAGGTCTGTACTTGAGTCTAAAATGATTAAAATTTTTGTCATTTCCAATAAGTTCCTGATAATAAAATTAGGTTAGACCCAATCCTATCAAAGTCAATATACCTAACAAGATACTTAAAAAACTAAAATGCTTGCTCATCCAGTATTTGACCTGTAAAGCCTTGCTAATTCCTTTCATTTAATTGTACTTCAATCAATATGCAGGTGAAATGTCACCATGCATGAAAAGATGATCGTCCAAATGTTGAACAACGATGTCACTATTGCCAAGGATAGTAGGCTTGCAGACCCAAAAGAAGAATACATATTTTGGTGCTTCTATGATAAGGTACGTGAGGGCCTGCACACACGCACACACAAACATGCACTTTTATATGAACTTTTATTAGGATATTCACTGCATCGATCTATTGGAGGATCATTCAAACGGTATATTGCTCCATGAATGTATTAAGACAAGAGAACCAAAATTCAAGTTTGAAGATATATAGGTTGTGGACTTCTACATACCTACTACATAAAGTTATTGATATCTGCTTCTCCATATCAAAATATCCTTAACTTAAAAGTAAATAAACAAAAGATTAGCATGGCATTTACTTATTCAAAATGAAATTAATTTCAGAATATGATGTTTAAAGAAGATATTGTTCTTAAATCGAGTTATATTCACCAATAACAAACTGAAGAGTTTTAATATGAGATGGAGTTAGAGGAGATAAATGAATAGGGTTGTATTGGTTTATTTGACGTGGGTTTATATGGATTGAATATTTGATTTACGGCCCGCTTTATTTCTGTGTTGCAAAAAAAGTTGTTCAATGTTTTTCACAAAACTCCATAATTCATTCTAAGTATCTTATCTTAACTTTCCATCGCTGACTAATATTCAGCGATTGTTGCTCTTCACAATATAATAGTTGACAAAATTAAATGTTTATAATTTTGTTGATTCTAATCTTAAAATAGACGCTGACACAATTCATTCCAAGTAACATAATGTTATTCCTTAAAAAACATAGGAGAAGAAACTAGCAGGAATAACTTTCACACACACTATCATCTATGTTCTGTGAAAATGAACACCTTCCAAATTGTCAATATGGCTATGCGTATGAAGTTATGGATTCAGAACCACTTTAGCGAATATCTCCTTATTTTTTACAAGGTAACAAGTTCAAATCTGTTTCTTTTTGTATTGCGTAAGATCCCGTCGTCATAGTTAATAAAAAAAATTATTTTTTAAGTGCATTAAAATTATTATTTTAATTTTAATGCCATTAAATACTTTTTTTTAATCAATAGTTGTTCTTCACGGTGTTGTGCATTAGCAATATTCAGTATTTTACCTATTAAACTCTCCATTTTCATTAACAATATTTCTTTTGTTACTCATTATTAATTGATCTTCTTAACTTTCAATCCTTAAAACACAACTTTAAAATTTTGACCTTACACGTATTTTGTTTTATTTTTAAAAATCTGAAGTCCAAATTATGGATATAAATGTTTCATTTCCTTTCTAATCATTAATTTTAGTTGTACAAATTTGAAATATCGAACTTGAATATTTGAAGTTACTTTCAACCACATATTCCTTATGCCACTAATTAAGAAACTAAAAAATAATCAATAGCGACAAATACAAAAATGATTTTGAATAGCTACTCAATACGTATATTCATCCTATTTTAATATTTTTTTTTGAATTTAACGAATAAGAACTTTGTGTCCAATTTTATCAAACTCTCTTTTACAACAATTACTTTTATAATATTAATTGTCTAAATATTATTCAAATGGCTTCTTTACAACTAATTACGGTATGTAAAATAAAAGACGAGGAAACATATTTTCTTTTGTTTCATTGCATTTAGTTGGAACAAAATAGATTCAAGATTATTTCAAAGTACACATATGTTATTATAAACACTACAAAAACACAACACTTTACCGACGTCAAAAGGATGTCGGTCAGGCATCAGTAAAGGACTTATCGACGTCACACTGACATCATATATGGCATCGGTAAATTTAAGGTTGAATTTTTTTTCAATGCCATGTAGACATTTTGCATAGGATATTTATCGATGTCCTTTTTCAATGCTTTATCGATGCCAAATTTCTGACATTATTCCAACGCCCTGCCGACTATAATTGAAAGTGTGTAACTTGGATTTACTGATGCTTTCCCGACAGTCTATCAATGCCATGTTGACGCCTAGTTAATTGTCAAATTCAGATTTTCCAACGCTATGTCAACGCCTTACCGATGTCACGGCTTAAACAAACTTGCAACATTTTTGCTGCAGTTTTAACCTCAATCGCATATTCAAATATATAAATTTATATTCATATTATCGTCATGATACCAACCAAATATCATCACAATATCATCTCAATACAATCATAATATAATACTTAACATAATAATATCGTAAACATTATCCAACATCATAGTATCCAAAGAATATCATCACAATATAAACAAAACATCCAACCAATAAAATCAAAGTACAAACCAAATATCCAAGTAGTATCATCACAATATATACATATACAAGCCAAACATCCAAACAATGACAACACAAATACTCCCTACTCCCTCGAACTATGTCCACCATCATCATCGCCAGAAATGTCATCGTTTGGAAAGCATCGCCATAATGCAACCGTAAGCAAGCCGAGCTTCTTCTCTAGCTTACCGATGTGTGACTTCACCCGTCGGTTTTCTTCTTCTACAATATTACTAACTGTGCTAACTCTATCTAATGACAGTCTCTGTTATCCCATTTTTTGGTCAAAACTGGAATATCAATGTTGTGTGCATTTCCACCACGACTGGAGCAAGAAGAAGCAAGCAAGCGTGCATAAGTCAGGGATTTCACTCAAGGTTCAAATATAAAAGTTCATTCGGTGAAGCCATGCGAGAGTCCATTCGGTGGTCAAGTTTCGAGTTTCATTCTGCATTAGAGGTTAAGGCTTCATTCGGCAACTTCATCCGGCATTCCCAATGCCAAAGTCCATTCGGCATTCCCAACCCCCCAAGCCAAGACGAACCAACTCACCTCTCATCTACCACCGAATCACCACAACTCCATGCACTACCGGACTAACTACTACCGGACCAACTCCATGCCAAGCCAATCCACTCACCACCGAATCATGTCCCACCGAACCAAACCAAGACCGGACCACCCAACTCCGAACCAGGTGACCACCGAACTAAGGCTTCTCCATCCTTCTCTCCAAGCACGACCGAACCAAGCTCCGCCGAACCAGATGTGCCAGTCCAGATTGCATCAGCCCAGGCCCGCCAGCAGCTATAAACATCCAAGACCCTTGCCCCCAGCCTCACTCTATAAATAGAGGGGCAGAGGTACAACAATGGAGGAAAAGTTTGAGAGCTCAAGCATGGAAGGAACTTTCAAACAACTTTAGATACTTGTAATCAAAGCTTTGTACTTGTAATCTAAAGAGAAAAGGAGAATAACATATAAAGTAGACGTAGGCACGTTCTGGCCGAACCACTATAAATCTGTGTGTCTTTTACAGTTTAGCCCCTGCTTTTTATATATTTGCATAAGTCACCTAAATCACTAAAAACAACATAAAATCGACTAGTTCACACGACTTTGGGTGTTTGTGGCCATTTTTTGCGCAAACATTTTGGTGCTTTCACTGAGAATTGAACTCAGGGACCTACCGCTTGGAAGTTGAATTTGAGAGTTTAGAGATTCAGATTGGAAGAGTCATGGCAAGACAATCAAGCAGAAGGCCAAGGCCAGAGCAGAGTCAACAGGAAGGGAGTCAAGAGGCTTCTTCAGGAGCAAACCAAGCTTCAGCCTTCGTCACCAGAGATGAGATGGAGGCTATGATGAGAAGACAAGAAGAGATGATCCAGAACTTGCTTCAGCAAATTGGGCAACTTGGAGCACAAAACCAAGGAGCAACCGGAGTTCAGAACGGAGCAGGACCATCTGGCGTAGCACCAGAGCTAGGGCGCACACACGCAGAGCATGTTAATCCGATCCCGGGAAGAGAGACGGGGGCATCCGAACAACCTGGTGGCAGTAGAGGAGTGAACGCTCAATCAAGGGGGCAGATCCCAGGTTTCCCTCGTGAACTCGGGGGGCAGGTTGAAAGTGATGAACGAAGATTGCATCTCGGAGACGATGACAGATTGGCGGAGATGGTTAGGAGAGATATGAGAGGCGGTTTAGTAAACAAAGACTTGGAAGATGTAAACAGGAGTCCTTTTTATTCTGCAATTAGGATGGCTAGGAACCCAACAGAATTCAAGCTACCATCAGTAGAGATGTACGATGGGAGGACAGACCCTGCGGTCTATCTTACTAAGTATATGAGGCACATGGAAGTGCTGGGGGCATCGCAGGAGATCATGGCCCGGTGCTTTCCACTGTATTTGACGGACATTGCAGCGTTATGGTTTAGGCAACTGGAGAGCGGCTCCATAGGAACGTGGGCAGATTTAACTGAGAGATTCATGAGGCAATTCAGGGTTCATATTGCGAGACCCAAGAATGTGATGACTTTGGCAACCTTTTAGCAGAAAACTGGAGAGACTTTGAGGAGCTTTCTAACGCGATTTAATGCGGCGGCAGCATCTGTGGATCGACCAGATCCATCTATGGTCATGATGGCGGCTGTATCTGGAATAGCTCATAGTATAGAGTTCAAGAATTCATTAGCCAAGGACCCGCCTATGAATCTGGGAGAGTTCTATCATGAGGCTGAAAAGTTTCTGCGTTTGGAAGATGCTAGCGCAGAAAGAGAGGAAGAAGATGACGTTTACGCAATCAAGAGCGGAAACCCACCTGGAAAGGGTGCGGAGACTAGCAAAGGAAAGAGAAAGGCTGAGGATAATGATGACAGGTCAAAGCGGCAAAGGAGGGAGCCACGATTCATCACTCACACTGAGATGAATGAGAGTCTGGAACGAATTTATCAGGATACCAAGGGGCATGTTCTGTATCGTAGACCAATGCGAAGGGATCCAACCTCTGACGAAAGAAAATCAGATAAGTTTTGTGTATTTCATGAATTATACGGTCATAACACTAATGATTGTAGGCATTTGAAGGACGAGGTGGAAGGGCATATCAGGAACGGTATGCTCCTTCAGTACGTGAGGAGGCGAACTCCAGTAGTGGAGCCAGAGCGACCACCGTCTACATCGGCTAGAGGTGACCCTGGATCGGGGCACCGTTTGATTATCCATTGATTGCTTGATTAAAATAACGATGAACAAGTTGTAAACCTCTCGCTAACACGGTTAAATCATTTACACATATGAGCGATCGCGCACGATCCATAGGCATGCTCTGAATGACTACCAGCCGCGTTATAGTAAGAGTTTACGCTTTGACATCTTCATTCTGTTTTTTGCTTTGATTTTGATTTGAACATTTAAATTCTTCCTGTTTGGACATTTCTTCCATAAGATTCATATGATTATTGCTTTAACATTTACAATTCTATGGAAAAATTTACTTGTATGCCCGTGGATCGCGAACGGTCCACGAGCACCTCTTGCATGGCAGCGAACTGCCAAAGTCTTCGATTCGGAAACTCCCCCAAACAATAACTCCAGCACTGATATTATTAAGTCCCCCCCCCCCCCGGGCACACACAACTCGCCTCGAACGGCACCCGACTTCGAACAGTCACAACTCGCCTCGAACGGCACCCGACTTCGAATAGTCACAATTCGCCTCGAACGACACCCGATCGCGAACAGTCACAAATCGCCTCGAACGGCACATGATCGCGAACGGTCACAACTCGCCCCGAACGGCACAACTCCTCTCACCTCAAATGGCTCGATCGCGAACGGTCGTCATTTGGGGTCCCCCACTTGATCGCGCACCGTCGCACTTTACCTCGAATGACTCGATCCCGAACGGTCGTCATTTGAAGTTGAGCGCTTGACCTTGAACGGTCACATTTCACCACAAATGACTCGATCCCGAACGATCGATACATGGATTTACGCACTTGACCACGCACTGTCGCACTTTATCTCGAATGACTCGATCCCGAACGGTCGTCATTTGAAGTTGAGCGCTTGACCTTGAACGGTCACATTTCACCGAAGATGACTCGATCCTGAACGATCGACGCATGGATTTACATGCTTGACCGCGCACGGTCGCACTTCACCTCAAATGACTCGATCACGAACGATCGTCATTTGAAGTTAGGCGCTTGACCATGAACGGCCGCGCTTCATCCCAAATAGCTCGATCCCGAATGATCGTCATTTGAGGACATGTGAAACTACCAAGCTCTTTACAGGACATCAACAGGATATGAACATCCAGCTCATGGCATTACAAAACACGCCTTCCTATCGCAAGGCATATTTTGGGGGGCAAAGTGTTATCCCATTTTTTGGTCAAAACTGGAATATCAATGTTGTGTGCATTTCCACCACGACCGGAGCAAGAAGAAGAAAGCAAGCGTACATAAGTCAGGGATTTCACTCAAGGTTCAAATATAAAAGTTCATTCGGTGAAGCTATGCGAGAGTCCATTCGGTGGTCAAGTTTCGAGTTTCATTCGGCATTAGAGGTTAAGGCTTCATTCGGCAACTTCATCCGGCATTCCCAATGCCAAAGTCCATTCGGCATTCCCAACCCCCCAAGCCAAGCCGAACCAACTCACCTCTCATCTACCACCGAATCACCACAACTCCATGCACTACCGGACTAACTACTACCGGACCAACTCCATGCCAAGCCAATCCACTCACCACCGAATCATGTCCCACCGAACCAAACCAAGACCGGACCACCCAACTCCAAACCAGGTGACCACCGAACTAAGGCTTCTCCATCCTTCTCTCCAAGCACGACCGAACCAAGCTCCGCCGAACCAGATGTGCCAGTCCAGATTGCATCAGCCCAGGCCCGCCAGCAGCTATAAACATCCAAGACCCCTGCCCCCAGCCTCACTCTATAAATAGAGGGGCAGGGGTACAACAATGGAAGAAAAGTTTGAGAGCTCAAGCATGGAAGGAACTTTCAAACAACTTTAGATACTTATAATCAAAGCTTTGTATTTGTAATCTGAAGAGAAAAGGAGAATAACATATAAAGTGAACGTAGGCACGTTCTGGCCGAACCACTATAAATCTGTGTGTCTTTTACAGTTTAGCCCCTGCTTTTTATACATTTGCATAAATCACCTAAATCACTAAAAACAACATAAAATCGACTAGTTCACACGACTTTGGGTGTTTGTCGCCATTTTTTGCGCAAACAGTCTCTACATTTTAACCAAATCTATTTTTTAATAACGACCAATTTTTTATTTCAACTATTGTGTTTATTGAAATAAAACTTTCAACTTTGCATAAATCATATATTTTTATAACTAATTGAGTGATTTAACTTATATAATTGTTTAATTTGTTGCGTAATTTAGAAAAAAAAACTATATCTCTTGTTTAATTTATTGAAACAAAATAAACAATCTAACTCAAATACACACACACACACACACACTTGTTTAATTAATTGAGCGATTTAATTTATATATTTGTTTAGTTTATTGCGTGATTTTAAAAAATCTATAATTTAACTTGAATAACCTCTTGTATAATTTATTGAAACAAAATTTATAATTTAGACTATATATATTATAGAGTGATTTAACTTATACATACATAATCATTTTTAATTTTTTGAAAAAATTATAATTTAACTTATACATTTGTTTAATTAATTGAGTGATTCAACTTATATATTTTTTAATTTATTGTATAATTTTCTAAGAAAAAATCCATACCTCTTTTGTTAACTGGGTTTCTAACTAAGCAAAAATTAATAGGAGTTAGACTGTCAAGACGAAGACGGAACGACTTGAAATCTTGAAAACATGCTTAGATAAGGAAGAAAAACGTAAAGAAAAGTCAACTAAAATGGAGCCAACTACAGAGATCGATATCGACCTCTCTTGTCGGTGGAGACTTTTATAGGCGTATTTACCCAAACTTTGCATGAGTCGCTCTTTGCCTATTCTATGAGTGCCCAAGATATTTCCAAGATTTTTGAACAACCGATAAGAGTTGAAGAGTTGGCATTCGAAATAGCAGAACAATTCAAGTGATGAAGGAACTATCATCGACATCAATCAACTTTCCATGAAAATATTATGGGACTATCAAAAATCAAGTAGCAAGTAGAGTGCAAAAGAGCGCAGTGTAATTGGGATTAACCATGGATGCCGGAACCAACATGAAAGGTCCGTACTAACATGACCGTGTAATCCGTATACCCTTACGATTTCAAAAACTCTATCGGGCTGACTTTTGAAGTTTGCTCCAACTCTCCTTTTGACCAACACGACTGCTACCACTATAAATACAAACCATAAAGTAACCAAACCAGGATATGGATTTTGCTATCACTATGCAGGAACTCTATCCCTTCTTTAATTCTTTTCTCTTTACAACATCAAGGCAGTTCCTCTAGGAAATTTTAGGACATAGAATCTGTCTAACTTATTTACTTTTGACTTCTTCTCTCTCAAACCTCTTGTAATCTCAAGCAAACAATATTAGATTTATAAGCAGCAAAACTATAAAGTGGACGTATGTCATAGATAGACGAAACACTATAAAATCTTGTGTCCTTCTTTTCTATATATGTTTATTTTCTTTTACTTTTACTAATATCTACTAGAACTAGGTCACGCAGGTTTCCTACAACTTAATCTTTGGGTGTTGATATATTTTTGACGTTAATATTTTGGTGCTTTCACTGAGAAAACTAAATCTAGGCTTAGATCTATTTTTCTTTTTTGGATTAGAAAAGATCCTGAGGTTGGATCTAAAGAATTTTCTTTGAGAGTTTATAGGATTGCTATTGTGGATCAATGGCACCTAGAAAATAGAGAACTGCTTTTGGAAGATCTATAGAGCAATAGTTGATGGTGATGAAGGTAACAAGTTCAAATCTATTTCATTTTGTATTGCGTAAGGTTCCATCATAGTTTATAAAAAAATATTTTTCAAGTGCTATAAAATTATTATTTATTATTTTAATTCTATTAAATACTTTTTTTTAGTAAATAGTTATTCTTCACGGTGTTGTGATATTAGAAATATTAAATAATTTACCTATTAAACTCTCCATTTTTATTAACAATATTTCTTTTGTTATTCCTTATCAATTAATCTTCTTAACTTTCAGATCTCAAAAAAAACTTTAAAATTTTGACTTCACACGTACTTTATTTTATTTTTAAAAATTTGAAGTCCAAATTATGGATACAAATGTTTTATTTTCCTTTTTAATCAATAATTTTACTTGTACAAATTTGAAATATCGAACTTGAGTATATGAAGTTACTTTCAACCATATATTCCTTATGCCATTAATTTAAAAACTAAAAAATAACCAATAGTGACAAATAGAAAAGTGATTTTGTATAGAAATACATATATTCACCCTATTTTAATATATATTTTTGAATTTAATGATTAAGAACTTTTTGTCCAATTTTATCAAACTCTTTTACAGCAATTACTTTTATAGTATTAATTGCCTAAATATTATTCAGATGGCTTCTTTAATACTTAATTATGATATGTAAAATAAGAGACGAGGAAACATAATTATTTTTTGTTTCATTGCATTTAGTTGGAACAAAATAGATTCATGATTATTTCAGAGTACACATGTTCTTATAAGCATTACAAAACACAACACTTTACCGACTTCAAAACCACGTCGGTCGGGCATCAGTAAAGGACTTAAAGGCATCACACTGACGTCATATATGGCATCGGTAAATTTAAGGTTGAAATTTTTTTCGATACACTGTAGACATTTTGCATAGGATATTTACCGATGCTTTATCGATTCCCTTTTTCAACGCTTTTTCAATGCCAAGTTTCTGACGTTATTGCAATGCCCTGCCGACTGTATTTGAAATTGTGTAACTTGGATTTACTAACGCTTTACCGACACCCTATCAACGCTATGTTGATGCCTAGTTAAATTGCCAATTTCAGATTTTTCGACTCTATGTCAACACTTTACCGATGCCACGACATAAACAAATGCAGTATTTTTGCTGCAGTTCTGACCTCGATCACATATTCAAATATATACAATTTATATCCATCTCATTATCGTCATGATACCAACCAAATATCATCACAATATCATCTCAGTACAATCATAATACAAAATATATTACCTAACATAATAATATCATAAACATTATCCAATATCATAGTATCCAAACAATATCATCACAATATAAACAAAACATCCAACCAATACAATCAACATACAAACCAAATATCCAAGCAGTATCATCACAATATATATACATAAACCAAACATCCAAACAATGACAACACAAATACTCATACTCCCTTGAATATGTTCACCACCATCATCACCAGAAATGTCCTCATTTGGAAAGGGTCGCAACAATGCATCCATAAGCAATTTGAACTTCTTCTCTAGCTTACCGACGTGTTGGCTTCAACCATCGGTTTTCTTCTTCTACATTATTACTAACTGTAGCAACTCCATCTAACGTTAGCCTCTACATTGTAGCCAAATTTATTTGTTAATAATGAGCAATATTTTATTTCAACTATTGTGGTTATTGAAATAAAACTTTTAAATTTTAGTTAATCATATATTTGTATAATTAATTGAATGATTTAACTTATATATTTGTTTAATTTATTGTGTAATTTAGAAAAAATCCTTCTCTCTTGTTAATTGATTGAAACAAAATTATTAATCTAACTCAAATATATATATGTTTCTATAATTAATTGAGTGATTTAACTTATATATTTGTTTTATTTATTGTGTGATTTATAAAAGTCTATAATTTAACTCGAATAAACTCT
Source organism: Allium cepa (assembly GCA_030765085.1). Lineage (NCBI taxonomy): Eukaryota > Viridiplantae > Streptophyta > Magnoliopsida > Asparagales > Amaryllidaceae > Allium > Allium cepa. The sequence goes on from CM060946.1 coordinate 43,479,446, forward strand.
TGTATAATTTATTGAAGCAAAATTTCTAATTTAACATATATATATATATATATATAATTTATGGAGTGATTTACAACTTATACAAACATACTCGATTTAGTTTATTGAAATAAAATTTATAATTTAACTTAATTATATATACATTATTTAATTAATTGAGTGATTTAACTTATATATTTATCTAATTTATTGTATAATTTTAAAACAATCCATACCCTTTATGTTAACTATATTTTTAACCGAGAAAAATCAATAAGAGTTGGAAATGTCAAGACGTAACGACTTGAAATCTTGGAAGCATACTCAACTAAAATGGAGCCAACTATAGAGGTCGGTACCGACCTTTCATATCGGTGGAGAATTTTATAGGCATATCTATCCAAACTTTGCATGAGTCGCTCTTCGCTTATTCTATGAGTGCTCAAGAGATTTCCAAGATTTTTGAACAATCGAGTACAAAAGTTGAAGAGTTGGCAGTCGAAACGGCAAAATAATTCAAGTGATGAAGGGACTATCATCAACGTCAATCAACTATCCACGAAAACATTGCAGGACTACCAAAAATCCAGTAGCAAGTAGAGTGCAAAAGAGCCGATGCAAATGGAATTAACCATAGATGTCGGAACCAACATGAGAGGTCGGTACCGACATGATTGTGTAATCCGTATGCACTTATGATCTCACACTCTCTATCAAGATGACTTCTAGACTTTCTCTAACTCTCCTTTTGGCCCAATACGACCGCTAACACTATAAATACAAACCATAGAGCAACCAAAATAGGATTTTGATTCTACTATCAGTATTTAGGAACTCCATCTCTTCTTTTAACTCTTTTCTCTTCACAATAGTCATCAAGGCAATTCCTCCAGGTAATTCTAGGATTTAGAATCTATCTAACATATGTACTTGTGCCTTCTTCTCTCTCAAAGCCCTTGTAATCTCAAGAAAACAATATAAGATTTATAAGCAACAAAGCTATAAAGTGGACGTAGGTCGTAGATAGTCGACCACTATAAAATCTTATGTCTTTCTTTTCTATATCTGTTTATTTTCTTTTATTTCTACTACATCTGCTAGATCTAGGTCATAGATGTTTCCTGTAATTTAATCTGCCAGATCGACAGGGAAAAACAATCCATGCCTTCTAAGAACCAGTATCCCTACAGCAATGCCGAGGAGGCCTGCATCCCTATGTGCCACCAATAAACCACACATTGCTGCTTAAACCGATGAAACTATTTTCAAGTACATAAAAATCCATATGAGCACTCCATAAGTCGCACGACGCTGCTTGAACCGATGGAACCACATTCAAGTATGCAACATCCCTGCATGCCACACCGTAAGCCGCACGCTGCTTGTTGGGCCAATAGAACTGAATCCTTGTAGGAACGTTCTCTTATGCGCCACATTATAAGCCGCACGATGCTGCTTGAACCAATGGAACATCGTTCAAGTATGCAATATTCCATATACTATAATCCATGCATGGCTCCTTGAATTGATGGAACCATGTTCTCGTAAGCGATACACGCATCCCCCACATAATGGAGAAAGTACTTCCTAAAACTCCGGACAAGACTCCTGATCTATTGGAATGACGGTGAAAATCGATGCAAATTCCCTACGTACCAGTGCCGCCCCGGCAACATTGGGGAACTCTTCCATTTTCTAGTTATCAATGTTACCCCGGTAACACTAGGAACTGGTCAAAATTTTCTAAGTACTAATGTTGCTTTTGTGATGTCGGGAAGGTTTCCTATTATAGGATTGGTAGGAATCAATCGCCGCTTTCTGAGAGATTAGCACTGCCGCAGTAGTGCTATGAAAATTCCATACCGTATGATCAATAGTGAAAATCGACCTCTATCTTTCAGGTACTAGCATTGCCTCGACAACACTAGGAAAGTGTGAATCATCAAGTTGATTAGGAAATCAACTCATGATCGCCATGGCTTGACACCGCCTAGGTGACCTCAAAGTAAAAACCATGTACTTGGGTTGTTCGAAAGTTTCCGAGGACAGAAACTGATACACGGACATGATCCTAATATTGAACTTGGAAGAAGCTGATCACAATCAAGGAATAGAATGCTTGGAATCAAGCATCATAATCGCAGGTTCCCTGAGATAGGAAACTACCTTGCAACCCAGACTGGGGGTAACCGAATGAGTTGCTCAAGACAATCGGTCTCTAACCAATTGCTAGAACCCTTCATTTAGAATAATCAGCCCTATGGGGTAGGGGCCATATATACAATACATGCATGATTAGGAAGAGATAGACCAAGATACGTCACAGTTCTGTTACTTTGAACAGTGTATTTTGGTAATCACAACAATACTAAGTAATATAGTGTAATAAATAATTCCATGAACCTTATTTAAAAGTAGAGAACTACGGTAAATAGATGCATCACACAAACAATACTATAAAATATGGAAATTGTAGAACAAGCTATCGTATATTTATATGAAGTGATGTATAAACAGGCACGGTACATAGAATGCAGGAAAAGTACATGGAAGAGATTTCAATAGAAATGCTAATCTTTTCATTACTGATATCATTTTATGTACACTACAAAAATTGAGGGCAATTCCTAATACTGGCCTATTTGGACATCACATCACAAAAGAAAAAGCAAAATACCAAGTCCGCTAATATGATAACATAGGAAAGAAACAAAAGAGTACAAACTCTGTACTTATACATACTAAAATAACACAAAAGACGCACATAAGGATAAAACGTACTCCACTCCACCGACATTCTGCCAAACGATCACTTCACGCCGCATCGACAGGGAATGATCTTCTTCTACTTATTGCCTTTCTTCTTTTCCGAATAGGTATGCCCTCCTTAGGCACCAAAATCACGCTCTTCGGATCCTCCTAAAGGCACGTCCCTGGGCTTTTGTTTTCCAATCTTGATCGTGAATGGTTGAAGCTTGGGCTTGGTGACCCCTAGCTCTTTCTTCAACTTCATGTTCTCTTTGGTCTCTTTTCGGACCCGCTCTACCATCATCACCTTCTTAGATGGATCGAAAACACCAGTAGTTTGAATATCCTCATCCTATGATAGTGATGTCCTTCAATCTCTCTATGGATGCGATTTGTTGAGCATTAGATCCAGGCCTTGAGATGGAAGGTTGGATGGTAACGGTTAAGCCTGCGAAGACAGTAGTCAAGGAGTCCTTTCGAGGATTTTTATGAGTATCATGGGAAGTGTCCCCTTCAAATTCTCTTTTCCTTTTATGTCTCTCTTCCTCAACTTCACGTTGTTCTCTTTCAGCTTTGTGAGCCTCATCATGCTCATAATTTTTCCTTTGTAGCCTTTCTTCATCGGTTTCATAATGATGGGATAGGTGAGGCTCAGAAGTATGTCTTCTGAACTTGCTTCCGCTATGAGATAGGGTTCCATATCTATCGTGAGCCATGGAACCTGACAAAAAAAATGAAAAACGTATAAGAACCGGATTTGCTAAAGAAAAGTGTATGCAGGAATGAGTGTTTGTGATCATAAGTGAAGTTTATGACACCAGTGTCCACCTAAATATTCTAAAGACTATGTCCGCACAGGCGTAAGGATGGAGTTTCTCCATCTTCACTGATAATTATCCCAGAAGAGAAGTTGAATTCAGTAGAGCCTATCTCGTCCAGGATATCACTAACTATGAAGTTAACATCGCTAAGATTGGTAAGGGCAGGGAAGACTTCTCTAAAAGGATAGGTTCAAGCTATGTTCTCGTCGATGGTCATTGCATCCTGGTCGCCGGTTTCTTTAGGAGTTTCAAGTGCTACATGAAGGTGACTAAGAGAGAGTAGAGCTCATTGTGGGTGACTCGCTAAATGATTCCTCCCCTTCCTTGCTAGCATGGTAATCGCTGTCATCGCCATCAGAGTCATACTCTTCTTCACTAACATCCGGCTCTTTTCCCGATCTCCTCACGAATTCCCACATCTTCCTCCGAGATCGTGGACATTCCAACATCACCACCTTGATCACCAAGGCATCATCCCTCACAGGTTCATCAACATCTGTATCAATAGTCTCCTCTTCATATTTATCGCTTGATCCACTTTTTTCCTATTCCTTTTGAAGACCCTCGTCAAAGCTACGAGTGGAGGTTGTGGAATGGTTGCATGATCTAGAATTGCTCCATGTTGAGGATTCTATGTCGACTATTGTTCCCGGTTGGAGCAGTCCAAAATCTTGCAGCTTTTCGTTTATCAAAAGGAACTTGATGGTATGTTGGTTTTCTCTAATAGCCTTTAAAACTTTGAGCATTCTCTCATGCTACGGCTTGTTGACCCGCTGTGGACTACCTGCCGAGGACAAACGTTAAGCTAGAAACTTTGAGATTCCAATATGATAAAGGCCAGCAAAAAGTGGCTTAGTTCCTTTCAACTAGAGATGGTTGAATCCCTCTAGATAGTGAGAAAAGAAGTATTCATTCTAAAATTAAGAACGTTTATTATGCAACCTCTCGATGACCTTGCACCTCATCCATACTTCTATTATCATGAAGGACGTGCAATCCTTCCTACTCTTGAACTTGAGAAGATACGTGAGCTCATCGAAGCGTGGAGGTCGATCAAATCTTCGCATAAAGAGAACATATAACGAGTTTAGTAAGCCATGCCTATTCGGATGAACTTGAAATAGGGCAAGTCCAATCTCTTGTAGAAATCTAATCAGGAAAGGATTGAAAGGAGGGACAAAATAATTAAGGCACATATAGTAACTGCAAGGTGTGAAATTGGATGGGGGACTGTGAGCAAATTCAGTTATGGCTGGTAAATAAACATCGTCCTCTAGGATGCCATATTAAAAGCAGATGTTTCAAAGCATCTTGGCCATTAGAGTTATGGGTGCCCCTTTTGATGGGTCATTTATAATTAACCCTAGTTACAACGAATGAGGAGCTAGATCAACCGGAACTACTTAGCCTTGAGACCCAGAAGTTGAAAATGGTTCAGCTTTGGCTGGAACAGAGGGAAACCGAGGCTGTAAAAGACATGGCTTTAGAAGGAGTAGATAACCCTTCACCAGGTTTGTGATGGGTGATCATCGAGCTATTCTACATAGTAGAACTTGTTGTTCAATCAGGTCGGGTAAATTTAACTTAAAATAAAAAAATACCCATGTGAGCAACACTTGGAAACTAAAAGAGTATGTATTGACCAATCGAATTCTAAGTGTTGACTGGGACAAATGCAGTGTGTTGTCTACATGGAGTGAGTCGAGTGTCCCAAGCACTATGAACAGACCATCCTGTGTAGATAGCTTGCTCATATTCGAAAACCAAATCGCATCACATTTTGGATTTTTTTTTGCAAAAATCAATAATAGTCCGTTGTTCGGAGCGATATGGAAAGCTTTTCTTTTTAGGATAGCTAGAAGTGTAGAAATAGAAGGGTAATGCGATGAAATCATCTAATGTGTCTGATTTTAAGGCAAATAGTTGTATTCGAATCAATCCAACAATCGAGACACAACTAATTTCATGAAGGAAAGCAGTTAAAGTCAGAAAGCGAAACTTGTCTTTGGAATTCATGTGTATTCGATCGAGGCTAAACCCTAACCTCCCATTATCAGTCCAAGACATCTGAAAATCAACTATCTCCTTCTAAATTGAAACCAACCAAGTTCCTTTCACAATCACCATCCTTTCCCAAGCGTAATTTCACCAACGCAAACCTTAAAGTCAAATCAAGAACTCAACTTGGTCTAGGGTTTATGTCCAATTTGGGTCCAAGCAATCTAGGAGAAGGAATCGGTAAACGGTTGTGTTAAGCGGCGAATATATTAATGAAGCAGTGGTAGGTGGTGGAGACATGAGGCAGATCGGTGTCAACAGTGGTCGGTAGCCGAAGAAAGGTCTGTAGGAAGAATGTTCGGGTAAAAGGAAGACTTAGCAGTGGAAATGGGGTATGAAACCATGAAAAAAGGATGTTAACTTGTAAGGAAATGAGAAAAAATTTCTCAAGTCTGCATATCAGTACGACATGTTGAGTTCGGTACCAACATAGTGTTCTTCCTCCATTTTCGTCCAAACTCATCACCATGGACCTACTCGACAACGTAAGGCAGCACATGAACTTTGAAGTATAGGTCATTTGACCATTGTATAGGGAAGAAATTTCAGTTCAAATTAAAGTAAGCAATTAACAGAAATCGGTCAATGAAAATCAAACGAAAACAATGTCTTGAGATGGCATTCAAACGATTAACTAGGATTTACAGAGTAATGGTCGGTACCTAGATTCAATCTAGAGCACACTTTGTTTATACGAAAGAATACTTTGGGGAGTAAATGTTAACTGGCTTTTTAACCAAGTAGAAATCAATAGGGGTTGGAATGTCAAGACGAAGATGTAACGACTTGAAATCTTGGAAGCATGCTTAGATAGGGAAGAGAAACATCTCAAAGGAATCTCAACCAAAATAAAACAAACTATAGAGGTCGATAATGATCTCTCATATAGGTAGAGATATTTATAGGCATCACATCATCAACCCACACGTTGCATGAGTCATTCTTTGCCTATTCTATGAGTGCCTAAGAGATTTCAAAGGGTTTTGAAGAACCGATTACAATAGATGAAGAGTTGGCAATTAGAACAACAGAACAATTCAAGTGATGAAAGAACTATCATAAGCGTCAATCAACTATCCACGAAAATATTATGGGCAACCAAAATCAAGTAGCAACGAGAGTGTAAAAGAGCTCGGTGTAAGCGAGATTAACCACAAATGTCGAAACCGACATGAGAGATCGGTATTGATAGACTGTGTAATCCGTATGTACTTACAATTTCACACTCTATCGAGCTAACCTCTAAACTTTGCTCCAACTCTCCTTATGGCCCAATACGATTACTAGCACTATAAATACAAAACATAGAGCAACTAAAATAGGATCTGGATTCTGTTATCACTACGTAGGAACTCTATCTCTTTTTCAACTCTTTCCTCTTCACAATGGTCACCAAGGCAGATCCTTTATGCAATTCTAGGACTTAGAATCTATCTAATCCATATACTTGTGACTTCTTCTCCCTCAAACCCCTTGTAATCTCAAGAAAACAATATTAGATGTATAAATAATAAAGCTATAAAGTGGACATAGGCTATAAATAGTCGAACCACTATAAAATATTGTGTCTTTCGTTCCTATTTCTATTTATTTTCTTTTACTTTTACTACTATCTACTAGAACTAGGTCATACAGGTTTCCTACAACTTAATCTTTTGGTGTTGATCCATTTTTGGTATTAACATCTTCTTTAATTTACTGAAACTAAATCTATAATTTAAGTTAATTATATATTTATTTAATTTATTGAGTGACTTAACTTATATATTTTAACTCAACCTCTACTTTTAAAATGATGATTTTTAGGATACATACAACATACATGTTTTTCTTGGAATTTAAAATAACTCAAACTTAGTTATATTAAGAATTCATATAAAATACATAAATATACATGTGGTTCTTGGGATTTAAAACCAATATATACGTACATATAGTATATATTTAATAAAATTATTAATTTATCCTTAATTCAAATAACATTATTAATTATTATTACTTTAAATAACATTATTAATTTTACAATTACGTAATTTCATTAATACATTCAATAGCATTATTAGTTGAGTTATAAAAGAATGGAGTTCATAAATAATTTCAAAGCTATACAACCTAGAAATTTCTTTACTTTTTTAAATGGTTGGTCATCTTACTTCCTATTACAAATGCAATGATGTTTATGTTCTTGTAAATCATTTCAGATCGAATGATCAACAAAGTTCCGGCATCACTTGCCCTTATTCCCTGTGTCATATGCAAAAGAGCGTACATTGGAACAAGAAGGACGTGTCTTCAATATTTCACTAATCGTCTAATTTGAAATTTTGGTCTAAAAAACATAAATACTATTATATTTACAACTAGTCCAATACTGGGACAAATCCGGCAAATAATGTATCAAATGAATATCGATTTTTGTTATATTTAAAAAATGAATATCTATATAACGATAATTTATGATTTGGGAATTAAACACATCTATGGGATTTCATAAATAATACCATATCGATAACAATGACTTTATCTAATAATTCCACGACAATACTAATGTTATCTAAAATCTTATACGAATTATCATACAACCAACCTTTGTCAATGATCATACCCAAAAATACTACATCATATATACAAAGCTAATCAAACTATAGTATTGCACAGAAATTGCATTGGAACAATAATTCATAATAACAGAGCCTTGAGCGGTGACTAAGAGGAGGGGATATGTGGCTTAGGCTTGGCAGTGGTGTCGAGCAAGAAGGAGGCGACGAATTTCAAAGTCGGTTGGGACTAGGGCTTCGAAGTGGGGCTTGCAAGCCAAGGAGGAGGCTGGGGTTCGCGTGGCCGAGAAGGAGACCGAAGAGGAGGCTGGAGGTTGGAGACATGCATACATGGCCTTAGTGGAGGCCAAGAGGGAGACCGGAGGCTTGGGCTTGCATGACCAAGGGGAAGGCCTAGGGGAGGCTAGTGGTTAGGGGTGCATGGGGGAGGGTTAGAGGCTAGAGGAGGATGATGAGGCGATTAAGCGAACTAGGTAAGTTTTTTTCGTGAACTGATTTGTGGACGGAATAAGAAAGGAGAATGATGAGTTGGGGGTTATGAAGAAGGTGACGCCACATAGATGCTCTACGGACATTATAAAATGGGTGTCGACATGGCATCGGTTATTTTTTGTAGGTAATGTTTTACCTACACCTTACTGACGCACCACCAACACCAAGCCCATTGGCATCAACAAAATGTTGGTAATTTCAAGTAGGTGAATACATAATTTTTTGGCAGTGAAATTATTTTACCAAATTAAATATAATCATTATATGTAAAATTAGGTTCTAATCATCTAAATTTATATTATGTAAAAACATGTGCATAGGCATGCGTACATTCCAAATTGAATACCTAATAAACCAATGTCATGATGTCTACAACATTATTGAATAATCAAATTTCAAATTGTAATATTTTACCTTTCAGATGTGAAGCATGTCAATTGTATTGATAATTCTCTTACACTCGGCATGTGTCATTTAAGTAACACCCATCATTCCTGTCATTGGATTTGATTCCTATCTCATAGTTTGAAACTAAAATTCCCAGTGTCAAAAAGGTGAACTAGAAATTAATACGGCATACATAAACTAAGTACCAAATAAAGCTAAATAAATGGTAAAGGCCTTGGATAAATAGGCTTATCATAATAATAATACATTAACACTCCAAAATAAAATTTTATAATAGGTGAAATCTTCCAAACTCTATAAGATCATGTATAGTTAAAAATCACTATGCCTGCATCTCATCCTACTTATGAGAATATACAAAAGGCGTTAAAAAAGAGAAATGGTTATTCAAACTAACTTCCATCAAAGGGCAAGTTCACTACACTACATTTATAGGGTGTCAATGGTGTTAATATGTCAAGTAAAACCATATGATACTAAAATAAGTATCCAAAACCAACTACCAATGTATATGTATGGTAAAAAAAATACTTTAAAGAACAATTTGACTACGAAAAAAATAAAATAAAATCCAAAGGTACACCAATTAATAGAAACTAAGGCCACTAAACTTTATCCATGATGTTACACTTGAATATCCATCCAATCTTAACTGCTTCACTAAAGTAGGAGCTATTGTATCGACCTATTAAATATCAAAACATTTGAAGTACAAGCCTGTCGTAGAAGGGCTTTGGGTCTTGGCATCAATGATTAATCTCTTATTTACTAATAGGTCAATAATCCTACAGAACTCTCTATAACACCAGAAACAAGCAAAAAACATGCCTTGAAAGCTTACAAAAGTTAATAATAAACCATAGATATCATAACCAAACAGTGAGTCAAATCGTCGTGATTCACGGTTCATGTTCAAACGGTTTGACAGGTCGAACCGTACGAATCGTGCATGTTCTAAACCATGATTTATGCTAAAATATTAATATATATTTTTTATACTTGAAAATAACTATGATTATTACTGTGCATCTCTTTTCTACTTATACGCATGATCATTGAAATACAAAAATATATTGATTTCATCAATTTTCCATGATGTAAAGTTACACATTATTGCTAATCATGCATATACTACTTTTCATTGCCTTAATACGTTACGTAATGTAAGTATCTAGTAGCATCATACAAAAATAATAGCTAACATCTAATAGCTAATCCAACAAGATTCTTTCAAATTCAACAATGATCAATACATTAGTTATGTAAGTAATGGCAGTTCAGTTATATAACATGGAGCCTACTAAAATACCATTATACAGTAAATGTGTTCATTTAAAAAAAACCATAAAATTACTTCATAAAGAAATTCAAAAATAATTTTGATACCTGGTGGAGCTAGAGATTCTTTGACGGTGGAAAATTCTTCGTCGGGAGTTTATAGCTATTGATTTAATGATTTTGAATTTACAGTTTTAAACTTTAGAGTAAAATGCATGCGGTTTTCTCTTATCATTTGCTGAAATGGCGGCTTATTATAGTCGAAATATTACAAGTCACGATTTTACAATTCAGTCATAGGTTTAAACATACGTGAGGCTTGATGCTTCTACGGGGTTTGACCGTGGTTTCATGGGGTCCTGATAACTATGCCATAAATGGTTACAAAATCATGCCACAAATTCATACAAAACAAGCCAAATATGCAGACATAAGCAAGACATAAAAGCGTATGGAACATAGCTTAATTCACAACTAAACTGATACAACCACACGACGGTGGAAAAACGACCGTTTGAATATATCATTCGAAATGATATTTATATTGGTTGCACTTTTAAATTAATTACATCCTCAATGATAACTGTTTGAAAAAAGGATTATTTGAATTATAAGCAACAAAAACACAAATATTGCAGAATAAATGTATTTTAAAGATTTTTTTTCAATCAACATTCAAATATTGAAATTGATATAATAATAAATTACTGGTTCGATTAAATATCTAATTACATATTCAGCGAATATATGCGAAAACGATTTCTATACCAACAAACAAATTGAACATAATTAAAATAATAAATTAGGAGAATATACATGACAACTTAAGTTATCAATATAAAATATATAATGCATATAAGAGTTGCAACTTTAAATTGATTCACTAGTTGCATGTAAGTGTAGCATATGAATAATGAAATAAAAAAATGTAAATAGTACAAAAGAACAAGTATAGGTTTCATCTCTTCGTAGACCTTCTTCGTGTTAGACGCTTATCCAAACCCTTACTCTCTGTATCATTACTTATAATTGTTGGGTGCCTTTGTTAGTCCTCTTCCATCGACCCGTCTGTAGCAACTGACTAATCCCCTTTATCCACCTCAGACCTCCTTTTGGCTTTACATGGTCGATTATTGTTTTACTAATATTGGATGCAGAATCAACCGATGCATCCTTCTTCTTCTTCTTCTTGCATTCCTAGGATGGTTCCTCATTGTCTTTAATCTTTATCGATATAAACGAGTCTGCACAAAAGAATCATATGATATCATCCTTTTTCATCCTTAATAATAATATGAGAAAAGCTAAAACAATTAATTGTGCTACTTGCTTCGTTATTGTTACTTTTTTTGGTATCAGACAAACAAGTTTGTTGCTTCAAATTAATTAATTACCTTCTATTTTGTAAAGAAATCTTCGTTATTTATAAAGATTAGTATACAAAATCATAGAATAAATAAGGATAAAGAATAAAAGTAAAATGCACAAGCTTCTATAGTAGTTTGGCAAAAATTTAACATCCACTGTTACTTTTATCGATTGTTTGAAAAATAGCCTCTAGTTACAAGGTAATTTAACAGAATCAGGCCGAATTTAAAGGTAGCCTACCTTAAACTGAACAATGGAAACATAGTTGTAACATTGATTTAATCAAAACCTTCTCTCCCTCAATCTCAATACAAAAAGGGTCTAATTGGTATAAGAATCAATCGCTACACCATTAAAATGCCAAAAGGTTACAAAAAATAAATACATACAACACATGCTTAGCATATGTAACACAAGCTAATTAACACAAACTATACATGTTTTACACATGAAACCGACGAAGAAGATTACTATAGCTTTGTATTTATATGTACATCGTTTTCTTTAATAAAGTGTACATTTAATAAAGTGTATTTTAGATATTTATAAAGAATGGTCAATTAGAACAACAATTGCTTCAAGCACATCTTACATTTCTCCCTACCGATGTAACCATGCGCATAAAATAATTTGATCTTCTCATATAATAGTGAATAATTGTTTTCTTCCTCTTTGGTTTCTCTTTTTTAACATCAAACATAAAATTAAAATAATAACAGAACAACGAAAAAAAAAGAAAAAAACAAAACAAATACAAAAGATGAAAGGGGAATTTCAAACAGTTGGAAATTGGCTTCACCGTGCTTCAACGTTGGACTGGAAGGATAAGGGGCACAAAATGTCGGTGCCACTTTAACTTTTTATCAACATGGCGAGACAATTCATTTTAAATTAATCACTTTTTTTTAAAAGTCTATTTTTACAATTTAGCTATATTAAAATTGAATAAATTGATTAAATATGTTTTCAACATTTCAAACCTTAAATGGGGTTCAAAAACTGGTTTTGTACTCTTTTTCTTTCTAAATATTCTTAATAAGGTGCACAAAATTCTACTAGACCCCTACTCATCAGCCTCGGTTTTATATGTATAGTGTTGTAAATTTGCCAATTTGAGTATTGAATGTATATCTTAAATATGTGTGAATGTAGTTGGTTAGAATCCCATATGATTTGAGCAACCATATTGAATTACAATAAGGACAAGAGGTACCATAACTGGAGATGGGTAGAATAAAAAATAGCTTTAGGATCGTTTTGGATGACCCAAAATTTAATATGTAAAACCTTTGCGAGTAAAGCTTCAAAATCATACTTTTTTCTTCTTCCATTGCCCATAGCAAACAAACTGAAAATCAAACCATGTTTTCTTCCATTTATACCCTCTTCCAAACACAGATTTTGTCTTGTATTGATGTTTCTCTGCATCTTCTTCCAAACACACATATACGAGTGTTATGGCACATAGACGCATCCTATATGTGTGAATTGTTTTCTATAAATTATATATGTTTAACATATTCATGAGAAAATGATTGAAATAAATATTTAGTCATATTTTTTCATTTTCACTGTAATCATGTATGGTTAGTTTGAATGTTTATTTTGCAACATTTACTTTTTTTTATTAGTTTGAATTTTTATTTATATTATTAATAAAAAAAGAAATTTGTAAAAGAAATTTATTTTAATAAAAAATAAATTTGTAAAGGAAGTTTATTTGTTCGATTGATATTAAGATTTGATAATATATGTAGATGAACGCTTTAAGTTTTAAAAGAGGCTTAATTGCTATATCATATTTTTAACTGATAAAAAAGATTTGTTTTGTAAAGTTGACGTTTTATACCTCTACTTATCTTTTATGTTAGATGAAAAATTTATAAACAAGCAAACAATAAGAAAACAAGTAAAATTATCTCGTACTACTTCATATGAATCTATGATGGGATGGTCTTAAGTTTTCTAGTTGGATCTATTGGAAGCTACCTGCTACTACTCCTCTTGACTAAGCTAATAATCTCACTTGTAATTTTGACAATATTGAAGTTCCTTGAGAATTTCATATTGAATCTACTTTGTCAACTATTCATAAAGTAGGAAATTTGCTTGATGAATTAGGTTGAAAAAATAATAATATGGAGTTAATATATTATGATAGTTCAAGATATATTTTTTTCTCTTCTAGCAATGTATTCTATTCATTTGATTTTATTAGTCATCCCATATAAATTTGTTCTTCTTATAGTTGATCATGTAGTTGTATTTTGTTAGGATGCTAGTAATCTTACCCTTGCAAATTTATTTAAAGTAAATAAAGCACCCTTTGTTTCAAAAAGAGTAAAGAAAATAGAATTAGCTCAATAAATTTCTGTTTTCTACCTGCAAACACCATTTTCTATGATATAACACATTCAGATTCTCCTAGATCATTATTTCTGATGCATTATATCTCAATTTAGCAATCAAGCTACATCTTTGCAGCAGTGATTCAAACAACAAACTTGTGTCTTACCTTCTGTGTGTAATGTATAAACTTTCTTGTAAATTATATTAATTTAGTGTTTTACACCTCCACTTATCTTTTATGCATTTTCACGTACATCGTTGAAAATGAAAAACACAGAACTCTTTTTCAAACCAACAGTGATGTTGTGTATTTTCTACAACATCTTTTATCGACAAACATATCGCCTAGCTCTGACTTGGTTTCTAAGCCATTCACGTTTAACAAATTAGATATTTATCATCTACTCTTTAACCGTAGAAGGAATGTAGTTTATACAATTTTTTGCACCTGCTTGTAGATAATTATTAGTGGTATATTAAAATAGTTCTTAGTTTAAAGTAGTAGATAGACATTAGCAAAATTAAGGATGTGATTATCGATAATTCCACAATCAATCAGATGCTTATATGATAAAATATTGTGTTTGATACACATATTTGTGTTTGACAATTGCCAAAATTTGATTTCCAACCGACATGATCCGGTAGTCTCGGCATGATCAAATTGTTTACTACTGCCTGTATTAGATATGCCAACACACTAATTAATTGTGTTAGTTGCTTCAAATCATATGACCTCAAATTTTGATCCCTCCCCAGTAGATGTCTGGATTTTCCCTGATTTACAGTACCCTTTAAATACTTTAAAATCCTTTTAGTAGCTTGGAAGTGAAGTTCATTTAGATTATCCATGCACCTGTTAATCAAACTTATAGTGAACGATATATCTGGATGAGTAATGTGAGATACATCACACTTCCCACCATTTGTTATAAGTAAGCCTCCTCCGCTGCGTCTCCATGATCATCTTTACTCATTTTAAAACCTAACACAATCAAGCTACTTACTGACTTGGTTTCATCCATCCTAAAACATTTCAACACTTCATTGGCATACCTTCTTTAACAAATGAAAATGCCATATGATTTCTGTAATACCTAAATGGCAAGAAAGAATCTTACTTCATAAATCAGTCATGTCTAAAGCTTGCATCATAGAGTTTTTAAAATCAGTCATCATATCCTCATCAACACTAGTGTAAACCGGGTCAAGTTTGCTCATCCAATTGGTGAAGAAAGTTTGCTCTTCCAACTAATTACACTAATACATGTGAAACTAGTACAGATTAAGTTCATCCTAGTCACTCAAACCATATAGAACGCTTGAAAAAATTCAGGATCAAATCGCTATTTTTCTAGAGTCCTAACCTTTTTTTCATTTAGAATCTAAAACCATCACTATGTTTCTACAACTTTAGCATCCTAAAACAGCAATTGATTCCCTAATTTGTCTCAAAACTATTACTTAGGCTAATGAGTTATTGTCCAGATTACTAATTCAAAAAAAGAGCACTCAAATCTCACGTAGATTTAAAGATAAAATAAATCCACCAATTGTCATGCAATACCTAACAAGATAATAAAAGGTAAATGAAGATTACCAATTCAACAAACTAGACACGGGCGCTAACTTTAGTGTCATACCTTTATATAATTGATCATGTGGATTAATCAAGCAAATCTATAGATGTGCTAGGTGACAGAGGCGACGAAGTTGATGGCAGTACCGGTTTCTGGTTTATTAGTGATGGTTCATTTTGACAAGTCAGGCGGAAATACAGGTGAAATTAATGGTGGGGGATACAGTTTGCTGTGTCAAGTCAAAGCAGTGCGCGAGCTCAAAAGATGTTTTGGATTAGGGTTTAAATAAATGAGTAGGTTGAGGAAGTTCAATTTTGATAGGGAATAGAGAAGGAGAAATATAGAACATAGATAGAACAGGGTTTTAGACGATGAAAGGGGAGGAGAAGAATACGGAAGAGAACATGGAAAAACATGTTCGGGATTTTCACTAGCAGTAGGCAAACCTCCCTAACGGTCAGTTTGACAAGCCACAAATGTGTATAAAAGTAGATGCATACAAAATGCTACGAAGGCGTACAACATACGTTAATGTCTCCTATGGCCTTTAAGCATGCCGCAACGACAATATTAATTTTATTATTAATTTCAATAACATTATAATTTATTCTATAAAACAATGGAGTTCATGAATAGTTTCAAAGCTATATAACCTAGTGATTTCTACACTTTTTTTTACTGGTTAGCCATCGTAATTTCCATTACAAATGTAACTTTATGTATATTTTGTAATTCATTTCAAATCGAATGGTTAACAAAATTTGAGTAGCACTTCCTCTTATTCCCCATACCATACAAAAAAGAGCATACAAGGGGAATAAGAAGGAAGTGCCGTTGAACTTTAATTAACCATATGATTTGAAATATTAATTTACGAAAACATAAATATCATTGCATTGTTCAATTTTGGGACAAATCTGACAAATAACATGTCAAATGAATATCGATTTCCATTTTATTTAAAAAACGAATAACTATATAAGTATCACAAATGGTACATGTTAGACGAGGCCAAATTAAACATCTACGAGGTTTCATTAATACTATCATGTCAATGATAATGAAATATAAAACAATTTAAAAACAATACAGATGATATCAAAAATCATATACGAATTGTCGTACTAACGAACCGATCTCAATGATCATATATCAATGAATATAAACCAATAAATGCATATCATATACGAAGCTAATCAAATCATATCATATCATTGAACAGAAAATGAATCATAGCAACAAATCATACCAATAGAGGTGGCACTAGGCTTGGATTTGTGATGTTGGCAATAGCTTAAAGCCTTAAGCGGTGACATGGAGGAGGGATTTGCAACTTAGGCCTACAGAGATCGACATGGTGGCGGCTTGGTCTTGCGGCAATCATAAGATGGCTAGCTAGTGATTTGCAGCTAGAGCTTGGGATTTGCGATAGCATCGAGGTAGAAGGAGACGACATCAATAACCATTGAGGGAGAAGGAGGGGCCGAATGGGGCTTGCAACGATCGACGAGGTGGTCGACTGAGGATTAGCATCTAGGGCTTGGGCTTATGATTTGTAGTGGCTTTGAGGGAGGAGGCAGTAGAAACCGACGTCGATGGAGGAGGAGGGGATGGTTGGGGCTTAAGGCGGTCAATGAGGTAGCCGACTGGGGATTTGTGGCTAAGGAATGGGGTTGGGCTTGCCATTTGTGGTAGATTTGAGGGAGGATGATGTGGTAACAATCGATGTTGAGGGAGGAGGTGGCAACAATCGATGTTTATTTTTGTAGTGGGAAAAGGGGTAAAGGAGAGGATGTCGATTAGGTTAGCATGGTGGGACGACACTAAACTGACACCCTGTCAATACCATAAGAAAGGCGTTAAAATGGAATCAGTATATTTTCATAGGTTGGTAATCACCGATATCATTCCAACGTCTCATCGACGCATTAGTTAAAGGAGTCAGAATGGCATCTACAAAACCTAGTAGGTAAATGTTGCAGTTCCCAGTTGTATTAGGTGATCAAATGCATTGCCAAACCACTTTGGGTGGAGACCTTAAAAAGTCTATAGGGCATTTGAGTTTTTATGTTTTATTTGATTTCTTCCCTCCAAGAAATACCCCTAATATGGATTACGCTCCTATCTTCTTAATTTGAAATTTTAGGCTAAAATTTGATATCAAGGCCTAGAGATCCTAAGTGGTAGCTTAGTCCAAATTGAACAAGTTCTATTCCTTGCAAGTCCACACAATTCCATGCCTTACTTCAAGTTCTTTGATGATTTTATATGATGTTCTTTCTTCAAGACTATCTAAAGCACACACCAAAACCCTGAAATATTTTTCTTTGAAATTCTTACTCAAAATAAATTTCCATATCTAAGAAAATTTGTGGACCAGTTTTGGGATAACTAAACCAACCACTAATAGAGCAAACATATAACATACATTTAAAAAAGCATCTCAAAGGAATTTGATAAGAACTCACATTAATTTATTCCACCTATAGAAGTAATTAATTCGACAATGACAAAGAATCACATTATTGAAAGTTCCTAGGTGGATCGGGTAATATGGACTAAGCCTACACTAAGTAGTTGCTAATTTTTTAACTAATTTATATAACAAATAAATCAAAGTAATTGTGTAACTTAAAGTGTCAAAAATAAAATAACTAGACTAGAAATTATACTGATTTGGACCTTCATTTCTACATCTACTCTTGTAGCCTCTAGCAAATTTTCACTATCACCAAAGCCTCACTTTGCCTAGAGGAACAAGGTTGAAACAAAAATAACATATCACATTGATTGATATCTAGGGTCTTACGACACTGCCGACTTCTTATACTTCACAAAATTTGCTGACTTCTCAGAATATCAGTACTGAGACACTTAGTTTCAAATACAAATTTCTAACAGAGAAAAACTTTGACAACTACTTGTTTCTTCAACATAAATACGTATCTTCATATAACAAAGATCCCATAACCTCACATATGATGTTGGGCTGGATTGTAAAGGCTAGCAACTAAATAAAATCCATTATATAAGGATTTTAGTTAGAACTGACAATATACAGAAAGAAATTCAAGAATTCAGGGTTTAAAAGTAAGGCAAGAGAAAAAGAATATGGTTTTGATCACTAAATTGACTAATATTTTAGGCTTTCACATTAATTGATGGAAGCCATTAAAATAGCTGTAACCTTTAACAAAAGTCAAAAATAAAGAAGAGTGATAAAAAGACATGAACAACCTTCTAAAATTTATAATGTTATAGAACTTTTAAAGGTAGTACTTTAATTGCACTTGTCAACAACACTTCTAAGGAAACTGCCATTGAATGTTGCGGCTTGAATATGCTCATTACTTAGTAGTGGACTTTTGATAACACCTAGTGACAAAACTTTTCAACCAAATGCTACAAAAATCCTGTCGTTTACAACTGCAGAATTTAGTGTTTTTATCCTTTCTATTGTTTTTCTTGCACTGAAAACTCCTATAAATTTTTAAAAAATTCCTAATAAACATAAGATGATATTTAAATTGTTTCATAAAAAATTAGGATGATTTAAAATCATTTATTATGTTTTAACAAATATACAGTAAAGGACTCGATATATTTAATAAAACACATACTGATAATTGTACACTTCTTCTTATTTTCAAGTGTACCTTTGACATTATCACTCATTCATATATTTGCAAATTTAAATTGTTAACTTGTAAAGCTCATATATTCCTTCGTAATCACATTTACTCTATTTTTTCCATTGGTTATGTGACTGTCACCTTATTGCATGTAAATATTATTTATATAGCTAACCTCTTGCTTCATGACTCATCTCTTCGTGTTGTAATTCCGACAATCTTACTTTTTATTTTTATAATCTATTAAACACATATTTAAGTTGTTGTTTGACTGTTATTATATATAACAATAAAATCTAGGTTATAACATTCTTCCTTCTTGATGATGATAACCACACAACTATGTAAACTACAAAACATGAATATGCTCCCTCTTAATTATCACTTCTCCTATATCTATTAAGTTTTCCTATCAACATGCCCAACTTTTCTCTCCCTTTTTCATCAATAAAAAGATCAAAAACAAATTAAAAGTTAGGGGCTATATATAGGTTAAGTTCATAACCAGTGATTCTATTTTAAATCTAAAAATATACTAAACTTTATTGTATTATTTGACCATTGGGTGTCCAATGTGATTTTATCGTGTAAGCATAGTTTTACCTAATATTCTATAATAACTTAAGTGATAAATCAAAGAGGATCAAAGCAAAGAGGGTGTGGTACAATGACCTCAAATAAATATTATTTTCATGCTTAATTATGCCATTCAAATAGTTTTTAGTATATGAACTTTTGTTTTTCTCTCTTTTAAGAACCCATAAACTTAAATACTTATAAGTCTTATTCTTTGTAATGGGTTTAACACCTTTTTCGAAGTTACTAGATTTTCTACACCTTTATTGAGTTTTGTGATGTTATTTGAAATTTTTTCTAGTTTAGTCCTAAAGTTAGAAATTTCTAATTTTAAGTGATTCTGCCATTGAATGTAATTCACAAATTTCTTTTGCTAACTTAACATTATCAATATCATACTCTTTATGTCATCATCAAGCTAAGAAATTTAAGATGTTAAATTATCAGAAGTATCTTGTCATTTTTGTATTTCCTCTTCCAGGATAAATTTTTATTTTTTAAGACAACAATTTCTAACTCTGCTCTATTTAGTTTCCTATAGCATCCTTTTTGCCCTTTTAGTAGACTTATATTTACCAACCAACCAATCACATAGTTTTGCTAGTTCATTATAGGTAAGATACAAGTTAGAGTGTACCTCATCTTGTGTTGTCATATAATATAAATTATCTATTTCTTCATCAATTCCACTTTCATAAGAAGAAAATAATCCCATGAGAGTAGCATAGCTTTCTTCTTATTAGAAATTTTGAACTAAATGTCTACTTATGACAATCCCTTATAGTGAAGCACATGACAATGAAGAAATTTTTATTCGAATTTTAGATTTTTTTTCTTTCGTTCCAATGTTGTTCTTCTTTTGGTACTCACTCTCCTCATATGTTACCATGTGGCACCTAGCACATCAACAAGCAGATCAAATTCGAGCAATGCTAGAATTTTGTAGCAAGGACTTGGTAAACATATATGTTAATTCTCCTCTGTATGAACCTTTTAAAGACGAACTCGTTCTCTTCATTCATCGAGACAAGAAAGGACTTTCTCACCTCTATATGCTTCATCCTCAAGTTGAAAGCCATATTTTCAGTTAAGTAAATTGCACTATGACTATCATTACTCACCAACCTCCATCATATATGAAGCCCAACTCACACATCAACCACTTCAATAGAGTGCATCGTTAGCTGCTTCAAAATACCTATCAGCTTTGCCTCTATAGTAGGTAAAGAAACCATCATCATCAACCCTGATCTTCGACTAATAGTTGTTCCCCCAAGAGTTAACACATAACCCAAGGTTGAGTCCTTTGATCTCTATCCCTAGCATAGTCAGAATCACAATATCAAACCAAGTTGAAATCTCTTTCCCTGTTGCAAAATAAGCTCATGATCTAGAGTTCCTCTAAGATACCTAAAAATATACTTCACCGCCTCCCAATGCATTATTCTCGGATATGCCACATATACTAACTAATCCTACAGCCTGTGCGATGTCAGTCCTAGAGCAAACCATAGCATACACAAGCTACTAATTGCACTAACATGTAACACCTTCTCCATGTAGGCCTTGTCCTTCTCTGGGATCGGAGAACCTAGACTAGAAGGTATTGTGCAACGACATAGGTGTACAAATTTCCTTTGCTCCCTCTATGCTGAAATGCGCAAGCACTTTTCAAATATATTCCTTTTAAGTGAACCTTAATACTCTAAGCTTTTCAAGCTTTCTACCTCTTTAGATTTGCATCCCAAAAATCTTCCTTGCTTACTGAATGTCTTTCATCTCGAATTCCGCTTTTAACTTCAACTTTAACTTATTGATGTCATCTTTATGCTTAGAAGAAATCAACATATCATCTACGTATAAGACCAAATACACCAAAATAC
Organism: Allium cepa; assembly: GCA_030765085.1. NCBI lineage: Eukaryota > Viridiplantae > Streptophyta > Magnoliopsida > Asparagales > Amaryllidaceae > Allium > Allium cepa. The sequence goes on from CM060946.1 coordinate 43,501,176, forward strand.
CATTCGTTAAGTGCTTAAAGTAAACACATGTATCTTTAATGCTACAATTAAATTCAAGTGAAAGCATGAAAGAATAAAATCTATTGTACAACTATCTAAACGACAGCTTACGTCCCTAAAGAGAATTCTTTAACTTGCAAACCCAATCTTCTTTTCAACTTATGATAAATCCTTTAGGCCGATTCATGTAAGTGGTATCCTCTAAGTCATCATGAAAATAAGCAGTTTTTACAGCAAATTGCTCTAATTCCAAGTCATGAGTAGAAACCGTGGAAAGAAAAATTTAGATGGAGGTGTGTTTCACTATAGGACAAAATATCTCATAACTTTCAAAGTCTCTGGATAAAGGTATGCCTCGAGAATAGAAAAAGATGAATTGCTTGGATATGATAAAATAAGTCAATATAATTCTAAGTAATAACTTTCAAAGTCTCACAGTAGAAGGAAACAAAGTATAATATCAATAAGCATAATCATATCACATCGCCATAACATATCAACCTGTCCAATATATATGTCTATATAATACAAATCTAAACCAAAGCGCATATATATATATATATATATATATATATATATATATATATATATATATATGAAATCAAATCTAGGCCACACCACTTATTTGCATCATATACAATATGTACAATAAGACATTGTCTTCCGTATCATCTCGTCTCCAAACTCCATCAATCTGGATATACATATAAAGAGGAATCATAGGAGTGGGTAGGACATAAGTATGATGAGTGAGCCATACTTTACTCTAAATATACTACAAAAATAATACTATTACATGACATGAGTCTAATGCTCAGTCACCTCATTTCCTATTGGTCGCACCTAACTACCATATACATCTAGCCATATCATAGCACGTCTATGCGGACTCACTTTTCTAGACCCACCTCGTGTGCTACAGGGTCATCTATTACCCACTATCACGTCAATAGCATATAAGACTCACTTTCCTGGACCCGCCTCTTGCTCTACAGGACTGCCTATTGCTCTCGTAAACAGAACGGACTGACATCATAGGCTTACCTCTTGCATTATAAGTTTGCTTACCATCCATCTTTCACAATGGCCCGTCGATGCACTATGGAGGAGCGATGTAATACCTAGATTACCTATATATGTCATAGGTCTGTAACTTAGGCCACCTATTTGCATCACAGGCTTGTTCATGTTCACATCAACATCATATCACATTCCATATCATGAAAACATAACAATGATCAATCATCATATACTTTTATTTGAATTCGTAGCATCATCTCTTTCCATGTCAATTGCCATAAGAAGTCATCGGGAAACAAAAGAAATAAGCTTCGAATCAACAAGTTATTACCTATAGGCCCATCTGGGTCCGGATTCAAACTTTTCCCTAGAAATAAGACACTAGTTCACCCATGGGGTTGACTGATGTTTAGATCGAAGTGCAATTTTTAATTTCCAATCGTGATTCTAATATCTCATCTATGTCGTTTTGCCTCCAATCACTTCCATTTTTCCTCCGTATGCCTGAGAACAACCCCAACAACTAACCATATTTTTTATGTTCGATTTATTCTTTCATTCATCTGTTCATCATATATTCATTAAAATTCAAGAAAAATGGGTGATCTAAGTTCCAAGTTTAATAAGTCTATCAAATCCCTCCTAAAACCCTATTTAATCTGAATTTAAAGGATATAAATGATTATCTACACTAATATTGACTACAAAGCATCGTTACGGGTTAAGGTTGCATTATATATGTGGAAATCTTAAATTACTCACCAAATTCACCATTTACTACCCGAGTCTCCACTGTTCGGACTATTGTGCCTCCATTCTTAGAGTTTCATCTCCAAATCATATCGGTATGTAGCCCTCTCAATTAGCTTCATGGTGCTGCTAGTCTCGAGCAATTTCGTTGAGCTTTGAGAAGATATGCTTATTTGAATTTTTAGATGAAAGAAGAAGAAGGAGAAAATGACGAGCAGTTGATGTTTGAAAAACTAAAAGAAAGTTTCGTGGTTTCGTTTATATAGAAGGAGGGAAAATATCAGTCCACTAAAACTGGAATTCAAAATTGTCATTTGATCAGCTTGACACAAATTCGATCATAACTACTCTATATAGACTCCAAACGATGAAAGAATGTTGTGGGAATAAGAAAAATCAAATGGTCGCAATAGCGCTAGTTTCATCATCAAATTCCAAAGTTGAAAAAGGCTAATTTTCTCCTCCTTATTTAATATATCTTATTAACATATTAAATTCAATTATTCTCACATTATTATATTACTATTATTTAATTATATTTTTACCAAATTTTCAAGGTATTAAATTCCCTCCCTTAAAAAGAATTTCGTCCTCGAAATTCCTAATGAATGAAAAATGTAATATAACACTCATATCATTCGACGAACATGTGTCAATCAATTGAAAAAACATAGCATCAAATATATATAATATACTCAACTTAGTTTCCAAAATGATACATAAGCAATATAATGTATGAACGATGCCATGAACTCATAGTTTCCTTATTCACCATGAAAGAATGTAACTTATGCAACCTATATGGATGCAATAAGTGACATATCAGGTGTACATAACATCCTAATATATGCATATTCTTCTATATGAATAAAAATCCAACAATATATAATCTAACAACCAAACTGTCCAAGCTTCCAATCCTAATTGTAGAATATAATCTAATCAAAACAAACTAAAACAAGGAATGTACCGAAAAAGAGTTGAGGATGAGTAGCCTACATCTTCTCTTCAGGATCCCACGTACTCTCCATTAGATTATTTTTCTATTGCACTCTAATTAACTTCACCCCTTTATTTCTAAGTCATTTCAACCCATGCTCCATAATACATGTTGGACCCAGGGATGTGCTTGGCTTAGGTTCTTACCTACCTCTTCCAATTAGGTGCAACTACGTTTATCGAATCATGCATATACTTTTACAAATGTGACACGTGGAATACATTATCGACTCCCAACATCTTCTCCGGAAGTACCACTCCATATGGAAAACTCCATGCCCTCTCCAGTACTAGAAATCGACCAATAAATCGAGATGTTCACATTATCGAAATTCCGAACCATATCATCCTACAGAGAGGTCTTCACAAAATCCAAATCTCCCACCTCAAATTCCAAATCTTTCCTCCTCCTATCAACATATTACTTCTTATGATCCTATATAGATTTCATTCCCTTTCTAGTGAGCTCCACCTTCTCTAAGTTATCTCTAATCATCTCTTGACCAAAAATAATCTTATCCATAGACTACCACCAATATGATGTTCACATGCATGTCCTTTTGTATAAATGCCTATACTAGCTTAGTAGCAATTACAAAATGCTAGCTCTAGAAAAGGTAGATGATCTTCCCAACATCCTCCAAAATCCGATATACAAGCTCTCAACAAGTCTTCCAATACATTATTTACTTTCTCAATCTACCCGTCGGTTTGTGGATGATGTGCTAAGCTTAGTTTCAACTCAGTCCCCAACACATCAGGTAGATTCCTTTAGAATTAACTTGTGAAAAGTGAATTCCCGTTACTTATAATACTAGTTGAAACTCCATGTAGTCAGACTACTTCTTTAATATACTATATTGCTAATGTCACCATCGTTCTCATAATCTTCACTTGAATAAAATGCTCACTTTTTATGCAATGATCTACTATAATCCATATGCTTTTATACACTCTGAGGTAATCGATCCACAAAGTCCATAGATACGCATTCCCACTTCACTGTAGTACGTCTAATAGAAGTAGCAACCTACTTGGCTTGGATTGTACCGCCTTTACCGTTTGGCATGTCATACACTTTGCTACATATTCAATTACTTGCCTCTTCATTCTTGGCCAATAAAATATCCTTTTTACATACCTATACATCTTACATCCTTCTAAATGAATTGCCATCCTAGAACAATTACCAAAGACTTCCTCTATCAGCCCTTTGACCTTTGGTACATATAGCCTCCCATCTCTCCTCAACTAGTCCTTCTTTCGTGTAATGATCCACGTGGAATGATCATTCACCTGTCCTAAATGCTTCATAATGCAAACTAATGATGTGTCTTGCCCTTGACTTAACCCAATATAATCCATCAGTGCAGGCCTAAACTCCATCGATGCTAATAATCCAAGTGCATACTTTGATTAGGGTAGGAAATCAAACTCTAATATAAACTCCAAATTCTTCCACTCTGTTAGCCTAGCATTCACCTTCATGCGCCTCATTTTGAAAGCATCAGCAGCTACATTATTCTTTCCCTGGAGTATAAGAAATCTCAAAGATGCATGATGATAAGAACTCCATCTACCACTACTGTCTTAAATTCATAACCTTTTGAGAGAATAGGTACTCAAAAGATTTATGGTCCATAAATATATCAAATCTCTCACCCAACAAATGATGCCTCCAAAACTTCAGTGCAAAAACAACAACAACTAGCTGGTGATCATGCATCGGATAATTCCTCTCATGATTCTTAAGTTGTTGATTCACATATGCCACTATCTTCTCTTCTTGAATAAGGACAACACCAGGACTAGTATCACATGCATCAATATATGAAAGGTTGGTACCATCATGAATAACCAAAATTAGACCACTCGTCGATAACTGCTTCAACTTAAAAATTCTGCTTTACACTATGAACTCCAAAAATAAGTCATGTTCATTTTAGTCAAATGAGTCAAAGATGCTAAAATCTTTGAAAATCCTTAGTAAATTTTGGATAAAATATAGACAAAACAAGAAAGCTATGAATCTCTAAAGCATTCTTTGGCGTCTTCCAATATCTAACTCAGCTACTTTCCTTAAATCTACTGCCAATCCATATACGAATATTACATGCCTAAGGAAACAAACTTCTTTCCTCCAGAAGTGACATTTAAAGAACTTTGCCTTCAATCAATTCCTCCTCAAGACTTCTATCGCTACTCTCAAATGAATTTCATACTCCTCACTACTGGAATAAATAAGAATATCATCCACGATGACTACAACAAACATGTTTAACTACATTGGAATGCCCTGCCCATCAAATTCATAAAATAAGATGGAGCATTAGTCAACCCAACTATCATGACCAACCACTCAAGCAATCCATCAAGCACACAGAAAGTAGTATTCGAGATACTATTTTCAGCCACTCTCAACTGGTAAAACCCAGTTGCCAGATCTAATTAAGAGAAAACCTATGCCTATTTTAATTGATCAAGAGGCTTACGATGCAAGGTAATGGATAGTGGTTTTTATTCTTTATCTTATTCAATTCTAGATAGTTGACGCATAACCTTAGGGAACCATCTACCTTAGAAGTGAAAATGATAAGCGCTCTCCTTTTTGAAATACTCCTTTGAACGAATCCTTTCTATAATAATTATGAAATCTGCCTATTCAACTCTCTCTTTTTCTTTGGAATCTTATGCCTTAGAGGCATCACTACCGTCCTTGTGTCCTTGTAAAGATCAATCCGAAATTCAATTTTTCTTCAGGAAGGTAGAATGGAAATTTCTTTTAATACATCTGGATAATCCTTCACTATAGGAATAAATGATAGCTCTTCTTATGCTAGGCTGAGTGGATACAAATGTGTCTTACAACATAAAATCAAATCAAGTCATTTTCCCTTCCTCAGTCGAACCATCCTCCTATAACAATCCAATACTACCTCATAGCGAGACATCCAATCGATTCTCAAAATCAACCTGTACCTTGAAAAGTTTAGTACATATGCATCACAAGTGAGTTCCATACAACAAATGACCAACTTTAAACTATGACATTATATCGATAAATGGGTAGATCCCCTAATAAGATAGACAAAAAATGGATTCATGCACAATGTCACTTGCTTGGAACGAATGAGATACGCTAGTGTCAAATAAAGTATGAACAGGAGAATTAGATAAAGTCAACATCTTTTCCATCATAATTTGTTTACCTTTCTCCTATGCTGACAGCGATGCAATACTATAGGTTGAAACAAAATCCGAAGCATATGCCTTAACTTGCTGACCTTCGCTCTTTAAAGATGGACAATCTCTCTTTGTATTTTTGAATTGATCATAGTTGTAGAACATTACTTTCCGCTGAGTTGGGGCTGCATTACAATCCTCTGACATATGTCTCGACTAGTTATAATTAACATTCACCCTTTGAAAGACTCATTCTTTGGTTCTTTGTAGCATGTCCCATCTTTTGACATCTATGATAATAAACGTATATGATTTCCCTTTTCCTTTTGTTGTCCATTTCCTTTACGCTTACCATATTGTTAGCCCTCTCCTTCCTTAGTCTAATCCTTAACCACAGTTCAATTTAGAGAAATAATGCTGCCTCTATTAATCCCTCAGGTGTTGCTTCATATAGAATCTGATTCAATGAAAGCTCCCTTGGAGCTGAATTTAAACTTTTTGTGAACTTTAATGCCTTCTTGGTTATTCACCAGCTCAAAACCAAATTTGGCCAATTCATTACATTGACTCACATACTCTCTAATTGTCATCTCTCCCTTCTTCGGATGAATAAATTCTCCAGTAGAAAATCCTTCTCAGCCCCAAAAAAGAATGTCGTCTCAAACTTTGTCTTCAACTTTCCCAAATTAATAATATCTTCGTCTACTTATACTATCACTACTTCCCACTAACATGTCGTCTCGCCCTGTAAATCTCAAGAGGCAACTATCTCCAATAACATCACTATGCTACCAACAAGTTGAAAATCTACTTATAATTATTAAGTCATGCTCGAGCCTTCAAGTATGGTTCCCTACCAACAAAAGGCTTAACACCAAGGATAAAGAAATCCATAAATGGCTTATATAAGTCGACAGTTGGTGGTGATTGGACTTGAATCATACTTTGGTTGGTAGTGGTAATGGTGGTTACAAGTTCAATGGGGTAGGCACCAGCTTGGCTCGTTGCTTTGATATAGCATCTGAACTGTATTGGAATATTCATTCTAATTATGTTCTAGTTCTAATAGATAGTTCAATGGGAAGAGGGTTAGGTTATATTGACCCTTTTAATAAATGAATCAAATAGGTCGGGTCACCAAATGTGTCGGATCCATTTTGATCTGACCCATTATGACCCGACCCGACCCGACCCGTTTAATAGGTCTACTCAAAATAACATAATGTTTGATATCTGCTGAGCTCAAAAGGCATTAAGTTATTAATATCCCATTTGCTAACCTTTTTTCATTCAAACACAACTCTAAGACAAGGCTTTGCACCGAGCCCATTACATATGACATCACACGTTCAAATTACAAAGTAGTTAAAGTAAAGGATAATGATGATGATGATGATAAATTAAAAAAATAAAATACGATAAGTAAGCCAACAATGGGGCACACAACCTGAAATTTTACACATAAATTTTCCTTACATTAAATATTATACGAGTTTTAAAAAGTAATCCATTCATTTCACATACACTAAAGCAACTAGTGTGAATCGTGCTACATAGATATTAGGTTGATATTATGTATTGGAATAATTACCACATCATTGTGGTTGCAATAGATATTTCAAAGAAAAGTAAAGTAAAATATTGTTAATAAAAAGAAAACGAAACCATGAAATGAACTTCAAACATTTATACATTGAGATGCAAGTAAATCATACATTTAATATGCATAGTTTTATAGTTTAAAATCAATCAATTCTTGATATAAGATATAAAAATTGTTATAAAAATAAGCAGATAATAAAAAAATTAAAATAAGTCCTTAGAAGCATCACATTATAGAATTTAGCTATTTTCACCAAATAATGTAATCACTAACAGTAAGAGCATTTGCAGCAACAAAATTATAAAGAAAGAATAAGTCTAATGCTATATTTGTTAAATTCATGTTTGAGCTTTAGTGTTTCATATTTATAATTAAATGCCTTTGTTATTAGAAAAATTTCCAGTGAAATTCTAGTCTTTGAAGAGACTCAAATGATTAAAAACTGTAAAGAAACAGATCCAAAGACTTAGGAGATATCAAAAAAAGACGAAATAATCGAAATAATTAGAAACAAATGCATAAAGTTAACTCAAGCTTCACAACTCGATCATGCCAATTCGGACCTGAGCCATGACTCGGTGGTGACCTTGAGAAACTAGCGGGAAATTGGGGTCGAACTCGGAGCAAGTGAAACAAGAGATGGAAAAGGTAGAAATTAAGCGAAGTGAGGCAAACCATAAAAAAAGACAAGGGTTGACTCAAAGTCGAACCCAAGCTAGGTCGGCACTTATCCAGGACTAAAGGTTCATAACCGATCCTAGGTGCTTAGGTCGGTGTTGGCTGAGCTATTTTGTGGAAGAACATGCATGATGTGGAGATCCTGTGTAGCAATTTTTGAAGCCAAATGTGTAGGTCATCATCTATAAATACAGGTGGATAGGACTTAGAAAGGATAGTTATCTCTTCTTCTTGACTCAAAACTTCGAACTACAAATTACTTGGATGAGTTCCTACCGAGTTTTGACTACCAAATTGTAAGAATAGTTTTGTAAAAATGGAGATAATCAATAAAAACTGACTAAGTAGGCATAGGCAGGAGTATTCACCTAACCAAAAAAAAATCATGTTCTTTCCTTGCTATTTCTTTCTTTTCTTTGATATTTTACATTTTTATTACTCAATTAGGTTTTTGTGCCAATTTTGGTATAAATTTTTTGGTGTTTTCACTGAATTTTTTTGGATTTAACAACTTGAAATTTGAATTCGACGAGGATAAAGAGGCCTAACACCAGATCTATGATTGGATAAAGTCGATAAGAACAAGCTGGAAGGAAGAAGGTGACCTCAGGATCAAACCCACATCCATCTATGTAGAAATAGATGATATGAAGAGAATGCTAAGGGAGATGATAACTCGCTAGGAGGAAATGCTAAACAGACTCTTTAGAACAGTATACTCATTTTCAACTATCTTTAAAAATGGGATTCATTAGCAATTCCCTAGTAGATAGTAAACAAAATCGGAATAGTAATTGGTGTTCAACGCCCAAACTGATAGTAAATAACCCGCCTTTTCGACCTTCAATTCAAAGCCCGAATAGACTTCATTGCCTCGAGAACCAAAAAGGACAAGTTATTGGGATACGATAAAATAAGCCAACATAGTTCAAATTAGTAACATTCAAAACCGCACAGTGGAAGGAAAACAAAGTATAATATCAATAATTATAATAATACCACATCACTGTAACATGTCTAACTATTAGATACATATTTCTGTATAATATCAAATAAAGACCAAACTATATACATAATCAAATCTAGGTCACAACAATAAATACACTATAAAAATAACGCTATAACATGATGAGTCTAAAGCTCCATTTGTTCACGTCCTATTGGTTATGTCACAACTAACTACCTTATACATCTAGTTATATTATATCACATCTTTGCATAGTCACTTCCCTAAATCCTCCTCGTGCATTACAGGGTTGCTTATTGTCCACCGTCATGTCAATCGCATATAGAACCCACTTACCTAGACCTGCCTCATGCGCAATAGGGTCAGCTGCTATCCTTGTATGCAAACTACACTCTTGCGTTGGACATACCTCTAGCAGTATAGGGTCGCTTGCTATCCATCCTTCGCAATGGTCCGTCGAAGCACTATAGGAAAGCAGTGCAATACCTGGATCACCAACTTGTATCACAAGTGCATATCCTAGGCTACTACTTGCATCACAACCTTGTTCATGTTCATGTCAACATTATATCACATTCCATATCCTGAAAAACATACAAATCCATCTCAAACAACTATTAATCGTCATATACATTCATTTGAATTCGAGTGTCACCTCTTTTTTGATCAATGGCCTCTAAACATTACTAGGAAACAAATGACTTGAATCCATAAATGTTATCATATATAGGCGCAATTAGGTCCAGGTATAACCAGTACCTAGAAATAGGTCATCGATGCACCATTTGGTGGATCAGTGTACAAGTCAAAGCATACTTTTGTATTTCCAATCGAGATTTTGACATCTCCTCCATGTCATTTCCTCTCCAATCACCTTCGTTTCACCTCCGATCGCCTAAGAACATCCCTAACACCTAACCCTACATTTCTATGCTCGTTTTATGCTTTAAATTTTAATTCATCAAATTTCATCTTATATTCATTAAAATGCAAGTAACAAGGGTGATTCAATTTTATAGTTTACTACTTCTATTAAATTCCTCCCTAACCCCTGTTTAATCCAAATTCATGTGATTATAAATGACTGTCTACAATAATATAGACTACAGTCACTGATATGAGATCAATATTGCACTGTATAAGTGGGAAACATGAATCACTCACCGACTTTGCCTTTCACTACTTGTGTCATTGTTGTTTGGACTGATGCGACTCCATACTCTAGAATTTCATCTCCAAATTGTTATAGATACGTATCCCTCTTCATTAGATTCATGATGATGCTAGATTTGTGCGATTTCGTTGGGATTTTTAGAAATATATGGTTATTTGAATTTTTTAGACAAAAGAGGAAGAATGAGAAAGGGATAAGTGACTGGTTTTTGAAAAGCTAAAAAGAAGTTGCATGGTTTTGTTTATATAAAACGAGGGTAAAGGTCTGCTAAAATTATAATTCAAACTTTTGACGCTCGATCAGCTCGACACAGATTCGACTATAAATCCTTCATACGGACTCCAAATTATGCAAACCTATATATTGCACAAATCAGAAAAACGAGACGATCGCAATGACTCTGGTTTTCAAAGTTGGAAAATGATCGTTTTCCCTCTCCTTATTTATATTAATTTTATTAACATATTAAATTCAAATTTTCACATTATTATGTTATTAACATTTAATTATAACATTTATCAAATTTTCAGGGTATTATAGCTTCCTTAAGGAGGTGGTTCCAAATCCAAAATCTTATTCTTCTTCAACAATTCTAACCCATCATCCATAGCACACATCTACTTTTAGCTATCACTCGACTTCATAGCTTCTTTAAGGTCCAATGGCTCATCATGAACTACATGTAAGGCATAGTCAAATCGACCACCATGACTATGGTTTGCATACCGCCAATCACTATACCTCTCGAGCGGTTTAATAGTCATATGATTGGCTCTAATAGGTACAATGTCACCTAAACTTCATTTTGCTCCACCTTGAATTCAAATTCATCTAGCCTCATGCACATCGCCAACACTACTAAAAGGCACTAGTTGACTACTCTAGACATCTCATCAGCCGCATCATCACCTCTGTCAACAATAGTTATAAATCTATTACTAGACTGAAATGTGGGAACTTCTTCCATATACTTAGGCCTGTCAGAATCTACTGATGTGGTGGCTTGAACATTATAGACTCATCAAATGTAACATGTTCGGAATGCACAATCTTTCTATCAACACTATACCATATGCGATAGTCATTGACATCATCTGTACAAAAAAAGATAGTGGTACATTCAATCGTTGCAAAATTGAGCGCTGCTTCTAAGCAGTATAGAGGTTTCACTAATCAAGGTGATTTCCCATAAATAGTACTTTTATACACTAGCTTGCAACCTATCATCACCTATATGGTGAATATACATATGACAAGATATATTGCTTTACCTCTTCACTTCTCCTCTGGAATCTTCCCATCTATGGAAGAACGTAAAATTCTTTTTATGATATGTGTTGCAGTTGATATGCCTCAGCCCAAAAGACTCTAGATAAGTCCATGTAAATCTCAAGCAATAGGCTTTCTTAAGTAGAGTATGATTCTTTCTATCGGCAACCTCATTGGATTGTGGATCACTAAGAGTATTGAAATGTCTCTGCATACCATGAAACTCATAGAAATCGAGTAATTCCTTAGAGACAAACTCATTTCCATTATTAGATCTTAGCACCTTCGACTTACAACCGGATTGGTTCTCAAATAGTGCCTTCCAAACCTTAAACTTCTCAAAGATTTCTGATTTGGTCTTCATCACATGCACCCCAAAATTTCAAAGAAAAATCATCAATGAAGGAAATAGACTATTTTTCTTCCCAAATGGAAGTGATAGCTACCGGTCCCAATACATCAGTATGTACATAATTAAGAACTCTCTCCGATCTATGAAGACCTACTCCAAATGATACCTTCACATGATTTTCCAAAACACACTCTTGGGAGAAATCTGACTTGTCAAAGTTTTCTCCTTGAATCATCTTTTGTCTGTAAAATTACTACAAGTCTTTCCCAAAACATGACCCAATCCGAGATGCCAAAGTTTGGTGGCATCCCAAGCATGAGAACAGTCAACTCCAACATATGATTCTTTAAGCATGGTGATAGATTCTGGAATGCATTACCCTTCATCAGAACTAGCACACCCTTAGAAACCTTCAAACTATCCATCTCTATGGTCAGCTTACAACCCATGAATGACAACTACACCAAAGAGTTCAAATAATTTTAAACAACTAAAACTAAGCAAACACTTGTCAAAGTGCGAATCATTCCATCAAACATGAAAAAAAACATATTGTACCCTCACCTATGGCTTGACAACAAGCATCGTTTTGGATAATAATTACACTTTCCTCTCTTCCAACAAAAGGACTAATGTAATCCCTATTTGGCGTCGTGTATAAGACACCCTTAAATCAAGAACCTAGTGGTTTAATTATCTGATGTTGCCGCAGTGAACACATCATCAGTTATAGTCTTCTCTACCATAATCATTGAAGATCCATCCTTGGTCTTCCTCTTCAAGTCCAGACAATGCCTCTCCCAATCATTTGGTTTCTTACAATGGTTGGTGGTGCTTCCTATCTCTTTACTTTCCTGTCTAACCATCTCCCACCATCTCTCGTCTATTTTCTAGATAACTATGGCCAGAATAGGATGTAGTTTCCCTAAAGCTTCGTTGGAGGTTTTTTTTTGCATTGTGACTATTATTGTGAAAATTAGATCTAGTGAGAGAGATATATTTGGAGGATGAAGATAAGAGTTTAGGTAGGGAGTCAAGGTTATGCTCTTTTTATTTGCTAATATAACTAGCACAGTTGGAAAAGGGTAATCCTTGAGGGAGGAGAGGGTAGTGGAAGTGGATGGAAAGGAGAGTACAAGAAAACTATTGACCAATAGTAGTGTATCAAGGGAAAATATAAGAAAACTGAAAACTATTTCAACTGATTAGGAAATCGTTTAAAATAGAAGAAAACTACATCAAATCAATTGATTAGGAGAGGAGAGGCTACTGCAAGCCATTGTTATACAGCGAAAACAATTTAACACTATTTTAGTTCACATCATAAATGCATATATGTCATGTTATTGAAATTAACATTACATACGCAAAATATATAGATAAAATCAATCGCAAATAATAATAAAAGATTCTTAACTAATCATATTAATTAAGTTTATGTACTCCATGACATGTATTTCTTCAACAACATAATTTGTTCTTTCGATATACTTATATTAATCGAAAAGATCATTAATATTCAAAATTATAAATGGAATCTATAGTATTTTTATTTCATAAATAAGTTGTAAAAGTTTAGTTTATTTTTTGCAGAAAACTTGATCTTCGAGTAAATCAAATTCAGTGGTCTAAATTGGCATTTTACATATGTAGCATGCTGGCAAAAGGATAAAGAAATGTACAAATTGGAACCTAATAAATAGTGATTCATAGAACGTACAAGCACATGACCTCTTAGGTCATCATAGTTTTGTTAATTTACATAAAAAGACTAATCAAATATCAAAGTAATTATTAAACACAATTCTAAATAATTCAAATGGCTTCAAAATAACGTACTTTACTAATCAACTTCAAACATTGTTAGTTGATAATATATAGTATTACAGTGAAAAATTGCAAATATATATAGGAATTGGACTGTTTAATCTCAAAACATAATCTTGTGTAGCAAACTTTTTCTATCTTAAGCTTAAACATCCCTTAATTTAAACATAGATCAATCACTATTAACACCATATGCACCCTATTTCCATAATGGTTAAACTATATTATGCCAATAAATGACCACCATTGTTCAAATTTTCATTAACTAAACCTCTATTTCTAATTGATAATATCGAGAATATTGAATGATTATTAATTAATATTTGGTTTGACCAATCCAATTAAATGTTAAAATGAATACATTCTTGTAAATGTGATAATACCCATAAATGTAAAAGGGAATTTATTTATATGGAATAATAGGAAACAAAATTAAAGCAGGGGTTTGAACATTCAAAAGAATTTAGGCGGAAAGAGGGAATGTCTGAATAAAGATTGAAACTTATAATTAAGAAGTAAGGTAGGCTAAGAAAATATTATCCATGGTGCCATTTAATATACTTATATTATTTTAATATGACCAATATCAGCATTGGGCTCCAGATATTTTTTAATGATACCTATAATAACTTTTCTTGTAGTGCTTATAACAACATATAAGTTGAAGATTGGAAATAACTTAAAGTTAAAACTAATTACAAAATCACAAACCCTTATAAACAATGTAAAATTGGTATATTCTAACATTCAAAATAAATGTGTTATCGCACCTTATTTTAGTTTTTATAGATTTTAAATTAGATTCATTGTATTCACTTTAATTTAACATAGCACTATAGACATAAAAAGCTTCAAATTTTAGACCATTCAATCATGACAAATTAAATAAAAAATAATGGGCCAATCTCGTTTGAGATCACTGATTCATAAAATGGGGAGTATATAAAACATAAATTTCGTTTGAGTCGAAGTGATGGGAAATAAAAAGATAACCAACGGAACTTTTTTGTATAAAGCTTACGCGTGCATGATGCTGTAGATTGGTTGATTAAGGCAATGAACCTATATAGTTCGATGTCTTGTATAAAGTAAAATAAAAGTTTAATTAAAAGATTGACTTATTATGATATTGACTAATTCTTATATTCTAAAGAAGATAAATAATAATGAGTAAGAGAAACGGATTTACTAGTGTGGAAGTAAGAGGTCACAAAAATCTTGAAATGCATGGAGAAATTTTAAAAACTCAAAAACGAGAAGAGATGGTCCAAGAATGTATAATAAAAGAAAAGTGGATAAGAAAGCCTCACACACATTTTATGTTAACAGTTTGCAATACAGGAAATAAATGTGCCGTGAATAAATTATCCAACCTATACAAACTCTCATCGAATAAAACAACACAACCCTAATCACCTGGCGTCTCTATCGGCGTTTCATTTTTGAATTCTCTAGTTTGTTCATGGTGATTTTAACTTGATTTAATAACACATACTTTTTTAAAATTCATATTTCCAAATTAGTTCCTTTCTAGACACACTGATGCTACGTTAAATTTTTTAAATTAGCTAAGAACATTTGACATGGAGTTGTGGATATCAACGACCCTTTGTAATAGATAAATAAGAGACCACAAACTCAATATTGTAATCTTGCAATTTTGGGTCATTTTTCTAACAATTGAAGTGAAAACTTGAACGATGATTGTCAAATAGTTTATTATGGGTCGCTACACTTGTGAGAGTACATAACTATAAGAAATAGCTCCTTTACAATTTTGATAAAATTTCATTGAAATGCATTAACATTATTCATAATGATATTTTATTGATTATGGTGAAAATATCACTTTTTCAATAATGGTGGTAGTAGCAGTGTGATGAATTTTTTTGAACCCTTTATCGTAATTTTTTGAAATATTATAACAAGGAGTAAATAAAGGGAAAATTAATGCCACTTATTTTTTGTATGTCATAAACTATTTTTCCCTACTCATTGGCACATTATGATACAATTTTTATGACAGACAATAATATTCTCACTGGTACTTTTCCAAGTATGTGTAAAGTGTTGAAGATATATCATGAACATTATGGTATAACTAGTTGATTTAATTATTTTTTTGTTAAGTGGGTGTGTTGGGGGTTTCACAACAAACTATGTGTTATCCTATCTTTTAATCAGGCAGTATACGGACGAACCCGATGAGTCAAACTTCGAAGTTATCAAGGTAAGACACCCAAAGAGATGACCGTGAAGCCTAAAAACTAGAGCACAACTAGGATCACAACACAAATACCAAACCACCATAAAAATGTCGAAACCCAAATTTCTTAAGTATGGTGTCGGGACAGACCTATCCTTAGGAGTCGGTTCCAACCCATAAAACCTCCACCAAATCTTCTAATTTTTTGCCCATGCCCCTTTCTTGATGCTAGAATGTTATTTCCAATGTTGTTTTGTTGATTCCACGCAATGCTATATCAATCTTCATAAACTCCTAAATCAACAACTTTGTTCGTACACAACTCCGTCATTTTGATTCCAAAACAAGCTATTATTGATGAAAAGAACTATGGAATCACGAAGCCAACCACAAGATGAGCTGAAGCAAAGAGTTCAAGATGACCAGATTATCCATCTTAAGGAATTGTACCGAGTCCTACCCTTAGAGCATACCAACCTGTAGTTGTTTAATGAGGTGGCAACCTATTTTCATGGAGAACTGGTCTATAGCAAGGAGAACGACCTAGAGACCTTTTGTGCGAGATTCTAGACACCCTACCTTTATAAGTAGAGGGTTAAGGCTCATATTTTAGGATCTTTTGGTTCTAGTTCTACTCTACTCTATATTCTTGTAATTCTAGAATAATCTAAGTGCCGAAAATTTACCGATCCCTAAGAACTTCTACCTCCAAGTCAAAATATAAATAATAAATCATTAAGTGGACATAAGATAAAGTTTGCCGAACCAATAGAAATCTCTGTGTGTTCATTTCTCACTCATCTCAATTTGTATTTATTTAATTTCATCACTTTTATTTCTTTACTTACTTTCCTTGGGTGTTTATACCATTTTTGGTTCAAACATTTTAATGCTTTCACTGAGAGGCACTTGAACTTGTTGATTTATGATTTGAAAAGGATTCTAAATGGATAGAAAATCAACTGAAAAGATTATTTTTGGAGAAAATCAACCAGAAGGAAGCCAAGAGGCGTCCTTAGAAGCAAACCCCCATTAATCTATACAACGAGAGATGAGATAGAGACTATGATGAATGGATTACAGGAAAGGATGATGGCACACCAGGAAGTGATGATGGTGAACATCTTTAGGAAGATGGGATAGAAGAGAATAACTGGAGTTGCAAAAAATTAAGGACCGAAAGCTGGAGCATAGGTAAGTGGAGTTAGAGTTGAACGACCCAAAGCAAACCCCGACCCAAATGTACAGGTCGCACCTAACCCTTTCCCTAAGGGTCAATACCGACCTCAAGTGCTCAGGGGCATGTGATGTCCTGGGCTTAAAAGGAATAGCGTACATATTGGAGCTTGAGCGGAGCATTCAGATGCGAACTGGAATGCAGAAGCACAATCGAAGGAGTATGTACTAGAATTCCCTCGTAGAGTTGGGGGGGCTAAGAATGCTATTTTAGAATTCATTTGAATGACGACGATAGACTAGTTACGATGTCGAGATAAGCAATAATGGGTGGACTGCCTAACCATAGCTTGTAAGATGTGAGTAGGAGTCCATTCACTCCGAACATTTAGTATGCTAGGAATAAACCTAACATCAAGTTACCTATGCTGAAAACATATGATAGGAAGATGGATCCAACGATTCATCTGATGAGGTACATATTGCATATAAAGGTGTTGGGTACGTCTGAAGAGGTTATGGGATGTTGTTTCCCTTTATATTTGAGAGTTTTAGCGGCATTGTGGTTTAGACAGCTGGAGAATGGTTCCATTAGCACATGGGCCGAGTTGGTGAATGGATTTGTAAAGCAATTCCGGGTCCATATCTCACGACCTTAGAATGTAATGACGTTAGCAAGTATGAATAAGGATCGGAGAGACCCTAGGGAGTTTTATAACATGGTTCAATATGGCGATAGCTGTAGGGATAGGCCAGACCTTGCGATAGTTTTGATGGTAGCAGTTTCAGGGATAGTCGCGAAGACAAATTTTAACATGCCTTTGGAATAGGACCCTCCCAGGGATCTCGTAGAATATTATCATGAGGTTGAAAAGTTTCTTCGCCAGAAAGATGCTGAAGCTGATGACGAAGTGGTTAATGCTTTGGATGATGGAGGATCGCTCGAAGTAGGATCTAGCAAGGATAAAGGAAAAAGGAAGCCAGATGACAACTTTGAGGATCAAAGCGATAGAGGAGGGAATCAAAATTTTCTTTTTTCACAGACTTAAATGAGACCTCGGAGTGGATTTATCTGGATACTAGTGGATAGATCCTCTATCGAAAGCCGGCGAAAAGAGAGCCCACGGTGCCTGAAAGGGCATCTGGAAAATATTGCATATTCCATAAGCTGGATGGGCATAACATAATTGATTGTAGGCACCTATTGGATCCGATCAAGGAACGGGTCAGAGATAACTGATTACAGGAATAAAACCATGGTTATGGAACAGGAGCAACCATCAACCGCATCAAATGGAGATGGTCCTGGATCAAGGATAGTCATCTCTAGATCGAGATGGCAGGGAGTCAGGTTCGATTCTCATGCTCTGTTTTCCCTTTTTCATAATCCATGCAATTATACAGTTGTGATAACCCGAAATTTCAGAATATCTGTAATTAATAAAGTAACTGAATTTAATTATTGAAAATGCTGATTTACAAATTGAACAGATAAGAATTTTGATAATAAAGGAAATCTGAATAAATAATATTAATAATATGTTGTTTGTATATATAGATGTAAATAGATTTTAATAATAATAAAATTGTTATTTCAAATTAAATGTGTAGTAATTTGACTTTAATTTTGAATTTTAAGTAATTCTATTTTTTTATGTAAATAAAAACTTTTTAACTTAATTTATTAATTTACAAATACTTATTTATATATATAGATAACTTTATAGAAATAAGACCAATTATATATAAATATATATAAAATAATTAATTAAACAAAGATTCATTTTTTTTCTTATATTAACATATTAACTAAATAATTAATTAACAATTAATAATAAATAATTAAATTTGAGGACAAGTGTAATATTCTTAGGCTTTATAATAACACATGTTAAATAATAAAGTAAGGTTTATGACAAATGTTATAATTTGGAACAAGTGTCTTTTATTTTATTTTTCTTTTAATAAAATCAAATTTTAGCTTATATAAAATCTTCTTTCTCTCATTTTTCTTTTCTTCTTCTTCTAAAATCTATAGACAAACAAATCTGCAAAAAAAAAACATAAACACTTCCTAAAAAAAAACTAAAATCTGAATCATCTTCAAATTCTGTAAATCTGAAATTTGCAAAATCATGTAATCTCAACTAAATTTAAACCATCTTCAAAATCCTGTAACCTCTATAACCAATCAAGCAAATCTGCAGCATTCATAACAAAACTGTTTTAAGGACTGCATTTCACTTAGAATCTAGGAATCAAAGCAGCATGCATGCAAATGTAATCAAGGAAGCAACTCAGGTTCAAGTAAACAAAGAAGATTCAGATCTAAATTAAGTAGGCAGTTCAGATTTCAATATATTGCTCTGTTCATAGTTTAAAAGGTGAGTAAATTTCATTTTAATATCAAAATTAAAGCCTATGATTTAAACCTGATGCTTATGATGAATTGTGTGAAAATATAGTTGCTTGTGTTATGTGGATGAATGCATGAATGTATCTATATGATGTGCTGTAGATATCAGATGCATGCCTGGAAAGGGATAGTAAACAACCTTTCAAAAAACTAAAAAAAGAAAGAAAAAAGAAAAATCATTTATTTCTTAATGCATGTGTTTGATCTATGTAAATAAAGATGTATATGTGAGAATATGTTTGTGAATGTTATTACATGGATGTGGGATGATGGTGAATGCCTGAGTACATTATATAAGTTCTATTTGAAAAACAGACTTAGATTTTTCTTAGAAATTATAATTGCTCTTCACCCAATCAGTTTTAGGTCCTGATCTATAAATGATATCTGATTGTATGAATGAAATGTTATTTTTAAAAATAAATCCAAGAGTTTATATTATATATTTATTTCTAAAAAGAAAGAATACAGTAATAGTCCAAAAATAATTCCAAAAGTAGATGATTTAATTTCGAATTTGGGTTTCAAAATCAGAATCATAGTTGCGATTAATGAATTTTAGTAATCAAATCAAAAAATTTAGACTGGTATAAATTGAGATGTGCCGAGTTGTTTGATTTTGGGTGTTTTATAAATCGTCGGCGATCATGAAGGAATTGAGGGACGGGATCGTGATCATGGGTGGTTTATGGGTTGTCGATCACTCGAAAATTGATGAGTGATGCTGTGGTATGTTGAGGAGGGAAGGGGAGTGTGATTTAGGGATTCAAAGACCTGTTTGGTCGACGAGGTAATTGGGGCTCGTGTGACGTCGTGGGATCATCGGAAGTTATCGCGAGTTTCGGGGCAGTTGTGTGGATTAATGATGAAGCTGGGGTCGGAAGGATTTGGGTTTCGTTCACCTAGATCGTCGTGGCGAATCATTCTGGTCGAAGGGATTTGGTATTGTGGTCGATCGATTTGCTTATTTGGGTTATGTGGTGAGATTTTCGGATCTGGGTGGTTTGAAGGGTAGGGAGGTCATAGGCGATAGGTGAGGTGGTCGCTGATGGTCGGAACGGCGAAAAGTCACCGTGCATGTGCACGGTGCCCCTTTGACATTCGGATGAAGTTAGGCGGGAAAGAAAAGGGAATGCTCGGGAGTGACCTTGTGATGATGCATGTTTTGCTCGAAGTTCTTGAAGTCGAAGCTCGGGTCATTTGTTGGAGTTACAGTTTTATTAAAAAAGAAAAGAAAGAAAGCAGACGGGCCAGAAAAGGTTGGGCCAGTGGAAGTTTGTGGTAAGAATTTAATAGGAAATGGATTAACAAGTTTAAAGTTTGACAATTTTCTTAACTATTACTCCTTAATAATAATAATGGCATTTAAATGTTTGGCTAATTTAATGAATGCAATTTATTTTAACTTTAATGTATCAAGTAAATTTTTGGTTAAATTAAAATTTTACTAATAATGAAATTAAGTAGTTAATTAAAATGATTTAAATTTATATGTTAATGATAACTAAGAAATCAATAAAGATAAATGGGTTATCTTAAGGTTAATTAAGGCCTTTGGAGATTTAAGATTAACTAAATGGATTAAAGAGAAATTCATTAATTAATGATCAAGGTTAATTAATTGGGGATAATTAACCCATAGGATAATTACTTGATGAAAGTAATTAAAGATTAATTAATCATTGTAAGTGATCATAGAATAATTAATTAGTTAATTAAGGGTTAAAGTAATTAATTATAGTTAATTAATTAAGATGGTAAATAAAGAAAAGTTATTAAAGAATTAATAATAGTTAATGATGGTCATTAACTAAGGATTATTTAGTAATTAATTAATATGATTAATTTCAATAATTAATTAGATTAATTAACTGTGATAATCATTTTTGAGAAATTGTTTAAGTTTGATTACTTAATGGAAGTAATTAAGAAATTAACTACTTAATGTAATTAATGCAGTTTAATGTGATGGGTTTAAATTAATTAATTAAGATTAATTATTTTTGATCACTTGATGATTTGATAATAATTTCTTAGTGTAATTGATGAAGTATAATTACTTAGTGAAGTAATTAATGATAATTACTGGATGTAATTAGTAGAAGATGGAATTGTAAAAGTAATTTGGATTAAATTATTTTGTATAATTAATCAAGGGATTAATTAGAGATAATTAAGTAGTAATTAATTTATTTGATGAAGTAATTAAGGGTAGTTAATTACTGATGTTATTAATCAAGGGTGATTAATAATTATGGTTAGCAATTAATTAATGAAATAATGAAAGGTTAATTATCGTATTGGGATAAGGGTAATTAATTTGTGGAATTAATTAAGGGATAATTACTTAGATGTAATTAAAGGATAATTACTTAGATGTAATTAAAGGATAAATAGAATGATATTGGAAGCCTTTGATTAATTTTTACTCCTAATATGTGGTTTGGGATGCTATGTGATAAGATATGTTTGATTTAAACTGTGAAGATGTGATTATCTATTGATGATGAATTACTGTGACATCATGTATTAAAAGTAGAGTTGTATTTCACTTCGAATAATGTAAGTTAAGTTGACAATGGTTTCGAAGAGACCGGAGTCGGGTATTAGTAAATACCAAAAACCACTTCGATTATTATAAATTGCTATGAGGATTCAATATGCTGAAATGAAATGAGTTAAGTGAATTGAACCATTAAATCTAAGTTTTGGCACTTAGAAATTGATGTGTGAAATGGTTGATGTCTATAATAACTTATGAAGTGTAAATCGATATAAGTTACCCCGGGTTTATATAAATTGTATGCCTTCGTATTCCAAGTAAGATGGGTTTACTCACGCTGGTTTCTAGCCTGACCTGGGTGTTACTTTGATGTAATGCTCGGGTCAGACCAAGTATTACAGATTTTCAGGTAAGGACGTTCTGGAGCTCAGGAGGCGAGCTGGATGGCAGGGATGTATGGAGAGTTTCCACTATGATATTGTAGTATCAGGACATGATTGTTTTGTCCAGTGTTTATGTATGTGTGTAATCTCTGATGTATTTAAATGTAAATTAACAGATATAGTTTTCTTTGTATAACTGCTGTTTTTATTTGATATTATATTTGATCTGCTGCGAATGTGAGGTTTCTGTGACTTGTTGCTGTTTTCTTCTTCTTTCTCTTTATTCTTTTCACTAACTATCTGGAATTTTCGGGATCGAAATTTCCGGGTCGTTACATTTGGTATCAGAGCTGAAGGTTAAGCGAGAACCTTGGCTCTGGTGGGATTGCTCATTAAGAATAAGGTAAGTGGTACCCTAGAATGAGTTGAGTGTGTGTATATATATATATACACACACACACACACATATATATATATATATGAGAGCGTACTTGTTATTTTCTTATATAAAGATTTTAAGATTTTATATAAGAATATATTTTGATATATAAAGAAATATTTCTTTCTAATAAATAGTAAGGGAATTGATTATTAAATCATTGAATTAAATTAAGAAATAATAGAAATACAACCAAACTGAAATTAAATCTTGAATTTGGGAAAGGTTACAGGATAAGAGTAATCAATTAATTTGTGTAATTAATTAAACTTTATTTAATGAGATTAATTAATGGATAATAATTAGAAATGATAAATAAAGAGGGAGTTACTTAATGAAGTAACTAGAGGTAAGTAATTTAAAGGACAATTACTTAATGAAGGTAATTAAGAAATAAGTTAATTACCGAATGTGATTAATTAGAATTAATTAATGGCGTAATTAATTTAAAGAAATAATTAATAATATTATTTAATGCATTTAAATGAAATGGTCCTATTTCAAACAAGAATTGTTTGAAAATTTAAAAGAAAATTGTTTTGAATTAAAAACCAAAGGTGGTTTAAAATTTTAAAGTATAACTTGGTATGTAAAAAGTAATTAATATGTATATATGTGGATATACATAATATCAAAGGTGGTTTGACATAAACTTTAAATGTTGAATTTTGAATTTGGAATAAGATGTGATACCCAAAGGCGATGAGCTTTTGAACTTAATAAGTGGGAAGATTATTTATGTGAAGTTTAAAATTTGAAAAGGAAGTTCAAATTGGGTAATGTTGACTGGATTAAGTGAATTGAGTTTAACTTGGGAAAAAGTTAAATAAGTTGGATTGAACAATCTGATTTGGAAACTTCAAGATGAAATTGGGAATTAACTTGGAAAGTTAAATGGTTGATTTGAATTAGGGAATTTGTGTGATCTCAAATTGGGTTTGAGATCTAGAAATTGAAAATGAATGGATGTTTTAAAATAAAATAGATGAAATCATCCTATTGTTGTTAAAAATCTTTAAGTTATGAATTGGAATTGTTTAAATGAATGAGAGATGGAGTATGGTAATCCATTGTTGAGATAAAAGGGAAATTAAACTTTAATTTGAAATTAAGGGTATGGAATTACCTTGAACTGAAAATTTGAGTAGTTGAATTTGATTGGAATTAATTGAAATGGTGATTGAAGATGTATGAGTATAAGATTCAAATGAAAAATTTGAAATGGATTGATTTGAATAATTTGGAATTGTAATTAAAGTTGAATAGTATAAAATTCAAATGGAATTTTAATTGAACTTGGAAAGAAATCAAGAATAATTAAAATTGATTTGGAAATGGAGTTTGAAATTGGGATTAATTCAAACTGAAGTTGAAATGAATTGAAATTAGAACTAGTTCAATTGAAATTTATTTGAATTAGTAGAATTTGAGATTAAAGTTGAATAAAGTTGAATTTGGAAAGAAACTGAGGTTAATTCAACTTGAATTGGGGTTGAATCAATTTCAGTGGAAATTGAAGTTATTTAAATTGGAATTGGGTCAATTTAAATGGTAGAGGAAATTTAAATTGAATTGATGTTGGAGATTGGGAAGAGAAAAGTTTTGACTCCGAATTATTTTCAATATAAATTGTTTTTAAAATAAACCTATTTTTTCAAGCTATTCATTACATATACAACCTTTCTTTTAAAAGCCAAACTATCTTATACTTGTTTTACAATTATTTTTGAAACTGTTTTCCAACTGTTTTATAAATTAATTACTATATTTTAACTATTTTATAAACTAGTTACTATCTTACTATTATTTTGCAATTATCTAAAATTTCTATAATTATTTTAACTATTTTCTAACTATTTTATACCTATTTTACAAACTAGTAATTATTTTCCAACTACTTATCTATTTTTAACTTTTCAAGCTATTTTCTAAAGATAAACTGGTCGGAGTTCAAACTGTTTATTGGTTAAATACCCAATCGAGATAAGAATAGAAGTGATAATCCAAACGGATTGAAGCATTTGAGAGTAAGTGAATGAAAATCAATGTGACTGTGAATAGAAATAGAATTGATTTGGCTAATGACTAATAAAGACAAATATGTAGGGTGTACGTATGTTATTCTATTCGCATAGTGATTTGATCTAGTTTCTAACACAGAATTTCGAGATAGTTATATCGATCCGAGTGGGATTTTTCACTCGATTTTCGAAGGCGAACCTGGATATGGATTGTTGATTGGTTTTGGATATCCTCTATCATAGTTATGACTATTCAAGGAGAATGACGGTTTCAAATCAAGAAACCAGATCTAAGTCTGCATTAGGAAGTCGAGTGGACGATACTAGTTCGGAAGTGAAATTATATGATCGAGTGAGCGATCAGATTGGTATAGCGTACAGATGATATGTGTACATCGTACGAAATTGAATGAAAATGATATTGAGAAGAGTAATCAAATTTGAATATTTGATTTTGAGTAAAAAAAGTTAAATATCTTTGTTTTATAAAATGAAACTCCCCTTGTTGAATCTTTAGCCAGAAGAAAATAGTTTTTGAAAATGTTTGAAGAATAAAAGGAGTTTTATACAAGTTTGAAATGATCCTAAGTATTAAAAATTTTATATATCTGTATATATACACAAAGGTTCTTATGAGGATTTTGGAAAAGGTTTTGGGAACCTTTGGATTTGGAAAGGCTTTTGATTTTTGGGTAAAATCAATATTGAATTTGGGAAGCCTAGTTTAAGAATTATCGATTTTGGAATAATCGATTTTGTATAAAGAAGCTTTGTATGAGATCATACTAGGTGTATGATTTAAAGATACTATATATGTATAGTATAAAATGTTTTGATGATGGCTTTGGGGAAAAAGGCGCTCCTTTGAAATGAACTTCTCAGGAGTACCACCGGGTGGTGCTGCCTTGAGCCCCAAGGGGGTTCTAAAGTTGATCCTGTGAGGAGTCCGGACAAAACTAGTTCCTGTGGATTATGAGTAGAGTATACCATAGCGAAAGTCGCGTGTGTCGCTGAGAGCCAACAGTCTGCGTTTGATTTTGTATCGGTAGACTGTGACTTATGTTATAACATAGCGAAAGTCGTGTGTGCCGCTGAGAGCCAACAGTCTGCGTTTGATTTTATATTGGTAGACTGCGACCAAAGTAGGAGTGGAGAGGTTTCATTTCGACAGCGAAAATCAGAGGCCGCTGAGAGGCTGCAGTTACATGGACTTTTGCTGTAACGGCAACGTAACCTGGATGTAACTGTGATCTGTTATGTGGAATCCATGGCGTAATCGAGAGGCCGCAGAGAGCCTGCAGTTGCATGGACTTTTGTTGTGACGACAACGTAACCCTGGAATGTAACTGTGACCATGGATGGGGGTGATGATTTCCGGAGCATTCTCACCAAAGATATATCCTCTATTTTCAAAAACTGTTTTCTATATTTTCATTAAAATTATTTTCCAAGTATTTTCACTGGATGTTGAAGATGGGTCTACTAAGTACTTATAGATTTTCAGTCCTACGTCTGATCAACATATGACCGAATTTCTACGAGAACGAGGACGAACTTATTGAAACATCGAGTTATAAAAAGTATTTTTATAAAACCATTTTATAATATTATGTAGATTTTAAAAGTGTTTAAAAATGTTTCAAAAAAAATAATTTTTCTAAAAATAAGCTTTTTAATAAATTCTGGCTTCGTTCTTTTTCGAGGACGAAAAGATTCTAAGGAGGGAGGAATGTGATAACCCGGAATTTCAAAATATCTGTAATTGATAAAGTAACTGAATTTAATTATTGAAAATACCCATTTACAAATTGAACAGATAAGAATTTTGATAATAAAGGAAATCTGAATATAAATAATATTAGTAATACGTTGTTTTTATATATAGATGTAAATAGATTTTAATGATAATAAAATTGTTATTTCAAATTGAATGTGTAGTAATTTGACTTTAATTTGGAATTTTTAGTAATTCTATTATTTTTATGTAAATAAAAACTTTTTAACTTAATTTATTAATTTACAAATACTTATTTATATATATAGATAACTTTATACAAATAAGACCAATTATATATAAATACAAATTAAATAATTAATTAAACCAAGATTCATTTTTTTCTTATATTAACATATTAACTAAATAATTAATTAACAATTAATAATAACTAATTAAATTCAAGTGTAATCTTCTTAGGCTTTATAATAACACATGTTAAATAATAAAGTAAGGTTTATGACAAATGTTATATTTTAGGACAAGTGTCTTTTAATTTATTTTTCTTTTAATAAAATAAAATTTTAGCTTATATAAAATCTTCTTTCTCTCATTTTTCTTTTCTTCTTCTTCTAAAATCTAAAGACAAACAAATATGAAAAAAAATATAAACACTTCCTTAAAAAAAACTAAAATCTGAATCATCTTCAAATTCTGTAAATCTGAAATTTACAAAATCATGTAATCTCAACTAAATTTAAACCATCTTAAAAATCCTATAACCTCTATAACCAATCAAGCAAATCTGCAGCATTCATAACAAAACTGTTTTAAGGACTGCATTTCACTTAGAATCTGGGAATCAAAGCAGCATGCATGCAAATGCAATCAAGGAAGCAACTTAGGTTCAAGTAAAGAAAGAAGATTCAGATCTAAATTAAGTAGACAGTTCAGATTTCAAAATATTGCTCTATTCATAGTTTAAAAGGTGAGTAAATTTCATTTTAATATCAAAATTAAAGCCTATGATTTAAACCTGATGCTTATGATGAATTGTGCGAAAATATAGTTGCTTGTGTTATGTGGATGAATGCATGAATGTATCTGTATGATGTGCTGTAGATATCAGATGCATGCCTGGAAAGGGATAGGAAACAACCTTTCAAAAAACTAAAAAAAGAAAGAAAAAAGAAAGAAAAATCGTTTATTTCTTAATGCATGTGTTTGATCTGTGTAAATGAAGATGTATATGTGAGAATATGTTTGTGAATGTTATTACATGGATGTGTTATGACAATGAATGCCTGAGAATACATTATATAAGTTCTATTTGAAAAACAGACTCAGATTTTTCTTAGAAATTATAATTGCTCTTCACCCAATCAGTTTTAGGTCCTGATCTATAAATGATATCTGATTGTATGAATGAAATGTTATTTTTAAAAATAAATCCAAGAGTTTATATTATATATTTATTTCTAAAAAGAAAGAATACAATAATAGTCCAAAAATAATTCCAAAAGTAGATGATTTAATTTCGAATTTGGGTTTCAAAATCAGAATCATAGTTGCGATTAATGAATTTTAGTAATCAAATCAAAAAATTTAGACTGGTATAAATTGAGATGTGTTGAGTTGTTTGATTTTGGGTGTTTTATAAATCGTCGGCGATCATGAAGGAATTGAGGGTCGGGATCGTGATCATGGGTGGTTTATGGGTTGTCGATCACTCGAAAATTGATGAGTGATGCTGTGGTATGTTGAGGAGGGCAGGGGAGTGTGATTTAGGGATTCGAAGACCTGTTTGGTCGACGATGTAATTGGGCTTGTGTGACATCGTGGGATCATCGGAAGTTATCGCGAGTGCCGGGGCAGTTGTGTGGATCGATGATGATGCTGGGGTTGGAAGGATTTGGGTTTCGATCACTTAGATCGTCGTGGCGAATCATTCTGGTCGAAGGGATTTGGTTTTGTGGTTGATCGATTTGCTCATTTGGGTTATGTGGTGAGATCTTCGGATCTGGGCGGTTTGAAGGGTAGGGAGGTCATAGGCGTTAGGTTGAGGTGGTCGCTGATGGTCGGAACGGCAAAAAGTCACCGTGCATGTGCACGATGCACCCTTGACATTCTGATGAAGTTAGGCGGGGAAGAAAAGGGAATGCTCGGGAGTGACCTCGTGATGATGCATGTTTTGCTCGAAGTTGTCGAAGCTCGGGTCATTTGTTGGAGTTACAGTTTTATTAAAAAAGGAAAGAAAGAAGACGGGCCAAAAAAGGTTGGGCCAGTGGATGTTTGGACCAAGAATTTAATAGGAAATGGATTAACAAGTTTAAAGTTTGACAGTTTTCTTAACTATTACTCCTTAATAATAATAATGGGTCATTTAAATGTTTGGCTAATTTAAAGAATGTAATTTATTTTAACTTTAATGTATCAAGTAAATATTTGGTTAAATTAAAATTTAAATAATATGAAATTAAGTAGTTAATTAAAATGATTTAAATTTATATGTTAATGATAACTAAGAAATCAAAAAAGATAAATGGGTTATCTTAAGGTTAATTAAGGCCTTTGGAGATTAAAGATTAACTAAATGGATTAAAGAGAAATTCATTAACTAATGATCAAGGTTAATTAATTGGGGATAATTAACCCATGGGATAATTACTTGATGAAAGTAATTAAAGATTAATTAATCATTGTAAGTGATCATAGAATAATTAATTAGTTAATTAAGGGTTAAAGTAATTAACTATAGTTAATTAATTAAGACGATAAATGAAGGAAAGTTATTAAAGAATTAATAATCGTTAATGATGGTCATTAACTAAGGATTATTTAGTAATTAATTAATATGATTAATTTCAATAATTAATTAGATTAATTAATTTATGATAATCATTTTTGAGAAATTGTTTAAGTTTGATTACTTAATGGAAGTAATTAAGAAATTAACTACTTAATGTAATTAATGGAGTTTAATGTGATGGGTTTAAATTAATTAATTAAGATTAATTAATTTTGATCACTTGATGATTTGATAATAATTTCTTAATGTAATTGATGAAGTATAATTATTTAGTAAAATAATTAATGATAATTACTGGATGTAATTAGTAGAAGATGGAATTGTAAAAGTAATTTGGATTAAATTATTTTGTATAATTAATCAAGGGATTAATTAGAGATAATTAAGGAGTAATTAATTTATTTGATGAGTAATTAAGGGTAGTTAATTACTGATGTTATTAATCAAGGGTGATTAATAATTATGGTTAGCAATTAATTAATGAAATAATTAAAGGTTAATTACCGTATTGGGATAAGGGTAATTAATTTGTGGAATTAACTAAGGGATAATTACTTAGATGTAATTGAAGGACAAATAGAATGATATTGGAAGCCTTTGATTAATTGTTATTCCTAATATGAGGTTTGGGATGCTATGTAATAAGATATGTTTGATTTAAACTATGAAGATGTGATTATCTATTAATGATGAATTACTGTGACATCCTGTATTAAAAGTAGAGTTGTATTTCACTTCGAATAATGTAAGTTAAGTTGACAATGGTTTCGAAGAGACCGGAGTCAGGTATTAGTAAATACCCGAAACCACTTTGATTCTTATAAATTGCTATGAGAAATCAATATGCTGAAATGAAATGAGTTAAGTTAATTGAACCATTAAATCTAAGTTTTGGTACTTAGAAATTGATGTGTGAAATGGTTGATGTCTATAATAACTTATGAAGTGTACTAGATATAAGTTACCCTGGGTTTATATAAATTGTATGCTTTTGTATTCCAAGTTAGATGGGTTTACTCACGCTGGTTTCCATCCTGACCCAGGTGTTACTTTGATGTAATGCTCGGGTCAGACCGAGTATTACAGATTTTCAGGTAAGGACATTCTGGAGCTTAGGAGGCGAGATGGATGGCAGGAACGCGTGGAGAGTTTCCACTATGATTATTGTAGTATCAGGACATGATTGTTTTGTCTAGTGTTTATGTATGTGTGTAATCTCTGATGTATTTAAATGTAAATTAGCAGATATAGTTTTCTTTGTATAACTGCTGTTTTTATTTGATATTATATTCGATTCGCTGCGAATTTGAGGTTTCTGTGACTTGTTGCTGTATGGGATCCCGAATGATCCCTAAGCACCGTTTAATTTTAGGCAAAACTATATTACTTTAATTTTAGGCTATAGTTTTACTTAAAATTTAAATCTAATTGTTATAGACGTTATCAAATTTCTAGGTGATGTATGTTTACCTAAAATTAAAATATGTGGCCAATGTAAATTAGTTGATTGATATACATTATCGGGTTAGCTTTGAATTATACTGTGCAATTAAATTCATATTTTAATAGAGTTTATGAATTTAGATTAAACTCCATATTTCTAAGTGATATAGTGATGACGAAAAGAATATATGTACAAATTGTCATTACTACGTTGAGCTTATTTTTTATGCGAAATTGGATCTTTCCTAAATGGTATGTAGGCTTTGAACATGGCCTGATATTTTACTTTAGCATAGTCTGTATAGGGTTATGTATTTAATTGTTTAAATATCGATAAAGTACTAAGTTCACACTAGAGAGTTAACACAACCGCCTTTTTCATTATTTTCAAATTTAACTAATGGTAAAATTAATTTATAAATATTGTAAACTAATAATAAATTAATACAAATATTATATTAATATTTATGGAATTTTTAGTTATTTATTTAATGCTTGAAATAATACAAAGTGAAAATAAAAGTTATATGTCGGTTCGGTTTGTTAAAGTGCTAAAATTAAATAATTATACAATGATTCAAATAGGGGTCAACATGGCCTATAACCTTGCTAGGTCTGTGCCAAGGCTAGCCATGGAGATTCAAATAGGGGTCTTGTTCTGGTCTTCAAGTGCTAGTGGTAAAAGGGGGAGGAAAGGCCCTAACCCTTGGCTATAAATAGTGTAGGCTCCTAACAGTTATCTACAAATTTCCCATTAACTCTCCAGCCTCTACTAGAACCATCGGCGAAGCCTTTCTTTTAGCCTTGCAAACTAATGTTGAGGATGAGAACATGAAATTGCATGGGGAAATTTTGTAGAATAACATGTTAGGCTTTGCGCAAGTCATCGACAATGAGAGGTATCATTTTCGATCTAATGTTTTATATGTATATATGCATCTATGAGTTACTTATCATTATCCACATATTTGGGCTGTGCAGCAAAAAATATAATTTTTAAAATTAATTTTGAATACTATTTGAACATAAATGTATATACATGCATACACATACATACATACATATATAATTTTTTTGAAAAATAATTAGTTTTTAAATAATTTTACACGCACAAATATATATATATATATATACACTTATTAAATAAATTCATTTATAAAAAAATGGGTGTGAAAACTCCTTACTAATTCAATTTTTTATATATATGCATATATATTATACGTAGTATATATATCACTAAAATATATATAAATGTTTAAAATAATATTCACAGTCTCAATAAAAAATAAAATATCATTTTTACAAAGTCAAAATAATTTCAAAATCTAATTATTGAATCTTTTAAAAGAAAATTTATTTTGATGGAAAATTTAATTTATAACTATATATATATATATTAGTGTGCATGTGTGTATGTATATGTATATACGTGCATGTGTATATCAGCTGGCAGGCACAACAATGGAAAATATTGTTTTATATATTTTGTTATACATATTATTTTGGAAAAGTAAAATTTTGAATTTTAAATTATAAGATATTTTAAAACTAAAAATAAATTTTAATATATGTTTATATTATTAAATGCAAATATTTCATATCCAAATGGGCTATATTTCATACTAATTTTTAAAATTGTATATTATATTTATATGTTTATTACATATACACCTATATATTTATTATATGGCTTTTTAACTAAGTGTCTTTTAAATAAATATGGATGTTAGTATAAAGATAAAACAATTCATGGACTTGAAAACATGCTTGGAAGAATAACGAAAATGATCTATAGAAATTGGAGCTAGATTGGAGCAAAAGAAAGAGTTTGGTACCAACCCGATCTACTTGGTACCGACCATTATATAGGCCTTTAATGGAGCTTTGAGGCTGCCTTTTTGAACGATGGTTTGAGTGATAATCATGGAGTCCATGTTTGAAGGGAAAAGTGGATAGCTCCAAAGAAATTCTAATGGAAAGCAAACAAGTTCAAGTGATATCAGAACTTCTTAGGAATGACTTGATGCTAAAGGAAAAATTGCTCGAAACTCAATGGATCAAAGATAAAAAAACAAAAGGAAAGAAGATGGAGCGATTTCTAATCAGAAAATCAGGTCGGTACAACCACTTCTACTCAGTACCGAGTTGATTTTTGGACTTTGGGGACTTTGCCTCCCTTCCCATTTTCTTGGATCTATGTCTGATGTTTCATAGATTTTCAATTTCACTGCATGCTTTCCATATAAATACATCACCTTCGGCGTTTGTAAAGGGACTTTTGGCATTTTCTTTCTTCATCCTCTATTTCTCGCCATCTACTCTTAGCTATACTATGATGTTAGACCTACCAACCTTTGTTCCAATGATTAATAATTATTAATCAATAATAATATAGTGAACGTAGGCCATACATTTGCTGAACCACTATAAACTATAATGACTAACCTTTACAACCCTCGAAAGTCATCACTTAATACATCCATGGCATTACAATGTTGAGCATCCAAGTGCCAAAAGGCAAATTGTTATGGGAAAATTAAAAAAAGAACATGTGGAAATAGAATCTTACAACGTAATGATAACATATATTATAACAAAGAGAACAAAGCTGTCACTCTAAGATACATAGTGTATCAGAGTTAAAAAACAAACCTCATCAACTTAGAAAATTATAACTTTCTAACCTCACAATTGATGATAGGTATAAATAATAATTAATGAAAAGTAGAAATACCATGATAGGTGAATATCTAGCACTACTCCATGATGTCCATGTCCCACTATTTACAACCTAGAAAAACTTTGTCTAACCCGAGCATTATAATAAAATAATAGATGGATCAGTTTGGAAAACCAGCATGAGAAAACTCAAGAAATATTATGAACATTTAATAATCTGTGAGACCATACCGCTAAATATGGAACATGTTTTACCTCACAAGAACAACATTCATACATGAAAGAATGGAAACAAATAAGAACAAAATCCAAACTTAAAAACGAATATAAACAATTAAACAGAGAGAAGAGCACAAAGCACTTCATGATGCAATTAATAAAGGATCAACTCTAAGTTTCGAATCAAAACAAGGAGAATAAACTTATCCAACTTGACTAGGAGGGTCCCCCTATACCGAAAGTATACCTTTAGATAAAATATACTTGAGAGCCCATGCCAAACATGCATACTTTCGAAAACTTCAAAGCTAGATCCCCACGAATAGCATTCAAGAATCTGAATATGTCAATATGACAACATGCATGCATCTGAAACCTCTCTAGGTAAATGTGAATATACATAATGGGTGCAACCCACATAGCTTTGATCCCACTTGCTCTTTTGTTTTAGTTTTCTCCAATACTGGATATCAATGCTTAGAATAAGCTATAGATTGTCTTAGATTAACGAAACATAAAGAAGGATATTAATGCTCCAAACGAGCAACAAATCGTCTTGAATCGAGGAAGCACAAAGAAGATATCAAAATTGATAGTCAGTAAAAAACTATTAAGAATAAAAAAATGGCCGTAGATGGAAATTAAAATCTCATATACTTATCACAATTCGTTGATCTCAAACTAGTACTACCCTAGGGGAACCAATGAAGCCAGAAAATTAAGGCAACGTTGCTTCTTATCTTGACTCAACATGCAATATTAACTTTAAGAATAGCAAGATTCTCCTAAACATTTAGTGCTAAGAAAATGCCTAAATCCTTTCTATATAAATGATATCACCTATGGAAGATAAATTTATTACCCTTATCACCAAACTTTAATTTCCAACTCATAAGATCCCTTGCTTGAAAACAATGCCAAGTAAGTCAGGGCACCAGTTGCTCCTGGCCTTGCCTAGGCACTTCAGCTTTAAATCTCATAGATAGTAACAAATCTATTTTCTCGATGTTGGTATTAAGGGTAAGACTAAATCGTTTCCATGAACGAAATCAAACTTTTTAACTCTAAAACATTTGACTCACACTTATGCTTGATTTTCACATCACAAATATTGTAAAAAGCTTTAAAAACACTTCTTTAAAATATTCCTTTAAAGAGTTAAATATATTTCTAAGTACATGAAAAAGAAGTATTAAAAACAAATGTCATAAAAACATTGTTTACTATAAATACAAAACCAATTACACTTAGTTTTATCTTTAAAACAATCTTTATAAAGGCTTTTTTCATTTATATAATATCATTTATAAATCAGTTATTATTATCTTTAATACAAAACTCCACCAAAAATATAAAAACATCAACATTTACTAAGTCAATTAACATGTTTTTTTAAATAACTTTATGAAATTATTTATTATAAAAAAGTGTTATAGTCCATGAATTCTTTCTCAATTCACAGAAAACGTTTATTACAACAACAGTCTTGTAATCCATGCTTCCTTTGCACTTTTCAATAAACTCAAAAATACTTGAAATATAGTTTTAAAACTCCCATTTCAATTACTTAGAAAGAAAATCTCAAGTTTGATATATATTATAACTCAAAACTATTTCCCTTCCTTATTTTAAAAATAAAAACTTCTTTCAAATATTTATAGAAATTCCAAAACACTTCATTATTGGTTAGACAGATACTCCAGAAAAGACTGAAAATGGAAATCAAGTTCAAAACCCTTATTATAAAAGTTTGAAATAGTGCAACAAAAGTGCCGCTAAAAAGATCATTGAATATTCCTTTAAATCAGTTCTTTTCAAAGTGGAACTTTCTTCACATTATTACAAAGCGTGAATATTTTATTTTATTTTTAGAACAACATATTATGAGCCTAGTATGTATTCAAAAAAATTTAGAAAATTTTGAAGTCAACATAACCCATTTGAAAGTTGTTTTAGACTTTTGGACTGCAAAAACGCGACCAAAACTTTTCTGACTTTTAAACACTTTAGAGTTAGGTGTTTCCAAGCAATCAAAACTTGGTTCAAATAACATTTTAAAGTAAAAGCACGACCAAATATCTAATGATGCAAACACAAGCATAAGATTTTAAATACAAGATTAAAAAAGATGGGAATCCAAAGTGCAATAATGCGATTTCAAAGTGCGTAAGCGCGATTATTCCACTGTTAGACGTTTTTGCTACTTTAACATCTTAATTAACAACCTAGCATTTATATAAGAAAGATGCATATAAAA
This sequence comes from Allium cepa, assembly GCA_030765085.1. Taxonomy (NCBI): domain Eukaryota; kingdom Viridiplantae; phylum Streptophyta; class Magnoliopsida; order Asparagales; family Amaryllidaceae; genus Allium; species Allium cepa. Next base: position 43,537,263 of record CM060946.1, read on the forward strand.
GTAAACCAATAATGGCGAGAAATGCCTAAGGGTCACAAAGTTCCATATAAATCATATATATATGTATGTTCTTCAAAGTGTTCTGTAACGACTTATTTGCTAAGAAAACACTTTGGCTTTCTCTTGCTTTTTGTCCCATGAATAACAATGGTTACTTATGCCATTCGCTACCAAGTGTGAATCAAATCCAAATAAGCAATATACACAGGTATAAATAATATAAACTACAGTTCATATTTTACGATACTTTGTCAATTTTTAAATCCATTTCAAAGTGAGATTTACTCACTTTTTCCAAAGCTAAACTTCAAACAAGATGCTTAAAGTTCTCTCTCTACCAAACAATGAATCAATACAATCTCCAAGTCTCCCCTTTCTTCCAAATGTTAACGGCCAAGCCCATAGAAGCCTAAAATTCTGATGGCCAAGCTAGGAAATGAGGGAGTGGCTCCAAAACTTCGACCTTTAGCAAGATGGTGGTGATTGCAAGGTTGTTCTAAGGTCATATAAGAATTTTGAAGAGAAAAGGAGGTGTTTTGATATGGTTTTACTCTAGAAAATAATGAAGAGAAGTGAAAAGAAGAAAGCTCAAAGTTTAGAGCAAATGAACAAAATGAAAACAAGAGGCATGCCTTCTCTTTTATAAGCTACGAGATGGTGAGTCTTGCCTACAGTCACACCCCTTAGCCTCGCTATCCCACTCCCCTCATGTGATGGCCATATGCCATTGTACCTTTCCCTCAAATCACGCAAAAATTTCCTCCCTTTAATGATCTTTTAATGACTTTCTAGAAACTCCTAATGACACTTACGCTGATTAATTCATTTAGTGCTTAATGAATTCCAATTTGCTATATTTGTACAGAAATGTATGCGTGCAACTATTTTCGTTCGGTAAAAAGTAAGAAAATCAAAAAGACGAATTTCGGTCACATTTTCAATTTTTCATCGGAATATTTATTTATGTAAACAAAATTATAAACTGAATTTACCATTACTATTTATTAATTAAAAGGAGTTTAATAATGCTATTAAATCCATTTAATTAATATTAAATTCACTATTAAATTATTTCAATAATCCCTATATTTATGTATAAAGTGTTCACATTTCCAGATGTTACATTCTCCCCCAGAAGTATTTCATCCTCAAAATTATCACCGAGTAGAAAATATAATACTCCTTTCTAAATTTTTTTTTACTTACTTGGCTTTTCGTAGTCTGATTACTTATATTTTTCTCCATAGAAAATCCATAATAAATGCTGCAGGATAGATACAGAGAATATCTATAATAATATACTTTGCAACCAATCTTTCGATAGATAAATTTGGAACTAAATGCTTGGGTATTTCTACTAAAATATATTTTCAAATTCCTCCAAAGAGAAATATATCAAAAGCAAAATCAATTATGACAAAAAGGGGATCCACCAACCGAAGCAAGGAATACTCTAGAATTAAAGCAATATGAAGCATCCAATAGTATTCTATCTGCTCCCTAAATAATAACTAGAGTAAATAAATATACTTATGGTGTCCCTCAAATCGAGGAAAACTCCCAATCGCCCAATTTTAGTCGTAACAATAATATTTGAAATTCACTTCACAATATCTCTTTTTCAAATGTCTTGATATAATAACACATCATCAAAGTTTTCAAAATATTATTATTTCTTTCACAAATTATTTTGAAATTACTTTTTCAAATCATTGATATTTAAGCCCTAATAATCAACAAATTCAAAATCTTTTGTTTATAAAATCATACTTATAAACCATAATATATAAAATCACAATATCAATCAAATCAAATTACATAAAGGAATAAACTAATATTTAATGTTATTTAAAATGTTAAATGACTAACAAACAAGATTTAGAATTTTTATTAGGGTCAAAACTTTCTAGATCGTCCAAGGATATAGATAATTTTCTAAGCACACCATTACGCTCATAAGCCTTTGGTTATTTCTTAGCAAATTACCTAAGCTAGCTCAAAATAATATTAAAAGTCACCCCCTAAACATTCCCAAGTCACAAAACATAGTATACAAATACATTTAAGCCCGTATGTTGTATGTGGATCATCCGTACGTAGTATCTGATTCGACCACTTGCTCGGACAGATGAACTTTACTTTTGAAGTAGTATCGCTCACTCAACCGTCCTAGAGCATATTCTGATCAGGTTCCTTGATTGAAAACCTCTATTCACCTTACGTAGATATATACTATGATAGAAAACCTCAATAACATATCAAGAATCCGAATCAAGTGTTCGTCATCAAGAATCATGTGAGAAATCCTTGTCCGGACTAGTGTGAATCACTCCGAATTTATGTATTATAATCCTAGATCAAGAACCTTGCGAATTAGATGATCAACGTACAACTCACATACTTAATCCGATTAGTTTTTTAACTATGCAAATCTCTTTCTAAATCATTTTCATTTGAAGTATATCATTCAATAATAAAATTATTATGAATCATTTCATAAATTTCCACTTGAGTTTATAATTTTTTAAAAAAGACACATCTATATAAACCATTAAAATAAAACTTACTTCACTCTTATTAACTCGTATAATACTCTTCTACATCCTAAGATTATATACGAAATGTTAATACCCTCCAAAATTCAGATGGAGGCCGAAATATAATACGGGTCTTAAAATTGAGTTGACTATTTCAACCTTTTTATCTATCTGATCTAGTAAGAAGCTAAATAAAGTAGGATGTTGATATCCAAACTCAGTCTTAGAGTCTACTTTTTCTTAGACATCCCTGAGGTAAAGATGTTTATTAATCGGTCCAATAACATCTAATAGTTTATATGACCTAGAGATTTAAATAAAGATATGGTCTTAATAAAAAATTTTTATTAAAACCTTCCTATCCAATTTAACCCATTTAAAAACTTGTGTTTAGTTATCTCTTTTCTATTCAAGAGTTAAAACTTTCATCTATCACAACATTCTTTTATCAAATTACCTTTTATTTTGAATCAATTCCCTTTAAGGAAACTTGGGAACTAAACACTAGGTTTTTATTTCAAAATCCTTTTTGAAACTGTCTTATATATATTTCTATATATAAAATAAATTTAAGAACTTATTCCTTAAATTTCACCTAGGGATCCTTCGAATTCGAACTCATTGATGATAAAGAGAATAATTTACTAAGGGCACTACAACATTCCCCAAAGCAAAAATTCAATCTTCACTTAGAAGATTATTCAGATTACCATAAAACTAATCGAGATCTTTTCCCCAAACAATCTAATGAAATTTTATATTTCTTAAAATTCTCTTTAAAATATTTTGTAACGACCCATTTTCGACGCTTGAATATCGACATCAATACATCCACTGTATCAAATGTCGAACAATCGATTGCCGAAAAACCGAACCATTAGGGTTAAAGAAGAAGGAGGTAGAAGAAGAAATGGAAACAATAAAATTTCAAAACTGAACAAAACATCCTCAAACTCAAATTTAACCCTTCTACTATCTCTAGTGTAATCAATATAAATTTTATAAGCCGTTGAAATATTTAATCCAGCTTAAAAACTCAAGATTTAATATTATACCTAATCTCTAATTATTAAATTCAAAAATTTAATAGACAAATAATAATGATACTTGAAATTCAAGTTAAACCAACTTCCTAATATTTAAAATCAATTAAATATTCCAATTTCAAATATCTAAAAATTTCAGATCGTCGCATTCCCCCCTTAAAAGAATTTCGTCCTCGAAATTACTAGTTAAAAGGAATGGTCCATAACCCGTTCTCTATTTTTTTTCCAAACAACTGGTTTTTAACAACTACCCAAAACCATCTTTTTATTAAAAACATCATCAACCTTACTAACTTTCCAAACTTCTTCCATTAGTTTTAACCAATATCTCTTACATTCTTCAACCTATATAAAATTATTTATTTAAATTAAATTAAACAGTACCGTAAATACCTACCGTTAATGTACTAATAAGAGAAATAAAAATCAACAAATCATTTATAAGTTTTAAACATAAGTAAAGTTTTAAAATTGAATTACCTTAATTTGAACGGAAGCCCGAAATCATGATCTCAGCTCTACCCGAGATTAGCCTTTGTTTGCCAAGCTCATCACCATCGCACTGCTTGAATTGATAAGCCATCGACAAGCAACACCACATCGTACGCGACTGTGCCAGCATCCTCGAACACAGCAAACTCTGGCCAAAACGACATCACGTTGATGTCGAATCGCCAAGCTCCAATTTCGCCTTCCCGCCGAGTCGATCCACTGACACCACGTGGCCCCTCCTTACGCGAGCATGCTAGTTACTCTTACGCCAGAAATCCAATGTGAACCCACACCCCTGCCCCTTCGCGAACATCCACTCGACGCTTCATTCAACGAACTCGTTACTAGAGGGAACGCGGTCTCAAAAACTGAAGTGAGGAGGTCGGCCTTGTGATAGAATACTACCATTACTTTTCTCAAAATCTTTTTAAAGTTATTTCAAACTATACGGGGATTTCAATTCTCAAAAATCTCTTTTACTTATGAACCACCATTTATAAACCATATAAATCATTTTATATGCCTTACTCATATAAATTGTACATTTAAAATCATCTTATATTATGTTAACCTTCCATTATTGTAATAAACTTTTCACAAATTTATATCCTCTAAATGTCTTATCTTCCCATTTATATGATATTAAACTACTTTATTAAAAGATGGCTGTTAACTTAACATTTTCATCGAACACCTTATAGCCAAATTATGAAATTTAATTCATAAGGGGTTCGTTTTAATGTGCTCACAATCATCAAAACAATAAATGCTCATAAATCAGTCGATCACAAATTAAAAATCAACAAACAATAGTTAATGCTCCTAATCTACCCGAGCACGACAAGTCTAACAACAATGATAACAAAGAAATGTTATAATTTTCTAACAAACAACACACCATAAATAACTATATAAATTTGAAATTTATTTATTATACATAAAATATATAATCCTGGGTAAAATATTTTATTTACTAATTTTCAAATATCAATATCATTTCCGTTTTCCTTGTACATGCATTTAAAAATCCCTATCGACATAATGGCATCCTACATCTCGACCAGAATTCACAAATCACTCAACAGTTCAATTAACACAATGCATTTTTGTAACGACCCACCTTTTTGGATAATTTAGATCGACAATAAACCACACATGTCAAACTCAAACCATTTAAAAGGGAGGATTGTTATGGGGTAAATAAGAAAAAAAAGCTGAGAATGAAAGGAAAACAAACACAGAATCTCGCAGCGGAATGATAAAATATAATAATCAAATAAACAATTCATAAAGCTATTTACAAATAACATTTGATTATACTTTTACAATACAAATCAGAATTAAATACAATAGGAATAAATAAATAAATGCAGCGGAACAACATAATGCAATGGACATAATGTTATAAATGATCATAGTGCTAAATCTTCATCCTCCAAAAGCAGTCTTCGATACATTGAAAAGCTCAGACTCACTCCAGCGAATTGAAAAGACAAAACACTCAAGTCAGAACTAAAAGATCTTATGTAAGTTAAATCAATTGTAAAAAATATGAGTGTCGGTACCAAAGATGTTACAGGGTTTGACATCTTCTATCCAGTGTCTAACTGGGTGTAATAACTTATGAGATGTTCGGGATTCCATCTCCTAAGGATCCGTTAAACTATCTACATACATAGTACAATACGTTATTATAATAGTGTCTACAGTAAAGTAAATTACTAAAATAGCATTAAGGCGTTACCCATATCCCCCTTAACACATTTTTATATATTTTTGTAGTCTATACAGTATCATAATTTGTGACGCCCCACCTCTATACCCACGCTAGCCAAGAACACTACGGGTGAATGCTGTCAACTAGCATGGAGAATAAGGCTGTTGAGGAGCGACCAACTGTATAATTGCTTTGCGCGAGTATCGATATGTCAGATAGTATAACATGCATTTTATCTCAAGAGGAAATCCGACACACCGATACAAACACAAAGCTACTACACAGTGGCTATAATAATCTTCGGAAACAAATATAGAAATACACATAACATAAATCAGTCACAGACAATTCATATCACAAAGGCGGAAATAGATATGAATATTACACTCGGAAGTGTACATCAGAGTAGTGGTCTAAAAAGATCCACAATATCACAAAAGAATAGTTACATGAACTACACAAAAGAATAAGTATACATAATGGAGTCTATATCTCAAATGTATACAACAAAAACTACTAATCTAAGTAGTTAACCAAAAGTCAGAGAAATCAACCCCAAGAGAGAAGTCAAACAGAAGCACCTGTAACATCTCGGTCTGACCCGAGTATTATTTAATAAGAAAATAATAAACGGATCAGTCTCGCCATAAATATCAGATGAAACGATATAGAATAAGAGATATGACTAAACGTATAATAATCACAATGCCAAGCTGTGATAAATAAGTAATTGAAAAATCAACAAGAGATTAATCAATATCACAAAATCTTCTCAAAGATAAAAAGGAATGTCATACTCCTAATTTCATTCACCAAGCCACAATAAATGACATATATATCAATGCCAATCGTAAAAGTTGGTGAAACATAAATTCCAGAATTCAACACACGAAATCCAGAAATCACAAGAAAAGGATGGCCAATCCCACAAACTGGACATCGACGCACCTAGAAAGACATGCCCCATGCACAGTCGAACATCGACGCACCTAGAAAGATACGCCCCATGCTCTAGCATCGGCGCACCTAGAAAGATACGCCCCATGCATAAATAAACATCGATGCACCTAAATAGATACATCCCATGCATAAATAAACATCGATGCACCTAAAAAGATACACCCCATGTAATGTCTAACATTGATGCACCTAAAAGATACAGCCCATGCATAGACGAACATCGACGCAACTAGAAAGCTACGCTCCATGTCCCAACTTATTGAGCCGATTGCTCCACGAAGTAAACAAACATCGATGCACCTAAAAAGATACACCCCATAAATAAATAAACATCGACACACCTAAAAAGGTACGACCCATGTGTAAACAAATATCGACGCACCTAGATAGGTACGATCCATGATAGACATGAGACGAAGCTCAATAAAATGAGGAACGGTCCTCCACATAGACAAAGAGACATCGCACAATGCTAGTCTAAACCACAAAGATGATCGTCATGGTCAAAGAGAAGTGTCAATTACAGTAAGCTAGTAAATATATGAGCTTAGCTTCATGTCCCATAACCACTAGCTTAACTTAAATGTTTACGAACAAACTGTAGATCTCCACTAGAAAATTATCACAAGAGTTTCAATCGAACAAGTCCAAGAATTAACCAACAAAGTGAACGCAAGCGTTTCATACCACTTGTTTTACTAAGTCCTTTAATTGGATTTCTCATACGAGTGAGGTAAAGGCTTGTATATACTAATAGATTGGAAAGCGGTTTAAGAAACGAGCTTTGTAATAAAATAGTGTTGAAATCGTTTTGGTGAAAGAATTTTGTTATTTACTACTGGTATAGAAAACCTTTATATTTTTAAAGTGACAAATCACAAAGAAGATTGTAGGAACAATCAATCACTAAAATTCACATTCGAAGACGTGAATAGAATCCAAAGAAACCGATAAAGAATCCATCGAAATGGATATTCAAAAATACCTAAAAAGGAGTCATCAAAGTCATAATAAATGACAACAACAAATAGGATCATCACGAATCGATTTAAATTGGAATTCTCAAGCAAATAGGCAAATAGGAAAAAAGAGTGCAGATTCAGACGTCTGAAATCAAGGATTCAGACGTCTGAATCTGGAAAATAAATATTTTCCAAAGACAGAATTCAGACGTCTGAATCCTTGAATGCAGACGTCTGAAATAGGCACTTTTTAGCCTATTTCCTTTCTGGTTCCAAATGAACCAATTCATACGTCTGAAACCATATATTCAGACGTCTGAATCTGGGAATAGAAATCTTCCCAGAACAATATTCAGACATCTGAATACTACGTTTCAGACGTCTGAATCTGGGGTTCAGGGCATTCCCTGAACCTAGGCCAAAAATGGCCAAACGAATATCGGAAACGATCGAACGAGCAAATGGCGATGACTAAGGAATTACGTCGAACGACAACCCAGCCTAAACGGCTCTTCGATACGCCTCAAATATCAATGTCCAAATATCCATAATAGGATTTTCATAAATTGGACCAAAACACCAAAAATTGGAATATACACCAAATCAATCCAAACCAAAATCAATTGCACACGAATAAACATTAGGAATTCATACCTAATAATCGGAGATAATTATAGACAAAGATGTGAGATAAAAATCTCACCTTTGAACCCAAATCAATGAAGGAGAAGCTTTACGAACAAGCTAAGATCAATCCCTCTTCAATCTCAACAATAGAAGCTTGAATCTAAGCTTAAAAGAGAAACATTTCCTAAATTAGGTTTAGGAATTTTCTGAAATCAAAGAGAGAATGAGTTGGAGAAGAAGAAGGAGATGCTTACCAATGGGTTCACCTGAGTTTGGAGCTAGAAGATGAATTTGCTAATGGAAACTAGGGCTTAGGATTTCCTAATTCTTTTTCTCTTCCCCCATTTTTAATGAAGCTTGAATGTATTAGGAATTTATGAAGGAATGAAGAGGATAAGGGGTTGGGACTGAATACACGAGTGCGGTTATTGGGCTCAGCCCAAACCAAAGCCCTAAGTGAAAAAGTGGCAAAAATCAACTATCTCTAAACATATCGAAGTTTATACTCAAAAAGGTCGCAAACGTCATTTTGAACTCAATCGGGGTGGTCTCGAGTCCCAATTTGACTGTTTGCAAAAAGTAGTTTTTCGGACCAAAATCCGACGAACGATAAAATATTTAAATAAAATATTTAAATATAAAATCGATAAATATGCGGGTTGTACAGACTCCCCTCCTTAAAGAAATTGCGTCCTCGCAATACTTAAGAAGAAAATAAAGAGTAACAACCATAAAAGTATATCAACACAAAAGAAAATTGAAATAAGAAGTTCACCATAAGAAGCATGAAAGAGTAAGCCTGAACGGGATCGCTCGATGAATTCTCTGGATTCCCAAGAGCAATCCTTAGGATTTGGGAACCATTGAACTCTCACAAGAAGAATATCTTTATTCCGAAGGCGCTCAACCTCCGAAGCAATGATGCGAATGGAATGTTGCTCATAAGTCAAATCTGGTGAAACTTCAATTTCCTCAATATCACCGGGCTCAAGAATAAAATAGGAAACCTAAAAGCATTTCCATAGTTACAAGACGCAGAAGACGTCAAGAATAGCAGAAAATTGAGCCAGTGTAACGGCGTAGTACAGAAACGGTACACCCGAGAAACTAGAAACTCAAATAATTTGGGACATCAGCGTAGTACAAAAACGCTACGCCCAATGAACCAAAGCAAAGACATTGATGTAGTACAAACGGTACATCCAATGAATCTAATAGCAAAAACATTGATGTAGTACAAACGGTACATCCAATGAATCAAATAGCAAAAACATTGATGTAGTACAAACGGTACATCCAATGAATCCAAAAGCAAAGACATTGATGTAGTACAAACGGTACATCCAATGAATCGAATAGCAAAAACATTGATGTAGTACAAACGGTACATCCAATGAATCCAAAAGCAAAGACATTGATGTAGTACAAACGGTACATCCAATGAATCGAATAGCAAAGACATTGATGTAGTACAAACGGTACATCCAATGAATCAAATAGCAAAGACATTGATGTAGTACAAACGGTACATCCAATGAATCCAAAAGCAAAGACATTGATGTAGTACAAACGGTACATCCAATGAATCGAATATCATAAAAGAACATTAGACGCTAGTCCATAAAAGAAATGAGATGAAACTCAATAAAACGAAGTACATCAAAACGTCTGATGAACTTAATAAAAAGATAATCCCATTCAGACATCACCAAAGAATCAACCACTTATTGCTTATGACTAAACGCATTGGCAACACGATTTCCCCTTTCGAGAATAAAAGAATATCAAGATCATAAGATGCTAGGAACTCGAGTCGATATGAAGTTCCTTATGAGAAAATAAATATTCCAAAGATTTATGATCGAGGCAGAGAACAAATTTCTCATCCAAATATGATGATGCCAAATTCCAAAAGTAAACACAATAGCCACGAGCACTAGATCATGAGTGACATACCTAGTCTCAATCGGCTTTTAATGATTTAGAAGCACAAGTGATAGCACGTTATCTTATGTAAGAGAACGGCATCCAAACCAATACGATAAGCATTGGTACAAAAGATAAAATCTTGGTTCCCCCTCGGGAATCACAAGAACAAGAGTATCGAAAAGAAAGAATTTCTTTTAAATAATCTTCTTTCCTGAAAAGTTAAAACTTTCAAAATTACATTTATCTTTATGTAATAATCTTTCTAGAAAAATTTACATTTTTACAAGTCAATTTATTGTGTCTGATTGTCTCATCAAAGCGTTTAGGAGATTCTTATCGATAACGTTGATCAAGCGCATCGACCAGGATTCTTAACACACTAAATGGGCAATACAATCACAAAATCATCTTCTAGATAATAAACATGTTTCTTAAAAACTTTTAAGAACATTCTTCGTTCATTTCAAGAACAAAAATCCAATTTTTTTTCTCATAAGTAAATCTTATGGCAAAGATTTGCAAAATTTTAAGTTACTATTTTCATCCAAAATAAATAAGTACAAGAATGGCCTCATCGAAATATTCATAGAATATTCGATTTATAAAATGGATGAAATAAGCTGGACAAACTGAATGATATAATAATTCATTCATAGAAATCATAACAAGTGCGGAATGCGGTAAGTGGAATGCCAACTTCCGCAACTCGTAGCAAATGAAAATTGGTGGTAAGGTCAAACTGAAAAGACCTTAGCACCACACAAAAGATTACTTAGGTGATAATCCTAAGACAAGCTCAAAGATACCGGAAAATTTCTCTAACTACATGAATGAGAGAAATAACACTTTCCTTATAAGTGGGCTTAAGGAATAAAATGATGCCATCAAGTTGGAATCAAAATCATAAAGGAAAAATAGAAATCTGCTTAACAGATTGAAAATGTCAAAGATGAATAGTCCACTCGAGAAAATAGGATATAGGCTTCATTAATGATTAAGCCAATCCTATCACACAAATCAATTCCGGAGCCTAAGCAAAAATATTGGCTCGGAAAGAAAAATCACATAAAATAATTTTCGACATCAAATAAAAGCAAATTGAGTGTTGCAGATCTACCATCCGGATTTTCAATCCTCAAAGAAGTCATCAAGCCCAAAATATTCAAAGAAAAAGAATCGACAAGTTCTTTTGATATAAAATAGTGAGATGAAACCCATATCAAAAAGAACTCAAATAAGAAGATCACAAAATAAATGTAATCAAGGATTAAATGAGAAATACCTTGACCACGAGAAGTGTTACCAGGAGCTTGCACTACATTGAGCTCTCCCTCCTTCTTACTTTGAAGTACGGGACATGCAGTAATATGGTGACCCAAATTTTTGCAATAGCGACAAAAGAGGGGTCTCGGACGCTCCCTTGCATAGTGGTTCATGGAACCACAATTGTAGCATTTTCCACGACTAGAGGTAGGTGCTTTTGCTACCGGGGTTTCTTGCCTCCCTTTCTTGTTGGGATTAGGGCCTTTGAATTTGATAGGCCTCTTCAAGTTATTGTCGAAGTTCTGTTGGGCACGCACAACTTCAACATCACCTTCATTATCGGCCTCTTCAAGACGAAGAGCGATATCAATAAGCTGATCAAATGAAACCTCAAGTTTCAGGAGTAATGGCTTCTTAAGATTCTTATTCAAGCCATAGACAAATCTCTGATTTTTCTTCAATGGGGTATTAATGTACTCAATCCCGTATTTAGAAAGAGATTCGAAAGATGCGACATAATCTGTCACAGAAGATTCACCTTGAACAAGGTCGATAAAACGCCGGGCCAAAGTTACTTTTTCAGCCTCCGGCACAAATTTCAATTCAAATCTTCCCCGGAATTGCTCCCAAGTGAGATCCGCCTCAATGATTTCAGAAATTAAAAGCTCATACCAATCTAATGCTCTTTCTTGGAGCATGCTAGAAGCCACTTGGACTCGATGTAGATCAATAAGTTTCATGCGAGAAAAGATGCAATCGCATGATTTGAGCCAAGCTTGAATTTCAATAACACTCTCGGATCCCCTGAATGGCCTTCCACCCAAATCGGTATAGTCTCTGCACAAGCGTGCAAAACCGGATCTAGGATGAGTAGGCTCAGGATTGGGTCCATCTGCTTGAGCGTTCTTAACAAGATCTAGAAGCTGCTGGGCAGACATAAATACTCCATCCTGGTGAGTAGCACTAGATTGACCGGCGCTGGGACGGCCAGGTCTAACCATTTCTCTTCTTTAAGAAAGAAAGAAAGAAGAGGAAAAAGTTATTCTCAAAATAAATTTCAATCAAACTTGATTGATAAAACAAGGAATCATAAAGAAAAGGGGATGAATTGGTACGAAGACACGAATTAAATCCTAAGGCACGACTCCTAAGATGGACTTAGGACGATGATCCTTGTTAATTTATTCTAAATTGTTCTGAAGTTTGGCTCTGATACCAAGCTGTGACGCCCCACCTCTATACCCACGCTAGCCAAGAACACTACGGGTGAATGCTGTCAACTAGCACGGAGAATAAGGCTGTTGAGGAGCGACCAACTGTATAATTGCTTTGCGCGAGTATCGATATGTCAGATAGTATAACATGCATTTTATCTCAAGAGGAAATCCGACACACCGATACAAACACAAAGCTACTACACAGTGGCTATAATAATCTTCGGAAACAAATATAGAAATACACATAACATAAATCAGTCACAGACAATTCATATCACAAAGGCGGAAATAGATATGAATATTACACTCGGAAGTGTACATCAGAGTAGTGGTCTAAAAAGATCCACAATATCACAAAAGAATAGTTACATGAACTACACAAAAGAATAAGTATACATAATGGAGTCTATATCTCAAATGTATACAACAAAAACTACTAATCTAAGTAGTTAACCAAAAGTCAGAGAAATCAACCCCAAGAGAGAAGTCAAACAGAAGCACCTGTAACATCTCGGTCTGACCCGAGTATTATTTAATAAGAAAATAATAAACGGATCAGTCTCGCCATAAATATCAGATGAAACGATATAGAATAAGAGATATGACTAAACGTATAATAATCACAATGCCAAGCTGTGATAAATAAGTAATTGAAAAATCAACAAGAGATTAATCAATATCACAAAATCTTCTCAAAGATAAAAAGGAATGTCATACTCCTAATTTCATTCACCAAGCCACAATAAATGACATATATATCAATGCCAATCGTAAAAGTTGGTGAAACATAAATTCCAGAATTCAACACACGAAATCCAGAAATCACAAGAAAAGGATGGCCAATCCCACAAACTGGACATCGACGCACCTAGAAAGACACGCCCCATGCACAGTCGAACATCGATGCACCTAGAAAGATACGCCCCATGCTCTAGCATCGGCGCACCTAGAAAGATACGCCTCATGCATAAATAAGCATCGATGCACCTAAATAGATACATCCCATGCATAAATAAACATCGGTGCACCTAAAAAGATACACCCCATGTAATGTCTAACATCGATGCACCTAAAAGATACACCCCATGCATAGACGAACATCGACGCAACTAGAAAGCTACGCCCCATGTCCCAACTTATTGAGCCGATTGCTCCACGAAGTAAACAAACATCGATGCACCTAAAAAGATACACCCCATGCATAAATAAACATCGACGCACCTAAAAAGGTACGACCCATGTGTAAACAAACATCGACGCACCTAGATAGGTACGACCCATGATAGACATGAGACGAAGCTCAATAAAATGAGGAACAGTCCTCCACATAGACAAAGAGACATCGCACAATGCTAGTCTAAACCACAAAGATGATCGTCATGATCAAAGAGAAGTGTCAATTACAGTAAGCTAGTAAATATATGAGCTTAGCTTCATGTCCCATAACCACTAGCTTAACTTAAATGTTTACGAACAAACTGTAGATCTCCACTAGAAAATTGTCACAAGAGTTTCAATCGAACAAGTCCAAGAATTAACCAACAAAGTGAATGCAAGCGTTTCATACCACTTGTTTTACTAAGTCGTTTAATTAGATTCTCATACGAGTGAGGTAAAGGCTTGTATATACTAATAGATTGGAAAACAGTTTAAGAAACGAGCTTTGTAATAAAATAGTGTTGAAATCGTTTTGATGAAAGAATTTTGTTATTTACTACTCGTATAGAAAACCTTTATATTTTTAAAGTGACAAATCACAAAGAAGATTGTAGGAACAATCAATCACTAAAATTCACATTCGAAGACGTGAATAGAATCCAAAGAAACCGATAAAGAATCCATCGAAATGGATATTCAAAAATACCTAAAAAGGAGTCATCGAAGTCATAATAAATGACAACAACAAATAGGATCATCATGAATCGATTTAAATTGGAATTCTCAAGCAAATAGGCAAATAGGCAAAAAGAGTGCAAATTCAGACGTCTGAAATCAAGGATTCAGACGTCTGAATCTGGAAAATAAATATTTTCCAAAGACAGAATTCAGACGTCTGAATCCTTGAATCCAGACGTCTGAAATAGGCACTTTTTAGCCTATTTCCTTTCTGGTTCCAAATGAACCAATTCAGACGTCTGAAACCATATATTCAGACGTCTGAATTTGGGAATAGAAATCTTCCCAGAACAATATTCAGACGTCTGAATACTACGTTTCAGACGTCTGAATCTGGGGTTCAGGGCATTACCTGAACCTAGGCCAAAAATGGCCAAACGATTATCGGAAACGATCGAACGAGCAAATGGCGATGACTAAGGAATTACGTCGAACGACAACCCAGCCTAAACGGCTCTTCGATACGCCTCAAATATCAATGTCCAAATATCCATAATAGGATTTTCATAAATTGGACCAAAACACCAAAAATTGGAATATACACCAAATCAATCCAAACCAAAATCAATTGCACACGAATAAACGTTAGGAATTCATACCTAACAATCGGAGATAATTATAGACAAAGACGTGAGATAAAAATCTCACCTTTGAACCCAAATCAATGAAGGAGAAGCTTTAAGAACAAGCTAAGATCAATCCCTCTTCAATCTCAACACTAGAAGCTTGAATCTAAGCTTAAAAGAGAAACATTTCCTAAATTAGGTTTAGGAATTTTCTGAAATCAAAGAGAGAATGAGTTGGAGAAGAAGAAGGAGATGCTTACCAATGGGTTCACCTGAGTTTGGAGCTAGAAGATGAATTTGATAATGGAAACTAAGGCTTAGGATTTCCTAATTCTTTTTCTCTTCCCCCATTTTTAATGAAGCTTGAATGTATTAGGAATTTATGAAGGAATGAAGAGGATAAGGGGTTGGGACTGAATACATAAGTGGGGTTATTGGGCTCAGCCCAAACCAAAGCCCTAAGTGAAAAAGTGGCAAAAATCAACTATCTCCAAACATATCGAAGTTTATACTCAAAAAGGTCACAAACGTTATTTTGAACTCAATGGGGGTGGTCTCGAATCCCAATTCGACGGTTTGCAAAAAGCAGCTTTTCGGACCAAAATCCGACGAACGATAAAATATTTAAATAAAATATTTAAATATAAAATCGATAAACATGCGGGTTGTTACATAATTCCTCCATAAACTAACGGGCTATCAAAGGGCACTCCATAAGTGCGGTACAAACCAAACTTGTAGAAGTGGCAATAAGGCATGTGATAAGGCATGCGAGGCAATGCCTAGGGTTGTATACTACCGTTTTGCGGATTCGGACTGGTGGCAACGCATAGCTGCTACTACCGTCCACCTCAGAATACACTCCCAAAATCAAATCGAGGGGTGGACACCAAAACAATCATAAAGTCATAATATGGTATCGAAGAAATGTGTTCGATCGGAGGTGCAACCTTACTTGGCCCGGTATGGCTCCTATTTTAGCTACATCAAGCTGACTCACGGGAGTCAGGGCCACATTAATAACTCATAAAGAATTGTTCGCCAAAACATCTTACTTAATTCTAGAATCTCCACCACATACACAGTTGTTAAAGTAGTTTTCGGTATAAGCAAAAAGTATAACAATATCTGATCTCGGTTTCTTTAACAACCAAACGTTTACTTCACACCAGATGGTTCTTTTACATTTCCAAAACCAATTTATAATTTATATTAAAACATCATATTCAATTCAAACCATATAGCTTTTGAAATCATATTCACTTTCAAGATTATATTCACTTTTGAAATTAGATAAGATAGGTTAATTGAATCCTCATTCCAAAATCATCATATTTACTCAAATATGTTGTGACAACCCAGAATTTTTGGATGTTTGAAATTGAAATATTTAATTGATTTTAAATATTCAAATGTTAATTTTCAACTTGAATTTTTGTTGACAAATAAACTATTGAATTAAACAATTGAAAATCCGGTAAAATATAAACTCTAGGATTTCGAGTCTGTTAAAAATAATTTGAAGGTTTGTAAAATTTATATTTATGATACTAAAGATAATAGAACTTTTAAAATTGAATTTAAGAGCGTTTTGTTCAGTTTTAAAAATATATCGTTTAAATTAATATTTAAAAAATAGCCTTCCGAGGCACAGTCTCCGAATTCGACGAAACCAGTTCCATTGGATCCCTAATAGTGTATTATTATCAGATTTCAATTTTCATAGTGTTTGGAGTTCTCAAGTGATCATACGATATGTAAACGCGCTGAGATTCATATCGAAAATTCAGTATAATAATAAGGTTCAAAAAGCTATCTTCTCCTTGCGATCGAATTTGGTCTTAAAACCTTTTCCATTGCGTTCGGAATAGGGGTATAACCTTATGAATGCCTGGCAGCACACCTCGATAGGAGGTCGAGATTTGGAGTTGCGTAATTCGAGACAATTTAAATTTACATATATATATGTTTTTCCCTCAATTCTCTGTAGACATATCCACCACCTATCCACCCTAAGGACACGTTTCCTGCATAATCTAACACATGTTTTTCTTTTTCTTGTTTCTTTTATTTTTTAACAGAATGTAAAACAGAAAAGAAAGAAAAAAATTTAATGCCTATTAATTCACTCTACCCTTCCATTCAAAATCAAAAAAGCCAAATCCATGGCTGCCTCATTCAAATCAGATCGTTAGCAGTTTTAAAATAAAATCTTGCCGTCCTCAATAGTTCATACAAAAAAAAGGAGAGTAGCGAAATCAAATCGATTTCGTATAATCACGTCGTTCGGTCGAATTGGGGGAGGGCTTGGAGTTCGGCAAAGCACGAGAGGTTGGGAAGGAAGGGCGTAGGCAAGGCGGCAGGCAAGGTCGCGAGCATGCAGTGGAGATAAGTTCGACGAAGATGGTAGCTCGTTCGTAGCCCTAACGCAGTGAAGCTTCAGGCTTTCCTCAAGCCGAAGGAGGCGCGCCTGGGTGATGTCATGCTGAGAGCTTGGGGGATTTCGTTCGACATGGCAGTGCCAAGGGGAAATCGATGTCGGCGATGTAATGGAGTTCGCGACCGAGGCCGTGAGTGTCTGTGTTCATCTTATCACTGTAAGGTATAACCTGTTTAGTTTAATTCTATACATATATAAATTTATTATTTTTCGTAAAGCGGATTTGATTTAAATTTAAATTTAGTACATATATATGAATGCATGCATATAAGTTAGGAAATAAACTAAAATAAATATATTTAAAAATCAGTATTTGTTTTTTACTGTAAGATGCAAAACACTTTTTGTTTTTAATTTAAATGTATATGTATATATAGATTGGAAATTAAATATATAGGCAGAGAAGGGAATTTTTAAAAGCAGACTTTATTTTTACAATATACATAATATATATACTAAAATACCTACACTGAAGAAGATTTCTGTTTTTTATTTGCCAAAAAGGAAAATATAAAATAAATGTACATCTACACTGTGAGAAATGCGGATTACGGATCTTAAGGCTATAATTAACACTAGAGGGAGGGGGTGAATAATGTTTTAAGGAATTACTAATTCTTTTTGGGTTTATATTACTTTGAACACAAATGTATGCAATATTCAAACACAGATATAACCACAGAATCAAACACAGATGTAGAAATAAAGTAAAAGCAATAAAGGAAAGAACACATCGGATTTTATACTGGTTCGGAGTTATCTTACATCCAGTCCTACACACAAGTACGGATTTCCTTTCAAAATCGATTCTTACAATTACACCCTCGATTTCAAGGCCATGAGGCACACCACTCCAGATTCACAATCCTCTGGGTAGAGATACTTGATTTTACGGGCAACAAGTTCACCCAATTGATTTCACAGGCTACAATCACTCCTTTTCTCGCTTGATTGATTTCACAGGCTACAATCACACCTTTTCTCACTCAATTAATTACAAATAAGCCTATAAGTCTGAATAACAATGGAATCTTGCTGAGATAGTGATAGAGAATCAAACCAGAAATGATCTAGTTAGATTCAATGGTTATTTGGCAGAGTAATAATAAAAATGTATGTAAAGAAATATGGAAGAAGAAGAGGAGTGAAATCAGAGAAAATATGAATACAAATTCGTTTAAAATTGCCTCTATTTATATTAGAACAACAGCCATGTCCATTCGTGAAAGGATATGATGAATAGACACTTCCTTTGAAATTCAAATTTTTGAAGTAAACTACCACCTTGTCGATAAGGGTCCCTAGGGGTTGTCGACAGGCCTATGGTATTTTTGGTGATTTGTTTTTCTTTGAAAATAGCTTATATCTTGTATTAAAACTATTTTTAAACTTTATAAAAATACTTAATTATAGTTAAAATACATAAATAAGTATAGAGAATAATATTTTGGTATATATAAAATTTTACTATATATTTAAATCTAATTGTAAATATTAAAAGTTAAATATATTAAAAGGTAGTTTAAAACCAAGGGTACTTTGATTTTGAAGATAAAGGTTATTTTGAGGCTAAAAGTATTTTAAGACCAGGATAGATGTTTTTGATCTTTTTAAGAGGAAGGTTTTGAAATCATTTTGAAAACAAGATATAATTTTGTAAAACATTTGAATAAAAGTTAGTAGATACAGAACAATGTTCCACTAGATTTTTCGTAGGTTTCATCCTACTTAGGGTTCTATCCCTTTAACGAGCTCGAAGTGGATTCCATTCCACGAATAAATTGGATTTTAAGATGTCAGTACTTTTCTAGGAGTTTTAACAAAATTCTTAACTAAATTACTTATATTGAAATCTTGAACTTTTGATATTCTTGATACTCATGAGTCTTTAATCTTGATATCTTCTTTCTTGAATCTCTATATTGTACAGTCATCATTCTTGTTACCTACATGGTTAAATCCTACATATACATATATATATCTAAACTATAATGTTAGTATTTATATTTTATAATCTTATCCTAAGGTTGTTGTCATCAAAACCATCTTCTCATGGACTAATAATCTCCCCTCTTTTGATGATGACAACCTTTGTTTATAAATATTACTTCTATCCAAATAACTCCCTCTAAAACTAATAACTCCACCTTAATCTATGCTGAACTATCCTATTTTATACTTCTCCCCATTTGTCATGAACAAAAAACTTACACCAAACTATATAACTCCCCCTAATACTAATACTATATGACATGTGATCATAATGATGGTGTTATCATAAATAATCAACACTTAATTCTAGAACTAAAACTAAGTTCTTAATAACTAACTATCCTAACTAAGAATCCATATATGATAATACTTATAATAGTGATAATATAAGAACACAAATCATTTATTAATTATACATTGTTATATTTACATTTGCGTAGAAGACGAAAGTAAGATTATATAATGATAAGAAAGAGAGAAAAGAAACTATCGCGTGTCCTTGAAAATGGGAGATCTATGAACCGAGCAATTTGGGTAGTGGATACAGAAATTTCCACGCTGTTCGGTTAGATTTCCATCATTGTCAAAGCAAACTTCGCCAATGCAGACAACTTTGTCGTCATCTTCAGCATGCTCTCGTTGCCCTCCTGCACTTGATCTCCTGAAGATTCTTCATCAATCAAGATGGGATTGGCGTGATTGTCCATTAGAAACTTTTGTAAGTTTCTAAGGATTTTGCCTTGCCGTTCTTGTTCTTTGGCCATTCTAAGTTGCACTACTTGAATTTCAGTCATTAGTTGCAGTGCATCCTTCAAGGAATCCTCCATTTTCACCACTCGTGCAAGCGTAGTTCGTTGAAATGGTCCAGTAGAAGGAGAAGGAAAAGAAAAAGTTGAATTTTTATTTGATTTGGAAGAGGAGGCCATTGTTTTATTGTTTTTAGAAGTTAGATTAGAGAAAGGACAGAAAGAATGAACAAAATTTCGAAATAAGAAGAATATATAACCACTTATTTGAATTTTGGTGGGAAAATTTCAAAAATAAAAAAAATCATTATATGTCGACAGGGGTATGGCAGGGTTGTCGACATGGTACCTATATTTTTACTATTTGATTTGTTTTAATTTAATTTTTAATTATACTTTGTTATTTATATTCTATATTTTAGTTATTGAACAAATACCTAATTCTCTTCTTAATTTAGCAAATGTAGATTCATTTAAGGGTTTTTATTAAGATATAAGCAATTTGGTTCTCGGAATTGATATAATCAAGAGTAATTACTTCCTTACTTAAATTATCTCTAAGAAAATGATATCTTATATCAATATGTTTAGTTCGAGCATGATGAGTAGGAATTTTGGATAAATTTATTGCACTAGTATCATCACAATAAATTGGTGATTTTAAGATATTTAAACCAAAATCTTTTAAAGTTTGTTGCATGTATATTACTTGAGAACAAGCCAAAGCAGCTGAAATATACTCTGCTTTGGTTGTTGATAAAGAAACCGTGTTTTGCTTTTCACTAAGGAAATCAGAGAATGCCCCAAAATGTGACAAGTTACACTTGTACTTTTTCGGTCCGATTTACAACCAGCAAAATCAGCATCACAGTAAGTTATTAATTCAAAAGAATCATTTTTAGGATAAAATAAGCCATAATCAAGGGTGTGTTTAACATATCTTATGATACGTTTTACAGCTTTTAAGTGGGTCTCTTTAGGTTGGGATTGATATCTTGCATAGAGACAAACACTACGCATGATATCAAGTCTACTAGCAGTGATATAGAGTAGTGATCCAATCATTCCTCTATATAACTTTTGACCTACATCTTTCGAGAGATCTTCTTTACTTAGGTACTCATTGGTTGCCATGGTAGTGGGTTTTCCACTTGCAGTAGTCAAACCAAATTTACTAACTAGATCTTTAGCATATTTTTCTGGGTTTATAAAGATACCATTATCTAATTGTTTTATTTGCAATCCTAGAAAGAAGTTTAATTCACCCATATGACTCATCTCAAACTCTTTTGTCATTATTTCATAAAATTATTTATTCATTTTAAAATTAGTTGATCCAAAAATGATATCATCTACGTAAACTTGTACTAGTTGAATGTCATTTTTATTTCTCTTAATAAAAAGAGTATCGTCTACTTTACCAATTTCAAAGTTTGATTGTAATAAGTAAGATCTTAGCCTATCATACCAGGCTCTAGGAGATTGTTTTAGACCATATAGAGCATTCTTAAGTTTGTAAACATGATTTGGTAATTTTTCGTTTTCAAAAAGTGGTGGTTGTTCAACATATACTTCCTCTTTTAAAAATCGATTTAAAAATGCACTTTTAACATCCATTTGATATAATTTGAAATTATTATGATTTGCGAAAGCAATTAGAATCCTAATGGCTTCTAATCTTGCTACGGGAGTAAATGTTTCATCAAAATCTATTCCTTCTTGACAATAACCTTAAGCAACTAACCGGCTTTATTTCTAACAACCTCACCTTGTTCATTCGTTTTATTTTTATAAACCCATTTTGTTCCAATTATAGTTTTATTTTCAGGTCTAGGAAGAAGTTCCCAAACATCATTTCTAGTGAATTGATTTAGTTCTTCTTGCATAGCCAAAATCCATGAATCATCAGTTGATGCTTCTTTTGGATTTTTGGGTTCAATAGTTTATATAAATGCTACATTGCTCATTTTACTTAGTTGATTTCTAGTTGTAACAACAGATTGCATATCTCTAAGTATATTTTCTATAGGACGATCTTTTAAAAGTTTAATCTTTTTATTAGGATGATGAATTTCATTATTAGTTTCAGCCGACTCTTGATTTTGAGTGATAAATCCTCTTCATCATTTATATCTTCAAAATTTTGAGACTTTCATCGAATGAAACATGCATTGTTTCTTCGATGGTGTTAGTTCTTAAATTAAACACTCTATATGCTTTACTTCTATTAGAATACCCGATAACGATACCTTTGTCGGATTTAGGATAAAATTTATCTAAATTATCTTTTGCATTTAAAATAAAACATTTACTTCCAAAAATTCTAAAATAAGATACCTTAGGTTTCTTTGTGTGAAGAAGTTCATAAGATGTCTTATTAGTTAAAGGTCTAATCAAAGTTCTATTTAAAATATAGTAGGCGGTAGCAACAGCTTCTGCCCAAAAATATTTTGGTAATTTACTATCTGAAAGCATAGTTCTCGCACACTCTTGAATCGTCCTATTTTTACGTTCTACTACTCTGTTTTGTTGTGGAGTTCTTGGAAATTAAAAATTGTGAGTTATTCCCTTTTTATTGCAGAATTCCTCAAACTTTTCATTTTCAAATTCACCACCGTAATCACTAACGATGGTTATAATTTTTACAGAAAGTTGATTTTGAATCCTTTTTGTAAAGTTCTTAAAACATTCAAAAGTATCACTTTTATGTTTGAAAAATATTGTCCATGTAAATCTAGAATAATCATCTATAATTACAAAAACATATTTACTATGATTTATTGACAGAATTTGAGATGGACCAAATAAATCAAGATGAAGTAATTCGAGAGGTTTTGAAGTTGAAATCATATATTTTAATTTAAAGGAAATTTTTCTAAGTTTTCCTAATTGACACGCATCACATAAACTATCTACTTTGAAATTCTTTTTAGGGAGACCTCTTACTAGATCATGTTTTGACAGTCTAGATAACAATTTGAAATTCAAATGCCCAAATATCTTATGCCAAATCCAAGGGTCATTTGTATTTTGTATTTACCAAAAGACAATGGTTATCATTTGAAACTTTCATACTAAGAATACAATATTATTTTTCCTAATTCCCTCAAATATTATGGTTGAATTTTTATCTTCAATGTGACACTTATCTTTTTCAAATTTAATTTTATATCCTTTATCGCAAAGTTGACTAATACTTAGATGATTATGTTTCAGATTCTTAACTAGCAAAACATTAGTAATAATAGGAGTTTCAGAGTTACCAACTTTGCCGATGCCAATCACATATTCTTCTGAGTTGTCTCCAAAGTTAACCAGTCCTCCGTCTTTGTATATTATATCATTTAGCATATTTGGATTACTAGTCATGTGTCTAGAGCATCCATTATCGAGTATCCATTTATTCTTTTTGATCTGCATAATTTGTCCATTGTATATTGATTCCTCAACACCCATAAAACATGTTTCCTGCACGTCATACATTTTTGGTAGACATCTTGAATTTGAATATTGATTATATGTAGACTCAAGAGGCAATGATGATCTGAATATTTCTAAACTAGCATTAACAAGTTTTTTAAACATAGCCATTTTAAAAGCTTTTTCAAAAATCATATTATGAAACTTTGAAAACCTTGCTCTGATACTAAATTTGACAAATGCGGATTACAGATCTTAAGGCTAGAATTAACACTAGAGTGAGGGTGAATAGTGTTTTAAGGAATTACTAATTCTTTTTGGGTTTATATTACTTTGAATACAAATGTATGCAATATTCAGACACAGATATGATCGAAGCATCAAACACAGATGTAGAAATAAAGGAAAAAACACACCAGATTTTATACTGGTTCGGAGTTACCCTGCATCCAGTCCTGCGCACAAATACAGATTTCCTTTCAAAATCAATTCTTATAATTACACCCTCGATTTTAAGGCCATGAGGTATAGCACTCCAGATTCACAATCCTCTGGGTAGAGATACTTGATTTTATGGGCAACAAGTTCACCCAATTGATTTCACATGCTACAATCACACCTTTTCTCGCTTGATTGATTTCACAGGCTACAATCACATCTTTTCTCACTCAATTAATTACAAAGAAGCCTATAACTCTGAATAGCACTGGAATCTTGTTGAGATAGTGATAGAGAATCAAACCAGAAATGATCTAGTTAGATTCAATGGTGATTTCGGCAGAGTAATGGTAAAAATGTATGTAACGAAATGTGAAAGAAGAAGAGGAGTGAAATCAGAGAAAATATGAATACAAATTCGTTTAAAACTGCCCCTATTTATAGTATAACAACAGCCATGTCCATTCGTGAAAGGATACGACGAATAGACACTTCCTTTGAAATTCAAAATTTTGAAGTAAACTGCCACCTTGTCGACAAGGGTCCCTAGGGGTTGTCGATAGGCCTATGGTATTTTTGGTGATTTGTTTTTCTTTGAAAATAACTTCTATCTTGTATTAAAACTATTTTTAAACTTTATAAATATACTTAATTATAGTTAAAATACATAAATAAGTATAGAGAGTAATATTTTGGTATATATAAAATTTTACTATATATTTAAATCTAAGTCTAAATATTAAAAGTTAAATATATTAAAAGATAGTTTAAAACGAAGGATACTTTGATTTTGAAGACAAAGATTTTTTTGAGGCTAAAAATATTTTAAGACCATGGTAGATGTTTTTGATCATTTTAAAAGGAAGGTTTTGAAATCATTTTGAAAACAAGATATAATTTTGTAAAACATTTGAATAAAAGTTAGCGGATACAAAACAATGTTCCACTAGATTTTTCGTAGGTTCCATCCTACTTAGGCTTCCATCCTTTTAACGAGCTCGAAGTGGATTCCATTCCACGAATAAATTGGATTTTAAGATGTCAGTGCTTTCTTAGGAGTTTTAACAAAATTCCTAACTAAGCTACTTATATTGAAATCCTGAACTTTTGATAATCTTGATACTCATGAGTCTTCAATCTTGATATCTTCAGTCTTGAATCTCTATACTATACAGTCTTCATTCTGGTTACCTACATGGTTAAATTCTGCATATACATATATATCTAAACTATAATGTTAGTATTTATATTTCATAATCTTGTTCTAAGGTTGTTGTCATCTAAACCATCTTCTCAATAACTAACATACACATTTAAATCTACTAGTTTATTTTGAAGTAATTTATTATAGAGATTAATTTGTTTAACATACTTATCTAATTATTTTAGTTGCAGTTTTTTTATTAAAATAAATTAGTTTAAAATTTAATGACTAGGTAAAAAATAAATCATTGGTTAACTAAATTTATTAAATGGAAATTGATTGTTCGATTTATTTCGAATACTACTAAACTGTATATGTTTATACAAGGTCAAAAATAATGGAAAAACAAGCCGGTTTGGATCAGATTGCAAATTGAAAGTCGAAGGTGAGTTAATCTCACTCATTTGGATTACCGTTAATTTAAATAGTTAGATTTAAATTATTAGATTGATTGCTTGAATGGATTATTATGATCAGTCTGGATGTGATAGTGTATATGGTAGTGTGTGTGTGTGTATATATATATATATATATATATATATATATATATATATATATATATATTGGAGTGATTGATTTCCCACATTATATAGCAGATGAGACTCTATGCACCCCGCATAATAGCAGATGACCCGTATACCGCGATATTCCACCTCGAAGTGGAATTGGTATTTTATATTATGCTAACATCTGTGGATGTAGGGAAACATGTTGGAGGGATCCAACTGGATTCCTCAAATGTTTGAATTTATTTCACATTCTGCGATATGATTTATTGATAATCTGTGATTGATTATATTGGCAATTGAAATTATTGAATGTTGTGGTTTGGCTAAATATATTTTGGTATTTTAAATTATAAAAAAAGTTTGGATTTTTGGAAGGAAATTAAAGTGGAGAATTTAATTTTTTTTAGAGAATTGGATTGATTAAAAGAAGGAATTTGGAGAAGGATAAAAGTTGATTTTCGAAATCCTATCGAATAAATTCTAAGTGTGGGAAAAAGATTTTTAACAAATGGAAATAAATGGATCTTGAGAACTTAAGCAGTATTGTTAAAAAAAATTGAAGAAATTATTTTAAATTCAGGATTTTAAATGGTTTGGGCGAAATAAAGGGAGAATTTTAAAATTTAGTATGAAATTAATATTTCAGATTTTAAATAAGATTTTAGATCTAAATAAAGGAGTGAATATGGAATTAATGGGGTTTGTAATAAATTTTGATAAGTAAAGGAATTTATTTTAAAATGGAGTTGATTTTGAAAATCGATTTGAAAATTGACTAAGTGTTGAAACAGTAATTAAAGGAGAATAAGATTGTGAAATTTATAAATTAAGTGAAATATTTATCAGAGGATAATTTGGAAGTTTAAATTCAGGATGAGAATTTGTGAGGAAAGGGTGATTTGTTTAAAATAAATAGTGGTTTATTTTTAAAGGTGTAGAAATGGGAAGTGTATTTTCCTAGAAAGCCAAGTATATGTTAAAGGAGATTTTTATGTATAAGTTTAAGGTTTTAAAAATTTGTTTTAAAGAAATGTTTTAGAAAAATTTATTATTTTTAATAGTTTTATAATTTTAAAATAAATATTATTCAAATTTATTTTAGTAGTAATTATTTAAAGGTTAAATTAGTATTATGTTTTTGAAAGAGATTTTCTAATATTTATACTTATATAAAACTATTATTTATTTTTAAAATGGTTTGTGGCTGAAGTTTTACTTGGAAATCTAGTATAGAATTTCATAACTATTAATTTGAATAAAATGTTTTAAGTAGTTTTTAATTTAAATGTTTTAAAATATATATTTTTGGACAAACTGATTTAAAGTATTTTAAATCTAAATATTTAGACTTGGTGATTTCAGTGGAAGTAAACAATATTTGAAAATTTTATTCCGAGAGAGAAAAGTGATTTGAAAAATGTTTTCAAAAGGTTGAAGTGTAGAAAAATATCTTGCGAAGATATTTTAAATAAATTATTTGGGAAATTATTAACGCCTGATGGTTATTTGAGGATATTATGTGGTAGTTAAATAACCGACTATCAATATTGGCCAATGCGCTAATCGTTTTGAAGAGATCGGGATCGGGATTAATTTCTCGAAAACCACTTCGTTCTGGTTTGAACGTTTTCATGACAAAGACAAGAGTTGGAGTCGAAGATGAAGCAGTGAAGTGCAAGGGCTAATCGCTACTAATCTTGAGGATGATTCCAAAATGGATGTAGTAGGAATAGTGCCTTCGGTTCTGTTCGGACCCGGAGCAAACTTGTATGGATGAATGCTATCAGACCATCGTTAGGAGGACGGTGAGCATTCTAAGTGAATGTGTGCTAAATGGTAACGCAAAGCCTCGAGCCTCATCAACCGGGAATGGCTAAAACAGAGGAGGTGCACACAAGGCTAAGTGGCCAGCAACCAATTAGGGTAAGGTCATCCCTGTCTAGGTGTCCCTTTTATTCGGCTATGTGAGCGGTTGCTGATGCCAAGCACAGGGTGACCTTATTCGGACTATCTAGTAAGGGGTAGCTCCGGTCTTGTGTAGCAGGTGATCAGGGTGGATCCTCGGTACGATGATCTAGACCATGTACTATGACGGGCGGTACCCCAGTAGCCCTGCCACTGATGGAAACCCAACCTTCAATAAATGCCTTCGGATTTGTTTATATACCTATTATGCTGGAATTTAATGAATGTAACAATTTCGGCTATTTGAATAAGTATTTACATATAGACACTATTATAATATCAGAGGATTTTATAAAAAAATGTTTTGGTTATCGTAAGGTAAAAACCCGACATGTTTATTTGTGGCGTGGTCTTTTCAAAAGGATTTTGAAATTTTAATAATCCAATTAAGTGTGTTTTCTCACGCTGGTTTTTCAGACCGGCTCGGGTGTTATTTCACTATAATTCTCAGGTCAGACCGAGTATTATAGAGTATAAATTTGGATGAACTACTGTGGAGCTCAGGAGACGAGCTGGATGGCGAGACATATCACACGTACTTGAAGTATATTCCGTTGTGTAGTATAAGCTATATAGTCGGCTTTTGTAAGAACAAGTTAATATAACTATCCGATAATTGTTTTGATTTTGATGTACTCTGATGATGTAATGTATAAAACATATATAGTTTCTTTTGTGTACAGATCAGTTGTTATCTATTATATTTTATTCCGCTGCGATGGTAAGATTCTGTTATTGTTTTGTTTTCTCTTCTTCTACCTCCTTCTTCTTTAACCCTAACGCACCATTTTTTCGGCATTCGATTGTTCGACATTTAATACAGTGGACGTATTGATGTCGATTTTCGAGCGTCGAAAATTCGGGTCGTTACACTTCGTACCAGAGCTGAAGGTTAAGCGAGAACCTTGGCTCTGGTGGGGATTACTCATTAGAAATAGAGTCCGTAGTACTCTAGAATGAGTTTGAGTGTATTAATAAATATGAGCGCGTATTTGTTAGTGTATATAAATTTTTTTATATTGTGTTGACTTATCGGTTGAGTGTTTATAAATTCTGGTCGGCGCAATCTGGACAACTGTATCGATAGGGATTTCTAAACTCTTAAACTAGGCAAACCGACATAGTATTGCTTTTAAAAGTGGGTAAATGAAATAATTCTGCCCAAATTATTTTTGTATATAAAAGAAATAATTTTTGAAAATTATTATAAATATATATGGTTGCTTGGTTGTTAGAAAGTGATAATATTAAATTATTTTCATTTTTATGTGGAAATCGAATAAGAATTGAAAATTATAATTAAAGAGATTAACTAATATAATAGAATGGAATTTGTAAATGTAAATTATAAATGTGTTTTATAATTAAAATTCCAGAGAAATTTTTGAATATGGATTGAAAGGATTTGGGATTTGAAATTTTGGGAAAATTTAATTTCCTTTGAGTTTGAAAATAATTTTCAAAGACTTTGGAGGAATAATAGTGGTATATTCCAAAAATATTTTTGAATTGGAATTTTAAATGTTTGAAAAGGGATCTTAAAAGAGTAAAAGCATTGAAATCTTTTCGGTCGCTGGAAAATAACTTCGATGATGACTGTAGCATCATCGATGTTCATTTTCGAGTTTCCAAAAGAGGAATTGCTGCCTGAATGTTTTAAATTGGAGTTTTTTGCAAAACTGGGTTTGGTTTTGAAATTAAAAGAAATAATTTGGGTTGATTTAGGAATAAATTGATTTGGATATATATGTTTTCAAAATTTATTTTGAATGTTTAAGTAATGGCTTAAAACTCTAGAATCTTATTTAACTTATGAAATTTGAAATATGTTTAGAATAAAATTTAGCTAAAGAAGATTTAAATTAAAATAAGTATGAAAAAAAATAAGCTAGTGAAGTAAACCAAATAAATGAAGTAAAAAGATTAGTGAATGAAATGTAATTAAATTTGAAAAACTTATAGATGTTTAGAATTTTGAATAATTAAATCTAGTTAAGTAAAGGTGAATGTGAAGAAAAAGTAACATCCCGCCTTTTTGGACATTTTAAGTAGACACACATGTCCACTTAAATCATACAGAAGGGCGGATTATTATTTGGGTAAATAAGAAAAAGCGGAGGAAAAAAAATAGAATCTCGCAGCGGAATGTCAAAATATAATAATCAAATAACAGTTCATGAAGCTGTTTACAAAAACATTTGACTATTCTTTTCAACACAAATATCAAAGTTATAGAAAAAAAAGAAATAAATAATAAACGCAATGGAACAACATGATGTAGTGGAATATAATAAATAATAGTAGTAAAATCTTCACCTTCGTCCTCCAGAATAAGGTCTTCAAATCTTGAAATGCTCAGGCTGATCTGAGCGAATTGAAAAGACAAAACACTCGAGTTAGAACTAAAAGATCTTATGTAAGTTAAATCAACGAAAATAAATATGGGTGGAACGGCGTCAGAGATGTTTATGGGGGTTTTACATCTCCTATCCAGTGTCTGATGTGAGTGCAGTAACTTAAGAGATGCTCGGGATTCACATCTCCTAAGGATCCGTTAAACTATCTACTATGTAGTAAAATACGCTATTATAATAGTGTCTATAGTAAAGTATTAAAATAGTATTAAGGCATTACCCATATCCCCCTAACACATTTTATATAATGTCATAGTCTATACAGATACTGTAAACTCCACTCGCAAGTGGGCTATCAGGGAGCACTCCATAGGTACGACACAAAACAAACTCGTAAAAGGCGCGCTAGGGCATGTGAACACGACACACGAGGAACTGCCATGATAGATATACCATTTGCGGATCCGGACTGGTGGTAAGGCATAGCAGCTACTACCGCCCACCTCGGACACACTCCCATATCAAAAATCGAGGGTTGGCCACCAAAACAATCATAAAAATCAGAATATGGCATCGAAGAAATGTACCCGATAGGAGGAATGACCTCACTTGGCCCGACATGGCTCCTGATTTTAGTCACGTCTAAGTTGACTCACTGGAGTCAGGGTCACATCATACCTTATACAGAAATCATTCACCAAACCATCCTACTTCATTTCTGGAATCCACCACGTACATAGTTGTTATTTCGGTATTGGAAGAGAGTATGACAATATCTGATCCCGGTCTCTTTAACAACCAATCGCTTATTACACACCGGATGGTTTTTTTATATTTCAAAAGTCAATTCACAATTGATATCAAAAATATCATACTCTCAAAACCATAATACTTTCGATATCATATTCGCTTTGAAATCATATTCACTTTGAAATCATAGTTTGGAATAATGTTTATTTGGAAAAACAAAGCAAAACGAGCATAAATGCATAAATGACTTCAACAAAAGTAAAAAATCAAGTCAATGTCGAAGTCAACAAGTAATGGTCACAGTCGAGTACAAAACGATTCAACATCATCATCAAAAACCCAACTTGAGTTCGGAAAGCAAACGGAGGCCGAAGCCAAAATACTTTCACGAAATCAAAATCAAAGGCACATGAATAAGCGTTAGGAATTCATACCTAACAATCAAAGATAATCATATACAAAGATGAGAGATAAAACATCGACAAATAGTTGCATCACATGTTCCATCAAAGTTATGTTTTATATTATGTCCATAAACTCCAGGCTCTGATACTAAGCTGTGACGCCCCACCTCTATACCCACGCTAGCCAAGAACACTACGGTGTAGTGCTGTCGACTAGCACGGAGAATAAGGCTGTTGAGGAGCGGCCATCCGTAGTTAGGCCTTACACTAGTATTGGTTATCTCGATAGGAGTGGTATATATATTCTTTCATTTTTCATCTCTGATTTATTTACTTCCATCGACATACCACAATTCCAGTATATAACGAACTACGATGGTTCATAATTGTTTAGAACAAAATATATAATAATAACACAGATAATATAAATGCGAAACATAGATAAAAACAGAAATTCTCATATATATAATAACTGATATCAGTTACAATACATGTGATACAATATATATGATACAACTACAACAGTCGACTCAGGAAGTTACATATACAAGTACATTAACGTATATAATATACATGAATACATATCTTCCTATACAATTACACTGACTACTATAAATGACGACATCTACTCCAAAAGATATGAAAGGACTTCATAGCTCTAGCAGCAACCCAAAACATGATATCTACAACCTGAAATAACTCGGGTCTGACCCGAGTATTAAATTCAAAAGAAAATAATACCCGGGTCAGTCTAATTCAAACTCAGTTATTAATGCACAGAAGCAATAATAATTAAATAAAAATTAGAGACAGTCACAATAAATTTACCTATCCGATTCTTAAATAAGGAAATCGAATAACGGTAAATATAACACATAACAGTGTTAAATAACAAATCAACAAATTCAAATTATTGAATTGGAAACACGAATCAATTCAAAACAATTGAAACATCAATTAAAAGGTCAACACAGGTAGGGCTGCAGTACACGCACGCGTGTACTGCCTCGCCACTACAGCATATGGAAATACGCAAAAGATCCATAAATTAAAAGCAATTAGAATATCAATAAAAGCAATACCATGTGGCTGTAGTTCACGCTTGCGTGCACTGCCTTGCCACTACAGCGGTGATGTACCCAATGAATACCGTGTGGCTGCAGTACACGCATGCGTGTACTGCCTCGCCACTATAACATGAATTACACAAAAAGCTCAGCAAGTCACAAGCAACTACAAAGAGCAACATCAAATTTGTATGACCGAGAGCACAAATAAACTATAATGCTTACCCTATATGAAACTGCAGATCGATACCAAGGCACGAGTGATGGCCGAAGATAATACAAAGTCGGGGAATCACATAACAACATCAAGGCCGAAGTCAACATGCATGCAACAAAGAAATGAATAATGCAAGCAAGACCAGAATGCTACTGCACAAGACAAAAGGGCAGGCACAAGTGGTATAAGATATGCAAGCTTCAAATGACACAAGTTAAAGAGGCAGCAGTGAAACTGCAATTACCCAAGTGATGCAAGAGAACTTCAAGTGGTTGATAATACACAAATATACAACATACAAGCAACTGCAATACTGGACAGTGCAAGTGATTCAACCGTCAATTTGAATGACCGAGGTAAACACGATCAGTGCCAAGGCCGAAACAAGTCAAAATTCATGAATTCAGAGAGTGGAGTCAAAAATCATCAAAAAACAGTTCAATATCAATTTAATGGTGATGGCCGAAGTCACAAGGACAAAATCAAACAAGTGCAGGGTGACACAATGTACATGAAAACCAGGCTACCTAATGAACAACACGCATAGATTATTCTCAAGTATAAAATGTATGAAATCAGTGCAAATCCCAAATTGAAACAGCAAGTGGTACAAGTTAATGACTGCATCACTACTGCCATTAAAAGTGAAATAGGTAGGTGTACCCAAACTAAGACAACTCAGTAACAAGCAAAATATAATGCCCAGGAGGTAAACAAAGCACTTAAAGGCGTCAGGGTGTATGCACCCTGATCATCGAAGTACGGACAAGACGAAGCCAAGGCTAATCAGTAATGGCAACAACTCCATCAGGTCGAGTCAAGACCAAATATCAACTCAATTCACAACTAAAGACCGATAAGCCGAAACCAGAAAGTGTTCACAATCGCGAACCATGAAATCAAGTAAACCAGTAAATGATACAGCAACCACATAAGTAAGCAGATAAGTGATTGAAATCAACAATGACAGAAATTAAACTGTTAAACATCATCAACAACAATAAATTCGAACGACATAAGCACAGAAGAAATTCACAAAACAACATCGATTACCAACATCGAACGAAAACAAATGGCCAAGATAAAACAATATCAAATCAACATCGAATTGCAGAAACACTATATTAAGATTGAATTAGATGTGAGTAAATTTAATTACTCACCGTTGCCACGGAAGTGAAGACGAAGCTGTAGCGATGAGGAAGACGAACGAAGTTAAGCCGAAGTCTAATCGAGCACGAGCACGTCGAAGCAGCCACGAGCAAGTTGAAGGGGCCGTTGAAGTTGGCGCCTTCGAGTTCCAGAAGCGAACGATTGAAAAAGCCCTAATTTTCGATCGAAGAGGAACAAACGAAAACGAGCAGCCACCATTAATTTTCTTTTGTTTTGTTTTAGGTCTTGAACGAGAATGAATAAAGGGGGGAAAAGAAACCGGTTATTTGCTTTTGTTAATAGGAACGGCCCCAAAACAAAAGAACATGGGCCAAATTCAATTGAAGCCCGCAACCACTTTCATCAAATTTTTGAAAGGAATTTAAACCAGGTTTTATAAATTCCAAACAGCAATTTGCTATCGCCAAAAACCGTTTAACGATGATTATAAGTTGGTGAAAATCCCGGGTTGTTACAACGGTGGGAATGAGTTGTAACCGCCACGTTTTTGTGGTGAAGAATAGGTGTCGAAAAACCAAATCGCGACGGTCAGCTGGATGCGGGGGACAACATCATTTGCCTTTGCAAATGGAATTTGACAACAATATTAACCCAAACAAAAATTAGTTATGCAGTAATGGGGATGAGAAGGAATGAAAAAATTGTACGTTGTGTCGACAAATCAATATATCCCATCCACCCCTCTTGAGCTACACTTTACCTGTTCAGATTTAATTTACCTGTGATGTAAAGTGTCGACAAATTAGTTTATAGCTATCAAAAATGTTGTAGTACTACTATGCAAAGATGGAAGTGATAGAGTGCCGATATTCCCATAACCATTGACCGGTATGTAAAAAATTATTGTACATTACTTTCTCAATATTTAGGAATCCATCGACAGCAGTAAATTGTAATTCATAATTATATTAAAACTATTGTAAAATTAAACATCACTTTCAACACCTTGGTCATTGAGCACTTGAGAACCTAGAGCTATAAATGTTGCAAATGTTAAGTAAATCACAATAATAACTTCTATTCATGCGGTTAGAAAGAAGAAGAAGACAACACAACCAGGTGGCGAGGGATTACGCATGCTGATTTGAACGCAGCCAATATTAGACAAAGAAATATGGAATTAGAAAAAAGTGGCTGCTGTTAATCACAAAATGCATAAAAGAGAAACGTTCTCTCATACTCGAGTAGGCAACTCAAAATGCATCTATTACAAACATATCATATGTTTAATATTTTTTATCAAATAAAGCATTAATGAATTAATGTAAAACAAATAGAGTTGAATGAAGGAATGTAAAATCTTGAGTTGTCCATTATTAGGACAGGTGAACATGAATAGATGTAGCATCAAATCCAAACTCTTCATTGAGCTCGTTGCTTCGTCTTGTTTCTGCAAAGATTTCAGGCAAATATGTTAACAATGGCAGTGTTATTGGATGCAGCAGGCTTAAATATGTAAATATTATGTTAAAACTATATGAAATACTATATAGAGGATGCCACTTATTACTGTAAACTGAAGAAAAATTGCATGAGCTGGAATGATGGATAACGTCAGATTTATTACAGGAACATGATTTACTATCTTAACATACGAAAAATGTGTATGAAACTTTATTTTAAATTGTTTCGAAGTTCTAAAACAGTTACAATATTATGTGTTGATATGCACTTGTAAATCAAATGTATTCATATAAGCATGAAGAAGGAACTGGGAATAATAAAATGGAGGTAATTTTGTGAAGTCGGTGTGTATTGGGTAATAAGTGTGGTGTAGTGTGAGACTGATGATGTTCATACTAAGAATATATATTTTCAAGTATAGAAGACTAATAAAGATAGTATCAAGTGTTGACAAATGTGTATTGTGTACGGTACAAAATAGCCTGTCAGAATACATGATGATTGATGATTAAAGAATCACATAGGAGAACCAAAAGTTCATGAGAGTTCATTGGCAATAAAGAAAATGATAGGTTATTAGCCCAAGGATAACACCATATTAATTGTCTAACAATATCCCTAAACTATTCTCCTAAAGCAATGTCTGTATTTAGCCTTAAAAAATTGCGAAATATCTTGGTCAGTGCTCATCGATTTAAAAGGAATAAATAATTTCAAATCAAATTTTACTTGACTTTACAGAACATCTGCCCTTTTCGTGGAAGAAGGGCCGACAATTAGACCTGTCAAAATTTGATCCAACCCATTAACCCAACCCATTTACCCTACTTATAAATGGGTTGGGTCAACCCATTTATGAATATCATAAAATGGGTTGTGTGTTGGGTTGACCCATTTTTAAAAGGTTTATAAATGAGTAACCCATTTACCCATTTATTAAAAATATTAAATTTTAATATAAATTTAAAAAATAAGAATTTTGAACATATATTATAATTTTTCATGAAGACTGACAGTTGTACTTAGAAAACAACAGGCTGCCACATCTCCATATTTGAATCCATCTAGTGCAGAAGCCGCTATTTCTTTGTTCAGACTGCAATAACTTCTTCATTCTAACTCGAAATCAAACGAGACTTCGACCGATCAACTCCAACTTAAATTACGGACAGTATGGAACATTCGGATACTTCATCGTGTGAACGCACACTGTAGTTCTCCAAGGAGACTGACAGTTGTACTTACAAAATAACAGGCTACTACATCCCTATATTTGAACTCCGCCTAGTGCAGAATCTGCTATTTTTTTGTTCGGACTGCAATAACTTCTTCGCTCTAATTCGGAATCAGACGAGACTTCGACCGATCAACTCCCACCTAAATTACGGACAATATGTAACACTCGGATACTTCATCGTGTGAACGCACACTGTGGTTCTCCAAGGGGACTGACAGTTGTACTTAGAAAATAACAGGCTACCACACCTGCATATTGAACTCCTCCTAGTGCAGAAGCCGCTATTTTTTTTGTTCAGACTGCAATAACTTCTTCGTTCTAACTTGGAATCAGGCGAGACTTCGACCAATCAACTCCCACCTAAATTACGGACAGTATGGAACACTCGGATACTTCATCGTGTGAACGCACACTGTAGTTCTCCAAGGGGACTGACAGTTGTACTTAGAAAATAACAGGCTACCACACCTGCATATTGAACTCCGCCTAGTGCAGAAGCCGCTAATTTTTTTGTTCAGACTGCAATAACTCCTTCGTTCTAACTCGGAATCAGGCGAGACTTCGACCGATCAACTCCCACCTAAATTACGGACAGTATGGAACACTCGGATACTTCATCGTGTGAACGTACACTATAGTTCTCCAAGGAAACCGACAATTGTACTTGGAAAATAATAAGCTACCTCATCCCCATATTTGAATTTTGATGAAAATTAGAATTAAAATTTTAAATTTTTGTCGGATCTCAAAACATAAAACTTGGAATTAGAATTATTTTATATTTATTTGTTTTTTATTAGTCAAATTAAATTTAAATATTTAAATGGGTTAGATGGGTAACCCGCTTATTAAGTGGGTTGGGTCATAAATGGGTTGGGCCATAAATGGGTGAAAGAGAATGGGTCATAAATGGGTTGGGTCGAACTCGACCCAACCCATTTTGACCCAACCCAACCCATTTGACAGGCCTACCGACAATGGTATAATTTATTTATTTTTTAACAAAATTGGCAACTGCAGTTGTATAGGAGAGCAATCAACTTGAGACTCTTTGTTAGTGCTGATCACGTGGGAATCTGACATGGAGTACTTGATATCACATCAAACATCGAACCATAAGCGATTAACCAATCAACACATCAAGTCAAGTAGTAAGCATATCAACAACCTAACAACATTAGTTTTAGAATTATGTTACTTAACTTGGTCAGAAGGATGATAATGAACCCACTGTTCATGTACCAAATGATTTTCCCGTAACTCATAATTTCTGAATGACCACAGCCTACATTTTTCACGACTGTAACTTAGCGTGTCATTGGTAATACCTTGAGAATTTCATTGGTGTGTTTTCTATCAAAACACAGAGATTATCTATAACTGCAATAATGTGAGCATTTTGTCGGTAATAAAAACATTTGCAAGTAACTATTTTTGAAATAATTCAGCATTATGGGGCCACATATTTTAATATTTTAATGTATGAGCTATCTTGGGATTAAGTTTAATTATGTGATATATTTGAAATAAATACAACAAGACTTAAGGGGTATATTCGTCATGTAAATTTATAATGTGTGGATACTAGAGTGACAATTTTAGTTTGTTGAAGGGCCGAACTGAAAAATGTCACACACTATATATATGGGGTTATGGTCCCCAAATTACACAAGTCTTATCATATTCTCTCCACCCTCTTCTAAAGAGAATTTTCAGATCTAAGCTTGTGTTAATTTGGAAGATCTAAAACCTAGTGATCTTCTTTCTTTGCAAACTTCAATGGATTCAGGTACGACTTCTACTGAACTATTTAATTTCATATATTTGTTTCTCGATAGAATTAATATGTGTTGTATGTATTCAGATCTAGAATTTATTTATTTCAACAAGTGGTATCAGAGCCACCCATCATTGATTTTATTGAGAAATTCTTTGGTTTTAAGAACATATGAAATTAGGGTTCTTTGATTTACAATTTTCGGTTGATTCACCTGATCCACTTATTTCGTTCTGATTTGTGAATGATTCAATTATGTTGATTCAAAACATGTTAATAAACAGTATTATACATGGATCCATTGACTTGATGAAATATTGAATTCTGTTGATTTGACCGAATGTTTCCTGAAATGATAGCAATTTGGATTTAATTGAACCGTACCATTGGATTTATGATTTAAGAATTCATCTACATCTTTTATAATAATTGTACCATGATATGTTTGTGGTTTGTTTTCTCCTGCAAAAGCATAAATTATTATTTTATTTGGTTGGTTTTTTCTTAGCATAAAATAGGAACAGACATTATTGAAAAATCGGCCAAGCTTTTACTATTCATTACTTTTGTCCACTATGAATCAACACATTAATTGATGCTGTCAGATTTGACATATATTATGTTACTTAATATGTTTCACCTTCTATTTTGAATGGTAGCAGTTAAATAAAGTATGCAATAATCTGATACTAATTATTATTGCAAGTATTATCCATTTATGTATTATTACAGTTTCCTTGATGTCAAATTTTCACTACTATTATCAAACTATATTTTACTTTGTAAAAAAAAATTGACATTGATATTTATGGCAAATTTATAAATGAAGGAGTTAAATAAATTCATATACTATTTGACGTCTTTTGCAAATTGATTGTGAATATCCTACATTACAAGTGAACTAATTGAAATAATATGTCACCAAAGTGACCTCTTTTATTTTAATTGCTCATAAAAAAAATGTTTGATATTTGTGTGTATTTATTTATGCGAATATTAGTCGGCCCATAGGAAGGTTAATATTTGGCCAAATTAGATACACATGTGTGATGATAAATATGTAACAATTATAAAGTTTTACAAGAAAATAATTAATCGGCCAAACGGAAGATTATTATTTGACTTGAATTTATTGTTAATATTTGATGATTACAACAAGAATACCACTTACAGTTAATATTACTGTCCAAAGACTTGATATTAATGTGTGCTAGGTATCTTGAGCAAAGACTTACCAATTATTTTAAATTTACTACAGTTGTTTTATAATGTAAGCATATTTGATTAATTTAAAATTACAGCTAATTTGACTATGGTATCTGCCAATCTGAACAACATTCCTATTCTGACTGGAACAAACTTTAAGGATTGGAAAGAGAACATATTGCTTGTTCTTGGCTGCATAGATCTTGACCTTGCACTTGGGATAGATGAACCCGCCCCTCTTACGGATGAAAGTTCTTCTGATATTATAAAGAACTTTGAGTGGTGGGATCGTTCAAACCGCATGAGTCTAATGATCATAAAGCGCGGCATTCCGGAGGCATTTAGGGGTGCGGTATCTGAAAAGATAACCAATGCTAAAGATTTCCTTGTTGAGGTAGATAAACATTTTGCTAAAAACGATAAGGCAGAAACAAGCACGCTTTTGCAATGTTTGATTTCCATGAAGTATCAAAGCAAAGGAAACATAAGGCAGTACATTATGGAAATGTCTAACACTGCTTCAAAACTTAAGGCACTTAAGCTTGAGCTTTCAGATAATTTGCTCGTGCATTTGGTATTAATCTCTCTTCCTTCACAATACAACCAGTTCAAGATCAGTTATAACTGTCAAAAGGAGAAATAGACTCTTAATGAGCTCATTTCGTATTGTGTACAGAAGAAGAGAGATTGAAGCATGATAAGGCTGAAAGTGCTCATTTAGCATACACCTCTAAGGGAAAAGACAAAAAGAGAAAGAAGGATAAAGAAACTGCTAAGGGTCCGACTGAAAAGAAACAACAAAAAGAGACTGATGGTTGTTACTTTTGCAAAAAGGCTGGACATTTAAAGAAAGATTGTGCCAAATACCACGTGTGTTAAGAAAGGGTTGCCTGAGCTACCGAAATCCAACTGATGCTGAAAGATACATCTATGTGGGTGATGGAAAATCGGTAGAAGTGGAGGCTATTGGGCATTTTAAGTTGTTATTAAGAACTCCGTTTTATTTTGGATTTATTTGATACTTTTATTATACCGTCATTTAGACGGAATTTGGTTTCTGTTTCTAAGTTGGACAAATTTGGTTATTCTTGTTCATTTGGAAATGGTACTTTTAGTTTATCAATGAATTCAACTCTTATTGGAACTGGTTCTCTTAATGTTTATGATAACTTATATATGCTTTATGTTAATACCTCTTATAATGAAGCCTTGCATGTAGAGTCACGTGGTACTAAAAGAAAAGCTAATAAGGAAACTTCAGCCACATTGTGGCACAAGTGCTTAGGTCATAGATCTAAAAATAGAATTAAAAGGCTCGTGTCAGGTGGCATTTTGGAATCCGTTGATTTTTCAGAATTTAATGCCTGTGTAGAGTGTATCAAGGGAAAATAGACCAAACGTAAGAAAATAGGTGCCAATGGAGCAACTGACGTCTTAGAATTAATACATACAGACATTTGTGGGCCATTCCCTGAGGCGTCATGGAATGGTCAACAATATTTTATAACATTCATAGACGACTACTCAAGATATGGCTACCTATATCTTATTCATGATAAATCAGAATCCTTAGACATGTTCAAGAAATTTAAGGTAGAAGTTGAGAACCAACTCAACAAAAGGATTAAAACTGTCAGATCTGACCGTGGCGGTGAATATTATGGTAAATCTGACGGATCAGGTGAACAATGTCTAGGACCATTTGCCAAATTCCTAGAGGAATGTGGAATAGTCCCATGATACACTATGCCAGGTTCACCTAGCATGAATGGTGTTGCTGAGAGACGAAACCGGACTCTTAAAGACATGGTAAGGAGTATGATAAGTCATTCTACCTTATCAAAATCACTCTGGAGAGAGGCATTAAAGACAGCAGTTTATATCCTTAATAGAGTACCCACTAAAGCGGCTACTCAAACACCTTATGAGCTTTGGGCAGGCAAACAGCCTACTCTAAAGCATTTTCACATTTGGGGATGTCCAGCTGAGGCAAGGTCATATAGGCCAAATGAAAGAAAATTGGACTCCAAAACAGTGAGTAACTACTTTATTTGTTATTCTGAGCGATCTAGGGGCTATAAATTATATGATCCCATACTGAGGAAAATATTTGAGACGGGAAATGCAACATTTTTTGAGGATGTTGAGTTGAGAGGGAGAAATGAAGTAAGGAACATTGTTTTTTGAGGAGGAATCATCGTCTATGATTCCTACTACAGTTACTTCTTCAGACAATGTGCAGATTATTGTTCCTATCATTGATCAAGAAGTGAATCCAGAACCCCAACAAAACAATGTTGAAGAAAATCCTCTTCAAGTTGAAGTTAATGTTCCACAAGAACAAATTCAACAACCTCAAAATGAATTGCCATTAAGAAGATCCACTAGGGAAAGAAGAAATGCTATTCTGGATAATTATGTTGTATTTCTTCAAGAGTTAGAGGATAATAATGGATTGATGGAAGATGATCCTTTCAACTTTCACCAAGCCATGCAAGATATTAATTCTCAAAAGTGGATTGAAGCTATGAATGAAGAGTATAAATCAATGCAAGACAATAAAGTTTGGGATCTTGTCCCTTTACCTGAAGGTAAGAAGCCCATTGGTTGTAAATGGATATTTAAAACCAGGAGGGATGCAAAAGGTAAAGTGGAAAGATATAAGGCTCGTCTTGTAGCAAAAGGTTTTACTCAATAGGAAGGCATTGATTTCAAAGAGAATTTCTCTCCGGTTTCATCGAAAGACTCTTTTAGAATAATTTTGTCACTTGTTGCACATTTTGACCTTGAGTTGCATCAAATGGATGTTAAGACTGCATTTCTCAATGGAGACATTGAGGAAACAATTTATATGGTGCAACCAGAAAACTTTGTGGTCGAAGATCCAAAGAATATGGTTTGCAAACTAAAGAAATCCATTTATGGACTCAAACAAGCTTCTCGTCAATGGTACCACAAATTTCATAATGTAGTTACCTCTTTTGGTTTTGAGGAAAACATCATTGATAACTGTGTGTATCACAAGTTTAATGGGAGTAAATTTATATTTTTAATTTTATATGTTGATGATATATTGCTTGCCAGCAATGATTTAAATATGTTGCACGAAACTAAGAGATTTCTTTCAAATAATTTTGAAATGAAAGATCTTGGTGATGCCTCTTTTGTATTAGGGATTCAAATACATCGTGATCGTTCACGAGGCATTCTTGGATTGTCACAAAAGAACTATATAGAAAAGGTGCTTAAGAGATTTGGCATGCAAGATTGTAAACCAGGTGATAC
This sequence comes from Allium cepa, assembly GCA_030765085.1. Lineage (NCBI taxonomy): Eukaryota > Viridiplantae > Streptophyta > Magnoliopsida > Asparagales > Amaryllidaceae > Allium > Allium cepa. Next base: position 43,580,063 of record CM060946.1, read on the forward strand.
CCCTGTCGCTAATGGAGATAAGTTTTGTATAAAACAATGCCCTAATAATATCCTTGTAGTTAATGAAATACAGAAGATCCCTTATGCATCTGCTATAGGGAGTCTAATGTATGCTCAAGTATGTACGTGTTCGGATATTGCGTACATTGTAGGAGTGTTAGGCAGGTATCTTAGTAACCCTGGAATGGATAATTGGAAAGCAGCAAAAAGGATTATGAGGTATCTTCAAAGAGCAAAGGACTATATGCTTACATATAGAAGATCAGATCAGTTCGAGATCATTGGGTATTCTGATTCTGACTTTGCTGGATGTTCAGATAGCAGAAAATCCACTTCAGGATGCATATTTATGTTGAGTGGAGGGGCTATATCATGGAAGAGCGTAAAGCAAACGCTTATAGCTTCTTCCACTATGGAAGCAGAGTTTGTGGCTTGCTATGAGGCATCTAATCATGGAAAATGGCTGCGAAATTTTGTCACTGGGCTACACATTATAGATAATATTGAAAGACCACTAAAGTTGTTTTGTGACAATAGATCAGCAGTATTATATTCTAATAACAATAGAAGCTCAAGTAAGTCAAATTACATTAACATCAAGTTTCTAGTTGTGAAGGAAAGAGTGCAAAATGGTTTAATATCCATAGAGCATATTGGGACAAATTCCATGTTAGCGGATCCACTTACAAAAGCATTACCACCCAAGGTCTTTCATAAGCATGTTGCTAAAATGAGTGTATCTTTTATGTAAGAATATTTTGGTTTAGGGGGGGTTTGTACTAAGTCATTTCTTTTGTAACATTGCTCTATATTTTGATTGTGGACATGCTTCAGTTTTTCTAATCAGAAATAAAGTTTTTCTAATTACACTCAAATTATTTATATATGTTTAGATTTTGATCTCATTAAAGTAAAATAGGACCAGTTGGAAATAGACATGTAAAGGTCACATTTCATGTAATTTCCATGCTACACATACATGATTGATCTATGTCATTTGATTGTATTGATATACATGACCATTGATGGGTTTAGTTATACTAACGATAATGAAAACTGCTTTAATCCTATGTTAACACAATCAGTGGACGAGATTTTTTTGGATATACCATATTGTCAAGATAGCTATTTGAGAGCTCATAAAGTTAACTACATTCTATAAGGTTACATATGTGGCCCAGGGGGAGATTGTTGGAATAATTCAGCATTATGGGGCCACATATTTTAATATTTGAATGTATGGGCTATCTTGGGATTATGTTTAATTATTTGATCTATTTGGAATAATTACAACAAGACTTAAGGGGTATATTCGTCATGTAAATTTATAATGTGTGGATACCAAAGTGACAATTTTAGTTTGTTGAAGGGCCGAACTGAAAAATGTCACACACTATATATATGGGGTTATGGTCCCCAAATTGCACTAGTCTTATCATATTCTCTCCACCCTCTTCTAAAGAGAATTTTCAGATCTAAGCTTGTGTTAATTTGGAAGATCTAAAACCTAGTGATCTTCTTTCTTTGCAAACTTCAATGGATTCAGGTATGACTTCTGCTGAACTATTTAATTTCATATATTTGTTTCTCGATAGAATTAATATGGGTTGTATGTATTAATATCTAGAATTTATTTATTTCAACAACTTTTCCTTAATAGATAGTAACTATAGTTGACAATTTTTCCCCACTTCTAAACCTAGTGAAGTCTTCGTATCGGCAAGAACAGGAACAATTTGAAAAGTTTGCATAAATAAACTTGAATAAAATCACAAAGCAATCTATTTAGCTATAAATAACCATAACATTTAACTATTAAAAACATTTTTATGTATAATAACTTAGTTCTCGTTTGCAAAAGAGTCAAAAATGTATTTAGTAGTTAGCAAGTCAAAGTATGCATGTAGTATAAATCTTGGGTAGATAATTGTGTTGCAATCCCCTTTCTTTTAAAATAGCATTAAATATGATGTATACAAATTTGAAATTTTCTGAAGTATTGAAAATTGTAAAAAAAAAAAACTATTTTATTATAACATTTGATCTAAGGATGATAAAATGCATTTTTGAGAAGAACAAAATCTAGCTTTATCTATTTATAAAATTATAACATTTTTGGCGCTTTTGGCATAACATAATTTAAATTATTTAATTTGAAAAGTAAAAATTCACATTATCAAAAAGAAATGCATGAATAATTTAATATTGGCTTTGAATATAATATAACTGTATACTGAATCTATATCTTTCAAGGCAATAATAAGAAGAAGCAGTTTACATATTATAACATAGGTCTCACCCATAAAAGAGTCCAAAAATATTAAACAGAATTGGCAATCCCTAGATACCACCTAATTGATATTTGGCAAATCGTCATGTCATAACTTAGGTCTTGTTTTTGATACTACACCAAATACATATTAACCTTATTTCATCTACAAACGCAAAATTTAATGAGGTTTAATTTGAAAAGTAAAAATTCACATTATCAAAAAGAAATGTGCATGACTAATTTAATATTAGCTTTGAATAGAATATAACTGTATACTGAATCTAGATCTTTCAAGGCAATAATAAAAAGAAGCAGTTTACATATTATAACATAGGTCTCACCCATAAAAGAGTCTAAAAATATTAAACAGAATTGGCAATCCCTAGATACCATGATATTTGGCAAATCATCATGTCATAACTTAGGTCTTGTTTTTGATACTACACCAAATCCATATTAACCTTATTTCATCTACAAACACAAAGTTTAATGAGGCTAACATCACCTATATCTCAATGTACAATAGCGGAGAAAGAGTGGACAACAAAAATGACAGCTAGGAATGAGGATCAAAAGTCTAAAATAACCATACACATATACAATCAAAACCAAAGAACATGAATGTTAGAGTATCTATGCTATACTATTATTTGTTCTACAAAGTAAGTATAATATCTACGGCTATTTTAAAAGTAATTTCCGCTGATACCCCGAGGATGAACCATTATCTGACAGTTACAGCCACAGATGAAATCTTGATTACAACCAGATCGCAATCGTGGTTTTATTCCAATTAGAGACAAACTGAATCGTTGTAAATCCGTACAGATGTAGATAGCATAGAGAATGAATAGTGCGTTAAACATCATGATGGCTGAAGATGGTGGAAACTATGAGATTCGATAAGGAGCAAAGGTGGACTGGTATGCGGTCGCAATGGAAGAGCAGATAAAGGGTCCATGTGACAGCGGTAGGAGGGGAGGTCAACATCGCTCGGATTAGAATACGTTAATACCTTTATGGAGGATAAAGGAAGGAAGTGGAGAGCTCGGTAGATATCAAGAAATGCGACCGTCGACCTCATAAAACACTAAGAGCATTCCCACAACCCAACCGGCGTGGATTGAGCTCTTTTGGGCTGCTTTGCCAGACAACGATCTACCATATGACCGTCCGACTTAGTCGACTATAGTATAGTTGGTTAGATCCCAATGGTCATATAAATGGCCATTGCCTATACCACTCTATCTTTATATATATAACTTATCAATTTTCAAATTTATTTACAGCATTTCAGATATATTTCTTACTCTCATCGATACATTTTCTTCAAACAATCTGAGTAATGTCAAAAAATTCAAAAGGGAAAAAAATCTCCATCTCCTAGAATTCTATGTCAACAAAGATCAAATAATCATAATCCGACTCAATTCAATCAGAATATGTATAATTCTCAACACGATCCAAATCAATTTCATTCTTAACAAGCTCCAAATTCGTATCAGCCACTACAAAATCAAAATTTCTTTCATTCTCAATAGGATTCGAACCATTGCCAAAATTCTCAAAATACGAATTATTCGCAGAATAGTTTGTTTCAAAAAAATAATAACTATGACCAAAACTATGTATCTCGCAATAGCCAACAACGGTCAGTATTGCCTTATCATTCAAAAAATTTACCAAGGAATCTCACAAATCAATTTAGAGACAATGGATTTGAAAACTAAGGAACCAAATTCGATGGGAATGAAATAGTCGATGAAGAAGATGTTTTTAGGAATTCTAATTTGTCTTCTGCTCAAATTTGGGAAAATCAAACAATGAGAATCAAAAGTATTGAATCTGCAAATGCATAACCAAATGCTGCAAACATGGTTAAATGGTCACCGGACGAGCAAGCTGAATTAGCATTCGTTGGGTTGAATGATATAGAGACAATAAGAAAGGTACGAGCCAAAGTGAAACTTCGTTTTGGAATTCTATATGCAATATTTTCAATCTTCGAAGTCCAAATAGTCTTCCATGAACGGTTGATTCTTTAAACCAGTCTTGGAAAAGAATAAATGGCGCTTGTCAACGTTGGAAGGAAATAATTGCCGACCAACATTCAAGTTAACAAAGCGGGGCAAACTGTATCGACCCAGAATTTTACTCCTTTGATTTGTGAATATTTAATCAATTTTAAATATTCAATATATAGGTTTTATAATGAAAACTAAAATCTTTAAATGATAAATAATGATGGTGAAATTGTTTTCAAAATTTGTTTACAAAAATATATAGTTCGATGAAAAACAGAAAATGTGATTGGAATTTGTTTTTCGAATTTTCGACTTTTCGTCAATTAAAAGTCGTCGGAAACATTGTGAAATCTTGTGTAAATATAATACATACAAATATTAATAAGTTAGTCTGCATTGATTTACACATCGATATATACTTGTGTGTATGCATACATATATATAAAATGATGTTAATAAAATGGAAGATGCTTTAAGATACTTAAGGGGACATGATGGGACATTAGGAGTTAAACATGTTTAGACACTTTAGTACAAGCGTTAAATGGCATGGTGGCTTGATGTGAAAGAGGAAGCTATGGTGGCATTGATATGATGGGAGGAGGAGGACATGGCGATGTGGCATTCACGGAATGGAGGATAAAGGATGAGGGGTAGTTTGGTAATTCAACATGTTAACATAATATGCAAACTAATTTTCCTAATTGTTATTTAACTTTATCATTCTCTTTTCCACTATCAAAACTTTCCTAAATTTGGAAATAAAACTTCCATAGCTTCTCTATCTTGTTTTTAGGTTTTAAAGTTTTTAAAAATCAAATTCTTACTTTAAAAACTCGGTTTTAATTTACTTTTTTCATCTCCGATATTTTTCCTCCTACTTCATTCGGTCATAACTTTCTACACACTAAACCAAATCATAATTTTGTTTTTTTCAAACCGAGTATAATTCCAATGGCTACAACTATTATTTGTATCATTTCTTCCAATTATGAGACTACCTATGTCAAAAACTCATTTCTTTCCAAAGTGTTTTTGGACTCAGAGATCCATGTCCGAAATTGGTCCTTCTTATTTCAACCATGTATTCCTCAATAATAACTGAAATTATGTGTTTCTATTTTTTCATATTACAAAGAAAATAATTTTCTAAAACTTTCCTTTTTACACCTTTACCAAAATCATAGAGTTACATGTCCAAAATTTGAGGGGAAGTTGATCTATTTTCGAGTAGATTTTGAGATTTTCCAAGCTTTGTGAATTCCAAAAAGTATCAAGTTTTCAAAGACTTTTGGTGTGTAAATTATTTAACTTTTGTAAAAGTTTTACCTTTATATGTATTTAATATTGGATGGTAAAATAAGTTGGTTATATGGTTGGAATCTTATATCGTTTGAATATATGTGTATGTTGCTAGTTGCAGTTTGGATATTGACATGTGAATCAAAAGCTAAAGTGTTGTGTTTCATTATAAAGATGTGGTTTTTTAGGAATGTGATATGAGTGGTATATTTATGGATGTTTAAGCATGTGTATGTGATGTCATGCTAAGGAAATGGACACTTCGATATGGTATTGACGATTGGATTTCTTTGTGAAAAAACTAGTGTTTAATTAAAGGAAATTGAAAATCATTTCAAAATTTCAACTTTGTTATTTTTTTGCAAACTCTTATGCTATGTTTATGATAAGTTGGCAAGTATTTAAATGTTGAGATTGTTGAGGAAAGTCAAAACATTTTCAAATTACAGTGTCCATAGCGATAGTTGCAATGGATGTAGGTTCACTTAAAAAAATCTAAAATTTTCAAATTTAAGTTTCATACTTAAAATTGTTTTGCAAATGTGTTATAAGCCTAATAATAATTTTTTTAAAAGTTAATTAAGGATTTAGCAGTTAATAATTAATTAACTAAGTTTTAATAAGTATTAATTAATTATGTGTTAATAAGGTTTATTAACTTTAATTAAGTGAATATAGTTACCGATTGATTACCATTTAAGGGAAAGATTAATTTTAATTAATCAATTATTAAGTATGATTAATTTTTAATTAATTATAAGTTAAGCTTAAGATTTACTTTTAATTAGTTACTAATTAAATACAAGGCTAATTATTAATTAATTATTAACCATGTGTTTAATTTTAAATTAATTAAGGTTTTTAATTTATAAATTATTTATTACAGGTTTAATTTATTATTTAAGACTTAATTAAATATTTTTTAATTGAGATTTATTAATATTAAATTATTAAATAAGGTTTAAATGATTATTTAATAATTAATAAAGGATTACCTAGTGTTTAATTAATTATTTAATAATTAATTATTGTTTATTATTTATTAAAGGTTTAATTATTTATTAATTTATAATTAAATTAAGTTTAAATTTAATAATGATTAGATATGATTAAATATAGAGTTTAACTTGTGATTAATCATTTTAAAAGGGAATTTTAATTTTTAAATCCTTTGTTTCAAGAACCAAATTATTTTAAGGGTACTTCTTTTTCAAAGATGGGTTTGAACACAAGAGATTCAAATGTCGATACCATTAAGTAGACAAATGACTGTGAATGTGTTATGATATGATCGTTTGTATTTGTGTGGACATTTGATAGCAGAATAAATCCTCGTTCCGCTATAATGTAATCGTTTAGTTGTTGTGGACACATGATAATGGAATAAATTTCCATTCTATTATAAATTGATTGTTGATTCTGTGGATATATGTTAGTAGAATAAATCACCATTCTATAATATGAAATGAATTGTTTGGACATCTATTTAACAGGACAAATCACCATCATGCTATTATGTTATTTGGACGTGTTTATACTGGTTAGTTTATATTGACATGATGTATTCCTGATTTGGATATGAAGTGTATTTACATATATGTGACTTATGTAAATAAATTGGTGAATGACTTGAAAATTAAATTGAAATTAAATGGTAACATAAATTAGTACCAATGGGATTGCTAAGCCTCCTTTTAAAATTATAAAGCAGAGATTTAAATTAGCACCAATTTTTTAATTAGTTTAGGGTTTAAGTTTATAAATGATTTTCAAGTTATATAATTATTTCATAAAAGTATCTGTAAATAATGACTTGTTTATAAAAAGGGTTTTACTAAATAAAAGGGTTTATTTAAAGTGATTTAAAAATGAGATTTTTTATAAATGATATTTTCTAATGACAAAGATATTTTATAAAGGAAATTTTATAAGAGTTTTATACATAGAAAGGGATTTTATAAATCATTTTAGAGATTTCAAAAAGTAGTTTAAATCTAGTTTGAAGATTTGTAAGGAGCTTTAAAATATGAAATGAACATATAAAAAGGATTTTTATATGGGATAAGTGAATGGGTTTTATAAAATGAATGAGTTTTATAGTAAGTGATGTTTTGAAAAGGGAATTTCTTAGCCATTTAATATGGAATTTGAGATAAGGGAATTTTCCAAATGTTTTTGGTAAATACTTATATTTTGAGATAAGTAAAATTATTTCCAAGTGTAAAGAAATGTAAAGGCTTTTGGGAATAATGTTTTAAAAAGATCTTTTGATCAAATTTTACAAGTGTTCTAACTAATTAAAGATTGATTAATAAAGGCTTAGTGGACCCCATGTGGAATCAAATCAATGCTGAATGATTGTTTATTTGATAGTTAAATAACCGACTATCAAATTTAGACCTAAACGTAACTTTGGAAATAGCTAGGAGAAATACCTGAGTTATATGGCACAGTCATCCCTAATGATGTTGTACTATGCGTATAAACCTCGTTTCATTCTTCTAGGATAAATGATAAAGAAAACCATCCATAAACATTTAGGAAATGAACTCCGCTCTTATCTTTTATCTTCTTATTCCTAAAGAACTGAGGAGGAGTTTACTAAGAACTATCGAAAGTTGTTTTGAAGAGACTGGGATTAGATATGTTATCTGAAAACCACTTTGATTCAACCTAGGCGTTTCGAACTGAAGGCATCTTGAAGAGTAAGGAATCAAAGATGGCACATTTAAGTGCAAGGGCTGCTTGCTACTAGTCCCGATTGTGATTCCAAAATGGATGTAGTGGAAGTAGTGCCTTTGGTTTGTCCTTATCCTGGACAACTTGTATAGATGAATGATGGCATTGCATTACTGCTTGGAAGGAAGTTTTGGCATTCCAAGTGGGATTGCTATTCAAAAGTAAGCGTAGCCTCAAGCCTCATCAACCGGGAATCACTAAATCAGGGTAGATGCAGCAAGGCTAAGTAGGTCGCTCCCATTAATGTGTGTCGCCAACTTTCTAGATACATCTACATATTTATGGATTGGTTGTGCATGAGATCCCAATAAAAAGGGTTGCAAAGCAACGAGGGTATTGACATATTCAATCAGGGGTAGGCCGGTTTTACATTGGCAGGGGATCCCTATGAGGTCCTCGGTACATTTTCTAGACATGTACCGTGATAGGTGGTACCCCGATGCCTTGTCATAGTATGAAATCCAATCTCCAATACGTGCCTTTACAGTTTTGATTATAGGGCCTAATATGCTGGAATTTAATAATGGTAACAATTTCAACTATTTTCATATTTATTTTGAATGCTTGGGCATTATTATAATATCACTGGATTTTCTATAAAAATTGTTTTGGTTATCGTAAGGTAAATACCCGTCCATGTTTGTGTGGGGCCTGGTCTTACGAGATACCTCTGAATTTAAAAGTGTTTTAAACATAATAATTCAGCTGTTTGAGTTTACTCATACCAGATCCATGTCCGACCCTGAGTTTTATTTTCTTTTCCTAAAACTCATGGGTGCTCAAATTTATATGGGCAGCCAAGTAGTTCAGGTTTTCCCACGGATGCATCTTGGAGGAGCTTGGAGTAGGAGGCTTCACCAATAGCTAGTTGTTATCTTATTTTCACTGTTTATATGTATATTGTTTTAGTTAGGTATGGATAGGCTGTTATAACTGTCATAGGGTACAATTTGTACTAGTATGACTCTAATGTATCATTTTTGAAGTGACTTTGTAAAGTATTATGTTGATTAATATATGATATTCCATTGCATTGTGAGATTATGTGATTGTTTAATTTCTTATTATCTCCTATCTCCTTTCCCTTAACGTCGATTTTCTAGAATTTGAATGCTCGGCATGCAATACGGTGGATGTATTAGTGTTGATTTTCGAGGGTCGAAAATTACTTTCATTATATTTGGTATCAGAGTGCGAGGTTAAGTGAGAACCTTAGCCCTGGTGGGGTAAACTCATTTAAGATCGGGTAAGTGAGACCCTAGAATGATTGTGAGTTTATTATACATAAGAGCACATATATGTTAGTGACATAAAATGTTTTCTATTGTATTGATTATCTTTAAGTGGCTTAAGAACTCTGGCTGAGATCTGGGAATGCCATGGTGTCGATAGGGGTTCCTAAAGAATGGAACAAGGCAAACTAACACAGTATTTTTTTTCAAATTGATTAAATGAAATAATTCTGCCAAGAATATATTTTTTATATAAAGAATGCTTTCAAAAATAGTATAGTATTTTGAGGTATTATTATTAGGAGATAATAATATTCTGTTATCATCATTTGGGGTTTGTTTAGTCATGCTCTTCCAATTGAGCATTGACTATTGTTAATATATATAGGTATCTTCCTTTTTTAAGATTTGGGTTGGGTAGAAATCAGGAAAACATTAAAATGAACACCATGTGAATTAAGTTTGATGATTTGACTATAAGACTTTTGATGTTAACATTAAATTAAAATTTGGTTTAATAAAAAGATGTTATTAAAAGCTAAAATAATTGAAATAAATATTTGGAGAATGTTTTATAAAAGCTGATTTTATAAAATGAATTTATAAGAAGATATCTCTTAATACAAAAGATTTAAGATGAAACTTGAGGACTCAAATCTCGGGACTTTTGAACAATGGATTTCAAGGATTAGAAAAATTATAATAGTATTATTTGAAAATATTTTTGTTCAAGTATAAGATTTTGGGAATGAAAAGGTTAAGTAAAAAGTGTTTTATTTGAATTAGTTTAGGAGGATGAGTCCTGATTGTTCTGTGATGATATGAATAATCTTCTAAGTGATGATTGGATGTTTTCCTAGGAGAATGTTGTAGGGAACTTAGTAAATTATTCTCTTTATCATTGTACAATCAAAACAAGTTCAAATCCAAACGAAACCAAAGCGAGTTGTTGATAAATGTATTATTGGAAAATGTAATTGGGATTTTGAAATAGGAGAGATATTTTTAAGTTAACTAGTTTGAGTGGCTCGAAAATAACTTAAAATTAGGGAATGAACCTGCTCAGATGGTAAGCACTTCTCTTTAGTACTACACTTCTTAGTAAGGGAGTGTATCGTACTGATTGTTAGTACCATATTCCTTTATTTTATTTTGGAGTTACTTGGGCTATTTTTTTGTGATTGATATATAAAAGTTTCATCTCAAAATGTTTTTGAATAAATCCGGGTATTCGGATCTTGAGTTTCCCGGGGAAATAAATGCAAAATGGAATAGATGAATCCAATAATTGTATATACTCTTAGCATGTAGTGAATTATTATACAAGTCGAACCTAAATCAGTTTATGGGGTGTTTTCATAAATATTTTAGTTGAATAGAATTGGAATTAGAGACAACCAATTAAGTAAGTGTGTAGGTTGGACGTAGATCATTTCTCCTTCCATGTAGTCTTGATCTATGATTCGAGTAAATGACTTTGAGGTGGTTCACACCATTTCGAATAAGAATCTATTACTCAATTTTTGATGAGGAACATTTAATGAATGTTTTTGATATGCGACAAATGTTTCCTATCATGGTTACAACTATGTAAGGGGAACGGAGGTTCTAAATCAAGGAGTCTAATCGGAGTTCGAACTAGAAAATCGGGTGAGCGATATAGTTTGAAAATAAAGTTATGTATTCGAGTAGTGATCAAATCATATTTTTGTATATAAATGATCTATGTACATCAAACGAACTAATGTATATTGTTAAGTATTTTCTGGGTTAGGTTGAGGTGTAATTTCGAGGACGAAATTCTTTGAAGGGGAAGAATGTAACGACATGAAATTTCACTCCATTGATCTGGGAATATTTAATTAATTTTAAATATTCGATATCTAGGTTTTATAATGAAATTAAAAATCTTTTAAATGATAAATAATGATGGTGAAATAGTTTTCAAAATTTGTTCACAAAAGTATACACTTCAATGAAAAACAGAAAATGTGACCGGAATTTGTTTTCCAAATTTTCGACTTTTGCTAGTTAAAAGTTGACGGAAACGTTGTGATATCTTGTGCAAATATAATGCATATAAATATTAATAAGTTAGTGTGTATTGATTTACACATAGACATATAATTGTGTTTATGCATATATTTATACTATAATACGAATAACCAGTTCAATTTCAAGAGCACATAAGCCCCCTTGAATTTAGGCAACTGAACAGTCTCGAAATCTATATTATCTATTCTATACTATTGTTACCGGATTTGGTTTCCATTGTTCATAAGCCTCTGTGATTTTAGACTCAACCGTTACAGCTATTTATTACTCCTTTTCCTTTAGAACAACAAATTTTAATCGTTCACCCTTCCTCTCTTCTTATCAAACCCTAACTGTTCAATTCCCCTAATTTGACCTTTCCTCCTACTAGCATCGCCAACCTTTCGAATTCGAAGCTCTGGCCTACCTTCACTGTACCATCCCACCACTGCCATTTCTACCATATCGGCATTGTCAAAGATTTCCGCCCTCCTCCTTTACGCTGAAATTGTCACACAATGTTCATTTAGGTTTCTTCCAGTCGTATATTAACTTTGATTTTCATTTTTCTTGCATCTATGTCGTACTTATGTGTTATTTGTAGGACTGGTCAATGCTAAATTTGAAGGGAAGTGAAACATACAAACAAATTGTGGTCATGTAAGATCCAATGATAATTTTTTCCCCATATCTCTATTTGATACAATCATGTAATAATTGATACTAGCATACCCATCATTGTAAAATCATTAGGAAAAGATAAGTCATTACCTTCCATATCGAAAAAGTTATAAATATTTTGTGCTTAATTCAATTGTGTGTGAAAATACCGAAATGCAAGATATATTGTGGTCTAAAATTTGAAATTGTGATATAGCATGTTTGAAGTGGGCTTACTTAATGTGCTAAATGTGGTTTAGCATGTCTATTAGTGTGTCATATATTCATTTCTAGGATAATAAATAATGTGGGTTCTCTTAGTTTCAAGCTGGCAAGAGTCACTCTGCCAGCCAAAAATATAATATTAAGATATGCATAACATTGTTAGTGGACATAAATGTATTAGAGGGTTTTGTAGTCAGTGACTGTCAGCCAAAAAATATAAAATATATCGTCAATAAGAAAATAAATTCAATTCCCATATACTAAGATAGTAATATTCATAAATATTTAATTGTAATAGAAAAACACAATTAATTTGAATACATCCCATCAATAATGTCCTACTTGAACTATAGTTTGTTCTAAATGAATACAGATGATGAAAAAATTATGGCGAAATGACTAGTTTGTCCTAAATGTATACTGATAATGGTTATGTATACAAATGATGAAAACATTATGGTGGAATGATTTAAGAGATGATAATAGTTAAAATTCAATATAACAAACAATACAACAAACTAATTACATAAAATGAACTTAAAAAACGTCTTTAATACAAAATATCTTATATTGTGAAGACCTGCAAATCCGTACTCCTTGAATATACACTAATCTCCATAGATTAATTCAAGATGAACAGATTTGTGGGTCTTCACAGGTGGTATCAGAGCCTAGATATTTAACCTATGTTGTTGCTGCATATTTTGTGGTTGTTGGAAATCGAGGATCCTCGGATAGATCAGTTACGATCGGGGGATGACATATTCGTGTCAGTAGTTACCCAGTTAGGGGTAACCCGGCCTTGTGTTGGCAGAGATCCGGTTTGGTTCTCGGGGACGTCCTTCCAGAGGCGTTCTCATGTGGCAATAGGAAGTTCCTTGGCCTGACCATTTGTTGGAAATCCAATTCCCAATACGAAACCCTGTACGGTTTTAGTTGTAGAACCTGCCATTTACTTATGGTGGTCACCACTGTTTAGATGGTAGCTATAGTAGGCATAGTTCAAAATGTTTATGCTGGCTAAGATTAATACTCTACTTTTGAAATGTTTTCCTCACTATGCACTAGTAATAATATCAAATGTTTCTTTTAATGCGTATCAAGCATCTTTGACTATCATAAGGAGAAATCTCCTCCGATTCTGCGTTTGCATTGTGTGTGTGTGTGCGGGAGGCCTTATGGTAGTCTCATTTTTAAAAGCATTGCGAATTGACTTTAAAAATATTCTTCTATTTTGATGTTAAAGATAAATAAACTGTTTTGAGTTCTCACACCAGTCATATGACTGACTCGGAGTTTATTGTTTTCCTTCCTAAACTCTGGGTGCCCACCAATTTCCACACGGGCAGTCAAGAGTAAGGTTTATCAGGATATTCTGGAATTCAGGAGTTGCAGGAGGCAAGCTGGAGGGCATGGCGTATTACTAGTATATAGTATTTCTTTTTTCCGCTGCATTGTTTGATGTCATTTGTTGTTGTACACTCTGATGTAATGAAATGAAATGTAATGTAATAACTGATATAGTTCTTTGTTTAAAGATTATTCATTAATTATTATATGTTGTTCCGCTGCGATTGTGAGATTCTGTTATTGTTCTGTTGGGAATTATGGTTAAGCGACAACTATGGCTCTGTTGGGAATTACTCATTAGAGATAGAGTCAGTAGTACTCTAGAATGAGTGTGAGTGTAATAATACATACGAGCGCGCATTTGTTAGTGAATATAAATTGTATTATATTGTGATGATTGTTTTGTTGAGTGGTATATGGATTTTGGTCAACACGAGTAATTAACGTTGTTGATAGGGATCTCTAAACACTTGAATAGAACAATTCAACACAGTATTGTTTTAATTGGATAAATGAAATAATTTTACCTTGATTATATTTTATATATAAAGGAATAATTTTTTAGAATTATTAAAGTGTATATGAATTGATTGTTTGGTTGTTAAATAAAGCACCAATTTTAAAAGAATAATTGTATATGCAAATGAATTATAAGCATGGAATTATAATTGAAATAATTTACAATTGTAAAATAACCTTATATATATAAGAAGTGAAATTATATAAGTAAAAGGTTTGTAAATGTGATTTATAATCTGAAATAAAATTCCAGGGAATGGTTTTGAAAGGATTTGATATTTTGGGAAAATTGTTTTGGGGAAATTAAAGCTCTAAACTCTTTTCGGTCGCTGGAAAATAATCCTGATGATGATGGCCACATCATTAGAATTCATTTTCGGGTTTCCAAAAGAGTTGCTGCCAAATTGTTTTAAATAAAAGTTGATTGGAAAAATTTTGAGTTTGGTTTTGGGAATTCAAAAGATAATTTGAATTGATTTCAAAAATGGTTTGAAAGGTTGAAAAGACTCTGGAATCCTATTTAAGATATTTATGGGACTGATAAATGAGTTGATAACTTATACAAATTGAATTTCGGTAGAATAAATTTAACTTAAAGGATGAAGTTAAATTAAAGGAAGTATAAGTAAATCAATAAAATCCAAGTAGTAATTGTTGAATATAAGTTGTATAACTTATAAGATGATGAATATAAGTGAAATAAGTTTTGAACTTATGATAGGAGTTAATAAATTTAGCTTTGGTAAAAAGTTAAATAGGATTGGAATCTGAATTGGATTAATAAGTGAAAACTTAAGTTAAATTAAAACAAAAGGTGTTTGGAATGAAATATAACTTAAGTGATGTTGAATGAAGTTGATTTTGGTGTCACAGTAAATTAATAAGTGAATTAATGAAATGAAGTCATTAAGAATGTGAACTTGAGTTATATAAATGACATTCAACTTTAAATTGTTAAAGGAATTAGCAATTGAATTGATAAATGGATTGAATGTTAACCAATTAAATGTAAACAATTGATATGAAATAATGAATATATAAGTGATAATTCATTAGAAGCTAATGTTATTAGCAATTGAATAAATTGAATGGAAGTCAATTTAATAACTAACCAATTGGAATTAGAAATGTTGAACCAAATTGAAAGTAAATTTGAATAAGTTTGGTTGTGTGAATAAACATTGGTTGTTATTTGATTGTTGATTGATTGTATATAAATTCATTAAGTGTTAATGAAAGTGATTTAGCGAAATTGGAAGCTATGAAATTGAATTCAAATTGGAAGTAAATAAATTTGAATAGAATTGAATGTGAATTGGATTTAATTAGTGAATGTAAACTAATTGAAAAAGAATGAAAGTTGATAAAATCCAACGTAAATGAATCAAATGTGATTTAAATTGAAAACCAATTCATTGAATATTAATGAGAATATGAATGAATATTGATTTGGTTATGAATATTGAGTTGGTTGATGGTTGCATTTGTTGCTTTAGTTGCATTTTCTATATTGGCATATATAAATGTTGCTATATGTTGTATATTGATACTATTTTCATATATGCATGATTCTCATGTTGTTGTTGAGTGTTTAGTAGGTGCGGATGGCGTTGCTTCGCATTTGGAGCTCGCTTTCGCGCTATATTAGCCGTATATGCTCGCTAATAATATAAATAAGGTACATATCTCGGATTACATATCATACTTTTATACTTTTTTCCCTACGGGATGCCTCATCACTTGATGAGATGTATATTTGTGATATATATACTGTCATTTTTTTTCGGATCGAGCCGCGCAAAGGATGGCGAATTTTTCCGAAAATTTAAGGCGTTAGAAAAATTTGAGAAAATTGGGAAATTTTGAAAACTAAATTTTGATTTGGAGTTGAAAGTTAAACAATAGTAGTTGTTTTTGAAAAGATAACTAAGTATGATTTGAAAACTTAGTAAAGTATGGTATGAAGTTTAAATTTGTTTTGGAAAGTTAATAGATTCTGTAATTTTTCTTACCTAGTAATTTCGAGGACGAAATTCTTTTAAGGGGGGAAGTTCCTGTGAAGACCTGCAAATCCGTACTCCTTGAATATACACTAATCTCCATAGATTAATTCAAGATGAACAGAAATACGAATTCTCAATGTTTAAGAAAAAGAAAAAAAATAGAAGAAGAGGGAAAAGATAGAAAATAAAGAGAAAAGAAAATAGAACGGAACAGAAGACAATAGAACAATAACAGAATCTCACAATCGCAGCGGAACAACATATAATAATTAATGAATAATCTTTAAACAAAGAACTATATCAGTTATTACATTACATTACATTTCATTTCATTACATCAGAGTGTACAACAACAAATGACATCAAACAATGCAGCGGAAAAAAGAAATACTATATACTAGTAATACGCCATGCCCTCCAGCTTGCCTCCTGCAACTCCTGAATTCCAGAATATCCTGATAAACCTTACTCTTGACTGCCCGTGTGGAAATTGGTGGGCACCCAGAGTTTAGGAAGGAAAACAATAAACTCCGAGTCAGTCATGTGACTGGTGTGAGAACTCAAAACAGTTTATTTATCTTTAAAATCAAAATAGAAGAATATTTTTAAAGTCAATTCGCAATGCTTTTAAAAATGAGACTACCATAAGGCCTCCCGCACACACACACAATGCAAACGCAGAATCAGAGGAGATTTCTCCTTATGATAGTCAAAGATGCTTGATACGCATTAAAAGAAACATTTGATATTATTACTAGTGCATAGTGAGGAAAACATTTCAAAAGTAGAGTATTAATCTTAGCCAGCATAGATATTTCGAACTATGCCTATTGTAGCTACCATCTAAACAGTGGTGACCACCATAAGTAAATGGCAGGTTCTACAACTAAAACCGTACAGGGTTTCGTATTGGGAATTAGATTTCCAACAAATGGTCAGGCCAAGGAACTTCCTATTGCCACATGAGAACGCCTCTGGAAGGACGTCCCCGAGAACCAAACTGGATCTCTGCCAACACAAGGTCGGGTTACCCCTAACTGGGTAACTACTGACACGAATATGTCATCCCCCGATCGTAACCGTTCTATCCGAGGATCCTCGATTTCCAACAACCACAAAATATGCAGCAACAACATTGGTTAAATATCTGGGCTCCATACCATGATACCACCTCTATCTAGAAGGAATGACATACACTAAAGCGGCGCTACCCCCTAATAACCTTGCCGCATCCTTCCTGTTTTGACCATTTCCGGGGTGTGAAGTCCGACGAAGTCTCGTCCACAAAGCCAAACTTTATACAAAAGCCGTGCTTTAGGTCAACAAATGATCATAGAAATGATCACCAAGATAAATGATCAAATAAATGATCCTATCACAAATGATCATAGAAATGATCATTTCACAGCAACACTCAGCATGCCACACTACCAAATTGGGAGTATATCACTAATAACCTTCAACTATATAACCTCTGAGCTCGTACGTCTCAGAGAAGGGTGTTAAGCTAAGAGAATAAATTCTTCGCCACCAACAGAAATATATTTGAAAGAAATCAGCTTTATATGTCAATTTGTAATGTCAGACATACAATCTATACAAGTCTGTTCCGGGATCGAACAGAACCGAAGGCACTTACAAAGAAGTCCTTGCAATCCGGATATTCACTAATCACGGCCGGACTTCCCGTCACTAAGGGTGATAAAACCTCTATATCGGAGATCAGCCGATGTAGAGTAACTCGACGATAATCCTTCCGTTTTCACAAACATCTGATCTTCAACACCGGTCATCAAATGCAATCCATTACGGCGTATCACATATTCAGAATGGGTTATACGACCCCAAAGTCCTTTCCCGGCTAACCCGAATAGTGAGCGCTTATTCAAAAATAAGTGTGGCATTCAAATTCAAACAATCACAACAAATACCTATTTAAAGGTAAATATTGATAGTCGGATATTTAACTATCAATAGGCGTGTTCAACATCACCAAATCCAAATAATTTCCTAAATTATTTACTTTCCAAAATATCTTTACTAGATATATAATTTTCCACACTTCAACCATTTGAAAACAAATTTTCAAGTCACTTTTCACCTTTATCACTTTTGAAAACAAATTTCAATCATTTTCCTTACGCGAAATTTCTTTCATTTCAACATGGTTCATTTAAACCAATTAAATAAATCCTTAACGATTTACTTTATATTTACGTTCCAAATTCGTAAATTTATTCCCCCAGTTCAAAAATAAATCAACGTTTATTTTTAAACAAATTTCCCTTTTCATTTATAAATTCCATAGTGAATTTATAACCCCAAAGTATCTATGATGTACGATTTTCTAATCGACTTCTAATATTCATTTTCAATTTATCTTTAAAAGATAAATTCTAAAACGTTCATTTCACATTGGAAAAATATTTCCATACTTATTTAATAATAAGTCCATCACAAATCTATTTATTTTCAACATTTGAAAATATTCGATATACTTAAATCAAAATTAAGTATATATTTCATTCTTTAAGAAATCATTTTCTTAACACATTTATTTGGGTCAAAAACGAATGTTACGTAAAACATCGTTACGACGACCCAAAATCACTAGTATAGGGGTTCAAAGTTTAAATAGATATATAAATCCCAATACTATACAAAACATTTCCTTTCGGAAACCATTTACTATAACAATCAGTGTTATAGTCCACCATTTCCTTCTATTTCTCGAAAACGTCTATTTCAACAATGAATGTTGAAATCTATGTATTCGATACTTAATGCATTTTAAAACGTCTTTAAAATCATTAACTTCATTTCATAATGTTCCTTCCCCAAAAACATATCCATTTCATTTAATAATATATTCAATGTACAAAATCGTGAATATAATTCCTTTCATATATTTCTATATCCAACTTATCAAATTCAATTGATTTCGGATTTATAAACAACGTTTATAAACTCCATTTATATTTTTATAAACTTCTATTTATAAAAGTCCTTTTTATATCTCATTTTAAATGCCAAAATCCGATTTATAAGTTGATCACTTATAAATCTTATATTTTACAAAATCTATCTATTTTATATCTTCATATTTCATAAATTTATAGATTTCAATTCACTTATGGAATCCATTTTTATTTCACTTTATTACTCATAAAAACTCGTTTTAAAATTCCAGTATTTTTAATTTATAAATATCAATTTTATAAATCTTTTATATAAACCGTTTATAATAATTCAAAATTCCCAATTAAACCATTTTATAAATTAATCACTATTTATTTTAAAAATCTTAATTTGGTTATATTTTACAAAAATTATAACTGTTATAACATTAAACTTATAACGTTAATTTATTTAAAATAAATCAATTCCAAATTTTAATAAAATGTATACTTTCAAAATTCACTTTAAAAATTCCTTTAAAAACTAAAAATCATTATTTTAAAACTTCAAAAATGGATCCGATGATGCAACAGCACCAAATAGTCAATCACGACATCCAAATATCATATATCGATATGATAATCAACAAATATCAAAATATCTGTAAATAAATCAATACAGTTGAGGAATCCAGTTGGATCCCTCCAACCTGTTTCCCTGCATCCAAAAACATTAGCACAATACCAATTCCGCTCCAGTACGGAATTATCGCGGTATATGGGATTTATAATATTATCCACTTAATAGACGACACAATAGGGTCTCATCTGCTATACAATGCAGGAAATCAACAACTACAATATATACATATGCCAATATATATATATATATATATTGCTATTATATAATACCAATTTCACTGTTTATGAAATATTCGCGGTATATGTTTTTAATAAATAACATCCGCTTACTAACGGCGCATAATGTCTATTTTAACAATCAATAGACAACAATCATCATTCAAAAATGCCTTCAAGAATTTTAAATCTAACTATTTAAAATAAAATCGAAACCGATTCGATTGAGTGAGAAGTTCTCACCTCGATTTTCAGTTTAATTTCAGCGTTTATTTCGAATAAAATTAAACGTGCGTTTAATTTTACCCGAAATCCTCACTGATTCCAATCGTCTCCAAACCAGCTCCATAGCGTAGTGCTCGACCATACGATTCCAACGCAAAAAGATTCGTCCGAAACGGACCTCGTATGAAAGGGATATGATTTTACAAAGCTAATACCATTTATAATATAATTAATTACACAATTTATTTTCAATTTAAACCTAAAAAGAATCTGGGCCGCACGTTCCCTATAGAAAATCCAAGCCGTTAACATCATCTTCTTCTCCCCAGGTCACGTACGTGAAAGAACCCATGCTCGCGTGAAACCCTAGATGGCCGCGCCTCCTACCAACCTCCAGACCCCATCATACCACTGCCATTCGACTCGCCTCACCTTGCTCCTCCACCGCCCTGAGCCTCGTCGAGCTCGGTCGAGCCCAGGTGTTGAAAAACGCGATGGAACGCGCCACCTTCACGAACCAATTGCCGCTTCATCCTTGCTTGAAAATTCATCATCACCGCATGGATGGATAGCCCTCGACGAGTTCTAGAAGTTTCATGTTGAAAGCTTTTCAATTAAACTGATGGATTTTGAGAGATTGAGGAGGAAAGAGGATTAATTTTCGGCCATTCAATTTGAGGGAGGCGGCCGGTGATAGAATTAGGGTTAATTTTTTTTTCTCTTGAGAGTGAAGGCCATTTATAGAATTTTGAACGAATACTATACATTTCGATTTTTTCGAACTCCGATTTACGCGCAGTGACTGGCATTTCTGGGGTTTACCCCGCGTTTCTGACACAATGGAACAGGTTTCGAAAGCTAATTCGGTCATCTGTGCAAGTTATGGCAATAAACGTTCGATTTAAATTAAACCGATTTAAACGATTTTCTAGGCGTTTTAGCTTGCACCGGACAAACGGTAAATCCAATTGACATGAAATTTGAAACCACACAATAATATCACATTTCGGATCCGATTAAACTGGTTTCGTCGAAATCCGAGACTGTTTGAAAAATGGCTATTTTAACTCGCCAAATTAATATTAAAAAACAATTTCGATGCGTTTCGAGCTGCCACGGTCAAACGATAACTCCGATTGCTACGAAAATTGAAATCCGATAATAACAAACTATTACGGATCCAATGGAACTAGTTTTGTCCAATTCTGAGACTGTTCAAAAATTGACTAATTTCACTAGTCGATTTAATATTAAAATATTCAATTTTCACAATTTAACTTTTAATTCGATTTTAAAAGTTCTAAAATATCATTCTAACTCCAACATGATTAAATAAAATTTTACAAATCATTTTCAATCATATTTAACCCTATTTTCAATTATTTCTTTATTTCCACATATTAAATTATCGATTTAATTATTCAATTAAATCCAATTATTCGAAATAAAATTTATTTAACTTATAAATTTCACTTATTAATATTTAAAATTAATTAAATATTCAAATTTTAATTATCAAAATTTTTGGGTCGTTACATATATAATGTCACGTGTGTGAATTATGCAAACAAAAACTTGAGTCAACAAAAAATAATCACAATCAGATTGCTTAAATGAAGAAAAACTTTCTCTAATGATTAACATTCCTGCATGCGTCTATGTAATATCCTAAATAGTCGATTATGTCGATTAGTAAAGTGAATGTAAAAAGGTCTCCATAGATATTTATTCTATGAAAAAAAATTTCTCACTCATTATAACTATCCTATATATCCTAGTGATACCGCAATATTAACAATTAACAAACCCAAATTAAGGACCAACCAAATGCATATTTGAATATACGATAAACTTAGAACTTTGAATAAAATCAAGTACCAAGTTGACCAAATTCCAACAGTAAGCCAACAAAATTGAATTTTGATAGCTAAGTCAAAATGTGTGAAAACAGGAATTTCTCATTAAAGAGGAATGAGAAATGTGGCAAACAATGTGAAATAATATTAAGTTTAGTTTAAAAATAACTACATGTTATTTTAAACCTAGGCACATTAAGATAGTAATAGAAAAACACAATTCCTAAAATTATATTTAGTAGATATCTTAGTTAGTACTTAGTAACGATTATTGGCACCTTTTTACTTCGCCATCGTATTGACTGTATGCCTTTTACGAGGTTCCTCCCATGCAATTTAAATAAGTGATGAACAGAAGCAGAAGCTATTGCACATGCAATTTAAAGAAAGATTACACAAGCATCAGTTGTTTATTAATTCCAACCATGGGTCTTCTTTGCAAAACGTCATGCTGAACCTAATGAACCTGAAGATGTGGTCAGTGTTTTCTTCATCCCTTTAGTCATACATGATACTAATGGGATTTGTTTGTTTTTACCCTTCTTCTAATGTTTGGATGATTATATGTAAATTTGTTCCAATTTTGAAACCATTAGCATCGTAATACGTTCTTTATATTCTATTGCATGAAATAATTTTACTAGGTTTGACTGATGTACTTGCAATGTTGTTCGAAGCAACAACACTTGAAGTAGCAACTCCTAAAATAATAGTTTAGTTTTATTTTCGTTATGCTTTCTTCTTCCTAATATATTTTAATCAGTTTCATTGAAATTTTAAATGATAGCATTTTAGGTATAAACCAAATTTGTATTTCTTACCATGCCTTACTTCCCTTTATATATAACCTCTATATATAATTTGGGAAACAACAAATAGTTGGCATACATTGGACAAAATATATAGAAAAAATTGGTAATATTAAAATATCAATAATAAGCTCCCCATTTTTCATGTGTATGCCAACAATAGTTTGGTAATGTCCAAAAGACGGTATATTTTTATGTTAGGGTCCTTCACATTTTTTGATATTAACTAAATCTGTTTTATGCAACTTTTAACTTTGTTTCTGACCTTTAAGGATCAAGTACATTTAGTATATTTGCCATTATTTTCACTTTGTGCAACATTTAATGTAATTTTCCACCCTATTTACATATTTGTTGAGCCATTGATTGGTTTTAATGATTTTCACTAGATTATATGAAATTGTGGAGTAATAACGTTTTATATAATTTTAAAATAAAATGCATAAAGATACTTCGATAAATTACTATTGGTTTTCATAATCTTCATATAATTTTATGGATAAATTAATTTTCATATAATTTATGGTATGTGAGAAAGCTTGATTCAAAATAAAAGTTAGTAAATAACAAGGGAGTTTTACACATTGCAGCAGGATTTGATCTTAGGCTCTAATAATTCCTGAAAGCACAACCTTATTATTTAACTTTATATCTGGAGTTTCTAAAATAATAAAAGGTCAATATATTTGAAAATTTATTTATGATTCATTTTAACAGGTTGAATATAATGCCAGCTGCGAATATGCTTACAAGTTTATTTCAATAGGCCTTGAAAAGTATTGTTAAAAAAAGGAAAAAAACAAACCAAGTTGAATATAATGCCAGTGTGACCTTAATAAGTTTTCTATTTTGTTTTGGTTCACTATATATGAAGTTGCATATGTGATCCTCTTTGCTCCCTAGCTTTACTACATTAACATTAGCTTTTTTCTTATTGTTTGGTTATACTGAATTATATTCAGTAACAGTAATAAATAAATTTAGCACTTTAATGGCACCTAAATTGACTTGATTTCTTTGCCATATATATATTCTACTAACATATACAACTTTTTTAATACATAGCTTCTTCTTTGATTCCAATTTTTTTATACCTATAGCAAAAAAATATAAAGCTACCTACTGATAAATATTTGGCATAGTTTATATTTTGGAATAGAATCTTTCATTTGTTGGAACGAAGGATATGTCCTTCTATGCACGGTTACAGTAAAACAGTAGCCTCTTTATTCATTTCTCCAACTTCTTTATATATATATACATATATATAAGGAATATTGTATTAGACTTATTATCAAACTCAAGGAACTTTAAATGTTGTGGATTTTTTCATTCATTTTGCAAGTTTGAAATTGTTGAAGTTTTAAAATGAAAATTCAAAACTCATCTTTTTTGTGTAATTTTTTCCAGTAATTTTGATTTAAGCCGAGGTACCATATTGCCCATTTATTCCGACATTGTTTTATATTGATTACAAATGGTGTTATTATATTTCAAAGTAGTTGAGGTGGTTTATAATTACACATGACATGTTTGAGAATTTCGTATGCAGCAAAGCCTACATTTGACTGTTACTATTTAAGTACTATTTTTTTACCCCGAATTGCTAAATATTTATAAACATTTAATATATGGACAATTTTATAGGATACAGAGAATATGGATGGTAAATGGGTGAAATGATGATAATTGGTAGTTCCCCAAACCTGTTAAAGATATTTAAGAGAAGCAATCTTTTTTTCCATCCACTTTTGAACTAATAGGGCTGTAGTTTTTATTTGTGTTCGACATTTTGATACGCAATTATTATTATTGGAGATTTAGAACAACATAGTTCAAGTTGTACATCTATTCATTGATTTGCGCTCCCTATGTACAAGATTGATTTGCTTTTTCATTTATAGTCTTTACACTGAAACCGTATGCATTGACTTGTTTTTTGTCAAATTTTCATAGAAATTTATGCTATTTTTGGCATGTTAACCTCTTTGGATTTTGAATCTATAAGGAACATGGTCATTATTGTAACCGATCATGCATATAATTCTATGACATGTTATTTCTATTTTGTATTTGTCTAAAAATATGTTAGAATTTCTTATAAGTTGTTTAAATTTGAATTATCCATTTGCATAGCTTCTTTTACCTCACTAGCTCACACAAATTGGAAGCAACAAGTTGTATTTTTTTGTATCAACATACTTATTTTTTCATATCATATATATCTATATATAGTTTGTAATTAAGCTAAAATAGCATTATTGGTTTAATTTTTATAATAACAAAAATGTAGACTTGAAAATTTATTCATTTAATTGCTACTTTGCTTTTTACGGATGATAAGGCTATGCCTATGTTCTTACATGCCATAATGGTAAACTTGGTTCTTACACATGATGTGTGGATTGGAAACCTCAAGTTAGGATTATGCGTCATTCTAAGGTGCATTAAAACTACACATTGAACATTCATGATCCTTTTTCAATGTGAACATCAACTTTGTAAAGTGAAGTTGCAACACATATATACCTTTTAGCATAGTATATTACATTAAATAACATCTTTTTCACATAGCATTTTAATAAACTTAATAGTTTTACCTTTAATGTTATTCAGTGTGAAATGTAGATCAGGAATTATGTTTTTGAAATCTAATTTCCCCACTTTATTATTTATGTACTATAGAAATTAAGAGAAACACAATTATGTCTTCTTTGGTCGACTTCTTACCATTAGACATTTATTTTTGACCACTACTGGAGAAGAAGAGTTTATTTCAATTATTAACCTTTTTCTTGAATTGATGAGTTTATTCTTTCTATTTTTATACGATTTTCAGTATTGAATTTCTCGCTGCAGTTACAAAGCAAAATCCATGTTCGCATATCCGGCATTAGATTTACAGTCCTTCAAGGTAGCAAAAAAGGTTATAATTATGGTAATGCTATCTTTTTTTTCTTTAATAAAAAAATTGAAGTCCATAAGCATAAATAAATTTGTTAAATTAGCGATTGATGGTATATTTAAAGAAACACCAAAAAATAAGAGTAGATTTAAAGTTGAGCATAATACTTGCATAAAAATCATGAGTTGTGTCTCAATATGACTACTACATGTTTTCATGTTTGACACAACAAGTTTATAGACACACATGCATAATGTGTGTGTACGCATGCATGCATGTATGTATGTATGTAAGTACATATGGGGAAGAGATCGACATTCTAACTTTTTTGTATCTCTGATTTGTTCCAAATTAATTTTAGGTATCTATGATCATTGGAATTTTAATACATCTTTAGAAAGCATAATCATCATGGGATCTGTAACATTCCTGATTTTAAGCCTGGTTGATTTGATAATTAATATAAAATTTTGGATTAAACTGTGAATTTATTTGAATTTTTCAAATTTAATGTGATTGTTTTAGATAATAAACAGAATTGATTAAAAATTTAAAAATAAAATTATGAATAGGATTTTGGTTTAAAATTCAAGGATAAACATCTTATAAATAAAAAATTGATTTAATAAATGATATGAGTTTAAAAGTGATATTTTGAAGAATGATATATTGTAATTTTGGATTGGAATTCAAAAATAAGTATTTTATGAAATTGTATTTGAATTTTCAAAAATTAAATAAAATGTATGTTTATTTATTTATATAAATAAATTATAATTGGAAATTTGATTTTGAAATTTAATAAATATATTGACAATGAATATTGTTGATTTGAAAATGCTAAAATAAACATCTTAAAAACAAATTGGATTTATTTTGGAATTAATATAGAAATTAAGTTTCAAAGCATTTTCTTATTTTTAAAAGAGTTATATAAAAGTATAAATAAGAAACATAAAACATATGTTGATATAAAAAGGAATGTTTTGTAAATATAAAGCTATAAGGGGTTTAAAAAAAAGTTATAAACAAATTCAACAAGAAGGACTTAAGCATAATTTAATCAAAAGTGACATTTGTTAATTAATGATATCCTACATATTACAAGTGTTAACATAAAATTTACAAGTGGCAAAATGTTTGTTCTTCTTTTAATTAAAATTTTATATACTAATTAATAAAGAAAAAATTGGTTATCTCATTTCAGTTCAAAAAACAAAAAACTTTCTCTCGTCTTCAAATTTTAAACCTGGAAAAACTAAAAAATCAAATAAAGCAAACAACAAAGTTCAACAACTCAAATTCAAAGTAAAACTCAAACCATAAATTTGGATAAAAAGCATGCAATCAAACCAAGTTTCAAGCCTGTAAGCAAATCCCAAACCAAGTTTCAAGCAATTCAAACAAATTCAAGATTCAATTCAAAAACCTGGAAGTAAGAAAAATCGAAGTTTTGACTCAAACTGAAAATTAGAAAAGCATTAAAGTAAGGATCACTTTCCTCATCTTCATAAAGCAAATATATGGATTCAATTCGAGATCAACATCAGGCTTTAAAGCTTTAAATTTGTTTCAAGTCCCTGACCCAAAGCATAAGGCCTGTAACTATTCTCTGTTTCTTTTGGAATTCATGTAAGCAAAACTTTTGACCTCAATATACTTATATATTGTTGCTTGATTTCGTATGCTTGTGATGATGACTTGAAATTTGTCTATATGGATGATAATGTGTTGCATGTGATATATATAAAGTATATGATTATATACAGGTTTGTGTCTATGTGTATTCATCATCTCTGTTATATATGACAGAGTTCTTAAAACCTGTTTTAAGACAAGATTTTTTTTTTGTATCACCCAAATTAATCCATATTAACTGTGATCTCTTAATGGAAAGAGATGATAAAAGTGTAATGTATATTCTAAAAGTAATTTTAGGTAAAAACATTCAATAATTTTTTTTTTTTGAAAATTGGTTAATTGAATTACTAAACAGGCTTTGCGGCCCAATAGCATTACAGATATATCACAGGCCGACATAACATAGTTCAGTCAATATAACTTCCATACTTTCCAAATTGGGGCGACTATGGCGGCAAAACATTCAATAATTATTCCAAAAAGAATATATATTAAAGGGATGTTTTTATAATGTCAAGATTCAATGTTTCCAAATTCATGTTTTGATTTCATGAGCAGATTTGTAATACAAAATCATGAATTTAGAAAATCAACCCATGATTTTTAAGCCAATAATCATTGAGATATCATAAGTTGAACGCAAAATGAATGTTGTGCAATTCACGGCGATCGGGAAGGAGATTGACCTTGAGATCAAGGTTGAAGCTTGGTGGAAGATTAAAGATTATTTGAAAAATACTCAATGATTTTATAATTCATCGTAGGTGGCGAACGAGAACGAAATAGGGTTTTATACCCAATTTGGGGTCGTGGGTTTTTTGAGGAAATTTCGGCGTCGTGGGTTGAACGGTCGCGTCTGGACCGAGTGGAATGGGAAGGGGAGATTCTGGCGATGTTTGGGTCGTGGTCGGGTGGAGTCAGACAGTTGAGATGTTCGGAGCAAGGCGTTTCTAGGCGATGGGTTTTGTTCCAGTCTCGAATCGAAGTGCTCGATTTTGATTGCTGACGAAATGATGGATTCTGGGTGATCATGGTGGTTGAGGGGGTAGTCGTTGATGTGTTGAGGGCGGCGACGATGACCAGAGTCAATCGGCGATCATGTACACGTGCACCACATATCACCAGCGTCTGTTATGGTTACAAATTCTGGAAGATGAAGTTTGCTCTCGGGTTTTACTCGGGATAAAGCATGTTTGACTCGAAGTAATTGCAAAGCTATCTCCGAGTGAATCAGGTCGCGAGTGGCTCGAGTAAGAGATCGAGAAATTTATGTGATGACTCGGGTCTGTTGTTCTTAATGTAAAACAGTTTTAAAACTTATAACCAATCCAGTTTTGCTTTGAAGAAAATTTGTTAAAACAAATTCTTTTGTAAACGATTTAGTGTTTATCAGAATTTTGAATTGGTTAAAAGGTTTTAAATATAAATTATTTTAAGGTCCATTAGATAAACATTTTTAATGATAATTTTTTTAAATAAATGGATTATCTTTTAGTTAATTAAAATTTGTAAGTGGTTAAAGACTTATTACTTAATGAAAGTAATTAAATGATAATTGATTAATGAATGGAATTTAGAAAGATAATTACCCAATGTAATTAAAAGGGATTGATTATTTAATCACTCAAAGATTTATTAATTAATGTGATTAATTAATTAAAATGATTTGAGATTAATTTGTTAATGTTATTTAATTTATGATATTTAAGATAATTAATCAAGCAATTAAAGAATAATTAATTAAGGTTAATTAATTTGAATGATTAATTAATTGAGGTAATTAATTTGAGAATAATTCATTAATTAAAAGATTTATTAATGAAAGTGATTGGGGAATCACTTATTGTAATCAATCAAGGATAATTAATTAAATGATAATTAATTAAGGATTAATTAATTAAGGACTAATTAATTTAAGAATAATTAATTAATTTAAGGTTAATTAATTAATGTAAGTGATCAGGCATAATCACTTATTTTAATTTTATTAAATTAAATGGGTAATTGATTAAGGGTTAATTAATTATGTAATTAACTTAAGGTTAATTTAATTTATGTAATTAATTAAGGATAATTGATTAAAGGATAATTACATAATTTAAGGTTAATTAATTTATTAGTGATGGTTAATTAATGATTAAAGGATAATTAATTGGAATGGGTTGTAATTAATTAATATTAATTAACCAGGATTAGTAACTAATTTGATTTAAATTAATCAAATGATTAATTGATCTTACTTTTGGATGTTTGGATTTTATGAAGTGCTTTGAATTGTTTGGTATTCCTGATATGTGATG
Source organism: Allium cepa (assembly GCA_030765085.1). Classification (NCBI taxonomy): domain Eukaryota; kingdom Viridiplantae; phylum Streptophyta; class Magnoliopsida; order Asparagales; family Amaryllidaceae; genus Allium; species Allium cepa. Next base: position 43,609,914 of record CM060946.1, read on the forward strand.
CCTGGTGATATGAATCATTTGAAGTTATGTACTGTGATGTAATTTATTCATATGTGATGTAATTAATTATCTGTGATGTAATTTATTATATGTGATATATATATATATATATATATGATCTGTGAATGAAAGATAAGCGTTATAGTTTATAACGCTTATCAAATATTTTGCTGTATTTGAATATGTGTTGATTGATGATGTTGTTGCATTATTGTGTGTAAAACCCCTGGACCACACTATACACTCACAAATATGGATTTCACGAGGAAATCGGTTAAGTCATAGATATTTTGAAATGGTTTTAAAAAGTTGAATTTTGAACCCAAATGATTTTGGAAATGGAAACGGGTTGAATTTGAAAAGGGTTTTGAAAAGGAATTTTAAGGATAAAAGTTATTTTCAATAACTTAATAAAGTTTTGGAAATTAAAATAGTTGATTTGAATTTGAATTCAAGATTTGAAATTTTATTCTATGTTTGGAAATTATGGTTTAAAAAGGTTATATAAGTTATAAATGTGTTTATATGGGTTTTAAACCATTTTAAAAAGTATTGTTTTGGGAATTTGAATTTAAACCAAGCTTTATACTTAAAGGGCTTTAACTCGTGCAAATGTAATCGGATTTTTCCGAAACGAAAACTATTTTGTTTTCAAATAATAATAGATTTCATAGGAAGAGAGGATTTCCAATTTATATCAAAAGATTTCAAGTTTGAAATAAAATTGTGAATTTTTTTTTGAAAGTTATGAATGAACCTTTGTGAAAGATTGTTAAACTTTATTTTAAAATCGAAGAGGATTTTAAATGGTGTATCTTTTATATATAAAAGATTTGAAATGGGAATTTTTTTGAAATTTATGAATCTTTGGAAATGGGTTTGGAAGCTATAAATTGATTTTTTGATTTGATAATTGGATGAGTTAATCCAATTTGAAAGGGGAAATGGTTTTGAAAGAATGTGAATGGGCCATTGTGAAAAAAGGGTGAACTTTGGGAAATGAATCTTTTTGTTTAAAAGATTTGAAATGGTAATTTGTTTCTAAACCATTTGTTTTGGATAATAAGTTGTGACTTAACTGAAATCCCATATTCATATGTTTTTAAACATTGCGCTCATTATTCGATTTAGCCAAGAGAGGACCTTGTGTCATATACCCAATTCCAAATAATGATACAATGATATGGATAGCATTTGAAGATCGGTGGTGAAGACCGGGTATTTCCAAGAACGAAAGGATAACCCATCGATTGTCTCTGCACTGAGTCGCGCCGGTATAGAGATCTCTATATGAGATGGGAAGTCTGATCAGGATTGGGAATTCCTGGATTTACAAGGGCTTCTTTGGAAGTGCCTTCGCTTCTGTTCGAACCAAGAATAGACTTGTATGGATGTGTGTCTGACATTGCACTTTGAGATGTAAAATCGGTTTCTATCAAATACATTTCTGTTTGGTGGCGGAGATTTATTCTCTTAGTTTACACCCTTCTCTGAGACGTACGAGCTCAGAGGTTATGTAGTTGATGGTTACTAGTGATACATTCCCAATTTGATAATGTGGCATGTGAATTGCTATTGATCATTTGTTGATCAAAGCATTACTTTGTGAAAAAGTTTAGCTTTGTGGACGTGACTTCGTCGAGCCTCACAACCCGGTAATGGTCGAAACAAGAATCGTGGCAGAAAGGTTATTTGGGAGTAGCTCCCCCTGAGGGTATGACCATTTCCTTCTGGATAAAAAGGGATATCATGGAATGGAGCCTAGATATTTACTTATGTTGATTTTGAAAGTGGTATCATGGTATGGAGCCTAGATATTTTACTACGTGGTTGTTGGTGTCGAGGCCTCGGATAAAGGTCGGTAACGACCGAGGGATGACATACTCGTGTCGGTAGTTACTTCCTGGCAAGGGTAACCCGGCCTTGTGTAGTAGAGATCCGACTAGGTTCTCAGGGGCTTCCCTCGGGAGGCGTTCCATTTTGTGTGGATAGTTCCTTTGCCTGACCATTTGTTGGAAATCCAGTCATCCAATACGCGCCCTTTACGATTGTAGTTGTATAACCTGCCACCTTGGATAGGCGGTAGCTATGGTAGGCATAGTACAATGGTACCTATGCTGGCTAAGCTTAATATTATACTTTCGAAATGTTTTCCACTATGCACTATTAATAATATCAAAAAGGATTTTTGCGTATCAAGCATTTTTGACTGTCATAAGGAGAAATCTCCTCCAAGTTTGCACTTGCATTGTGTGTGTGGCGGGAGGCCTTATGGCAGTTTCATTTTCCAAAAGCATTGTGGATTTCAAATTTTAAAAAAAAATTGTTGTTTTTTTTAAAGATATTTTGTTTGCTCATACCAGTCTCATGACTGACCTGGAGTTTATTGTTCCCTTCCTAAACTCTGGATGCCCACAATTTTCCACACGGTAGTCTAGAGTTGGGTTTTTCAAATAGTCAGATAGTAGGAGTAGATTCGATATCTTTGAAGCCTTTGGATCTTGGCGATCACATTTGCTTCATTCTGGAGTTATCTAGTTTGCTTATTGCATCGTGATGATGGTTCGAGCTATCTTTAGTTTGGAGATGGAGTTGTAGATGCATTATGGAGTTGGATTCTTTTGGAGATGTATTCTATTGAAGTTATTCTTTCCGCTGTGCCTTGTATCTCTGATATTATTGATATCGATTGTATCATTCTATTGTATTCATTGTTGTATCAGATATTGTATATCAATAATGTTATCCATTTTCTTCCGTTGTGTTGTTGTATTTAATGTGTTATAAGCTCCGGCGAGCCAGATTCGACATTTGAATCTACGACATTCGAGTACAAGTGAAGTACGGATGCCTATTTTCGAAGGTCGAGTCATGATCGTTTCAGGATCAACATCTTCTCTGTAATAAATCACCCTATTGTGATAAAATTTGACAACCAAAAGTAAATATTTTCGAGTCGATAATTATAATCAGTATTTTAAGTAGTATAGGAATTGAAGCCATTTTTCCTCTATTGTTATAACATATTGCAATTGGATAAGTGTTGAATTCAGTTTACCATACACTTTAAATTATTATCATGTAGTCATTTCGCTTTTATCCTCAAATATGCATACATACATAAATCGGTCCCAAATTGTACATGGGCATAGGATTGGATATTGGTTATGCTTCTTCACATAGTTAGTTTTTGAAGTAATTAGATATCAATTGTGATAATTTAGTTACTTTCAAGGGTATGATTTGGCTATAAAGCTTTTGAGGTTAGAGAGAGACACATATCAAAACTATTAATGCATGTTATGTTTATTTGGTATATCCATCACCCAAATTTGCATTTTACGAAGATATAAAAGTAACATAGTTGATAGTTCTTATGAAATGTGTTTTGTACTGAGGACGATGATAATGAAGTTCATTAAATATTTAGAGTTTCACATGTTAAAATGCTATTTGTGGATTTTAAAATTTGAACATTAAACACTTCAATAGCCTAAAGTTTGATGAAAGTGTTCATGACATATTGAGACAAAAGCGTTCTTAATTAAATTATGTGACTAAGCATATTGACCTTAAAGTGTTCGCTAAATTATAATATTCTTAAAAAATTCTAATTAAGTTTGTTTTACCTACATGAATGCATTCAAGCTTCCAATCCATAACATATGAAGTCAACTAATTGGCTGTTACAAAAAATAAAGAAAGGGTGTAATAAAGTTTTCAAATGTTCCATGGGTTTGATTTAAGAAATAGAGAAAATGGTAGAACATAGAGTATCCATGCATTGAGTTACTATTTTGAAGTTCTTATGCTTACAAGTGCGGTGAATATATTTTAAAAATTATATAATATAGTTTATGGACAACGTCATTAATTTCTTAAGAGATAGATAGAAAATAACATGTGAGATTGATTTTCTTCTGTAGGCGTGATCATCACGCATGTTGTTAACTTCCTCTGCCATGGTTTTTCTTTGAAATAGCCATTCAGTTTCAACACATTCATAGAATATGTACTCAATTTATTTTATTTTACATATATCTTATATGCATCATGTGAGTTTGTTCATTTCTTTCTGCTACCATCAAGTACGTGATTTATTTTGAAAACTTTGAAAAATTATGCTTAATGGGTTATTAACCACAATTTTATAACTATATGTTCACAACATTAGATTGGGCTATTTCTATGCACAAATTTCAATTACTCTATAATTTCACCAGCATATTTTGTTAACTGACGTATTTAATGATATCCGTGCGCATAACATGATAAACATTATCTATATACTATTTTCTAGCCTCATCATGCATAATAAAAAGTATGGTTTGACCATGTTTTAATTGTGTTCTTATTTATGATTACTCATAGTACAATTTTCAAACATAATTTGTGTTTTCCCCAAGCAATTTGTTTGAAGATAATATGATATACTTAGTCAGTTGATGAGTTGCAAGTGGTCTATTTTGATTCAGTGGATAGACATGATTGTAGGCAAGTTGCAGAAGTAGTGCATGAAATAGGTATTGGGAACTACTGAGCTAAAATCAATGATCTGTAGACTCTCCACTTTCACCATCCATAGCCCTAACTAGGTAAATTATGTTACTTTTTGTCAGTTGCTTTATGTAGCAATTTTTTTTCTTATTTGATAATTAATTTTATAATCTGCATTGGTATGAATATGTTATATTGGTTGGTATCAGATGATGGTATAATTTATTAGTTGATTTGAAGATAAAATTAAAACCATAATTTAGAAAAGTAGTCAATTATTGATTTGAAATTGATGATTATTATGTATTAGTTGATGATAATAGTGTGTTAGTTGATTTATGGATGTTAGTATGTGGTTTGATTATTTAATTTGTAATGAAAAGTTAAGGTCGATTTAAAGTTTGAAAATTACTATTGATTAATATGTTTATTGATAAGTTTATTCGAATGTTTTTTATAGTGTAAAAAGATGTTTGCTACAGTTTACGTGAAAATTAGTGTACAATTATTGGTTAATATGTTCCTAAGTAGGTATGGACAACTATAGTAATATTCTTTAATTAATTAGTGCATGTCAGTTATAATTGTTGGTGCTTAGTATAAAAATAATTTATTTTAATTTATTATTATTAGTTCCAACTTCTAATTTTAGCTTACAAAATCTGTAAATCAAAATTTTATTAGTTAAAAGAGTTTGAAAATACATTACAAAGCGTCTAATTTAGTTAACAAAACGTTAAGAAAAATTATACTTAAATCGATATTGTATAAAGTTTAAGAAATGAAGATAACAACAACGAATATTGTACTAAAATCGATTTTGTAAAAAGTTAAGTAAAGAATATTACAACAGCAAATATACTATTGAAATCGATTTTGTACAAAAATCAACAGATAAATATGAAAACAACAAATATTGTACTCAAATTGTTTTTCTAAAATGTTAAGAAATGAATGTGACAAGGACAAATACTGTACTTAAATCGATTTTCTTTAAACTTAAGACATGAACATAATAAGAAGAAATATGCTACTGAAATCGATTTTGTAACAACAACAAATATACTATTGAAATCAATTTGATAAAAAAACAACAAATAAATATGAAAACAACAAATATTGTACTCAAATTGATTTTCTAAAAAGTTAAGAAATGAACGTGACATGAACAAATACTGTACTCAAATCGATTTTCTTTAAACTTAAGGAACAAACATAACAAGAAGAAATATGCTATTGAAATTGATTTCCAATAAGTTAAAAAAGTAGACAGAAGTGTGTTGTGTAAGCCTTTAGTCCTAAAAGGTTTTACTTTATTTTAGAAAATAAAACAAGAACAATATATTACTTGGATGAGAGGTTGTGCATAGAATAAAAGTGAAGTGAAGTATTGTTGAAATTACTAACCTATTTTTTAAAATTAGGAACAATGTTTGATTATCTTATCAACCGTACATGGATGTATGAAGTCAGAACTGAAATGAAAGGTTCGGTGAAAGAATGTTTCTACAATGGATGTATGAAGTTAGTACTTTTGTGTATCTTTTTATGATTCAAAGTGTATGCCAAAATGCTATTGCAAAAAATGGATATAGATAATATAACAAGGCTTTTTATTCAACTTTTCACTAGGCAATACGAACATTCACAAACTGGATTTCACATCATACTAAACTCCATTGGACATTGACTGTTGGTATTTACTATTGATTAAGCAACATGGAATTAATAAGACAAAATTGTTATTCATACTTTAGTTTTTATTTGCATGTAATTTGTTAAGTTAAGCATAGTTATTTTGGTTGCACCATTTACATGAATGGGAACCTTCGATTCCATTCATTTTTATTAAGGTTCTCACAGAGAAAAAACATGTATTACTTTGAATACTATATTGTCTACGCTGTTTTAATGAGATAATTTCCTACTGTTGCTTTTAATTCTGTTCATCATACCATTCATTTAATTCATTGTATTACTATGGATAGTTCAACCTCTCATCACGTCTAGAATTTTACGTAGTTGATATCGAGATCTTCTTTATAATTTTATGGATATGCTTCTTTTCTAAAAAGGAGTCAGAATTGTCCAATATAAGCATCATTTGACCCAGCTCAAACTACGCAGATTGTAGACGGTAAAGAACAACATATCGCCCATCATTTTAAATTCAATTATACATGTTTTTCAATTTGCAATGTAACTGCAATATTTTCACCACGTCCATGTGCGAAGTACGGGTTCGCACTAGTATATATAAAAAGATGTCAATAAAATGGAAGAAGCTTTAAGATACTTAAGGGGACATAATGTGACATTAGGAGGTAAACATGTTTAGACACTTTAGTACAAGCATTAGATGGCATGGTGGCTTGATGTGAAAGGGGGGAGGCTATGGTGGCGTTGTATGATGGGAGGAGTTGGACATGGTGATGTGGCATTCATGGGATGGAGGGTAAAGGATGAGGGGTAGTTTGGTAATTCAACATGTTAATATAATATATAAACTAATTTTCCTAATTGTTATTTCACTTTCTCGTTCTCTTTTCCATTATCAAAACTTTTCTAAGCTTGGAAACAAACTTCCATGGCTTCTCTATTTATTTTTTAGGTTTTAAAATTTTTAAAAATCGAATTATTACTTTAAAAACTTTGTTTTAATTCACTTGTTTTCATCTCCACTTTCTCCATTTTTCCTCCTACATCATTCGGTCATAACTTTCTCCACACCAAACCAAGTCATAATTTTTTTTCTCAGACCGAGTATAATTCCAATAACTAACACTTTTATTTGGATCATTTCTTCCCATTATGAGCCTACCTATATCAAAAACTCATTGCTTTCCAACGTGTTTTTGGACTCAGAGATCGAAGTCTGAAAATGGTCCTTTTTATTTCGACCATATATTCCTCAATAATAACCGAAATTAAGTGTTTCTTTTTTATCAAATTATATAGAAAATAATTTCCTAAAAATTTCTACCTTTACCAAAATCCGAGAATTACATGTCCAAAATTCGAGGGGAAATTGACCTATTTTATAGTAGATTTTATGATTTTTCCAAGCTTTTCAAATTCCAAAATGTATCAAGTTTTCAAAGGACTTTTGGTGAGTAAATTCTTTAACTTTTGGAAAAGTTTTACCTTTGTATGTATTTAATATTTGATGGTAAAATGAGTTGGTTGTATGGTTGGAATATTATATCGTTTGAATATATGTGTATGTTGCTAGTTGAGGTTTGGATATTGACTTGTGAATTGAAAGCTAAAGCGTTGTGTTTCATTATAAAGATGTGATTTATTGAGTTTGTACTATGATGGTGATATGTTTACAGATGCTTAGGCATGTGTATGTGATGTGATGCTGTAATGAACCATATTTCTGTACCATTTGAATCGACAATAACCCACATATGTGCAACTCAAATTGCACGAATAAGAGGATCATTAAGGGTAGAAAGAAAATAAAGACAGAACAGAATCTCACACGAATGGAATAACATATTTTATTTCAATAATAATCTTTACAGCGGAAAATTTTTAATACAATACCAGAGTCTAACCTAGATTCAGCTTGGACAGTTATAACACCTGCCCTTACTAATGCTGACAAAAAACAAAAAAAAACTATAATAGATGTAGCGGATAATAGAATACGTCCATTCAACGATGAAGATCTTCATCTCTCCTCTGTAAACTCCAACCGTCTTCAACTCGACCTGAAGCTACTCTAATCTGACCTGAGTATTAAAAATACCCGGATCAGGCTTGATAAACCAGCGTGAGTTACTCGAAATTTAAAATAACTATGTTATCAAAACCTTTGAAAAGAAGGGTATCTTATAAGACCACGCCCACACATAAATACAGTCGGGTTTTTACCTTATGATAACCAAAACACTTTTATACCAAAAATCACTTGATATTATTTTTAATGACATTCTTTTGAAAATACTTTTCAAATAAACTTGTTCAAATAAGGTACCAATATCCATACTAAGTCAAAGGTAATATATCAGGACTGGGTCAATGGAATGTACTGAACGGAATATATGATACCCGAAAGGGGATAACAGAAATGTTTGCAAGTCATTACAAATATTTTGGGAATACAATCAAAACTGTAAATCTCGTATTGGGGTTGGATTTCCAATATGATAGATAACTAGTGGCCTTTTCTTCGATCCACGCATAACAAACCTAGTTCCCACGGTGTCTTAATCGTTTTTCTCAAACTAGTCATTTGTAACTATACTTGCTATACTACAACTGATAACCGGTAGTTCCCTGCCTTTCTCAAGCTAACCACTTTATCCGAATGGGGCAATATATGCCTTGAGGGACGTATCCCCCAAAGGGCCAAACGTATTTGACACCACCATACTTACTCACTTATTCTGAATTTGTGTATGTTAGACCATATAGTATCCCATCATAACAGGGGTGTAAGGCTCGTAAGGCTACGCTCAATTTCTTCAAAGCCATGCTTTTCATACAAACCCATGCTTTGATCATAACAGGTTCCACTTTGAATGCAACACTGCCATTCCTTTGATCACTATTTGCTTCCACAAAAATACAACCTTAAGCTCGTACGTCTCAAGGAGGGTGTTAAGCTAAGAGAAGTTGCCTTCTCCGCCACCACTGATGTACATTTGTAAAAGTCAAACGTTGTGTCTCAAAAATGCAATGTCAGACATTCGTCCATACAAGTTCGTTCTAGGACTGAACGAAATCGAAGGCACTCTTCTACTACCACTAGTAGTGGGTAGTCATTGCAATCCAAAAAATCTCCACAATGAGGAGACCACTGCTATAAATAACTCTATAATGGGAGCTACTCACAGCATGTTCAACAAGCAGTCCTCATGCTATAAAGATTCACGGTCTTCAATAATCATCATCTTCAACATGTCTTCACTTTCGAACATATACATTGGTTCGAAGTGGTTTTCGGATAGGAATTACCCAAATCCAACTCTGGTACCTTGGAAGCCAATCATTGCTTTAAAAGATGTTAAGTTCATATGTGAATATCAATCATCAATCAATTACTTCGTCTTCTATCTAATCAAATATCTTTCTTAGATATATTCTTTTCAAGCTATTCTATTTTCTTTTCAAATGTATCTAGAATCATTAAGCCTCATTTATCAAATCATTTGATATATTAGAACCTTTCTTAAATCCTGAAATAATTCCAAATCATTTTCTTTTTTAATTAGGAAACCTTTCCAAGTCATCATTTAAATCTTAATAAAAAAATTCTTATATTCAGGTTATAACTTTTGGCTTAGGGAAAATATTCCTAAATCATTCATTAAATCTTAATCAAAGATTTTCTTTTTTAACTTCAAATCATATTCCTGCAAATCAACTTCCCCCTTAAAAGGATTTCGTCCTCGAAATTACCAAGTAAGAAAAAATTACAGAATTCATTAACTTTTCAAATATCCATTCAAATTAGATTTCAAATTCACTTAAGTGTTTAACTTTCCCAAAATCCAATATTTAAACTTTTTACAATAACTTTACCAAGTTTTCAAATCATACTTAGTTATCTTTCAAAACCAACTATATCGTTTAACTTTTCACTCCAAACTCAAAGTTATAGTTTCAAAAAATTTCAATTTTCTCAAAAATATTCTAATGCCTTAAATTTTCAGAAAAATTCGCCATAGTTCCTTTGCGTGCCTCGATCCGAAAAAAATGGCAATATATATATCACAAATATACATCTCATCAAGTAATGAGCCATCCCGTAGGGAAAAGTGTAAAAGTATGATATGTAATCCGAGATGTGTACCTTATATATTATTATCGAGCATATACGGCTAATATAGCGCGAAAGCGAGCTCCAAATGCAAAGCAAGCGCAATCCGCACCTACTAAACACTCAACAACAATGAGAAACATGTATATAGAAAATAATATCGATATACAACATATACCAGAAGCAACAACAACATGTGCCAATATAAAAAATGTACATAAAGCAATAAATGCAACCATCAACCAACTAGCATTCAACTCACATCCATAACCAAGTCAATACACTTTCACTTCTCATTAATATTCAATGAATTGGTTTCCCAATTTAAATCACATTTGGTTCATTAACATTGGACTTTACTAACATTCATTCATTTTCAATTTTAATTAGTACTTAATGAATTATATACAATCAACTAACAACCAACTTATAACCAACATAACCAAATTTATTTACTTTGCTTACATTCATTCAATTTGGTTCATCTCTTTTAATTGACTTTAATTCAATTATTCAATCCTCGATTTCATTAGCTTTTAAATGAATTAACAATTTATATTCATTATTCTATATCAATTCTTTTACATTCCAATTATTAATATTCAATTCATTAGTTCAATTCAATTGCTAATTTATTTAACCACAACAGTTGAATTTCATTTATATAACCCAAGTCCATATTCATCACTTCACTTGATTAATTTACTCAATAGCAAAATCAACTTCATTCAATATTACTTAAGTTATATTCTATTTCAAACATCATTTGTTTAACTTAACCTAGATTTCCACTTATAAATTCAATTCAGATTCCAATTCTAAAGTAAATTCTATTTAACTTTACCAAAGTCAAATTTCATCATTTATTCAAATTCATATCTCGTTTTGCTTAACAAAATTGTTTGTAATGACCCGCCGCTCTGATCGCCCCCAGTCGGTAATCAAACCAACTTGAGACGTTCAAAATGACGGATTGTTAGTCAGTTTATAGAGTTTAAACAGAAACAGCCACAGAATCACAGAATAATCATAATATTTTACATAAATGAATTTTTATACATATATCAGAGTTTGTACAATGCATTAAATTTTTATACAGCGGAATATTTCTTTTAATTACAAAAATTCTTTGAAAAGCTAAAGTGAAGCAATTTCCCCAACTCTCTCTAACTTCGCGGCCTGAAAATCTTCAAGCTGTAAAAATACTCGGTCCGACCCGAGTATTACATTCAAAAGAAAATAGTACACAGGTCAGTCTAATTCAAACTCAGTTATTAGTGCATGGAGGCAAAAATAATTTAAATAGCAATTAGATGACAGTCAAAGATAAATTTACCTATCCGATCCTTTAACAAGAAATCGGATAACGGTAAATACAACACTTAACAGTGTTAAACAACAAATCAGTAGATTCAAATTATCAATGAGGATAGATGAAGGGATTATTGATGAAGATAATTTAGAAAACAATCAAAATCTGCCTGAACGGCAATTATCAACAAAATCATCAAAATCAGTTCAAAATATACTGAATTGTCAACATAAAACAATTTTCATCAAAAAGAAAACATCAATTTAAACATTAAAATTTGGTAGGGCTGCAGTACACACACGCGTATACGGCCTCGCCACATTTAAAATGTCAACTCCGTGGCTGCAGTTCACGCTTGCGTGCACTGCCTCGCCACTACCGTAATGAAATATGCAAAAGATCATAAATCAAAACAAAATAAGATATCAATAAAAATCAATATCGTGTGGCTGCAGTTCACGCTTGCGTGCACTGCCTTGCCACTATCGTGATGATATACTCAAAAGGTCAACGAACCAAAATCAATGTAGGTTCAAATATCGATTGAAAATGTCGATACTACGTGGCTGCAGTGCACGCACGCGTGCGCTGCCTCGCCACAACAACTTGTGAAATAAAACAAGTTTCCAAACAACTTATTACTGCACATTTCAACAAGTGCAAATTTTCATAAAAATGAATTGCAGGTCAAATACCCATAAAATCAAGGCGGTGTGGCTGCAGTTCACACGTACATACATGTGCACTGCCTCGCCAACTCGATCGCACAAGGTCAAATCAAAATCAGATTCAACGCAAGTACAAACGGCCTCGACCAAAATTCAAAATATCACTGCAACAAAGAAACAATTGCATAACGACACTGCAGTTGAAACAATCAAATAGCCAAAAACTAGCCAGCCAAGCAACGACAACTCAAGTGCCGAGCTCGACTAGACAGCACATGCAAAATGCATGACAAAGCATGCTACAGCTCTTACAACATGGATGGACAAGAAAAATGCATAACTGTATGCAACTGTAAAGGGGGTCTAGTAAATGCAACGGACAAGGGATAATTCAAAAACTACACAATATTAAAGTGCTGCAAGAGGCAGTGGATAATATGGCGAAGCATCAACACATTCCAGTGAAACAAGTAATGTACACATGAATGCTATGGTCTCAACTTAACTGCAGCACCAAAGTGCAAAGTCTCAAGTGTCCAAGAGCACCAGAACCAAATACACGTTCAAATGCACAAGTCAACAAAGCAAATGATACCAGTGAGTGAATAAAAAAAAATATCGCAACTTTGTACAATGCATGCATGAATATGTACTAGGCAACGATGTACACCTGATGCTTCCTGAGCAACAATAAAGATTGCAATTGAGTGAAATTTTATAACTTTACACTATCTGTACAACATATATGCAAGTTCAATATATGAATGCAAAGACAAGTTTACTTTTCCAAAAGCAAAAAGGGTGTCAGGCATTATTTTATGGTAAAGAATAGTATGCTATACACAGGAGATAAACACACAGTCACATATATACATACATAAATGCATGTATATATATGCATATAAGCAATGCCACAGAGAGGATGGAACTGCAGTGATACAAGTGTGCAACAACAAGATAACCAGTTCAACATGCACAACTAAGTGAAACAGGTCAAGCATATATGGATATGCAGTGACAAAGTGACTGCCACAAGCATCAGCATGTACAAGATGCCTAACCAATGAATATCAATGCAAACCAGCAATTAAGCACATGTATGCAGATCAGTGTCGAAAATAGAGCATTCATTTTTTTTTATTTTTTTTTACATGAAGACAACAAACAAGTGCATATGCAAGATAAGTTTCAACATGTTCAAAGTAGTGCATCATATATATACATACCTATGCAACAGTGCAGACTCAAAGAAATTCAAAAACAGTGAAGCAACAGTGTGAACATCATTCTATAAAAATGAAGAAATTCAAAGTCATGGGTCATGAACAAAGTCAAGGGTATTTCAAAATTTAAAAGTCAAGTTTATCATAAATTTAAAGGCCAAAGTATAGTTTTATAGCAGCAGTAAAATCGAACAAGGACAGAAGTACCACCAGAGGCAGTGGACAATATAGTCAAAATCGAACCAAATCAACACCATGTTCAAAGAATAGGCTGAACGAGTCAGAGACGAGATTGTCAAGAATCGAACAGCTCAAACTCGCGTGTATCAAGTATCAGGTTATACAAAATTGGAAAAAATTAAAGAAATCATCACAGTAAAATCATCTCAAGCCTAAAAAAAAATCGAATGGCCGAAGCCCATTATAAACAAAATCATCAAAAATTCAAAGCACTGATAGCCCAGAATAAAGCAACGAAATTCACGAATTAGAACAAGCTAGGAAACACTAGAAGCTCGAATTAGATGTGAGTAAAGAATATTACTCACAATCGAGGAGCACGCGAGCGAGCGAATTTGAAGCTGAAGCAACGCAATCGAACGAAAGCCCCAATTGTTGAAGGTCGGCTACTTCGATTCCTACACAAGCCCTAGCTTGTGCGAACGAGAATTAAGGAACACGGCCGCCATTTTTTTTTCTTCGTATGAAATGAAATTGGGGAAAAAGGGGGTATCGGATATAAAAGAGAAAGGGAACGTGTATTAGCGTGGGTTACGGCATGATGAAAGGCGTGTAAAGCGGCGTGTTTGTAGCCGATGATAGTAAGGCCGTGTATACTTATTTTATATTTATTTTTTTTATGTTTGTTTTTATATTATATTTTTTTTCTTATTTTAAATCCAATTGTTTTTTATAAATTTTCTTTACTTTGTTTTTGTTTTGTTTATTTTGTTGTTTAAAACTTTTTTTTTAATTTTAAAGAAAAGAAAAATGTTATTAAGACTAACCACAAATTTATTAATTTTCATAAGCAACAATTCTTATCCAAATTTATTTTTCTTCTAAGCCGTTAGTTCGAATTTTAGATACAACTTCAATATTCAATTTCAACTCCAAAGTCAAATTCAAATTTTATTTAACTTTAAATAGATTAAATTCAAAAATTTAATCGCCAATTTATCCTGAAAATTTGAAATTCAAGTCAAACATCATTTAAATATTTAAAATAAATTAAATATTCACAAATTAAATTGTTCAAAATTCAGGACCGTTACAATCTCCCCTACTTAAAAGAATTTCGTCCCGAAATTATAAGTTTGGAAAAACGATTGCTAAAATCTCACCGATATTTATATCCTACACAATTTTACCAAATTTCAAACTCGCAAATAAATATGGGATTCATTCCATTTATTTTATCTCACTAGTTTTGTTCATCGATTTCTATAATCAAGACACAAAAGTCTTTTACCAAATTTTTTTTTTGACTTACAAAACTGAGATTTTTAAACTTGAAATCTTTCATGCTAAATATTTGCATATTACATCATTTCCAAAGCTGTGTGCTTTCAAGATATTTTAAAGATCTTCTTCCTTAATTCATTAAGTTAGAATTATGTAATTCTAATTTCAGATTATTGATTTTCTATTCAAAGTTTGAAAATACTTGATAACTCGAAGTTTAACAAGTCCATCTTCGTTCTTACAGACATTAGGCATACGCTGGCCAGGCGCAAGACCAAAAATCTCCAAGTACTAAATATACTTGCTTCAACTCCCAGTGAAAATACTTTTTAAAAATTCTTTTAAAAATGGATATGGAAAGCACGTTCCCCCATGGATCACAGTTTACCCGGCGGTTACGCTACTATCCCAGTAGAATTGCTTGTAACTGTAGATTTCACATCTCTCTTGAATTTCGCCATGGTTGTCGCCTTAGATCGCGGTCCACACGGCGGTTACGCTACTATCCCAGTAGAATCGCTCGTGGCCGTAGGCATCACGCCCCACGAATTACGCTTCGGTTTCTAGATCGCAGTTTACACGGCGGTTGCGCCACTATCCCAGTGGAATCGCTTGTAACTGTAGGCATCACGCCCCACGAATTACGCCAGCATCAATTCACCTAATCCCAAACACGATGATCCATCGTGGGGGATCCCAGTCAATCCCAATGGACATTCCACTAGTGGAAATTCTACGTAGCTACGATTTCCAATGGACACTCCACCGAGTTCCAATCACCTTCACAAATAATAAATGGAAGGTACATTTCCATATCCTCAGTTTTTAGAAAACATATGTCATATACATATAGTACTTCACATTTCGTACATATCATACCTTTGTAAACTTACACAGGACTTTTCATAATAATGACTTTCCAAACTGATGGTTTTCGAATTATTACATTCACATATATAAGTTACGAAAATTCAATTCACATTCATAACAAATAGAGGATTTCTAAATTTTCCATTTCACTTAAAATTTTCCTCTAAATCGATTTGAAAATTTAAGGTTATCTCAAACCTAATTCACATTCATAATCCAATTCATTATCGACTTCACATTCGATTTGGATTTCACGTTACATCGTCAATTCTCAACACATAATTGATGTCTATCGATATACAATCTCTAAGCTCGTACGTCTCAGAGAAGGGTGTTAAGCTAAAAGAATAAATTCTCCGCCACCAACAGATATATATTTAATAGAGATCAATTGCTATGTCATCAATTCACAATGCTAGACATACAATCCAAATCGACTATCCAAAATTCAAAGCTCAACTTATATTGTTTTTGATGTCGAAGTTAAACTCAATTTAACTCAAGATTCAATCTTTTGGGAAAATATTCAAGTTGAACTGATCGTTCACATTTCTCAAAAATATCTTTACAAGATATATATAATCTTCCAACTTAACCATTTGAAACCAATTTCAAATATTTATTTTTCAATTTATCTTTAAAGGATAAAATTTCAAACCTTTCATTTCATATTGGAAAACATTTCCCTACTTATTTAATAATAAGTAATTCACAAGTTCATTTATTTTCAACTCTTGGAAAATATTCAATATACTTGAATCAAAATTAAGTATATATTCCATTCTTTAAAGAAATCATTCTTTTAAACACATTTATTTGAGTCAAAACGAATGTTACGTAAAACATCGTTACGACGACCCAAAATCACTAGTATAGGGATTCGAATTTAAGATAGATATATAAATCCCAATACTATAAACAATATTTCCTTCCGGAAACCATTTACTATAACAACAGTGTTATAGTGAACCATTTTCTTATTTCTCGAAAACACCTATTTCAACAATGAATGTTGAAATCTATGTATTCGATACTTAATGCATTTTAAAACATCTTTAAAATCATTAACTTTTTCAAATTCAACTTCAACTTAATTCATAGTTTGAATTCCTCATACTTTTCATAATATTAGTTTTAAACCAATTTCAAACTTTTCAATATTAAGTTTTTCACTTAATTTAATTTTCCACACGTTTAAATTCTAATTCATCACTGAATTTATTAAACCTATAATGGATTATCATGTTGACAACTTCAAATTTGAAATTTAAATTTTATTTGAACTTTGCATTTGCTTTTCTATTTCAAAAATAATCAACTAGTTCTTTAGTAAGCCATTCATCGACTTAGTTCCATTAAATTTATATTTCCACATTAACCTCATTTCATAATATCACTTCCCTAAAACATATCTGTTTTATTCAATAATATATTCACTGTCCAAAATCGTGAATATACTTATCTATTCAATTCAGTGTTTCTACACTTTTATTTAAAAGATTATCCACTGTCCAAAATCGTGGATAAAATTCCCAACCAACATTTACTATCACAATATTTAACTTAAAGGATAATTCGCTGTCCAAAATCACGAATATATCTCCTTTAATAAATAATTTCTATGTTTCATTTATCAAATTCAATTGGTTTCGAATTTATAAACAATCTTTACAAATTCCATTTCTATTTATAAACTTCGATTTATAAATCTTCTTTATTAATTCAATTCAATTTATATAACTCAATTATATAACAAAAGTCCATAATATAAGTTAAATACTTATAATTCATTTATTTACTAAATCGTTCTTCAAAACATTTGAAATCAATTTTTCAAAAGAATTCAGAATCAAATTCCCAAGTTATAGTTTAATTTTCCTCTTGGCTATAACTAAATTGAAATATCATTTTATTTCACAATTTTTATTTTGTAGATATTCACAATATTTGATTCAAACCAATTCATTAATTCACTTCACTTATAATTTATTTTCACAAGTCTCAATAATTCGATAATGGGTTTCGAATGAGAAACTATCGCAATCCTAAATTTAGAGAGGGGAATTTTCGAAAAAGATTTTGAATTTTCAAAATATCTTTTATTTTTCAAAGAAAACAATTTCATACTTCTTTTAAATTTGAAAAACACTTTCTTTAAAGTGGTTCTAGTAACTATTCATATTAAACATCATAAACTGAGCTTTGTGTAAACCAAAGCTCTGATACCACTTTTGTAACGACCCGCCGCTCTGATCGCCCCCAGTCGGTAATCAAACCAACTTGAGACGTTCAAAATGACGGATTGTTAGTCAGTTTATAGAGTTTAAACAGAAACAGCTACAGAATAACAGAATAATACATAAATGAATTTTTATACATATATCAGAGTTTGTACAATGCATTAAATTTTTATACAGCGGAATATTTCTTTTAATTACAAAAATTCTTTGAAAAGCTAAAGTGAAGCAATTTCCCCAACTCTCTCTAACTTCGCGGCCTGAAAATCTTCAAGCTGTAAAAATACTCGGTCCGACCCGAGTATTACATTCAAAAGAAAATAATACACAGGTCAGTCTAATTCAAACTCTGTTATTAGTGCATGGAGGCAAAAATAATTTAAATAGCAATTAGATGACAGTCAAAGATAAATTTACCTATCCGATCCTTTAACAAGAAATCGGATAACGGTAAATACAACACTTAACAGTGTTAAACAACAAATCAGTAGATTCAAATTATCAATGAGGATAGATGAAGGGATTATTGATGAAGATAATTTAGAAAACAATCAAAATCTGCCTGAACGGCAATTATCAACAAAATCATCAAAATCAGTTCAAAATATATTGACTTGTCAACATAAAACAATTTTCATCAAAAAGAAAACATCAATTTAAACATTAAAATTTGGTAGGGCTGCAGTACACACACGCGTATACGGCCTCGCCACATTTAAAATGTCAACTCCGTGGCTGCAGTTCACGCTTGCGTGCACTGCCTCGCCACTACCGTAATGAAATATGCAAAAGATCATAAATCAAAACAAAATAGGATATCAATAAAAATCAATATCGTGTGGCTGCAGTTCACGCTTGCGTGCACTGCCTTGCCACTATCGTGATGATATACTCAAAAGGTCAACGAACCAAAATCAATGTAGGTTCAAATATCGATTGAAAATGTCGATACTACGTGGCTGCAGTGCACGCACGCGTGCGCTGCCTCACCACAACAACTTGTGAAATAAAACAAGTTTCCAAACAACTTATTACTGCACATTTCAACAAGTGCAAAATTTCATAAAAATGAACTGCAGGTCAAATACCCATAAAATCAAGGCGGTGTGGCTGTAGTTCACACGTACATACATGTGCACTGCCTCGCCAACTCGATCGCACAAGGTCAAATCAAAATCAGATTCAACGCAAGTACAAACGGCCTCGACCAAAATTCAAAATATCACTGCAACAAAGAAACAATTGCATAACGACACTGTAGTTGAAACAATCAAATAGCCAAAAACTAGCCAGCCAAGCAACGACAACTCAAGTGCCGAGCTCGACTAGACAGCACATGCAAAATGCATGACAAAGCATGCTACAGCTCTTACAACATGGATGGACAAGAAAAATGCATAACTGTATGCAACTGTAAAGGGGGTCTAGTAAATGCAACAGACAAGGGATAATTCAAAAACTACACAATATTAAAGTGCTGCAAGAGGCAGTGGATAATATGGCGAAGCATCAACACATTCCAGTGAAACAAGTAATGTACACATGAATGCTATGGTCTCAACTTAACTGCAGCACCAAAGTGCAAAGTCTCAAGTGTCTAAGAGAACCAGAACCAAATACACGTTCAAATGCACAAGTCAACAAAGCAAATGATACCAGTGAGTGAATAAATAAAAAATACCGCAACTTTGTAAAATGCATGCATGAATATGTACTAGGCAACGATGTACACCTGATGCTTCCTGAGCAACAATAAAGATTGCAATTGAGTGAAATTTTATAACTTTACACTATCTGTACAACATATATGAAAGTTTAATATATGAATGCAAAGACAAGTTTACTTTTCCAAAAGCAAAAAGGGTGTCAGGCATTATTTTATGGTAAAGAATAGTATGCTATACACAGGAGATAAACACACATATATATATATATGAAACAGTGTGACACACAGTCACATATATACATACATAAATGCATGTATATATATGCATATAAGCAATGCCACAGAGAGGATGGAACTGCAGTGATACAAGTATGCAACAACAAGATAACCAGTTCAACATGCACAACTAAATGAAATAGGTCAAGCATATATGGATATGCAGTGACAAAGTGACTGCTACAAGCATCAGCAGGTACAAGATGCCTAACCAATGAATATCAATGCAAACCAGCAATTAAGCACATGTATGCAGATCAGTGTCGACAATAGAGCATTCAATTTTTTTTTTTTTTTTTACATGAAGACAACAAACAAGTGCATATGCAAGATAAGTTTCAACATGTTCAAAGTAGTGCATCATATATATACATACCTATGCAACAGTGCAGACTCAAAGAAATTCAAAAACTGTGAAGCAACAGTGTGAACATCATTCTATAAAAATGAAGAAATTCAAAGTCATGGGTCATGAACAAAGTCAAGGGTATTTCAAAATTTAAAAGTCAAGTTTATCATAAATTTAAAGGCCAAAGTATAGTTTTATAGCAGCAGTAAAATCGAACAAGGACAGAAGTACCACCAGAGGCAGTGGACAATATAGTCAAAATCGAACCAAATCAACACCATGTTCAAAGAATAGGCTGAACGAGTCAGAGACGAGATTGTCAAGAATCGAACAGCTCAAACTCGCGTGTATCAAGTATCAGGTTATACAAAATTGGAAAAAATTAAAGAAATCATCACAGTAAAATCATCTCAAGCCTAAAAAAAAATCGAATGGCCGAAGCCCATTATAAACAAAATCATCAAAAATTCAAAGCACTGATAGCCCAGAATAAAGCAACGAAATTCACGAATTAGAACAAGCTAGGAAACACTAGAAGCTCGAATTAGATGTGAGTAAAGAATATTACTCACAATCGAGGAGCACGCGAGCGAGCGAATTTGAAGCTGAAGCAACGCAATCGAACGAAAGCCCCAATTGTTGAAGGTCGGCTACTTCGATTCCTACACAAGCCCTAGCTTGTGCGAACGAGAATTAAGGAACACGGCCGCCATTTTTTTTTCTTCGTATGAAATGAAATTGGGGAAAAAGGGGGTATCGGATATAAAAGAGAAAGGGAACGTGTATTAGCGTGGGTTACGGCATGATGAAAGGCGTGTAAAGCGGCGTGTTTGTAGCTGATGATAGTAAGGCCGTGTATACTTATTTTATATTTATTTATTTTATGTTTATTTTTATATTATATTTTTTTTTCTTATTTTAAATCCAATTGTTTTGTATAAATTTTCTTTACTTTGTTTTTGTTTTGTTTATTTTGTTGTTTAAAACTTTTTTTTTATTTTAAAGAAAAGAAAAATGTTATTGAGACTAACCACAAATTTATTAATTTTCATAAGGAACAATTCTTATCCAAATTTATTTTTCTTCTAAGCCGTTAGTTCGAATTTTAGATACAACTTCAATATTCAATTTCAACTCCAAAGTCAAATTCAAATTTTATTTAACTTTAAATAGATTAAATTCAAAAATTTAATCGCCAATTTATCCTGAAAATTTGAAATTCAAGTGAAACATCATTTAAATATTTAAAATAAATTAAATATTCACAAATTAAATTGTTCAAAATTCAGGACCGTTACATTGTTTAACCATTTTTATTATTTGGTTTCACTTACATCTTCACATTTTACAAGTTATACAACTTATTTAAACTTCAAAGTTATTTTATATAATCATTTCAGTTTAATTTCCTTCGATAGTTTATCAAATCCAAATCAATTTATTTAACCACCGTTTAGTTAAATTTCAAATCATAATGTTTTATCATGCCAACTCAAATTTATTTCAACTTTACTAAGTTAAACTTTATTATCTCATATTATAAGTTCAAAACTCGTTTCGCTTATATTCAACAATTATAACTTAGACTTTAATTTTCAAATTTGTTTATCCCAACAAAACTTCAATTTCCAATTTACTATGGTAGCAAATCCATCACACAGAAACTCGAAAATGATACTAATGATGCTGCAGTCATCACCTTTATTATTTCCCAGTAACAATAGTGAATTCAGTGCTTAATATTCTTTCAAAATTTTCCTTTTATTCATAAATCACATTTATAAATTTATTTCCTATAGAATTTCACTATTTAACTTTTAATTTGGAAAATAATTTCCAATATAAATAGGATTCAACATTTTCATTCATAGTCCAAATTCATTTTTATTTACAACTCATATTTATAAATATATTCATATAGTTTCACTTTTTATGTATAAGATTATTTCACAATTGTAAATCACATTAATTATAATTCTATACTTATAATTCATTCTCTTATACAATTATTTTTTCAATTAACTTATATATATATATATATATATATATATATTCTTACATTTTCAACAACCAAACAATCAATTTATATACTTTTTAATAATTCTGAAAAATTATTCCTTTATATGGAAAATATAGTCAAGGTAAAATTATTTCATTACCCAATTCAAAATGATACTATGTCGACTTGCCTCGTTTAAGTGTTTAGAAACACCTATCGATAATATGGCGTCCCACAAACCGACCAGAATTCACAAATAGCTCAACCGATAAGCAAACACAATATAAAACATTTTTATATTCACTAACAAATACGCGCTCATATCTATTATTACACTCACACTCATTCTAGAGTACTATTGACTCTATCTCTAATGAGTAATTCCCAACAGAGCCATGGTTGTCGCTTAATCATATGCTTTGATACCACATTGTAATGTTTTGAAATTTTCGACTTTCGAAAATCGACATTAATACGTCCACTGTATCAACTGCTGAGCAATCGAGTGCGGGAAAACCGAATTGTTATGGTCAAAGAAGAAAGAGGTAGAAGAAGAAGAAAATAGAAACAATAATAGAATCTCACATATCGCAGCGCAACAACATATAATAGATAAATGAATAATCTTTAAATCAAATGAACTGTACATTTTATACATTACATCATCAGATTTCAATATACAACACAACACAACAATAGGCAGTTATATAAACCTGTCCTCATAGCTGAATACACAACGGAAAAGATAATATCATATACAAGTGATACGTCTCGCCATCCAGCTCGCCTCCAGATTTCTACAGCAACTCCTGATTTCCAGAATGACTGATAACCTGACTCTAGACTGTCCGTGTGGAAATTGATGGGCACCCAGAAATTAGGAAGGGAACAATAAACTCCAAGTCAGTCATGAGACTGGTGTGAGAACTTAAAACAGTTTATCTTTAAAGTAAACAAAGAAATATTTTGAAATAGATTCGCGATGCTTTTGGAAAATGAAACTACCATAAGGCCTACCGCACACACACACAATGCAAACACAGAATCGGAGGAGATTTCTCCTTATGACAGTCAAACATGCTTGATACGCAAATTTCTTTGATATTATTATGATAAGTGCAAAGTGCAGGAAAACATTTCGAAAGTATAATATAAATCTTAGCCAACATACGACCAGTATCGTATGCCTACTACAGATACCATCTAAAGAGTGGTGACCACCATAAGTGAATGGCAGGTTCTATAACTAAAACCGTACAAGGTTCGTATTGATGAATGGATTTCCAACAAATGGTCAGGCTAAGGAACTTCCTACTGCCACATGGGATCGCCTCTGGTGGGACGTCCCGAGAACCTAACTGGATCTCTGCTAACACAAGGTCGGGCTACCTCTGTAAATAGGTAACTACTACTCGAGCATGCCATCCCCCGATCCTTTGGGACCTTTATTCGAGGTACCTCTAAGCAACAACCACACGGTAAATGAGATTGGAGCAACCACATAGGTTAAATATCAGGGCTCCATACCTGATACCACCCTTTACCAGAAGGCAATGACATACCGTAAAAGGCGCGACCCTCATAACCTTGCCGCATCTTTCCTGTTTTGACCATTTTCGGGGAGTGAGGACCTGATGCAGTCTCATCCAGAAAGCTACGCTTTGGCACAAAGCCATGCTTTGTTTAACAAATGATCAATGAATGATCAACACACAGCAGCACTAAGCATGTCACATTATCAAATTTGGGAGTATATCGCTGCTAACCTTCAACTACATAACCTCTGAGCTCGTACGTCTCAGAGAAGGGTGTTAAGCTAAGAGAATAAATTCTCCGCCACAACAGAAATGTATTTGAAAGAAATCTGCTTTATATCTCAAAATGTAATGTCAGACATGTAACCATACAAGTCTGTTCCAGGTTCGAACAGAACCGAAGGCACTTCCAAAGAAGTCCTTGCAATTCGGGTATTCACAAACTCGATAGAACTTCCCATCACAAAGGAAATCTCTACACCGTAGCTAACGGTGCAGAGACAATCGACAGGTTATCCTATCATTTTCACAAATACCCGGTCTTCAACACCGGTCTTCAAATGCTATCCATAACGACATATCATCATTCGGAATAGGTTATATGACACAAAGGTCCTCTCCCGGCTAATCCAAATAACGAGCGCTTATGTTAAAAATAAGTGTAGCATTCAAATTCAAGCAAATCGCAACAAACGTCCATTTAAAGGTCAATATTGATAGTCGGTTATTTAACTATCAATGGATATGCACAACATCACCGGATTCGTAATAATTTCCCAAATTATTTATTTTCCAAAAATATCTTTACAAGATATATTATTAACACTTCAACTATTTGAAAACAAATTTCAAATCATTTTCCACCTTTACAACTTTTGAAAACAGATTTCAAATCATTTCCCTATACGGGATATATTCACAAATATTTATTCGTTTTCATTTCAAAATGGTTCATTTAAATCAATCAAATAAATCCTTACCGATTTATTTTAAACTTACATTCCAAATCCGTAAATTTATTTCCACACTTCAAAAATAAATCAATGTTTATTTTTTAAACAAAATTCCTTTTCCTTTATAAATTCCATGGTGAATTTAAATTTCCAAATGCTCACTGATATACGATTTTCAAATTGATTTCAAATAAGCACTTTCAATTTATCTTTAAAAGATATAATCTCAAAACATTTCACTTCATATTGGAAAAAATTTCCATACTTATTTAATAATAAGTAATTCATAAATCTATTTATTTTCAACATTTGGAAAATATCCAAGATAGTTAAATCACAATTAAGTATATATTTTATTCTTAAAGGAAAACATCCTCTTAAACACATTTATTTGAGTCAAAACGAATGTTGCGTAAAACATCGTTACAACAACCCAAAATCACTAGTATAGGGATTCGAAATAAAGATAGATATATCAATCCCAATACTATATAAAACATTTCCTTTCGGAAATCATTTACTATAACAACAGTGTTATAGTCCACCATCTCCTTCTATTTCTCGAAAACGTCTATTTCAACAACGAATGTTGAAATCTATGGTTTCAATACTTATACATTTTAAACATCTTTAAATCATTTTAATTCTATTTAGAATATCACTTCACCAAAACATTTCTTTAATATATTATTCACTGTCCCAAATCGATTTCTACACATTTTATTTAAAGGATTATCCACTGTCCAAAATCGTGAACATATCTCCTTTAACAAGCTTTCATTTTTACTTATCAAATTCAATTGGTTTTGGATTTATAAAACAACGTTTATAAATTCACACACACACACACACACAGATATATATATATATATTTTATAAAAACTTCAACTTATAAAATCCCTTAATTAACAAATTCTATTTATATCTCATTTAAATGCCAGAATACGATTTCTAAGTTAATTACTTATAAATCTATTATTTTACAAATCTATTCATTTTATAACTTCACAATTTTATAAATCTGTAATTTTCATTCACTTATGAAATCCATTTCTATTCCATTTTAATACTTATAAAAACTCGTTTTATAATTCCAATATTTCTAATTTATAAAATATCAATTTTATAAATCTTTTATATAAACCGTTTATAATAATTCAAAAATCCCAATTTAAACCATTTTACAAATTAATCAACTACTTATTTCAAAAATCACATTTCAGATATATTTCACAAAAATCGTAATTTTATAAAATTAAAATTATAACGTTTATTTATTTAAAATGAATCAATTTAAAAATTAAATAAAACGTGTACTTTTAAAAATCACTTTAAAATCGTTTTAAAATGGCAATCGTTACTTTAACATTTTTAAAACTCCAAAAATAGGCCCAATGCTGCAACAGCACTAGATATAACAATCACGGCTTCCTAAACATCATATATCATATGATAACAGAATATATCACAAATATTTGTAAATAAATCAATGTTGTTGAGGAATCCAGTTGGATCCCTCCAACCTGTTTCCCTGCATCCACAGATGTTAGCACAATACCAATCCTGTTCCAATACGGAATATCGCGGTACATGGGTTTATATAAAATATTATTCGCTATATACGGTGCAATACGGTCTCATCTGCTATATAATGCGGGAAATCAACTCCAAATACATATATAATACCAATTCCACTTCGAGGTGGAATTTCGCGGTATATGTTTTTAATAAATAACCTCCGCTTAATATACGGCGTATAGTATCTATTTCAATACAACAGATAGCCATTTATCATTCAAATACACAATCAACACAATCAAGCAATTTAAAATCTAACTATTTAAAATTTAAATCGAAACAGATTCGATTGAGTGAGATGTTCTCACCTTGTTTCCAATACAGTTTCAGCGTTTTATTTTGAATAAAATTAAGCGACCGTTTAATTTTACTCAAAAATTTCACTAGCTCCAATCAATTCCAATCCAGCTCTATTAAGTAGTGTTCGTCAATACGATTGCAACGCAAGTCGTTTTCGTCATTTTTCGACCTCGTACGACAAAGTTACAGCTTTTTAAAGTTTACACAATTATAATATAATTAACATTTACAATTCTTTTATTATTTTTAAACCTTAACCATCATAGCCATTTGTTTCTGTTGTTTGCATAAGGCTGCACGCGGCTATCTTCTTCTTCTCCAGTATAATTCGAACGAATCTGAAACCAAAGCCATCGACCTAGGGTTAATAGCCGCACCTCCCCTACTTTACTTCGCGGCGATCTACGACTTCCATCTTGTAGCCCATCTCAAGAGCTACCCACGGCCCCAAGGAAGTGGAGCTCAATCGCCTCCCTGACCTCGAGATGCATGCACAAACGAGCACGAAAGCGGTCAAATTCCCAATGATCTGTAGCTTGATTTCCGATCTCCACCGTTGAGATGGTAGATCTCATTGCGCTCTACCCTTTTGTAGTTGAAACTTTTATGAATCAATCGATGGATTTGCAAGAAAAATGAGGAAGAATGAGGATGTATTTCGGCCATTGATAGATGAAAGTGGCGGCCTGAAGCTCAAAACCCTAGCTAGGTTTTGTTTTGTGAAAAATAGCAAAATTTAGGTCCTTTTATAGAAAATTGCAAAACACTATTCACTAGAAATTTTCCGAACTCCAAACGAAGTGTGACGGCTGGCATTTCTAGGGTTTAACCCACGTTTCGGACATATGGAACACGTTTCGGAGGCTAATTCAGTCATATGTGCGAGTTATGGAAATAAATGATCAAATTTAAATTAAACCGGTTAAACAAATTTCCATGCGTTTTGGCTTGCCCCGGACAAACCGTAAATCCGATTGACACAAAATTTGAAATCTTACAATAATATAATATTACGGATCCGATGAAACTAGTTCCGTCGAATTCCGAGATTGTTTGAAAAAGGGCTATTTTTACTCGTCAATTAAATATTAAAATATTCAATTTCTTCAATTTTACTTTTAATTCAATTTTAAAAGTTCTATAACATCATTCTAACTCCAACATGATTTAATATAATCAATTTTATTCACATTTAATCCAATTTCCAATTATTTCTGAAATTTCAAACATTAAATTATGGATTTAATTATCCAATTAAATATAGATATTCGAAATAAAATTTATTCGACTTACAAATTCTACTTGTTAATATTTAAAAATTAATTAAATATACGAATTTTAATTAACAGAAATTCAGGGTCGTTACATCGAAGATTTTCATAATAGAGCACTACTGCCACATTAGATATGGCAAGTTTCACCTCCAGGGACTAATGGCAAGTAATCCTACATTACAAAGATATTTGTCTTCAATGATCATTGTCTTCAATATGTTTTATTTTAAAAAATAGTTTGAAGGGGTTTTAGGATAGGAATCGCCCAAATCCGATCTCGGTTCCTTTGTACAAACTATCGATAAAAGATGTTAAGTGGTTTTTTAACATTCAAAGAATTTGTTTCTTTTCTTTTATCTTAGAAAAACTTAAATACGATCTTTTAGAGCATCCAGGCTTTCCTTTCGATCTGTTCCACCCTTCGCCTAAAAAGAGAAAACATAGGCCAAGTAAGTTCGGGGCACTGATTGCTCCATCCTTAACCTTAGTTAAACACCTTATTTTATCTTTTCAGATCTCACAGGCGGGACAAATGTACTAGTCGTTTCTGCATACCCAATTTGTTATTATATTCAATCTTCTTCACTTTTTGTTTAAGTGGTATAAACAATTCGTCTTAACAATTTGTTCAAACTCTTATTAAAACATCCAAACCATCTTTAAATTACTTAATTATTCCTTTAAAACCATTCACAAAAGATTTAGGAAAGAATTGTTAAGTTTAGACATTCTTTTAAAAAGTCGTAGCAACGGCAGCAGAAAAGTGCTGTGGAAAGTACTTTATAAGCTTATTTGATTTAAACAACTTTTTAATATTTGAAAATTCATAGTTTCCACTCCAAATCTCTTTTAAACCGTCTGAATAGATTTATCAAATTTATTTCATAATTTTAATCATTTAAAATATCATTGATAAATAAATTCCTTTTTTGATTCCGAACTGCAAAATCGTGATGTTTTTAGAAAATTGTTTCGGACATACTTCTTAATCGACTTGATGAAATCTTGATTTTATTTCTTCGTTGGAAAACTATTATCATTGTGAATCAAAAAAAATTATTTCGTAGAAATCTGACTTATAAATCAATCTCTATGTTAGTTTGAAGTTATGGGTCGAAATTTACGAACTGCCGCTACGCGACGAGCTCGATTTTGACCAATTTTGTGAATTGCTTCGGAACTTGTTCAAAACACTTCCAATTTTTTTTAAACCATATTTAAACTATTTTACCTTATTTAAAATCATTAAGAGGCTAAATAACTTCCATACACATATTTGTATGGATTTAATTCTCATTTAATTAACTATGGTCAATTATTAATCATTTCTCTTATCATTTATCAAACAAGTTATCAACCATATAAACAATTACATAATCAACCAGTTTGCAACCAAGTTATCAAACATTCTTTCAACATATTTAAACTTTTAAATCATTATACTTGAAATAATTTATGGATTAATTAGTAAATACGAGTACCCACCATTAACTTAACCAATTCTTCCTACCAACACTCATATACAATAACACTTCACTTAGACTTCAACTAATCAACTTCTACTCCATTTCTTTTGCTTTATGCCATCGACCTCTTCTTTCAAACTCCTGAAAATACGGTAGAGCTTCCGCAGCACCTTGAATTTTCTCCTAGCTTCTGGAATGAAATCGACGGCACTTCCTTCTCTTTTTCTTGTTTTGGAGCTTCACGAAATTGCTCCTCCTACGTGATAGGTTCGGCCACAACTTGCTCCCCCATTTCCTCCATCGTTTCTTCTCTCGTTAGATGCTAAACCATGTTTTTATGGTATTCTAAGGTCTTTGGCAAAGTTTGGTGGTGTTTGAAGTTGATTTGATATGGTTTTAAAAAAGTTAGTAAGTGTTTGGAAGAGAAGAAGAAGCCATTAAAGAGAGCTTCAAGGAAGAAGAAGAAGTTAGAAAATGGTGTGAAAAAACATGAGAAAGTAATTGGTATTTACAGAAAAGTTTTGGATTAAAATAATATTTTGTAAAAAGAACAATATACCCTTACTTACTTATAAAGTAATCTTATTCTTTTTCAACACTTAACATCACATTTCAAATCATTACATTATGTCTTCACTTAGATATTAAGTAAAGTAAGTGATAATTATGTTTCTTTGATTTGATGTTTTACTTTTTGACTTTTTATGCTTACTTTTTGTTAATTATATTCTAGAATTTTCTAAGTATGTTTAGTAAAAGTAAACATGATTAATGAATTTATTAATACTTATACCATTTGAATATATGTTCCTATAAATAAAGGTGTGATGATGTTGCGACAACTATGATAGAAAACCCAAGTATCCCTCGATCCTCTAGTGCGGACTCTGATCAGGCTTCTAGATCAAAACCTTTGTTTTCTTTGCATAGCTCTCAACTATGATAGAAAACCCAAGTATCTAACCATAAACCCTCATCAATTTTCGTCATCAAGAATCGAGTGATAAATCCTTTTTCGGAACGGTGTAAACACCTCAAAGTTCCATACTCGGATATTAGATCAACATTGATGTGATGAAATGATCTACATATAATATATGTATTTATTAACTTCCAAAAAACTTACATAAAAACTTTATTTTAAGACCAGACATTTTATAAAAGTCTTCTTTATATAATCCCTTTAATTATTTATTTTTAAATATTTTTATTAAAGGGAAATATTCTAAAGAAACCATTTTTCACTCAAAAGATAATTTATCTATATTATAGTTTTTTTCCACATTCCTTCAACTTAGTATTATTTTTACCAATAATATTATTTACGAATCATTTCGTAAAGTGGAAATTAGCCACAAGGGCCTCTTTAGCAAGTGCAATTAGTTTCTAGGACACACGACTGAAATAATTACTTTTAAAGACAAAATTCAAAATAATTAGTTTTTAAGGCCTAAAAACCTATGAAATTATGTCCTTGAAAGTAATTGGACTGCTGACTTTGTCCTTAAAAGTAATTATTCTACTGACTTTGGCCTTGAAATTAATTTCTGTAGATGTGTGTCCTAGAAACTAATTGGACTGCAATGTTTGTCCTTCTAGTGAAATGCCCCTTTCGTAAAACTATCGCTTAAATTTATTTCATCTTATCATTTATGTAAATCAGTCACATTTTAAAGACTTAAGTCCAAATCCTTAATTAATTCTATAATTCATTAATAAAACATTTTCTAGGTTATAATTACCTTTTTGAGGAGTCATTATTTTACTTAATAGTTCATGACTTAAATCTGTATTTGTGTGATATACCTTTATATCCTAAGAGTATATACAAATCCTAAATTCCAAATTGGTTTTACTTAAATCCGTCTATCTAACAAATTTAAACTTTGTTGTAATTTACTATTATCTCAAATTCATAAGTTATAAAACTTACTTCTTATTTAATACTATTGTTAACTTTCTAGCTTTGACAAAAAAATAAACTTTAAAACCCGTACTTAAATCATTAAATCCTTTTTATCAATAAATCACATTTAAAAATTATACTTATCTAATTTCATTTACTCAGAATATTTCACAATCTTTTAGTTTTTCATAAATTCCTAAGCTCCGAGTTAGGTATGATTCAGGAATTTTCGACTGTCCAAAATCGTCGAGAATCCCGCTTTCCCTTATCAATTAGCGATCCTAATTTATCTTTGGCTTAAACACTTTTATAAAGATTACTAAACAATTTATCAGCTAATGATTCATATTATCTCTTTAACTTAAGAAAATTATATAGATCGAGTAGCTGCAAAATAATACAAGGAACTGGGTACTACCGATAATATCATATATTCTCCTAACAAGAAGAGTGATACTTAAAAAAAGTGCTTACCATCTGAACACATCACTTGCCCATTTTTAGTTAATTTCGAGTCAACCAAATTAGTTAACATAACCTTTTTATATTTGAAATAATACCATTTTCAAAATCCATTAGAGATTACTTTTATTTATAAAACCTATTTATAAATTCATTTTATCTTATATTAATTAACTTCATTTAAATTACCATAATTTGTATACTCAAGTTTAAATTCTCATTTCGTGTATATTATTTTTCCTTTTACATAATCATTTAAATACATTTTTATCTTATATGTTCATTCCTCAAACAAATCTTATTATCAAATACCTTATAGTCAAATCGTGAAACTTAATTCACAAGGTATTTGTACTTAAACTTTTAAATCAACAATTTATTAATTAGTAACTTAACATTATCATTTCTCAATTTATTATTTTGGAATAAGTATTAAAGATTTTAATTTCCTTATCATATTTCTTACTTCGATTATCTTTATGAAACATCTTATAGTCAAACTGTGAAATTCTAATAACAAGATGTTCATATTTAAATTTCACTAATCCTGATTTCTAGTTGTATAACTTTTCAAAATATAATCCTTGGTAAAATTATTTCATTTACCAATTTTTTGAAAATCAGTGTGTCCGTTCGTCGTGTTTAACTGTTTAGGAACCCTTATCGATAACGGTGATCAGGCGCATCAATCAGAATCCATAAATCACCCCATAGATAAATCAACGCAAAACATTTTTATTGGTCACTAACTAATACGCGCTCATATATAATACACTCAAACTCATTCTAGGGTGTTACTAACCCTATCTCTAATGAGTTACTCATCCTGGGTATTACTAACCCTATCTTTGATGAGTCTTTACCCAACCAAAGCTTGGTGCCAAATGTCCAACTCAAATTGCACGAATAAGAGGATCATTAAGGGTAGAAAGAAAATAAAGGCAGAACAGAATCTCATATGAATGGAATAACATATATCATTTCAATAATAATCTTTACAGCGGAAAATTTTAAATATAATATTAGAGTCTAACTTAGATTCAACTTGGACAGTTATAGCACCTTCACTTACAAATGCTGACAAACAACAAAACAAATATAATAGATGTAGCAGATAATAGAATACGTCCATACGATGATGAAGATCTCCAGCTCTTCTCTGGAAACTCCAACCGTCTTCAATTCAACCTAAAATTACTCGGATCTGACCCGAGTATTAAAAATACCCGGATTAGGCTTGAAAAGCTAGTGTGAGATACTCGAAATTTAAAATGACTATGTTATCAAAATCTTTGAAAAGAAGGGTATCTCATAAGACCACGCCCAACATAAATACAGACGGGTTTTTACCTTATGATAACCAAAACACTTTTATACCAAAAATCACTTGATATTATTTTTAATGACATTCTTTTGAAAATACTTTTCAAATAAACTTATTCAAATAAGTTATCAACATATGGACCAAGTCAAAGGTAACATATCAGGCCTGGGTCAACGAAATATACCGATCGGAATATATGATACCTAAAAGAGGGTAGCTGAAATGTTTGCAAGTAGTCATAACTATTTTGGGAATACAACCAAAATCGTAAATCTTGTATTGGGGTTGGATTTCCAACATGATAGAGAACTAGTGGCTTTTTCTCCGATCCACGCATAACAAACCTAGTTCCCACGGTGCCTTATTCGCTTTTCTCAAACTAGTCACTCGGAACTATACTTGCTACACTATAACTGATAACCGGTAGTTCCCTGCTATTCTCAAGCTAACCACTTTATCCAAATGGGGCAATAAATGCCTTGATGGATGTATCCCCCAAAGGGCTAAATGTATTTGACACCACCATACTTACTTATTCCGAATTTGCGTCTGTTAGGCCACATAGTATCCCATCATAACCGGGGTGTGAGGCAACGCTCAATTTCTTCAAAGCCATGCTTTGATCATAATAGGTTCCGTTTTGAATTCCACACTTCAATTCCTTTGATCACTATTTGCCTTCCACAAAAATACAACACTTGAGCTCGTACGTCTCAAGGAGGGTGTGAAGCTAAGAGAAGTTGCATTCTCCGCTACCACTGATGTACATTTGTAAAAGTCAATCGTTGTGTCTCAAAAATGCAATGTCAAACATTCGCCCATACAAGTTCGTTCAACCTAAGCCACTCTCCTACTACCACTAGTAGCGAGTAGTCTTTGCAATTCGAAAAATCTCCACAATGAGGAGACCACTGCTATAAATAACTCTATAATGGGAGCTACCCAGAGCATGTTCAATCAGCAGTCCTTACGCTATGAAGATCCTTCAATAATCATCATCTTCAACATGTCTTCACTTTCGAACGTATACATTGGTTCGAAGTGGTTTTCGGATAGGAATTACCCAAATTTGACTCTGGTTTCTTCGAAGCCAATCATCGCTTTAAAAATGTTAAGTTCAAATGTGAATATCAATCATCAATCAATTACTTCATCTTTTATCTAATCAAATATCTTTCTTAGATATATTATTTTCAAGTTATTCTATTTTCTTTTCAAATGTATATGGAATCATTAAGCCTCATTTATCAAATTATTTGATTTATTAGAACCTCCCTTAAATCCTGGAATAATTCCAAATCATTTTCTCTTTTACTTGGGAAAACCTTTCCAAGTTGTTCATTAAATCTTAATCAAAAAATTTCTTATATTCAAGTTATAAATTTTAACTTAGGGAAATATTCCCAAATCATTCATTAAATCTTAATCAAAGATTTCCTTTTTTAACTTCAAATCACGTTCTTGGAAATCGAAGATTTTCATAACAGAGCACTACTGCCACATTAGATATGGTAAATTTCACCTCTAGGGACTAATGACAAGTTTCACCTCTTGGGACTAGTGACAAGTAATCCTACAATACGATGATCTTTGTCATCAGTGATCATTGTCTTTAATATGTTTTATTTTGAAAATTAGTTTGAAGGGGTTATCAGATAGGAATCACCCAAATCCAATCTCGGTTCCTTTGTACAAGCCATCGAATAAAACATGTGAAGTGGTTGTTTAACACTCAAAGAAGTGGAAATTAGCCACAAAGGCCTCTTTAGCAAGTGCAATCAGTTTCTAGGACACACAACTGAAATAGTTACTTTTAAGGAAAAAATGCAAAATAATTAGTTTCTAAGGCCTAAAAGCCTATAAAATTATGTCCTTAAAAGTAATTGGACCGCTGATTTTGTCATTAAAAGTAATTATTCTGCTGACTTTGGCCTTGAAATTAATTTCTATTGATGTGTTTCCTAGAAACTAATTGGACTACAAAGTTTGTCCTTCTGGTAAAATGCCCCTTTAAAGAATTTGTTTCTTTTTTATTATATTGGAAAAACTTAAATACGATCTTTTAGAGCATCCGGGCTTTCCTTTCTGTCTGTTCCACCCTCGCCTAAAAAGAGAAAATATAGACCACGTAAGTTTAGGGCGCTGGTTGCTCCATCCCTAACCTTAGTTAAACACCTTGTTTTATCATCCTAGATCTCACAAGTGGGACAAAATGTACTAGTCGTTTTCGCATACTCAGTTTGTCATTATATTCAATCTTCTTCACTTTTTGTTTAAGTTGTATAAACAATTCGCCTTAACCATTTATTCAAACTCTTATTAAAACATTCAAATAAACTTTAAATTAATTAATTATTCCTTTAAAATCGTTCACAAAAGATTTAGGAAAGAATTGTTAAGTTTAAACCTTCTTTTAAAATGTCGTAGCAACGATAGCAAAAAAGTGCCGCGGAAAGTACTTTATAAGCTTATTTGATTTAAACAACTTTTTAATATTTAAAAGTTAATATTTTCCATTCCAAATCTCATTTAAACCATTTTAATAGATTTATCAAATTTAATTCATACTTTTAATCATTTAAAAATATCATTGATAAATAAATCCCTTTTTGGATTTCGAACTGCAAAACCGCGATGTTTTTAGTATATTATTTTGGACATATTTCAAAATCGACTTAATGAAATCTTGATTTTCTTTCTTCAATGGAAAACTATTATCATTGTGGACCAAAAAAATTTTAT
This sequence comes from Allium cepa, assembly GCA_030765085.1. NCBI lineage: Eukaryota > Viridiplantae > Streptophyta > Magnoliopsida > Asparagales > Amaryllidaceae > Allium > Allium cepa. The sequence goes on from CM060946.1 coordinate 43,645,788, forward strand.
TTCATAGAAATTCGACTTATAAATCATTTTCTACGTTAATTTGAAGTTGCAGATCAAAATTTACGAACTACCGCTATGCGGCGAGCTCGATTTTGACCATTTTTGTAAATTACTTCGAAACTTGTCCGAAACGCTTCAAATTTGTTTTAAACTATATTTAAACTATTTTAGCTTATTTAAAATCATTAAGAGGCTAAATATCTTTCAAACACATATTTGTATGGATTTAATTCTCATTTAATTAACTATGCTTAATTACTAATCATTTCTCTTATCATTTATCAAACAAGTTATCAACCATATAAACAATCACATAATCAACCAATTTGCAACCAAGTTATCAAACATTCATTCAACATATTTAAACTTTCAAATCATTATACTTGAAATAATTTATGGATTAATTAGTAAATACGAGTACCCACCATTAATTTAACCAATTCTTCCTACCAACTTTCATATACAACAACACTTCACTTAAACTTTAACTAATCAACTTCTACTCCATTTCTTGTTTTATGCCACCGACCACTTCTTTTAAACTCCTAAAAATCTGGCAGAGCTTCCACAACACCTTGAATTTTCTCCTACTTACTTAGAATGAAGTCGACGGCACTTCCTTCTCCTTTTCTTGCTCCAGAGCTTCACGAACTTGCTCCTCCTTTTGATAAGTTCGGCCGCACCTTTCTCCTCCCCTTCCTCCATCGTTTCTTCACTTCTTAGATGCTAAACCATGTTTTAATGGTATTTTAAGGTCTTTGGCAAAGTTTGATGGTGTTTGGAGTTGATTTGATATGGTTTTGAAAAAGTTAGTAAGGATTTGGAAGAGAAGAAGAAGCCATTAAAGAGGGCTTCAAGAACGAAGAAGAAGGTAGAAAATGGTGTGAAAAAAAGAGAAAGTGGTTGGTATTTATAGAAAATGTTTTGGATTAAAATAATATTTTATAAAATACCAAAATACCCTTACTTACTTATAAAATAATCTTATTTTTTTTAACATTTAACATCGCATTTCAAATCATTACTTTATGTCATTTTCACTTAGGTTTTAAATAAAGTAAGTAATTATTATGTTCCTTTGATTTGATATTTTACTTTTTGAATTTTGTACTTTTCGTCCTTTATGCTTGCTTTTTGTTAATTATATTATAGAATTTTCTAAGTATGTTTAGTAAAAGTAAACTTGATTAATGAATTAATTAGTACTTATACTATTTGAATATATGTTCCTATATAAGAAAATAAAGGTGCGACAACTTTTAATCGACAAAACGTCGTTTTTCGATGAAATATTTTACGGTCACATTTGACGTTTTAGTTAAACTATTTATTTATGTAAACCAAATTTTAAAATGAAATTTTTACTTCTTTAAATATATTAAAACATGTCTCTTTATATCTTAAAATCATATTTAGATAATATCAAAATCTCTAATTTTACAATGCATGTAAAACAGACAAAGTGTGACAAAATTTGGTTATTTTTGTAAAACGATTATTAACATACTTTTAAATATTTTAATATAATTTTATTATTTTTATTAAAGGTTTTCAATAAGATTGATCTTTTTAAATAAATATTTAAACTTATTTATTTAATCATTTATTTATTTTTAACAAAACTTAACTTTTGTTGATTTGTTCTAAAATCCAAATTTATACCTGTTAAATTATCAACTATAAGAATAATTAATTTCTCTATTATTATCTATTATATTTAACTTATTTATTTAAGTTTTAAACCTTTTAAAATTTAAAACAAATGAAATCTCTCATTTTCGAAGTAACGAAATTACGGATCATTACAGATGCTAAGGAAATGGACACTTCGATATGGTATTGACGATTGGATTTCTTTGTCGAAAAACTAGTGTGTATTTAAAGGAAATTGAAAATCATTTCAAAGTTTCAACTTTGTTTTTTTTGCAAACTCTTATGCTATGTTTACGATAAGTTGGCTAGTCTTTAAGTGTTGAGATTTTGGTAAGGAAAGTCAAAACTTTCCAAGTTATAGTGTCTATAGCGATAGTCGCTATGGATGCAGTTTCGCTTAAAGAATCCAAATTTTTAAAATTTGAGTTTCATACTTAAAATTGTTTTTTAAATGTTTTATAAGCCTAATAATAATTTTTTAAAAATTTAATTAAGGATTTAGCAGTTAATAATTAATTATCTAAGTTTTAATAAGTATTAATTAATTAAGTGTTAATAAGGTTTATTAATTTTAGTAACTGAAGATTAGTTACCAATTAACTACCTTTTAAAGGGTAAGTTAATTTTAATTAACCTATTATTAAGTATGATTAATGTTAATTAATTACAAGTTAAAAATACAATTTAATTTTAGATAATTACTAATTAAATACAGGGCTGATTATTAATTAATTATTAACCATGTGTTTAATTTTAAATTAATTAAGGTTTTTATTCTATAAATTATTTATTAAAGTTTAATTTATTATTTAAGACTTAATGAAAGATTTTTAATTGATATTAATTGATATTAAATTATTAATTAAGTTTTAAATCATTATTTAAGAATTAATAAAGGATTAATTGGTGTTTAATTATTATTTAATCATTAATTATATTTATTATTTATTAAACGTCTAATTATTTATTAATTTATAATTAATTAATTTAAAATATAATAAAGATTACGTATGATTAAATAAAGAGTTTAACTTGTAATTAATCATTTTAAAAGGGAATTTTAATTTTTAAATCCTTTATTTCGAGAGCTAAATTGTTTTAAGGGTACTTCTTTTTCAAAAATGGGTTTAAACACAAGGGATTCAAATGTTGATACCATTAAGTAGACAAATGACTATGAATGAGTTATGATATCATTTTTTGTATTTGTATGAATATTTGATAGCAGAATAAATCTTCGTTCTTCTATAATGTAATTATTTAGTTGTTGTGGACACAGCATAATAGAATAAATTTCCATTCTGTTATAAATTGATTGTTGATTGTGTGGATATATGTTAGTAGAATAAATTTCCATTCTACAATATGAAATGAACTGTTTGGACATTTATTTAGCAAGTTAAATCACCATCTTGCTATTATGTCATTTGGATATGTTTATACTGGTTAGTTTATATTCATACGTTATATTCCTGATTTGGATATGAAGTGTATGTACATATATGTGACTTAGGTAAATAAATTGTTAAATGACTTGAAAATGAAATTGAAATGATAACTTAAATTTGTACAATTCGGATTGCTAAGCCTCTTTTTGAAATTATAAAGTAGAGTTTTAAATTAGCACTAATTCTTTAATCAGTTTGGGGTTTAAAGTTTATAAATGATATCCAAGTTATATAATTATTTCATAACAGTATTTATAAATGATAACTTGTTTATAAATAGTGTTTTACTAGATATATTTAAAAATGATATTTTGTTAATGATATTTTTTAATGACAAAGATATTTATAAAGGAAATTTTATAAGAGTTTTATACATGGAATGAGATTTTATAAATCATTTTAGAGATTTTAAATAGAAGTTTAAATCTATTTTGAAGATTTGTAAGGAGGTTTGAAATATGAAGTGAACGTATAAAAAGGATTTTTATAAGGGATAAGTGAATGAGTTTTTTAGTAAGTGATGTTTTGAAAAGGGAATTTCTTAGCCATTTAATATGGAATTTGAGAAGAGGGAATTTCCCAAATATTTTTGGTAAATACTTATATTTCGAGATAAGTAAATTTTTTTCCAAGTATAAAAGAAATGTAAAGGTTTTTGGGAATAATGTTTTAAAAAGATCTTTTGATCAAATTTTGCAAGTGTTTAATTAATTAAAGATTAATTAATAAAGGCTCAGTGGATCCCTTATGTAATCAAATCAATGTTGAATGATTGTTCATTTGATAGTTAAATAACCGACTATCAAATCAGGACCTAAATGTAACTTTGGAAATATCCAAAAGAAACACCTGAATTATATGGCATAATCATTCCCAGTAATTTTGTATCGTCCTTATAAACCTCGTTTCATTCCTCTAGGATAAATGATAAGGAAATCCGTCCACAAACAGTTAGGAGGTAAACTCTGCTCTTATCTTTTATATGCTTATTTCCTATACAACTGGGGTTGAGTTCACCGAGAACTATCGAAAGTTATTTTGAAGAGACCAAGATCACATATGTTATCCGAAAACCACTTCAATCCAACAATGTTTCGAGCTGAAGACATTTTGAAGAGTGAGGAATCGAAGATGAAGCATTGAAGTGTAAGGACTGCTTGCTACTAATCCTAAGGGTGATTCCAAAATGGATATAGTAGAGGTAGTGTCTCTGGTTTGTCCTTATCTTGGACAACTTGTATGGATGAATGTTTACCCTACATTACTACTTGAAAAGTAGTGTTTGCATTTCAAGTGCGATTGTTATTCAAAAGGTATGTGTAGCCTCAAGCCTTATCAACCGAGAATGACTAAAATCGGGGGAGATGTAGTAATGCTAAGTGGGTCACTCCTATTAGGGTGTGTCATCACCTTTCTAGATACATATTCATATTTATGGATTGGTTGTGCATGAGATCTCAATAAAAAGGGTTATAAAGCAACTAGGGTGATGACATATTCGGTACTATCCAGTTAGGGGTAGGCTGGTCTTATGTTGGTAGGGAATCCCAGCAAGGTCCTCGATACATTTTCTAGACGTGTCCCGTGATAAGTGGTACCCCGATGCCTTGTCATATTATGGAACCCAATCTCCAATACGTGCCTTTACGGTTTTGATTGTAAAGCCTAATATGCTGGAACTTAATAATGGTAACAATTTCGGCTATTTTCATATTTATTTTGAATACCTATATATTATTACAGTATCATTGGATTTTCTATAAAAGCGTTTTGGTTATTGTAAGGTAAAAACTCATCTATGTTTATGTGCGGCGTGATCTTACAAGGTACCTTTAGTTTTAAAAGGATTTTAGGCATAATAATTCAGTTGTTTGAGTTTACTCATACTAGACTCATATCTGACCCCAAATTTTATTTTCTTTTCCTAAACTCTTGGGTGATCAAATTTTTATGGGCATCCAAGTAGTTTAGGTTTTCCCACGGTTGCATCTTGGAGGAGCTTGGAGCAGGAGGCTTCATCGATGGCTAGTTATTATCTTATTTTCGTAGTTCACACATATACTGTATCATTTAGGTAGGGACAGATAGTTATAACTGTCCTAGGGTAGAATTTGTATTAGTATGATTGTGATGTATCATTTTTGAAATGACTTTGTAAAGTATTATGTTGATTAGTATATGTTATTCCATTGCATTGTGAGATTCTATGATTATTTAATTTCTTCTTATCTTCAATCTTCTTTCCCTTAATGGTTGATTTTTTAGCACTTGAATAGTTGGTACACAATACAGTGGATGTATTAGTATCGATTTTCGAGGGTCGAAAATTCGATTCGTTACACAAACGACGTGGACCTAGTAATGACTTTAAATTTGTAGTTCAAATTATCAAGTATTATGTTATATTCTTCTTACAGTACTTCACCATCTACAGCTCAGTCAAGAAAATGTAGTATATATGTCAGAACATAATAATTAACCATTCAACTTGCACCATTGCTATAACATATTCACAAAAGAGGAAAAACGGAGTCGAGTGCAACAAGAATGTTCAATAATGCACTTTCTTTCTAGAAAGATAAGCGATGAATCTCGCCCTGGTAGTTCTGATCTATGAAGACACCCCCTTCACAACTAATACCGGTGGTAGGCCGCCAAGAAGGTTCAAGGTTAAGAAAAAAAAACCACCCCCTAATTACAACACACATTGTAAACATACTGGAGAGCGAGATGGTGGCTGCAGACGATGCAAATAAATTATACTTGAAAACAAAAGAAATAAAGAGACTTGAAAGGGCAATGGAAAAACAACGATATCAGGATGAGAAACAAAAGTTAAGAAATGACGAGCTAGAGTTAGAAAAAAAAGAATTAGCTCAATAACAAAGAGAAGGAGATATGGATCTTTTAACTTGCAACTTAAGTGAACTCAATCCAGTGCAAACGATGTATATGGAGAAGAAAGTTGAGGAGTACTATAGACGTCAATAAGGGTTGTAGGAAACTAGTTTCCTATAACATATCTTAGCATTGCATCTATTATTTGATCTCGTAAGTGTGGATTGTAGTGCATTGTTACTGTTGTTGTTAATGTGATTATCGCTATATTAGTTGGAATTATTGATAATGCTACAGTTATCAATTTTGTTGTTATTGCTATTGTTATAGTTTCAAGCTCATCTTGACTTGGCATTCTCACTGTTGTTGTTACTACTAACACGTCAACAACAACTTAGTATAATAGATATAACAAATTCAAATACAAACATTAGTACAAAACGTCAACAATAACTTATTACAATAGATAAACACAAGCACCATCTAAACATCACTTCTACTGGTGGTTTTCTATATGTTCCTATTAGTGTTCCACTAGTTATTCTCTTAGATCAAGATGAGCTTGAGGATATCGAATGTCTTGTATTCTTTGCAAGCTTTTAGCAAAAGTATTTGGGTCCCTAAAAGCTTTTTTCTAAAATGCTACAGCAATGTCTGGATAGTTTCTCAATTGAAGCTTATACCCACTACGTTTGTCTTCGAAAATCATATTATGTAAAATTATACGGCTGTATATGATATCAGATAATACCGCCGGACCGTGGTACTATACCTCTTTTCTTAATATTCTTAAAGCACTCCAAATGCTCGTTCGACATCTTTCATCAATCTCTTGTTGTTTGGTGAAACTGGCTTCTTTTGCATTATTTGGTCTTTTGCAAGCATGCACAAATGTTTTCCATTTTGGGTAGATTCCATCTACCGAATAATAACTCATGGAATGATCTTTGTCTCTTATTTTTAAATTGTAAGGAGGTGATATATCATTACATAAGTCATTAAACAAATATGACTGTTATAGAACATTAATATCATTTAGTGAACTTGGTGCTCAAAAAAAGCATGCCATATATACAAATCGAACTAAGCAACAACCTCCAAGACCAAAGTTGCCTTTTTGCAGTCTTATGTATTGGCTCTACAATGCAACTGGATAGTTTTTCCACCTCCAATGCATACAATCTAAGCCACCAAACATGCCTGGAAATCCACTTTGAGATTCCATTGCTAGTAATTTATCAACGTCTTAAGGGGTAGGGATTAGAAGATATTCTTCACCAAACATACAAACAACGATTTTGCAAAATTATTTCATACATAATATTGCCGTTGAGTCTCCAATCCGCACTTTTTCATCTTGTGAATCACTAGAAGTTCCATATGATATCATGCGAAATGCTGTCGTAACCTTTTGCAGTGGAGAAATTCCAAGTTCGTTGATTCCATTTCTTCTATGGGTGAAAAAATGTTTATTTCGGTTAGTTTTTTGAGAACCCGATTAAAGATATTCTTCGACATACACAATCTTCATCTAAAATCCACATCCCCGTACATGGAGTTTGCCATAAAATAATCCATGATCAATCGATTATGACCGCCGGAATAGTCACGTCTATAACACAAGTCTTTTCTTCCAACAACGCTACCTCCTTGGGATAACGTAGTGCTTTCAGCAATTTCATGGGCCATTAAATTCCTCATTTCAGTAGTAAATATTCTTTGTTGAGTAATACAATGTTTAGTAAAATCGTCGGAAGACGATGAAGATGACAAAGACGAGGATGAAAAGCACCACAAACTTTTTAGAGAACTCATTTAATATAGGTAGAAGAATGGTGGTGATTAGTTTGGAAGTTTGAATGAGTATGTTATTCGATGTCATTACTTCTTATAAGCTATTGATGTTGAATGGATAACGGAATGTCGTAGGATCCCGTCATATGGATTAAAAAATGGTACTGTGTTGGGTCGCATCAACCACTATAGCCACAACACGCTGTTTATATGCATTAAAGATTTGTCAAGTGGCTACAAAATGTTAGGAGGTCGGTTCTTGTTAGAAATAGAATTCAAGCTTATTGATGTTGATTAAAGCTAATTGATGTCAGGAGGTCGGGTCTTGTTTGAAACAAAATTAAAGCTAATGGGCCCACTAGTCGTACTGATTAATGCTGAGTGATTTGGATTAAAGGATGGATGTTAAGAGGTCAGATGTTGTCAGAAACATAATTAAAGGTAATGGACCCACTGGTTATATTGATTAAAGCTTAGTGATGTGGATTAAAGCTAATGGATGTCAAGAGGTCGAGTCTTGTCTGAAATAGAATTAAAGCTAATGGACCCATTGGTCATATTGATTAAAGCTGATTGATGTTGATTAAAGCTGATGGTTGTCAGAAGGGCGGGTCTTGTCTGAAACAGAATTAAAGCTAATGAACCCACTGACATATGGATGTCAGGAGTTTAGGTCAATGTAGACACTATGTATTGCTTTACACGGGTTAAAGCTGATGGATGTGGAGTGAGAATGACAACAATTTCGGTCAAATCTACACTATAACCACCTTTCACAGCTTTGCACGGGCATGTATTATGCTATATAAATATCATTTTGATTGTCATACTTCTCTTCATTATTATCATAGCCGTAGTATATAAAAATGGTCGATTACAATCATATTCCTTTGCCCTCCTCATACTCATATGATGGTCCATTACAACACAATAGCCCACCGAATACATCCTTCCCTCAACCATCAACCGAGTGCTATATTGAAATGGAGGAAAGACACAATGTCGATGTAAGAGAGCATGAGACGGACGTGCAAGAGCGCATGCAGCTGTAAAATGGTAGACGTCAAAGAGAAGAGCAGTGTAGCCTTAACGAATTAAGAGCTCACATAGATCAAGAGTTAATTCTCGGGAGATCTACTTCAACTACGGGGTTTTTGTTCTGTATATTGTTGTACGTAACAAAACCGACATCGATCGCGGCATTACAGATGCCATAATTCTCTTGATGGCTGTGGACTTGGGCAATGGATTGACAATCCTCTTCCTCATCATGCAGTTGTGTATGCTAAAGAACTTGAAAACTAAATTCATATGCTTCAAAGGACCTTGGGTTCAATTAACTTATTAGGTGGTGAAATGCAGTTTTTTAATCATTAGTTGTCTTATTTATTGTCTCGTTTGTTTTCCATGACGTTGTCATGTTTTACTATTTGTTGTCTTATTTGTGTTCTTTGAAGTTGTCTGTGTACATTATTTGTTGTTTTTGTAAGTTAAGTCTGGTTGTTAATGTAGTCCATGGGTTAAATATTGTTATTATGTTAAGTGCGCAGTAGATTTTGAAAACACAGATTTTACTTGAATCTGAAAGTATATAAAACTTACTTATAGTGCAAAGAATTAGCTGAAGGTAATTAACTTAACAAACCTACTTAACTAACCCAAATGTCAATCAAATTGTCTAATATATCCAACCTAGAAATCATATGCAGTATGTCCAACAAAATCAACATGATACTCCCACAAATAACGGGAATCAAACGTAGCTCATGTTAACTGAAATAGATCTTCTTCCTTCACTATTTTTATGATGATTCTATATCTTTGACAAGCTCTAGTAAACATGACAAAAGTTCTTTGAGTTTTCAAAATCCTTCGAATTAATCTACAATCAAGACGACTGTTAAAAGTCTCGTTTAGAGTTACCTAAATATCTTGCTCCAACTCCTCATCCATGTGTCTACGGTCGGTTTCTATGTATGATTTGATTAGCACTAAATAATCATCGGGAGTTCAGCGTTCAATTGCCATTGAAGATTATCGACAATGTTGAGAATAATTGAAGATGTTGTGAAATTTCAATACAAAACTTTGGTTTAAATAGAAGTTCATGATCCGCATCTCGTGAATCAAGTACCTTCTAATCAACTACGTGGCAAGCATCCATAAAGTGGATATAAACAAACACAATTGTGTTTGTTCCTTCACATAGTGATGTACATATTTTCATACAAAATAGGAAATCCAAAGCGGATACATTTATGCCAACACTACTAGTAATATAGAACAATGATAGTAAACACAAAACAATGATAATACACTGATACAAGCAATGCTAGTAAACACAAAATAATGATAGTAAACACAAAACAATGATAATATACTGATACAAACAATGCTAGTACTTACAAACCAGTGAAAATACAACGATATAAACTCTGCTAGGAAATACAGAACCATGATAATACACAGATACACACACTGATATGGCATACAAATAGTAATAGTACATACAACCACTATGGCTCAACAAACTAGTACCCATCACCAAAAAGTTGGACTGCATTACTGTAATGACCTGCTATTTCGAACCATTCACATCCACATATGTCGGACTTGAATTGCTTAAAATATCAGATTGTTAATTTATATTTGGCAAAACTCAACATATACAGTAAATAAATCAATCAAAGAATCGCAGATACAGAGTAATATAACGATAAGCAGCAGAATAGATAAATAGTAGTTCATGAAGCTACTATATAAACAACAGAGTTTAAAGCAAAACACAACAGAATATATCAAGTACAATGTAGTCTCGAATACAAACAGATGAAAAGTCTGAACAAAGCCACTCGATAGTTAAAAGCTGAATAGATATAGATGGATCTCCAAGCGAAGCTCCACCTCCAAAGACGAGTCTTAAATGTTGTGACACTTAGTCTGACCCCAGCGTAAAGCAAAACACAAACACTCGACTCAGGTTAACGTTCTTATATTAATAAATTCAACTCAAGTGAAATGTCAACTGAAATATAAGTAACTTAAAGGATGTTTGCGATTTCCATCCTCCAAGGATCCGTGGAACTATCTACTATGTAGTAATATATGATATTATAATATGTCTATAGTAGAGTAAAAATATTAAAATAGCATTAAGGCGTTACCCATATCCTCCTTAACACATTTTTATATTTTTCTATAGTCTATATAGTACCGTAATTCCTCCGTAAACATAAGGGCTATCAGAGGGCACTCCATAGGTATGATACAAATCAAACTCGTAGAAGGCGCGATAGGGCATGCGACAAGGCACTCGACGCAATGCCCGGATAGATATACCGTTTACAGATCTGGACTGGTAGTAACGCATAGCAGCTGCTACCACCCACCTCATGACACACTCCCAAATCAAAGGTGCACTTAATCAAATCACAAAAGCAATAGAATGGTATTGAAGAAATGTGTCCGATAGGAGGAATGACCTCACTTGGCCCGGTATGGCTCCTGTTTTAGCCACATCAAGCCGACTCACGGGAGGCAGGGCTACGTAAATACCATATATAGAATCTCCACCAAACCATCTTACTTCATTCTGGAATCTCCACCACGTACACAGTTGCTAAAGTGGTTTTCGGTGTTGGCAGAGAGTATGACAACATTCTATCCCGGTCTCTTTAACAACCAAACAGTATTGTAACACCGTGGTCATTTCATTACAAATAGTTCATACTTCAAAACCAAAATATCATTTCATTTCAAAACCATATCAATTTGGTATCATTATACACTTTATATCATATTCATTTCCAAAATCGTAACACTTTTAAATTTATAATACTTTCGAAATCATAACACTTTTGAGACACTTGGGAAATCATAGAATTTTTGAAATCATAACACTTTCCACCTACACAGTTTAGATGTTGAAAATAGTACATATATTAAAATACTTTATACGTTAAAATAGTTTATATGTTAAATACTTTACATAATAAAATTTGTTTCCTCTAATTTCACAAATCGATTTAAATCATTTTAAATTCAAAAATCCAATCAATACCAATTCTAGTTTAACCATTTCAAATTTAAAAGTTTGAATATTCCAATTTAAATATTCAAACATTTACAACATAAATTTCAATTATATTTCAACAGTTGACCTTAAGTTTATTCAGATTGGAAAATATCCACTTAACCATTTTAATAACAATTTATTTAACTCCCAATTTATATATTTAAATCAATATCAAATATTCTATCTCAATTTTATTTAAAATTGAGAATATCCGTTTAATCACTTTTTATCAAATCAAGTTATAAACCAAGTTATAATTATATCTTTCGGATCTCAAAACCAATAAGTTTAAATCAATTCTTTCTTAAATCCAACTATTACCAATTTAAATCCCAAGTCAACATTTATTTATCGTTCCAACCTTTATTATTAAAGTTATAAATCTATTTTAAAATATTAATATCAATTTTAAAAAATATTTTAAAACATATTATATGCTAATTAAATTAATTTTTTTGAAATTAGATCTTATTATATTTATTTTAAGAAAATAAAATTATAAGAAAAATCTTAAAATTTATAATTTCAAAACTAACATATGAATTTAAAATTCCAAAACATATTTTTTTAAAATCTACAATTTAGATATATATATAAAATAACATTTATATATATGTATTATATTTTTTAAAATCATTATTTATTTAAAACCATATATCTCCTTTCATACCTTTGGAAATCATTTTCAAAATATATATAGATCAATGGTGTCTGCATATAATTTTCTATCCTATGGTCAAGGGATACAAATATTTATCATTTCAATCCGCAATTTAAATATATATGGGTATATATCTTTTCAATCCGCAATCCCAAATTTAGTTCAATGAAAATCGTTAGGGTTTATCATTTCAACCCATAACAATTTTCTCCTATTCTACAAGATCGTTCAGGTATGTGACATTTCAACCCGTAGAGAATTATATGCTAATAGGGAACTTGCAGAGTGAGAACAGTGATGATAATATAACATATCAATAACAAGCATATATTATCAATATAAATAACAGATAATGGTGTCAGATGTCATAGGTGAACAAATACAGATAATAGCATATATAGCAATGTAAATAACTAATAGCAGCATATTTCAATTGTCGTTTCAATTTAAATCAAATCTAATAAATATAAGAATGTTAATCGTGAGTGATTGCTCACCTTTCGAGGCTAGAGAGATTTGACAACAAAACAAGCTACGAATTCCAAAGAAAAGCAAGATTGGCACGAACCGACGAACAAAGCTGATAAATAGGAATTGACAAAATCAAATCAGAAATGGATTGATGAAGATAAATGGTATAAGTAAACTTATATATATATATAACTATATATAACTATCATATTCAAAATTCAACCACATATCAAATAATGTATATATATATTTCAAAAATCATTGTTCCAAATTAAAAACACATATATTAAAATCAACATATATACATCATATATTTAGAAATAACAACTTAAATATATACTTATTAAAATGAAAAATACTTATGTTATGTTTTATTCCTTTCAAAATGTCATATATATATTTCAAAATAATAACATGACTTATATATATATATATATATATATATATACTTATACATCAATTAAACAAGCACTTTCATGTATATATATATACACCATATACATACATATATAAACTCGTGTACCTCTATATTTTCAAATCAGTTTTAAACAGATATGTGTGTGTGTGTGTGTGTATAAATCCAACTCATAACTACTAACTTACAGATTATACAAAATCAGGTTATAAACAAAGTTATGCGAAACACTATATATACAGTAGTCTAATGTATTTATATATATACAATATAAAACAAAGTATTTATATATATAAAGTACAACATATATATATATATTTGCAGATTGTGACTTAGGTAAACTAATATGTATAAAAAAATTATATAATCTCATATATATAACTAACATCATATATACTTTACATTTTATCCCTCTTTCAAATTCAATGGCTACAACATATACTCTGTTGAATATCTATACTGCTTTATATAATAGAACTCAAATAGTATAATATATGTTAAACTAAATTTATATATCTATCTACCTATATATATATACAGAAAACAATAATTAAATAAACAAATATATTATTACTGACATAACTTTATCTAACTAACATATCTATTTTAAAACATATAAACTGGCATATCACCAACTAACAGAATAAACAAAATAAAATAAAAACTTACATAAACTAACATATATGGTTATATCTAAACGAATCCTACATAGGGAATATATATGTACATAACTATATATATATATATTAATATTCCTATATATATGATTATATATATCGACCTATATATGGTATACTTATATCACTGTAGGCTTATAAAAATATAGTACTGCACTCACATAATATATTTTGTTATATATGGCAGCTTACACAACATGCATCACTATCCTATATATATAAACTAATATCAGCTCTAATATTGTACTAACAGATCAATTAAGCAATACACATATAAACTATAGTATAACTGTGCCATTACTAATTCAACGAAGAAGTGAAGAGCTTAGGGGAAAAGGAGGAAAGGCTTCTCGAGTTGCTGGAGGGTGAAGAAAAGGCAGTGCGGCTGTCGAGGTGGATGTGCTCGGCGTTGGTGGTGTGGCAGAGAGGATATGGAGGCGAGTAGTTCGGTAGAGATGATGAACGGAAAAGGAAATGAGCGGGGAGGCTAATGGTGGAGGACAATTAGAGGCTCAGAGGCCGGAGGAAGGAGAGGCGATGGGAGGTAGGCCGGCGAGGCTATGCGGCTATCGGAGGCGCTCATGGTGGATGGAGTTGACGCGTGAAGGTAGCGATGTGGGTTGTCATTCGGTGAAGGAATGGAAAATGATGTGTGAGTAATAGGAAATGTATATGACTGTTGCATTCCTTTTGTACAGAAAAAGAAAGAAAAAAGTCTCTTTTTTATATATAAGAGCGACAGAAACGAAAGGGGAAGAGAAAGCAAAGAGAAGGAGAAGTGAGCAATGAAGATGAGTAGCCGAATATAAATATCAAAACAACTTATGTACCTATTATATATATATATATATACACACATATATGTATATATTCTGATAGAAAATGAAGGGATAATGAACAGAGAACCAAAATAATGATCGAACCATCAATGTATTGAAATGATGGAATAGTAATGGATGACCATTGATTCGGAAAAATAAATGCTAGTGGCCGTTTATTTAGCTGTTTGAAATTTGAATGGGCATAACTATCAAAGTGTCAAAGTGGTACCGACACAGTACACCGTTTTCATGGATTTAACAGTGTACCAGGCTAAAAAATACACAAATGAATATATTGCGGAGATCAGCACGACGAAATGAACAGAATGGTACACAAATATAAATGTTACTACCATCTTATCAAAAGGCGATATTCGGTACCAAAAATGCTGCAAATTTGTTGAAAATAAGATAAACAGAGCAGTAGCAGTCCAAATTTGGTGAAACAAAACATGATGTCTCACTCAGAAGATGATTTACAAATTTATCATATAAATTATTCTGGTTTAAAAATATTCTATTATCATTAAATATTAACTGATTTAGATCTAAACAAAATTACACAAAAACTAAACTTACATATAATCCGATGAAAATTTACTACTTTCCATATTTATGTAGACGTATTCCAAATACAAAATTTTATTTTCAAATTTTATTATTTACAATTTCACAAAATTTCAGTTAATTACATTATTAAAACCATTAAAATTTTACGGGTCGTTACAGTCACCATCATCGTCGTCGTCATCTAATCTGCATATAGGATGATGTTGCTGTTCATCAGGTGTAGTAAGCTCGTTAATATGAGTAGTCAACTAACCTATGCCCCATCAATGCTCGACGTACATGACCCGACAGAGTCTTATCTGCATCTGAAACAAATCCTTATATGAAAATGCAGCTAGATCTGGATAATGCGAAATCTTAAGCCCAAGAACATCAATATATCTGTCAACACCCGACGCTGTCGGTACACCCACTATCCAGCCATAATCTCCTATCTGGGATGGCTGTTGAGCATGATATACTTGAGTACTCTATATAAGGTCCTATAAAACAAGGTGTACAACACCACTCTGGATCCCGAAGGCCCTATCAAATCAACGGATGCAGCATAAACAAAAAGTAGCTGTATGCCATGGAGTGTATAACTGACGCCAAAAAGATGTATAATCTAAATTCATAATGATGAAGTAATTAGTGGACCACCACTCCCCTGCTTACTCTTGTAAAGCAACGCTGTCATACACATTCAAAAAAGGTGTATCTGGATGTGGATTGTCTGGAACAAATTCACCATCTAACGCCTGTCTCCAACTATGCTCATCGAGGAACCAATAGCATCCTAAGTTGGGTAGAGATGATACCAATGGAAAATGTCCAGCAGATAGGAATTTAGCATGCACTACGATAGGGTCGGTCATAAAAGTCAAACCATCATAAGGATGCCAAATAATACTCTCTCGTGTGGTCCATAACTCGATCTGATTTTAGTTCACAGCAAATATATGACGTGCCTCACCTCCTGGCACCATTCTACGGTTCTCTCGGGCATATGCTCTAACTTGGGGAAAGAAAAGAGGCAATGTGGAGTCCAACATTGGATAAGTCATGTTGTGAAAGTATCCATAGTACCAGTAGTGTAAAAACTCCCAAAACCTATAATCGACGTGGATCTACCCCTAACGATGCACTGATGATCCAATGAACGGTACAAAACACTAATATTGGGGTCCCCCAATCATATACGATTGGAGTATCAACCAACAACTCCATTACAGCTGCAACATATCCGACCCGCAATATGTTCGATGCATTTATAAAGAATAAGTTCCCTATCATGTATAGAATAAACAGTCAAGTAATCTCCAAATGGTTCTTTGTGCTATCACCATGTATCAATTCATTGATTGCTTGTCGAATGTAAGAGCATCTAATCTACAATCTAGATGACAGTCCATTATGTAAGTCAAGATGTGGAAGTATACAAGAAAAATGATGAAAGTACGGGTGCTTCTCGTCATATGGTAAGGTCACCCCCTTCAAATGCCTAAACCGATAAGCATAGTAAAGTCTAATGGTGTAGCGATCTATTTTTCTGTATAGCCTAAGCTGACAATAAACCGCACATGTCAACTCAAATTGAACAAAAAGGCATATTGTTAGGGGTAAAGAAGAAAGAGATAGAAGAAAATAGAAACAATAACGCAGAATCTCACAATCGCAGCGGAACAGTATATAATAGATAATAAAATGTCTTTATACAAAAGAACTATAAATGTTAATATATATACACAATCATCAGAGTACGACAATCAACAAATCAATTTTAGACGGTTAATATAACTTGTCCTCACCAGTGCTGATATACAGTCTGAAATGACACTGACTCGACCTTCGAAAATCGGCGCCAAATACGTCACTCGTATTCATATGCCGCAGATCCAACGTCGAATCTGGTTCGTTGGAGCTTATAACACATTAAGTACAACACAGCGGAAGAAAAAAATGAAATAATGTCATTGATATACAACATTTGATACAATATCTAATACAACTGAATGATACAATGAATATCAATATACATCAGAGATATGATACAAGACAATAGCAACGGAAAGAAAAGATAACACAAGTAGTGGAACAATATTCCCAATATGGTCTTCAAGAGAGGAAGAGAGATAGAATCCAGAACTGTAACTCCATCTCCAAAGCACCAGTGCAAAAGTAGCTCAAACGCCCAATCAAGCTGAAGTGAGGCAACTCGATCCAAATGCGATTGCCAAATCCTAAGACTGAAAGCTATTGAATCTACACGTATTATTCGATTATCTGAAAAACCCAACTCTAGACTGGTCGTGTGGAAAAATTGTGGGCATCCAGAATTTAGAAAGGGAACAATAAACTTCAGGTCAGTCATGAGACTGGTATGAGTAAACAAAATAGTTTTATCTTTAAAACAAACAAAAAGGAATTTGAAATTTAAATCCGCAATACTTTTTAGAAAATGAAACTACCATAAGGCCTCCCGCCACACACAGTGCAAACGCAGAATTGGAGGAGATTTCTCCTTATGATAGTCAAATATGCTTACTACGCAAAAATCTTTTGATATAATTATAAGTGCATAGTGTGGAAAACATTTCGAAAGTATAATATTAATCTTAGCCAGCATAGGCATTTCGCACTTATGCCTACTATAGCTACCATGTTCAATAGCAGGTTACCCCTACATTCCATGGCAGGTTATACAACTAAAACCGTACAGGGCGCGTATAGTTTTGTTTGGATTTCCAACAAATGGTTTGGCTAAGGAACTTCCTACTGTCACATGGGTATGCCTCTGGAGGGACGTCCCGAGAACCTACCCGGCTCTCTGCCAACACAAGGACGGGTTACCTCTGTAACTAGGTAACTACTACTCGAACATGCCATCCCCCGATCGTTTACGACCTTTATCCGAGGTACCTCTAATCCAACAACCACAATGCAATTACAAAGTAATAGATTTGCAATGACCACATGAGTTAAGTATCTGGGCTCCGTACCATGATACCACCCTTTTCCAGAAGGGAACGATACACCCTAAAGGGAGCGACCCTCATAACATTGCTGCATCTTTCCTGTTTCGACCATTTTCAGAGTGTGAGTTCCTGATGCAATCTCGTCCACAAAGCTACACTTTATACAAAAGCCATGCTTTGATCAACAAATGATAAACAGCAGCACTCAGTATGCCACACCACCAAATTGGGAGTATATCACTGATAACTATCAACTACATAACCTTTGAGCTCGTACGTCTCAAAGAAGGGTATTAAGCTAAGAGAATAAATTCTCCGCCACCAAATAGAAATGTATTTGATAGAGATCAGTTTTATATCTCAAAGTGTAGTGTCAGACATACAACCATACAAGTCTGTTCCGGGTTCGAACAGAACCGAAGGCACTTCCGAAGAAGCCCTTGCAATCGAGGCATCCACAATTCCGATCGGACTCCCAATCACATATGGAGAACTCTATACCGAAGCAACTCAGTGTAGAGTCAATCAACGGTTATCCTATCATTCTCGAAGCCACCCGGTCTTCAAATGCTATCTCGTGTCACTATTCGGAATGGGTTATATGACACAAGGTCCTCTCCCGGCTAAACCGAATAGCGAGCGCAATATTTAAAAACATATGGATATTGGGATTTCAGTCAAGTCATAACTTTTAAAAACCCAAAACCTTTCTTGAAATGGTTTAAACAAATTACCATTTCAAATCTTTTAATAAAAAGATTCATTTCACAAAGTTCATCCAGTTTCACAAAGATTCATTCATAAATTTTCAAGACAATTTCCATTTCGATTAGGATCAACTCATCCAATCTTTAAAACAAAATTTAACTTATAGCTTTCAAACTCGTTTCCAAAGATTTATTCATAACTTGGAAAACCATTTTCATTTTAGACTTGAAATCCCTTTAACACAAATTGGAAATTCATTTCTTATACAAAATCTTTTATTATTTGAAAACAAATAGTTTTCATTTCGGAAAAATCCGTTTTCATTTATAAAAGTTAAAATCTTTGGGTTAAATCCAAAGTCCCAAAATGACACTCTAAAAATGGTTTAAAACCTATATAAACTTGTATAACCTTTTTAAATCGCAAATAGAATTCAATTTCAAATTTTGAATTCAAATTTAAATCAAATTTCAAAACTAAATCAAGTTATTCAAAAGTAACCTTTATCTTTGAAATTCCTTTTCAAAAGCTTTTTACTTTAAACCCAATCCATTTCCAAAACCATTTGGATTCAAAAATTCAATTTTAAAACAATTTCAAAAATCTACGACTTAACCAATTTCCATGTGTAATCCATATTTGTGTGTGTATAAGTGTGGTCTAGGGGTTTTACACAATAAAAGTGCAACATCATCAATTAGCACAAATTCAAATACAACAACATATTTGATAAGCGGTATAAACTATAATGCTTATCTCTATTCACAGATCACAGATAAATAACATAGGTACATCGAAAATAAATTACATTCATCACAGATAATAAGTTACATTTCACAGCTTAACCATATCAAAGCACATCATTTATCAAGGATATCACACAATTTAAAGCATCCAATTCAATCCAAACATTCATAAGTAAGATCAGTTAATTGTCTGATTAATCTAAATCAGATAAATTACTTATAAATAATTTACTAATCCTGGTTAATTCATATTAATGAATTACAAATCTTTTTGATTAATTATTCTTTAGTCATTTATTAATTATCCATTAATAATAAATTAATTAACCTTTAATTACAATTAATCAACCTTTAATTATTAAATAATTAACCTTTAATTATTTAATCTCCCATTTAATTAGTTATCTTTAATTAATTAATTAACCCTTAATTAATTAACTATCATTAATTTAATTATCCTTAATTAATTACGATAAGTGACTATCCCTAATCTTAAATCAATGTTAATCACTTGATTAATCCACCTTTAATCATTAATTAATTACTTTTAATTAAGTAATTATCTTTGAGCAAATAATTACCTTTAATCATTTTCATTAATTAATTTTCATTAAATTAATCACATTCATCTATTAATCCTTAATTATAAATTAATTAACCTCATATTAATAATTAATTATCTTTAATTAATTACAATAGTTAATTAATCCTTATTTAATAATCATCCCTTAATCTCTTTCGTAAATTAATTTACTTTTAATTAATTAATTATTTTCAAATTAATTACCTTTACTAATTAATCACATTAATAAATTATTCTTTAAATTAATTAACCTTTAAAAACTTGATTAATAAATCTTTAAATCATTAACTATACATCCTTAATTACTTTCATTAAGTAATTACTTTTAAGAAATTAATCATTCTTAAATTAGTAATTCCTTAATTTTTTGATTTATTAAACTTCTAATCATTGATTAATTATCCTTAATCATATAAGTTAACTTAACCTTTATGTTGACAATTTAGAAACATTTGATTAACTCCTTTATTACTTTGTTAAGTTTATTTAAATGTAACTCTTTTAAAAATATAAGTTTAAAACATTTTGAACTTAATTAATTTAAAATATCTTCATTTTAAAACCTTTAATTTTATGTTTCAACTTAATAGCAAGCATTAATTTAAAAAGGATAGTTTAGAAATCAAGTTTACTAAGATTGTTAAAGTTTTCAAAACTGAAAATTATGAAACCCGAGTCAACTTTGAGTATTGCCCGAGACCATTGCCCATTTACTTCGAGTTTTTCTCAAACCAACCCATACGCTTTACTTTTCCAAACCTAAATTTTGTTTAAGTGTTAAACCTGGTTCGTTCACAAAATTCCCCGAACTTATTCTCGAGCCAACAACCTAGCTCCCCGAATCAACTTCGAGGCAACTCTATCTCCTACCACACACCATCACCCAGACATAATTGCGTGCACACGTACGTGCGCTGTCACTAGAGTCACCTCCGACCTCTGACGTACTTCTCTGCACGTCACCCATCGCCGTTGCAATCGATATCGATCATCAAAATAAGATCACAAGCTCCTGAGCAAAATCGAATGACTCTAGCAACCTGGAACAATAATTCCGACCAAAATTCCCCTCCCTTCCACATTGTCGACCACCGGAAGCCCAACGACTCCGACCACACGTTCCCCAACCCTCCATGCTGCTTTCCTCTAAGTTTCGTGCCACTCGATCACCTAGAGACGATGCCATGATTCGATTGCCAAGCTCGACCCATTTAGAATTTAAAACCCAAATCGACCGATCGCCGATGCCACAATCCATGGTTGCCCTTTCCACCATTTTTGTCAAAATCTCCTATACCTCGACCTCCTCCAGCCATGACCCCGTTACCAACAACCCACGTGATCGCCGCAGTTTGATAGAAACTCATTTCACGTTCAACCCACGAGTTCACCCAAATTACTCAACTAAAAATCTTGATATTTATCTCAAAATTCATCATTTCGCTCCATAATTTAGATTATATAATCAAAGATAGAAATTAATTTGATCGATTTTAACCCAAGCTTCCATTTTTACTATAATTTATAAAAATTTGAGATAATTACCCAGCCATTATGCCTAAAAAAATCTTAAAATTTATATTACCTGATTTTAGTCATTTTTCATTT
The DNA here is from genome assembly GCA_030765085.1 of Allium cepa. NCBI lineage: Eukaryota > Viridiplantae > Streptophyta > Magnoliopsida > Asparagales > Amaryllidaceae > Allium > Allium cepa. The sequence goes on from CM060946.1 coordinate 43,667,813, forward strand.
AGAAGTCAAGGTTTGAATTTAATTGTATATGGAGTTTTGAGTTAAATTTGGGTGTGTTTGAACCTGGGTACAATAGAACAGGTGTGAATGCATGTGTATTCAGACATGCACTGATACATTCAAACATACATGCATATTAAACAACATTCCAGATCATCCTTTAAGCATCAATACCATATTAAAGAGTATAGGCAAAAATAAGTGGGTTTGCTCACCTTTGTATGTTGAAACAGAGAGTAAAAGTCTGGAATTGTTTGATTTACTTGCATGCATGATTCATGTATTTCATTCGAATTTGCCTGCTGTTGAGTTGCTTCTTGATTTTCTTTTTCCTTTGATTTCTTTCTGGTTTATTGTAAAAATTGGAATGCTTTGCCTTTATTTCATTTCTACTCAGGTTGAAGACATTGACTCCAAATTTGTTTGAATTGCCCCAGAATTTTCAAATGATCTCTAGCTTTACTTCTGGGTTTGAATATCAGATTTCAGATTTTGAGAATGGAGATGAAGAGAATATTGATTTTGTTTTCTCAGGCCTGAGAAGAGAATGGCCTGGTTATTATTTTTTTTCTTTTGCATGTTTTCAACATTTGATTCAAAAGAAAACAAATTTCCTTTGTCACTTGTCCATTTTACTTACACTTGTACTATTATTCCTTTGCATGTTTTACACTTGTTACATGTATTAAAAATTGTGTTTATACCCTTGTTTCACATTTTTTGTAAATTTTTTTTATTTAACCCTTCATGTAAATAAACTTTCACATCTTAACATATGTCTTAATTTTAAAATTGTTTATGTTTTCTTTAATATTTATATTTACACAAATAAAATCTCTATCTCCGTTATTTTTCACATTCAATCTTTAATTTAGTTCAACATATTTATATACATATATTTTATACATTTTACATTCATACATTCTTTATTATTTATCATTGTACAATTTTTAAAAAATGAAAAGAATAATTTAAAATTTATGATTTCATATTAACAAATGATCACTTTTATTTTCATAAGTATATATATATAAGAGAATTAAATCTTAAAAATAATATTTTGAAAACTAGTACATTAATTCTTTGAAAATTAATACATCTTCCAAATATTAATATATTTAAAAAATTTAGAAAACGAACTATCATTAACTTTTTAAAGCTTTTAAATTCTACTTCATTTTTAATACATTTTATTTTTAAATTCAATATATGTTTATAAAACACTTATTCTTATATTTCAAATCAAATTGCTACTTGTAATCCAAAATCTTTGATTTATTCTAGAAATTTCTAATTTATTCACAATTTAATTCCAAAATCAAATTAATTGTCAAATTAAACGTGGTTGATTCTCAGGAATGTTACACAGTCTACACACATAGCGAAAATAAATCAAGTATGTGTAATACGTCTCTGTCATCCAGCTCATCTCTTGAGCTCCATAGCATCCTAACCTAAATCTTTAATACTCGGTCTGACCCGAGCATTATAATAAAATGACACCCGAGTCAGTCCATAAAAAAAAGTGAGAAAATACACTCAATTTGATTTATTACTATTTTTAAAATCCTTTGAAAAGCAAAGGTATCTCGTAAGAACATGTCACACATAAACACGATGGGTGTTTACCTTTACGATAACAAAAACACTTTTATAAAAAATCCTGCGATATTATAATGATGTCCAAGTACAAATACTTATTGAAATAACTGAATTGTTACATTAAATAAATTGCAGCATACTAAGCTCTATAATCAAAACCATAAAGGCTGTTAGTGGATATTGGATATCATATAATGACTGGGTTACTGGGGTACCACTCGTCACAGTACACCTCCATAAAAATGTACCGAGGACCTCGCCTGACTCCCTTGCCAACATAGGATCGACCTACCCATAAACTGGATAGTACCGAATATGTTATCACTTCGAGTGTTCCCACCCTTATCGAGTGCTCTCTTTTCCATGCATAACCATATCCATAATTTTATAATATATCCAAGGGTATCTAGAAAGGTGACAACATACCCCAATTAGTGCGACCCACTTAGCCCTGCTGCATCTCCCCTATTTTAGTCATTTCCTGTTGATGAGGCTTGAGGCTACGTTTACCTTTAGAAATAGCATTCATACTTGAAATGCTAACACTGGCTTCCAAGCAACAATGCAATGATAGCATTCATCCATACAAGATATTCTGGATCTGAACAAACTGAATCTCTAAAATCACCATCTCCATTATCTTTGAGCTATCACAATTCATGATACACAAACCGTATCAATGTGGTTTTCGGATAATTAAATCTGATCCCGGTCTCATCGAAATGATCAAGGAATTTGGCCAAATTTGATAGTTGGTTATTTAACTATCAGATAACACTCATAAGAAATCACTAGGCCCATGTGATAATTTTTCCAAAATATCTATTTCAAAATATCTTTACAAAGCTATAAATTCAAATCCCTTCCAATAATTCAATATTCGAACAAATTCAAATATTTATATCCGTAACAGGGTATTTTCGACTCGTCTCAATACTTAGAAATATTTTCTTTCAATTCCATTTTATAATTTAACACCTTGAAGATATTCCTAATAATAATAATAATCTTGTAGTTAAAATATTTCAAATCCTTTTAGTTCCACACTTAAGAAATTTCCCTAAGTATATTATTTTCCAAATCAATTTATTTCCAATACATAGGAATATTCTATTTATTTCCTGTTTCTCAAAATCATTACAATTTATTTGTAAATTCCTTCACTCTTTTATAACTAATTTTTTAAGTTTCTAGAATTTAATAAATTAACTACCTTTAAATTTTCCAAATCAGTTTCACCTGCCTATAAATTTCAACAACTCAAATTCTAACTTCTTTTATGAATTCTAATTCAATTTTCGAAGTTCACTTATTTCAACACTATGGAAATTTCCTTACATTTCCCTAGATTCCATTTTGAGAATTTTTGTTTTGAAATGACATCTACTGAATAAACTCCCTTTCCAAATCTTGAGATTTATAAATAAATCTCAACCATTTCAAAACTCTATATATATAGTAAGAATTTTAAAAGAATAATAATTTATTTTTAAAACATGTTCAAGTAATTATTTAAAATATAGAAACACTTTATAAACATCAATAACTCATTTTTTAGATAAACTAATCGATTTACAAAGCCGATTATAAAAATTAGAATTTAAATTCTATAAATATTAGATATTTGAAAATTTTACTTTTGAAATATTTCAATACTAACTAGTTTTAAATTTCATAGTTTAATAAATAAAATTTTTCTTTTAAAAATATAACTACTTAATAAAAATATATTTTTTTTTAAAGAAAAATTACAATAACGAAATCAATTTATAAACCCCTCTTGATTCTCAACACATCGATTTAATTCCAATTTTTTAACCATTCTCACTTTTCAACATAGACACCACCATTTTTCCAAAAACTATTTCCATCTCTCGATATAAATTTATACTGTGAAATTTTATTCCCAATTTATCAACTGATCTCTTTTCCTTTATTTATAAACATTGTTTATAATTAATAATCTCATTTGGGTTTTACTTGTTTACGAATGTAATCTCATTTACAAAATTCCATTTTTATAAATCCATTTCTTAATAAATTCCATTTATTTTTCAAATCTATTTTAAATATTGATTTTAGCTTCTTTCCATATTCCTCCCCGAAATATCATTTTAAAATCTTGGTCTAAAAACCCTTTATATAAATTATTTTTGAAAGCTCTATTTAAAATATTTTCCCCAAATAAGTACAAATCGCAAAATCAAATCTTTATTTTATCCAACCCAATTCCTTTTTAAATTAATTCCAAAAATTCAACATAAACTTTTCATTTCTAAAATCACTTTGAATTCCAATTTTAAAATCAAAAATATTACTTATGGTATATATAATACCAAAATTTAGGCCAGTGATACTATAGCATCCAAACAATCAAATCGCACAACAATCCATAACAGATTATTCAATTTCATCATATACCACTATATATGAAAACAATAAATATATTTGAGGAATCTAGTTGGATCCCTCCAATCTATTTCTCCGTTTCCACATATATTAGATAACATAAAAATACCAATCTCACTTCGAGGCGGGATATCGCGGTAATATAGGATCATCCGCTATTATGCGGGGGACATAGGGTCTCATCCACTCCAATCGGCAGAAAATATATCCAACTACTAATATATATATATATATATATATATATGTTGAATATGCGCTTATATGTTTTTGTTTGATGATAATAAACATATATATTCATTTAAATGTATTTGGTAACGTACTATTTTGTTTTTCATAGATTAAATAAATATTTGCTGAATAAAATAAATTATACAGAATTTGAATTTGAATTCAAACAGAACAAGTTACACAGATTTTGAATTCAAACAAAAATTTTATTCAAACAAATATTTATTACAATCTTGAATAGTACAAATTCATGCTCTCACTATACATATACATTTCTGATTACATCACGATTACATCACAAATATTTTTACATTGATAACCTCACTACATATCACTCACACTCGTATTTTGTCTTCAACTGCATTCCAGTTTGAATTCAGCATCTGAGAAATCTGCAAAAATATTCACTAACGCAGTAAAATTGAAAAGGAAATATTTTTGCAATATAAAATAAAATACGATTTTTGAAAATATGGTTTGCCTCAGTTATTTGGGTTGTTCGTCATCATTCACACTTGATTTCATCACAAAGTAGTGCACATAGATATTACAGGGACAGGTAGCCATAAGTGGCTGCAATACACACGTGTACATTCATACACGTGTGCACTGCCTCGCCAACTCGTGTGCGCAGCCAAAAATAGCAAGCGTGCAAGCACAACATGAAAGGAATCGAGTCAGTAAGGCAATGCGCAAAATCAAGACATCATCAAACAGCAACAGTGAAGACTGCATAAGTGCTACAAGCCAAATCATCACAATGAACACCACCGACCAGTGAATACAACGTCAAGTTCAGATCAAACAACTCAAGACCAAGTTGCAACAAAGTTCAAAAGTGCATCAAAGGCAGTTCAATGTGGATAGCAACAGCAAAAAGGGACTGCAACAAACATATATGCAGCATCAAGACAAAGTATGCAACTACGTGACATAAATGCAACTACAACGATGCAAGCGAAGAACCAAAGTCAGTGGCAAGCTTCAAACTGCATAAGTGACCATGAAACTGACTCGAAGCAGTAGTGACAGTAAGCATGAATCAAGCTCAGTGGCAAATGCATAAACAGCTAAGAGTACATGCATGAAACAGTGCAAGACCTCAAGTGACACAGTGAAAGTAGCACAAGTACAAGAAACTTGAATACTGCAACAACAAGTATGGTGAAGCACTGACTCAAATAAACAACTACAAAGACCAGCTATTCAATGCAACTCAGTGGCAAATGAGTACAACATGACCAAAAGTGTATGCAAACAGTCAAAGGCAAGACACATGGAACAATGCAACACAGACCAAATGCTCAAGCCACCATGATGACCAAGCAATGATCAGAGACCAGAAAGGTCAGAAGCACAGTGACAATTTTATGAAGACAAGTACACTTGAACAACAATGAACAAGTGTAGCATCTGTGTCAAAGAAAATGTCAACATAAAGTGTATGCAATTCAAAGTAATATATCAGCAAATACCAGCATCATCAAATCAACATGAATATCACAAGCATGCAACAGCAAGCATGTAACAGAGACCAAGCAAGGCATTGCAACTGCACAGCAACAGTGAATGGGGCAATGCACAAGACAGTGTACAACATCAACTACACAAAGCCAAGCATGATACAGGTGGACAGAAAACTGCAAGTTCATATGTACAGCAAGCTACAAGTTATGCAGAATCAAAGTGAACAAATGTCAATGAAAGCACAGCCTCAAACATGAGAAGACTAATATGCAGTGTACTGTAATACAACAGTGAGCACATTCATATGTACAAATGCAAAGAACAGTGGTGATGCAGTGCAATATCTTCAACAAGCAACTGAAGGCAACAGGACCAGAGCAACAAAGACCAAAGCTACAACCTCAAATGAAGTACAAAGCAAATATGCCAACAACTAATGCATCAGTAACCGAGCAACAGGGAATCACATGAACAAATAACCAAACAACATCATGATTGAAATTTAAGTACCAGAGAAAAAGGTCGAAGACTACAAGATGAACGAGATTCAACAGTGCAGAGATGGGCCGAAGTCAGAATTCATTGAAACTCAAATTTGTATTCTTTGAAAAAGTCAACACAAAGTACAAAGGGAAAGTTACTGTTTTTTTTATACAAGAAGGATCGAACGCTCTCAATTCAAAACCGTGATTATCAAGTTAAAACATATCAGGAAAGCCGTGAGTATCACGTGTAACAAAATCAGGAAAGACGTGCGCATCAGGAAATTAAGAATTTAGGAAAGTATCAAGTTAATTCGAACGAATTCAAGTGTCTCAAATTCATATAAATACAATCCCAATTCATCATCATCGGCCATCGAGTTTAATCAAGTGCAATCAAGTTAAAGCAAGCAATTGAACCAGTAACGAAAGTAATACATACCGCAATTTAGTGAACTCGATCAAGAGAAGCAGCTGCAAACAATTTGCAATACCGAGTCATCAACGAATAGAAGAAACTGAAGCCGAACCCTAGTTTCTCAAATCAAGAGAACGAGCAAGCCGAGCAACGCAATCTCAAAGTCAACCAAATCATCAGAGAACGAGCGCGAGCAACCTCAGAGGAATCGAATATTGAAAAGCCCCAATTATGGATCGCAAGCCCTAATTTCAGAACGACAAGAGGCCGCCATTTTTTCTTCTCAAAAGAAAGTGGATCGGGTTAATAAAAACAAGGGGCCGGCCTTGTTCAATTATAAAAGGCTTAAGTTTGTTTTGGCTTCAATTATAAAGGGGTTTTCTTAGTTATTTTATTTTGAGCAAAAATCACGCATTCAAGCTCGTATTGTAATTTTTGCTCCTACGGTTATTTGTGAAGTTGTTTTTTCTTTTCAAGTCGAAGAATTTGTAAATCACCACCTAGGGATTAGGTAGTGTCAGATTGTCTATTTAGAATTAGTTCAGTGAGCAGGGAGTGCGAGTTTGCAAAGCTCTATAGGCAGGAGCAGTGTTTGCGAGTGAGCGAAACTCTATAGGCGGGAGCAGGGTGTGCGAGTCTAGTAGAGTGTTTGTGAGCGGGAGCAAAAGGGTCTGCGAGTCTAGTAGAGTGGTTGTAAGCGTGATACTGTTTAATTCTAATAGAAATCTGTGAATGCAGCAGTAGGCAGGGATTGCCGAAGCTGGGTAAATTTTGTGTGGGATTTACTTTTCAGCATATTTATTTCTGCAGTTTATTTCTGTGTTTAAATCGAGAAAATTTGCTATAACCCTATTCACCCCCCCTCTAGGGTTAATCTAGATCCTACAAGTGGTATCGGAGCCCGGTATATTTTTTATTTAACTCTAGAGTCATGAGTCTACAAAATAATGCTTTTTCTGAGGGGCAATCTATCGTTAGACCACCCATGTTTAACGGAAACGGTTATGCTTATTGGAAAGTTAGGATGAGTATTTATCTTAGTTCCGTTGATTATGATGTTTGGGATATTATTGAAACTGGCTATAAACCTCCCACTATAATCGTTGGTGGTACTGAGATTCCTAAAGCTAAGGATAGATGGGATGCTAACGATAAGAGATTGAAAACAACAAATGCTAAAGCCATGAATGCTTAGATATGTGCTCTTGATAAAAATGAATTTAATAGAATTTCTCATTGTACAACAGCACAGGAAATTTGGCACACTTTGGAGGTGACACACGAAGGAACTTCTCAAGTCAAGGAGTCTCGTCTAGCCCTATTCAGCAATGAATACGAGAACTTTGTGATGGACAAAGGCGAGAACATAAAAGACATGTTTGGACGCTTTTCAACTTTGGTGTACAACGCTAGAGCACTTGGGAAGGTATTCACTGAGGTAGAGCTTGTGCGAAAGATACTACGAGTCTTACCAATGAACTTTGAGGCAAAAGTCACGGCAATCCAAGAATCGAAAGATCTGAGTAAGCTAAGCATGGAGGAGTTGATTGGAAACTTGATGACATATGAGCTTGAGCTAAAAGCAAAGGAAGAACGCAACAACTCCGAACCAAAGAAGAAGACGATTGCCTTAAAGAGCAAAGAAGAAAGCGATGAAGAAGATCCAATTGAAGAGCTTGCAATGGCTGTCAATAATCTTAGAAGATGGTCTAGATTCAAGCCACGCAAGAAGAAAACAAAGGGCAATAGGTCAAAAGATTCCGAAAATTCCGATAATGAACTGACATGTTATAACTGCAACAAGCCTGGCCACATCAAACCAAAATGTCCACTTCTCAAAAACAACAAAGGAAAGAAAAAGGCGAAGAAGGTATTTGCAGCGACTTGGGATGATGAAGAAGGAGAAGAAGCTTCGGATAGCAGCGCAGAGGAGGCTAACTTGTGTCTTATGGCGAAATCAAATTCAGATTCAAGCTCAGAGGAATCTAGTGAGGAAGGTGAGTATTCCTATAGAGATCTTGTTTTTATGTGTTCTGATCTCACTAAAGTAGTTGATGCTCTTGAATCTAAAATTGAAAAACTGAAAACTGATAGGAGAGAACTTGCTCGTAAAAATTTTAGGTTAGAAACTGAACTTGAAAATATTCAAAACCTAGAATGTAAAAGATGTAAAGTTTTAGATTCAGAATTGACAAGACTTAAGAATAACTCTGAGAATCTTGAAAAAGAAAACTTGAATCTTAAGGAAACCATCGACACTAGGAAAAAGGATTTTATAAATCGATGCACCTCACTTGTCACTGAAAATACAACACTAAAAACCAAAGTCCAAAATCTTGAGAAATCTTTGAATAACTTTTCAAGAGGCGAAAAATCTTTCAACATGCTATTGGGAAATCAAATTTTTGCTAACAACAGAAAAGGACTTGGTTTTGGGAAAACACAAGCTGAGGATAATGCAAAAGGGAAAAGTGTCTTTGATATATGTGAAATAATTGGACATCATTCTGAAAATTGTAGTCATAGGAACAAGAACACAAAATTTATACAAGTTTGGGTTCCTAAGAATTCTACAAACAAATTTCATGTCTATTGGAACAAGAATGAAAAGTCTAAACAAGTTTGGGTTCCAAAGGGTTTGTTTATTCATAATGTTTCTGCCACTAACAATCATGGACCTAGAAATAGGTCACAAAAATCTTTCATCGTGTAGGTGTGGTGGCAGGCTAAGGAACGACAACGGTGTTCTCTGGATTTTGGCTGTTCCAGAAACACAATGGGCAACAAAGCAAAGTTCCTTAGCCTAGTATAAAGGTGACAGAATCACAATGGGCAATCACGAGAAATTATCGCAAAGGTAAAACAGGTGAAGGTATATTAAATGTGATAATCTGCACCATATTTTGAATTAAATTAGCCAAAATAGTGATAATGATGTGATGTCTTTAATTCTGACTTACTGATATGATTTTTCCTTTGACTTGTTCTTACTTTGATTTGTGCTTAAAAGTAGACCAACCATCCTTCCATCATTGAACTTAATATGTATGGTCAAATGATGGTATTTTATTGATCCTTGATTACTCATGCTACACTTAAATATATTTTGACATTTTGGTCACTGCTTGTAAATTTGCACGATTTCAAATTCATGAGGATTTTAAGAAATTGTTTTTGAAATAATTATGATGTTGATTGACTGTTGATTACTCATGAAAATAATTGTTTATCCTCTGGTTTCTGAAATTAACATCATGATATTTGTTTGAGTGTTAACACGGCTTAAATTCAAAATTCAAAAGAATGATGTTTTGAAATTTTTTTGGTGCACATCTCATGGTTTGATTCAACAAGTGAATATTGAGTGAAATTTAAATTCAGATGCGGATTACACTGGTAATATAGTTGATAGAAAAATTATTAGTGTAACGTGATTAATTTTTGAAACATTCATTTGCTGCATCGTTTTTTTTCAAAGAAAATATCTGCATATTTTTCACTTGAAATAATTTTCAAATAGCAGAAAATTTTCTTATAAAACTCCCCTCAAGAAAATCATGTTTGACCATATTTACAGCTTAATCATTTTTGAAAAATTGATTTTATAATTTTTAATTTGATTTTAAATGACAAATTTGACTAATCTGACTCCCTTTGATTATCGAAAAGATAAATAGTGATTGAAAAAGAGATGAGTGTTGATATTTATCATATATTATAACTCGAGAAAGTATAATTAGAAAATTTCTTTAGAATTTCATAACAAGAGTTATAAAAACTTTTTGTTGGGTAATAATTCCATGACCATTTCTATTTCTATCATCTTTCTATCGAACATCACTCATCAAGATCATATTTAGTATGTAAATTTGTGGTAGTTTACAAAGGAAATCATTTGTTCTTCAATATCTTTAAATCGGTGAAGGAAATTATTTGTGCTTCAATTTATTATATTCAGCAATTAAAAATAAATATCTAAAGTATTCACTCTCATTTAAAAGTCCTCACGGTCATGCATGGGTGAATTACTTTGATTTTTGATTATGTGCTTCCATGCTCATTTAAAAGTCCTCACGGTTATGCATGTATGGAACGCATATTAAAAATAATTGATTTAATAGACAAGTTGATTCTAATCCCATTTAAAAGTTCTCACGGTCATGCGTGGTTAGAAGATACTTGATTTTATTTTTTAAATTAAATTGGAATACTACTAATCTCATTTAAAAGTCCTAACGGTTATGCATGGTTAGTAGATATTCAAATTTCCATAAATAAATATACCACAAATAGACATATCTATATGAATTTTTGATGATTCTATCTCCATCACTTCTGAAAGTGGAATATGCGCTTGACAAGGGTAATTATGATTTTTGTTTGAGTTTTATTGAAATTTGATATTTATATTTAATTGAGTTAAATGTTTGATTCATGTCTATCACTTCATCCCTATTTTATAACACTGTTATTCTTTTGCTGATAACAAAAGGGGGAGAGAAAAGTTAAGATTTTGTCAAATAGAATCAAGCAAAGGTCAAATAACTTTCAATTTGCATATAGGCTCATTTACATATTTTTATTTGTATGCGTATATGTAGGGGGAGCATCATGTAGAGAGGAAGCATTTAAATAGGGGGAGCAATTAAAGTATATAATTGGTCAAATACATTTAACACGGTCAAAATCTTAAATATATGTTTGTTATCATCAAAAGGGGGAGATTGTTGAATATGCGCTTATATGTTTTTGTTTGATGATAATAAACATATATATTCATTTAAATGTATTTGGTAATGTACTATTTTGTTTTTCATAGATTAAATAAATATTTGCTGAATAAAATAAATTATACATAATTTGAATTTGAATTCAAACAGAACAAGTTACACAGATTTTGAATTCAAACAAAAATTTTATTCAAACAAATATTTATTACAATCTTGAATAGTACAAATTCATGCTCTCACTATACATATACATTTCTGATTACATCACAATTACATCACAAATATTTTTACATTGATAACCTCACTACATATCACTCACACTCGTATTTTGTCTTCAACTGCATTCCAGTTTGAATTCAGCATCTGAGAAATCTGCAAAAATATTCACTAACGCAGTAAAATTGAAAAAGAAATATTTTTGCAATATAAAATAAAATACGATTTTTGAAAATATGGTTTGCCTCAGTTATTTGGGTTGTTCGTCATCATTCACACTTGATTTCATCACAAAGTAGTGCACATAGATATTACAGGGACAGGTAGCCATAAGTGGCTGCAATACACACGTGTACATTCATACACGTGTGCACTGCCTCGCCAACTCGTGTGCGCAGCCAAAAATAGCAAGCGTGCAAGCACAACATGAAAGGAATCGAGTCAGTAAGGCAATGCGCAAAATCAAGACAGCATCAAACAGCAACAGTGAAGACTGCATAAGTGCTACAAGCCAAATCATCACAATGAACACCACTGACCAGTGAATACAACGTCAAGTTCAGATCAAACAACTCAAGACCAAGTTGCAACAAAGTTCAAAAGTGCATCAAAGGCAGTTCAATGTGGATAGCAACAGCAAAAAGGGACTGCAACAAACATATTTGCAGCATCAAGTTAAAGTATGCAACTACGTGACATAAATGCAACTACAACGATGCAAGCGAAGAACCAAACTCAGTGGCAAGCTTCAAACTGCATAAGTGACCATGAAACTGACTCGAAGCAGTAGTGACAGTAAGCATGAATCAAGCTCAGTGGCAAATGCATAAACAGCTCAGAGTACATGCATGAAACAGTGCAAGACCTCAAGTGACACAGTGAAAGTAGCACAAGTACAAGAAACTTGAATATTGCAACAACAAGTATGGTGAAGCACTGACTCAAATAAACAACTACAAAGACCAGCTATTCAATGCAACTCAGTGGCAAATGAGTACAACATGACCAAAAGTGTATGCAAACAGTCAAAGGCAAGACACATGGAACAATGCAACACAGACCAAATGCTCAAGCCACCATGATGACCAAGCAATGATCAGAGACCAGAAAGGTCAGAAGCACAGTGACAATTTTATGAAGACAAGTACACTTGAACAACAATGAACAAGTGTAGCATCTGTCTCAAATTCATATAAATACAATCCCAATTCATCATCATCGGCCATCGAGTTCAATCAAGTGCAATCAAGTTAAAGCAAGCAATTGAACCAGTAACGAAAGTAATACATACCGCAATTTAGTGAACTCGATCAAGAGAAGCAGCTGCAAACAATTTGCAATACCGAGTCATCAACGAATAGAAGAAACTGAAGCCGAACCCTAGTTTCTCAAATCAAGAGAACGAGCAAGCCGAGCAACGCAATCTCAAAGTCAACCAAATCATCAGAGAACGAGCGCGAGCAACCTCAGAGGAATCGAATATTGAAAAGCCCCAATTATGGATCGCAAGCCCTAATTTCAGAACGACAAGAGGCCGCCATTTTTTCTTCTCAAAAGAAAGTGGATCGGGTTAATAAAAACAAGGGGCCGGCCTTGTTCAATTATAAAAGGCTTAAGTTTGTTTTGGCTTCAATTATAAAGGGGTTTTCTTAGTTATTTTATTTTGAGCAAAAATCACGCATTCAAGCTCGTATTGTAATTTTTGCTCCTACGGTTATTTGTGAAGTTGTTTTTTCTTTTCAAGTCGAAGAATTTGTAAATCACCACCTAGGGATTAGGTAGTGTCAGATTGTCTATTTAGAATTAGTTCAGTGAGCAGGGAGTGCGAGTTTGCAAAGCTCTATAGGCGGGAGCAGTGTTTGCGAGTGAGCGAAACTCTATAGGCGGGAGCAGGGTGTGTGAGTCTAGTAGAGTGTTTGTGAGCGGGAGCAAAAGGGTCTGCGAGTCTAGTAGAGTGGTTGTAAGCGTGATACTGTTTAATTCTAATAGAAATCTGTGAATGCAGCAGTAGGCAGGGATTGCCTAAGCTGGGTAAATTTTGTGTGTGATTTACTTTTCAGAATATTTATTTCTGCAGTTTATTTCTGTGTTTAAATCGAGAAAATTTGCTATAACCCTATTCACCCCCCCCCTCTAGGGTTAATCTAGATCCTACAATATATATAGCATTCAACTAATAATTATCATTTTCATTCAATCAACCAATAATTAATTTTGACTATTTAAATTACAGCCAACTATCCAAATGAGTGAGATTTACTCACCTTGATTTTAATTAGCAAACATCCTAATTTAATTCTATCGTGAAGATTCTGCAGCTGCAAACCAAACTCGACTTGTTTCATGATTTTTGGACCTCGTATGTAATTTTATTACCTATCGCAATTTAAATTCTTAATTAAATAAAATAATTATATAAATTAATTCAATTACAGAAATAACTCTTCCTCTATCAAACGACAGTCCACTCGACTCCAGCTCGAACCCACCATCGCAGACCTGTACATCATGCTGTCGAATAGACAATCATACTGGCCTAGAATGCAATGCCAAACTCTTCGACATGTCACCACCTCAGATAATGTGAAATTAGCATGTGCTCATCGATTCTCAAACAAACGAACATCACCAGCCTTCAGCTCTCCAACAAGAACTCGACAACAACTTTATCCCAATTATGAAATTACTTGAAATTTCACTTTTAAAAACTTATTAACTCAATTATAATTCCAATAGAATTTTTATCAACATCAGAAATCATTTCGATTCATATTCAACTCACATTCCAATTATTCACCATTTTTGTATTACGATAAATCGCTATATTTGAAAATTAAATTCATTCTAAAACTTCAACCAAAATCTTTATATTAAAAAAAATCAATTTATATTCCAAATTCAATATTTAAATCCATTTAAATATTCAAAATCAAATAACAGATGATCCGTGTCATTACATTCCTCCCTCCCTTAAAAGAATTTCGTCGCTGAAATTGCTAGAAGGAAAAACGCTCTAGACCCCTTATTTTTCAAAAACCCACTTGGTTAAAACTCGACAATTCACTTTTATAATCTTTTAATTCTAACCAAAATAATTAGCTTGCATTTCTAATTCAAACCCCTTTATTTCCATTCCAATTTCGAAATCAAATTTTTGTTAACAAAAAATTTTCAAATTTTTCTAATACTCTATGTTGTAACGACCCGTATTTTACGTATCGAAAGATCGTAAAACTGTTGTTATTAGGTCGTTAGTGTTGTTAAGTCGTCCATAGTTTTAAGTCGACCAGAGCTTAAGTCGTCCAGAGGTTAGGTCGTAGAAGATCTTGAGTGTTGAGCGACCTAAAGATAAGGCAGAGCGACCCAAGGAAGTCGGCGACTTAAGGGTTTAGGCGACCTAAGGAGTTAAATTGTGTGAAAGCTTAGGTCGTGTGATAGCTTGGATCGTATAGTAGCTTAGGTCGGTGGAGCAACTTAGGGGGGTTGGAGTGACTTAAGGAAGTTAACGACCTAGTAGTTAGCGGCTTAAGAGGTTTAACGACCTAGTAGTTAGTGGCTTAAGGGGTTTAGCGACATAGTAGTTAGCGGCTTAAGGGGTTTAGCGACCTAGGAGTTAGCAGCTTAGGTGAGTAAGCGACCTAAGAGAATTAGCGGCATAAGAAGCTAACGACTTAAGGAGGAGAGCGACCTATGTTAGATGCCGTGTTGAAGTTAGGTCGTAAACGACCTAAGTTAGATTCTATGTAGTTAGGTTGTGGACGAGATAAGGCTCAGGTCGTAGGTCGCGTGAAGGCGAAGGTGTTAGGTCGCGTAAAGGGTTAAGACGTTAGGTCGTGTGTGTAGTTAGGCCGTGCAAGGGCTTACGTAGTTAAGTCGTTAGGTCGGCAATGCTGTTAAGTCGTTAGGTCGGCAACATCGTTAGGTCGTGTTTGTTTTAGGTCGTATATGTGTTAGGTCATTGAGGCGCGTGAAGGCTTGAATGTTAGGTCGCGCATATACTCGAGTTGATAGGTCGTAGGTCGTGGGGTTTCGTTAAGTCGTGAGCGACTTAAGGGCGAGCGACTTATGGGTTCGGCCTATAAATACACGGGTTAGCTTCATTTTTGGGATCCAGATTTTGAAGCGACGAAGTTCTGCCATTTTGTGAGCTCGAGTGCTACACTTCTTCACTTCTTTTCTACACTTTAATCTTGTGCTTCCTTCCATCCAAATCGAAGATCCAAGAGCTTAGATTGAAGATCTCCATCCATCGAAGAGGGATTTCATCGTTTGAAGCGGAATTTTGGCAGGTCGAGCTAGATCCTTCGCTGTCCAGATTTGGAGTGTGTTGCTTTTAAGGTGTTTAGGTGATTCGGTGAGTGGTGGTTATCTCTCACACGGAACCAAAGGAGTATATTGGATTGGTGGCTTGATTTTGTGTTAAAAATAGTGATTTCATGCATTTTCGTAAACCTAAGTATAGATCCATGGTTCATGAAGATTTGACATCCATTATAATACATGTTAACCTATGCAAGTTCATCCATCAAGTTGTAGAGATATTATTCATGATTATGCTTGTTAGATTTACTCTTTATTTACAAGATTGCCATTTTTGTTATAATTGCTTTTAGATCATGTTTGAATGCTTAATTACTTGGATTAATGATTGACTTGATTGGTTGTTATAAATTAGTTGATTATTGGTTGGATTTGGACAAGTTGGTCGGAGATGATTCAAAGGCTAAGGGGGAAGCTCTTGAATAGAAAAGCTGCACGTGGCATATGTAGTGGATGATAAAGCTCATATGGACGGATTTGATGATGATGTTAAGATGGAGCTTTGCTATGAATGAGATGAGGCGAGGCATGATGTGAGGTAGCTTGGTACAATGCAGATGGGATCATTCCAAGCATGTTGATAACTCCAGGGATGGTTCGAGTTTGTGGATAATGGTTGGCTCGAGAGGCGCTTGAGCTAGTATGAGAATAGTCGTCGAGGAGGATGACTAGAAGGCTGAGATTTCATCGTTATTGAAGGTTCTAACAGACTCAAAGCAAGAGTACGCTAGGCAGATTCGATAGTCCCAAAAGACTACAGTTGGTGGTCGAGTACTCTGGGCAGATTCGATAGTCCTAGGCACGGGCTGCGACGACGTGCGGAGTTTTGTCTAGAACCGGGGTTACCATTAGCCCTTGACGGATGGCTGAAAGAAAGGTGCCGGTCATTCAATTAACGATGGTATCGAAGCAATGATAACAGTGATAGCCAGAGTCATGCATGTTTGGATGTTTTGGTTGTAACGTCATTCGATCTCAAGAGCGATGTTTTCCGGGTGCTTATCTGATCTTGGTTTAGGCCTTGGGGGTTTGTACTTGAAAAACATCGACCTTGACTCGAGTGATAATTGCTTTACTTTAAATGTCTGATTTGCTATGTTTACTTCTGCTTAGTGTGTCTGGGTGCTATCACTGTAGAAAGAGGTGGAGTGAGAGGGTTAGGTTCCTATTCCTTTTACCTTTATGCTCTTTTGGTATGTTGTTAGTTAATTTACCGCTCACTAAGACTGTTGTCTGACTCAAGGTTTTATGTTCAACTCTTATCACCTTGGGCTGTTCATCCATTTTGGGATGGGCAGACTAGGTAGCAGGTGACAGGTGCTGTTCTTAGTGACCAATGATGCTGATGACGAAGACGAGCTGGAGGTTTGCATATTATTTTCTTACTATATGTACTGGATGTTCCGCTGCTTGTATATTCTCTGAGTGATATGTAGTAAGGCTTGATGTATTGACTATTCAGATTTTTGTATCAAACTACTATGAGGCTTATTTGACGAGATTCTGTTTTGTGGAGCTTCACTATATATATATATATTTTCTATTGTATTTTACCCATGCGCTGTGAGTAATACGATAGACTCCGCTGTGTTTACCTTATCTTGATGATCATCCATGGCTTCCTGGCACACTTTACAGCGCACTATTTCCTTGTTTAGTGCAGGAGTCATAGGCGGTCGTCACATTTGGTATCAGAGCTTTGGTTAATCGATTTTAGCCAACGCTCGCTGACGTAACTAAGTATGAGAGATGTAATTGTATTTTTATGGATGATTACTATATATAATATAGTGGCTTAGAAGGATTTGAACCTCTTATGCAGTTGTTTCTCAAGGTGCACTAATCATTTTTTTATAGATATTAAGAATGAGTCGAAGAGGGAGACCAGCTGCTAGGGAAGGCCGTGCTGGTGAGGGGGCTGCTGAGTATGCCGCTATGTTCGAGGCTATGATGACTTCGATCATGTGGAGGATGCCAGCTCCAGGGCCAGCAGTAGATGTTGGGGTTCAAGTTCAAGCTCCAAGATCGGTGGATTTTGCTAAGTTGTGTAAAGACTATACTGCTCTTGGAGGGAAGGTTTTCTTGGGAACAGAGTCAACCATTGAAGTCCAGAGATGGATAGATGCTTGTAGAAGAATCTTTGGTGATTTGGGAATTGAGGATGCAACCAAAAGGAAGCTCGCATCAAGACAGCTTCAGGGGAGAGCTTCTGGCTGGCGGAACTCTATCACCATTGATACTCCGAAGGAAGAAATTGCTTGGGTGCAATTCCAAGCCAGGTTTGAAGCTAAGTTCATTTCTACAGCTCAGAAATCCATTCTGTTCAAGAAATTTGTGGAGCTCAAGCAAGGAGGAAGACCAGTTCTTGAGTATGTTTCTGAGTTTGAAGCCTTGTCCAAGTATGCCCGGTCGTATATTGAATCTCCATATCAGAAGAACGAGAAGTTTGTGACAGCCTTGGACATTTATCTAGGGAGGCAGTTGGTGGATCATCTGGACGATCCATTTGAGAAGCTTGTGGAGAAGGCTCTCAGGAACGAGAATCTGTTTCCTAAAGAAGGATCTGTTGTTGCTGTGACCAAGGAGGAGTCTAAACCACAGCAAGGTGGAAACAAGAAGAGGAAGCAGCAACAGCAGAAGGGTAAGGATGGCCAGAAGAAGCCGAAGGGCGAAGTGACCTGCTACAATTGTCAACAGAAGGGCCATTTCTCCAAAGATTGCAAGAATCCAAAGGTGCCGGTGAAGTGCCATAACTATGACAAGCCGGGGCATATCAAGAAGAATTGTCCATAACCAAGGATGGGCAGGTAGATTGTGCAAGATTATGCTTTGGGGGCTGTGCCATCATCTTCAAAAGCTCCTACTGCAGAAGAGAAAGGAAAGAGTGTGGTGGTACAAGGTACCCTTTCCATTTGTGGTGTTCCAGTTAGAGTGTTATTTGATACTGGGGCGTCGCGTTCTTTTGTTTGTAATGAACTTGTATGCCGGTTGGGTTTAGAACCGGATATTGTTGATAGACCATTGGTTGTGACTAATCCAGTTGGGGGTTCGTCCTGTTTGTGTATGATATGTCGTGATCTGGTTGTATCGAGTCATGATTGCTCTTTTGTTTGTGATTGTTTTGTTCTAAACTTTACGGGGTTAGGAATTATTTTGGGTATGGTCTGGCTTACGAAGTACGCGACAAAGGTTGATTGTAAAAGACTAGAGGTAACAATCGAGAATGTGGAAGGGCGAAAGGTTGTGACATGATGTAAGCATGAGGAAGGCGTCTTCATGAGCTTCATGTATTCGCTGGTTGTTCCACGGGATGGACTATCATCGATGCCAGTCGCAAATGGATTTGAGGACGTCTTTGATGAGGTCAAAGGGTTACCGCCGCATAGAGAGATCGAGTTTCGCATCGATCTTGTTGAAGGAGCCAGACCTGTTGTGATGCCTCTTAGGCGGATGGCGCCTAGGGAACAACAAGAGTTAAAGGTGCAAGTTGATGATCTTTTACAGAAAGGATTCATTCGGCGTAGTGTGTCCGAATGGGGTGCACCAGTTGTGTTTGCAACCAGAGCAGATGGATCGTTAAGGTTGTGTGTGGATTATCGTGAGCTGAATAAAGCGACTAAGAAGAACAAGTGTCCATTGCCGAGAATAGATGACTTGTTTGATCAGCTTCACGAAGCCAAGGTGTTTTCTCAGATGGATTTGGCAACGGGATTTCACCAATTAAGAGTGGCAAAGGATAGTGTGCCGAAGACTGCTTTCAGGACACCGTTTGGTTTCTTTGAGTGGCTGGTAATGCCGTTTGGATTGACCAATGCACCAGCATATTTTATGGATCTTATGAATAGAATGTTCAGGGATCAGTTGAACAAGTTCGTACTAGTGTTCATGGATGATATTTTGATTTATTCCAGTAATGAAGAAGAGCACAAGATGCACTTGCGTATTATTTTGGAAACCTTGCGGAAACATCAGCTGAAGGCTAAGTTTTCAAAGTGTCACTTCTGGAAGAGCGAAGTGAGGTTCTTAGGCCAAATTATCTCTGGAAGTGGAATAGCGGTTGATCCCGCCAAGATGGCAGCAATCCAGGATTGGGTTAGACCTAAGAATGCATCTGATGTGAGAAGTTTTCTTGGATTAGCAGGATACCATCGTCGATTTATCAAAGACTTTTCCAAGGTAGCTGCACCATTAACAGGATTGACGAGAAAGAACCAAGTATTCAGATGGGATGCTAAGTGTGAGCAAGCTTTCGGAATCCTGAAAGAGCGACTAACAAGTGCTCGTGTTTTGACTATTCCAAGTGGAAATGATGAGATGGTGGTTTACACCGACGCATGTGGTACTGGACTTGGAGCAGTGCTGATGCAGAAGGGTAAAGTTGTTGCGTATGCAAGTCGACAACTAAAGCCGCATGAAAGGAATTATCCGACTCATGATTTAGAGTTGGCGGCGATTGTATTTGCTCTGAAGATGTGGAGACATTACCTATTGGGAGTTCGATTCGAGTTGTTTACAGATCATAAGTCGTTGAAGTATCTTTTCTCCCAAAAGGATTTGAATCTTCGACGGCAACGATGGCTAGAGTTTTTGGCATCATATGATTTTGGTATAGCCTATACTCCGGGAAACGGTAACGCAGTGGCAGATGCGTTAAGTCGAAGACAGGCAGGATTGGGAGCCATGTTTTCAGAATGGAAGAGTCTCGAGTATTTGGCTGGATTTGACTTCAGGCCCAGATGTGAATTGGAACCTGAGATGTTGGCAAACTTATCGATAAGACCTACTCTTATGGAAAGGATTGGTGAGAGCCAAAAGCGAGACGATAAACTTGTCAAGATTATCCGTGATTTGGAATCTGGGTTGGACCCAAAGAAGGATAAAGGATTCGAGGTCGATCGAGAGGGTTGGCTTCGGAAGCAAGGACGACTAGTTGTTCCCGATATAGATGAATTGTGAGATAAAGTTCTAAAGGAGAGTCATCACTCGAAGTTGACAATTCATCCAGGTGGAAATAAGATGTATCGGGATATGAAAAGAACCTATTACTGGGAAGGTATGAAGAAGGATGTTGGAAATTTTATTTCCAAGTGAATGAACTGCCAGTTGGTAAAAGCCGAGCAAAAGAAGCCCAGTGGATTGCTTCAGCCATTAGAAGTCCCTACATGGAAGTGGGAGCAAATATCGATGGATTTTATCGATGGGTTACCTAGAACAAGAGCGGGAAATGAAGGGATTTGGGTCATCATAGATCGTTTGACTAAGAGTGCAAGATTTATTCCTGTTCGATCAACTAGGGCTGCATCGAAGTTGGCTGAGCTTATGTTAAGTGGATAGTTCGATTCCATGGTATTCCGAAAAGTATAGTGAGCGATCGAGACCCATTGTTCACTAGTGGATTTTGAAAGAGCTTCCAGGAAGTTTTGGGAACCGAGTTGTGTTTGAGTACAGCTTATCACCCCCAAACAGATGGTCAGACCGAGAGAGTCAACCGAGTTTTGGAAGATCTCCTTAGAGCATGTGTTTTGGACTTCGGAGGATCATGGGAAGATCATCTTCATGTGGTGGAATTTTCGTATAATAACAGCTACCAGTCCAGCATTGGTATGGCGCCGTATGAAGCATTGTATGGAAGACTGTGTAACTCCCCGACATGTTGGTTGGAAACGGGAGAAAAGTTGATACTTGGGCCAGAAATGATTCAACAGACTTCGGATTGCATAGAGATCATTCGGCAACGAATGAAGGCAGCCCAAGACCGTCAGAAAAGTTATGCCGATAAGTGTCGTAAGGATTTGGAGTTCGATGTAGGTGATATGGTTTTTGTGAAGATTTCTCCACTAAAGAAAGTTATTCGATTCGGGAGGAAAGGGAAATTGACTCCGAGATTTGTTGGACCATTCCTGATCATCGAGCAAATTGGAAAGCTCGCCTATAAATTGGAGTTACCAGAAAAGATGTCAGGTGTGCACAATGTTTTCATGTATCGTATCTACGGAAGTATGTGCACGACTCGAATACAGTGGTTTCTGCTGATAGCTGTGAAGATTTTGAGGTTAATCCAGTTGATAAGAGACCTCGTAAGCCGCTTCGTTTTGTGGAAACTGACACGAAACAGCTTAGGAGGAAGGTAGTTAGGTTGCTCAAGATACAATGGAGTGATGATGTTAACGACTGTACATGGGAGGTGGAAGAGAGGATAAAGGCAGCTTATCCTGAACTCTTCGAGGTATGACTATAAGGTGTCGTGTCATCTCATGACATTGTAACTTGTTCTAGTCTTAGAATTCTGCATGGTAGGCTAGTAATTGGATGCATGGTTTGTTGGTTGCTATGGATGGTAGGCATGCAGAATAGTTTTTGGTTCTTGTTTGTTTGGAATTTCGGGGGCGAAATTCCTAAGGGGGAGAGAATGTAACGACCCATATTTTATGTATCGAAAGATCGTAAAACCGTTGTTATTAGGTCGTTAGTGTTGTTAAGTCGTTCAGAGTTTTAAGTCGACCAGAGCTTAAGTCGTCCAGAGGTTAGGTCGTAGATGATCTTGAGTGTTGAACGACCTAAAGATAAGGCAGAGTGACCCAAGGAAGTCGGCGACTTAAGGGTTTAGGCGACCTAAGGAGTTAGATTGTGTGATAGCTTAGGTCGTGTGATAGCTTGGGTCGTATAGTAGCTTAGGTCGGTAGAGCGACTTAGGAGGGGTTGGAGCAACTTAAGGAAGTTAACGACCTAGTAGTTAGCGGCTTAAGGGGTTTAACGACCTAGTAGTTAGCGGCTTAAGGGGTTTAGCGACCTAGTAGTTAGCGGCTTAAGGGGTTTAGCGACCTAGTAGTTAGCGGCTTAAGGGGTTTAGCGACCTAGGAGTTAGCAGCTTAGGGGAGTAAGCGACCTAAGAGAATTAGCGGCACAGGAAGTTAGCGGCATAAGAAGCTAACGACTTAAGGAGGAGAGCGACCTATGTTAGATGCCGTGTTGAAGTTAGGTCGTAAACGACCTAAGTTAGATTCTGTGTAGTTATGTCGTGGACGAGATAAGGCTTAGGTCGTAGGTCACGTGAAGGCGAAGGTGTTAGGTCGCGTAAAGGGTTAAGACGTTAGGTCGTGTGTGTAGTTAGGCCGTGTAAGGGCTTAAGCAGTTAAATCGTTAGGTCGGCAATGCTGTTAAGTCGTTAGGTCGGCAACATCGTTAGATCGTGTTTGTGTTAGGTCGTATATGTGTTAGGTCATTGAGGCGCGTGAAGGCTTGAATGTTAGGTCGCGCATATACTCGAGTTGATAGGTCGTAGGTCATGGGGTTTCGTTAAGTCGTGAGCGACTTAAGGGCGAGCGACTTATGGGTTCGGCCTATAAATACACGGGTTAGCTTCATTTTTGGGATCCGGATTTTAAAGCGACGAAGTTCTGCCATTTTGTGAGATCGAGTGCTACACTTCTTCACTTCTTTTCTGCACTTTAATCTTGTGCTTCCTTCCATCCAAATCGAAGATCCAAGAGCTTAGATTGAAGATCTCCATCCATCGAAGAGGGATTTCATCGTTTGAAGCGGAATTTTGGCAGGTCGAGCTAGATCCTTCACTGTCCAGATTTGGAGTGTGTTGCTTTTAAGGTGTTTAGGTGATTCGGTGAGTGGTGGTTATCTCTCACACGGACCCAAAGGAATATATTGGATTGGTGGCTTGATTTTGTGTTAAAAATAGTGATTTCATGCATTTTCGTAAACCTAAGTATAGATCCATGGTTCATGAAGATTTGACATCCATTATAATACATGTTAACCTATGCAAGTTCATCCATCAAGTTGTAAAGATATTATTCATGATTATGCTTGTTAGATTTAGACTCTTTATTTACAAGATTGCCATTTTTGTTATAATTGCTTTTAGATCATGTTTGAATGCTTCATTACTTGGATTAATGATTGACTTGATTGGTTGTTATTAATTAGTTGATTAGTGGTTGGATTTGGACAAGTTGGTCGGAGATGATTCAAAGGCTAAGGGGGAAGCTCTTGAATAGAAAAGCTGCACGTGGCATATGTAGTGGATGATAAAGCTCATATGGACGGATTTGATGATGATGTTAAGATGGAGCTTTGCTATGAATGAGATGAGGCGAGGCATGATGTGAGTAGCTTTGGTATAATCCAGACGGGATCATTCCAAGCATGTTGATAACTCGAGGGATGGTTCGAGTTTGTGGATAATGGTTGGCTCGAGAGGCGCTTGAGCAAGTATGAGAATAGTCGTCGAGGAGGATGACTAGAAGGCTGAGATTTCATCGTTATTGAAGGTTCTAGCAGACTCAAAGCAAGAGTACGCCGGGCAGATTCGATAGTGCCAAAAGACTACAGTTGGTGGTCGAGTACTCTGGGCAGATTCGATAGTCCTAGGCACGGGCTGCGACGACGTGCGGAGTTTTGTCTAGAACCGGGGTTACCATTAGCCCTTGACGGACGGCTGAAAGAAAGGTGTCGGTCATTCAATTAACGATGGTATCGAAGCAATGATAACAGTGATAGCCAGAGTCATGCATGTTTGGATGTTTTGGTTGTATCGTCATTCGGTCTCAAGAGCGATGTTTTCCGGGTGCTTATCTGATCTTGGTTTAGGCCTTGGGGGTTTGTACTTGGAAAACATCGACCTTGACTCGAATGATAATTACTTTACTTTAAATGTCTGATTTTCTATGTTTACTTCTGCTTAGTGTGTCTAGGTGCTATCACTGTAGAAAGAGGTGGAGTGGGAGGGTTAGGTTCCTATTCCTTTTACCTTTATGCTCTTTTGGTATGTTGTTAGTTAATTTACCGCTCACTAAAACTGTTGTCTGACTCAAGGTTTTATGTTCAACTCTTATTACCTTGGACTGTTCATCCATTTTGGGATGGGCAGACTAGGTAGTAGGTGACAGGTGCTGTTCTTAGTGACCAACGATGCTGATGACGAAGACGAGCTGGAGGCTTGCATATTATTTTCTTACTATATGTACTGGATGTTCCGCTGCTTGTATATTCTCTGAGTGATATGTAGTGAGGCTTGATGTATTGACTATTCATATTTTTGTATCAAACTACTATGAGGCTTATTTGACGAGATTCTGTTTTGTGGAGCTTCACTATATATATAAATATATATATATATATATATATATATATATATATATATATATATATATATATATATATATATATATTCTATTGTATTTTAATAATGCGCTGTGAGTAATACGATAAACTCCGCTGTTTTTACCTTACCTTGATGATCATCCATGGCTGCCTGACACACTTTACAGCGCTCTATTTCCTTGTTTAGTGTAGGAGTCATGGGCGGTCGTCACAAATGTTCTGTTTCAATGCTTAGAATATGCCCTTTGATATCAAGTCTATAGAATTACTTGGCTGTAAATGGGTTAACTTATTTCAAATACATTATTTAACTATCTAAGTTTCCATTATCTAACTTATCATAATTACAAATATAGTGAGATGGCTAATTGACTTAATATGAATATTTTCACCGTTTAAATACAATAGCTTATCATAGTAATTGTTTAATCTCTATCCAAATAATTACTTAAGTTAATTCGTTTATTTTCAATTAATCCAACCATACAACTAAATTTTATTTATGTCGCGATCAAATTCCATTTCATTTTTAATTTATCGTTATTCAATTTATTCACCTTCGATTCATTCTCATTTCCATTTATTTGGTATATTTTAATTTACACTATATTGCTTGAGAATAATTTCATATAATTAATATTAAGATGCATTACAACACTTATAATCATTTCTCACTCCAAAACTTAATTTCATACTCGAATTCATTTAAATAATATCCAAGGCCATAATCAATTAATTTACACCTAAACAGAATTTATTTATAGCTTAGGTCACACCATTTTAATCCAATTCCTATTTTATTTGAAAACATTTCAAAATATATTTAATTCGCTTATAATTAAGTAGAATTTCATTTATAACTCAAGTTCCACTTTTAATTTCAATTTCAATTCACAGTCCATTTATTTAACCAAGTTAAGTTTCATTCCTAAATTCAATTAACTAATTGATTTATGTAATTAGTTCACTTCTATTTTATAATTCAATATCTGACTTGAGTTCAATTGGTTTGACTTGAGTTCAATTGGTTTGACATGAGTTCAAAGTCACTTTATAATTCAAGTTTGGATTTTATTTCTTTACCAAAATATCAATTTATTTGTTCCATTCATTTATTCACATTCTTCACTCACATTCGTATACATTTACATTATGTTAATTTCATTACATTCTATTTGTTAACAGTCACTTTATTTGACTTTGCTTATGCTAACTCACCATTTCATTAATTTACTTTATTAATTCCATTCAATAATCATAACTTATCATTTTACAATTCCAATTCTATTTTCAGTTCAATTCAAATCCAATTCAGTTTATTTCAACTTAGCTTAAGTTAAATTCCATTCATTTTACTTACTCAAGTTAAAATCTAATTCCAAAATTCGAATTTCACATCTTTTCTTCTTATTAAAACCACTCTCAGTTTATAAGTTCATAACTCATTGCTTGAGGTTCTTTCCCACATTTAAATTAAAATCCCAAAATTCAAACACCTGTTTTATTTCAAATCATTTTGGAATCATAATACACACACACACACACATACACACAAAGCCCTGTTGTTTAACAAACCATTTCCTTCGAATTTAAAAATCAACTTGATTTTATCCAAAACAATTCCCTTGAAATTTCCAAAATAGCACTCATTTACAAAACAAAAATCTCCATATCAAATCACCATGGTAGCAAATCCGTCACTTAGAAACTCAAAAATGAACATTGATGTTGTCATGATCATCATCAGAATTATTTCCCAACGACTATAGTGAGTTCAATGCTTTCATTCTTCTAAAATCTTTTTTAAAACAATTTTTATTCAAAATGTCTATCAAAATAATGCTATTTTATTTTTGCAACACTTTAGAAAATATTTTCAAACTTCCCGGGATTTTAAATTTCCAGTTCTGGATTGAATTCATTTTTAGTTTTAACTCATTGGTATAGTTCATACTTATACAATTTAATTTTGGTTTTTATAAACTATTACCAGTTTTATAATCGTGTTTTGATTATAAAATTATCAACCAAACACGTCAATATACTATAATAATTTAAGAAAAGTATTCCTTTTGTATCAAAATATAATTTGGGTAAAATTATTTCATTTACCCACTTTTAAAACAATATTGTATCGGTTTGCCTAATTTAAGAGTTTAGAAATCCCAATCAATACAGTTGTCCAGAGTGTACCTGCCAGAATTTGTACGCACTCAATCGATAAGTCAACACGATATATAACAATTTATGTTCACTAAAAAATATGTGCTTATATTAATAATATACTCAGACTCATTCTAGGGTACTACTGACCCTATTTCTAATGAGTAATCCCCAACTAAGCCAAGGTTCTCGCTTAAACTTCAGCTTTGGTACCACGTGTAGCGACCCACTTTTCTATACAGTCTAAGCTGACAATAAACTGCACATGTCAACTTATATTGAAAAAAAAGACGGATTGCTAGGGCTAAAGAAGAAAATAGAAACAATAACACAGAATCTCACGATCGCAGCGGAATAATATATAATAGATAATAACATATCATTATACAAAAAAACGATAACTGTTAATGTAACATTCCTGGATTTTAGCCAAAATTTATTTTGTAATTTAATATAATTTTTGGATAAAATTGTGAAATTA
The DNA here is from genome assembly GCA_030765085.1 of Allium cepa. Classification (NCBI taxonomy): domain Eukaryota; kingdom Viridiplantae; phylum Streptophyta; class Magnoliopsida; order Asparagales; family Amaryllidaceae; genus Allium; species Allium cepa. The sequence continues at coordinate 43,695,446 of CM060946.1, forward strand.
TTTGTAAGTATTTCCAAAACAAATATCAAAGATGTGTTTGAATAGACAGTGAATAAAGAATTTAATTTGGGAATTCAAATGTAGATATTTTGAAAATAAATTGAATTTGGAAACTCTATATTTTAGAAGTAATGAACATTTGTTTTCTAATTTTAGTGTATATATATGTGTGTGTGTGTATATATATATATATATAGATTTGGAAAACTTGTTTAAGATTATATATTTGTGTATAATTGATTTCTAAACCATCTTTCTTTTAAAAAGTTATATAAGTATTAATAATGAATACGTGTGTATATTTATTAAAATATAATTAGTTTTAAAATCAATTTTCTTTAAATTGATATAAACATAAGTAATTAAAATGTATGAATGCAAATGGAAAGAAAGAATTAATAAAATCTTTAAACTTACATATATGTGTGTGTGTGTGTATACACATATATTTTGAAAAAGAAAAAGAAAATGAAAATGGTTTGTATATATACATGAGATAAATATTTATAAAATCATAGTTTGTAAATATAGTTGATAAATAAATACAAAGCTTTGATATGAATGTATATTTTGAAAGTATAAAGTTTAAAATACATACACCCATGTGAATATAAACATATGCTAGGATATGAAAATATAAATGCTTAAAGGTTAAAAAAAAAATTGATAAAATAAATTGAAGTAAGGATATAAACATAATTTGTATTGTTTTAAAAAGTGTAGGTATTTAAAAATATATTGGAAACATTTATGATTAATTTAACATACAAAATTAACTAGTGGCAAAAACAAGATTTTCTCTTGAAATTTAAAATATACAAAAAGAAATTAGAGAAAACACTGCAAATTTCCTCAGACTTCAAACCTTAAAACAAAACTCAGATCAAACCAAAATTTATCAAACCAAAAAGAAAAAAATCAAACTACAAACCTGATCAAAAACAAAGCAAAGCAATTCAAAGTAAATTTCAAAACCTTGCAAAACAAAAGAAAGGAAACAGCAGTTCAAAATCAAAACCTGAAGCTAAAGCTTCAATCTAGAAAATCGTTGTAAAGCAAATTCTTCAAAGCTGGGAATAAGCTACAGCTACAAAACTGAAATCAATTCAACATCAAGCCTAGAATTAAAGCCTATGATTAAGAAAAGATCAAGCAAGCTCAGGAGCAATCATGAACAGGCTAAAGTAGAAAAATTAAAGAAGCAAATAAAACTTATCTGCTCTGTCAAACTTCAGGTGAGCAAACTTACCATTGATCTAATCTTTGACTTGATGTGATGATTTATGATTGAATATTGGTAAATATGTTCTGCTTGTATACAAATATATTTGCAAGTATTTGTGGATGCCTGTATATGTATGGATATTCCTCTATTTAGAATCAGGTTAACTAAATTCAAGAAACTTTTTATATCTCAAAATCAAAAGGAATTTAGGTAATGAACTTTAGAAGAAAAATATTTATAATTACTTGACTTAAATTTTAAAAATAATTTAAATAAGTTTTGTTAAGTAATTAACTGGAAACTTAGAATATACAGGAAAACTTTTGGAAATGATAAAATTCAATCATTTTAATTTTGTGTTTGGATTTCATAAACTAAATTGTACTGTAAAATGAAGAATTTGGATGATGGTTTCCAGATTTTTTAATTCGTATATGATGGGAATTTTCGAGTTAATTGGTTTGGGTCTTTTCGTCAGTTTTCGATGATCGGCAAGGTTGGATTCATCGGGGTTCTTGTCGAAGATGGTGTGGGTGTTGTAGATTAAGGGAAAAATAGCTAGGGATTTTTTTGGTGATCGGCGTGGAGGTGGTTCGATGTTTTAGGGTTTTAACGGGTGTGTTGTCGATCTTGTTCATGGAGGAACTGCGTCGTCATCAAGGAGATTCAGATGATCGCACCCAGGGAAAGAGGATCGTGGATCATCGGAATAGTTGGGATTGTAGTCGCGTGGCGTCCGTTGGTTGGTGGGGTGATGCTGGAAGGTTTTCTGGTGATAGTTGGTTCCAGGTTTGATGCAAATTGCTCGATTTCATTCTTGAATTCGAATCTGTTTTCTAGGTGATCACGAGGCTTGAGGGGATCGTCGATGGCTTGTTTAAGGTCGAGTCAGGGTCGTTACATTTGATATCAGAGCTGAAGGTTGAAACTTTAGCTTTTGGAATATAACACATTAGGTAACTCATTAGAGATAGGGTGAAGTATACCCTAGAATGAGTATATTCCTTAGATATATGTCCGTATGCCTCGGTAAATTCTCTTACTATCCACCGGTAGTGAGTATGAGTGCAAGTGGAGGATGAGATAGGGGACATGGGAGTACCACCATAAATGGTCAGTACCCTACAACAACGGAAACAATCTTTCTCTATAATTCTCTTTTGTTCATCATCCGATTTCAAATTCTTTAATGTCTTCGTGGCAGCTCGAGGGAAAAGCTTCAGTAGTAGATCATTATTTTGGTTAAATCAAAGGATGTGTTGATATGGGACATAAACTCCGGATAGGTCGGAATTGATTGTTTGGATGAATTGTTCGTTTTGGATGCTATGGTTGACAGATACACTTTGGTTTCTAAACTAAAAAGTTTTGGGATTTTATCCATATATCTGTCTATTCTTTAGGGTCCAGATATATTCTACAAACAGTTAGTTGACCTTCGAACTAATCAATGTCCCTGCATATTCGTAGATCTGGTGACCCAAGCATCTTGTGAAGTATTGAATTAGTTCGTTCTCATAATTAGTGGTGATATTCTAATTTGGTAAGCCAAATGCAGGATAGATATTCAGTTTGATCTGGTGATTCATCTCTCTATCTTTCAATATTCTTTTGTTGTCTCCCTGCCTACAAATTTCGAGGTTGAAATTTTCTTAAGGGGGATTTGTAACATTCCCGGATTTTAGCCAAAATTTATTTTGTAATTTAATACAATTTTTGGATAAAATTGTGAAATTATTTGTAAGTATTTCCAAAACAAATATAAAAGATGTGTTTGAATAGACAATAAATAAAGAATTTAATTTGGGAATTCAAATGTAGATATTTTGAAAATAAATTGAATTTGGAAACTCTATATTTTAGAAGTAATGAACATTTGTTTTCTAATTTTAGTGTATAAATATGTATATATTGATTTGGAAAACTTGTTCAAGATTATATATTTGGGTATAATTGATTTCTAAACCATCTTTCTTTTATAAAGTTATATAAGCATTAATAATGAATATGTGTGTTTATTTATTAAAATATAATTAGTTTTAAAATCAATTTTCTTTAAATTGATATAAATATGAGTAATTAAAATGTATGAATGCATGTAAAGCAAGAATTAATAAAAGCTTTAAACTTACATATATGTGTGTGTGTGTGTATTTTGAAAATGAAAAAGAAAATGGTTTGTATATATACATGAGATAAATATTTATAAAATCATAGTTCATAAATATAGTTGATAAATAAATACAAAGCTTTGATATGAATGTATATTTTGAAAGTATAAAGTTTAAAATACATACACCCATGTGAATATAAACATATGTTAGGATATGAAAATATAAATGCTTAAAGGTTTAAAAAACAAAATTGATAAAATAAATTGAAGTAAGGATATAAACATAATTTGTATTGTCTTAACAAGTACAAGTATTTAAAAATATATTGAAAACATTTGTGATCAATTTAACATACAAAGTTAGCAAGTGGCAAAAACAAGGTTTTCTCTTGAAATTTAAAATATACAAAATGAAATTAGAGAAAACACTACATATTTTCTCAGATTTCAAACTTGAAAACAAATCTCCGATCAAAACCAAATTTTATCAAACCAGAAAGAAAAAATCAAATTGAAAACCTTATCAAAAACAAAGCAAATCAACTCAAAGCAAATTTCAAAACCTGGTAAAACAAAAGAAAGGAAACAGCAGTTCAAAATCAAAACCTGAGGCTAAAGCTTTAATCTGGAAAACCTTTGTAAAGCAAATTCTTCAAACCTGGGAATAAGCTACAGCTAAAAAACTGGAATCAATTCAACATTAAGCCTAGAATTAAAGCCTATGATCAAGAAAAGATCAAGCAAGCTCTGGAGCAATCATCCACAGGCTAAAGTAAAAACAAATTAAAGAAGTAAATAAAACTTCTCTGCTCTGTCAAACTTCAGGTGAGCAAACTTACCTTTTTGATTTTGATTTATGACCTGATGTGGTGATTAATGTTTGATGAAAAGCTGTTAATCTGTTTGCGTGTATACAAATATGTATACATATACGTGTGCATGTCTGGAAATAAGCATAATTTGCCTCTGTTTATATTCTACAGGTTTCAAACCTGTATTAACAAAAACTCAAAATCTCTTTCCTTAAACTTTTTTCGGGTTAGAAACTCTAAATGAAAAATGTATGTATATAGGTAAAAAGAATTTTAAAAATAGTTTCAGGTTTTTATATTAGATAATTATTTCAAAATAAGAAATTTACAGTAATAATCAATATAAGTTAGAAAATCAAATGATCTAATTTTACGATTTGATTTCATAACTTGATTAGTATTTGGAAATGATAAATTTTAGTAAAGATTTCATGATTTTTAAATTAGAGAATGTGTGTATTCATGAGATGAACAAAAAACTATTTTTCGTCAGTATCCGTCGATCTAAGAACGATTAAACTTCGAGTTCGAATTTGGAGGGGGATGATGTGATGTAGATTGTAGGAAAAATGATCGCAAATTTTCTCATCAATCGTGGTGGCCGTACTTTGAAGATCTAGGGTTCAAGCTAGTGTTTGTATATGTGTCAGAAATCTTAGTACCGCGTCATCCTTAGTTGACGGGAATGGTTCGCGTTGGTGGTGATCGAAGCTTTGAAGTTAGGCGGTGCTCTGACCAGAAACACGCGACCTTTAATGGTCGGGGAAGGAGGAGCGAGGCGGTTTTGTGATAATGGGTTTTGTTCCAGGTTATAAGTTAGTTTCTCAATTTCAATCTCGTTGTTGTTTGGGAATGCTGGGTGGTTTGGTGGTGTGCGGGGATTGTAGCTGACTGGTCGATGGCCAGAACTTCGATCGTAGATGGCCGGGATCATTGTACACGTGCACAGGTCGACAATCATGTCAATTGAGTTTTGGGCGATGATGTCTCGAAGTAGCCTTTGGGAAATAAGGGTATAGGCTCGAAGCAATTTATGGGTGGCATGGGTTAAATACTTAAATAAAATTTTAAGTTTTGAAAATTTAGGCATACGGGTAAATTTAGGGAAAACCCGAAGCAAACGGGAAATAGGCTCGAGAAACATTGGGGTTTGACTCGGGGTTATGTTTTCCAGCTTAAAACTTTTACAAATTAAGTTAAATAAATTTCTAAATTATTTAAAAAAAAAGTTTAAATGATACAAGTTTTAAAATTTAAACTTATCTTTTGAAAATAAAAATTGATTTAATTTTGGGAATAAATAAAAATTTTAAGATAAGTATTTTTGAAGTAATTATGTTAAAGTTTTGCTTTATATAACCTTTGTTTTAAAATTTTATTTTCAAATAAACTTAGTAATGGAATTAAGAGGTTAACGAGGTTTTATGAAGATAAATGGTTTATCTTAAATAAATGTTTTGATTAACTTAAAGGGTTTAAAATTTATTTATTATTGATAAATTATTTTATTAAATGAGATTTAAATGTTGTAGTTAAGTAATCAATTAAGACAAAGAATTTTTTTATTAATTAAGGTCTTAATTAATGGATCATTATTGACTTAAAAATGACAATTACTTTTAATTTAAGGTTCATTACTTTATGATAAGTGATTAAAAGGTAATTAATTACTTAAAGATAATTAATTAATTAAAAGTAATAAATTAATGACTAAAGTTAATCAATCAAGTGATTAAGGAATAATTCCTCAATTAATTTATGTGATTAGGGATAATCACTTATTGTAATTAATTAAAGATGATTAATTAAATTAATCAAGGTTTTATTAATGTAATTAATGTGATTAATTAGTTAAAGAATAATTAAATAATTAGGGGTTAATTATTTGATAATTAAAGATCTATTTATTTATTAATTTAGATTGATTAATTAATAATTAAAGGTTAATTAAAAAATGATTAAAGGTTAATTAATTAAAATGGTTTGAAATTAATTAATGATTAATTAACTAGGATTGGTACTTAAATTCATAAGCTATTTATCCGATTTAAATTAATTAGATGATTAATAAATCATACTGATGGATGTTTGGATTCTATGGAATGTTGAATTGTTTGATATCCCTGATATGTGATGCTTTGTGATATGAATTATTCTGATTTATGCTGTGAACTGTAATGTAATTTATTCATCTGCGGTGTGATTTATTCAGTTGTGATGTAACTTATTTATCTGAGATGAATTTTATTATTTATCCATGATCTGTGAAAGAAGATAAGCATTATAGATTATATCACTTATCGATATTGATATGATTGAATCTGTAATGATTGATGATGTTGCACTATTATGTAAAACCCCTGGACTACACTATACACACAAATATGGATTGCACGAGGAAATTGGTTAAGTCACAGATTTTTGAAATGGTTTTAAAGTTGAATTTTAAATCCAAATGGTTGTGGAAATTGATTTGGATTAAATATGAAAAGTTTTTGAAAAGGAGTTTTGAAGATAAAAGTTATTTTTAATAACTTGATAAAGTTTTGAAATTTAAATAGTTTGATCTGAAATTAAATTCAAATTGAATTATATATTTGGGAATTATGGTTTAAAAAGGTTATGCAAGTTGTAAATGTGTTTATATGGTTTTAAACCATTTTAAAAGCATTGTTTTGAGTATTTGAGTTTAACCCAAGGGCTTTAACTTGTACAAGTATAATTGGATTTTTTTCGAAATGGATACTATCTGTTTTCAAATAATAAAAGCTTTCCTTATATGGTTTCGAAAGCTATGAATTAAATCTTTGATTTAAAGATTGGATGAGTTGATCCAATTTGAAAGGGAAATTGTTTTGAAAGAATATGAATGAAACTTTGTTAAAGAATGGTATACTTTGTTTTCAAATTGAAAAGGGATCTTAAAAGCGTATTCGTTCTATAAAAGATTTGAAATGGAAATTGTTTTGAAATCTGTGAATGAATCATTGTGAAAGATGGGTGAACTTTGTAAAGTGAATCTTTTTTTTTTAAGATTTGAAAATGGTAATTTGTTTAAACTATTTGAAAGGAATGTTTTAGGTAATAAGTTGCGACTTAATCAAAATCCCAATACCCATATGTTTTTAAATATTGCGCTCATTATTCGGTTTAGCTTGGAGAGGACCTTGTGTCATATAACCCATTTCGAATAATGATACGACGATATGGATAGCATTTGAAGACCGGTGGTGAAGACCGGGTATTTTCGAGAATGATAGGATAACCTGTCAAATGCCTCTGCACTGAGTCGCGCCGGTATAGAGATCTCCATATGTGATGGGGAGTCCGATCGGGATTGTGAATACCCGGATTGCAAGGGCTTCTTTGGAAGTGCCTTTGGTTCTGTTCGAACCCTGAATAGACTTGTATGGATGTGTGTCTAACGTTACACTTTGAGACGTAAAGCTGATTGCTATCAAATACATTTCTGTTTGGTGGCGAAGATTTATTATCTTAGCTTAACACCCTTCTCTGAGACGTGCGAGCTCAGAGATTATGTAGTTGATGGTTACTAATGATAGATTCTCAATTTGGTAATGTGGCATACGAAGTGTTACTGATCATTTGTTGATCGAAGCATGGCTTTTGCGAAAAGCGTAGCTTTGTGGACGAGACTTCGTCGAGCCTCACAGCCCGGTAATGGTCGAAACAGGAATTGTTGCAGCAAGGTTATTTGGGGGTAGCGCCGCCTAAAGGGATGACCATTTCCTTCTGGATAAAAAGTGATATCACGGTATGGAGCCCAGATACTTTGATTTGTGGTTGTGGGTGTTGAGGGTCCTCGGATAAAGGTCGGTAACGACCGAGGGATGGCATACTCATGTCAGTAGTTACTTCAGGGCAGGGATAACCCGTCCTTGTGTAGCAGAGATCCGATTAGGTTCTCGGGGACATCCCTCCAAAGGCATTCCATTTTGTGTGGGAAGTTCGTTTTCTTGACCATTTGTTGGAAACCCAATCATCCAATACGAGCCTTGTACGGTTTTAGTTGTATAACCTGCCATCTACTTATGGTGGTCACCACCGTTTAGATGGTAGCTATAGTAGGCATTGTTCGAAATGTCTATGCTGGCTAAGATTAATATTATACTTTCGAAAGGTTTTCTACACTATGCACTAATAATAATATCAAAAGAATTTTATGTATCAAGCATGTTTGACTATCATAAGGAGAAATCTCCTCCAATTCTGCATTTGCATTGTGTGTGCGGTGGGAGGCCTTATGGTAGTTTCATTTTCCAAAAAGCATTACGGATTTCAAATTTTAAATTCTTTTGCTGATTGTTTTAAAGATATACTGTTTTTGTGATTGTTTTAAAGATAAACCCTTTTTGTTTTCTCATACCAGTCCCATGAACGACCAGGAGTTTATTTTTTCTTTCCTAAACTATGGGTGCCCACAATTTTCCACACGGGCAGTCTAGAGTTGGGTTTTTCAGATAATCAAATAGTAGGTGTAGATTCGATAGCATTCAAGCTCTGAATATTGGAAATCACATATGGATCGAGTTTCTTCACTTCAGCAATAATGGTGGTTCGAGCTTCTGGTTCAAGCTATCTTTGCTGTTGGATTCTTTTGGAGACGCATTCTATTGGCGTTATCTTTCCTCTATCGATGATTGCAAAGTCTAGACCATCTTCTTTTGTTGTGTTCCGCTATTGTATATTTTTTGGCTACGATTTGTATTGATATCCTGTTGTGTCATATTGTATCATATATTGTATCTATTATGTATCAATGATATTATTCATTTTCTTCCGCTGTATTATTATACTTAGTGTGTTATAAGCTCCGGCACAAATCGGATTTCAATGGTTGAATCTGCGGCATTCGAGTACAAGTGAAGTACGGATGTCGATTTTCGAACGCTGAAATTTAGGTCGTGACAGTTAATATATATATATATATATATATATATATATATATATATATATATATCTATGTATGTATGTATGTATATGTATACACACACACAATCATCAGAGTACAACAATCAACAAATCAATTCTGGACAGTTAATATGACTTGTCCTCACCTGTGCTGGCTATATAGTCTACACACACAATAGAAAATAAATCAAATACGTGTAATATGTCTCTATCATCTAGCTCGTCTCCTAAGCTCCATAGCATCCTAACATGAATCTATAATACTCGATCAGACCCGAGCATTATAATAAAATAACACTCAAGTCAGTCTGGAAAACCAATGTGAGAAAACGTGCTCAGTTTTATTTATTACTATTTTCAAAATCCTTTGAAAAGCAAAGGTATCTCGTAAGACCACGTCACATGTAAACATGACGGGTTTTCACATTATGATAACCAAAACACTTTTATAGATAATCCTGTTATATTATAATAGTGTCTAAGTACAAATACTTATTAAAGTAGCCGAAATTGTTACATTAATTAAATTCCAGCATACTAGGCTCTACAATCAAAACCGTAAAAGCTCGTAGTGGATACTGGATGCCATACAATGACCAGGCTACTGGGCTATTGTCCGTCATAGTATACCTCTAGAAAAATGTACCAAGGACTTCGCTTGGATCCCCTGCCAACATAGGATCGGCCTACACCTAACATGGATAGTACCGAATATGTAGTCACCCCAGGTGTTCCCACCCTTTCGAACGCTCTCTTTTCCATGCACAACCGTATCCATAATTTTATAATATATCCAAGGGTATCTAGTAAGGTGACAACATACCCTAATTGGGTGTGACCCACTAAGCCATGTTGCATCTCCTATATTTTAGTTATTCCCGGTTAATGAGGCTTGAGGCTATATTTACCGTTAGAATAGCATTTGTACTTGGAATGCTAACATTGCCGTCCAAACAACAATGCAATGATAGCATTCATCCATACAAGTTGTTCTAGGTCTGAACTGTGATGTCCCAGAAATTTGGGTAATATTTATTTAATATTTTGATTAATAATTATTTTTAAATGTGAAATGTTGATTTAATCATCTAATTCAAACAGAATTTATCTTTTGAAAATTAATAATTATTTAGTTTGTTTAATGATATTCTTTTCAAAGTTAAAAAATATTTAAATAATAAAATTATCTTTCTAAGCTTATTCAAGGATATTTTATTTATAATGTATATATGTGTATACATTGTAAATAGGAGTTTTGATTTTAATTTAAATTTAAATTTAATAAAGACTATTTTCAAATTTATTATATATATGGATGTATAAACTATGAATTGATTAAATTGATTGAAAATTTGTATTGAAACTTTTCAAGGGTTAATTTAAAAGTCTATCTTATATTTTCAAAAGAAATATAAGTAAATATTTATTTTGTTTATAAAAATAAAATAGTTTAAAATTGTATTTTATTATAAAAGTTTATTTTGTTTTATTTTAAATTTTTTTTTGAAATAAGATTTAATTCAATTATATTAAATTATAGTATTCTGATTTGAAACTCTTGAATAAAATTCAATTCAACATCCTTATTTTTTTTAATCTTCTCTTTTGAAAATTAGTTTAAAATATTATTTTAAAAACATTCAAGCAAACATTTAAAATGTATAATTTTATAAAGAAGTTTATAAGTAAACATGTAATCATTTTAAAGGCTAATGTTAATAAACATTTAAAATATGCTAAAATAAATTAGAAATGGTTTTTGGATAAATTTAAATACATTTATAAATTTAGAATTTTCTTTTCATATTAAAATGCACATGTGTTTAGCTTTTAAACTAATAGAAAGACACTTGTAAAACATTTGACATAATAAGTTAACAAGTGGCAAGTTGTTTATTTTTGAAATTTATTCTTTTAAATAAGAAAATGTAGCAATGTATTTTGTTAAAAAATTCTCTTCAAAAAGGAAATCTAAAATCAGATTTAAGCAAAATCAAAACCCAAATATCATTTGAAATCTGCAAAACCAAACACAAATTCATGTTCAAAAATCTGCAAACAAACTAAAAACCCAAATCTGCAAATTTGAAAACTGTATGAAGTTCAATTCAACTCAAAGTAAAAGAAGAAATCAGTGGTCAGCTGCAAATTTGAATCAATTACAAATCAGCTAGTAATACAACAATATGCAGTTTTTATTTCAACTACATCAGCTCGAGGAGAAAAGATAATGCCTCTCTGCTTCTTTGATTATAAGGTGAGTAAACTTCTTTATTTTAAAAACAGCTTTTCTTTTAGAATCAAAGCTATATAAAATTTCCAGTATTCAAGCTCTAATAAAAAAAATTAAACTGTTTGGATGAAAACTGCTCTGTTTATTTTTGGAAGTAAGTAATCTCATAATGCAAAAAGTTAAATTATCTATGATGTGTACTGATAGAAACAAGCATGTTTGTTTGATTGTAGTGTGATGATGTTCTGTGTATATTGATGAATAAACATATGTGTGTGATGCTAATTATCTACAGACCTGCTTCTGTTTCTTAACTAGGATTTTTAATAAAAATCCATTTCCATATGATTGAATCTTAGTAAGAGATTATTATGTAAACGAATTATGTTTGTTTAGCATAGATTTAGGTTTGTATAATTTTAATTTAGTTAAATTAAAATCTGTTACTTCTGGAAAACAATTATAACAGATATTATTTTCAAAAGTAAGAATATCAAACATCTTTAATTATTAAATCAAGTTTAAAACTTGAATGCATGTTTGAAAAAATGAATTTTAAAACAAGCATCACATTTTTAAATCATCTGTGGAGTTAGCATTTAGGGATTGAACAGAATTTGGGTTTTTGGGATTATCTGATCGTCTAGTGGATTTTGGAGGCTGCGGGTCTTCCTGGAGGTGGAGTACTGATGGGTAAGTGAAGGGAAAATTGTGAGGTTGATGGCCAGAAGTTGGTGGCGACGGCAATAGTGTTTCCAGGTTTCTAACCCTAGATTCTGGAGGTGGGGGTTTTTGTAGCTTCTTGTTCTCTCTGTTGCATCGAGTGATGCAAGACTCTGGGATTGGGTAGAGGAGATGTAGATGAAGAGATGGACTGGGTTGTAGGTGGCCAGATGGTCGGAGATGGGATCGCGAGTTGATGACACGTTTGGGTATTTGAGTACTGTGTTGTTTCCAGGTGATTGGTTAACTCGATTTCAATTTCGAGCTTCTGTGGGTAATCTGGTGGTCGCAACCATGTCTGAAGTTGGACGACGACATGTTGAAGAGGGTCAGGGTGGCTGGTGATGGCCGGAGTGCCGGTGCATATGCACCGTGCATATTTTGTTTTCTGATGAAACTGTTGGGTTGAGCAGAAGAGAGGTGACTCGAAGTTTTCTCGGGTAGAACGAGTAGGTTACTCGAAGCAGTTAGGGTATTTACTCGAAGTATTTACTGGGAAGTCTCGGGTATTATTTGGGAACAGGTTGTAAAACCTGATAGTATGCAGTTTCTCAAATTCAAATGAAATTTGAATTATATTTTTTATAAAAAAAAACAGGATTGATAACAGGGTTCTAAATGCAAGGTTTAGATTGAATTCAAGTGTACTTTTGAATTCAGAGTTTTAAAAATGAAGTTTTTAAATTTAAGTTAGGTTTGATTAAGTTTCTAAATCAAGTTTAAAAATCAAGTTTCAATATGGTTTCCAAATCCAGAATTTTAATTTAGATCAGTTTGTAAATTTTGAATGTTGATCAAGTTCAAATGTTTTAAGAAGATTTAAAAATGAATTTGATTTCAAATAAAGTTTAAATTTGAAAGAATTCTCTTCTTTAATATTTGAACTAAAATTATGAAATGTTAACTTAAATTTGAAAGTGAAATAATCAATTTATTTTCAAAGCTTGATTTATTTTAATTAAGAAATTTTGTTTTAAACATTTCTTTTATATTTAAGTAATGAATGTTCTTTAACATTTATTTTATTTTAAGGTTTATAATTATTTAAATTTGGATTAATGTTTTAAATAGTTAAACATTTTTAAATATTAAATTTTTAAATGGAATTTTATTTAATTTAGAAATGTATTGTTTAAATACATTTGAATGTTAATTAAGTCGTTAACAAGTAAATGAATTATTTTGGAAATAATTAAGATAATTAAGGAATTTACTTATTTAATTGATTTTGATTAATGATTTAGATTAGTTTTTAATTAGAGATGATTAATGAATAATTAATCTAAGATAATTTTTCTTAAGTAAATAATTTAAGAAAATGTTGTTAGTTAATAATGATAATTATCTTAGGATAATTAAGTAATTAACTAATGTGATTAATTTTGATAATTAATTGGATTGATTAATTGAATATAATCAATTGTAAATTGTTAAGAATAATTACTTGATAAAAGTAATTAAGGGATTAATTACTTACTGCAATTAATTTTGATAATGTGATTTGTTTAAGTTAATTAATTCAGTGTAATTAATTTAAGAAAATCATTTGATGGTTTAATGAGAGTAATTACTTAATGTAATTAATGGAGCAATATTACTTAGGGAAGTAATAAATGATAATTACTGAATGTAATTAGTGAAGATAAGTAATTTGGATAATTACTTTTGTAATTAATGAAGGGATTAATTAATGAAGATAATTAATTATGGAATAATTAATTTGTTATGAGTAATTAAGGGTAGTTAATTACTGGATTTAATATTAATCAAGGGTGATTAATAATTGTATTAATTATTAAAGGTAATTAATTTTTAATAAAGTAATTAATTTAAATATTAATTAGAGATCATTAATTAATATAATTAACGATGTAATTAAGCATTGATTAATTAAGCAATTAATTAATAACTAAGTGATTAATTAATGTAATTAATTAAGGATAAATGTAATTAATTATAGTTAATTAATAAATGAAGTAATTAAATGTTAATTGCTTATGAATAAGGTTAATTAATTTGTGAAAATTAATTAAAGACTAATTACTTATTGTAATTAAAGTATGATTAATCAAATGTGTTTAATCAAGTTGAATACTTAAGAAGTGATTAATTAACTAGATTAATTAATTAATGGATATTAAGCAGGATTTAAATGTGGTAATTAATTTAATTTATTTTGAATTAATTAAAGATAGAAGTAATTAATTTAATTCATTTTAAATTAATTATAATTGGTGGTTAATAAATCATTGCTTATGGATGATATTGATTGGATGGTTGTGATCTCAGTAATGAGATGAGTAGTATCTATAGGATATGTATGCTTAGTTAAAGTAAGATAATATGGATTATCTGGTTGTGATGATTATTTGTTTGTGATGATGATACAGATTATCTGTTTACGTTGAGAATGTAATTATATATTGTGATATGAAGTTTATCTATCTGTGTGAAGTAGATAATAATGAAATGAGTTATTTTTTTAATACCCTTAAGTACAACTTGGACATTAAAATGGCGTTTGGTTTCGGTGAGACTGGGATCGGGTTTCCATATTTGGATATCCGAAAACCACATCGATTCCAATTAAACGTTATGTCGTTAATCCAAGTGGAGCAAGTGAATACTCGAGGTGTAGGGACTATACGTCAGTATAACTCTATGGGTGATTCCGTAATGAGTTTGACGGAATAGTACTTATAGGTTTGAGATGGTGATTTTAGAGTGCAAGGGCTATGGTCGTTGACTCTGAGGGTGATTCCAAAATGAGTGCAACGAGATAGTGCCTTCGGTTTCGTTCGAACCCGGAACGAACTTGTGTGGATTGAATGCTTTCAGAACATCGTCAGGTGGACGATGAGCATTCTAAGATTGATATGTCCTATAAAGGTAATCGTAGCCTCAAGCCTCATCAACCGGGAATGGCTAAAACAGGGGAGGTGCAGCAAGGCTTCGTGGGTAGCCCCCACTGGAGAGCAAGGTTTATCCCTGTCTAGGGTCCCTTTATATTTTGGTTGTGTGGCAGTTGGCGACGGCCAATCTGCGGGGTGGTCTTGTTCGGGACTGTTCAGTAAGGAATGGTCCCGGCTTTGTGTTGCAGGGGATTTAGGGTGGCTCCTCGGTACGGTGATCTAGGCCACGTACTGTGACGGGCGGTACCCCAGTAGCCCTACCATTGATGGAATCCATAATCCAATAAGTGCTTGTACGGTTTTGATTGTGCCCAACTATGTTGGAACGTGAGATGTAAGCATTCCAGCTATTTCTGTATTTTATTTTGAAAACCCTAGACACTATTATAATATCACTGGATTTCCTATCAAACATTTTGGTTAGCGTAAGGTAAAAACTTTTCCATGTTTAAGTGTGGGAAGTCTTACGTGATACTTTTTGTTTCAAAGATTTTCTAAAGTTAAGCAACTTTTATCCCCGTTTACTCACACTAGACCCATGTCTGACCCGAGTGTTTATTTTATGTTTTATTAAACTCTTGGGTACTCATATTATGTATGAGTAGTCAAGTGATTCAGGATTGCTTTGACGAGTTTTGGAGGAGATATGGAGCAGGAGGCTTCAGCGTGTAGATATATATATAGTGGTTCCACTGTGTTTGAGTTGTATCTGTTTCTGTGATGTACTTGAATTGTAATAACTAGACAGATGTTTATAACTGTCTAGTCTGTGTTGTATTAACTGTATAACTCTGATGTATATGATACTATGTAATGTTTTATGTGATATAATATAATTTATTCGTTCCGCTGTGAGTTTCTAATGTTGTCTGTTTCTTTCTCTTCTTTCTTTTCTCATTTCTATCCCTTTCTTTCTTCTTAGCGACACGTCTTCCTGGTGGTAGGAAGTCGGTTCGTGAACCGAATCTCCAAAATCACCATCTCCATTATCTTCGAGCTATCACAATTCGTGACACACAAATCGGATTAAAGTGGTTTTTGGCTAATTAAATCTGATCCCGGTCTCTTCGAAACGATCAACGTATTTGGCCAAATTTGATAGTCAGTTATTTAAATATCAAATAGCATCCATGAGCAATCACTAGGCCCATATTAGAATTTTTTTTCAAAATATTTATTTCAGTATACCTTTACAAAGCTATATGTTCAAATCCCTTCCAATATTTCAATATTCGAACAAATTCAAATACTTATATCTATAATAGGATATTTTTGACTCGTCTCAATACTTAGAAGTATTTTCTTTCAATTCCATTTTATGATTCAACACCTTTAGATATTCCTATTAATAATAATCTTGTAGTTGGAATATTTCAAATCCTTCCAGTTCTATACTTAGGAAATTTCCGTATGTATATTATTTTCCAAATCAGTTTATTTCCCATACTTAGGAATATTCCATTTATTTCCCATTTCTCAAAATCATAACAATTTATTTGTAAATTCCTTCACTCATTTACAACTGATTTTCATAAGTTTTTGAAATTTCATAAATTAATTCCCTTTAAATTTTCCAAACCAATTTCACGTATTTACCTTTCAACTACCCAAGTCTAACTTCTTTTATGAATTCTAATTCAGTTTTCGAAGTTCTCTTATTTCAACTCTTTGGAAATTTCTTTACATTTCCCTAGATTCCATTTTGAAATTCTCTTATAAAATCACATCCACTGAATAAACTCCATTTATAATTCTTGAGAAGATTTATAAATAAAAATCAATCGTTTCAAAACTCTCCCTATATATAATAAGTGTTTTAAAAGAATAATATACTTTTAAAACATGTTTAAGTAATTATTTAAAATATCGAAACACTTTATAAACATCAATAACTCATTTTTTAGATAAACAAATTGATTTACAAAGCCGATTATAAAATTAGAATTTAATTTCAATAAATATTATACATTTGAAAATTTTACTTTCGAAATATTTCAATACTAACTAGTTTTGAATTACATAGTTTAATAAATAAAAAATTTCTTTCAAAAACTTAACATATTAACAAAAATATATATTTTTTTTTAAAAAAATCATAATAATCAAATCAATTTACAAACCCCTCTTGATTCTCAACACATCGATTTTATTCCAATTTCCTAACCTTTCTCACTTTTCAACATAGACGCCACCATTTTTCCCAAAACTATTTCCATCTCGATAGAAATTTATGCTGTGAATTTTTATACCCAATTTACCAACTGATTTCTTTTCCTTTATTTGTAAACATCGTTTATAATTTATAAACTCATTTGGGTTTTACTTGTTTACGTCATTTATAAAATTCCATTTTTATAAATCCATTTCTTAATAAATTCCATTTAATTTTCAATTCTATTTTAAATATCGATTTTAGCTTCTTTCCATGTTCCTCCCTGAATTATCATTTTAAAATCCAGGTTTAAAAATCCTTTGTACAAATTATTTTTAAAAGCTTTATTTATAATATTTTCCCCAAATAGATAAGTATAACTCTCAAAATCAAATCAATTATTTTATCCAACCCAATTCTTTTTTAAATTAATCCCAAAAATTCAATATAAATTTTTTTCATTTCTAAAATCGCGTTGAATTCCATTTTTAAAATTAAATATATTACTCATGGTATATATAATACCAAAATTTAAGCCCGTGCTATTATAACATCCAAATAATCAAATCACACAACAATCCATAATAGCTTTTTCAATTTCATCATATATCACTATATATAAAAAACAATAAATATATTTGAGGAATCTACTTGGATCCCTCCAACTTGTTTTCCTGCATCGACAGAGGTTACATAACATAAAAATACCAATCCCACTTTGAGGAGGGATGTCGCGGTAATATAGGGCCATCCACTATTATGCCGGGCAAATAGGGTCTCATCCGCTCCAATCGGTGGGAAATATATCCAACTACTAATATATATTAATATAGCATTCAACTGATAATAATTATCAAATTTATTCAATCAACCAGTAATTAATTTTAGCTATTTAAATTACAGTCAATTATCCAAATGAGCGAGATTTACTCACCTTGATTTTTAATTTACAAACCGTCCCAATTTAATTCTATCGCGAAGATTCCACAGCTGCGAACCAAACTCGACTTGTTTCATGATTTTTGGACCTCGTATGTAATTTTATTAAATTTTATTAGCTCTCTCAATTAAATTCTTAATTAAATAAACTAATTATATAATTTAATTCAATTATAGAAAAAAAGCTTCCTCTATCAAGCAATAGTCCGCTCGACTCTAGCTCGAACCTGCCATCGCAGACCTGTATAGCATGCTGTCGAATAGCCAGTCATGCTGGCCTAGAATGCAATGCCAAACTTCTCAACATGTCACCACCTTAGCCAATGTGAAATTGGCCTATCCACATCGATTCTCAAACTAAGCCTTTGCTCTTAATCACTGTCGCACCCTCCTCAAGCGATCTGAACTCAAACGAACATCACCAACCTTCAGCACTCCAACATGAACTCGACAACACCTTTAGCCCATCCTCTGACCGACTCCATAACCCATCGTGACTTCCTTCTTTACCCCGGTGGCACCAACCCCCAAAATGATGTCATCGCCATCATGTGAACGTGGAAGTCGTGACACACAAGAGAGGCAACCAACCCTAACTGCCGATGAGGGCTGCTCTGGTCGCGACTCCTTATGTGCGGCGTTGCTGCAAATTGCATGTGTGACTTCGCCATATAATTTTTTTATACAAATGAATCTCGTTCAAACTGGAGAAGAAGGAAGAGAAAGAGCTCGCGATTTTATTTATATTCATGAAACTGTGATTTCTATTTTTTCTTTTTGTTTGATCATTCGAACTGATAGAGGAAGGAACGCATGCATTTGATTTTAAATTGAGAAAACATTTCGCAGCGAAGGGGCGCTTCACAGAGTAATGTGGCTGATGAAGACATTTTGAACGGCTGATGTGAATAGATATGACAATATATGTTAAAATTTTCAAAATATCTAGATATTTTATTCGAACCCCTATCAAGGCATGCCACCTGGCATTCCTAATTTTACACCGCTATTCCAAACCCAATGGAATGATTTTTGAAGCCTAACTCGATCTTATGTGGAAGATAGCCTTTTAAATCAACTATTTAAATTAAATTAAATTAAATTAAATCATTTCTAGGCGTTTTCAGATCACACGGCCAACTGGTAAATCCAAACGCAATGGAATTTAGAATCCAATAGTAATACACTATTACGAATCCAATGGAACTGGTTTCATCAAATTCCGAGACTGTGCCCTAGATCGCTATTTTAACACGTCGATTAAATCTGCGATTCTCAAATTTGACGAAATTACTTGAAAATTTAGTTTGAAAAATTTATTAACTCAATTATAATTCCAATAGAATTTATATCAACATTAGAAATCATTTCGATTCATATTCAGTTGTAATTCCAATTATTTACCATTTTCTTATTGCGATAAATTGCTACATTTGAAAATTAAATTCATTCTAAAATTTCAACCAAAATCTTCATATTAAAAAAATCAATTTCTATTCCAAATCCAATATTTAAATCCATTTGAATACTCAAAATAAAATAACAGAAGATCCAGGTCATTACAAATAGGGTAAAATCCAACTCTCCAAAGCTAAAGTGGAATGCATGAGTGGTCCTCCACCAACAGGCGGCTAAAGCACCACATAACTGAACATCTGAATTTAAAAGATTATCGATATCTATTAAAGCAATTTATAATTATTAGAAACACTAAAAAGCATTAAATAAATAAATGGTAATTCTGTAAACACATATTCAAGAAACCTCCAAATCCTATATCTCGAAGAGAAGCATGAATAATACCATCCGTGTCATATGATTAGATCATTCTATAAAGGCGGATTACACTAACCCAAAAGCCACGGGTGTACTCATGATGAGGCTAATTAAAAACAAGTTGCATATTCAACTTTTTATTGTACTATTTTAAATAATAAAATAATTTGAAGGCAGATAACTTATAGAATTTTCAACACATATTAACATGTAATTCGTGTTTGGGAGTATGCAAAAATTGATCTAATCCTTGTCTTGTCCTAAATTTTGGTCGATGTGGGGATCTAGGACCGTATTTTCTGTATTTCTACCCGAATGTCTACACCTAACCACTGTGCTTCGTCGACCTCCAGTACCCACCGTCAGTATGTCTGCACTATCTTTGGCAGCGGCGTTTTCCACGGTCGGTGGAACATTTCCACCGCTGCAAAAGCCGCTTCCTCGGATAATCCTCAAATCACTTCTCATTTTTATAATTTGTTGGAATTTTTTCAATGAAGGAAACAATGGTGGCAGCTGGGAGGAAGGGAAGCAAAGGAGAAGAGGGGATGGTGGAACGATGGGGTAACCGGCTTATTTATAGATGGTTGCCCCTTGTCCACTTAGCCGACTAAATTTTAGCCGATTAAGTGTGCGTTGTGGATTACAAGCTATAGCTCGCATGGATTGGAGTCCAATGGCTATGGATTACAATCCATAACTCGTCCCTTAGCCGGCTAAAATTTAGTGAGCTAAGGGAAAGCATAATTGCGCTTCTTTCCCATGCATTGCGGGTGGGTTGTCGTTCAATCCAATGGGGTCCATGCAACCCACCCCTAAGCATTAGGAATTCTCTAATGGACTTCCATGCTTTCACAACCTAACTCACTAATGTATAGATGATTCAGATGAATTTGAAATTAAAAAACTAATCTGGATTAGAAAATTAAATCAGAAAAACTACTAGCCGAAGAAGGAAGAAAGAACAGAAGTAATTCTATTTAAACTCAGAAAAATACTAAGTTTACCCCCTTATTGGGAAAAAATAAATAAAGACTAAAGTACCTCTAATCCATTTTAATAGATGTATTGGATTTTAATTTCTTTTTCACCATTAAATCACAAATTTTATTATCTTTCTATTAAGATCCACATATGATATGTTTTGAAGATTTTCTTTTTAATTTTTATGGTGGAAAATATTTTTCTGGCAGACAAATATAATGGTGGCAAATATTTACCAGTCCGGCATATATTTTCCATTGTAGCCATGGCAAATATTTGCCAGCTCCGGGGCAAATATTTGCCTGGCCGGCAAATATTTGCTATTGTAGTTGTGGCAAATATATGCCAAGCAAATATTTGCCATTGTAGCAGTGGCAAATATTTTCCAATTGGCAAGTTTTTACTGGGCTTGTAACGACCCATAATTTTTGATAATTAAGATCTTAATTTAATAAGAAATTGTGAATAAATATTGGAAGATATAAAATTTTTGTAATTTATGTAACGAAATAATAACTAAAGTGAAACGCCACAATGCTATTTATAGTTAATTATTAACAACTTGAATGGAATTCCAATTACTTGAATAGGTAAATGTATACTTGGTAATAAGTTTAATATAAGGAAACGAACGAAAATATTGAATTAATTAATGAATCAATAATAATAAAAAGTAATTGAATAAAATCAATGTTCTGTAAGTAATTATAATATTGTTTGGAAACGATAACTTATAAAAGTATGATTAAGAGTTAGTGGCAACAATTATTATAAGTTACCGGTATATTTTTAATCCATTAAATTGAATTGGAATCAATTGCAATAAATCTAAATAAATATTACGTTAATTGAAATTAAGATGGAATTTGAGAATAGTAATGTAATAGATCGTGAATCCAATGTCAATTTCATCCATTTGACAACAACGAATTGAATAATAGAATGGAAAGTAAATTGAATGGAATTATTGGAAATTAAATTTTTAATTTCTGAATTTAATTAATTGAGGTTAACACTGAAATTGATAAATTAATCAACTCTAATTTTTTTTAAATTAGTGTAATGATTAGGAAATTTAAAAATGATAAAAATTCTCAATTATAGAACTGAAATTGAAATTTTGATTTAATTAATTAATTATTAATTTATTTAATTAATGTAAAAATAGCCATTTTGGCCACTGACTCGGATTTCGACGAAACTAGTTTCATTGGATCCGTAACGGTGAATTATAGTAGGATTTTAATTTCGTAGCGATCGGACTTGTCGTTTGATCGTACGGACTCGAAACGCCTTGAAATCGATTTAATTGAAACTAATTGAAATCAATGTGAAATATGTTGATTTTAATGTATCTGCTTCATACGATGGAATTAGGACTTAAAACCTATTCCATTGATTTTAAAATATTTAAAAACATATATTTTGATATATGGGTTGACCCTTTTTCGTTCAGGATTCGAAACGAGCTTTTCGGATCATTATCATTCAATTTTCCAAACCAATCAAGCCCATTTGTTTCTATTGTGTTCTGCCTATATATATCTGGTTATAAACCCTAGCATCCTTTCTATTTCTCATTCTGTAAATATAGAAATTTCTATTGCTCCTTTTTCTCAATGGCAGACAAACCCTAAATTTCACAATCCAATTTCAATTCAAAATTATATTTCAAAATTCAAACTCCTCAAACAAAATCAAATTTTATATCAATCTGAAGCTCTCAACGAGCGCATCTCAGATCTGTAATTATTTTTCCAAATTGAATCACTATTCATATAGAAATTAAAGAATAAAATCACGGCCATTCATCCACCACAATCAACTTCGCCTAATCGTCAATTGGAGGTTACCGTTGCGTGGAGATTGACGAACGCAACTCATCGCTGCAATTTGTTTGGTTGTTGGGCGATCGGATTTTCGTCGAAAATTTAATTAGCGTTAAATGCAAATGGCGGCTGCTGGGTTCTTAGGTGGCGCCGATCGGCTTGGGGTGGTCACGGTTGGCCCACGAGAGGCGGCGGAGGTGGGGCATTGCGGCTGCGTGCTCAGGCCGATGCCTTGGTGGTCGTAGTTGCTCGCGATAGAGGGTTTCGTGGTGGCCTGTAGCTGTTCATCATGTGCCAAGTTTTTTGTTCACGTATGCGGCCCTGGAAGTGGCAAAGACATGGCATCGGTGAGCTCGGTTCTGTTTTTATTTTATTTTATTTTATTTAAAACTAAAAAATAACGCGTTTGAACGATCATAACTTTCACATACGAGGTCATTTTTGTGCACGGTTTCTTGCGTTGGGATCGTATTGGAATTTTCTGTACTTTCTGGCTCAAGCAAAATCCATGTATCTGGGAAGAAGTTGTCTGTCCATAGTCTGAAGAATAGCAATGAACACTTTGACGCTGGTTTGGACGGATTCTGAGACTGTTTGAATTTTGGGTTTAAATTGGATTTAAATTCAATTTAAATTGGAAAGGTGAGTGTTTTAACCCACTCATAACTTCTAAAATTTCTTATGTTTGTTAAATTGATTTATGATGTGATTAGAAATTTATTTATAACTGTTTGGCATATTTTGGATCGTCGTCTCAGTTTATTTGAATTTATTTGGATAAAATAGTTATTTAATTTACTATTGAATATAAACTGCCAGTAAATACCTGTTATTTATTATCTGTTCTATATTGATGTTATTGATTGACTTGGATAATGATTGTGATAAATGTATGATGATTGATATTGGATGAATGGATGTTGTATTCTATATTGTTATAAACTGCAAGTTGTTATGGATTTTTATTTCATTCGGGATTGCGGTTTGAAATGATATACAACCGTAAAATATTAAATTGCAGATTGAAATGATAAATATCCATATCACTTGGCCATAGGATAGAAAATTATGTGCAGACACCGCTGGTCTATATATAAATATTTTTGAAAATGATTTCTATGGTTTGGTAAAGGAATATATGGTTTTAGATAAATATTGATTTTAGATATTACATAAATGTTATTTCGGATATGAACTGCCAGTTGGTAAAAGCCATAGGATATGAACTGCCAGTTGGTAAAAGCCGAGCAGAAGAAGCCCAGTGGATTGCTTCAGCCATTAGAAGTCCCTACATGGAAGTGGGAGCAAATATCGATGGATTTTATCGATGGGTTACCTAGAACAAGAGCGGGAAATGAAGGGATTTGGGTCATCATAGATCGTTTGACTAAGAGTGCAAGATTTATTCCTGTTCGATCAACTAGGGCTGCATCGAAGTTGGCTGAGCTTATGTTAAGTGGATAGTTCGATTCCATGGTATTCCGAAGAGTATAGTGAGCGATCGAGACCCATTGTTCACTAGTGGATTTTGAAAGAGCTTCCAGGAAGTTTTGGGAACCGAGTTGTGTTTGAGTACAGCTTATCACCCCCAAACAGATGGTCAGACCGAGAGAGTCAACCGAGTTTTGGAAGATCTCCTCAGAGCATGTGTTTTGGACTTCGGAGGATCATGGGAAGATCATCTTCATGTGGTGGAATTTTCGTATAATAACAGCTGCCAGTCCAACATTGGTATGGTGCCATATGAAGCATTGTATGGAAGACTGTGTAACTCCCCGACATGTTGGTTGGAAACGGGAGAAAAATTGATACTTGGGCCAGAAATGATTCAACAGACTTCGGATTGCATAGAGATCATTCGGCAACGAATGAAGGCAGCCCAAATCCGTCAGAAAAGTTATGCCGATAAGTGTCGTAAGGATTTGGAGTTCGACGTAGGTGATATGGTTTTTGTGAAGATTTCTCCACTGAAGAAAGTTATTCGATTCGGGAGGAAAGGGAAATTGACTCCGAGATTTGTTGGACCATTCTCGATCATCGAGCGAATTGGAAAGCTCGCCTATAAATTGGAGTTACCAGAAAAGATGTCTGGTGTGCACAATGTTTTCATGTATCGTATCTACGGAAGTATGTGCACGACTCGAATACAGTGGTTTCTGCTGATAGCTGTGAAGATTTTGAGGTTAATCCAGTTGATAAGAGACCTCGTAAGCCGCTTCGTGTTGTGGAAACTGACACGAAACAGCTTAGGAGGAAGGTAGTTAGGTTGCTCAAGATACAATGGAGTGATGATGTTAACGACTGTACATGGGAGGTGGAAGAGAGGATAAAGGCAGCTTATCCTGAACTCTTCGAGGTATGGCCATATGGTGTCGTGTCATCTCATGACATTGTAACTTGTTCTAGTCTTAGAATTCTGCATGGTAGGCTAGTAATTGGATGCATGGTTTGTTCGTTGCTATGGATGGTAGGCATGCAGAATAGTTTTTGGTTCTTGTTTGTTTGGAATTTCGGGGGCGAAATTCCTAAGGGGGAGAGAATGTAACGACCCGTATTTTATGTATCGAAAGATCGTAAAACCATTGTTATTAGGTCATTAGTGTTGTTAAGTCGTTCAGAGTTTTAAGTCGACCAGAGCTTAAGTCGTCCAGAGGTTAGGTCGTAGATGATCTTGAGTGTTGAGCGACCTAAAGATAAGGCAGAGCGACCCAAGGAAGTCGGCGACTTAAGGGTTTAGGCGACCTAAGGAGTTAGATTGTGTGATAGCTTAGGTCTTGTGATAGCTTGGGTCGTATAGTAGCTTAGGTCGATAGAGCGACTTAGGAGGGGTTGGAGCAACTTAAGGAAGTTAACGACCTAGTAGTTAGCGGCTTAAGGGGTTTAACGACCTAGTAGTTAGCGGCTTAAGGGGTTTAGCGACCTAGTAGTTAGCGGCTTAAGGGGTTTAGCGACCTAGGAGTTAGCAGCTTAGGGGAGTAAGCGACCTAAGAGAATTAGCGGCATAGGAAGTTAGCGGCATAAGAAGCTAACGACTTAAGGTGGAGAGCGACCTATGTTAGATGCCGTGTTGAAGTTAGGTCGTAAACGACCTAAGTTAGATTCTGTGTAGTTATGTCATGGACGAGATAAGGCTTAGGTCGTAGGTCGCGTGAAGGCGAAGGTGTTAGGTCGCGTAAAGGGTTAAGACGTTAGGTCGTGTGTGTAGTTAGGTCGTGTAAGGGCTTAAGCAGTTAAATCGTTAGGTCGGCAATGCTGTTAAGTCGCTAGGTCGGCAACATCATTAGATCGTGTTTGTGTTAGGTCGTATATGTGTTAGGTCATTGAGGCGCGTGAAGGCTTGAATGTTAGGTCGCGCATATACTCGAGTTGATAGGTCGTAGGTCGTGGGGTTTCGTTAAGTTGTGAGCGACTTAAGGGCGAGCGACTCATGGGTTCGGCCTATAAATACACGGGTTAGCTTCATTTTTGGGATCTGGATTTTAAAGCGACGAAGTTCTGCCATTTCGTGAGCTCGAGTGCTACACTTCTTCACTTCTTTTCTGCACTTTAATCTTGTGCTTCCTTCCATCCAAATCGAAGATCCAAGAGCTTAGATTGAAGATCTCCATCCATCGAAGAGGGATTTCATCGTTTGAAATGGAATTTTGGCAGGTCGAGCTAGATCCTTCGCTGTCCAGATTTGGAGTGTGTTCTTTTAAGGTGTTTAGGTGATTCGGTGAGTGGTGGTTATCTCTCACACGGATCCAAAGGAATATATTGGATTGGTGGCTTGATTTTGTGTTAAAAATAGTGATTTCATGCATTTTCGTAAACCTAAGTATAGATCCATGGTTCATGAAGATTTGACATCCATTATAATACATGTTAACCTATGCAAGTTCATCCATCAAGTTGTAGAGATATTATTCATGATTATGCTTGTTAGATTTAGACTCTTTATTTACAAGATTGCCATTTTTATTATAATTGCTTTTAGATCATGTTTGAATGCTTCATTACTTGGATTAATGATTGACTTGATTGGTTGTTATTAATTAGTTGATTAGTGGTTGGATTTGGACAAGTTGGTCGGAGATGATTTAAAGGCTAAGGGGGAAGCTCTTGAATAGAAAAGCTCACGTGGCATATGTAGTGGATGATAAAGCTCATATGGACGGATTTGATGATGATGTTAAGATGGAGCTTTGCTATGAATGAGATGAGGCGAGGCATGATGTGAGGTAGCTTTGGTATAATCCAGACGGGATCATTCCAAGCATGTTGATAACTCGAGGGATGGTTCGAGTTTGTGGATAATGGTTGGCTCGAGAGGCGCTTGAGCAAGTATGAGAATAGTCGTCGAGGAGGATAACTAGAAGGCTGAGATTTCATCGTTATTGAAGGTTCTAGCAGACTCAAAGCAAGAGTACGCAGGGCAGATTCGATAGTTCCAAAAGACTACAGTTGGTGGTCGAGTACTCTGGGCAGATTCGATAGTCCTAGGCACGGGCTGCGACGACGTGCGGAGTTTTGTCTAGAACCGGGGTTACCATTAGCCCTTGACGGACGGCTGAAAGAAAGGTGCCGGTCATTCAATTAACGATGGTATCAAAGCAATGATAATAGTGATAGCCAGAGTCATGGATGTTTGGATGTTTTGGTTGTATCGTCATTCGGTCTCAAGAGCGATGTTTTCCGGGTGCTTATCTGATCTTGGTTTAGGCCTTGGGGGTTTGTACTTGGAAAACATCGACCTTGACTCGAGTGATAATTACTTTACTTTAAATGTCTGATTTTCTATATTTACTTCTGCTTAGTGTGTCTAGGTGCTATCACTGTAGAAAGAGGTGGAGTGGGAGGGTTAGGTTCCTATTCCTTTTACCTTTATGCTCTTTTGGTATGTTGTTAGTTAATTTACCGCTCACTAAAACTGTTGTCTGACTCAAGGTTTTATGTTCAACTCTTATTACCTTGGACTGTTCATCCATTTTGGGATGGGCAGACTAGGTAGTATGTGACAGGTGCTGTTCTTAGTGACCAACAATGCTGATGACGAAGACGAGCTGGAGGCTTGCATATTATTTTCTTACTATATGTACTGGATGTTCCGCTGCTTGTATATTCTCTGAGTGATATATAGCGAGGCATGATGTATTGACTATTCATATTTTTGTATCAAACTACTATGAGGCTTATTTGACGAGATTCTGTTTTGTGGAGCTTCACTATATATATATATATATATATATATATATATATATATATATATATATATATATATTCTATTGTATTTTAACCATGCGCTGTGAGTAATACGATAGACTCCGCTGTTTTTACCTTACCTTGATGATCATCCATGGCTGCCTGGCACACTTTACAGCGCACTATTTCCTTGTTTAGTGCAGGAGTCATGGGCGGTCGTCACAAATGTTCTGTTTCAATGCTTAGAATATGCCCTTTGA
The DNA here is from genome assembly GCA_030765085.1 of Allium cepa. Taxonomy (NCBI): domain Eukaryota; kingdom Viridiplantae; phylum Streptophyta; class Magnoliopsida; order Asparagales; family Amaryllidaceae; genus Allium; species Allium cepa. Next base: position 43,723,517 of record CM060946.1, read on the forward strand.
TATCAAGTCTATAGAATTGCTTGGCTGTAAATGGGTTAACTTATTTCAAATACATTATTTAACTATCTAAGTTTCCATTATCTAACTTATCATAATTACAAATATAGTGAGATGGCTAATTGACTTAATCTGAATATTTTCACCGTTTAAATAGAATAGCTTGTCATAGTAATTGTTTAATCTCTATCCAAATAATTACTTAAGTTAATTCGTTTATTTTCAATTAATCCAACTATACAACTAAATTTTATTTATGTCGCGATCAAATTCCATTTCATTTTTAATTTATCGTTATTTAATTTATTCACCTTCGATTCATTCTCATTTCCATTTATTTGGTATATTTTAATTTACACTATATTGCTTGAGAATAATTTCATATAATTAATATTAAGACGCATTACAACACTTATAATCATTTCTCACTCCAAAACTTAATTTCATACTCGAATTCATTTAAATAATATCCAAGGCCATAATCAATTAATTTACACCTAAACAGAATTTATTTATAGCTTAGGTCATCACCATTTTAATCCAATTCCTATTTTATTTGAAAACATTTCAAAGTATATTTAATTCGCTTATAATTAAGTAGAATTTCATTTATAACTCAAGTTCCACTTTTGATTTCAATTTCAATTCACAGTCCATTTATTTAACCAAGTTAAGTTTCATTCCTAAATTCAATTAACTAATTGATTTATGTAATTAGTTCACTTCTATTTTATAATTCAATATCTGACTTGAGTTCAATTGGTTTGACTTGAGTTCAATTGGTTTGACATGAGTTCAAAGTCACTTTATAATTCAAGTTTGGATTTTATTTCTTTACCAAAATATCAATTTATTTGTTCCATTCATTTATTCACATTCTTCACTCACATTCGTATGCATTTACATTATGTTAATTTCATTACATTCTATTTGTTAACAGTCACTTCATTTGACTTTGCTTATGCTAACTCACCATTTCATTAATTTACTTTATTAATTCCATTCAATAATCATAACTTATCATTTTACAATTCCAATTCTATTTTCAGTTCAATTCAAATCCAATTCAGTTTATTTCAACTTAGCTTAAGTTAAATTCCATTCATTTTACTTACTCAAGTTAAAATCTAATTCCAAAATTCGAATTTCACATCTTTTCTTCTTATTAAAACCACTCTCAGTTTATAAGTTCATAACTCATTGCTTGAGGTTCTTTCCCGCATTTAAATTAAAATCCCAAAATTCAAACACCTGTTTTATTTCAAATCATTTTGGAATCGTAATACACACACACACACACACACACATACACACAAAGCCCTTTTGTTTAACAAACCATTTCCTTCGAATTTAAAAATCAACTTGATTTTATCCAAAACAATTCCCTTGGAATTTCCAAAATAGCACTCATTTACAAAACAAAAATCTCCATATCAAATCACCATGGTGGCAAATCCGTCACTTAGAAACTCAAAAATGAACATTGATGTTGTCGTGATCATCATCAGAATTATTTCCCAACGACTGTAGTGAGTTCAATGCTTTCATTCTTCTAAAATCTTTTTTAAAACAATTTTTATTCAAAATATCTATCAAAATAATGCTATTTTATTTTTGCAACACTTTAGAAAATATTTTCAAACTTCCCAGGATTTTAAATTTCCAGTTCTGGATTGAATTCATTTTTAGTTTTAACTCATTGGTATAGTTCATACTTATACAATTTAATTTTGGTTTTTATAAACTATTACCAGTTTTATAATCGTGTTTTGATTATAAAATTATCAACCAAACACATCAATATACTATAATAATTTAAGAAAAGTATTCCCTTTGTATCAAAATATAATTTGGGTAAAATTATTTCATTTACCCACTTTTAAAACAATATTGTATCGGTTTGCCTAATTTAAGAGTTTAGAAATCCCAATCAATACAGTTGTCCAGAGTGTACCTGCCAGAATTTGTACGCACTCAATCGATAAGTCAACACGATATAAAACAATTTATGTTCACTAAAAAATATGTGCTTATATTAATAATATACTCAGACTCATTCTAGGGTACTACTGACCCTATTTCTAATGAGTAAGCCCCAACTAAGCCAAGGTTCTCGCTTAAACTTCAGCTTTGATACCACGTGTAGCGACCCACTTTTCTATACAGTCTAAGCTGACAATAAACTGCACATGTCAACTTATATTGAAAAAAAAGACGGATTGCTAGGGGTAAAGAAGAAAATAGAAACAATAACACAGAATCTCACGATCGCAGCGGAATAATATATAATAGATAATAACATATCATTATACAAAAAAACTATAACTGTTAATGTAACATTCCTGGATTTTAGCCAAAATTTATTTTGTAATTTAATATAATTTTTGGATAAAATTGTGAAATTATTTGTAAGTATTTCCAAAACAAATATCAAAGATGTGTTTGAATAGACAGTGAATAGAGAATTTAATTTGGGAATTCAAATGTAGATATTTTGAAAATAAATCGAATTTGGAAACTCTATATTTTAGAAGTAATGAACATTTGTTTTCTAATTTTAGTGTATATATATGTATATATATATATATATATTGATTTGGAAAACTTGTTTAAGATTATATATTTGTGTATAATTGATTTCTAAACCATCTTTCTTTTACAAAGTTATATAAGTATTAATAATGAATACGTGTGTATATTTATTAAAATATAATTAGTTTTAAAATCAATTTTCTTTAAATTGATATAAATATAAGTAATTAAAATGTATGAATGCAAATGGAAAGTAAGAATTAATAAAAGCTTTAAACTTACATATATGTGTGTGTGTATATATACACATATATTTTGAAAAAGAAAAAGAAAATGAAAATGGTTTGTATATATACATGAGATAAATATTTATAAAATCATAGTTTGTAAATATAGTTGATAAATAAATACAAAGCTTTGATATGTATGTATATTTTGAAAGTATAAAGTTTAAAATACATACACCCATGTGAATATAAACATATGCTAGGATATGAAAATATAAATGCTTAAAGGTTTAAAAAACAAAATTGATAAAATAAATTGAAGTAAGGATATAAACATAATTGTATTGTTTTAAAAAGTGTAGGTATTTAAAAATATATTGGAAACATTTGTGATCAATTTAACATACAAAATTAACAATTGGCAAAAACAAGATTTTCTCTTGAAATTTAAAATATACAAAAAGAAATTAGAGAAAACACTGCAAATTTCCTCAGATTTCAAACCTTAAAACAAAACTCAGATCAAAACAAAATTTATCAAACCAAAAAGAAAAAAAGAAAACTACAAACCTGATCAAAAACAAAGCAAAGCAATTCAAAGTAAATTTCAAAACTTTGCAAAACAAAAGAAAGGAAACAGCAGTTCAAAATCAAAACCTGAAGCTAAAGCTTCAATCTAGAAAACCGTTGTAAAGCAAATTCTTCAAATGTGATGTCCCGGAAATTTGGGCAATATTTATTTAATAATTTCATTTATAATTTATTTTAAAATGTGAAATACTGATTTAATAATCCAATTCAAATATAATTTTCTTTTGAAGATTTATAATTATTTGGTTTGGATAAATGATATTCTTTTGAAAATTTATAATCAGGATTTAATTTGAGAATCTTATTGTTTTAAAATGTTAAAAATATTTTAATGATAAAATTTCCTTTCTAAGCTAATTTTAAAATATTTTATTTATAATGTATATATGTGTATACATTGTAAATAGGTGTTTTGATTTTATTTTAAAATTTAGTTTGAAATAAATTTAGTTTATTTATATTAGAGTATAGTATATTTGAAATCTTTTGAATAAAATAAATTCAACATTGTTCTTTTCTTTTAAAAAAAAAAAAAAGTTTCTTTTGTGAAATTGGTTTTAAATAATTTTTTAAAATATTCAAGCAAACATTTAAATATGTAAAGATACTTCATTAGCAATCTTTTAAAGACTAAATATATATATACATACAAGACATCTTAAATTTAAATTAGAGTTAGTTTTATCTTTAATTAAAACAATTGTAAAACAAAGAATTTATTTTTATATTAAAATCTCTTACATGTGTTAAGTTTCATGTTTATAATTTGACACTTGTAATTAGCTTTAAAATTCAAATAACAAGTGGCAATACAAATGAATATTTGAATTTATTAGTTTAGATAAAACTTTAACATGTCTTTTATTTTCAAACATTTTTATCTTCTCTAATGTATCTAAATTCAGTTTTGAGAAAACTGAAAATCATTTTCATTCTAAAACCCACAACCTAAATTCAGATCTATGAAAACTAAAATCCATTTCACTCTAAATTCTTCAACCCAAATCTATGCTCTGCAAAATCAAAACCTTTAAACCTGCAAATCAAAGAACCCAAATTGAAATTAAGACCTGCAACCAAACTTCTTCAATCTGTAGATCCTGTAACCTGCAATTCAAAATAATCTGCAAACTGTAAGATTCATGCAAGCAATGATGGAAGTGGGTCTGCATGCAGTTCATAAGCCTGAAAACATCATGTTATCTCAAAATGCAGTTCCCAGACCTGCATACTTCAAGTTAATATCATCTTCAACTAGCATGCAAGCAAATTCAATCATGCATTGGAAATTCAGGCTGCAGGGATGAACTTGCAGATGGATGCTTTCTATTTTGCATTTAAGGTGAGTAAATCTATATTTAAAAACAGTTTCTTTGTTTAAATCATGCTAACAAAATCTGCAAAACTTAAAAGTTTAATTCAAAATACAATTGAATAAGATAATTTAAACTGAGGCAAATAATAACTCTCTGTTCTTTCTTTTAGAAGCAACATAACTATATATAGTTTGATTGAAATTCCATATGTGCATGTGCTTGTTGACTGTTGTGAGATAATACTCTGCATATGTTCTTGAATGTGCAGAAAAGAGTGGTATAATTTGTTTTAATAGTCATGCTTATGTTCTTATTTGGATTTAAATTCAAATCCACTCCTTTATGACTGAATCATGGTTAGAGAATATTGTGTAAACATAGTGTGTGTTCAGTATAGTTTAGGTTTGAAAAATTTTAGTTTAGAAAAAAAAAGAGAAGAACCCTGTTACATTTGAAAACAGTAACTACAGACAAAAGTTTTCAATGTAAAAGTTTTCCAAACATCTTAAAATTATTAAGACTAGTTAAAGCTTTAATGCATGTTTAAAACATGGATATTAAAAACATGATTATTAAACAGGCATCAGGTTTTAAAAATTTCTGAGGGGTTAGTATATCAGACTGTGCAGTAATTGGGATTTTGGGGGTATCAAACTATTGTGTAAATTTTGAAAACTTGGGTTTCTGCCTGGAGTTTATATGCTGACTGGAGACAGTGGGGAAGTTAAGGGATGTTCATCAGAGAATTGAGGAAGACAGTGGGTTTCAGGTTGGAATGTTGGGAAGAAGTTTTTCCCAGTTTGTTTAGATTTGCTTGAATCTAAATATTTGAGCTGCAGAGGGTTTGGTTGATGATCATTGTCTTGTAGAGGGATGGATGGTGTATTGGAGAGTTGGGTGAAGAGTGCTGGAAGTCGCCGGAGTAGTGGTCGCAGTGGCACAGTGTTTTGATGGACTCTGGTGAACTCTGAGTGTGCAGGTTTGGACTCGGAGATGCTCCCGTGCAGTTTTGATTTTAACTCGAGTAGAATAGATTTAAACCCGAAGTAAATTATTGATGTCTCGGGTTTAGTGTGCAGGTTGTAAACCTGAGTTGTGTTTTTTAAAAATCTGGGGAAAAATTAAAATGTTTAAAAGCTATGAGTTAAATTTTAAGTATAGTTTGAATTAATTTCAAATGAGTTTATGAATTCAAAAAGTTTAAATGATAAATTTAAATTTAAATTAAGGTTTAAAATTCAAATTTGGAAACTGTGCAAATGTAGTTCAGGTTTCTTTAAATCCAGGTTTTTATATTGAAACAGTTTTGTTCTTTTTAAAAACTTAAAAGTGGATTCAATATTTAAAACAAAATTCAAATTTAGGTTTGAATTGGAATTAAGTTTAAATTCAAATCTGGAAAAAAAAAAACAGTGTAAGTGTAGAATCAGGTTTAAATCCAGATTTTTATTAAAAACAGTTTTGTTTCTTTTTAAAATTTTAAAGGAATTCAATGTTTAAAATTAAGATTTAAATTCAGGTTTGAATTAGATTCAGGAATACCTTGAATTCAAAGTGAAACATTTGAATGATATGCAAGATTTAAAATTGGGTTTGAAATCAAATTAAATATGATTTCAGTTTTGGGTTTGAAATCTGTTTGAATTCAAATCAGTTTGAAAGTTTTAATATTGAACAAAGATGTTATTAAGTAGAATTCAAATATGGATTTGATTTCAAACAAAGGTTTAAATTTAAAAGATTTCTTCTTTTAAGTATTAAATAAAATTATGATAAGTTTAACTTTAAATTGAAAGTTAAAATAATCTATTTATTTGTAAATGTTTGATTATTTAAATTTGGAAATGTTTATATGGTTAAACATTTTTTTTTAAAATTTTAAATTTAAAATGAAAGTTGAATTAAATTTTAGAAATGTATTATTTAAATACATTTTGAATATTAATTAAGTTATAAATAAGTAAATAAATTATTTTGGGAAGTAATTAAGGATTTACTTATTTATTTGATTTTTAAATAATAACTTGAATTAATTTATAATTAAAGATGATTAATGAATAATTAATTTAAGGTAATTATTCTTAAGTAAGGAATTAAATGAAATGTAGTTAATTATCTAAGGATAATTAATAATTAATTAATGTAATTAATTTTGATGGATTAATTAGATTAATTAATTTAAGATAATCAATTGTAATTTAAGTATAATTACTTTATAAAAGTAATTAAGGGATTAATTATTTATTGTAATTAATTCTGATAATGTATTTTGTTAAATTAATTAATTTAGTTTAATTAATTTAAGAATAATTTAATAATTAAATGATAATAATTACTTAATGTAATTTATGGAGCAGGATTTCTTAGAGAAGTTTTAATTGATAATTACTGGAATGTAATTAAGGAAAGGTGATTTACTTAAAAGTAATTTGGATAATTACTTTTGTAATTAATCAAGGATTAATTAATATAGATAATTAATTATTGATAATTAATTTATTAAGGAGTAATTAAGATAGTTAATTACTGGATTTAAATATTAATCAAGGTGATTAATAATTGTAATTAATTTTTAATTGAGTAATCAATTTAAATATTAATTAGAGATCATTAATTATTATAATTAATGATGTAATTAAGAATTGTTTAATTAAGAATTAATTAATTAATTAATTAAGTGATTAATTAATTGTAATTAATTAAGGGTGAATGTAATTAATTATAGTTAATTAATAAATTAAGTAATTAAATGTTAATTACTTATGATAAGGTTAATTAATTTTATGGAGTTAATTTAAGACTAATTACTTATTGTAATTAGTGAATGATTAATCAAAGATATTTAACCAAGTTAAATACTTTATGAATGATTAATTAACTAGGTTGATTAATCAATAGATTTATAAGCAGGATTTATAGATGAGTAATTAATTTAATTTATTTTAAATTAATTAAGGATAGAAGTAATTAATTTAATTCATTTTAAATTAATTATAAATGATGGATAATATATCATTGCTTTTGGATGATATTGATATGTTTTGGATGGTTGTGATCTCAGAAATGAGATGAGTAATATCTATAGGATATGGATGCTTAGTTATAGTATGATGATTAATTGGTTGTGATGGTTGTTGTTGAGATGATTGACTGTTGTGATGATTATCTGTTATGATAATATTATGGGTTATCTGTTATGATGTGAATATGTAGTTTATCTATCTGTGTGTAATAGATAAAAATTAAATGAGTTAATTGTTTAAACCCTTAAGTATAACTTGGACATTAAAATGGCGTTTGGTTTCGGTGAGACCGGGATCGGGTTTCCATATTTGGATATCCGAAAACCACATCGATTCCAATTAAACGTTAGGTCGTTAATCCAAGTGGAGCAAGTGAAGACTCGAGGTGTAAGGGCTATACGTCAGTATAACTCTGTGGGTGATTCCGTAATGAGTTTGACGGAATAGTACTTATAGATTCGAGATGGTGGTTTAGAGTGCAAGGGTTATTGTCGTTAACTCTGAGGGTGATTCCAAAACGAGTGTAACGAGATAATGCCTTCGGTTTCGTTCGAACCCGGAACGAACTTGTATGGATTGAATGCTTTCAGAACATCGTCAGGTGGACGATGAGCATTCTAAGATAGATGTGTTCTTTAAAGGTAATCGCAGCCTCAAGCCTCATCAACCGGGAATGGCTAAAACAGGGGAGGTGCAGCAAGGCTTCGTGGGTCGCGCCCACTGGAGGGCAAGATACATCCCTGTCTAGAGGTCCCTTTATATTTTGGCTGTGTGGACGGTTTTTGAGCTCCAACCGTCGGGGTGGTCTTGTTCGGGACTGTTCAGTAAGGAACGGTGCCGGCCTTGTGTTGCAGGGGAGTTAGGGTGGCTCCTCGGTACGGTGATCTAGGCCACGTACTGTGACGGGCGGTACCCCAGTAGCCCTGCCATTGATGGAATCCAAAATCCAATAAGTGCCTGTACGGTTTTGATTGTGCCCAACTATGTTGGAACGTGAGATGTAAGCATTCCAGCTATTTCTGTATTTTATTTTGAAAACCCTAGACACTATTATAATATCACTGGATTTCCTATCAAATGTTTTGGTTAGCGTAAGGTAAAAACTTTTCCATGTTTATGTGTGGGAAGTCTTACGTGATACCTTTTGTTTTCAAAGGATTTTCTAAAAGTTAAGCAACTTTTAAACTATTTACTCACACCAGACCCCTGTCTGACCCGAGTGTTTATTTTCTGTTTTATTAAACTCTTGGGTACTCATATTATGTATGAGTAGTCAAGTGATTCAGGATTGCTTTGACGAGTTATGGAGGAGCAAATGGAGCAGGAGGCTTCTGCGTTGTAGTTATCTATTTTTCCGCTGTGTTGGTATCTCTGAGTCGCCTCTCTGAGTTGTACTTGTACTGTTTAGAGTTGTATAACTAGACAGGTGTTTATAACTGTCTAGTATGTGTTGTATTGGCTGTAAAACTCTGATGTATATGATACTATGTAAAGTAATTATGTGATATATTATATTTGATTCGTTCCGCTGTGAGATTCTGATGTTGTTTGTGTTCTTCTTTCTCTTTCTTTTCTTCTTCTATCCCTTTCTTTCTTATTAGCGATGCAATTTCCTGGAGTCTGGAAGTTGGGTCGTCACAACGTGGTATCAGAGCATTAGGTTGAATGAATACCTAGGCTCTGTAGTGGTGTCTTTCTCGAGAGAGCGTACTTGTAATTTTAAGTATAAATATATTTAATTCTACCTATCTGTTGGGTTACCTGTTCAGGTTTTCCAATATAAGTAATAAAGGTAGATGGGGTAGTGGTGTGTGTAACACAACTACCAATGGTTGGAGTTCTGAGTGTTTGAGCTGGGAAGTGATCTGCTAGGGCAGTGTTGGGCATCTTGAGTAGTTTGGCAGTTTGGTGTGAAGGATTTTTCTGATCTCTGAAGGAGAATCTTTTCAAGATTGGAGTGTATCTTTGGATGTTAAGCTTGATTTCACTCGTGTGAATGGTTTTTCTTGAGTCTGGATCAGTTTGGAGTACTGAAGCCAGCATTGGTACTTTGGCAACCTTAGGAAGGAGTTCTGTCTGTATTTGAGTTTGAGACTCAGTCTGACAGAATGTTTTGTGCTTGGTTTGAAGGCGAGTTTCCTGAGGGATATCTGTCTTCTGAAGGCTCTTTTGTGGAAGTGGCTGGTGTAGCTTTGAGGTTCGATAAGTTTTTTGGTAAGAAGTTTTTGGCAGCAGTAGCAGCAATGAGTGGCCTGTTTCTTCGATGGTTCTGAAGTCTCTGTGATTCTTTTGTCAGTAGGCCGGGCAGATGGTAAAGCTTGTCCGTTTCTTCTGGAAGCTCAGCTGGGTGTGATGTTTGTGGTTGAAGATGGACCACTAGTTTCTTTTTGATTTGAAGGCTTTGGCTGTTCTGTTTGTTGAAGAGAGAACGATCTGAACTGAGTAGAATCGCAAAAGTGACTTGCGATGATCCGGAAGTTTTCTGAGTAACCTTTGTTTAGATTGGAGCATCTCTAGAAGATGTTTGAGTTATCGAAGTGGTTTGGTATTTTCTGGATGTCTTCGAAGGAGTTAAGTTTTGCATCCGCATCAGAAGTTTGAGTTCTGTTTCGACTTGGATTTTTGGAGATTTTATGGAATTTGATGAACAATGTTTATGGGGTAAATTGATCAAGTGTGTACCTGTGTTCATCAACAGCATTCTCAAATCAGAGTTGCGCAGTGGAAGCATGGTGGTAGCTATTTCAGAATTGAAGCAACACCCGATTCATTTGGGAATTTGTGTTTTGTCTTGGATCAGAGGATTTCTACGGGAAATTCATTTTAATCTGGAGATTTGGATGTCTTGGGCATCTGTTCTGTTTTCCGAATAAGTGTTGTTTGTCTGAAGTCTTCTGTTATCTGTAGTAGAGTTTGTGTGATGGATTGGATTGATCTAGAAGTTGAAGGCAGCCCAGGATCGACAAGAAAGATTTGTGGATAAGAGATTGGACCTTTCTGTTTTCTCTTAAAGGTTAAGTGATTGATCTACATGATTGGATTGCCAGTTTGGATAACTGGAATTCGATGAGTTTCATGTATCTCTGAGGGAATACGTGTATGATTTATCTCTGGTTATGGAACCAGCAGTTCTGAAGTTTTGGTTGTTGAGTCAGACTCGTTTGTAGTTTGATAACTTGTCTTGTGTTGTAGATATAGCTGTATAGGAGTTTTTGGAATTTCTTAGTATTGATTGTTTGGATTCTCTTGAGCGAGTATCCCGGTATATATATACTTGGGGAAACTCGATAGAATCTTATCCAGAATTTTTCTGGATAATTAGATTTGTTTGATTGATTGAATTGGTTGTCTTGATTGTTAGCATATGTTGATATGTGCTTGTGTTTTAAATAAAATCTTTAAAGAGATTATTAAATTACCTTTGCTTTTAAATTTCGGGGACGAAATTCTTTTAAAGGGGGGAGGAATGTGATGTCCCGGAAATTTGGGCAATATTTATTTAATAATTTCATTTATAATTTATTTTAAAATGTGAAATACTGATTTAATAATCCAATTCAAATATAATTTTCTTTTGAAGATTTATAATTATTTGGTTTGGATAAATGATATTCTTTTGAAAATTTATAATCAGGATTTAATTTGAGAATCTTATTGTTTTAAAATGTTAAAAATATTTTAATGATAAAATTTCCTTTCTAAGCTAATTTTAAAATATTTTATTTATAATGTATATATGTGTATACATTGTAAATAGGTGTTTTGATTTTATTTTAAAATTTAGTTTGAAATAAATTTAGTTTATTTATATTAGAGTATAGTATATTTGAAATCTTTTGAATAAAATAAATTCAACATTGTTCTTTTCTTTTAAAAAAAAAAAAAGTTTCTTTTGTGAAATTGGTTTTAAATAATTTTTTAAAATATTCAAGCAAACATTTAAATATGTAAAGATACTTCATTAGCAATCTTTTAAAGACTAAATATATATATACATACAAGACATCTTAAATTTAAATTAGAGTTAGTTTTATCTTTAATTAAAACAATTGTAAAACAAAGAATTTATTTTTATATTAAAATCTCTTACATGTGTTAAGTTTCATGTTTATAATTTGACACTTGTAATTAGCTTTAAAATTCAAATAACAAGTGGCAATACAAATGAATATTTGAATTTATTAGTTTAGATAAAACTTTAACATGTCTTTTATTTTCAAACATTTTTATCTTCTCTAATGTATCTAAATTCAGTTTTGAGAAAACTGAAAATCATTTTCATTCTAAAACCCACAACCTAAATTCAGATCTATGAAAACTAAAATCCATTTCACTCTAAATTCTTCAACCCAAATCTATGCTCTGCAAAATCAAAACCTTTAAACCTGCAAATCAAAGAACCCAAATTGAAATTAAGACCTGCAACCAAACTTCTTCAATCTGTAGATCCTGTAACCTGCAATTCAAAATAATCTGCAAACTGTAAGATTCATGCAAGCAATGATGGAAGTGGGTCTGCATGCAGTTCATAAGCCTGAAAACATCATGTTATCTCAAAATGCAGTTCCCAGACCTGCATACTTCAAGTTAATATCATCTTCAACTAGCATGCAAGCAAATTCAATCATGCATTGGAAATTCAGGCTGCAGGGATGAACTTGCAGATGGATGCTTTCTATTTTGCATTTAAGGTGAGTAAATCTATATTTAAAAACAGTTTCTTTGTTTAAATCATGCTAACAAAATCTGCAAAACTTAAAAGTTTAATTCAAAATACAATTGAATAAGATAATTTAAACTGAGGCAAATAATAACTCTCTGTTCTTTCTTTTAGAAGCAACATAACTATATATAGTTTGATTGAAATTCCATATGTGCATGTGCTTGTTGACTGTTGTGAGATAATACTCTGCATATGTTCTTGAATGTGCAGAAAAGAGTGGTATAATTTGTTTTAATAGTCATGCTTATGTTCTTATTTGGATTTAAATTCAAATCCACTCCTTTATGACTGAATCATGGTTAGAGAATATTGTGTAAACATAGTGTGTGTTCAGTATAGTTTAGGTTTGAAAAATTTTAGTTTAGAAAAAAAAAGAGAAGAACCCTGTTACATTTGAAAACAGTAACTACAGACAAAAGTTTTCAATGTAAAAGTTTTCCAAACATCTTAAAATTATTAAGACTAGTTAAAGCTTTAATGCATGTTTAAAACATGGATATTAAAAACATGATTATTAAACAGGCATCAGGTTTTAAAAATTTCTGAGGGGTTAGTATATCAGACTGTGCAGTAATTGGGATTTTGGGGGTATCAAACTATTGTGTAAATTTTGAAAACTTGGGTTTCTGCCTGGAGTTTATATGCTGACTGGAGACAGTGGGGAAGTTAAGGGATGTTCATCAGAGAATTGAGGAAGACAGTGGGTTTCAGGTTGGAATGTTGGGAAGAAGTTTTTCCCAGTTTGTTTAGATTTGCTTGAATCTAAATATTTGAGCTGCAGAGGGTTTGGTTGATGATCATTGTCTTGTAGAGGGATGGATGGTGTATTGGAGAGTTGGGTGAAGAGTGCTGGAAGTCGCCGGAGTAGTGGTCGCAGTGGCACAGTGTTTTGATGGACTCTGGTGAACTCTGAGTGTGCAGGTTTGGACTCGGAGATGCTCCCGTGCAGTTTTGATTTTAACTCGAGTAGAATAGATTTAAACCCGAAGTAAATTATTGATGTCTCGGGTTTAGTGTGCAGGTTGTAAACCTGAGTTGTGTTTTTTAAAAATCTGGGGAAAAATTAAAATGTTTAAAAGCTATGAGTTAAATTTTAAGTATAGTTTGAATTAATTTCAAATGAGTTTATGAATTCAAAAAGTTTAAATGATAAATTTAAATTTAAATTAAGGTTTAAAATTCAAATTTGGAAACTGTGCAAATGTAGTTCAGGTTTCTTTAAATCCAGGTTTTTATATTGAAACAGTTTTGTTCTTTTTAAAAACTTAAAAGTGGATTCAATATTTAAAACAAAATTCAAATTTAGGTTTGAATTGGAATTAAGTTTAAATTCAAATCTGGAAAAAAAAAAACAGTGTAAGTGTAGAATCAGGTTTAAATCCAGATTTTTATTAAAAACAGTTTTGTTTCTTTTTAAAATTTTAAAGGAATTCAATGTTTAAAATTAAGATTTAAATTCAGGTTTGAATTTGAATTAGATTCAGGAATACCTTGAATTCAAAGTGAAACATTTGAATGATATGCAAGATTTAAAATTGGGTTTGAAATCAAATTAAATATGATTTCAGTTTTGGGTTTGAAATCTGTTTGAATTCAAATCAGTTTGAAAGTTTTAATATTGAACAAAGATGTTATTAAGTAGAATTCAAATATGGATTTGATTTCAAACAAAGGTTTAAATTTAAAAGATTTCTTCTTTTAAGTATTAAATAAAATTATGATAAGTTTAACTTTAAATTGAAAGTTAAAATAATCTATTTATTTGTAAATGTTTGATTATTTAAATTTGGAAATGTTTATATGGTTAAACATTTTTTTTTAAAATTTTAAATTTAAAATGAAAGTTGAATTAAATTTTAGAAATGTATTATTTAAATACATTTTGAATATTAATTAAGTTATAAATAAGTAAATAAATTATTTTGGGAAGTAATTAAGGATTTACTTATTTATTTGATTTTTAAATAATAACTTGAATTAATTTATAATTAAAGATGATTAATGAATAATTAATTTAAGGTAATTATTCTTAAGTAAGGAATTAAATGAAATGTAGTTAATTATCTAAGGATAATTAATAATTAATTAATGTAATTAATTTTGATGGATTAATTAGATTAATTAATTTAAGATAATCAATTGTAATTTAAGTATAATTACTTTATAAAAGTAATTAAGGGATTAATTATTTATTGTAATTAATTCTGATAATGTATTTTGTTAAATTAATTAATTTAGTTTAATTAATTTAAGAATAATTTAATAATTAAATGATAATAATTACTTAATGTAATTTATGGAGCAGGATTTCTTAGAGAAGTTTTAATTGATAATTACTGGAATGTAATTAAGGAAAGGTGATTTACTTAAAAGTAATTTGGATAATTACTTTTGTAATTAATCAAGGATTAATTAATATAGATAATTAATTATTGATAATTAATTTATTAAGGAGTAATTAAGATAGTTAATTACTGGATTTAAATATTAATCAAGGTGATTAATAATTGTAATTAATTTTTAATTGAGTAATCAATTTAAATATTAATTAGAGATCATTAATTATTATAATTAATGATGTAATTAAGAATTGTTTAATTAAGAATTAATTAATTAATTAATTAAGTGATTAATTAATTGTAATTAATTAAGGGTGAATGTAATTAATTATAGTTAATTAATAAATTAAGTAATTAAATGTTAATTACTTATGATAAGGTTAATTAATTTTATGGAGTTAATTTAAGACTAATTACTTATTGTAATTAGTGAATGATTAATCAAAGATATTTAACCAAGTTAAATACTTTATGAATGATTAATTAACTAGGTTGATTAATCAATAGATTTATAAGCAGGATTTATAGATGAGTAATTAATTTAATTTATTTTAAATTAATTAAGGATAGAAGTAATTAATTTAATTCATTTTAAATTAATTATAAATGATGGATAATATATCATTGCTTTTGGATGATATTGATATGTTTTGGATGGTTGTGATCTCAGAAATGAGATGAGTAATATCTATAGGATATGGATGCTTAGTTATAGTATGATGATTAATTGGTTGTGATGGTTGTTGTTGAGATGATTGACTGTTGTGATGATTATCTGTTATGATAATATTATGGGTTATCTGTTATGATGTGAATATGTAGTTTATCTATCTGTGTGTAATAGATAAAAATTAAATGAGTTAATTGTTTAAACCCTTAAGTATAACTTGGACATTAAAATGGCGTTTGGTTTCGGTGAGACCGGGATCGGGTTTCCATATTTGGATATCCGAAAACCACATCGATTCCAATTAAACGTTAGGTCGTTAATCCAAGTGGAGCAAGTGAAGACTCGAGGTGTAAGGGCTATACGTCAGTATAACTCTGTGGGTGATTCCGTAATGAGTTTGACGGAATAGTACTTATAGATTCGAGATGGTGGTTTAGAGTGCAAGGGTTATTGTCGTTAACTCTGAGGGTGATTCCAAAACGAGTGTAACGAGATAATGCCTTCGGTTTCGTTCGAACCCGGAACGAACTTGTATGGATTGAATGCTTTCAGAACATCGTCAGGTGGACGATGAGCATTCTAAGATAGATGTGTTCTTTAAAGGTAATCGCAGCCTCAAGCCTCATCAACCGGGAATGGCTAAAACAGGGGAGGTGCAGCAAGGCTTCGTGGGTCGCGCCCACTGGAGGGCAAGATACATCCCTGTCTAGAGGTCCCTTTATATTTCGGCTGTGTGGACGGTTTTTGAGCTCCAACCGTCGGGGTGGTCTTGTTCGGGACTGTTCAGTAAGGAACGGTGCCGGCCTTGTGTTGCAGGGGAGTTAGGGTGGCTCCTCGGTACGGTGATCTAGGCCACGTACTGTGACGGGCGGTACCCCAGTAGCCCTGCCATTGATGGAATCCAAAATCCAATAAGTGCCTGTACGGTTTTGATTGTGCCCAACTATGTTGGAACGTGAGATGTAAGCATTCCAGCTATTTCTGTATTTTATTTTGAAAACCCTAGACACTATTATAATATCACTGGATTTCCTATCAAATGTTTTGGTTAGCGTAAGGTAAAAACTTTTCCATGTTTATGTGTGGGAAGTCTTACGTGATACCTTTTGTTTTCAAAGGATTTTCTAAAAGTTAAGCAACTTTTAAACTATTTACTCACACCAGACCCCTGTCTGACCCGAGTGTTTATTTTCTGTTTTATTAAACTCTTGGGTACTCATATTATGTATGAGTAGTCAAGTGATTCAGGATTGCTTTGACGAGTTATGGAGGAGCAAATGGAGCAGGAGGCTTCTGCGTTGTAGTTATCTATTTTTCCGCTGTGTTGGTATCTCTGAGTCGCCTCTCTGAGTTGTACTTGTACTGTTTAGAGTTGTATAACTAGACAGGTGTTTATAACTGTCTAGTATGTGTTGTATTGGCTGTAAAACTCTGATGTATATGATACTATGTAAAGTAATTATGTGATATATTATATTTGATTCGTTCCGCTGTGAGATTCTGATGTTGTTTGTGTTCTTCTTTCTCTTTCTTTTCTTCTTCTATCCCTTTCTTTCTTATTAGCGATGCAATTTCCTGGAGTCTGGAAGTTGGGTCGTCACATCAAACCTGGGGATAAGCTACAGCTTCAAAACTGGAATCAATTCAACATCAAGCCTAGAATTAAAGCCTAGATTAAGAAAAGATCAAGCAAGCTCAGGAGCAATCATGAACAGGCTGAAGTAGAAAAAATTAAAGAAGCAAATAAAACTTATCTGCTCTGTCAAACTTCAGGTGAGCAAACTTACCATTGATCTAATCTTTGACTTGATGTGATGATTTATGATTGATTATTGGTAAATATGTTCTTCTTGTATACAAATATATTTGCAAGTATTTGTGGATGCCTGTATATGTATGGATATTCCTCTATTTAGAATCAGGTTAACTAAATTCAAGAAACTTTTTATATCTCAAAATCAAAAGGAATTTAGGTAATGAACTTTCGAAGAAAAATATTTATAATTACTTGACTTAAATTTTAAAAATAATTTAAATAAGTTTTATTAAGTAATTAACTGGAAACTTAGAATATACAGGAAAACTTTTGGAAATGATAAAATTCAATCATTTTAATTTTGTGTTTGGATTTCATAAACTAAATTGTACTGTAAAATGAAGAATTTGGATGATGGTTTCCAGATTTTTTAATTCGTATATGATGGGAATTTTCGAGTTAATTGGTTTGGTTCTTTTCGTCAGTTTTCGATGATCGGCAAGGTTGGATTCATCGGGGTTCTTGTCGAAGATGGTGTGGGTGTTGTAGATTAAGGGAAAAATAGCTAGGGATTTTTTTGGTGATCGGCGTGGAGGTGGTTCGATTTTTTAGGGTTTTAACGGGTGTTTTGTCGATCTTGTTCATGGAGGAACTGCGTCGTCATCAAGGAGATTCAGACGATCGCACCCAGGGAAAGAGGATCGTGGATCATCGGAATAGTTGGGATTGTAGTCGCGTGGCGTCCGTTGGTTAGTGGGGTGATGCTGGAAGGTTTTCTGCTGATAGTTGGTTCCAGGTTTGATGCAAATTGCTCGATTTCATTCTTGAATTCGAATCTATTTTCTGGGTGATCACGAGGCTTGAGGGGATCGTCGATGGCTTGTTGAAGGTCGAGTCAGGGTCGTTACATTTGATATCAGAGCTGAAGGTCGAAACTTTAGATTTTGGAATATAACACATTAGGTAACTCATTAGTGATAGGGTGAAGTATACCCTAGAATGAGTATATTCCTTAGATATATGTCTGTATGCCTCGGTAAATTCTCTTATTATCCACTGGTAGTGAGTATGAGTGCAAGAGGAGGATGAGATAGGGGACATGGGAGTACCACCATAAATGGTCAGTACCCTACAACAACGGAAACAATCTTTCTCTATAATTCTCTTTTGTTCATCATCCGATTTAAAATTCTTTAATGTCTTTGTGGCAGCTCGAGGGAAAAGCTTCAGTAGTATATCATTATTTTGGTTAAATCAAAGGATGTGTTGATATGGGACATAAACTCCAGATAGGTCGGAATTGATTGTTTGGATGAATTGTTCATTTTGGATGCTATGGTTGACAGATACACTTTGGTTTCTAAACTAAAAAGTTTTGGGATTTTATCCCTATATTTGTCTATTCTTTAGGGTCCAGATATATTCTACAAACAGTTAGTTGCCCTTCGAACTAATCAATGTCCCTACATATTCGTAGATCTGGTGACCCAAGCATCTTGTGAAGTATTGAATTAGTTCGTTCTCATAATTAGTGGTGATATTCTAATTTGGTAAGCCAAATGCAGGATAGATATTCAGTTTGATCTGGTGATTCATCTCTCTATCTTTCAATATTCTTTTGTTGTCTCCCTGCCTGCAAATTTCGAGGTTGAAATTTTCTTAAGGGGGATTTATAACATTCCCGGATTTTAGCCAAAATTTATTTTGTAATTTAATACAATTTTTGGATAAAATTGTGAAATTATTTGTAAGTATTTCCAAAACAAATATAAAAGATGTGTTTGAATAGACAATAAATAAAGAATTTAATTTGGGAATTCAAATGTAGATATTTTGAAAATAAATTGAATTTGGAAACTCTATATTTTAGAAGTAATGAACATTTGTTTTCTAATTTTAGTGTATATATATGTATATATTGATTTGGAAAACTTGTTCAAGATTATATATTTGGGTATAATTGATTTCTAAACCATCTTTCTTTTATAAAGTTATATAAGTATTAATAATGAATATGTGTGTTTATTTATTAAAATATAATTAGTTTTAAAATCAATTTTCTTTAAATTGATATAAATATAAGTAATTAAAATGTATGAATGCATGTAAAGCAAGAATTAATAAAAGCTTTAAACTTACATATATGTGTGTGTGCGTGTGTATTTTGAAAATGAAAAAGAAAATGGTTTGTATATATACATGAGATAAATATTTATAAAATCATAGTTCATAAATATAGTTGATAAATAAATACAAAGCTTTGATATGAATGTATATTTTGAAAGTATAAAGTTTAAAATACATACACCCATGTGAATATAAACATATGTTAGGATATGAAAATATAAATGCTTAAAGGTTTAAAAAACAAAATTGATAAAATAAATTGAAGTAAGGATATAAACATAATTTGTATTGTCTCAACAAGTACAAGTATTTAAAAATATATTGAAAACAATTATGATCAATTTAACATACAAAGTTAACAAGTGGCAAAAACAAGGTTTTCTCTTGAAATTTAAAATATACAAAATGAAATTAGAGAAAACACTGCATATTTTCTCAGATTTCAAACTTGAAAACAAATCTCAGATCAAAACCAAATTTTATCAAACCAGAAAGAAAAAATCAAATTGCAAACCTTATCAAAAACAAAGCAAATCAACTCAAAGCAAATTTCAAAACCTGGTAAAACAAAAGAAAGGAAACAACAGTTCAAAATCAAAACCTGAAGCTAAAGCTTTAATCTGGAAAACCTTTGTAAAGCAAATTCTTCAAACCTGGGAATAAGCTACAGCTAAAAAACTGGAATCAATTCAACATTAAGCCTAGAATTAAAGCCTATGATCAAGAAAAGATCAAGCAAGCTCTGGAGGAATCATCAACAGGCTAAAGTAAAAACAAATTAAAGAAGTAAATAAAACTTCTCTGCTCTGTCAAACTTCAGGTGAGCAAACTTACCTTTTTGATTTTGATTTATGACCTGATGTGGTGATTAATGTTTGATGAAAAGCTGTTAATCTGTTTGCATGTATACAAATATGTATACATATACCTGTGCATGTCTGGAAATAAGCATAATTTGCCTCTGTTTATATGCTACAGGTTTCAAACCTGTATTAACAAAAACTCAAAATCTCTTTCCTTGAATTTTTTTCGGGTTAGAAACTCTAAATGAAAAATGTATGTATATAGGTAAAAAGAATTTTAAAAATAGTTTCTGGTTTTTATATTAGATAATTATTTCAAAATAAGAAATTTACAGTAATAATCAATATAAGTTAGAAAATCAAATGATCTAATTTCACGATTTGATTTCATAACTTGATTAGTATTTGGAAATGATAAATTTTAGTAAAGATTTCATGATTTTTAAATTAGAGAATGTGTGTATTCATGAGATGAACAAAAAACTATTTTTCGTCAATATCCGTCGATCTAAGAACGATTAAACTTCGAGTTCGAATTTGGAGGGGGATGATGTGATGTAGATTGTAGGAAAAATGATCGCAAATTTTCTCATCAATCGTGGTGGCCGTACTTTGAAGATCTAGGGTTCAAGCTAGTGTTTGTATATGTGTCAGAAATCTTAGTACCGCGTCATCCTTAGTTGACGGAATGGTTCGCGTTGGTGGCGACCGAAGCTTTGAAGTTAGGCGGTGCTCTGACCAGAAACACGCGGCCTTTGATGGTCGGGGAAGGAGGAGCGAGGCGGTTTTGTGATAATGGGTTTTGTTCCAGGTTTAAGTTAGTTTCTCAATTTCAATCTCGTTGTTGTTTGGGAATGCTGGGTGGTTTGGTGGTGTGCGGGGATTGTAGCTGACTGGTCGATGGCCATAACTTCGATCGTAGATGGCCGGGATCATTGTACACGTGCACAGGTCGACAATCATGTCAATTGAGTTTTGGGCGATGATGTCTCGAAGTAGCCTTTGGGAAATAAGGGTATAGGCTCGAAGCAATTTATGGGTGGCATGGGTTAAATACTAAAATAAAATTTTAAGTTTTGAAAATTTAGGCATACGGGTAAATTTAGGGAAAACCCGAAGCAAACGGGAAATAGGCTCGAGAAACATTGGGGTTTGACTCGGGGTTATGTTTTCCAGCTTAAAACTTTTACAAATTAAGTTAAATAAATTTCTAAATTATTTAAAAAAAAGTTTAAATGATACAAGTTTTAAAATTTAAACTTATCTTTTGAAAATAAAAATTGATTTAATTTTGGGAATAAATAAAAATTTTAAGATAAGTATTTTTGAAGTAATTATGTTAAAGTTTTGCTTTATATAACCTTTGTTTTAAAATTTTATTTTCAAATAAACTTAGTAATGGAATTAAGAGGTTAATGAGGTTTTATGAAGATAAATGGTTTATCTTAAATAAATGTTTTGATTAACTTAAAGGGTTTAAAATTTATTTATTATTGATAAATTATTTCATTAAATGAGATTTAAATGTTGTAGTTAAGTAATCAATTAAGACAAAGAATTTTTTTATTAATTAAGGTCTTAATTAATGGATCATTATTGACTTATAAATGACAATTACTTTTAATTTAAGGTTCATTAATTATGATAAGTGATTAAAAGGTAATTAATTACTTAAAGATAATTACTTAATTAAAAGTAATAAATTAATGACTAAAGTTAATCAATCAAGTGATTAAAGAATAATTCCTCAATTAATTTATGTGATTAGAGATAATCACTTATTGTAATTAATTAAAGATGATTAATTAAATTAATCAAGGGTTTATTAATGTAATTAATGTGATTAATTAGTTAAAGAATAATTAAATAATTAGGGGTTAATTATTTGATAATTAAAGATCTGTTTATTTATTAATTTAGATTGATTAATTAATAATTAAAGGTTAATTAAAAAATGATTAAAGGTTAATTAATTAAAATGGTTTGAAATTAATTAATGATTAATTAACTAGGATTGGTACTTAAATTCATAAGCTATTTATCCGATTTAAATTAATTAGATGATTAATAAATCATACTTATGGATGTTTGGATTCTATGGAATGTTGAATTGTTCGATATCCCTGATGTGTGATGCTTTGTGATATGAATTATTCTGATTTATGCTGTGAACTGTAATGTAATTTATTCATCTGTGGTGTAATTTATTCAGTTGTGATGTAACTTATTTATCCGAGATGAATTTTATTATTTATCCATGATATGTGAAAGAAGATAAGCATTATAGATTATATCACTTATCGATATTGATATGATTGAATCTGTGATGATTGATGATGTTGCACTATTATGTAAAACCCCTGGACTACACTATACACACAAATATGGATTTCACGAGGAAATTGGTTAAGTCAGAGATTTTTGAAATGGTTTTAAAGTTGAATTTTAAATCCAAATGGTTGTGGAAATTGATTTGGATTAAATATGAAAAGTTTTTGAAAAGGAGTTTTGAAGATAAAAGTTATTTTTAATAACTTGATAAAGTTTTGAAATTTAAATAGTTTGATCTGAAATTAAATTCAAATTGAATTATATATTTGGGAATTATGGTTTAAAAAGGTTATACAAGTTGTAAATGTGTTTATATGGTTTTAAACCATTTTAAAAGCATTGTTTTGAGTATTTGAGTTTAACCCAAGGGCTTTAACTTGTACAAGTATAATTGGATTTTTTTCGAAATGGATACTATTTGTTTTCAAATAATAAAAGCTTTCCTTATATGGTTTCGAAAGCTATGAATTAAATCTTTTATTTAAAGATTGGATGAGTTAATCCAATTTGAAAGGGAAATTGTTTTGAAAGAATATGAATGAAACTTTGTTAAAGAATGGTATACTTTGTTTTCAAATTGAAAAGGGATCTTAAAAGCGTATCCGTTCTATAAAAGATTTGAAATGGAAATTGTTTTGAAATCTTTGAATGAATCTTTGTGAAAGATGGGTGAACTTTGTGAAGTGAATCTTTTTTTTTTAAGATTTGAAAATGGTAATTTGTTTAAACTATTTCAAAGGAATGTTTTGGGTAATAAGTTGCGACTTAATCAAAATCCCAATACCCATATGTTTTTAAATATTGCGCTCATTATTCGGTTTAGCTTTGAGAGGACCTTGTGTCATATAACCCATTTCGAATAATGATACGACGATATGGATAGCATTTGAAGACCGGTGGTAAAGACCGGGTATTTTCGAGAATGATAGGATAACCTGTCAAATGCCTCTGCACTGAGTCGCGCCGGTATAGAGATCTCCATATGTGATGGGGAGTCCGATCGGGATTGTGAATACCCGGATTGCAAGGGCTTCTTTGGAAGTGCCTTTGGTTCTGTTCGAACCCTGAATAGACTTGTATGGATGTGTGTCTAACGTTACACTTTGAGACGTAAAGCTGATTTCTATCAAATACATTTCTGTTTGGTGGCGAAGATTTATTATCTTAGCTTAACACCCTTCTCTGAGACGTGCGAGCTCAGAGATTATGTAGTTGATGGTTACTAATGATAGATTCTCAATTTGGCAATGTGGCATACGAAGTGTTACTGATCATTTGTTGATCGAAGCGTGACTTTTGCGAAAAGCGTAGCTTTGTGGACGAGACTTCGTCGAGCCTCACAGCCCGGTAATGGTCGAAACAGGAATTGTTGCAGCAAGGTTATTTGGGGGTAGCGCCCCCTAAAGGGATGACCATTTCCTTCTGGATAAAAAGTGATATCACGGTATGGAGCCCAGATACTTTGATTTGTGGTTGTGGGTGTTGAGGGTCCTCGGATAAAGGTCGGTAACGACCGAGGGATGGCATACTCATGTCAGTAGTTACTTCAGGGCAGGGATAACCCGTCCTTGTGTAGCAGAGATCCGGTTAGGTTCTCGGGGACGTCCCTCCAAAGGCATTCCATTTTGTGTGGGAAGTTTGTTTGCTTGACCATTTGTTGGAAACCCAATCATCCAATACGCGCCTTGTACGGTTTTAGTTGTATAACCTGCCATCTACTTATGGTGGTCACCACCGTTTAGATGGTAGCTATAGTAGGCATTGTTCGAAATGTCTATGCTGGCTAAGATTAATATTATACTTTCGAAAGGTTTTCTACACTATGCACTAATAATAATATCAAAATAATTTTATGTATCAAGCATGTTTAACTATCATAAGGAGAAATCTCCTCCAATTCTATATTTGCATTGTGTGTGCGGTGGGAGGCCTTATGGTAGTTTCATTTTCCAAAAAGCATTACGGATTTCAAATTTTAAATTCTTTTGCTGATTGTTTTAAAGATATACTGTTTTTTGTGATTGTTTTAAAGATAAACCGTTTTTGTTTTCTCATACCAGTCCCATGAACGACCAGGAGTTTATTTTTTCTTTCCTAAACTATGGGTGCCCACAATTTTCCACACGGGCAGTCTAGAGTTGGGTTTTTCAGATAATCAAATAGTAGGTGTAGATTCGATAGCATTCAAGCTCTGAATATTGGAAATCACATATGGATCGAGCTTCTTCACTTCAGCAATAATGGTGGTTCGAGCTTCTGGTTCAAGCTATCTTTGGTGTTGGATTCTTTTGGAGACGCATTCTATTGGCGTTATATTTCCGCTGTCGATGATTGCGAAGTCTAGACCATCTTCTTTTGTTGTGTTCCGCTATTGTATATTTTTTGGCTATGATTTGTATTGATATCCTGTTGTGTCATATTGTATCAGATATTGTATCTATTATGTACCAATGATATTATTCATTTTCTTCCGCTGTATTATTATACTTAATGTGTTATAAGCTCCGGCACAAATCGGATTTCAATGGTTGAATCTGCGGCATTCGAGTACAAGTGAAGTACGGGTGCCGATTTTCAAACGCTGAAATTTTGGTCGTGACAGTTAATATATATATATATATGTATGTATGTATGTATGTATGTATGTATGTATATGTATACACACACACACAATCATCAGAGTACAACAATCAACAAATCAATTCTGGACAGTTAATATAACTTGTCCTCACCTGTGCTGGCTATACAGTCTACACACACAATAGAAAATAAATCAAATACGTGTAATATGTCTCTATTATCTAGCTCGTCTCCTAAGCTCCATAGCATCCTAACATGAATCTATAATACTCGATCAGACCCGAGCATTATAATAAAATAACACTCAAGTCAGTCTGGAAAACCAATGTGAGAAAACATGCTCAGTTTGATTTATTACTATTTTCAAAATCCTTTGAAAAGCAAAGGTATCTCGTAAGACCACGTCACATATAAACATGACGGGTTTTTACATTATTATAACCATAACACTTTTATAGATAATCCTGTGATATTATAATAGTGTCTAAGTACAAATACTTATTAAAGTAGCCGAAATTGTTACATTAATTAAATTCCAGCATACTAGGCTCTACAATCAAAACCGTAAAAGCTCGTAGTTGATACTGGATGCCATACAATGACCAGGCTACTGGGCTATTGTCCGTCATAGTATACCTCTAGAAAAATGTACCAAGGACTTCGCTTGGATCCCCTGCCAACGTAGGATCGGCCTACACCTAACATGGATAGTACCGAATATGTAGTCACCCCGGGTGTTCCCACCCTTTTTGAATGCTCTCTTTTCCATGCACAACCGTATCCATAATTTTATAATATATCCAAGGGTATCTAGTAAGGTGACAACATACCCTAATTGGGTGTGACCCACTAAGCCCTGTTGCATCTCCCATATTTTAGTTATTCCCGGTTAATGAGGCTTGAGGCTATATTTACCGTTAGAATAGCATTTGTACTTGGAATGCTAACATTGCCTTCCAAACAACAATGCAATGATAGCATTCATCCATACAAGTTGTTCTAGGTCTGAACTGTGATGTCCCGGAAATTTGGGCAATATTTATTTAATATTTTGATTAATAATTATTTTAAAATGTGAAATGTTGATTTAATCATCTAATTCAAACAGAATTTATCTTTTGAAAATTAATAATTATTTAGTTTGTTTAATGATATTCTTTTCAAAGTTAAAAAATATTTAAATAATAAAATTATCTTTCTAAGCTTATTCAAGGATATTTTATTTATAATGTATATATGTGTATACATTGTAAATAGGAGTTTTGATTTTAATTTAAATTTAAATTTAATAAAGACTATTTTAAAATTTATTATATATATGGATGTATAAACTATGAATTGATTAAATTGATTGAAAATTTGTATTGAAACTTTTCAAGGGTTAATTTAAAAGTCTATCTTATATTTTCAAAAGAAATATAAGTAAATATTTATTTTGTTTATAAAAATAAAATAGTTTAAAATTGTATTTTATTATAAAAGTTTATTTTGTTTTATTTTAAAATTTGTTTTGAAATAAGATTTAATTCAATTATATTAAAGTATAGTATTCTGATTTGAAACTCTTGAATAAAATTCAATTCAACATCCTTATTTTTTTTAATCTTCTCTTTTGAAAATTAGTTTTAAAATATTATTTTAAAAACATTCAAGCAAACATTTAAAATGCATAATTTTATAAAGAAGTTTATAAGTAAACATTTAATCATTTTAAAGGCTAATGTTAATAAACATTTAAAACATGCTAAAATAAATTAGAAATGGTTTTTGGATAAATTTAAATACATTTATAAATTTAAAATTTTCTTTTCATATTAAAATGCACATGTGTTTAGCTTTTAAACTAATAGAAAGACACTTGTAAAACATTTGACATAATAAGTTAACAAGTGGCAAGTTGTTTATTTTTGAAATTTATTCTTTTAAATAAGAAAATGTAGCAATGTATTTTGTTAAAAAATTCTCTTCAAAAAGGAAATCTAAAATCAGATTTAAGCAAAATCAAAACCCAAATATCATTTGAAATCTGCAAAACCAAACACAAATTCATGTTCAAAAATCTGCAAACAAACTAAAAACCCAAATCTGCAAATTTGAAAATTGTACGAAGTTCAATTCAACTCTAAGTAAAAGAAGAAATCAGTGGTCAGCTGCAAATTTGAATCAATTACAAATCAGCTAGTAATTCAACAATATGCAGTTTTTATTTCAACTACAGCAGCTCTAGGAGAAAAGATAATGCCTCTCTGCTTCTTTGATTATAAGGTGAGTAAACTTCTTTATTTTGAAAACAGTTTTTCTTTTAGAATCAAAGCTATATAAAATTTCCAGTATTCAAGTTCTAATAAAAAAATTAAACTGTTTGGATGAAAACTGCTCTGTTTATTTTTGGAAGTAAGTAATCTCATAATGCAAAAAGTTAAATTATCTGTGATGTGTACTGATAGAAACAAGCATGTTTGTTTGATTGTAGTGTGATGATGTTCTGTGTATATTGATAAATAAACATATGTGTGTGATGTTAATTATCTACAGACCTGCTTCTGTTTCTTAACTAGGATTTTTAATAAAAATCCATTTCCATATGATTGAATCTTAGTAAGAGATTATTATGTAAACGAATTATGTTTGTTTAGCATAGATTTAGGTTTGTATAATTTTAATTTAGTTAAATTAAAATCTGTTACTTCTGGAAAACAATTATAACAGATATTATTTTCAAAAGTAAGAATATCAAACATCTTTAATTATTAAATCAAGTTTAAAACTTGACTGCATGTTTGAAAACATGAATTTTAAAACAAGCATCACATTTTTAAATCATCTGTGGAGTTAGCATTTAGGGATGGAACAGAATTTTGGCTTTTGGGATTATCTGATCGTCTAGTGGATTTTGGAGGCTGTGGGTCTTCCTGGAGGTGGAGTACTGATGGGTAAGTGAAGGGAAAATTATGAGGTTGATGGCCAGAAGTTGGTGGCGACGGCAATAGTGTTTCCAGGTTTCTAACCCTAGATTCTGGAGGTGGGGGTTTTTGTAGCTTCTTGTTCTCTTTGTTGCATCGAGTGATGCAAGATTCTGGGATTGGGTAGAGGAGATGTAGATGAAGAGATGGACGGGGTTGTAGGTGGCCAGATGGTCGGAGATGGGATCGCGAGTTGATGACAGGTTTAGGTATTTGAGTACTGTGTTGTTTCCAGGTGATTGGTTAACTCGATTTCAATTTCGAGCTTCTGTGGGTAATTTGGTGGTCGCAACCATGTCTGAAGTTGGACGACGACATGTTGAAGAGGGTCAGGGTGGCTGGTGATGGCCGGAGTGCCGGTGCATATGCACCGTGCATATTTTGTTTTCTGATGAAACTGTTGGGTTGAGCAGAAGAGAGGTGACTCGAAGTTTTCTCGGGTAGAACAAGTAGGTTACTCGAAGCAGTTAGGGTATTTACTCGAAGTATTTACTGGGAAGTCTCGGGTATTATTTGGGAACTGGTTGTAAAACCTGATAGTATGCAGTTTCTCAAATTCAAATGAAATTTGAATTATTATTTTTATAAAAAAAAACAGGATTGATAACAGGGTTCTAAATGCAAGGTTTAGATTGAATTCAAGTGTACTTTTGAATTCAAAGTTTTAAAAATGAAGATTTTAAATTGAAGTTAGGTTAGATTAAGTTTCTAAATCAAGTTTAAAAATCAAGTTTCAATATGGTTTCCAAATCCAGAATTTTAATTTAGATCAGTTTGTAAATTTTGAATGTTGATCAAGTTCAAATGTTTTAAGAAGATTTAAAAATGAATTTGATTTCAAATAAAGTTTAAATTTGAAAGAACTCTCTTCTTTAATATTTGAACTAAAATTATGAAATGTTAACTTAAATTTGAAAGTGAAATAATCAATTTAT
This sequence comes from Allium cepa, assembly GCA_030765085.1. Taxonomy (NCBI): domain Eukaryota; kingdom Viridiplantae; phylum Streptophyta; class Magnoliopsida; order Asparagales; family Amaryllidaceae; genus Allium; species Allium cepa. The sequence continues at coordinate 43,752,430 of CM060946.1, forward strand.
TTTCAAAGCTTGATTTATTTTAATTAAGAAATTTTGTTTTAAACATTTCTTTTATATTTAAGTAATGAATGTTCTTTAACATTTATTTTATTTTAAGGTTTATAATTATTTAAATTTGGATTAATGTTTTAAATAGTTAAACATTTTTAAATATTAAATTTTTAAATGGAATTTGATTTAATTTAGAAATGTATTGTTTAAATACATTTGAATGTTAATGAAGTCGTTAATAAGTAAATGAATTATTTTGGAAATAATTAAGATAATTAAGGAATTTACTTATTTAATTGATTTTGATTAATGATTTAGATTAATTTTTAATTAGAGATGATTAATGAATAATTAATCTAAGATAATTTTTCTTAAGTAAATAATTTAAGAAAATGTTGTTAGTTAATAATGATAATTATCTTAGGATAATTAAGTAATTAACTAATGTGATTAATTTTGATAATTAATTGGATTGATTAATTGAATATAATCAATTGTAAAGTGTTAAGAATAATTACTTGATAAAAGTAATTAAGGGATTAATTACTTACTATAATTAATTTTGATAATGTGATTTGTTTAAGTTAATTAATTCAGTGTAATTAATTTAAGAAAATCATTTGATGGTTTAATGAGAGTAATTACTTAATGTAATTAATGGAGCAATATTACTTAGGGAAGTAATAAATGATAATTACTGAATGTAATTAGTGAAGATAAGTAATTTGGATAATTACCTTTGTAATTAATCAAGGGATTAATTAATGAAGATAATTAATTATGGAATAATTAATTTGTTATGAGTAATTAAGGGTAGTTAATTACTGGATTTAATATTAATCAAGGGTGATTAATAATTGTATTAATTATTAAAGGTAATTAATTTTTAATAAAGTAATTAATTTTAATATTAATTAGAGATCATTAATTAATATAATTAACGATGTAATTAAGAATTGATTAATTAAGCAATTAATTAATAATGAAGTGATTAATTAATGTGATTAATTAAGGATAAATGTAATTAATTATAGTTAATTAATAAATGAAGTAATTAAATGTTAATTGCTTATGAATAAGGTTAATTAATTTGTGAAAATTAATTAAAGACTAATTACTTATTGTAATTAGAGTATGATTAATCAAATGTGTTTAATCAAGTTGAATACTTAAGAAGTGATTAATTAACTAGGTTAATTAATTAATGGATATTAAGAAGGATTTAAATGTGGTAATTAATTTAATTTATTTTGAATTAATTAAAGATAGAAATAATTAATTTAATTCATTTTAAATTAATTATAATTGGTGGTTAATAAATCATTGCTTATGGATGATATTGATTGGATGGTTGTGATCTCAGTAATGAGATGAGTAGTATCTATAGGATATGGATGCCTAGTTAAAGTAAGATAATATGGATTATCTGGTTGTGATGATTATTTGTTTGTGATGATGATACAGATTATCTGTTTACGTTGAGAATGTAATTATATATTGTGATATGAAGTTTATCTATCTGTGTGAAGTAGATAATAATGAAATGAGTTATTTGTTTAATACCCTTAAGTACAACTTGGACATTAAAATGGCGTTTGGTTTCGGTGAGACCGGGATCGGGTTTCCATATTTGGATATCCGAAAACCACAACGAGATCGGGTTTCCATGAGTTTGACGGAATAGTACTTATAGGTTTGAGATGGTGATTTTAGAGTGCAAGGGCTATGGTCGTTGACTCTGAGGGTGATTCTAAAATGAGTGCAACGAGATAGTGCCTTCGGTTTCGTTCGAACCCGGAACAAACTTGTATGGATTGAATGCTTTCAGAACATTGTCAGGTGGACGATGAGCATTCTAAGATTGATATGTCCTATAAAGGTAATCGTAGCCTCAAGCCTCATCAACCGGGAATGGCTAAAACAGGGGGGTGTAGCAAGGCTTCGTGGGTAGCCCCCACTGGAGAGCAAGGTTTATCCCTGTCTAGGGTCCCTTTATATTTCGATTGTGTGGCAGTTGGCGACGGCCAATCTGCGGGGTGGTCTTGTTCGGGACTGTTCAGTAAGGAATGGTCCCGGCTTTGTGTTGCAGGGGATTTAGGGTGGCTCCTCGGTACGGTGATCTAGGCCACGTACTGTGAAGGGCGGTACCCCAGTAGCCCTACCATTGATGGAATCCATAATCCAATAAGTGCCTGTACGGTTTTGATTGTGCCCAACTATGTTGGGACGTGAGATGCAAGCATTCCAACTATTTCTGTATTTTATTTTGAAAACCCTAGACACTATTATAATATCACTGGATTTCCTATCAAACGTTTTGGTTAGCGTAAGGTAAAAACTTTTCCATGTTTAAGTGTGGGAAGTCTTACGTGACACTTTTTGTTTCAAAGATTTTCTAAAGTTAAGCAACTTTTATCCCCGTTTACTCACACTAGACCCATGTCTGACCCGAGTGTTTATTTTATGTTTTATTAAACTCTTGGGTACTCATATTATGTATGAGTAGTCAAGTGATTCAGGATTGCTTTGACGAGTTTTGGAGGAGATATGGAGCAGGAGGCTTCAGCGTGTAGATATATATATAGTGGTTCCACTGTGTTTGAGTTGTATCTGTTTCTGTGATGTACTTGAATTGTAATAACTAGACAGATGTTTATAATTGTCTAGTCTGTGTTGTATTAACTGTATAACTCTGATGTATATGATACTATGTAATGTTTTATGTGATATAATATAATTTATTCGTTCCGCTGTGAGTTTCTAATGTTGTCTGTTTCTTTCTCTTCTTTCTTTTCTCTTTTCTATCCCTTTCTTTCTTCTTAGCGACACGTCTTACTGGTGGTAGGAAGTCGGTTCGTGAACCGAATCTCCAAAATCACCATCTCCATTATCTTCGAGCTATCACAATTCGTGACACACAAATCGGATTAAAGTTGTTTTTGGCTAATTAAATCTGATCCCGGTCTCTTCGAAACGATCAACGTATTTGGCCAAATTTGATAGTCAGTTATTTAAATATCAAATAGCATCCATGACCAATCACTAGGCCCATATTAGAATTTTTTTCAAAATATTTATTTCAGTATATCTTTACAAAGCTATATATTCAAATCCCTTCCAATATTTCAATATTCGAACAAATTCAAATACTTATATCTATAATAGGATATTTTTGACTCGTCTCAATACTTAGAAGTATTTTCTTTCAATTCCATTTTATGATTCAACACCTTTAGATATTCCTATTAATAATAATCTTGTAGTTGGAATATTTCAAATCCTTCCAGTTCTATACTTAGGAAATTTCCGTATGTATATTATTTTCCAAATCAGTTTATTTCCCATACTTAGGAATATTCCATTTATTTCCCATTTCTCCAAATCATTACAATTTATTTGTAAATTTCTTCACTCATTTACAACTGATTTTCATAAGTTTTTGAAATTTCATAAATTAATTCCCTTTAAATTTTCCAAACCAATTTCACATATTTACCTTTCAACTACCCAAGTCTAACTTCTTTTATGAATTCTAATTCAGTTTTCGAAGTTCTGTTATTTCAGCACTTTGGAAATTTCTTTACATTTCCCTAGATTCCATTTTGAAATTCTCTTATAAAATCACATCTACTGAATAAACTCCATTTATAATTCTTGAGAAGATTTATAAATAAAAATCAATCGTTTCAAAACTCTCCCTATATATAATAAGTGTTTTAAAAGAATAATATATTTTTAAAACATGTTTAAGTAATTATTTAAAATATCGAAACACTTTATAAACATCAATAACTCATTTTTTAGATAAACAAATTGATTTACAAAGCCGATTATAAAATTAGAATTTAATTTCAATAAATATTATACATTTGAAAATTTTACCTTCGAAATATTTCAATACTAACTAGTTTTGAATTACATAGTTCAATAAATAAAAAATTTCTTTCAAAAACTTAACATATTAACAAAAATATATATATATATTTTTTTTTTAAAAATCATAGTAATCAAATCAATTTACAAACCCCTCTTGATTCTCAACACATCTATTTTATTCCAATTTCCTAACCTTTCTCACTTTTCAACATAGACGCCACCATTTTTCCCAAAACTATTTCCATCTCGATAGAAATTTATGCTGTGAAATTTTATACCCAATTTACCAACTGATTTCTTTTCCTTTATTTGTAAACATCGTTTGTAATTTATAAACTCATTTGGGTTTTACTTGTTTACGAATATAATCTCATTTATAAAATTCCATTTTTATAAATCCATTTCTTAATAAATTCCATTTATTTTTCAATTCTATTTTAAATATCGATTTTAGCTTCTTTCCATGTTCCTCCCTGAATTATCATTTTAAAATCCAGGTTTAAAAATCCTTTGTACAAATTATTTTTAAAAGCTTTATTTATAATATTTTCCCCAAATAGATAAGTATAACTCTCAAAGTCAAATCAATTATTTTATCCAACCCAATTCTTTTTTAAATTAATCCCAAAAATTCAATATAAATTTTTTTCATTTCTAAAATCGCGTTGAATTCCATTTTTAAAATTAAATATATTACTCATGGTATATATAATACCAAAATTTAAGCCAGTGCTATTATAATATCCAAATAATCAAATCACACAACAATCCATAATAGCTTTTTCAATTTCATCATATATCACTATATATAAAAAACAATAAATATATTTGAGGAATCTAGTTAGATCCCTCCAACTAGTTTTCCTGCATCGACATAGGTTAGATAACATAAAAATACCAATCCCACTTTGAGGAGGGATGTCGCGGTAATATAGGGCCATCCACTATTATGCAGGGCAAATAGGGTCTCATCCGCTCCAATCGGTGGGAAATATATCCAACTACTAATATATACTAATATAGAATTCAACTGATAATAATTATCAAATTCATTCAATCAACTAGTAATTAATTTTAGCTATTTAAATTACAGTCAATTATCCAAATGAGCGAGATTTACTCACCTTGATTTTTAATTTACAAACCGTCCCAATTTAATTCTATCGTGAAGATTCCACAGCTGCGAACCAAACTCGACTTGCTTCATGATTTTTGGACCTCGTATGTAATTTTATTAAATTTTATTAGCTCTCTCAATTAAATTCTTAATTAAATACACTAATTATATAATTTAATTCAATTATAGAAAAAAAGCTTCCTCTATCAAGCAATAGTCCGCTCGACTCTAGCTCGAACCTACCATCGCAGACCTGTATAGCATGCTGTCGAATAGCCAGTCATGCTGGCCTAGAATGCAATGCCAAACTTCTCAACATGTCACCACCTTAGCCAATGTGAAATTGGCCTATCCACATCAATTCTCAAACTAAGCCTTTGCTCTTAATCACTGTCGCACCCTCCTCAAGCGATCTGAACTCAAACGAACATCACCAACCTTCAGCACTCCAACATGAACTCGACAACACCTTTAGCCCATCCTCTGACCGACTCCATAACCCATCGTGACTTCCTTCTTTACCCCGGTGGCACCAACCCCCAAAACGATGTCATCGCCATCACGTGAACGTGGAAGTCGTGACACACAAGAGAGGCGACCAACCCTAACTGCCGATGAGGGCTGCTCTGGTCGCGACTCCTTATGTGCGGCGTTGCTGCAAATTGCATGTGTGACTTCGCCATATAATTTTTTTATACAAATGAATCTCATTCAAACTGGAGAAGAAGGAAGAGAAAGAGCTCGCGATTTTATTTATATTCATGAAACTGTGATTTCTATTTTTTCTTTCTGTTTGATCATTCGAACTGATGGAGGAAGGAACGCATGCATTTTATTTTAAATTGAGAAAGTTTCGCAGCGAAGGGGCGCTTCACAGAGTAATGTGGCTGACGAAGACATTTTGAACGGCTGATGTGAATAGATATGACAATATATATTAAAATTTTCAAAATATCTAGATATTTTATTCGAACCCCTATCAAGGCATGCCACCTGGCATTCCTAATTTTACACCGCTATTCCAAACCCAATGGAATGATTTTTGAAGCCTAACTCGATCTTATGTGGAAAATAGCCTTTTAAATCAACTATTTAAATTAAATTAAATCATTTCTAGGCGTTTTCAGATCACACGGCCAACTGGTAAATCCAAACGCAATGAAATTTAGAATCCAATAGTAATACACTATTACGAATCCAATGGAACTGGTTTCATCAAATTCCGAGACTGTGCCCTAGATCGCTATTTTAACACGTCGATTAAATCTGCGATTCTCAAATTTGACGAAATTACTTGATAATTTAGTTTTATAAATTTATTAACTCAATTATAATTCCAATAGAATTTATATCAACATTAGAAATCATTTCGATTCATATTCAGCTCAAATTCCAATTATTTACCATTTTCTTATTGCGATAAATCGCTACATTTGAAAATTAAATTCATTCTAAAATTTCAACCAAAATCTTCATATTAAAAAATCAATTTCTATTCCAAATCCAATATTTAAATCCATTTGAATACTCAAAATCAAATAACAGAAGATCCAGGTCATTACAAATAGGGTAAAATCCAACTCTCCAAAGCTAAAGTGGAATGCATGAGTGGTCCTCCACCAACAGGCGGCTAAAGCACCACATAAGTGAACATCTGAATTTAAAAGATTATCGATATCTATTAAAGCAATTTATAATTATTAGAAACACTAAAAAGCATTAAATAAATAAACGGTAATTCTGTAAACACATATTCAAGAAACCTCCAAATCCTATATCTCGAAGAGAAGCATGAATAATACCATCCGTGTCATATGATTAGATCATTCTATAAAGGCGGATTACACTAACCCAAAAGCCACGGGTGTACTCATGATGAGGCTAACTAAAAACAAGTTGCATAATCAACTTTTTATTGTACTATTTTAACTAATAAAATAATTTGAAGGCAGATAACTTATAGAATTTTCAACACACATATTAACGTGTAATTCGTGTTTGGGAGTATGCAAAAATTGATCTAATCCTTATCTGGTCCTAAATTTTGGTCGATGTGGGGATCCAGAATCGTATTTTCTGTATTTCTTCCCGAATGTCTACACCTAACCACTGTGCTTCGTCGACCTCCAGTACCCACCGTCAGTATGTCTGCACTATCTTTGGCAGCGGCGTTTTCCACGGTCGGTGGAACATTTCCACCGCTGCAAAAGCCGCTTCCTCGGATAATCCTCAAAGCACTTCTCATTTTTATAATTTGTTGGAATTTTTTCAATGAAGGAAACAATGGTGGCAGCTGGGAGGAAGGGAAGCAGAGGAGAAGAGGGGATGGTGGAACGATGGGGTAACCGGCTTATTTATAGATGGTTGCCCCTTGTCCACTTAGCCGACTAAATTTTAGCCGATTAAGTGTGCGTTGTGGATTACAAGCTATAGCACGCATGGATTGGAGTCCAATGGCTATGGATTACAATCCATAACTCGTCCCTTAGCCGGCTAAAATTTAGTGAGCTAAGGGAAAGCATAATTGCGCTTCTTTCCCATGCATTGCAGGTGGGTTTTCGTTCAATCCAATGGGGTCCATGCAACCCACCCCTAAGCATTAGGAATTCTCTAATGGACTTCCATGCTTTCACAACCTAACTCACTAATGTATAGATGATTCAGATGAATTTGAAATTAAAAAACTAATCTGGATTAGAAAATTAAATCAGAAAAACTACTAGCCGAAGAAGGAAGAAAGAACAGAAGTAATTCTATTTAAACTCAGAAAAATACTAAGTTTACCCTCTTATTGGGAAAAAATAAATAAAGACTAAAGTACCTCTAATCCATTTTAATAGATGTATTGGATTTTAATTTCTTTTTCACTATTAAATCACAAATTTTATTATCTTTCTATTAAGATCCACATATGATATGTTTTGAAGATTTTTTTTTTTAATTTTTATGGTGGAAAATATTTTCTGGCAGACAAATATAATGGTGGCAAATATTTGCAAGTCCGGCATATATTTTCCATTGTAGCCATGGCAAATATTTGCCAGCTCCGGGGCAAATATTTGCCTGGCCGGCAAATATTTGCTATTGTAGTTGTGGCAAATATATGCCAAGCAAATATTTGCCATTGTAGCAGTGGCAAATATTTTCCAATTGGCAAGTTTTTACTAGGCTTGCAACGACCCATAATTTTTGATAATTAAGATCTTAATTTAATAAGAAATTGTGAATAAATATTGGAAGATATAAAATTTTTGTAATTTATGTAACGAAATAATAACTAAAGTGAAACGCCACAATGCTATTTATAGTTAATTATTAACAACTTGAATGGAATTCCAATTACTTGAATAGGTAAATGTATACTTGGTAATAAGTTTAATATAAGAAAACGAACGAAAATATTGAATTAATTAATGAATCAATAATAATAAAAAGTAATTGAATAAAATCAATGTTCTGTAAGTAATTATAATATTGTTTGGAAACGATAACTTATAAAAGTATGATTAAGAGTTAGTGGCAACAATTATTATAAGTTACCGGTATATTTTTAATCCATTAAATTGAATTGGAATCAATTGCAATAAATCTAAATAAATATTACGTTAATTGAAATTAAGATGGAATTTGAGAATAGTAATGTAATAGATCATGAATCCAATGTCAATTTCATCCATTTGACAACAACGAACTGAATAATAGAATGGAAAGTAAATTGAATGGAATTATTGGAAATTAAATTTATAATTTTTGAATTTAATTAATTGAGGTGAACACTGAAATTGATAAATTAATCAACTCTATTTTTTTTTAAATTAGTGTAATGATTAGGAAAGTTAAAAATGATAAAAACTCTCAATTATAGAACTGAAATTGAAATTTTGATTTAATTAATTAATTGTTAATTAATTTAATTAATGTAAAAATAGCCATTTTGGCCACTGACTCGGATTTCGACGAAACTAGTTTCATTGGATCCGTAACGGTGAATTGTAGTAGGATTTTAAGTTTCGTAGCGATCGGACTTGTCGTTTGATCGTACGGACTCGAAACGCCTTGAAATCGATTTAATTGAAACTAATTGAAATCAATGTGAAATATGTTGATTTTAATGTATCTGCTTCATACGATGGAATTAGGACTTGAAACCTATTCCATTGATTTTAAAATATTTAAAAACATATATTTTGACATAGGGGTTGACCCTTTTTCGTTCAGGATTCGAAACGAGCTTTTCGGATCATTATCATTCAATTTTCCAAACCAATCAAGCCCATTTGTTTCTATTGTGTTCTGCCTATATATATCTGGTTATAAACCCTAGCATCCTTTCTATTTCTCATTCTGTAAATATAGAAATTTCTATTGCTCCTTTTTCTCAATGGTAGACAAACCCTAAATTTCACAATCCAATTTCAATTCAAAATTATATTTCAAAATTCAAACTCCTCAAACAAAATCAAATTTTATATCAATCTGAAGCTCTCAACGAGCGCATCTCAGATCTGTAATTATTTTTCCAAGTTGAATCACTATTCATCTAGAAATTAAAGAATAAAATCACGGCCATTCATCCACCACAATCAACTTCGCCTAATCGTCAATTGGAGGTTACCGTTGCGTGGAGATTGACGAACGCAACTCATCGCTGCAATTTGTTTGGTTGTTGGGCGATCGGATTTTCGTCGAAAATTTAATTAGCGTTAAATGCAAATGGCGGCTGCTGGGTTCTTAGGTGGCGTCGATCGGCTTGGGGTGGTCACGGTTGGCCCACGAGGGGCGGCGGAGGTGGGGCGTTGCGGCTGCGTGCTCAGGCCGATGCCTTGGTGGTCGTAGTTGCTCGCGATAGAGGGTTTCGTGGTGGCCTGTAGCTGTTCATCATGTGCCAGGCTTTTTGTTCACGTATGCGGCCCTGGAAGTGGCGAAGACATGGCATCGGTGAGCTCGGTTCTGTTTTTATTTTATTTTATTTTATTTAAAACTAAAAAATAACGCGTTTGAATGATCATAACTTTCACATACGAGGTCATTTTTGTGCACGGTTTCTTGCGTTGGGATCGTATTGGAATTTTCTGTACTTTCTGGCTCAAGCAAAATCCATGTATCTAGGAAGAAGTTGTATGTCCATAGTCTGAAGAATAGCAATGAACACTTTGACGCTGGTTTGGACGGATTCTGAGACTGTTTGAATTTTGGGTTTAAATTGGATTTAAATTCAATTTAAATTGGAAAGGTAAGTGTTTTAACCCACTCATAACTTCTAAAATTTATTATGTTTGTTAAATTGATTTATGATGTGATTAGAAATTTATTTATAACTGTTTGGCATATTTTGGATCGTCGTCTCAGTTTATTTGAATTTATTTGGATAAAATAGTTATTTAATTTACTATTGAATATAAACTGCCAGTAAATACCTGTTATTTATTATCTGTTCTATATTGATGTTATTGATTGACTTGGATAATGATTGTGATAAATGTATGATGATTGATATTGGATGAATGGATGTTGTATTCTATATTGTTATAAACTGCAAGTTGTTATGGATTTTTATTTCATTCGGGATTGCGGTTTGAAATGATATACAACCGTAAAATATTAAATTGCAGATTGAAATGATAAATATCCATATCACTTGGCCATAGGATAGAAAATTATGTGCAAACACCGCTGGTCTATATATAAATATTTTTGAAAATGATTTCTATGGTTTGGTAAAGGAATATATGGTTTTAGATAAATATTGATTTTAGATATTACATAAATGTTATTTTATCCTTGATTTTAAGCTATGTTTAATTTGTTTTAATATAGAATAAGCTTTATAGTAAGTTTGATTTTTATTGAAGATAATATGGCTAAGTATTTAAATTTAATTTTAATATAGAGTTTAAATGATTTAAATCAAATTAAGGTTGGAAGATAAATTTTAGATTTATTTGAAATTGAATTTATTTAAGAATTAAACTCAAATAAGCTTGATGTGAAATTTATTAAATTTGAAGTTTTAGGGCGTATGATTTTTATAACTTGATTTTGGTTTAAGGGGAATTAAATGAATATTTCAAGTATAAATAAATTAAAGGAAATATGTAGTTATTTGTAATTTGAGCTTTATTTAAATGATAATAGATTTATTATGTAAAATATTTCAAAACTAAATAATAGAAAATTGAATTGTTGAATCGAAATTACCAAACTTAGTTTTGAAATTGTTGAATACTTAAAGTTTGAAATATATTGAATCTGAAATGTTTTATTCTATGGGTCAAATCTGTTTTGAAATCGATAAATTTGGAATAGTTTATTTGGAAACTGAATTGAATCAAAATTTATGATTTGGTATTTGGTTAAATAAAAAATTTACAAATTCGAGTTGTGTTGGATTTAATTTGTGAAATTAAAGAAGCTATTTTATTATATAATGTATTTTAAATATTTAAACCATTAAGTGGTGGAAGTTACGTTTCAAAGTTATGAGTTTTCAAGGTATTATAATTTGAAAGTATTATATTCTAGTGTTTTGATTTCAAAATGTTATAACTTTGAAAGTGTTATGATTTTATAAAATGATATATTTGAAATGAAAATGATATCGTATTGATTTGATTTTGAAAGGGAAATGATAATTGGTTTTAAAGTATAAACTATTTTGAAAATGACTGTGGTGTTATAAAACGTTTGGTTGTTAAAGAGACCGGGATCGGAAGTTGTCATACTCTCTGCCAACTCCAAAAACCACTTTGACAGCCGTGTACGCGGTGGAGATTTCAGAATGAAGTAGGATGGTGGTGGCGTTCCTTTGAGGTATATACGTGGACCCGACTCCCGTGAGTTGGCATAAGGTGGCTAAAACATTAGCGATTGATGGGTTAATGAGGTAGCTCCTTTGATCGGACACATCCCTTCGATATTATACTCTAACTTTTGGAATGATTCGGTGGCAACTTTTGTTCTTTTATTTGGGTGTGTGGCTCGAGGTGGGTGGTAGCTGCGCGCTACGCGTTACCACCGGCCCGGAAGCATAATTGGTATATATACCCTGGCATTGCCTAGCCGTGCCGTGTCGCCTACCATACCGCGCCTTGTACGAGTTTGATTTGTGTCGTACCTATGGAGTATCCTCTGGTAGCCTCCCGACCAGGAGGTATTACTGTACTGTATAGACTACTGGCACTATTTATGTGTTAAGGGGAATAATGGGTCACTCCTTAACGCTATTTTAAAGTAAGTTTATTTTACTATTAGACATTACTGTAATAGCGTATATTACTACATAGCAAATAGTTTAACGGAACCTTAGGAGATGTGAATCTCGAGCATCTCTTAAGTTATTGCACTCACGTTAGACATTGGATAGGAGATGCCAAATCTCGTAAACATCTCTGACGCCATTCCACTCATATTTATTTCTATTGATTTAACTCACAGAAGATCTTTTAGTTCTGACTCGAGTGTTTTGACCTTTCAATTCGCTCGGGTCAGCCTGAGCATTTCAGGATTTGAAGGCCTTACTTCTAAAGGACGAAAACGAAGATTATATTACTATTATTTACTATATTGTTCCGCTGCATTGTTATTTATTATTTTTGATATGTGTAACTCTGATTCTGTGTTGTATAAGTATAATCGAATGTTTTGTAAAATAGCTTCATGAACTGTTATTTGATTATTATATTTTGTCGTTCCTCTATGAGATTCTGTTTTGTTTTGTTTCTTTCTTCCTTTTTTTTCTTATTCACCGCAATAACATTTCGCCTTTTTGTATGGTTTAAGTCTGACGTATGTGGCTTATCATCGATTTAAAACGTACAAAAAGGCAGGATGTTACATTTGGTATCAGAGCAAGGTTTTGCGATAAACCTTAGCTTTGTGGGGTCTGACTCTTTATTAATAGGGTAGTAATACCCTATGATGAGTCGTTGAGTGTATATATATGAGAGAGCGTATTTGTTAGTGTTATAAAAAGGTTTTGATATTGTGTTAATTTATTCCGTTTTGTATATATAAATTCTGGTTGATGCATAGGACGCTATGACATCAATAGGGATTTCTAAACACTTAATAGGATAGACCGACAGAATATTTGTTTGGAATATAGGTGAATGAAATAATTTTTCCTATTATATTTTCTATATATAAATTTTTTTTTATAAATGATACATATTTGGTTGTAATATATTGGTTGTTGGGTAGTGAAATTTATGAATATAGGTTGGAAATGAGTATAAGAATAAATCAGAAATTTAGAGCTTAAGTTCCAGGGTTTTTGAAAATTTCTTTCGAATGATTTTGAAATATAATAATAATAATAATTGGAAGTATTTTCTGGTATAAATTTTCAATAAGATTTGAAAGAATTATTTTTAAATAAATTTTGGAAAGACCCCTCTCTGTTGCTGGAAAATAATTTCGATGATGAGTGCACGCATCATCGACATTCATTTTCGAGTTTCGAAGTGGGAAGACCACTGTAGTAGTTTTACTACAGATTTATTTTGATAAACAGATGTAAATTTCAAATTGTTTTAAATATAACCGTATATATATGTTATAAGTATATACATCATTCTATTATTTTAAAAATGATTTGAACGGAAACCCTGTATTTAGTTCTTAAATTTCTATAAATTGGATATTTTCAATTATTGTAATGGATTGAAATTTTAACCATTTAATTATTGAAATCCTAAATGAAAATAAGAAATTAAATGCTAAATTATAACTGAAGTACGTAAGAAATTTAAAATTTGAAACTTGTAAAGAAAAGATATGAAAGTAAAAGACGTAATTATTGAACATTATTTACTAAAATGAGAGAAGATAAGCTTGTATAAGTTTCATTTGAATTCTTTAACATATATAACTTACCAACTATTAAAAGATAAAATGTTAAAAGAAAATGAAATGGGAAATTTTACAAGTAAAACTTGAAGTAATGAAAGTATTCAATGAATTTTCTTTTACAAATAAGAAGTTAATGTTATAATTGTTATAAGCTTAAGTATGACTGAAAGGCCACTAGTTAAATATAATTGAAAAAGTTATAAAGAAATGACAATAAACTTAAGTAAATGTTGAAGTTACTTATAAAATAATAAGTAGAAAGATGATTACAATAAATAAATGAAATTAAAAAGAATGGACTTAATTTATGTTTGGGGTCATTGCTTGTTTGGCTTATTGTTGTTTGGGTAATGATACTTTAAATTTTTTTGGATGTATGAATAATCTATCTAGTTTCATCTAAGACTGTTGAGTAAATGGTGAACTTAGAAGTTTATTTTTATTCTGTACATTTTAAAGTTTTTGAACCCGAACAACTATTTGTTTTGTTTGATATGGATGGGTAATTGAATTGTGTTGATTCTGTATGATGATTGTATGCTGTGGTTGCAGGTGATTATTATTGATTTATTTGTTAGTGGTCGAAACAACTTTAAAATTTTCATTTTATATAATTGTTAACCTTTTTGGGACTATATAAGTGAAATATAGGTTATGGAAGCAATTGCTACTGCTTTTGGTTTCATAAAATAAGCGTTAATTGCCCGACAAATAGGTACGTTTCCCGATTACAATTTTCTAGCGACATTATATTATTTTTCCCATGTTGGGATATATTATTTTGGAAGATATATGTATATATTGTTATATTTGATATTATTAATTCTCCCGAGCCTCTCCATACAAAGGAGACTCCGCTGAAATTTTTCGTAAATTTTGGACTTAGGAAATTTTCTGAAATGTTTTCCAAATTTTGTTAACTTGAAAAAATAGATTTAATTATTTATAAATTTAAATATTTTATTTAAATTATTTTACGATGTAAATTAATTATTTATAAATTTAATATTTTGAATAAGATATATTGATTTCTAAAATCCTTCTTTTCCCTTCTTTTACTTTTCGAGGACGAAAAGTTTTGAGTGGGGTAGAGTGTAACGACCTATAATTTTCGATAATTAAGATATTAATTTAATAAGAAATTGTGAATAAATATTGGAAGATATAAAAAAATTGTAATTTATTTAACGAAATAATAACTAAGGTGAAACACAACACTGCTATTTATAGTTAATTATTTACAACTTGAATGGAATTCCAATTAGTTGAAATAGGTAAATGTATACTTGGTAATAAATTTAATATAAGAAAACGAACGTAAATATTGAATTAATTAATGAATTAATAATAATAAATAGTAATTGAACAAAATCAATGTTCTATAAGTAATTATAATATTGTTTGGAAATGATAACTTATAAAAGTATGATTAAGAGTTAGCGGAAACAATTATTATCAGTTACCGATATATTTTTAATCCATTAAATTGAATTAGAATTAATTGCAATAAATCTAAAAAATATTACGTTAATTGAAATCAAGATGGAATCTGAGAATAGTAATGTAATAGATCATGAATCTAATGTTAATTTCATCCATTTGACAACAATGAATTGAATAATAGAATGGAAAGTAAATTAAATGGAATTATTGGAAATTAAATTTATAATTTCTGAATTTAATGAATTGAGGTTTACACTGAAATTGATAAATTAATAAACTCTAAATTGACATCTAAATTTGTTTAAATTAGTGTAATGATTAGGAAATTTAAAATGATAAAAATTGTCAATTATAGAATTGTATTAATTTATTTAATTAGTGTAATAATAGCCATATTGGCCACTGACTCGGATTTCGAAGAAACTAGTTTCATCGGATCCGTAATGGTTAATTATAGTAGGACTTCAAGTTTCATGGCGATCGAACTTGTCGTTTGATCGTACGGACTCGAAATGCCTTGAAATCGATTTAATTGAAACAAATTGAAATCAATTTGAAATACACTGATTTTAGTGTAATTGCTTCATACGATGGAATTAGGCCTTGAAATCTATTCCATTGATTTTAAAGTATTTAAGAACATCTATTTTGATATATGGGTTGACCCATTTTCATTCAGAAGTCGAAACGGGCTTTTTGGGTCATTATCGTTCAATTTTCCAAACCAATCAAGCCCATTTGTTTCTATTGCATTCTACATATATGTATCTGGTTATAAACCCTAGAAACCTTTCTATTTCTCATTTTTGTATGTATAGAAATTTCCGTTGCTCCGCTTTCTCAATGGCAGACAAAGCCTAAATTTCACAATCCAATTTCAATTCAAAATTCTACTTCAAAATATAAACTCCTCAAACAACGTCAAATTTTATATCAATCTGAAGCTTTCAACGAGCGCATCTCAAATCTGTAGTTTATTTTCTAAATTGAACCACTATTCGTCCAGAAATTAAAGAACAAATCACGGCCGTTCATTGTGTCGTAGCCTGATCGTCAATTGGAGGTTACCGTTGCGTGGAGATTGACGAGGGCAACTCATCGCTGCAGTTTGTTTGGTCGTTGGGTGGTCGGATTTTCATCAAAAATTCGATTAGGGTTAAATGAAAATGTCGGCTACTGGGTTCTTAGGTGGCGCCGACTGGCTTGGGGTGGTCGCGGTTGGCCCACGAGGGGTGGCGGAGATAAGGTGTAACAACCCTGAATTTTGTGATTTATTTTAATTTTTTATTTTAATTATTTAAATTTAAACTCCAGATTTAAAAACTTTATTTTATTTATTAAAATGGATAATTTTTTTTATTTTAAATATAAATTTTTATTTTTGTGTGAATTATAATTTCAAACCTGAATAAATAGAATATTTTCAGAAAATGTGAATTTTGGTCAAAATGGTCAAACTTTGACTTTTAAATTTAAAATTTAAATATTTGAATTTTTGAATTTTATCTTTTATTATGAAAATACATTTAATTTCAAGAATATTGATTTTCGTTTTGTTGAAATCCAGTTTGTATTGTGAAAGTTATGTTTTTTACAATATTATATGTAAATTGATTTATTTAATAAATTGTCTATTTTATATTATATAAATAATATTTTTATTGGTCATATCATGTTATAATATGTGTAGTATGACATGTTAGGTATATATTTTGTTTTTAAAACATTTTAAAGTGATATTATAATTTTCCAAAGCCTACTGTATTTTATTTTCAATTTTTATAACCTAGTCTCTATTTTTAACCTATTTTCTTAGTTTATTTATATTTATTTAATTATTATTTTATTTCATTTTTATTCATTCATTATTTTGTTTTGTTTTTATCTTATATATTTATCTACATTTTTCATGTATTTTAAAATGCAAAAAGAATTTGGAAATTTGAAGAGTTTTTGACCTTTAGTATCCTTTGCCTTTTCATATTCAATTTGCCTTTTCACACCAAACAACATATCCATTCAATTGCTGACTTTATCACCATTCCTTCAGCTGACTTCCCCTCATTTTTCATGTACTAAAAGTTTCTCAAACCCAAATGTTCGGCCTTCATATCCTGAAGAGAAAAACTTTGGTAAATAATTCACTTTTTCTCACTTCTCTTCCTTGTTTTCTTATTGTATTTGCACTTGCTTCAACTTATGTTGTTCGGTCCTTCCTCCTCCATCACCATAGCCGCCTCCATCACCACCACAACAGGCTGCCACCTTCTCCAGCCCAACTGCCCAAGCCAAGCCATGCATTACCTTGTTGTCAAACTCCACCAAATGTTGCCTTATGCCTTGAAAACTCCATAGTCGAGCCACCAAATTGCTCCACCACCTCACACACCATATTGGCCGACCTTTACATCATCACCACCAAGTCACTTGCTGACCTGAGACCCCTGCCACATCTATAACTGACCTCCCCAAGCCTGGCCGTGCCTATGAATGCTTAGGGCCGAACCATTTATGCATAGAAATTCCACTTTGGTTGCCTTGATTTGAGTTACACATGCCTATACACTTCATCTCCTTCATATTCATGTTATGGCCGACCTATATGAACCCACACCTGATCCAAATTCACATCTAGGCCGTGCATTTCTAACCTTTGGCAAAGCATAGGGTTGTTGGAGGCAAGTGCAAGAGTTTTGGTTATGTGTTGTGCAATTATTTCTAGCTTGTTATGTTTATATTTGGTTTGAAATTCATGTTGTATATCATGTTTTGTTTGATATGTACAAGACAACTATTTTGGCTCTCCCCTCTCTTGAATCCATAGTCGTGCCTTCGTGCTTTTCAGATCTTTGTTTGTGTGTCAGAATCTGTTATCTTCAGCTTATATAGGTGAGTATTTCTCACCGGACATTCCGTACTTATATACTTAGTAGATTGACATCCTGTGAATCTGTAGTTCATATTATCATATTATACCTACCTGCGATATTAGTTATATGATGATCATCCTATTAATACACCTATTATATCATCTGTTACTATTATATAATGTTATTCTGTTTGTTCATATCAGTTTATCACACTGCAAGTTTCTTGTAGGATAGAATCACTATGGGTTGAAATGAAACATACCTGAACAGACTTTAGAATAGAGAAAAATCATTATGGGCTGAAATGGTAGGCCCGAAAGATTTTATTTATTTTATTTTACTTGGGATTGCGGGTTTCAAATAATAGAACTCGGATTTTTCCTTTGTAAATTACGGATTGAAATGATATATTATCTGTATCATTTGACTTAGGTTAGAAAATTTTATACATATTGTGGTTAAAATATATTTTTCTAAAATTTTTAAAATATTTTTAAAATGTAAATATTATGATATGCTGATTTAAATTTGAATACAAAAATGTTTTTATGAATATTAGTGATTTTCTATAAATTAAATAAGTGAAATAAATAAATGTTGAAGTGGAATTTGAAATATAAGTAAATTTTGGAATTTATGATTTTGTTTATAAATGGAATTTAAGTTAAGTAAGAAAATATGAAAATTTTAATTTTAATTTGAATTTAAAATAATTTATAAAATGTTATTGATTTTTCAATAAATTAAAAATAGCTGAATAAATAATTGTTTAAAAATTGAAATTTGAAATATAACCTAACTAGGAAAATGTGAAATAGGTTTTAAATTTAACAGTTAAGTTAAGAAAAATAAAATGGAATTTAAATTTAATTTATGAAATGGTAAATTTAATATAAATGTAAAGTAAATGAAATGTTATAAAATTGTACATTGATTTTTTTATAAGTGAACTATTAAAATTTGATAATTATTTGTGAAATTGCACTTTATAAAATCATAAATTAAAGGGTATATAAATGATTGTTTTGAAGTGAGAAATTATGATTTTTTATAAGTTAAAAATGGTTTAAATTAAAATATAGTTGTTTATGAAACTGTATTGAAAACCTTGAATTTTAATTAACAGCATTTCTAAAACGTTATCATTTCTTAAGTAAAGGATATTACAACATTTGTAATGTTGTAGTAGATATAATAAACTATAAGGAAAAATGAACTAGGGGCTATTATAGCACTTTGTAAGTGCTGTAGTTGCAAAATTGAACCAAAGCTTTTATTTGAAACTAAAACCTATTACAGCATTTTTGTAAATGCAGTCTTTGTTAAAATGAATTATTTTCAAATGTAAATTTACCGTAGCATTTTCTAAATGCTGCGAAAGTTGAAATTTCACTATTTTAATAAATTTAAGTGAATAAATAAATTCTGAAAATGGTAAAATTTTGAGAATTGAATATTTGATCATTAAATATAATTACTTCATTTTTTAAATGATTTGAATGGAATATTTTGATTTGAAATATTTTGATATTTTGAAATGTGATTTGAAATGTTATTTAAATTAAAGAAAATGAATGCGTTTTTGGAAAAATATGATATTTTGAAATGGATTTCAAATGATGTTGAATTGTAAAATGATATTTGATTTCGAAGTATAAAATGCCATTTTAGAATTTTAACCACGGGATGTATTTAAATTTATGGTTTAACTGATCCTTAGAGGATGAGTGATCCCAAGCATCCTTTAAGTTATTGTGCATTACTACTACAGTTCACTTGAGTTGGTTTACATTATATAAGTATGTATGTCCTGACTCGAGTGTTTTGTGTTTTACTTTACGCTCGGATCAGCCTGAGTATTTACAGCTTAGTTTTGGATTTGTTTCTGGAGCTAGGAATCGCTGGAGATTCTGCTTGTCTAGTTATCTATTCCCTTTCAGTTTCAGTTGTTCTATTTCAACTCTGGTATTTATAAACTTCTATGTATTTGAGATTTCTATTGTATATGTTTTTTCAAGACTGATATTATGTATTATGTTTTGAGAGTTTGTTATAGCAGCTTCATGAATTACTATGGTATTTTAATTTCCACTGCGAATTATTCTGATATTTCTATGTCTGTGATTATGTGATTGTATTTCATTTGCTCCAAATTTATTTATAATGTGGTAATTTGAGCAATTCAAGTCCGACATGTGAGGATGTGAATGGCTGAAAATACCAGATTGTTACAGTTGGTATGAGAGCTTTGGTTTTAGGCAAACCATAGCCTACGAAGCAAAAACTCATTAGAGAAAGGGTAGAAATACCCTAGAATGAGTGAAATCAATCTTAGAATACTTTCTTTGTGAGAGAACGTATTTTCAATGTATAAAATGATTTCCAAATGATTTTAAATGATTTTCAAAGATTATTTTGGTATAAAAAATTTCCTTATTTTGAAACCAAGATTTTTTAAACTTCATTCCTTCTGTATCCACCTTGTTAGAAATCTCTTGGTTAGGATTCTTATCGATTAGGATTTCTTGAAATTTGGAATGGTCCTACTAGTTCTGAAATCCAGTCTTGTGTTCCCTATTTTTATCCTTTTGATTTTGGAGCATTCCGTAACCCCACTTTGGAATGACATCTATAAAGATCATTGATTCCGGAAATCTTTGAATGATTCGTAAAGGGGTGAAACTTCTTTACAATTGGCATTGATTCACCGGAGATTTGTATATCCTCAGTTTAAGAAGCTATCTATCTCCTGCTCTACCCGGATTCAATCTCTGGCGATTGAATGTCGATTTGACTTAGATTTCCGCATTAGTTATATTTCTGAAGTCACGGTTAACCGAGGTCACCCGCAATTTATATAGGCTTATCATCTCCTATTTGGTAATTAAATTATCTTATTTTCGTTCGAGCTTATCTTCGAACCAGAATTATTGATTAGAGTTCCTGTTAATTCTAATCTCTGTTTGTTTTGAAATCCAACCTTGAATCATCCCTTGGAAATTTGTGTTTGGTTGTATTTTGAAATTGTGCATGCATCGAAATTATTATTTTGATAAGGATGACCACCTTTTGTATAAAAGTGAAATGTTTTCGATATGGATTATATACCTTTTAAAAATGAAAATTTGAAGTTTCGAAAGGATTTGAAATTTTGAAAATTTATAAGAAATACGACTTATAAAAATGATTTATAACTGAAGGGTTTTGAATTTGAATTTTGAGGAATTGAACTCCGATGTTTTGAAATCGGTTTTAAGATTTTGGAAAATATATAATAATAATATGATTTAAAGATATTTCTCCAAATAAAAATGTTTCAAATGTATTCGAACTAATCCCAATGATTTTGGAGTGATTTCAAAGAAGTTTCAAGAAAACAAAAGTCTAGAACCCACTTATGTCGCTGGAAAATAAATTTTGGTGATAAATGCATGCATCATCGACATTGATTTTCGAGTTTCTGAGTGGGGGAGAGACCACTCTAGTAGCTTTGCTATGCGAGTGATTTTGTGAAACAAATTTTGATTCCAGATTTTGAAGTACGATTTGATTTTCGAAAGATATATATATTTATATATATATATATATATGAAATAATTTAAAGTAAGTCGGTGCTCAATTCTCGAGATTCAGATTTGTTTTAGTATAACCCTATCTTTTGGAATTGGTTTACTGATTTGTTGGTGTTTCGAACTCTTGGATTTAAAATATGATTTTTTCAATTATTTTGAAGGTTCGAGCACTTCCAAATCAAGGTTAACTTTTCAAAGGTAGTAATTTTGAAAGGTGTAGGGTATTTGATAAAAAATATAAGTTTAGTTTGGTATGATTAACGTATAAAGTAATATGATTTATATAAGTTTGAAACTGTTTGTTGAGTGAAATAAATAAGTCGATTTTGAATTATACTGGTATGAAATATAGATTTGAAATGTTTTGAATAAAGTATATATATAGAATAATAATCTTTCCAATGGTAAATTGGATTTTTCATATAGAAGTAAATAGTTTGAAGGTTTTAAAAAGAGATGGCTTTAAACTTTGTAACCATTTTAGATATTTCGATGATTGAAATGGTTTGGAAATGATTTAATCTTTATTTTGATAATAATGTGAATTTGAAATGATAATTGATTTTGATAAATGAATATTTGAAGTTTATATTTGTATGAAAGGATATTTGGTTTACTTGTAATTTGATTTTATTTAAAAATGATGGACTTATGAAATGAATATTTCAAAATTAAGTAATAATGAAGTAAAATTTGAGATATATGAAATTATAAAATTTAATTTTGGAATATGGTATATTTAAGCTTTGAAATATATTAAAGATTGAATAGTTTATTTTATGGATCAAATCTTTATTTGAAATTTGATAATATTCGAAATGGTTTGGTTGGAAAACTAAATTGAATTGAAACTGATGGTTTGAATTGAATTAAAATTGAAAATTTTAGATTTGGGTTTAATTAAATAAATTTGTGAAATGTGAAGAATTAAAGGAATGTTTTATGATTTCAATTGTATGATTTCGAAAGGTTATGATTTTCAAAGTGTAA
Source organism: Allium cepa (assembly GCA_030765085.1). Classification (NCBI taxonomy): domain Eukaryota; kingdom Viridiplantae; phylum Streptophyta; class Magnoliopsida; order Asparagales; family Amaryllidaceae; genus Allium; species Allium cepa. Next base: position 43,775,139 of record CM060946.1, read on the forward strand.
TGATTTCAAGTATTTTGGTTTCGAAAGATTTATAACTTTGAAAGTATTATGATTTTTGAAAGTGAATATAGGTTTGAAATGGAAACGAATTAGTTTGACCTAAATTTTGTTGATGGATTATTTTCTAAATCTATTGTTTTAAGAAACTTTGAAACCGAATATATGTAATTTGGAAGAAATGATTTGGAGAAATCATATATATTTTGAAACTGAATTGATATTGAAAAGGAATTGAAATTTAGAACCTTATTTTACAAAATACTTGATTGGGAGTTATCGAACTTATATAAAATTGATTTGTATAAGTATGAAGTGATTTGAAACTATTGATTTGTAAAGGTACTCAATTTGTGAAGTGAAATCTTATATAATCAAAGTTTATATAAGTGTGCTTTTATATACTATTGATTTTGGAAAGTATTTGATTTGAAAAATGAAATCTTATATAATGGACTTTATATAAGTATGATATTTGAAAGTGATTTTGAAAGGTACTATACGATACATATTTTTCGAAGTGAAGATATGGAAAGTGCCTTCTGCTTGATATCCGCTTTGTGGCCACACCGTGGATTCATTCTATCGATATTATTCTCTCTGATTTGGGTTTTCCGGATATGATACTTGAGTGTCCATCGAATTCCATGGCGATCTCCATGGTCTTACGAGCGCGACTGCATAGCGTAATTCGCAGGGGCTACGAGAGCCTATGGGTACGGATGTTTCCTGGGGATCCAGGCATAACCATTGTGTATCTGTGATCTATTGGGTCGCTTGGTAGCGGATTACGCAGGGGCTGCGGTAGTCAGCCTATGGGTACAGATGTTTCCTGGAGGATCCAGGTGTAACCATTGTGTATACACGATTCATGATCCACATGTTTTGATTTGGTTGTTTTATTTGGATTGTACTTTCCATATCTATTTTTAAAGGTTTTTCAAGTATTTTCACTGGGTGTTGAAACAAGTGTACTAAGTACATGGAGAATTCTAGCTTTGCGTCTGATCAACGCATGGCCAGAGTCTGTAGGAACGAAAGTAAACTTGTTAAGACATTGAGTTATAAAAGTATTTTGATAAAGTATTATATAAAGGATATTTTGATCATTTATTTTACTTTTCTAAATGATTTGAAATGTTTTAAACATTGTTTACTTCGAACTATCAAATTTGAATCAAATGACTATTCATCATATTATAAAATGTTTAAAACGTTATAAATATAAATTTTTAAATTGAAATTTATATGGTTTAAAAAATATGGTTCATCCTTGTCTTCCAACCTATTTTTTCTTCTGGCTATTCCTACCTTCTTCTTCTTTGAGGGTCTGTTTTGTAGTATAGAAAGAGTTGGTTCTTTGGCTTATTGTTTGGATTTGCCCGAGGAACTTTCTGGAGTGCATGATATATTCCACTTCTCACATCTTCTCTGGTATCTTCTTGACCCATCTCTTTTGTTCAGCCTTCTGCTCTTGATGGTTTGGATATTGAACCTAATCTGACTATTGAGAGTAAGCCACTTTGTATTGTCAACAGAGGTACGGAGCAACTAAGAAGGAGATCTGTTAGTCTGATCTAAGTATAGTGAAGTACGGATGATCAGGATTGTACCTGAAAGACGAAGGAGAGCATTCGTGCTTCGAATCCGGAATTGTTCGTTTTAGATACTATTTTTGTTTTCTACCTCGTTTTTCCTTATTTTCCTCGCTCATTCCTTTTCGAGGACGAAAAGATTTGAGTGGGGAAGAGTGTAACAACCTTGAATTTTGTGATTTATTTTAATTGTTTGTTTTAATTATTTAAATTAAAACTCCTGATTTAAAAACTTAATTTCATTTATTAAAATGGATAAAAAAATTTATTTTAAATATAAATTTTGATTTTTGTGTGAATTATAATTTCAAACCTGAATAAATAGAATATTTCCAGAAAATGTGAATTTTGGTCAAACTTTGACTTTTAAATTTAAAATTTAAATATTTGAAGTTTTCAATTTTATCTTTTATTATGAAAATACATTTAATTTCAAGAATACTGCTTTTCGTTTCGTTGAAATCCGATTTGTATTATGAAAGTTATGTTTTTTACAATATTATATGTAAATTGATTTGTTTAATAAAATTGTCTATTTTAAATTATATAAATAATATTTTCATTTGTCATATCATGTTATAATATGTGTAATATGACAAATTAGGTTTATATTTTATTTTTAAAACATTTTAAAGCGATGTTATAATTTTCCAAAGCTTACTGTATTTTATTTTCAATTTTTATAACATAGTCTCTATTTTTAAGCTATTTTCTTAATTTATTTATATTTATTTTATTTTTTATTTTTTATCTTATTTATTTATTTACATTTTTCATATATTTTAAAATGCAAAAAGAATTTGAAAATTCGAAGAGTTTTTAACCTTTATTATCTTTTGCCTTTTCATATTCAATTTGCCTTTTCACACCAAACAGCATATCCATTCAATTGATGATTTTATCACCATTCCTTCAGCTGACCTTCCCTTATTTTTCACGTACTAAAATTTTCTCGAACCCAAAAGTTCGGCCTTCATCTCCTGAAGAGAAAAACTTTGGTAAATAATTCACTTTTTCTCACTTCTCTTCCTTGTTTTCTTATTGTATTTGCACTTGCTTCAACTTATGTTGTTCGGCCCTTCCTCCTCCATCACTATAGCTGCCTCCACCATCACCACAACAGGCTGCCACCTCCTCCAGCCCACTGGCCAAGCCAAGCCGTGCATCACCTTGTTGTCAAACTCCACCAAATGTTGCCTTATGCCTTGAAAACTCCATAGCCGAGCCACCAAGTTGCTCCACCACCTCACACTTCATAGTGGCCGATCTTTACATCACCACCACCAGTAACTTGTTGACCTGAGACCCCTTCCACATCTGTACCTGACCTCCCCAAGCCTCGCCGTGCCTATGTATTCTTAGGGCTGAACCATTTATGCATAGAAATTCCACTTTGGTTGCCTTGATTTGAGTTATACATGCCTATACACTTCATCTCCTTCATATTCAGGTTATGGCCGACCTATATGAACCCACACCTGATCCAAATTCACACCTAGGCCGTGCATTTCTAACCTATGGCTGAGCATAGGGTTGTTGGAGGAAAGCGCAAGAGTTTTGGTTATGTGTTGTGCATGTATTTCTAGCTTGTTATGTTTATATTTGGTTTGAAATTCATGTTGTATATCCTGTTTTGTTTGATATGTACAAGACAACTATTTTTGCTCTCCCCTCTCTTGAATCCATAGTCGTGCCTTCGTGCTTTTCGGATCTTTATTTGTGTGTCAGAATCTGTTATCTTCAGCTTGTAGAGGTGAGTATTTCTCACCAGACATTCCGTACTCATATACGTAGTAGATTGACATCCTGTGAATCTGTAGTTCATATTATCATATTATACCTGCCTGCGATATTATTTATATGATGATCATCCTATTTATACACCTATTATATCATCTGTTATTATTATATAATGTTATTATTTTTATTCATATCTTATCACACTGCAAGTTTCTTGTAGGATAGAATCACTATGGGTTGAAATGATACATACCTGAACGGACTTTAGAATAGGGAATAATCGTTATGGGCTGAAATGGTAGGCCTGAACGGTTTTTATTTATTTTATTGTACTTGGGATTGCGTGTTTCAAATAAAAGAACTCGGATTTTTCCTTTGTAAATTACGGATTGAAATGATAAATTATCCGTATCATTTGACTTAGGTTAGAAAATTTTATACAGATTGTGGTTAAAACATATTTTTCTAAAATTTTTAAAATATTTTAAAAATGTAAATATTATGATACGTTGATTTAAATTTGAATACAAAAATGATTTTTATAAATATTAGTGATTTTGTATAAATTAAATAAGTGAAATAAATAAATTTTAAAGTGGAATTTGAAATATAAGTAAATTTTTGAATTTATGATTTTGTTTATAAATGGAATTTAAGTTAAGTAAGAAAATATGATAATTTGAATTTTAATTTGAATTTAAAATGATTTATAAAGTGTTATTGATTTTTATATAAATTAAAAATAGCTGAATAAATAAATGTTTAAAAATTGAAATTTGAAATATAACTTAACTTGGAAAATGTGAAATAGGTTTTAAATTTAACAGTTAAGTTAAGAAAAATAATATGGAATTTAAATTTAATTTATGAAATGGTAAATTTAATATAAATGTAAAGTAAATGAAATGTTATAAAATTGTAAATTGATGTTTTTTATAAGTGAACTATTAAAATTTGATAATTATTTGTGAAATTGCACTTTATAAAATAATGAATTAAAGGGTATACAACTGATTGTTTTGAAGTGAGAAATTATGATTTTTTGTAAGTTGAAAATGATTTAAATTAAAATATAATTGTTTATGAAACTGTATTGAAAACCTTGAATTTTAATTAATAGCATTTCTAAAATGCTATCATTTCTTAAGTAAAGGATATTACAGGATTTGTAAATGCTGTAGTAGATACAATGAACTATAAGGAAAAAATAAACTAGGGGCTATTATGCACTTTGTAAGTGCTGTAGTTGCAGAATTGAACTAAAGCTTTTATTTGAATCTAAAACCTATTACAGCATTTTTGTAAATGCAATCTTTGTTAAAATGAATTGTTTACAATTGTAAATTTACCGTATCATTTTCTAAATGCTGCGAAAGTTGAAGTTTCACTGTTTTAATAAATTTAAGTGAATAAATGAATTCTGAAAATGGTAAAATTTTGAGAATTGAATATTTGATCATTAAATATAATAACTTCATTTTTTAAATGATTTAAATGGAATATTTTGATTTGAAATATCTGATATTTTGAAATGTGATTTGAAATGGTATTTAAATTAAATAAAATGAATGTGGTTATGGAAAAATATGATATTTTGATATTTTGAAATGGATTTGAAATGATATTTAATTGTTAAATGATATTTGATTTTGAAGTATAAAATACCATTTTAAAATTTTAACCACGGATGTATTTAAATTTATGGTTTAACTGATCCTTAGAGGATGAGCGATCTTAAGCATCCTTTAAGTTATTGTGCATTACTACTACAATTCACTTGAGTTGGTTTGCATCATATAAGTATGTATTTCCTGACTCGAGTGTTTTGTGTTTTACTTTACGCTTGGGTCAGCCTGAGTATTTACATCTTAGCTTTGGATTTCTTTCTGGAGCTAGGAATCGCTGGAGATTCTACTTGTCTAGTTATATATTCCCTTTCAGTTTCAGTTGTTCTATTTCAGCTCTGGTATTTATAAACTTCTATGTATTTGAGATTCCTATTGTATATGGTTTTTTCCAGACTGATATTATATATTATGTTTTAAGAGTTTGTTATAGTAGCTTCATGAATTACTATGGTATTTTAATCTCCGCTGCGAGTTATTCTGATATTTCTGTGACCGTGATTATGTGGTTGTATTTCATTTGCTCCAAATTTATTTACAACGCGGTATTTTGAGCAATTCAAGTTCGACATGTGAGGATGCGAATGGGTAAAAATACCGGGTTGTTACATTAGGCATTGCGGCGGCATGCTCAGGCCGATGCTTGGTGGCCATAGTTGCTCGCGATAGTAGGGTTCGTAGCGGCCTGTAGCTGTTCATCGCGTGCTAGGGTTTCTATTCGCATGTGGGGCCTGGAAGTGACGAAGACGTGGCATCGGTGAGCTCCGTTCTGTTTTATTTTATTTTAAACTAAAAAAATAACTCGTTTGAACGATCATCACTTTCACATATGAGGTCATTTTTGCGCACGGTTTCTTGCTTTGGGATCGTATTGGAATTTCGGACACTTTGACACTCATTTGGATGGATTTTCAAATTTTGTGAATTTTGGGTTTAAATTGGATTTAAATTCAATTTAAATTCAAAAGGTGAGTGTTTTAACCCACTCACAACATCTAAAATTTATTATGTTTGTTAAATTGATTTATGATGTGATTAGAAATTTATTTATGACTATTTGGCATATTTTGAATCATCATCTCAGTTTATTTGAATTTATTTGGATAAAATAGTAATTTAATTTACTATTGAATATAAACTGCCAGTAAATACCTGTTATTTATTATCTGTTCTATATTGATGTTATTGATTGAATTGGATGATGATTGTTATAAATGTATGATGATTGATATTGGATGAAAGGATGTTGTATTCTATATTGTTATAAACTGCAAGTTGTTATGGATTTTTATTTCATTCGGGATTGCGGTTTGAAATGATATACAACCGTAAAATATTAAATTGCGCATTGAAATGATAAATATCCATATCACTTGGCCATAGGATAGAAAATTATGTACAGGCACCGCTGGTCTATATATAAATATTTTTGAAAATGATTTCTATGGTTTTGTAAAGGAATATATAGTTTTAGATATTATATAAATGTTATTTTATCCTTGATTTTAAGCTATGTTTAATTCGTTTTAATATAGAATAAGCTTAATAATAAGTTTGATTTTTATTGAAGATAATATGGTTAAGTATTCAAATTTTATTTTAATATAGAGTATAAATAATTTAAATCAAATTGAGGTTGGAAGATAAATTTGAGATTTATTTGAAATTGAATTTATTTAAGAATTAAACTCAAATAAGCTTGATTTGAAATTTATTAAATTTGAAGTTTTAGAGAGTATGATTTTTATAACTTGATTTTGGTTTAAGGTGAATTAAATGAATATTTCAAGTATAAATAAATTGAAGGAAATATGTAGTTATTTGTAATTTGAGCTTTATTTAAATGATGATGGATTTATTATGTAAAGTATTTCAAAACTATATAATAGAAAATTGAATTGTTGAATCGGAATTACCAAACTTAGTTTTGAAATTGTTGAATACTTGAAGTTTGAAATATATTGAATTTGAAATGGTTTATTCTGTAGGTCAAATCTGTTTTGAAATCGTTAAATTTGGAATAGTTTATTTGGAAACTGAATTGAATTGAAATTTATGATTTGGAATTTGGTTAAATATAGAAGTAGAAATTCGAGTTGTGTTGGATTTGATTTGTGAAATTAAGAAGCTATTTTATTATATAAAGTTTTCTAAATATTTAAACCATTTAAGTGGTGGAAGTTGCGTTTCAAAGTTATGAGTTTTCAAGGTATTATAATTTGAAAGTGTTATATACAAGTGTTTTGATTTTGAAATGTTATAACTTTGAAAGTGTTATGATTTTAGAAAAGGATATATTTGGAATGAAAATGATATCGTATTGATTTGGTTTTGAAAGGGAAATGATATTTGGTTTTAAAGTATAAACTATTTTGAAAATGACCGCGGTGTTATAATAATGTTTGGTTGTTAAAGAGACCGGGATCAGAAGTTGTTATACTCTCTGCCAACTCCGAAAACCACTTTAACAACCGTGTACGTTGGGGAGATTCCAAAATGAAGTAGGATGGTGGCGGCGTTCCTTTGAGGTATATACGTGGACCCGACTCCCGTGAGTCGGCATATGGTGGCTAAAACAGGAGCCATTGACGGACTAATGAGGTAGTTCCTTTGATCGGACACACCCCTTCAATATTATACTCTGACTTTTGGATTTATTCGGTGGCCACTTTTGATTTTTTATTTGGGGGTGTGGCTCAAGGTGGGCAGTGCTTCGCACTACGCATTACCACCGGCCTGGAAGCATAATTGGTATATCTACCCTGGCATTGCCTAGTTGTGTCGTGTCACCTACCCTAGCACGCCTTGTACGAGTTTGATTTGTGTTATACCTATGGAGTATCCTCTGGTAGCCTCTCGGTCACGAGGTATTGTGGTACTGTATAGACTACTGGCACTATTTGTGTGTTAAGGGGAATATTGGGTCACTCCTTAACGCTATTTTAAAGTAAGTTTATTTTAATATTAGACATTATTATAATAGCGTATATTACTACATAGTAAATAGTTTAACGGATCCTTAGGAGATGTGAATCTCGAGCATCTCTTAAGTTACTACGCTCACGTTAGACACTGGATAGGAGATGCCAAATCTCGTACACATCTCTGACGCCATTCCACCCATATTTATTTCTGTTGATTTAGCTCACGTAAGATCTTTTAGTTCTGACTCGAATGTTTTGTCATTTCAATTCGCTCGGTTCAGCCTGAGCATTTTAGGATTTGAAGGCCTTATTTCTGGAGGACGAAGATTGTATTACTATTATTTACTATATTGTTCCACTGCATTGTTATTTATTATTTTTGGTATGTGTAACTCTGATTCTGTGTTGTATAAGTAGAATCAAATGTTTTGTAAAACAACTTCATGAATTGTTATTTGATTATTATATTTTTGTCGTTCCGCTGTGATATTCTATTTTGCTTTATTTCTTTCTTCCTTTTTTTCTTGTTCACCCCAATAAAAATTTGACTTTTGTATGGTTTAAGTCTGACGTGTGTATCGTCGATTTAAAAAGTACAAAAAGGTGGTATGTTACAGGGCTTACAAATATTTTCCACTATTACAATGACAGATATTTTTCAGCCAGAGAAATATTTGCCACCGGACTAGTAAATATTTTCCATTGTAGTAGTGGCAAATATTTTCAAGGAAAATATTGCTAGATTGGAAAATATTTTCCATTGTAGCTGCGACAAATATTTTCCTAGCTAGAAAATTTTTGACATTGTAGCAACGGCAAATATTTATCGAGCTGGCAAATATTTACCATTGTAGTTGCACAAGTATTTGCCTGGCTGGAAAATATTTGTATTGTAGCAGCTGCAAATATTTTCCACCGTAAAAATTTAAAATAAAATTCATCAAAACATATCACATATGGATTTTAATAAAAAGATAATAAACATTGTGATCTAATGGTGAAAATGAGATTGAACTCCAATACATCAGCTGAAAGATATCATATTTTAAATATTGCAAATTAACTTCTTAATTTAGCGCATTTCTTTATTGAAAGGATTAAATTTGGTTTGGTAAAAAAGGTGGGGCAAAATTGGAAATAATGGGTTAAAACTTAATAAGATAGGAGGTGTGCGTGTTTTTGAAGGGAGGGAGGAACTTAGTATTTTTCTGAGTTTAAATAGAATTAGCCAAAAAGATACCCAAAAAACAAAAAAAAACTGATAAAATCAAGAGATTAAAAGAAAAAACAAGGAAAAGAAAAGATGATGTCCGCTTTGAGTATGGATAGTGAGTGAAAAAAACAACAAAAAGTTTGAAAATTGAAAACAAAGACAGTGAAGAAGAAAGTTCAAAATAATTCAACCAAGAGCCATTAGCAATAATGAAACCAACATTTTCATATTTACAACTAGGATGGTGCAAATGGTTAGCATATTTGAATAGAGAAGAGTAAAACATAATCAAAAATTTCTTTGCTTTGACAGGAACATTAAAGTAAGTTAACAAATATTGATGCTAATGCTACATACTAAAATAACTTTAGTTATTTGATTCAAATCTTTTTTATTAAAATAGTGAAGTAGCATGAGATGACAAAACATTATCAAAGGAGGATGCATGATAAAAAAGATATGCTCTAACATGTGCTCGAAGGAAACTTCATAGATGAACAGTTGTGTGTGTTTTGCTTAATAATACCGATCATTATCAAAATAACTACAAAAACTAATACTGTTGCAAAAATCGATACTAATGCTTTTCAATATGTACTGCTACTATTTAGAATACTGATATTATTTATTATTTAATATGCTTCACCAATGACAAAAACATTCAATTTCCTATCACTAACATAGTAATTGATTAGCATATCTCAAAATGTGGAGTGGTAGAGCACAACTATGCAATGACCATAACAGTGACGGTAATTAAAAGTTTAATACGCAAGTACATAATAATTACTACACACATTGAATTATAACTAATTTCTTTATTCAACAGAAAGGACTGGTCTCTAATGTATAAAGTATTAAAAGACATTTAGTCATCCCTTTACTTGAAGAAATTGTGAGAGATAAGTATGCAAATGCTATTTATTTCCCTCTATATTATGAGGACCATTGTACATTGGTAATATTAACATATCCTACAATGCAATAGTGTTAAGTAAATTCCTTACGACCGAGAAAATCAAATGAAAGAACAAGCACAAGTCTAAAAGAAGCATAAAAGCTGGTATAATATCTTTTTAGAAAAATTAGCTAATTTAATTGAAATAAAGTGAACATTAACTAACTTTATACTATTTTGTCTTTAAGAGAGAAAAGAATTTGAGCAAATACTGCAAGGCCTATGGAAAACCAATAGTATAAAAGATATGGAAGTGAAGCAAGATGAAATTCATCAAATTAAATGTGCATAACAAGGAGAAGACATGTAAGCTATTTTATTGTTAAAAATGATACTTGCTGACAATAAAATTGATACTAGAACTGAAATTGATGGTAATACTTAAACGATAGTTACTAAATATTAGAACATGTTATGTTGTTTGCATTATGGTCTTTATATACAATACTATATATTTCTTATATGCCTAGTACGTTGAGTTGCATTAAATAGTCACATAAGCTATTTTGATAATTTGGCCATGATAGAAAAAATTTGTTTATTGTACAAATAAAATTTTCTTTCAGTTCATCAAAAGGTTTCTTTAGATCAAAACCGATACCTATAGGCACAAAAACCAATACCTACAGGGCAAAAAATGATACCACAACTATATATAGCTAAAAAAAATAAAAATTATCACAAATGCTAAAAATGATACCACACACATGAAAACTGATACTACAACCGATGCTAAGACTGATACTAAAATTGTTAATTATTGTATTTCAAAGCATATTATATGTTTGCACCATTATCTCTTAAATACAAAGTTATATATTTGTTATATACTTGATATTATAATTGATGCAAATTGATATTAATAATATGTTTTGCTTCAAATAAGGATCACTGTGGAATATGTATCATGATATTTATCATATCACTGAACAAAAGCCAAATACCAATCAAGGTAAGTCTCATATACTTATCACGCTTGGTCATATATAACAACAATAAGAACGATCACATATGAAAACTAAGTCTCATATACTTATCATATTTCCAACCTTATAAACTTCCACTATATCTCGGTCATGAGTAAAGCCCGGTTGGTTAAAGTACTATTGCTTCTATACCATGCTCGAATTACCATTCTTAACTCTTAAAGATAGAAACAAGTCTACTTTGTTGGCATTCATGCTAAGTACACAACTAAATACTTTCCATAAATAAGTAACACACAAAGCACGATTAACACACACAAAGTACGATTAAGTCACAAAAACGAGTTTTAATCCCCTTTTTCGTTAACTAACCTTTCATTAATTAAAACCTATTTTATTAGTGAAGATTCTTTATCAAATAAAACTTCTTCATTTAATTAAAATTCATCTTTTAATCAAACAAATTTTTCTTTAGTTAAAACTTCTTTTAATTAAGCATCTTTTATTAATTAAACACCTTTATTTAATTAAACTCATTTACTTAATAAAACTTCACTTATTTAATTAATAACTTATTAATTAACTTCTTATTAAACTTGTATATAGATTTAGTTTCCTTTATAAAAGATATATACTTGTAATTTACTTTTCATGTACTACTATTCATTTATACTGTATTTTACTAATCATTTATACTCTTTTCCATACTTCAAAAACATTTATACTTGTCTCAAATGGTATAAGTGTATTCAGAAATTATTAAAATGATTTACGTGCTTTAAAATATAATCAAAGATGTTAAAAACGAATGTTACTAAAACATTATTACTATAAACCCGTTCTCTTTTATAAATTAAACATATAACTTTTTCTTTTTTATTTCAAAAGATTCCATACTTTTTATTTTTATTAAAATTCCATTACTAAAGATCTAATAATTTTTGTAATACTTTTGCATTTTAAAACATAATTCAAGGGTTTAAAAATGAATGCTACCAAAATATTGTTCACGACAAACCCAAATCACTGTACACTTTAAACTCCATCTTTAAAAATCTTTTAGAGGTCTAGTTACATTTAAAAGAATTTGAGACAAGTACTACTTAAACATTGTCACAGCACTCCAAAACCACTCACTTATAATTTCTTTAAATCATTCATTACTAAATATCTAATTATATTCCTTAATTATTATCTTAAATATATTTCTAATTATAATCTTACACTAATTTAACAAGTTAATATACTTTTACTTGACTTTACAGAACCATTTATTTTAACTAAAATGTTATAATCCAAATCTTCCATTATGTCTTTAGAAAAGATTTCAACTTGTTTTTCCCAACTTATGTATTTATTAAAAACCTATTTAAAAATGTACGTACATATACATACATACATATATATATGTATATGTATATGTATGTATACTAATTTATTTATAAGATAAAATATTTAGTAATAATTTTTTTTAAAATATATTATATTACATAAACTTCTATTTATTTTAATCAAATTTTAACTACTCTTCTAAAAACTATATATATACATAAAAACACTTTAAAATACTTTAAAAATAATTATACTATGGTTTTAAACCTTTATTTTAAATATTACTTAAAAGTGCTTATTTTATAATTTATTTAAAAATCATAAATAGAACGTTTTGTAATTTAATACCCATTAATTTAAAAATTCATAGATAATGTATTTAAACTTCTATATTTTTCCAATAATTATTGTACTTATAGTACTTGTTTAAAAATGCAAAGAAGCCCTAGGATGTCTTCCAAAGTTCACTTTTAAAATTGCTGAGCATAAGGCATTTTCAAAGTAAATCCATCATGACCTTTAGCTTCCAATTTTCATAATTTTCATTCGCAATTTCTAGAACTTCTTAGACCAATTCCTTTATGTCAAACACACTAAGAGTTCATATAGAACAAGCATATTTTCATAATCTATTCATATTTTAAAATTTTAACATATGTCAAATACAAGGGATTTCAAAGTGCATTTATAGCGACTATTTCGCTTCAAACATTCACTACAACTATCAAACAAGAAAACAACAAGTCTGGGCCACGTCACATATTTTAGAAGGTTATAAGAGAATGCATACTACATATAATGTTGTCACTTGCTTTCAAAAGCAATGAACGTTCAAAAAGTAATAAATTTCATTGGTATTTGTTTTAACTTATATTTTAACACAAATTATATACACAACATATACAAATTAAATGGTTAAATAAGTCACCCAAACCCAACCAAGAGTAGAAAATTTCACAACGAGTGCAACGACGAAAACGGTGTCTCGATTTGACTTATATGCAAGAGAAATTGATTTTATAATAATTTAGATTAATTAAAATAACTAATTAACTAATTACCCACTTAATTACGAATTACCTATCAAAATCCTTCTTCCCCAAATTTCCTAATCGTTTCCCTTCTATGCATGATCTTGTGCGCCAACCCATCATCGAAACAACGCACACATCAAGATACAGAGCTATAGACCAATGAATCAAACGTCCCTTCTTCGGTTAAATCTTCTTCATGTGAGCTCCACAATGATGCCAATCGCTACACCTACGACCATTTCCCTGAAATCGTGACACCTGCACGTCATCTTCGTGATTGTCGCATTTCACATTGGAGCACCGAACCACTCCCCACCAATGTCAATCAAGTCGCCCTGCCACCTCGAGCTCAATCGCGCCACCAATTTTACCTGCAACATCTCCCTATAGTTGCAGCCTATGGCTTCCCCTCGATACAGTAAATGTCATGATTCACTAGGGAAGACCGCACCACTCCAAACTACTACCACCGACTCCACTTCACACTAGAAAAACAACACCACACTCAACTTGGCGTAACTCCACCTTTAGCTCCAATGAATTCGAACCTTAGCATGGCCTCATAAAATCTCACAGAGCCAATCATGACCACATCAAACTTCATCACTATGGATTTGATTCCCTTGCTCACACGAGTCCAATAGATTTAACGACGGCTTATCTTGTCGCTCCTAGCTCGAGTTTTAATTCATTTTAGAAGTGGCTATGTATTTCTTGGTTTTGATTTTTACAAGAGAAGGATAAGTGGGAAAAGTGATGAGTGAGTGAACGGGTATGGGTTATTTATAATATAATAAATAATATATTTAAATTTTCTAATTAATCGACATGAGTTACAAGCTCGTACGATCACACGGGACATTGGATCATTGCGAAACTCATTGTCATACATCATCTTATTATTCTAATATCGATGACACTATTTTCATTAAAATATGAGACAGTGCCCCAAGATGATAATTTCGTGTGTTTTGATATCGTTTATCGATAGCATAATTTTCATTTACATTATTGTTATTTATTTGAACTATTTATTTTTGTAAACAAAATTCAAAAACCAATTTCCTACCATTAGTTGTTAATTAAAAAGGGGTTAATAAGGTTAATAAATTACATTAAATCCAAGATTTAAATATTTAAATAATTCGAATATTTAAATACGAAGTGTTCGAAATTCTAGATCGTTAGATTCTCCTCCTTAGAATATTTCAACCTCGAAATTCTAATACAAGCAACAAAAGTAATAATCACATATCAATACTTAACAACATTGATAACCATTAGCAAACATAGCATACATATATGTTAAAGGCTGTACGATGCACATAGACTACCCGTACGCAATACCAAATATGATCGCTTGCTCAACCGCATAGATTTCACTTCCAAACTAATAGAGATCACTTGATATCTCTAGTGCGGACTCCGATCCGATTCCTTGATTAGACACCACATTTTACTTACATAGCCATATAATATGGTAGAAAACTTCAGAATCATATCAAGAATCTATATCAAGTGTTTGTCATCAAGAAGTGAAAAAAAACCTAACTCAGACCGATGTAAATCAGCCTGAAATCATGTACTCGAATCCTAGATCAAAAACTATCATCCAAATAAAATGATATACGTACAACCTACGTACTTTGTTCCATTGTTATTTTAATTGCACCAACTTCCTTTTAATATTAAAATCATTTATGAAACATTTCACAAAATATTGCTTAAGTCTATAAACTTTTATGAAGACTTACTTTACTTAAAACAATTCATTAAATCACAATTTCATTTTAAAACACTTCAAGACTTAAGCTCATTACTCATATAATACTCTATTACATCCTTAGTGTATATTCAGAACATTCATCTTTACTTTATTTAAAAAGGATGTTCTATAAAATTTAAATCTGCTTTAACTTACTGTCTTCACCAATTTAAAAGTTACAAAAACTCATCTTTTGTATTTTTACAAAAACACTTAATTTCAATTTTGCATAGCAATTCTGAAGTTTCTAACTGTCCAAAATCGTCGAAAATTTTACTTCAATAAATGAAAACTATCAAATAACATATCCAAGACGCACAAACAAAACTATCTTAATGGTAGGAAACATGTGTATATAAAAATAACTTTCAGAACTAAATATAAGGTTTTATTTCAAATCATTTTGAAATAATAATATGTATACTTATAACCTATTTATATATCAAATCATACTTTTAGGATTAAATCGAAATCTAGTTTACTTAAACGACTTGTAGAAAACTATAGTAATAGCATTCCTCGCTTGAAAACTCGAAAATGAACACCAGTGATGTTGCGTGATCAATGGAATCATTTTCCAGTAATAGAAGTGAGTTCAGTACTTTCTATCTACATTAAAAATCTTCTTTTTTAATAATTATTTGTATTCATAAATAATTTTAAATAATATTATTATTATTTTCTTTAAAACTTTGAAAAACAATTTTCAAAACACTAGGATTTAAGTTCTCAAATTCTCAGTTTAAATCCATTTTTATAAACCATATTTTATAACCATATTTTTATAAATTCACTATCATATATAACACCATTTTATAAATATAATATCTTAACTTTTTTACTTTATAGATAATATCTTTTATTAAAGTTAACTTTTCAACCACCCAATATCACCGAACACCTTATATTCAAACTGTGAAACTTAATTCACAAGGTTTTCATTTCAGTGTTCTCATAAATTACTATCTACCCAACCCATGTAAAAAGGTAATTACTTATAAAACGGTTAAACGAAAAACAACAATCAACAAACACTAACAATGTCATAAACCGGCTGAGCAATATTAAGCTAATAATTCTATAAATGATAAGAATGCCCATAAACTGATCGAGCATGTCAAATCAATCCACCAAAAGTAACAATGCTCTTAACTAGTCGAGCATGGCTAAACTAAATAATGAGGGGTAATGAATGAACATCATTAATCCCTACATCAATTTAGCTACACTATCAACTTATACTTATATAAATTACCTTACATAAAATCTTAAAATTTTCGTCATTGGAATTACCTTTAAGGCATACATTTTAACAAAATACAAATATGCTCTCACATATGTAATACACTCAACTCATGTTAGGGCCATCCATACCCCATATGTTAATGAGTAATACCCTACCGAAGCCAAGGGTCTCACTTAACCTTCAGCTTCGAACCATGTTGTATGGACTCCCTTCTTGGAGGTGACTACAGTGGGTACCTCGTTTCTAATTTTACGACTAGCCTCTCGACTGTATACCAATTCATAAAGGGAAATGTAGGGGTAAGAGACAAAGCTTCATCACACGTTTACCAATGTGAGAACCCTCTATCGTGCATGCCCAGTACTCACCAGAAATGATCGCATATGGATAATAATTCCCGTATACTTACCATATTTCCAACCTTCCCAACTTCCATTATCTCTCGGTCAAGATTGACACTCGGTAGGTTTGAGCACTATTACTTCTTTACCCTACTCGAATCATTATTCTTAAGTCTCAAAGATAGAAACAAGTCTACTTTGTCGACTTTCGTGCTAAGTACATGACTAAATATTTTCCATAAATAAGTAACATACAAAGCATGATTAACATACACAAAGCATGATCAAGTCACGTAAAAGACTTCTATTTCCTTTTTTGTGTTAAGTAACCTTTCATTAATTAAAACCTCTTTTATTAGTAAAACTTCTTTATATAATAAAACTTTTTCATTTAATTGAACTTCATCTTTTAATTAAACACTTCTTTCTTTAATTATAACTTCTTTTAATTAAATATCTTTTTTTATTAAACACCTTTATTTAATTAAAATCATTTACTTAATTAAACTTCACTTATTTAATTAATAACATAACTTATTATTTAAACTTCCTATTAAACTTTATATAGATTTAGTTTCCCTTTATAAAATATATATACTTGTAATTTACTGTTCAAGTATTACCACTCATGTAATATTATACATTTATATGGTATTTTACTATCCATTTATACACTTATCTATACTTCAAAAGTATTCGGATACTTATTTCAAATGGTATAAGTGTATTCACAAATAATTAATAAGATTTACTTACTTTAAAATATGATCAAAGAGGTTAAAAACAAATGTTACTAAAACATGATACTATAAACTCTTTCACTTTTATAAATTAAACATATAACTTTTCTATCCTTATTTCAAAAGATTCCATTCTTGTTATTATTATAAAAATTCCATTATTAAGGATCTGGTTATATTTGTAATATATTTGCAATTTAAAATATAATTTAAGGGTTTAAAAACAAATGTTACTACGACATTGTTTAGGATAAACCCAAATAACTTTTCACTTTAAACACTACCTTTAAAAATCAGTTTTAAAGGTCTAATTATATTTGTAAGGGTTTACAACAAGTGTTACTTAAACATTCTCAAAAAACAAAAAATTATTCACTTATAATTTTATTTAAAATATTCATTATTAAATATCTAATTGTATTCCTTAATTATAATCTTAATTATAATATTAGACTAATTTAAAAAGTTAAAGTACTTTTACTTGACTTTATATAACCATTTATTTTAAAATAAAGTATTACAATCAAATCTTCCGTTATTTCTTTATAAAAGATTTTAACTTGTTTATCCTAACTTATGTATTTACTAAAAATCTTTTTAAAATGACATATGTATACTAATTTATTTATAGGATAAAATATTTAGTAATAAAAAAATTATAAAATATATTATATTACATATGCTTCTATTTATTTTAATAGAATATTTAACTAATTTTCTAGAAATTATATATGCTTAAAAACACTTTGAAACACTTTAAAAATACTTATAATATGGTTTAAATCCTCTATTCTAAATATCACTTAAAAGAACTTATTTTATAATTTATTTAAAACCTATAAAAAGAATGTTTTATAATTTAAAACCCTTTAATTTGAAAATTCATAGAGAATTATGAAAAATACATTTAAACATCGATACTTTTCCAAAATTTATTACACTTATTCCGTAGTTAACTTTGAAAATCGTCGGACACAAGGTATTTTCAATGTGCATCCATCGTGACCTTTTTGCTTCCAATTTGCACAATTTCCATTCACAATTTCTATAACTTCCTAAACCAGTTCATATATATCAAACACAACAAAAAGTATGCATAGTAAAAGCAAATATATAGTCTCATAATATATTAATAGTTTAACCAATTTAACGTATGTCAAATAAAAGGGATTTCAAAGTGCGTTTACGATGACTATTTTGCTTCCAACATTCGCTGCACACTATCAAACATGCAAACAAGAACCTAGGCCACATCACATATATTAGAGGGTTAAAAGAGAATGTATGCTACATATAATGTTGTCACTTGCTTTCAAAAGCAAGGAGGGGTCTAAAAGTAATAACTTGTATTGTTATCTATTTTAACTTATATTCTAACACATCAATTATATACACAACATATACAAATTAAATAGCGATTTACTCACCTAAGCCTAAGCCAAACCAAGACATAGAAAATCTCACAACGAGTGCAATGGCAAAAAGGCGTCTCAATTGGACCTCATATGCAAGAGATTGATTTTATAAGAATTTGGATTAATTAAAATAATTAATGAACTAATTACCCACTTAATTACAAAATACCTCTCAAAATCCTTCTTCCCTAAATTGCCTAAGCCCTTCCTTCATGTGCACGTCCCTGTGCACCAATCCATCATCAAAACCATGCATGCACAATGATACGGAGCTATGAACCAATAAATCAAATGTCACCACCTCGGACGAACTTCCCCGCAATGTCGCCAATCGACACACCTCCGACCATCTCCTCAAAATTACAACACCTGCACGTCCAAAATTCCATGCCACCAACGCATTTCCAATCGGAGCACCAGACAATTACGCACCAACGTCAATCAAATCGCCCTGCCACCTCGAGTTCAATAGCGCCACTATTTTCACCTCTGGGGCCTCCTTTGCCGTTGCGGCCTATTGCATCCCTTGGTGCAGCAAATGTCGTAATTCAATAGGGATGACTGCACCACCCTAAACTACCACCACCGACTTCATTTCACATAAGAACCTAATGCCACCCTCGCCTTGGCCTAACTCTTCCTATAGCTCTATTGAACTTGAACCCTTGAATAACCTCCACAAAATCGCACATGGTCAATCACCACCACACCAAACTTCATCACTATTGGTTTGAAGCCCTCACTCATACGAGTCCAATTGATCTAACGATGGCTTCTCTCGTCACTCCTCGCTCCGGATTTAATTCATTTTAGGAGGTGGCCATGTAATTCTTTGTTTTGATTTTTATATAAGAAGGAGAAGAGGGAACAATAATGAGAGAGTGAACAAGTATGGGTTATTTATTATATAATAAATCATATTTTTAAATTTCTCTAATTAATCAACATCCATTTCGAGCTTGCACGATCACACATGACAAAGGATTATTGCGAAACTCGTTGGCAAACATCGTCTTACTATTCTGGTCCTAATGACACTAGTTTTGTCAAAATCCAAGATATTACACTGGAATGATAATTTCACACGTTTCGAGATCGTTGATCGATAGCACATTTTCAATCACATAATTGATATTTATCGAACTATTTATTTTTGTAATGAAATGTAAAAACCAAATTTCCTATCATTAGTAATTAATTAAAAAGGGGTTACTAAAGTCATTAAATCATATTAAATCGAAGAATTATATATAAATAATTCAAATATTTATATATGAAGTGTTCGAAATTCCAAGTCTTTACAGATACTAATATTATGCACTAACCGATACCAAAGAACTAATATTGAATAAACTAAGCAACATCACTGCATAACAACTCATTTCTTGCCATGCCAGCTATATCTTCTAGCTCACAACATCTTTGATCATATATCTTCCTCATTAGTCATTAATTAATGCAAAAATAGCTGCAGGTAAAAAAAGATGATACTATACATCTACTAATTGATTACGTATGGAAATCAATATGTAATCAAGATAGATGGTCAACAAAGCCAACCTTTGAATGCAAAATCTAATAGTATGCATAACCTAATCATGTAAATATTGATGCAAAAGCTAACTAAATGTGCAACCTAATTGGGTACATATGGATGCAAAAGCTAATCGGATGTACTATTTAGTCGGGTATATATGAAAGAAAATCTACAACCAAGATAGATTGGCAAAGCAAGCTAACTATTAAATGCAAAAGCTAACCGAATGTGCAATCTAATTGAGTACATATAGATGAAAAAGCTAACCAGATGCATAATCTATTTGTCATGACCCACTTTTCCATACAGTTCGAACAGACACTTTACCACACTTGTCTAGTCCAAATTGAATAGAAAAGTGGTAGTAAGAAAAGGAAAGTAGAAAGAAGATAGAAAGAAAATAGAACAACACAAAATCTCACAGCGGAAACAGATAATCTATAATATGGAACGGATCTTTACATAAAATAAAACTGTAATTAATATATATACATACATCAATTAGAGTACACTAACCTATTCAACACGGACAGTTATAACACATGTCCTTACAATTGCTGATAAACACAACTGAAATGCAGCGGAAAATAATCATCTACGTGAATACGTCTTTGGGCCTCCAGCTCTTTCCTGAAGCTCCAATCCTTCCAGCTAAACCTGGAAATATTCTTGGTATGACACGTGCATATGGGAAAAACCACGCCCGTGTTAGTCTGGTAAAAACAGCATGAGAATTTAAATCATAAGGAATTTTATTCATTACGACTTTCAAAATTCCTTTTAAAATCAAAGGTATCTCGTAAGGTCGCGTCACACATAAACACGACGGGTTTTTCCCTTTCGGTAACCAAAACCCTTTTATAGAAAATCTAGTGATATTATAATAGTGTCTAGAGGTCAAAGTAAGATATAGAAATAGCTAAAATGTTTGCATCTCGCATTTCAACATAGTTGGGCATAATCAAAACTGTATGGTGCTTATTGGAAAATGGGTTACATACAATAACCAGGCACTGGGGTACCACCTATCACAGTACACCTCTAGAAAAACGTACTAAGGACCTCGCTGGGATCCCCTGCAACACAAGACCGGTTCCACTTCTAACCTGGATAGTGCCAAATATGTTATCGCTCTGGGTGTTCCCACCCTTGCTGAGTTCTTCCACGCACCGTAGTAATAATATCCGAGGGTATATAGAAAGATGATAACATACCCTAATTGGGTGCGACCTACTTAGCCTTGCTGCATCTCCTCTAATTTTCAGTCATTCTTGGTTGATAAGTCTTGAGGCTATGATTACTTTTTCATTGAATTTACATTTAGAATGCTAATTGTTATCCAATGACAATGTACTAATAGCATTCATCCATACAAGTTCATTATGGGCATGAACGAAACCGAAAGCACTATTTCTGCTACATCCATTTTGGAATCATCCTCAGGATTAGTGGCGATTAGCCCTTGCACTTCAATGCTCCATCTTCGATTCCATGGTCTTGTCTTCATTTCGAAAATGCAGTTGTTAGATCGAAGTGGTGTTCGGATAACTTATCCGATCCCGGTCTCTTCGAAACAACATTCGCTATTTCCGATTAACTTAACCCCGGTTCTTTAGGAAATAAACAGACAAAAATAAGATCGAAGATCATCTCCTGACCGTTAGTGGATGGATTTCCTTATAATCATCCTAGAAGAACGTAACGAGTTTATACATATTGTATAACACCTCGAATGGTAACTGTACCACATAATCCCCATGTTTCTCCTAGATATTTCCAAAGTTGTGTTTTGGTCCAGATTTGATAGTCGGTTATTTTACTATCAAATAAACAACCATTCACAACACAACAATTTCCCACTGGAAATCACTAATCCTTATTTAATTTAATTTCAATAAATTAAATCTCTTTTTATCAAAAAGGGTACATACTTATCTCATAGGAATAAGTATATTCACAAAATGTTTTCTTCAATAATATTTGAAAACCTTTTTAAATAAATATGAGAAGTACTCTACGGTATCAACCTTGGATTCGCGGCTCAAAGATTACGTCTTTATCCCAGAGAAATCCAAACTTAACTATAGGCACTCTCTGCCTCCCGATTACGCTATGAAAGTATGCCATTATTTCTCGAAAAACTTTATTTAATAATTATCTCCAAAATAATACTTATAAAGTTTCCATATAATTTTTTCTAAGTTTCAATTAGGTAAAATACTTTTTTATAAAAGTTTACCGTATAATAAATTAATTAAGACATAAATAAATTTAAACAAATTATCTTTGGAATAATAATAATATCTTAATATAATTAAATCCTTAAGTAATAATTAACCTTGAACAATCACCATAAAATAACTTTAATTAACAATTAAATATACTTTCAACGTCTTAAATAATTAAATAGCTTTAAAACAATAATTAAATACTTTTTAAGAATAATAATATAATCAACTTTAAATCATTATCAGATAATTATTAATTTTCTTTAAAATATCATTAATAAATTATAATTATCCTTAAAATAATTTTGGTTCAAAAACTCAGCTTCCAAATTCGGAAAAGGCTTCTTAATTTCAATGGTACTTAATCGCATCACCATTCATTCCATAACAATCCAGAATAATAGATACAGATATTCACATCAATCAACTTTTAGCAATCAATCTAAAATCAATTTTCTTAATATAATTATTAGGAAAATAAATAGACGTCCGTACAAATATAATAGTAGAAAACTGATTTATTTCTGCTAGTCAATGTCCAAAAACACACATATTCAGGTATAGTGGTAGAACATTGATTTATCCTGCCAACATGAATCAAATTTAATATAATTAGTGGAACGCTGTTTTATTCCTCTAAGCAGATGTCGAATCATCGTCATTAACTTGAACTAACTCATCATTATTTTTATCTAGGCAAATAACTTCGATACATAGGTCATATACATGTAAACTACATTATTTGTTTAAATCGGGTAATTCAATTGCAGTCCATTTTAAAATACCATAAATTTTTACTTATTCAAACTTGATAACAAATCGCATGGCGACGTAGTGTTCGTTGATACAAACCCATTGCAAAAAGTTTCACCTCAAACGAATTTACGATTTGCCAGAAATAATTTTCTAAAGTTTCAAAGAAAAACTCTTTTTAAACTTTCACTTATTTACATATTTTCTATCCCGCTTAACCTGCTTTGGGTCGAAGCCCAGCCATCCTACCCAAACCTATTATGTACTTTTCTCCTTCATTCTCTCCTCCTAAACTTACGATCCCGGATTTGTATTAAGTTTAAATTGATAATTAGTTTAATTTTTGAATAAAACATTGTGAAATTAACTGGTAAATTGATCTGAGTTTCGCCAAATCAAATAAAATATGTGTTTATATGTGTTAAATCAATTGAATTTAAAATTTTAGTAAATGATTTAAAAATAATTTGAATTTATAAAATATATCTATATAATTTATTTAGTATGTATTTAATTTCAAAATATCCTCTTTCAAATAATATGTATTAATATACACAAAATATACTACGAAAATAATAAAAATAAAATAAATATTTAAGCTAGAAATAGAAACAAATATATATAAGATAAACTATAAAATATAAAGCAATACATTAGCTAAGAATCTAACAATATATTAAAATAGAAATTTATTTGTATTGTAAAATAATAAGGGAAAGCAAAAGAAAAGAAATAGATACATTCAAGTATTCAAACAAAAAGGAAGATAAGTATGAAACAAAAAGACAAAAAGAAAGGATAAGCATATATTCAAGTATAAGTATGTGGGCTTGCAAAAAGAGGGAATAAAAAATATCTAAGTATTAATGTACAAACAAATAAATGAAACAAGTGAACATGTATATAAAAAGCTTGCATAAGAAGATAGTAATAAATTTCAAGATGTAGATTTAAAATATCTATGAAGGCTTGAATAAGAAAATAAAGATATATATTTAAGTATGAAGATAATTAATGCTAACCTCCTTAGTACATAACATATCAGCCACCATAAATCGCATCAGCCTCCAAATGGGAAAAAATCTCTGAGCATTATAAAAAAAATCCGGTACCTGATATTGTACAAAATAATAACAATGAGTAAACTTCTTTTATATATATATATATCAACTTCCTCTTCATCTCAGATTCGTCCATCAACAAAAAAATGAGTAAACCTGAAGAAAATATCATTTCAAACATAAACAAACTTCAGTTATAATCACAATTTAAATCAACTCAAACAAGAAGATGGAAGAAGGATTCCAGTTTGCAAATTTCACCAGCCTGTGTCAAAAAGAAGAACTTTGTTCTTTCTTCTGGAAATCAAGGTGAGTAAACAACATGTTCAAGATTTAAGTTAAATTTAATTGGTGTATGTGTGATCTATGAATTAAACAGTGCTGGGTTTGAGTATTCTTTCAGATTTAACTCTGTTATATATATTAATTTGTCTGTGTATTACTTGTTCTCTATTTTGGGTTTCAGGGTAGAAAATTAACATGAAATTCAAACATCACCTCATTTAATTATCATTAGATTCTGAAGTTTAAACAAAACAAGTTTGTTTATACTTGATTTAAGCCTTGAAATAGTTTCTAGTAAGATAGAGTTGTGAAGCATCTGCAAAAATTTAATTTGCAAGGAAAAAACTTAACTTCGTGATAAATTCGAATGTCTTGGAACTCGAATTTAATTATATAACTTGAATTGTTATCTGAAGATAGGATTTTTAAATCAAAGATGGTAATTTTTCAATAGGTGTGCAAAGAGAAATTGGCAGATGAACTGGAAATGGTTTTCGACCAATTGCCGGTGAGATGATGAACTAGAGGTGTCGGGGTTGCTAGGGGAGGTGGAGGAACCTACGGTGGTGGTAGAAAAAATGGTCGGGGTGGCCTCGACCACTGTGGCGACGGCGGCATAAGGATTAAATTTGTAAATCTATTTTTTTTGGTGGTCGAACTTTTGATCACCGCGACTTCCACCGTGTATCGAGCTGCACGTCGTCCGAGGAGAGAGAAGCTTGCTGGATGGCGAGGTGGTGGCCGGTGTTGCACGAATTCGGTGGTCGGAGGGTCGTGGACGACGCGTTGACAGGTTTTGGGGTGAGTTTCTGTCTCGTGTTCCAGGTTTCGTATTCGAGCTCGATTTTGTTTCGAGAAGATGATGGGGATTCTGGCGATCTGGAGTTGGTACGTGGGGGGTCAACTTGCTCGATGACGTGGCGATGACCGGAGGCGATCATCCGCGATGGGCACGTGCACGTGCACAGAGCTTAGTTCTGGAAATTTGGACATTGCTGTGTAGTTGGATGGAGCTGGGTTTCTCTCACGTGTTTATCTCGGTTAGCTAAAAAATAATAATAAAAGTTGAAACCTGTTCTGTTTTGGCAATTTAAAACTGAATTTTAAATTTCAAAAAAAAATTAAATTGAGTTTTAAATCAAGGTTAAACTATAAATTCAAGTTTAGTTGAAGCTTAGTTTCGAAAGAAAAAAAAAGAAAAAAGGTTTTTCAAATTCAAATTGTTTAATAACTTAAAAGTGGTTAAGTATTTAAGTATATTTAAAAAGAGATTTGAATTTGAAATGGAAGTTGAAATAATAAGAAAGAATTTAAGCCAAGTTTAAACCTGGACTTAATTCTGAATTTGAATTCCAGATTTTGAAAAAGAAATAAAGTCTTATAAATTTAAATGTTTAAATAAGTTTAAAACATTAAAGTATACTTGGAATATGTGAATTTAATTCTTTAAATTTCTTTCATAACCAAAGTATTACTTTAATTTGTAATTTAAAGGTTTCAAAAGTTAGTTGTAAAATTTATTTAATGATCAATTGGTATTCATTTTAAAACTTGAAAATTTAAAATGAAGTTTCAAAAGAAAATTTAAAACAAATGTTTTCAAACATATTTGTGAGTGATAAATGAAATCATTAATAAAAATAAGTTTTCTTTAAAGCTAATGAAACTTATTAATTTGTAATTCATAAATTATTAAGTTAATTAGAATGGTAAATTATTGTTTGTATTGATTGAATTAGTAATTACAAATTTAAATTTGTTAATTAAAGTTAATTTAATTAAGGAATAATTTAATTGATTGTAATTAAGAACTAATTAAGTTACAATTAACACTTAATTAATTTGCTAATTAGGATTAATTAATAAGTTATTAATGGTTAATTAATTTTAATTAATAATGATTAATCTAAGAAATTTCTTTAGCAAAGTAATTAAAGAATTGTTATTAATTAATGAAGGTCATTAACTAAGATTATTTAATGTGATTAATTTAACAATTAATTAGATTAATTAATTAATGATAATCATTTATGAAATTGTGTAAGTGTAATTACTTTATGGTAAGTAATTAAAGGTTTAATTTCTCAAAATAATTAATTAAGGGTTAATTAATTATGTAATTGGTTTAGAGGTTAATTTAATTAATATGATTAATTAAGAATAATTTAATTGATTAAGGTGATTGATTAATTAATTTATATCAAACGATTTGTACTTAATGAATCAGAATTGGATAATTAATTCATAAGTAATTGATTTAATTGGAAATAAATTGAATTGGATTAAACAATTAATTAATCATGCTTATAAATGTTTGTTGAATGCTTGACCTTACTTATGAATGATTGTATTGTATGAGATGCCTTGAATTGGTTGTCATATCTGATCTGTGATATTTTTTTCTGTGGATTGAGCTGTGTATTTTATTCATTTATTTGTGATACATTTGTTTATTATCTGTGAATCTGTGTATGAAAGATAAGCGTTATTGTTTATACCGCTTATCAACTATATTTCTGTATTTCGATTTGTGATGATTGAATGATGTTGCACTATTGTGTTAAACCCCCGGACTACACCATACACACACAAATTATGGATTTCACGGGGAAATTGATTAAGTCACGGGTTTTTGAAATGATTTTTAAATAGACAATTTGAATTCAAATAGTTTTGTAAATAAATTGGGATTAATGTGAAAAGCTTTTGAAATGGAATTTCAAGATAAAATTTATTTTTGAATATCTTGATTATGTTTTGAAGTTTAAATAATTTGATTTAAATTTAAATTCAAGATTTGAAATTGAATTCTATGATTTGAAACTAGGGACTAAAGATGTTATACTAGTTATATATGGGTTAATCCATTTTATAGATATTGATTGGAAATTTGAATTTAATTCAAGGGCTTTAACTCGTGCAAATATAATTGGATTTTTCTGAAATGAAAACTATTTGTTTTCAAATAAAAAAAGCTTTCACATAAGTAATGAACTTCTAGTTTGTGTTGAAAGGATTTCAAGTCTAAAATGAAAATGGTCTTCCAAGTTATGAATAAATCTTTGGAAACAGGCTTGAAAGCTATTAAATCTTTGATTTAAATATTGATTGAGTTAATCCAAATTGAAATAGAAATTGTTTTGAAAAACTATGAATGAATCTTTGTGAAATCTGTGTGAACTTTGTGAAGTGAATCTTTTTGTTTAAAGATTTGAAAATGGTAATTTGTTAAACCATTTGAAAAGAAAGGTTTTAAGTGGCGACTTAACTGAAATCCCAATATCCATATGTTTATAAATATTGCACTCATTATTCAGTTTAGCCGGGAGAGGACCTTGTGTCATATAACCCATTCCGAATAATGATACGACGTTATGGATTGCATGTGAAGACCGGTGGTGAATACCGGATATTTTCGAAAACGAAAGGATAACTCGTCGATTGTCTCTGCACCGGCTGATCCCCGGTATAGAGATCTCCATATGTGATGGGAAGTCCGGACGTGATTAGGAATTATCTGGATTTTGCAAGGGCTTCTTCGAAAGTGCCTTCGGTTCTGTTCAAACTCGGGACAGACTTGTATGGTTGTATGTCTGACACTATACTTTGAGATATAAAGCAGATTTCTTTCAAATACATATCTGTTGGTAGTGGAGAATTTATTCTCTTAGCTTAACAACATTCTCTGAGACATACGAGCTCAGAGGTTATGTAGCTGAAGGTTATCAGTGATATACTTCCAATTTGGTAGTGTGGCATGCTAGGTGCTGTTGTGTGTTGACGATCATTTGTTGATCATTTGTTGATCAAAGCATGGCTTTGTGAAAAAAGAGTAGCTTTGGGGATGAGACCTTATCGAGCCTCACAAACCGGTAATGGTCGAAACAGGAAAGATGCGGCAAGGTTTCAGGGGTAGCTCCCCTAGGGTATGACCATTCCTTCTGGAAAAGGGTAGCATCATGGTATGGAGCCCAGATACTTACTCATGTAGAGGATCCTCGTATAAAGGTCCAAAAGGACCGGGGGTGGCATATCTTTAGGTATTACTCCCGGGCAGGGAGGAAACCGACCTTGTGTTGGTAGAGAGCTGGGTAAGTTCTCGGAGCGTCACGCCAGAGGCGTTCCCATGTGGCAATAGGAAGTTTCTTAGCCTGACCATTTGTTGGAAAAATCCAAAGAAACAATACGCGCCCTGTATGGTTTTAGTTGTATAACCTGCCATGGAATGTGGCGGTAACCTGCTATTGAACATGGTAGATATAGTAGGCATAAGTGCGGAATACCTATGCTGGCTAAGATTAATATTATACTTTCGAAATGTTTTCTGAACTATGCACTAATGATAATATTAAATGACTTTCACGTATCAAGCATTTTTGACTATCATAAGGAGAAATCTCCCCCAATTCTGCATTTGCATGGTGTGTGTGGCGGGAGGCCTTATGGTAGTTTCATTTTCCAAAAAGCATTGCAGTTTACAATATTTTAAATTCCTTTGTTTGTTTTTAAAAGTCAAACTGTTTTTGTTACTCATACCAGTCCCATGACTGACCTAGAGTTTATTGTTCCTTTCCTAAATTCTGGGTGCCCACAATTTTTCCACACGGGCAATCTAGAGTTGGGTTTTTCAGATAGTCAGGTTTAGTAGATTATCTGGAGTTAGTTCAGTCTTTGGATCACGACTGCACTTACTTATCTTTGTGCATCATTATTGGGAGTTCGAGCTATTTCCGGATTGGTGTTTTGGAGATGGAGATTACCACTGCTGGTGTTATCTATTTTCTTTCCGCTGCTATTATCTTATATCATATCTCTGATGTGTATAGATATTCATTGTATCATCATTGTATCTGAATATTGTATCAATGTTATATATATTGATATATTCTTTTTCTTCCGCTGTTTTGTACTTAATGTGTTATAAGCTCCGACGGGCTAGATTCGGCGTTTGAATATGCGGCATTGGAATATAGGTGACGTATTCGGTGCCGATTTTCGAAGGCCGAGTCAGGATCGTTTCATCCACATTCCAGTATCCATTTTTTCCTTTCTTTAATTAATTTTTTAAGAAAAACCAGTCAAACGAGACGTTACACAACACCACAGCCGAACCTCCACGTCCAACACTACAGATCTTCGTCCAAGACGATGCTCACCTTCCCAAATCACCAGCCAATTTGATAAATATGTACACAGTAATGCACATGTGCACGTAAATGAATGACTTCGACATCGAGCGACCATTCCATGCCCAAAGTACATGCGCCTCCTCCCAAACTCAACCACCTTCTCCCAAAGTCCCGCCCCTGACCTTCCCCTTGCAAAAATTTGGAAAAAACACACGACAGCCCAAAAAAGCAACTAGAAATGAAAGTCCCACGACCACCACACACCACCAGAACACCGGCCACCACCTTCATTGTGACTCCCATCACTACAACAAAACAGCCTTTTTACAACGGGCAATGCCCGTTGTAATATGGTTTTCGCAATAGGCATGTGCCCATTGTAATAGCCTCGTTGTAATAGATCCACCACATTTTATAACGGGCAATGCACGTTGTAAAAACCGTTGCTGTATATCTTTTTACAACGGCTTATGACCGTTGTAATATACTATAATACAACGGCTATAACCCGTTTCAATAGACTAACCATAGTAGTTGCATAGCCTTTTTCACAACATGCATTGACCGTTGTAAAAAGCATTTTTAACAAATTGCGATGCCCGTTGCAATATACTATAATACAACGGCCATAACGCGTTGCAATAGACTAAACATACTAATTGCATAGCCTATTTCACAACATGTATTGGCTATTGTAAAAAACCTGTTTAACAACGTTTTTTGACTATTGTAAAAATCATATACAACAACATGCGTTGACCGTTGCAATAAGATCATATAACAATGCATATTGCTCATTGCAAAATAAATGCAAATTTAAAAAAAAAATTAAAGCAGCATCCATGCAATACATCAATATTAATAATAAATATTGTCGTAAAATAATTAAAATCACATACGAAAAGACTAAAAGCTAGAGTCATAGAATTCTAACACTCCAAAAGGTTAGATAAGTTTACATGCCAAATACATAAAGCATTAACGCATAACAGTCCGCTACAAATATCATGTTCTAAGTACAATCATACCATACCACAGAGATAAAGTCTTTATGTCACGCGACGATTGATCCAACGGCCTCTTTGATAGTCTGCATCTCTGAATTTGGCCTAAATAAAAAGGCTTCTGGTTCCACCGCTACATTAACCCATACTTTCCAAGCATTTTCTCCAAGCTTTACAAAATGTACTGAAGCACCGGGATCAGTGCTTGCTATCGTCCCCTCTGCAACTACGTTCTTCTGCCAACCCAATAGCTTGCACTTTTTTTCACCAAACCATCCACGGTAAGCTGATCTTGAACCTGCATACTGTTACTCTCGCGGTGTGATTGAGCAAAAACCCATAGAACAAGGTTATATAAAAATACTGAATTTTTTTTTAAAGTTCTAAGGGAATGTCATAGTGGTAAAAAAAGCGCTACTGATACGAGGGATATAGATGTTCATAGTGATGATTTTCTGGTTAAGATTAGTGATGAAACAAGGCATAGAAACTCATTTGATGGAGGGTTGAAAGATAATTAACGTTCAGGTGTTCAAATGGAGATAGCTGGTGTACGTGGACATGAACAGAAAAAGAAAAAAAAAGGATTTTAGCAATAATCAAAGAAAAAAGGCTTCAAATGAAATGGCATATGCAGACAATTAATCAGACATAGGGAATCGGGTAAATGAGATTTCAACCAAAGTGGAGAAAGCAGTCAGTGAGTTGCAAGTCGAAGTAGAAGGTCACGGTGCAGAATTCAGACAATATTAGATGATGCATAAGGACATGCAAAAAAAAGTAAGCCAGAAACATTTCATGAATGCAATAGAAAAGAGGATTCGGTCGAAATGGTGAATGCAGGCACTGAGTCAATAACCAGGAACATTATCACAACAATGGCTGCAAATCTCCTGGTCACTCACTACCAACCAAGCTTACCATATTGCAACAGTTCTTACTACATACAAAACTTCTCTGATCATCAGACTCAGCACAAATCAGTTCCTCTTCTCAAATTCCTTACAACTCTATCCACATCTCTACCCATCACTCAAACAAACCACCCAGTCATACCCGGCTACTGCCTCAACAACCTGCCTCGACAATCCAATTTCACACTCCTCTGGCAATAATCAACTGTGCCATTAAACTACCTTTCCATCACTGGCAATACTCACCCATACTTGCTGCCACAAAAAACTTCCCAAAACTCTCCTATCAAACTACACTGTCAACCTTCCCATCTTACCTCTCCAAACTTACCACTTGTTTATTCACAGCAAACACTTCCAAACTCTACTGTGCAACATATCTCCATCTACATTTCGACCAACTACCATCAATTCAGCTCCTTCCTTGCTGCCTGACCATCAAACAACCCATCACAACACCACAAGCATTTCTCATTGCAAATACTGCTACCATTTCTGTTAATAGTCCACCACAAAAATCAACTTCTTCGCCACTGTCATCACTGATAACCAACGTCATACTTCACTCAATCCATTTATTGCTACAACCATGTTCATACTGCAACAATCCCAAACTGTCACTACCAAAAAAACTGCTAACTAGAGATAGTAGCCTGCATATACTTCTTCCCCCAACTCCCCTCTGCTACTCTGCCCACTGTCATTCATACCTAAATTTACCCACTATCCTCAAATCCACCATCCTACACCTCGCTGACCTGAAGCAAGCACAACCTCCACTACTTCAACTCGCCACCGTGACTTGCCAAAAAAATTGCAACTTTCTACATACCACTGACAACCCGAAGCCACTACTGCAACTCACGAACTCCTCTACCTTGCACATTACTATTGACTACATCACTTCCTTCTACCAGTTTCACCTCCAACTATAAACAACTTGACAGTTACACATAGAACAAAACAAAGCAATAACTTTCATAGAACTGTCACAACAATCAGCACATACAACCATCATTCCTTACCGCAACTCCTTTTAACTTCTCTGATGTGCTCCACCCACACATCAAACTTTGTAATAACCCTTACAGAACTGACCACCGCTCATCAAAACATCCCCTGACCACAGTGTTGTGCACCATTATCTCAGATCACTACAAAATCATACAACTCTAATACTCCACTTTCTCCAACTACACATCTCCACCAAGTTCAACCGTTCACTTCCATTTAGCATCATCACCACTTCTGCCAAAAAGAAAATAAAAGAAAAAAACACCTAGACCATAAACAAGCAACTACACTTCAGTCTTTACCTGCCTTACTTTTGTCCTTCACCGATACAACTGCAGCAACCATCCTTCATCGCTACGACAATCAAACAATCGACCAATCATAGCAACGTTCAAGCAACCAACTTCTGTTCCACTTCATTTACACTTCGCATTCATATACACTCATACACTCCTGTTCCAGCTCTACCACTGTCAATACAGCCCCATCAATACATCCTCGACCAACTTCAACTTCGACAGCACTGCTTCTTCTCCTTACACGACTGCTCCTTCATTTATCTAATTAGGTCACTATTGATTGTGAACACATTATGTTACAGCGATTCGTTGTTACTGGTGTGACTTTCTACTTACAAGCATAGTGCATTCAGAAGAAACCCAAATGTATAGAGAAAAATACAACATAAGTTAACTCAACCTAGGGTGTATGAGCCTCGGCAATCTCCAAATCTGCCACATTATCATTTCTTCTCTGTAAAAGTACAAGGGATGACTTACTAATTCATAAGCACATATCACATATTTATTGACAATAGCTAATTAAATATAAACTTACTCTCATGACCAAATTAGTCAACTCTTCTACTCTAGCCGCCAAATGAGTTACTTGTTTTTCCAATGCAATCACCTTTTTTGAATTAGTTGAATAAACACCCATTTGAGATGGTACTACACCAAAACTCAGTCCTCTCCCCTTCCCCTATGTTCATTTCCAAAAACATGTGACACCCCATCTCCACTTACCGATGTTGTTCCATGAGAACTCTGAGCATTATTGTGCTCTTTTATCCTAGCCTACAAATCAAAATAGACCATTTAAAGAAAAAAGAAATATGAATAAACTAATGAGGTTGCTATAACGTAATATAAAAATATATATTACCACACAGTAAATAAAAATCAAAACAACAAAATGAGGTTGCTATAACGTAATATAAAAAAAGATGATACATCGT
The DNA here is from genome assembly GCA_030765085.1 of Allium cepa. Classification (NCBI taxonomy): domain Eukaryota; kingdom Viridiplantae; phylum Streptophyta; class Magnoliopsida; order Asparagales; family Amaryllidaceae; genus Allium; species Allium cepa. The sequence continues at coordinate 43,809,152 of CM060946.1, forward strand.
AGTTTTGCATGTTTACCGTTCTTAATCAAAAAATATGGTATTAGTGTCCATTTTTTTCCCGGAGGTTCATTCATCAACCATGTAACTTTCTATTCGTCCCCCAATCAACTTTAACACACATTTATTTTGTACAAAATAAACACATCTCTCTAACCATGTAATTGAAATAAATTAATCAAAATAAATGATACAAACTTATAGAAGGAAAGAAATTAAATTCTCACAATATATTAGGCATACTTAAATATTAATGAAATTATAGAAGGCACAAATGAAGTAATGAAACTTGAATAGGAAAAGTATTAAAACATGAATTAGGTATGTATCAACAGAACAATATATTAGGCATACGCTGTAGATATATGTCAAATTGCACATGTACAAAATAGCAAGAAATATTACAAAATAGTATTTAAAGATTGATACTTTACCAAAAGGAATTCACTTATAATATTGCATTGCAATATTTTTGTCCAAGTTCTCTTGATGTTAATAAATATATTTATAAACAACATTTTTATGATAAATGTGTTGACTTAATATGGTAACAAATAATAAATATATAATTATAATAACCAACAAATATGGCTTTGGGTAACAATTATGTAGCTAAATTATTTTATAATCATACCTAAAGGGTACTAAACAGTATATCCATCTTATGCTAAATGTCATATCTATAACTATATATATTTTAGGTAGACGCTAATTAACTACCACTAATTCAGTATAAGACAAAAGACAGAAATTGGACTGAACATATTAATAGTTATGAACAGATAATAGTATATGTAGAGCGACCGTACATTTTTTGATAGCATAATTAATTTTTTACTTTTAAAATATATGTATGGGAAGGAAAAGGATTTCAATGGAAATCATATAAATGATAACATAGCGCTGCAATTGCAATAAAATCAAATATTTCGAATGTAATTCCTGTTGATAACACATCAGAATAAATCTATATACGGAAGTGTCTAAATCTTAATCCTATTGATAATACATGACCAGAATAAAATGCTTATCCATATTTGGAAGGGTCTTTAAAGGAAATTCCAAAAGGCTAAATGCTGACAAACTTGACCAACATTTTTCTTCATAATAAAAGGTAATGATTAAAAAAATGTAAATTAGTATACTACTGATGTATATTGTACTATCCTTTTGATTGCAAAAAGGAAAACAATTTATACCTGAAACCTTTTTTTGCAGTTATATTTATTTTTAAATTTATCTAACTCTATATGAGCATTAGGATCTGCAATCTGTTCCTGCAGACAGAAAAAACTTCAACCATAAATCCCACAAATAGGGACCAGTATATAAACTTAACATCTAATTATCTATATGTATCTAACTCGCATAATCAGCGTTTTAGACTATGGATGAAGTTATTTTGTGAACAAACTCAGAAATAGCCTATAGGATTCTTTGCAGCCAATCAATCTGTATTGTACAGGTAGTAAGCAATAAATGACCTGTCCATTGTACTCAATGAGTTCCCCATCTACTCCATACCCATTCTGATTATTTTTTTGTTGCCTTGAGCTTCACTGGCTTCAGTAGTAAATAACATTTATATTTAGTTTAGAAAATGATAACATCATAGCAGTGATGGTCATGCGTGGTTATGCATCAAAATGTATGATTGCTATAATTATTGATGTGATGGTTAGATGAAATATGAAATATTTCAAAAGAATAAAAAAAACTTACGATGCAATCAGTAACAACGGAATTCGATGGGTCTCCATTTTTCTTTGTATGGGCTTTACACCATAGCTCGTCTCTGCTAATATTTGATATTCCAGTTTCCTTTTTCTGCAAATAATAATAGTAAGAAGGCGAACCAAAGAAAAAAATGTATTATTGATGTAAATGTACATGCATTTCTTACCATATCTTCAGCTAATCTCGCATAACCCTTTCTGCTCATTGTATGTGGAAGTTTATTTTTATCTCTCAGTGCTTTGAATTTTTTGCTAGTTTCCTACATAGGAGAAATTCATTAATAAACTATTACTTACCTTTTAATTTATACTGAATAAAATACAACTTATTACCTTAAATTTCTCCGACAACTTTTCCTTAACAAAGTCGTTCCACTCTTGAATGTTTTCTGTAGTATCCAGTTTTAGCATCGCTAATCTAGAGGAAGCGTCATGGTAAGTAGAAGCTACTTTAATAGCCGAAACTAATCTTGACTTTGCCTCTCTCCATCGTACTCCTAACATCTTAAGCAATAAACCCTTGTATGCTTCATCCGCCATGAATTTTGACTGCACAACAAAAATCAGAAAACTGAATTCAAAGTGTATGGTTTAACTTTCTCATTTAGAGAGCATTAATAATACCAACTCATCAATTCGATTTCGTACAAAAAAGGTAATTCATTTCTTGTGTTTAACTTGTATGAAAGAAAAAAGATGCAAAACATGTGAAGCTTGCTATGCGTATATGCAAAACATATGACTGCACCTTTGTCCAAGTGGTTAATTGAATCGGCTTTGGTGCAGGATGTCACAAGTTCGAAACTTGCTTTCGAACATTCAGTTGACATGGGATATGTTGTCCCATGATTTGTTGTATATAAAAGTACCAGTTCAAAAAAAAAAAAAAAAAAAAAAAAAAAAAAAAAAAAAAAAAAAAAAACATATGACTGCACAACAATAATTTGGTGTATGTACATTTATCTCTAAAAAAGTTTTCTTCCTCGAAAAAAAATTGGGAGTGTACTTTTTCATTATTTAGAATGCAGTATGAGCAAGACAAGCTTGAAAAATATTACAATTTCCATTTGTTCATTTGCTATATCAGTAACTTGTTGATCTTCCTCAGTTTCATCTTCTAATATTTCTATAACTTCACCAGTTTCATCAATCAGAACCTCACTTTCATCTTTTCCATCACTATAAGTTGTTTCATCAATTGTTTGCAATATTGCAAATTTGTTTTTTGTTTTTAACCTTTCCATGTTTTCTAGTGGAGTCAACTGGAACAGAGTGCTTATTTGTTTTTGAAACTTCAATTTGAATACTATATTCAAGTATATTTTCTTTTCCACTTTGTCTCCTTTGTTTTTCACTATCCATGTTGCCTTTTTTTTAGTTCCCACCTTTTTCCATACTTTCTTATTTTCAAAACCAGATAGCTTTTTGAAATTTGCTTTTTCTTTTACAGTACAGACCATTTTTGTGTTTTTCACACCAACTATATTCTTCTTATCATTTTCCTATCTGATATTATCCTCGTTTTTATAGGTCAACTTAGAGTGCCTAAAAACTCTGCAAACAGTACATATATCTGGTTTCCATAAGTAGTTAACATAAACAACTTATAGAGAACCATCAGGCAATTGCACAGTGAATGATTCAACTAGCTCCTGGTTTGGGGGGATCTCAATTAAACATTTCGCATATTTAATTCTCTCCTGTTTCTCAGTCATTTCATCCATGCAAACCAGCTTACCAAGTCTGATTGCCATTGTACCAAAAAAATTTGATCCAAATTACAAATTTTGTTATTTATTCATGTTTAGAGGTATAGATGGTATGTGTATGGTTTGCTAGAAAAATGATAACAATGTTATAATTGTCATTAACTAAAAAAATGATAACAATGTAAGAGGATTATGACTCATCTAAATGTTCTCATAAAAAAAGTTCTCAGCTTATTTCATACCTGAAAACAAGTCCATAAATCTTTCTTTAAATTTGTTTCGACTTTTTCCACTCTGAAATGGTCAAAGGTACCATCTCCCTTGCTAAGGTACCGAGATAGGATGATAAGTGCTTAGATTTGGAGCCTATTGGATGACCTCGATCGTTGAATTCAATTTCAGCCTTTACATTCGGCATACAAGAAAATGTTTCATCATCGCCTTCCCTCTTTTTTCCCTTGACTTCTCTTGTTGAATACCATCATTATCATTTGGGTTGTTCAAGTCATCCATGGCATTGAGTGGGTCTGTGTTTATGGGAGTGATATTTGGAGATTCAGTTGAATTAGAGCCAAGATTGAGATTGGAAGACTGGACTTGAACGGGTGGAGGCTGCATTTCAGTACGCTTATGAGGGGATCTTCTAGCATTGCCTTTAAACATTGAAGAGGATGAGCTACATCAACACGTCTTGTTTCATTGGTTTTCACACCAGCAGTCTTATCTTTTGCACATAAAGCCGCAACTATAGCGAGAGATTGCCTCTTTGAATATCTCATTGCTACCTTTGACATCTGAAATTAGCATACACGGTCAAAATAAATTCTAGTACAGCTAGAGATTAACGCCAACCGATCAGTGTTAAACCATCATCAGAGATGGTAACGGTACAACAGGATGAGATTTAAGTTAGTAGAATTAATCATAACAATGCAGCCTTATAAAATACTGAACAGCAATTAACCATTTCTGATGAACAATGCAGCCATATAAATATTACATCCACTGAACAGCAAACCATCAATTGACAACATAGACTGAAAATTAAGCATCAGTGAGCACGCAAGTTGTATATATTTCCATTTTGATATCCTTTTTGCATGATGCATTGGTGATAATATCAGTTATAGTTGTAGGGATGCTTGGTTGTGATCGATGCATGCTTGTATGTATGTGTTTCACACATAATATCTGATTTATTATTAATAATTTTCAGCTTATCAGTCTAAATAAAATCTAATTTTCCATGTATTCATTATACAACACCAACATATGATATTAGGTTTTCAAAACAAATACAAATTAACATTCTATTTTGAAAGACATAAGAAGTTTCCAAACTGAACAAAGAACCAAAAAATGCCAATAGCTTACCAACCCAATATAAATCCAAAATATGCTATTGATCTCTTCACTGCACATATGAAAATGAAAGAATGGTTATTCTATCATTCATACAATTTGAGACCAAGTAATTCAAACAAGATAGGATAAGCGTTGAATTTAAGCTTAGTCATCCATTAGGCACTAGGGATTCATTAGTTCATTTAAATATTTTTATTTAATACCTGCATTTTTTATGTTAAAAAAAATTGTTTTCTTAAGGTAGATAATACATTATATATCACTAAAAAAACACTGTAATATGTAAGAAACAAAAGTGTTACTAAAAGAACATATAGTTGATTGATTGGTTAATCTGTTGGATAATGTGTTACAGAGAGTTGCATTTCCTGTTCCACTTGTACTCTTAAATTTGATTTGTTGTGATCATTACCTAATTTTTTTTTGGATTAAACTTATTTTGCCGTAGTTATCTGTGTTTTAGATTTGTTTCTCATTGATTTCAGAACACAGTAGTTAATAGGTGATGTACTCGTATTTACTGTTTGAACTGACTCGAAAATTTAATTAGGTCCATACTCGTCCTTCTTTTCCATCTTTATCCCAATTAAGTTTGCGCTAGGTTGTTTGTTGCAACAACAGTCGCAAATAACTATGTCAGAACAACGACAACATATGATATCAAAGTGGGTTTAAAAGCAGTATCCTAACTACATTCCTGCCCAATTCCAAGTGTATACAAATGGGACGAATTTTTTATTTGCATCACACATTGGTTCATAGGTTGACTGATATGTTTATTGATTATCATCCTACATTGGTTCATAGGTTCTGGACTATACATACCAAAAGGGTTCAATATTCTTCATAGCATATTAAAATTTATGTCATCATATAAGAAAATGTCAGTTTAAGAAAATAGAAGTGCATATTAAAATTTTAATATTTTACCTCTCCTTGACCTTGCTCCATTTTATCCATTGATGCTTCAAGTTCAACTATCTTCCGCTAAGGGAGGAACCTAGAAAAAAACATTATATATATATATATATATATATATATATATATATATATATATAATTAGAACATCACACTAATTAATCATTATTGTAAATTATGAAAATCCTAATATACAATAGCAATACTTTGCAAAAGAAAGATTTTTTTTCCAAGTTTACAAATCAAAATTCATGGTTAATAATTCATGATTAATTAACATAACTATGCATAAAACTATGTATAATTACACTCTTTACGAAAATAACTACGTGTAACACAAATATCAATAAAAGATGCTTATATCATACCGAAATACCATCACAGTCCTTCCTTATATAACTTTCATCTCCATCATCGATCTCTACCATCAAGTAGCGACTCATCTACCGATTTGCTAGTTGACTCATCCTCCTCATCATAGCTTTCCAACTCATGAAAACCTCTAGGGGGTGCTCTTAGCACAACATACCAATTTGAAAAACTACTTTCTCTACAAAAAAACACTTGTATGGCTTGCGTTGCCAAGATGAAAGGGTCGCTTGCAAATTGATTTTGGAATTGATGTAAATTGACTAACGTAAATCCATCTTCAACCTTAACTCCATGATCAATATTTTCCCAATCACACTTAAACATGACAATTTGAAACTGGCGGTAGTCAAACAACAAAATCTCACACAAAACACCATAATATATTACTTTCTCAATGGATCCATCTATGCGAACAGTACTTGCCTCAATGGAAACATCACTATTTTGTGTAGATTTATCATTGTCTTTAGTATGAAAACGACGACCATTAATTATATAACCAGCATAAGAAATTACTTGATGGCGAGGTCCATATGAAAGCCAATTTATTAGTTCACTAACATCGAATGTATTTCTATCATCTTTAACCTGGAAAAGCATAATATTATATATAAAGACTAACCACAATAACATATACTTCTATGTCGAACTTATCCATCTTAAATGATATAACACGGTCAACCTTTTTTTTAAACCAACGACTAAAAGTCTCTGAATGCAGCTTTGAAAGTTCCAAATCATCTCATGAAAGCCGGGGATGCAAACGTTTCAATTCTCATTGTGCATCCTATATACGTAAACATACAAGTCAAAATCTAATTTATTTCACACAAAATAATTGAACTGAACTTATGCTTACTTTATATAAGGCTCCACTTCCTCGATATTAAACAACATATACCGATGAGCGGCATCGATCACCTCCTTAGTGACTACCATAGGTTTTTCTTTGGAAATAGAACGCCCCTCGAGTATAGAATCACTTTGTTCCACTTCATTTCTATTTTTTCTTTGTCCAATTTCTAATGCACCATTAATATATCCAGCACAATACTTTATGCATTCATCAGCAGAATAACGCTCAACTATGCACCCTTCAGGCCGTGCTTGATTTTTAACATACCCCTTCAGTGTTCTCATATATCTATAATCAATATGCATAAATAAAATATTTTCATAAACACATGTATTATTAACTACCATAAGTACTAATGCTGAATTTTACCTCTCAAATGGATACATCCACTGATATTGTACTGGCCCGCAAATTCTTGCTTCCCTCACTAAATGTATTGTCAAATGAATCATGAAGTCAAAAAAAGAAGGAGGAAAAAATCTCTCAAGATCACATAGTGTTAATGCGACCTTATTCTCAATGGATTCTAATTTATCTTTATCAAGCACTCTTTGGCAAATGTCGTAAAAAGAACATAGTCATAGTAATGCATTCCTTATACCTTTAGGTAGAAGTCCTCTCAGTGATATGGACAATAGTTGTTGCATCAAAACATGATAATCATGAGACTTTAGACTTGAAATTTTGTTTTTTTTGGCAAAACATTTTCCAATATTTGAGCTATACCCATCGGGTACTTTCAAATTCCTCATTCTATTGTAAAAGATCTCCTTTTATGGATCAGTTAAGGTGCATGGGGAGGCTGGAAGTAATGCTTTGCTTCCCATGTCTATAGGATGTAACTTTTTCCTAATACCCAGCACTTCTAGATCTTTACGTGAACTAATGTCACCTTTTGATTTTCCTTTAATATCAAGTAACGTGCCAAGAATACTTTCACCGATATTTTTTTAAACATGCATTACATCTAGATTGTGACGTAAAGGAAGTACCTAAGAAAATCAAAAATAGACTATAACTAATTAATAATAAAGTATTAATTACGTAGATAGAAAAGAAGAAGCAATTTTGTTTCTGATTAAACTTTACCTGCCAATAAGGCAAATCAAAGAAAATAGACTTCTTCTTCCACATTTGACTTCCATTTTTCTTCCCATCTCCCCTTTTTCTTTTCCTTTTTTCTTTCTCTTTGTCTTTCTCTTCCTCCTTTGATTTTTTCCACCAATCATTGCAAATATCTTTAACAATATCAAAGACTTGAGCACTGGTTTGTATTGGAGGTCTTTTCCTAGTCTCTTTGGTTCCATCAAACAGGTTTTTTCGTTGGCAATAGTCATGATTCGGATCAAGGAATCGCCTATGGCCTAAATATGCACACTTCTTACTAAATGGTAACCATATTGAACATGTACTAACACCACAAACATGACATGCCCTCTTACCCTTTACGGTGCAACCTGCTAAATTTCCATAAGCTGGAAAATCATTTATCGTCCACATTAAAACTAATCTAAATTCATTGTGAGTGTATGCATCATACGCCTTCACCCCTTTATTCCATAATTTTTTCAAATCTTCAATAAGTGGTTGTAGATACACATCAATATCATTCCCTGGTTGTCGTGGTCCAGGAACTAATTATGATAACATCATATTATCTTTGTGCATACAAAGCCACGGAGCAAAGTTGTACGCAACAAGAAATACTGGCCAACAACTATAGGCAGAGTTACAATCCCCAAAGGGATTAAAGCCATCACTTGCAAGACCAAGCCTTAAATTTCATGGATCGGATGCAAAGGAAGGATACATCCTATCAATTGTAGCCCATCGAGAAGAATCTACCGGATGACGTAATTTACCATTTTCACTCTTATGATTGCTATGTCATCTTAATTGCTCTGATGATTCTACGGACATAAACATTCTTTTTAGTCTTGGTATTATTGGAAAGTATCTCAAAACCTTTGCAGGTACTTTGGTTTGCTTTCCATCTTCCTTTGTCTTGTTTTCTTTCCAATGAGATTTTCCACATTTTGGACAAAAATCACTATCTACAAGCTCTTTCCTAAAAAGACAACAATCATTTACACATGCATGTATTTGTCTATAGCCTAAACCAAATGATTTAAGCAGCTTCTTTGTTGCATACGCCAAATTGGGAAGCGTGTTTTCCATAGCCAGCATATCTTTGGGAAGTTTAAGAAGTTCCGTAAATGCTGTGTCAGATACACCATTTCAAGCCTTGTGCTTGTAAAGAAGTATTGTAGCTGACAACTTTGTGTGGCTTGCACAACCAGGATACAAATGAATTTCAGAATTTTCTATCATCTCCTTAATCTCTACCCCATGTACCTCATGTCTAACATTAGAATGATCTTCCACCTTGTCATTACAAATTTGTGTGTCTAAGTACATTCTATATGTATTTGTCACTTCATCGCCTTCATTTTCTGAAGGGCGTGCTTCCCCATGAAAAATCCATACATCATACGTTGGGTCAATTCCAAAACAAACCAAGTGTGATACAACTTCCCTTGATGGATGGCAGATAAGATTCCTACATTTTGAACAAGGGCAAATGATTTTTTCTAGATTTCCCTTCCTTTCTGCATGCACATATACAAAATACCGAACAGCTTGCATGTATTCTTCAGTCATTCTATGACACATAAAGAGATCAATAATCAACCGTAATAATTACAAATATAAAACTGATAATCAAAATTGACAAAACCTTGGTAGGTGGATCCATGCTTTGTCCATCATGATAATCCTTTTGATGTTAGAACCTAACGAAAAGACGTTATGCCAATAAAAATATGAGTTTTTCTCATGCCGGAATTGCGCAATTATTACCCAAATACTCACCTAAAAATCTTGATATTATCACTAAAATTCATTATTTTTAAGCAGGATTCAGATTATATGATCAAATTGTGAAGTTTAGAAAATCAAATTTCCTGCCAAAGAATGATTTTCTATCATTTCCTTATTTCCAGTAATCCTCTTGTTAATTATAGTAAATACTATTTTTTTTAAAATCAATTCTTGCAATTACAAACAAATTTCGTTTAAAGATCCTGACTTAAAACTGTTTGTAAAATGAGATATGAATTTTAGAAATGAATTCCTTAGTCTGTCGATCATAACAGAAGCTTGTAAATATATACATAGACATGCACACACAGTAATCCACTAAAATACTTACAACCAACGTTTTAGAACTTGACATTAATTATTTATCGCATGCATCATCATAAAAAAATAGATTATGCTTGAGAAATAGTTATTACTTTGTTGATTTTGTTATATTTCTAGATATTCATAGAGCAACTAGAAATTGTGTTGCACACTTTCATAAGGTTTTTGCCTTTCTAGCTTCAGCTTTAGTTTTATAGTTGTTTTTCCTCAACTTCAATATTATTTTCCTCCAATACTTCAATACTGTACTGACTTGAATGAATGTTGTTATGTTCCTAGTATTGAGAGTTTTAATCATGGTGGTTCTTATTGTATCACTCTGTTTTTGAGTCCATTTAATTTTTGAACAGTTCTTATGTTCTTCAAATTTGTTACTTCTAGCAAAGTACGCAGGCATGCTGAAATTTCCAAACCTTTTATTGTTGGATCAACCAATTCAACTGTGGATCAGGTTTCTTTCTCTTTTGTTCTTCTAGAGCTCTTGTTATTTATTTTGTGTTTCAACTCCTATATCTTCGTGTAATGTGTTTATCAATATCACAATATGTTACCACTCTTGCATCCTCCTCAACACTCATTCATACATACCACCTTTGGTTAGATCTGACTACACTGCTCTGCCAATAAATTTGGTAACAATCATACTTCATTGCCACAGAACTTCCATACTTTCCACATTCACCATCACACCACCAGGCAACAAACTTCCCCACTCCACTGATTATCAAAAACTTCATAACTCTCTGCCAATACTTGCCATCAGCTCTCCAATCATTTATCTCACTGTTGTTAACTACAACCGCACTTCATTACCATATTCTCACCAAATCAACCATCTTCTCACTATTGACATATAAAGCAACCATCTTCTCACCAAAACAACATTCATAACTCCACATTTAGTTCACTGAACTCCTCCCACATTTACATACATTCCTGCCTTACGTACATACATCATCTACATACATTTTACACCAGTTCATTCACCTTATCACTTCGGTCATACGTACAAACTATTTCGCTACACCAAACAAAATTGCGGCTATTTATTCATCATTGTTCACAACCATTGCTGCCAACCTCACTTCACATCACCTCACCAAACCTGCCATCAACACTACTGACCACTCCACACTTCCCATTGTATTTCCCTCCTTGTTTCAACTACTATAACTACTTTGTTGATTATACTAAAACAACAGCAAAACTTAGAATAAAGAATTAGGGTGATGAATAGGTATGATTAATGAATGATAGACATAAATATGAATTTATATGACAACTACTATATTGTAAACAACGTGAATTAGCATTTCATGTTCAAACAAAGTTTACAACCAGAAAATATGGAATAATTAAGCAGAAAAGAAAATCCAGTAATAACTAAATAGAAAGGAAAATCCAGTAAACATACTTACATGAACAATGACGACGGAAAGCGAATCAGATTGAAGAATTAGGGTGATGAATACTTTATCTTTAATCGAATTATTTGAATGTGATTTTTGCGAAGGAAGAAATCATTTTTTCAAAACCCTAGTTTCTATCCAAATTGGAGAAGCCTTGATTCGATCGAGATGACGACATCTTCAATTTTTCGAAAACCTTAGTTTCGAGCAAAGAGAACGAGCAGGTGCAAAGAGGAACGAGCAGGAGCAAAGTGGAACGAGCAGGAACAAAAATAAAAGGGCTTTAAAAAAACTTTCTGGCCGTTGTAATTTGTGAATAGCGTAATTTGTGACTGTGCACCTTTTACAACGGGCAATTTGTGACCATTGTAAAGTTGGCATCTATTACAACGGGCCTGAATGGACCGTTGTAATATCTTTCTATTACAACGGGAAAACAATGCCCGTTGTAAAAAAGCGGTTGTATATGGCATCTTTTACAACGGGCCTGAATGGACCGTTGTAATAGTCTTCTATTACAACGGGCAACCAGTGCCTGTTGTAAAAAGAGTGTTGTAATAGGGTATTTTTGTTGTGGTGCATCGCCGTCGCTTCCTTCTAGCCAAATGTGACAAAGTCCGGTCATCTCCCCTGGCTGCAAATGTCACCGACCCGAGCACCACTAACCATGCTTCTTAAACCCTAAAATCCCCTCGCCATCACCAACCAAAGCCAAAATCGAAAATTAGCCGCGGTGAAACCCTTTCTCATATCACCCTGCTCCCCCTCGACCAAGCCGCACCTCCCCTCGATGACCACTTCACGGGAATTTATTTTTTTAAGGAATTTTGATCATCTAATAATTTCTCACAATCTAGACTATTAAAAATTACGATTTCTTCACTAAAAATCCTCTTTTTATGCGACGATCACAAGTATATACAGGAATCGATAGTTTAGGCATGTTGAAAATCGTCGAAATTTTGGTTACTTACTGTACTTTTACAGTTTCACACAATATACAAAATGAACTAGCTCCAAGATATTTTTAATGAAATCCATATTCGATGACAATCACTTTCTTAATTCGCATCATCGACCAATTCGAATTAGATTGTGAGATAACAATTTTTAAAGTTCATGCATATATAATTTTTTTTAACTCTATTAACATGACAAAGCGGTTTTCTTACATCCCAGACATTCAAAATTTTAAACCTCACCTTAAACATTGTTGAAAGCCTTTGAAATCTTCTAATTGATCTTGGTTTTTGATCTGAACTTGAATCACCTTGACTTTGGTTTGAATTTGAAAGAGATACTTCTCCTTTTGTTTACAGAGCATTTTTTGGTGTTTACAGTTTGTTTTTTTATAGATTTTATTTACAGGCTTTTGAAAACTGATGTTTAGGCATATACAAGCCTATATATATATATGCTTGCACAAGATAAAGTGATGTATGTGTACAGTATTTTAGGCCCAAAAGATTTGCAGATGTTGTACAAGGATTTGAGATTGATATGAAATGAGGTGGCTTTTAGCTGATATTCTGTTTGAGTTTGAAAAGAAGTTAAAATGAACATTTTGGTCTTTCTCCACTTAGACCAGACAACTACATATGTCTATATATTTGTGTTACCCATTTTTGCTTATTTAACTTTTGATTGTTTATTTTTATGTTTACATATACGTTTATATTTTCTTTCATTCTTTTACCGGGCAGAGCTTACATTATTTTCTTTGTAACTTAGATGTTTTACTTTTTGTTATTTTAGTTTTCGATTTACTTAATTAACTTTCTTTTTATTTAATACATTGTTTCATTTATATTTTGAGAATAAAATGTAAAGTGGTTTTAACTAAACAAGTTAGTCTTCATATTTTATATGTATATATTTAAATTAATATATATATATATATATAACTCAAGGGATTAAAACATTTTTCCATTCATTTTTAAATAAAATAACCTTTATGGTTTACATTTCTTCTTATCATATTATATATATATATATATATATATATATTTCTTGTATATTTACTCCTTTCATTATTCAATATATATATATATATATTCCTTTCGATAACTTTATTTATTTAGTTCATACATACATACATACATACATACATACATATATATATTTAACTTACCATTACATATTTTCACAGCGCAAAACTTGTTTGTTTATAAGTACTATATATTTCCGTTTTGAAATGGTTTAAAATGACTTTATAATTCTTCTCATATCCATCATCATATATTTTCATATGTATATTCATTTGTATATTTTCTTCTTTCATTTTTCAATATATGTATATATATATTATTTTCAATAACTATATTTATTTAGTTCATATACATACATACATACATACATATATATATATTTCACTTACCATTACATATATTGTTTTCAACATACTGTTTTTATTTAGTTTATACATATTTTGCGTTTTACTTAACTAATATGTCTATACATATATAAGAAAAAAAATCCAATTTTAAACTTTTCTATTTATGATACATTATATTGTTCATAAGTCTCAAAAAACATTTCTATTTATAATATATTCTTTTTATTTCATCTATATTTATTTGAATTGAATTTGTTTTCAATTTATATATATAAATTCTGTTTTTCAGAATATGTATATGTGTGTGTGTGTGTGTATATGTGTATAAAAGAAATTCCAACTAAACCAATTTCATATTTTATAAAAAAAATCTAGAAATTCGAAATACTATCTTAGTTTAAAGTTATACAATATCGCTAATTTTCAATTAACGAGGATTTTATTTTGATAAAAGTACCATATTATTTAATATTAAAAATTAATATTCAAAACTCAAGACGATAAAAATTCTGGGTCGTTACATTGCTCCCACTTAAAAGAATTTCGTCCTTGAAATTTCCATAACCAGGTTAGTAAACAAAACTAACCAAATTTTAATTTATTAATGAATTAATAAACAACCATATCACACATGTTCAACATAAATATTTATCCTAAAATATCAGTTACACATGAGTATCAACTAAGATACTTTAATGCTACAACCATCACATACATATACATATCCAGGAGATTTCTGCAGCCACTAGCTAGTTATACATATACATTGTAACAACCTAAGATTTTGTAAATAGTTTTAAATTTAATTTATTTTAAAACTTTGATGTTTATTTATTTAAAAACTTGAAATTTTGAAATTTTCCAATATAATTTTTGGAGTTTGTTTATAAAATTATTTTCCCAAATGCAATAAAATAAACAATTTCTGAAATTTTATATTTTGGTCAAATTTGACTTTTATTTGAAAATTTGAAATTTTAGATTTTTAAAATCAAATCTTTTTATTTGAAATTGGATATAACTCTAATATTCGTTATGCTTTTCGTTTCATCAAATTTTGATTTATACTTTGTAAATTGGATAACATTCAGCATTTTAAAAGCAACTAATTTCTGTGTTTTATTCTATATTTTCCGATGTTTGTCTATTTATGTTAATTTCTATTTTGTTTGTATACACTTTAATTTATTTATTAGGATGTTTGATTTGTATATCTTTTATTTAATAGCTGGGAAAAAATCAATTAGATATACGTTACTTTGTTTTAATTAGGCATACGTTTCATTGTTTATTTCTTGCCTTTATATTGCCTGCACTCTTTATTTCCTACCATAGTCGTTCATAACCTATTCTCGAAACCCTACCTGCCTCCTCTATTATCAATTCACGTATAGAAATCCTTTCTCACCATCTTATTTCCATTTGCATCCAGAGAGAAACAATACTGTAAGTTTCCATGGTCTGCTCCTTCTTTCTTTTTTCCTTTTTCTTTTATTTTTATTTTGCTTTCTTCATTGAATGCTCGGCCTGCACCATATTACGACCACCATCTCCTCTCCAACCCCTCCATGATCGACCATCACCACTACATCACCCCCTCCACACATGGCCGTGACCCCTAGATCTAGATCCACCACAAATCTTAACCAAATCCATCACAAGCCTTCCATTTCTCACCACTTATTCCTATTACTCACCTCAGCCAACAATTCCTTCACCTCCACCAAGCCATGCCATGACCAAACATCCCCTTGCCGTGTTCCTTGACCCAAGTTAGCACATAGGCCGAGCCACCTTAGATATAGGCCGAGCCCAAACTCCACTAGATCCATGCCTTTTGCCTCTACTTGCCTTGCCTTCCTTTTCCATGCCTAGCCATGCCTTTTGATCCCATAACCTAGCCTAGCTTGCATCTAAACACCATGGCCAAGCCTAAGAGTGATGAGGCCGAGCCTATAGAGGATGTGGCCAAGTCCACTTGTTGATTAAATCCATATTTGTTTCAAATTTATTCATGTTTTATATTGTTTTAATTTACTTTGTGTTAGATCATATATTTATATTTGTTTTATTCATTTGATTTCAAGATCTGAATTAGGTTGTTACTTCTTCTCAAATCTTATCGTGCATTCTCGTGCTTTGCAGGGTGTGGATTTTTTTGTTTTGAATTGATCTCTAACTTCAAAATGGTGAGTTATTCACTCTAGACATTACGTACTTATATGATTATGAAATGATGACAAGTGAATTGTATAAATTAATGTGCTATGTTCCTACCTGCCCGTGATATGTTTATATGATGTTAAATGCTGTTTATATATCTGTTACGTCATCTGTTATGCTATTACATGCAATTCTGTATTTATTTCTCATTTATCACAGTGCAAGTTCCTTATCATTATGGGTTGAAATGATACATACCCGAACGGACTTTAGAATAAGAAAAAATGATTATGAGCTGAAATGATAGGCCCGAATGATTTTCATTGTATTTGATTAGCTTGGGATTGCGGGTTTGAAATGATAAAACCCGGATTTTTCTTTTTAAATTACGGATTGAAATGATAAATATCTGTATCACTTAACCTAGGTTAGAAATTATTATACAAACCCGTGGTTAAATATATATATTTTTTGAAATTTATAAGTATTTTTAAATATAAAAATATGACATTTTAATTTAAATTTGATTTAGATAATTTAAATAAATTTATAGTGATTTTTCTATAAGTTAAAAATGTATAAAGAATTAAAAGGAAAGATGTATTTTGAAAAGATGACTTAACTTGAAATTGGGAATTTGTTTTTTTATGGAAATTTTAAGTTAAGTAAATAAATGGAAATTAAATTTTATTTAGGAGATGGGTATGTAAAATAAAATATTAAGTTATTGGTTGAAATAAAAGTTAAGCAATTTATAAAGTGTTGACTTAACAAATGAATTTTAATTTAAATTGGATATTTATTAATAAAATGTTATTTTATTTAAAATTTAGAAGTAAAGTAATATCCAAATAATTTTTTTTGAAAAGTGGAATAAGTTTGATAGGTTAAAAAAAGAGAAAAGTGAAGATATATTGTTTAAAAGGTATAACAGAAATTATAGCAGTTCAGAAATGCTGTGGTTTAAATGAACTATAGCTTGAAATATACTAAAGAGACATATAACAGCATTTCTGAAGTGTTGCAGTTTCTGAAAATATGAACTATGGCTTGAAATTTCTAAGTAAACCTATAACAACACTTCTGAATGTAACAACACTTCTGAAGTGTTGCAGTTTCTGAAAATGTGAACCGTGGCTTGAAATTACTAAGTAAACCTATAACAACACTTCTAAAGTGCTGTAGTTTCTGAAATTTGAACTAGGTGCTGAAATTTCTAAATATACCTACCGCAGCACTTTATAAGTGTTGCAGTTTTGGAAATTTCAATTCTTTGGAATGTTGAAATTGAACTAATAAACTTAGAAATTGCTAAAATTATGGAAATTGAATAATTGGTTTGAAAGGATAACTACTTCATATTTAAATGGTTTAAATGAATTATTTGGTTTGGAACATAAACCACTTTTGAAATTTATAACCACGGGTAATAATAACATTGGTTGTTAAAGAGACCGGGATCGGATATGAGCATACCCTCTGTCGATACCGAAAACCACTTTGACAACCAAGAATGCGGTGGAGATTCCAGAATGAAGTAGGATGGTGGTGACATTCTATTGAGGTACTTACGTGGACCCGACACCCGTGAGTTGGCATAAGGCGGCTAAAACAGGAGCGATTCTCGGGCCAATGAGGTAGCTCCTCTGATCGAAAACACTTCTTTGTATGTCATTCTATTACTTTGTGATTGGTATGGTGCGCACCTTTGATTTTGGTAGTGTGGCTCAAGGTTGGAGGTAGCTGCATACTATGCGTTACCACCAGCCCGGATGCGTAATTGGTATATCTACCCTGACATTGCCTTGTTGTTCCGTGTCACCTACCCTAGCATGCCTTGTACGAGTTTGATTTGTGTCGTACCAGTGGAGTAACCTCTGGTAGCCTCCCGTTCAGGAGGTATTACGGTACTATATAGACTACTGGCACTATGTATGTGTTAAGGTGGAAAATGTAAAGCCTTAACGCTATTTTTAAGTAAGTTTATTCTACTAACTGACATTGTTATAATAGCGAAATATTACTACATGGTAAATAGTTTAAGGGATCCTTAGAGGATGGGCGGTCCCAAGCATCCTTTAAGTTACTTGTATATTTATTTTACAGTTCACTTGAGTTGGTCTACATTGTATAAGTATGTATGTCCTGACTCGAGTGTTTGTGTTTATTTCTTATGCTCGGGTCAGCCTGAGTATCACAGCTTGGATCTATCTTCTGGAAGCTAGAGATTTCTACAGTTTATCTGCTTACCTAGTTTACCTATTTCAGTTCCGTAATTCTATTTCAGCTCATGTATTAAAGACTTATGTATTTGGGATTTCTATTGTACTTGTTTAAAAACTGTATTTGCTTTTCAGACTACGTATTTTGTACTTGTTGTGAGACTGAGCTAATAGTGGCTTCATGAACCACTGTGGCTATTTTTAATTCCACTGCAAGTATTCTGATTTATCTGTGTCTGTGATTCCGTGATTGGTTTTATTTGCTCCAAATTTTCTTACAATCTACTATTTTGAATTATTCAAGTCAGACATGTGAGGTTTTATTGTCGATTTGAATGGTCCAAAATAGTGGATCATTACAGTTGGTATACCAAAACATCTACTAAGATACTTCATTAATTTACAACCCAAACACACATTCATGACGTCCACTAATCTGTACTAATTTGGCCTTTAGGTTACACCTTCTAGGAGAACTAACCCAAACCCAACTAACACTTACGGTAGACTCTCTTCATTAGAGTCCTTCACTTTCGGTCCCTCCAACTCCAAAGATTCAACATCACTGTCCGGAATCCATGCAAACATGGGGCTTGGTTCCCTCCGAAGATTATTCCCATATGTAAGTGGCTCATTATCAATCTCACTCATTTCCCAAATGACAGCATCATCATTTTTCGATTTGGGCTCTTCTTCTGCTTCAAATTCCTCTTCATCCTCGAATTCTTCCTCTTCATCCTCGAATACTTCCTCGAATTCATCTTCTTCTTCCTCGAATTTCTCTTCGACTCCTATCTCTGGCTCCTTTTCCTGAAGCGATGGTTGCTTGATAGGTTCCTTTTTCTCTTCTAACTCCTCCACATATATCGATGGCTCATTAAGAACCTTCAGAATCCTATTAACTAAGTCATGATCGCTAGCTCTCATAGCCTTCGAAAGTGCTCCTCCTCGGCTGATACTACGGGTTCTCTACAATCAATTAACAAGAGAAAATAATGAGATCCTAAGTTTTCAGAAATTTACATATGTTAAAGACTACATATATAGGTACACACTTCAAATTACTCTTCCTTTTTAAATTACTACCATTCAAAAACGTTACTTAAGCAAGACCAAAATCATTTTTACCTCAAAAATTTGTTTAAAACAATTTTTTTTTGAAATCATTGGAGTTTTAAAATTCTCAAATATAGCATTTTATAAATCAATTATTATAAAACTAGCATTTATATTTGAAAAATCCTCCTAAAATATTTATCTTAAAATATTTAAAATTCTTTTTAGTAAACACGATTTTCTCAAAATTTCAAATTTTCCAAGGCTCCTATCCACAAGACCCAGATTTTCTACAAGATACTCAAAACTAGATGGTCAGTCAAATGAGGCTACTCAGCACTAGATGGTTATGACCAGTCAAATCCTAGATGATAATGGTAGAATGTTATCATCACCTTTCAACAACATCTCAAAATATCGTATATTTTGAAAATCATTTCCTTTAATATATAAAATATATCCTAGGTAAAATTGTCTCATTTATCCACTTAGAACAATATTGTATTTGTTAGCCTTGTTCAAGTGTTTAGAGATCCCTGTCAATAACGTTAGCTGCTCGTATTGACCAGAATCCATATGCCACTCAACGGATCAATTAACACAATATACAACCCTTTTATATCACTAATAAATATGTGCTCTCATACACACACACACACACACACACACACACACACACACACTCAAACTCATTCTAGGGTAATACTGACCCTATCTCTAACGATTTATCCCATCAAAGCCTAGGTATTCGCTCAACCTAAGCTCCGATACCGCGATGTCACGACCCACTTTTCTGTACGGTTTGAAGTGACACTTTACTACACTTGTCCAGTACAAATTAAATAGAAAGGCATAAAGTAAGAAAAAAAAGTAGAAAGAAGATAAAAAGAAAATAGAACAATATAGAATCTCACACCAGAAACGAATAATCTATAATATGGAACAAATCTTTACAAAAAACAAAACTACAATTAATATATATATATATATATATATATATACAAACATCAATCAGAGTATACTACATATTTAGCACGGACGGTTAAAACACCTCGCCTTGCAATTGCAGATAAACACAACTGAAATGCAACAGAAAATAATCATCTATGTGAATACATCTCTGGGCCTCCAGCTTCCTTCACAAAGCTCCAATCCTTCTAGCTAAACCTAGAAATATGCTCAGTCTGAACCGAGCATATAGGAAAAACAAAGACTGGATTAGTCTGGTAAAACCAGCATGAGAATTTAAATCACAAGGAATTTTGTTCATTATAACTTTCAAAAATCCTTATAAAATCAAAAGTATCTCGTAAGACCACGTCACACATAAACACGATGGATTTTTCCCTTACGGTAACCAAAACCCTTATATAGAAAATCTAGTGATATTACAGTAGTGTCTAGAGGTCAAAGTAAAATATAGAAATAGCTGAAATGCTTGCATCTCACATTCAACATAGTTGGGCACAATAACAACCATACAACGCTTATTGGAAAATGGGTTCCATGTAATGACTAGGCACTGGGGTACCACCTATCAGTACACCTCTAGAAAAATGTGCCAAGGTCCTTGCCGGGATCCCCTACAACATAGGACTGGTTCTACCCCAATCCTGTATAGTACCGAATACGCTATTACCCCGAGTGTTCCCACGCTTACCGAGTTCTTTCATGAGTTCTTCCGCGCACCATATTAATAATATCCGAGGGTACCTAGAAAGGTGATAACATACCCTAATTGGGTGCGACCCGCTTAACCTTGCTGCACCTTTCCTAGTTTTCAGTCATTCTCGGTTGATGAGGCTTGAGGCTACGATTACCTTTTCAAGGAATTTACACTAACAATGCTCATTGTCCTCCAATGATAATGTACTAATAGCATTCATCCATATAAGTCTGTTCTAGGTCTGAACGAAACCGAAGGCACTATTCCTACTACATCTGCTTTGGAATCATCCTTAGGATTAGTAGCGGTTAGCTCTTGCACTGCACTGCTACAACTTCGATTCCATTCTCTTGTCTTCATTTCAAAAACGTATTCGTTGGATCGAAGTGGTGTTAGGATAACTTATCCGATCCTGGTCTCTTCAAAACAACATTCGATATTTTCGGTAAACTCAATCTCGGTTCTTTAGGAAATAAACAGACGAAAATAAGATTGGAGATCGTCTCCTGACCGTTAGTGGATGGATTTTCTTATAATCTTTCTAGAAGAACAAAATGAGTTTATACATATAGTATAACACCTCGAATGGTAACTGTACAACATAATCCCCATGTTTCTCCTAGATATTTTCAAAGTTACATTTTGACCCAGATTTGATAGTCGGTTATTTAACTATCAAATAAACAATCATTTATAATACAATAATTGCCGCTAGAAATCAGTAAGCCTTATTTAATTTAATTTCAATAAATTAAATCTCTTTTCATCAAAAAGGGTATATACTTATCTCATAAGAATAAGTATATTCACAAACCGTTTTCTTCAATAATATTTGAAAACCTTTTAAAATAAATATGGAAAGCACTCTGCAGTATCAACCATGGATTTGCAGCTCGAAGTTTACGTCTCTATCCTGGAGAAATCCAAACTTAACTGTAGGCTCTCTCCGCCTCCCGATTACGCCATGAAAGTACACCATTACTTCCCGAAAAAATTTATTTAATAATTATCTCCAAAATAATACGTATAAAGTTTCTATATAATTTTTCCAAGTTTCAATTAGGTAAAATACTCTTTTATAAAAGTTTACTATGTAATATATTATTCTTAAAAAAAATTAATATTTAAACAAATTATCTTTGGAATAATAATAAATCCTTAATTAATAATTAACCTTGAACAGTCGCTATAAAATTACTTTAACTAACAATTAAATATACTTTGAACATCTAAAATAATTAAATAGATTTAAAAAAATAATTAAATAATTTTTAAGAATAATAAATAATTAACTTTAAATCATTATCAAATAATTATTAATTTTCTTTAAAATATCATTAATAAATATTAATTATCCTTAAAACAATTTTGCTTCAAAAATCCATCTTCTAAATCCGGAAAGGCTTCTTAATTTCGATGGTACTTAATCGCGTCACCATTTATTCCATAACAATCCACAATAACAGATATAGATATTCACATCAATCTACTTTTAACAACCAATCCAACATCGTATTGCCCAATATAATTGTCAGGATAATAAATAGATGTCCGTAGAAATATAATAGAAAAAAGGGTTTTATTTTTGCTAGTCAATGTCCAAAAACACTCATATTCAGGTATAGTGGCAAAACGGTGATTTATCCTACCAACATGGGTCCAATTTAATATAATTAGCGAAATTGTGTTTTATTTTGCCAAACAAATGTCAGATCATCGTAATTAACTTGAATTAACTCATCATTATTTTTATCTGGACAAATAACTTCGATAGATAGGTCATATACATTTAAACTACGTCATTTGTTTAAATCAGGTAATTTAATTCCTGTCCATTTTTAAATACCGTAAATTTTTACTTATTCAAACTTGACAATAAACCACACGATGACGTAGTGTTCGTTGATATGACCCCGTTGCAAAAAGTTTCACCTTAAACAGATTTACGGTTTGCTAGAAATAATTTTCTAAATTTTTGAAAGAAAAACCCTTTTTAAACTTTCACTTATTTACATATTTTTCTATACCCCTTCACCTGCTTTGGGAAAAAGCCCAACCATCCTACCCAAACCTGATATGCCATTTCCACCTTACTTCTCTCCTCTCAAACTTCCACATTCCAGTATCCATTTTTCCCTTTCTTTAATTAATCTTTTTTAAGAAAAACAAGTCGAATGAGATGCTACACAACACAACGTCGAGCCTCCACATCCAACGCTACAGATCTTCATCCAAACCGATGCTCACCTTCCAAAATCACTAGGCAATTTGATAAATGTTGACATAGTAATGCATGCGTGCACGTACACGAACGGCTCTAACATAGAGCGACCATTCCATTCCCCGTACAGGCAGCTCCTCCCAAACTCAACCACCTTCTCCCAAAGTCCCACCTCCGACCTTCCCATGGCAATAATTCAAACAAAATAAATGACAGCCAAAAAAAAAGCAGCTAGAAATGAAAGTCCCAAGACCACCACACACCACCAAAACACCCGCCACCACCTTCATCGTGACTCCCATCGCCGCCGCTTCCTTCCAGCCAATCGTGACCAAATCCGGTTATCTCCCCTGGCTACAAATGTCATTGATCCGAGCACCACCAACCATGCTTCTCAAACCCTAAAACCCCTTGCCATCACCAACCAAAGGCAAAATTGAAAATTGGTGGTGGTGAAACCCTTTACCACGTCACCCTGTTCCCCCTCGACCAAGCCACGCCTCCCCTCAACCACCACTTTGCCGTAATTTAATTTTTGAAGGAATTTTGATCATCTAATAATTTCTCACAATCTAGGCTATTAAAAATTTCAATTTCTTCACTAAAAATCCTCTTTTTATGTGACGATCACAAGTATATACAGGAATCGATAGTTTGGGCATGTTGAAAATCGTCGAAATTATGGTTACTTATTGTATTTTTGAAATTTCACACAATATACAAAATGAACTAGCTCCAAACTATTTTTAATGAAATCCACATTCGAAGACAATCAATTTCTTAGTTTGCATCATCAACCAATTCGAATCAGATTGTGAGATAATGATTTTTAAAGTTCAAGCATATATATTTTTTTATAACTCTGTTAACATGACAGAGTGGTTTTCTAACATTCCAGGAATTCAAAATTTTAAACTTCACCTTAAACAATGTTGAAAGTCTTTGAAATCTTCTAATTGATCCTTGGTTTTTTATCTGAACTCGAATCACCTTGCCTTTGATTTGAATTTGAAAGAGATTGTTTCTTCTTTTGTTTACAGAGCATTATTTTGTGTTTATGGTTTATTTTTTTTATAGACTTTATTTACAGGCTTTTGAAAACTGATGCCTACACACATACAAGCCTATGTATATATACATGATTGCACAAGATAAAATGATGTATGTGTACAATAATTTGGGCTCAAATGATTTGCCTGTAAAAGGATTTGAGATGGATTTGAAATGAGGTAGCTTTGAGTTGATATTTTGTTTGAGTTTGAAAAGAGGTTAAAATGAACATTTTGGTCTTTCTCCATTTAGACTAGACAACTATATATGTCTATATATTTATATTACCCAATTTTGGTTATTTAACTTTTGATTGTTTATTTTTATGTATATGTTTATATTTTCTTTCATTCGTTTACCGGGCAAAGCTTACATTATTTGCTTTGTAACTTAGATGTTTTACCTTTTTGCTTTTTGTTATTTTACTTTTGTATTTAACGACTTAACTTTCTTTTGATCTAAAATATTCTTTCATATATATTTTGAGAATAACATGTAAAGTGGTTTTAACTAAACAAGTTAGTCTTCATATTTTATATGTATATATTTCTATTAATATATTTGTACACACACACACACAGATATATATATATATATATATATATATATATATATATATATATATATATATAACTCAAGGCATTAAAAATTTTTGCCATTCCATTTTTAAATATAATAGCCTTCATGGTTTACATTTCTTCTTATTATAATTTTATATATTTTTTCTTATGTATTTACTCCTTTCATTATTTAATATATATACATATATATTTCTTTCGATAACTATATTTATTTAGTTCATATAAATATATATCACTTACCATTACATATTTTCACAATGCAACACTTGTTTTTTTATAAGTACTATATATTTCCTTTTTGAAATGGTTTAAAATGATTTTATAATTCTTCTCATATCCGTCATCATATATTTTCATATGCATATTCTCTTATATATTTACTTCTTTCATTTTTCAATACATACATACATAAATATATATATATATATATATGTTCTTTTTAAAAACTATATTTATTTAGTTCATATATATGTATATATATATATATATATATATTTCACTTACCGTTACATATACTGTTTTTCAACATACTATTTTTAATTAGTTTATACATATTTTACATTTTTCTTAACAAATATGTATGTTTGTGTGTGTGTGTTTATATAAGAATAAAAATCCAGTTTTAAACTTTCTTTATTTATGATACATTATTTTGTTCATAAATCAAAAATCATTTCTATTTATAACATATTCTTCTTATTTCATCTATATTTATTTGAATTGAATTTGTTTTTTAATATATATATGTATATATATATTGTTGTTCTGAATATGTATGTATATATATAACAGAAATTCCAACTAAACCAATTTCCTATTTTATAAATAAAATTTGGAAATTCAAAATACTTTCTTAGTTTAAAGTTATATATTATCACCAATCATCACTTAATGGGGATTTTATTTTGATAAAAATACCATATTATTGAATATTAAAAATCAATATTCAAAACTCGAGACGACAAAAATTTCGGGTCGTTGCACTAATTAGGTACGTATGGATGCAAAACTAATCGGATGTATTACCTAATCAGGTAAGTATGGAAGAAAATCCATAACCGAGATAGACTGGTTAATCGAGCTAACAATTAAATGCAAAAGCTAACTGGATGCATAACCTAATTAGATACATATAGATGCAAAAGCTAATCGTGTGCACAACATAATCAGGTAAACTTAATGTACTATCTAGTCAAGTGTGTATGGAAGAAAATATGTAACCGAGATAGATTTGTTTAACCGAGCTTACATTTGAAAGCAAAAGCTAATCGAATGCACAACCTAATCAAGTATATATGGATGCAACAGATAGTGAGATTCACAACCTAATAGGGAACATATGGATGCAAAAGCTAACCGGATGCACTACCCAATCGGGTACATATGAATGTAAAAGCTAATCGGATGCACTACCTAATTAGGTATGTATGGAAACTAATCTGTAACCGAGATAGATTGAATAACCGAACTAACCATCGAATGCAAAAGCTAATTGGATGCACAACATAATCGGGTGCATATGGATGCGAAAGCTAACCAGATGTGCAACTTAATTGGCTACATATAGATGCAAAAATCTTACTGAATGCACAACCTAATTGGGTACATATAGATGCTAAATCTAATTGGCAGCATAACGTAATTGGGGATATGGAAGCACAACCTAATCGAGCAATACAACTCATAAAATTTTTGCTATAAAATAGCAAAAATAATACTACACAATAATTAGTGCACACATCTAAAAGAAGATACAATAGTTTATAAATTGCTACTATAATTTAAAAAAACTAATAAAATTTAAAATCTGCTAGTATTCTACTATAAAATAGCATAATGAATAGAAATTTACATAACTATATTTATGTAAAGAAACAAAATATGTTACTATACAGTATGATTACTATATGCTTCTAAAAAGAAGCTACAATATAAATTGGTACTACAATTATACAAAAGTTACTACAACACAGAAACTGCTACTACAATTTATAAAATTCTACTATTAAACAACATTACAAATATACATAATTCAATCTATTCAGAAACACAAACAATGATAATACACACATCTATAAAAATACTTGAAAATAATAATACAAAATGATCAAATGATACTACAACCTAATCATGTATGTATGGATGCAAAAGCTAACCAATACACTACAAATGATATTACAAAATGATGAAATGATATTACAAAAAACTAATGCCCGACTTAGTCAAAAAATATCAACATACAAATATTGAAAGTAATGATTTAAAATAATCTAGAAATAAATAAATATTAAAACTAATATTGGTTATACTACTGAATTGATACTGAGATTTAAACTACAAATGATACTATATAACCAGATTCAATTACAAAGAGAAAATCAATGTCAAATTAAAAATATGCTAAAGTGAATACACTTTTATGACTAGCTCAAATACAAAAATTACAAAAAATAGTCATACAACTAATTATAAATCTCAACAAAATCATAACAACGTGAAAAACATGTCACATCTTCTTAAAATCTTGACAATTACTCTTAGTGTAACCAAATTGCTTGCATACACCGCATCTATTTTGCTTATTTTGAAAATATGCTAATCCTCCTTTGCGTTTGATAAAAGGTCTACCTACACCACATTTTTTTCTCAAGTTGTTTATTATCATTTTCAATACTAGCATAAACAATAGGCTTATCAAAATTAGGAATATGATTTATAGCATTAGCACAAGTACAATGATAAGCATCAATGGTGAAATATACTCAATAAAATCATAAACCGACAATTTTGACTTTCTCATGCACTTAATAGCATGAGCATAAAGTAATCCTATAACATTCCATTGGTTGCATGTGACGCCCCACCTCTATGCTCACAACAACAAAGAGTATTAATGGAAATACTGGCTGTTATTACGAAGAATAAGGCTGGATAGGAGCGACCATCCGTAGTTAGGCCTTACACTAGTATTGGTTATCTTGATAGAAGTGATATATTCTTTATTTTTCATCTCTGTTTATTTACTCCCATTGACATATCCAATTCCAGTATAAAACGAACTACGATAGTTCATAATAGTTTAGGACAACATATATAATAATAACACAGATCAGCTAAATGTGGAACACGGATAATAAAAAGTCTCATATATATAATAACTGATGTTAGTTACAATACATGTGATACAATACATATGATACAACTACAACTGTCGACTCTGGAAGTTACATATACAAGTACATTATCGTGAATAATATACATGAATAAATAACATCATATACTATAACAACGACTACTCCAAAAGATATGAAAAGACTTCATAGCTCTAGCAGAAACCCAAAGCAAGATATCTACAACATGTAAATAACTCGGTCTGTTCCGAGTATTAAATTCAAAAGAAAATAATACACGGATCAGTCTAATTCAAAATCAGTTATTAATGCACGGAAGCAATAATAGCAAAATCTAATTATTAAATAAATAATTAGAAACACATAATCTAATTATCAAACAGATAATTAAATAACAGCAAAATCATCAAATTAAACCAAATCAAAGTACAACTCAAAATATATTGAATTGGCAACACGAAACAGTTCCAGCAATTGAAATCATCAATTATAGCACAAAATCTGATTTGGCTGCAGTACACGCTCCCATGCACTGCCTCGCCAAAATCAGATGTACACATGAACCCAGATGGGTCAGAGAAACTAGAAATCAAAGTCAAATACTTTCAAATGAAACAACGTACAGACTTGTATAAAAATAGTTCATTGGGACTCAACATGAATTTCAACCACAATGAAGCAACAAGATCTGGATACCAGTGAGACAAAGCCCAGACTCAAATAATTCAACAAGCTTTATGGTACTACAGCAGCCTCAACATCAAAGATCAGAGATGGCAACTTGGAGCTACAGACCAATCAAGTAACTAGGTGCAACAAAACTCAAGCTCAAGTAAAACAAATGACACAGCAACAAAACTACAACAGTTTTGAAAACAATGCAAAGATACATCATGAAACCAGTGGTGTAGCAGCCTCAATTTGAAAACCAAGTCAAATAAACTCAAGAAACAAGTTCACCATGCAACAACAAGTGATAAATCAGAGTACACCTGAACTACATGCCTCGAAGTACAGGCAATAAAGGAGAAAAACAAGTAATGTATACTAACAACATGAAGGAATTAGAACACAAAGATGTCGAAGTCAGGTGAAGACCTAAAAAGATCAAGCCAGAAAATCATCAACTGGGCCAATGCAGTCCAGTGAACAGCAAATGGTCAAAGTAACAAGCCAGAGTGACTTCAACACAAAATACAAATCAAAGCCGTGACAAGCCATCAATGCAAATCCAAGAATACATGTATGCATATATATATGAATACACATACATATCTACATCAACTAAATAGCACCAGCATAAGCTAGTGACATAGTTAGTTTAAACAAAAACAAAGGAAATTACAAACTGCAGATCAAAGTGACCGTAGTCAATGTACCAAAAATTCAAATTCATGGTACTCAAGAAATCGTGACTTCAAAATCAACGCCGAAGATGACCAGAACAAAAATAGAACCAAGTCGAGTTCTAATGCCAAAAACTCAAAGTAACTCGATAACAAAGTAAACAACATATAAGTGATGTATGTAGTGATAACTGACATCACATTTCGAATGGTACATGTGCAGTGACCAGAAGCACTACAATGACGACCCAATCTACTATGCAACATAAATAGAGAATTGCACAATCAAGACAGAGGTGATTACAAACTGTAGCTCAAAGTAAAACCAAAGTCAACGACATAATGGCCAGAGCCAATACACCAGAATTATCACATAAACAAAGTTAGGCCGAAGTCATGGTCAACATTTTTAAACAATAGAAGTTTCAAAGTAATCAAGCAGTGGGTTTCACCAAAAAATGGCGAAGGCCAAATAGAATCAACTCAAAGGCCAGAAAATTCCAAGCAGCAATTTCCAGCCAAAATCAAAGCCATGGAAATTAAGAAACAAAGGATCATATGACTTTGAATTAGATGTGAGTGAGAAATCACTCACCTTTTCAACGAATTGAAACAGCCGTGAGCGAAGCGAAGAGATGTCAATCGACAGAGCAAGGTCGAAAATCATCGTTCGATCGAGCAATTGAAGTCGGCGCCTTCGAATTTATTCCAAGCCCTAATTTCAAAAAGAGGAACGAACGAAAGGAGGCCGCCATTCTTTCGTATGTTTTTGGTTTAGGGTCTAAAACGAATAAAGGAAACCGGATTATTTACACTTGATAATTATCACGGCACAAGGATAAAACGTGGGCCAAAATCTTGTTTACAGCCCGCACAACACTTAACAAATTTTCAAAAGAATTTCAACCCCTTAAAAATTCCAATATCAATTTGTTAGCAATTTTAATCGTCTAATGACGATAACTAACTGGTGTAAAACCCCGGAATGTTACATTGCAACTACAAATCTGTTCTCTAAGATCAACACAGTGAGAGTTTTGCCATTTTACTTCAAAAACAAACTCTAAAGACTTGAATGCATCTCATCTAAATCCTTCTTCAATCAATTTACCTAAACAAAACTCAATAGAATGATAAAGAGTAGTATTCCATAAACGACACATCTTCTCCTTCTAGCCATTTGTTCCTTAACTTTAACATAAATTCCATCTAAATATGCAGTAATAAGCATGGCCCGTTCATCCAAAATCCAACTATTAAAAATTTTAGCATCATTTGAACTGTATTCACTATAACATCTCCTCAAAAAAAACAAATCAACCTACTTATCATAAGGCTTATCCTTCAAAAAATTTGTAGCCGCGATAACATCAATTTCACAAAATTTAGAATTTTCTTTTTCAAGTTCATATATATTCAAAGCTCTAGAACACATTTTGAACAAATCAACAATAGAAAAATTAGCATATTTTGCCTTAACTGCTAAAAGAAGATTTTATTCTATATAACAACAAATATGGAAGGCTGAAGGAAAAACATCATGAACACCAAAAATCAAACCTTGATGGTGATCGAACATAAAAACCAAATCACGATCTTCTTGAAGCATTTGTTTTACATGATTCAAAAACCATTTCCAATTATGCATATTTGCTAGAGAAACTATACTCATAACTAAAAGGAAATACCTACAAATAAAAAAAATATTAAACAAACTTTAATCAAATGTTAACATAATTCTAATACCAGCCAAATGTTAAACTCTAATACCACATATAAACTAAATTCTGATACTATATAGTGTTACATTTATAAATTCCAATACCAACTATTATCTAAGTTCTGATACAAAATACTAACTAAAATATAATACTAAATAACATAGTTTTTTTAAATTTCTGATACCAACCATAAAGTAAAATTTAATACACAGTAGTACCAAAAATTTGATACCGCATATGAACTGCATACTAATACTATACGGTATAACTTTTTTAAGTTATGATACCAACTTTATCTTAATTATGATACCAAATATTAAATAAAATCTAATACTTCACAAAACATTTAAAAAAATTTAATATCAACCATAAAGTAAAATTCAATACACAGTAGTACCAAAACTTCGATACTGCATAATATAACCTTTTCAAACCTTAATATCAACTATTAACTAAATTTTCATAATACAAAAGTAATAAAATTCTAATACCACACAATATAACTGTTCTCAAATTTATATACTGTATACAAGATTCTAATACTATAATGTAATGAAATTCTAAAATAAATATTTTTTACATTAATAAAAAAATAAAAAAAATACAACTACATTAAAATAAAATAAAAACATACCCTGATTAAGCAGTACCCATCAAAACACCCGGACATCCTCTTAAATGAGTATCATCTAAAAATATCATAGCTCGACAATGCTTGAAACAAAGTAAACAAGCACTAAAACCAATAAGCGCCCTTTCAAATTGATTATTACATAACATCTATTAACAAAATTTTTTGTTGACCCTAATTATTACAAAGTACGTAAAGCTTGGTTAAGATTAGATTTAAGTAGCCTTATGTCAACTTGTTAGAAATTTGCATGGTCTGTGTAGAAGCCACATACATATCAAAATCATAAATGCATGAAAGTCCAATACAAGTCATAAGTCATGAATCTTTATTTGATATGCTATGCAATATTAATTGTATAAGTCCCAATTTGCAAATAATCACATATTTACAATAGGCACAAAGAATCCCCAAATTGATTCAGGGCAACAAGTTTAAATTTTTTAAAAAGAACGAAAGAAAAAAATTCGTCCCTTCCTGAATGACCTTGGGGGTCTATTAATAGTAGTTGTAGCGGGCAACATAGGTGCCACGTGTTCTTCGACATCATTTTTTTTCAGAATCCTTTGTTGTGTTGTCAACATGCTACAACATTCTTCATAGTGGTGACTTACTACAACCCTCTTCTCATTGATGATTTACGACATCATTCATTATTCTGATGAAATATGGCATCTTCGTTTACACTAATGATTTACGGTATCACTTTAGGCATCGATAACTTACAGCATGCTCCTCCAGATTAATGGTTTACGACATCTTTGCTCTACTGATGGTTTATGGCATCGTTTCCCTATTAATGGTTTATGGCATTAATTGTTATATTGGTGAAACATAGTATCCTCTCATGCATTGTTGACTTTCAAAAATTTTGATGGCACTTGTGATATGCGGCATCTTTGAGGGCTGTGGATATCTGATATATCTCATACTTTTTGAGGCCTGATATTTTTTGCCGCTTGCACATGCTTTACAATAAATATAATTGTTAATGCCAAATATCTATAGAGTTCCGATATACTCTCCATGTTGTTATATATTGGATATCTTTCAATGATGCGTTATCTACTTTTATTTGCCTTTAAGTTCAATAATCTCTTTGTTATTATTTCTCGGCCTCTACTGTCATTTGATATCACTTCACGCTTGTCATATGCATGATGTACTTAGGAACTATTTTGAGATATGACATTTCATCCTTTTCATATGCCTGACAACCTTCAAGGTTGTTGAGGTTCGACATTTTCTTGAAGCGTTTGAAGTGCAATATCTAGTGCTAAAGGTTCCACTGCCATCGACATATTGAATTCCAACTCGTCCACTATATATTCAGCATCTTTATTTGTAGTAAAAATTTCCCTTTATTGTAGGAGGAATGTTGTTTTTTCAAGTCAACTCTTTGATATTAGATCTTATTGCCTTGATAAACGTGTTGCTGCCTATTGGCATGTAAATCTTAGACGTTCGTTTAAATTGAGATCAAAGGATCTTGTTCTACTCTTTCCTCTATAAATACATGCTCCTCTCCTTTTTCTTCCTTTTAACTACAAATCAAATCTCAAATCAAAATTTTCAATCTCACTTGAAATTTTTCGACCTCCTCTGACCTTCAAGCATATTTCAAGGTTTGGTTTCTTTTTCCATTTGAATTAATTGAAAGAATTAGGTTGTAGATTTTAAAATTAGGGTTAACTAACCGGGTACTAGTTGTAAAATTTTGGACAGTAAGTTAAATCATATATTTATTATGCTTCTAGGTAAATTTAGTATTCAAATTAACAAGTTGTTTGGGGTTTTCTCTTTGTTGATTGATTAAAGCCTGATGGTGGTAATTTTAAAATCTGGACCTTTTCCATTTAATTTAGAACTTGGTTGGCTATTAGAAACTCGAAACCTGCTTCAAAACCCGATAGATGCTTAGTTTTCGAAGTTATTAACCCTTTGAAGCTTGACATTTAATTTGAAGTTCGATACCTTAAAAGTTTCACACCTTAGTCACTCTTTCGACAACTAGTTAGAAGCTCTAAATCTATTTAGAATTTTAACAATCAATTTAAGTTTCAAAATCCATATTGTGCCAGAAACTAGTTAAAAATTTGGTATCTATTTTAGAAGTACGACGTTTATTTCGATGGCATGATGCTCATGACGTGGATTTTATGTCCTCATGTTTTAAACCAAATCAGTATCATTAATTCGAAATGTGGTAATCGTGTCATTAACCTGTAAGCTGTTAAAGTTTTCATCATCCTCAAATTTGACAATAAGTTGAAATATTTTCAAACAAGTTTAACCCTATTTATCATCTACGAATTTGATAAACTTATAAATTCGACATTAGTTTATTAGCCTGACATCCCATTATGATTTTTACTAAATGTTATACATATGACATCTTGATTGTACCTTATTGTTAATAATAAACTCAACATCTATTCATGAATTCGATAGTTGCTAATGAATTTGGTTCATTATAAATTTTCCTAATAGTTTATAAGTTTGACAACTTATTGCTAATTCGATATCTAGAGATGGACTATTCAAAAATTTGTTAACCAACTATAAGTTTTGCATTTAATTCAGATTTCGCCACTCTATCAATTAACTAAATACCAGTCGATTAGGGTTTAGTTGTTTACCTTCTTCTATATTTATAATCATTTCAATTTTTAGGTTAAATGTGAGATACTTCCATATCTTCGTGTAACATCATCTGCCAGATAAATTGATAGCAAGATGTCCAGCAAGAGCTCTATACCTTCTCATTTTACAAAGAAAGGAGACCACAGGCTTAACCAGGCCCTCATTACCACTCAAGTTGAGGTAGATTCGATCCTTTAGTAATTCAAAACCATAGGTATAGAGGCCATGGCTGCTAGTCCATCTGGTCGGATAAACAATCCTCCCGATGGTTATTTTTCTTTTACTCCATTGACATCTGGCATTCTGTGTACTTGGCTTTTTCGAAATTTCATCTGCGATTCCCAGAGCATCCAAAATTACTCCAATCTAGCTAACTCCTAACTCATATACATACTTGAGCTATCTAGAGGTCCTTGCCAGGGAGGCTAATTTTTTTTTAGTAGTGTTGAGATCTTTATTGGTAAATCTTATAAGGATAAATGAACAAGTGGATAGTCCCATGTACCATTTTCTCCTTTTCTCAAAAAGTATAGTCACTCCTCCGATCAATAAGAAAATGGACTAGGAGGACCATTTTTTCTATATCGGATGCTACACCCTTAAGATCAGAGGGTCTTTCGCTGTATTCGATAAGTTTCCATTTTTCCATAATCAATGTTACACCCATCATTCTCCTTTTGATGAGTGTTTTTTTCAAGTTCTACTTCCAAACAACCTAGGGCTTCCATCGTTGCTACTATTAAGTCCCTGATTCAGGCTTCTAACCGTATGGGTGACAGGTATGAACTATTTGTGGAAGCAAATCTACGTAAACATCCTTTGATCTTAGATAATCAAAAGATACTTGGAGAAGCCCCAGTGACGAAAGAAATGCCCAGAGGTTAACAATTATTGGTCATTAGAAGACTTTCTTTGCTTACTCTCTGATTCAACTTGAATTCTTTGATAAATTTTCATTACAACTTAAATGGAATTTCGTATATCGGTATCTTATAACTTCCTTTTTTGATTTAGATTCGTTTGTGCATATGTGGTTTCCAAGCATAAGAAAACTAAAGATCACACTTCTGCTTTGGTCAGACCAACTAATCCTGCTCCCGTCAAAGATTCCATTGTTAAAGATTTTGAAGCTATTTAAAGGAAAGCAAATGCCATAGCTTTAACTGATACTTCAATCCCTCCTCCGAATAAAAATCCTAAGCTTAGGGAGGGCTAGAATTCCAACGTTGTTGTCGGGAAACTGAATGTGGATGCTTCCTTGACCTCTCAAAACCTTAACATGATTAAATTAGGTTCTCCGGATTAGGATGCTCATGGACACGCAAAGGAAGTTCATACCTCGAACCCATTGCTCAACATCTCACTTCCCACTTTGGATTTGGGTTTTCAACGCTTGTTTAAAGAGTTGGGTCTGTCTCTAGTAACATCCCTCATTTTAAGGCTTAAAAATAAGCGCTACTGATGCTGCAGTCATCAATCGTATCATTCTTCGGTTATAACTAGATCAGTTAATAATATCATCAAAGTCAGAAGCATAGGAATATGATTTTTTTAAAACATATTTCAATAATAATTTCTAAATTCATTACATGATCCCAAAACAATGCCCGACTTCAAATAAAATATAATTATTATAAAATACTCTCTCCAAAGGCGACATATGAAGATGCCCTCTTGGTTAATCAAAGTTTACTACTAGACAGATACAACTGCTGCTATTACATACATTCAAACAAAATGATAATAACACAATGCACATAAGTAGACTCCTATGTTGTTAGTTCTGCCTCCTACACATCTTCAAAATCCTTATTCGTCAATCCTAAAGCCTAGAAGCCTTATTTTCAAACTACTCAAATGAGCACTCGAGAGTTAAAGGGGAAAAAAAAAACTTCGATTCAGACAAAAAGGCTAGTGTGAATAATAATATGCCATCTCAGCAATATATATCTAGTGAGATGATGCCACTGAGAGGAATGGGTTTTTCCAACAAGAGTATCTTCTAAAAATATGTCAATCACAATCATGCTCCTGCATTCACAATGGTTATACAAACATAAATAATTATGTACATGCATGCTACATGGGCAAACCTGACCAATCTGTCTTGAATATTTGACTGTCTGTCTTTACATCATAGTTTTCCCAAAGTTAATACAAACCTATATGGTTGACTCAGGCCTACCAAGTATACCAAATTTTCTAACTTACCATTAAAGAAAAACTAGACTGTCCTTCCAAACACAATCATTTGAATGTTAACCTAACTATCTGTCTCTCTCATAGTTTTGTAAGGCTCACTATGAATCTAATGGTTTTGTAGGTGTAATGCCCCGGAATTTTCGACCTCGAAAATCGAGACTGATACGTTCACTATATAGAGTGTCGAGCAATCGAGTGTCGGAAACACCAGATTGGTAGGGTTAAGAAAAAAAGAGGTAGACGAAGAAAAGAAAACAAAATCATAGAATCTCACAATCACGGCGGATCAAATTATAATATACAAATAATTGCATATTTATAAAGAAAAGCTATAAATATCAATTTACATACAATATATCAATGTACAACAAAAACCGGATAGTTGTAACAACTTCTCCTTGAATACAATCAATGCAGACTATACAGTCTCTAACACACAGCGGAATCAATACGTCTCTGCCATCCAGCTCGTCTCCTGAGCTCCAGAACGTTCTAACCTGAAAATCTGAAATACTCAGTCTGACCCAAGCATTACAATGAAGTAGCACCCGAGTCAAGCTGGAAACCAGTGTGAGTAAACCCATTTAATATGAAATACTTAAGTTGTAAAGCTTCTTTGAAAACCCAGGTAACTCGTTCATCACCACGAGTTTATCTTGCTATAGCCAAACACTTATTTCACAAAATAATATCTAAGTACCGTTACTTAGTTTAAATGGCCAAGTTTACTTATTTTATTTCATTCCAGACTATTTGATTCTAAAATTAAATCTATAAAGAATTATGATGCTTATTAAATCGAAGTGGTTCCGGATATCGCTGATATCCGATCCCGGTCTCTTCGAAATCCAAACGTCGTTTTTTAAGCCAAAACAATTCAATTTCAAAAGTCAACATTCACATAAAAATTCCATCACAATATATGTTCAAATATAGAGTCTCACAGTATATACTCAACTGTTCATTTCAGGTTATTTCATATCACAGAAGATCATAATTTAACATACTAGAGGTATTAAACAATTCGAAGCATTCAATTCAGTTTAATCATTCATAAGCAAGGTTTATTAATCATAAAATCATCCAATTATTTTAATATACACAAATGAATAAATTATTTATAAATCCTACTTAATTGTCTTTAATTGATTACAAGCCATTTATTTTATTATAGATTAAATATTTAGGATTAGTTATTTAATTAAATGTAAAATCACTTAAGATCTTTGATTAACTATAAGTAAAAACATTTTATTCCATTAACCATCTACTTAATTATATCATCAAAATTATTTTAAATAAACTTAGGAATTGATTTAAATAATTAACCTAATATGTAATTATCCTAAACCAATTAGTTTAAGTTCAAAACATTTTACTTCATAATTTCTTGGCTTGAACTTGCTTTGAAATCTTGTTTTTATTTTCATTTCCTTCACTTTTCTAATTACATTACTTATAAAAACACTTGGGCTCAAACCCAAAAATCCAGATCAAAACTTGAGCCAAAATCAAACTTCCCCGACCCTCTTCCTTCTTCTCCCCTTACTCTACTCTTTCTATTCCTATAGCAATCCGAAACCGGACAGCCAAAGATACGCATGCAAGTGGACGCGCGATCGTCACTGCTCTGATCAACGTCGCTACTGCTACCAAGACGTCCATGACCCCACCATCCACCTTAGCTACCTAGAAACACACAACGACCCAAGAATCGAAATCGAGTGAGTTGAACCACCTGGGAAGAGAAACCCGATCCTCAAATCACCTTGCACCGCCTAACTCTGACCACCGGAGAACACGTCCTTGTTCCCAGACCTTTTCCATATGACCACCTCACTTTTCCTCCTACTTTGGCCCAACTCGACGCCGCCATAGTGCCGCAATCGCCAGGAATTTGACCTCATCCAGATCATATCCTAAAACCCTATTATGACTTCATCGTGCCACCACGACGAACTAAAAATCCACCGACCAATTTTCCCACGCTCCTCGACCCTCAAGCTACCTTCAGCGACGAACTCGACTCACGAATCTCCTTCGATCGCCGAAAGTCGAATAAAAACCCAATTCCGTTCAATCCATAATTCCTCATCAAATTGTAACTTAGAAATTATGATATTACCATTAAAAATCATCATTTTACAAATCGACTCTGATGATATAAGCGAAACTTGAGATTTGCACAAGGGGCATTTCACTAGAAGGACAAACTCTGCAGTCCAATTAATTTTTAGAACATACATCCACCAAAATTAATTTCAAGGCCAAAGTCAGCAAAATAATTACTTTTAAGGACAAAGTATGCAGTCCAATTACTTTCAAGGACATAATTTCATAGATTTTTAGGCCTTAAAAACTATTTATTTTGCATTTTGTCCTTAAAAGTAATTATTTCAGTTGTGTGTCCTAGAAACTAATTGCACTTGCTAAAGAGGCCCTTGTGGCTAATTTCCACTTTAAACAATTTATTTTCTGACTTGATTTGATTTCCACTGTGAAACTTCCTTTCCCAGATAGATACTCCAAATTTTTGCTTGGAAACATTTTTAAAACCAATATCACACCATTACAGACAACTTTTCTTTAAACATCATATCCTAAATTGCCTAGTGGAGAGATATGAATTTTTTTTTAATGATTTGAGCGATTATTGGGTCTATAAATCAAGAACAGATGCATGCATATACATATACACGACCATTCAAACATATATACCAGGCAAAAATACATTTCTACATCCATGCAAGCAATAATCATGTCATTACTATTATCAATCTTTACATGCACAAGTAAATAAAGATGATTTATCTTTTTAAAAATTAAGTTTACTCACCGTAAAATGTTTGAACAGAGAACAGAGATTTGGAAACTGCTGTTGATTTTTAACTGGAAGTTTGATCTACTTCTTAGTTGAGATGAACCTGAATTCCTTTTGCTTTGTTTCTGATGAAAACTTGAAGTAGTTTATTTGTTTGGTTTTTAGTTTGTTTTTTTATGAAAATGAAGAAAACAATTTTAAAGAGTAACTTGACACTTGTACACAAAGATCTTCTTAAGCTTACGACTGTCTATATGCAAATATTTTATATTTATTTATGTTATTTTTATATTTTTAGTTACCATGTTTACCAAAAGAAATATTATAAAATCCTTTTATTCATTCTTATTTCATTTTAAACTTAAGTTATTACTACTTTAATCAATAAATAAATATATATACTAGTGTTTAAAAATGTAGAGTTTTAACTCTAAATTATTATTGATATTTTGAAAATAAAAATATAACTTTGGAACAATTAAAATATCTTATGTGAATTTTCGATATTATATAAATATATATCCACACTTTTACAAACTTTCCTTCATTTCATTTCATAAGGCATATATATATCCAAGGATTTCATAATTAAATATCCTATATAGTTTTAAGTCAATTTATATATATCCCGATATTTTAATTATCAAAATTTATTTGTTCAACTAAGAAAATCATTTAATTATCCAATTATCTGATGTTAAAACCCGGGTCGTCACAGCAGGCCAATCAATAACCTATCTAAGTTATATATTCTTTTCCTTATGTAAATCTACTTTTAGTTTTACCCTAAACAAAGCCCTACTCACTGGAATTATGAACCATCATCAACTAGGGGCTAACAGTTGAAGTATAGGGCACTACCCTACACTAGTCCCATTATCTAGTTTTTTATTCTCTAGTTCTTATGTCAATTTACTCTATCACAATTTATCTAAAGGTGATAAGAACAATAATCTTTTTAATAAAACTCGAGGCTAAATACCCTTTTTATTTCCATGAAAACATAAATCTTTATAATTGATTTAACCCTTGAAATCATAATTAAAAACGAGGAAATTATAGCCCTTTACTTTATCCAAAATATTATGCCAAAATATATGCCTTTATGAAATAACTTTCATTAAATTCAAAATATGTTTGAGGTTGTCGAACCTCCAAAACCTTAGGCAATTAATTCACAAATATGCTATAAGAATTGATAAAACACATCGTTATTATAACTAATATGAGTCATCGCACCCTTCTATGTCGAAATCATGTCGAAGCTTTTCTAATTTATAAAATATAAGGCCATGTGTCCAAAGTCATCCATGGCGCATAATATAGGTTTGCAAAGTATAAGGCTTTTAAACTTAGAGATATAGGAATGTCAACATCGATAACCTTAGCACCAATATCACAGAGTCATTAATATCATGTATTTGATAATGCAGCTATTATGCCTCCACTATAAAGAATGTCGGTATTGAAAACAGGCAACATCATTGCATCAATACTTTTTCTCGAAAATAATACTAGCAGCATCATTGCCTAAAGGAATTATTGCCCAAGTATAAGTATATGGCATTACTGCCTTAATAAAGTAATGTTGAAATTAAGACATGCGGTATTACTATAGCCTATATAGAACATGTCGCATTGTTGCCATTACTTAAGGGTTGACGATATAAAACATATGGCATCAAAATCTTAAGGAATTGATATTGAAAACTAGTGGAATCATTAATGTCGATATAGATAGATGTGGCATAAGTAAGCATCGTTGGTACTGGGTAATGCCGAAAAGATATGAGATCATCTATATCAAAGTTAATTTAATGGCGTAAACATACAGTGAACCTGAGTGGAATCATTGCATGGCAACTTAGTTGATATTGTATACTTCCCTTTCGGTTGAAAATGACATTGATAGCTGTGGCATGGATAGACTTTGGCATTGTTTAATAACGACATGACATTCTTGTAATTAAGATAAAAATTGTTTTATTTAGAAAATAATTTCTTTTCACCGACTCCAACCCTTTGTCAATTTGCTATTGAATAAACTTCTTTATCAAATCCTTTTCAAAACCATTAAATTTATATTATTGTTTTAATAAAATTATTAAGCCTTTATAGCCTAATAAATTCATACAAAATCACAAACACTTGGGAAAAATCCGCAAAAATCATAATAAATCAAAATTAATACATTCTTTAACATATGAAAATTTCGTGAACCAAAAAAGTTAACTAATTATTTTTAATTTTTAAAACCCAAAATAAATCATTTTCCTCACTTAGGAAATTCATAAAATAATGGTACTTGATTAAAAAATTATGAAAATAAAAACCAATTCTAAAATAATGTTATAAAAATCATATCCAAATATCATGTCAATTGGATGTCATAAACTAGGTTTTCACTCTTAAACATACTAAATATGTGATGACCCGGAATTTCAGGCAATACCAATTTAATAATCTATATTAATAATTAAACCAATTTGATAATTATCTTTTATAATTTTAATTTGAATTTTCAAAATTTTCATTTAAAAGCAAATAATTATTTAATTGGTAAATTTCATCTTTTAAAGCTAATAAAATGTTTTCTATTTATAATGTGTGTGTGTGTGTGTGTATATATATTTGTATATATTGTAAATAGAAATCTTTGGTTTGAATTTAATATATAAATAAAATCATGTTTTCATATTCTAATATATTTTGGTAAATTAGAAATCATGATCAAATTGAATACAAACTTTTCAAAGCTATTTAAATAAATAACCATATAGTTTAAAAATATTTAAGGTAAATGTTTAAATTATTTAAATTATATTTTAGCTTAAGTTTGTATTTAAATAAAATTAATAAAAAGGTTTTTTTTATTTTCTTTTTAAAATATTGCTTGATAAATATGATTTGAAATTACATATATAAGTTTAAAATACAATTTACATATGATACATCAATTCATTTAAGTAAGATAAGTAATTTATAAATAATGAGATAATCTCTTCTGTAAATTATTTTAAATTGGTAAGATTATTATTTTCAAATATTATAATACATTGTTATTTTCAAATTAAATATGTTGTTATAAACTGACTTTAATTTGGATTTTTAAATCTAATTTGAATTTGGATTCAATTTTGAAATTCAAAAGATAGATATTTTAAAAAAAAATTGGATTTAAATATATATAAGCTTTTATTTGTATATAAATTTGTTTTACTTTATTTTCTTTAAAGTAATTCGTATATTTACATATATATTTATAAAATAGTAAATTAAGTAAAGGCTTTTATTTAAATTTAAAATAAATATTAATTACTTAAAGGACAAGTG
Source organism: Allium cepa (assembly GCA_030765085.1). Taxonomy (NCBI): domain Eukaryota; kingdom Viridiplantae; phylum Streptophyta; class Magnoliopsida; order Asparagales; family Amaryllidaceae; genus Allium; species Allium cepa. Next base: position 43,851,840 of record CM060946.1, read on the forward strand.
TTAATATCTAAAGGCTTGTTTATATAAGTGTTAGTCAATAATCTATTACAAATGACAAATGTTGAATGTTTTTACAAGTGTCATTTAATTTTCATTTTTATTTTATTTTTATTAAATTATATTTTCGGCCTATATAAACATTGTTTCTTATCTTCCTTTCTTTTTTCTACCTTTTTCTATTCAAAGTCAAGAGAAATTTCACTTTGTAAAACAATCTCTCAAAACAAAATCTGCCTCACAAACCAGAAATGTATAACCTGTCATCAAATTTTCAAAATCAAAACAAAGCCTGAACACCATTTCTTCAACCTGGAATCAAGCTTGTAAATCTATACCCCTCAAACCAGTGCCTGCATTTCTTCAAACCTGGGATTTTTTCAAAGCAAGATCAAAATCTATCAGTTCCATCTTTGTTTCAAATGTTAGCCATCTCTACAACAAGTTGCAAGATCCTAGCATTCTAGTTTATAAATCAAAAGCACTTTATTTCAACATTCAAGTTTAAAGTTTTCACGAGCTATTTCCAAAATCAAAAGCTATTTCAAAATATAGAAGCCTTTGTTCATCTTTGTGATAGATGAGTAACAATTATTTTAAAGCCTAAGTATGAAAGATGGTTGCATGTGAACTTCTGAAGCAAAATATGTTTGTGCATATATTAATTTTCTGTGCATATTTGGATGTATGATGTATGCATGCCTGCTAATACCTATAACTTCTCTGTTCCAGTTTCAAGCATAAGTTTTTATTTAAAAATCATTATCTCTTAATCCAGCCATTATTAGGATTTATTGTTTAAAAAAAATTGTTTGTTATTTCATTGATTAAATTATAAAATTTTATTTAAGTTAAAATAAATCTGAAATGTCACTGGAAATCAAAAAAACAGTACAAGCTTAAGATAAGTAAAAATCTAACCATCCTAATTTATTGTTTCAAGCATATGATCTAAAACAATATCCAAAATCGTGATTTTCGAAAGTAAAATCATAGTTTTTAGATTGGGAATGAATATGCATTTTGGGGTGGATCAGATAGTGTGTTATGGGTGGTTTCTGGTGATCTACTTGCTCGGGAAAGTTGGTGTTTTCTCTGGTGGTGGAAGAATGAACAGTGAGCGTGGGAAAATTATAAGATGGTGAGCAGGTGATGGTGGTGGTGACGGTGGTCGTGTTTGATTTTTGACCCTAGTTTTGGAGCTTGGACGGAAAGTTGTTTATTCTGGTACCTCGGTTGGATCGAGTTCCACCGAACTCTGGGGATTGGAAGCTTGGAGATTGTCGAAGGCGTGGCTGGAGTCTTTGACACTCCGATGGTCTGCGTTGCGAGTTCGAGGCTATTCCAGTTTTGGTCTGTGGTTCCAAGTTTAGGCCTAAATGCTCGATTTTGATTTCGAGTTATTATTGAAGTTCTGATGGTCGTAATCTGGTTTGGGGTTGATCATCGACATGTGGGGATCGTCGTGGATGGTCGAAGGTGGTGGAACCTCCGGTGCATGTGCACGGCTAAGGGTTGGTGTCAGTGCTTTGGTCTAGGGTATTTTCTTGAAGTAGGACTCAGGATTTTGGGGTTTTGGCACGAGTAAGCTCTCGAGTGATTTGAGAATGAATTCGTTCTAGTTTTTAAACTTAAAATTTTAAACAAAATTACAAAAAGAAGGGAAGAAATGTGGTTTTCTCGGGTTATTTCTCGAGTAGGCTTCAGGTCGAACCCGAAGCAGCATTTGAAAAAAACTGATTTAAAAAAAGTTTTTAAAAATAAAAAAAGATTTTGAAATTTAAATAATTTGGTTTTTAAAACTCTTGTAATTTTCTTTATATAAGATAAGTGTTTCTTAACATTTGATTTAAAAGTTTGTAAATTTGATTTAAAATTTTGTCAAAGTTAAATTTGTTAATCATTTTAAATTTTAAATTTAAAAGTAAATTCTAAAGTGAATTTAAAAGTAAAATGTTTTCAAATGCATTTATAAATGATAATTAAGTCATTACTAAGGATAAGGTTTTATCTTAAAAATTAATTAAGATTTAAATAATTTGAGATTAGTTAAATTAGTAAGATAATTAAAGAGTCATTAATTAATTTAATTAATTACTGATTACGGATTAATAAATAAGTAATTAAAGGTTGTAAGTTAATTTAGAAGTTAATTAATTTTATAATTAAGGATCATTAATTATATAAGTATAGATTTTTAATTAATGTTTAGTAATTAATTAATCAAGTAATTAAAGGTTAATTAAGTATAGTTAAGCACTTAATTAATTAGGTAATTAGAGATGAATTAATTTGTAATTAAAAATTAATTAATTTGTAATTAATGATGGTTAATTAAAGTTTAATTACTTAAGAGAAGTAACTAAAGAATTGTTAATAGTTAATAAAAATCATTAATAAGAGATTATTAAATAATTAATTAATGTGATTAATTTTAATAATTAATTATATTAATTAATTAAAAATAATCATTTATGGAATTGTTTAAGTATACTTACTTAATGAAAGTAATTATGGAATTAATTACTCAATGTAATTAATTAAGTAATGTGATTAGTTTAAGTTATTTAATTTAAGTTAATCACTTGATGATCTGTTAAGTATAATTACTTAATGTAATTTATAAAGTATAATTACTTAGTGAAGTAATTAATGGTAATTACTGGATGTAATTTGAGAATGGTAGTAGTTTTGGGTTTAATTACTTTGTGTAATTAATATGAAGGACAATTACTTAGTGAAAGTAATAGATAATTAATTACTTAGTGTAATTAATTTAAGAATTATTCAATAAAGTTATTTGAAGTTAATTAAGTAAGGTAATTAATTAAGGGTGATTAACTACTTAATGGGATTAATCAAAGTTGATTAATGAATATAATTAATTAAAGATTAAGTATTAAATATGATTAATTAGAAATATAATTAATTAAAGAAGTAGTTATGGATCATTAATTAATGTAATTAATGATGTAATTAAAGGCTTTAATCAATAATAAGTGATTATAGAGTAATTAATTAATGTAATTAATTAAGGATTAATGTAATTAATTATAATTGACTAATTAATGAAGTAATTGAAGGTTAATTACTGTAAGTGGTTAATGAAAATTAATTTCTGTAATTAATTAAGGTTAATTACTTAATGTAATTAGAGAATGATTAATCAAGGGTGATTAATTAAGATGAATACTTGGAGGAGGATTAATTAATTTATAGTTAATTAATGGTTAAGTAAGCAAGATTTATAGGGATGAAAGTGATTAATTTAAATTAATTAGAGATAGAAGCAATTAATTTAATTCATTTTAAATTAATCAGAGATTGTGTGATTAATAAATCTTTGCTTATGGATGGCTGACTAGTATTGAATGCTTTGGTTTGTTTGATATCTCTGATGTGAGATATGTGCTTATCTGTGATATGGGTGCTTTGGTTGAATTGTAATGATATGGATTATCTATTTGTGAGTTGTAAATTATCTATCCGTGTGAATATAGATAATAGAATTGAATTGTTTTAACTTTAAAACAACTTGGATTTAAAAGATGAAGTTTTGGATTTCGATGAGACCGAATTGGGTTTCCAGATTTGGATATCTGAAACCCACATCGATCCAAATTAACGATAGGTCATGAATCTCAAGTGAAGATGAAGATTCAGAGTGCAAGGGTTATTGACGTTAACTCTGAGGGTGATTCCAAAATTATTGTAACGAGATAATGCCTTCGGTCGTTCGAACCCGGAACGAACTTATATGGATTAAATGCTTTCAGAACATTGTCAGGTGGACGATGAGAATTATAAGATAGATGTGTTCTATAAAGGTAATCGTAGACTCAAGCCTCATCAACTGGGAATGGCTAAAACATGGGAGGTGCAGCAAGGCTAAGTGGGTAGCGTCCAAGTAAGATAAGATTTCCCCTGTCTAGAGGTTCCTTTTTATTCGGCTGTATGGGCAGTTGATTGCAACAACTGCTAGGATTGTCTTATTCGGGACTATCAAGTAAGGGATGGTTCCGGCTTTGTGTTGCAGGGGATTGGAAGTAATCCTCGGTATAGTGATTTAGGCCATGTACTATGACGGGCGGTACCCCTGTAGCCCTGCCATTGATGGAAACCCATTCTGCATATGCGCCATTTACGGTTTTGATTGTATACCTATGAATGTTGGAATTTAATAAATGTAACAATTTTGGCTATTTCTTATTTACTTGAAAACCCTAGACCCTATTATTATATCACTAGATTTCCAATCTAATGTTTTGGTTAGCGTAAGGTAATAACTTACCCATGTTTATGTGTAGGGAGTCTTACGTGATACGTTTTTTTCCAAAGGAATTTCAAAGTTAAGAAACTTTAACCTGTTACTCACACCAGACCCAAGTCTGACCCGGAGTTTATTTTCTGTTTTTCTTAAACTCTTGGGTACTCAAATTTTTACGAGTAGCCAAAGGATTCAGGTCAACTTTGACGAGTTCTAGAGGTGCAATGGAGCAGGAGGCTTCAGCGTTCGTAGATATATAGTTTTTCGCTGTGTTGGTTTCTTTGAGTTGTATTTGAGTTGTAATAACTAGACAGGTGTTTATAACTGTCTAGTATGTGTTGTGTAAGCTGTGTAACTCTGATAGATGTTGTATACAATGTATTATTTATGTGATCAATATAATTTATTCGTTCCGCTGTTGAGATTCTGATGTTGTTTCTTTCTTTCTTCTCTATCTTTTCTCTTTTCTATCCCTTTCTTTCTTAAAGATGATGCGTCTTTCTGTGGAGAGAAAGGCGGATCGTCACATTTGGTATCAGAGCGCTAGGTTGAGTGAATACCTAGGCTTCGGAGTGATTTCTTTCTTGAGAGAGCGTACTTTTATATATATGTGTGTGTGTGTGTGTGCGTCTACCTAATATTGGGTTACCTGTTCGGATTTTCCAATATGAGTTATAGAGGTAGGAAGGGTAGTGGTGTATGTAGCACGACTACCAATGGAAGGAGTCTAAGTGTTGAAGTGGGAAGTGTATCTGCCGAGACTGCAGACCTAATACCTTCTCGAGTGAGCTTTGCTGTTGTGTAAGGATTTCACCAATCTCTGAAGGTAGTCTTCTTGAGGTTCAGAGTCCATATTAAAGTGCAATTTTGGATGAGGGAGAGTTTGGATATGTCGGTTGAGATGAAGCATGTGATGGTATCTTGACAACTTCGAAAAGAAGCAGCTGCGTGGTGAGACGCAGTGACTATGGATGTTTTCAAAGATGTTTCTTTTGGAGCAAGTCTAAGAAAGTGTGTCTGCATCGGTGATGAGACTGAGTTCAGCAGGGTGATCGTGTTTGGTTTGAAGCCCGAGTTCCTTGAGGAGATGTCTGCCCATCTTAAGGCTCTGTGTGGGATTGGATGATATAGCTTTGAGGTTCGAGGATCTTTGGATTAGGAAGTCTTTAGCATATGTGTCAATGTTGCAGCTCGGAGTGTTCTGTGTGCCGATAGGAAGGTCATCTATCAGAAGTGTTCGAGAGGTGGAGTTTAGAAGCAGCTGAGTAGATCCATTTCTTCGATGGATTGGCTAGATAAGTATAAGCTATTTTGATTGGTAAAGAGAGAACACTTTCTTTGGGAATTAGGCTGGATTGATTGCAAAAGTGACTTGTGATAGTCGAGTGTTCTCTTGGGTGTCTTTGGATAGGGATCGAGGCATCTCTAGGGTATGGAAGTTGTCAGAGATTTTTCCGGATGTCTTCAAGGAAGTTGGAGGTCGGCCATAGCATCTGGAGATTGAGTTTTCATATCGACTAGGATTACAGGAGAGGTACCGGTGGTTCAGCTTAGTAGGAGGATGGTTCCTAGAGGAAGGTTTTGGTGAAGCAGCTCAAGATTAGGTGGAACTTCTGAGTTTTTTCTTTATGGATCTGTTGAACCGTGTCTTTTGGGATGTGTCAGACAAGTTTGTGCTCGTGTTTATCGATGGATTTTTCTCATCTACTTCAGATCAGATTTATGCAGCGGAAGCGAGGTAGCAGCTGTTCTAGGGTGGAAGCAACCCTAGGCTCCTTGGAAGTTTGCAGTGTTTTGGATTAGAGGGTTTCTACAGGAAGTTTTTCAGAATCTGAAGACGAGGTTGGCGAGTGCCATGTTTTTTTTTGGAAGGGAGTAGTAAGTTTGAAATCTTATAATGTTTGTGAAGTTGAGTTTGTGTTCTTGATTTTGGTTGATCTTGAGAGGATCATTTTGTTGGTTTTTTTTCATCCAGTTTGTTTTCGAGAGGCATCAGCAAAGGTTGAGCTGATCAGGAAGGATAAAGGCAGTCCAAGATCGTCAGAAGAGTTTTGTGGATAAGAAACAGAGGAATTTGGATTTCAAAGTCGGACATTTGATTTTGGATAAGTTTTCTCCGGTCAAAAGAGCTATAAGATTTGGTAAGACTTAGAAGTTTGCTCCAAGTTGTATTGGATCTTTACTGTGTTCTTGTAGGATAAGTGCTTTGGTCTTCTGGTTGAATTGCCAGTTTGGAAGACAGGGATTCAATGTGTTTCATGTGTCTCTGAGGGAGTACGTATTGGATACATCACTGGTTTTGGAACCAGCAGTTCAGGAGGACTTGGTAGTTAAGCAGGACTTAACTGTGGTCTGATATCGTGTTCAGTTTTGTAAATCTAGATATGTTGGAGCTCTATAGCTTAGTAATGTAGATTGTTTGGACTCAGTAGAGTGGGTAGTCCGGTGTTTATACCTGGGAAACTCTAGATAGTTTTAGAGAGTCTATCCTGATTTGTGTTGGGATTATTTGATTTGTTTGATTGAGTAAATTGGCTGCTATGGTTGTTAGCATATGGTTGACAATATATGCTTGGGGTTTAAAATTAAAATTGCTGATGAGTTATTAAATTATCTTTGCTTTTAAATTTTGGGGACGAAATTCTTTTAAGGGGGGAAGGAATGTGATGACCCGAAATTTTAGGAAATATCAATTTAAAAATCTGTATTAATAATTAAATTAATTTGATAATTGTCTTTTATAATTTAATTTGAATTGTACAATTTTTCTTTTAAAAGTAAATAATTATTTAATTGGCAAATTTCATCTTTTAAAGCTAGTAAAATGTTTTCTATTTATAATGTATATATAAATTTGTATATATTGTAAATAGAAATCTTTGGTTTGAATTTAATAAATAAATAAAATCATGTTTTCAAATTCTAATATATATTGGTAAATTGGAAATCATGATTAAATTGAATATAAAATTTTCAAAGCTATTTAAATAAATAACCATATAGTTTTAAAATATTTAAGGTAAAATTTTAAATTGTTTAAATTATATTTTAGCTTAAATTTGTATTTAAATAAAATTAACAAAAAGGTTTGTTTTATTTTCTTTTTAAAATATTGCTTGATAAATATGATTTGAAATTATATATATAAGTTTAAAATACAATTTACATATGATACATTAGTTCATTTAAGTGAGACAAGTAATTTATAAATAATGAGATAGTCTCTTCTATAAATCATTTTTAATTGGTAAGATTGTTATTTTCAAATATTATAATGCATTTTATTTTCAAATTAAATATGTTGTTATAAATTGACTTTAATTTGAATTTTTAAATCTAATTTGAATTTGGATTCAATTTTGAAATTCAGAAGATAGATATTTTAAAAAAATTGGATTTAAATATATGTAAGCTTTTATTTTTATATAAAATTTGTTTTATTTTATTTTCTTTAAAGTAATTCATATATTTACATAAATATTTATAAAATAATAAATTAAGTAAATGCCTTTATTTAACATTTAAAATAAATATTAATTACTTAAAGGACAAGTGTTAATATCTAAAGGCTTGTTTATACAAGTGTTAGTCAATAAACTATTACAAATGACAAATGTTGAATGTTTTTACAAGTGTCATTTAATTTTCATTTTTCTTTTATTTTTATTAAATCATATTTTCAGCCTATATAAATATTGTTCCTTATCTTCCATTCTTTTTTTTATTTAAAGTTAAGAGAAATTTCACCTTGTAAAATAATCTCCCAAAACAAAATCTGCCTCACAAACCAGAAATGTATAACCTGTCATCAAATTTTCAAAATCAAAACAAAGCCTGAACACCATTTCTTCAACCGGAATCAAGCCTGTAAATCTATACTCCTCAAACCAGAGCCTGCATTTCTTCAAACCTGGGATTTTTTCAAAGCAAGATCAAAATCTAGCACATCCATCTTTGTTTTAAATGTTAGCCATCTCTACAACAAGTGGCAAGATCCTAGCATTCCAGTTTATAAATCAGAAGCACTTTATTTCAACATTCAAGTTTAAAGTTTTCAAGAGCTATTTCCAAAATCAAAAGCTATTTCAAAATATAAAATCCTATGTTCATCTTTGTGACAGGCGAGCAACAATTTTTTTTAAAAGCCTAAGTATGAAAGATGGTTGCATGTGAACTTCTGAAGCAAAATATGTTTGTGTATATATTAATTTTCTATGCATATTTGGATGTATGATGTGTGCATGCCTGCTAATACCTGTAACTTCTCTGTTACAGTTTCAAGCACAAGTTTTGATTTAAAAATCATTATCTCTTAATCCAATCATTATTAAGATTTAGTGTTTAAAAAAATTGTTTGTTTTATCATTGATTAAAGTTTAAAATTTTATTTAAGTTAAAATAATTTTGAAATGACACTGGGAATCAATAACAACAGTACAAGCTTAAGATAAGTAAAAATCTAAACATCCTAATTTATTATTTCAGGCATATGATCTCAAACATTATCCAAAATCATGATTTTTGGAAGTAAAATCGTAGTTTTAGACTGGGATCGAATGTGCCTTTTGGGGTTGATCAGATAGTATGTTATGGGTGGTTTCTAGTGATCTACTTGCTCAGGAAGGTCAGTGTTTTCTCTAGTGGTGGAAGAATGAACGAAGAGTGTGGGAAAATTCTAAGATGGGTGAGTAGGTGACGGTGGTCGTGTTTGATGTCACAACCCATCTTTCTAAGCCCAGAAAGATGCATCATGAATTAAAAAAGAAAGGGATAGAAGAAGAAAAGATAGGAAAGAATAAACTCAACAACAATAGATTCTCACAGCGGAACGAATGAAATATAATATATCACATAAATTATTACATAGTATCATATACATCAGAGTTACACAACTTATACATCTCAATTTAGACAGTTATAAACTCCTGTCTAATTATACAACTCAATATATCATGGAGATACAAACACAATTCAAACACAGTGTAACCACTATATATCTACTCGTTGAAGCCTCCTGCTCCAAATCTCCTCCATAATTCGTCAAAGCTAACCTGAATCCCTCGACTACTCATACATAATATGAGTATCCAAGAGTTTAATAAAACATAATATAAATTAATAATTCCTTAAAACACTATTCACCCCCTCCCCTCCTCTAGTGTTTATCCTAGCCTTAAGATCTGTAATCCGCATTTCTCACATTTGACAAAATGGAGTAGTAGAACGTAAAAATAAGACGATCATGAGTGTGCATGAACTATGCTTTCAGATAGTAAATTACCAAAGTATTTTTGGGCAGAAGCAGTTGCTACCGGCTGTTATATTTTAAATACAATTTTAATTAGACCTTTAACTGATAAGACATCTTATGAACTTCTTCATAAAAAGAAACCTAAAGTATCTTATTTTAGAATTTTTGGAAGTAAATGTTTTATTTTAAATACTAAAGATAACTTAGACAAATTTGATCCTAAATCTGACGAAGATGTCTTTATCGAATATTCTAATAAAAGTAAAGCGTACAGAGTATTTAATTTAAGAAATAACACCATCGAAGAAACAATGCATGTTTCGTTCGATGAAAATCTCAAAAAATTTAAAGATACAAATGATGAAGAGGATTTAATCACACAAAAGCAAGAGTTAACTGAAACTAATAATGAAACAAATCATCCTAATAAAAGGACTAAACTTTAAAAGATCATCCTATAGAAAATATACTAGGAGATATGCAATCTGTTGTTAAAACTAGAAATCAACTAAGTCAAACGAGTAATGTAGCTTTATATCAATTATTGAACCCAAGAATCCAAAAGAATCCATTAGGATTCTACTTGCTTTCGTAAATCATAACAATTTCAAATTATTTCAAATGGATGTTAAAAGTTCTTTTTTAAATGGATATGTAAAAGAGGAAGTATAAGTTGAACAATCACCACTTTTTGAAAATGAAAAATTACCAAATCATTTTTACAAACTTAAGAAAGCTTTATATGGTCTAAAACAAGCTCCTAGAGCCTGGTATGATAGATTAAGATCTTACTTATTACAATCAAACTTTGAAATTAGTAAAGTAAATAATACTCTTTTTATTAAAAGAAATAAAAATGATATTCAACTAGTACAAGTCTATGTAGATGATATCATTTTTGGATCAACTAATTTTGAAATGAATAAAGAATTTTCAAAAATAATGACAAAAGAGTTTGAGATGAGTCATATAGGTGAATTAAACTTCTTTTTAGGATTAAAAATAAAACAATTAGATAATGGTATCTTTATTAGTCAAGAAAAATTTGCTAAAGACCTAATTAATAGAGGAATGATTGGACCATTGCTCTATATTACTGCTAGTAGACCTGATATCATACACAGTGTTTGACTCTATGCAAGATATCAATCCCAACCTAAAGAGCCCCACGTAAAAGCCGTAAAACGTATCATAAGTTATGTTAAACACACCTCTAATTATGGCTTATTTTACTCTAAAAATGATTCTTCTGATTTAATATCTTATTATGATGCTGATTATGCTGATTGTAAATCAGACCAAAAAAGTACAAGTGGAACTGGTCACTTTTTGGGGCATTCTCAGATTTCCTGGTTTAGTAAAAAAGCAAAACACATTTTCTTTATCCACAACTGAAGCAGAATATATTTTGGCTGCTTTAGCTTGTTCTCAAGTAATATATATGCAACAAACTTTAGAAGATTATGGTTTAAATATCTCAAAATCACTAATTTATTGTGATAATACCAGTGCGATAAATTTATCCAAAAATACTACTCAACATGCTCGAACTAAACATATTGATATAAGACATCATTTTCTCAGAGATAATATAAATAAGGATGTAATTACTCTAGATTATATTAATTCCGAGAATCAAATTACTGATATATTAACAAAACCTTAAATGAATCTATATTTACTAAATTAAGAAGAGAATTATGTATTTGTTCAATAACTAAAATATAAATATACAAGTATAAATAAAAATCAAAATAAATAAAAAGGCAAAATTCAAGCACCATGTCGACATCCCCTAGTATCCCATGTCGTTATACAACAATTTTTTGTTTTTGAAATTTTTTCCCACCAAAATTCAAATAATTGGTTATATATTATTCTTATTTTCGAAATTCTATTCATTCTTTCTGTTATTTCTCTGTTCTATCTTTTGAAATTAAAAAATCAATGGCCTCCTCTTCCAAATCAAACAAAAATTCAACCTTTTCTTTCCCTTCTCTTACTTCTGGACCGTTTCAACGAACAACGCTGCTCGTGTGATAAAAATAGAGGATTCTCTTAAGGATGCACTTCAGTTAATGACTGAAATCCAAGTGATGCAACTTTTAATGGCTAAAGAACAAGAGAGGCAAGGGAAAATCATTAGAAATTTACAAAAATTTCTAATAGACAATCACACTAACCCAATCTTGATTGATGAAGACTCTTCAGGAGATCAAGTACAAGAGGCCAGTGAGGAAGAAGAAGAAGAAGTCCCCATGGAAGAAGTACACGCGGAAGGTGGCGACAAAGTCGTTTGCGTTGGTGAAGTGCGCTTTGACAAAGATGGAAATCTTGTCGAACAACGTGGAAATTTCTTTTTCCACTATCCAAATTGTTCGGTTCATAGATCTCCCATTTTCAAAGATACTCATTACTTTCTTTTCTCCTTTTCCCTTTTGTTGTATGTTCTTTCTTACGTTTCCCATGAAAATGTAAATATAACTATATAATTAATGAATAATGATTGTGTTCTTATATGTGTTCTATTAAAGTATTATTATATGGATACTTCGTTCGGGTCGTTAGTAGTTTAGGACTAAGTTTTAGTTTTAGATCTAAGTGCTGATTATTTATGATAACGCTATCATTATAATCACATGTCAAAGAGTATTAGATTTAGGGGGGTTATATAGTTTGGAGTTATATATTTAGAGTTATTTTTTTCGTTGACGACAAAGGGGGAGAAATATAAAATAGGATAGTTAGGCATAGATTAAGGGGGGTTATTAGTTTTAAAGGGAGTTATTAGGATAGATGTAATATTTTACAAACAAAGGTTGTCATCATCAAAAAGAGGGAGATTGTTAGTCCGTGAGATGATGGTTTTGACGACAACAACCTTAGAATAGGATTATAAAATATAAATACTAATATTATAATTTAGAAATATATGTATATGCAGGATATAACCATGCAGGTACCAAGAATGAACACTGTACAGTATAGAGATTCAAGATGTCAAGATTGAAGACTCATGAGTATCAAGAATATCAAGATTATCAAGAGTTCAAGATTTCAAGTAATTTATTTTTTAATTAGGAATTTTGTTAAAACTCTTAGAAAAGCACTGGCGTCTTAAAATCCAATTTATTCGTGGAATGGAATCCACTTCGAGCCCGTTAAAGGGATGGAACCCTAAGTAGGTTGGAACCTATGAAAATCTAGTGGAACATTGTTTTGTATCCGCTAACTTTTTATTCAAATGATTTTACAAAATTATCTTGTTTTCAAAACGATTTCAAAACCTTACTTTTAAAAGAATCAAAAACATCTATCCTGATTTTAAATACATTTAGCCTCAAAATAATCTTTATTTTCAAAATCAAATTATCCTTACTTTTAAAAAACTATCTTTAATAATAATATATTTAACTTTTAATATTTATACTTAGATTTAAATATAAAATTATAGTAAAATTTTATATATATCATTCTCTATATTTATTTATGTATTTTATCTATAGTTAAGTATATTTATAAAAGTTTAAAATAGTTTTAAAATAAGATAAAAGTTATTTTCAAAGAAAAACAAACCACCAAAATTTCCTTCGGGATATCGACATACTCAATATACCCATGTCGACATAGTGTCAGTTAATTTCAAATTTTAAATTTCAAAAGAAGTGTATATTCGTCATATCTCTTTACGAATGGACATGGCTGTTGTTCTTCTATAAATAAGGGTTGTTTTCAATGAATTGTCATTCATATTTTCTTGTTTTCATTTCTCTTCTTCTTCCACACTTCTTTCTACACATTCTTACCATTACTCTGCCGAAATCGACATTGAATCTAACTATATTATCTCTAGTTTGATTCTCTATCACTATCTCAACAAGATCCTCAGTGATATTTAGTGTTATGAGCTTCTTTATAATCAATTAAACGAGAAAAGGTGTGATTGTGGCCTTGAAAATCAACCAAGCGAGAAAAGGTGTGATTGTAGCCTTGGAAATCAATTGGGTGAACTTGTTGCCCGGGAAATCAAGTATCTCTACCTAGAGGATTGTGAATCTGGAGGGTGTACCTCGTCGCCTTGAAATCGAGGGTGTAATTGTACAATTGCTTTTGAAAGCAAATCCGTACTTGTGTGCGGGACTGGATATAGGGTAACTCCGAACCATTATAAAATCTGGTGTGTTCTTTCCTTTACTGCTTTTACTTTATTTTTGCATCTGTGTTTGGTTCTGTGATCATATCTGTGTCTGAACATTGCATATATTTGTGTTCAAATTAACAAAAACTCAAAAAGATTTAATAATTTCTTAAAACACTATTCACCCCCTCCCCCCTCAAACTCTAGTGTTTATCCTAGCCTTAAGATCCGTAATCCGCATTTCTCACAACTTTCACTTAGGGACTTCCAGAGGCTGCAGTAATCATGCGGTCTTCTGTTGATCACCTTTCACCTTCTAGCAAATCGCACATCCATTCACGAAAGTAGCAATATCCTTCTTCATGTTCGGCCACAAGAAAACTCTCTTCATATTCTTATTTTTGAAATTCTCGGATGGATACTCAACCTTGATTTGTAGCCTTCCCACAATACTTCCTGTCTCAAACCATCCACATCTGGTACACACAAGTGTCCGTTGATCCTCAAAACACCTAGATCGTCTATCCTGAAATCGGAATATCGACCATCCTTAACTCCAAGAATCAATTCCTCAAAAGCCCTATGCTTCATCTGACTGCTTATGATCCTTTCCTGGAAAGACGGAATAACTTCCAAAATAGACAGAACTGCATTCCTACTCAGAGCATCCGCCACAATATTCGCTTTCCCTAGAGTATAGAGGATATCGAAATCATATGATGTCGAAAATTCTACCCACCTCAACAGCCTCAAATTCAGATCCTTCTGGGAGAAAAGGTACTTCAAAGGTTTGTGATCCGTGAAAAGCTCGAACTTCTCTCCCAATAGATAGTGCCTCCAGATCTTCAAAGCAAAGACAATGGCCAACAATTCCAGATCATGCGTAGCGTAATTCTTTTCATGTGGCTTCAACTGCCTGCTCGCATACGCAATCACTTTCCCATTCTGCATCAGCACCCAGCCCAACTCCACAAGCATCCGTGTAGACTTCGAACTTACTCTTACCATTAGGAATAGCTAGAACAGGTGCATTGGTCGGCCTTGCTTTCAAATTCAGGCAAGCTTCTTCACACTTGGGGGTCCACTTAAACTTTTCTCCTTTCTTAGTCAACTTGGTTAAGTGCGAAGAAATCTTAGAGTAGTCCCTGATAAATTTCATGTAGTACCATGTCAAACCCAGAAAACTACGGACTTCCATAGGAGTCTGCGGTTGTTTTCATTCTTGAAAAGTTGCTACTTTGGCCGGATCTATAGAAATACCTTCACCAGAAACAATATGCCCCAAAATCTGACTTTCGACTTCCAAAAATAGCACTTTGAAAACTTAGCCTTCAGAACATGCCTCCTCAAAGTCTCCAACACTATCTCCAAATGTCGCTTATGCTCCTCTTCAGACTTGGACTAAACAAGAATGTCATCAATGAACACGAGCACGAACTTGTTCAACGCATCCTAAAAAACTCGATTCATCAGATCCACAAAATAAGCAGGAGCGTTGGTTAGCCCAAAAGGCATAACCAACCACTCATAAAAACAATTGGGTCCCCTGAACATAGTCAAAGGTATATTGTCCTCAGTTACTCTTAACTGGTGGAAACCCGAAGCAAAATCCAACTGAGAGAAAACAGAAGCTCCATGGAGTTGATCAAAAAGGTCGTCTATAAGGGGAAATGGATACTTATTTTGAATAATAACCTTATTCAACTCTCGATAATCCTCACAGAATCTCAATGATCCATCTGACTTGGTCACAAAGACAACCGCAAAACCCCAACTGGAAAAACTAGGCCGGATCAAACCTTTCTCTAAGAAATCTTAGGTTTTTCACCAATTCTTCTCTATCTTAGTGCCATCCTTCTACTGGGTTGAACAACGGGTATTTCTTTCGGAACTAAGTCGATCTGAAACTCTATCTCCCGATGTGGAGGCAAATCTTTCACTTCCTCGAAGACATCCGAAAAATCTTTGACCACTTCAATAGATTCAACGCCTTCTGGAGACGCCTCGATTCCATGCAAAAGATTACTCAAGTGAACTCCAGAATTATTGCAAGTCACTTTTGCGATCGTTCCCAAATCAGTTTCCAAAGTCACTATTCTCTCTTCATAAATCAAAACAGCCTTATACTTATTCAGCAAATCCATTTCCAGAATAAGGTCAAACCCTTTGAAATCCAATACAAATGAGTCACAAGAAAAACTATATGACAGATAAGAAATCCTTAGCTCTCTAAAAATCTTACCTAACTTAGTTACTCCGCTTATAGGATTATATACAAAAATAGGGTGGTCTACCAAACTAGGGGAAAGATGAAACTTCTCTACTGATTCTAAAGAAATAAAACTAAGAGATGCACCAGAATCAAACAGAACTCTTATATAATTGCCATATAAATCAAAGTACCTTCATGAACTCCTTTGCCTTTAGAAGAAGAAGTTGATGGTCCACCTTCAAGACCAAACACCTTATTCTGCTGGGCCTTCTGAAGTAACGGACAAGCCTTCACCATATGCCCTGGCTGATGACAGTTGAAACATAAATAATTCAGAACCAATGCTGAACCGGGTCCACTCTGACGATGCTGCTGCTGCTGAAATCTACCTCTGGGACACTGCTTAGCCAAATGACTCTCTTGCTGACACACATAACACTTACGAGGTCCATCGTTGCCACCCTGCTTCCCTTTGCCTTGTTTCATCCAATTTGGGTTGAATTTCCTTTTATTTGGATTAGAAGAAGTTCCACTTGGTGTTGCTGCTGATTCCGTAAGTTTCTTGTTCATAAGCTCTTCATACCTCAATGCCATATCAATCAACTCCACGGAAGATCCCTTAAGGCGTGTCGTCATCTTCTCATGGAACTCAGGCCTCACTCCCAGCACAAACATCTCATTCTTCTTGAGGGGTGAGTCGATCAAACAAGCTCCGTAGAGAGATAATTCATTGAACTTATTCTCATATTCTGAAACCGACATACTCCCTTGCTTCAGATCTAGAAAATCTCTATATAGACGAGTCCTCCAAGCTGTAGGCATGAACTGTTCCTCAAACAATTCCTTAGACTTACTCTAAGAAATATCATCTTCTGAAATGTTCACTGTAACTGCATCCCACCAAGAAGAAGCTCCTTCTTGAAGTTGCCACGATGCCATCACCCTCTTTTGCTCGTCGGATAGATCCAAAATCTTAAAAATGTGCTCAGAAGAGCGTAACAAAGCCTGAACTTCAATGATGGACTCGGATACTTTAAAATGTCTTCCTCCCAGATTGGTGAAATCCTTACACAAAGCAGCAAAACTTACTCGAGGCGGCGTTGGATTCACAGTCTCGCTAGCATTTGAACCTCTTTCACTATTGGTCGCCGTGCTGCCAACAACTCTGCCTCTCCTTCCTCTTCAACTCATGTTGGCAACCTATACAGGTAATCCAACAATTTAGATAGGTGTATAAAAATTACAAATACGCGCTCCCAAGATAGATACTACTCTAAAGCCTAGATAGATGCTACTCTAAAGCCTAGGTATTATCTCAACCTAGCGCTCTGATACCAACTGTGACGACCCGCCTTTCATTCCACAGAAAGACGTACCATCAATAAGAAAGAAATAGGTAGAAAAAGAATAGATAGAAAGAAAGAACAATAATCATCAAAATATCACAGCGGAAATGGAAAAATATAATATGTCACATAACTATTACATAGTCATTATACACCAGAGTTACACAGTTACAATATCAACATATTAGACAGTCGTGAAGACCTGTCTATCCATTACATACCAAAATACAACAGACAAGGACTCCAACATGGCAGAAATGGATATATTGATATGCCAAGACTTCTGCTCCAAGCTTTCCAAAATTCGTCAAGCCAAACCTGATCACTTGGCTACTCATAAAAATTTGAGTACACAAGAGTTTAAGAAAAACAGAATAAACTCTAGGACAGACAAGGATCTGGTGTGAGTAAACGGTTAAGTTTTTTAACTTGAAAAAACTTTGAAAATAAGAGGTATGTCCTAAGACTCTCCGCAAGTAAACACGGACAAGTTTTTCCCTTACGATAACCAAAACATTTGATAGGAAATCCAGTTATATTATAATAGTGTCTAGGGTTTTCAATATAAAATACAGAAATAGCTCGAATGCTTACATATCATGTTCCAACATAGTTGGCACAATCAAAACTATACAGGAACTTATTGGAGATTGGATTCCATACAATGTCAAGGCTACTGGGGTATCGCCCGTCATAGCATGTGGTCTAGATCACCGTACCGAGGATCCACCCTGATCCCCACACAAAGCCAGGGCTACACCTTACTGGATAGTCCGAATAAGACAACCTCGCGTTGTGGCCAAACAACCGCCCACACAGCCGAATAAAAGGGACCTCTAGACGGGGAAAATCTTATCTTACTTGGGTGCTACCCACTTAGCCTTGTGTGCACCTCCCCTATTTTAGCTATTCCCGGTTGATGAGGCTTGAGGTTACGATTACCTTTATATAACACATAACTTGGAATGCTCATCGTCCTTCATTGACGATGATCTGATAGCATTCATCCATACAAGTTCGTTCCGGGTTTGAACGAAACCGAAGGCACTATCTCGCTACACTCATTTTGGAATCACCCTCAGAGTTAACGACAATAGCCCTCGCACTCTGAATCTTCATCTCGATCTTCACTTGAGATTTCACGACCTATCGTTTAACTTGGATCGATGTGGTTTTCGGATAATCAAATTTGATATCCGATCCCGGTCTCATCGAGATCCAAGCATCGTCTTAAAGGTCAAGTTGTTTAAGGTTTAAGCAATTTAATTCAATTCAAAACATTGAATTTACATAGCATTCATCACAGATAAATAACACACTTTTATCACAGCTATATCCAAAGTATATCACATCATAGAATATCATAGATTATCATACTATAAATATCAATCAATCCAGATATTCTTTACAATCAATCATCCATAAGCAGGACTTATTAATCCATACTATAATTAATTTAATTATCTCAAATTCAATTAATTACTTAAGAACTAATCACCTCACCCTGCTTAATTAATCATTAATTAATTACAACCATGTAATTAATTAATCTTTCCTTAATTAATTTTTATAAATCAATTAATTAATCTTTAATTACTGATTAATTATCCTTTAATAATTAATAAACCTTAATTATTAAGTAATAAAACTTAATTACTAATTATTAATCCTTAATTACCAGTTAATCAATCTTTAATTACCAATTAATTAATCTCTAATTACTTAACTAATTAATTCTTAATTACAATTTAATTAATCTCTAATTACTTAATTAATTAATTCTTAATTACAAATTAATTTATCTCTAATTAATTAACTTATAACCCTTAATTATTAATTAATTAATCCTTAATCATTAATTAATTAAATTAATTAATTGCTCTTTAATTACTTTATTAATTTGATTAATCTTTAATTATCCAAAGTCTTAATTAACTTTAAGATAAACCATTTATCTTTATTAATTAATTAATTATGATTAACAAATAAATTTAAAACATTTTACCTTTTAATAAACTACTTAATTACATATTTCATTTAAGTTTTAAAACAACTTAAGAATTTAACTAAATTAATTTAAGTAAAATAAATCATATAACCTTTCCTAAACCAATATTTAAAAGCATTTATTATATAAAGAAATTGTTTTTAAGAAATAGTCAAATCTTGATTTAAAGTAAATTTAAAACTTGCTTTCATTTGAATTTTAAAACTGTTATAATACTACTTCGGGTCCAACCAGGTTCTCACCCGAGTCCAGCCCCGAGAAAATCACCCTTCTCTCTTCTTTAAAAAAATTTGTTAAAATTTAAAACTGTTAATATGAATAAACACTGACGCATAAACTCGAAAATTAACCCGAGCAAACCCTGCCTTTTCCCGAGACCTCCCCCGAGACCCAACCTCCATCCCAAAACACTAACACACCAGCCTCATCGTGCACATGCACCGATCATCGAAGCCTTTCCGATCATCGCAGACACCTCCCGCACATCGACGACCATTCCCTCAAAGCGTCCGACCACCCAGAATTTCAACCCAAACATAAAATCAAAATCAAGCTAGCCTGAACATAACTGGAACCTAACCTATCACCTAAAACCTCCTCGACCCGACGCTGCCGACCACCAGCAACCACGAATCTTCGTGTATTGCTCCTCCGACCATCCATGCTTCTATCCGCCAACCTCCGAATGAGTCCGGTGATCCAAAGACGATGCAGAAATCAAAAATTCTAGCCTCGTCCTAGCCAAGGTTTAGACCCTAATCCATCGCAGACTGACCGCCACTATGGACGAGAAATTCTCCAACTATTTTTGCCATGACCCCCGTCCTCCAATCCATCTCCAGTAACAAAATTGACCACACAAACCTCACGGTTCACCAGTAATTTCCTTAAGTTCCATTTTTTATCAACCATGAATTTCTCTCCGGTTTCTAAACTAAAAATTGTGATTTTCTTTTTAGAAGTCCTAATTTTCAAAGACAACTCATGTTATATACATGAATCATAGAATCAAAATGTTTGGATTTATTATGTTTTAAGTTTTTCACTGTATTTTCTTGATTTCCAGAAAATTTTCAAGCTTATTATACTTAAATATATTTTTAAGACTTAATTCATGTTTAAACAAGCATAACTTATTGAATTTCACAGCCTATAAGAGATTACAAGAGGAGATTTGAATTTTTCCTTTGTTTTAAACTCTGTGGACAAAGAACAGAGCAACACAGACATATATATTTATACATATATACAGGAATTCAAATTTGTACATACATACAAGCATAATTCGTATCATACATTTAAAGATCATCACATGCATCAAGTTTAAAATAATTACAGTTTGTTTACTCACTAGAAAAAGATGAACAGAGAAATTTGACGTAGTTTTGTATTTTGAAAAATGGAATGCTTTGATGATCTTTGAACTGGAAACGTGAAAGGCTTGAAATCTTATGAAACTGGAAAATGCTTGAAATCCGAAGCTTTGATTTAGTTGTTGAAATGATCTTGCTTGATTTAGTTTGAAGTTGGAAGCTTGCTTTTAAACTGATATGATTTTGCTTTAAAACTGAATTGAATTTACTATTTGATATCCTCTCTGGTTTTAATACGTTAATAGGTTTTGTTTTTTTTTCTTTGTTTGAAAATGAAGATAGGAAAGAATTGAGAAGAGAAGAGTATATGTATATTTATAGCTTAATTTATGGTTTTTAAAAATAAAAGAAGATAAAAGGAAACCTTGACATTTGTTAAAATAGCTTACATTTGTCATTAGCATGTGTTAATTAATTTACATTTGTTAAATCATATGCTAATATCTCAACAATTGTATAATGCATGTGTTTATTATTTTTAAATTTTTTATAAATCTTATATTTAATTTCTATTTATTTATTACATTTATTAATTTATATTAATAAAATCTTTTAGAGAAAATAATATAAAACTAATTATATGCTAGTAAAAATCATATACATATATTTTTAAATCTAATTTATTTTAAAATATTTATCGTTTGAATTTCAAATTCAAATTCTGTATATACACACACATATAACCACACATAATTTATTTGTTTGAAAAATAATAATTCTGTTTTAAATCTACTTATATAGTAAAACAAACACATATTTAATTTGTTTGAAAATAATAATTTTGCTAATTTTAAATAATTTAGAAAAGAGATTATCACATATTAATTGCTTGAAAATTTCCAAGATATCGCATACTATCCACTTTAAATACAACTCCTCTATCTTGGATGTTGTTCTACTTGCCTTGACGGGTATAAATCTCGCACGCTTGGTCAATTGATTTACCATGACCAAATGCCATCGTACCATTTTCGAGTCCTTGGCAGTTCATCTACAGAATCCATTGATGCTTGCTCCCACTTCCACTTAGGAATCTATAATGGTTGCAATAGTCCAAAAGGTTTCTTCTACTCTGCCTTTACCAATTGGCAGTTCATACACTTGAAGATGAATGCCCCAACATCCCTCTTCATGCCTTCCCAGTAGTAAGTTCTTTTCATATCTTGGTATATCTTGTTACCACCGGGATGAATAGTAAATCTGGAATAATGACACTCTCTTAGCACTTCATCTCGCAATCTATCAACATCAGGAACAAATAACCACCCAACTTTATGAAGCCAACCTTCATGGTCGAGTTCATATTACTTCATGTCTTCAAATTCTACTCCTTCCTCTATCTTTGTTATGTTCTCCCCAAGCCTAGCATCTCGCTTCTAAATAGTATCAATTCTTTCAATCAGAGTAGGTCTAATCAATAAGCTTGCCAACATCTCAGGTTCTAGCTTGCAGTTAGGCCTGAAATCAAACCCTATGATATACTCTATATGCTTCCATTCCAAGAACATTACTCCTAAACTAGCATGTCTTCTACTTAATGCATCTGCGATTGGATTCCCTTTCCCTAGTGTATAGGAAATATTGAAATCATAAGAAGCCAAGAACTTTAACCACCATTGATGTCGAAGCTTGAGATCCTTCTGAGAGAAAAGGTACTTCAAGGATATGTGGTTCGTAAAATGCTCAAACATTTCCCTAACAAATAGTCCCTCTATATCTTTAAAGGAAAAATAGTTGCCGCCAATTCCAGGACATGAGTTGGGTAATTCCTTTTGTGCGGCTTTAGCCATCGACTCGCATAAGCGATAATCTTTTCCTTCTTCATCAATGTTGCACCTAATCCAGTATCATAAACATCAATGTATATTTTTAACTCTTCATTTCCACTTGGAATGGTTAACAACGGTGCATTCGTCAACCTCTCTTCCAGACTCACAAACGCATGCTTACACTTCCTGTTCCAAACAAAAGTCTTATTCTTCTTTGTCAAATTGGTTGACGGTGCTACTATTTTCGTGAAGTCCTTGAGGAAATGTTTATAATATCCCACCAATCCTAGAAAATCCTCACATCCATAGCGTTCTTACGATGATTCCAATCTTGGACCATTGCTACCTTCGCAGGGTCCACACCTATACCCTGTCTTGAAACGCGTGACCTAAGAATCTCACTTCTTCTCTCTAGAAGTGACACTTGGAGAACTTTGCTCTCAACTTGTGCTTTCTCAATATCTCTAGCACACTCTTCAAGTGCATCTTATGCACCTCTTCGGTTCTAAAGTAGATTGGAATAATCCAAGAACATAAGATCAAACTTATTCAGCTGGTCTCTGAAAACCCGATTCATAAGACTACAAACTATGTCAGGGCATTGATTAATCCAAATGGCATCACAAACCATTCATAAAATTCTAAAGGCATATAAAATGCAGTAATAGGCACATTCTCATTTGCTGCTCTAAGTTGGTGAAATCCTGTCACCAAATCCATTTGGGAGATCACCTTACCGTGCGGTTGACCAAACAAGTCATCGGTACGCGAGAGTGGATACTTATTTTTCTTCGTCACTTTACTCGGCTCATGATAATCTACACACAACTTTAAATAGCCATTCGCCTTAGTCACAAATATAACAAGTGCACCCCACTCAGATATGCTTCTTTGAAAGAAACCCTTTCCTCAATAAATCATTCACTTGCACCTCCAATTCTTTCTGCTCTTTGGGTGCCATATGTCATAAAGGCATAACTATCACTCTGGCTTCCTTCAAATCTATACAAACTCGATCTCTCTATGCCTAGAAATTCTTTCACTTCCTCGAAAACATTTGGATACTCTCTAGCGATAGGCATAGATAATAACACATCCTATGGAACCTCAAGTGAATATAGAAAGCTAACCATTATGCCATCCTCTGGTAGGCAGTGGATCACTACCGTCCATCCATCCACATCTCTAGTTATTAACAGTAGCCTTTTGCAATCCATACGGCTGCACATGTCTTAAGCCAGTTCATTCCAAAGATAATCCCAAACCCAACAAAATTCAAAACAAAGAAATCGCAAAACAAAGAATATCCATAACTCAACAAAACTAGAGATGGCAGACCATGCAAAGGCTGATGGAACCTCCAATAGGGTTTGTCACAATCAAAGGTCGGTCAAATATCTTGAGTTCTAATCTCAATCTATCTACTAGCTCACAACAAATGAATGAATGTGAAGAAGCACCGATATCAAACAAAACTCGAACAGGAACATCACTCATAAAAGGCATACCTTGAATGACGACTCCCTTCCCCTTCTCCTTCATTGGAGCACTCGATGAGGTCAAGACTGCATCCAAAGCATACGCTTTCACTACCTGCTTAGCCTTTATCAGTTTTGGACAATTCTTCTTTAAATGCCCACATTTGTCATAGTTGTAACGTTTCCTCTTCTCACTCGCCATGCAATCTTTAATCAACTGACCCTTTTATTTACATCCTAAAGCAAGTAGGTTCCTATTTACCCTTCTTCTAACGACATTTTCACTGGGACTGCTTTCTCTTTCCGTTTCATTTCTTCTTATCTTCACCACCTTGCTGCGGTTTTGGCTCCTTTTTTTAGTAGGAACAACAATAGCAGTCTTAAATCTAGGGTATAAACTCTTATGGCAAAGCACCTTCTCTACTAGCTTTTCAAAAGGCTCATCAATATAATCCACCAACTTTCTTAAAGATTGTTGTCTAACCTAATAACGAACTTCTCATTTTTCTTCAATAAAGTGTTGATGAACGATATCCCATACTTAGACAAAGCGTAAAATTCTGCCACAAATTCCAAAATTGTCATCTCTCCCTGCTTGAGATCAGCAAATTTTCTGAATAAAACTGACTTCTGAGCAGCTAAAATAAACTTCTCCTCAAACCTTAGCTTGAACTGATTCCAGCTAAACTGATCCTCTAGAGCAGCAATAGTAATAATATTCCATCAATTCATAGCTCGGCCATGTAGCTATCTCGAAGCAAACTTCCTCTTCATATCATCTTCTACCTCCATATCACCGAATATGAACTCACAAGTATCCACCCAATCTTGAAATTTTATGGCTGACTCCGTTCCATAAAATGGCTTCCCTTCAAGAGTATAATAATCTTTGTTCAGCTTGGTGAAATCAGCCCTAAGGCATTTGCACAGAAGCACCTCCACCAATTATCACACCGAGAGAATTCCTTATCATATTAACCATCATAGCATTGAACATGGCTTGAGCATCAGGCGTAGCAGCTCCTGATCCCGCTCCTTCCTCTACTCCTGAAGAAAAATTCCTTATAGTGTTCCTTGTATACCGGCTCATTCTTACTAGTAACAAGAATGATTAGTCTCTCATAAAGAAAATTACATCTATGATGCTCGTGTGCATGCTACTTATATTATATAATATATTACTACATAGTTTTTTAAAAACCAGAGCTTATAACAAGTACACCCTCTCTTATATACACATATACTCTCGATCTAGTCTAGCGCGGTAAACCTTACCTATCTCTACTGGATCATGGTATCAAATCCAGTTAATCGTGTAACCAAAGCTCTTATACCAAATGTGATGACCGCCCTATATCACCGGCACAAATATAAACAAATATTGAGCTTGATTCATGCCTGATCGATATAGGACGATCATCAGGGTTGAAATACCAAGCACAATATATAACCTGTCATATCTCACAACTCATGGACAAAATATAATATTACAGATATAAGAGGAGAGATAGTAATAACTATGTGAACAAATCATCAACAAAGTACTACATCCACAGAGTTATACATCAAATGTAGTGGAGTTTATACAACAAAAGTAAAGCTCAATAACTACACCAAATACAAGTAATAAGCAGCCACTACAAAGGCTCCCCAGTGTTGCACAATGGAATAAGCGTAGAATCCATATAAGTATAAATAGGAGATAGCTCCATCCAGCTCATCCTCTGAATAGCTACTACGTCACCTGGACCTATCATCTAGTCTACCTACTTAAGAGTACCTAAGATAATAAGATGCAGAGCATAAAACCTTGGGTCAAATAATAGTCTGGTGTAAGCGGGAAATGAGTCTCAAAGTACTATATAGGTGAATATGGTAAGGAACAAAAGTACACAAACCACACCTGACATGTCCCTGCAACCAAAGAGTTGGCACATAACATTATATTATGTTACACTATAATATCATAAAGATATACCACTTCCCATAAACCAAATAAAGGATATCGGTCTTCCAAGAATTCATATCTCTAATAGCTACTTCCTAGAATACCTCTGAGTGAGTGCCTACTAAAGAAAACAACCATTGCATCCATAGCATCCATCAACAATCCTAACTACCACTTCTTGTGTCTTGAATACATGATAACTCGTATGGCCCCTAAGCCAAGGACTAATGGAAATCTCGGTCTCTGTTGCACTCTCGTATCTCGAAGTCCAAAGCTAGGTACGTGTCTCATAGCCCAAAGTTGGGCGCTAGACCCAAATCTACAGGTCCAAGGTATATAGGTCCCTCAATTGACCCATGAGCATTCCCACTTACAATACCACTTCTTCAAGTACAACTAAAAACTATCCAAGCATCAATGATTCCTTAGCACATACACCCAAGCTACTTTTGCTCTATTCACATACTAAGTGCTTCTTGCTTAATCCAGTTTCCATTATTCACGAGGAACTCTTCCATATTCCCCGATCATACGACTCCCTTCCTTTTGGGCCACCATCTTCGAAGCCTACTCCCAACACGAGCCAACATCCGAAGACTATAGCTTTTTATTATGTTTTTATATCATTATCCAAGCTGATACAAATAAGCCAACATGTCTAGCACGATCTATAGAGCATCCTCTTCCTGACCTGAAAGTTTCAAATCTATCATATACAATGTGATAACTCGGTACAGACTCATCGAGATAACTACGTACCGAGTTATGCATATAGTCAATTGTTGGCTACCATCTCTTTCCTTGCCTCTATTACTCTTCCCTAGGTGCCTTAAACCCCGACCTATCCCTTTTTGATAACTCTACCCCAATCCAAAGCCTCACCTTCTGGTTCTAACGATAACTCAGTAGATCACTCAACCCATAGCCAAATCTCTTACATCTTTAATATAGAATACCTTATCTAGCCATGCTCTATTCATTCATGCTAACCACCAACTCATAGCCTCCTTCTCCATAATTCGGTACCGAGTTACAGGCATAACTCGGTGCTGAGTTATGTACTTAGCTCCATCTAAGTTGCGACTCATCATGTGTCTTTCCACTATGCTCCAGAGCACATCTACCGACTTTCATCCAATTCCGACCAACTTAACTTTTGATTTGCTCAATTCTATAACCTATATTTCTATGCATGCAAAACATTAGCAAACAACATTAAATCATATCATCCAAATAAATATAACAAGCAATTTCATATAATCAAACTTGCAATCCATCAAAATAAGATAAACAAGGCAGTTTCTAATATAGATCTTCATATTGCATGAATATATAAACATAAATCAGGGCGATTTCTAATTAATCTATATCATATGCATGGACTAACCCATCACTAAAGTTAGAGAAAAAATTTATGGCCAAAATCAATTAAAAACAAGTTAAATCCTATAATTCTACCGAATAAACATGTGTAGTATAGTGAGAAGGCATAAACCACTTATCAGTTACTAAATTCAACCAATTCGTATGTAGATCTAATCCGAATAGCAAAGAAAAACACTTCAAATCAAGAAAATTGATGATCTCTAGCTTCAAATTGAGGATCCAATCTCTAATCCGCAATCTAGCTTTATTTAGAGAGCAATTTGGATGATTTTGGATTAAATTAGGATGGATCTAGGGCTAATTTGGGTTTAGACCCGATTTAGAATGAGAGGGAAATTTTTTAATTTGACTCTCCAGCTCCCTATTTATAGTTTTCTCTATTAACACTAGTGGGCTCACTAATGAGCTTAATTAATTATATACTAACCCTGTTCAGTAGCTTTAAAAACTTAAAACATGCATAACTTTCTAACCGTAAGCTCTTTTTTCTATTTGACCACTATACGGAATGGGAAACCATCATCTTGAAGCATTGGAACTTATTTGAGACCCTAATTCGACTCATATCAAAAGTTATAGCCCAAACAATATTTTTAGGGTCAAAATGGTCACACAGAAATTCGAGAAAAATCATGTAAAATATCCCTAAAAGTCATATCTTAAAATTTTAGAATCATAAGACCTCATACAAGTAAAATAAAAATATTTTACGATCCTCAAATATGTAAAATACGATTCATTACACTGGTGCTATGGTCTGCTTCCAACAAGTTATGGGCGAAAAGATTCTCATTGGTAAGAAGAACTCTAATTTCTCTATCCTTTTCCGAAAGTGCCATGAGTGTGCTGACGGCATCGACAAGTGCCGCACCACCAGGCGTCATCGGAACTTCTGAATGACAACAAAAGAATATGAGTTAAGCTCATGGAATCACAAGGCGAGTTCATATCGAAATCATGAATTATGACTTACGTCCAGATAACCATATTTGTGCGAACCCGGGTGGACAGCGGATGTAGCATAATTCACTCTTGAAATAACTTAATTTATTCTAGAAACCAGTAACCATTCTACATTGCTTAGCTGGTTCTAAATAAGAGAGAGAGAAGGGCTTCCTTTTTGGCTTATGAAACTATATATATGTATGCATATACATATATATATATATAGGATTTCCTTTTCACTAGGAACACGATTCAAGTGTTGAGTGAAGACAATATAGGTTTCATGGAGAAAAGCGTAACTGTTGGGATGTAGTTGAGCTGTCGTCAATCTCAGGAAGTTCATGATTCGATGGATGAAGGAATTGAAGGCTGGAACACATTCTACCAGGCACATGTATCGGTTGCAGGCTCTATAACCTTTGGAGGATGGTGAGCCCTTTGATGGCATGTTGGGACTTATACATCCTTAAATGGAATTCCATATTTATTGCAGATTATACGAAGTGATCCCTCTTTAATTTATTTAAGCATATGAATTGACGAGATCGTCTAAAATAACGGCATCCACAAGAGTGTCAGAAGCAGCTTCGACTTCAGGGCCTTCTAAAGGCATTTAGGAACCTTTGGATGAGGTTAATATAGTCTTGGATTTTCAACTTGAAGTATAGGTTGTGTTGGCGTATGTTTTGTAGAAGGATTCATAGTCAAACTCAACTTCGCATCAGATTCTACATATTTGGAAGTCGATGGACCTTAAGCTAAAGTGCTAAGACGCTTGAAAGTCTATGCTCTTTTTCTATAAAAACTCAACATATAATCAACATCAGATTAATTATGATCTTTGTCCCCCATGTTAAAGTGAAATATAATGCAGTGTAATTGTAACACCTCACCCCAATGTCCATATTATCCAAGAGTATCACTAAGTAATACTGTCGGATAATACAGCGAACAAGGCTGTATGGGGTACACACATGAATATTGTCTTAAACTAACACAGGCACATATTAAAACTTCAACTAAATATCTCTTCTATATATATGCAGTGTCGGTACAAAACAATAAATATATATGTCTCCAGGACAGAACAATATATAATATGCAACAATATTAGAGAACACAGAGTCAGT
Source organism: Allium cepa (assembly GCA_030765085.1). Taxonomy (NCBI): domain Eukaryota; kingdom Viridiplantae; phylum Streptophyta; class Magnoliopsida; order Asparagales; family Amaryllidaceae; genus Allium; species Allium cepa. Next base: position 43,881,088 of record CM060946.1, read on the forward strand.
CACAGTGACAATATATAATACATAAGATATAATAATGTTATGAGAATACAATACAACTCAATATCAATTATATACACACACTGTGAATCAAAGTCTTTTAAATATTATACAACATCCTAACATATCTTCTTTAAGCCCACTAAAACAAATGCTAGTCAAGTCGTCCATGTACCTGAAATGTCTTGGACTAACCCAAGTATTATATAACACACAGGTCAGAATATATCTAAATCAAGGAATATAATATATGATATTTATAATATCAACAAATATGTAATATATAGGTATGTTATAAGTCTACCTAGCAAAAATATCACAGATTATCTCAAATAGATCATATAACATCAAATATCACACACCATACATAAAGGTATCATCACCCATATAATAAAACACATGAAAGCAAAATCATTAATTCAATATCAAATAGGTGAATCATGCATACGTAGAATTCATCATCAAATCCGAAAAACATCCACAATGAGATATCCTTAAGTAACGTTAGACAATGACGAGGCAATACCATGGTCTCTCTCAATCTCATATTATAGATATCATTATCAAATCAATAAGTAAGATTTGAGTCAACTAAAATAACATCGTATATACACGGTCTTTGGAGAGATGAAACTATCGACTGAATGGTTCTAAGAGGTATAAATAGAAAATTAATGATAAATACATCATCTTCCTGAGAAGGTTACGAGGTTGATTATACTCTAGACACAACCTCAGGTATAATCCTATATATACATAACATATGTCTATCTACTACCCATATACATATCCATGCCTCCATATATACAGGAACCAAATAGGAGACCGGCAACACATCCGCTCGCTCTAGAAGCCACACATGATCTGTATGGCACAAATCCTACAGTCATCGATTACCATTACCTCTCCCATCTTGGTAATGTAACAATGATCCACCATAGGCTCAACAACGTGTAACCTCTTCGGTCATGACTGTAAGAGTGCGGAATTGGGATCATAAAGCTAAATTAACACTAGAGAGAGATGAATAGTGTTTTCTAATTCATACGAATCTTCTTGAAATATTTTGAAATTATACTTAGAATTATGCAATTATTAATCATAGAAACAATCACAGAATCAAAACACAGATAAAAGTAAATACAGTAAAGTAAAATGAAAGAACACATCAAGATTTTATACTGGTTCAGAGTTACACTACATTCAGTCCCACACAATTCCTTATACGGATTTCTTTTCAACTAGTAAATGCAAATACAATCTCGATTTCAAGGCCACGAGACACACCCCCTAGAATCCCGATTTCTGGGTAGAGTCGCTTAATTTTCGAGTTACAAGCACGCCCGCAAGATTTAGGGATTACTAAGCACACCCAATTGATTTACGGGCTACAGTCTCACCCACAAATATAGCGATTTGATTCGATGGAGTTTTGCAGAATTGGATCTTCAATCTTGATTACAAATGATCATATAACTCTTGAATAGCACTATGATCTTGATAAGAGTGAGATAGATGACAGAATCGGAGAGAAAATGAAAGAGAATCAAACTAATGGTGATTGAGTTTGATTCTGGTTGAAATTCGGCAGAGTATGGCTATATTTTTGTTTAGAAAATGAAAGAGGATAAGGTGGAGAGAAGAAGAATGAAAAATGATGATAAAATTCATTGGGAAGACAGGTATTTATAGAGGAATAACGGTCATGTCCGTTCGTGAAGAGATGCGATGAATAAACACTTCTTTTGAAATTTGAAATTAGATTTTGGAAAATCATAGCTAGTATGTCGACATACTCTTTGTAATTTTGAAAAACACAATAAAATATTATTTTGAAAATGTATTGCTTTGTAAAATAATTTGACACTTTGTAAACATGCTTAAATATAATTTATACACTTTTAAATTATAATAAAACTTGAGTAAAACTATATGATAAGATTTTTGGAAAATAAACCGATGTAAGTCAAAATTTAATAGAAAACAATAACTTAGTAAAATATCAAAAACTTAAAATAATATTATAAGTATAAGAAATTGAAAACTATTTAAAAGCTGTTTTGAAAAGAATATTTAAAAACTTATTTAAAAATAGAGAGAGAGAGAGAGAGAGAGATCAAGTGATATCAGAGTTTTAACATAAATTTATGACTCTATAACTTGTTTGGAATATCTTGAAATCTTGAACTCTTCAATATTCATGAGTCTTCATTCTCTAGCTCTTGAGTCTCTATATCAACATCTTGAATCTCTTCAATCTTTACTTGATACTATACAGTCTTCTTAAATCATTACATCTCTAAAATCCTGCATTGTATACCTTGATAAAACAGTAGTACTTACATTTTATCTAATTTCCTAAAGTTGTTGCCGTCAAAACCAGTCTGTTGACTTATGTGACACAAGGGGCAACCAATACCAATCTCATGAGGCACGTCAAAAATCATAACAACAAATATGGCATCGCAGATCTGGGGTATGAACCCACCGTTAGGCCGCTAGGATGGATACCGACCAATCCGGGTCACTCTCGAAACATAAAAGGAGTTGGAAAAAGGTATACTGACATATAATGTACACAAACTATTTGTCTAACAAGCAGCCTCGATACGTGCTAACCACAATGAGTCACACACAACATACACAACATACCTCTCACTACGACCAAAGAATAATTGAATAAATAGCACAACAGCTTCGCATACCACCATGTGTTACTAGTCCATTTATTTAGTGTTCATACATTACACTCGCTCCTTCCATATTCTATATAACGAGTCCAAAGAATGACAGCAAAAGTGTTACCAAAAGCCCCATACCGGATGGTGTCACTAAACTGTTCATTTAAATTTCTTATTACACATAAAAAATACCAAAGAGTCAAACAAAAGAATATCATCACCGTATCACATTGAAATCATCAACCAAATAGAACTCAACGGTGAATCACTCATATTATCAAAATCTAAATATATCATAAGAAATCAAAAGGTATGAAAATAATACTAAAATCTCAATTCTACTTTAAACAGTGAAATAAAGCCAAAGTTCATTAACATATTTCTTTTAAACAATTATAACAACTATTAAATATTTATATAAAATAGTTAAAGATCGATTGCTAAGCCATATATATAAATTTAAAAATATTTTATTAACTTCAAATCAGAAATATAATTCATGTTCCTTACTTAACATAAAAAACAATCATAAATTTTGCAATAAAAAGATATTCCATATAATAAAATTCCTATATATAATATCGAGTTTCATTTTAATAATTCTTATAAAAAATTCTTAATCAATATCTTACTTTTCCAAATATGAATTTATCGAATAATTATGTAGAATTCCATTACTTGGAGGCCCAAGACTAACGGTTATGGATGCTACAGTCATCCATAGTTATTTATCCTCGCTGGTCGAATATGGCGGTGCTAGATTCATTGATACACAGATCACAAGAATATGGAAAAAAATTAACAAAAAATATATTTCCACATTCTGTTCAAAACATTTGATGTTCATTACATAATCCCAAAAACGTTAACCACATTCGGCAAAATATAATTATTACGCATACGCCAAGAGCAACATATGAAGATGCCCCCTTGGTTGATCAAAGTATAAAATAAGGCTAATAAATCTGCGCTTATATCCAAAATACACAGTGAAAAGATAATTCTAAAGAACTAACTACCTTATGCATGCTTACGAAAGCTTTATTCGTCTAAGAAGAGAATCCTGAAAACCCTAAACCTCAAACTACTCAAAATCAATAGAGTACCCGAGAGTTTAAGGGGAAAACAAAAACTTTGATTCAAATATAAAGCCTGGTATGAATAATAATCAAACATCTCAAACCTTTTAGATATTTAGTGAGACCACATTGCTTAGCGGAACGGGTTTTTCCCTCACTAGTATCCTAAAACCATTGTAAAACCATATACCATGCTCATGTATCCACAATGGTTAAAAACATACATTTCAAACTATTATGATGACATGTATATATAAAACATTTTGGATTTCCAATCCCCGGTTTATGTTGACACCCTGTCATAATTATAGTTTTTAAGGTCACTATTAATCTATTAGTTTTCATGGGTTTACTAATAACCTTTAACACTACTTGGACACCTTGTCCTAATTCACGATTTTCATAGGATCACGAAGAACCTATAGGCCTTTGCCAGTTACTTAATTAATTTCTGGGTCCCCTTGAACCTCTTAGTCATTCCAATAACAAATCCATTTTCCTAGTTTTAATGGGTTGACTAGGAACCTATGGATTTATCCAGTAACTCACTCCTTTTCCTAGTTTTCACGGGTTGACTAGGAACCTATCGATATCTTTCCTAAATTATTTCTTATCCTAGTTTTCATGGATTGAATAGGAACCTATTGACTGATGTCAATTCTTAATTAGGATATAGTTTCTTTGGGTTCGCTGCAAACCAAATGGCCCGCAACAACCATCCTTTGTGCATAGTTTTCATGTGTTTACTATGAACATGTGCAGTTAATTCCCCGTTATTATCCTGCTACAACCCAGCTATATCTCATATCAGATTTTTACCGCTACCATTTTTCCATATAGCCCCAAATATAGCCTTTCTGCTTTAAGCCCCGCTATTTCCGCTATATCCCTTTATTTTCGCTATTTCCGCTATATTTTCTTCAAAAGAAATGAATTGAAAATTTTCATTTATAGTTTCAATTTTTGCTTTGAAATATAAATAATCAAACAAATACTTTGATCATGGAAATGGATTTTATAATCCAGTTATTATATATGAATCTGAACTAAATATTTTACTGAGAAATAGGGTATCAATGAAAAAAAATGAAGTAGGCAGTGTGAATGATGAGATTTTTATAAAAATTATGAAACTAATTTATCTAATTGAATTTTTAATATATACTCTAATATTATACTAAATTCAATTACATAATATAACGGTTTTACGTTTATTTAATATATTCGCACATGTTTTTATTTAATATTATTTATGTATTAATTATAACTTAATTGAATGTTAATTTTTCATTTAATTGCCAATTATTTATAACATTAAGTAAGAGTTTTATATGTTATTGTAAAGTCATCCGCTATATCCTCATTGTATCCCCGCTATGACTTTTCATGCCTCCACCGCATTAAAACTGCCGAGCGCATTAACTACATAGATATGAACCTATAGGTTATTCCCAATGACTTCCTAATCATAGTTTTCATAGGTTTACTATGAACTTATCTCCCGGACAATTTCAAGGTTTACGCATCCTATACTTTGGTCTCCCTGACTCATTGGATGTAATTCTACTCATTTAGGAGTTTAATCAAATTATATTTACCACTGGGCTAACCTACCTAGTTCTTCCACCTCTTTATCCCCAAAATCTAGTTATAGGTTCTTTATCATGTGATTATGCTTATATTTGAAGAAGAAACATAATAATTTAACAATACCATTCCTGTGGGTTTTAGGTCCTTGAAATACATTTCATATAAACATAGTTAATCCCTTTATTTTTATCAAGGCAACACTTCTTCAAATTTACACACTTAAGGTAATTTCAAAACTCCTTTATTTAGCCATAGATTTTTCTTTTAAAATTTGAGTTTGGGTTTAAAACCTTTCAACACCTTTTAAACCTTGCTTCCAACCTCATAGAATGACCTCCTTCGAAAGCATAAAAATTCATCTTTAAAACACGAGGCTCCTGCCTTTTTAATACTTTAAAACATCTCTTTCGAAACCCTTCGACCACGTTAAAGTATTATCACATAAGTGTAGAAGCATAGCTTCGAAACCATTTGAAAGTACTCTTTCGAAACCAATGGTGGTTACCCTTTGAAAACATTGAAATCCCCCTTTCGAAAAGATTGTGTTTATACTTAAAACATCATTTTTGGTTAAAGTGAACTTAGACGAACACGTCTCTTTCAAACCATTAGTTAATTCAAAAAGTATTAAGGAAGTTTGATGGTGCCGAAACAATCCTTTCGAAAGCTTTAGAACATCTGGGTAAAACAATTGAAGGTTAGCTTCGGAACCACTTCTAAAACCATTGCCTTCAAAACCACTAACCCCTTTCAAAAGCATTAGAAAGCGGTTTACATTTAAAAAAACAACAATACCTTTCGATGGCATTGAGGTCTTTAATACCATCGGAAGGCATCAAACCTTAGAAGGGTTCCAACTTGGTTGAAACTACCTCTCCCGAAAGCTTTAAACAAAACCCAAGTAACTCCTTTGGAAGCTACTTCTTTAAAGAAAAGGCGGTAGCTCTCTTTCGAAAGCTTCTTTTGATACCTTTCGCAAACATAGGTTTTGACTAAGACGAAAACCCTTTATAAACAGGCCAGTGCTTTTCTTTCAAAACCACATAAACAAAGGAACCAACCCCTTCGAAAGCTACCCTTTGAAATCCTACCTTCCACCTTTCTCCGATCCACCACGTACCATTGGAATGATACCATGTGTATTGGTTAACTTGTTTTGACCTAGAAGGTTTCGAATAGATTGGAGGTGGAAGCTCTGGGTCGAAAGGACTTCCTAAAGAAGGCGAAACCCCCATTTTTAAGCAAAAGATTATTTTTACCAAATAAAGTAACTTTTTTGTAATGAACTTGCCTACTTGTAATCATTTTATTAGCTATCTTAAACTTTTGAATTATTTATCTAAAACTTATCACATTTTCTCAGATCCAAAAACATGATAACTATTAACAACTAAGCCCTCCCTTTTAACAAAATAATTAAATCATTTAGATCCTCCTTTCAAAATATTTAATTTCCATACTAACTCACTTAGTAAAAATCCCCAAAAATTCCAAAAATACACTTTAATTATGTTATCCAATATATCAAAATTTCAAAACCAATTTCTCAATATAATTTCCAAAATAAAATTATAAACCCAAATAACCATATTTTCCTTTGAAAATTCATAACTAATTCTCTACGATGTGGAAAATTATAAAAATTGAAACCTGACTCCAAAATCATGTTTCTCATAATGTAAAATTTTCTCATGCCATTTAGACATCATTTAATCTCGGTTTTACACTAAAATTGTGCATATCTCCTTTAAACAACCTTGTTTAAACCATATAAATTATAAATCAAGCATATCATCATTCAACATACCATAAATGAATTTATCTCTTAGATCTGAAACTATATAATTATAAAACCAAAATAGAGATGTATAGATTATTATTCACCTTAGGTTGGATAGGAAAATTGAAGATTGATTAAGATTGATTTCCTCCAGCTTGAATCCTAAGATTTACTTCGATTTTCTCCTCTCTTCTTTCTTCCTACTGGCCGACCTTGCTCTTTCTTATGTTTTAAAAAAATTCTTGCGATAAAATGAACGTGTATGACTAAGGAAAATAGTATAAGGGTGAGAATATGGGTGGCAATTTACCTTAAAGTCATTGTGTTTATTTTATCTAACACTTAACCATTTATAAGTTCATTTAATTTAAATAAGCAGGGCCACTACATATTTATTAATCAACCTCAATCTCCTTATCTACATTATTCTACTTAATTTATTCTAATTAAATTTTTTGAATAATGTCATTAAAAATTAGGGGTGTTACAGGCTCCCCTCCTTAAAGAATTTCATCCTCAAAATTCAGTAAGGACTAAATACTAAACATAGCAATCATCTGTAACAACTCCTAACAACCATACTACTCTACTTGACTAGAATATATATATATATATATATATATATATATATATATCTAATATGGACATACCATCAAAGCATATTAGGATAAGCATCTCGAATCTTGTCCTCTATCTCACAAGAACAGTCCTTCTCGCCGTCGCTCCACTAAACTTTCACCAACTTGACTGTCTTGGTCCTTAACCTCTTCTCATCTCTTGCTACAACCCAAACTGGTTGCCTAACAAAAGTCAAATCAGGCTCTACTACTAAGTCTTCCAACTTTGTTTGAGGAATAATAGCCTATGGATCATGCACATACTGGCAAAGATGAGACACATGGAAAACATTATGGAAACCTGCCAAATTGCTCGACAACTCTACTCCGTACGAGAGCTTTCCTATCCTTTCTATAATTTGAAACGGACCAAAATATCTCGGCGCTAACTTTCCCAACTTTCAAAACCTTACCACACCCTTCATCGGTGATACTTTAGTGAAAACCCAGTCTCCCACTGAGAATTCTAAGTCTTTACGCCTCTTATCTGCATAACTCATCTACCTGGATTGAGCTTCCTTCATCCACCCTCGGATTAACTCAATCTTTTCTGACGCCTCTCTAGCCAAATCCAAGCCTAAGACCAATCTGTCTCCAGTCTCCAACCAACGTATTGGTGATTTGCATGGACATCCATATAAAGCTTCAAAATGCGCCATTTCTATACTAGTCTGATAATGATTATTATAGAAAAACTCAATCAGATGTAGGTGGTTTCTCTAGGATCCACCAAAGTCCAATACACACGCTCTCAACAAATCCTCGAGCACCTTATTAACTCTCTCTGTCTGCCCATCCATTTGTAGGTGATATGCGATACTCAGATTGATCTTGGTACCTAATTCCACTTATAGACTCCTCCAAAATTCGCTAGTAAATAAAGCATCTCTATCGCTGACTATGCTACTAGGAATTCCATGAAGTCTAACTATGTTCTTCATGAACATCTTTGCCAAAACTAGTGTCGTCCTGGTCAAATTTACTTAAATGAAATGGGCACTCTTGGTCAACTTGTCCACAATAACCCATATGCTCTCATTTCCTCTGGTTGACCTTGGCAACCCACCTATGAAATCCATGGATATCGAATCCCATTTCCATACGGAAATCTATAAAGGCCGAAGTAACCCACTCGGCTTTTGATCATTGGCCTTCACTTGTTGAAAGTTAACACACAAGCCAACATCCCTCTTCATGCCTTCCCAATAGAAGCTCCTCTTCATATCTTGGTACATCTTGCTCCCTCCAGGATGATCCATACATTTCGATCGATGACATTCCTCCAGAACATCCCTCTTTAAGTTCTCTGCTTTCGGAACGCATAATCGTCCCTTCTTTCTTAACCATCCTCTTCGGTCAAGACTAAAATCCTTTAGGTCATCAATCTCTGATCCTATCCCAAGCTTTCTAATCCTCTTGGCTAAAACTAGATCCTCTTTTTGCTTAGAAGCTATCAATTCGATCAATACCGGTTGAATTTCTAAAAAAGATAACATGACAGTACCCTGACTAGAACTAGTAGTAGATCTCAACTGAAAACCACAACTGGCTAAAGCTTTTAGATCCTTCCATTCTGCCAACATCCCTAACTCCACATTCTGATGTTTTCTTCTGAGAGCATCTCCTACCTTGTTTCCTTTCCCAAGAGTACACTCTATAACAAAATCATAAGCTGCCAACAATTTCAGCCACCTATGCTGCCTCATATTCAACTCCTTCTGAGAGAATAAATACCTTAATGACTTATGATCGGTATACAACTCAAATTTCTCTCCTAAGAGATAACGCCTCCAAATCTTTAAGGCAATGATTACCGTAACCAACACAAAGTCATTAGTAGGATATCTACTTCGTGCGGTCTAAGATGTCTAGATGCGTAAGCAATGACTTTGCCCCTCTGCATCAACACTGCTCCCAATCTAGTCCCACACGCAATAGTGTATACTACCAACCCTAGGTTACCATATGAAACTACTAACAATGGAGCATTGTTCAATAAAAAATTTAACTTTATGAACCCTTCCTCACATTTTTCGTTCAAAACGAACTTCACATCTTTCGTGGTCAACTTTGTCGAAGGTGCTTCTATCCGTGAGAAATCCTTGATGAATCTCTAGTAGTAGCAAGTAAGTCCAAGAAAACTTTTGATTTCGGTCGCCGTTTCTAATCTCTTCCAATTGTTCACAGCTTCGATCTTATCTGGATCGACTGGAAATCCTTTCTCTGAAACCACATGATCAAGAAACTTAACATCCTTCTTCCAAAAATGACACTTGGAAAACTTCGCCTTTAGCCGATTCTGCCTCAGCGTCTCTAGCACAACTCTAAGACGATCTTCATGCTCTCTCCCATCCTTAGAGTATACCAAAATGTCATTTATAAACACTAATGCAAATCTATCTAAATACTCTTGGAAGACTCGATTCATCAAATCAATAAAGAAAGCAGGTGCATTTGTCAATCCAAATGGAATCACCAACCACTCATACGAACCATACCTAGTCTGAAATGCGGTAAAAGGAATACTATCCTCTACCACTCGCAACTGATGGAACCCCATCGCCAAATCCAATTGGGAGAACACTCTGTCTCCACTCAACTAATCAAACAGATCATCTATCCTTAGTAGATGGTACCTATTCTTGATCGTTCTTTCGTTTAACTTACAATAGTTAATGCACATCATTGATGAACCATTTGGTTTCTTCAAGAATACTATGGCCGCTCCCTAAGGCGAACTGCTTGGTCTAATAAAATTCCTTCCCTCCAAATCCACTAATTGCACCTTAATTCCTTCATCTCTATCGGTGTCATCTTGCTAGGTAGTTTATTGGTAGGTTCAGCTCTCGGTATAAGATCTATCTGAAACTCAACAGCTCGTCTCGATGGTAACCTCGTAACCAGCTCAAAGATATCTGCAAATTTTTTTGCTACCCGAACTTGACTTACTCTTCTCTAACCTCGATGACACTTAAAAAAGCACAAACACTCTAACTGGAGTTCTCCACTGAGAAAATGATTCGATTATGACTATCTGGGTGTCTCAGTGATATTTACCTATCTTGAAAAAAATTCCTAGTCTCATACTTAACCAACCAATCCATAACCAAAATGATCTCGAAATCTATGAAATAAAAAACATACAGACAAACTTATAACCTAACATATCAAGTTCTAACTGGTCACATCTCATCCCTAGGGTTGCATACCATCCTATCGGATTCGCAACCCTCAAGGAGTAACAAGGAATGTGGGTTCTATGCATAACCTATCAACCAATAACTGTGATATAAATGAATGTGATGCACCAGTATCAAATATTACCCTAACTAGTATACTCTAAATCAAAAGTGTACCTTCCGTCATAGTTTTCCCTTTCTCTACTGCAGTATGCCTAAAAGAAGATGGTGGCCAATAGCAAAAACCTTCCTCTATCTACCCTCACTGGCTCTGGACACATGTTCTTATAATGCCTAACTTGGTCACAGTTGAAGCATTTCACATTCTTCTTCTCTGCAGGCTTTTTCCCTTTGCTCGTTCGACACTCGTGAGCATAATGACTCTTCTTATCACACTTGAAGCACACCAAATCAGCCTTTGCCTTCTTGGAAGCCTCCCTTCTTTAAGCTTCCTTCTTCTTAAAGAATTTCTTCTTCTTCCCCTGAGGACCCTGGGATTCATATGGTTTCTCCTTGATTGAAATAGCAAGCATCTCCCATGTGAATGGCCATCTCCACCACCACATTACAAGGCTCTCTGACATGAGTTATAGTCATTCTGCCTAGCTCTGGCCTTAGTCCACGAATAAATTTCGCATTCCTTCTTATATCGATGTCAACCAAAGCATATTCATATCGAGACAGCTCATCAAACTTAGCATTATACTCGATCACTGACATATCTCCTTAAACAAGATCCATGAACTTTTTCATCAATGCCGACTTGGAAACCTCAAATAAGAACCTCCGCTCAAACCTTCTTCTAAAATCAGCCCATCTCAGCTCTTCCTACAGAACTCCGGTTGTCACATTGTTCCAACAGTGAAGCGCTAACCCTTGCAACTGTCTAAAGGTTAGCCTTCTCTTTTCTCCATCATCCAAGCCGGAATCGGTAAAGATCCTCTCACAGCTCAGCACCAGTTCTCAACTTCAACAGCATCCTCCGATCTCATGAAAGACTTTCCACCTAAACTGATATAGTCACCTCTCAACTAGACATAGTTATTCCCAACTGGAGCCACAGGATTAGCCCCTCTAACATTACCAGCAAATTTTTCTTGCAAAAGATTAGCCTATAACTTGTTGAGTCACAGCTTCTATGAAAATTTTGATTGCTGACAACAATATTAAAGCGATCGACAAATCAAGACGTACATATGGTACTCTAGATTATACGTTGATTATTTGATGTTATAATAGTAATAAAATTGTCAAAATCTATCCTCAAATAATCATGCACAAAATATAATATATATATATATACACATTTATATAGGTTGTGCACTTTATTGTGCAACTTAACAGAGACCGGTCGACCGGTCCAAAAATGAACGGTCGACCGTTCCTGTTGAATGTGCACAATAAACGTGCACACATGTACATAACGACTATATTTTTAAAAACCTGTCTACAGGTTAGTTTTTGACCTGTCGACCGTTTTTAAACAGAGAGCAACTTCTTCCAAAAGACACATCTTTCTTCAATGGTTGCGTCTCTTCTTCTTCATTAATGATCATAACTTTTGACTGCAACTTTTCACCAAGGGTTATAACTATTTTCTCTCTATAAATACACATCAATATCATTGATTAAAACAATAAGTTTTATTAAGATTATATATGCTCTCTATCTATTCTTTGAATTCACTTGCATTCAAAAAGCTCTAAACTACTTTCATTCCTTATTGAATCATTGACACTATCTCATATATTTTGATTCAATAAGCAATATAAATTCCATAATCTTCACAAACATCATTCACAATTTGAGGATAAGATTATAGGAAGAGTGTACTACAAGTGACAAATCCGTGTTTACAAGAGCACAAGTTGTCAACAACAATTGTAATTGTTTTTTGTTGAAGTCCTCAGTATTGTAAGAGGCAAGTGTTGAAGTCCTCAGTATTGTAAGAGGCAAGTGTTGAAGCCCTCAGTGTTGTAGAGGCGTGAAATCCCGTTCGGCTGTTCGGGTAATTGTAAACCTGTTCCTCCGGGTGAAGCGAGGTTGTAATTAGTGAAAATCCAGATAGTAGTCTGGGACTGGACGTAGGACGGTGCTCCGAACCAGTATAAAAATCTCTGGTGTGATTTTTCTATTTTTTATTTACAATGCTATTATCATCTATTTCTGCATTTGTATTGTAATCCATATTAAACGATCCGTGTATACTATATTAGCACATATAATTGTAAACACACCGCACTTTCATTTGGTATCAGAGCGCGGTCATCATATAACCGTAACACAGTTATTTGATATATTCTTGTAATATGGCAAATAACGCAAGTACTAGCACTCAAAACACCACTTACACAGAAGGGCAATCGACACAAAGACCTCCATTTTTCAATGGTCTTAACTATAGTTATTGGGCAACACGTATGTCATTCTTTATGCAATCAAGTAGCTATGATGCTTGGAATGCTACTCAAAGAGAAATAGTGAATCCAACAACTGATTATTCAGAATGGACTGTGGCTGAGAAAACGGCAGCAGCCGTAAATGCAAGAGCAATAAATATGTTGTTCTGTGCATTAGACCAAAATGAATATAATCGTGTTAGTATCTGTACTACTGCATATCAAATTTGGCAAACGCTAAAAATCACTCATGAAGGTACTAACAAGGTTAAACAAGCCAAAATAGCCATGCTGAAAAGTCAATTTCAAAATTTCAAAATGAAACCAAATGAAACAATCAATGACATGTATTCACGGTTTCAAACTATTCACCATGCACTTATTGGGTTAGGACAAAAGTATTCCGATTTTGATGTTGTTTCAACAGTCCTACATTCTCTGACTAATGAATGGGAAGGAAAAGTATTAGCAATTGAAGAAGCTAATGATCTTTCCGTCATGAAGCCAGATGAATTGATAGGAAATTTAATGTCCTATGAAGCAAATTTGCAGGCTAGAAAAGAACAGAAAGAAGAAAAGAAAAATGTAGCATTTCATGTTGAGAAAGATGAAAATTAATCAGATTCTGAAGATGAAGATTTGGCGTTCATTGCTAAAGGTTTCAAAAAATTCCTAAAATATCGAAAAGCCAGTCGCTACAATAAAAGGAAACCTGGATCAAATAAACCATCTTCATCTGCTATAGAATGTTTCAACTGCCATAAAAAGGGACACATGCAGAAGGATTGTCCAGAACAAAAGAAAAAGTCAGAAAATGACAAATTCAAATATAAGAAGGACAAATCAAAGAAACGAGCCTTCTCAGTAACATGGGATGATTCAGAGTCATCTTCATCAGAAAGTGAAAGTGATTCGGAGAATGAACAAGCTAATGTTTGTTTTATGGCAACAGAAGATGAGGTACAAATTCCTACATTTGATGAATTACTTGATATTAATGCTGAATTGATAGTCAAATATAAAGACATAAAACGTCAATTAAAAGTAGTCAAAGCAGATTTAAGTAGAGCAGAGTTTGAACGAGATATGTTAAAAGATGAGAAGAAAATATTAGAAGAAGAACTTGAAAATATTCAAGAATCATCATCTAATGTTGACTCTCAAATATCTCTTTTGAGTCAAGAAATAGAAGCTCAAAAAGAGAAAAATAATGCTCTCACTACTGAAAATCATGAACTTAAAGCAAAAGTCAAAATTCTAGACCTAGAAAAAGCTAGTTTACAAACAAAGTTTGATGACATTACTCAAAATGTTTCTAACTTTAACAAAGGTCGAGAAAATTTGACTAAAATCATTGAAAGTTCACAATCTATTTCAGATAAACAAGGTTTGGGATATAACAAACATAAAACTAAGAAACATCTTAGAAATAAAAGGAAGAAGAAAGTACAAAAAACTGAAGCTAAGAAAAATCTTAGTTTATTATATTTCAAACCAAAACCAATAGTGAAATTTCAAAAGAAAGATGTCAAGACTATCAAAATATGGGTTCCTAAAATAAATAACAATTTGATTAGGAACAAATACATTCAGCAATTCATGAATACTGTGCATCTTAATAATAATTATATATATAAAGGGGATACCGGACCCAAATGGGTTTGGACTCCTAAGACCTAACTCTTAGGACCCTATGAAAAGTGGGTACCATGAACTTAATTCTATGTTTGCAGGTCCCACTGAAGAAAAGAGGAAAGTGGATATTGGACAGTGGTTGCTCAAAGCATATGACGGGAGACAAGAGCTTACTAACAAATATTAAATACTCAGATGGTGGCTCAGTCACTTTTGGAGACAATTCAAAAGGTTATATCATCGGCAAAGGCGATGTGAGCAATTGTGGTACATCTAACTTACCTCTTATTACTAATGTCATGCTAGTTAGAAATTTAAAACACAATTTACTTAGTATTAGTCAGTTATGTGACAAGGGTTTTATAATTTCCTTTTCAAATAATAAGTGTAGTATTTTAGATAAAGATCATAATTTGGTTTTTGAAGGTTATAGAAACAGAAATATATATATTCTAAATATGAATATTAATCATAATTCAGATATGTGTCTTATGGCTAATGACAATGATCCATGGCTATGGCACAAACGTTTCTGTCATATAAACTTCAGAACTATTGACAAGCTAGCCAAAAACAATCTAGTTAGAGGACTACCCAAAATGAGTTTTAAAATTAACAACATTTGTGATGCATGTCAATTAGGAAAATTGACCAAATCATCATTTAAATCCAAGAAAGTCATATCAACATTACAACCGCTTGAGTTACTGCACATGGATTTATTTGGACCTACTAGAGTTCAATCAATAAATCACAGTCAATATGTGCTTGTAATTGTTGATGATTTCTCTCGTTATACATGGACAATTTTCTTAAAAAATAAAAGTGATACTTTCGATCATTTCAAATCTTTCGTCAAAAGAATTCAAAAATCAAAAGGGATTAAAGTTAAAAATATAAGAAGTGATCATGGCGGAGAGTTTGAAAATAATGAATTTGAACATTTTTGTACAAAGAAAGGTATATATCATAATTTTTCGTTTCCCAGAACTCCACAACAGAACAGAGTAGTAGAACGAAAGAACCGAACTTTACAAGAATGTGCAAGAACATTATTAAATGGAACCACCTTACCAAAACACTTCTGGGCAGAAGCTGTTGCAACTGCCTGTTATGTTTTAAATCGTGTGTCCATAAGACCTCTTACCAAGAATACTCCTTATGAATTGTTTAACAAAAGAAAGCCCAAAATCTCATACTTCAAAGTTTTTGGTTCTAAGTGCTTTATTTTAAATACGAAAGACCAGCTTGGAAAATTCGATCCAAAAGCCGATGAAGGAATATTTGTCGGTTATTCGGAACGAAGTAAGGCCTATCGAATATTTAATAAACGAACCAAAACTATTGAAGAATCACTTCATGTATCTTTTGATGAAATCTATCAGCATCCTCACACAATATCAGATGATGACGAATCAATAGTCATTAATAATCCAATCATCTCAAATACTGATTCTGACTCAGAAGTAATTATTGAGAATACTCCTCAAATATGTGAATTACAATCACCACCAAGAATATTAAGAGACCATCCGGCCCAAAATATAATAGGTGAAATAACATCACATGTCAGAACAAGGAGTCAACTCAATCAAATGGGTCATGTCGCTTTTCTCTCAAATATCGAACCCAAGAATTCAAAAGAAGCTGCTACAGATGATTACTGGATCATTGCCATGCAGGAAGAACTAAATCAGTTTGAGCGCAATGACGTTTGGGAACTTGTTCCGAGACCAACTGATCAGTCAGTAATTGGTACTAAATGGGTCTATAAAAATAAAGCTGACGAACAAGGAAATATCACTAAAAATAAAGCAAGATTAGTAGCACAAGGATACAATCAGGAAGAAGGTATCGATTATGAAGAAACTTTTGCACCAGTTGCTCGACTAGAAGCTATTAGAATTCTATTATCTTTTGCTTGTTATCATAATTTCAAACTTTATCAGATGGATGTCAAAAGTGCTTTTCTCAATGGATTTATCAAAGAGAATGTCTATGTCGAACAACCACCTTTATTCGTACATGAAAAATATCCTGACCATGTGTTCAAACTTAAGAAAGCTCTGTACGGTTTAAAACAAGCACCTCGTGCTTGGTATGAACGTTTACGTAGCTATCTTATTAATTCAGGGTTTGAAATAGGCAAAGTCGATCAAACTTTGTTTATTAAACATTCTCGAAATGATATTCTGGTTATCCAAATATATGTAGACGATATCATCTTTGGTTCAACAAACGATAAACTCTGCAAGGAATTTGCAAGTATTATGACCAAAGAATTCGAAATGTCTCATATGGGAGAACTATCTTATTTTCTTGGACTTCAAATCAAACAACTTTCAAACGGTATTTTTATCAATCAAGAAAAATACTGTGAAAATCTTATCAAACGCTTCGGATTACAAAATACATCTGGTAAACCAACTCCTATGAGTACAACTACACATCTTGAAAAAGATGAAAGTGGTAAGAATGTTGACCAGAAATTATATCGAAGCATGATTGGTTCTCTTCTTTATCTTACAGCTAGTCGTCCAGATATATTAATGAGTGTTTGTTTATGTGCTCGTTTTCAAGCCGATCCAAAGGAATCACATTTACGAGCAGTGAAACGTATAATTCGTTATCTAAATAATACCAAAGATTTTGGTCTTTTCTATCCAAAAGAATGTCCATTTGAATTAGTATCATATAGTGATGCTGATTTTGGTGGCTCACGGACGGATAGAAAAAGTACAAGTGGTACGTGCCATTTTATTGGAAAATCGCTTGTCTCTTGGTTTAGTAAGAAACAGAATTGTGTTTCACTATCAACATGTGAAGCTGAATATATATCAGCGGCTCTCGCTTGTACTCAAGTACTATATATGCAACAAACACTTCAAGATTTCGATATACATTTATCAAATTCTATTATATACTGTGATAACACGAGTGCAATAAATCTCTCTAAAAATCCAGTAAATCATTCTAGAACCAAACATATTGATATCCGTCATCATTTCCTTAGAGATAATATTGAAAAAGGTAATATACATCTTGAATATGTTCACACTGACAATCAAATAGCCGATATTTTCACTAAACCATTACTTGAATCTAGTTTTATTAAACTACGAAGAGAGCTTGGCTTAGTATCTCGGAAAGATCTAGAATAGAATAAGTAACCTTCAAACTTAGGCTATATATTTTTTTCAAATAATTCTTAAATTTCAGCCTATAACAAACTATACCTATTTTTATAACTTTTTTTTTTCTATCATTGTTTTTGTTTATGGCTAATTATCTCTAACAAATCCTATCCTCAAGTTCATTGGCAAACTTTTTTCTATATAAACGTTTGAAAAATACACTTTCATTCATTCACCTTCTTGCTGAAAATTATAAATCACCTTAAACAAGCTACCATGGCACACATTTGCGACAAATGCGCAGAGGAATCTCATATTTCTATCACTAGCTCGGAGTCGGAGGAACAATATTCTCCGATTACACCGAAACAAAGGCCGGAATGTCCTCACCATTGTTTTCGCACACCTGGCCATACTCCAACATCCAAGCGTGCAAAGAAAGCACTATTCTGCTCTCCGCGCACGAAGGCTCAAATCGATGAAATTCATCACTACCAAAAGCATCAAATTGATCTTCAACGACAACTACATTATGGTCAAAACCTACTATACCATGAACAACAACGTACTTCAACTCGTTTATCCGCTTTAGAACGAATGGCTTCATTCTTCTGCGGTTCAAACAAACACGATGTTCATGAACCAATGCCGTCAAGACCATCGACTTCAACAACTCCAAACTCTTGGGATAAAAACTATAACGAGAATGAAGGAGCTCGATATAAGTGGAGTCCGTGGGCTAAACGCATTGAAAACGACAAGAATTCTAATAACAACTCACCTTCTCATTAGAATTCCATAATGTATATTATTTTGCTTTCATATATAATTCTTGTAATACAGTATATTTTTGCAATAATAACATAATATATAATATATTCAGTCGACTCGTTTTCAAAATTTTTGCCAAATTCTGCATTTTTGCACACAGAGCCAAACCGGTCGACAGCCTAAAATATGACCGGTCGACCGTTTTGCTCTCTGGTTGAAAACGGTCGACCGGCAATACGCAGGCGGTCGACCGGTCGGCAGTTATTACTTTTTTTTTATACTTCACGTATATATTTTTGCCACCAACCCTCTTTACTTTCTACTCTCCACTGAAAATTTTCCCATTTCCAAACCCTAGTTCATATTCTCAAGCTTCACAAACTCTCAAATTCTCTTCAATGGCTCCTCCTCAGAAAAAATCAAAGAAAAGAGCAACATCAGAAACTTCTTCTCTTACTCTCTCTGCTAGAAAATGGCTAGAATCTCCGGTTGCAGTAACTAGATGGAATCAAATGACAAATTACAAATTCCATCCAGGCTCATTCATCAAATTCGACGATTTCACTGCATACGGTATTCAAAGATTAGCAAATAGATCTCGTATCTCTCCTCTTATTGATTTTTCTGTAAATAGCGTACAAATTAATCATTTGATGATTAAGCTATTTTATGCGAATATGAATTTAGAGGAATATACTCCGGAAAATCCAAATGGAGTTATTTGGTCAGTAGTATGTGGCAAACGAATCTATCTCACTTATGATAGAATTGCTTCTATTTTGGGAATACCGAATAGGGGTGAAGAGTTTTTATCGACATTTTGTGAAGTTTTCACCCGGAATAGTACGAGTCATAAATTTATAGAAGATGATAGTAACGGCACCAAATCGATTGGGCTACGACCGACTGCAAGGTTGTTACACCATGTCCTAATGCACTCTCTATTTCCTCGATTAGGAAACTATGATGCCGTTTACAAAGAGAATTTCAAGGCTCTTTATCCTATCTACGATGATATCGAAATAAATTGGGTTCACATGATTTTCGATGAAATTCTTAAGGTAAATAATTCTACTCGTCCACATTTCTTCTATAACGAGTATATTATGCGTATGTTGCTTGCATGTGGAGTCACACCCCCGGATTCGGCATATTCTACACCAAAGTGTATTGACTCCACTACTATCAAACGGATGAAGCTTCCTCCTCCATATGTTCATATTATGCCATTCGAACAATGGCAACAACGCGATACTCAAGAACAACAAGCTCCACCATCTCGTCGTCGTTCTGAAGATGTTAGATTATTGAAATCTAAATCATCTACAAGAGAATCTCTTGAAACCATCGCTCGGAATCAATTTTTACTTGAATCAAGACTAAAACGAATGGATTCGAAAATTGATAGACGATTCAATAAGGTAAAGTCATTCTTCGGCGCTATATGGGATGCTATATCATGTAGCACATCCGTCTCGACCCAACATCAAGACCCCGGAAAACGTCCGGCTCCTCCAACTTTTACTTGGTCGACATCCGAGGAATCCGGTGGTACAAGCGGACAAGGTCGTGGGGACAATGACGATGACGATGACGATGACGATGACGACGATGATGATGATGATGATGATGATGAGGAAGAGATTCAGTCGGAATGAAGTTAGTTTGTTTTTCTTTTCATTTCTTTAAAAACATATATGGCACTTGTACTAAATAGTGTCCATCTTTTTATTCGTAGTAGACTATGACTTGCATTGTACTTCATCAAAACATCCTGTGTTTGAATGTATGCATTGTTCTCTTTGATTTATATTTTCTATTGTTTACTCCTTTTTGTCGATGACAAAGGGGGAGAAAGGTGCTAATAATTGTTTGCAGGATGAAAGAAGCTAATAATTGTCTGCAAGAAATCACATATTCAGGGGGAGATCCTATACTTAAGTTTTTATATTGTCATCAATCAAAAAGGGGGAGAATGTTGAGTCACAGCTTCTATGAAAATTTTGATTGCTGACAACAATATTAAAGCGATCGACAAATCAAGACGTACATATGGTACTCTAGATTATACGTTGATTATTTGATGTTATAATAGTAATAAAATTGTCAAAATCTATCCTCAAATAATCATGCACAAAATATAATATATATATATACACATTTATATAGGTTGTGCACTTTATTGTGCAACTTAACAGAGACCGGTCGACCGGTCCAAAAATGAACGGTCGACCGTTCCTGTTGAATGTGCACAATAAACGTGCACACATGTACATAACGACTATATTTTTAAAAACCTGTCTACAGGTTAGTTTTTGACCTGTCGACCGTTTTTAAACAGAGAGCAACTTCTTCCAAAAGACACATCTTTCTTCAATGGTTGCGTCTCTTCTTCTTCATTAATGATCATAACTTTTGACTGCAACTTTTCACCAAGGGTTATAACTATTTTCTCTCTATAAATACACATTAATATCATTGATTAAAACAATAAGTTTTATTAAGATTATATATGCTCTCTATCTATTCTTTGAATTCACTTGCATTCAAAAAGCTCTAAACTACTTTCATTCCTTATTGAATCATTGACACTATCTCATATATTTTGATTCAATAAGCAATATAAATTCCATAATCTTCACAAACATCATTCACAATTTGAGGATAAGATTATAGGAAGAGTGTACTACAAGTGACAAATCCGTGTTTACAAGAGCACAAGTTGTCAACAACAATTGTAATTGTTTTTTGTTGAAGTCCTCAGTATTGTAAGAGGCAAGTGTTGAAGTCCTCAGTATTGTAAGAGGCAAGTGTTGAAGCCCTCAGTGTTGTAGAGGCGTGAAATCCCGTTCGGCTGTTCGGGTAATTGTAAACCTGTTCCTCCGGGTGAAGCGAGGTTGTAATTAGTGAAAATCCAGATAGTAGTCTGGGACTGGACGTAGGACGGTGCTCCGAACCAGTATAAAAATCTCTGGTGTGATTTTTCTATTTTTTATTTACAATGCTATTATCATCTATTTCTGCATTTGTATTGTAATCCATATTAAACGATCCGTGTATACTATATTAGCACATATAATTGTATACACACCGCACTTTCATAACTGATACACCATCCCTGCATCCACTAGCGGATTTCCAGCACCAACATTGGCTTCAGCATTTGGATTAGCATTAGCCTATCGACCCTGACTCCTCCTAGTATTAGGTCGAGCATTTCCGTTAGTTGTGGTGCTTCCTCTACCTAAATTTTCTCTTCTGTTTCCTACTTTCATATCCTCTTTCTCATAAATCTATGTATGAGCCTTAGTAAGATATCGAAGAACGGTCTAAGAGAGAGGGAAATACGTACTTACATATATACATATATCAAACACAAGTATGTTACTATAACATTTACCCAAACCTCAATCATATTTTCAAATTCTTTGTATTATATTTGAAAATCTTTTAGGTTTTACCTCTCTTTTAAAGTTTTATAAACCTATCCTCTGATGCCAATTTATAACATCCCCCCTACTTGGAGGCCCAAAACTAACAGCTATGCTGCAGTCATCCATAGTTATTAATTTTCGGCAACCAAATATGGCGATGTTAGATTTATTGATAAACAGATCACAAGAATATGGAAAAAAATTAACAAATCAAAAAAACATTTTCACATTCCAGTCAAAACATTTGATGTTCATTACATAATCCCAAAAATATTAACCACGTTCAGCAAAATATAATTATTACACATACGCCATGAGAGACATATGAAAATGTCTCCTTGATTGATCAGAGTTTATAATAAGGCTAATAAATCTACCTTTACATTCAAAATACACCATGGAAAAGATAATTCTGAATAACTAACTGCCTCCTGCATGCCTTCGGAAGCTTATTAATCTAAGAAGAGAATCCTAAAAACCCTAAACCTCAAGCTACTCAAAATCAATTAAGTACCCAAGAGTTTAAGGGGAAAACAAAAACTTTGAGTCAGACATAAAGCCTGGTATGAATAATAATCTAAGATCTCAATACTTTTAAATATCTAGTGAGACCATACCGTTTAGCGGAACTGGTTTCCCCCTCACTTGTATACTAAAACCTTTATAAAACCATATATTGTCCTCCTACATCCACAATGATTAAAAATATACATTTCAAACATTATGATGATGTGCATATATAAAACATTTTGGATTTTCCATCCCAGTTTAAGTTGACACCCTGTCATAATTATAGTTTTTAGGGTCACTATTAACCTATTAGTTTTCATAGGTTTACTAATAACCTTTCGCATTACTTAGATACCCTGTCCTAATTTATAGTTTTCGTAGGACCACTAAGAACCTATAGGCCCCTACCAGTTACATAATTAATTCATGGGTCCCTCTGAACCTCTTAGTCATTCCAATAACTAATCCATTTTCCTAGTTTTCGTGGGTTGACTAGGAACCAATGGATTTATCCAGTAACTCATTTCTTTTCCTAATTTTCATGGGTTGACCAGGAACCTACAGATATCTCTCCTAACTTCTTATCCTAGTTTTCATGGGTTGACTATGAACCTACTGATTACTGTCAATTCTTAACCCAAATATATTTTTCATGGGTTCACTACAAACCAATTGGCCCTGCCAACCATCCTTTATACATAGTTTTCATGGGTTTACGATGAACCTATTGGTTACTCCTAATAACTTCATAATCATAGTTTTCATGGGTTTACTATAAACCTATCTCGTGGGCAACTTCAAGGTTTAAGCATTCTATACTTTGGTCTCCCTAACTTACTGGATGCAATTCTACTCATTCAGAAATTTAATCAAATTATATTCACTACTGGGTTAACCTAGCTGGTTCTTTTACCCTTTTATCCTTAAAATACTACTATGGGTTCTTTATCATGTGAATATACTCTAATTTGAAGAAGCAACATAACAATTTAACAATACCACTCCTGTAGGTTTTAGTTCCTGGAAATATATTTCGTACAAAAATAGTTAATCCCTTTAATTTATATTTTTATCAAGGTAACACTTCTTCAAAATTACACACTTAAAGTCATTTCACAACTCTTTTATTTAGCCATAGGTTTTTCTTTAAAATTTGAGTTTGGGTTTAGAACCTTTCGACACCTTCGAAACCTTGCTTCCGACCTTAAAGGATGACCTACTTCAAAAGCATAAAAATCCATCTTTAGAACACTAGGCTCCTGCCTTTTAATACTTTAAAACATTTCTTTCGAAACCCTTCAACCATGTTAAAGCATTGTCATATAAGTATAGAATCATAGCTTCAAAACCATTTGAAAGTACCCTTTCGAAAGTAATGGTGGTTACCCTTTGAAAACATTGAAAGTCCCCCTTTCGAAAACATTGGGTTTATACTTAAAACATCATTTTGGGTCAAAGTGAACTTAAACGAAAGCATCTCTTTCGAAACAATTCTTTAATTCAAAAAGTAGTGGTGAAATTTGATGGTGTCGAAACCATCCTTTAGAAAGCTTTAAAACATTTGGGTAAAACAATTAAAGGTTAGATTCGGAACCCCTTCTGAAGCCATTGCCTTCGAAACCCCTATCCCCTTTCGAAAACATTAGGAAGTGACTTGCATTTATAAAAACAACAATATCTTTCGGCGGCATTGATGATTTCAATACCATCGGAAGGTATCTAACCTTAGAAGGGTTCCAACCTGATCGGAAATACCCCTTCCAAAAGCTTTAAACAAAACCTAAGTAACTCCTTCCGAAGCTACTTCTTTAAAGCAAAGGCGGTAACTCATTTTCGAAAGCTTCTTTTGAAATACCTTTCGCAATCATAGGTTTCGACTAAGCCAAAACCCATTTATAAATAGGCAAGCACTTTTCATTCAAAACCACATAAACAAAGGAACCAAACCCTTCGAAAGCTACACTTCAACACCCAACCTTCTGCTTTTCTCCAATCCACTATGTACCATCGGAATGATACCATGTGTATTAGTTTATTGGTTTCGACCTAGAAGTTCTTCGACTAGGTTGGATGCAGAAGCTATGGGTCGAAAGGACTTCCTAAAGAAGGCAGAACCCTTTTTTTAAGCAAAAGGATGCTTTTACCAAATAAAGTAAACTTTTTGTAACAAATTTGCCTACTTGTAATCATTTGATTGACTATCTTAAACTTTTGAATAATTTGGCTAATTTTTTCCGCATTTTCTCTAATCCAAAAACATGATAACTTTTAACAACTAAGCTCTTCCTTTTAACAATACAATTAAATCATTTAGGTCCTTCTATCGAAATAAATTAATTTCCATACTAAATCACTTAGTAAAAACCCCCAAAAATTCCAAAAATTCACTTTAATCGTGTTATCTAACATATCAAAATTTTGGACCCATATTTTCAATATAATTTCTAAAATAAATTTATAAACCCAAATAACCATATTTTCTTTGAGAATTCATAACTAATTCTCTATGGCATGGAAAATTATAAAAATTGAAATCCAACTCCAAAATCATGTTTCTCATAACATAAAAACTTTCCATGACATTTAAACATCATTTAATCTCGATGTTAACCTAAAACCATGCATATCTCCTTTAACAACCTTGTTCAAACCATATAAATTATAAATCAAGCATATCATCATTCAACATATCATAAAACGAATTATTTCTCAAATCCAAAATTATATGATTATAAAACCAAAATAGAGATTTAGTGATTATTATTCACCTTACATTGGATAAGAAAATTGAAGATTGATTGAGATTGACTAAGCTCAAGCTTGAATCCTAAGATTTACTTTGATTTTCTCTTCTCTTCTTTCTTTCCAATGGTCGGCATTGCTCTTTCTTTTGTTTTAAAATTTTGCTTGAGATAAAATGAACGTGTATGACTAAGGAAAATAGTATAAGGGTGAGAACATGGGCTGCAATTTACCCTAAAGCCCTTATGTTTATTTTAGCTAATACTTAACCATTTATAAGTTCATTTAATTTAAATAAGCATGGCCACTACATATTTATTAGTCAACCTCAATCTCCTTATCAACACTATTCTATTTAATTTATTCTAATTAAATTTCCTAAATAATGTCATTAAAAATTAAGGGTGTTACAAATTATATGCTATGTTCTCTTTTTATAATAATCAATTCAAAGTCATATTTACAATAAACAATTCAATTAGTCAAATCAATCAACAATTTATTTTTCAAAATAAATTCAAACACCAATCCAAATTAATCTAATAAGACAGTCGCGCTAACTAATAGGATGCATATACATATATGTACATTAATAGCAATCAAAGAATATATATATATATAGACACACACACATATATATATACTAACAGAAATTCAATCAAGTTAGATATGGTTGTGAGTTGTGATTAACTCATCAAACGATAAACGGAAACCCGAAACAATGTTGACAACAATCGCAATCTTCATTGCAAACTCGTAGTCGACATCTAGTCATTGTCGCCTCATCCTAAAACAAGCCCTCCCTCATCGATGCTGGGAACTCCAAACCATGACACCATCATCGTGCCGCTCACCTGAAGCTTTCAAGCCTTCGAATTGTATGCCTTAGATCGCATCTGAATGCCCACGAAGAGTGATATCGAGAAATCTCGGATTTGAATTTTTAGATAATTCAAATTTCTTACATCATATTAATTTTTAGAGATGAGTATAATTTTGATTATCGATATTCTCTAGCGCAAGAAAATGAATCTCCCCTCCTGTCTCCAGAAAATGTATGAAGTCAAATTGAAGAAAATGAAATGTTTGGGCTTGGATGGGTTTTAAACCAGTTTGGCTTCTAGGCTATAAGATTTGGTTATGAGGAAGATGATTTATTCTTAAGTTGAATTCAATTTAATCCAAATAAACACAAGTCCAAATTATTATTATTTCACCCTTTACGATTTTATAAAATATTATTTTTCATATTTATCATTTATTTAAATTTAAATATCATGATTTCACAGTCTGAATACTTTTATGAAACAATAGCCAAACCAATTATCAAATAAACCATCAAATTATAATTTAAGTAAATAAATTACTATTATTAATGTTAATTAATTGTTGCTTGAAAATCGGTTTTTTACAGACTTCCTCCTTAACAAAATTGCATCATCCCAATTTCCTATTAGAAGGAATCTATAACAATATAATCGTACGAAACTTGTACCTTTTCAACTTTATCTGCATATAAATTTCTTTCCATAAATAAGAATAACTATATAAACTACAACAACTTCATTAAGCAAATACAACTCATAAACATAATTTATAGACAACAAATTCATTTCGCTACAGATCAAATTTGATTTGAAATCAAATCCTCATTTAATACCCCTTTTTGATATTTCGTAGAAAAATTTATAGCTCAAGATTTATTCCAAATTATATATATATATATATATATATATATAAAGCAAATATTTGAGAAGTGAAGCCTTTTTTGCACTCTCAAAACTGCCCTACATTCCTATTTGGAAATAATAATTCGCATCAGAATTGAAGGACATATCTGTCCTTTTATGTTCTCCACGTTTAATCCAGTTTCCATGCCATGTTTTAAATCCTCTCTCTCTCTCTCTCTCTCTCCAGCCTGTTTCTTCAATTCCTCATCTAAATTTTTCGTCCTCTCATTTTCTAACCCAAAAAATACAAAACTGAATCAAATTTAAAATACTTTTAGATTCAAAAGAAATACATCATTTGTGATTGATTTCAGAGCCGTTGCATTATGCCGTTTGGGTCAAGCTATAGAAGCAAAGTATTTTGGCTAAGGTGGCTTCTGCCATCTTCCATTTATTTTTTACGTTACTATGATTTTCCTTTAGGTTTGTTAATATTTTTCATTTAATTGACTGTCAAACGGTCGTTATCTATTGATTCATTTAATTATTTAATGGTATTACTACTGTAGTGATGGTACTATTATACAGTTTAATGTCTAATCAAGTTCCTATCTTGGGCGGTGGCTAGACAAAAAACATGGTTGAAATAGTAGTTGTGTAAGTGATGAAGATATCAAAGGAATTATATGAAAGCAGCGATGATTAATTATTTAACAGGTAATTTACCAAATACCTTCATAATATTTATTTGTTTAAGTGTGGATAACCAGTTCAGCATAATGCTAGGTTTCATTATATATTTTTATTTAATGGATCTCAATACTTATTAGCCTCCTCGACTTTTTACCTTCACTATAGCAATACTAAAAACCTCTATTTTGGTCCTTTCAGTATTGGTATTGCACCTCCATCTCAATACTAAAATTAAGATAAGATGCAAAGAAGTATATATATTAATGCCAATATTGGTGTGATAATTCATTTCCTTTTCATTGAGATGCAAGGTTTTTAATGATGGAAAAAATTGTAGCAGTGGATTATAAACTAAGGAAGGCATGTTCCCATTATATTTGGCTTTGACAAAGTTTAGAGGACCTGTAGAAACAGAAAAACACGTAATAACTGAATGAATATGATACAAAAGAATATATGATATCAGTACTCATCACTGTTGTATCTGTTGAAAACTTCAATTTTCTTGCTCCCAAAGTTTTTTTTCCTCTTTTTACTTTCCTTTTCTTTTTAGTGCATCATGGAGGTAGATAACTAAAACCAGCTCCTATAAAACTGTTCTTATAGTTTATTGAATTTTAAAATTGCTTAACTTGAGTCTATATGCTAAAACATGAAAGTTCAAACCTGTTTGATTTGGGTGTACCTTTTTTGCCTTTATCAGGTTAAGTAGGCTTAACCCTGACCTATTTGACCCTCACGGGCTTTACCCACGGTCCAAATAAACTTGGCCCATGGCTCATAATAATGTGGTCAATAAGTTAGAGTCTCTGTACCACTAGAACTCCTTTTGAGTTATGACTATGCACTCATTCATGTCCTCACACTGATCACTTCTTTAAACTCAGTTTGAACATTTATTTTAGAATAGTACCAAAATCTAGAAGTTAATTATGGGATCTCCTGCATTGGATATTTGTTGCTTATATCTATTATATTTTTCCTAATGCACACTCTGAATTTAAGGATCACTTATTTTCTTTAGTAACTTATAGAAATCTATTAGAAATCAATTTGCTTGACCCTTGTATTCCACTTCCAATCATATATATATGGTTTACAAGAGTTAAGATAGGCTAAAAATTAGCCAACTGATTTGATAAAACAAAGGTAACTAAATAAATACTTCCCTAATAAAGATATCGTCAAATCAACTGATTTGTTAAAATAAAGGTAACTAAATAAATATTTCCTAAATAGTCAAATCAGAGAATAAATGCAAGAAATATCAGAGAATAAATGCAGGAAATATCAGGAAATATTCTAACGCCTAGAATGTATGTAAGATATATTCTATCACACCCCCTCAGTCGAAGCGGGAGGTTCTCGTATGCTTAGACTGTCCTTGAAATCATTAAATAATACGCGCGGAATCCCTTTTGCAAAAATATCAGCAATTTGGTAACGGGATGGTACATGAAGCACACGTACTTCGCCACTAGCTGCTTTCTCACGGGTGAAATGAATATCCATCTCAATGTGTTTAGTGCGTTGATGCTGAACAGGATTGCCGGATAAGATATAACACTCACATTATCACAATAAACTAGAGTAGCCTTTTGAATAGGACAATGCAACTCTAGAAGCAAATTTCTGATCCAGCACGAATCAGAAACAACAGTAGCAACACCTCTGTACTCCGCCTCGGCACTACTATGGGAAAGTGTAGGTTGCCATTTCGAAGACCTAGAAATCAAATTATCTCCAAGGAATACACAATAACCAGAGGTATAATGACGGGTGTCAGGACAACCACCCCAATCTTCATCTTTGTATGAGATAATACGATTAATATTGAATTTGTACATGTGGAGACCAAAAGAAAGGGTACCCTGGAGATAATGTATGATACGCTTAAGAGCTTTCATATGCTCCTTAGTCGGGGCATGCATATGAAGGCAGATCTGCTGCACGGCATAGGAAATGTCTGGCCGAACGAATGTAAGATACTAAAGAGCACCTGCAAGACTACGATACATAGTCGGATCATCATAAGGAGTGTCTACGGTAGCACTTATTTTGGACTTCGTGTCAACAAGAATAGGATATGAACTGCAGTTAGACATTCTGGCAAGGTCAATAATTTTTGCATCATACTGTGTCTAAGATAAGAAAAGACCATAGGCATGACGAGTGACAGTAATACCCAAAAAGAAACTCAAAAGACCTAAATCCTTCATAGCAAATTCAGAAGCTAAGAGAGTCATAATATACTTACGAAGACGATCAGAAGAAGCTGTAAGTATAATGTCATCCACATATAACAGAATATAAGCAATATCAGAACCATTCTTGTAGATGAATAAAGAGTGATATGACGTACTACGAGAGAACCCAATGGTAGCAACAAAATCAGCAAATATTTGCTACCAAGCTCGAGGAGCCTTTTTCAATCCGAACAAAGATTTTTTAAAAGGCAAACATGATTCAAATAATTTTTGTTATGAAAACCTATGGGTTGATGCATATAAACCGCTTCATTGAGATGGCCATGCAAGAAAGCATTCTAGACATCCATTTGATGAATGGGCCATGTTGGGGGTGTTTCCACCGAGCCATTACAAGGAGGGTACCACCGAACCAAAAGAAAAGAAGGCACCACCTCTCCACTTCACTGCCGAACCAAACCTCTCCGCTTCACTGCCCAACCAAAGCCTCTCCAACACCTACCGGACCAATCCCCACTCCTCCATCACCGAACCAAACTCCAACTGACCACCACCGAATCAACCACCACCACCCCAAGCTACGTCCCCATCACCGAGCCAACACATCTCCATCATACTACCGAACCAGAGTAAAGAAGGTGTAACCGGACCAACATACAATCAAACCAAAACCATCACCGGACCAAGGGATACCGAACCAACTTTGCCAGGCCAAATTGCATCATCCCAGGCCCACCAGCAGCTGTATACGTCCAAGACCCCTACCCCCAGCCTCACTCTATAAATAGAGGGGCAGGGGTACAACAATGGCAGACAAGTTTGAGAGCTCAAGCACGGATAGAACTTTCAAACAACTTTCATACTCTTGTAATCAAAGCTTTGTACTTGTACTCTGAAGAAAAAAGGAGAATAACATATAAAGTGGACGTAGGCACATTCTGGCCGAACCACTATAAATCTGTGTGTCTTTTACAGTTTAGCCCCTGCTTTTTACGTATTTGCATAAATCACCCAAATCACTAAAAATAACATAAATCGACTAAATCATACGACTTGGAGGTGTTTGCCCATTTTTTGTGCAAACATTTATGGTGCTTTCACTGAGAAATCAAGCTAGAAGCTTCAGCTTCTCTCACTCAACCTTTTTCCTAACAACATCGCTCATTGCTTGGAAAACATGCCTCCTAGGCAGAGGAAAGATGTTAGCAAAGGAAAGAACATCGCAACTAGAAGTATCCCAGATCCAATGATCACAGATCAAGAGAATCGTCCTGCTCCAACAGCAAATGGAAATCAGGCAAGTCCGATAGCCCCTACGATGGAACAACCAATTACTAGGGCAGACCTGGACAGGGTTGTGCCTGAAGTGACTAACTGCTTCGCATCCCAACAAGAAGCCTTGGTGGACCAACACATGTCACGCTTAAGGGATGCTGAAGAATCCAATCGCAACACCGAACCATGGGGTGAGTCCCAGTCTGGAGGATCTGGAGGGCGACAAATATCTTTCTACTTCGAAGAGGCTAACAACAGAAACAGCAATGGTAGGAGCCGAGCCCGGACTCAGCCCGAATTCCGACCCGGGGAAACACTTGGAACCAAACCAAACGGGGGAGGTACCAGGAAGGGGTCGGATATGGCTGAGCCTGTCATGCTGCCTAACCAGAGAAACACCAATGAATGGAGCCGAGCTAGAATCCAGCCCGAAGTTGACCCCGAAGAAATGCTTGAAGCAGAACCCAACAGGGGAAGATAAAGGCAAGGGCCAACCGTGGCTGCTCCTGGCATGCACCCGGAGAGCCGAAGACGGCCACTGGAAAATATTAGGAGTGATAGGCAATACATCCCTATAGGTCATCTGGACGGGATCGATCCCGCAGGGAAGAACCAAGCTCATTCCTATCTGCTCCATATTCTGATGAAAGGATGGCACGATTGTTCAGAGAGTGCATCCGATGGGATCAAAGAGATCGAGGGATAGGCACTAGGGTAACCAGCCCTTTCACCCACGATATTGAAATTGCCATCACCCCCTGAGAATGGAAAATGCCAACAATGGAACCTTACAAATGAACCTCTGACCCCGTTGTACACTTGCAGAGGTACACACAGCATATGCTCATGAGTGGAGCAATAGAAGGAGTGTTGTGCAAATGCTTTCCACTATTCCTGGCAGATCTGGCTATCTCCTGGTTCTGCCATCTACCCCAAGGATCCATCATCTCGTGGGAAATGTTGAAAGAAAAATTCATCAGCCAATTCCGCATTCATGTGGAGCAACCCAAGTACGCTTATTCCTTATCTAGTATCAAGCAGAAGCCTGGAGAGACGGTGCAACAATATTTAACCCGATTCAATGCCGCAGCGGCCGCAGTCCAAGATGCCGATGAGAAACTTATCCTAATGGCCCTCTGCAGTGGTGTGCATCCGAATACTAAATTTGCTAGAAGACTAACGAAAGAAAAACCAGCTACTTTACCCGATTTCTTCCATGAAGTCGGGAAGTATATGAAACTTGAAGACGCTGCTACTGAAAGGCAGACAGGGCAACACACTAAGGCAACTCAAGGCAACATGCCCACTGCAGCAAAGGATGTTCGAAGAAATAACTTTGGAGACACTGCTGGAGGCAAGAAGGGAGAAAAGAGTCTATATCGGCCAGGACCGAGATTTGACTCTTACACTCCTTTGAATGAAACAATCGAATACATCTTCTTGGCCACCCAAGATGAAGTTAAATACAGACGCCCCCGCACAAGAAGGAATCAGATAATGCAATTAAGTCTAGAAAGTTCTGCCGCTTCTACGAATCTCATGGGCATGGCACCAATGAATGCCATCATCTCCGGGACTTGATTGAAGAACGCATCAGAAGAAAGAGACTGGAGCGCTATGTGAAAAGTCAGAACAGGACTCCAGCTCCTGCCAACGAAAACCCAAGGCTACCTCCCCCAGAAGTAGGCAGCGGAAATCGCAACACCAGCGGTTCCAGTCAAGAGAAGATAGTGGTCCATACCATATCAGGAGGACCACACATCGCCGACAAAAGCTGGGCAGAGATGGAGAGATATGGAATGTCACTTAGAAACAATGAAGATTGCGTTAACTCTGTTATAGAAGAACGCCACCCGAAGCGGAAAGAGAGTGATGACATCACGTTCAGTAGGCGTGATTTAGAAGGAAGGCAGTACCCACACATGGATCCTATGGTCATCTCTGCCTGGTTCGGTCCAGCCGAAGTTTTTCAAATTCTAGTGGACACTGGAAGCTCAGTAAATATCCTATTAAAATATGCTTTCGACAAAAATGAAGCTGTCAATGAATGATGTGTCTCCCTACAACAAACCACTCCATGGTTTCACTGGAGATGTGAAGATGCCCCTAGGGCAACTGGACCTTTTTGTTGAAATAGGAAGCCATCCCCGCTCCGTTGTGCGGAAACAAACGTTTGTGCTAATAGAAAACCACTCGGCATACAACGCCTTTTTAGGAAGACCAGCCTTGGCCGACTTCCAAATTGTCCTGGCCCCGTGGTGCTTGAAGATGAAATTTCCAACAGACAGCGGAATAGGGGAAGTGGAGGGAGACCAAGATGCTGCTCGAGATTGCTATGTAACTGAACTTCGCAATAACCGCAGGAAGGATAAAGGGAAGGATGCAGAGACTTCTCTCTGCAAGAAAAGCTTGGAAGCATAGCAACTAAATAAAGCCCATCCTCTTCGATATACCAGTGATCCTTTCAATGAATTAGACCCCAGGGACAAAGAGGAGTAGGCCACCGCCGAGCCTGCAGAGGCTATGAAATTTGTATCTGTAGACAAGCACGACTTAAGTAGACTGCTGAGAATCGGGTCTCAGTCGAGAGCAGAATTGAAGAATCGACTCGTTGATTTTCTTCACCACAACTTGGATGTATTTGCATGGATGCATGCTGAAATGAATGGAATCTCTCCAAATGTGGCATGCCACGTACTGAACATCGATCCTACCAAGGTGCCGGTAAAGCAGAAAAAGAGAAGTATGGGGGCAGAACGATCAGCAGCCCTCGAGGAAGAAGTGAAGAACCTACTTGCCAATAACTTCATATGGGAAGCCATCTACCCAGAGTGGATCGCTAACCCGATACTGGTAAAGAAGGATAATGGGAAGTGGCGAACATGCATTGACTTCTCCAACCTAAATGACGCTTGACCAAAGGATTGCTTCCCACTCCCCCGAATCGATCAACTTGTGGACAGCACAACCGGGCACGAACTCTTATCTTTTATGGACGCATACTCAGGATATAACCAAAGACAAAGGAAAGTTCGAGTGGATTGACGAATGTCTGGCAGCCTTTCTAAACCTAATCGAACACCTTCAGAGGCCACCAGTACTCTCAACTCCGAACGAAGGCGAAGAACTATTCCTATACCTTGCTGTGTCATCCCATGCTCTAAGCACCGCTTTGGTAAAAGAAGAAAACCGCGTGCAACGTCCGGTTTACTTTGTAAGCAAGAGGTTTACGGGGGCAGAGGCCCGGTATCCTAAACTCGAAAAGCTAGCATACTGTTTACTAATCACGTCACGAAAACTGCGACACTATTTCCAATCTCATCCCATCAGAGTCCTAACCGATCAACCGCTAAGGAAAGTGCTCCACCGTCCCCACACTTCTGGACGAATACTCAAGTGGTGCATCGAGCTGAGTCAATGTGATATCACCTACCATCCTCGCACCGCCATCAAGGGACAAACCATGGCCGATTTCATTGCCGAGTTTACTACTAATGAAGGTAAGGAGCAATCTGAAATAACAAAAGACATCAAGTGGAATCTATTCATGGATGGAGCATCAAACGAGCACGGCTCGGGGGCACGCGTTGTGATAGTCACTCCCAGAGGAAGAAAGCTGCATTATGCCCTATGGTTGGAATTCGCTGCCACCAACAACGATGCAGAATATGAAGCAGTAATAGTTGGATTAGAACTTGCCTTAGAGATTGGAGTCAGTTCTCTATGTCTTCATAGTGATTCGCAACTTATTTTAAATCAAATACTAGGTGAATTCCAGACTCGAGGAGAACGACTCACAGCATATCTAAAGAAGACCAAGCTGTTGCTCGACCAATTGGATCACTATTTAATCAAACACATTCCTCTAGAAGAGAATCAGGAGGCCGATGAACTAGCAAAGCAAGCTAGCATGAAAGACGGCACCACTTCCGGAACAGTAATCATCTCAAAGCAACTAGCCCCGAGTTTCGAGCAAGTGAATCTGATAACTGCAATCGAAGAGGAAACCTGGATGACTCCCATTCGAAAATACTTACAAAGTGGCACACTGCCCGACGGGCATAACGAAGTCAGGAAAATCTTGAGGAAAGCTTCCCGCTACACAATACAAGAAGACATCCTCGACGCGGCTTCTCTAACCCCTTATTAAGGTGTGTCGCTAGGAGGGAAGCCAAGGAAATCTTATCACACATCCACCAAGGAAGCTGCGGAGATCACACCGGAGGACAGACTCTGGCAAAGAAGATACTCCGATATGGATATTTCTGGCCCACCTTAAACAAAGACGCCCTGGACTTCGTCAAAAAATGCGACAGATGTCAGAAATTTGCTAAGATCCCTCGACTACCAACAAATGAGATTACTCAGATGACCAGCCCATGGCCCTTCGCAGTATGGGGAATTGACTTGATTGGCGAACTGCCGATGGGCCGAGGCAGAGCAAAATATGCTATAGTGGCAGTCGACTATTTCACCAAATGGGTGGAAGCGGAACCTCTAAATAAAATATCTTCGGCAAAAGTTATTAACTTCTTGATCAAAAATTTTCTATGCAGGTACGGAGTTCCACTCAAAATCATATCGGACAATGGACTTCAGTTTGACAGCGAGTAATTCACCGACTGGTGCCAGGAGCACGGAATTCACAAAAGCTTCTCATCTGTAGCTTATCCCCAGGCAAACGGACAAGTCGAAGCTGTCAACAAAATTCTCAAAACTCTAATCAAGAAGAAACTTGAAAAGTCAAAAGGCGCTTGGGTGGACGAACTTCCTACGGCACTTTGGGCCTACCGCACATCTTTCAAGACATCAACGGGGCATACTCCTTTCTCTTTGGTATACGGATCGGAGGCCATGCTCCCAGTCGAAACTGTAGTGCCTTCCCACCGTAGGATCCACTATAACCCAGAAGAGAATGAAGAACTCCTCCACGTGTCTTTGGATCTAATCGAAGAAAGAAGAAATGATGCAGCACTCAAAGCAGTAGCTCACAAGCAAAAGGTGGCAGCACTATACAACTCCAAAGTCAAGCATCGCAGCTTACAAGAAGGAGATCTTGTCCTCAGGCGAATCTTCCCGCGCCCCGGGGCGCTAGATCCAATCTGGGATGGACCGTATGTAATTCATAAAGATCTCCACAACGGAGCTTATATTTTGTCAACAGTGGACGGAGAGGTGTTCCAAAGGGCATGGAACATCCAACACCTTCGTCGATACTTTTCTTAACTTGTACTACCCATATGAAGTGAATTAACAAAGAGAATCAGTGGACGTTGGCATTTTCGTGCCGAACCACTTTAAAAATCTTGTCTCTTTTTTAACTTGTTCCTTTATATCTTGGCTGCTTGTTAACTTTATCCTTTTCTGTTGAAAAAAATCCTGTGACACATCACGACACAACTTCACCTGGACAAGACCTAACAGGTACTATACGAATCTATGCCCTCGCCAATGAGACACTTTCGCTCCAGCATCCCTCTGCTGTGGGTTAACTCATAGCTCGCGACGGCCCTCAAAGCCAACTGTAATGAGCCGATTATAAGCCACCGAGGGGGCGGAAAATAGCCTAGGCAGCTCATTACGGCGTTCGGCTCGCTGGCAACTGTGAACCGATTATAAGCCCCAACATAAGGTGTGGCCAGCCAGGGGCAGTTCACAGTTGACGATCGGCACCCACGCTAGCCGGCCATGGTAAATCGAATAATACCCATGATTACGGGCCATAATGGCCCGGGTAGTTACTGTGCGCGATCTCGGCTCCGATATGTCTTAAGTACGGCTGTGGTAAAAAAGATAAACTCCCCGCGGAGGCGTAAGATGGGTGACAAATGTCTCCAAGACCCACAGCTAGGGAAAGTGACTACAAAACCCGTTTGCCACGAACTCAAGCATATCGACACCCTTTCGTGATTGGAAGTTTTACTATTTCTTATATTTCCATTCTATTTAAAAACTTTCATCCTATCCTCTATAATAACCCTTAAAGTACAGGACACCAAATAGGAGGCACTCGCTAATGGAAATGAGAACTCTCAGCTGGATGACGGGTCACTCAACTGCATTCCGTATTCGATCACACAAGGCATTCAAAGCTACCATCTACAACTAAAAATCGAAAGGGCGGTACTTTCTTCTCTTGTATACAAATAAGTAGCTCTGATATATTCACACATCACATTAACATTGCAAGACATGAATTATATTTTAAGCGAGAACTTGACATCAAACACAATTGAATCACTAGCACATGAACGCTATATTTCTTATGCAACACATCAAAATAACAACAGCATTCAAATGTGACAGAATCAGCTTATGTTATAAAATTACATGTTAAGAATAAAGTCGTTCGTTGCAATGACATAATTACAACCTGAATGTACATTAATGTTTTGGGACTAGTATATATAGGAATGTCAAGTAGACCAAAAAAAATGGTAAGCCGCATCGGGACTCTGCCTCTATCCTGCTGGCCCACCAAGATCTACTTAACCGTAGGATCAGAACTCCCAACATGTTGACTAGAGGTCCCACCTGTCCAATTCAGGAGAAGAATCCATCAGATAAACGATAAGAAATCAAGTCAGGAAAAGACTAAAAGGGAAGACTTACCAGCATCTGCTCCCTGATCATCATCCTCTAGCTGCACACCTACTTCCTCAGCGGTAAGCAGCCGCATGCCCTCCTTCACTGCCACTTTCTCCTCCTCAGTAAACTGGGTCGTAACCACATCCATTCTGAAAGCCACACCACCCTCCTTATCTGCATCAGCCTTAGCCTCCTTCAGGGCCCGGAGATAAATCCTGGCCATGACTCGAGGATAATCGTCCATCCAGGATAAGTTGCCCTGCTTCCAAGTACGAAAGTACATGTCCTGAAGCATCTCATCCATCATCCCCTCGTTCTCCTCAAATTCCCTCATCCGGACCTCGGAAGCCGACAGCCTTGCAACGACAGCATCTCTTTCCGATCGATATCTCGAGCGGTCAGCCTGAAGGGATTTGCTCATCTCCTCCATCTCCTCCTTCAGCTTGGCTTGAGCGAGCTCTGTGGCTTCAAGCTTCCTAGATAACTCCTCTATCCGCTCGAGATCCGCTTTTCGAACCTCATCCACCATTGCAATGGCCATATCGATCCATTCCTTGCAGGTAGCCTCCATTTTCCGCAACTCGGCTCTGCTAGCCTCTTCCATGGTTTTCTTTAGTCGTCTGGAGGCGGCCTCATGCTGAGAGATCTGGATGGCCTGATCGACGAGTTGCTTGGCCTGGTTGGAAACCACTAGCCGCAATCTTATGTTGGCACTTCCGATTTCCTCCCCGGCCTTGACCAGTCGGGCATGATACCCCATCAACTTCCTGGTCTCCTCAGCAACCCGGTCGATGTTTGCTTTAGCTTCGTCCCCCATAGTTACAATCCGAGTAGTAAACAGATCAAGGTCCAAGGACTTAGCCTCATCAAGCACCCTTACCATAGGATTGCGAGGGAGAAGATGCTCACCAGTAACCTCGTCGAAGGAAATATCATGAGAGCTTGGATCCAGATCCGGGTGTCCCGCAAATGGATTACGGGCCAAGCCGGGACGATCAATCTGAATAACGGTAGGATTCTCTGACGGATGCAGGGAGGGTATGAACTCAGTATCCTCATCCGTGATATCCTGAAGAGGCTGAAGTGGGGGCTGAGGACCATGTGATGGTTCAAACGAGGAGCGGCTCCTCTTCTTCTTCTGAATACCCTCTTCAATAACCCCAAGAAGAGGATGGTAGCTGACTACGTCTCCGGGGCGGTTGGTCAGAAGCTTTGGTTTAGTGGAATCTTTGAGGAGCTTGTATTGTTCGAGACGGTGTCAAATGTCTGATGTCTTGGCCACCTTACCCGCTCCTGTAATAAAAACCAAGTGTTACGAGCATGCATTGAATCATAATTCAAGAAATATATCAAGTGAAAAAGAGACGGGAGCTGGCCATGAAATATTCCTAAATACTTATCATAAATGGAGTCGGCAGGAGTCAAAAATTCACCTTGAATCGCCGGAGTTACCCTAGCTGAAACGCTCTTAGAAGATGGATCGGCACCAGTTCCGGCCTTGTCAGCTTTCTTCGTCTTCTCCACCAAGGCCGATCCTTCCACCAACCCCTCAAAAGCCTGGTGGAAAGCCTCATCTGTCACTCTTGGATCTCACCTACTTGCCCAGAAGACAAAGCCCCGGTGCCATCACCGCTCCGTCCTTCGTCACCATCGTCGCTGTGGCGATCGCCATCACCTTCTCTACCACTTCCACTCTCCGCCTCGCCTCCTTCATCCTCTCCTCTCTCCTCTGGAACGTTTTCCTCCTCCGGAATGTCTGGACATGTTCTAGGGGAGGTCCATCGGATTTCTTGAGCTTCTTCCCCCCGGCGACTGGAGGTATCGAGAAGGGTTTCCTCTTGCTACTCTTCGTCGTGGCCCCTCCTTAAGCTTTGGCAGCCCTCTCCTCGGCTGTATCTCTCTGCTTAACCATAGACTGACGTGGTAGAATCAAGTTATGCTGCAGAAGAGTAGCATTCCTGATCAGGTAAGAAGCTGACCTCTCCCTTCCCGAAATGGCTTCTATTTCCGCAGCCATCTGAACCAGGCGATCGTTCTCCACGACTAGCAAGAAATAAAAACACATAAGAAGAAGCATAGCAATTAGAACGGAAGTTATAAATAAGCTTCAACTTACAGCCGGAACTGAAGCGACAGATAGAAACAAAGTCATCCTTGACAAAAAACCATTCTTTCTTGAACATACTGAACTTCGAATATAAGTCCAGGACCGGCTTGAAGGACATGGCCGATTCCAAGCTGATGTATGGAGACCCCTTCTTATAGCCTCTCAAGTTGTACAAATACCGGATCTCCCGATTGGAAGGAGGACGCCCGTATTTTCTCTGGAAAATGATGAATAGACTCACCAAGATAGCATAAGAGTTGGGCTGAAGCTGGAAAGGGGCCACCTTCAAGTAGGTAATGGAGCTGACTATCCAAGCATTGATTGGAGGAATGGCCCCGTACATGCAATGGTACCTACTACAAGCAAAGTATCCTTCAGGGGGATTATACGGCATTACCCCTTTTCCTGGCAATAGCATAAGTGCTCTATCAATCCCAAAAGAGCGAGAAATAACATCAAGCGGCTCTTCTTTGAGGGAGCTAAGAAAGAAGTCAGGCGGAGAGTTCAGAAGCTCTTGAGGACCGTACCCATCTACTAGTGATCTCGAGGTGGGTCCATGACATCCCGGTCCTGACTGAGCTGGGGGCACTGTGGGGGACTCTTCTCTGTCCTTGGATTTTTTCCTATCAGAACGAGTTTCTGCTTTGTGAGACATTATCTGCAACACTAGAAAAACAAACTGTTAAAACAAGGAGTATAGAGATATAAACAAGCAAGTTCATGCAGTCTGGAATCCCGTTCATGATCCAAAAAACTTAAAAGGGTTCATTCGGGAGTACGAGACAGAGGGTCCATTCGGCACTCATACTCCCCGAGTTCATTCGGTTGGTCGAGGCTAAAAGTCCATTCAACCTCGTACTTCTCAAATTCATTCGGCAGTTCAAGGCACAAAGTTCATTCGGTACTCAGAGTCTCCGAGTTCATTCGGCAAGTCAAGTATTTCTGTTCATTCGGCACTCGTTTCATTCGGTAGTCCAAAATATAAAAGCCATTCGGCGAAAGGAGGCTAAATCACCTGATTCGGCAATCTAACGTGATTCGGCAGTGAGTTTGATTCTACAGGAGAGAATCTGATTTGGCTATCAAACTTGGTAGGGAATAACGAAGGAATAACACCCCTACTTATTGGCGAACGCAGGATGACCGGACCGGCTAGTTCGGCACATAGGGCCGGATGAAAACACCCAAGCTAGAACAAAGCGCGACATATACAAGCATATGCCCCACTTTGGGGGGCAAGTGTTGGGGGTGTTTCCACCGAGCCATTACAAGGAGGGTACCACCGAACCAAAAGAAAAGAAGGCACCACCTCTCCACTTCATTGCCGAACCAAACCTCTCCACTTCACTGCCGAACCAAAGCCTCTCCACTTCACTGCCGAACCAAAGCCTCTCTAACACCTACCGGACCAAGCCCCTCTCCTCCATCACCGAACCAAACTCCAACTGACCACCACCGAATCAACCACCACCGGACCAAGCTACGTCCCCATTATCGAGCCAACACATCTCCAGCATACTACCGAACCAGAGTAAAGAAGGTGTAACCTGACCAACATACAATCAAACCAAAACCATCACCGGACCAAGGGATACCGAACCAACTTTGCCAGGCCAGATTGCATCAGCCCAGGCCCACCAGCAGCTATATACGTCCAAGACTCCTACCCCCAGCCTCACTCTATAAATAGAGGGGCAGGGGTACAACAATGGCAGATGAGTTTGAGAGCTCAAGCACGGATAGAACTTTCAAACAACTTTCGTACTCTTGTAATCAAAGCTTTGTACTTGTACTCTGAAGAAAAAAGGAGAATAACATATAAAGTGGACGTAGGCACATTCTGGCCGAACCACTATAAATCTGTGTGTCTTTTACAGTTTAGCCTCTGCTTTTTACGTATTTGCATAAATCACCCAAATCACTAAAAATGACATAAAATCGACTAAATCGTACGACTTGGAGGTGTTTGCCCATTTTTTGTGCAAACAGGCCAAGATTTAGAAAGAGCAATGCTGAGAACCGCTCTAATGGTGACCGGTTTAACCATGGGGCTAAACGTTTCATCACAATCAATGTCATGTTGCTGTGTATTTCCATTACCTACAAGACGAGCATTATAACGCTCAAAAGAGCCATCATA
This sequence comes from Allium cepa, assembly GCA_030765085.1. Lineage (NCBI taxonomy): Eukaryota > Viridiplantae > Streptophyta > Magnoliopsida > Asparagales > Amaryllidaceae > Allium > Allium cepa. The sequence continues at coordinate 43,923,316 of CM060946.1, forward strand.
TTTATATTTATGATGAAAAATCCACATAGACCGAATAACATTAACAGTAAGGGCCTATGCACTAATTCCCAAGTCTTATTATCAATTAAAGCATTAAATTCATCCAACATTGCATTTTTTCAATTATGGTCACTAAGCACACTAACAGGATTTTTCGAAACTGGAGAAATATCTGTAGTGAAGGTAGCGTGGTAATTACAAGAGTATTTGGGGTTGGGTTTAAAAATGCCATTTGATGCACGAGTGGTCATGCGGGTTGAAATGGGGTTGGGAGGCATTGGGGTGGTGTGAGGAATGGTCAAAGTGGGGGAGGTCATAGACGGGGTTGGACTATAGGGAAGAGAGGATCGGTCAAAGGAGGAAATAGAGGACCGAGTGTGGGCAACAGTGGGAGGTGTGGAATCTGGGCCTGTGTGAGACTGTGGCCCAGATTGAGGAAGAGAGGGCGAGTCGTTGGGCTGCGTTGTTGGGTCAAACTACATATTTTGTGGTGTGGTATTTTGAGATAAATGATGTATTAATTGAGGATTAATATTGTCACTCAAAAAATCATAATTCGAAGGTTTTGTTTTGTGGAGATTGGAGAATGGAAATTCTGTTTCAACAAAACGAACATGACGACAAATTATGATTTTACAACTAAACATGTCATAGCATTTGGAGCCACGATGATTAGGAGCCAGACCTAAATAAGCACAAGGAGTCGACCTTTCTTGTAATTTATGAATAGTAGAAGAGGGGAATAATAGGAAACCAAAAACACGCAAACCCGAATAATCTGGATCACTTTGATAGAGGATTTGAGTGGGAGATTGGTAATTCAATACCTTGGAAGGAAGGATATTGAGAAGATATGTAGCCATGGAGAGAGCATGATGCCAAAAGGAGAGTGGCATAAATGCATGAGCAAGAATAGTCCGGGAGATATTATTTATGGATTTTATGTGTCTTTCGGCCTTTCGTTTTAAGGAGATGTATGATGACATGGGAGACGGAAAAGCATGCCATGCTGGAAAAGCATGCCATGCTGGAAAAGCATGAAACGCTAAGAAAAGTTGTTTGACCTAAGATTTTTTTGCAATAGGAAAGGTACACAAAAATTTTCTATAGTTATCAAGAAAAAGATAATAATGGCCGGAAGTACTAAGAATAGGAGAAGTCCAAAGATCACTATGAATAATATCAAACGGAAGAAAGTATATGACACTGAATCATAAAAAGGTAGCTTAGAATGTTTCCCAGGAGGACAAGAAGAACAAAAAGTTTTACGAACCTTATTACAATCAACAAACTTTTTACTACAAAGAGACTTAAGAATAGCATCGCCAGGATGACCTAAAAGATTGTGCCAAATATTCGAAGGCAAAGCAGTAAAAGCAATATGATTGTTGGAAGAAATGGATTGAGAGTTGGAGAAAAGTGGATATATGCCCTCAGTGCTATCACATCTCATTAGTCTGTTCCCTGTCTGTAAGTCATTAACAGAGAAACCAAAAGGGTCAAAAGAGATAGAAACCATATTATTTGTGGTAAATTTACGAACAGAGACCATATTTTTAATGAGCCTGTGAGCATGTAACGCATTGTTTATGGTAAATGGTGGATAAGGTGGAGGCAATGTAGTGCGATCGTGACCAATAATTGGAATTAAATGACCACTGCCAACAACAATGGTATGATGCTTATTGCTTGAATTGAAATAAGAAGAGAGAATACCTGCATCCGCCGTCATGTGAGATGTAGCACCCGTATCCATGTAGTAGTTCCCATCTGGTTGAGAGAACGAAAGAGCATGCACACCGGCCTCAATGTCGGTGGGCATGTAGCTAGGAGCAGGAGGAGCAACTATATTAAAAGCTTGAGGTCTGGACCCAAGTAAGCCTGACCCAGAAGAGGAGGGGCATTGGGTTGATGGATTGGGCCTTGGCTGCCAAGAGTGTGTGGGAAATAGGCAAGGAGGAATAGTCCACCCTCCCCAACCATGATGCTGCCACTGCGGTGGTGGAGCCTGCTGACATGGCTGGCACTGGTGCTGCTTATATGGTGGCTGACTAGGATTGGACCCATTAGAACTTTGGTGGACCTTTTTCTTCCCATTGTTTTTCAAATTGTTCCTCCTTTTATTATTGTTGTTGCGCTTGTTGCTTGTAGATGAATCAGTGGCAACCATGGCAACACCACTGGACCGATACCCAGAGCCACCAGTTTCACGAGCTTGACGAGCCTTGATAGTACGCTCAGTCATTTTCAACCTTGAACGGCAACTCTCAAAGGATGGCAAAGGCTCTTGATTTTGTATATAGTCCACCGTACTACTATATGCTTCTGGTAAGGACCCGATGAGACGTAAAACCAGATGACCATTTGTCACCGGAGCATCAACATTAGACAACCTATCCGCCAAAGATTGTAGATAAGTACAATAATTGTCGATCGAGTTAAAAGCCTCAAAAGCGGCATTTGTAAAGTCCTCCTCGAGCTGGGTAGCCCGAGAGGCTTTCTTGTCCTGAAAAAGAGCTTCAAGACGGTTCCATGCCCCCTCTGCCATGTCATTATGTCTGAGAATAGCGAGGAGAAGATCGGAAGAAAAGGTGACGTAAGTCCATTGCACGCCTCCAAAGTGCAGGATCAGCGGACTTAGCCTGGACATAGGCAGCCATAGCCTTCTCCTCCGTTGGTGGAACCAAGTGATGCATACTAGCAAGATTGGTAAACAGAGTATCCCAATAATGATACATGGCTTGCTCATTATCTAATGTTATGGGAATAAGAGATTTAACATTAGTGATGGTGAGTGCGGGATGAAACTTGGACGAGTCTGCCATGGAAAAGAATTAAAGATAGAAGAAGAAGAACGAAGAAGAAGATAGGTGAGGGTAGGGTAAGGAGAACGGCTCTGATATCATGATAGAAATCTATTAGAAATCAATTTGCTTGACCATTGTACTCCGCTTCCAATCATACATATATGGTTTACAAGAGTTAAGATAGGCTACAAATTAGCCAACTGGTTTGCTAAAATAAAGATAACTAAATAAATACTTCTCAAATAAAGATATCGTCAAATCAACTTATTTGCTAAAACAAAGGTAACTAAATAAATATTTCCTAAATAAATATATAGTCAAATCGGAGAATAAATGCAAGAAATATCAGAGAAAAAATGCAGGAAATATCAGAAAATATTCCTAGAATATATGTAAAATATATTCTATCAGTAACGAATCCTAAACTATTAAAAGGGATGATGCACTTCCATGGAATAAATTATCAACAGAATTAAATGCAAATAGAATACATGGAAACTGGATTGTATTTAATTTGTGAAAACTGTTCCTAAAGGATATAAATGCATCACCTATTAAAATATCAAATGGTGAAAACAACGTTATTGTATCATACAACAATTATAAAGATAAAAAACGACCATAAAAGTAGTAACTTCTTTTAACATACCATTAAAAGCATGAGCAAGACATTCAGCAATCAGATATTTTGATAATCCAGTCTTTTATATAATTTATTCATTTGTGGTGGTCATCTTTTTGTGCAGTTATATATTGGCACCTACAATTTTTCGGGATTGTTTAGCATTTTGACTAAGATGTCTTCTGTCATTTTCCATTTGATTTTTAGTTTATGTATGATTTTTTTTTGGTTTGTAAATATTTTTCATTTAATTCACTATTAAATGGTGTATTTTTATATGTTGATTCATTTGATCATGCAATGCTATTACTACTGTACTTATGGTATTATTATCAGTTTAATGTCTAATCAAATTCTTATCTTAGCTGGTAGCTGGACAGAAAAATGGTTGAAACAGTAGTTGTGCAAGAGGCGAAGATATCAAGGCAATTATGTGAAAATAGTGATGATTGATTATCTAATAGGTAATTTAACGAATACCTATAGAATATATTTTTGTTCAAGTGTGGATAATCAGTTATGGCATTAGAAATACATTTTCCTAAGTGCTCCCAACACGTCCACTATGATGGTATAAGAAAAGCAGTGCCCATGATTCATGAAAATTGATGAAAATTTCTTTTTTCGATGCTATTGTTTAACATTTAGGGTACATGATTAGTTGGTAAAATATATACATATAGATATGTATATATGCTTCAATTTAATTCTTTATGTTAGTGACAAGAATGAATTTAGTTTCTGAGCCTCATATCAAATCATAAATCTGAGTTATTGTAGAATATGTTCATGATCTTTTATAGCTGGATTGACAGAAATTCCACTTGATTTTTGTATCTTTATTTGGCACAAAGAAATATATATATATATATAAAATCGAGGTTTGGTTTATGGTGCAATTAAACTGCGCGTGAATACAATTTTTATTAAATGACATTTAATTTGTAATTTAAGTTTTAATATGTAGTTACCGTTTAGCATAAATGTATCAGTAATAAACTTAGTTGTTTGCATAAATTAAATATATTGTCCTCATTTCTATATTAGCAGTTTTCTATTTAGCATAAATGTCTTTCCTTTTTTGATGCTAAATGCTTTTACGCCTTTACTCAAATGATGTTATTCTACCTGGTAATAATTAAAAACTACTAACATATTTAAACAGTTACTACTCTAGTAGTAAATGGTATATCTATTGCTTTGTTGCCTATTATGACTGTACATTCAATGTCCACTGATATATTTACTAATAATAAAACAATTTTCTTTTTACTTGATCTACCTTTTATTAGTTTCTCAAACTACCATCATCTTACTATAGTAATTATTAATGAAAGTATATATGGCATGACTTTTAGCAACACTACATGAAACCTACTGAACCTTAAAAATACCTAATGATCAAACAATATGAAGCTTTATTTGTTTCTTACTTATAAAAATATAATAGTAAAAGGAGGAAATGCAACTTCATTTTCCATAGTAATAACAATATACAATACGGAATCATAGTCAAACAACAAAAGCTTTTATATTTAATGTTATTTAATAATTAAACAATATAAAAGTAAGAGAACATAAACCAAAAACGATAAATAAATTTCACCTTTATATTTTAATAATCAAATAGTAAAGAAAATAGGAAAGACAACTTCATTTTCCATAGTTTTATCTAAAATGGGTAAAAACTTAATATTCTTAATGTTATTCATTAAATTTCACCTGTATATTCTAAAATTTCACCTTTATATTTAAAAAAAAATCAAAGAATATAAAAATAAGAAAGATAACTTTATTTAATGTTATTTTTTTGGTTATTGTAGTGTTGGTTAAATAACTAATAGAGGATGTAAATGCTCTCAACTTTTCTAAGTAGACATAAGTTATAATTATGATTTTTTGGATACAGGCTATTTGCATGATCAGCATAACACATAATTAGTTGGTAAAATATATACATATAGATGTGTATGCATTCTTCAATTTAATTGGTTCTGTCAGCGATAAGAATGAATTTAGTTTTTAGCCTCGTATCAGAGCATAAATCTGAGTTAGTATAGATGTTCATAATCTTTTATGGCTGGATTGACAAAAATAGCACTTGATTTTTGTATCTTAATTTGGCACAAAGAAATATATATATATAAGGATCGGTGGTTTATGGTGCAATTAAACTATTACGTAAATACGATTTGTATTAAATGACATCATTTTTAATTTAAGCTTTAATATGCACTTAACATTTAGCATAAATATGTCGGTAATAGACTTAGCTGTTTGCATAAATTAAGTATATTGCCATCATTGCTATATTAGCGGTTGTCTGTTTATCCTAAATATCTTTATTTTTCTGATGTTAAATGCTTTTATGGATTTACATAAATGATGATACTATATGTGGTAACAAGTAAAAGCAACTAACATATTCAATCAGCTACTGCTCTGTCAGTAAAAGGTATCACTACTAGAACTACAGTATATAGCCACGACAGGGTTCCAACGGCCGCCAACGGGAATTTCTAATGGCTACCAACGGCTCGTTTTTTTTTAACAAGCTATTGGTAACCATTGTAAAATTTCTGTTTGCGGTCGTTGGAAGCCGTTGGAATTATTCGTGTAAACCTGCAGCCAAGCCAAGAGCAATATCATTCCTCTTCTTCCTACCAAAAACCCCCAAATCCATCACCATCTTCCTCCACTCCTCTTTTCTTGCTCCTAGCCTCCCCACGCAACCGGCAGCCACTCCGACGCCATCAATCAACACCAGGGGCCTCTCTCCATCCAAATACAGCTCCAAAAATCAGGTTTTTCCTAAAACCCTAAAATTTTAAATTTTGCTAATTTTGTGTTTAATTTGTTGTTATGTTTGTATATAATGGCCTATTGATTGTTTATTATACCAAACTAAGTGCTACTTACAATTATTACCATCCAAATGTCCGAATTGTTTGTGTATATATATTATATACATATATACATGTGTTGATAATATAGTGTAAATGCGCATTTGAGTCAGCGTTAGATAAGTTAGGATTGATTTAAATTATTTTTTGTATGTTTTGTAAAATATTAGGCAAACATGAATTAGTCGAATATTATACGAACATGAATTATGTCTTTTACAAAATATATTAGCATTAGATAAGTATATAATTTAGTGTAGATATACACATGAATTATACATTTTGCGAAATAGTAAAAATCATATAATTTACCATACATTTAATAAAATAGTAGAATATAAACAAAATAACGCATAATATGCTTTGTTTTATATATTTAATAAAACGGTAACATATAAACAAAACTTAAATCCCTTAGTGAATTTTTGGCCCCGTTTGACAAGTGTTGTATATGATCGTTGTATGAATATTCGTTTTTATTGCAAAACGGATATTCATATTCATCTGATACAATATCTGTTGGATTTGTCCCTATATTGGACAAGTTACAAACACTATAATGTAGTTATGTTTCGTAAATCATATCGTTATAAACGGTTTACAAAATTTTGATGGCATTTCCTTTTCGTTCCGTGTGTACATGCATATGTGTATGATACAACGAACATGGGGGAAAAGCTACCAAAATTTTGGGAAATTGTTTATAATGATATGATTTAAGAAACGTAATTATTATTGTGTTTGTAATGGAAAGTAGGATGACCGACCATCAAAAAAGGTACAAAAATGTGAACAAAATTTGAAGAAATATAACTTAGTATATAAACGAAAGTGGATTATAAAAAACAGTAAAATCTAAATGTGTTTATCGAATTTGATTAATAATTTTTTTACAATTGATCATAGGTTTTACAGTAGGAAAAATGGTCAATTATTTTATTGATCGGAGCTGGATGTATCAAAGAAGAGAAATGGGAGGCTCAATAAGTAAACATTTTCTTAATGGGGTAAATGTGTTTGTTGGATTTTCTTTAAGTAATATTGGAAACGACGTAGAAATTCGCTGTCCATGTAGTAGGTGCAAATTGCTGAAGCATTTAGTACCGAATATGGTTAGGATTCATTTGCGCCAATATGGTTTCGTAACCAATTATTTAGTGTGGGATCATCATGGAGAAATTGTAACACATAACGAAGAACAGTTAATAGAGGTCGTTATTAATGAAGTTAGTACGACGAATCTCATAGAACATATGGTTGAAGATGCAGCACGATCAATGTTCCCTACTGTTGAAATCAATAATGACGATGTTAACGTCGAAGAGGAACCAAATGTTGGAGCGAAAAAATATATGATTTATTGTATGCTGCTAAAAAATCTCTTCGGAATGGATGTACAAGCGGCACTCAATTATCGGCAACTGCATAGTACATTGCAATGAAATCAAAGTACAACCTCAGAAAAGCCAGATTTACGGCTGTTGTACAAGCTGCTAAACGCCATATACATCAGATAATTTAATGTGCGAAAATTATTATGAAGTGAAAAAACTTATGTCATCTTTCGGCTTGCCATATCAAAAAATTGATACATGTCTAAATGGTTGCATGTTGTTTTTAAAAGATGATGTCAGTCTTCGGAATTGTAAAATATATAATCAAGAAAGATACAAACCAAGGGAAAAAAGGGAAAAGAAGTTCCATACAAGCGTATGCATTATTTACCTATCACTCTTAGACTTCAAAGGTTATATGCATCATCTGTAATAGTGCATCATATGAGGAGGCACAGTGTGAGAACACCTGAAGAAGGTACGTTAACACACCTATTTGATGGAGAAGCATGGAAGTATTTTGATAAGAAATATCCCGATTTCGCAACGGAGAGCCGTAATGTTAGACTAGGTTTGTGTATTGATGGATTTTCACCGTTTTCTCAGTTTGGTCCTAAATGTTCATCTTGGCCTATAATCATTACACCTTACAATATACCCCTGTGGATGTGTATGAAAACTCCATATATGTTTCTCACAATTGTTGTCCCTGGCCTTGATGATCCGACACAGGGTATCGATGTTTACTTACAACCGCTAATCGAAGAGTTGAAAACATCGTGGTATGAAGGAGTTGAAACATACGACGTATCAAAAAAAAAAAGGATGTTCACTTCTTTGTTATGGACTATTAGCGATTTTCCTACATATGCAATGCTCTCGGGTTGGAGTACGGTCGATCGTTTTGCTTGTCCTTACTGTATGGAAGAAACATGAGCATTTTCTTTACGACATGGAAAGAAAATTTCATGGTTTGATTGTCATCGACATTTTCTCCATATTAATCATACTTTTAGAAGAGACAAAAAAACTTCATAGCTAATAGACATGAGATTTTACAACCACCAACGATTTGGTCAAGTGAAGAAATATATGAACTTGTAAAAGATTATCCAAAGATACATGAAACTGGGCAGCAAACTGAAATCCAAGGTAAATCGACATTTCATAATTGGTGCAAACAGAGTATATTCTGGGAGGAAAAATCTCTTAATCCCTCATAACATTGACGTGATGCATAACGAGAACAATGTATTCGATAATGTGTTTAATACACTTTTGAATGTTAAGGGCAATACTAAGGACGATCTAAAATCAAGACGTGATATAGAAGAAATATGTAATCGTCCTGAGCTTCATATGAAGCCAAATGACACTAAAAAATCCAAAGCATGTTATGAACTAGATAACAACTGAGTTAAAGTATTGTTAAAATGGGTGAAAGGATTATGATTTCCTGATGGAATTTCATCTAATCTTCGTGGATGTGTCGACTATAAGAATGGAAGACTGAGTGGGATGAAAGCCATGATTGTCATGTAATGATGCAAAATTTGTTACCCGTCGCTTTCAAAGAATTGTTGCCCGTAAAAGTTTGGAAGGTTATAACAGAACTTAGTTTATTTCAAAAGGAACTTTGTTCAACTACGTTAAAAGCTGACCGTCCTCGTAAACTTAAGGTAGTAATCCCTATACTGCTTTGCAAACTGGAGAAAATATTTCCTCCATGTTTTTTCAATGTAATGGAGCATTTACCTATTCATCTTCCATTTGAAGCACGTCTTCAAGGTCCTGTGCAATATGGATGGATGTATCCATTCGAGAGGTATGTTATTAATAATGAGCATGTAAATGTTAACTTAACTATAAATAAAAATCAATATTGATATGAAATATTTTTTATTAGGTACTTAAATCATTCAAAGAAAAAAGTGAGACAAAAAGCTCGAGTTGAAGGTTCGATTTGCAAATCATATATCGAAGAAGCATCGTTCTTTTTCTCTCATTATTTCAATGATCATGTGAATTTATCATTTCAAAGTGTTGCGCGTAATGATGAGGCCGTTGAACAAGATTCTTCTTCTGAAGCAATGTTATCTATTTTTAAACAACATGGTCGACATGCTGAAAATGTGTAGAAGTATGGTTAGATGATAGAGATTACCATGTAGCACACACATATATTATTCTTAATTGTCCAGAAGTTGCACCATTTATTAGGTAATTATCTGATTACAAGTTTTGATAAATTTAATTTAATACTGCATGTGTAAATTAATAATAAAGCAATATATTATGTTTTTGTTTGCAGTGTTTATGAATCACAAAATCTAAACGGCGATTTAAGCAAAAATTTCGCTACTTGGTTTTCAAACTACGTTTGTGATCCTCCAAATAATGTGGTCGATGAAGGATTAAAACATTTGGCATTGGGACCAAAAAAAGAAGTTAAAACGTATCCAATATTTTTCGTTAATGGATATAAATACAACACCAAAGAATACGGTGCTGAAAAATTAACAAACAATACCGGTATATTTGTTAAAGGCAGTGATGATCCTAATAATCATATACATGATTTTTATGGCGCGTTAACCCAGATTTTGCAATTGATATATTTTATAAGACCCGCAGAGGAAGTTTTTTTGTTTAGATGCAACTGGTTCAGCAATGTTCCAGGTTCTGGTATTAACGTGCATCCAAATTATAACCTTATAGAAATAAAACATACCTTCCATATCAACAGTATGATCCTTTTGTACTAGCCAAACAAACCCTACAAGTTTATTATGCCCCTTATCCATCTCTAAAAAGAGATAAAGCAGATTGCTCTGCGGTTTTTAAAACCAAGGGGAGGTTTACATTCGATCGAAAGAATATTCCAAAAGAACAAGCCTATCAAGCAGATATCGAGGAAAATATTGAAATTACAATTACAGACGATCAAACTGATTTTGGACAATTAAATGATGAGACAAATGTATTAGTCGAAGCATTTGAGAGTATAGAGGAAAACGATATAGAACACGAGACCGAGTCTGAATCAGAAAACGGCGAGGACTGAGTAATATCTAGAATTTTTACAATTATTCACGCACACGCATCACATATCATCATCATCATCATTACATGCACTACCAATTAAAAGTGACTTCATTACATGCACCACATATCATCATCATTTTATCTATGTCTATAATTAAAAATGAAACTTTCAACAGGTATTATGTCAGGCTCCAGACGTCGTAGCTCTTCTCGCTCGGCCGGGGAGAGTAGTGGTGAGCCTCCGGCTCGACCAATTGTATATTTGCAGTCGAAGGCTGATGGAGCGTAAGTTTAAAAATTAAAATGGTTACAATATAAAATATTTCATACATATATATACTTATCTAAAGCTTTGTTTTATATTTAACACAGGGGATTTGATTTGGAGCCCTCAGGAGTTGTGCTTGGCATTTCCAAGCGATCATATATGAGCAGGATGACAGATTGGTGGCCTAAGTGGAGTAAGATCCCTGACAAAGTTAGGGAGGCCATATAGCAGGATTTTCTGGTGAGTTTATACCACATTACTATATGAATAAGCATAAATGAAAAATTATAATATTTTCTCTTTGTACAGGGGCAAGTGGACTTGGCGGATCCCGATGTCGCCATGGTTCAGCGCCACTGGAATTCGAAGGTTGCCAAAAACTACAGGGAGGTAATGTCAGCTCTTAAAAAATGGGGAAGAAACCGAACTGGATGGGCGCTTCCGTATGGGATTCATGGATGAGTTGGTGGGAGACCGACGAGTTCAAGATAAATCTATCGAATATATATTTAATTATTTCACAATTAGTAAATATAATATTCAATTTAAATTGCAGGTGTAGTCGGAGAGGAACTCTGCTAATAGAAGTAGGAATCCTGTAACGCATCATGGCGGATCCAAGTCTTTTCAACATCACCGTGAGGACATGGTAAATTTATCAATTACGAATCTAAATCATTATTACATTTTGTATGTTAATCAGTTCAGTAATTAGCTATGAAAAAATAAAATATATAAATTATTTATTGCAGGAAAGATCGCTTAGATGTCCTGTGTCTATGATGGAGGTATTTACCCGCATCCACGCATCAAGACAAGCAGACAATGCTGGCAATATTACATATCAGTGGGATGATGATGATAAGGTGACAGCTACATATGTATGCATAGTTTAAATCTTATTTTATTAATATCGATAAGTTTAAATCATAATCTACTAATTTTAGCCTGTAAATTTTTATTTTAGGCAAAGTTTCAGGAGGCACGGGCAGAGCTGCTTTCAGAATCGGATCGCGATGAGTTGATGGTAGAGGAGCAAGATAATATTTTCGACGTTATTATGGATCCAGCGCAGCGGAATAGGCACTATGGCTATGGAAACCAAGTGGTAATCTAATAAACATTGCAATATTATATTTAATAAATTAACCCATAGATACATTATACACATGATGATTTCTACCTGAGTTAAATCTAACATATACGTGATTTATAAATATTAGACAAGTAAAAAAGGAAAAACATACAAAGATATGTGATGAAAATGGATGAACCAAAAAAAAATACAAGAATATTTTTAACACCTATATATTGTATTAAAAAGAATCTATTTCCTTGTGGTATATATTCCAAGAAAAGGGTTCGCTATTTTACATTAGGAACCAAAAACATGAACAGAAAAAATAGTAGTAGTATTAACAATAATAAATGGAACTAAAAATTTAAAATCATTCTATACCTTAGACTCTAAAAATGCAATGAACCAAAGTAGTGATGGGTTTAGGTTGCGATATAAAAATGCAATATACAATAAAAGTAACTAAAATTGCACAAAAGAACATTCTACGTTTTGATACGTTATTTTAATTGAACAATGTAAGACATTATTGTAGAAATAAATAAATTCAAAAAAATTCCAATAGTTCGAATCAAGTTTGTACAGCTCTAACACATTCCATTTTTATTTTTCATTCAAAACGAAAACAAGTGGAATGGATTAAGAATTTAATTAATTCATTGTAAAGTAGGGGAAAATCTGGTATTTTGGCATCATACACCAAAATTGATATTTAAAAGGTAATATTTTTTGTCGCTTATCATCCTGCACCATTATCATTTAATAAAATATGCATTTCCTTGTGGTATATGCATTGCTTAAGATCACATCATTTACGTTTCTACATTTTAAAATATGCATTGCTTAAGAAAATGATTATAATACAAATGTGAACATCTCACATTCTATTTGCAGGTTTGGGCAGCTCAAAAGGCATGTGACAAAGCTGAAATAAAAGAGCTTAGAGCCATGGTTGAGCAGCTGCAAGAGCAGGACCGTCTTCGCGCTATACAAATGCAGTAGCTGAACCAACGTTTAATGGAGTACGCGTAGAGGCATGGTTCCTTCCCTTCATCGTCTGGTGCTTCCGAAGGTGATGATGATGCTTGAGAGGTATGATGATTATTGTCTTTGTTGTTGGTTATTGATGGTTATTGTGTATATATTGACTTTGAGGTGGTGAGGTTTAAGTGTTTGCATTGTATATATTGACTTGAATATGGAGTTGGAGTTGGTGTTGGTGAGGGTTTTGTTGTTTATGTACATATTGACTTGGAGTTTAGTTTGAAAATGTAATGTTTGATGTTGATTATTGGTTGTTTATATTGTTTGTGGTATAATGTGTTGGATATGTGATATATATGTGAAATGGAATGGAAATCGAACGGAAATGGATATATACTGATTGTGTATGGCTGGAAGGTGAATGGCTCGCTGTTATAAAAAAAAATTCACCCAGATTAGCAACGGCTTAACGGCTCTTTGGTCATTTTAAACCAACGGCTTCCAACGGCCTTCATCGGCTAAAAGCAATTTTAAGCCGTTGGAATAGCCCCGTTGCTTCCGTTGAATGCCTTTGGAAAGCGTGAATGTTATTCCAATGGCTTTTCCAACGGCTCCCAATGGCCGCCAACGGTTGGGAGTCGTTGGAATAGCCGGTTTCTTTGTAGTGTATATCTATTGCTTTGTTACCTATTATGACCATACATTCAATGTCCATTGATATATTTACCAATAATAAAACAATTTTATTTTTACTTGATCAACCTTTTATTTGTTTCTCAAACTACCATCATCTTACTATAGTAAGTATTAATGAAAGATATATATGGCATCACTTTAAGCAAAACTGCAAGAAATCTACTAAAACTTCTAAATACCTAATGTTCAAACAATTTGAAGTTTAATTTATTTCTTACTTACAAAAATATGATAATAAAAGGAGGAAATGCAACTTCATTTTCCATAGTAATAATAGTATACAATACAAAATCATAGTCAAACAACAAAAGCTTTTATATTTAATGTTATTTAATAATCAAACATTATAAACGTAAGAGAACATAAACCAAAAAGAATAAAATTCACCTTTATATTTGCTAATCAAATGGTACATAAATAAGAAAGTCAACTTCTTCACTTTCCATAGTGTTATCTAAAACGGGTAACAACTTAACATTCTTAATGTTATTCTTTAAATTTCACCTTTATATTCTAAAATTTCGCCTTTATATTTTAAAAATCAAAGAATATAAAAATAAGAAAGATAACTTTATTTTCCCTAGTTTTCCCTAAAACAATTAAAAATTTTGTAATTTTAATATTATTTGATTTGTTGTTGTAGTGTTGGTTAAATAATTAATAGAGGATGTAAATGCTCTCAACTTTTGTAAGTAGACATAAGTTATCATTATGATTTTTTGGATGCAGGCTATTTGCATGATCAGTATAACATATGATTAACTGGTAAAATATATATACACAGATTTGTATGCATGCTTCAATTTAATTGGTTATGTTAGCGATAAAAATGAATTTAATTTTGAGCCTCCTATAAGATTATAAATCTGAGTTATTATAGATTTCCATAACCTTTTGTCGCTGGATTGATAGAATAGCACTTGATTTTTGTATCTTCATTTGGCACAAAGAAAAATATATATTTATGACCGTACATTCAGTGTCCATTGATATATTTACTAATAATAATACAATTTTCTTTTTACTTGATCAACCTTTTATTTGTTTCTCAAACTACCATCATCTTACTATAGTAAGTATTATTGAAAGATACATATGGCATGACTTTCAGCAGAATTGCAAGAAACCTACTAAACCTTCCAAATACCTAATGATCAAACAATATGAAGTTTTATTTGTTTCTTGCTTACAAAAATATGATAATAAAAGGAGGAAACGCAACTTCATTTTCCATAGTAAGAAGTATATGATACGGAATCATAGTCAACAAAAGCTCTTATATTTAATGTTATTTAATACTTAAACAATATAAATGTAAGAGAACATAAACCAAAAAAGATGAATAAAATTCACCTTTATATTTCACTAAGCCAGCGGTACAGAAATAAGAAAGACAACTTCATTTTCCATAGTTTAATCTAAAATGGGTAACAACTTAACATTCTTAATGTTATTCGTCAAATTTCACCTTTATATTCTAAAATTTCACCTTTATATTTCAAAAATTGTAGAATATAAAATCAAGAAAGATACCTTTATTTTCCATAGTTTTCTCTAAAACAATTAAAAACTTTGTAATTTTAATATTATTTGTTTGGTTATTGTACTACTGGTTAAATAATTAATTGTGACGACCTAGAATTTTCAGCGATTTAAATCAGAATAATTAATTGGTTTCAAAATAATTAAAGGTAAAATTGTAACTTGAATTCAAATATTATTGTATATAGCAATTGAGTTATTAGATTAATAAAATTGAAATCGGGTGAATTATTGAATCTTCAGTTTTAAGCCTGTTAAAAATAATTTGAAGGCTTATAAAATTTATAATGATGATACTGAAGATAATAGAAGGGTTGGAATTTAATTTAAAGGTGATTTTTTCAGTTTTGAAAATATATATCGTTTAAATTGAATTTAAAAATAGCCTTCCGAGGCACAGTCTTGAAATTCGACGAAACCAGTTCCATTGGATCCGTAATAGTTAGTTATTATCGGATTTCAATTTTCGTAGCATTCGGGATTGTCGTTTGACCCTGGCAGCTCAAAACGCTTAGAAACTATTTAATCAATTTAATTTAAAATTGATCGTTTTCTTCTGTAACTCGCGCATATGATCGAATTAGCTTTCGAAACACGTTCCATTGTGTTTGGAACTCGGGTAAAACCTTATAATCGCCTAGCGGCATTCCTTAAGAGGAGTTCAAAATTTTAATTGGCGATTAACGAGGCATTTTGAAGTTTTATAATATAATTAAATTTAAAAGTAAATTAGCAAGATATTTTCACTACGATGCGTATTCAGGAAGCCATCCCCTCCTATATTTTATTCCCGTCCCCCTCCTTATCCTGGAAGCAGATCAAACGCGTACGAAAAAAAAAATAGAAGAAGAAACTCAAAACCCAGAATAAATTACAATGGTCGTTCCCTTCTTAAAAGCAAATCGAAATAAGTCAGTAGCTAACCAATTCGCAAGCCCTTCTCACTCTTATTTTCGAAATCATCCCTACTCAGAATCGCGTGTCATATAAATCGAGCTAAGCGAATCGATGAATTACGAACGCGTAGATCTTTGTTCGATTCGAAATCGAACGCGTGAAGCTAGGCATCGACTCAGGGGTCTCGTCGCTTACCGTTGTGTGCGATTAGAGGTGGTTCAGTTGTTGTTCGGGGACGTGACAGTTCTGGACAAGGTGCTAGGGTTTTGGGAAGCTCGAGTTGGATTATGATGGAAGCGGCAGAGCGGAGCGTAGCTCTTCGAGTTCGAGTAGTTAGGTTTGGCGCAGCAGTAGCATGGTCAGGGATGCGTGAGGGCAACGGTGGGGTCTGGAACTGCTCAGGGTCGACGTGGGAAGGCTAGACTCGTGAATGTTCGATGGCGAGTTCGACTGTGGATTATGGAGTTAGGTTCCGGCCTGTAAGGTATCGTTTTCTGAATTGATTTAAATATATTTATAGTAAAATAGAAGATTATGGAAAAAAATGGGAAGATTAGCTAAAATAAATCATTTGTTAATTAAATGAAATTTATCAAATGAAGATTAATTATTCAAACTGTTCGAATATTAATAAGATCATTTAATGTTTATGTAAGGTTTAAATCTGAAAAGAAAATAAGCTGGTTGGAATGGGTTGCGAAAAAAAGCAAAATCAAAGGTGAGTAAACCTCACGCTTCTGAATTTTTATTTAAATTTAAATGGTTAAATTTAAATGATTGGTTGAATGGTTGAATGGTTGAATTGGATTGATGTTCTATATTATATAGTACTATATAGTACATACTGGGATGATTGATATTCGGTGATGAATATTTTTGGTAATTGGACTACTGAATGTTATGGTTTGCTTGAATATTTCGGTACCATAAGTTATCGAAATATATAAATTGGATTTTGGAAGAAATGTAAGGGTGATTAAATGGATGATTAATTAATTCAGTTAATTAATGGTTTGAGTTGATTAATTTAGTAATTCAGGGTTTGGATTAATTAATGAAGGTTTAAGTTAATTAATGAAGTGAAATTTGATTTAGAATAATCATTTGGGGGTTTAATAATTAGTTACTTAATGCAATTTATAAAATAGAATTCCTTTGTGTAATTAATCAAGAGATTAATTGAAATAACAAATTACGGAGTAATCAATTTATTAATGAAGTAAATAAGAAGATAGTTAGTGTTGGGTGCATTTCCACCACCACCGGTCCAAAATCCACATCGGTCCGGCCCATGCCGAACCAACCTACCCCAAGTGCCAGCCGAACCAGCCTACTCCAAGTGCCTGCCAAACCAACCTACTCCAAGTGCCTGCCGAACCAACCTACTCCCCGTGCCTACCGAACCAACTCAAAGTACCACCACCGGACCACGTACTACCGGACCCACCTTCACCAAATCAACCACCACACATTGCCGAACCAGAAGCAAGGAAGGACACCACCGATCCAAATTTGCCAGGCCAGACCATTTCAGCCCAGGCCCATCAGTGGCTATATACATCCAGAACCCCTGCCCCCAGCCTCACTCTATAAATAGAGGGGCAGGGGTCCAACAATGGGAGACAAGTTTGAGAGCTCAAGCACGGAGAGAACTTTCAAACAACTTTCAGTTACTTGTAATCAAAGCTTTGTACTTGTAATCTGAATAGAAAAGGAGAATAACATATAAAGTGGACGTAGGCACGTTCTGGCCGAACCACTATAAATCTGTGTGTCTTTTACAGTTTAGTCCCTGCTTTTTATATATTTGCGTAAATCACCTAAATCACTAGAAACAACATAAAATCAACTAGTTCATACGACTTGGAGGTGTTTGCCCATTTTTTGTGCAAACATTTTTGGTGCTTTCACTGAGAAGAAGGAGCTCGAAGCTTCAGCTTCTCCCACTCAACCCTTTTCCTATCAACACCGTTCATTGCTTGGAAAACATGGCTCCCGGACGGAAGAAAGATGCTAAAAAAGGAAAGGACATCGCAACTGGCAGTATCCCAGATCCAGTGATCAGGGACCAAGACAATCGTCCAGTCTCAACGGCAAATTTAAATCAGGAAAATCCGACAGCCCCTGCTACGGAACAACCAATTACAAGGGCGGATATGGACAGGATTGTGGCTGAAGTAACTAACCGCTTCGCATCTCAACAAGAAGCCTAGGTGGACCAACTCATGTCACGCTTAAGGGATGCTGAAGAATCCAACCGTAACACTGAATCATGGGGTGAGTCCCGGTCTGGAGGATCTGGGAGACGACAAAGGTCTTTCTTCTTCGAAGAGACTAATGACAGAAACAACAATGGTAGGAACCGAGCCCAGGCTCAGCCCGAATTTCGACCCGAGGAAACTCTTGGAGCCGAACCCAACAGGGGAGGTACCAGACAGGGGTCGGATGTAGCTGAGCCTGTCATGCTACCTAACCATGGAAACACCAGTAGACGGGGCCGAGCTGGAGTCCAGCCCGAAGTTGGACCCGAGGAAGTGCTAAGAACAGAACCCAACAGGGGAAGACCAAGGCAAAGGCCAACTGTGGCTGACCCCAGCATGCCCCCGGAAGACCAGAGGCAGCCATTGGAGAATGTC
Organism: Allium cepa; assembly: GCA_030765085.1. Lineage (NCBI taxonomy): Eukaryota > Viridiplantae > Streptophyta > Magnoliopsida > Asparagales > Amaryllidaceae > Allium > Allium cepa. Next base: position 43,942,128 of record CM060946.1, read on the forward strand.
AGGAGTGATAAACGATACCATCCTTATAGGTCATCTGGACGGAATCAATCCCGCAGGGAAGAACCAAACTCATTTTTATCCGCTCCAAGTTCTGATGAAAGGATGGCACGATTGTTCAGAGAGTGCGTCCAACAGGAGCAAAGGGATCGGGGGATAGGTGCTAGGGTAACCAACCCCTTCACCCGCAATATCGAAACTGCCATCACCCCCCGGGAATGGAAAATGCCAACGATGGAACCTTACAAGGGAACCTCTGACCCCATCGTACACTTACAGAGATACACCGAGCATATGCTCATGAGTGGAGCAACGGAGGGAGTATTGTGTAAATGCTTCCCACTTTTCTTGGCAGATCTAGCTACCTCCTGGTTCTGCCACCTACCCCAAGGGTCCATCAGCTCATGGGAAATGTTGAAAGAAAAGTTCATCAGCCAGTTCCGCATTCATGTGGAAACACCCAAGGATGCTTATTCCTTATCTAATATCAAGCAGAAACCCGGAGAGACAGTGCAACAATATCTCACCCGATTCAACGCTGCGGCGGCCGCAGTCCAAGATGCCGACGAGAAACTTATCCTAATGGCTCTCTGCAGTGGTGTACATGTGGATACTAAATTTTCTAGAAGACTAACCAAGGAAAAGCCAGCTACTTTACCTGATTTCTTCCATGAAGCTGGAAAGTATATAAGACTTGAAGACGCTGCCACTGAGAGGCAGTCGGGGCAACATGCTAAGATAGCTACAGACAGGGTTCCCGTTGCAGCAAAGGATGTTCGGAGAAGTGACTCTAGAGACAATGCTGGGGGCAAGAAGGGAGAAAAGCGCTTATATCGACAAGGACCAAGATTTGACTCTTATACTCCTTTGAATGAAACAATCGAAAACATCTTCCTAGCCACTCAAGACGAAGTTAGATACAAGCGGCCCCCGCACAAGAAGGAATCAGATAATGCACTCAAGTCTGGAAAGTTCTGCCGCTTCCACGAATCCCATGGACATGACACCAATGAATGCCACCATCTCCGGGACTTGATTGAAGAACACATCAGAAGGAAGCGACTGGAACGCTATGTAAAAAGCCAGAACAGGACTTCGACTCCTGCCAATGAGAATCCTGGGCTACCCCTCCCAGAAGTAAGCAGAGGAAATCGCAACACCAGCGGCTCCAGTCAAGAGAAAATAGTGGTCCATACCGTATCAGGAGGACCACACATCGCCGACAGAAGCTGGGCAGAGATGGAAAGATACGGTAAGTCACTTAGAAACGATGAAGGCTACGTTAACTCTGTAATGGAAGAACGCCACCCGAAACGGAAAGAGAATGACGACATCACATTCAGTAGGCATGATCTAGAGGGAAGACAGTATCCACATATGGATCCTATGGTCATCTCTGCCTGGTTCGGTCAGGCCAAAGTTTTCGAATTTTAGTAGACACTGGAAGCTCGGTAAATATCCTATTCAAGCATGCTTCCGACAAAATGAAGTTGTCAATGAAGGATGTGTCTCCCTGCAACAAACCACTGCATGGTTTCACTGGAGATGCGAAGATGCCCCTCGGGCAACTGGACCTTTTTGTTGAAATAGGAAGTCATCCCCGCTCCGTTGTGCGAAAACAAACATTTGTGCTAATAGAAAGCCACTCGGCCTACAACGCCTTTTTGGGAAGACCAGCCTTGTCCGACTTCCAAATTGTCCTAGCCCCATGGTTCCTGAAAATGAAATTCCCAACAGATAACGGAGTAGGAGAAATAGAGGGAGATCAAGACGCCGCTCGAGATTGCTATGTAACTGAGCATCGCAATAACCGTAGGAAGGATAAAGGGAAGGATGCAGAGACTTCTATCTGCAAGAAAAGCCTGGAAGCATAGCAATTAAAGAAAGTCCCTCCTCTTCGATATACCAGCGATCCTTTCAACGAATTAGACCCCAGGGACAAAGAGGAGGAGGCCACCACTGAGCTTGCAGAGGCTATGGAATTTATATCTGTAGACAAACACGACCCAAGTAGACTGCTGAGAGTCGGTTCTCAGTTAAGAGCGGAGTTGAAAGATCAACCCGTCGATTTTCTTCGCCACAACATGGATGTATTTGCATGGACGCACGCCGACATGACAGGAATCTCTCCAGACGTAGCATGCCACACACTGAACATCGACCCCACCAAGGTGCTAGTAAAGCAGAAAAAGAGGAGCATGGGGCCAGAACGATCAGCAGCCCTCGAGGAAGAAGTAAAGAACTTACTTGCCAATGACTTCATACGAGAAGCCATCTACCCAGAATGGATCGCCAACCCGGTACTGGTAAAGAAAGCTAATGGGAAGTGGCGAACATGCATCGATTTCTCCAACTTAAATGACGCTTGCCCGAAAGACTGCTTCCCACTCCCCCGAATCGACCAACTCGTGGACAGCACAGCCGGACACGAACTCTTATCCTTTATGGACGCATACTCAGGATACAACCAGATCCCTATGCACGCCCCCGATCAAGACCACACCAGTTTTGTCACTGACCGGGGATTGTACTGCTACAAAGTAATGCCTTTTGGACTTAAAAACGCCGGAGCTACTTATCAGGGCCTTGTCAACAAGATGTTTGCGAAATTAATAGGGCGAACTATGGATGTTTATGTGGATGACATGCTGGTAAAATCAAGGAAAGCCAACGATCATATAAACCACCTGAACAAGATGTTTCAAGTACTTCGCCAATATGGAATGAAACTGAATCCTCTAACGTGCTCCTTCGGAGTATCGTCGGGAAAGTTCTTGGGATTCATCGTCCATGCCAGGGGGATTAAAGCGAACCCCGAACAAGTCCGCGCTTTGCAAGATATCAAGATACCATCCACTCGAAGAGAGATGCAAAGTCTAAACGGGAAGGTGGCTTCCCTAAGCAGGTTCATCTCTAAAGCAACCGACAAATGCATCCCTTTCTTCGAAGCTCTTAAGAAAGACAAAGGAAAATTCGAATGGACTGACGAATGCTCGGCAGCCTTCCTTAACTTAATTGAACACCTCTAAAGACCACCAGTACTCTCAACTCCAAATGAAGGCGAGGAACTATACCTATACCTTGCTGTATCATCTCATGCTTTAAGCGCCGCTTTGGTGAGAGAAGACGACCGCACGCAGCGGCCCATATACTTTGTAAGCAAGAGATTTACAGAGGCAGAAGCCGGATACCCTAAACATGAAAAGCTAGCATATTGTTTACTAATCACGTCACGGAAACTGCGACACTATTTCCAATCTCATTCCATCAGAGTTTTAACCGATCAACCGCTAAGGCAGGTACTCCATCGCCCCGACACTTCTGGGCGACTACTTAAGTGGTGCATTGAACTGAGTCAATATGATATTACCTACCATCCTCGCACCGCTATCAAGGGACAAGCCATAGCTGATTTCATTGCCGAATTCACTACTAACGAAGGTAAGGAGCAATCTGAAGTAGCAGAAAATATCAAGTGGAATCTCTTCGTTGATGGAGCATCAAATGAGCAAGACTAGGGGGCAGGTGTTGTGATAATCACCCCCAGGGGAAGGAAGCTGCACTACGCCCTAAGGTTGGAGTTCGCTGCCACCAACAATGACGCAGAATACGAAGCAGTGATAACCGGATTAGAACTTGCCCTGGAGATTGGAGTCGGTTCTTTATGTCTCCATAGTGATTCTCAACTTATTGTAAATCAGATACTGGGAGAATTCCAAACTCGAGGAGATCGACTCACAGCATATCTAAAGAAGACCAAGCTGCTGCTCAATCAGTTGGATCACTATTTAATCAGACACATTCCTCGAGAGAAGAATCAGGAGGCCGACGAACTCGCAAAGCAAGCTAGCATGAAGGACGACACCGCTTCCCGAACAATAACCATCTCACAGCAACTAGCCCCGAGTTATGAGACAATGAATATGATAGCTGCAATCGAAGAGGAAACTTGGATGACTCCTATCCGGAAATATTTACAAAATGGCACACTGCCCGACGAGCATAACGAAGCTAAGAAAATCTTAAGGAAAGCTTCCCGCTACACACTACAAGAAGGCATCCTCTATCGGCGCGGCTTCTCTAATCCCTTATTAAGGTGTATCGCTGGAAGGGAAGCCAGGAAAGTCTTGTCCGACATCCATCAAGGAAGTTGCGGAGATCACACCGGAGGGCAGACTCTAGCCAAGAAAACACTTCGATATGGGTATTACTGGCCCACTTTAAACAAAGACGCCTTGGACTTCGTCAAAAAATGCAACAAGTGTCAGAAATTTGCAAAGATTCCTTGACTACCCACAAATGAGATTACTCAAATGACCAGCCCTTGGCCCTTCGCAATATGGGGAATTGACTTGATTGGCGAACTACCAGTGGATCAGAGCGGAGCCAAATATGCCATATTAGCAGTTGACTATTTCACCAAATGGGTGGAAGCGGAGCCTCTAAATAAAATATCTTCGGCAAAACTTATTAACTTCTTGATCAAAAATGTTTTATGCAGGTACGGGGTTCCACTCAAAATCATATCGGACAATGGACTTCAATTCGACAGCGAGGAATTCGCCGACTGGTGCCAAGAGCACGGAATTCACAAAAGCTTCTCATCTGTGGCTTACCCCCAGGCAAACGGACAAGTCGAAGCTGTCAACAAAATCCTTAAAACCCTAATCAAGAAGAAACTTGAAAAATCAAAAGGCGCCTGGGTGGATGAACTTCCTACGGCACTTTGGGCCTACCGCACATCTTATAGAACATCAACAGGGCATACTCCTTTCTCTTTGGCATACGGATCGGAGGCCATGCTCCCAGTTGAAACTGTAGTGCCTTCCCACCGCAGGATCCACTACAACCCAAAAGAGAACGAAGAACTCCTCCACATGTCTTTGGATCTAATTGAGGAGAGAAGAAACGATGCAGCACTCAAAGAAGCAGCTCATAAGAAAAAAGTTGCAGCACAATACAACTCCAAAGTCAAGCACCGTAGCTTACAAGAAGGAGATCTTGTCCTCAAGCGGATCTTCCCGCGCCCCGGAGCGCTAGATCCAATCTGGGACGGACCCTATGTAATTCATAAAGACCTCCGCAACGGAGCCTATATTTTGTCAACAGTGGACGGAGAGGTGTTCCAGAGGGCATGAAACATCCAAAACCTCCGTCGATACTTTTCTTAACTTGTACTGCCCATATGAAGCGAATTAACAAAGAGAATCAGTGGACGTAGGCATTTTCATGCCGAACCACTTTAAAAATCTTATCTCTTTTTAACTTGTTCCTTTATATCTTGGCTGCTTGTTGAGCTTTATCCTTTTCTGTTGAACAAAATCATGTATAACGACGTTTCCATTCTGGACACTTCACGGCGCAACCTCACCTGGACAAGGCCCAACAGGTACTATGCGAATCTATGCACTCGCCAATGAGACACTTTTGCTCCGGCATCCCTCTGCTGCGGGTTAACTCATTGCTCGCGACTGCCCTCAAAGCCAACTGTAATGAGCCGATTATAAGCCATAAAGAAGGCCGACTATAGCCGATGGCAGCTCATTACGGCGTTCGGCTCGCCGGCAACTGTGAACCTACTTTAAGCCCCAACATAAGGTGTGGCCAGCCAGGGGTAGTTCACGGTTGACGATCGGCACCCACTCTAGCCGGCCACAGTAAATCGAATAATACCCACGATTACGGGCCATAATGGCTCGGGTAGTTACTGTGCGCAATCTCTGCTCCGATATGTCTTAAGTGCGGCTGCGGTAAAAAAGATAAACTCCCCGCAGAGGCGTAAGATGGGTGACAAATGTCTCCAAGACCCACAGCTAGGGAAAGTGACTACAAAACCCGTTTGCCACGAACTTAAGCATATCGACGGCCTTCCGTGATTGGAAGTTTTACTTTTTCTCATATTTCCATTTCATTCAAAAACTTCTCTCGTATCCTATATAACAATCCCTAAAGTACAGGTCACAAAATAGGGGAACTCTCGCTTGTGGAAATATGAACTCACATCCGGATGACGGAACACTCAGCTACATTCCATACTCAGTCACGCAAGACATTCAAAGCAACCCTCTACAACTAAAACACGAAGGGCGGTACTATCTTCTCTTGTATACAAATATGTAGCTTTAATTTATTCACACTGTTTGCGCCAAAATTGGTCACAAACACCCAATATCACGAAAGCACCCGTTTGCGTATTCAACTTGATAATAATCAACACAGAACTCAGCGACAATCAATATAAAATTCAGCTGTAGGTAATAAATCGCAGTAATTCACAAACAACAATCACAAACACAGGATTTATAGTGGTTCGGCGTTCGTGCCTACGTCCACTTTGAAGGATTTCTCTTTATTGCTTTGCTCGATTCAATCGATTACAATGGATTACAGTAGATAATAGCTTTGAAGTCTGAATACAACAGTGGTTCTGATCAATAGACGTTAATCCGGCAGAGTCTCAGCGTTCAATGGCAGAAGTTCTCGGAAGATCCCCTTTTCTGAAGGCTTCAGGGTGCTATTTATAGGCGTTGGAGGCCCAGATCTGGCTGAAACTTCGTAAGACTTCTTCTGGCACGTGAGTGGGCCCACGCGATCGATCCCACCAAGTTTCGTCTCGATCTGACATCGGTTCGAAGTGATTTCGAACCCATCAAGAAATGGTCCAATCGAGCTGAAACTTGGCAGGGACAATCTTTACCTCATATGAAAGCTACTCTGAAAATTTGGTTGCATTTGGATGTGTGGTTGAGGAGATATGCTCGGTTCGTAATGGTGTTTTCTTGGTTGGCTGTGTCGTTCGAACCCATGACTTCGAACCCTTCATTTCGAATCGATGGAAGCACGTGTTACCTAGTGACGTGTCGCGCACTCCTCGCATCGATCCTACTTTTTCTCCGTGTTGACCGCTTCGAACCCGAGGATTTCGCCGACTTCGTATCGATGACCGTTGCGTAGTTTGAATCGATCAACTGCATCTGCCTACTTCGAACCGAGGGGAGGGAGCTCCCTTCGTATCGATGTCAAGCTCGTATATGTGATGGATACGAAATGAAGCTCCGCGATGGATTCGAAGGCAATCGGTTCGAAGTAGATGGAGGATGATGGATTCGAACACATCCATCCGAAGGGTCACGAACCGATCGATTCGAAGTGACCAATATCATGCCCGATCGGTTCGAATCGATCGGTTCGAAGTTTGCGGAGTGATGGGTTCGAAGCAGTGGGTATTGGATGGGTTCGAAGTGGATGGGTTCGAAGCACTCCAGTGTGATGGGTTCGAAACAGATAGTGACCACCTTTCTCAATTTGAATCCATCATATCTTGAGCATACGAACTCCGATTGACTTGAAATTTGAAATGATGACTCCTACGACCTTTATTGTCATGCTCTACCAATTTTGGCCCGTTCCGGACTCGGACAAAATTCATCGATATCCATAGCAAAGTGAAGTATAACCAATCTCTGAGACGAACTGTCTTTCGTTTTCGACCAATCTTTTGGTATCACGGCTTTGCCAAAAAGCGGGATAACATTTTGCCCCCCAAAACATGCCTTGCGGTAGGAAGGTGTGTTTTGTAATGCCTTGAGTTGGATGTTCGTATCCGACCATCAACCTGTAAAGAATTTGGCAGTTTCATATGGCCTCAAATGACGATCGTTCGGGATCAAGCCATTTGGGATGAAGCGCGGCCGTTCATGGTCGAGCGCTTAACGTCAAATGACGATCGTTCGTGATCGAGTCATTCGAGGTGAAGTGCGACCGTGCGCGGTCGAGCGTATAAATCCATGCATCGATCGTTCGGGATCATATGTTGTTTGAGGTGAATTGGGACCGTTCGCGGTCCGTGCCATTCACGGCATAGGATGGAATAGGACCGTTCGCGGTCGATACCGTTCGCGGCAAATGATGAGAATCGGACCGTTCGCGGTCGATGCTATTTATGGCAAAGGATTGAATGGGACCGTTCGCGGTCGATGCCGTTCGCGGCAATTGATGATCGTTCGCGACCAAGTGCCGTTCAAGGCGAATGGCGACCATTCGAGGTCGGGTTTCCTAATTAATGAGCCATGACCGTTCGCGGCCGGTGGCGTTCGAGGCAGAAAGTGATCGTTCGCGATCGTGTGCCGTTCGAGGTGAATTTGTGACCGTTCGCGGTCGTGTGTCGGACCTCAAGTGACGATCGTTCGCGATCAAGCCATTTGAGGTGAGGCGAGTTGTGACTGTTCGAAGTCGGGTTGTGATCGTTCGCGATCGGGTGCCGTTCGAGGCGAGTTGTGTGTGCCTGGGAGGGCTTGGTTTTATCGACGCCAGGGTCACGTTCGGGTGAGTTCCTGGATCGTTTATAGGGGCGTTTCATCGCCGTCTCAGAGTATACCTAAGGATCGTTCACGACCCCGTACATGTGTAAGTCGCTTAGCCATTCCAGAGTTATCAGAATCAAATATCTATTACACGGATGAGATTCAAAAACAATGTCCAAACAAACAGAGTCTAAATGTTCAACTTGAAATAACATGAAAGCAACGCATGGATGTCGAAGTGTAAGTTCCCACTGCGAAACGGTCATTGATCATCCAGAGCATGCCTGGAGATCGTTCGCGATCTCGCACATGTGTAAATGATTTGATTGCGTTAGTGGAAGCTTACAACTTGTTCATCGTTATCTCACTCAATTGATAACCAAACGGTGCCTGGATTCGGGGTCGCCTCTAGCTGATGTGGACGGTGGTCGCTCTGGTTCCGCCGTAGGAGCTCGCCTCCTTACATATTGAAGGAGCATACCGTTCCTGATATGCCCTTCCACCTCGTCCTTCAGGTGCCTACAATCATTAGTGTTATGACCATTTAATTCATGGAATACACAGAACTTATCTGATTTCCTTTCGTCAGAGGTAGGATCCCTTCGCATTGGCCTACGATACGGAATCTGTTCTTTGGTATCCTGGTAAATTCGCTCCAGGCTCTCGTTCAGCTCAGTGTAGGTGGTAAATCGCGGCTCCCTCCGTTGTCGCTTTGATCTGTCTCCGTTATTCTCAATCCTTCTTTTACCTTTATCCTTGTCTGAGTCCCTTCTAGGGAGCTTTTCGTCTTTGAGTGCATAAACATCTACCCCATCTCCTTCTTCTCATTCTGCATTCGCATCTTCTAATCGTAAAAACTTTTCTGCCTCATGATAGAATTCCTCTAGATCTATGGGTGGATCTTTAGTCAATGAATTCTTGAACTCTGTGCCGTCAGCTATTCCGGACACAGCTGCCATTACTACCATGGACGGATCCGCTCGATCCACTGAAGCTGCTGCTGCATTGAATCGTGCTAGATAACTCCTCAAGGTCTCTCCGGCTTTTTGCTTTAGGGTTGCCAAAGTCATCACATTCTTGGGTCTTGTAATATGAACCCTGAATTGCCTCATAAATCTCTCCACTAAACCATTCCATGTTCCGATGGATCCATTCTCCAATTGTCTAAACCATAGTGCTGCGATATCTGTCAAGTATAATGGAAAGCAGCGGGCCATAACCTCCTCCGATGCCCCCAGCACTTCCATATGTCTCATATATTTTGTCAGATGGACCGTTGGGTCCGTTCTCCCGTCATACATATCCAACGATGGTAGTTTGAAATCCGGTGGGTTCCTAGCTTGCCTGATTGCTGAAGTAAAAGGACTTCTATTAACATCCTCTAGGTCTTTGTTCACCATACCGCCTCTCAAAGCTCTTCTAACCATCTCTGCTAATCAGTCATTGTCTCCGAGATGTAACCCTTGTTCACTACTTTCAGCCTGCCTCCCGAGTTCACGAGGTAACTCCGGGATCTGCCCCCTTGACTGAGCGTTCGCTCCTCTACTACTACCGGGTTGCGCAGATCCTTCTCTCTCTCTTTCCAAGATTGGGTCAACATTTTCCATACGCGTGCCCCCTAGCTCTGGCGCTACGCCGGATGGTCCTGCTCCGTTCTGGACTCCGTTGGCTTCCCTATTCTGTGCTCCAAGCTGTCCTATGTGTTGGAATAAACTCTGGATCAATTCCTCTTGCCTCTTCATCATCGTCTCCATCTCGTCCCTAGTGATGTATATCGATGGTTGATTCGCTCCTGAGGAAGCCTCTTGACTTCCTTGTGGTTCGCTTCTCTCAGGCCTTGGCTTTCTACTCGATTGTCTTGCCATAATTCCTAGATCTGAACTCCTGGATTTTCAAATTCAACTTCTTCCTGAGTTCAATTCTCAGTGAAAGCACCAAAATGTTTGCGCCAAAATTGGTCACAAACACCCAATATCACAAAAGCACCCGTTTGCGTATTCAACTTGATAATAATCAACACAGAACTCAGCGACAATCAATATAAAATTCAGCTCTAGGTAATAAATCGCAGTAATTCACAAACAACAATCACAAACACAGGATTTATAGTGGTTCGGCGTTCGTGCCTACGTCCACTTTGAAGGATTTCTCTTTATTGCTTTGCTCGATTCAATCGATTACAATGGATTACAGTAGATAATAGCTTTGAAGTCTGAATACAACAGTGGTTCTGATCAATAGACGTTAATCCGGCAGAGTCTCAGCGTTCAATGGCAGAAGTTCTCGGAAGATCCCCTTTTCTGAAGGCTTCAGGGTGCTATTTATAGGCGTTGGAGGCCCAGATCTGGCTGAAACTTCGTAAGACTTCTTCTGGCACGTGAGTGGGCCCACGCGACCGATCCCACCAAGTTTCGTCTCGATCTGACATCGGTTCGAAGTGATTTCGAACCCATCAAGAAATGGTCCAATCGAGCTGAAACTTGGCAGGGACAATCTTTACCTCATATGAAAGCTACTGTGAAAATTTGGTTGCATTTGGATGTGTGGTTGAGGAGATATGCTCGGTTCGAAATGGTGTTTTCTTGGTTGGCTGTGTCGTTCGAACCCATGACTTCGAACCCTTCATTTCGAATCGATGGAAGCACGTGTTACCTAGTGACGTGTCGCGCACTCCTCGCATCGATCCTACTTTTTCTCCGTGTTGACCGCTTCGAACCCGGGGATTTCGCCGACTTCGTATCGATGACCGTTGCGTAGTTTGAATCGATCAACTGCATCTGCCTACTTCGAACCGAGGGGAGGGAGCTCCCTTCGTATCGATGTCAAGCTCGTATATGTGATGGATACGAAATGAAGCTCCGCGATGGATTCGAAGGCAATCGGTTCGAAGTAGATGGAGGATGATGGATTCGAACACATCCATCCGAAGGGTCACGAACCGATCGATTCGAAGTGACCAATATCATGCCTGATCGGTTCGAATCGATCGGTTCGAAGTTTGCGGAGTGATGGGTTCGAAGCAGTGGGTATTGGATGGGTTCGAAGTGGATGGGTTCGAAGCACTCCAGTGTGATGGGTTCGAAATAGACAGTGACCACCTTTCTCAATTTGAATCCATCATATCTTGAGCATACGAACTCCGATTGACTTGAAATTTGAAATGATGACTCCTACGACCTTTATTGTCACGCTCTACCAATTTTGGCCCGTTCCGGACTCGGACAAAATTCATCGATATCCATAGCAAAGTGAAGTATAACCAATCTCTGAGACGAACTGTCTTTCGTTTTCGACCAATCTTTTGGTATCACGGCTTTGCCAAAAAGCGGGATAACACACACATCATATTGGCATTGCAAAACATGAAATAATATTTTGAGCAGAAACTTAGCATCAAATACGATTGAATCACATGCATAAACACACAGCTGTATTTCTTATGCAACATATCAAAATAACAACCACATTCGAACATAACAGAATCTGCTTATGTTATAAAGTTACATAAAGACGTTTGTTGCAATGATATAATTACAGCCTAAAAATACAATAATGTTTTGGACTAGTATGTACAGGAATGTCAAACAGACCAAATAAAAGAGTCAACTACATCGGGGTTCCGCCTCTGTCCTGCCCACCATCCGGATCTACTTAACTACAGGGTCAGAACTCCCCGCATGTACTCCAGAGATCCCGCTTGCCCAACTCAGAAGAGAATCCATCAGTAGTCACGAAAGATAAGCGATCAAATCATGAAAAGAATAAAAAGGAAGACTTACCAGCGTCTGCTCCCTGATCATCATCATCTAGCTGCACGCCTACCTCATCCTCAGCAAGCAGCGCATGCCCTCCTTAACCACCACCTTCTCTTCCTTAGTGAATTGGGCCGTAACCACATCCATCCTGAAAGCCGCACCACCTTCCTTATCCGCATCGTCTTTAGCCTCCTCCAAAGCCCGAAGATATATTCTAGCCATGACCCGGGGATAGTCGTCCATCCAGGACAGGTTGCCCTGCCTCCAAGTTTGGAAATACATGTCCTGGAGCATCTCATCCATCATCTCCTCGTTCTCCTCAAACTCTTTCATCCGGGCCTCAGAAGCCGACAGCCGTGTGACGGCAGCATCTCTCTCCAATCGATATCTCGAGCAGTCAGCCTGAAGGGATTTCCACATCACTTCCATCTCCTCCTTCAGCTTGGCCTAAGCAAGCTCTGCGGCCTCAAGCCTCCCAGATAACTCCTCTACCTGCTCAAGATCCGCGCTTCGAACCTCATCCACTGTTGCGATGGCCATGTCAATTCGTCCTTTGAAAGCAGCCTCCATCTTTCGCAACTAAGCCTTGCTAGCCTCTTCCATGGTTTTCTTTAGTCGTTTGGAGACCGCCTCATGCTGGGATATCTGGATAGCCTGATCGGCAAGCTGTTTGGCCTGATCAGCAACCTTTAGCCCAACCGAATGTTAACACTTCCGATTTCCTCCCCAGCCTTGGCCAGTCGAGTGTGATGCTCCATTAGCCTCTTGGTCTCTTCAGCCACCCGATCGATGTTTGCCTTGGCCTCATTCCCCATGGTCACAATCCGAGTAGTAAGCAAATCGAGGTCTAAGGACTTGGCCTCATCAAGCACCCGTACCATGGGATTGCGGGGAAGAAGATGCTCACCCGTGGCCTCGTCAAAAGAGATGTCCTGAAAACTCGGGTACAGATCCGGGTGGCCGGCAAATGGGTTGCAAACCAAACTAGGATGGTCTATCGGGGTGACGGTTGGATTTTCGGACGGATGTGGGGAAGGCATAAACTCAGTATCCTCCTCAGTAATATCATGGATAGGCTGGACTGGAGGCTGAGGGCCAGGTGAAGGTTCAAACGAAGATCGGCCCCTCTTTCTCTTTTGCATATCTTCTTCAATAACTCCGAGAATAGGGCGATATCTAACCGCATCTCCAGGACGGCTAGTTGACGGCTTTGGTTTGGCAAAAGCTTTGAGTAGCTTGTACAGTTCAAGGCGGGTACCGAATATCTGATGTCTTGGCCACTTTACCTGCTCCTGGAATAAAAACTAGGTGTTACAAGCATGCATGAAACTATGATCCAAGAAATATGTTAAGTAGGAAAACGTGCTTATTTTACAAACCCTGAGGGGGAGTGGGATACTACAATAAGTCCTGAATCTCATTCCAGGACGGGAGTTGACCATAAAATATTACTAAGTCCTTATCATAAAGGGAGTCTGCGAAAGTTAAGAATTCACCTTGAACCACTGGAGTTGTCTTAGCTGAAATACCCTTAGAAGATTGATCGGCACTAGTCCCAGCCTTGTCAACCTTCTTCGCCTTCTCCACCGAGGCTGATCCTTCCTCCAATCCCTCAAAAGCCTGGCGGAAGGCATCATCCGTCCACTCCTGGATCTCCCCTGTCTGCTCGGAAGACAAAGCCCCGGCACCACTACCACCCTGTCCTTCACCTTCTCCATCTCATCCGCTCTCCTTCTCGTCTCTTTCCTCCTCTCCACCTTCCTCCTCCAGAATATCTGGACATGTACTAGGGGAGGGTCCATCAGACTTCTTAAGCTTTTTCCCCCCGACAATTGGAGGTATCGAGAAGGGTTTTCTCTTGCTAATCTTCGCAGTGGCCCCATCTTTAGCTTTGGCAGCCCTCTCCTCAGCTGTATCTCTCTGCTTAACCACGGATTGATGTGGCAGAATCAAGTTGTGCTTCAGGAGAGTGGCATTCCTGATCAGGTAAGAAGCCGACCTATCCCTTCCTGAGATGGCCTCTATCTCCGCAGCCATCTGTACCAGGCGATCATTCTCCACAACCGCAAAGCCACCTGTCGCTAGCAAGAAATAAAAGCATATAAGAAGGAGCATTGCAGTCGGGACAAAGAAATTACAAATGAAGTTCAACTTACAGCCAGAAGTAAAAAGGCGAAAAGAAACAGAGTCGTCCTTGACGAAGAACCATTCCTTCTTAAACATGGTGAACTTAGAGTATAGGTCCAGGACCGGCTTAAAGGACACGGCCGACTCTAAACTAATGTACGGAGACCCCTTCTTGTAGCCCCTCAGATTATACAAATATCGGATTTCCCGGTTAGAAGGGGGCGCCCATACCTCCTCTGGAAGATAACGAATAGGCACACTAAGATGGCGTAAGAGTTGGGCTGAAGCTGGAAAGGAGCCACCTTCAGGTAGGTAATGAAGCTGACTATCCACGCATTGATTGGAGGAATGGCCCCGCACATGCAATGGTATCAGCTATACGTGAAATATCCTTCAGGGGGATTGTACGGCATCACTCCGTCCCCCGGCAACAACATACTCGCTCTGTCAATCCCAAAGGAGCGAGAGATGACATCAAGCTGCTCCTCTTTGAGCGATCTCGGAAAGCAATCAGGAAGAGAATTCAGGAGCTCCTAAGGGCCATATCTGTCCACTAGTGATCTCGGAGTGGGTCCCTGACGTCCCGGTCCTGGCTGGGCTGGGGGCACAACGGGAGGCTCACCTCGGTCCGTAGATTTTCTCTTCTCCGATCGAGTTTCAACTTTACGAGACATTTATCTGCAACACCAAAAAAAACGCACTGTTAAAGTGAGGAGTATAAAGATAAAAGTAAACAAAAGCATGTGGTCTAGAATTTTGCTCGAATTCAAAACTCAAGGGATGAAGGTTCTCAGGTTCATTCGGTAACACAGGACCGAGAGGCCATTCGGCACTCACACTATGGAGTTCATCCGGTAAGTCAAAGAAAAAAGCTCATTCGGTACATAGAACCCCCCGGTTCCATTCAGTAAATCGAAGACTTTAAGGTCATTCGGTAGTCCCAATACGAAGACATATTCGGCATTAAAATTCTTTTGGCACATCCGGTATTAGGTCCATTCGGTAGTCGGCATCACCAGAGTCATTCGGCACTCACGTCGTTCGATAGTTTATAAACAAAAGAATCATCCGGCAATTACCTAGTCCGGCTGTCAAAAAGTTTCAGCAGTATAGTTGATTCGGCAGAAATCAGTTTCGGCTCCCTCGGTTCGGTAAGGAATAACGAAGGTGTGTAGCCCCTACTTATAGGCAAATATAGGATGCCGGACCAAATGGCTCGGCGCTCAGGGACCGAATGGAAACACCCTAGCTAAAACAAAGCGCGACATATACTAGCATATGCCCCACTTTGGGGGGCAAGTGTTGGGTGCATTTCCACCACCACCGGTCCAAAATCCACAACGGACCGGCCCATGCCGAACCAACCTACCCCAAGTGCCTACCGAACTAGCCTACTCCAAGTGCCTGCCGAACCAACCAACTCCAAGTGCCTGCTGAACCAACCTACTCCCCGTGCCTACCGAACCAACTCAAAGTACCACCACCGGACCACGTACTACCGGACCCACCTTCACCAAATCAACCACCACACACTGCCGAACCAGAAGCAAGGAAGGACATGACCGATCCAAATTTGCCAGGCCAGACCGTTTCAGCCCAGGCCCATCAGTGGCTATATACATCCAGAACCCCTGCCCCCAGCCTCACTCTATAAATAGAGGGGCAGGGGTCCAACAATGGGAGACAAGTTTGAGAGCTCAAGCACGGAGAGAACTTTCAAACAACTTTCAGTTACTTGTAATCAAAGCTTTGTACTTGTAATCTGAATAGAAAAGGAGAATAACATATAAAGTGGACGTAGGCACGTTCTTGCCGAACCACTATAAATCTGTGTGTCTTTTACAGTTTAGTCCCTGCTTTTTATATATTGGCGTAAATCACCCAAATCACTAGAAACAACATAAAATCAACTAGTTCATACGACTTGGAGGTGTTTGCCTATTTTTTGTGCAAACAGTTAATTACAGGATGAGGGTGATCGAGAATGATTAATATTGTGGTCGAATTAAAGTAAAATATAATTGGAAATCATAAATTTATATAATTAATGAAGTAATTAAAGATTTGATTAATTGAGATTAATTAATTCATAATAGGTGACTTATGAGAAGTCAATTAATATAACTAATTAAGAATTAACGTAATTGATTATAGTTAACTAATTTGTGAAGAAATTAAAGATTACTCATTGTTTTGGGTAAGAAAATTAATATCGTGAAATTAATTAAAGAGAATTACTTGAATGCAATTGGGAAATAATTAATCCAGGGTGATTAATTAAGATGAATAATGAAGGGTTGACTAATTAACTGATTTGGAATTAATAAATGTTAAATGAGAAAAAAAAAATCTAAGTGATTGCGGTTAGAAATTCAATTAGAATCAATTGAATTAATTTGGAAGTGATCAAATTTGCTTATGGATGATTGAATGATATTGGATGCTTTGAATGAGTTGATATCTCTTATATGAAATGTTGTGTATTTCATTTGGATAACTTAGGTTAGGATGACATGAGTTTCGAAGAGACCGGGGTCGGGTATTAGGAAATACCCGAAACCACTTCGAATTTTATAAATTGATTTGAGAAACCAATAGGGTTAAATAAAATTGGATTGATTTATCTACGTCTGGTACTTAGAAATTGATATGTGAAATAAGGGTTGCTTATAGCAAATTGTGAATTGATTAAATTGATATATGTTACCCGGGTTTATAGAAGTTGATTGTTTTGGTATACCATGTTAGTTGGGTTTACTCACGCTGGTTTCCAGCCTGACCCGGGTGTTACTTTGGTGTAATGTTGGGGCAGACCGAGTATTACAGATTTTTCAGTTAGGGACGTTCTGGAGCTTAGGAGACAAGCTGGATGGCAATAGCGTATAGAGTATTTCCGCTGCAGTATATTATTATATATATCCGAGACATGATTTGTATTATGATCAGTGACTGTATATATGTGTAACTCTGATGTATTAAAGTGTAATCGACAGATATAATATTCTTTTGTAAACAGTTATTATTTATTATTATATTTTATCCGCTGCGAATGTGAGATTTTGGTGTTCCGTTCTTCTTTCTTCTTCTATCTCTTTCTTCTTTTTCATAACTATCTGAAATTTTTGGGATCGAAAATTTAGGGTCGTTGCATTAATAAAGGATGTAAATGCTCTCAACTTTTGTAAGTAGACATAAGTTCTCATTATGATTTTTGGATGCAGACTATTTGCATGATCAGCATAACACATGATTAGTTGGTAAAATATATACATATAGATATGTATGCATGTTTCAATTTATTTGGTTCTGTTAACGACAAGAATGAATTTAGTTTTGAGCCTCCTATCAAATCATATATCTGAGTTTGTAGATGTTCATAATCTTTATGGCTGGATTGATAGAAATAGCACTTGATTTTTGTATCTACATTTGGCACAAAGAAAAATATATATTTTTGGGTTGATTTATGGTGGAATTAAACTATGCATAAATACGATTTGTATTAAATGATATCATTTGTAATTTAAGATTTAATATGTAGTTAACATTTAGCATAAATATATCAATAATAGACTTGGCTGTTTGCATAAATTAAGTACATTGTCATCATTACTATATTAGCAGCTGCCTATTTAGAATGAATATCTTTATTTTTCTGATGCTAAATGCTTTTACGGATTTACTCAAATGATGATATTATATTTGGTAATAAGTAAAAGCTACTAAAATATTTAATCAATTACTACTATATTTAGTAAAGGTATATTTGTTGCTTCATTGCGTATTATGACCGTACATTCAATGTCCATTAATATATATCACTAAAACAAATTTCTTTTAACTTAATCAACCACTTATTTGTTTCTCAAACTGTCATCATCTTACTATGGTAAATATTAATAAAAGATGTATATGGCAAGTTTTTCAGCAAAACTACAAGAAACCTACAAACCTTACAAATACCTAATTACAGATACCTAATGATCAAGCAATATGAAGTTCTATTTGTTTCTTACTTATAAAAATACAATAATAAAAGATGGAAATGCAACTTCATTTCCATAGTAATAACAGTATACAATACTGAACTATAGTCAAACAGGAAAAGCTTTTATATTTATAGTTATTTAATAATTAAATCATATAAACTTAAGAGAACATAAACAAAAAAAGATGAAAAAAATTCACCTTTATATTTTTACTAATCAAATGGTACAACAATACAAAATGAGAACTTCATTTTTCCATAGTTTTATCTAAAACAGGTAAAACTTAATATTCTTAATGTTATTTGTTAAATTTCACCTTTATATTTTAAATTTTCACCTTTATATTTTAATAATCAAAGAAAATAAAAACAAGAAGATAACTTCATTTTTCATAGTTTTCTCTAAAACAAGTGAAAACTTTGTACTTTTACTCTTATTTGTTCGGTTATGGTTGTTAGTCCTTGAGATGATGGTTTTGATTCTTAGAATAGGATTATAAAATATAAATACTAACATTATAGTTTAGAAATATATGTATATGCAGGATTTAACCATGCAGGTACCAAGAATGAAGACTATACAGTATAGAGATTCAAAATGTCAAGATTGAAGACTCATGAGTATCAAGAATATCAAGATTATCAAGAGTTCAAGATTTCAAGTAATTTGTTTTTTAATTAGGAATTTTGTTAAAACTCCTAGAAAAGCACTGGCATCTTAAAATCCAATTTATTCATGGAATGGAATCCGCTTCAAGCCCGTTAAAGGGATGGAACCCTAAGTAGGATGGAACCTACGAAAAATCTAGTGGAACATTGTTTTGTATCTGGTAACTTTTTATTCAAATGATTTTACAAAATTATCTTGTCTTTCAAAATGATTTCAAAACCTTCCTTTTAAAAGAATCAAAAACATCTATCCTGATTTTAAATACTTTTAGCCTCAAAATAATCTCTATTTTCAAAATTAAATTATCCTTAGTTTTAAACTATCTTTAATAATAACATATTTAACTTTTAATATTTATACTTAGATTTAAATATAAAATTATAGTAAAATTTATATATATATTATTCTCTATATTTATTTATGTATTTTAACTATAGTTAAGTATATTTATAAAAGTTTAAAATAGTTTTAATATAAGATAAAGTTATTTTCAAAGAAAAACAAACCACCAAAACTTCCTTTGGGATGTCGACATACTCAATATACCGATGTCGACATAGAGTCAATTAATTTCAATAAATTTCAAAAGAAGTGTCTATTCGTTATATCTCTTCACGAATGGACATGGTTGTTGTTCTTCTATAAATAAGGGTTGTTTTCAACGAATTTTCATTCATATTTTCTGGTTTTTATTTCTCTTCTTCTTCCACATTTCTTTATACACATTTCTTACCATTACTCTGCCGAAATCAACATTGAATCTAATTAGATTATCTCTAGTTTGATTCTCTATCACTATCTCAACAAGATCCTCAGTGCTATTCAAAGTTATAGGCTTCTTTGTAATCATTTAAACGAGAAAAGGTGTGATTGTGGCCTTGGAAATCAATCAAGCGAGAAAAGGTGTGATTATAGCCTTGGAAATCAATTGGGTGAACTTGTTGCCCGGGAAATCAAGTATCTCTACCCAGAGGATTGTGAATCTGGAGGGTGTACCTCGTGGCCTTGAAATCGAGTGTGTAATTGTAAAGATTGCTTTTGAAAGGAAACCCGTACTTTTGTGTGGTCTGGATGTAGGGTAACTCCGAACCAGTATAAATTCCGTTGTGTTCTTTCCTTTATTGCTTTTACTTTATTTCTACATCTGTGTTTGATTCTGTGATCATATATGTGTCTGAATATTGCATACATTTGTGTTCAAATTAAAGAAAACTCAAAAAGATTTAATAATTCTTTAAAACACTATACACCCCCTCCCTCTAGTGTTTATCCTAGCCTTAGGATCCGTAATCCACATTTCTCACGTTTGGTATCAAAGCAAGGTTTTCAAAGTTTTATAATCTGATTTTTGAAAAAGTTTTTTAAAATGGCTATGTTTGTTAATACTAGTTTTGAATTAAAAGATATGATTTCAACTTCAAAACCTCTTGAATTACTTCATCCTGATTTATTTGGTCCATCTCAAATTTTGTCAATAAATCATGATAAATATGTTTTTGTAATTGTAGATGATTATTCTAGATTTACATGGACAATATTTTTGAAACATAAAAGTGATACTTTTGAATGTTTTAAGAAATTTACAAAAAGGATTCAAAATCAACTTTCTCTAAAAATTATAACCATTCGTAGTGATCACAGTGGTGAATTTGAAAATGAAAATGAAAAGTTTGAGGAATTTTGCAATAAAAAGGGGATTATTTTTCATTTCCAAGAGCTCCACAACAAAACGGAGTAGTATAACGTAAAAATAGGACAATTCAAGAGTGTGCGAGAACTATGCTTTCAGATAGTAAATTACCAAAGTATTTTTGGGCTGAAGCAGTTGCTACCGCCTGTTATATTTTAAATAGAATTTTAATTAGACCTTTAAATGATAAGACATCTTATGAACTTCTTCATAGAAAGAAACCTAAAGATTCTTATTTTAGAATTTTTGAAAGTAAATGTTTTATTTTAAATACTAAAGATAACTTAGATAAATTTGATCCTAAATCTAACAAAGGTATCTTTATCGGATATTCTAATAGAAGTAAAGCGTGCAGAGTATTTAATTTAAGAACTAACACCATCGAAGAAACAATGCATGTTTCGTTCGATGAAAATCTCAAAAAATTGAGGATACAAATGATGAAGAGGATTTAATCACTCAAAATCAAGAGTCAACTGAAACTAATAATGAAATTAATCATCCTAATAAAAGGGCTAAACTTTTAAAAGATCATCCTATAGAAAATATACTAGGAGATATGCAATCTGTTGTTAAAACTAGAAATCAACTAAGTCAAATGAGTAATGTAGCTTTTATATCAACTATTGAACCCAAAAATCCAAAAGAAACATCAACTGATGATTCATGGATTTTGGCTATGCAAGAAGAATTAAATCAATTTACTAGAAATGATGTTTGGGAACTTGTTCCTTGACCTGAAAATAAAACTATAATTGGAACTAAATGGGTTTATAAAAATAAAATGAATGAACAACGAGAAGTAATTAGAAATAAAGCTCGGTTAGTCGCTCAAGGTTATTGTCAAGAAGAAGGAATAGATTTTGATGAAATCTTTGCTCCCGTAGCAAGATTAGAAGCCATTAGGATTCTACTTGCTTTCGCAAATCATAATAATTTCAAATTATTTCAAATGGATGTTAAAAGTGCATTTTTAAATGGATTTGTAAAAGAGGAAGTATATGTTGAACAACCACCACTTTTTGAAAATGAAAAATTACCAATTCATGTTTACAAATTTAAGAAAGCTTTATATGGTCTAAAACAAGCTCCTGGAGCCTGGTATGATAGATTAAGGTCTTACTTATTACAATCAAACTTTGAAATAGGTAAAGTAGATAATACTCTTTTTATTAAAAGAAATAGAAATGATATTCAACTAGTACAAGTCTATGTAGATGATATCATTTTTGGATCAACTAATTTTGAAATGAATAAAGAATTTTCTGAAATAATGACAAAAGAGTTTGAGATGAGTCATATGGGTGAACTAAACTTCTTTTTAGGATTACAAATAAAACAATTAGATAATGGTATCTTTATTAGTCAAGAAAATATGCTAAAGACCTAATTAGTAAATTTGGTTTGACTACTACAAGTGGAAAACCCACTCCCATGGCAACCATTGAGTACCTTTGTAAAGAAGATCTCTCGAAAGATGTAGATCAAAAATTATATAGAGGAATGATTGGATCACTACTCTATATTACTACTAGTAGACCTGATATCATGCATTGTGTTTGTCTCTGTGCAAGATATCAATCCAAAGAGACTCACTTAAAAGCCGTAAAACGTATCATAAGATATGTTAAACACACATTTGTATATGGCTTATTTTACCCTAAAAATGATTCTTTTGACTTAATATCTTACTGTGATGCCGATTATGCTGGTTGTAAATCAGACCGAAAACGTACAAGTCGAACTTGTCACTTTTTAGGGCATTCTCTGATTTCCTGGTTTAGTAGAAAGAAAAACACAGTTTCTTTATCAACAACTGAAGCAGAATATATTTCTGCTACTTTGGCTTGTTCTAAGCAATATATAAGCAACAAACTTTAACAGATTATGGTTTAAATATCTCAAAATCACCAATTTATTGTGATAATGCTGGTGCAATAATCTAAAAATACTACTCAACATGCTCGAACTAAACATATTGGTATAAGACATCATTTTCTCAGAGATAATATAAATAAGGAAGTAATTGCTCTAGATTATATTAATTTCGAGAATCAAATTGCTGATATATTAACAAAACCATTAAATGAATATATATTTACTAAGTTAAGAAGAGAATTTGGAATTTGTTCAATAACTGAAATATAAAAGTATAAATAACAAAGTATAATTAAAAATTAAATCAAAATAAATAAAAAGGCAAAAATTCAAGCACCATGTCGACATCCCCCTGTACCCCATGTCGACATACAATGATTTTTTATTTTTGAAATTTTTCCCATCAAAATTTAAATAATTAGTTATATATTCTTCTCATTTTCGAAATTTTATTCATTCTTTTGGTTATTTTTCTGTTCTATCTTCTGAAATTAAATAATCAATGGCTTCCTCTTCCAAATCAAATAAAAAGTCAACCTTTTCTTTCCCTTCTCCTACTTCTGGACCGTTTCAACGAACAACGCTCACTCGTGTGAAGAAAATGGAGGATTCTCTGAAGGATGCACTTCAGTTAATGACTGAAATCCAAGTGATGCAACTTCGAATGGCCAAAGAATAATAGAGGCAAGGCAAAATCATTAGGAATTTACAAAAATTTCTAATGGACAATCACGCTAACACGATCTTGATTGATGAAGACTCTTCAGGAGATCAAGTACAAGAGGCCAGCGAGGAAGAAGAAGAAGAAATCCCCATGGAAGAAGTGAACGCGGAAGATGACGACAAAGTCGTTTTCGTTGGTGAAGTGTGCTTGACAAAGATGGAAATTTTGTCGAACAACGTGGAAATTTCTGTTTCCACTATCCAAATTGTTCGGTTCATGGATCTCCTATTTTCAAAGATACTCATTATTTTCTTTTCTCTTTTTCCCTATTATTGTATGTTCTTTCTTACGTTCTCTACGAAAATGTAAATATAACTATATGATTAATAAAAAGTTGCGTTCTTATATGTGTTCTATTAAAAGTATTATATGGATACTTAGTTAGGATAGTTAGTAGTTTAGGACTAAGTTTTAGTTTTAGAGTTAAGTGTTGATTATTTATGATAACACTATCATTATAATCACATGTCATAGAGTATTAAATTAAGGGGGAGTTATATAGCTTGGAGTTATATAGTTTAGAGTTAGTTTTTGTTAATGACAAAGGGGGAAAAGTATAAAATAGGATAGTTAGGCATAGATTAAGGGGAAGTTATTAATTCTAGGGGGAGTTATTAGGATAGAAGTAATATTTTATAAACAAAGGTTGTCATCGTCAAAAAGGGGGAGATTGTTAGTCCTTGAGATGAGGGTTTTGATGACAACAACCTTAGAATAGGATTATAAAATATAAATACTAACATTTTAGTTTAGAAATATATGTATATGCAGGATTTAACCATGAAGGTACCAAGAATAAAGACTGTACAATATAGAGATTCAAGATGTCAAGATTGAAGACTCATGAGTATCAAGAATATCAAGATTATCAAAAACTCAAAAAGATTTAATAATTCCTCAAAACACTATTCATCCCCCCTATAATGTTTATCCTAGCCTTAAGATCTGTAATCCGCATTTCTCACAATTGTATTGTTGATGGTTAAATATAATTAATAAAGCAAACTGGTGTTTTAAGTTATGAAATGGTAAAAAGTTCTCCATTGAACCTATCTTTTATGATTATCCCTTTACTCGACAAATTAATTTTGTGGTATTTGTTGTGCAAAGGTTGTACATGGCTCTACCCTTGCAATTTGGTGAGTAGGCGATTAAAGAAAACAAGATTCAAATTGTAGCTTAAAATGCAGAAAAATATATGTAGAAAACATATAACAGTAAGAACAAAAAAAGTAGAATGACGTGGCAGCTGAACATGCTAAAAATAAGTGGAATATTAAAGTAAATAAGTGCATATAGTGAGAAATATCACATTTGAAAACTCATATATAAATGTCCTGCATTGAGAATAACTTATTTATTTTATAAAAAATTCTTTCATGGATGAAATTATACTAAATTTGACATGAATCATCATAAACACCCATGTGTGTGTATGTGTTAGAAAAACCATGTTTATTGACCAACTGATTCTAAGTTAAATAATTTTGTTGAGCTTACACAAGTCTTGCAATGTTGTTTAACAACCCTGTATTTTGTAATTATTTTATTGTATATTTTAATTATTTTTAATGTAAGATTTTGATTTAAAAACTTATTTTACTTATTTGAAATGATTAAATTTATTATTTAAATATAATCTTGATCTTTATATGAGTTATAATTCAAAACTTGTGTAAGTTGAATATTTGCATGAAATGTTGATTTTGGTCAAGTTAGTCAAACTGTGACTTTCAACTTAAAATTTTAAAAGTTTAAAATTTTAATTTTTTTTTTCTTTTATTATGAAAGTACATAAAATTCTAAGAACACCACTTTTTGTTTCGTTGAATTTGGATGTAAATTGTGAAAGTTATACCCTTTACAATATTGTGCGTATATAGGGTTATTTAACAATGACTATTTTAAATTGTATAAATTACTTCTTCTTTGTTATATTTTTTTTATGTGATGATATGTTATATGATGTATATTTTGACTTTTAAGTATTTTTAAAATGATAATATAATTTTTCTAAAGTTCATTTGAATTTATTTCTAATTTTAAAGCCTAGTCTACAATTTTAAGCCATTTTCTTAATTTAATTATATATAATTAAAATTTATTTATTTATTTTATGCACACACTTTCATTTGCTGTGTTTTACTTTATTTTATTCATTTTACATGTATTTAAATTAAAGTAAATTTTTCCAAAGTGTATTGAAGTTATTTCTAATTCTTAAGTCAAGTTTTCATTTTCTGTGCTATTTTTCTTATTTTAATCATATCTAATTAATATATAATTATTAATATTTTGTTTATCTGTTATATTTTTGAATTCTAACTAAAATTTATAAGTGTTTTCAGTTATTTAAGATGTATATGAATATATATAGGAAGTTTAAAAGGTTTGAAAGCAAAGAAACGTAAAACAGTTTTAACGTTTCTTCTTCCGTTTCTTTTCCAATTAATAGATTTAATTTCCTTTGACCGTTCCTTTCTTTATTGTAGCTGTGCATTTCTTACCTCATTTTCACGTGAAAACATTCCTCTCCACTTCATTTTTCACGGCTAGAAAGGTTTGGTAATGGCTCCTCTTTTCCTCTTCTTTTTGCTCTTCTTTTTCCATTGTTTTCTTATATTTTGCCTTGTTTTCTCATGTGTATTGCTTGGCCTCTTCTCCATAGCCACGGCCACCACCTCCTACACCTCTTCCCAACCATCACCACCATCTACCCCATCAGATCTGACCATGGTCGAACCCCTTTTGATGGTCAAACCCCTCAAATTACAACCTAGATGCCTAGATCCATGCTTATTTGACCTCTACATGCTCATCCACTTCAACCACCACCCAAACCACCACCATAGCCGCCACCACTCCCCAGACCTGACCACAACACACCCCTCCCCACCTCTTTCCATTCATGACACATCACAGGCTGAGCCCAATCCCCATGGCCGAGCCCTTGTTTTGACCAAAAACCACCTAATTGACTTCAAAACCACATCACCTCCTCATGTACAAACTCCACCTTGTCTTGCCTTGAACCCGAGCTATGTTAGACCAAGCCTGACCTAAAACTTGACCACATCTAAACCACATCAGACCCCAAAGCCATACCAAAAAATAGAGAAGGCAAAGCGAAAGACTGCGTAGTCGTATCTCCTTTTATTTAAATGTTATTGCATTTTAAGGTCGTATTGAATTTTGTTGTTTTGATTTTTTTTTTTTTGGGTTGTACACAATGGCTGTAGATTTGATTCGCTCTCCATTCATTCAAATCAAAAGTCGTGCAATATCGTGCTTGTCGTGCTTTTGGAATCGCACTTGTGTTTGTTGTTTTGGTCTTCAGCTTGAAAAAGGTGAGTCTTTCTCACTCTGACATTTATACTTATGAAAAGTGAATTGATGACAAGTGTTTAGTAATAAAAAATGTTTATGCAAGTTAATGATGATCATATGATATGCTATGCCATGTTATTACCATATTATTACCATGTTAAAACTGTTAATTTTCACCTGACATCTGATATATGACTGTATATTGTTGTATTGACCTTGTTTATATTATTTCTGCATATGATCACACTGCAAGTTCCCTGTTAGAAAAAAAATGTTATGGGCTGAAATGATAGGCCTGAATGGTTTTAAATTTTTCATTTTGACTTGGGATTGCGGGTTTGAAATGATAAAAATCGGATTTTCTTTGTAAATTACGGGTGATATATTACCTGTATCACTTTACCTAGCGTAGAAAATTATATACAGGCCCGTAGTTAAAATATGTTTTTCTAAAATTTTAAATATTTTAGAAATTTAATTATTATAATATTTTGATTTTAAATTTAAAAATAAAAGGATTTTTGTAAATTATTATTGATTTTCTGAATAATTGTAAGTGAAATGAATTAATGAAAAAGTTAGAAATTTTGAACGTAAGTTATTTTGGAAATTTTGATTTAATTATAATTGGAAATTTAATTGAATATGAAATTATGATAAATTTATGATAATTTGAATTTAAATAAATTTAAAGTGATTTTTATATCATATTAATGATTTTAATAAAGGTGAAATGTGAAATGAATGAATATTGTAAGTTGAAATTTTGAAATATAACTAAAACTGGAAATTTATGAAATTGACGTAAAGGTGAACTTTTAGTTAAGTAAATAAAAATAAAACTAAGTTATATTTGAGAATTTGAACTTAAGTGTTAAGTTGAAATTTAATGTAATGGATTTTAAAATTTTCAACATTGCATTTTAATAAGTGAATTATTATTAAATCTTGATTTTTGAATGGAAATTTAACTTTATAAAGTCATGAACTTGAGGAAAATTAAATGATGTTATAAATGTGAAAATGTATGATTTTATAAGTTAAAAATGTTTTAAATAAAAATATAATTGGTTGAGAAATTATATTGAATATTTGAAGTTATTTGACTGTATTTTTGAAATGCTATTAATTACAATATAAATGATATTACAGCATTTGAAAATGCTGTAGTTGATGATAATGAACTACAAAGCTAAATTGAATTAAAAGCTATTATAGCAATTTTTGTAAGTGCTATAAATTGTTGAATTTAACTAAGTTTATTCGAAATTTAAGTAAACCCTATTACAACATTTTAAATGTTGTCTTTTGTTAAATTGAACTGTTTTGAATGTATTTTTCCGTAGCGTTTTCTAAATGCCACGAAAAGTGAATTTTCACTGCTTTGATAAACTTAAGTGAATAAATGAATTTTGGAAGTCGAAAATTTTGGAAATTTAATAATTTAATTATTAAACATAATAACTTCATTTTAATGATTAAAAATGATTTTTGGAATATATACTGTTTTGAAATATGGATTGAAATGATATTTTAAATTTAATAAAATGAATAATGATTTGAAATGAATGTGGTTTCGAAAAGATATGATATTTTGATATATTAAATGATTGAAATGTGGTTTTGAAAGGATATGATATTTTGATATATTAAATGAGTGAATGTGGTTTTGAAAGGATATGATATTTTGATATATTAAATGAGTGAATGTGGTTTTGAAAACATATGATATTTTGATATATTAAAATGGTTTGAAAATGGAGTTTTGAAAGATATGATATTTTTGATATTAAATGATTTGAAAAACGGAGTTTGAAAGATAGGACATTTTGATATTAACATGATTTAAAAAAGAAGTTCTGAAAGATATGATATTTTGGAACTGAAAGGTAGTGTTGAAAGGGTATGAAAATTTAACATATTGAAATGGTTAGAAATGACTTGATATTTATTTTGATAAATATTTGAATTGAAAGATATTTTACGATGATATATTGAAATGGTTTTGGAAATGATTTAATCTTTATTTTGATAAAGATTTGGATTGAAAAGGGTATTTTATTTTGAAGTATAAAATATTGTTTTAAAGTTATAACTATGGGTTATAATAACGATTGGTTGTTAAAGAGACCGGGATCGGATATTGTCTTACAGCCGGCCAATACCCAAAAACACTTTAACAACTGTGTACGCGGTGGAGATTCCAGAATGAAGTAGGATGGTGGCGACATTCTCGAGGTATATTACGTGGACCCAACTCCCGTGAGTTGGCATATATGACTAAAACAGGAGCTATACCGGGCTACACAAAGGGTCGCACCCTTTCATCGAGCATGCTCCATCGGAAACCATTCTATTACTGTTGTGATTCGATTCGGTGGCGCCACTTTGATTCGGGGGTATTGTTCGAGGTAGGCGGAAGCTGCTGGCTTGCCGTCACCACCGGTCCGGGAGTGCAAACGGTGTATCCACCCTAGCATTTCCTTGCGTGCCGTGTCATATCCATATATCGAGCCCACTACGATTTTGGTTTTAAAGATCCGACCGCGTTAAGGTTCACCATCCCCTTAACGCTATTTTCTATATGATTATACTTTACTGATTAGACACTACCGTATATAGCGTATATTACTACATAGTAAATAGTTTAACGGATCCTTAGAGGATGGGCGGTCCCAAGCATCCTTTAAGTTACTGATGCATTTTGTTACTGTTCACCTGAGTTGATTTACAGTTTATAAGTATTTATGTCCTGACTCGAGGGTTTTGTGTTTTGCTTTATGCTCGGGTCAGATTGATTGAGTTAGCATTCAAGATTCACCTTCGGCGTTGGAGCTTTCCTTGAAGATCCAGCCATCTATTTGTTTCAGTATCCAGTGGTTCAGTGATGTATCTGATTTGTACCTGATGTATCCTGTTACTCTTCTGTTGTATCTTATTTAACTCTGATGTATCTTATATTTTATATAGTAGCTTCATGAACTACTATCTCCTCTTTTACTTCCGCTGCATTATTATATACTCTATATCTGTGGTCTGTGATTTTATTTACTGTATATTCTGAGGTTTGCCAAAATTTTATTTACAACGCGGTATTTTGAGCAATTCAATTCTGGCATGAGTGTCTACCTATGCACTTATAATGGATGCGAATGGTTGAAAATACTGAGTCGTTACATGTTGTCTTTTTCTTACCAACCTACAAATACAAAACATTAATGATTATTAACCTCCCATATGTTCTTATTGTAAAGATGTACATGTTGTATTATTAATGGTATTGATGAGTTGTTGTCTAACTCGCCTAAATCAAATGTTTCCTATTTCAGAATTCATTACCAAATGCTTTTATAGTGGAACCTTTGCGTTGATTTTTCAATGCTGTTACTTCCCATATCAAAAATGTATTACTGATTAGTCCCCTTTGTTAGGAGTTGGAATGGAGATAGACTGCATTGAAGAACCTAAGAAGACAAATAAAAGAACCAGTTTATTTGTTGAACAAATCTCCCACTATATATTAACTAATATGTAAATCATTTTGTACAGAATTTTTTACATGTCCTCGGTATATGACATTGATATAGTGGGGGAATATGTTCCGAGTGATGTATTTACCATTGAACAACGTTAAAAGGAATGGTGAAATATATACATGTCCTCAGTATATGACATTGATATAGTGGGGGAATATGTTCTGAGTGATGTATTTACCATTGAACAGCATTAAAAGGAATGGTGAAGTATAATTGGAGTTTGAGAATATTTGTGTATACATGGACATTAAAATTTGATACAAAAAGATTACTTTATTATATGTATAGCTTCCGTTCGTTAATTTATTTTATAGTAGCAGAAATTTTGATGTACAATTTGTACTGAATCCAAATAAGGACTCACGCAAAAACAGACTCATTGAATTATTACAGTTGTTCGCATAATTTGTTGGTTAGAACTAACAAAGTTGAAGAGCAATGTATAGTTATTTTGTCTATTTCACTTAAAAGTTATATGCAGGCAACCACAACACCCATGTATCTATCATAACTTATAATCATATACCATGTAAAGAAAGGTTATGATGTGATTGCACATTATATGATCTTATGCACTCTGTAATGATGCTTAGCATAATTTTCAAAGCTACAGGATACATCAGTTTCTTCCACATTATAGATAGCTATGTTGTTTGTCAGTATAGTAGGCAAGGAGAAGAGGATAAATAAAAACAAATTTGAAAGGCTAGGCAAGAAAAAGAAAAAAAACACAAGTCGGTAATCTGATGTTTCCAAGTAGCAAATGTATCTATTATTCATTTGACAAAGTCGAAGATTATACAAATAATCTATATCAGGCAA
This sequence comes from Allium cepa, assembly GCA_030765085.1. Classification (NCBI taxonomy): domain Eukaryota; kingdom Viridiplantae; phylum Streptophyta; class Magnoliopsida; order Asparagales; family Amaryllidaceae; genus Allium; species Allium cepa. The sequence goes on from CM060946.1 coordinate 43,972,945, forward strand.
AATTCTTGAACTCACTTGCTTCGGGTGGTTTGCCACCACATAAGTTAACACTTAAAGTAGGAGCACCGATCATGTTGCTTAGGAATATTGATTTAAGAATTGGATTATGCAATGGAACCATATTACTATATCGTGTCTTTCATAGAAATCTCATGTGAAAATCATAGTTGGACATTTTCGTGGTGCAAGGGTATTTATCCTATGTATGTCACTAAAGCCTTTTGAGAACATTTACATGTCTTTCAACCTAATAGGTAAACAGTTTCCTATTAAATATTAGCATTTTTCTTAACAATTAATAAATCACAAGCACAAGCCATCCCTTAAGTTAGTTAATATTAGCATTTTTCTTAACAATTAACATGTAGTCATAACGTGTTTTCCACTTCATATGCCTTATTTTATGTTAAGTATTCTACTCCAACATGCCTACTCATATGTATTTCACATCTGTTATATTACTCCATTCACATAAGGGATTTTTATATAACCATAAATAGATAAGAATTGCAGTTGACACCGTTTTCTCCATTTTAGTGTCTTCCCAAATTTTGAAGCAGTACTTTTATAAATTACATCATTGAGTTAACTATATATATATATATATATATATATATATGAAAAAACAATTTCAAAGTTTATTACTCAAATAGAATTATGGTTTACATTAAAAAAATCCTTTATACAATGTTTTTAACTTTGTCATCTACATATTATTGATGTTGGTCTCAAGCCCGAGACAAAGAAAAGAGAAAAAGATTGCTCCAACTGTACTTTAATTCTTATAGATTACTTACACACTACTGCTATTGACATCAACCATGAGGTGGATAAGAAAATTTCTTATTCACGTTTTGATAAATGGTTGATTTGTATATGTTCACACATAAAAAAATACAACATTACATACACGTCAAAGTCATTTTGTAGGATCCAAAAAACCTTGCAAATAGTGTTTTCAATATCATTTCCTCATATGCACGTGCATCGCACGTGCCAAAGTACACGTTATATATAAAGCAAATACATCCCCTAGTGAAGTCTTTTTCGTACTGAAGAAATTGTCCTTTTTCACATCATTGTATAATACATGGCATTAAGGACATATTCGGTTTTTTCCGTGCCCACTAAGCTTCAGTTCGTATACGCGTCTTCTAATCACGCCCCCATTTCAACCCTACCACAATCCTCCAAACCGCAACCACTCTCTCTTCAACCTAATTCGATTTCTTCACCTTTAACCGATTGAGGAGCTAGAATATTGCGGCGGCGAGTTTGGAAAATGAGACGGTTTCGAATGTAAGAAGTTGCAAAGATAGTGACTACATTCTGATAATTGAATAGCGGAGGGGCAAAGGTAATGTTCGTTCGTAAATTATGTATTTATGGAAATTAATATTAGTTTTTTCAATGATGTTTGATGGTATGCTACCTTTGTTAAATCGATTGTTTCAACAACTAGCTTGCTCATTTTCTTCCCTTTTCTTCTCCGTTGAAAACAATGGTACTTTCCTTTTTCCAATTTAAAAGAAGAGGGGAGTAAAATGAGCAAATTCTGTTCTTGCCATAGTTTTATTACGGTGCCTACAGAGAAGAGCAGTGCTACGAAGATGATGGTGCACCAAAGCGATCCTAAATCAGAGTATCGATCTTCTTCTTACGATTGCAATCTCAGTTTTCATTTTGGGTTTTTGAGTTCTTTTATTTTAAAACCCTAATTCTATATATGTTATTTTCGCAACTAACTGAATGGTTCAGATTGCCATACACAAGGAGTGGATGAAAGTCAGTTTGTTCCTACTTGGAAACTGAAGAGGAGAAGCATAGCAGTAGAAGACTGCTCCGCTATTTGCATCTTTTTCCCCAGTTCAATAGTCGGTAATTTTTTATGTTTTAGTGAAGAGTGTGGTATAGGAAAATGTACTGCTTGAATTGCATAGCGCTAATAGGCATTTACCCAACTCAAGTTTTGTTTTATTTTACTTCTTATTTTATTTTACCGGTTTTAATTTGTAGTTTACATTAAACTGATGATACTGAAATTCTGGACATGAAATCTGGATTCAAGTGCTTGGCAATGCAACATAATAAATGGCAGCAGGAGGCAGTTATATAGATAATATTCAAAATAGCTATATTTTTGCTTAGCAATGGAGCAATGCACAGTTTCCAATATAAATACATTCTCGGCTTATTATTTATGCTTATGTCTCTTTATTATTTGTTATGAAAAGACAACCACAAAAGGTTATTATATCTAGCGCAAGCATTATGTGACTTTGTTTCAGGTCAACTTTTAGTGAAGAGTTTGTAAACTAATTGCTTAATTACTGAATGTTTAATGGTCAGAATTAAATTCTATAAGTAATCAAAACATAAATTATGATTTTGGTAAAACAAAATGAAGTGATGAAATCTCATATTATTGTGGACATTATAATATGAGTATATTCAACTTTTTTATCCCTTCATATTGATTGAGATAGTATAAACATTTGTACAGTCATGGGCTGTAGATCATAACATCCCTACTGCAGAGGTAATGATGGATCAGGGGTGCAAAAGTGTGAATCTCAGCCTACGGAACGGGAACAGGGGCGTTGAATGGCCAAATTATAGCTGAGTGAATGCAAGATTTAATAGAAGGGCCGATGAAAGGTGAGTGCATGCTAAAAATTTCTTTCCAAATTTAGGTGCTTCATTCGAACGTTTAACTGTGTTTACTATTATTCTCGGGTTAGTTATTGTGCAGTTGGTCGAAATTGTATATTGGCAGAGGGGCATGATGGTTGTGGCATATAAATTGGTGTTGAGTGAATTAGAGGTAGGCAAATGATTTTTACCAAATCTGATGTTTTACGGTTCACCAATGGTAGACTGCTAGAACTTTGAACAATTATTCTGTTTTCATGCATATTTCTTCTTTTTTATGCTGACTTTTTGCTCTCTTATAATGATAGTTTTAGATATCGCACTCTAACTATTAGATGAATCGGCTAATAAGTATTGGACAACTATTACTGTACAAAAAACGATTGGATGATTCAAGTATGTATTACTCTCTAAACTCTTATATTACAACTTATATTTATAGGTTTGATATATATTACTGTTATGGTTTACTTACACATCTTATAAGAATATTGTATTAACAAAAGAATAATTGGTCCTTGCATTTACATGTGCTTTATTGCAACATTCGTATACTACTCATTAACTGTACTAAGTGAAACTCATTTTTTCCTGTCATAAGTTAGTAGAAGAAAATAGAAAAGTGTAAGCACATGTTTTTTGTAATATTCTCTTACATTTATAACTGGCAAAATAACTCATCCATATTTGGCCATATTATTACTTAATTTAGTAAATGAAATCAATAGATTGTCATTGCTCGAAAGAAATACTTAATTTGTTTTGTATTATGAGATCAAACTATCATTTATAATTATAGCCGCAACTATTCGTACTTTTGATATTAATTTATTTGGTCATTTCATCCGATTTCCAAGATACAATATTGATAGTTTATTTCATGTACATGATTTCAAGAATGGATCAATTACTTCTTTTAATTATGAGTTACCAAGTTGGTCCATTTTTTATATTGAACACTGACATTTTTCTGTTAAAAGACTATACTTGATTAAACACCAATTTTTTAGATTATTCTTGCTATGTTACATAATGATCATTGTGATCTCCATTGTTATCGACACCTTATATACATATAGTACACTTTACATCTACTTATGCATATGTTGAGATCTTGAAGTAAGTAATTTATTGCAATGAAAATCTTTCGGGCCATAACTATTATAATTATTTTTTATGATAGAATTAGTTATGTGACATTAAAATAGTTTTTGTTTCCAAACTTATTTTTAGTCGTGCTTGAGTGTAAGCTATTTTCAAAGAGAGGTGTATTAAATGGCTATGTGTCCATATGCATTAATACCACTTTAAAGACACAAGAGAACTAACATTTTTTAGTTTAAGTGAACATAAAGTTGCTACTGCGGGCTCTACTCTCCCAAACGTGCGAATGTAGCAAAACAGCTATTTCTTTTGTTCACACACATTGTTGCACCAATCATTATTATTTAAATGATTTCCTTTAAGTGAATATAATTGTACTTCAAGTGAATATAACAACATCATTTTTTATTATTTAAATGATTTACACGTCAGTTTCCAAAACTATTGTCTGTACATCAATTTCTTTTTGATTGCTTTTCTTTTATGTTCCCAGAACATAATGCAGGTAAAATGTTCATATTTTGAAACAATACAAACTCAAAATACAATGTTTTTCATAGTAAGTGAAAAATATTAGAACCTGCTTATCCAAAATATGCACAATATGTAATATAACTTTTAAAGATTATAATTTCATCTTGAACAATGACAAATTTGTTTATTACGCACCATAGGTTTTTAATCTTATTCAATTAACTTACATTTGAGTAATGCAATACACTGAACTGTAGATTTGTTGCCAATCTTCTTAACTATATAAATTTGATATTTTTGGCTTCGCAAAATATGAAGCCGCCTGATTGGCTTGTAAGTTGAAGAAGACTATATCATGAGAAATGAAACCGAACTGATCACACTTGCTTCAAACTAAAGAGAACGCCGTGGAATAGGTGACAGCATGAAGCCAAGGAAGAACTGGTCGGGGTATGCACCATTATCTGAACCGAAGGTAGGCTTGAAAGCATTGAAGAAAAGAAGCTAATATTAATATTGAAAGAGATGAAGAGAATGAAGCACTGAACTGAAGAAAATCGATCAAACTGCGGCAGGCAAGCTGTGGTTGTAGACTGAAGGGTAGACAGGCACTGAAATGGTTGTCCATGATGTCTATTAATGTCCAATTTAAATATTTTGTGTGCAATAAACGTCAGTTTTGATATTTAAATGAATTACATGTCAGCTTTGAAAACTATTGTCTTCACATTAATTTATTTTCTGATTTCTATTTTGTTTGCTCACTAATTAATTGTAATAATTAATTTAGACGGTAGTTAAGCTGTATATCTGATTGAGCCATTGAACGTATTTCCTGAATGAACTGTATTTACTTTCCGAACAAATTATGTGAGCTAAAATGGTTGTTTACTTGCTTAGAACTGAATATGTGAACTTTTGAAGTAGAAAATGTAGCTGGCCTGCATTGCCAAGCTGAGGCTTAAAATTAGAGCAACTAAAAACTGACTTATTTGACACCTGTGTTTTAGGTAAAGTCTTTGTCCATGTACACGTGGATGCATTCTGAAAGTCAATATCCAAAACATGCAACATTATATGTATGTTGCCAAAGTACTCATGTGTGTGTATGTATTTATTTTCATTTATATTTTAAGTCAGATTTTAAAATTGATCACTGGAAGTAAAAATATCTCCAACCAACAAGCATCCCAGGCTGGCCCGCTAAAGTATAAAAAAATAGAACAATGAGTCAGAAAAGTAACGTATTCTATTTATTTCAATTTTTTGATTAATTAATATATATTTTTTTATACACCAACTCATTCACAAATCAGCATGATGAAGCATTACAATTCATCTGAAAGTTAAAAGGAGAACAAGCATTTACAAAATTGGATCTAAAATTTGCGTTTACAGAGTAATCAAAGTGAGCAACAGTTGGTTAACTTGGAAATAAGAAAATCAACTTTCAGAAAGAAGGAACAATTTTCTATGATTTTTTTTAAACACATGCAACCAAACTAAGAACCAATAACCTTTGAAGCAACCTGCACCTGGCATTAGGTACTTTTGAAAGACTTGGTTTAAAACAAGTAGTCAAAACTACAAAAGAGACAATTTCTCTAGATAATGACGAAATGATAATTAAACTATTAAATGAAAAAGACTTACAGCCTTATAGGCAAACACATAAGTTTATCCATATAGGTTTAATAAAAATTGCATTTAAACCTTTAACTCTGGAAGGATTACCAGAAAGCTTTATAGCTGCTTTAAGAGATGGTAGAAATTTAGATTGGAAAAAATCATTAATGGGATTAATACAGTCAAGTCTGGCACATGGTCCAGTTTATTTTAATGTTTATCCAAATTTACAACTATCTTCATCTGATGTTAATATTTTAGAAGCTATTACTTTAAATGTTAAGACCCAAGGATATAATTATATTCCAGGATCTGAAGTAATGTGTATTTGTTATAGAATTTATTATAAACCTTTATATACCCTAAATCCTCAGTGTAAATTGGTTGATAAACCTTTAAATGAAACTATTTTAATAGAAACAAATTTTAGTCAATCTAATATAACAACAAGAAGAGCAATAAAATGGGAAGAAATTCCTCTTCCAGAAAATTGGAAAATAGAAAAAGCCATTCCTTCACAACCAATGACAAATAATAATATTACTAATATCATACAAACCCCTGAAGGAACTATTCAAATACAAATGGATAATAATCTTTCTAGAACCAGTTCTAGTAACACATATTTATCAAGAGCAAAATCCTTTCACTCTCATATTTCACCTTTTGATTTTCCTGTTGAATCTCCATCAAGGATGTCCACATCTCAAATTAGGGAAACTGAAAGAAAATCGTCTAATGATGAATCCTTCAAAGATAACACTGTAGAAAAATTATATATAAACAGAAATAATAATGTCAAAGGTATTTACAACAAACAAGAAGCGGATATAACCGAATCAGAAATGAACTTCTCTATTTAATGAATAATATAACTAAAATTGATTTTAGCCCTGGTTCTCAGGCCAGACAAAAAATTAAATCGGAATACCTTTGACAATATTATTTCTGTTTATATATAATTTTTCTACAGTGTTATCTTTTAAGAATTCATCATTAGACGATTTTCTTTCAGTTTCCCTAATTTGAGATGTGGACATCCTTGATGGAGATTCAACAGGAAAATCAAAAGGTGAAATATGAGAGTGAAAGGATTTTGCTCTTGATAAACATAGATTTGAAAGTGTTTTCAACACTACGCTTATGACCAGAAATTCATTATCCTTGTATAAGCAGTTATAATTGAATTAACATGCATTTTATTGCCACGTAATTTTCATCAGTACATGCCATTTCTGTATTTCATATCGTTATGAAATTTTTCTTTCTTTGTTTGTTTTTTTTTAAAACAAGCTTGCATGTTATTTATGTTCAAGTTTTATAATATTATATATAAGGTTTATGTATATGCAGGATTAGTTGCTACTGTTGGCTCCCACTGCATGAAGCGAAACAAGTGCAGACATGCACGCCACAAAAGCGACAACAATTATTCAACATAAAACAAGTGCATGCACACGAGAGCAACAGGCCACACTCTTAAACACATATAAATGCATATATAATTATCAGCAATTAGGTAGGACTCAACTCAACGGTGACAGCAAAGTGAATGCATTGAATATCAACACATCAACCATAGTGGCTTACGGCAATGAGGAACATAGGCATCATCTTTCACAATAGTTTCGAGCGATGAGCAAAGAGCACGGCAAGGACACAAAATAACACAAAGCAGCAGGGAACTAACAGTCAGGTCCAAAAGTACAAGGCAGTTCAACATTTTAACAGCACATCAGGTTCAAAACATGTATGCAAGTGTGGTGCAAGAGTGTACAAGGTAGAAGTGCAGAGCATACAAGGCCAGGCAAGGACAACGTCACATAAGGGTCAAGTGCACATGGTAGGGTAAGGCTATAGCCATTACAGAGCGTACATGGTGCATCACATTGGTTCAACAACAAGCACTAATGCAACTGGCTAAGATAAGGAAGTTGAGTAACTCACAGGTATACAGACACACAAAAGACCAAAAGCATGAGGTGCTACATCACAAGCATATGGAAGGAAGTACGGGAAGCCAGCACAAAGATACAAATATACAAGTGCACATGTATGCACCAGACAGGGATGAACAGAGCAATCAAAAGTGTCGGAATATACATCTCAAAGTTGTAAAATTTTCAAATATTGTTTTGGGGCTTTGGGTTTTGATTTGGAAGAGAAGAAGTAAAGAGGGAAGAAGAAATCATAGTTCCACGTGCTAGAAAATCAAGGACTAAATTTGTATAAATATAGCTTTATCATGTAAAAGTTAGGGTCTAGGTACTCCCACATCTTCACTTTGTTGTGAGAAGAGAAAGCATGCAACATCACGCGCTCCGCCGTCCGACCGAACCGAGTCGGTTCTGGTTTTACAAAATATTTTTGGATCATATGTAAACAGTAACGGACCAAATTTCAGCCCGTTAAGGACTCAGAACCGAGATTTCTTAATTTGAATAAAGGCGGGAATTTTGTAACGTTTTTCTGAACGTGACGTTACGTTTAAATATTGAATGGATATAACCGTTCGTAACAGTTGTGAACCGTTGCAAACAGTTGTGACGCTTCGCGAATAGGCACCTCTCTACCACTATAAATAGTGACGCCTCGAAAACGTTACAAACAATTCTCATTCTTCTTCTTCACATAGCAGTTTTGCGACGTCAGAAAGTGTTACAAACACAACGCCACCATTGCTCTGTTTTGTGACGCCTTCAAAGTGTTGCAAACTCAAATACCGTCACAGAATTGCTCTCTTCTTCCTCTTCGTTTTATTCTATACAAATTGCATCATCAGAAACCATTATTAAAGTGTTCTTGGTCAAATCAAAGCCGTACAAACTTTGAATCCGATTACGCTGTTATAGGGCTTCATTGAATCCTGAAAGTCGATAGTTCGATAACCCGTTTGTACCTGGTGGGTTGAACTATTATCTGAAAGAATCTATTCCATAGATCCTTGAAGTCGGAAAGTACAACATTATCTTCTTCGCAATCGCCATCAAATTTGTCTCGAACCACAAAATCCCCAACAAATTTCAGACAATAGACTTCAACCATGGAAGGTTCGAGCGCTCTACAAGTTATGAATCAGCATCTAACTTGATTGGAGCATTTTGATGGCGATAATTTCACTCGTTGGCAAGAGATGATGAAATTTTTCCTGGTCACCGTTAAGTTGTTCTACCTTTTGGAAGATGACTTGGAAGAAATCCCGAAGGAAACTGATAAAGATGATGCTGCTCTAAAGGCTAAACATGCAAAGCGCAAAGAGGATGATTTTCTATGCATAGGCCATATTCTGAATGCGCTATCTACCCCAGTATATAATGCTCATAGGACCTTGGAAACAGTGAAGGCACTCTGCACTGTACTGGAGAATAAGTACCGCATATCCGAGGCAAGTAATAAAAAGTTTCTTATTTCTAATTTTATGGATTTCAAAATGGTCATAAGTTCAAATTTACCGTATAACCTATGGGGTGATGCTATGTTATCTACATATTATATTTTAAATAGAGTACCACTTAAAAAGAATAATATTTCCCCTAATGAATTATGGTTTAATAGGAAACCTAGCCTAACTAGACTTAAAGTTCGGGGTTGCTTAGCATATGTTAGAAAACCCGACCCTAAACGACCAAAGTTAGGAAATATAGTATTTAAACGTGTTTTCATAGGATATTCACTTAATAGTATAACTTATAGATTCCTTATTCTTGACACCCTAGAAGTTATAGAATCTGTAGATGTAGAATTTTTTGAAAATAAAACTGTTGAGATCCCATTGAGATCATCCTGCCGAGAACCTAGTATGACTAATGATATCAATGACGATGATTATGTTCCTGCTCAAAACGACAAGGAAGTATCAGTACCAGATAATAGTACTGAACAACGGAGAAGTAACAGAGCGAGAATAGAGGACTATGGTCCTGACTTCATTACATATCTTGTAGAAGGCAGTAAGGACGAAGTCCTTAATATGACTAAATATGTAATGAACATCGATGACGATCTCAAAACTTATTCTGAGGCTATGAGTTTCAGAGATTCCAATTTCTGGAATGAAGCTATCAACGAAGAAATGAGCTCCATAATGTTAAACCAAACTTGGGTTTTAACTGATTTACCTCCTGGTGCTAAACCTATAGGATGTAAATGGATATTCAATAAAAAGTTGAATACAAATGGATCCATTGATAAGTTTAAAGCCAGATTAGTTGCTAAGTGATATAAGCAAAAACATGGAGTAGATTACTTTGATACATATGCTCTAGTTGCTCGCATATCTTCTATACGCTGTTTAATTGCACTTGCATCAATTCATAAATTAGTCATACATCAAATGGATGTAAACACTGCTTTTCTAAATGGAGATTTAGAAGAAGGGATATATATGAAACAACCTGAAGGTTTCAAAACCCAGGACAAGAAAAGAAAGTTTGCAAATTAGTGAAATCTCTTTATGGCCTGAAGCAAGCTCCCATGCAATGGCATGAGAAATTTGATAAAGTCGCACTGTCATATGGATTCATTGTTAATGATGCTGATAAATGTATTTATAGCAAATCGGATAACAACGGTAGTGTTATAATATGTTTATACGTTGATGACATGCCAATATTTGGTTCCAATATATCTTGTGTGAATGAAACTAAAAAGTTTCTGTCTTCTGAATTCGATATGAAAGATCTAGGAGAGGCTGGTGTAATTTTGGGAATTAAAATTGTTAGGAAAGAGGGGGAGTTATTACTAACTCAATCTCATTACATAGAGAAATTCCTACAAAATATGGTCATTATGATGACAAACCAGCACCAACTTCTTTAGATCCTATTTTAAATTAGAAAAGAATACTGAACGTACTATCTCTCAACTAGAGTATTCCAGTGTTATTGGGAGTCTTATGTATGCTATGCATTGCACTAAGACCAGACATCGCACATGCTATAAGTGTATTGTGTCGATTTACGAGTAATCCAGGTTTCGAACATTGGAAAGCTGTTTCCAGAGTTTTAGCTTATTTGAAAGGAACCATTGAATATGGTTTATCTTATAAAGGATATCCTGATGTGATAGAAGGATATAGTGATGCAACCTGGAACAATGTAGAATCCAAATCCAAGCCTACGACTGGATGGATCTTTACATTAGGTGGTGCTGCCGTGTCTTGGGCTTCCAAGAAGCAGACCTGTATTTCTGACTCAACAATGTTGTCAGAATTGATTGCATTAGCAGATGCATGTAAAGAAGCCGAATGGTTTAGGAATTTATTGATGGAAATCCCTTTATGGAAGAAGCCATCTCCAGCAGTCTTGATTAACTGTGACAATCAAGCAACGTTATACAATGTTTCTAATAAGACATATAATGGAAAGTCTAGACATGTGAGTCTCAGACATCAAATGGTGAGACAGTAACTCAAAAGAGGAGCTATAACTATTGACTACATAGAAACGAAGAAAAACTTGGCTGAACCACTTACAAAGAATCTTCCAAAGGCAATGGTTTCTATAAAGTCACAAGAAATGGGACTAAGGTCTTGAATGAAGGTTGTTTATCCTTAACAGAAACCCAACTTATGTCTTGAAAAGGATAAACAAAGTTCAGTGGGTACCAACAAGTTAAGAGAATGATTATGGAACACTAAATCGATAAACCCATAATATTTAGTGTTGGATTTTGCAAGAACAAAGGATGGATATATATCCTTAATAAGTCTAGAAATCTTAAAAGGCGTATCGTAGAAACAATTAAAGAGACTTACCTATATGAGTATGGAAATCAGGCTGTTTCCTATGAAAGTAAGACCGCTTTCTAAGTAGACTCATGAACCAGGATTTATGCACATGGTCATCAACGTGCTGAGCAATACAGAACACTTTACCTAAGGAAATCAACATGTGTGATTGTTTCGGTTTTATCATTAGGGATACTTGGTTCAAGATTCGTTCACCATAGAATCTCGATAAGGCTTTGAATGGTTTACACTAAGTAAAGGTTCAAATCCAAAAGATACCTTTTATTTATGTGTTGGTTTTCACGATGATGCAAAACTTGATCTTAGAACTACATTGGCTTGAGCCCACTTGGGTATGTAGGAAGTCGCTCTAGTAATTCAGTCGTCCTATTTATTTATTTTGAAAATTAGGGGAGATTGTTGTAAAATTTTCAAATATTGTTTTGGGGCTTTGGGTTTTGATTTGGAAGAGAAGAAGTAAAGAGAGAAGAAGAAATCATAGTCCCACATGCTAGAAAATCAAGGACTATATTTGTATAAATATAGCTTTCTCATGTGGATGTTGGGGCCTAGGAGATCCCATAGGTTTGCTTTGTTGTGAGCAGAGAAGTCATGCAATACCACATGCGGGCCGCCGCCGTCCGTCCGTCCGACCGAACCGAACCGGGCCGGGTCGGGTCGGGTACGGGTTTCGTGTTTGGATCCGAACATATTTTTGGATAATGTGAACAGTAACGAACCAAATTTCAGCCCGTTAAGGACCCAGAACCGAGATTTCTTAATTTGAATAAAGGCAGGAATTTTGTAACGTTTTTCTAAAGGTGACGCGACGTTTAAATATTGAATGGATATAGCCGTTCGTAACAGTTGTGAACCGTTGCAAACGGTTGTGACGCTTCGCGAATAGGCACTTCTCTACCACTATAAATAATGACGCCCAGGAAACGTCAGAAAACGTTACAAACAATTCTCATTCTTCTTTTTCTTCACAGAGCAGTTTTGCAACGCCAGAAAGTGTTACAAAACACTGAGCCACCATTTCTCTGTTTTGTGATGCTTCCAAAGTGTTGTAAACTCAGAAAACGTCGCAGAATTGCTCTCTTCTTCCTCTTTGTTCTATTATATACAAATTGCATCATCAGAAACCATTACTAAAGTGTTCTTGGTCGGATCAAAGCCGTACAAACTTTGAATCCGATTACGCTCTTACAGGGCTTCATTGAATCCTGAAAGTCGATTGTTCGATAACCCGTTTGTATCTGGTAGGTTAAACTATTGTCTAAAAGAATCTATTCCATAGATCCTCGAAGTCAGAAAGTACAGCATTATCTTCTTCGCAATCGCCATCAAATTTGTCTCGAACCACAAAATCCCCAACAAATTTCAGACAATGGTCTTCAACCATGGAAGGTTCGAGCGCTCTACAAGTTATGAATCATCATCTAACTCGATTGGAGCGTTTTGATGGCGACAATTTCACTCTTTGGTAAGAGACCGTGAAATTTTTCCTCGCCACCGTCAAGTTGTTGAGTAGTTAATGCCCCGCTACAACCTCGCTATATCTCATAGCGGATTTCTACCGCTACGATTTTTCCATATAGCCCCAAAATATAGCCTTTCCACTTTAATCCCCGGTATTTCCGCTATATCCCGTTATTTCCGCTATATTCCGTTATTCCTGCTATATCTTTTTTAATAAAATGAATTGAAAATTTGCATTTATACATTATAAAATTATGAAACTACTTTATTTGATTTAATTTTTAATATATTTTCAGAAATAAAAATACTCTAATATTCTACCAAATTCAATTATGTTATATAACAGTTTTTTGTTTATTTAAAGTATATTCGCACATGTTTTTATTTAAAATTATTTATGTATTATTTATAATTCAATTGAATGATAATTTTTCATTTAATTACCATTTATATATTTGTAAAAACATTAAGTACGAGTTTTATATGCTATTTTAGAGCCATCCGCTACATCCCGCTATATCCTCGCTGTATCCCCGCTATGACTTTTTGCACCTCCACCGCTTTGAATCTACCAAACGCATTAACTGCACAGAGTTGTTCTACATTTTGGAAGATGCCTTGGAAGAAATCCCGAAGGAAACTGATAAAGATGATGCTGCTCTAAAGGCTATGCGTGCAAAGCGTAAAGAGGATGATTTTCTATGTAGAGGCCATGTTCAGAATGCGCTATCTATCGCAGTATATAATGCTCATAGAACCTTGAAAACATCAAAGGCACTCTGGACTACACTAGAGAATAAGTACCGCATATCCGAGGAAAGTAATAAAAAGTTTCTTATTTCTAATTTTATGGACTTCAAAATGGTCACCAGTAAGTCCATAATTGGACATGTAAGCGAAATCTTACTGTTGGTGAATCAACTTAAAGATGCTGGAATTGATCTCCCTGAATCTTTTGTTGTTGGAGCTATAATTTCTAGACTTTTGCATAATTGGAATGATTATAAGAGAAAGATGAAGCATGCAGAAATGGATTATGATTTAGACGGTTTACAGCGTCATCTTCGTATTGAAGAAGACTCTCGCAAACGCGATCTAGATGATAATCCGCAAACCGAGTCTCATTCTAAGGCAAATAATGTTGAAATTACTAATAAGTTAAAGCCAAAGAATGAGACACGGTTTAAGAAGAAAAATCATTCCAAAACCAACAACAAAAAGAAAGGTGCTTGTTATTTTTGTAACAAGCTCGGCCACTATGCCCGAGACTTCCGTCTGCGGAAGAAACAACAAAAAGTGAATGTGGTCGAAGACTTGCTTGTGGCTGTAGTGCAAGAGGTGAACTCCGTTAGCGGTAATGATAATGATTGGTGGTTTAATACTGGAGCAACCATTTACATTTGCAGAGATCGTAATCTGTTCAAAAGTTACGAAGAAAATAAAGGAGAAGCCGACGAAGTTACTGGAGCAAATAAGGTTCCAAGCAAAGTTCTGGGAAAAGGCACTATAGGACTTCCTTTCACCTTTGGAAAAGTTCTTACACCAGTCAATGTATTTTATGTACCTGATATGTGTAAGAATTTGGTCTCTGGATACCTTCTTAACAAAGGAGGATTCAAAATGGTGTATGAGTCTGATAAGCTAGTGTTGTCTAAGAATGGTAGATTTATTGGACAGGGATACTCTTATAACGGTATGATTAAGTTGAATCTAATAAAGAAATCTTCTGTTTATATTATTGATTCTATTAATTTATTACATGCTAGATTAGAACATGTTAATTATAATTCCATTAGAAATATGAATAAATTAGGATTAATTTCTTATTGTGATTTCGATACCATCTCTAAATGTGAAATATGTGTTTAAGCAAAAATACACCGAAAATCCTTTAAATCCGTAGAAAGGAAAACTGGTTTGCTTGATTTGGTATATAGTGACGTGGGTGACTTAAAAAGTCATATCACCTATGGTGGTAACCAATAGTATATAACATTCATTGATGATTATAATCTATATGCATATGTATATCTAATGAAAACTAAAGATGAGGCTTTTGATAAATTCAAAATTTACAAAGTAGAGGTCGAAACACGATTAGGAGTTAAAATTAAAATACTACATTCAGATCATGGTGGTGAATATTTCTCAAATGAATTCATCTTGTTTTGTAAACAACAAGGTATAATTCACCAATATACTGCCCCATATACACCACAACAAAATGGTGTTGCTGAAAGGAAGAATAGAACTTTAGTAGAAATGGTTAATGCCATGCTCATAAGTACTAATTTAGCTTATAGCCTATGGGGTGATGCTACGTTATCTGCATGTTATATTTTAAATACAGTACCATTTAAAAATAATAATATTTCCCCTTATGAATTATGGTTTAATAGGAAACCTAACCAAACTAGACTTAAAGTTTGGGGCTAGCATATGTTAGAAAACCAGACCCTAAACGACCCAAGTTAGGAAATATAGTATTTAAACGTGTTTTCATAGGATATTCACTTAATAGTATAACTTATAGATTCCTTGTTCTTGACACCCTAGAAGTTATAGAATCTGGAGATATAGAATTTTATGAAAATAAAACTGTTGACATCCCATTGAGATCATCTAGTTCAGAACCTAGTATGACTAATGATATCAATGACGATGATTATGCTCCTGCTCAAAACGGCAAGGAAGTATTAGTACCGGATAATAGCACTGAACAACGGAGGAGTAAAAGAGCATGAATAGAGAATGACTATGGTCCTAACTTCATTGCATATCTTGTAGAATGCATTAAGGACGAAGTCCTTAATATGACTAAATATGTAATGAACGTCAATGATGATCCCAAAACTTATTCTGAGGCTAAGAGTTCCAGAGATTCCAATTTTTTGAAAGAAGCTATAAGCGAAGAAATGAGTTCCATAATGTTAAACCAAACTTGGGTTTTAGCTGATTTACCTCCTGGTGCTAAACCTATAGGATGTAAATGGACATTTAAGAAAAAGTTGAATACAAATGGATCCATTGATAAGTTTAAAGCCAGATTAGTTGCTAAGGGATATAAGCAAAAACATGGAGTAGATTACTTTGATGCATATGCTCCAATTGCTCGCATATCTTCTATACGCTGTTTAATTGCACTTGCATCAATTCATAAATTAGTCATACATCAAATGGATGTAAAGACTGCTTTTCTAAATGGAGATTTAGAAGAAGATACATATATGGAGCAACATGATGGTTTCGAAACCCCAGACCAAGAAAAGAAATTTTGCAAATTAGTGAAATCTCTTTATGGCCTGAAGCAAGCTCCCATGCAATGGCATAAGAAATTTGATAAAGTTGCACTGTCATATGGATTCATTGTTAACGACACTGATAAATGTATTTATAGCAAATTAGATAACAACGGTAGTGTTATAATATGTTTATAAGTTGATGATATGCCAATATTTGGTTCCAATATATCCTGTGTAATGAAACTAAAAAAATTCTGTCTTCTAAATTCGATATGAAAGATCTATGAGAGGCTGATGTAATTTTGGGAATTAAAATTGTTAGGAAAGAGGGGGAGTTATTACTAACTCAATCTCATTACATAGAGAAATTCCTGCAAAAGTATGATCATTACGATGACAAACCAGCACCAAATCCTTTAGATCCTAGTATTAAATTATAAAAGAACACTGGATATACTATCTCTCAACTAGAGTACCCAGTTTTATTGGGAGTCTTATGTATGCTATGCATTGCACTAGACCAGACATCGCACATGCTATAAGTCTATTGTGTTGATTTACGAGTAATCCAGGTTTCAAACATTGGAAAGCTATTTCCAGAGTTTTAGCTTATTTGAAAGAAACCATTCAATAAGGTTTATCTTATAAAGGATATCCTGATGTGATAGAAGGATATAGTGTTGCAACCTGGAACAATGTAGAATCCAAATCCAAGTCTATGATTGGATGGATCTTTACATTAGGTGGTGCTGCCGTGTCTTGGGCTTTCAAGAAGCAGACCTGTATTTCTGACTCAACAATGTTGTTAGAATTGATTGCATTAGCAGATGCATGTAAAGAAGTCGAATGGCTTAGGAATTTATTAATGGAAATCCCTTTATGGAAGAAGCCATCTCCAACAGTCTTGATTAACTGTGACAATCAAGCAACGATGTACAATGTGTCTAATAAGACATATAATGGAAAGTCTAGACATGTGAGTCTAAGACATCAAATGGTGAGACAGTTACTCAAAAAAAGAGTTATAACTGTTGACTACATATAAACGAAGAAAAACTTGGCTGACCCACTTACAAAGAGTCTTCCAAAGGCAATGCTTTCTATAAAGTCACAAGAAATGGGACTAAGGTCTATGAATGAAAGTTGATCATCCTTAACAGAAACCCAACTTATGTCTTGAAAAGGATAGACAAAGTTCAATGGGTACCAACAAGTTAAGAGAATGATTATGGAACACTAAATCGATAAACCCGTAATATTTAGTGTTGGATTCTGCAAGAACAAAGGATGGATATATACAGACTGTCTTAAATAGATCATATGACATCAAATATCACAGACTGTCTTAAATAGATCATATGACATCAAATATCACAAAACCATACATAAAGACGTCATCATCCATATAATAAAACACATCAAAGCAAAATAATTAAATCAATATCGAATGGTTGAATCATACATATCCAGATCATCATCAAATCTAGAAACCATCAATAATGAGATATCCTTAAGTAACATCTAACAATGACAAGGCAATACCCACAGTCTTTCTCAATCTCATATTATAGATATCATTATAAAATCAATAAATAAGATTTGTGGTGGCTCAAAATAAAATCATATATCTCGATCCATGGTCCTTGGAGAGATTAAACTCTCGATTGAACGACCGTAATAGGTACAGATAGCAAATCAATAATAAATAGGTTGCCTACCTCAAAAGGATATGAGGTTGATCATACCCTGGATATAGTCTCTGGTATGATCTGATCTATATATAACATATGTCTATCTATTACCTACATAGACGGGAGACAGACAGCACGTCTGCTTGCCCTAGGAGCCACACATGGTTCATATGACACGATTCCTATAGTCATTGATTACCATTACCTTTCCTTTCTCGATATCATGACAATGATCCACCATTGGGTCGATAATGCATAACCTCTTTGGCTACGACTGCCGACATGTGCCTCTACGATAACTGACTACTAACCGATGCGACATAAGAAGCAACCGATATCAATCTCGTAATGCGCATCAAATATCATAACAACAATAATAGAGTCACGAATATGGGGTGCGACCCCACGATCAGGCCACCGGAGTGGATACTAGTCAATATGGTTCACTCTTGAAATATAATGGAAGTTGGACAAAGGTAGACTGAGATATATTGTACACAAACTATGTGGCTAACAAGTAGCCTACATACTTGCTTATCTAGCGAGTCACACACAACATACACAACGTACCCCCATATGAGTGTCATCCACGAACAAAAAATAACTGAATAAATAACACAATGGCATCACATACTACCATTTGTTACCAGTTCATTTATTCAGTGCTCATACATCACATTAGCTCCTTCTATACTATATATAACGAGTCCAAAGGATAACCAAGAAAGTATTGCCAAAAGTCTCATACCAGATGGTATCCTAAGCCATTTATTCAGATTTATCATTATATATACCAAATAATCAAAAAAAAGGATGTCGTCACCATACCATATTGAAATCATCAACCAAATCGAATTCAACGGTGAATTGCTCATAATATACAAATCTGAATATAATATAAGAAATCAAAAGGTATGGAAATCATACTAAAATCTCAATTTTACTTCAAAAATTGAAATAATACAAAATTTCATTAACATATCTCTTTCAAATATTATAACTACTATTTAAATGTATTTATATCCGACAATTAAAGATTGATTTCTAAGCCAAATATATAAATATATAAAAAAGAGTCGTAACATAATTTTATATAATTAATTGTTATTTAATAATATATATATATATAACTTAAAAATATATTTTATTAGTTTCAAATCAAAAATATAATTCATAACATAAAAAAAATCATAATTTTGCAATTGCAAGATATTCCATATAAGAAAATTCTTATATTATAATATCGACTTTCATTTTAATAATTCTTATAAAAATCTCTTGATCAATATCTTACTTTTCCAAGTATAAATTTATCGACAATAATACATGATGTTTTCCTTTTTAAATAATCAATTCAAAGTCATATTTACAATGAACAATTCAATTAATCAAATCAATCAATAATTTATTTTTTGAAACAAAATCAATCACTAATCCAAATTAATTCAATTAGAAATGCACTCACTAACATTATGCATATATATATATGTGTGTGTGTGTGTGTGTGTGTGTGTGTGTATGTTAACAACAATCAAGGAATATATATACTAACAGCAATTCAACAAAGTTAGATATAGTTGTAGGTTGTAATTATCTCATCGAACGATGAAAGCAAATCCGAACCGATGCTAACGTCAATCACAATCTTCATTGCAGACTTGCAGTCGACATCTAGTCATCATCGCCTCATCCTAAAACGAGTCCTCCCTCGTCGACGATAGGAACTTCAAACCACGAAGACATCATCGTCTCGCTCGCCTAATGCTTTTGGGCCTTCAAATCACATGCCCGCCACGAAGAGTGATATAGAGAAATCCCATATTTGAATTTTTGGATAGTATAAATTTCGTATATGATTTAACTTAACTTTTAGAGATGAGAATAATTTTGATTATCGATATTTTCAAGCTCAAGAGAATGAATCCCCCTCCTGTCTCTAGAAAATGTACGATGTCAAATAGAAGGAAATGAAACGTTTGGCCTTGGATGGGTTTTAAACCAATTTGGGCTTCTTGGCTATAAAATTTGGCTATGAGGAAGATGATTTATTCTTAAGTTAAATTCAATTTAATCAAAATAAACAGAACTCCAAACTATTATTTATTTTGCCCTTTACAATTTTATAAAATATTATTTTCCATACTTATCATTTATTTAAATTTAAATATCACAATTTCGCAATCTGAATCCTTTAAAGAAACAATAACCAAACCAATAATCAAATAAACCATTAAATTCCAATTTAAGTAAATAAATTACTACTATTAATATTAATTTGTTATTGCTTTAAAATTTGGTTGTTACGATCATGCAGTGCAGATTTTTAAAATTGTGTAATAGTTCATTTTAAAATCTGAATATTGCCTGAAGTGCGTCATTGCTGACCGCCCCGACGTAGTGCACATCTATGACCATGCAATAGAAATGCTTTGGAGTTCAAGAGGGAGTGAATTGCATAGTTTAAGTTCTATCGATAAAGCAAGGTTCAACAAAAAGGCTGCAAATCAAAAATCCACCAAGGGTTGGATCGGCATCAGTCCAAACCCTTGGATGGGTTTCGACCTCTTCCTCCATCTTCTCCTCTACTCTGAAACACGACCATCAACGCAAGTTTTATCCACGCTAATCCCATGATCTTCATCCTACCTAGATCAACTCAAATAGGGTTTCGGGTTTGAGGTTGAATTAAGTTTGGGCCTACAACATGGGTCGGTGGAGTTGAGTTCGAGAAATCGAAGATGATGGTCGTTGGTGGTCGATGACAAGGAGGAATTCGATTAGGATGCTGAGAAATTTCAATGGCGAAGGAAAAGTTTTGGTTCGGCACAGGCAAAAATGAGGAAGATAATATAAAGGAGTGGGTAATATACCCAAAACATGTTTCTTGTGGCATGAAAATAAAAGACTTTTCAAAGCCTTGGATCGTACCGAGTTTTGACATTTGAAAGAAAATGATGAAAGAATGATGACGGTGGTGATGACCTATCTAGGCCTATATAAGCCTGTTCATATGCTTGAGATCCAATAAGAATGTGCATGTATGTGCATATGCGTGTACATATTCAATATTCAGCGACAACAGTCAAAGAAAAGCAGAATCAAACCTGAAAAATTAGAAAAGAAACCAGTTCAAAATTATTAAGCTTGGAATGATACTTCACGATGGCACACTTCAAATTTATAGTACTAGACGCTGGTAAAGCATCGCGACGAATAATTAGAGACAACTCTTCGCAAAAGCGATTCGAAAAAGGACAATGACCATTCAAAGCATAGAGTGCAATCCTTTACAACAATGCTGACGTGTCTCGATTCAAAGCACATCATGTTTGAAACAAGATGTACTTTAGGGGGGCAAGTGTTATTCGGCCTTTTGACTCGGCAATATCTGGGTAGACTGGACGAGTTAAACTTGAAAATTATCAGGATAAGAAGCCTGGAGAGAAGCCTGAGAGTCCAGAAACCAAGTACAAACAGAGCTATGGGACAATGACTAAACTACCAAAAGAACAAAGGATCCAAAGTCCAATAATGTGTTAGACCTATACAGATCCAACTCATGGATCGGTACCGATCCAACATCTTTCATTCATTCTAGCTTGAACTCCTCCTATCCACTATTCTTGATACTAGAAGTCTACTATTCTTGATACTAGAAGTCTATTCCAAGTTACACTACAATGATTCTATGCAATCCACATTGATCTTTTCGATCGCTTGAAATCAGCAACTTAATTCTTCCACCTATCCATCAATTGGACTCAGAAACAAGCCAATGATGACGCGAACAAGTTTTCACGAAGCTAACCACGAATCGAGTCAGGACAAAGCATCCAGAGTGATCCATATAAAGATCATATGGATTGGTACCGATCCACGATTATTGATGAGGTGTCCACCCAGTTTTCTGGAGAATTGGTCTTAAGCGTAGTGAATGAGGTGGAGATCATGAGGCGAGATTTTAGGCTTCCTACAGCTATAAATAGAAGGGCAGAGGCTCATTTTAAGGATTTTTTTTAGCTTCCTTACTATAATCTTTGTAATCATCCACAGATCTATACCGATCCGTAAGAACTTGTAATTGCAAGTCAGCAAGTGGACGTAGGCTAAGATTAGTTGAACCACCATAAAATGTTGTGTGTTCTTTTCTTGCTTATTTTAATTTACCTTTCTTAAATTTTATTCTCCACTCAATCTCTTTGATGTTTTTGCCATTTTTTGGTTCAAACAAATACACACACATATATTATATTAAACTGTTCAAGATAAATTAAATTAACTATTGAATTTATTAAAATATTTAATAAATCTATTTTAATTAAATAAAATACCAATTTGATAAATAAATAAATAAAATTTGGAAAATGTTAATGATAAATTAGTTAAATGTTAATATATATGTATATAACTATAAATGTTATAGTTAATATTCATTATAAAATTGTCTATGATGAATGAAAAAAAAATGAACTTTAAAGTAATTTAATTAATTAGTTAATTAAAATAAATAAATTAACTTAATAAATATGCTTTAATGAATAATATACATAAGAGTATTATAAGTTAATTAAATTATAAAAAGGTAGTGAATAGATTTTTTTAGAAACTTGATACTTTATTATATACATATGAAATGTTTATACAGCTTTACTTGTACAGCTTCAAAACAAGTGGAAGGGGAAAAAAATGAAAATGCTTACCACCTCAAAACGGGGAAATTAATATAAAGGAAAAAAGATTTGTATATTTTTTGCCTCAAGGACACGGCCTCAATATTTTTACCACAAGTACAAACATTCTTCTAAAAATTATTTATAAGGACAAACATTTTTCAAAATTATTCATAAGGACAAAAAAACTGCCACCGAGCTAAAAACTGATACCTAAAAACTGCTACCGATAACTACAAACTGATACCTAAAAACTGTTATCAATAACTAAAAACTGATACCTACAGAAAGTCCTTCAGGATAAAATATCGAAGGTCTGTCGTTGAGGCTAAAAAGCTGTGAAATTTTGTCCTTGACAATAATTTCCTGACTCAAAATTCACTTGTACGGAAGAAATCCTATAGCTAACGGTATACAAAACACACAGAAAACCAACCAACTAAAGGCTAAATAAAACCCCAAGCAAAAATGTAGGATACCCCTCCTCGAAAATCACACCAAGCACGTGTAATCCTACTGCATCTCCTCAGGAAACTCCCCACTTCTTAAAGCTGCTCCTCTGTTTCAAAAAGAAAAAACAATCAGAAAGTCAAGCATTTCCAATTCTTCGAGCTATGACACTTTGCTTAACTACTTTAGGCGTTGAATCTATCTACAAGCTGGTGAGTTGCTGTCAACTATAATCTGAGCTAAGAGATGGGACTCATTTAGCTGGATGAGCTTTGATTTCATATAATTCTTCGCTGCTAGTTACCTACTGCTAGATTTAGACAATAAAATATAAATATCTTGCTTAATTAGTTCATTTCTGACTTGATAAGGCATATCTGGCTTATTGAACATACGATTACTCCTTTCACACATATATACCAGATAGCAGCGACCAAACATGCATCATTGATGTTGTTTTGTTGTTTATTTCTACCATTGTTGTTTGAAATTACATTTATAAGCTCCAGTAATTTGTCGTGTTGAAGGTGACTAATGTTAAACTGTTGCTTGATTCATGACCGTGTATTTTTTGAATAGGAACATTCAAGAAATAGGTGTTGTCTTGTTTCATTTGCATTAATACACAGTCAACATGTAGTTGGGATGTTTCTACCATTATCTAACTCTGTCCAAAGTGTCAAGTCTGTTCAATAATGCAAGATAAGTGCAAGTGGACATGTTTGGGCACAAATGCGACTCCATACATGATGATACTTCAATGGGCGGTTTATTTCTGACACTGCCCCAATCTGATTTTATACAAAATTTACCGTTGCTAGTAGGGAGCCACCACCAGTAATCTACCTTGATATCTATATCTATATTGATATGCTCAATAGTATTATAGTGAGAGGGAAACTAGAGGAGTCGAGACACCAGCTTGAATCTGATATAAGTGTTGAAACTACTTTATTATTGCCTCCAATATTACTCATTTATTGCCTGCCCAGTTTATGAATTAGAGTTTCACCATGTAGCCATGGGTCAAACAAAATTTTGGTACCTCTACCATTAGAAATATTTTTGTTTATGAGATCCCTACTACTCTCCCTTGCTCTAAGAATTATTTTCTATGTAATTGAAACATTTGGGTCATCATTTAATACCTAAATTTTTTTGTTATGGCAATATCGGTTATTCGCAACTACCGTAAAGCGTTACGAAACCAACTGTAACTTCAATAACAGTTAAAGAATAATACATAAGTAGCAACGGCAAAAACTGTCACTAATTTTGATAAATTGTAACACAAAAATGCCTGACTAGATCCGTATGAAAAGTATTACCGATTAAAGAGTCCGAGTTCAGTAGAAACTTTTTTCTTGAAACAATATTGTCGTCGTATGTAGTTTCACGGGTGTTAGCAATTTGTTCCCCAGGATGAAACGGACCAGCCCCGCAGCGTGGTTGCAGACGGAGCGCCGACGAACCGAAGGGATTATAGCACTAGAATAGCGGTCGTGACTGTTGGAAAGGTTGCGACCCTTAAACCAACAGTAGTGACCGTTGCGTGCGCGCGCCTGGAAGTGAATGGCTGCATCTGTTGACCATTCAGACGAACAGACTCGCCCGATCGAAAAATAGCCATTTTAGTGCATGCAGGCCCAAGTGGCAGTCGGTGGCCCATTTAATCACAAGACCCCAAAAGCCTCAAGGCCCAATCTTTGACATTTTAATATGAAGGCCCAAAGCCTACATTGCGACAAATCTTCATGTCACCTTCTTCTTTTCTTTTGAATTAGTATAATGGGTTGTGATATATAATGTGATATTGAAACAAATATCCCATGATGTGGGACTTTGTTTCAATACACTCTTATTCTTCGTCTTCCCCACTTCCTCATTCATTCATTTCTAACAATATCTACTCCATATCCACTCTACCCATAAACTATTTTTCTCTAGTAATTTCCGTAACAGTTTAATGGCCGTAGAAAATTGTATATCTTGAATTTTCCTTAGTCCAATACCTCCCTCATGTTTAGGTTTGCCAACAATTTCCCACTTATTTTATGTTGTTTTCCTACCCACAAAAAATCAGCACATAATGCATTAATTTTCTTGATAATACCTATTGGCAATTGACACATTTGTATCCAGAAAGAAATCGTGGGGTACACTACTGTTTTGATCGGCTCCAATCTGCCAATTATAGTTAATAATCTGCCATTCCAACAATTAAGTTTTTTTAATTTTGTCAAGCAGCCTACTATAATCTGACATTTTTAAGCTAGAGTTACTTAAAGGGATTCCAAGATAAATTATAGGCAAATTTTCTGTTTGGACTACAAGAGTATTTGAAATTTCCTGTTTTTTAGCCACACCTTTGCTAAAGAACAACTTAGATTTCTGTTCACTAACAGCCAAACCAGCCATATCCTTCAAACTGGACATAATTTTCTTAATTGTGCATGTATTGGTTAAACAAGCTTTGGCAAAAATGAGCAGGTCATCAGCACATATGAGATGATTTAAAATAGGGTCACATTTGTAGATAGGAGAAATGTTTCCGCTAACATGCTCTAATTCAAGGGATAAAGAAAGAAATTCCATAGCTATAGTAAAAGGCTAAGAAGATAATGGATCTTCTTTGTCTTAATCCTCTGTTGCTAGTTATAAAACCATGTGGGCTGCCCACAATGATCACAGAAAAAGTAGGAGTAAATATGCAAGTGTATATACAAGATTAATTAAATTAATAGGAAACCCCATGCAGCGAAGCATATAACAAATTAATTCTCTACTAATTTTATCATGAGCTTTATGTAAGTCAACCTTCAAGCACATGTTGTTAGAGCCTTTCTTGTTAAAATTTCTCCTCATTTTTTGAGCTAGAAGAGCGTTTTCAATAATATTTTTACCAGGGATAAAAGCAGTCTGATTTGTAGAAATAAGCTCATTCATGTACGCTTTGATTCTTTTGCATATGATATTAGCTACAATCTTATAAATAACATTACAGCATGAAATTGACGGCAATCTGATATGGAAGAAGCGTTGCCTTTCATTGGCACCAAAGTGATAAAACGTGATTAATTTCTTTTATTACATGTTCACTTGCAAAAATACCTTTAACAGCAGCTGCTAGATCATTTTTAATGAAATCCCAATTATGCTTAAAAAATTTAGAGCCCATACCATCTAGCCTAGGGCTACTGTCCTCTTTAATCTGGAAAGTTGCAGTTTTTATTTACTTATCATTAATTTCTAAATCCAAGAAGTTTGATAAAAAAAAATTCTTACAAATGATGTTACCAAAGTTTTTATTCACCTTAGCGGTATTATACATCTTTGAAAAATAAGAGACAGCCATATTTTGGATAGTAATTGAGTCTATAATAGGAAAACCAGACTCGTTTACTATCCTATTCAGTGCTTTCCTTTTCCTATTGTCTGACATTTTTGAGTTAAAAAAAAAAACTTTGTACATTAATCCCCATCGTTCAACCAATTAATTTTTTCTTTTATTGGGTTTTGATAGCATGATTTATACATGGTGCATTCTAATTGAAAAGATCATCCTTATAGTCTTGTACCACTTTTTGATATGAAGGATTTTCTAGCAGCTTTTGATATAATTTATCATTATTTAACCTTAACTGGCTAATAACATCATTTAAAGAAATTCTTCCTTTATTTCATTGGTTGAGAGAATATTTGGCTTGTTTCAGTTTGTGTAGAAACCTGTAAAGATCATTAACTGAATTGTCAACTGACCAAGCATTTCCACAACTTCTTTAGTAGCCAGAAATATTAGGCCACATGTTGTTGAATTTAAAAGGGATATTTTTCTGATTAGGGCCATCATAAAATAATTGAATTAGGACAGGATAGTGATCACTAGTAGAGTGTGGTAAGATGTTAGTAGTAGAGTTAGTGAAAACAGTCTGGAACTTCATATTGGAAAAGATCCTATCAATTTTACTATAAGTGGAAAAATCTTTACCGCCTCTCCAAGTAAATTTTTTGTCCATTCCTTGGATTTCCAAAAGCCCCACACTATGTATCGTATTAAAAAATTCCTTATTGGTATTTCTTGAGTTATTAGCGGGGCCAACTCTTTCAGAATCTTAGAGAACTGCATTAAAATCTCCTAAAATAATCCAAGAGGTTGAGTCATTTTGAGAAACCAGTTTAATGTGGTCCCATAAAGCTTGTCTTTGAGTTTGCTAATGAATACCATACACAGTAGTAAAGATATTTTTAAGGCCCCCAATGTTATGCAAAATTCCTGACACGGCTTGTTGAATTTTTGAAATAATATTGAATTGCTAATAATTTGTGTCCAACATAACATATATTCTACTTTTTTCACTAGGGTAATCATTTATGCAGAAGGACTATCTAAGTATAAATACCATTGACAAAGACTTTAATGTCCTCATTAGATAACTTATGCTTAAACAAAGCCACAGTTGACACTTTAAATATCACAATATGATTAACAATGTCCAATTTTCTAGTGAGGGAGTCCATTCCCTAAAGTTTCAAAAAATGAACAACATTAATTAATGGAGATATGATTTCGCCTAGTGTTAGAGTTACCAAGAGTAGAACTCACCTTGTTTCTTTTATTACGTCTGGACTTGTTCTTTACTTGACTAATAAGGTCTGACCATGTAGGTTGTTAATGAACCTTCTAACTCAATAGCTTTGAAAACGAAATTCTCCTCTTCCTACCTACTTCTACGAGTAATTCTAAGACTATAATTCTCAGCAATAGGTGAGTTAGAGTGAGCAGCATTATTTTTAATAGCAGGTTTATTTCCCTTAAGTGAATTAGAGCTACTGACACCTTTGGTAACTATTTGTTTACCTATCTCCTTCTCTAAAGGAACAAGGATTGTCTCGGGCTGCCTCTGTTTATTATTCAAAGGAGAATCAGAACCTTCCTCACCTACAATGTCCATCTCCACCGCGTTAGTTGAATCAGCATTTTCCATATTGTTAGAATTGATACATTGATAATAATTGTCTGAGAATGTATTAGATGGCCATTTGCTAGATGAATTGGTAATATTTTGCATAACTCTAGACTTGGGTGAACTGATTGAACTTTTATCATTTGCTGTCGTATTAACTGTGTCATTTGAATTATGAATATGCTCTTGAACGTTACTATTAGCAACTGTATTGCCACTTGTGTCCATATGCATAGGGTCCATATGTAAGTGCAACTTTTCCTTAGGTGTACTTTGATCTAAGGGCACAGTGGCTCATCAATGCGAAGTGCAAGGTCAATGTCCATACACCCTAATACCAAAAGGATCTTGTCCTTCCATTTCGAATAGTTTTCGCCACAGAGAGTAGGAATTTGAGCGGTGCTTGCAAACAATCACTGCAACAGCAATAACAATTAATACATTGAAGCAAATAACTTTATCTTGAATTAACCCAATGTTAAATTCAAACAGAAGCATAATCTAAACCTTCCTATAGCATCAGTGCATTAGATTGGCTTTAATAGAATAATAAAACTAGTGATTTCCGTATTATTTTATAATAAAGTTCTATACCTGTGGGTATCTAGAATTTCATTACTCAATAATTAAACCACTATTTTATTCTAATCAAATCGGTCAAACGATTGTCATTCCTGTGGGTAAAACAATTATTTTAGTGGCTTAATCACAATCTGAAGAATACATATCATATAGACATACAGTTCCTAAATGAAATATATACTTGGCATAAGATGTTGTGGCTAATCTTAATCCATTGTGATATTTCCCATAAGTATGATAATTATAGATTTGCATTTCTGGAATGAACTTTACATGTATCAAAAAATGTATATGTATCAAACTGTATGTAATAATTCACTAATGTCAATATCTCTTCTGTTGTGGTATGGTCTATCCATGCATGAGGAAGTTTGATATGGACATTCCATACTTTTTCAGTATACGGTTTAAACAATCATGAATATACTAGTATACGGAGTAATTCCTTTTAAGGTGCATCTCATATAATGCAATATTACATTTTAACAGTTTAGGAATCCATACATAAAAAAATTCATGGCATGCATGTTTTAATGAACTACTCCTTTAGACTTGGTATTTTAAAAAGACAACTTGTATTTTAAAGTTATATATTCAATGATGGGTCACATCAAATGACAAATACATACTAGCTATTCTTTTGGTTCAGAAAACCTTTAATTAAACATGTTTGGTCATCCTTTAGAACAAATACACATATATATACATTTTGCATGAAAAGGTGAAAGAGCGTGCAAAAACTGTATTCAGTAGAAAAACAAATTACAATAGGTCACATCAAGGACATGATTCATGCTTGCAGTTCATTTTGACATGTATAAATTTTATTTCTATTAAATGTTAACTTAAAATGTAGCATCCTAAATCTAATTATTGTAAAGCTTCTGCACACATTATAGCTAGTAAAACTATATACCTCTCGAACCAAGCATAGTAACACAAACATCGTTTATCATGTTACCGTCACTAAACTGTACTTGGATCTAAGCAATATAGCATGAAGGTGGCTCTGATACCAATGTAAGTCGTTTGTGAATAAAAATTAAGCGTGGAAATAATATATTTACCTCTAGCCATTGATTGCTCAGAAATAGGAAACAAGAAGTGAGATGTTGGGTTCTGGAATCTGCTGGTGAAACTGCCGAAAGCTGAAACAAATTCTCACAGAGCTTTTTATGGAGAAGAGAGAGATGGATTTTCAGTCAGTCTATATTGCTGTTGATTTTGGTGTAGTCGATGAATAACCATATACACACATACTGATGAGATCCAAATCCCGTAAGTAGCCTTGACACGTTCTCTTTTCAGCAAGAGAAGTGGAGATAAGCACAAGTGTTCAACGAATATTTCAAGTCCACTTTATCATTTCATATATATGTGTGTGTGTGTGTGTGTGTGTGTGTGTGTGTGTGTGTGCAAACAAACGTGGCACGTGAGACATATATGAGACAGTTTCTTACATTCTCTCACTTGAACCACTTTGACACATTTTATTTTAATGATTTGAGAAATATTCACTAAACAACTTGACCAAGTAGACCAACTGTGCTTATCATATCTAACATGGAAGCTAATGCATGAATCATAGCGGTTTTGATTGTGAAAATCATAATTTCCTTTCATGTATCACAATACACTACATTCCATAAAACCTTAGATGGTAATACTTTATGTATGACTTCCAACAAGTCATCATGGATCTTATGTTCTCATGAACTATTTTATTAGGAGCAAAACTTTAATATGAACAAACAAAATTATTATTGACATTCAATCTTTTCAAAATAAATTAAGAACAAATGCATTGAAACAAATTCATGCTAGTCCCATGTTGTTTACATGCTTTGTAAACACCTTTATTGAGACTCCTTTAGTCAATGGATCGACTACCATTAAATCTGTAGAAATATGTTCAATTGCCACAATATGTTCTTTGACTCTCTCGTACAGTCAAATACTTTATGTTAATATGCTTACTACGCCCTCTAATTTTGTTGAATATAGCTGACGAGTTATCGCAATAGATCTTCAACGGCTTATGAATCGAGTCCATGATTTGGAGCCCGACGATAAAATCCTTTAACCACATGGCCTGTGAAGTTGTTTCAAAACAAGCAATGTATTCTGCCTCCATTGTGGATGTTGCAAGTATTGATTGTTTGGCATTTTTTCAAGAAATAGCACCACCAGCTAACATGAATACATATCTCAAGGTGGATTTCTTTGAATCTAGACACCCGGCAAAATCTGAATCCGAATATCCTACCACTTCAAGATTGTCAACATGCTTATATGTCAACTTGTAACCTTTAGTTCCTTGCAGATATTTCATAACTTTTTTTACAGCTTTCCAATGATAGATTCCTGGATTTTCTTGATATCTATCAAGCATTCATACTGCAAATGCTATGTTAGGTCTTGTACAAACCTGTGCATGCATTAAACTGCCAGCCGCAGATGCATATGGAATATTTTCCATTTCTCTCTTTTCTAATGAATTTTTCGGACATTGATTTAAACTGAATTTGTTACCTTCGACAAGGGGTTCTGCATTGGCTTTGCTTTCGTTCATTTTGAATCTTTCAAGTATTCTTTCGATGTAGGCTTTATGGGACAATCCTAATGTCTTTTGGGATTTGTCTCTCTGAATCTCCATGCCAATGACATAAGAGGCTTCATACATATCCTTCATTTCAAAGTTTTTTGAAAGAAACTGCTTAACATTGTATAGCAAACCCGTGTCATTGGTTGCAAGCAAGATATCATCTACATATAACACTAGAATGACGAACTTACTCCCACTGGCCTTAAGATATACACAATCATCCTTGATGTTTTCTGTAAAACCATAAGAGGTGATAACATCATAGAATTTTAGATACCATTGACAGGAGGATTGCTTCAATCCATATAAAGATTTTCTTGATTTGCAAACCAATTGCTCACCCTTACTTGAGCAAAATCCTTGAGGTTGTCTCATGTACACTTCTTCTTCAAGATCACCATTTAAAAAGGCCGTTTTCACATCCATTTGATGTAGCTCCTAGTCATAATGAGCTACTAACGCCATTATGATTCTAAAGGAATCCTTTTTCGAAACAGGAGAATATGTATCATGGAAATCAACGTCCTCCTTTTGTGTGAAATCTTTGACTACAAGTCTAGCTTTATGCCTCTTAATGTTACCATTCGAGTTCCTTTTGGTCTTGTAAACCCATTTATAGCCTATGGCATGTGCTCCTTTTGGTAACTTGACGATTTTCCAGACTTGATTTTTAGCCATAGATTCATTTTCATCCTTCATGGCATTATTCCAAACATGCGCGTTTTCTCCGTTTATGGCTTGTGAAAAGGAGATGGGATCAGTCTTAGGTCCGATATCTAAATCAAATTCAATGAGGTACAAAAGATAGTCATTAGAAATAGCAGGATTCCTTATCCTTGAAGATCTCCTAAGACCTTCAACTTCACCTATATTTGATGGGTGTTGAACTGTTGGTTGAACTTCAGGTTCAATGATGATGTGTTCTTCTTGAGATGGTGGATTATGAATTGGTTGTTCATTCAAGGTATCAGCTTGAAGTTCGGAAAGACAATCAAATCATCTTTATATGCAGGTGTTACTCCTTGATCTTGCATTTCCTCCCACTCAACTTTTTGAGGATTCACACTACCACTAAGGTCACCATTTTCTATGAACTTTGCATTTCTAGACCCAACAATTTTAGGAGTATGTGAGGGACAGTAAAACTTATACCCTTTCGACTTTTCTGCATAACTAATGAAATATCCACTGATTGTTCTAGGATCCAATTTCCGTCCAATTTCTTGAGCTGTGTATTGTAAACTCTAACCTCCACTTTACAGCTTCATATGTGTAAATGTCTCAAACTAGGCTTCCATCATTTCCATAACTTACATGGAGTTTTAGGAACAGCCTTTGATGGAACCCGGTTTAATAAATATACTGTTGTTTTCAAAACCTCACTCGACAAACATAAGGGAATGTCATTGTCACATATCATACTCCTTACCATATCCATAAGGGTACGGTTTCGCCTTTCGGCAACACCATTTTGTTGAGGTGTGCCCGAGTATAGTATTGTGCAGTAATCCCCTCTTCCTTAAGAAACTTTGCAAATGGACCCTCATTTTGTCCTGACTGCGTGTATCTACCATAATATTCACATCCCCTGTCAGACCTTACAATCTTTGTTGTCTTCTCAGACCTTACAATCTTTGTTGTCTTCTCTAATTGTTTCTCAACCTCATTCTTATATGTTTTGAAAGCATCAAGTGCTTCCCATTTATCATTTAGAAGGTATAAGTGCATATATCATGTATGGTCATCAATGAATGAGATAGAATACCTCTAACCATTAAGACAAGGGGTACCGAATGGACCACAGATGTCCGTGTGTATGATTTCAAGTGTTCCACTACTTCTTTTGGCACCTTTTTAATTCTTGTTGGTTTGCTTTCCCTTTACGCAACCCAAACAAGTATCAAAATCGGAAAAGTCTAGAGTGTTGAGAATTCCATCATTAACCAATCTTTTAATTCTTTCAATGGAGTTGTGACTTAATCTCCTATGCCAAAGAATAGACGAAGACTCATCAAGCATGGTATGTTTGGTACCAACTTTATCATGCAGAGTTATAAGACTATGCTCATATGTTGGATCAAACTTAATTTATATAAACCATTGACTAAAGTTTCAAAACCAACTTGAACAGAATCCTTTAAAATGATAAGTTCACAATCAACAAAATTAAATTGATAACCAAATTGTACCAAACGAGAAATAGAAACAAGATTTCTTAAAAAGGATGGAGCATAAAGTGTTCTCCAAATCCAACACATAACCATTATTTAAAATAAGCCTAAAGTCCCTACAGCCTCCACATGTGAGAGCATTCCATTTCCTAAATAAATGCCTTGCTCGCTTCTCATCGGTTTCCTTAGGTTGAGAAATCCCTGCATAAAATTCACAACATGAATTGTAGTTGCAGAATCTATCAATTATGAATTTTGCTGTGAGTCTATAAAATTAGATTCATAACACACAAGAACATTAAGATTACCATGCTTTACAAGCCACTGCTTGCGTTTCTGGCAATCTTTCTTCTAATATCCTTTTTTCTTGCAGAAGAAGCATTCATCCTTAGTGCCATGTTTCTTACATGACACAATGCCATCATTCTTCTTTTGTAAAGCTTTCTCGGTGCCTTTACTCTTTTTCCATTGTCCATTTTTATGAGTGACTAAGTTTGCACTCTAAATTTTCATGTTTCAGTTTTTCCTCCTCTTGCACACACATGGTCAAAAGTTCATTGATAGACCATTTTTCTTTATGTGTTATAAGAGATTTTGAAAGGTCCATACTCCGAAGGGAGAGAATTAAACACGAAATGAACAAGGAATGATTTTGGAATTTCAACTTCCAATGCCTTAAGCTGAAAAGCAATGTCCCTGGTTTCCATTATGTGCTCACGCACACTCCTTGTTTTGTGATGTTTCATCACAGTAAATTTGCTCATTAGAGTGCTTGCCAATGTTTTGTCGGAGGTGATGAATTGCTCTTCAATTGCTTTCATGCAGTCTTGATCTTGTCACATTGTGGAATTGAACCTCTAATGCTCTTACTCACATGAGACTTAATGAACATTAGACTTAATCGCTTGGATAGCTCCCATCGCTCATAGTTCAACTTTTCCTCAGGTGTACTTTGATCTGAGGGCACATGTGGCTCATCAATGCGAAGTGCAAGGTCAATGTCCATACACCCTAATACCAAAAGGATCTTGTCCTTCCATTCTGAATAGTTTTCACCACCGAGAGTAGGAATTTGAGTGGTGCTTGCAAAAGAGTCAGCTACAACAGAATGTTAGCCGCAACAACAATAACAATTAATACATTGAAGCAAATAACTTTATTTTCAATTAACCCAATGTTAAATTCAAACAAAAGCATAATCTAAACATTCATGTGGGTATAGGTGGCATCAATGCATTAGATTTGCTTTAACATAAATAATAAAACTAGTGGTTTCTGTATTATTTTATAATAAAGTTCTATACATGTGAGCATCTAAAATTTCATTACTCAATAATTAAACCACTATTTTATTCTAATCAAATCAGTCAAACAATTGCATTCCTGTGGGTAAAAAAATTATTTTAGTGACTTAATTACAATCTGAAGAATACATATCGTATAGACATACAGTTCCTAATGAAATATATACTTGGCATAAGATGTTGTGGCTAATCTTAATCCATAGTGATATTTTCCATAAGTATGATAATTATGTATTTGCATTTCTGGAATGAACTTTACATGTATCAAAAACTGTATATGTATCACATTGTATGTAATAATTCACTAGTGTCAATATCTCTTATGTTGTAGTATGGTCTGTCCGTGCATGGGGAAGTTTGATATGGACATTCCATACTTTTTTAGTATACGGTTTAAACAATCGTGAATATACCTACGGAGTAATTATTTTTAAGGTACATGTCATATAATGCAATATTACATTTTAACAGTTTAGGAACCCATACATGAAAAAAATTCATGGCATGCATGTTTTAGGGAACTGCTCCTTTAGACATGGTATTCTAAAAAGGCAACTTGTATTTTAAAGTTACATATTCAATGATGGGTCACATCAAGGGACAAATGCATACTAGCTATTCTTTTAGTTCGGGAAGCCTTTAATTAAACATGTTTGGTCATCCTTTAGAACAAATACATACATACATACATACATATATACACACACACACACATTTTGCATGAAAGGTGAAAGAGTATCCAAACACTGTATTCATTAGAAAAACAAATTACAATAGGTCACATCAAGGACATGATTCATGCTTGCAGTTCATTTTGACATGTATAAAGTTTATTTCTATTAAATGTTAGCTTAAAATATAGCATGTCAAATCTAATTATTGTAAAGCTTGTGCACACATTATAGCTAATAAAACTATACCTCTCGAACCAAGCATAGTAACATAAGCATCGTTTATCATGTTACAATCACTAAATTGTACTTGGATCTAAGCAATATAGCATGAAGGTGGCTTTGATAACAATGTAAGTTGTTTGTGAATAAAACTTAAGTGCGGAAACAATATATTTACCTCCAGCCATTGACTGCTCATAAATAAGAAACAAGAAGTGAGATGTTGGGTCCTGTAATCTGCTGCTGAAACTGCCGAAAGCTGAAACAAATTCTAATAGAGCTTTTATGGAGAAGAAAGAGATGGATTTTCAGTTAGTCTATATTGCTATTGATTTTGGTGTAGTCGATGAATAACCACGGGCCATATTTATATAGACTGATGAGATCCAAATTCTGTAACTAGCCTTGACACGTTCTCTTTTCATCCAGAGAAGTGGATATAAGCACAAATGGCCAACGAATATTTCAAGATCCACTTTATCAGTTCATATACATAACAACATATATGCAAACAAATGTGGCATGTGGGGCATATATGAGACAGTTTCTTACACCATATGCATTGCGTTATCATCCGTGTTAGTAGAATTATGTTTAGGAAGCTAAACTTTGATTGAATTATATCTCCTATCAAAGTGACCATAGCAATGACAAATAGAGCGTTTTAAGGGTTTCCATTCAATTACTTTCTGCCAGACAATATTATCATCTGCACCTAATATATGGATTTGTTTACATAAAGTAAAATTTTCATCTATTTCAATACGCACTCTAGCAAACAAAATACGAATCATACCTTTAGTAACTTTATCAAGTTTGATGGGGAGGCCAATCACTGTAGCAATTCTGATCAAGAAATCCAGGTCTAAGTTCGGAAAGCGAACCCACATAAGGAGAGATTTTAAAAACTCCCCGTCAGCTTCATGCCGTCCTTCCATTTTTTCATAATCATCAACCTTTTTTTCATAGAAATAGGGTCCATTGGCTAATACTTTATCATAGTCCTCTTAAGTTTCAAACTTGATTAAATAAAAACCATTCTCTTAAGAAAAAATTTGATAGTCTCTAACTGGCTTCCAAACCATCATAATATAAGCTCAAAGAAATGGTAGTAGGGTTTTGGACCCATAAAATAAATAGCTATGGCATTTCTCTATTTTTCCCTTGCTGATTTAACAAGTTGAGTATCAACTTTGGCACATTTCAGGTTGATATATTCTTCAGGAGGAAAGTAAGTAATAGGCTAGTAAGTAGAGACCTCCAATTCAGCCACAAGTTCATTCCAGGACCTAAAAATAGGCCTATTATCAAGATTGATATCATTTTTGTTTACGTTACCTTCTTATTCTTCTTTCACTAAAGGGAAATCACGAGAATTTTAAGCAAAGGTACATTTCGGAATAGGCCTTCCACTTGACCTTGAAGCCTTGCCAGTATAAGGGATGTTCGATCTGCCTGAAGGAAAACTACTCTGCCTTTAGGAAGAATCAGAAGGTCCAGCTTCAGAGACGTTGGTAGGAGGAAAAAACTTCATTGCTTTCATAGCCTTCCAATAGGTTACCCTTACAAACCCATCATCATCATGCAGATCAGGGTGGACATCAGATCTGGGATCGCTGTTAAGAGAATCACGTGGAAAATGGCCAAGAACCCTAGCCACCATGACGTGAAAAATGTTGAGCCTCGTTTTTCTATATCATTTTAATCTAATAAATAAATTAAGCTTGCATAATATGAATGTATAATATAAGTGGCATAGTAAGTAATCCTACATAAGTTTAAGGAACGAGTACATTCATATTGTACGTATACCTATGATTTCAAATGAATCTCACAATTGAGTCATGATGGTATTTCATAAGAAATGCATTGCTCCTTAAATTGATATCAATCTGTGCGTGTGCGTGCATGCATCAAAGATTATGAATCCTTAATATATGATTTGTACTCTATCATTCACATATTAGTATATTATTTGCTTATTCTTTAGTTGTTGAGCTTCCTCAAGCCAGGGATGTTTTGTGTAGTGTTATTGATATATTGACTAAACGAGATAAGATACATACGTGTATTTGTTGAGCTTTCTCAAGATATATGCATTATACTTAGGCCGTCGCAAAATAGTGGACATGAGTGAATAATCTCTTTCAATTTTTTAAGCTCCTTCAAGGTCAAGACGAGGTTAGGACAAAGACTACGGGTTAGGAATTATATATGGTACAATAGATAAGGTGTTATTCAATGCATACGGGTCTGTGATTTGTTGATATTCTTCAAGATCGGAATTCCTAGACAAGCGAGCCCCAGCACCCACTAGAGAAATTAAAAGATTTATATGTTTTTCTTAGGGTTTCGAAAAACATAAAAGTCTAGTGGGAGCTTATTTAAAAAAATTAAATGAATACATTAACCATTCTAATATTGTAATAACATATGGTATACAAGTTAAAATGATCTACTTTGATAAATTTGTACAACTAATGTAATCGATAAATCGTTTATTAGTTAAAATATGCAAATAAACTGAATAATATACATAGAAATATAAAATGCACTTAATGATAAATCTTTTGACATTTTGTTACTTCAAGACCCATGCAAGAGCCAAATGTATGTAATAATTTTCTGCCATGAATTTTTTCATAAGTTAATATGTAAAATTTTAAGCTAGACAAAAAAAATTATTTTTGTTCGTGGCCTTATATAATTGAAATTGGTCCAAATTTGTTTAAAACTTCTACAAATATTTACTTGCGTATTTATGTATTTCAAAATTGGATTAAATACAGTCGATGTGTATAAAATGTGTGCAAATTATTAATATTAACATATTTTGTTTGAATCAGCAATAAATATTATAAGTATTGTGCACTTTTAAATTTAAAGAGATTTGCTACATACATGTGTATATATATGAGAATTTTAAAAGGATACTATTATCAAAAATTCACTATACTTAAATGAGATTTAATGCATACATATGAAAGTTTTAAGAAATTATGAATAATCTAACTAAAGGCTTTATTAGATATTTTAATTAGTTCCAGGCCAAAACATATTTTTCAAACTACCCCAATTGCCCTCCGTCTCTTTCTTAATTTTTGATTAATAAAATTCAACGATCTTGTTCTTCTTCGACACTAACGGTTCCACTTGGGATTCCCAAATTAGGATAGTCAAATTTATACCAAAGTCTTTCTCAGTGATGTAATTCTGAACCAAATTTTTGGTATATTAAATGCTTTAACGAACACATAACTAATAGAGGGTTTATAAATAAGCAATCACAGATTCCATGTTTTCCCATTGCGCATACGTGAATACTTGTTTATACAATCGAATTGGTAAACATTGACCAACTCTAGTTATTGCAGGTTTGAGTAGTTTGCCTCATTTTGGGCAATTTTAGAAATAGTGCAGTGAGTTCTTTGGGTAACTTTCATATCATCATTTTCTTTTTTAAATTTAGTTTTATGTATTAATTTATTTAATTATAGTATATGTTTCTTCATCTCAATTTTTTTCTTGGATTCCCTCAACACTTGATATAGTCTTGGATTATGTTGGAAGCTTTTCATAAAATTTTCTAAATTGATTGCCACTATGAAGGGGGCCCGAGGATGCTAACCCCCTAGGGGTGCAGGCGTAACACTTCCACAGACGGCGATCGACCTAGTTGGTCAGGTGTGTGAGTCTAGAGGGCAGCGCCCCATTCAAAAAGGGCATGTATCGTTGTGTTTGAATTTGAATTTGAATTCAAACAACAAACAAGTATAATTGTTTGGATCAAAATTTGTCAAACCCTATATATATGCTAGTACTTTGACATCGATATAAAAAAATCTTTCTTCCTTTCCGAGTCAACAAAATTATTCATGCGTCATCTATTCAACTTTTCGAGTGTTTTTCTGATTTGTGCAAATGATCGCAGCTTGCACAAACGTACTCCATTGTATTCTGAAAGAACATTTTCGATATCCCTCTGTGATTTGAGATAGAGAAAAACATTCTTGAAAGAAAGCAATTCAACTGCTCCTTGAAGTGATATATCTATTCAACTTACGCTTCACTATTTGGGTCAATGCTTCGCTTAAATTTGGAATTATGGTATTGAAGCATGCTTTTGAAATTGCTACTCCCTAAATAACCATTATTTAGGAATGCATGTAGTTTTATCATATAAATTTGGTAAAGAGATTATGTAATAAGGTAATCAAATATTACTATGAGGGGTACTAATCAAACCAGCCTTTCCAAAAAATTACAATCAAATTGACTTAATTGTCTTTTTTTATTTATTCTAATTTTCCCTTAATCATCGATAGTGTTTAATCTAAAATTATTAATCAAATAATGAAGAATTCAAACACACCTTCAAATAGAATTGAAAATGAAAAATGACAATGTTGGTTTTAACTTAAGAGATCATTCAACATAGTAACTTTAAAACCTAATTTTCACCACTATTAAAAACGCATAATAAATTGGGTTAGAAAATTACCTTCCTTTCACCTTCTCAGTAAAGTTTGAATTTGATTGTGAAGAACAAGATGATTTTATTGTTCTCGCCATTATTTTCTTTCTCAAAAAAAGAAGGAGAATGATAAAGTAAATGAAAGTGTTTAAAGTTTTGTTGTTTTAATTAAGGAAAAAAAAGGTAAAATTATATGTTTTATTGATAGAATGTGTATCCTCCGTAGCAATTTAATTTTGTATGGAGTACTCAAAAAATTTGACCCCTTATGTATGTAAAACTAGAGTATCAATAACAATACCCATAAAATGGACGTAACATTTTGTATCAATAGATAAAAGAGTTTAGCTTTGTATATAAAAATAGATAGTTATCTTTTATAAAAGATAAAAGAATTTATATTTTTATGTTGAAGTGTAAAAAGTACTGTATTTTTTATATAAAACGATACATGAAGTTGTCATCACTAGATCTAGTTTTGCATAACTTTTTTCCTTTTTGGATTTGACATAGAATCTATAAGATTTAGAGTAGCATTATGCTAAAAGTATTTTTTCTTTTAGATTTTTGATAAAAATATAATTTAAATAATGAAATGTGTTTTAAAGACAAGTTCAGTATATATTTCTTACAAAAGATAATTAATAGGTATCACTTTATATAAAAGATTAATGAATATATCTTCTATATAAATGACATATTAAGCAATGATCTTAGTATCAGATGACTTGTATGCCACTTAAGTAGGATAGTTCAAAATTAAAAATTGGACGAACTAAATGTAGGTGAACTTATGAATGATTGGACTGGTGCAAAAGTGATGTATAATGAAACAGGTGCGGCGTGATGCAGCTGGTAGAACTGATGTTGAACTGAGTTGAATTAGAGCATCACTGAGTAGTGCAAACAAAAGAACTAACATGGATG
This sequence comes from Allium cepa, assembly GCA_030765085.1. Classification (NCBI taxonomy): domain Eukaryota; kingdom Viridiplantae; phylum Streptophyta; class Magnoliopsida; order Asparagales; family Amaryllidaceae; genus Allium; species Allium cepa. The sequence goes on from CM060946.1 coordinate 44,013,984, forward strand.
TAAAGTGAAACCGGGGCAAGACCGAAGAGGAACAAAAAGTTTGTTGAAATGGGGTATATGGTGGAAAGCGGTTATGACAAGGCTTGGAGTAGAAATGGAGGACATGTAGGAGTTGTTATATGCTGACCAAATGGTTGTGGCTAAGCGGCAGAGGTATTAATCTATTCATTTTAACAGAAACACAATCCATCTTTCTATTATACTGAAATGATAGATGTAGTTATCTTTCTATTATTTTAGCTAAAAGATAAAAGCGTTTTAGCAAAGAAACTAAACTGATATTATTTTTATTTTTTCACTAAAATTTGTTTTAGCTTTTGGGTACCAACATATTGTAATAAAAATCCAAGTAACAGTAATCATTTTAACATATATATAAATGTATGTATGTATGATGTGTTTATGCACACACACGTACACACCTTATATGGGAAAAAGTTAATGAAATTATCGTTTTTGTTTAATAAATAAGTTTAAAGTTTTCAAAAAAAGGGTTATTTTTCGATCATCATTGTAATAATGATCATGTTGATTATAGCTAATTACCTGTTAACAGTAATGCATTTTCTTTATGAAGGGTTGTGTTCTTTCCTTAATAGTTATCATTTAATGTGTTGTGTCTTTTGTAGCCAATGACTGTGTCCGTGTCACTTGAAATTATTTTCAAGTGTTGTGTCCTTTATAAACAGATGAAGTGTATGTATAAATGAACCAAGGATGTGAACTGTAGATGTGTGGAAAAAGTGAATGAAATTAATCTTTCTTGTCAATTATTCTGTTCTCCAATAAGAACTAAATTCTTTTTACTAACACTTTTTTCAACAAATTTGGTATCAGAGCCATTTCGATCCTTCCCCTATCTTAGCAGTGACATCAAATTCAAACTCCTCATTCATTGACAATATTCAAAATTTAATGCCTATTTTTGATAGAGAGAATTATGAATTTTGGAGTTTACAAATGAAGAATTTGTTCATCTCACAGGATCTTTGGGATCTTGTTCAAGATGGTTATGAGAAACCTGCTTCTTCCTCAAAAGAATCCAATCAAGAATTCGTCATCCAACTTTTTAGAATTATAAATCAGATCAGAAGCTACGGAGACACTATTGCAGATAGAAAGATTGTGGAAAAAACACTCCGCAGCCTGGCACAAAAATATGATCATATCGTGATAGCGATAGAGGAATCAAAGGATCTGACTATGCTATCCTTACATGAACTAATCGGTTCATTAGAAGCACATGAAAAAAGAATCAACAGATTTGTAGAACAGCCCATAGAGCAAGCTTTTTAGTCTAAAGTGAATTTGAAGGAAACCGAAGGCAAACAAAAAGGAGAAGTCCAAAAATCTCAAAACAGAAGAAGCAAAAATTTTGGACGTAAAAATTTCAACAAAGGAAGCAGTTTCAACAAGCAAAAATGGAGTAACAACACGAGCAGCCAGAATAATAGTTCAGTACCAAGATGCTATGTTTGCAAAAAGCATGGGCATAAAAGTGAAGATTGTTATTACATGTGTACTAGATGCAAGATACCTAATCATTCCCAACAAGACTGCAGATATCAAAAGAACAATGAAGCCAATATCTCTACTCAAAATAATTATCAAGAGGAATTATGCTATTCATGTTTAAGTTCTCATCAAGAGTTGGAGGATGCATGGTATGTGGATAGTGGCTACAGCAATCATATATGACTGGGAAAAAGCAATGTTTCATCAAGCTTGAAAATATAATCTCTCAAGTAAAACTTGGAGATGTAAAACTGCATAATGTTGCAGGTAAGGGTATCATTTCAGTCCAGACAAAAGGAGGTACATCAAAACAGACAAAAGGAGGTACATCAAAACTGATCCATGGTGTGTTGTATGTTCCAAATTTGACTCAAAATTTGTTGAGTGTAGGCCAACTTGTGCAAAGAGGTTTTTCAGTAAAATTTGAAGATGATGGTTGTGCTATATCAGATAAGAAAAGTAATATTCCTATGGCTAAGATCAAAATGACCGCAAACAAAGTTTTCCGTTGGTAACATCATCAAAAGAAAACTTTGTTTTGAAAGCAACAAAATTTGAAGGATCATTGTTATGGCATCAATGGTATGATCATTTGAATCAAAGAAATCTGCAGCTACTACATCAGAAAAGAATGGTGGTTGGTCTCCCCTCCGTGCACATTGAAAAGGAAGTTTGCGAAGGATGTATCTTTGGAAAATTTCACCGGTTGTCATTCTCACTATCAACCTGAAGAGCAAGAGCACCCCTTGAACTGGTTCATGCTGACATTTGCGGACCAACTCGCACTCTATCCTTCAATCACAAAAGATATTTTATTCCGTTCGTGGATGATTTTTTCAAGAATGATGTGGGTTTATTTTCTAGAACAGAAATCAGAAGCATTTTCCATTTTCAAACAATTTAAAGCTTTTGGAGAAAAAAAGAGGTCGCACTCTAAAAGTGCTAAGGACTGATCGTGGGGAAGAGTTTACATCAAATGAATTTTCTAGTTTTTGCAAAAGCAATGGTATTAAAAGGGAATTGACAGCTGGCTACACCCCACAACAAAACGGAGTTGCCGAATGAAGAAATCGTGCAATTGTTGAAATGGCAAGGAGCATGCTGAAGTCCAAAGATCTACCAAATATGTTTTCTGAAGCTATTCATACAGCCGTCTTCTTGCTCAATAGGTCTCCAACTAAAGCTCTCAAAAATATGACTTCATTTGAAGCATGACATAATTTTAAACCAAAGGTAGATTTTCTAAAAGTATTTGGCTGCATTGCATATGCACATATTCTTTCTCAAAAGAGGGGAAAATTTGGCGAAAAAGGACAGAAATACATCTTCGTCGGATATAGCGACCAGTCCAAGACATACAGATTAATTGATCCAAGAACCAACTGCTTGGTAATCTTTAGAGATGTTATTTTTGATGAGCTCAAGGCTTGGAGATGGGAGAATGAGCATACAAATGCTCCAAGAATTTTTGAGGAATCAAAAACATCAAATCTAAAAGAAAAGATGTTGCCTGAAGAATTGCCGCTTCAAACTCCAATAACAAGTACCATACCAAGTACATCAATATCTGGCTCTCTAGAAGCTTCGCCAGATTCTACTCCAAGACCAAAACAGAAGTACGCTCATTGCAAGAGTTCTATGATGTTGCTCTCAGTGCAATAGAACCTCAAAATTTTGAAGATGCAGTAAAAGAGAAGATATGGAAAGATGCCATAGATGAAGAAATGACAGTAATCAAAAAAAAAACATGGGAGCTAGTGAATCGCCCGAAGGAAAAAGACATCATTGGACTCAAATGGATCTTCAAGGGAAAGTTTAATCAAGACGGGTCAATCCAAAAGCACAAGGCTCGTTGGTTGCGAATGGATACCCTCAACAACCAGGAATTGATTTTAATAAGACATTTGCTCCCGTGGTTCGAATGGAGACTATAAGAACAGTTTTGGCATTGGTTGCACAATTGAGAACACTGGTTTATCAATTAGATTTCAAGTCGACATTTTTGAATGGAGAACTAGAAGAAGAAGTCTATGTCGAGCAATCGCAAAGATATATTGAGAAAGAAAATGAGGAAAAAGTTTGTCATCTCCGAAAAGCTTTATATGGTTTGAAGCAAGCACCACGAGCATGGAATAGTAAAATTGATCATTACTTTCGTCAAAATGGATTTTGCAAAAGTTCAAGTGAGCCATCACTCTATCACAAAAAAGGAACACATGATTTTATTATGTTGTGTCTTTATGTTGATGATTTAATATATACAAGTACAAATCCAAGGATGGCAGAAGCTTTTAAAAAGGCTATGATGAAGGAATTCGAAATGATAGACTTGGGCAATATGAGATTTCGTTTTTAGGAATGCAAGTTCAACAATCGGATGAAGAAATATTCATTTCTCAAGAAAAATATGCAGAAAAATTTTTGAAAAAATTTAATATGTTGAACTGCAAACCAATGAATACTCCAATGGCTATTGACTTCATAATTTCATGCAATGATGAAGCACCAAAAGCAGATGCATCTCTTTATAGAAGTTTGGTTGGTTCATTGGTATATTTGACAAATACTAGGTCTGATATTGTTCATGCCGTGAATATTGTATCTAGATTTATGAGTAAGCCAAGTAATTATCATTTATCAGTGGCAAAAAGAATTCTTCGATATGTTCAGGGGACCATAGGGTATGGCATCATGTATAAACAAGAACAGAAAAGCAATTTAGTTGGGTTTACAGACAGTGATTGGACAAGCTCAGTAGATGATAGAAAGAGCACATCTGGTCATATATTCTTCTTAGGAGGTAAGGCTATATCATGGTCATCTAAGAAGCAAAGTATAGTTGCATTATCATCTGCAGAGGTTGAATATATATCAACAACAAGCGCAAGTTGTGAAGTAGTTTGGTTAAGAATGATTTTGGGAGATCTTCATCAAAAACAAAAAATTTCAACAGATGTTTACTGTGATAACATGTCAACTATTGCTATGACAAAGAACCCAATATTTCATAGCAGATCCAAGCATATAGAACTCCGTCATCATTTCATCAGAAAACTAGTTGAAGATAATGAGATTGAACTAAAATTTATCAAAACTGATGAACAAATAGAAGATGTATTCACCAAAGCTCTGCCTGTGGAGAAATTCTGTTTTTTCAGAGACAAGCTAAATCTGCAGTCGAACACATGCATTAAAGGTGAGTGTTAACAGTAATGCATTTTCTTTGTGAAGGGTTGTGTTCTTTCCTCAATAGTTATTATTTAATGTGTTTTGTCTTTTGTAGCCAATGGTTGTGTCTGTGTCTCTTGAAATTATTTTCAAGCGTTGTGTCCTTTATAAACGGATGCAAGTGTATGTACAAATGAACCAAGGATGTGAACTACAGATGTGTGAAAAAAGTGAATGAAATTAATCTTTCTTTTCAATTATTCTATTCTCCAATAAAAACTAAATTCTTTTTATTAACATTTTTTCCAACATTACCTTTTTTTGATCTTCACGGTAACGTCAGTGACGTATAATTGTACTTAAAAATATGGGCGTTATGAACAATATTATCACAAATTCTACAAAAGAAAACATGAAACCGAATGTAATTCAAAGAATTGCTTTAATCAATAAAAGATGGTTTCATCCATTGCTAAAAATGTAGTTTCTACCAAAGAATTCGATGTTGATAGGTTGTGGCTATAAAAGGCTTCATCCATTCCCTAAAGAATTTCATAAGTGATGATGTCGAGTGAACTTGTTAACAACTTCATTTTTATTGGACACTGTATTGATAAGGGTTCAAAATTTTAGTAATGAGTATATATGACACATAAAACAACAAAAACACAATTTTTAAAAGTATTTACAAATATATATATATATATATATATATATATATATATATATTTCTGTATGTGCATGTCACAGAATGGTTATTGGGCAATGACAGTTCTTTGGTTGACCAAAGATGTAGCTTACATATGAAGCCTATCAACTTGTAATGTAAATAAAGATAGCTTTATGTCCTACCAATGTGTTTTGTAACTTGCATATTGCTCGAAATCAACTTGATACTTATAGAATTGAAGGTGCATAAATATCTTACCTACTGGAGTACGACGCATGATTAATTATCATATTTTTTATTAGTAGAAAAATAATAAAGATTTTGTGTGTGTAAATTCCTGAGAGAGGTAAAATAGCCATTGTGTCCGACATATGCGATTTGGAGTTATTATTAAAAAAAAATTACTAGGCAAAGAACACTCGATAGTTCCAGTGGTTTGGAAGATGGATATCTTTTTACTTTGGTAAGCGCTAGCTTCATGAATATGTAATCCATATGCGCTCGGGATTCCCATACAATCTTTCAATCCATTTAATTGCGCATTAGCTTATATTACACTGATTTATAATCCATGTTATTGCTAGAAATTTCCATACAATCTTCTCATGATATATGAAGACTAAATTGTAGTTTAGAGCATTTTTGGTAGTATTATCTTTCTGAGTTTCTTACATTTGTTATGCCATGAAAAATAACAAAACCTTAATCCAACTATGCATTTTACATTTAAGGCATATATCTTCCTATGCATTTAACCTAATTATTTCATTAAACCAACACATTATCAACTCTGAGTACTACAAAGTCTATTATCAGCTGAGCTAGCTGATTTTTTTACACGATTTAAGCTGGTATGTAGATGTAGTTTAATAAAAGAGTTTATCATTTTAGTTTCATATCAAACAGAAGATTAAAGGTAAAGTGTAGTACAAACATCTCAAGATGTGTATGCTTCATCTTGTGCTCTAGATAATCCCCGCTTCAAGTGTAAGAAGATGAGACTTTTTCATGGTTACTTGATAGTTTAAATTTGTCATGCGATTAAATTTCCACTTAATGATATTGTTCAAATTTCCATTTCATCATATTATATAAATTCACTCTTTTTATATTTTTCATAGTTGGAAAAGAGAATAAATGTGAAAATGTTTTTTGCTTTAATGTACAAACTGAATTTTTACAGTACATTAACACAACAGTTTTACAAAGTATTTATACAAGTTTGTTGGGCCTCGAAAGGCAGCCCACAATCCAAAACAAATCTGAAAATTATTGCAGCCGTTGGATGAAGGGAGTGGTTCAGATTATAACAAGGAGATGATGCGGATTATAACATCAAGCGAAGTATACTTTTCTTTTATTTCCCCCCTTCAAATCTGATCTAGGGTTTGCTTTGCAGAAGAAAATACAATGGCGGCTCGTCTCTCTTTTTCTCTTAGAGTGAAAGATAACATGAACCAAAAAGAGAAATGATGTTCAACTGCACGATACTTGATTATTCTGGAATGAAGATAGCTCTTTGAGATCTCTGTCTAGGATCGGCTTCGTCCACGTTGAGTTCCTCTCTAAACTTTGTAAAGTTTGGTTTTGACAGTGGCTTTGTAAGTATATCTGCCTTTTGATACTGCGATGGTATGTATCCAATCCTTAATTTCTCTTTGATGACCTGTTCTCTGATAAAGTAGAGATCTAATTCAATATGTTTGGTTTTTGAATGAAGAATTGGATTGGATGTTAGTGATATAGCACTAGTATTATCGCACCAAATTGCTGCCTTTTTGCTTGTTTTGATGTTAAGTTCACTTAACAGTGATTCTAACCATAACACCTCTGCTGCTGCACTTGCTACACACCTAAATTCCGCTTCTGTACTAGATCTAGACACTGTGCTTTGCTTCTTTGCACTCCATGATACGGGATTTTTCCCTAAATAAATACAATAGCCTGATGTTGACTTCCTGTCATCAGTGTCTGTACACCAGTCTGCATCTGCATAAGCATTTATATTGAGGGTGTGGCTGGATTTTAAGATCAGACCATGATTCATAGTTCCTTTGAGATATCTAAGAATTCTCTTAACAGCCTTCCAATGATTATCTAAGGGATTTTGCATGTATTGGCTGACTTTATTAACACAGAAAGATATATCTGGTCTTGTTATAGTCACATATTGAAGTGCTCCCACAATACTTCTATATTGCTTTTGATTTTGAATTGCTTCACCCTTGAATTTTGATAGTTGATGATTTGTTATCATTGGAGTTGGTAAAGAGTTTGCTTTGTCCATTTTAGCTTTCAGTAATATTTCTGAAATGTACTTTCTTTGATTGAGAAGAATTTCTGCTTTTGAATTTCTTTGTACTTCGATTCCTAGAAAGAAATTTAGAGCACCCAGATCTTTAATTGAGAATTCTGAGTTGAGCATTGTAGTGATTCTTTCTATTTCTTGCATACTGCTTCCTGTGATTACAAAATCATCAACATAAATTAGAATATAAGTGGTTGCAATATCATTAATTTTTGTAAATATGGATTTGTCAGATTTTAAGGATTTGTAGCCAAATTTTATCAGAGTTGTTTTGAGCTTATCAAACCAAACTCTTGGGGCTTGCTTTAACCCATAGATAGCTTTATTTAGTTTGCACACTTGTTGTTTGTCAGATTTCTGTGTAAATCCTTCTGGTTGCTCCATGAATACTTCTTCCTGCAAAATACCATTGAGAAAAGTATTATTAACATCTAATTGTTTGATGCTCCAATTTCTACTTAAAGCAATGGTTAGAATGACTCTAATTGAGGATGGTTTCACAACAGGAGAAAAAGTTTCTGAGAAATCAAATCCATGCTGCTGTGAATACCCCTTAGCAACTAACCTTGCTTTATATTTAGAAATTGAACCATCTGCATTTCTTTTCAATTTATAAGTCCATCTACACCCTATTATATTCTTGTTTACTGGTTTTTCAACCAGATCCCAAGTTTTTTTGTTAATTAGATCATTATACTCTTCCTGCATAGCAGCTTTCCAATTATTATTTTGAGCAGCTTCTATGTAAGAAGAGGGTTCTTCCTGAACCACTGTGTTGTTCACAATTTTTGGTTTATAAATACCACACTTTGCTCTAGTTAACATTGGGTGAGAATTGATGTTGTCTCTGATAATGTTATCAGAGTTGTTGTTACTGCAGCTTATAGTATCATTTCTGATAACTATATCATGACTTGAGCTGCTAGTTCTTTGACTTTGAGCATCCTGATTGTCACAAGTATCTTTATTTGTAGTTTGCTCTTGAGCTGATTCTCTGTTAGCCATAGTGTGTTGAGAACTTGTGATGATCTCTTCTCTTGGTGGCTGAACTGAGGGCAACATCTCAAGCTCTTCAGGTAGATCAGGAATCATGAATCTTGGATTCCTAACTTTTTCAGTAGTTTTAATTTCTTCACTACTGTATGGGAAGGTTTGTTCATTAAACCTTACATGTCTAGATATATATATTTTCCCTTTGTTATCTAAGCGCCTATACCCCTTCTGCCTGTTACTATATCCTATGAAGGTGCAAGGGGTAGATCTAAAATTTAACTTGTGTGTATTATAGGATCTTAAACAAGGAAAACATAGACATCCAAATACTTTCAAGTGCCCATAATCTGGTTTAATTTTAGTTAGCACTTCTTGAGGACACTTGAAATGAAGTACTTTTGTGGGTAGTATATTAATCAAGTGTACAGCAGTGCTAAATGCTTCTGACCAAAATTTTAGTGGCATAGAAGCTTGTGCTAATAAAGTTAACCCAGTTTCTACAATATGTCTATGTTTTCTTTCAATAATTCCATTTTGCTCAGAGGTATGTGGACATGTGATTCTATGATTAATGCCTTTATTTTCAAAGAAAGTTTTTAAAGGCAAAAATTCTTTTCCACCATCTGACTGAAATGTACACACCTTATTTCCAGTCATGTTTTCAACTTTGTTGATGAATTGAACTGTTATGTTACTAGTTTCTGATTTGGATTTCAGCATATATATCCAAACAAATCTTGAATAAGCATCTATAAAGGATATATAATATTTATAACCATAATCTGAACTGATAGGTGCAGGTCCCCATAAATCACTAGCAATTAATTCAATGGGTCTTGTGTAACATGTGTGAGAATCTGGAAATGCTAATTTATGACTTTTTCCCAATTGGCAAAAATTGCAAAAGTAAGAATTAGAATCATTGCTAAAAGAAATTTTATTACTACTCATAACATGTTTTACAATTTTTATACTGGGATGTCCCAGTTTCCTATGCCATACTTCAAACTTACTGCAGTTTTTGGCATTACTAGCAACATTTAGAATATGAGTATTGTCCCTATTCTCAGAGTTTTTTGAATTTGAAAAATCAAATCTGTATAGTCCACTGTTTTCTTTACCCTGCAAGATAGTTTCTTGTGTTAGTATATCTTTAACTATGCAAGTGTCAGGATAAAATTCAAAGTAGACTTTATTAACTTTTGCAAATTGGGGAACACTCATTAGATTTTTTTTGACTGAGGGGACCCTTAATAAGTTTTTCAAAAGAAGTTGTTTGGGTCCATGTAAACTAGCATTTCCAGTGTGTGTAATGTGTACTGTTTTACCATTACCAACAGAAAGATTTTATGTACCTTTGTATTCCTTGTTTCCCAAATTCAGATTATTGAGATTGTTGGTGACATGGTTAGTAGCCCCTGAATCTGGGTACCAGCAATCATCACTAGCATCATTATTTGTTGTAGCTTCAGTATTTAGAACTTCTGCCTGAGTTGAACTGTTGTCTTTTGGTGTTGTAACAATGTTTACATTTGAACTGCTACTTTGTTGTGAAGGAGTGAAGTTTTTGTTGAATCTGAAATAGTGTTTATTTGCTCTATGACCATACTTTTCACATATCTGACATCTGATTTTGTTGTTATTGCTTCTGCCTCCTCTTCTTCCTCTGCCTGTTGAACCACCTCTTTGAAAATTGTTGTACTGTCTGTTATCCCGCTTTTTGGCAAAGCCGCGATACCAAAAGAGCGATTGAAAAGGAAGGACGGTTCGCCTCAGAGGTTGATCGTATTTTCCTTCGCCATGGATATCACTGAATTTTATCCGAGTCCAGAATGAGCTACAATTGATGGGACACTGCAAGAAAGGCCACAGGAGTCAGCATTTCAAATTTCGAGTCGATCCGAGTTCGTATGCTCAAGTTATGATCGAGGCAACTTGGAGGGAGCACACTGATTTCGAACCCATAATGATGGTTGTCTTCGAATCCATCATCACGCCCCAGTTCGAAACCATCACTTCGAACCCATCAAGTTCAAAACCATCACCTTCGAAACCCTCGGGATGCCTCGACCTCGAAACCATCAGAGAGTAGCTGGTTCGAACCCATACTCGGCTGCCTCAGTTCGAAACCATTGGACATGCATGCTTCGAAACCATACATAAGCTTCGTTCGAACCCATCCCTGAAGTCGTGTTCGAACCCATCATAGAGCCATGCTTCGAACCCATCACAAAGGCCTTCTTCGAACCCATCCTGTGTTGCCTTGTTCGAACCCACTGGGTCAACCCACGTGTCTTCCATCGGTTCGAAATCACCGAGATACACGGAGTCGAAGCGGTCAACACGGAGCGAAGTCCGGATCGGTTCGAAACTTGCGCTCCACGTCACCACGAAGTCGCGTGCCATGATGGATTCGAAACCATCGTTTCGAAACCATGGGTTCGAACCAAACAGCCGTGCCGTGAATCCTATTTCGAACCCATCATATCTCCCAATCTACTGATCCAAATGTCATGAAATTTTCACAGATGCTAGCATACATGTTGAAGAATGTCCTCGCCAAATTTCACCTCGATTGGATGAATTCTTGATCGGTTCGAATGGAGTTCGAACCGATGCCAAAGTGGGCCCAAACTTCCCGAGAACGTACGTGTGGGCCCCCTCACGTGCCAAAAGTGGTCTCCCGAGTTTTCAGCGAGATACCAGCAGCCTACACCTATAAATAGAGCCCCAGGGCCAACAGAAAAGGGATCTTCTGACTCGGAGACGCCGAGACTCTGCCGGATCAAGATCTCCATCATCCTACATCGTAATCCTATTGTTGATTTCGAATTTCCAGTTGTAACTTGCTGTGGATCGCTGTAACAACTTGTAATCATTTAAAGAGAATCAACAAAACATCAAAAAACTTCACAGTGGACGTAGGCAACACGCCGAACCACTATAAATCGCTTGTCTACGCATTTACTTTACTGTTGATTGGAGTTTTTGTTAGATAATATCTGTTTTGAACTTGCATTCTTGACTATTATCTCTTCAACGACTCCCGAAGAGTGTTGTGCCCAATTTTGACACAAACACTTTGGTGCTTTGACTGAGAAAACCCAGATTTTCTCCTGCTCGTTGGATCTGTCATCTATACCGGATTGAATAAATCTAAGAGAGAGATCCAGATTGTTAAATCCAACTTCCTTCCCTTCTATTCAGATTTGCATAAAGTCTAGGAAAGGAACTCGACTGTAAAAATGGTTAGCACAAGAACCACCTCGAACGCCGTCAATCAAGAAGGACAGGATAGACAGAATCCTGCCCCTCTGCCTCCACCTAATCAAGATGCCGTTGGGCACTCAGAACCGTCGGGTCCGGTTACCCGACAAGAATTGCAGTTGTTACTTCAAGAGCTGACCCAAAGTCGGCGACAACTAGAAGAACAGCTACGCGCTAACGCTGAACTAATCAACCAGCTGGATCGCCAGAAACGAAAACGATCCACGAGAGATCGTGCTTCCCGCTCTTCTAGCGAAAGTTCTTCATCTTCTGATTATCATAACCGACCTCCACGACCCCGGTTAGATGAGGGTCGTATGCCATCCGCTGGAAACCAACCGATATTGGCCGTTGGACAAATAAGAGTTGGTCCGTCAGCCAGCTTCCAAACCGGACCCTCCTCCCGAGGGGGTGCCATTCCTCACCACGCCGCTGAATACCGCACCGCTAGCATTGCGGCTGAACCAGGGGTCGACGCTCGAGATCAGTCGGACCCGGACCGTCGTCAAAGAGGTCATACTCCTGAACCGTACGTCCCATAGGACTATGAGCCGAGAAGGCGAGATTTGAACCGTCAACGATATTCGGCTCAAACCCAAAGTATGGAACGTGACCATACTCCGGCGCAAATGCCGGATCTATCAACTATGATACGACAGATGATTCGTGAAAGTCAGGGATTCACAAACGACGATTGGGGGGTTTCCCGAAGTCACACTCCCTTTACGGACGACATTCTTAATGCTGAACCCCCACGGCGATTCCGAATGCCCACTCTGCCCATGTATGAGGGAAACTCCGATCCCAATCAACATATTCTAAAATATGAATGGTCGATGACGGCTGCCAGAGCCGACGACGCTGTGAAATGTCGTAGTTTCCCCATATCCCTGGGGGGCATCGCCACCATGTGGTTCACCCGATTGCCTCCTCGATCCGTCTCCTCATTCGACCAGTTAGCCACAAAATTCGTTGAGCAATTCCGCATGCACGTCGCGAGGCCGAAAGATGTCAACACTCTATCTAGTGTCACACAAGCTCCCGGAGAGACGCTCAGACACTACTTAGAAAGATTCCACACTGCATGTGCGGAGATTAGTAATCCAAATGATAACTCCATCCTTATGGCTTTAACTAAGGGGATCGACCCCGATTCTGAATTCGGCAATTGGCTAGCTGGAAAACCACCTGCGTCATTGGACCGTTTCCATGCCAAAGCAGCTCAATTCCTGAGACGGGAAGACGCGAAACAGTCTAGGAAGCAAACTGACGCAGGATCAAACGCGGGAGGAACCCAAAGCAATGTTGCAATAAAACAATCCGGTGAGAGCTCTGGAAAGGTTCAGTTGAACATTAAAAATAAACAAGCTCGGCGAAGAGAGAGCGTGAATCAAATTAAAAAACAAGATCAAAATCGCGGTCCGCAACGCAAAAATCCGAAGTTCGACAGTTATACTCCTTTGAATACTTCATTGGAGGACTTGTATTTGCGGACCCGTAATGCGATTCAATATGAAAAACCTGCTCCAAGACCGTCGTCGGAGAAACAAATCCAGACGGGAAAATTTTGCAGGTTCCATGAAGGCTACGGACACGATACGAACGAGTGTCGTCACCTATAGGATCTTGTTGAAAAACTGATCAGGGAAAGGAAACTCGATCGATTTGTGCGGACACCGCAACCCGGGGAAGCAGGTCCATCAAGTCAAATCAATGAACCCGATCGACCGAGGCATGAGGACTCCAATGGCCCTCGCGGGAGATTGGTGATAAACGCCATCAGTGGCGGACCGACTTTCTCAGGAGCCTGAAACGACGAGGATCTTCGTCACTGTCACACATGACAGGCTCATTCAATCTATGAATATTTTGCAATTTCATTTACATTCTGAAATTTGATTTTGTAATAAAGCACTGACTTTGCCATATTTTCTCATTTCAGCAATAAAACATTATCTCTTCAAGCTAAAGCTGTGATTCATCGAATACAACATTCAACAATCACGACACACGAAGAGCTAAGTTCCATCGAACAATGGGATTTATTCAAATAGCGAGTGACTGCGTTACAACCGGCCACTCACTAAGTGAAACCCCAGCTCGGGGGCAAGTCAACACATCGAAGGCTGAACTGGACCAACACACGACAGTCCATTCAATAATTCGTTCCCGGAGTGCGAACGGACTCCAACTTCCCACTGCGTGAATTGGAGTATAAACATTCAATAATTCGTTCCCGGAGTGCGAACGGACTCCAACTTCCCACAGCGCGAATTGGAGTATAAACATTCAATAATTCGTTCCCGGAGTGCGAACGGACTCCAACTTCCCACAGCGCGAATTGGAGTATAAACATTCGATAATTCGTTCCCGGAGTGCGAACGGACTCCAACTTCCCACTGCGTGAATTGGAGTATAAACATTTAACAATTCGTTCCCGGAGTGCGAACGGACTCCAACTTCCCGCAGCGTGAATTGGAGTATAAACATTTAACAATTCGTTCCCGGAGTGCGAACGGACTCCAAATTCCCAGAGCGTGAATTGGAGTATAAACATTTAACAATTCGTTCCCGGAGTGCGAACGGACTCCAACTTCCCGCAGCGTGAATTGGAGTATAAACATTTAACAATTCGTTCCCGGAGTGCGAACGGACTCCAACTTCCCGTAGCGTGAACTGGAGTATAAACATTTAACAATTCGTTCCCGGAGTGCGAGCGGACTCCAACTTCCCGCAGCGTGAATTGGAGTATAAACATTTAACAATTCGTTCCCGGAGTGCGAACGGACTCCAAATTCCCAGAGCGTGAATTGGAGTATAAACATTTAACAATTCGTTCCCGGAGTGCGAACGGACTCCAACTTCCCGCAGCGTGAATTGGAGTATAAACATTTAACAATTCGTTCCCGGAGTGCGAACGGACTCCAACTTCCCGTAGCGTGAACTGGAGTATAAACATTTAACAATTCGTTCCCGGAGTGCGAGCGGACTCCGAATTCCCAGAGCGCGAATTGGAGTATAAACACTTAATAATTCGTTCCCGAAGTGCGTACGGACTCCAACTTCCCACAGCGTGAATTGGAGTATAAGCATTCAATAATTCGTTCCCACTGCGCGAACCAACCCATCAATGTGGACTCCAAATTCCCAGAGTGTGAATTGGAGTATAAACATAAGTTGCGGGTTCCCGGAGCGCGAACCGAAGCATCCGTGCAAACTCCATATTCCCGAAATGCGAGTTGGAGTATAAATGTCAATTCCGGGTTTCTGAAGTACGAGCCCAAACATACATGTTTCATCCAAGCTCCCGGCGTGTGAATTGGAGCACCAACACCAAGTCAAAGTTCCCGTAGTGCGAACTAAAGCGTTAATACTAACTCCGAGTTAGTAGAGTGCAAGTTGGAATGTGAACACCATCCCCAAGTTCCCGGAGCGTGAACCATGTTACAAGTATCAATAACACTTGAACTCCTGGAATGCAAACCAGGTTATCGATCTCAAATTACTCTAAGTCCCTGGAAGGCGGACGTGTACTTAAGATTTGCAACAAGTGCAATCGACTGCCAAAAATATAAGTGTTGTTCCCCAAGACTGAGGGGCACGAAAGCTAAGTGTCAATCACTCACCGAAGTGATACAACGTCCGAAGTTCAACTCATTCATCAATCACAACTTGTGACCAAGGTTCTCAGGCGTGGCAAATGAAACGAGCTCTACTTAAACAGTAAAAACACCACAAGTACACCGGACCGAAAATAAGGCATTGCAAGTACTTAAGCACAAATAAAACAAGAGTTGAAACAAAGAAACTAAAGTTTATTTCAACTAACCAAAAATGAGGGCTTACATATAAAAAAGTTTTCCCAAAAACAATCCCTACTAGCAGGAGCCGAACCTGCATCTATACACGGCTTACTAATAAAAAAAACAAAAACAAGTACTTATCCACCAAAACATCTACTTGTAAAGCCGATCTACTTCTTCTTCTTTTTCGTCTTCCTTATTAGTGGTTCGTCAATGTCAGAATCACTAGCGACAGAAATTCTTTTTGAGTGCCTCCTCTTCGGCGGTGACTCTTCGGCTGGGGGCATGATATCGATATCCTCCTCAGAGCCCAAATCAACGGGGAGGCTTCCCGCCGGAGGAGTAGGGGGGACTGGATCTATGACGGAAGATGGGATAGTGCCACCCGACGACACTACCCTAGCAGACGCTGGACTATGCGCCGTCGTGCTGCCACCGGCGCTACCACTGTGCCCCGCAGCTTCTATTTCAGCGCTGATTTCAGCCAAAATTTCCTCTTCTCGAGTCGCTTGGGCTTGGCTGGGGGCATCCGCAGCCTGCATCGAAGAGCTTGAGGTCGGCGGGGGATCACTAACGATGATAAACGGTAAGTCCGTGGAGAAACCGCCCGGCTCACCGAGCAGCTCGCTCACCATCTGTTCCTCGAGAGATAAACCACTCCCCTGTGCCGCCTCGGTCGATATCGCAGCTACAGCAGTGGTCTCGGTGGCGATGGCCTTAACCTTTTGGGTTGATTCTTGAGCCGTGACTGTCGACGCAACCTCCGTCACTAGGCAAAAACAATAAGTTATTAGTAACTTCTTCAAAACAAACTCTTTATTTAGAAAACACTTGAGATAATTTCGAAATACCTTCCCCAGTTTGACTCGCAGACGGCTGAGCGACCTCGGAAGTGTGCTCATGGATAGGAGATAAGTGCGGCCGCTCCGGGTCGTAAGCAGGAACAGGTGGCAAGCTGACCGCAGACACAGGCACTGACAAAGGCGATGTGGTGACTTCAGTGACATCAGAATGGTGCTCAACACCCGATCCCTCTCCGACTTCCAGGGAAGGACCACCCATCATCTCCTTCTCATGAGCAATGATAGCATCATGAAGGACCTTCTTCTCATCCTCAGTCAATAGCTGGTTCTCAAGCTCGAATCGGTCAACCGATTCGCCCGGATGCGCTTCCCCCTCTTCCTCGACCAATCGTTCCCAAGCGCTGCGAAGGTGAACGGGATAATCTTGAAGCCAGGCTAAATTTCGGTGTTTCAACACGTTGGCGTTATAAGTTATAAGCAGATCTTCGATATCGGCCTCTAGCCTGGCCTCTGCTCGTTGAACTTTCTCCTCCACCTCTATCTCGACCGCTTGAACTTTCGCCACCACAGCATCCCTTTCGGTGCGAAGAATCACAGCTTGTTCACACGCCTCCTGAGCTGCGCTATTCGCATCATCCCTTTCCTTGGCGATTTCAGCAAATTTTGACTTAAGCTCATTCAACTCCTTCAGGGCTGCGTCCCTCTCTGCAGTAACCAATGTGTTTCGATGACCCATGTCCTCAACCGTGGCATAGTGTTCGCGTTTCATCCTATCCATGATTGCCTGGGCTTCATCGGCTTTTTTAGTGGCCTCTATTTCAGATTTACGGGATGATTCAGCCTCAGTATTCAGCACTTGAATGATGCGATCTTTTTGTGCTAACTCGGCTTGCAATTTTTCAATGGTGGCCGCTCGTTCGAAGGCCAGCGCCGATGCTTTTTCAGCTGCCTTATACCACACCTTATACTATGCGTAGAAATCGTGCACATAATCAAGCGCCCACCGCTCGGCCTCCGGTGGGATTCTTTTCAAGTTCGGAGGAAAGACATAATTGTCAAAGCAGATATTCGGGAACTCTCTCTTCAGCTGCGCAAGCCTAATCGCTCCTTCTCCCGTGATTTCAGTAGGAGGTTCCTCCGCAACTATCGGCGCCGACACCTCAGATCTAGAAGCTTGAGAAACCGACACATGTCGAGAAGAATCACGAGGGACGCGAACGGGAGGTTGTACGGGATCTCTGGAAGGAGGAGGGGTGCGCGATCGCGATCGACGCCTATGGCCCTTGTCCGAATCGTATCTCTCATGACTAGAGTATCCGGAACGTCCCTGGTCATAATACCCGGAGCGTCCTTGGTCATAGTCTCTATCCCTCTCTCGCCTGCGCGAATCATAATAAGAAGACTTGCGGGCATGTCGGAGACTCCCAAGCATTGAACCTCGTTTAGACATAGTATCTGCAAAGCAAAGTAAAATCGAATTAGTCACTCTTCGAATCAGGTAGTTTACAATCAAAGGTTATGCAGTGTCGTGAAGTGTGTGTGAATATGCATTCCCCCCGACCAACCAGAAATGTCGACCTCGCTAGTAATAAGAGGCTCGCTCAATTCTAGATTACGATGGAACTCCTCCAACCCGGCATCATGTTGAAAAGACACATCTTCCGGGATTGGAAGGTCGGCAAGCCCTTCGTAGAGACTTTCAGTACACGGAGGAGACATCTCAGAGATTCTAACTCCGGAAGAGGGCCGGGCAATGACAACTGATTTCCGTCTCCCCCACTTAGTTGACTTAACCATGGCAGCCTTGCCTTTTCTCTGCTCCGCGACATCCGAAGCTACATCCGTAGGCTCGATCAGCGGCTCATCGTCAGTATAAGTTCTTTCAGAGTCAGCCTCCTCGGCTATGACAACTTCGGGCTTCTTATGTTTGACTCGTTTCTTAGGAACGATCCTTTGTGCCACCTCAAACCTTATACTCTGTCCTCGTTCAATCAGCCCAAAGGTCCGGAGATTCCTATCGGTCAAAAGCAACTCGATGTCCCTATCTTTGCTCGGGACTTCTCGAAGTACTCGCACCATCTCCTTAAACTCTTCGCCTTCGGGTCGCGAGATCGTTGCTGTAAAAGGAAAAAATTAATATAAGTTCCACTTCGGCAGCAATTGTCGTAGTAACTATTTAAGAACTCGGTTATACTCACGTCTGAATAACCATCGTCGGGCAAATCCTGGAGGACATCTGACATAAAACCATTCTGTCCTATAGTAACTCAGCCTTGTCCAGGATCCGGTGACCACTTGACAATTTCTCACCGCCTCCAGAAATGTGAAAGAAGGATAATCACCACGAGTTTTGAAGTTGAACAAGTATCTAATTTCGATTGGAAGCGGCGGTCGATGGAGACATTCCATAAATGCAATGAACAAGCTATTGATCGACGCATATCCGTTCGAATGCAGCTGAGATGGGGCGATCCTCAAAAACGACAATACTTCTCTTATATACTCGTTGAACGGGGGAAGTGTCCCGGCCGCACACGCGTGGCGATTAAATGCTGTATACCCTTCTGGCGGGTTATGTGGTCTATCATTCGGCCCCGACAGCAATACATCGTCCAGTGACAAGCCGTGCCTCAAACATATTCTCCCCAACATGTCTTCAGAGATATTCGATGGAACGGAATCCGATGGATTGGCAATGAACGACGCATCAGGAAGTTCGTCCGGAGCCGGACCGATGATCTCAGGATCTATATCCGGAACTTCTAGCCTCGGAGAGGCTGCACCTTGAATCTCCTGCTGCTGCGAACTTGAAGATTCCATAACAAACTAACTCATGAGAAACCATCGTTAGACGACAAAGAACCCGTGTGTTCCCCAGTGTAAAGTGTATGAATGTGTGTGGTACCGTGCCATGCATTGCTTGAACAAATGTTGCAGAGTTAAAGTGAACATTCAAACGACAAAGCTACGAAGTTCAGCTATAATGACCGTCATCGCTGACCGTCATCATTAAATCGTTTATATGATGGAAGTCGGTTCGAATAGAAGTGGTTATAGTTCCATCGACGAGCTTCAAAAGGCAATCAAATATGCAGTTCAATATTCAAGTCCAAGTATGCAGGAATGAAGCTCGCCGGAGTTATGCTTGAAAAATTTCAAATTTTGGAATCCATCATATAGGGTTCGAAACCATCACAGAGGCTTCGTTCGAACCCAACCGAACACCTCTTCCTTCGAACCCATCCAAACTCCGTTCGAACCCATGCGTTCGAAACCATCAAGACAGTGCCTCGAACCCATGCGTTCGAACCCATCCTGACATCGTTTCGAAACCATGCATTCAGGCGCGCTTCGAAACGATGGCCAAATGACAAATTCGAACCGATACAGAAACCCTTAACTTGACATCGGTCGCGTTCGAAACCATCCACTTCGAATCGATACGAGGTTGTAGACTTCGAAGCGATAGCCTTTGGGTTCGAATCCATCGATTCGAAAGGATCCCTCGAATCCCCCAATCGGTGCGAACTACGCATCCCAACAAGGACGTTCCAAGGATCGATTCAAAATCCAATGGAAACACACCACCGTCGTTGCTTCGAACTCGAGCCCACACATCGATTCGAATCCCTCCCAAACCAGATCTGGTTTTGTCAATCTCGAAGCTATGCAATTGATGAAGAGAAATGAGTTCAAAATAACTTCGTCGCTTGAATCCGAAGCTAATTACCTAGTTTAAACAATGGATTCGAGAGATTTAAGTCTTAAATCTTGATGGATTCGAAAAAACGACGCAGTATTTTCTCCTTAGAAGCTTCGAAGCGATGAAGAGCGCAGTGAAAAAGTAAAAAGTGAAAAACTAGCAGGTCCACTGCTATTTATATGGAGGGTTGGTGATGACCGGGACGGTTCGAGTTCCGGTGAAGTTGACCGATTGCAACAGGTCAGAAGGCAGAGTCGTTTCGAAACCAATCTTCGAACCCATACGCTTGAGGCTCCATCGTGTGAAGCACACGGACCACTGCCGTGAACAATGGTTTTGTACCCATCCAAATCATCGATTCGAAGATCATTTTCGAAACCACAGAAACGAACTACTAATTCTAAACCATCCTTCCACATCGGTTCGAATGGCAATTTCGAACCCATCACCACACAAGTATACTCCATACTTTCAGACCGTTTCGAATGTCGATTTCGAATCCATCAATGCTCCAATGCATCGATTCGAAATCTCATATTCACACAACCCATCATTGCACGGGCATACCGCGTCCATACAAACATGAATTTCGAACCCATCAACGCTCAAGTGCATCGGTTCGAAACATTACACTTGCGCAATACAAATTCTATTTCTTCAACCTTCAATATCGGTCCAGGAGAGGATCGATACGGAGGAAATTTCCACAACAACCACCAAGCGTTGTCTCAATTCAAATTTCAAAATCGGTTCAGGAGAGAATCGATACGAAATTCTGCAGCAAACCAAACTGACAACGACTCGTGGACGCACGACGTTAACAAGGTCCAAATTAACATATGTGCATACATGTCGGACTAACATTCGATTTTGAATATTCACAGGGATCAAACACTATTCCCGTTACAAATGCGACAGCCAACGGCTAAGCACTATTATACAGCAGTCAATCATATCAACGCAAGGTTACGGCAATACAGCATACGAGTTTCAACAAAAAAGAGAGCAATGATTGTTCAGATAGAAATGGCAGCTATTCAAAGCACGTCATGTTCCCACAAGACGTACTTTGGGGGGCAAAATGTTATCCCGCTTTTTGGCAAAGCCGCGATACCAAAAGAGCGATTGAAAAGGAAGGACGGTTCGCCTCAGAGGTTGATCGTATTTTCCTTCGCCATGGATATCACTGAATTTTATCCGAGTCCAGAATGAGCTACAATTGATGGGACACTGCAAGAAAGGCCACAGGAGTCAGCATTTCAAATTTCGAGTCGATCCGAGTTCGTATGCTCAAGTTATGATCGAGGCAACTTGGAGGGAGCACACTGATTTCGAACCCATGATGATGGTTGTCTTCGAATCCATCATCACGCCCCAGTTCGAAACCATCACTTCGAACCCATCAAGTTCGAAACCATCACCTTCGAAACCCTCGGGATGCCTCGACCTCGAAACCATCAGAGAGTAGCTGGTTCAAACCCATACTCGGCTGCCTCAGTTCGAAACCATTGGACATGATTGCTTCGAAACCATACATAAGCTTCGTTCGAACCCATCCCTGAAGTCGTGTTCGAACCCATCATAGAGCCATGCTTCGAACCCATCACAAAGGCCTTCTTCGAACCCATCCTGTGTTGCCTTGTTCGAACCCACTGGGTCAACCCACGTGTCTTCCATCGGTTCGAAATCACCGAGATACACGGAGTCGAAGCGGTCAACACGGAGCGAAGTCCGGATCGGTTCGAAACTTGCGCTCCACGTCACCACGAAGTCGCGTGCCATGATGGATTCGAAACCATCGTTTCGAAACCATGGGTTCGAACCAAACAGCCGTGCCGTGAATCCTATTTCGAACCCATCATATCTCCCAATCTACTGATCCAAATGTCATGAAATTTTCACATATGCTAGCATACATGTTGAAGAATGTCCTCGCCAAATTTCACCTCGATTGGATGAATTCTTGATCGGTTCGAATGGAGTTCGAACCGATGCCAAAGTGGGCCCAAACTTCCCGAGACCGTACGTGTGGGCCCCCTCACGTGCCAGAAGTGGTCTCCCGAGTTTTCAGCGAGATACCAGCAGCCTACACCTATAAATAGAGCCCCAGGGCCAACAGAAAAGGGATCTTCTGACTCGGAGACGCCGAGACTCTGCCGGATCAAGATCTCCATCATCCTACATCGTAATCCTATTGTTGATTTCGAATTTCCAGTTGTAACTTGTTGTGGATCGCTGTAACAACTTGTAATCATTGAAAGAGAATCAACAAAACATCAAAAAACTTCACAGTGGACGTAGGCAACACGCCGAAGCACTATAAATCGCTTGTCTACGCATTTACTTTACTGTTGATTGGAGTTTTTGTTAGATAATATTTGTTTTGAACTTGCATTCTTGACTATTATCTCTTCAACGACTCCCGAAGAGTGTTGTGCCCAATTTTGACACAAACACTGTCCTTTGGTATTTGAATTTTGTTTACCTTTGCTAAAAGTGTAGTTGACAGAGATATCTGAACCCATACTTTTATTGTGTTCTATTCTTCCTTCATGAGAGAGGAGGGTAGTGTATACAAATTGTAATGATGGTGTTGGTTCCATAGTGGAGATGATAGCTACAACAGCTTCATATTCATTATCCAAACCACTGATTATATGTAGAACCTGTTCAGACTCAGGAACTTTATGTCCTGCAGATGCTAGTTGATCACATAGATTTTTGATCTTAAGCAGATATTCATTCATTGTCATGTCATTCTTTCTGATACTCTGTAGTTGTCTTTTGTGATGCATGATTCTTGCAGAAGATTGTGAGGTGAAATTTCTTTCAATAGTTGTCCAAACTTCTTGAGCAGTTTTGCATCCAATAAGTTGTGGCAGAATGGATGCACTTATGGATGACATCATCCATGCACATACAAGCCTATCTTGCCTTTAGTGTGCAGTATATTCTTGATTAGGCACTAGTTTGTCTTCATTATCTCTAACAAATTTTGGTGGTGTAATTCTTGTACCAAGAATGTAATCTTCTAATCCATATCCTCTAATAGATGTTTCTACTTGTAATTTCCAGAGCAGGAAATTTGATTCATCCAGCTGAATGGATATCATCTGGCTCTGGGGTTTGATGATTGCCTTCATCAGATCATTTACTGAATCAGATTGTGGTTGACTTTGAGAAACTCTTGAGCTAGAGAATTGTGGGCTTGCAGCATCATCTTGATTGGCCATGATGAGATGCACAGATTGCAGAAAATCCGAAGAAGAGGTATGTAAATTCCTGCTTTGGAGCTTACTTTGAATTGAGAATTTTTAAGAAAACTTTTTGTGTTGAATCTTGATGGAATTCTTGAGAACTTAAGTGATGATTTTCTTGATTTTTTTTTGAGACAGAATGATTTTCTGATGAGTTTTCACAGTTCCCTTGATTCAACTGAAATATTTTCTTGATGATCTTGATCGGTTTTGCTCTTTAAGCATGGAATTTCGCTTTCTTTAATAAACTGATGCAGTCAGATCTTGATACTGGCGAGGCACAGTTTATTGAGGAGTAGCAATAACTCTCAAATGAAAGAATACCCAATTCTTGATGAGAGGAGTCCACGTGATGATGATATATCTGATGGACTTAGCAAAATGATTAATGCAGTTAGCATATAATCACTGCTCTGATACCAAGTTGGAAAAGAGAATAAATGTGAAAATGTTTTTTGCTTTAATGTACAAACTGAATTTTTACAGTACATTAACACAACAGTTTTACAAAGTATCTATACAAGTTTGTTGGGCCTCGAAAGGCAGCCCACAATCCAAAACAAATCTGAAAATTATTGCAGCCGTTGGATGAAGGGAGTGGTCCAGATTATAACAAGGAGATGATGCGGATTATAACATCAAGCGAAGTATACTTTTCTTTTATTTGTCATTTAGTATCAGTAAGTACTATGGCCTCTTTTCTTTGTCAATCTTTGTTACATGTATCATGTCGTACATGATAAAGAATATGAGTATGGCTGTATATAGCCAAATTAATGTGAGTAGGGTTTCTTTGGTATGATCAGGGCTAGGCCGAAGTGGACGTGGTGTTATTTGAATATACAGGTAGATGTGGTTATTCTCGACATTATATTTTTGTTTTAGGGTTACAGAAGTAAAGAAAACCGAGGAAAAGGATAGCATGCCACCTCTTCCAACCGAGAGCAAGGCTTCAAAGAAAGGGAAATCAAAAAAGGATAAATCTTTGAAGGAGATGAAAAAACCCCAAGAGGAAACTAATGGTGGTGAGGCTTGGTCACAATTGCATAGTTGAGAAAGAAGATGCTTCCACAGTTAATGTACAAGAAAAATTGAAGAAAGTTGTACCATCATCAAAGAAAAAGAGTAAGGAAATGGATGCTGCAGCAGAATCAGCTGTGCTCGAAGCTACTGCTAGAAGTACTAGGCTTGCTGCTACAAAAATGAAGGAAAACAGTTATTATAATCAGCAACCAGTTGTTCTACACTGAACTAGTGTAAGTTTAATGTATTTTTCATTGCGTGTAATACGAGGAAGTATCACTAATAAATATAACTTTATGACTAACATCTAATTTCAATCTTATATTTGAATTTTGATTAATAGTATAATGTGTCAAAAAGAGTAACGGTCTTATGATTGAAATCAAGTGTTAGTATTGGAGGATGCACACACGCAAATGACAGGAAAAAAAAACTAGTTTTACATATCCCTGGAAACAACAATTTTTTGAACCTAAATATCAAATCCAATAAGCGGCAAATTCTTTTATGCAACACAATTAAGATTAGATTAAAAACTTATGGTTTTATCGAGTTGACAATATCAAAAAATTAACCTAATCTACCAGGGTAATAAGAGTAAAATATGATTTTCTGCTATTTAAATCCACAATTTGTGTGGCTATAAATCACCCACATGAATTAATCTTCATGTAACAGATACCAAATGACAATCATCTAGTATCTATTTTACGTATAACTGGTGTTCTACAATATATCATGTGACAAATTCACAACTCGGACATGGACATGATACCTAGAGCCTAATTCATTTATCCATATCCATTGCAGCAAAAATATAGCGAGCATAATCTAGAAACCCAGCACATCCCATACAATATGGAAAGAATATCATCATAATCCATATGTTTTCTATTATTTGGGTTTCATTCTTTTGAATAAGGCCTTTGCAAAACTCCCATGACAATTTTTCTTCATAAATTTATCTTGTGCTTTGTTCCTCCCATTTATTTCTGTCATTTTTCTAATTGATGGATGTAAAAGATGTTGAACGTTTTGTTCAAGCTTTCGTGTAAAACAATGGCTGATTTTACAAACTTCTTAAAGAATCCTATTTACAGTCTTGATCAGATAGATGGGTCTTCTCATTTTTCTTCATCTCACTCTCCTCCTCCTCAACCGATTCCATTGTCGTCTACACCACCAGAATTAGTGAAGAATGTTCCTGATATTGATGAGGAAGGTTTTCAAATTGTACGAAACAGAAGATCAAAACTGTATGGTAAAGAATTTGCAGTCAATTTGCAGCACACTGGTATTCAACCAAAACCGAAGCAAGGTTATATGTATCATTCAAAGTAGTCATACAGAAGTGCAAATCAAGATTCTTTCAATTCAAGAAACTCTGTATTGAAAGGAAATTCTACAAGAAATACTGCAAGATTTAACCAGCAAGCTTCAAGTTCAGAATTTCAATTTAGAAATACAAGAAACAATTCAAGAATCTTTCATAATAATGGAAATTCTTCTCAACCCAACACTAACCTGATCAAACCTTCTTCATGGACAATGATCAAGAGAGGATGATCAAATATTGAGTTTGAATTTTACCCCAAGAGTATCCCGATAAAGCTATTTGATAGTTTAATCACTTGCCTGAGTTTTGGAAACTCTGAACAAATCATAATTTTATTTTATCTCGAATTTAAATTAAAGCAGGTCTCATTCAACCAATATATTATTTTTCCTATATTTACATTTATTTAAAAATGTATATGATTCATGTTTAAAAGTCCCAAATAAAATGAATGGATGGATATATTTTCTGCATTTTGTGGGCCATGTATTTGTACTTCATACTCTACTAAGGTATGAATCAGTGGTGAAGACGTCATATAGGCATTTCTATTAAAGAAAATACATCTTCACTGCTGTGGATGCTCCAAGTAATAAAATCCACGAAAGAATGCATCAAACTGGAAATCTCAACCACTTCATTTTTATTGTTATAGACTGAAGTCAAGTTCTTAGTAAACAAGTTTGAAGAGTAATACAAGCAAGAGGAAACTTACACATTTGTTGACTTGCATTTGGCCAATAGAAAGAAACCAAAGACTCTTTCATGGTCTTGAAATAGACAGGTGAAAATTACGTGATAAAATAGCAGAAGACGATAAAAGAAATAAATTAAGAATCATGTTCAAATAAAATAAGGCTTCTACACGCAGAGAGGGAGAAGATATATAATTTTCTACAAGATTGGATGTAAAAAGTAAAATGAACATAGCTTATTTGTGCACCCACTAATTCATGTGCTGACCCTCACTGACAAACTAAAACCAATTCTAGTTCCAATTGTTCTCTTGTACTCCATTGATCTGGAGCTAATTAACATACATTTACATGATTGTGTATTTCTTATTTCAAATCTGTCCTTCCTTTAGAGCAACCAAAGAAAGACAACCAAAGAAAAATCACCATGATATTTAGGAGCTGAGCTGCATATACAGCAACTAAAAGTGAGGCAATGGCAATTGTTCCCATCATTAAGACATATTGTTTTGAACTGGTGTATAGATGAACAGATATCTTTATAAATTTGTATATGCACTTGCCCATAAAGTTAATAGAAAATTGCCTCAGATTTTTTTAATATTAATTACACGTATTGTGATAAAATTATTTTTTATCATTATTAGGCATCTGGCATTCTCTGTGACACAAGAAAGTCCCACGGAAGCTTAAAGGAAAGTTCTATAGAACGGCAATTAGACCGGCAATATTATATGATGCAAAATGTTGGCCTACTAAAAACCAACACGTCCAGAAGATAAACGTAGAAGAGATGCGTATGCTGCGATGGAGTTCGGTCATACAAGAAGAGACTGGATTAGAAATGATGATATACGTGGAAAACTTGGAGTAGCACCAATTGAGAAGAAACTAATTCAACATCGTTTAAGATGGTTTGGACATCTCCAACGAAGACCGTCCGAGACACCTGTGCGCGTTGGAATTATAGGCCGCGTTGTTTGCT
Organism: Allium cepa; assembly: GCA_030765085.1. Lineage (NCBI taxonomy): Eukaryota > Viridiplantae > Streptophyta > Magnoliopsida > Asparagales > Amaryllidaceae > Allium > Allium cepa. Next base: position 44,041,510 of record CM060946.1, read on the forward strand.
CAAAGAGAGGTAGAGCTCGACCAAGGCTGACATGAGAGGAAGTAGTTAAAAGGGACATGAAGGGTTGGAATATATCCGAAGAGCTGTTAACGGATAGTAGCGCGTGGAAATTAGCGATCCGCGTACCAAAATTATTGTTTGCGCAAAAAATGGGCAAACACCTCCAAGTCGTGTAATTTAGTTGATTTTATGTGATTCTGAATGATTTAGACGAGTTATATAAATATGAAAAAAGTCGGGGCTGAAATGTAAAAGACACACAGATTTATAGTGGTTCGGCCAGAACGTGCCTACGTCCACTTTATATGTTATTATCTTCTTTCTTTCGGATTACAAGTACAATGCTTTGTGTACAAGTGTATGAAAGTAGTTTGAAAGTTCCTTCCGTGCTTGAGCTCTCAAACTTGTCTGCTATTGTTGTACCCCTGCCCCTCTATTTATAGAGTGAGGCAGGGGGCAGCGGTCTTGGATGTATATAACTGCTGGTGGGCCCGGGCTGAAGCAATCTGAACTGGCAGTTATCTGGTTCGGCGAGGCTTCATTCGGCCTTGAAAGTGTGGTGTTGGACCGGTAGGACTTTGGTCCGGTACCAGCCTGGTCCGGTGGTAGGAGTGTTGTGATGGACCGGTGTGGCTGGTCCGGTGGTAGGGTTTTGATGATGGATCGGTGGAGCTTTGGATCGGTCGTAGAGGAGAGGGTTGGTTCGGTACATGTTTGGACCGGTATGCCGAATGGAGTTTGTGGAATGCTGGTTCGATGGCCGAATGGGGATGACCGAATGTTGGTTCGTGGCCGAATGGGAGCCTATGGTCGAACGTCCTTATGCCGAATGAGCTTGTACATTGAGAATGTCGGATGGACTTCTACGCTTGTATTGAGCCTTGTGTTTGTTGAACGAAGTTGAGGTTGCGAGCCCGGGTGAAACTGTGATTCCTTGGTCTCGAGATCTTCTGGATGAGAATTCGCCCAACATTTGCCCCCCAAAGTGGGGCATGTGCTTGCATGTGTCGCGCTTTGTTTCCCTGTGGTAGGAAGGCTTGTTTTGTAATGCCACGGGCTGGATGTTCATATCCTGTTGATGTCCTGCAAAGGAATTTACAGTTTTAGTGTGCCTTCAGGTAACGACCGTTCAGGATCGAAGCATTTGAGACAAAGTGAATCGCGCCGTTCGGGGCGAGAGGTGTGCCCCGAGGGGGCTTAACATCGTCGATGCCAGGTACACGTCAGAGTGGGTCCCCGGATCGTTTGTCAAGGTGCTTTATCGCCAGCTCAGAGCATGCCTAGGGATCGTTCGCGACCCCGTACATGTGTAAGTAGCTTAGCCATTTCATAATTATCAGAATCAAATATCCATTTAACCGATGAGCTTAAAAAATGATGTCAAAGTGTAAATTTTCACGACGATAGGGTTAATGGTCATTCAGAGCATGCCTATGGACCGTTCGTGGTCGTGTACATGTGTAAATGATTAACCCATGCCAGTGAAAGATTTACTACTTATTCATTGTTATCATAATTTCTATTTTATCAGTCGGTTCTAGAGTCCGGTACTTATCTGAATGTGGTGCCTTGCATGCCCCCTGTTTCGGGTTTCTGCTGGTAGAGACAGTTTCATTCGGCTTCGAGTAGGTATAGGTTTTCATTCGGTTGGAGGTTGGTCCGGTATGCCGAACCATCTGGTCCGGTGGTGTTCCTCCAGTCTATATATAGGGGCTACACCCCCTTAGGTTTTCTTCACCGAATCAACAAGCGCCGAACCAATACTATACCGAATCAAACTTTAGCCGAATCACACTTTTGCCGAACCATTTCGTGCCGAACCAGGTATATGCTCTTTGCCGAATGATCTTTATTACCGAATGAACCTAATTTGCCGAATATACGCGTAAGGCTTTCAATGCCGAATGGTGCTGTGTACCGAATGAACTTGAGATACCGGTGCCGAATGAACATGAACTTGTACTACCGAATGAACTTGAACTTCCAGTGCCGAATGAACTTTGTATTCGGACTCTGAGTGGAACTCTGGACTTATGTATGCTTGCTTGCTTACATCTCTGTATTCTTTGTTTTAACAACTTGTCTTTTTGCTTCTGTGTATGCAGATAAATGTCTCGCAAGGCGGAAACACGATCAGATAGGCGGAAGTCGAGGGATGGAGGAGAATCTTCTTCCGTGCCCCCAGCCTAATCGGGGTCCGGGGAGCATGGAACTGCTTCGAGATCGCTGGTGGAAGGGTATGGACCCCAGGAGCTCCTGGTCTCCCCTCCCGACTGCTTCCCTAGTTCTCTAAAGGAGGAGCAGCTTGATGCTATATCCCGTTCTTTTGGGATAGATAGGACGCTTATGTTGCTTCCGGGAGTCGGGGTGATGCCATACGACCCTCCCGGAGGGTATTTCGCCTACAGCAGGTACCATTGCATGTGCGGGGCCATTCCCCCTATCAACGCCTGGGTTGTTAGCTTCCTTACATATCTAACGGTGGCGCCTTTCCAGCATCAGCCCAACTCGTATGCCATCTTGGTGTGCTTATATTCTATCTTCCAGAAGAGGTACGGGCGCTCTCCATCCAACCGGGAAATCCGGTATCTATATAATCTGAGGGGCTATAGGAAGGGGTCCCCCTACATTAGCTTAGAATCGGCCGTCTCCTTCAAGCCGGTCCTGAACCTGTACTCAAAGTACAGCATGTTCAAGAAGGAGTGGTTCTTTGTGAGGGACGATTCTGTCTCCATTCGTCGCTTCACTTCCGGATGTAAGTTAACTCTTTATTCGTAATTCCTGTCTTGATTGCAATTCCTTTCCTTATGTGCTTATGTTGTTTGTTAGCGACATGTGGCTTTGCGGTGGTGGAGAGCGATCGCCTAGTCCATATGGCAGCAGAAGTTAAGGCTATCTCCGAGAGGGACAGATCAGCCGCCTATCTGATCAGGAACGCTACCCTCCTGGAGTACAACTTGATCCTGCCGCACCAGTCCGTGGTTAAGCAGAGGGACACGGTTGAGGAGAATGCCGCTAAAGCTAAGGAGGGGGCCACGGTGAAGAGTGGCAAGAGGAAGCCATTTGCACAACATCCAGTCGTGGGGGGTAAGAAGCTCAAGGAGTCTGATGGCCCCTCTCCTAGTACTCGCCCGATCATCCCGGAGGGGGAAGGTGTGGAAGAGGGCGAAGGAGGCGATGTGGGAGGAGAGTCAGAAGGCGGAGGAGATGGCGATGGAGATGGTGATGGTGATGCTGGTGCCTTAACCTCTAGGAAAGATCCTGAACTGGATGAGGCCCTCCGTCAGGCCTTCGGGGAATCGGAGGAAGAATCGGAAGTGGAAAAGGCAAAGGAGGCGGGCAAGGCTGTGGCTGATGCCGATCCATCCCCTAAAGGCTCCTCAGCTAGGGTAACTTCGGCGGTGCAAGGTGAACTTTTGTCCTCTGTCGATTCCATTTTCGATAAGGACTTAGAAATATTTTATGGTTCACTTCCGTCCTGGAATGAGATTCAGGACTTATTGCAGTACCCCACTCCTCCGCAGGGTTTGTATAATAGACGTGCCTTCACACTTTTCTTTATTTTTACTTAACATGTTTCCTGAATTGGGGACCATTGTACGTTTGTAACACTTGTTCTTTATTTCAGGGGCAGGCCAGGTGGTTACAACGTCAGACGTTCGACACCGCCTCGAACAATTCAAGTTGATGAGAGCTTCTGCGAAGCCTCCCACTGGTCGTACTGTGGACGTGGTCAAATACCGTCCTCTTCTTGGGGTCATCGAAGAGAGCATTCAGAAAAAGAAGAGGAGTCGTTCTTTATTTGAGCCTTCCCCTGGTCCGCAGCTTCCTGTTCAGCCTCCTCGTGATGCCACGGAGGAGAGCACGGAGTTTATCCCCCCTCCACCTCCTTCCAAGAATCCCACAGTTATCCGTATAAGGCGTCCTGACGTGCCTCGTGACCCCTTTGCCGGTCATCCTGATTTAGATCCAAGCTCTCGGGATATTTCATTTGATGAGGCCACGGGTGAACACCTCCTTCCCCGCAACCCCATGGTACGAGTGTTAGACGAGGCTAAGTCCCTAGATCTTGATCTGCTTACCACTCGGGTAGTTACCATGGGAGACGAGGCCAAGGCTAATATCGATCGGGTGGCTGAAGAGACCAAGAAGTTAATGAAGTATCATGCTCAATTGGTCAAGGCCGGGGAGGAGATTGGGAGTGCTAATATTCGGTTGCGGCTGAAGGTTGCTGATCAGGCCGAACAGCTTGCCGGTCAAGCCGTTCAGATTTCTCGGCACAAGGAAGCCTCCAGGCGTCTGAAAGAGACCATGGAAAAGGCTAGTAGGGCGGAGTTACGGAAGATGGAGGCCGCCTGTAAGGAGCGGATCGACATGGCCATTGCGACAGTGGATGAGGTCCGGAATGCGGATCTCGAGCAGGTAGAGGAGTTGTCTGGAAGGCTTGAGGCCGCGGAGATGTCTCAAGTCAAGTTAAAGGAGGAGATGGAGGAGATGAGGAGGTCTCTCCAGGCTGACTTCTCGAGATACCGATCAGAGAGGGATGTCGCTGTCGCCAAGTTGCAGGCTTCCGAGGCCCGGGTGAGGGAGTTCGAGGAGAATGAGGGGATGATGGACGAGATGCTGCAGGACATGTACTTCCGTACTTGGAAGGAGGGCAGCTTGTCTTGGATGGATGACTATCCCCGGGTCATGGCCAAGATATATCTTCGGGCTTTAGAGGAGGCCAGGGTCGATGCGGGTAAGGAAGGTGGAGCGGCTTTTAGTCTGGATGTGGTCACTGCTCAATTCTCGAAAGAGGAGCAAGCGGCGGTGAAGGAGGGGATGCGGTTGCTTGCTGCGGAGGAAGCGGGTGTGCAACTGGAGGATGAGGATCAGGCGGCGGACGCTGGTGAGTTATTCTTCTCTTTTCCTTTTCTTTCTGGGTTTCCATAACTTGATCGTCTATCGTTTGTTTAATGGATTCCTCTTCTGAATTGGACAGGTGAAACTTCCGATCAACATGCTGGGGGTTCCGGCCCTGCGGCCAAGTAGGCTTGGGAAGTTGATGATGGAGTGTGGACGCAGCTGGTTACTTGTCCGGATTCGGCCGCTTTTTATTTCTTTTTACTGTTGTTTACGTTAGTCCAAAACATTGATGTGACTGTAATAATATTATTTGCAGAGAATAACTTTGTGTGATTTTATAATATAAGCTGATTTTGTTATGTTTAAATGTTGTTGTCATTTTGATGTGCTGCGTGAGAAGTATAACCATGTATATGCCTGTGATTTTAGTTGTGTTTGATGTTAAGCCTTTGCTTGAAATATAATTTCATGTTTTGCAATGTTAGTGTGACATATGAATAAGCTATAGTTATGTTTTTATGTACAAGAGGAGAGAGTACCGCCCTTCATGTTTTATTTGCAGGCCGTAATTTTGAGCGTCTTGTGTAACTGATCATGAATATATCTGAGTACCTTGCCACCCAGTACGCAGGCTTAAATTCTCATGACTGAATGCTCCCTATTCGGTTTCCTGTACTTTAGAGTTTGTTATACAGGATAGGAGAAAAGTATTTAAATGAAATGGAAATATAGAAAAAGTAAAACTTCCAGTCACGGAAGGCCGTCGATGTGCTTAAGTTCGTGGCAAACGGATTTTGTAGTCACTTTCCCTAGCTGTGGGTCTTGGAGACATTTGTCACCCATCTTACGCCTCCGTGGGGAGTTTTCTTTTTTACCACAGCCGCACTTAAGACACATCGGAGCCGAGATCGCGCACGGTAACTACCCGAACCATTATGGTCCGTAATCGTGGGTATTATTCGATTTACCGTGGCCGGCTAGCGTGGGTGCCGTTGGCCGTGAACTACCCCTGGCTGGCCACACCTTATGTTGGGGTTTAAAGTAGGTTCACAGTTGCCGGCGAGCCGAACGCCGTAATGAGCTGCCATCGGCTATAGTCGGCCTTTATGATGACTTATAATCGGCTCATTACAGTTGGCTTTGAGGGCAGGCGCGAGCAATGAGTTAACCCACAGCAGAGGGATGCTGGAGCAAAAGAGTCTCATTGGCGAGTGCATAGAATCGTAGCGTACCTGTTAGGCCTTGTCCAGATGAGGCCGTGGTGCGTCTTGAGTGGAGATGCCATAAGATTTTGTTCAACAGAAAAGGATAAAGCTTAACAAGCAGCCAAGATATAAAGGAACAAGTTAAAAAGAGACAAGATTTTTAAAGTGGTTCGGCATGAAAACGCCTACGTCCACTGATTCTCTTTGTTAATTCACTTCATATAGGCAGTACAAGTTAAGAAAAGTATCGACGGAGGTGTCGGATGTTCCATGCCCTCTGGAACACCTCTCCGTCCACTGTTGACAAAATATAAGCTCCGTTGTGGAGATCTTTATGAATTACATATGGTCCATCCCAGATGGGGTCCAATGCCCCGGGGCGTGGAAAGATTCGCCTGAGGACAAGATCTCCTTCTTGTAAGATGCGATGTTTGACTTTGGAGTTGTATAGTGCTGCCACTTTTTGTTTGTGAGCTGCTGCTTTGAGTGCTGCATCGTTTCTCCTTTCCTCAATCAGATCCAAAGACATGAGGAGGAGTTCTTCGTTTTCTTCTGGATTGTAGTGGATCCTACGGTGGGAAGGAACAATAGTCTCAACAAGGAGCATTGCCTCCGATCCGTATGCCAAAGAGAAAGGAGTATGTCCCGTTGATGTTCTGAAAGATGTGCGGTAGGCCCAAAGTGCCGTAGGAAGTTCATCCACCCAAGCGCCTTTTGACTTTTCAAGTTTCTTCTTGATTAGGGTTTTGAGAATTTTGTTGACAGCTTCGACTTGTCCGTTTGCCTGAGGATAAGCTACCGATGAGAAGCTTTTATGAATTCCATGCTCTTGGCACCAGTCGGCGAATTCTTCGCTGTCAAATTGGAGTCCGTTGTCTGATATGATCTTGAGTGGTACTCCGTACCTGCACAGAATATTTTTGATCAAGAAGTTGATAACTTTTGCTGAAGATATTTTATTTAGGGGTTCTGCTTCCACCCATTTGGTGAAATAATCGACTGCCACTATAGCATATTTGGCTCCGCCTCGGCCCGTTGGCAGTTCGCCAATTAAATCAATTCTCCATACAGCAAAGCGCCAAGGGCTGGTCATTTGAGTAATCTCATTCGCGGGTAGTCGAGGAATCTTGGCAAATTTCTGACATCTGTCGCATCTCTTGACGAAGTCTAAGGCGTCTTCGTTTAGTGTGGGCCAGTAATATCCATATCGGAGTATCTTTTTCGCCAGAGTCTGCCCTCCAGTGTGATCTCCGCAACTTCCTTGATGGATGTTGAATAAGATTTCCTTGGTTTCCCTTCCAGCGACGCATCTGAGTAAGGGGCTAGAGAAGCCACGCCGGTAGAGGATGCCTTCTTGTATTGTGTAGTGGGGAGCTTTCCTCAAAATTCTCCTTACTTCATCACGTTTGTCTGGTAGTGTGCCGTCCTGCAAATATTTCCGGATATGAGTCATCCAAGTTCCTTCTTCAATTGCAGTTATCAGATTCACTTGCTCGAAACTTGGGGCTAGCTGCCTCGAGACGGCTAGTGCTCCGGAAATGGTGCTATTCTTCATACTAGCTTGCTTTGCTAGTTCATCGGCCTCTTGGTTATCTTCTCGAGGAATGTGTTTGATTAGATAATGGTCCAATTGGTCGAGCAGCAGTTTGGTTTTCTTTAGATATGCTGTGAGTCGTTCTCCTCGTGTCTGGAATTCTCCTAGTACTTGGTTTACGATAAGTTGAGAATCACTATGAAGACATAAAGAATTGACTCCAATTTCTAAGGCAAGCTCCAATCCCGCTATTACTGCCTCATACTCCGCATCGTTGTTAGTGGCCGCAAATTCCAACCTTAATGCATAGTACAGCTTTCTTCCCCTGGGGGTGATTATCACAATACCTGCCCCCGAGCCTTGTTCGTTCGATGCTCCATCTACAAAGAGGTTCCACTTGATGTTTTTCGCTATTTCAAACTGATCCTTGCCTTCGTTGGTAGTGAATTCGGCAATGAAATCGGCCATGGCTTGCCCCTTGATGGCGGTGCGAGGATGGTAGGTGACGTCATGCTGACTTAGTTCAATGCACCATTTGAGGAGTCGTCCAGAAGTGTCGGGACGATGGAGCACCTGTCTTAGTGGTTGATCGGTTAGAACTCTGATGGAGTGAGATTGGAAGTAGTGTCGCAGTTTTCGTGACGCGATCAATAAACAATACGCCAATTTCTCAAGTTTAGGATATCTAGCTTCTGCCCCCGTAAATCTCTTACTTATAAAGTACACCGGGCGTTGTGTGCGGTCTTCTTCTCTTACCAGGGCAGCGCTTAGAGCATGAGATGATACAGCGAGGTATAGGTGTAGCTCTTCGCCTTCGTTCGGAGTTGAGAGTACTGGTGGTTTCTGAAGGTGTTCGATCGGGTTAAGGAAGGCTTTTAAGCATTCATCGGTCCACTCGAACTTTCCTTTGTCTTTCTTGAGAGCTTCGAAGAAAGGGACGCACTTGTCAGTTGCTTTGGAAATAAATCTGCTTAGGGCGGCCACCTTTCCTTTTAGGCTCTGCATTTCTTTTCGGGTGGAAGGTATCCTTATTTCTTTTAGAGCCAGGATTTGTTCAGGGTTTGCTTCAATTCCTCTGGAATGGACAATGAATCCTAAGAATTTTCCCGATGACACTCCGAAGGAGCACTTTAGAGGATTCAGCTTCATTCCATATCGGCGAAGTACCTGAAACATCTCGCTCAGGTGGCTTACATGATCGTCGGCTCTCCTGGACTTTACCAACATGTCATCCACATATACTTCCATAGTTCGTCCTATTAATTCCGCGAACATCTTGTTGACGAGGCGTTGATAGGTAGCTCCGGCATTTTTGAGTCCAAAAGGCATGACTTTGTAACAATATAATCCCCGGTCAGTGATGAAGCTAGTGTGGTCATGATCGGGAGCGTGCATGGGAATCTGGTTGTATCCGGAGTATGCATCCATAAAAGATAAAAGTTCGTGCCCGGCAGTGCTGTCCACAAGTTGATCGATTCGGGGGAGCGGGAAGCAGTCTTTCGGGCAAGCGTCATTTAAGTTGGAGAAATCAGTGCATGTTCGCCACTTCCCATTAGCTTTCTTTACTAGTACCGGGTTAGCTATCCATTCTGGGTAGATGGCTTCTCGTATGAAGTCATTAGCAAGTAGGTTCTTTACTTCCTCATCGAGGGCTGCTGATCGTTCTGCTCCCATGCTTCTCTTTTTCTGCTTTATCGGTACCTTGGTGGGATCGATGTTCAGCATGTGGCATGCTATGTCTGGGGAGATTCCTGTCATATCGGCATGTGTCCACGCAAATACATCTAAGTTGTGGCGGAGAAAGTCAATGAGTTGATCCTTCAATTCTGTTTTTAGCTGAGATCCTATTTTTAATAGTCTGCTTGAATCATGTTTGTCTACAGATACGAATTCCATGGCCTCTGCAGGCTCAGCGGTAGCCTCCTCCTCCTTATCCCTGGGGTCTAGTTCATTGAAAGGATCGCTGGTGTATCGAAGAGGAGGGGCTTTCTTTAGTTGCTATGCTTCCAAGCTTTTCATGCAGAGAGTAGTCTCTGCATCTTTCCCTTTATTCTTTCTATGGTTATTGCGAAGTTCAGTTACATAGCAATCTCGAGCGGCGTCTTGATCTCCTTCAACCTCTCCTATTCCGTTATCTGTTGGGAATTTCATATTTAGGCACCACGGGGCTAGGACAATTTGGAAGTCAGACAAGGCTGGTCTTCCCAAGAAGGCGTTGTAGGCCGAGTGGTTTTCTATTAGTACGAACGTTTGTTTTCGCACAACGGAGCGGGGATGACTTCCTATTTCGACGAAGAGGTCAAGTTGCCCGAGGGGTATTTTCGCATCTCCAGTGAAACCGTGCAGGGGTTTGTTGCAGGGAGACACATCCTTCATTGACAGCTTCATTTTGTCGAAAGCATGCTTGAATAGGATATTTACGGAGCTTCCTGTGTCTATTAGAATTCGGAAAACTTTAGCTGGACCGAACCAGGCAGAGATGACCATGGGATCCATATGCGGATACTGTCTTCCTTCTAAATCACGCCTACTGAATACGATGTCGTCACTCTCTTTCCGTTTCGGATGGTATTCTTCCATAATGAAGTTAACATAGCGTTCAGCATTTCTAAGTGACTTGCCGTATCTTTCCATCTCTGCCCAGCTTCTGTCGGCGATGTGTGGTCCTCCCGAGATGGTATGGACCACTATCTTCTCTTGACTAGAGCCACTGGTGTTGCGATTCCCTCCGCCTACTTCTGGGACGGGTCGCTTTGGGTTCTCATTGGCAGGAGTTGGAGTCCTGTTCTGACCTTTCACATAGCGTTCCAGCCTTCTTCTTCTGATGTGTTTTTCGATCAAGTCCCGGAGATGGTGGCATTCATTGGTGTCATGTCCGTGGGATTCGTAGAAGCGGCAAAACTTTCCAGACTTGAGTGCGTTATCAGATTCTTTCTTGTGCGGAGGGCGCTTGTATCCGAGTTCGCCCTGAGTGGCTAGAAAGATGTTTTCGATTGTTTCATTCAAAGGAGTGTAGGAGTCAAATCTCGGTCCTGGTCGATATTGGCGTTTTTCAACCTTCCTGCCCCCAGCATTGTCTCTAGATTCATTTCTTCGAGTGTCCTTGGCTGCAGCGGGAACCTTGTCCGAAGTTGTCTTACCTTGTTGCCCTGACTGCCTCTCAGTGGCGGCGTCTTCAAGTCTCATATACTTTCCAGCTTCATGGAAGAAATCAGGTAAAGTAGCTGGTTTTTCCTTAGTTAGTCTTCTTGCGAACTTGGTATCTGGGTGTACACCGCTACAGAGGGCCATTAGGGTGAGTTTCTCATCGGCATCTTGGACTGCGGCCGCTGCGGCGTTGAACCGAGTTAGATATTGTTGCAGTGTCTCTCCGGATTTCTGTTTGACATTGGATAGAGAATAAGCATCGTTGGGTTGTTCTACATGGATGCGGAACTGGCTAATGAACCTTTCTTTCAACATCTCCCATGAGCTGATAGATCCTTGGGGTAGATGGCAGAACCAGGAGGTAGCTAGATCTGCTAGGAATAGCAGAAAGCATTTACACAACACCCCTTCTGTTGCTCCGCTCATGAGCATATGCTGGGTGTATCTTTGTAAGTGTACGATGGGGTCGGAAGTTCCCTTGTAAGGTTCCATGGTTGGCATTTTCCATTCCAGGGGGGTGATGGCAGTTTCGATATTGCGGGTAAAGGGGCTGGTGACCCTAGCGCCTATTCCTCGGTCCCTTTGCTCCCGTTGGACGCATTCTCTGAATAGTCGTGTCATTCTTTCATCAGAATTTGGAGCGGATAGAAATGAACTTGGTTCTTCCCTGCGGGATCGATCTCGTCCAGATGACCTGTAGGGATGGTATAGTCTATCACTTCTGACATTATCAAGTGGTTGCCTCTGGCTGCTCGGATGCATGCTAGGACCAGCTACAGTTGCCCCCTGCCTTGATCTTCCCCTATGGGGTTCTGTTTCGAGCATTTCCATGGGGTCAACTTCGGGCTGGGTTCTAGCTCGGCTCCGTTCAGTGGGGTTTCTATGATTAGGTGGCATGACTGGCTCAGCTACATCCGACCCTCGCCTGGCGCCTCCCCCACTGGGTTCGGTTCCAAGCGCTTCATCGAGTCGGAGTTCGGGCTGAGTCCGGGCACGACCCCTATCATTGTTGTTCCTGTTGATGGCTTCCTCGAAGAGGGAAGACCTTTGCTGTCTCCGAGATCCTCCAGATTGAGATTCATCTCATGATTCAGTGTTGCGGTTGGATTCTTCGACATCTCTCAAGCATGACATGAGTTGGTTCACCAAAGCTTCTTGTTGGGATGCGAAGCGGTTAGTCACTTCCACCACAACTCTGTCTAGGTCTGCTCTAGTGATTACTGTCGGTTGTTCCGCGGCAGGGGCTGTTGGAATTGCCTGATCTTCATGTGGCACTGCTGCTGTAGTGGGATGGTTCTCTTGATCTGGATCCACTGTATTTGGAGCGCTGCTAGTTGCAGCGTTCTTTTCCTTGTTGGCGTCTTTTCTTGGCCTGAAAGTCATGTTTCCTAGGCATTGAAGGGTGCTATTGGGAAAGAAGGTTGAATGAGGGAAGCTGAAGCTTCGAGTTCGAAGTTCTCAGTGAAAGCACCAAAAATGTTTGCGCAAAAAATGGGCAAACACCTCCAAGTCGTGTAATTTAGTTGATTTTATGTGATTCTGGATGATTTAGATGAGTTATATAAATATGAAAAAAGTCGGGGCTGAAATGTAAAAGACACACAGATTTATAGTGGTTCGGCCAGAACGTGCCTACGTCCACTTTATATGTTATTATCTTCTTTCTTTCGGATTACAAGTACAATGCTTTGTGTACAAGTGTATGAAAGTAGTTTGAAAGTTCCTTCCGTGCTTGAGCTCTCAAACTTGTCTGCCATTGTTGTACCCCTGCCCCTCTATTTATAGAGTGAGGCAGGGGGCAGGGGTCTTGGATGTATATAACTGCTGGTGGGCCCGGGCTGAAGCAATCTGGACTGGCAGTTATCTGGTTCGGCGAGGCTCCATTCGGCCTTGAAAGTGTGGTGTTGGACCGGTAGCACTTTGGTCCGGTACCAGCCTGGTCCGGTGGTAGGAGTGTTGTGATGGACCGGTGTGGCTGGTCCGGTGGTAGGGTTTTGATGATGGATCGGTGGAGCTTTGGATCGGTCGTAGAGGAGAGGGTTGGTTCGGTACGTGTTTGGACCGGTATGCCGAATGGAGTTTGTGGAATGCTGGTTCGATGGCCGAATGGGGATGACCGAATGTTGGTTCGTGGCCGAATGGGAGCCTATGGCCGAATGTCCTTATGCCGAATGATCTTGTACATTGAGAATGTCGGATGGACTTCTACACTTGTATTGAGCCTTGTGTTTGTTGAACGAAGTTGAGGTTGCGAGCCCGGGTGAAACTGTGATTCCTTGGTCTCGAGATCTTCTAGGTGAGAATTCGCCCAACAATTATGAGCTATGAGTTTTATAAATTCTAAATTATAGTGTTAAGGAAAAAAAGCCTAAGTCGTAGCATTTGGTCTTTGATCATTTTATTTATTTATTATTGTTATTGTTGTTGTTGTTGTTGTTGTTTTTATTATTATTTTTACATTTGTATTTCTATCTTTATTTTTATTTTTGTATTTCTATCTTTATTTTTATTTTTGTATTTCTATCTTTATTTTTATTTTTACTTAGTCACTATTATTACTAATTTACTTATTTGACTTTATTTTATTATTGTTATTGTTATTGTTATTATTGTAACCTTTAAATTACTCTTGTCACTTAGTTTCGGGTTCCATTTCTGGCCGACCCAAACTTGTTTGAGAGAAATGACTTTGTTGTCGTTGTATTAGGATTTGGGTTTCATCAGTATTTGACTTGATCAAGTCTACATTGCGTAGTCAAGTTCTGTTAGAATAAAGTTCCTAGAGTTTAGGAACATTAGTTGTTTTTTGTTTTTGAATTATTCTAAGTTGTTCCCTTCTATCAGTCATTAAAAGCTGATCTACGTAAAGGCTATAAATGCCTAGTTCATCTGAACAAATAAACATAAGTTCTTTAGCTCAAACTTCCTTTTATTATATACCATAGTTAACAGTGGTATCAAAGCCGCTACGGGGGCTTGATTGAAAAGATCAAAGTGGTACAAGTGATTGCAGAACATTTGTAAGGAGTGCTATCAGCATAGCAGATCACTGATAGAAGTAGACAAAAAAAAAGAGGAATCAAGAGATTTCAAATCTTTGATCGAGTGAAAGAAGAATGTAAGCAACAGACAAGTACGTGCAACATGCAATACCAAAATTCGATGGTCATTATGATCATTGATCGATGCTCATGGAAAATTTCCTACGCAGCAAAGAACTGTGGAGCATGATTGAGGTAGGTATCCCAATCGGCACTGTCATTGCTACTGAGGTACAGAAAAAGAATATAGAAGATGGAAAGCTCAAATACATGAAGGTAAAAAACTATCTCTTTCAAGCTATTGACAGGGAAATTCTAGAGACCATTCTTGAAAAGAGCTCATCAAAGACTATATGGGACGCCATAAAACAAAAGCACTAAGAAAAGAATATGAGTTGCTTGCCATGAAGGAAGGAGAAAAGATTGACGCACACCTAGCAAGGACTCTCATTATTGTCAACAAAATGAAAGTAAATGGTGAGGCACTATCACAAAATTCTGTCGTCTCAAAAATCCTCAGATCCCCAATGTCAAAATTCAATTATGTGGTGTGCTCAATTAAGGAATCTAATAGTTTAGATACCATGACTGTCGATGAGCTTCATGGAAGCCTACTTGTTCAAGAGCAAAGAATGCTTGGGCAACAGGAAGAAGAACAAGCTCTTACATCTCATAAGAGAGAAGAGGGGGGCAGTGGTCTGGACAAAGAGGGCGAGGAGAATCTCGTGGTAGCTTCAGAGGAAGAGGTAGAATGCAAGAAAGAAGATCGTTCAACAAAGCGATGGCTGAATGTTATAGGTGCCATAAACTTGGACACTTTCAATATGAATGTCCAGATCTATATGGAAACGCCAACTATGCAGAGATGGAAGAAAGTGACGAGATAGTATTAATGTCTCAAGCAGAACTGAATAATGAGAATCATGCTTTATTGGATCAAGATGATGAAATGGTGCTCATGGCTCACATTGGAGAAAATAATGCAACTCGTGATCAGGCGTGGCTCATTGATAGTGCATGTAGTAACCACATGAGTGGTGACAAGGCTTGGTTTTGTGATCTAGATGACAAATTTAGACACTCAGTCAAGCTCGGCAACAATGCTCGCATGAATCATGGGAAGAGGAACTGTGAGGTTTAAAATCAACGACTTAGCACACATGATAACCAATGTGTACTATGTTCCAGAGCTAAAAAGTAACCTTCTCAGCGTAGGGCAACTACATGAACACGACGTTGCTATATTGATCAAGGGAGGAACATATAAAGTCTATCATCCAGTAAAGGGGCTGATCATGGAGACAAAAAAGAGCACCAATCGAATGTTCATACTTATTGCCACCACACTACCACAGGAATTTGTATGTTTCAACACTGTTGCAGAAGACTCTACACACTTATGGCATTGCAGGTACGGGCACTTGGACTATAAAGGATTGAGAACTTTGAAGTTTAGAGGAATGGTGTAAGGTCTTCTAGATATCAGAACACCTAGCAAATATTATCGAGAGTGCCTAGTTGGCAAGCAGCAAAGAGACTCATTATCTAAAAGGAGTCTATGGAGAGCAACTCAGAAATTACAGCTACTTCACTCAGATTTGTGCAGACCTATCACACCCGAGTCAGCCAGTAACAAGAGGTGCGTAGCAACATTTATTGGTGATTATTCTAGAAAATGTTGGACTTACTTTCTCTCGGAAAAATCACAAGTTCTCGGCAAGTTTAAGATCTTCAAAGCTCTTGCCGAGAGCGAAATTGATCAATCAACTCAGTGCCTTAGAACTGACCGTGGTGGAGAATTCAACTCACAAAACTTCAAGGACTTCTGTAATGCACATGGCATCAAGGGGCTACTAACTAATGATTTATATTTGAAAAGGCATAGTCGTTGTTTTAATGATCTTTCATCCGCTCAGTTCACCAGCTATCAAAACAAGTAAAACCAGTCACAGCTCGCTAAACAAGGCATATCTGATCGTGCTGCATCCAGTTCGGTTTACTTTTTTTTACTGAACAAGACATTGTTGATTGTGCTTTTAACACATTTTCAATATAATGTATTTGTCAAACAAAATATAGTTAACGGTATAAGAAAAAATTTCATGCATATGCTGATAATAGTTGTAATATTTTTGTAGTCAATTATGTAACGGTTTAAACCCAAACTTTTGATTTGACAAAACATTTGTTCATTTCTATGAAGTCCCAGGTTATACTTATAAGATCACGGGTTCGAATCATACATCAAACAAAAACTTGCATCGTGTATAGCTTCTATTTTTGACTTTTTATATTTAAGTTGTCGATATGTACTTCAAAAAGCATGGGAGAGGAGAAACAAAGAGAAAGAATGAAAAATCCTAACCATTGGAAAAAAAAAGAATTCATGGAAAAAGATAATTTTTGTTATTTTCTTCAAAAGCGAAAAATAAGAAAAGGTCCTTTCCAATTTTATGGAAAACGAAAAACACAAAACTTGAAATTCAATGCAACATAGATACTTACATTTTTGTAATTTTGCAATTTGTTTATTTGCAGCATGAATAATAATTCTTTTATTAATAACTTTTCATGGTCAATAGATACTGGCAAATGTTAATTTTAAAAGTTAAAATTATAGTTTTAAAGTTATTCATACTTTATTCCATTACTAAAAATAAACTTTATGTTATCTGTAAAAGCATGATTTTATCTATGTATTGTTACCGGGACTCCATTTTTGAATATGTGGAGGTCTTTTTTTTAAAAAGATGTTTTTTTTTTACTATGAGAGTAAAAATAAAAGTAGCCTCCTCATAAAATTACATTGTAAGTTGATCAGTGTACCATTTTTTTAGCCTACTTTCTTTATTTTCGCTGGTATTGGAAACAAAGTTCGGAAGGGGAACGTCGAATAAAACAATTTAACTCCACAGCAAATTGTCGAACTAAAACAATCTTTTTAACAGACCTACGTCGAACCAAAATAGAATTTTCAAATTCCAGTCATCGATTCAAGTTTTTATGGGTTCATATGGAAACGTGCACTGTTCAAAGTGAAGCAAACCTTAACCCCTTGTTGAACTATCAACGATTGAACAACACAGAGTTGCGTACAAAAAACCCTAAAATTATTACTGCAGTAAAAAAAAAAAAAGCGTACATAGCCATGACTTTCTCAGCGAAATTTAAGTCCAGAAGCGAAGAGCATGAGGAGATTTAGTTCTCACCATTGTTTGAAGCTAAGGGATGAAGAATATGGTAGACTGTAATAAAATGAAATGATGGGCAAAATTGAGAAAGTTAAATAATTTTTTGTAAAGTGTATGCGTATATTAATTTTATATTTAATTGCCTTTGATACTCAAATATGAAGTTTACTCTCCTTCCACTCTTTTTTTTTTCCTTATGAATTTGAGAAATTTAATCCACAAACATTAATCCCAATAAATAAAACAATATATCAATAGCATTTTATTATCAAATTGAAATTGAAAAGTATCAATATAATTTTCATTTTGCTCTCGTAATATAAAATCCGAATAACACGTCATATTTTATGTATAACTCAATATTAAATGAAACATAAAACCATTTAACGTTTTTTTTCCTCCATCTACGTTCTATATTACGAGCGTTACAGCACGCGCTTCGCGCGTGAATTATTTTTCTATAAATTATATACGTTTAACATATTTAAGATGAATGCTTATTCAAATATTTAGTCATATTTTTGCGATTAAAACAAATGTAGTTAGTTTGAATTTTTATCCAGTGCTTCAATGTCTAATTTTTTGTTAATTTGATTTCTTATCTCTATCATTAATCAATAAAGATCGAATTTGTAAAAAAAGTTTATTTGTGAGATTTATTTTTTAAGTGATATTAAGATTTGGTAATACTTGTAGATGTGGATTTTGAATTGGTAAAAAAATTTATTTATTTGATTCTATTTTTAAGTGACAGTGAGATTTAGTCATATTTATAAAAGAGTATTTTGAATTGGTAAATGAAGTTTATTTATTAGATTCTATTTTTAGATGATATTAATATTTGATAATATATGTAGAGGCATTTTTGATAGTTTACGTTTAAAGAAAGATGTCACACCAAATGGATTACAAAGATATTTGAAATTTACCGAGTCCATTCAGCTTGTCTTTTTGTTCCATTTCGTCCAAGCCATTTCAGAACACAAACCTTGCTTGCTCCACCGAACCAACACTCAAATTTGATGACGTCATCTGATCGATACCTCCCTTCCTCGAGCCGGCACTCTACGTTTTTATAAATCGAGGAAGATTGCTTCTTCTTATTCCTCTTGCTATATTCTCCATTCAAATTTCCACTTCAGATCCCTAAATCCCCTTATATTCCTCATCATTTTAATCATATTTTCACCATCTCGATGATTCATCACTTCATCGGAATTTGAACCAGCTGAATCGGAGACTGAATTTCTCCAATCGGAGCTCCTATTCATGTAATTTTTTTAATCCAGACTCAGAATTAATTGCTTCTGGATTTCGATTCATAGAGATATATTGATCGTTCTATAATTTCTTCAATTTTCTGTTTATTATTGATTTTCAATTCCGATATCGTTGTATGATCTCGATACATAGTAATCTATTCTTTTCTAGCTTTGTTTATTACTACCGATTTCGATCCTTCCAATATGGCTTTATATTTTTTATTTTCTATTTTTATTTTTTTATTTTTTTGCAGATTGGTGCAATCTGGATTGAAATCAGACAATGGTGGATTGCCGCAATTTAATTGAATTTTGCCGAGCTTTTGAACAGCATAAAAACAAACTGAAACCCCAACGATCATCTTCTAGTGAAAAATTATCTGTAAAAAGATCGAAATCACTAAACCCGCTTTCACATCCTTTCTGTGAGCACTCTTCATTTGCAGCAGTTGACTTAGTTTTGCTCTTACTGGTTCTTGGTGCTCTGACAGTTCTTATAAGTCCATACTTCAAATTCCTAATCAACGAAGCTCATGACCTTTATCCTATAGTTATGGAGGTAATTTACGAAGCGGTTTATGAAGCTCCAGTTGTGTATTTTGCATTAATGATATTCATGACTGTTACTTCCATTGCAACGTGGGTAGTGATTAATCATCAGAGTAGGAAATGCAGAAATCCTTACTGTAAAGGTTTGAAAAAGGCGGTGGAGTTTGATATTCAGTTGGAATCAGAAAAGTGTTTGAAATATCTGCCATTTGTGGCCAATGATGTTTATGGTACCCGACCATTAGATTTAGGAGATGACCATAAGGAGTTAGAAGCTGAACTTAAGAAAATGGCACCCGTTAATGGTCGGACGGTTCTAATTTTCCGACAGCCATGTGGATGCCCAACTGGTAGAATGGAGGTTTGGGGAGCGAAAAAAGTTAGGAGAATCAAGAAATGAAGTACAGTTTACTTTTTTTTCCCTTTTATCTCGTTATATTTGAAAAATAATTGAAAGTAAGACTGTTGTTTAGTAATCATTGCAAATGTTTACAGAATAATTTGCGATTTGGTATTGTGAGAGTCGATCATATACCTGAGAGATTTGAGATCAAATTGCAGTTACTCCATGATAACAACTTCAGATATAATATCAGATACTATTACATATTACTGTGTTTGATATTATTTGTTCCCTTGTATGTTTTGCAGTATATGTTAAACTCTTTTGAGAAAGTATTTTTACTTCAACACCTCAAGGTAATTGGGATGTTAGATTCGGCCTTGCTTGTTTATATTAACAAACTTTTTTCTCTCATCTTTTAATCCTTATTGTAAAAATTTACCAAATCAAACCAAATATATCAAAATTTCAATTATGAATCTTACCGCGTGAAGACTTTTAAGATTAATCAAATGAATATTGGGGGTTAAGTTCAACACCACATTTAGTACGGACTAAGGAGGAATGTCAAAAAATATATTAGTTTATTCTTTTCAGTGCCTTCTGAAAATGTTGTTTTCTTTTTATAGTCAAAGAATTATGGTGCTATTTATTTGTTTGACTGTTTCCTTTGTGTACTTTAGTGTTTACTGCTCAGTAGATTGTTGGATACTGTGTCCCTTAAAGGCTTATATGAACTTGACTTTTGAATTCAACTTAATGAACTTTAGTAGGCAATCAAATTGGTTCCGCAGCATAACCATACAAGACGCTCTGGCTTTTGTCTATAAGGCCATAGCACCACTATCATAATATGTTTAGATGTTCTGGCTTTTGTCCCACAGATTTGAATTATATGTATGGTGTTATTTGAACATGGACATTGTTGACTTGCAGTATGTATACCACCTAAGACTTGTATTCTAACCATGTATTACCGTCTAACTATACAAGGTCAGAAAAATAATATTTTCAATTTACTTGTTATAATATAGTCCTCGTGATTTGTGGAGGATTGTATTTTTTTACCTTTTAAACAAGCTATTTACAGTCATGAAGTATTTGACTGGTGTGTGGATTGAGTTGCTAATGCATATAATTATATTGTTCACTCGCTTATCACATCTCGTTTTGGTAGCATATTTTGTGATTACAATATTATATTCGTATCACTCTGTATGTTGTTTGATTCATTTTTTTCCTTTGGGTTCGAATTATCTTTGTTTTCAAAGCAGATATAGGTAGACATGCACAGACGAGCTGTTTTCATTCAGCTCGGTGTTGGGCGTGGCTAGTTGGCCACTGGAAACAGTTGAGTATGCATATGTTTGCGGTTCTGTGCAGCTGCTTCTAAGGGGGAATTCTCGTGCACTAACCAAGTGAAATGTTTTTGTAAACTTGCTAGTTTTCATGTTCCCTATGAGCATACATATTTGTTCACTTTTCATCACTGTCAATCAGTCCATCTATTTGAGAATTGAATAACTTTCAATTTTTTAGCTGAACTACTTTAGTGTTACTGACACAATAATTGGAAATATATGTTTGACCAAGTCGTTACTGACACTGAAGGGGCTGGCACGTAACATGTAAATTACTGGGGTGTGTGTGTGTGACAAAGGGTAAGATGCAAGAAAAGTTTGAGCATTCTACCCACAATACCTAAGTTTGCATAACTTTGTGCTTCAATACAGCTAAACCCAACCTACTGAATGCAAAGTTTATTACCAGCCAGCTAATAGGAAATGATATTCCAGTATAGCGAAATTGATTTTTGTGGACTGAAGTAACCTTTAAATGTACCATACATATTTAGGTGTGTACACATTCAAGTGTCCCATCTACAAATTACGTTTGGAAGGGCTTGCCTTGGCGTTGGGAGTCAAGCCTGCAACTCCTTATTAGTCTACATGTATTTATAAAACTTGTATTTGTGGTTTAGTCGTTGTTATATATATCAAGCATTACGTTGAGATATTGCGGATCATTTAGAATTTAATCGATTTGACAATTTCATGTATAGGTGTCAGAATAAAGGAATTATGACATCCGATGTGATATAAGTCGCCCTCAGTCTATCTATTTCTGAAGTCTTATACGATTAATAGGTTTTGCAAGTAATTATCACCGCTTGACATTGAATTTTCAGTATGAATTGTAGCGTGTTATTAAATCAGTTACAGCACAATACACATTTTTACCGGTACAAACGGTTTGATGTTTTGCTACAACTGAAACGAGTTTGGAAATTGAAACGGGTCAGTTGAGACAAATGAATAGCTTCATTGGATCTTGGGCGTTGGACAAAGTCCCAACGATTTGAGACGAAAAGACTGTTTTTCAGTTATATAATCCCCACAACTACTTTCTATTTTTATGCATTTTACACGTAATTTGTAATTTAATATCAATGAAAAAAAATTCAAAAAAATTTAAAAAGTTTAAAAGGAATACAAATGCAAATTCATTCACAATTATTCTATTTTGCTGCCTGAAATGCGCATCTATCGTTGAACTTTCCCGTACATGGTAGCGTCCTCCGTTAAGAATACCCTTGCCTACGTTATCCTCTTTCTCTCGAGGAAAAAGAACAAAGAAGACCACATGTTGAAGCAAGCCATGTATTTGTGTTTGACTCTGAGCTGATACACGCATCTACAGATCTTTCCCATAGATAGCATTCATTGATAGTTTGTCACATCTTACCTGAGAAAATTTTGTTTTGCAGAAGAATTAGCATACCGATGTATGATTGATATGATTGGTCAAATTTGTCGCTATTGCTTTTTTCGTTTGGACAAGATATGAGCCTCATGTGGAGCCTTGCAGGATGATGTGATGCAGAATTGTATTTTGTCGTGTAAATGAACGTTAGAGCTTGGAACTCAATTTTAAGTAGTCTCTGCTTCTCATGTTTGCGTTACACGCAGAAGGTTCCGGTTTGATGCAAACAGCAACATGCACCATTTATTAGATTACTGTATTTTTTTCACGTGTAACCCAACAAATAAAGGTTCATATTAAATTTTGGTGACACGTATATTGTCAAATAGAAAAGGATAGTTTAAGCATCGTAATGGAGAAAACCACCGTTGTTTTTGTTTGGAGTTGTGGGAAGGTAAGAAGCTCGAAAGTTTTAAGCTTGCTGCAGGTCCTTAACGACTGAGATTAGCAGGCTGTCAGCTAACTTTCATTCGATGATGCCCAGGTTCGAAGCATTGGTAAGCAAAGCAGAAATAGGTCATTTTTGGCCTAGTTTAGTTGACCAACATCCCTAAACTAGTCAATTGAACTCGTGAGGCTGAAATATCATTAGATTCTATCTACACTGGTAGTCAACATCTCTGCTTTCTGCAGTCCCCCGAACACGGTGGATTTCCCCAGTATCGGATCATGTTCCACATGGATGCCAAGTCAAAAGTCTACAAAATATATAGGTTTCATCCTTATTATTCCTATCCAGAAAATAGACTCAAAAACAAGTTGCAACAAAATTTAGTAGAGCCAAGTCGTGGACATGTGTTTATTACAAAGAATAAGGTCTTTTGCGACGGCTCCAAGCCATCAACGGCCATCCGAAGCAGGCGGAAATGACGTCGGTATATATAACACAGCTTTCGTCCCTTTTCTACGTAAACGACGACGGCTTTGCGACGGCTTTTGACGGCAATTCCGACGTTTTTCGATGGTGAAAGCGTCCGCGTGGCTTAAAAATACGTCGGAAAATTATTATGAGCGATCAGAAGCCGCCAGTGTATACGATCGATTAGCCATGGGGATATTTCGACCTATAAGCCGTCGGAAACCGTCGACAACCGTCGGAAATCTGTTTAAATTTTTTTTAGCAACCCAACAGCTCATCAAAATTAAAATATACCACAACACATCAAAATCAATATATATATATATATATATATATATATATATATATATATATATATATATATATATAAGCAAAAATCAATATCAATAATAATATAAAACTTAAACATTACCATCTCAAACTCAAACATTCCAATCAGTACAATCCAAACCATCCATCATCACCCACAATGTCTAAATTCAACATCAATGTACAATATATACATTCAACATCAAACCCCACAAATCAATATCAAGCATCCAATGTCCACAAATCAACATCACCGTCTCTCATTATATACACATATACACACGTTTTAAAAGCAAAAACTGCAAAACGTATCTCATGACTCGTCATCGACTCTAAAATCACCAAACGAAGGGAATGCTCCATGATGCTCTATATACATGGCCAAACACTGGTTCAATTGCTTCATTTGCGCTGCTTGGAGGTCGTCCTGCTCCTGCAGCTATGCAATCTGTCGTCGAAGCTCATCAATCTCAACGTTGTCCTGAGCCTTTTCATAGGCCTTTTGTGAGGGTCGAGCCTACAAAACAAGTCAAAATATATTAAGTAATTGCGTAACTTTTATAAAAATTAAGCAAAATTTACAACTTAATTAATTTTTATAAATCACACAGTTGATTGTCGCAGCCATAGCGCCTACTTCTCTGTGTCAGGTCCCTAACGGAGTCAAAGATAGTGTCATCCTCATCAGTAGTCAATTGCTCCGTCCCGAATGTTCAAGCATCTGCGCACATGCTTGCATAAATCTTTCCTGCAACACAAAATTAAATACAAGTAAATACTACATGACATTATTATGATAATTTATTACTAATTAATTAAAATGATCATTATTAATAACTTATAACTTAAAATATACTTACATATGTGGCGTATGCTTTATCATTCTCATGCGAGACATATGTTGATCCCTCGTCGTCGGTCTGCAAGACGGTATGAGTATGTGCAAATACGTCATATACAAACAGGAGCCCCACGCGCTATTTCCTGCAATAACTGGTATATATAATTGCTTTTCATACAAATTTATACAAAAAATATAATAATTGTTCGTAATTGCAACTAATCAATTTACCAGGTACTAGCGATGATGCTGAAATGATTTCGAACCACCACAGTGTGTGACTGGATTTTTCTGCATGTTCGTCGAGTTTCTGTCTGACTCCGCCTGCAAATTAAAACTTAGATTATATTTTACGGGTATAAATTATATATTCTCTACTGAACAAATTAAGGTGGCAACTGATAGACTTACCGGTGAGCTCATCGCTACCCCACCATGCAATCCAAGCATCACATATATACACCGGTGCCCATCCAGTGTGGCTTCTTCTTGAATTTTCTGATGGTCGACATCGTATCCTGATAATTTTTTGCAACTTTAGAGTTCCAGTGGTGCTGACAAAGAGCAACATCCTCCTCTTGCAGGTCTACCGCACCCTGTATACATGTTAAAAAAAAAGTAAGTTATAGATTTATACTCAGTCGGCAAATTGTAAAGTGATTATATATAATGATATATAATTTTATACTTACCAAGAAGTTCTGCCAGATGCTCTCCCGGACATGCTCAGGAATCCTACTCCATTTCGGCCAGCATGCAGTCATACGACTCATGTATGTCTTCCTAGATATGTCGAGCACAATATTGGAAGGCTCAAGCTCAAAACCCCTGCATTAAATATGATACAAACAAATCATGACTAATATATCACACAAAATATTTATAATGCTAATGTAAGTTTAATAATTACAAGCCATCTGTTTTCGGTAGTAATCTAACTACCGTACTAGTGCCTCCTATGACGGGCCGCTGCCATCTCGTCCGCTGCGAACGGTCCCTCTCTGAGACGAAGAGGGAGAACCGGACTGCAAAGAATTCCACTGCCTACCATCTGTAATACTT
This sequence comes from Allium cepa, assembly GCA_030765085.1. NCBI lineage: Eukaryota > Viridiplantae > Streptophyta > Magnoliopsida > Asparagales > Amaryllidaceae > Allium > Allium cepa. Next base: position 44,066,464 of record CM060946.1, read on the forward strand.
GTCATATACATATTATTTTACTATGGCAGAACATACCATTCAATTATGAGTAAACATATCAAGATTTAAAGTCAATAATCTCATATAATATACAAAAAAGTGTAACATCAATACTCACATAAATTACCTTTTCTCAACATGTGTACTATTAAATCAATCCTCGTCGTTTTCTGATTCAGACTCGGTTTCGTACTCTATATTGTTTTCCTCTATGGTTTCAATTACTTCTTCTAATACATTTGATTCATCATTTAGAGGTCCAAAATCGGTTTGATCATCTGTTATTGTAATTTCGCTATTTTACTCGATATCCGCTTGGTCCGCTTGTTCATTTGGATTATTCTTTCAATCAAACATAAAGCTTGCCATCATTTTAAAAACTACCGACTATTCTGCTTTATCTCTTTTTAGAGATGGATAATGATCATAATAAACTTGTAGGGCTTGTTTTTCTAGTATAAACGGATCGTACTTATGATAACGTGATGTATGCTTTATTTCATTAATATTATATTTTTGGTGCACGTTAATTCCAGAATCTAGAACATTACTGAACCAATTGCATCTAAACAAATAAACTGCTTCCGTAGGTTTGGTGAAATATGTTAATTGCAAAATCTGAGTTAACACGCCGTAAAAATCATTTATGTGATCATTAGGATCATCACTACCTTTAACATATACACTGGTATTGTTACTTAATTTTTCAGCCTCATATTCTTTGGTGTTAAATTTGTATCCATTAACAAAGAATGTTGGATATGTCTTGACTTTTCTTTTTGGTCTCATCGCAAGATGTTTCAATCCTTCATCGACCACACAATTTACGGGATCGTATACGTGGCTTGAAAACCAAGAAGCATTTTTTTGCTGATATCGCCGCTTGGGTGCTGTGATTCGTAAATACTGCATATATAGATAAAATATTGCAATATAATGAACACACACATGTATTATTAAACTAAATAATTTTAGATGTGTTATTTAGTAATACCTAACAAATGTCATAACTTTTGCACAGTTAAGAAGAACATATGTGTGGGCTACATGGTAATCTTTGTCGTCTAATCATACTTCCACACATTTTCCAAAAGGGCGTCCCTGCTGTCTAAAAATGGATAGCACTGATTAAGAAGAATCTTGTTCAATGTCCTCATCATTTCGCGCAGCACTTTCAAAAGATAAGTTCACATGGTCACTGAAATAATGAGAGAAAAAGAACGAAGCTTCTTCTGGATATATGATTTGCGTATCAAACCTTCAACTCGTGTTTTTTGTCTCACTTTTTTCTTTAGATGATTTAAGTACTTGTTAAGAATAATTATAATTAAATTTTATTACATGTTGTTAAACTAAAATTTAACATACTCAATATCAATACCTTTCAACCAGATACATCCATCCATATTTCACAGGACCTCGAAGACGTGCTTTGAATGGAAGATGAACATGTAAATGCTCCATTGCATTAAAGAAATTCGGAGGAAATGTTTTCTCCGGTTTGCAGAGCAGTATAGGAATTTCTTCCTCAAGTTTATGTAGACGATCAACTTTTAACGTAGTTTAATAAAGCTTCTTATAAAATAAACTAAGTACTGTTACAATCGTCCAAACTTTTGTAGGCAATAGTTCTCTGAAAGCGACAGGTAACAAATCTTCCATCATTACATGATAATCATGACTTTTCATCCCACTCGGTTTACCGTTCTGATAGTCGACATATCTACGCGGATTAGAGGAAATCCCATCAGGAAACCTTAATCCTTCCACCCACTTTAGCAGTACTTTAACTTGGTTACTGTCTATCTCATAGCATGCTTTGGGTTTTTTTATGTCATTTGGCTTCATATGAATATCAGGACGATTGCATATTGCCTCTATATCATGTCTTGATTTCAAATAGTATTTACTCTTTCCTTTAACATTCAGAACTGTGTTAAATACTTTATCGAACACATTTTTCTCGTTGTGCATCACGTCGAGATTATGACAAATTAGGATTTTCTTCCAATAAGGAAACTCCTAAAATATACTTTGTTTGCACCAATTATGAATTGTTGATTTACTTTGAATTTCAATTTGCTCATCAATTTCATGTATCTTTGAATAATTCTTTACAAGGTCATAAATATCTTCGCTTGACCAAATCGTTGGTGGCCGCAAGGTCTCAAGTCTATTACTTGTAAAGTTTTTTTTATCTTTTCTAAAAGGATGATTAATATGGAGAAAACACCGATGACAGTCAAACCACAAAATTTTCTTCCTATATGGTAAAGAAAATGCTTGTGTTTCTTCTATGCAATAAGGACAAACTAGACGACCAGCTGTACTCCAACCCAAAGCATTGCATACGTAGGAAAAGCGCTTATAGTTCATAACAAAGAAGCGAGCATACGAAAATTATTTTTTTTGAAATGCCGCATGTATCAACATCTTCATACCACAATGTTTTCAACTCTTCAACCAACGGTTGTAAATATACGTCGATTCCTTGTGTCAGATCATCAGGGCCAAGGATGACAATTATGAGAAACATATACGGAGTTTTCATACACATCCATGGAGGTAAATTGTAAGGTGTAACGATTATTGACCAAGATGAATATTTTAACCAAATTGAGAGAACGGTGAAAATCCATTCGTACATAAACCAAGTTTAACATTACGGATCTCCTCTACGAAAGCAGGGTATGTCTTATCAAAATGCTTCCATGCTTCTCCATCAGTTGGGTGTGTTTAAGTACCTTCTTCCTATGTTCTCATACAGTGTCATCTCATATGATGCGTGGTAACAGAAGATGCGTATAACCTTTGAAGCTTAGGAGTGATTGGTAAGTAATGCATATGCTTGTATGAAACTTTCTTTCCCTTCTTTTTTCTTGGTATGTATCTTTCCTGATTACATATTTTATAATTTCTAAGATTGATGTCTTCTTTTCAAAACAACATGCAACCATTTAAACATATTTCTATTTTTTGATACGACAAACCAAAAACAGACATAAGTTTTTTCACTTTGTAATTAGATTCACACATTAAATTATCGGGTGGCATATGCCGTTTTGCAGCTCGTACTATAGATGTAAACCCGGCTTCTATGAAGTTGTATTTTGATTTTATCGCAATGTATTTTGTAGTTACTGATAGTTGAGTACCGCTTGTACAACCATCCTAAAGGGATTTCTTAGCAACATTCAATAAATCATAAAAAAAATTGCTCCGATACTTGGTTCTGCTATGACTTTAACATCGTTACCATCAACTTCAACAGTAAGGAACATTGAACGTGCTGCATCTTCAACCATATCTTTTATGAGATTCATTGGAACAATTTCAATATCCACCTCCTCCTTCGAATGTACAGAATTAGGTGCTATAAGTTCTCCATAACGATTCCACACCAAATAATTCGGCACGAAACCATATTGATGCAAATGAATAATTATCATATCCGGTATCAAATACTTCAATAATTTGCACCTACTACATGGACAACCAATTCTTTATCGTTCCCATTATTACTTAAAGCAAATTCAATAAAGACATGTACACCATTTTAACAATGTTCACTTATTAAACCTCCAAATTCTCTTCTTTGTTGGTATATCCAACTCCGATCGATAAAATAATTGACCATTTTTCCTACTTTAAAACATAAAAACGTATTAATCATTTACTTGTTGACATTTTATTTTTCAATTAAATCATACATTTAAATTTTCGCAAATATATAATATTATTCTATTTAATTTTATTTTCAAACGGATTTACACAGATTATTATATAAATATTATTTATAAATTTTAGGTTATTGTTTTACACTTTGATGGTTGGTCATCCTCCTATCCATTGCAAACACAGTAGCAATTATATTTTGTAAATCATTTCATTTTAAACGATTCAACAAAATTTTGGCAGCACTTCCTCTTTGTTCCCTATATCGTACACATATGTGTGTACATAGGGAACAAAAAGAAAGTATTGTCGAAATTCTACGAACCACTTAAAATGAAATGATTTGCAAAATATAATTACTCTATTTTGTTTGTAACTTGTCCAATACAGGGACAAATCCGAAAAATATTGCATCGGATGAATATAAATATCCATTCTGTGATAAAAACGAACATCCATACAATGATCGTATACAATACTTGTCAAACTTGGCCAAAAATTCTCTAAGAGATTTATAAAAAGTAAAGCATGTTATACAACAATTTTTATAATAATTTATTTATATTCTAAGAAACACATACACTAAATTATCATTCTCTTCTTAAAAACGCATACATGAAATCCTGAGCATCGACTCTAATTAATCCAAACTAGCCCTATCGCGCGTATGCACTAATTAATCAAACACATATACACCAATTAATGCACATATACACTAAAAAAAATTCCTTAACATTTAAGTGATAAACAATTATAATAACAACCTAACTAGCATTCAATAGGGTATAACAAACAATCAATAGGGTATTATACAACTATAACAACAAACTAACCCTGATTAGCAAACTAAATTAATTAGGACCTAGGAATAAAACCTGATTGAAGATTGATGAAAGGCCTAGGCTTGTGGAGAGTGGAGAATGATGTGTATAATACAATAGCTTATGATTTTTGTTTGATGATAATAAACACACACACACACACACATATATATATATATATATATATATATATATATATAAATATTCGTTTAAATGTATTTGTTATTGTACTATTTCATTTTTTCAAATAATTAAATAAATATTTGTTGAATAAAATAAATAACTCAGAATTTATATTTAAACAAATATTTTATTCAAACAAATATTTTTTTCAAACAAATAGTACAAATTTGAGGTGTCACTGCATTTTCAATTACAATACAACTTCAATTACAACACAATTGTCACTATACAATTCACCTCAGTACATAATTCACTCTTCACTCGTATTTTGATCTTCAGCTCTGCTTCAGCCTGTATCCAGCATCTGAACTATCTACAGAATAAACACCGACGTAGTAAAATTGAAATAGAAAATATTTTGCAATGCTCAATAAAGTGTGTGTTTTGAAAATATTATTTGCCTCAGTTATTTAGGTTGTTTGTCATCGTTTTTGTTAATTCATCTTACACGAACAACTTGTGACATGCACAGTGTATCACTGTACGTGCCATAATGTCGTGCACACCGATATATGCTTGCTTGTTAAAACTGCAGGGACAGCTGAACACAAGGTCAAACCCAATCAAAAGATGGATTCAACTCAAGTGCACTTATCAGAAGCAAAAAAAGAAAGCACATTAATATACATGTATGTATATAGAAACATATTCAAGTGCACAAAAATGTCTGTACTCAAGGCAGTGTACACGCAAACAATAGACTACAACATAATCAGTTCAATGATGTATACATGAAGACACGACTCAGTTGAAAAAAAGAGAGGCAACACAGCAGTGGTCAGAGTAGAGCAGACATGCTACATGGAAACAAGGGGTTCAACACTGACCAGAAAATGTTCACATGAAAACACAAATCCACACATGCATCCAGGCTCAACACAATAACAAGACACACATACAAGTGATCACAACAGCTCAATGGATGCGGTAGCATAAGTAGCATAATGGCTGATATACAGTAACATCAAACTACATTGACGTTCAAAATGAAATGACTCGAAGAAACTACGCACTTAACTCGAAGTATGAAAACAATATGCAACATGATCGTAAGGAAAACCAGACAGCAGCTCAAATGAGAAAATTCAGACAAGACCAAGTCATAACCAAAAGGAACTTTAAGTGGAACAAAGCATGCTCAAATCTGCAAACTTTCACCAGACCAGACACATAATCTCAAAGCAACCGGAACCAGTCATGCACAAGAATAAAGAAATAGCAAACAAGACTTCAGAAAATGCAGACCTACCAGACATTGGTCAGAGCAATACAATATGACAGCACATAAACATATGTATACGTATATGCATATATATATATATATATATATATATATATATATATATATATATATTGATGAAGCAGACCAAATCACCCAGTGGTATACAAACATTAAATTAACATGTGAAACCAGAACACAATGGCAAAAGTACATGAAGTACACAAGCATTCAAATGGAACCAGTCATAATGCAGACCACCATAAAATGCAACACAACCATAATTGATGCCAAGCCATCACATACACATATACATATATATATGTATGTATATACATGGAGATAACACACTACAAAGCAGTTTACATGTGTATAACAGCAAAGCAGTCTACTTGTTTATTGTAAAAAACAGTTGCATTTCGAACAAAGTCAAGGTAGCAAAAATAGAGAATGGCCATACAAATTGGAAAAGTCAAATTCCAGTTTATCACAAATTTAATGCCAAAATCAAAGCCAAAAATGGGACTCGCGGTTGATAAAATGATGAACATGTCAAGGTAGTGAAAAATGGAGCAATGTTCAAACTCATGGAGTAACAATTTCGAATGGAACAAGTACAGACTATCTTAATATTCAAACGCCGAATCAAAGTTGTAGTAGAGAAAATAATGAAACTGACTCAAGAAATTCAAATTCATCAATTATGGAACAAGTCAGCAAATAACAATAGCCATTTGATTAGAAATCAATGCAAGCACCAAAATCAATTGAAGAATTCAATCTCAAAAATACGAACGAGATTATAGGGGTTTGAACCCTATAAATTAAAACCCAATCCCATTATCGACACACATGAGTTCGAGCCCAAGTAATTAATCAGGGCATAAAGTCGAATATATTAGAAAAAAAGAAAAGGGCAAATATCACATAGCAAATTATCATTCGAACTCAATGTGACCGCATGTACGCAAGAAACTTGAAGAAGCATCAAATCATATTTGTGAATTGATAGCATACCAGTATTCGATTCGAGCTCAAATTGTTCAAGGCGGTGACTTAAATCATGAACCCTAATTTTTGAAGAGTGAAAAAAAACGGCGGCCAGGAATGAAAAAGGGAGACACATTTCATTTTAATTATTAGTGGGCCGGTGTTGTTTATTTTATTTTGGGCTCCAAATATCATATAGGGTTTAGTTTAGTTTTTGTTTTAGTTTTATTTTGCAATTTTCTTTTAATTTTTTTGCAATTCTCCAGTCGTGTGACTAGGTTATGAACTATGGTCGTGTAGTTCGAGAATTTGCAACTCAGCGGCTGAGTTGTGGTAGGGTTTTAAGCATAGAATTATGTTAGTCATTATCGATTGTTGCAAGTTTACGTGTGTAAGCGTCTTACTACTTAATTTCTAGTAGAAACCTTAGGAGCAACACGTAGGCAGAGTTTTGCCGAAGCTGGGTAAATTTGTATTTGATCTCTTCTTCATTATTTACTGTTATTATTTTTATTTCCACATTAATTTTTATTATTATTAGTATCACCCTATTCACCCCACCTCTAGGGAGAAAACGATCCTACATGTTGAAGCTAGAGATGACCGGGGAGATATAGGAGCTGGCTAACGATGGGGAGGTGGTGGTGGGTTAGGGATTTGGTTGATTTTGGGGGAGAGGAAATAATGAAGATGGCTCTCGACCTGGAGCCTGTATACACGATAATTTCCAACGGCTTTCGACGGTCGTCGATGGCTAATTTACGTCGGTTTTCGATGGCTTTTGATAGCCACTATATTTTATTTACGAAAACACCACGGAGTTCGTGAGCCATCGGAAATAGCTGTTGGCCGTCTTCGAAAGCTTCCGTCTCTATTTACTATATTCCTTGTAGTGCTTTCTGATTTTCATTTCTATTGTATGTGCATGTATTTATGTATTATAAATTAAATATTGATGAATACTTTATGCAAACTAAAAGAAATCCCAACGAACAAGTATTTTGTACTTATGAATGTGTGCCATTAGTAATGAATCAATCTATATAAATAAATATTTATCCTTACGTGTTCATAATGCTGTCCAATTTACTAATGACCGCTAGGGATACGAAGAGATTACATGTTTATACTTGTTGTGGATCAACCACAAAAGGACTCACGAATGGTCTTATATGGATTGGTTATATCTAAATCAAAATATATTATCTCACGTGATGATTTATAGTGGACTTTTTACTTTGCATTACTCTCCATGTAACTATTTACCATACTTAGTATTTATCCGACTATACGCTGTATTTCTATAAATTTTGGATTATGACTACTTATGTTTTTGTATTTTCTGAGATATTTTCTAAGATGATTATTTCCTGTATTTGTGTTTTACCGCTTTCCACTATGATATCTAAAAGTTTAGACTATCTTAGATTTTATTCTTATATTATCAGTCTCTGTAATGTTTAAAAACACGATAGCCTGTACTTCTTGGCATGATGCAAGTCCAAAAGTCACCTAGGTCTTGGATCAGTTTTATTGGAGGTGTTGACTATCACGCTTGATATCAAAGCATATAAGAATTCATAGGAGCTAGGTATGTATTGAGAGAACGAACTTGAAAGTTTTTGATTTTTTTTTCCAAGAAGGGTTTTTCAAAAGGTTTTCAAATAGTTTTTCAAAATGGGTTTCTAAAAGCGTATGTGTGTATATATGTATGTACGTACGTATGTATGTATGCATATGTATTATATATATATGTGTGTGTGTGTGTGTGTGTGTGTGTGTGTGTGTATGTGAGTCTAATATAAAAAATGCCATCATTTATTCTTGCCAATGTTATCCATTGAAAAGTTTCTAATAATTCCTAAATCATAGATAAAGAGGATGAGTGATTCTATTGTTTGTAGCTCAAGTGGTGTTGTAATGATCCATATTTTACATATCGAAGGATCGTAAAATATTATTTTTAAATTTATATGAGGTCGTATGGTTCTATAACTTTGAAAAATGCATATTAGTGACATTTCCTATCTTTTGAATTTTTCGGGCGATTTTACCTTGAAAACATGTATTGGCCATAATTTTTGTAAGAGCCTAATTGGCATTCGAAACCACTTCCGTTGAAAAAAGATGATGATTTTTTTCTTTCCATAGAGTGGTCATAATAGCGATTTAGACTTTTGACTGGGAGATATGGCTGTTTGAAGATTGATAGCTTTTGGAGCAGATTAATGGATAATTAGCGAGTTTAAGGGCAAGCCCACTAACCCACTTTGGGTTTAGAGACCCTATAAGGCTGAATTACCATTCCAAAATAACTTTGCACCTTCCTCCATAGATCTAAGCCTGCATTAACCTATTCTTCATCTAAAACCTTCTCTTTTCTCCTCCAAATCAAGTCTAAATCATGGATTAGTGATAGATTCATTAGAGACCTTCAAATCTATATTTTAAGAAAGAAAAATTACACCTTTGCTATTCATTCTCGGATTTTCCTTGCTTTGCATGCAAATCTTCACATTTTGGGGCTTTGGTGAGTGATTTATCATCTCTCGCCTTACTATATATGTATCTGTAGGTTTTAATATGTTTTGCATCCACGTCAAAATTAATTTTTAATGCTATTTTAAAATCCAACATGTAGTAAAAAAACATAAATAAATGATTTTTTTTGGGTTTTAAGCATGTTATTTGGATATGTGATTGCCTTGATAGATGTTAGGGAATTTTATATACATGTTTTATGATCATTTTCATAGTTGATTGTGTGATTTACATGTTTGAATGTTGTTTGATGAATTTATGGTTATTTATATGCTTGTATAGTTGAAAACGCTCATTGGAGCAAATTAAAGGTAGGAACCGTAAAGATGGACTTCGGCGGATTGGCTCTAGAGTGTATATGTAATATTATTGCATAGGTGATGCATGAGGGTCGAAATGTTAACCGTAATGATGGAATTAGCGCAATGTTGAAGCATGGAAAGAGCTACAGGATTTTGGTTCATTAGTGGGTACTGGTCGATGGCTGGGCGGCGAAACTTGGTTGGCGGTCGGTTGATGGAACTTGGTTGGTAGCTGAGTAGAGGAACGTGGTCGATGGTCGAGTGGTGAACCATGGTTAGTGGCTGGGCATCCAGGGGGTGGTTTGGTGATGGCAGTGTTCGAGGGACCGAGTACAGAAGTCGATTTGGTGGGAGATTTGATTCGGGCCTAATTTGACTCGGTTGTAGGATGGAACAACAAGGGTGGAGCACATAGTTTAGCTATGGACTTTGGGGTTAGGCTTGGGGTTGCTTAGTAGTCTTTGGAGTTAGTTCGAGGTAGGGATGGAGAACCCGAGGTGACTTTGGAATGGAGACCATCGAAGTACGACAACTTTGCCGACTTGATGTGGTAAGCAACTATAGCATCTGGTGACAGACCAAAAGGATGAGCTTTGTAGAATATCTCATAGGTAGAACATGAGGTTGTGATGCTCAAGAGTAGGACTGGGTAGTCTGTGTGTACCCATATGTAGGACGTCTGCATGTGTCCAATCCTTAGCCATTTGTGTAGGCAAAAGTTGAGCACCTATGGAGCAGTTTTACTATCAGTACATGTGCTAAGAAATTGATGGATAACTTTGTGGTTGTGATGCTCATTAATGGGAAATGGTAGTCTGTGCGTACCCATATTTTGGACTTCTGCTTATGCCCAGTCCCTTGCCATATGTATAGGTAATGAGTTGAGCATCCGAGAGAGTTATCGTATATCTAAGGTACTTGAGTGAGAGATGCAAGGCTATGTGATGGATGTTATGTTTAATGTATGCTCGGTATGCTATGTGATACCCTTATGCCCTATATTTTCCACTCGTGATACTAGTGTGGAATATATTGCATTTATGTGCTAACTCTTTGGATTCAGGGACATGTCAGGTATCATTATTCATACCCTATACCCTATTTACTATATATGAATTTTATAGTATTTTGAGATGATATATCGCTCATACCGACCGTCGTCTGACCCAAGGTTTTATGCTTTGCTTCTTATTATCTTGGGTACTCTTAAATGAGTAGATTAGGGATAACAGGACTGAAAGCGCATGGCGCTGTACAGAGTATGAGTAGGAGGCTATGCCTTCATGTATCTATACTTGGAGCTTCCTATGGTTATATTCCATTGTGCGGTACTATGAAGCTATGTCAGTACTTATATTATTAGAGACAGTTATAAAGTTTATTACGGAAATTTGGGATGTATAAACTTTTTATTTCAGCTTTTGCATAGTCTGTGAACCTTATGCACTATGTTCTTATTTATGGTTTGTTCGATTATATCACTGTCTTTTTACGTCTATGTTGTTAAATTATATTTTATCTGTGCGTTGTAAGATGTTCTACAGGTTTTATATTTGGATTTTTTATATATTCTTGGCTACCATCCTGCATCGGTCGGGTACCTCCATGGTGCATTATGTAGGTATATTAGGTACCGGAGATGTAGGCCGGTCATAACATTTGGTATCAAAGCGTATGTTTCCTAGACGACCTAAGTCAATACTAGGATCCATTAGAGATAGGGAAGAAGCTATCGCCTTAGAATGGATCTAGCGATATATGAGAGTGCGTAATTGTTATACTTTGGTTTTCAAAACTATACAGTAGTATATATAGTATATCAAGTCAGATTGCACTCATAGACACCGCTTATTCCTTTTAGAGAGACTTATAATTCTTATCATAGCTTGTAAGAACGAGCCAGCTAATAAGGGACACTGCAAGGAACTCCGTCTCTAGAGTTGAGAAGGGGGCAGGATCTGAGGCTGTTAACCTCGACTTGCAGAGCATGTTCACTGAGACGGTGCAAAACATGGTTTAGAATCGCCAAGTTGCTCCAATTCCAGCTGTTGATGGTGGTGCTCCAATGAAATCACCGTCGGCTGACTTCACCAAATTAAGCAAGGATTTCTTCACTCTAGGTGGAAAATAATTTCTTGGGATGGAATCAACCGTTGAAGTGCAGGATTGGTTGAACACCTACAAATGCATCTTTAAGGATATGGATTTAAAGTATGCAATGAAGAGGAAGTTGGCCTCTAGAAAGCTTCAGGGGAGAGCTATGGGGTGGTGTAATGTCATTAAGATTACTACTCCCAAGGATCAGATCATTCGGGAGCAGTTCAAGGCGTGGTTTGAAGAGAATTGTATATCGCCCGCTCAGAAGTCGGTGCTCTTTGGAAAGTTTGCTAACTTGAGACAAGGGAATACGTCCATGTCAGAATATGTGGTCGAGTTCGACATGATATCGAAGTATGGTCTATCTTTCATTGATACTCCAATCAAGAATAATGAGAAAATCATTATCGGCTTGGATGATTATCTTGGAGAAGAGCTTGTAGGGCATATTGATGAGTCATTTGATCGGCTGGTGGAGAAGGCTCTTTGATAAGAGAGTCTGTCCTTAAGCCTAAGTTGGTTGCTCCTAAAAATGAGCCGAAGCCGCAAGCTAGCGGGGAGGTAGGAGGAAGTGGGAGAACAACAAGAAGAAGAAGTAGTTTTAGAAGGATGGCCAAAAGAAAGGAAAGTGGAAGCCTACGTGCTATAACTGTGGACAGAGGGGACAACTTTGCAAAGATTGCAGGAACAAGAAGAAAGTATGTTTCGACTAAAAAAAGCCAGGGCGTATCAAGATGGATTTCCCAGAACTATAGAGAAATAAGAAGGTTGTGTTTGCTTACACTTTGAACGCTGTTCCAGCTTCGTCGAGTGCACCATCGACGAAGAAGAAGTAGAAGAGCATCAATATACGTGGTATGCTTTCTATTTCTGATACTCCTATACATGTTTTATTCGATATCGGTGCTTCACAGTCCTCCATATGTAGTTAGATAGATTGGGATTGAAGCACGAGATATTTGACCGACCTATGATTGTCACAAACCTTGTTGGAGGATGGACTAGCCTGTGCATGGTTTGTCAAGATTTAGCCTTATCTAGTCATGGAAGTTTTTTGTTTGTGATTGCTTCGTTTTAGGTTTTGTGGGGTTCTGTATTATAATAGGGATGGATTGGTTGAAGAAATATGCAGTGGTGGTGGATTGCAAGAGGCTATTGGTGATGATTAGGGCTATGAAGGGGAGGACGATACCAATTGGCTGCCTACTAGAGAACGGAGTTATGGTTAGCTTCTGCATTCACTTAAGACTCCACAGGATGAGCTATCATCTATGCTTATAGCGAGAGAGTATTCATACATATTCAAGAGGTAACCGGATTACCACCATGCCAAGAGATTGAGTTCCACGTAGACTTGGTGCAGGGTGCCAGAACGATAGTTATGCATTTGAGGCATATGTCACCCAGATAGCAGAAGGAGTTGGAGTTGCAAGTGAATGACCTATTGAGGCGGGTTCATTCATAAGAGCATTGTTATCCCAATAATTTTTGAAGGATGTGCGCCAAGGAATCAATGCCGAGACTAAGGGTTCATATCGAGGTCTGAAGCTAGGGTTCATGTCGAGGTTTGAAGTTTCAAATGGAAAGATGAATATCAATGTCAAAGTCCTTGTCGACATCTAAGAACACAAGATTGTGATAAGAGAACAATGCCGCTTCTATCCAATGATGTCGAGTTTCTTCAAATCAGGCCACTTACAAAAAATTATAGACATCATCAAGGGTCAAGAAGTAACACCATATCAATCTTATATGGGCAATCTCGACAAATGCTATTGTCGAGGTTCATCAATAACATCGATGCTGCGCTTCAATGGTATCGAGGATCATTAAGGAAGAAGAATTCAAGCATTGAGGTTATACCAACGTCTCATCATGAAGGAACAATAACATATGTTTTAAGCATGATGGTTCTATCCATACCGAAGCCAATAAGGCTGCTATCATCAATGCTCGACGACGCTGAAGCATGGCAAGGCAAAAGATTGTTGGAACCTACTACCCACCTAACACTATAATTAAAGACCAAGGCGCTCCATGCCGGGGGCCAATTTTTCATTTTTTTCTCTCTTGTTCTTAAATCATACACTAGCAAAACCTAAACTGAATTAGCAAAAGTTGAATTTGATTGTAATCATTTTTTATCAATAGCAATAAAGGCATAGACTGGATTATGGACTTCAACTATAATTTATTCAATCATTATCAATTTGGGTTTGCAAATATTTGGACTTGCCGAGTTCAAAACTCGATATGATTAGCCTCGATGAGCTTTGAACTTCAAGATGTCTTTATTGCAGTCGCATAGCTCAATATAGGGCGGTCGTAAAGTTCAAAGCTTGACATGACAATAGTCGATGAACCTTTAACAACCATAGATGCATAACCTCGACATGGTCATTCTCGTCGATTTTGGGCAACGGCGAGATTATATGCACATGATTATATGAGCAGTGATTTCTCGAACATGGGAGAAAAATGGGCATATGGTCTAGTATCAAGCTTGATAGATCATATCCCTAACTTGTCACATCTTCTACATTTTCATCTAATCATATGTTGTGACCTAAGTCCTAGAGAGAATATCATATCTAATAGTTCACATAGAAGGATGCAACATTCTCATCCTAGCTTTCTTTGATGATGTCGAGTCCCCTTTGGAATGTCGAGCCTAATGGCCTAAGAATGGAAAATGAGTTTAGGCTTTCTCTCGAGGATCTATCGTCATCCTTTATAATTATTTTATCAAACACTTAGTCTTATGATGTAAAGTTGGATCTTTGTGCTTTTGACAACGTCATTGATCAATGACATATGGTTAATTGCCTACATATGTTAAAGTCAAGAGCTAACTTGTCATTATTGGCATCAGGGGTGTTACATCATTTTTTGTTTATCATTTTTGGCGCTAGAATGAGGGCTCAAACCTTTGAATTATTTAATTTTCCTTTTCAAAATTAATGAATCAAAATTTTATTTTAGGAAAATTGAAATTGATATGGCTTAGTCGTACGAATGATGACGTAGTATACATGATAACTTTAGAGGAAACTGTTGCTCCCACTTTCAACTTATAAGGCGTGAAAAACGGCCAACCATCAACTCCAACGCAACCTAACAACAACGAAGCTAAGATAAAGAGATTGTAACAACAACTGCTGGAAATGAAAGGTATTTTAGAAATGGCGATTACTCAAAAGTCATACTGAAGTGCTGGGCCTACGGCGAGAGACGAGTTGAACTCTCCAAGGGGGGATTTAAATTCTTCTCTACTTAGAATCAAAAGGAAGCTCAACATAACTCCACAAAGGAAGAAAGACAATCAACCTTCCGAGCTAAATTACTACGGGACAATAGATGAGAAGTCCAAAGAGCAGTCCGAGAGCTCAACCACTGAAGGATAAAAACCCGAAAGGAACAACTACCACGATGAAGATGCTTATTTCAAGGACATGATTGAGAAGATAGCAAAAGAAGTATTCAATGATAAAGGAAAAATAAATCTCGATGAGAGGGACAATGAAAATCACCAGGGGACTCCTTTCATCGATGAAATTATGTCTACCAGGATCCCATCTCATGTAAAGATTCCATCCTTGAGGTATAACGAAACCACCGATCCTAATAATCATTTGATGACATTTAAAAGTCATGTGGATCCCTATAATGCTTCTAGTGCAGTACAATGCAAACTCTTCCCTATCACTCTCCAATGGGCGGCCGCTAAGTTGTACCGACAGTACTGTGAAAAGATTATATATGCCTAAAAGTAGTTTTCTTATGAGTTCTCTGCTCAATTCTGCCTTTGCAGAAACCTGACTATAGATTACATAGTGCTAACCAACATAAGACAAAACTCGAGAGAGCTGTTAGGCGATTACCACAAAAGTTTCAATGTGGAGGCTTTAAAAGCTAAAGGAATGAACGAGAGAGAAAAGATGATTGCAGTTCATTCAGGACTGATCGCACATACCCCATTTTGGAAGGAACTCTATGTTCATGGATGCAAAGATCTCCAAGACTTTCATTTTCAAGAAGACAAGTTTTTCCGAATGGACAAGATGTATTATGCAAGGAAAAAGAATCAAACCAGAAGGGAGACCGGAAAAGCTAACTTTGACCGCAATCATAAGAGGTCGAGATGGGAGGATAATTAGAACACCAATTCTATTTCCTTGAATTAACCACTATCCTATATCTATGCAATGAACAAGGAGAAGGTTAATTTTCCCATCTCATTCAAAGCTAAAACATATCCAAAACAGATTAAGGAAGGTGACTACTACGCCTACCATAAGGCGAACAACCATAAGATAGAAGAATGCTGCATGCTAATAGACATTATTCAAAAGCTAATCCATGAAGGATACTTGAAGGAGTTCATTTAGGAGGGACAAAAGTTGTTCGCTCTAATAACGGTCAACAGAAACTCTTGAGAAATGTTGTGGACATCCCAGAAGACGAAGATTAGCTAAATCTTAGTCCATGTCTCAACAGGATTGATGTGATCCATGGAGGACCACATTTGACCGGAGGCAGCAAAGGTGTACAGAATAGATATATTAAAGATGCAAAAGATGGAGTATTTTCTATTCGAGAAGAGCCGCTGCTCAAGAATCCTCGATTCAATATCTAGATGCCTAATCTTACTATTACTTCGCAAGAACTAAAGGGAATCCGACATCTTCATAACGACCCTCTCATGCTTACTGCTTATATTGGACTCTCCATAGTTACAAAGATTCTTATGGACAATGGAAGCGCTATCATTGTGATCTTTAAACACGCTTTTGACCAAATAGGAATCTCAACGGAAAAGCTGGAACCAAGCATTGAGCCCATCATTGGATTCAACAATAAAGGATCAACACCAGTAGGATAGTTAAAACTATTGGTGCAAATGGGGATGCCACCACGTTGTAGAAATTTTGAGACGTTATTCGTGATTACTGGTCAGCCTTCATACTACAATGCTTTCTTTGGGCACCCTGCCTTGAATGAAGTCGACACATTTGTCTCACCTAAATCCTTAATGGTGAATTTTTTGACAAAAAGTGGTTGGGGAACTATAAAGGGGAGCAGTTCAGCCCTTGCAAAATGTATTTTTTTATTCTAGAATAATATAAACAAGAACACTCTCCTTACTATGATTCAACTACTATTTTTCAACCTTTGGATGAATGATTTCTACATTTAACATCCAAAATGAAAGCGAGATCCACTAGAACAACTAAGCATGCGCTTAAAAAGTATAACTCTTCTAAAAGAGTAAGGAAGAGAGAGGATGCTAACTTGATGGAAGAATAAGTAATAAATGGGGAGATAGTCACTGAATTAGACCATCGAGCCGAAACAGAAGTAATAAAGCCCATAGAAGACCTTGAGGAGATATGTGTAGATCCAACTGATCCAACAAAAATAGTCAAAGTTGGAAGAGAGTTAGAAAGCAACCTTAAGGCAGAGTTAATTTAGCTTCTTTAAGCTAGTAAAGATGTATTTGCATGGACTCATTTTCAGATATGGTTGGGATTAATCCAACAGTTATGTACCATGCTTTGAACATCGAGTCAAGTAGAATGCCCGTTTAGCAAAAGAAGAGGCAACTTGATAGAATTTGGTCTGATGCTTTAAAATAAGAAGTCAGGAAGTTACTTGAGAATGGATTTATCAGGGAAGTATTCTATCCAAGATGGTTAGCCAATTCCATATTAGTTAAAGAATCAAATGGGAAATGGAGGTCCTGTGTTGACAACAATAATCTGAACAAAGCATGCCAAAAACATTGCTACCCCTACCAAGAATAGATCATCTAGTTGATGCAACCAGTGGGCATAAACTTATGTCTTTCATGGATGCTTACTTAGGTTACAATCACATTCCCATGTTCAAACCGGATTAATAAAATATAAGCTTCATTATAGACTAGCAAACTTACTATTACAAGGTGATGCCTTTTGGATTCAAGAAGGATGTGCTACCCACCAGAGATTGGTGAATAGGACATTCAAAAAACAAATCAACCGGAATATGGAAGTACATGTAAATGGCATGTTGGTGAAATATCATGAAAATGGAAACTATTTAAAAGACACTGAAGAAATGTTTGAGGTATTGCGAAAGCATTAAATGAAGCTAAATCCATAGAAGTCCTCTTTCAAGGTGCAATAAGGAAAGTTCTTAGGATACATCATCAATGATTGAGGAATTGAGGCTAACCCAGATCAAATCCAAGCTATAAAAGACATGGTGGAACCAAAATCAAGTAAAGTTATAATGAGTTTAAATGGAAGGGTAGCAGCGTTGAGTAGATTTATCTCCAAAGCCACCGATAAATGCGTCTCATTCTTTGATGTAATTAAAAAGAAAAAAATTTGAATGAGGAGAAGATTACCAGAAAGTTTTCAAATAAATGAAAGACCATCTTAAGAAATCACCAATATTGTCCAGTCCTGTAGAAGGAGAAAATCTTTATCTATACATGGCCATAACAGAACATGTAGCCAATTCGGTGTTGATGAGGGAAGAAAACGAAACTCAACTTCTTGTATACTATGTGAGTAAAAAACTAGAAGATGCTGAGACCAGATATTCAGTTACAGAAAAGCTAACATATTAATTGATACTTACGACATGGAAATTAAGAGCTTGCTTCCAAGCGCATACAATCAAAGCACTAACCAATTTTCCACTCAAGGAGGTCTTTAGTAAACCAAAAATTTCAAAAAGATTAGTGAAGTGGGGAATAGAACTCAGTTTATACGGTATCGAATTTATACCCGAAGTAGCCATAAAAGAGCAGGCTCTAGCTGATTTTTCAAAGAATGCATAAGTTTAGTCAAAGAGCAATCAAAAAATGAAATGGACCAAAGCCTAAATGACAATTATTTGTAGATGGAGCGTTAAATTAACAAGGTATGGGAGCAGGATACGTCATTATCAACCTTGATGGACATTGCTTACATTATGCAATAAAGTTAGGCTTCCCCGCTACTAACAATGTAGTGAAATATGAACCGATGGTAGTAGGGCTTACTTTGGCTTTGCAACTGAAGATCCCTAGAATTGAAATCTTTAATGACTTTCTGCTAATGGTGAATCAACTGAAATAGACATATCAAACCAAAGATGCCAAATTTGTCTTATATGTGAAGAAAGTGTTAAAAATGATAAAACAATTTGAAGATTTTTCTATACACTACGTCCCACGAGGAGAAAAAATTCCCAAGAAAATTCATTATTAATGTAGGCTAATTCGAGAGGAGCCCTATAAACCTGATTTGTACCATTGGGCTACCAATCAAATCCCAGCATCGAAGATAAAGTACCCGAATCAGGAAAAGAATCACTAGTACTAACCAGATCTTAGGCCCTAGTCCTTGAATGGGAGGAAGAAGAAACCGAAAATGAAGCTCCTCAAGGGAGACTCGATCATCCAAAAACAGATAATTAGTACCAAGATAATTGGATGACCCCAATCATCGAATACCTTGTTAATGGGACATTTCTAGTTAATAAGGCAGACGCATGAAGAATAAGACATTATGCTCCAACTTTCTCCATGATGGATGGAATACTTTACCCAAAAAAATATTCCCTTCCTTATTTGATGTGTAAGTCCAGAAAACGGATCGAGATTACTGAAGGAAGCAAACGAAGGATTTTGTGGAGACCACTCTCACGGGATAAAGTTAGCCAAGAAGATCATGAGATAACATTTCTACTAGCCCCTGATGACCAATAAAGCCATCGACTATGTAAAATAATGTGAATGGTGCCAGAAGTATTGTAAAATACCTCGTTTTCTACCAAAAAAATTAACTACGATCTCAAGCCCATGGCTTTTTGATGTATAGGGAATTGACTTGATCGAACCCTTACCAATATCTAAAGGAGGAACCAAGTATGTGGTAGTCACAATTGATTACTTTACCAAGTGGGTGGAAGCAGAACCACTTTAAAATATTACCTTAGGAAAGGTGCTCAAATTCATGATCAAGAATATTGTTACTAGATTTTAGGTCCCACGCAAAATAATATCTGATAATAGGATAAAATTTGAAAATGAAGAGTTTACATAATTTTGCAACAATAATAAAATTATCAAGAGTTTCTCTTCCGTAGCACATCCAAGGGTAATGGAACCATCGAAGCAGCTAATAAAATTATCAAAAATATTCTTAAGAAACAGTTAAACAAAGCTAAAGGAAACTGGATAAAAGAACTGCCACTTGTACTATGAGCATATTGAACATATGCTAAAACTGCAACATGTCATACTCCATACTCCTTAACATTTGGATGTGAGGCAATGGTCCCAATTGAAGTCGAACTACCTTCACATCAGAGAATCACATATGCATTTGACCCAAACCAAGAGTTGAAGAAAGAATCTTTAGACTTATTCCATGAATTAGGAGATAAAGCGACCATACGAACTGTTGAATATCAGAGAAGGATGAACAAATATTACAATTCGAAAGTAAGGACAATATCGTTCAAGAAAGGGGATTTAATACCCCGCAAAGTGAGAACTAACACTAAAAATCCGGTAGATGGACCGCTTGGACCGAGCTGGGAAGGTCCGCTAATTATACACAAAGTGATTCCACTAAGAGCTTATCAATTATGCCGACCACATGGCAACGTAGTCTCAAGAACATGGAATGCAGAACATATATGACCATATTTCCCAACAACGGATGAATAAATGTCAGATTCTCAAGTGTATCTACATGGTCAAGAGTAGGATTCACCTTAAGCAATGGAACTACCTAAGATTGTAGAATGCCTTTGACCGCGCCAAGATGGCTAAGTCAAAGCACTTCATATAGGGAGGTTAGAGTAAGCCTTTAGTCGTGTTAGAAATGACCAGGCTAAAGCATCAGCAAGCCATTGATACTGCCTACATGGCTATATTAAGGTACCTCCTGAAGGGAGGATGGAGTAAGCCTTTGACATCGCCTCAAAAGGTCCAGGTCAAAGCATCGACCAGCTTTCATTCCCGCCTATAATGCCTATCTGAAACGCCTCCTAGAGGGAGGATGGGGTAAGCTTTTGGTCCCACCTAACAACGGATTGGTCAAAGCACCGAATCAGCCTCCATTCTTGCCTATAAGGCCTATTTGAAGTGCCTTCTAGAGGGAGGTCAGGTAAGTCTTTGGTCCTTCTTGATTAAAGCTAACTAAACGTATCGGACAACCTGATTCATCACCTAAGATGGTGGTAAGGGGTCAAAATAACAGACTAAGACATCTAAGCCTGAAGAGTGGAAAACATAAAGGATTGATAAACATTTGAATCTTGAAGAGTGGAACACACAAAGGATTAACATCATCCAAAGCCCAAAGAGTGGCGCACACAAAGGATTAACAACATTCAAAGCCCGCAAGGTGGCATGAAACAAAGGATGAAGACAATAGAAAGCCTGAAGAATGGCACAAACAAAGGAGTATCAACATCTAAAGCCCGGATGGTAGGATGAAACAAAGGATTAAGACAACTGAAAGCTCGGAGAGTGGCATAAACAAAGGATTAACAACATCCAAA
Source organism: Allium cepa (assembly GCA_030765085.1). Classification (NCBI taxonomy): domain Eukaryota; kingdom Viridiplantae; phylum Streptophyta; class Magnoliopsida; order Asparagales; family Amaryllidaceae; genus Allium; species Allium cepa. Next base: position 44,087,838 of record CM060946.1, read on the forward strand.
GCTCGGAGAGTGGCACAAACAAAGGATTAACAACATCCAAATCTCAAAGGATGGCACAAAATAAAGGATTAAGACAACTAAAAGCTCAATGGGTGGCACAAAACAGAGGACTTCTACTATTACCAGATATGGATTTCTAGTCTTCTTTAATTATTACCAGATATAGAACTCTGGTCTTCTATTATGATTACCAGATATGAGTTTCTGGTCTTCTATTATTATTTATAGATGATGATTTTTGGACTATTATTATTATTATTTCCAGATGATGATTTTTGGATTTCTATTATTATTACTAGATATGGATTTCTAGTCTTATCTAGTTATTATTAGATATGGATTTTTTGTTTTCTCTAACTACTACCGGATATGGATTTCTGGTCTTCTATTATTATTTCCAGATATGAATTCTTGGACTTTTATTAGTATTATCAAAAGTGGATTTAATCTTCCATCAATTATTTCCAGATATGGATTTTTGGACTTTTATTATTATTTTTATTAGAAGGGGATTTGATCTTCCATTATAATTATTTTCAGATATGAATTTTTAGATTTTCATTATTATTACCAAAAGGGGATCTTATCTTCCATTATAATTATTTTCAGATAAGAATTTCTAGACTACTATTACTATTACCAGATAAGAGTTTCTAGACTTCTTCCATATTTCCAGTTACGAAGCTTTTGCTTTTAAATTATTATTATCACCAGACAAAGGTTTCTGGTCTTCCCCCTATCATTAGCAAACATAGTTTCACTCTTCTTCTGTTACTGCAAATATTAATTATCGACTTCTTTTATTATTATTGCCAGAGGAGGATTTCTAGATTTCTAATTTTTATCAGATGGTGTTCGGTTCTTCCATTATATAATTATCTGATAGAATTTTGATCTTCTTCTATTAAAAGTTATGAGTTTCTGGTCTCCAATGAGATTCTAGACTTCAAATAGATTTTTTTTCTGAAGCTCCCTCTTGATATTACCAGATGATCTTCTGGGCTTCCTATTATTTGCTGCTCTTTCTCTTATAGTAAAATTATAATTTTAACTCACACAAATGATATGTTGTACTTCATGTTTTACAGGAAAACAAGACTAGCAGGTAAACCATATTAAGGATGGGACAACACAAAGGAATTCTTGGTTTTACCCTAAAGATCAAAAATCTTCTTTTACACTAGAGAAGCTAAATGTTATCCCAATAATTTTCAAAGGATGTGAGCCAAAGAACCAATGTCGAGACTAAGGGTTCATGTCGAGGTATGAAGCAAGGGTTCATGTCAAGGTGCGAAGCTTCAGATGCAAAGATGAATATCGAGGTTAAAGGCCTCATCGATATCGAAGAACACAAGATGTTGATAAAAGAACTATGCCGCTCTTATCCAATAATGTTGAGTTTCTTCAAAACAGGCCACTTCATGTCGATGGCAAGAACTAAAAACTATAGACATCATCAAAGGTTATAACATAGTATCAACCTTATATAGGCAATCTCGATAACTACTGTTGTCAATCATCAATAACATCGATGTCATGCTTCATTGGCATCGAGGATTATCAAGGAAGAATGACTTCGAGCGTTGAGGTCATACCGAGATCTCGTCATAAAGGAACAAGAGCACAAGCATTAAAACACGATGACTCTATCCACGCAAAAGCCAATAAGGCTACTATCATCAATGCTCGACGATGTTGTAGCATGGCGAGGCTAAAGATTGGCGGTACCTACTACCTGCATAACTCTATAAATAGAGATTAAGGAGCTCCATGCTGGAGGCAATTGTTTCATTTGCTCTCTCTTGTTTTTAAATCATACTCTAACAAACCCTAAATCATATTGGGAAAAGTTGAATTTGATTGTAGTCATTGTTTATTAACAACAACAAAAACTTGGATTAGCTTATGGACTTCGACTACGATTTATTCAATCATTACTAATTTGGGCTTGAAAATATTTAGATTTACTGAGTTTGAAACTCGATATGATTAGCCTTGATGAGCTATGAACTTCACGATGTCTTTATTCTAGTTGCATAACTCGATATGTGGGCGATCGTAATGTTCAAAGCTCGAGATGACCATCGATGAACCTTTAACAACCACAAATGCATAGCCTCGACATGGTCATTCTTGTCGAGTTTTAGGCAATGGGGAGGTTATATGCACATGATTATATGAGCATTGAATTTTTGAACATGAGAGAAAAAGGGTATATGGTCTATTATCATGCTCGATAGATCATATCCTCAACTTGTCACATCTTCTACATTTTCATATGATCATATGATATGACATAAGTCCTTGAGATTGTATCTAATAGTTCACATAAAAGGATGCAACATTGCTATCCTAACTTTCTTTGATGATGTCGAGTTCCCCTTGGGATATTTAGCCTAACAATCTAAGAATGGAAAATGAGTTTTGGCTTTCTCTCAAGGATCAAACGTCATCCTTTATTAATGATTTTATCAAGCACTTAGTCTTATGATGGCAAGTTTGATCTTTGTTCTTTTGACAGTGTCATTGATCAATGACATATGGTTAATTGCCTACATATCTTAATGTCAAGAGCTAACTTGTCATTATCGACATTAGGGGTGTTATACCATTTTTTTTTGTTTACCAAGCATATCCGAGGGGGCACACCTGTAGTATTCTTCACCAAGGCAGATGGCTCATTGAGGTTGTGTGTAGATTATCATAAGCTAAATAAGTTGATAAAGAAGAATAAGTATCCACTCCCTTGTTTGATAACTTGTTCAATTAGATCCATGGTGCTAAGGTGTTCTCTCAGTTGGGCCTTGCATTGAGGTTTCATCAACCAAGAGTAGAGAAGGAGAGTGGGCTAATTACTGCATTCTGTACGCCGTCTGGATTCTAGGAGTGGTTGGTAATTCCATTCGGGCTAACCAACTTGGCGGCATACTTTTTTTATTTCATGAACCATGTTTTCAAGGATCGGCTAAATAAGATTGTACTTGTTTTTCTTAAATGATATCCTTGTTTATTTAAGGACGGAGGAGGAACACAAGGAACATTTGAGGATTGTGCTCGGAATGTTGAGGAAGCACTGATTAAAGGCAAAGTTTTCGGGTGTCACTTTTGAAGGAGGGAAGTGTGTTTGGTCACGTTTTTTTAACGGGATATTATTGTAGATCCTACGAAGGTGGTGGCATCATAGGGCTGGGATTGACCCAAGACCGCTACAGACATGAGAAGTTCACTTGGACTTGTGGGATACTATATATGTTTTATCCTGGACTTCTTTGCAGTAGCACACATTCATGAGTTTGAAGGAGAGGTTGATGGGCACACCAATGTTAATCATGATTAGGGGGAATGAGGAGCTGACAGTATATACAAATGCCTATGGTACTAGACTGGGACAGTGTTGATGTAGAGGGGAAATGTTGTGCTAATGCTAGTCGACAGCCAAAACCACATGAGAGAAAGTATCTAACTCACTATTTGGAGTTAGCGGTGATTGTATTCGCTTTGGGGTTTGAGTTGGATCCAAACCACAAGTCATTGAAGTATCTGTTCTTCTAAAAGGATCTCAATCTTCAACAGCAGTGATGGTTAAAGTTCTCGACCTCCTTTACTTTGGAGTTCTACACATCTGGTGAGGGAAATGAAATCGCTGATGCTTTGAGTAGGAGATATTCTTGCTTGGAAGTGATGCTGCTGGAATGGAAGCGGTTGGAATTTATCGCTGGCTACGATTTTAGACCTCGATGTGAGCTAAAGACGAAAGTACTGGCTAGCCTGACGATCAGACTTACCCTGATTGAGCAGATTGGTACTAGTCAGAGGCGAGACGCTAGACTAGTGGAGATTATGGCAAAAGTAGAGGGAGGGGTATAGTCTGAGGAAATGAAGCAGTATAGGCTCGACCATGTTGGTTGGCTCCATAAGGATAGGAGATTGTTTATTCCTGATATCGATGGGTTGAGGGATGAGGTGCTACACGAGTTCTACCATTCGAGATTTACTATACATACTGGTGGGAATAAAATGTACCATGATATAAAGAAGATATTTTATTAGGAAGGGATGATTAAGAATGTTGGGGCATTCATCTTGAAGTACACGAACTGTTAGTTGGTAAAGATAGAGCAAAAGAAGCCAAGGGGTTTGCTGAAACCACTTGAGATTCCTAAATGAAAATGGAAACAATTTTGAATGGATTTCATTGATGGATTGCCAAGGAATAGTGGAGGGTACGATAGCTTCTAGGTTGTACTCAATCGATTGACCAAGAGAGCTAGATTTATACCCGTCAAGTCAGGTGGTACGTCATCCAAATTGGCCGAGTTATATGAGAAATAGGTTGTACGATTCCATGGTGTACATAAATGCATTGTGAGAGACCAAGACCCTTCATTCACTAGCGGGTTTTGGAAGAGCTTAGAAGACGCGTTGGGCATGGAGCTGCATTTTAGTACAACTTACCACCCACAAACTGATGGATAGACTGAGAGTGTGAATCGTATCTTGGAGGATCTCTTGCGAGCCTACATTCTAAAATTTGGTGGCTCATGAGACGATCATTTACACTTAGTAGAGTTTGTATACAACAATAATTATTAGTCCACCATAGGCACGACACCATTTGAGGCGTTATATGGACAACTGTGCAACACTTCTTCATATTGGTAGGAAGTGGGCGAGAAACTGATTCTTTGGCTAGATATGATTAGAGTGACTTTGTAGAAGATTGAGATCATTCGACAATGAATGAAAACTACTCAAGATAGATAAAAGAGCTATACTGAAAGGAGGAGATATGATTTATAGTTCTTCGTTAGCGATATGGTATTCGTCAAGTTCTCTCCATTGAAGAATGTTGTTCGAATCGGTACTAAGGGGAAGTTGGCATCACGATTCGTTGGTCGTTTTTCAATACTCGAGAAGATCAGGAATCTAACATATAGAGTCGAGTTACCTCAGAAGATGCCGGGCGTGCATAGTGTGTTCCACATATCCCGCTTGTGGGAGTTTGTGCATGGTTCAGGCGTGTAATAGGTTAGCTAGATCAGCTTGATGATATCGAGATTAAACCAGAAGCATTAAGACCTCAAAGGACTATTCGTATCGTCGAACGTGATATAAAGTAGCTTAGGAGGAAAAAGGTAGAGATGGTGAAGATTCAGTGGAGTGAGAGCCAAGGCGACTGTACATGAAAGACCGAGGAGAGCTTGAGGACGGCTTATCCGAAGCTCTTTAGTTTGTGAGAATTTTGTTTATCACATTTACTTGTACTTTCGATACCATATATGGTAGTTTAGTATCATGCACATGTAGATATCGTTCATTACTTTTGTGTGCATGTTTGATATTTGACATGTTTGCTTATGGATGATAGGCATGTGGGGTAGCTATGTTTGACTTTACCATATTTGTATTGGGGGGTTTCGAGGGAGAAATTCCTAAAGGGGGAGAGTGTAATGACCCATATTTTATGTATCGAAGGATCATAAAATATTATATTTAAATCCATACGAGGTCGTATGACCATAACTTTGGGAAATGATTATTAGTGACATTTTTTATCTTTAGAATTTTTCCAGATGATTTTACCCTGAAAACTTATATTAGCTACTGTTAACTAGGTTTTAACCAAACAGAAATTAATAGGAGTTAGTGCATCGAAACGAGAATGGGATGACTTGAAATTTGGCAAAGACACTTAGAAGGGCTAAAGGAAGAGCTCAAGAAAGTATGGAGCCTAAAATAGGCCAAGTCCTTACTTGGCCTAACTTAAGCCCTTAACTCCGTACCGACTCTAAATTCCAAATCATGGCATCTTCATACTTTTGCCAAGTGACCTCTAGTCTTCCTTTGCATATTCAAGAAGTTTTGTAGAGTTCTAGAGATTCATCATCAAGAATTAAGACGTAGTGGTCCAAACGGCAGATAATCCAAGTCATGGAAAAGTGATAATTAAAGCATGTCAATAATCTACCAAATTACATGAAGGCCATTTAAACTAACCAAGGAGTTCAAAACAAGAAGATGTAGCCTAAGACTAGCTAAAGATTAAACTCAGACCGAGTAAGGCTTTGACTCGGTATTGAGTTTAGCCGTTAACTCATGTCGTCATGACATTTCTTTGCTATCATGAACCGATCCATGGACTTCTCTGGTAGTGGGTTTTGATCTAATATGACTAATACCCCTATAAATACAAACCATAGAGCAACCAAGAAAGTGGCTGGATTCTGCTATCACTACACGGAATCTCCATCTCTTCTTTAACTCTTTCCTCTAGACCATAGTCACTAAGATAGCTACTCTAGGAAATTCTAGGACTTAGAATCATTCTAACTCTTGTATTTGTGACTATTTCTTTCTTGGTCATCTTGTAATCTCATTCAAGCTAGATCAAATTAATAAACAAAGATATAAAGTGGATGTAGGCTTAGTTAATAGCCAAATCACTATAAAAATTTCCGTGTTTTGTTTACTTCTCTTATATCATCTATTATATTTTCTCTATTCTAACAGAGTTGGTGCTTTCACATCATACTCCAGGGCATTGATCCATTTTTTGGTTTCATATTTTGGCGCTTTCACCTAAAAAAAGGAATCCATGCTTAAATCTAGATATCCACTTTAGATAAAATAGATCCAGAAGTTAGATTTAGAAATTTACTTGAAGAAATTGAATATTTGCTACTCCAATGGCTCCAAAACTAAATCCGCATCCGGGAGATCCATAGAAGCTACTATTGGTGGTGATGAAACAAACACCTACCAAACCGAAGCTAACAATGGGAATCCTGCCTTGGGCTCTTCTTCTCACCAAGAAGTTGTCATAAAAGGAGGAGTCAACCAATAAGCTTAACCAGAAAATGGCTGATATCCAATAAGCTCTCATGGATAAGATTGAAGCTTTGCTAGTACTATTGCCATTTAGTGCTCCAAGATCTAGGCAAGAGGCTGCAGTTGCTATGGAACATGAGAATTCCTTTATTCTAGCTGAAATGGCAGGAATGACAAATAAAAATCGAAAGGGGTAGCTGGTAGAGCTAGAAGGATTTTTATAGTGGCGATGGAAGTAGTCCTCTTACCAGAAGACAACCTAGTGCTAACCCAAATCTTGGAGTGAATACTACTCACTTCTCAAGTGAACAACGCAATGCTTGTTTCTCAGTTCAAAGGTGACACATAACTTGATGGTGATGGATTGGAACTAAATGTTATTGTAAACAGGCAAAATGATGGAAATGAAGTTCAAACTGTCATGATAAGGCCACGTTCGCATCAACGGAACTTTCAGTAGTGGTTCTCCTAGGAATAGCAAACCTAGGCTTCGGTTGGCAAACCGAGACTGTTTGCAGATTAAAACAATCGGCGTAGCCCCTGACAGTCACCTTTTAGATTTCCATTCAAATGAGAACTACATCTTTGACATGGTCAAACATTTGGTGAAGGAAAGTAAGGGTAAGAAGAACGAGGAGTGGGGTTTCACATCAAGCAGAATTTCGTTCACAAAAAATGTTCTAAGAGAAGAAAATCCTTGGAAGTTCACCATGCTGACTATGCCATCAAACAATGAAACAATATATCTTGGGCAACAATATCTTCTTGGAAGGAGTTGTTTCCATGTGGTTTATGAGACTTCCACCAAAATCCATTTCCACTTTTGACGAGCTAGCAAAGAGGTTTTTGGACCAGTTCAGGCTCCATTGTATGCATCCCAAGGACATGATGTCTCTATCTAGGCTTTCATAAGAACCTTTAGAATTACTAAAGAGCTTCTTGAACCGATGGAGCCGCGCTCTTGCAAGTGAATTTTCTCATGCCCATCCAAAAGCTGCACATCGCTTCTTGGGCAAATGGAGCCGCGTCCTTGCAAGCACAAGTCCCCTCGTGCGCATCCCATAAGTCGTACATCACGTCTTGAGTCGATGGAACCGTGCTCTCGCAAACAAGTCCCCTCGTGCGCATCCCCTAAGTCATACATTGCTTCTTGGGCCGATGGAACCGCACCCTTGCAATCAAATTCCCCATGCACATCCCATAAGACTCACTTTGCTGCTTGAATCGATGGAACTACATTAAAGTATGCTTCGTATCTCCATCGCTTGAACCGGTGGGACTGCGTTTAAGTATGCTCCACCCCTTCGCTTCTTGGTCCAATGGAACCGCGTCCAAGTAAGCATCCATTCATCCGCTGCTTGAACCAATGGAACTGCATTTAAGTACGCTCCATTCATTTGCTGCTTGAACCGGTGGAACTGCATTTAAGTAGTCTCCACGCCTCTACTACTTGAACCGATGGAGCTGTGTTCAAGTATGCTCCACTCATCCGCTGCTTGAACCAATGGAACCATGTTCAAGTACGCTTCATTCCATTTTTGCTTGAACTGGTGGAACTACATTCATGTAGTCTCCATGCCTTCACTACTTGAACTGATGGAGCAGTGTTCAAGTATGCTCCACTCATCTGCTGCTTGAACCAATGGAACCATGTTCAAGTACACTCCACTATTTTGTTTCTTGGACTAATGGATGAGCATCCAAGTAGGCACCCGTTCATCTGCTGCTTGAACTGATGAAACTATGTTTGAATATGCTCCATTCCTCCACTGTTTGAACTGATGTAACCACATTCAAGTGTTCTCCACTTTTTGCTTCTTGGACCAATGGAAGCGCATCCAAGTAAGCATCCATTCATACGCTGGTTGAATTGTGTTCAAGTACGCTTCATTCCTCTACTACTTGAGCTGGTGGAATCGCATTCAAATATACTCCATGTCTCCGCTGCTTAAGCTGGTGGAACAATGTTCAAGTATGCTCCATTCATCTGTTGTTTGAACCAATGGAACCACATTCAAGTACACTCCATCCCTCCGCTGCTTGAACTAGTGGAACCGTGTTTCAAAGTACACTCCATTCTTTCGCTCCTTGAATTGATGGGAACACACTCAAGTATGCAATATTTTCATATACTGCAATTCACACATTGTTCCTTGAATCGATGGAACCGTGTTCGTGCAAGCAAAATGCACATGCTTCATACAATTGAGAAAGTATTGGCATTGCCTTGACAATGCTAGGGAAAAGAAAAACATAAGTCGATTGGGAAACCTACTTATAACTATCAAAGACTCAGCATTGCCCAAAGATAAGTGATATGAGAGAAAATTCCTAGTGCTTGAGCTGTTTGAGAGTTTTTGGAGACAGCTAAGGAAGAAAATTTTCAAAATCGAGCATCAAGACTACAGGTTCTCGAAGAAGCCTACCGTATAACTCAAAGTGGGGGCAACCGAACGAGCCATCCAAAACAACCAGTATCTATCCAATTGCTTGAACCCTAAGTTCGAAGTAACTAGCTCTATGGAGTAGGAGGCTTAGATAAGCCAATGTATAGCTGGGATAAGCTAAGCAGAGGTACACTACAACTTTGTTATGCCAAATGGAGAAGTTTGTCATCACAATAGAGCTAAGAAATGTAGTATGTTGAATGATCTTTCAAATACAAAGTTGGAAGGAAAATTGATCTAGCCTCCTAGGCACTGATGTTGCCACGACGACATCAAGAACTCCAAACAGTCATATCGACAAGAAAATCGAACTCCTTGGAACTTACTATCGCCCAAAGATAGATGATAATAGGAAGAGCTTATTATCACCCAGAGGTAGGCAATAAATTAAAGAACTTACCATCACCTAGAGATAGTTGATGATGGAAGGCATTTCCATAATCAAATCATCGATGCACTAGTTTCTAAAGATGGAAGCCGGTGGTCGACTGAGTTCTCAAACCCTATCTTGCAAGAATCCAGCATAGCCCAAAGGCTGATAATAGCCGGTGGGAATAAATTGTCTTCCAGGAATCTGATACCGCTCAAAGACTAGTGACGTCAGGAAGGATAACCCTTAACTACCATAAATTTGCTGTGGCTTGGATGTTAGCTGCTCTTGGAATAATCAACCACACAGGGATATCAAGTACTTTGACTCCTGCTTGCATAAAACTAAATATTGGCCGAAGACAAACAATGACAAGGAAAGAATGCTCAGAATCGAGCAATTAAATCGATGATTCCCGAAGATTGTAACCAACGAATAAGGAGGATATTCGTAGCAATGTTATTGGCCCAATAGAATGCATTTGGCCTGGAACAAGCAAGGATAATTGTCATAGATTCAAGATAAGCATTAACGAACTCTATCGGTCTATGATCAGGATAAGAAGAGCATAGTCATACCAGGGGCAACGTAACAACTCGCTCCACTGTGTTTAATTTTCAATAAGTGTCAGAAGTTTGGTACTAGGGAATACAAGGTTCCACAGATGGAAGTTAGGTTGCAACAAAAATCAATCACAGGAAATTCGACCCTATGTAAATAAGAATAACCATGGAATTAGTTAAACAACAGCCCTACATCACCAAAGGGAGTGCTCGACAGTTATAAACAAAGCTATGTAACGGAAACGCCTAAGTTTCTCATTCTTTTGAAATATGGCTTAGCTCAAAATTAGGAAATGTCGAGAAAGCAGCCACGTTGGTTTAAAAGGAATCTACCAAACAATACAGGATTGGACGAACGATTCGATCCCAAGTCATAGGACTTTAACGCTACCTAGAGACAGGCTGCACTAAGGAAAGACTCCTATGATCTAATCGTTAAATTCTAGTTTTGAAAGACTGAAACCAGTGCTCAACTGGAATACAATACCGCCAAGTCGATAGGAATATCGACTCGGACTGCTTGATTGACTAAAAAATTAATCAAATCAGTGTTGCTTCAGCAATGCCGGGAAGTCCTAAAACCGCCAGGGTGATGGGAAAACAAATCTCAACCTCATAAGTATCGATGTTCCTCCGTCAATGCCAAGAAACTCCCATATTTCCTAAGTACTAGTTTTGCCCCAACAACACCAGGAAGCTTTCAATTTTCTAAGTACCTATATTGCCCCCAACAACTCTTAGTCCACTTTCTAAGTACTGGTTTTGGCCCAATAACACAAGGAAACTTTATATTTTTTGAAGTACTGGTGTTGTCCTAGCAATGCTGAGTCTATCTTCTAAGTACCGGTGTTGCCCCAACAACGTTGGGAAACTCTCTATTTTCTAAATACCGGTGCTACTCCGGCATTGCCAGGAAAATTTCAAACTACAAGGTCGACAAGAAACAATCACAGCAGTAAACCATCGATGCACTAGCTGCCATAGATAGTATTTGGTACTCAACCGCGTTTCCACCTTTGTTTTTAGAAAACTATTATTGCCCAAAGATAGGCGACAATGGAAAGACATAATCATTCATTGGTCAATCGAATGGTTCGGCCCTTCATTACAGGAATCAACTGCTACCTAGAGATAAGGCAACAATGAAGGAAAATCCCCAGGATCAAATCGTTCGTGTACTAGCAAACTGGTGCACCATAGAATTTCTAGTATTCAACTTAGGAAGAGTTTTGATGCAGCCCAGAGATAGGCAGCCTTAAGAAAATGTTGCTTGGAACTAAGCAGCTAAACCATAGTTCTCGAAGATACAAACTGACACATGAACATTAATTTCCATGACGATGTTAGCAGTCAAACAAGGAACGCATGGAAAAGGATAAGTGGAAAAAACATGGAAAATCTGGAGTTAAATCACCGGACTTCCTTAACCTCAAAGTAGGATTAAGGGCCATACTAAGAGCAATTAAGTCATTTTCCCCACCTATCCACCTCTCATAAATGCCTAAATACAAATGTTCGAAATAGCTAGTCCTGTGAATAAGGATAGGCACACAAATGATTGGTCTAATGAAACTTCACCAAGCCAAAGACTAATAATCACGAAGTTGATTAGATAACAGCTCTATTTACAAAGCAGGGCATTCAGGTAATAGATTTCTACCTAGGGAAATGAAGGCCTTAATGTTCAGGAATTTAGTGTTGCTCGAAGATAGGCGACGTCGAGAAGAAACCAAGTTCCCTCCCTCGAGAATCTTGCATTGCCTAAAGACAGGTGATGTTAGAAAGGAAAAACTTTAACCTCCAGGAATCTTCTATTGTCAGAAGATAGGCGATGACAGGGAGAGGAGGTACCTAATCTCAAGAATTCATTGCTACCCATAAATTGGTGACAGCGATAAGATTCTCAAAACCAAACAAGGAACTAGGTTGATAATTCAGCTTCGAACTGCAAAAATTTGCCATCGTTCGAAGTCCGGCGACTACAAGAAGGATCGATAACCTACTTATCGACTAACCAGATTAGCTGGTGCCTACTTGCTCGAACATGCCATCGCTCAAAGATTGTGATGCTAAGGAGAAACCCCCAGAATGGAACTATTAACACACTGGCTTTCGGAGATAGAAGTGGAAGCTTGATCAAATCTTTAACCCTGCCTTCTTGAATATGACACCGCCTGAAGATTCACAACATCAAGGATCCCATCACTGGGATAGAAAGGATTTACTCTGAAAAAAGATGACATTGGCTGATGATATCAACTTGGGAGAATTTGATCGCAGTCTAGGAATTAACAGCATTGAAAATTCAGATCTTGGAATCAAATAGCAAAGTCACTAGTTCCCAAAGATGGGAGCTACCGTGCGAGTTAGGCTGGGGGTAGTCAAACATATTGCTCAAGAAACCAAGTCTCTTAAAAGTGTATAGACTTGGTATTCAGAGTGATTTGTCCTATGGACTGGCACATATACACCTACACTTGGTCGAAATGAACTCAACTAAGCCAAAAAACGACCATGGAATTGGCTAAGCCAAGCTACATCATGGTTTTGAACGGAGATAAGTAATAGAATATGCCATATAGGAACACACGAGAAATGACAATGCTCGAAATCAAGCAGTTAAACCACCAGTCCCAAAAGACAGAGACTGGTGCATAGACTAGATTCTGGAAATCGAAAATAAGTGGGGTTAGCATTATTGATATGCATTATTAAACTTCGTCTCTTCTTCAACTCTTTGCTCTTCACCATTGTCACTAAGTCAGCTACTCTAGACAATTCTAGGACCTAAAATTATCTAATTCATGTATTTATGACTAATTCTTTCTTAGACATCTTGTAATCTCATTCAAGCTAGATCAAACCAATAATCAAAGATATAAAGTGGATGTAGGATTAGTTAATAGCCAAACCACTATAAAATCCCTGTATGCCGTTAACTTTTCTTCTATTTTCTATTATATTTGCTCTATTCTAATAGAGCTGGTGCTTTCACATCATTCTCCAGAGTGGTGATCCATATTTTGGGTTCACATTTTGTGCTTTCACCAACAAAACTGAATAGATCTAGCTATCCACTTTGGATTGAATAAATCCAAAAATTTACCTAAAGAAATTGAATATTTGCTGCTCCAATGGCTCCCGAAAGTAAATCCGCACCTGGGAGATCCATAGGAGCAACTATTGGTGGTAATGAAACAAACACCTACCAAACCAAAGCTAATAATGTGTATTCTGCCCCAGGCTCTTTTTCTCACCAAGAAGTTATCATAAGAGGAGGACTCAACCAGATGGTCAATAAGCATAACTAGAAAATGGTTGATAGCCATCAAGCTCTCATGGATAAGATTGATGCTTTGCTAGCACTGTAGCCATCAAGTGCACCGAGAGCTAGGCAAGAAACTACAGCTGCTATGTAACAGGAGAATTCCTTTATTCTATCTTAAACGAGAGGAATGACAAACAAAAATAGAAAGAGATAGCTAGTGGAGCTAGAAGGATTGTTATAGTGGCGATGGAAGTGGTCCCTTTATCGGAAGACAACCTAGTGCTAAAGCAAATCTTAGAGTGAATACTCCTCACTGCTCAAGCAAACAAAACGATGCTTGTTTCTTAATCCGAAGGTGACACGCAACTTGATGGCGATGGATTGGAACTAAATGTTGATGTAAACAAGAAAAACAGTGGAATTGAAGTCCAAACTGTCACGATAAGGCCAAGATTGCAACAACGGAACTTTGTAAGAGTGGTTCCCCTGGGGAATAGCGAACCCAGGCTTCAGTTGGCAAACCGAGACCGTTTCCAGATTCAAACACTCGGCATAGTCACTGATAGTCGCCTTTTAGATTTCCATGCCAACGAAGAGTATATTGCTGACATGGCCAAACAATTGGTGAAGGAAAGTAAGGGTAAGAAGAACGAGGAGTGGAGTTCCGCACCAAGCAGAACTCTATTCATTGAAAATGTTCTAACAGAAGAAAATCCTCGAAAGTTCACCATGCTGACTATGCCATCATAAAATGGAATGACATATCTTAGACAACAATATCGTTTTGGAAGGAGTCGCTTCCATGTGGTTTGTGAGACTTCCACCGAAATCCATTTCCACTTTTGACGAACTACTAAAGAGGGTTTTGGAGCAGTTCAGGCTCTATTCTAAGTGTCCCAAGGACATGATGTCTCTATCTATCCTACCACAAGGACATAAGGAATTGCTAAACGGCTTCTTGAGCTGATGGAACCGCGCTCTTGCAAGTGAATTTTCTTATCCCCATCCAAAAGCCGCACATCGCTTCCTGGGCCGATGGAACTGCGTCCTTACAAGCACAAACTCCTATGCGCATCTATAAGTCGTGCATCACTTCTTGAGCCGATGTAACCATGCTCTTGCAAGAAATTCTCCTCGTGCGCTTATGGCGTACCTCACTTATTGAGCCGATAGAACCACGTTTTTGCAAGCAAACTCCCATGCACATCCTATAAGCCATACTTTGCTGCTTGAATCGATGGAAATGCATTTAAGTATGCTTCATACCTCCGCTGCTTGAACTGGTGGAACTGCATTCAAGTACGCTCCACCCCTTTGCTTCGTGGACCAATGGAACCGCGTCCAAGTAAGCATCCATTCATCTGATGCTTGAACCAATGGAACTGCATTCAAGTACGCTCCATTCGTTTGCTGCATGAACGGGTGGAACCGCATTCAAGTAGTCTCTATGACTCCAAACTGATGGAACTGCATTCGAGTATGCTCCACTCATTCGTTGCTTGAACTGGTGGAACCGCGTTCAAGTACACTCCACTCTTTTGTCTCTTAGGCCAATGGAACCGCGTCCAAGCAAGCACCTATTCATCCACAGGTTGAACAGATGGAACTGTGTTCAAGTATGCTCCATTCCTCTATTGCTTGAACCAGTGGAATCACGTTCAAGTATGCTCCACTCTTTTGCTTCTTGGACCAATGGAACTGCATCCAAGGAAGCACCCACTCATACACTGCTTGAACTAATGGAATTGCGTTCAAGTACGCTTCATTCTTCCACTACTTGAATTGGTGGAACCAAGTTCAAGCATGCTTCATGCCTCTAATACTTGAACTGGTGGAATTACGTTCAAGTACGCTCCACTCATCCGCTGCTTGAACCAATGGAACTGTAACACCCCAATTTATTTTAACATTATTTAGTATATTTAATTTGAAAAATAAAATAAAATAATGTAAGATGATTAATAGATTGGGATGTGATTTAACTAAGGGTAGTCATGCTTATATGTAGAATGAACTAAAGAAATAAGATGGAAATATGTTTTGGGAAATAAGGAAGGGCAAAATAGTAAAATGGAAGAACTTATATCGTAAACCCTTAGGAAATCAAATACATGTTTGTCTCATTCTCATGTAAAATACTTTATGGCGGACCACCATTTTCAATCTCAAGAGAAGATAAAGCTAGGATTTTCAAGAGGAAGGAGTAAATCAACTTATTCAACATCAAATCTCACATCTTTAATCACAAAGCTAAGGTGAATGATTACTACAACCCATTTTCTTATAATTTTTGGTTTTAAAGTGAATCTGAAATGATTTTGCACGACTATGCATGTTTGAATGATTGGAAGTTTATATATGCTTGTTGAGATTTATGCATATTCATATATATCTTTATGAAATGTTTGATATGAAAACCCCATTAGATGACATCCAATTGCCTTTAAATTTAGAATATAGATCAGGAATGAAATTTTAGAGTTGGTTTCAATTTTCATAATTTTTTTAAATTATGGTGGATTTTATATTAATTTTCTAGTGAAGAAAATAATTTATAGGGTTATAAATTATTCACGGTAAAATAAATAATTATTTCAATCTGAAATTTTTATACATTAGAAAACATATTAAAATAGATTTTTTGGGTTTTTTTAGATTTTTCCTGATGAATATATAAAATTATTTAAGGTACGAGACTTAAATGTTTTATGTATTTAACCAAGGAGAAGGGATGTTTTGAAAAATAAAATCATTGTTACTTATGAAATTATTGGCATCACTTTTTTGAAAAGTATTTAGCAACCACTGAAAATTTGAGAAATAGAGACAGGTTAGTTGAAAAGTTTTCTCCTTTAAGTTAAAAACAAAAATAACATGATTTTAGCATGTTCCGCCACTTTCCGCACAGGGGTTCTGACCCAGACCTTTCGCCACCAATGGTTTCGGAACCAAAGCGCATGGTATCAAACTACTTAGTACGTAGCATTTTGGACAAAGGTGAAGGGGTACTTGGACGAAACCTTAGGTTTCAAAAGGGTTGGAGTATGTTTGTTTTAAATCTAAGGTAGCGCCTGCCTTGCTTTCGAAAGAGATAGGTTTTAACTCAGCTGCTTTCAATTGGGTCAAATATTTTCAAAATAATGGTTTTGACTTGGTTGAATTCTTTTGTTTTAAGTAAAGCTTTCAAAAGGGACGAAAATCCTGGTTGTCATCTCTCTACCTTTCAAAGTCAATGGTTTCGAAAGGTATACTTTGTTTTTTAATTAACCTCTCCTCCAATGCTTTTGAGGGGATGGTTTCGACACCATCACTTCCTAACTTAGTAAAAGTTTTCGAAAGGGCAAGCTTTCAACCCTATTGCTTGTGACCCTTAGTGATTTTCTTTAAAAGAATAGCCCAATGGTTTTGAAGGAGAATCGTTTCAACTTAAGTTGTTTCGAAAGATGATTTTCCACATGCATTTATTTGAATCCCAAATGCTTTCTAAGGGCTGGAAGTTTTAATACCTTTGGAAGGTTTTAAAGAAGGTTTCGAAGGGGAGGTTCCCCAACGGTTTCGAAAGGACTAAAGGAAAGGTTTTCCAATGATTTTGAATGATTTAAAGGAAAGTTTTTTCCTATGGTTTCGAAAGGCAATGTCTATTAGCTTTAAAGAAGGATGTTCAAGGTTTTTAGCTTTTAAAGAAAAATGAACTTCAATAGTTTTGAAAGGTTTATATGTATGGTTTTGAAAGGGGTACTTTCAATAAGATCGAAATGGTTACTTTAGAATGTTTAAAGGTTTTCATCAACAAAGATTTGAGTAAAGTATAAATATATATAACATGGCAAGAGGATTTTGAGTAAAGCAAAGAGTATAAATGTTTTCCTTATTTAAGTTTGATTTAAAAGGTTTTAAATCAATTTCAGATGAAAAGGTTTTTGAGGAAAATTATGGAAAGATGTCCCTAAGTGAAAATGACTTAGATATTAGAATACCAGATGAGACTGGTGTAAGGTCGTGCCCTATACATTAGCTATTGGCCCTAGCTAATTTTAGTCCGAAATTTCAGTGTGTAGGGCTTAGTCACATATAAGACTAAAATTATGATTTCACACAGAAGGGAATATATGTTTATATACAGATAGGTTAATGGTGAGTCCGCAAAACCATTAGGATCTGGTGACCCTGGGAGATGTTAGGTTAGGGACTGACTGTCCAGAAGAGAAGTATTTAACCGATAGGTAAGGATAGACTGTCCAGAAGAGGTTTGTCTAACATGTTAGATAAATTTTGTTATTTTGTCTGGTAGGCCTGAGTCAACCAAAGGTTAGTAGTAAGCCAAACAAAAATATAATGTTCAGACAGATAGTCCATTTGTTACATGATATGTATGTGTACATAATAAGTCTTTACAATCTTACCTAGTTTTGGTTGTAGGATAAAGGTTTGCAAAAGATATGTTTTAAAAGGATGTCAGTGATGGCGTTCCATTATGCGACGTGGTCTCACTTAACATTAATAACTGATATGCATAGTATTATTGACACCAGACTTTATGTCTAACTCGAAGTTTATGTTTTCCCCTCAAACACTCGGGTGCTCAAAATTGATTTGAGGAAGTTAAGGGTTGAGGTTCTTTCAGGTTTTAGTTGGATGACGATTAAAGCTACTGGAAGCTAGCAGGAGGCTAACAGATAGCTATTTAGGAGTTGTAGTTCTTTGTTTTTTGTTTATTTCTACCGTGTATGCACTAAGTCAATTATGATTATGACTCTGATCATCCAAGGGCGCATCTTCATATGTCGCTCTTGGCGTATTTTGTAATAAGTATATTTTATCATCGCCTGGAAAATGTTTTGGGATTATGTAATCTAAATATGGAATATCTATTTTGAAATACAATGGAAAAAATGTTGTTTTGAAATATGTTTTTTGTTTCATATTCAAGTGCTTCTGATATTATAGATATCATTAACATAGCCATATTTAGTCGCTGGAAGTTAATACTATAGATGACTACAACATCTGTAGCACTTAGCTTCGGTATCTTGATAGGGGATGTTACCACTTGGTATAAGAGCATAGGTTTATGAGATACTTTAATTAAAATGATTTTTGAAAACATAATCCTTAGGAAATAGAGTTAGGATTGGGGCATGGGATAACACTATAGTAACGTATTCATATTTGTGATATCTAAGTATACGCTTTATCTCTAGAATCCTATCTTTGTTATGCTATTCTTTTGTAACTCACGGGGCTTGAATACAGATATGGACGAAAGAAGAGGCAGAGTCAATCTAGAAGAAGACAACACCACTACAAATGGGCATGCCCGACCAAATGTTAGGAAAGATCAGGCTCGGGTTGAGAATGCTGGTGCTAGGATTCCACAAGTAGACATGGGAGCCGTATATCAATTTTTCGTAAATTTGATGCAAGTTGGAATCGCAGTTGGAGTTGTTGGAGGTAATGATGATGGAGGAGGAGTTCAGGAAGCTTCGATGATCAATCAGTGTGCCAACTTGAGCAAGGACTATACCAGGGTTGGGGGAAAGCCGTTTTTCGTAATGGATGATGCTATTAAAGTAGAAAACGGACTGCTACATTGCGACTGGATTTTCACTGAACAAGAGCTCAATAACGAGCAGAAAATGGGACTTGCTTCAAGACGGCTTCAAGGAGCCGCTTTATTTTAGTGCAACACTATAACTGATGGCATGGATGAAGAGACTATGATGTGGGCGGAGTTCAGGAGGAGGTTTCAAGAAAGGTTCATGTCAGTAATGGCGTAGTCTATCTTCGTGAGGAAGTTTGCTGAGCTGGAACAAGGAGAAATGTCAGTCCTAGATATGCTAGTAGATTCAAAGAGTTAACCAAGTATGGGTATGCCACTTTTGACATGGTATTAAAAATAAATGAAAAGTTTATTATAGGTCTGAAGCTAGAGTTGGCTGGGGCTACTTAACCACACATCAGAGATCCGTGTGATGTGGTAGTGGAAATGGGGTTGAGACATAAAGAGATGTTAGCTTGTTTGGAGAAGCAGAAGGAGGTCCAGGTTGGATAGGGCCAAAAGAGAAAGTTTTTCCACGAAAAGAATGCTTATAAAGGAGGTTCAACAAAGAAAGGAAAGTCTAAGATGGTCTGCTATAAGTGTGATAAGAAAGGCCATTATGCTCATGAGTGCCGAACATGCAAAAAAAATAATGATGCTGAGAAGAAAGGGATTAGATGTTTTAACTATGATCAAATTGGGCACTACAAGAACCAGTGCAAAGAGCCAGCAAAAGGGGATAAAGGCCAGGTGTTTGCATTGGAGCCTACTAAGACAAAGCCGACAGCGTAGGAGAAGGGAAAAGCTGTGTTGGGAGGTAAGCTTTAGATTCATGATACATCTGTTAGCATTTTATTTAATACTGGTGCGTCTCATTCTTTTATATCTCGATGTTTGGTAGATAAAATTAACCTAGAACTCACATATTTAGTTACTTCCTTAAGAGTTGCAAATCCGATAGGAGGGAATGCGAAGCTTGAGATGAAGTGTGACCACTTAGAGTTTGACTTGCTAGGCTACAACTTTATTTGTAGTTAGCATGTATTTGATCTTGTTAGGTTCGAAATTATATTAGGTATGGATTGGTTAATAATTATGATGCTAGGATATTTTGCCTAGATAAAAAAATATCACTTAAACACCCAGATTGTAATGATCAGATAGTTTATACCATAAAGAAACCCCAGTTGTGAGGTGAATGCTTTGTTGTGTGTCATGGAGTTGAAAGATGAGTTAAATCGCATTTTTTACCTAGAGAATTCATGGATGTGTTTGAGCCTGTAGTTGGATTGCCAAAGAAACAAGCCACTGAGTTTCGGCTTGATTTAGTGTATGGTGTAGTACCGGTGAGTAGGCCACCAAGCAGGATAACACCTACGAAGATGAAGGAGTTAAAATCTCCATTAGTAGACTTGGAAGACAAGAGTTTATCAGACTAAGAAGTTCACCTTGGGGAGCAACTGCTATATTTTACTAAGAAGCAGGATGAATCGTTAAGGCTATGTATTGATTATCGTAAGTTGAATAAGAAGATAAAGAACCATACCCACTGCCATGGATTGAAGATTTATTCAACCAGTTGAGCAGGGCCAAAAATTCTCTCAGTTAGATTTGGCCATAGGATTTCATTAACATAGAGTAGCAGAAGATAATATACCTTTGACGATGCTTAGAACAAGATATGGGTCATACAAATGGTTAGTTATGCCATTTGGACTCACTATTGCACCAACATTCTTTGTAGATTTGATGAACCAAATTTTTTGAGAGCACTTGGATAGATTCGTGCTGGTCTTTATACTCTAAGGATGAAAAGGAGCATGAAGTTCATCTCAAAATGGTGCTTGAAACGCTGAGGCAACATTAGCTAAAAGCAAAGTTTTCGAAGTGCCATTTTTGGAAGAGAGAAGTAAAGTTTCTTGGTCATGTGGTTTCGAGGAAAGGATTGTTAGTTGATCCAGACAAGATTGAATCCGTTAATAATTGGAAGGGACTAGAAATGGTAACTGAAATAAGAAGTTTCCTTAGATTAGCGGGATATTATTGGAGGTTTATAAAGAATTTCTCATGGATATGACTAAGCTGACGCGAAAGGATGTAAAGTTTGTATGGACCGATAAGTGTGAGGAAGCATTTCAAAGTTGAAGCACTTGCTGACCTATGCACATATGCTAGTGGTTTCGGAGGGAATCAAAATTTAATTGTTTATACTGATGCATGTGGTACTGGGTTGGGAGCTGTACTAGTGTAGAGGGGTAAAGTGATTTCGTACACTTCTAGACATCTTAGACCGTATGAGGTTAGATATCCAACGCATGACTTGGAAGTAGCTGCAGCTATATTTGCATTGAAGGTGTGGAGGCATTACCTTTTGGGAGAAAGGTTTGAGCTTTATACCGATCATAAGTCATTGAAGTACTTATTCTCTTAGAAGGAGCTGAAAATGAGACAACAATGATGGTTGGTGTTTCTAGCCGCTTATGATTGTGGAACAAAGTTCACACCCAGAAAAGTAAATAAGGTTGCAGATGCGATCAGTAGGAAGCATCAAAATGTAATGTTAGCTATGATAGTAGAATTGAAAGACCTAGAATCATTGACAACTTGTATAATGCTGTGGAGATCCAAAGCTTAGTCTGGTGAAGAGTCTGCTAAGTTGCCTTGTTTAGAAGTCCGACCGGTAATAATTGAATAGATAGCTTCTAAAAAGGAGGAGGACCTAGTTTTGGCTGAACGGATCAGAAAGTTAAGGGAAGGAAGGGAGAGCGATAACCTAAATGATTTCTATCTTGACCAAAACAAATGGTTGAGAAAGAAAGGATGATTATGTGTTCCAAATGTGCGAGACATAAGGAAAGAGATTTTGGAGGAATGCCATCGTTCAAAGTTCACTATCCATCTAGGAGGAACGAAGATGTATCAAGATATGAAGAGAAATTTCTTCTGAGAAGACATGAAGAGGGATGTTGGCTTATGGGTGAAACAATGTTAGAACTATCAGCAAGTAAAAGCCTAACGTCAAAAGCCGAGTGGATTGCTTCTGCCATTGGACATTCCAGTATGAAAATGGGACTCGATCTCTATGGATTTTATTAATGGGTTACCGAGGACTAATAAAGGGAATGAAAGTATATGGGTCATGGTAGACAGGTTAACCAAGTGCGCCCATTTAATTTCGGTTATGGCAAATAAGATAGCACCTGTATTGATTACGTTATTTATGAAGAATGTGGTTAGACTGCATGAAATTCCTAGTAGTATTATTAGTGACGGAGATTCTTTATTTACTGGCAAGTGCTAAAATAGTCTTCAGGAAAGCTTAGGAACCAAACTCAAGATGAGTACCGCTTACCATCCATAGACCGATGGGCATACAGAAAGATTTGATAAGATCTTGGAGGACTTTTTGCAAGCTTGTGTACTGGAATTTGGTGGATCATGGGAAGACCACCTACATCTAGTTGAATTTTCGTATAACAATAGTTATTAGAATAGAATAGGAATTGCACCGTTTGACACTTTGTATGGAAGACCATGCAAATCCCCTGCATGTCGGTTAGAGACCAAGGATAATTGATTCTTGGTCCTGATTTGGTAGAAGAAGCAACAGAAAAGTTTGAGCTGATAAAGGCGAGAATGCAGGAAGTTCAATCTAGGCGGAAAAGCTATGCAAATAAAAGAGGAAAAGATTTAGAGTTCTCAGTTGGAGATCATTTTTTCGTCAAAGTATCACCGAGGAAAGGTGTTATCAGATTCGGAAAGATGAGGAAGTTGGCAGGATGTTCATTGGACCATTTCCTATTTCATAAAGGATCGGGAAACTGGCGTATAGAGTAGAGTTACCGAGTATTTTAATAGAAGTCCATAATTTTTTTTCATATATCTCATCTGAGGAAATGTGTTAGGGATCCAGACATTACTATAGCACCGACCATGTTATAGGGTTCAGTTGTGGAACTAGATATGACTATAATTAAGAAGCCTATCTGAATAGTAGAGAGAGAAGAGAAGAATCTGAGGAATAAGACAGTCAGATTAGTGAAAGTCCAGTGGAGTGGTGATGCTAGAGACTGTACTTGGGAGACTGAGAGCAGGATTAGAGACACTTATCCTGATTTGTTTTGATGGTGTGTTTTATCTTTGATTATTTGATGTGTTCCTTATCATAATTTTGAGGATGATATTCTTTAAGGAGGGGAGATTATAACACCCCATATTTTTAGTAACATTATTTATAATATTTAATTAGCTAAATAAAATAAAATAATGTAAGATGATTAATAGATTGAGATTTGATTTAATCAAGGGTAGTTGTGCCTATATGTGGAATGAACTAAAGAAATAAGATGGAAATAAGTGTTGAGAAATAAGGAAGGGAAAAATAGGAAAATGGTATAACTTTTACCCTAAACCATTAAGAAATCAAACACATGTTCATTTCATTCTCAAGTCAAATATTTTAAGGCCGGCCACCATTTTCAGTCTCAAGATAACATAAAGCTAGGATTTTCAAAAGGAAGGAGTAAATCAATTATTCAACATCAACTATCACATCTTTGATCATAAAGCTAAGGTGAATGATTACTACATCCCATTTTCTTATATGTTTTCCGTTTTAAAGTGAACCTGAAATGATTCTGCATGATTATGCCATGTTTTGAATGATTGAAAGTTTATATATGCTTGTTGATGATTTATGCATATTTATATAAGTTTCTATGATATGTTTGATATGAAAACCGTATTAGATGACATTAAAGTGCCTATAAAATTTAAACATAGACCAAGAATGATATTTTAGAGATGGGTTTCAATTTTCATAATTTTTTGAATTACGGTGATTTTAAATTAATTTTCTAGTGAAGAAAATGATTTATTAGTTTATAAATTATTCATGGAAAAATAAGTAATTATTTCGGTCCGAAACTTTTATATGTTAAAAAACATATTAAAATAGATTTTTTGGGATTTTTTCAGATTTTTCCTGAGTGTTTTGATGAATATATAAAATTATTTAAGGTATATGACTTAAATGTTTTATATATTTAATTAAGGAGAAGGGTTATTTTGAAAAATAAAATCATTATTATTTCTGAAAATATTGACAGAACTTTTTTGAAAAGTATTTAGCAGCCAATGAAAATTTGACAAATAGAGGCAGGTTAGTTGAAAAGTTTTCTCCTTTAAGTTAAAAATAAAAATAACATGATTTTAGCATGTTTCGCTACTTTGGGCACAGGTAGTTCCGACCCAGACCTTCCGCCACCAATGGTTTGAAACTAAAGCGCATGGCATCAAGCTACTTATTACGTAGCGTTTTGAAGAAAGGCGAAGAGGTACTTAGTTGAAACCTTAGTTTTCGAAGGGGTTGGAGTATGTATTTTTTAAAACTAAGGTAGCGCCTGCCTTGCTTTCAAAAGAGATAGGTTTCAACTTAGTTGCTTTCGACTGGGTCAAATATTTTCAAAGGAATGGTTTTGACTTGGTTGCATTCTTTTGTTTTAAGTAAAGCTTTTGAAGGAGGCGAAACCCCTAGATGCCGCCTCTCTACCTTTCGAAGTCAATG
The DNA here is from genome assembly GCA_030765085.1 of Allium cepa. Classification (NCBI taxonomy): domain Eukaryota; kingdom Viridiplantae; phylum Streptophyta; class Magnoliopsida; order Asparagales; family Amaryllidaceae; genus Allium; species Allium cepa. The sequence continues at coordinate 44,112,419 of CM060946.1, forward strand.
GTTTAGAAATGTATACTTTGCTTTTAAATTAACCTCCCCTCCAATGATTTCGATGGGATGGTTTCGACACCATCACTTCCTAACTTAGTAATATCTTTCGAAAGGATAAGCTTTCAACCCTGTTGCTTGTGACCCTTAGTGATTATCTTCAAAAGAATAACCCAATGGTTTCGAAAGAGAATGATTTTAACTTAAATGGTCTCGAACGATGTTTTTCCACATGTATTTATTTGAATCCCAAATGTTTTCAAAGGGCCTGAAGTTTTAATACCTTTGAAAGGTTTTAAAGAAAGTTTCAAATGGGAGGTTCCCCAATGGTCTTGAAAGGACTGAAGGAAAGGTTTTCCAATGATTTTGAATGATTTAAAGGAAGGGTTTTTCTTATGGTTTCGAAAGGCAATGTTTATTAGTTTTAAAGAGGGATGTTCAAGATTATAAGCTTTCGAAGAAAAAAAATGAATTTTAGTGGTTTCAAAAGGTTTATATTAATGGTATCGAAGGGGGTACTTTCAATAAGATCGAAATGGGTACTTTCAAATGTTTAAAGGTTTTCATCAACAAAGATTTGAGTAAAGTGCGTGCGCGTGTGTGTATATATATAACGTGGCATGATGATGTTGAGTAAAGCATAGAGTATAAATGTTTCCCTTGTTTAAGTTGGGTTTAAAAGGTTTTAAATCAACATCAGATGAAGAAGTTTTCAAGGAAAATTATGGGAAGGTATCCCTAAGTGAAAATAACTCAGATATTAGAATAGTAGATGAGACTGGTATAAGGTCACTCCCTATACATTAGCTATTGGCCCCAGCTAATTTTAGTCCAAATTCCATGTGAAGGGCTTTGTCACAGGTAAGACTAAAATTACGATTACAAATAGAAGGGAATATATATTTGTATACATATAGGTTAGTGGTGAGACCGCAAAATCATTAGGATCAGGTGACCCTGGGAGATGTTAAGTCAGAGACATACCGTCCTGAAGAGAAGTATTTAACGATAGTTAAGGATAGAGCATCCAGAAGAGGTGTGTCCAACAGATGTTAGATAAATTTTGTTATTTTGTCCGATAAGCCGGAGTCAGCCAAGGTTAATAGTACGCCAAACAAAACTATAATGTTCGGACAGACAATCCATTTGTTACCTGATATGTATGTTTACATAATAATGCTTTACAATCTTAACCAGTTATGGTTGCAAGATAAAGGTTTGCAAAAGATATGTTTTAAAAGGATGTTAGTGAGAGGAAACCCAGTCCGCTAAGCGGCGTGGTCTCACATTACATTAATCAACGGGATGTATAGTATTATTCACACCAAGCTCTATGTCTGACTCGACGTTTATGTTTTCCTCTTAAACTCTAGGGTGCTTAAAATTAATTTGAGTAGGCTGAGGGTTGAGGTTCTTTCAGGTTTTAGTAGGATAATGATTAAAGCCATCGGAGGCGAGTAGAAGCTAACAAATAGCTATTTAGAAGTTGCAGTTTTTTGTTTTGTGTTCATTTTCGTTGTGTATGTATTAAATTTTTAATGACGAGTTTTCTATAGGTTTAGAAAATCGTCAAAAAATTTCAAATTAAAATTTAACCGCAAGCGCACGGCGTACAATTTTAGTACGTGGCGAGTACGGGTCGATCCATAGGGAATTGTTCCAGAATTTAAAACTTAATTCAATCAAGTTAGACTAATATGAGAGGAAATTGTTAACTACAAAAATGAAGTTAAAAATAGAATTAAAATATGTTTTAAAAACTATTAGGCTAGAGTACAATTTAGAGGTAAATCCACTCTCATATTTTTGTAAATCAAAAACAAATAATTTATGATCTCTGTTGTTGATATTAAGTATTTATCATAAGTATGGTTTATTTATGTTATTAATTAACATATCTCAAACCATCAAACTATAATACAACAAATAAACTACTTATCAATTCTTATGAAGATGAAGCCAAAGCAAAAGCTAATTTAAGTATGATCTATTTACTAATGTTACTGGTAATATAGATCATCATATTTCATTTTTACTTTAATTTCAAAATCAAAAATTAGTTAGCAAATGATGATGAAGATTGTGTTTATGTTGAATAAAAATAGCTCATTTGCATAAGCAATATAAGCTATCAAACCCACTTGTATAAACTTACATCAAAATTTACTTTCATGAAGCACAAGCTAAAGAGATCATAAACCATAAAAATTTTGAAATTACATAATATTTGAGAGCTTCATTATCCCTAAATTGAAGGGGTTTAGCTGCTCATTTGTGTTATTAAATCAACATATGTAAGTTTCAACATTGGAAAGTAAAGAGAAGTAGAAATTAAACGAAGAAAATGAGATTAACTACTTGCATGAACTAATATCAAACTAATTGCATGAATGTAAATCTAAGCCACGAACATAAAAAGAAAGAGAGCATAAAAATAAACATTAAGAATAAAAAAAGAAAAGCATGTAGAAAAGAGAGGAGAAAGAGGCTTTGAAGCCATTTTTATTTCACTTTGATTTTTGTTTACAACTTGCTAATTTCCTAAGCAAATATATAAGAGAGTGAAGCTATTTACATGTACATAAGATGGCTATTTGTACATGCATAAAACTCTAACTCAATATTTAGAGAGCTTCCTAAAATGCCCTTTAGGAAGTGTTGCCGCCAAGTAACCATAAGCCACTAATTAATCCCTCATTAAATGTGCATGAAGCTTTATCCTTCATTTAGTTGTCCATTAGCTTCTAATTGTAGATTTAAGCAAGTGGATGGGGTCCTCCATGATCTTGGACTTGAATTATTTCCTTTTTCTTTCCTTTGTGCTCATTTGTGCATGCATATATCTTCATGAATACCTCTTCCATATGAATCAAAATTTTCTATAAAAACATAAAAAATGTCTAAGCAAAAATTCTCAAATTGACACATGTACATAAATGACCATTTTGCCCCTGAATGAAGATGAATATATGGTGGTTTGAAAACTATTGAATTTTAGATTTAAACATGTTAAAATGCCCAAATATGATATTTATTAAAATAAAAAGAGATAAAATATGGATGTATATATATGCCCATTTATGTGCACATCAAATACCCCTACACTTATCTTTTTATTCGTCCTCAAATAAAGGAAAATTAAGATAAATCCATTTTCACAGGGAGAACGATTGAATTGAGGGTATGCAACAAGCTGTTTAACCTCTGGGTATCCCTAGTAGGACGAGTGTTGTCTTGTGAGGGTTTTCAGCAGATACTACCCACAAAATTCAAATGTAGGATGAAAATATTGACAAAATGCAAGATTTATTTACAATGAGATGAATGCAAGTTTTTGAAGACACGTATAAGTTAAATATAGGTTTTGGTCATTATCTTGAAAATTTAAGTCATTTACTCGTTACAATTTCCAATAAAAACGAAGTTATCAAAACAAGTGGACTATAGTTTAACTCGTTGTTTTGGTCGATGATATAGTATGACTATGAAATAGATCCTTAGTTGATTATCAAAATTTATCAAAGTGGCATTTTCATTTCTTTCCAATAACAGGTCAAATCAAATAACCTAAAATGGTGCTCGGATTTCAGTTGCTTACTTTCTCTTATTTGAAAATTTATTGATATTAACAATACTTACATATACCTAATTCAGGTAAACTGAGGCCAGATATATTACCCATGCACTGCCTTACTGTAACGACCCGATATTTTCAACCATTCGCATCCATTATAAGTGTATAGGTAGACACTCATGCCGGAATTAGATAGCTCAAAATACCGCGTTGTAAATAAATATTTGGCAAATCTCAGAATATACAGTAAATAAAATCACAGATCACAGACACAGAGTATATAAAAATGCAGCGGAAGAAAAAGAGATAGTAGTTCATGAAGCTACTATATAAATATGAGATACATCAGAGTTAAATAAGATACAACAGAAGAGTAACAAGATACATCACTGAAACACTGGATACTGAAACAAAATAGAAGGCTGGATCTTCATGGAAAGCTCCAACGCCGAAGGTGAATCTGGAATGCTAACTCACTCAATCTGACCCGAGCGTAAAGCAAAACACAAAACCCTCGAGTCAGGACATAAATACTTATAAACTGTAAATCAACTCAAGTGAACAGTAACAAAATGCATCAGTAACTTAAAGGATGCTTGGGACCGCCCATCCTCTAAGGATCCGTTAAACTATTTACTATGTAGTAATATACGCTATATACGGTAGTGTCCAATCAGTAAAGTATAATCATATAGAAAATAACGTTAAGGGGATGGTGAACCTTAACGCGGTCGGATCTTTAAAACCAAAATCGTAGTGGGCTCGATATAAGGATATGACACGGCACGCGAGGCAATGCCAGGGTGGATACACCGTTTGCACTCCCGGACCGGTGGTGACGGCAAGCCAGCAGCTTCCGCCCACCTCGAGCAATACCCCCGAATCAAAGTGGCGCCACCGAATCGAATCACAACAATAATAGAATAGTTTCCGATGGAGCATGCTCGATGAAAGGGTGCGACCCTTTGTGTAGCCCGGTATAGCTCCTGTTTTAGTCATATATGCCAACTCACGGGAGCTGGGTCCACGTAACATACCTCGAGAACGTCGCCACCATCCTACTTCATTATGGAATCTCCACCGCGTACACAGTTGTTAAAGTGGTTTTCGGTATTGTCCGGCTATAAGACAATATCCGATCCCGGTCCCTTTAACAACCAATCGTTATTATAACCCATGGATATTTATTTCAAATAATTTATACTTTCAAGACCAAAATATCATACTCATCTCAAAACAATATCACAATTGTATCATTTCCATTTCAAAAAAAATTCAATATTATATCATTCAAATAAAACCCAAATTTTCAAATCATTGAATATTTCTTTAAATTTATTAAACTTGAAATATTCCTTTAAATTATCATAGCATTTTGGAAATGTTACCTTAAGGAATCATAGCATTTTCGGAATGTACTACTTTCCACTTTACATTGTATAAAATCAAAGTATTGATAAGCTTAAAATTTTAACATATCAATTTATCATAGCCTTATAGTTAAATAAACTTTCTTACTGTAATATACAATTTAAACCGAAATTCTTATGTTAAGTTAATAGCACCTTATTAACTTACATTATTATTACAATAAGTAACATTTATCATTTTAATCAATTTAAAATACACCATTACATTGATTAAAATCTACGCGTCAAATGTACGTTTTAAATTTTATATTCCTATTACAATAATGAACATTTATTAATTAAATCAATACCACACTACTTAAAACTTTACATGTTTCTTTCTTAATTAAAACTTTACATGTTCTTGCATTAATTAAAACTTATACCATTCTTCATTAATTAGGAATTTACATGTTCCTATCATTAATTAGAACACCATACGTTCTTTCATTAATTAAAACACCATACGTTCTTTCATTAATTAAAACACCATACGTTCTTTCATTAATTAAAATTGATACGTTTCTTTCATAAATTAAAACCTGTACGTTTCTTTCATAAATTAAAACCTGTACGTTTCTTTCATAAATTAAAACCTGTACGTTTCTTTCATAAATTAAACCTATGCGTTTCTTTCATAAATTAAAACCTATACGTTTCTTTCATAAATTAAAACTTAACATTTCAGATTTATATTACCTTTTCACAATTTTAACTAAACTTCCAGTTTATTTAATTAATTTAACATCTTTAGTTAAAACTCAAATTTCACATTTTCAAGTCAAGTTATATTTTAAAATTTCATTTTCAACAGTCATTTATTCAACCACTTAAATTTATAGAAAATCAATAATTCTTTAATAAATCACTTAAATTCAAATATAAATCAATTTATCATATTTACCATTTTCCAAATAAAATTAAAGTCCATTTTATTCATGTAACTTAAATATCATTTTTAGTCAAAATTCGAAATTTCAAACATAAGTTATATTTCAAATATCCAGTTAATCCATTCATAAATTACATTTTTAACACATAGAAAAATCAAAATTTATTTATTTTAAAACCTTTCAAAATCTATTTAAATCAAATTTCATAATTTTATATTTTTAAAATACTTAAAATATTCAAAGCACTTTATAGAATAACCACGGGTCTGTATATAGTTTTCTAACATAGGTCAAGTGATACGGATATGTATCATTTCAATCCGCAGTTTAAAAGGTAAAAATCCGGGTTCTATCATTTCAAACCCGCAATCCCAAGTATAGATAAATAAATAAAATAACCCAGGCTTATCATTTCAGCCCATAATGATTTTTTATCCTAACAGGGAACTTGCAGTGTGATCATATACAGAAATAATATAAACAATGTCAATATCACAATATACAGTCATGTATCAGATGTCAGGTGAAAATTAACAGTTTTAACATGGTAATAACGTGGTAATAACACAGCATAGCATATCATATGATCACCATTAACTTGCATAAACATTTTACATTACTAAACACTTGTCATCAATCCACTTTTCATAAGTATATATGTCAGTGTGAGAAAGACTCACCTTTTTCAAAGCTAGAGACCAAAACAACATACAAGCACGACTCCAAAGGCACGATAAGCACAATTTCACGACTTTTGATTTGAGTTGAAAGATAGCCAAGATATGATTTTGTATCACCAACCCAAAGCAAAACAATGAAAGGAGAACAAATGAAATAAAACAAGAGTGAAAAGAAGAAAGAAAGAAAAGAAAAGAAAAAAAAAATGAAAGGAAAAGCATGCGCCGGTTCATACTTTCAGGAGATGCTTACGCAAATTTTGATGGAAGCAAAATGAATAATTTATGGTATGAAACTTTTGAACATGAAATACATATTAACATTGCTCACTAATTTATGTAGAGGGCAGACAAGAGAAAAATGCTTGAACGGTAGAGGCAATTAAGGCATTCAATTCTATCCAATAGGTGGAAACGTATGGGAGGCAAGAGGGAAAGAAATAATTCACACACGGAAATGATTTAAGGCAAGATTTGAGCAAGATTTTGGATTCTCAAAAGAGAATATACGGCTGAAAACTTTGCATTGTTAACGCAAGAAAAAAAAATCAAATAGATAACGAAAAGGCAAGAGCAACAATTAAATATATACCCAAAGTAACGTACAAATTATTTTGTTTCTCTTATTAAATAACGTACAAATTATTTTGTTTTCTCTTATTAAATAAATTTAAAATACTAATGTTTCTATTAGGAAAATAAACCATCACTTTAAACCAAAATTTAATAGCTATTGTACCATAATTAATAACATTTGATTTAGCTTCATCCAATTGATTGTTAAATATAAAGTTAAGAAACAGATGTAAACATATGTAAAAGAAATGTAAAGTTTATTTTCCGTTTCACACTAATTATTACTAACTTTTTTTAAAAAAAAAGTATACAACAAATCTGACCAAAACAAAAGTGAAACAAATGTTACACAATTGTATACAGTTCAAGATGAAAAATTTGCCTTTAGAATTATAAAATTTAGAATTTCTATTAAAGTTACACTTATTATCCAAATCAAATTTTCAGACATTGTTTATTTTTATTTGGACAAATGATCAGAAATCATTTCAAGAAAATTTCCACAATTAGATTTTTAAGAAAACAAAAGCCAAAGTCTTTAAATAAATGAAAATAAATAAAATTTAGGGAAAACAAGTAGAAAAGTAAGAAAAAGAAAGGGAAGACATTACCAGATCTTTGAAGCCGTGAGAAACAAATGAAAATGATCTTTTTTTTTCACGTGAAAACCTAATGAGATGACGGCTACATTAGGGTTTTACACGGCTAAGGCAATTAATTGAGGAGTTTAAGGAAATGAAGGGTTTTGGCAAATAAAAAGGGCTTACGTTTCAAAGTGATTTACAATCTTCCATATTCTTTTCCTTTTAAAACTTTAGATAAACAAAATTTCAGGAGAAAATACTTTACAAACCGAAATCAATTAGAAATATGAGGTAACAAATAGTATAATTTGAAAAAAATATAAAATAATGAAGAAAATGCCTTAAAAATACCAAACAGTGTTCCAAAATTGTGCATAAATCACTGTTAGTCTTGGAAAATTATACATTTTATTATAAAATTATTATGAAGTGGAAAGGAATGTTTTCATGTGAAAATGAGGTAAGAAATGCACAGTTACAATAAAGAAAGGAACGGTCAAAGGAAATTAAATCTATTAATTGGAAAAGAAACGGAAGAAGAAACGTTAAAACGGTTTTACGTTTCTTTGCTTTCAAACCTTTTAAACTTCCTATATATATATATATATATATTCATATACATCTAAATAACTGAAAATAATTAAAATCTCAGTTATAATTCGAAAATATAACAGATAAACAAAATATTAATAATTAAATATTAATTAGATATGATTAAAATAAGAAAAATAGCACAAAAAATGAAAACTTGACTTAAGAATTAGAAATAACTTCAATACACTTTGGAAAAATTTACTTTGATTTAAATATATGTAAAATGAATAAAATAAAGTAAAACACAGCAAATAACAGTGAGTGCATAAAATAAATAAATAAATTTTAATTATATATAATTAAATTAAGAAAATGGCTTAAAATTGTAGACTAGGCTTTTAAAATTAGAAATAAATTCAAATGAACTTTAGAAAAATTATATTATCATTTTAAAAATACTTAAAAGTCAAAATATACATTATATAACATATTATCACATATTAAAATAAAATAAAATAAAGAAGAAGTAATTTATACAATTTAAAATAGTCATTGTTAAATAACCCTATATACGCACAATATTGTAAAGGGTGTAACTTTCACAATTTACATCCAATTTCAACGAAACGAAAAGCGGTGTTCTTATAATTTTATGTACTTTCATAATAAAATAAAAAATTTAAATTTTCAAACTTTTAAAATTTTAAGTTGAAAGTCACAGTTTGACTATTTTGAACAAAATCAGCATTTCAGGCAAATATTTCAACTTACACAAGTTTGGGATTATAACTCAAAAAAATCAAGATTATATTTAAATAATAAATTTAATCATTTCAAATAAGTAAAAATAAAAGTTTTTTTTAAACCAAAATTTTACATTAAAATAATTAAAATATACAATAAAATAATTACAAAATATAGGGTTGTTACACTCTCCCCCACTCAAAACTTTTCGTCCCCGAAAAGGAATGAGGTATGGAAGGGCACAGAAAAGATAAAGTGAAATAGGATTAAGATAAGATGACAAGAAGATTGAAGTTATACCTGATAACTGTTGTTATAGGTAAGTTTTACAAGGTGGAGATTATCAAAGATTATAGAAAGATTTCCAAATAGAAAGATCATAGAAAGATGCATATACCAGTCCATAGCAAGATGAGGATGATAAGAACAACCAAAATATAGTTTGAAAAACAAAATAAGAAAATGAATTTGAAATCATGTAGATTTCAACTTAAATAGAAAATAAACTTTTACACAAGTTACATAAATCTTAACTATCTCAAATTTCATTATCTTATTATCCAATCATCTTAAATTAACAATTTTTTTTTAAAACCATGGGTTAGAAAAATAAACATTTATTACACTCACAATGTATTTAATAAATTTTATTCTTCTTTATTCCTAATAAAAATTAAATTTATTCCTCTCAATATATTTATCACTCATGTTCAATATACTTACACTTATTATAACTGCTTTCTTTTATTCTTAGTTCTTTTAACATCATTTTATTGTAAGTTATTCAATTACCCTTTATTATATTTACCTCTGTTAATCATTTTATAATTAAAATTTAAGTATATAACATTTATTATAACCACCAAAATTTTATTTATAAAATCTTTTTATATTGTATATTACCCAATTACATTGTTAACTTCTGAAATTAAGGTAAGTTATATTGGAATGGAATTGTCATACAAATAAAACTTTCCAATTCAATTATCTCAAGTTGAATCATTTATCCAAAAAATTTTGATTTTCTTTTTATAATTGAAATTATTGTTAAAAATAAAATTTAAGAATTAAATTTCCGATTTCTTCAAACCATTTAGAGATAAGTAATAATATATATATAATATGTCAAATCAAATTTCAATCATATATCTATATATATTATAAATTAAGTCATATTTTAGAAATTCAAATCAATTTAATTTCGCAAAACAAAGCTGTAGCGAGACTACAGAACAGTCTCTTCACTTCGAAACTCGAAAATGAACGTCGATGATGCTGCAGTCATCACCGAAGTTATTTTCCAGCGACAAAGAGAAGAGTACTAATTTTAAACTTAAAATTCTATGGAAACAAATTTCTATTTGAAAATATTTTAAATTATATCCCTTTAAACTTTTAAACAAAAGGTTTGGAACCATCGGAAATTAAATTCTCAAATTTCTTTTTCTAAATTCATTTAAGTTCCCATATAAATTTATAAATAATTATTTATTAATTCATTTATACAACAATAAATGATAAATCAAGTATTATCATTTAAATTATCAATTTGAATCATTTTATTAAGTTCCATAAATATTGTAACGACCCGTAAATTTAACCGGTTTTAGTAACGTATTAAATTGAAATTTTGTGAAATTTTAAACGATAAAATTTTGAAATATAAATTTGATATTTGGAATGCGTCTAGTTAAACATAGCAACTGGTAAATTTTCGTCCGAAAATACGAAAGTTTATTTCGTGCGTAAATTTACTTCAATTTAATCAGTTAAAAAGCGATGAAAATAAAACGTTTTCAAAACCAAAATATTTTTACATAGAAAAATTCTAAACCATCTTCTGAGCAAGATGTCAGTTTGTCGTTTTTTCAAATTCGGACATCTTTAGCTCCATCGATTTTATTTTTCTGTGGTTTTCTTGCATTTTCCGTTGGTAGAAAATTCGAATTTTTAAAATTAAATCATACCGTTGATATCCGTATGTCGTTTTGATCGTCTCGTCGTGTTGATCTCCACGGCATATTCATATGTGTATTTCGACGTCCGGTGGACGGCGAAATATGTAAATGATGAACCGTATCGATACCGGTTTTAAAATCTTTTGGGTCTCCTTCTACCTACCGGTCCAAATTTAACACCATAACTTTTGAAATTTCTATAATTTAATAATCTGACCTTTACTATCCCAGCCTTTAATTTATTGATTGGTTCCAATGCGTAACTTATATTTTCAATGTTACTGCTCTTCATATTCTTCGTTTGCCTGGGAAAAGATATCTTGGGCTGTCATCCAGTAACTAATTCATGTACCTTTCCTTCCATAGTTTCCCTTGGTCTCTTCCTCATTCTCTGCTCATTTGAAAGAAAATTTAATAAATATATATACAAGTTTATATAATAAGTTTGAGTATACTTCTGTTGAGTTCTCGAAAGCAACTCGCCACGGCCGAGCATCAGTAGCTCCTCCCCTTAGCTGCGCCAAACACACGACCCTTCTGAGCATCAAAACCCATCCAACTCAGTTCGCTCAACTCCACCTTCGGTCTTCTTCCCCTCCCCCGCGTGTAGCCATGGTCACCTACCCCTCTCGGCCTTAGCACCTCCACCTTGATTTTCCTAGCTTGACTAACCCATGCGCGCCTGCTAGCCTTCGACAACAGTTCACTTCCTCTTTCCATTCCCATCTCTAAAGCTCGGTTCTCCTTTCTTCCTCAACCCGGCACACAGCCTCGGCTAGTGACCACCGGCAACCTTCAACTTCACATGTTCGACCTAGCCATCCAACGGCATGTGGCTTCGATCCACTTCATCGCCAACCAAGATTTAGCCGAGCCTAAATTTATAAAGGTATATATATTTTATTATATAAAGGGTTTATACTATAGAGTATTATTCATATCATACTATGCAGTTCTGACAGTGCTAAAAGTATATATTGTCTAGATTCTATCTTGTAAGTAAGTTTAAATATACAACCTGTTAGCTATATATATATGTTATATATAAGTTTTGTTCGTTATATGAAGTATATATACAGCAATTTTTGTTAATATTTTAATTATATATATATCTATATAATAGTCGGTTCATATTTTGAGTATATATATACCGTATTATTTTCGCTTACATCATTTTTCGTTTTGGTTTTAGGCATAATAGTTTACTGTTGGTTATATTTATAAATGTAAGCCTATATGGATATTATCTATTATCTGTTGTAAAATAATTTATGTATGTAAGAGCACGTTTTTGACAGTACTATATATATTTAAATTTAGAAGCGAAAGAACTGCATATAGTATACTACTGGGTTTATGAACTGATTCATGTACTGTACATTTAGTGTACATTTGCTGGTTTTTCGATTTATATATGGAGACTTTGCTTATGGGATGGAATTAAATATAAATTGGAAATATATGTTTTGATTGATTTTTGAATATATGTAGTATATATGTTGCGGTAATATGCTTATGTCCTAAAGTATAAAGTAATACAAGGTTAGTTATTTATTGTAATATGTCTATATGGATTTGTATATTTTTCTGTTGTGTATAAGGTTATATAAGTGTTGATTTTTTTTAGTTATGGGTTTGCATGTTTTTTTTGGTATGTCAAAAATGTGTCAAAAATAATAATAATTGAATATTGGTTTGAGAAAACAAATATAATATACTTTTGTTTCAATTTTACCTGCATCGTTATAGTTTTGATTAGATTTCTTCTATTTCTCATCTATCAGCTTGTCCGTCGAATTCGTGCCGATCTTGTTTGTTGGATTCGCAATTCAAATTCAGTATCCATATCAGCGTGCGTATCCGTGTCACCCTCTGTATTCTCTAGCCTCGAAAGGCGAGTAACCACTCACGATTAATATTCTTTTATTTATTAAATTTGATTTCAATTGGAACGACAATTGAAATATACTGCTGTTATTTATTGCACTGTTATTTATGTATCAGTTCACCTTTGACATCTGACACCGTTATCTGTTATGTATGCAATAATAATCCAGTTTGGTTGATAATGGATTGTTTGTTGTTGTTTATATTGGATGTTAAATTGTAATGTATAAAGTGATAAATATTATGCAATTGAATTTGACGTAGGATAGTCTAAAAATGTGAATCAATGTGAATCGACAAATGTGTTGAATTTGATTAGTTAACTTGAATAATATGACGCCTTTGAATTGGCAAGTTCTTTGACATGTAGAATTGATAAATTACACTTTGAACCTTTGAACATATATTGGATTAATTGTTGTAGTATTAAATTTGAAATTGAAATTGAACGACAAGTGGAAAACCGTAATGTAATAATCTTTAATCTACATGAAATGATAGTGTAGATTCTAGGAATAATTATTCGCACAAATAACAATGTGAATTAATACGATTATTTCGGAATTATTTGAATTAATTTATTGGATTGTTATTGATTGTTGTTATTGCTTGTTTATTTACTTTGACACCATCCCAGTTATCACAATGCAAGTTCCCTTTATTATGCTTGATCTTGAATTGAAATTGGAATCGGGTTGAAATGATAGATATCCAAATGAACTTGACTTAGGATAGAGAATTAAATAAAATCCGATTGGTCAATAATTTGATTTAAAAATAAAATAATGATTTTATTCGAATAAAGAATAAGTTTTGAAAGGAAATTGGAATTTGGATTTTTGAAAGGAAAATGTAAAGATGGAAATCTGGAACAAATTTTAACGTAGTAATTGATGAAGGACGTTGTTTGAAATTTAATTATTTAATAATTAAATTTGGAATTATTAATAAATAATTTGGAATAAGAAATAATTGAGTTCTGAAATTATTAAGTTTGAAACATTTAATAGTTAAATTTGAAATTATAATTAAGTTTGGAATTATAATTAAGTTGGAAATTATTAAGTTGAATTTATAATTAAGTTGAAATGATGAGATAATTAAGTTGAAATTATTAAGTTTTGAAATAATTTAATAATTGAGTTTGAATTGAAAATTAAGTTGAAATTATTAAGTTTTGAATTTATTAATAATTAAGTTTGAAATTATTTAATAATTGAATAAGATTGAATTATTTGATAATTGAATAAAATTGAATTCTTTGATAAGAGAAATTGAACTTTTGAATAAGTAAATTTGGAACTTCGTAAATAATTGAAATTGATTTTCTTTGTTAATTAAGTTTTGGAAATTATTTAAGTAAGTAAACAAGTGAAATTGAATTTCTTTAACAAGAAATAAAATGTGATTTATTGAAATAAATGTAAGACTTGTAATTTTGAGAATTTGATTTGACGAATCTAATTTAGTTAAATTTGAAGTTTTGATAAAACGATGATGAACGTAAGTAATTGATTTAATGAATTGGGAATTAAGTAAAATTGTTTTGAGTGATAAAGTAACTTAACGAATATTGAATGAAATCGATAAATGAATTTAAATTGATTTGAATGAAAATTAAACCATTTTAAATGATTTCGGAATGAAACTTATATACGAACTTGAATCAATATTGAATTGTTTAAATAAAAGTTGAAATCGAATTATAAGATTTTGAAATGGTAATTTGGAAGTTTTGAAACGTAAATTTTGGAAATTGATAGTGAAAGACAAATGAAATGTTGATTATAAACTCTAATTGAAAATGAAATTGATTTGGTTCTGAAATTTACTAAACGACCAATCGGTGTGATAATTACGAAAGTTATTAAAGAGACCGGAATCGGTTATGGATATACTCTCTATCTAAACCGAAAACCACTTTAATAACTATACGCGGAGTGATGATCCAAAATGAAGTGGTTGGAATGATGTACGTGATGACTGAAGAAAGAGAACGATAATGGATAGCCTTGACACTTGTGTCAAATTGGAAATGACTAAAATCAGGAGCCGTGCCGGGCCAAATGGGGTTAGCCACCTCGAGCGGACACACTTCTTCGTAACTACTACTCATTACTTGTGATTGATTGGTGCACCCTTGGAATTTCAGGAGTGTTGTTTCGCGGTGTTGCGATCGCTGCGGCGATGCGTTTTCACCAGTCCGGATCAGGCAAACGGTAGTTTCACTACCTTGGGTATTGCCTCATGTGCCTTGTCATACTTGTATCCCTATATACGCGACCACTACGAATTTGTTTTGTGTTATACCTATGGAGTACTCCCTGATATCCCACTAGTTTACGGTGGAGTTTACAGTGCTGTATAGACTATAACGCGTATATAAAATGTGTTAAGGGGGATAATGGTAACGCCTTAACACTATTTTTATATTTTATATTACTGATAGACATTATCTATTTAGCGTACACTACTACATAGTAGATAGTTTAACGGATCCTTAGAGGATGGTGATTCCAACATCCTTTGAGTTACTTGTATTTCGATTGCTATTTCACTTAAGTTGGATTTATTGATATGAGAATATTAATCCTGACTCGAGTGTTTTGTGTTTTGCTTTACGCTCGGGTCAGACTGAGTGTACCAGTATTCAGGGCTCACCTTTGGAGTTGGAGCTTTTCTTGAAGATCCAGCCATGTATTCTGCTTTCAGATATTCGATGATTCCAGTGATGTATTTCGATTCTTATATTTGACTGTTGTATTCGAGACTTCTGTTGTAACTTATTTAACTCTGATGTATCTTATATATTTATATAGTAGCTTCATGAACTACTATCTCTTTTACTTCCGCTGCATATTACTACTCTGTGTCTGTGATTCTATGATTATTTATTTACTGTATATCTGAGTTTTTCCAATTTTAAATTAACAATTCGGTATTTTGAATTATTCAAGTCCGACATGTGCGGATGCGAATAGTCCAAAATAGCGGATCGTTACAGTTGGTATCAGAGCTTTTGGTAGCTCTAGGCAGAACTCAGCATATAGGGTAAATGTATTTACAGAATCACTCTCATTCGAGTTTCCATTTTCCTTTTAACTCAATTCCCTTGAATTTTGAAACGTTCCCTCGGTTCCGAAATTCATTCTTGTCCCTCACTATTCATCTTCTTTCAACTCTGGAGCATTCCATAACTCCACTTCAAATGATCCTTATAATGAGTCGGCGGTCTCGCCAATCTTTGAAGGACTTGTAAATGGGTGAAACTCCTTTACAATGGACATCGATTTACCGGAGATTTCTGTATCCTCGGTTTATGATGCTATCTATCTCCGGCTGTACTTGAAATTCTATTTCTTGAGATTGAATGTAGATTTGCCCCGAAATGCTGCATCGATCCAATTCTTGAAGTAACGGTCGACCCGGTTAAGGTTACCCGTGAATTAAATAAGCTTATCCATCTCCCGATTCTGTTAATTGAATTATTTTATCTTCTGTTTCGAACTTATTATCGAATCAAAATTTCTCTTTGATTTGATTTCCATCAAATTTGGATCTCTTTCCTTACTTTGAAATCCAGTATCGTATCATTGAGCGAGAAGTGTATTTGTAAATTAATGTTAAAAACGTTTTATATATATTGTGTTGTATGAGTTGTTGATGTTGGTTTGGATTTTCGATCGATTCGTTTGATCAACGCTATCGATAGAATTTCTAAAACACTTGAACAGAGCAAACTGACACAATATTGGTTTCAAATTTTGAAATTGAAATAAAATTTTGTGTGATTATATATAAATAAATTTTCTAAAGATAATTGTTAAGTGAATTGGTTTACAAAATGATAATATTTGATTTTACTTATTGTTTGTAAACCATTGATTATTGCATAACATAAACAAATGAATTTATAAAACTTTGCTATAATTTGATTTGGAATTAGAAACGTATTTAAATCTAGAATTTATGAATTTATTTTTCGATGATTTCAAACTTTGGTTTTAAAGTTTAGAAGGTATATTATTTAAAGTATTTTCAAATAGAAACCATTTTCAAAGAATTTTAGATGTTAAAATCAGTGCTCTCTTATTTCGTCGCTGGAAAATAATTTCGGTGATGACGGCCGCATCATCGACATTTATTTTCGAGTTTCGAAGTGGAGAGACTATTCTGTAGCTTTGCTACGGTTTGTTTTGAAAAATAAATTGATTTGAATTTCTAAACATGACTTGATTTATTATATATATTGAAGATTTTGAATTTGATTTGATATATTATGATATATATATATATACTTATTTATTTTACCTCTAAGTTGTATGAAATTAATCGAAATTTAATTCTTAAAATTTGATTCAAGGATGATTATAAATGAAGCCAAATTCTTTCTATATAAATACTTAACTTGAAATAACCGAATTATAAAATTTTATTGCATTATATATCACTTACCCAAACTTTCAAAAGATAATTATGTAATTGAATATTGTATAGTATAAAATAATATCAAAGGAATTTTAAATAAATTTGGGTAGTTACATTAGTGTAAATATACTTAATATATATGTGATAAGATGTATTAAGTAGAATAAATTTAATAATAATATGGAATAACGAAAAATTAAATTTGTCGAATAAAGTATGACTATAATAAATGACTATTCAAATTTGTGACCTTTGAAATTGTTAATTTAAGATAATTGGATAATATACAATATAAAATTTTCTTTATAAATAAAACGTGAGTGCGTATAATAAATGTTATTCACTTAAATCTTTAATTATAAAATGTTTATGGAGATAAATAGAATAATAAGTTAATTAAATAATAGATGTGATTAATAAAATAAAATTTGTGTTTTGAAAGTAAATAAATTGAAAAATCAACTTAATGGAATACTTTGAATTTAAAATCAATTGTTGAATAGTAATTAATTAAATTTGAAATTCATATGGTTTAAATTATTTATTTATTATGAAATTCAAGTTTATTTTCTTTTGGTTGTTTCTATTCTCCTACTTCCTTCCTTTTCGAGGACGAAAAGTTTTGAGTGGGGGAGAATGTAACGACCCGTAAATTTAACCGGTTTTAGTAACGTATTAAATTGAAATTTTGTGAAATTTTAAACGATAAAATTTTGAAATATAAATTTGATATTTGGAATGCGTCTAGTTAAACATAGCAACTGGTAAATTTTCGTCCGAAAATACGAAAGTTTATTTCGTGCGTAAATTTACTTCAATTTTAATCAGTTAAAAAGCGATGAAAATAAAACGTTTTCAAAACCAAAATATTTTTACATAGAAAAATTCTAAACCATCTTCTGAGCAAGATGTCAGTTTGTCGTTTTTTCAAATTCGGACATCTTTAGCTCCGTCGATCTTATTTTTCTGTGTTTTTCTTGCATTTTCCGCTGGTAGAAAATTCGAATTTTTAAAATTAAATCATACCGCTGATATCCGTATGTCGTTTTGATCGTCTCGTCGTGTTGATCTCCACGGCATATTCATATGTGTATTTCGACGTCCGGTGGACGGCGAAATATGTAAATGATGAACCGTATCGATACCGGTTTTAAAATCTTTTGGGTCTCCTTCTACCTACCGGTCCAAATTTAACACCATAACTTTTGAAATTTCTGTAATTTAATAATCTGACCTTTACTATCCCAGCCTTTAATTTATTGATTGGTTCCAATACGTAACTTATATTTTCAATGTTACTGCTCTTCATATTCTTCGTTTGCCTGGGAAAAGATATCTTGGGCTGTCATCCAGTAACTAATTCATGTACCTTTCCTTCCATAGTTTCCCTTGGTCTCTTCCTCATTCTCTGCTCATTTGAAAGAAAATTTAATAAATATATATACAAGTTTATATAATAAGTTTGAGTATACTTCTGTTGAGTTCTCGAAAGCAACTCGCCACGGCCGAGCATCAGTAGCTCCTCCCCTTAGCTGCGCCAAACACACGACCCTTCTGAGCATCAAAACCCATCCAACTCAGTTCGCTCAACTCCACCTTCGGTCTTCTTCCCCTCCCCCGCGTGTAGCCATGGTCACCTACCCCTCTCGGCCTTAGCACCTCCACCTTGATTTTCCTAGCTTGACTAACCCATGCGCGCTTGCTAGCCTTCGACAACAGTTCACTTCCTCTTTCCATTCCCATCTCTAAAGCTCGGTTCTCCTTTCTTCCTCAACCCGGCACACAGCCTCGGCTAGTGACCACCGGCAACCTTCAACTTCACATGTTCGACCTAGCCATCCAACGGCATGTTGCTTCGATCCACTTCATCGCCAACCAAGATTTAGCCGAGCCTAAATTTATAAAGGTATATATATTTTATTATATAAAGGGTTTATACTATAGAGTATTATTCATATCATACTATGCAGTTCTGACAGTGCTAAAAGTATATATTGTCTAGATTCTATCTTGTAAGTAAGTTTAAATATACAACCTGTTAGCTATATATGTATATATATATATATATATATATATATGTTATATATAAGTTTTGTTCGTTATATGAAGTATATATACAGCAATTTTTGTTAATATTTTAATTATATATATATCTATATAATAGTCGGTTCATATTTTGAGTATATATATGCCGTATTATTTTCGCTTACATCATTTTTCGTTTTGGTTTTAGGCATAATAGTTTACTGTTGGTTATATGTATAAATGTAAGCCTATATGGATATTATCTATTATCTGTTGTATAATAATTTATGTATGTAAGAGCACGTTTTTGACAGTACTATATATATTTAAATTTAGAAGCGAAAGAACTACATATAGTATACTACTGGGTTTATGAACTGATTCATGTACTGTACATTTAGTGTACATTTGCTGGTTTTTCGATTTATATATGGAGACTTTGCTTATGGGATGGAATTAAATATAAATTGGAAATATATGTTTAGATTGATTTTTGAATATATGTAGTATATATGTTGCGGTAATATGCTTATGTCCTAAAGTATAAAGTAATACAAGGTTAGTTATTTATTGTAATATGTCTATATGGATTTGTATATTTTTCTGTTGTGTATAAGGTTATATAAGTGTTGATTTTTTTTAGTTATGGGTTTGCATGTTTTTTTTGGTATGTCAAAAATGTGTCAAAAATAATAATAATTGAATATTGGTTTGAGAAAACAAATATAATATACTTTTGTTTCAATTTTACCTGCATCGTTATAGTTTTGATTAGATTTCTTCTATTTCTTATCTATCAGCTTGTCCGTCGAATTCGTGCCGATCTTGTTTGCTTGGATTCGCAATTCAAATTCAGTATCCATATCAGCGTGCGTATCCGTGTCACCCTCTGTATTCTCTAGCCTCGAAAGGTGAGTAACCACTCACGATTAATATTCTTTTATTTATTAAATTTGATTTCAATTGGAACGACAATTGAAATATACTGCCGTTATTTATTGCACTGTTATTTATGTATCAGTTCACCTTTGACATCTGACACCGTTATCTGTTATGTATGCAATAATAATCCAGTTTGGTTGATAATGGATTGTTTGTTGTTGTTTATATTGGATGTTAAATTGTAATGTATAAAGTGATAAATATTATGCAATTGAATTTGACGTAGGATAGTCTAAAAATGTGAATCAATGTGAATCGACAAATGTGTTGAATTTGATTAGTTAACTTGAATAATATGACGCCTTTGAATTGGCAAGTTCTTTGACATGTAGAATTGATAAATTACACTTTGAACCTTTGAACATATATTGGATTAATTGTTGTAGTATTAAATTTGAAATTGAAATTGAACGACAAGTGGAAAATCGTAATGTAATAATCTTTAATCTACATGAAATGATAGTGTAGATTCTAGGAATAATTATTCGCAATAATAACAATGTGAATTAATACGATTATTTCGGAATTATTTGAATCAATTTATTGGATTGTTATTGATTGTTGTTATTGCTTGTTTATTTACTTTGACACCATCCCAGTTATCACAATGCAAGTTCCCTTTATTATGCTTGATCTTGAATTGAAATTGGAATCGGGTTGAAATGATAGATACCCAAATGAACTTGACTTAGGATAGAGAATTAAATAAAATCCGATTGGTCAATAATTTGATTTAAAAATAAAATAATGATTTTATTCGAATAAAGAATAAGTTTTGAAAGGAAATTGGAATTTGGATTTTTGAAAGGAAAATGTAAAGATGGAAATCTGGAACAAATTTTAACGTAGTAATTGATGAAGGACGTTGTTTGAAATTTAATTATTTAATAATTAAATTTGGAATTATTAATAAATAATTTGGAATAAGTAATAATTGAGTTCTGAAATTATTAAGTTTGAAACATTTAATAGTTAAATTTGAAATTATAATTAAGTTTGGAATTATAATTAAGTTGGAAATTATTAAGTTGAATTTATAATTAAGTTGAAATGATGAGATAATTAAGTTGAAATTATTAAGTTTTGAAATAATTTAATAATTGAGTTTGAATTGAAAATTAAGTTGAAATTATTAAGTTTTGAATTTATTAATAATTAAGTTTGAAATTATTTAATAATTGAATAAGATTGAATTATTTGATAATTGAATAAAATTGAATTCTTTGATAAGAGAAATTGAACTTTTGAATAAGTAAATTTGGAACTTCGTAAATAATTGAAATTGATTTTCTTTGTTAATTAAGTTTTGGAAATTATTTAAGTAAGTAAACAAGTGAAATTGAATTTCTTTAACAAGAAATAAAATGTGATTTATTGAAATAAATGTAAGACTTGTAATTTTGAGAATTTGATTCGACGAATCTAATTTAGTTAAATTTGAAGTTTTGATAAAACGATGATGAACGTAAGTAATTGATTTAATGAATTGGGAATTAAGTAAAATTGTTTTGAATGATAAAGTAACTTAACGAATATTGAATGAAATCGATAAATGAATTTAAATTGATTTGAATGAAAATTAAACCATTTTAAATGATTTCGGAATGAAACTTATATACGAACTTGAATCAATATTGAATTGTTTAAATAAAAGTTGAAATCGAATTATAAGATTTTGAAATGGTAATTTGGAAGTTTTGAAACGTAAATTTTGGAAATTGATAGTGAAAGACAAATGAAATGTTGATTATAAACTCTAATTGAAAATGAAATTGTTTTGGTTCTGAAATTTACTAAACGACCAATCGGTGTGATAATTACGAAAGTTATTAAAGAGACCGGAATCGGTTATGGATATACTCTCTATCTAAACCGAAAACCACTTTAATAACTATACGCGGAGTGATGATCCAGAATGAAGTGGCTGGAATGATGTACGTGATGACTGAAGAAAGAGAACGATAATGGATAGCCTTGACACTTGTGTCAAATGGGAAATGACTAAAATCAGGAGCCGTGCCGGACCAAATGGGGTTAGCCACCTCGAGCGGACACACTTCTTCGTAACTACTACTCATTACTTGTGATTGATTGGTGCACCCTCGGAATTTCAGGAGTGTTGTTTCGCGGTGTTGCGATCGCTGCGGCGATACGTTTTCACCAGTCCGGATCAGGCAAACGGTAGTTTCACTACCTTGGGTATTGCCTCATGTGCCTTGTCATACTTGTATCCCTATATACGCGACCACTACGAATTTGTTTTGTGTTATACCTATGAAGTACTCCCTGATATCCCACTAGTTTACGGTGGAGTTTACAGTGCTGTATAGACTATAACGCTTATATAAAATGTGTTAAGGGGGATAATGGTAACGCCTTAACACTATTTTTATATTTTATATTACTGATAGACATTATCTATTTAGCGTACACTACTACATAGTAGATAGTTTAACGGATCCTTAGAGGATGGTGATTCCAACATCCTTTGAGTTACTTGTATTTCGATTGCTATTTCACTTAAGTTGGATTTATTGATATGAGAATATTAATCCTGACTCGAGTGTTTTGTGTTTTGCTTTACGCTCGGGTCAGACTGAGTGTACCAGTATTCGGGGCTCACCTTTGGAGTTGGAGCTTTTCTTGAAGATCCAGCCATGTATTCTGCTTTCAGATATTCGATGATTCCAGTGATGTATTTCGATTCTTATATTTGACTGTTGTATTCGAGACTTCTGTTGTAACTTATTTAACTCTGATGTATCTTATATATTTATATGGTAGCTTCATGAACTACTATCTCTTTTACTTCCGCTGCATATTACTACTCTGTGTCTGTGATTCTGTGATTATTTATTTACTGTATATCTGAGTTTTGCCAATTTTAAATTAACAATTCGGTATTTTGAATTATTCAAGTCCG
This sequence comes from Allium cepa, assembly GCA_030765085.1. Classification (NCBI taxonomy): domain Eukaryota; kingdom Viridiplantae; phylum Streptophyta; class Magnoliopsida; order Asparagales; family Amaryllidaceae; genus Allium; species Allium cepa. The sequence continues at coordinate 44,135,561 of CM060946.1, forward strand.
ACATGTGCGGATGCGAATAGTCCAAAATAGCGGGTCGTTACAAATATATATATCAAAATTTTATTTCATTAACCAAATTTTAAAATAATATCGTGTCAGTTTGTTCTGTCAAAGTGTTTTAGAAATCCTATCGATAGCGTTGATCAGACGAATAGCTTCGGAAACCCAACTCAACATCAACAACTCAAACAACACAATATATAAACAAAATATAGATTGACAAATACAATTCAAAATGTTTGAAAATATGTTAGAAACAAAAGACAAGATGATTAAATACAGAGTAGGGAGGCGGATAAGCTAAAATAAATCACGGGCAACCTTAATCGGGTCAACCGTGACTTAAAGTATACGATCGAAGTGGATTTTCTGGGGTAAATCTACATTCGACCTCAAGAGATAGAGTTTGGGATAATAGGAGATACTAGCATCTAAATCGAGGATATAAAATTTTTGGTGAATCGATGCTGTTGTAAAGGAGTTTCACTCCTTTTACAAGAAAATTTTTGAGATTGGCGGGACCGCCAATTCACTATAAAGATCATTCGAAGTGGAGTTATAGGATACTCCAGAATCAAGTGAAGATGAGTAGCGGGGAATAAGAATGGATTTTTGGAACCGCAGGGAACGTTCCAAAATTCAAAGGAATCGAGTCAAAAGAGAGAGATTCAACTTGAATGAAAGTGATTCTGTAAATACATCTACTCCATATGCTGAGTTTTGCCTAGAGCTAACCAAAGCTCTGATACCAACTGTAACGACCTGATATTTTCAACCATTCGCATCCATTATAAGTGTATAGGTAGACACTCATGCCGGAATTAGATAGCTCAAAATACCGCGTTGTAAATAAATATTTGGCAAATCTCAGAATATACAGTAAATAAAATCACAGATCACAGACACAGAGTATATAAAAATGCAGCGGAAGAAAAAAAGATAGTAGTTCATGAAGCTACTATATAAATATGAGATACATCAGAGTTAAATAAGATACAACAGAAGAGTAACAAGATACATCACTGAAACACTGGATACTGAAACAAAATAGAAGGCTGGATCTTCATGGAAAGCTCCAACGCCGAAGGTGAATCTGGAATGCTAACTCACTCAATCTGACCCGAGCGTAAAGCAAAACACAAAACCCTCGAGTCAGGACATAAATACTTATAAACTGTAAATCAACTCAAGTGAACAGTAACAAAATGCATCAGTAACTTAAAGGATGCTTGGGACCGCCCATCCTCTAAGGATCCGTTAAACTATTTACTATGTAGTAATATACGCTATATACGGTAGTGTCCAATCAGTAAAGTATAATCATATAGAAAATAACGTTAAGGGGATGGTGAACCTTAACGCGGTCGGATCTTTAAAACCAAAATCGTAGTGGGCTCGATATAAGGATATGACACGGCACGCGAGGCAATGCCAGGGTGGATACACCGTTTGCACTCCCGGACCGGTGGTGACGGCAAGCCAGCAGCTTCCGCCCACCTCGAGCAATACCCCCGAATCAAAGTGGCGCCACCGAATCGAATCACAACAATAATAGAATAGTTTCCGATGGAGCATGCTCGATGAAAGAGTGCGACCCTTTGTGTAGCCCGGTATAGCTCCTGTTTTAGTCATATATGCCAACTCACGGGAGTTGGGTCCACGTAACATACCTCGAGAACGTCGCTACCATCCTACTTCATTCTGGAATCTCCACCGCGTACACAGTTGTTAAAGTGGTTTTCGGTATTGTCCGGCTATAAGACAATATCCGATCCCGGTCTCTTTAACAACCAATCGTTATTATAACCCATGGATATTTATTTCAAATAATTTATACTTTCAAGACCAAAATATCATACTCATTTCAAAACAATATCACAATTGTATCATTTCCATTTCAAAAAAAATTCAATATTATATCATTCAAATAAAACCCAAATTTTCAAATCATTGAATATTTCTTTAAATTTATTAAACTTGAAATATTTGTTTAAATTATCATAGCATTTTGGAAATGTTACCTTAAGGAATCATAGCATTTTCGGAATGTACTATTTTCCACTTTACATTGTATAAAATCAAAGTATTGATAAGCTTAAAATTTTAACATATCAATTTATCATAGCCTTATAGTTAAATAAACTTTCTCACTATAATATACAATTTAAACCGAAATGCTTATGTTAAGTTAAAAACACCTTATTAACTTACATTATTATTACAATAAGTAACATTTATCATTTTAATCAATTTAAAATACACCATTACATTGATTAAAATCTACGCGTCAAATGTACGTTTTAAATTTTATATTCCTATTACAATAATGAACATTTATTAATTAAATCAATACCACACTACTTAAAACTTTACATGTTTCTTTCTTAATTAAAACTTTACATGTTCTTGCATTAATTAAAACTTATACCATTCTTCATTAATTAGGAATTTACATGTCCTATCATTAATTAGAACACCATACGTTCTTTCATTAATTAAAACACCATACGTTCTTTCATTAATTAAAACACCATACGTTCTTTCATTAATTAAAACCGATACGTTTCTTTCATAAATTAAAACCTGTACGTTTCTTTCATAAATTAAAACCTGTACGTTTCTTTCATAAATTAAAACCTGTACGTTTCTTTCATAAATTAAAACCTCTACGTTTCTTTCATAAATTAAAACTTAACATTTCAGATTTATATTACCTTTTCACAATTTTAACTAAACTTCCAGTTTATTTAATTAATTTAACATCTTTAGTTAAAACTCAAATTTCACATTTTCAAGTCAAGTTATATTTTAAAATTTCATTTTCAACACTCATTTATTCAACCACTTAAATTTATAGAAAATCAATAATTCTTTAATAAATCACTTAAATTCAAATATAAATCAATTTATCATATTTACCATTTTCCAAATAAAATTAAAGTCCATTTTATTCATGTAACTTAAATATCATTTTTAGTCAAAATTCGAAATTTCAAACATAAGTTATATTTCAAAAATCCAGTTAATCCATTCATAAATTACATTTTTAACACATAGAAAAATCAAAATTTATTTATTTTAAAACCTTTCAAAATCTATTTAAATCAAATTTCATAATTTTATATTTTTAAAATACTTAAAATATTCAAAGCACTTTATAGAATAACCACGGGTCTGTATATAGTTTTCTAACCTAGGTCAAGTGATACGGATATGTATCATTTCAATCCGCAGTTTAAAAGGTAAAAATCCAGGTTCTATCATTTCAAACCCGCAATCCCAAGTATAGATAAATAAATAAAATAACCCAGGCTTATCATTTCAGCCCATAATGATTTTTTATCCTAACAGGGAACTTGCAGTGTGATCATATGCAGAAATAATATAAACAATGTCAATATCACAATATACAGTCATGTATCAGATGTCATGTGAAAATTAACAGTTTTAACATGGTAATAACATGGTAATAACATGGCATAGCATATCATATGATCACCATTAACTTGCATAAACATTTTACATTACTAAACACTTGTCATCAATCCACTTTTCATAAGTATATATGTCAGAGTGAGAAAGACTCACCTTTTTCAAAGCTAGAGACCAAAACAACATACAAGCACGACTCCAAAGGCACGATAAGCACAATTTCACGACTTTTGATTTGAGTTGAAAGATAGCCAAGATATGATTTTGTATCACCAACCCAAAGCAAAACAATGAAAGGAGAACAAATGAAATAAAACAAGAGTGAAAAGAAGAAAGAAAGAAAAGAAAAGAAAAAAAAAAATGAAAGGAAAAGCATGCGCCGGTTCATACCTTCAGGAGATGCTTACGCAAATTTTGATGGAAGCAAAATGAATAATTTATGGTATGAAACTTTTGAACGTGAAATATATATTAACATTGCTCACTAATTTATGTAGAGGGCAGGCAAGAGAAAAATGCTTGAACGGTAGAGGCAATTAAGGCATTCAATTCTATCCAATAGGTGGAAACGTATGGGAGGCAAGAGGGAAAGAAATAATTCACACACGGAAATGATTTAAGGCAAGATTTGAGCAAGATTTTGGATTCTCAAAAGAGAATATACGGCTGAAAACTTTGCATTGTTAACGCAAGAAAAAAAAAATCAAATAGATAACGAAAAGGCAAGAGCAACAATTAAATATATACCCAAAGTAACGTACAAATTATTTTGTTTCTCTTATTAAATAACGTACAAATTATTTTGTTTTCTCTTATTAAATAAATTTAAAATACTAACGTTTCTATTAGGAAAATAAACCATCACTTTAAACCAAAATTTAATAGCTATTGTACCAAAATTAATAACATTTGATTTAGCTTCATCCAATTGATTGTTAAATATAAAGTTAAGAAACAGATGTAAACATATGTAAAAAAATGTAAAGTTTATTTCCCGTTTCACACTAATTATTACTAATTTTTTTTTTTTAAAAAAAAAGTATACAACAAATCTGACCAAAACAAAAGTGAAACAAATGTTACACGATTGTATACAGTTCAAGATGAAAAATTTGCCTTTAGAATTATAAAATTTAGAATTTCTATTAAAGTTACACTTTTTATCCAAATCAAATTTTCAGACATTGTTTATTTTTATTTGAACAAATGATCAGAAATCATTTCAAGAAAATTTCCACAATTAGATTTTTATGAAAACAAAAGCCAAAGTCTTTAAATAAATGAAAAAAATAAAATTTAGGGAAAACAAGTAGAAAAGTAAGAAAAAGAAAGGGAAGCCATTACCAGATCTTTGAAGCCGTGAGAAACAAATGAAAATGATCTTTTTTTTTCACGTGAAAACCTAATGAGATGACAGCTACATTAGGGTTTTACACGGCTAAGGCAATTAATTGAGGAGTTTAAGAAAATGAAGGGTTTGGGCAAATAAAAAGGGCTTACGTTTCAAAGTGATTTACAATCTTCCATATTCTTTTCCTTTTAAAACTTTACATAAACAAAATTTCAGGAGAAAATACTTTACAAACCGAAATCAATTAGAAATATGAGGTAACAAATAGTATAATTTGAAAAAAATATAAAATAATGAAGAAAATGCCTTAAAAATACCAAACAGTGTTCTAAAATTGTGCATAAATCACTGTTAGTCTTGGAAAATTATACATTTTATTATAAAATTATTATGAAGTGGAAAGGAATGTTTTCATGTGAAAATGAGGTAAGAAATGCACAGCTACAATAAAGAAAGGAACGGTCAAAGGAAATTAAATCTATTAATTGGAAAAGAAACGGAAGAAGAAACGTTAAAACGGTTTTACGTTTCTTTGCTTTCAAACCTTTTAAACTTCCTATATATATATTCATATACATCTAAATAACTGAAAATAATTAAAATCTCAGTTAAAATTCGAAAATATAACAGATAAACAAAATATTAATAATTAAATATTAATTAGATATGATTAAAATAAGAAAAATAGCACAGAAAATGAAAACTTGACTTAAGAATTAGAAATAACTTCAATACACTTTGGAAAAATTTACTTTGATTTAAATATATGTAAAATGAATAAAATAAAGTAAAACACAGCAAATAACAGTGAGTGCATAAAATAAATAAATAAATTTTAATTATATATAATTAAATTAAGAAAATGGCTTAAAATTGTAGACTAGGCTTTTAAAATTAGAAATAAATTCAAATGAACTTTAGAAAAATTATATTATCATTTTAAAAATACTTAAAAGTCAAAATATACATTATATAACATATTATCACATATTAAAATAAAATAAAACAAAGAAGAAGTAATTTATACAATTTAAAATAGTCATTGTTAAATAACCCTATATACGCACAATATTGTAAAGGGTATAACTTTCACAATTTACATCCAATTTCAACGAAACGAAAGGTGGTGTTCTTATAATTTTATGTACTTTCATAATAAAAGAAAAAATTTAAATTTTCAAACTTTTAAAATTTTAAGTTGAAAGTCACAGTTTGACTATTTTGAACAAAATCAGTATTTCAGGCAAATATTTCAACTTGCACAAGTTTGGGATTATAACTCATAAAATCAAGATTATATTTAAATAATAAATTTAATCATTTCAAATAAGTAAAAATAAAAGTTTTTTTAAACCAAAATTTTACATTAAAATAATTAAAATATACAATAAAATAATCACAAAATATAGGGTTGTTACACTTGCGGACTGATGTGAGAGGAATACAGAGCGTGGCGAGTGAACACACAAGTGTGAACACTTATCAACTGTATGCATTATTAAAAAGAATTTTTATATACATACACCTAACTCAAAGGAAAGGAAGAAAGAATTTTTCTTTAGAATTAAAAACTAAGTTAAGTAAAATTTATAAAAAAAATTTGGATTTCGGATTTTTTTAAATACGCATGAACTAATGCAACTAAATGGATGCAAATGACTTAATTATAGTTTTCTGTCCTTAGTAACTCCTAACCCAAAACTGTATAATCACACTTTGTCTTAAATCAACAAAAACATTTCTCAGCCAAGTAAAGGGTAGGGGTTATCGGTGCACCACCATAACAATGCAGTCAAAGGTTTAAGTAACTTCAGAGGAACAACCACTATAATATTTTACGAACCACCGTAATATTTATAAATGGTTATTACTTTGCCATAGCCTAGACATCAAGAAATAAAATTTTTCAAAGAAAACATTTGTGAAGATACAATTAAGCCCTATATGAGCTTGCGATACCCTTATGTCGAACGTCTAACCTTTATTATTAGTCAAATTCTACGATGAAATGCGTTTGTGATCTAAGAAAAGAGTGATGAAATCCTTCATCTTATGTGAATTGAGTTATTGCCCCTAGAAAAAAATTAAGATGAGATGAATGCAAAACAAAAATTAAATGTGAATTTGCAATGCAACTAAAATGAAATTTGTTTTTGTTTTTGGATTTTGAATTTTTTTATATATAAATGCAAGCAACCAACAATGCAATTCAAATAAAAACAAAGGATGAAAGCGTGATACCAGAGCATGTAGAATGATTAGCAATTTATTTTATTTTTAGCGGCGATTTTTTCAGAGCAAGCAGGCAAGCAATTATTTTTAAGCAAGCTAAGCAAAACAATTCTTTTCATTGCAGTTTTCTGCTTTGGAAATCTGAAAATAAAATCAAGATATATACAATTGTTTTTTTAAGGATGGAATTTAAAACAAAACAAAAAAAATTCTTTTTTTTTTAGAATAAGACAACAACAACAAAAAAAAAAAACAAATTAAACAAATGAAACTAAAGTTTTTTATCTTTTTTTTTAATAGAAAACAAAACAAAGCTTTCTTTTATATATAAAACAATTTCTTTTTTTTATACAAAACAAGCTCAGCCCAAATAAGCAATAACCAACCTTGCCCACTCAATAAATCAAAATAAGAATGTTCCCAACTCAATTAATTAAAACGAAACAACAAATCTTCCACTTTCAAAAACCGATTTCCATTTCGCAATTCAAAATCACCAAAAACTTGTTCGCCTCGTGAGTTGATCGCGAATTGGGTTGTAGGTAGTTCGTGATTCAGGGATTGTAGTGTTGACGTCACGGCTGGGGATTGCGGTGAGGGTGGTTCATTTGCTTGCCATTCGAGGTGATTGAGTTGGTGTCGCGCGTTGAAGGTACGCGGTTCTGAGGTGAAATTCGATGTCAGATTTGGATTGGCTGAGGTGGAAATTCGATTTGAAGGTCTTGGAGTTCGCGAAGAGGTGTCGAAGTGAGGTGAATTGGCAAAGTGGCGATAGTTTACTGCTGCGCTTGGATTCGAGAAAATTAGGCGAAGCAGTGGTCGATTTTGATGCTAGATGGAGGCAGAGGAGTTGTTACTGTGCTTTGAAGTGTAGAACAATGGATGGTTAATTGGCAAGTTGTAGAAGTTTGAGTGCGGCTGGAAGTAGAAGTCAGTGAGTTTGCGATTGTGGGTCTGGTGATGCGGTGGGTAATTTGCAGCAGTCTTGATACAGGTTGGTCAGTGGTTCGATGAGGAAGTATCTTTGGTGGTTAGCTGTTGAATTGTGGAGAAGCAGGTGGCTATGTTAATGAGAGGAGGGCCAAATGGTTAAGTCGAATGATGTTTTCTAGTTACTGGTGGGTTTTGAAGAAGGCATTGAAACTGATGTGTGTTTGAGTTGTGGTCAATGGTTGAGAATGATATGGTTTGCGGTGGTTTTGTGGTCTGGCAGTTTTCAGGTGATTATAATATCAGTGTGCAGTGGTTTGGAGTTGTAGGTGTAGGCATGTATGGTCTGTGACGTTTTTGGTTGACGGCAGTCAGTATGTTGGAATTGTATGAAGTATGGGGTTGAGTGGCTATGTTTGAAGTAGGTGGTAGAAGTTTGCACTGCAAGAGAGGTTTCGGGTAGCAGTAAAGCAGAGGGGTTGATAAGAGAGATATGTAGTAGATGTTGATTGAGATGAGGAATGTCAGTTATGCAATGATGAATGGTGACTGTTAGGGGGAGTGATGGAGCAGTGATAAGTGTTGAAGTGAAGTTCTGAGGCGATCAGGTTTAAAGGCAGTGTTTAAAATGATGGGAATATGAAGGAGTGGCAGCAGCTTTGAAGTTTAGTGTTGAAGTTGAGGCAATGTGCACAGGAGATTATGATTGATGCCAGTGAGTATATTAGGCAGTAGTGTGTTTGGGTTTGAAGAACATGTTGACAGTTTTGGGTGTGTAGCAGTGAATGTGAAGGAAATGTTGTTTATAGGAAGAATGTAAGTGGCAGTGGTGGTTCTGTTGAGATGATTCACTTTGATGGTCATGCAGTGGGTAATGAAACAGAAGTTAAAGTGGATGAGGGTGTTTGACTGCAATAGGGATGTTTTGGCAAGGGTTGTATGATGGCAGAAACGAGGCGAGGAAGGTGTTGTATACGCTGGTGTGGGTTGTTTTTGTTGTTATGGCTGCTGTCACTTGTTGTTTGGATATTTGGCAGAGAAATTGATGAGGAAGCAGTAGTTTAGGGTGGTAATGAAATAGCAGTGGGAGTTTAGAAAGGCAGCAGAAACAGTGCACAAGTGACTGCACAATGCAATGTGTAAATTTTGAAATGTAAATAAAAAATAAAAAGCAAGAAAGAAAAGTGCAAGTGTAGAAACGTAAATGCAATAAACAACAATTTTTTTTTTGAAATGTGATTATGTAATTTTATTTTATTTTGAATATGCAAATGCAATGCAAACAAAAAGAAAACAAGCAAAACAAACTAATGCAAGCAAAATTCACACAACGCACAATTTGTTTTTCTTTTTTTTAAGATAAAATGCAACACACAAAATAAACACACAATAAAAATGAAACGAAAATAATTCGAAGAATAGAAATTAAAATCAAAACAAATCCCCAGCAACGACGCCAAAAACTTGTTTAACGACGAGTTTTCTATCGGTTTAGAAAATCGTCGAAAAATTTCAAGTTAAAATTTAACCGAAAGCGCACGGTGTACAATTTTAGTACGTGGCGAATACGGGTTGATCCGCGCGAAATTTTTAAGAATTTAAAATTCATCTCAGTCAAATTAGACCGAAGTGAGAGGAAATTGTTAACTACAAAAATGAATTCAAAACTAGAATTTAAATGTGTTTTAAAAACTATTAAACTAGAGAACAATTTAGAGGTAAATCCACTCTTATATTTTTGTAAATCAATAAACAAATAATTTATGATCTCTAACTTTCATATTAAGTGAAATAATTGTTGTATTTATCATAAGTATGGTTTATTTATGTTATTAATTAACATAACTCAAAACCATCAAACTATAATACAACAAATAAACCACTTAACAATTCTGATGAAAATGAAGCCACTAGTAATATAGATCATCGAATTTTATTTTTATTTCCATTTCAAAACCAAAAATTAATTAGCAAATGATGATGTAATTGTGTTTATGTTGAATAAGAATAGCTCGTTTGCATAAGCAATATAAGCTATCAAGTGCTTTTTATATTATAGATATCATTAACATAGCCATATTTAGTCGCCAGAAGTTAATACTATAGGTGACTGTAGCATCTGTAGCGCTTAGCTTTGGGCCTCCAGATAGGGGATATTACATGAACCACATTCAAGTACGCTCCATGCCTCCACTGCTTGAATCGATGGAACAACATTCTAGTACACTCCATGCCACCACCGCCTGAACTGGTGGAACCATGTTCAAAGTACACTCCATTCTTTCGCTGCTTAAACCAATGGAACTATGTTCAAGTACGCTCCATTCTTTCGCTCTTTGAATTGATGGAACCACTCTCAGGTACGCAATATTTTCATACACTACAATTCACACATTATCCTTGAACTGATGGAAGCTTGTTCTCGCAAGCAAAGCGCACATGCTCCATACAATTGTGAAAGTACTAGCATTGCCACAACAATGCTGGGTAATAGAAAATCATAAGTCGATTCAGAAATTCACTTATAACTGTCTAAGATTCAGCATTGCCCAAAGATAGCTGATAAGAGTTTTGGAGACAGTCAAGGAATGAAAATTCTTGAAATCGAGCATCAAGACTACAGGTCCTCAAAGACAGAAGCCTACTGCACAACTCAGTGTGGGGGAAATCGAATGAGTCATCCAAAACAGCCGGTCTCTATCCAATTGCTTGAACCCTGAGTGCGGAGTAACCAGCTCTATGGAGTAGGAGGTATACATAGGATAATGTGTAGTTAGGATAAGCTAAGCGGAGGTACACTACAACTCTGTTTTTCCAAATGGAGAATTTTGTCCATCACAATTGATCTAAGCAATGTAGTACGTTGCGAGATCTTTCTTATATGAAATTAGAGGGAAAATTGGTCCAACCTCCTAGGCACCGATGTTGCCCTGGCAACATCGAGAACTCCATACCGTTATATCGACATGAGCATCGAACTCCTTAGAATTACTATCATCCAGAAATAGGTGATAACAAAAAGAACTTACTATCGCCTAGAGACAGGCGATAACATGAAAAACATACCATCGCCTAAAGATAGGTGACGATGGAAGGCATTTCCATGATCAAATCATTGTTGCGCCAGTTTCCAAAGACAGAAGTATGTGCTCGACTAAGTTCTCAAGCCCTAACCTGCATGAATACAACATTGCCTAAAGACTGGCAATTCCCGAAGGGAATAACTTGTCTTCCAAGAATTTGATGCCACTCGGAGACTAAAGACGTTAAGATGGATAAGCATTAACTTTCATAGATTTGCTGCGGTTTGGATGTTACCCACTCTTTGAATAATCAACTATGCAGAGATTGATCAGGCACTTCAACTCTTGCTTGCAGAAAAACTAACTACTGGCCGAAGACAAACAATGACAAAGAGAGAATGCTCAGAATCGAGCAACTAAACCGTTGATTTCTGAAGATTGTAACCAGAGAATAACGAGAATATTCGTAGCAATGCTATTGGCCCAACAAAATGCATATGACCTGGAAAAAGCAAGGATAACTGTCACAAATTCAAGACAAGCATTACCGAACTCTACCAGTCTATGATGGGAAGAGCGTAGTCATACCAAGGGCAATGTAACAACTCGCTCCGTAGTGCCTAATTTTCTATAAGTGCCTGAAGTTTGGCACTTGGGAATTATGGGTTCTGCATATGGAAATCAGGTTGCAACAAAAATCGGTCGTAGCAAATTCGACAATATGTGAATAAGAATTACCGTGGAATTGGTTAAACAACAACCTTACATCGCCAAAGGGAGTTCTTGACAGTTATAAACAAAGCTATGTAACGCAAAAGCATGAGATTCTCATTAATCCGAAATATGGCGTATCTCAGAGTTAGGCAATGTCGACAAAGCACCACGTTGGGTTAAAAGGATTCGACTCAACAATAGAGGATTGGACAAACGATTCAATCCCAACGAGTAGGAATCTAATGCTACCTAGAGACTGGCATCACTAAGGAAATACTCCAATGATCCAATCATGAAAGTGCTAGTTTTGAAAGATTGAAACTAGTGCCCAACTGAAATACGATATTGCCAAGTCGACGGGAAAATCGACTCAGACCACTTGATCGACTGAAAAATCAATCCCTACCTTCTGAAAATCAACGTTGCTCCAGCAACGTCGGGAGAGCCTAAAATTGCTAGGTTGATGGAAAAATCAATCTCAACCTCATAGGTATCGATGTTCCCCCGTCGATGCCGAGAGACTCCCATATTTCCTAAGTACAATTTTTGCCCCAACAACACCAGGAAGCTTTCAATTTTCTAAGTACTGGTATTTCCCCAACAACGCTTAGTCTATTTTCTAAGTACTGGTTTTGGCCCAACAACGCCAAGAAACTTTCTATTTTCTAAGTACTGGTGTTGCCCCAATAACGCTGAGTCTATTTTCTAAGTATCGGTGTTGCCCTAGCAACGTCGGGAAACTCTCTATTTTCCAAGTACCGGCGCTGCCCCGGCATTGCCAGGAAAACTTCAAACTACAAGGTCGACGAGAAACACTCACAGAAAAAACCATCGATGTACTAAATACCGGAGATAGAAGCTGGTACTCAATCGAGTTTCTACCTTTGTATTTAGAAAACTATTATTTCCCAAAGATAGGCGACAATCGGAAGACATAACCGTTCATCGGTCAATTGAATGGTTCGGCCCTTCATCATAGGAATCAACTGCTATCCAAAGATACGCCAACATTGAAGGAAAATTCCCAGGATCAAATCGTTCGTATACTAGCAAACTGGTGCACCATTGAATTTCTAGTATTCAACTTAGAAAGAGTTTTGATGCAACCCAGAGATAAGCAGCCTCAAGAAAATGTTACTTGACCAACCAGATCGGTTGGTGCCAACTTGCTCGAACATGCCATCGCTCGAAGATTGTGATGCTAAGGAGGAACCCCCAGAATGGGACTATCAATATACTGGCTTTCAGAGATAGAAGTGGAAGCTTGATAGAATCTTCGACCCTACCTTTTGGAATCTGACATCGCTTAAAGATTCACAACATCATGGATCTTAACACCGGGCTTGAAAGGATTTACTATGCAAAAAGATAACATTGGCTGATGATGTCAACTTGGGAGAATTTGCTTGCAGTCAAGGAATTAACAACGTTGAAAATTTAGATCTTGGAATCAAAGAGAAAAATCACTAGTTCCTAGAGATGGGAACTACCGTGCGAATCAGGCTGGGGGCAGTCAAACGTATTGCTCAAGAAACCTAGTCTCTCGAAAGTGTATGGACTTGGTATTCAGAGTGATCGGTCCTATGGACTGGCACATATACACCTACACTTGATCTACATGAACCAGACTAAGCCAAAACAGGAATGACCAACGAATTAGCTATGCCAAGCAACATCATGGTTTTAAACAGAGCTAAGTAACAGAATATGACACACAGGAACACGGAAGGTGCAATAGCGAGAAAAGGCAATGCTCGAAATTGAGCAGTTAAACCACCAGTTGCCGAAGACAGAGATTATTGCATAAACTAGATTCTATAAATCACAAATAAATGGGGTTAGCATTATTGGTGTGCACCCAGCAAGGGGAAAAGAACAAAATGTGATATCCTTGCAATCGACTACCGATGGCGTATTCTACTACTTGCCATGATCATATTGAAGAAAGACAAATCGAGAAGTGGAAGCAGTGAGCCAAAAGTTCTCAATATCGAGTGGAACCTCTTGGCATTGAAAGGCTTAAAATTAAGTCATTGTTGTTCCAGTTTATGAAGAAAGAAACTTGTGCACGATTAGGATTTTATCCACAACCTACGATCCGTCGCATGGAAATTGGCAATATCAAGAAGGTGTAATCACCCACCTTTAGGAATTTTATTGCTCTCTAAAAATAGTCGACTTCAAGAAAGGATAATCAAAATCAAATGATTTGTGCGCTAGTTTCAAAAGATCAAAACCCTGCTTTACCGAACATCAATAATGGCATTTGAAACCAAGCAGGACACGCTCGGTAGAGGATAGGCAAAGATAGCCGTGAAAAATTGAAAGCAAGTACCGTTGGACTTTTTCCCGATCCAAGAACGAGATTGGGGAAGCTCAATTTGACAGGGGCAGTTGAATAATTTTCCTCATAACATCTAACCACCACTGGTGCCAGAGTCATAAATTTTAAACCTTTCGTAAACAAGATTTAGTTCTTGGAAAAGGTCATACAATAAGGAAATGAACATCCCAGCTACTAGTAGCTCAAAAATGGTGTTATCTAGGACTACTAGTTGGTAAAAAAACAACACGACCAAACACGTGCAAAAATGGATATTGAGTTTGTTTAAATGACATCCCTAGTCGTCAAGAAGATTACTTGGGAAAATGTATGCGGGGTCGAATAAAAGAAAATAACCAAAGGAGTTGCTACGATATTGTCTACCTACACAAGGTTGTGAGACAACGGACGCCGCTCCTGGGTAAGAACATCTGAAATAAAGACCGAAAGGACAATAAGCTTCGAGGAATCCCTGCTTGCTCCTCCCACTTCGTCCAAGGCTCTTAAGACCGTGTACTTATTTACAGAAGGAGGAAGATTTTGCAATAACTCCACAATAGCACACGTGCCTTGCAATTCAGCCATATTCAATCATCTTGGTATGATAGATAAAAAGCAAAGCCTAAGTTGTGAAGGATCCTACTTCTGGAGTAGTTGAAGCTACTTTGCCAGATTGAAGACGAGATGACCAGAAAGTCATTCTAAATAATAAAACTTGGCGTTCAACACTACCGAGTATGTTTTACTTTGAATAGCATTCCCATATGAACAATGCTCGAAATCCAAAGGAAGTCGACGTACGTTGACCATTCAGATTCCAAGCATTGTTCGGAGCCAGTGCAGTATGTTATCTATGCAAAGTGAGTGTTATCTTGCCTCTTGGAAAGGCCATGACGCCAAGGAATTGACTGAAAATAAAAGTCTGTTCGTCTCGAAGATCGGTTATACACAGGTTCACTATGGATGTCGGTAAATTTTATCCGAGTCCAGATCAAGCTACAATTGATAAGACGAGACAAGCAAAGCTGTGAAAGTCAATGTTCCAAGTTTCAAGTCAGTCCAAGTTCATATGCTCAAGATATGATCGATGCAATTCAAGCAATCATCTTGTTCCTATCCATCAAGCAGGCAGAGAAAGTCCTTCTTCATATCAATCTGGTTTGAATCCATCTGATGCACATGGTTTCGTACCGATCAAGAGGGTAGTGTTCTTCGTATCCATCCTTATTCGTACTGCTTCACATCGATCATTTCATCTCTTGTTCGTATCGATCAATCGGCGTCGACTTCGTATCCATCCGCCACTGTGTATTTCGTATCCACTGGTAAACAACATGAGAGTCTATTTCGTGTGGATCCGTGTTCAACATAATTCGCATCGGTCGGCCATAGGTCGATACTAAATTAATATTTCCCATCGATACGAAATAAACATCTCCTATCGATACGAAGCAGAGCGCACACAATTAATACGAAGTGAGATGCAATCAATTGATACGAACAAAGCTTAGACAATCAATACGAACAGAGCAGTAATGACTGATACGAACAAAATAGTAGATCGATACGAACAAGGCTAACCCATATTGATATGAACAAGGCGCATCCATAGGAAAGAATCAATCGTTCGATACGAAATGTGGATCGATCCTAAAAGCAAACGCCACGTCAATTGGCGTCACGTGCAGATTCATCGTTGCGAAGTTATCGATACGAACAACATCGATATGAAGGAAACAACAGTCGGAAAGCTCAAACTTGCATCGATCATAACCGACAATTTACATATCCAAATGCCATCGAAATTCCACAGGAGCTTGCGTACAACCTATATAATGTTCATGCTAAATTTCGACTCGATTGGATCAAATCTTAATCGATACAAAATTCGTTCGTATCGATCACAGACCGAGTACAGATGACATGGGATAGATCATGTGGATCCACTCACACGCCAAAAGACGTCTTCCGAGATTTGAGCGAGATATTTGCATCCTACGTCTGTAAATAGCATCCTAGAGTCTATAGAAAAGGGACTTTTGTCTGTCCTACACCCAGACTCTGCTGAAACCATTTTTGTACTCAAAATTCACCGTGTACTCGAAATTCTCTGTTGTAATCCGCTGTGACTAGTTGTAATCAGCAAACAAACATCAATAAAATCATCAATTTGATAGTGGACGCAGGCCACGCGCCGAACCACTCTAATTCTCTGTATTTCTATGTGTATTTCTTATCTTTTTTTGAAGTGTTTGTTAGATTATCCTCTTTTTACATTTACTTTCTTCATTTTATCTTTTCAAATACTTCCGAAGAGTGTTGTGCCCAATTTTTGTTACAAACACTTTGGTGCTTTCACCATGAAAACACAGTTTTTCTCATGCTCGTTGGATCTACTATTGATATCAGATTGCATAAACCTAAGGAGAAGATCCAGACTTCAAGTTCAAAGTTCTTCCATCTTATTCAGATTTGCATCAAATCTAGGAAAGAGCTTCACTATTTATCATGGTAAAGACCAGGACCACCTTTACTGCTGCAGATCCAGAAGGACGGGATCGACGGAATCCCATTCAACTACCTCCAACTGATCAGAATGCTACTGGACCATCAGATCCGCAATGCCCTATCATCAGGGAAGAGTTTTAGATGCTAATGCAAGAGCTGACACAGAGCCGTTAGCAGCTTACTCAACAACTGCGTGCTAACATAGAATTAACTACTCAGCCGAATCGCCAAAGGCGTAGGAGATCCAGGAGGGATATGACTTCCTATTCATCCATTGAGGTTCAGCTTCTTCGGACTATCATCACAGATCCACGTGCCCATGGCTAGATGGGAGTTGTACCCAAGCTACTCGACATCAGCACGCACGGAGCCTTGGACAACCAAGAGTTGGCCTGTCCACCAGCCATCAAACTGGACCGTCCTTCCAAGGAGGTACTATTCCATATCATCTTGCAAACAACCGCACTATCGCCATTGCTATTGAGTCGGGAGTTGATGCCCGAAACCGGACAGATCCGATCCAACGTCAACATACTCCCAAACCTTACGTCTTTGAAGACTTGGAACCAAGGAGGCGAGATCTAGACCATCGACCACATCCGGTCCTGCCTCGCATTGTAGAAACCGACCACACCATGGCCCAACGCGTTCAAAATGTCCAAATGCCAGATATACCGAGGATGATACGTCAAATGATCCATACAAGTCAGGGTCTCACTAATGATGACTGGGGAATCTCCCGAAGTCATACCCCTTTCACTGATGACATACTCTATGCTGAACCACCTCAACGATTCAGGATGCCAACTCTTTCTATCTATGAAGGAAGCTCAGATCCCAATCGGCATATTCTAAAGTACGAATGTTTGATGAATGCTGCACGAGCCGACGATACAGTTAAATGCCAGAGTTTTCTGATCTCTCTAGGGGGCATAGCTACCATGTGGTTTACCCTCTGCCACCTCAATCTATCTTGTTTTGATCTGCTGGCGACAAAGTTTATTGAGGAGTTTCGAATGCTTGTAATAAGACCGAAGGATGTTAGCACTTTGTCTAGTGTCACTCAAGCTCCTGGAGAGACACTCAGGAGTTATCTAGAAAGATTTCATGCTGTGTGTGCTGAGATTAGCAATCCTAACGATAACTCTATTCTGATAGCACTAGCTAAGGGAATTGATCCCGATCCAAAATTCGACAACTGGCAGACCGAAAAACCCCCTACATTATTGGACCGTTTTTATTCTAAGGCAACCCAATTCTTGAGAAGGGAGGATGCGAAAAAGTCTAGGAAAAAGGATGACGCAGGGCCCAGTGTGGAAGGAATCTAGAGTAATGTAGATGTTAAATAATCCGGGGAGAGTTCCAAAAAAGCATAGCTGAATATATAAAATAAACATAATCAGCAGAGAGTAATGGAGATCGAAATAAGAAATGGGATCAGAATCATGGTCCGCATTGTAAGGCGCCCATGTTTGATAATTACATTCCTTTAAATACATCGCTGGAGAATGTGTACTTACAGACTTGTAATACCATTCAATATAAGAAACCTGCCCCAAGACCATCATCAGAGAAACAAATCAACGGGAAAGATTTGTAGATTCCACGATAGCTATGGCCAAACACGAATGAGTTCCGTCACTTGTAGGATCTCATTGAAAAGTTGATAAGAGAAAGGAAATTGGAGCAGTTTGTTCGGGCACCACAGTCTGGAGGTGCAGACCCATCAAATCAGAATCGTATACCAAATCCGGCAAGACAGGAGGAACCCGCTCGTACTGGCGGGAGGTTAGTAATAAATACCGAGTGGTGGTCCTCATCCAGCAGACTGAAGCTGGAAGGAAATGGAGTCGTATGCTAGTTCTATTAGACATGCGGACTTCGAGTGTTATAGTAGTTTGGAAGATGGGGCTCCGGCCAAACAGTAGAAGATGATGACTGATGACATCGTGTTTCGAGATAGAGATGCTGATAGGGTCGAAGCCTCCACTATTGATCCACTTGTCATATCAGCTCAAGTAGGTGCTGCTTGGATGAAGAGGATCTTAGTCGACAGTGGAAGTTCTGTAAATATATTGTTTAAGCGAGCCTATGACCAGATGAAGATGGAGGCTAAAGACTTGAAGCCTTGTCAGTCTCTTATTCATGGCTTCAACGAGTGTGCAACCATACCCACTGGAGTGGTGGAATTGCCAATGAAGTTAGGAACAGGAGAACGCCGGAGAGTTCGGATATTGCAATTTGTTGTATTGGACATGGACTCGCCGTACAATGCTTTCTTGGGACGACTGGCCCTAGCCGAGTTCAGGGCTGCCATTTCCCCATGATGTTTGACTCTAAATTTCCCCATTGGTCATGGAGTTGGAGTAGTTCAAGGAGATCAGGCTGTTGGGAGAGCCTGTTATATTGCTGATCCGCGTGAGGCGTAGGGAAAGGAAAAAGGAAAGGGCGTAGAGGAATCTCTCTGCGTTCATTTGTTGAAAATTGACAATTGATGCCTGGGCCTAGGCCCGGGCATCCCAACCAATTCTAAAGGGATCTTGACCCGAGAGATAACGAAAGCGAAGATAAAAGTAAAGACAATCAAGCTTCTTCGGGCGAACTGACGATTGATGTCCCGATTGACGATGTTGACGATTCTTGAATGATAAAGATTGGATCTCAGTTAAGCCAACAAATGCAAGTGGAATTGGTTGAATTGCTTCAGGAAAACCTTGACGTGTTTGCCTGGACACATTCTGAAATGTGTGGAATCTCCTCGGACGTCGCGATCCACACATTATACATTGACCCATGGTACGTCCCGGTTAAACAAAAAAGGCCTGGTATGGATCCAGAGAGATTTGCCACCCTTAAGGAAGAGGTAAATAAGCTTAAATCAAATGGGTTTATTCGAGATGCATTATATCTGAATGGGTATCCAACCTTATACTCATCCGAAAGCCAAATGGAAAATGGAGAATGTGCGTCGACTATTCAGACTTGAATAAAGCTTGCCCTAAAGACAGTTTTCCACTTCCTCGAATCGATCAGCTTGTAGATTCAATGGCTGGACATAAACTCCTATCCTTCATGGACGCGTATTTAGGCTACAACCAGATACCCATGCACTTACCCGACCAGGGGCAAACTAGCTTCGTGACCGATCTGGGACTCTATTGCTACAAAGTTATGCCTTTTGGACTCAAGAACGCCAGTGCAACTTACCAATGATTGGTTAATCGGATCTTCGCCAACCAGATTGGGAAAACTGTGGAGGTATACATGGACGACATGCTAGTAAAATCATGATTCTCCACTGATCATATTAAAGACCTGGAGTCAATGTTTAATATCCTCTGAGAATAGAGAATGAAGCTCAGTCCATTGAAATGTCACTTTGAGGTCGCATTCGGAAAATTCCTTGGTTTTATCGTCAATGCTCGAGGAATTGAAGCTAATCCTGAAAAGATATGGACGATCGGAAATCTTGAGACTCCAAGAACCATAAAGCAAGTCCAGAGTCTCGACGGGAAAGTAGCAGCACTGAGCAGGTTCATTTTAAAATCCACTGACAAGTGCATTTCCTTCTTCGATCTAATCCAAAAAGGAAAACGGAACTTTGAATAGACCACGGAATGTGAGGGTGCATTCCAAGCACTAATTTAACATATCTCCACACTGCCTTTTTTCTCAAAGCCCATCGATCACAAGAAATTGTACCTTTAGCTGGTGGTATCAGAAAGCGCAATCAGTGCTGCCCTAATTCGAGAGGAAGATCGAGTGCAAAAACTGGTCTACTATATTAGTAAATGAATAACCGGAGCTGAGAGAAATTATCCAAAGCTAGAGAAGTTGGGTTGTTTTCTTGTTATTGCCTTAAGGAAGCTCCGTTCGTATTTCCAGACTCATCCTATCACCGTTTACACCGACTAGCCATTACGACAGGTTCTTACACAGCCTGGGATGTCTGGTAGGTTATTCAAGTGGAATATTGAGCTAAGTCAGTTTGATATTACCTATACTCCATGGCGAGCCATTCAAGAACAAGTCTAGTAGATTTCATAGCTGAATTTTCCATCCTA
The DNA here is from genome assembly GCA_030765085.1 of Allium cepa. Taxonomy (NCBI): domain Eukaryota; kingdom Viridiplantae; phylum Streptophyta; class Magnoliopsida; order Asparagales; family Amaryllidaceae; genus Allium; species Allium cepa. The sequence continues at coordinate 44,156,138 of CM060946.1, forward strand.
GAGGACTTGCCTGAAACCAGTGAATCTTCCAAATATATCTGGAAGCTGCATACTAATGGTTAATCAAATAACCGTTGCTCAGGTGCCGGGGTTGTACTTGAAACTCCTAAAGGTCGATCTGTATGTTATGCTTTAAAGTTTGATTTTCGTGAGATCAACAATGAAGCTGAGTATGAATCCCTATTTGCTGGATTGATACTTGCCCGAGATTTAAAAGTCATTGCTGTGGAGATTTATTATGATTCGCAACTGGCATATGTCAAGTTCCGGGGGAGTACTAGGCCAAAGATCAGAGATTGGCTACTTACCTAGGTCGGGTCTAGGAGATACTGAATCAGTTTGATTATTATGCTATCTACTACATCCCCCGAGAGCCCAATCAAAAAACTTATTCATTGGCAAAACTAGCCAGCACAGGTGAGGCACAACAAATGTGACTCATTCCTATGGAAACATTGTCTTCTCCAAGCATCGATCGAATGGAGACAGATGGGTTATTTGAAGTCGTTCCCAATAAGGAGTCATGGATGACTCCGTTCAGAAATTATCTCGAGCATGGGACACTGCTAGAGCGCAGGAGTGAATAAAGACAAGTTCTTCGAAAAGTCTCACGGTTCACTATTCAGAATGGAGTCATGTATAGAAGAGGATACTCTGTTCCTTTACTCCGATGTATCGCTCACGACGAAATTAAACGAGTATTGCATGATGTACACGAAGGAGAATGTGGCGATCACACCGTGGGGCAAGCTTTAGCTAGGAAAGTACTCCGATATGGATACTATTGGCCGACCATGAATCGTGATGTGTCGGACTACGCCAGAAAATGTGATAGATGTCAAAACACGCTCAGATTCCTAGAGCCCCTCCTACCGAAATAACCCAGATGGTCAGTCCATGGCCATTTGCAGTATGAGGCATCGATATCGTTGGCTCTCTACCTCTAGCCAAAGGTTGTGCGAAGTACGCCATCGTCGCAGTTGATTACTTTACCAAGTTGGCTGAAGCTTAAACCCTTGCTACAATCATGACGAAGAAGGTGATCAACTTTGTAGCCCGCAACATTATATGTCGATTGGTCTCCCGCATACCATCATCACCGATAACGGAACACACTTCGACAGCGTTGAGTTCAAGGATTTCTGTTAACGATTCCACATTCAAAAGAAATTCTCTACAGTTGCACACCCTCAAGCGAATGGACAGATTGAAGCTGTTAATAAAGTTATCAAGTCTATTCTTAAGAAACGACTGGAAAAGGCCAAGGGTAAGTTGGTTAATGAACTTCCTATGGCTATATGGGCTTATCGAACAACCTACAAGTCCGCGACCGGACACACTCCATTCTCTCTTTCTTATGGTTCAGAAGCCGTTGTTTCAGTCGAGATGGAAGTACCTTCTCATCGTGTGACTTATTATGATCCAAAGACAAATGCCATATTACTTGCTGAATCTTTGGATTTATTGGATGAGAAGCACGAAGAGGCTGATTTAAGGGCAGCCGCATACCGAAGTCGAGTCGTCCGACTATACAATGCCAAGGTCCGACCCTGAATCTTCGAACTCGGCGATCTCGTCCTCAAAGAATCTACTCGGTTCCTTCGCACATGAAACCAACGTAGGAAGGGCCGTATGTGATTGCACGAAAGTTCGGAGATGACACATTTAAATTTTTGACACGGTCTTACTATACAAAGAGCTTGGAACAGCAAAAGCTTTCATCGCTATTACATATGATAGGCTTCAATTATTCAGTTTACTTTTCATTTGAAATTTGTTTCTGCATTTCAAAATTTGAATTTGTAATAAAGCAACCGACTTTGACATATTTTCTTATTTCAGCAATAAAGTGCAATCTCTTCGAGCTAGAGCTATGATTTATTGAATGTGTCGTACAACCATCACAATGCACGAAAAGCTAAGTTCCATCAAACGTTGGGATTTATCCAAATTGGGAGTGAGTGTGATACGACCGGTCATTCACTAAGTGAAACCCGAGCTTGAGGGCAAGCCATCACCCTAAAGACTACATAGGATTGATACACGAAAATCCTCTAACTAATTCCAGTCTCCCAGAGTGCGAGCTGGAGTTTAAACTTATAAATGCGGTTTCAAAGATGGTGGATCCATCCACCAAACACTTCGCCCGTATCTTGACCAAGTTTGAGAAGCATGGACCCGTCCATCTAACAACCTCGCTTGTTAACTTACGGTGGATGTGAACCGACCATCCACGATCCTAATAGATTCATCGTTCCTGGAGTATGAAAAAAATCCTAAAGCCTAAACAAACGTGACTGATTGTCTGTCGGCCAACTCCAAGTCCCCAGAATGCGAACTGAAGTATAAACATCAACTCGAAGTTTCCAGAATGTGATCTGGAATATAAACATCAACTCCAGGTTCCCAAAATGCGAAGTGGAGTATAAACATCAACTTCAAGTTCCAAGAGTGCGAACTGGAGTATATACATCAACTCCAAGTTCCCAAAGTGCGAACTAGAGTATAAACGTCAACTAACTCAGGATTCCTAGAGTGCGAACCGGAGTATCAACATCAACCAACTTCAGGTTCCCAGAGTGCGAAGTGGGATACAAACGTCAACTAACTTCGGATTCCCAGAGTGCGAACCGGAATATCGACCCAATTAACCCTAAATCCCAGAGAGTGGATTAGAGTTTAAACACAAACCGGACGTGAATCGATCATCCATGACATAACTCTGAGTCCCCGAAGTGTGGTCAGAGTATAAACATAACTCAGGTGTGACCGACCACCCATAAAAATAACTTAAGTCCTCGGAGCGTGGAAGTAAACTTAAAACTTAAACAGGCATGACCGACCGTCGACTCACAAATGCAAATCCCCTGAGTATGGATGTGATCATCAATAAGTGAGCGAGTGTGAACTGAACACTCGACCTTCATTTGTTTCAGCATCAATTCAATGATGTTAAGCTCGATGTATTGGAGGCAAAATGCAATCGCTAGCCGATCTTTACAACTTATCCTTGAAATTGGGGGCAGAACTTAAGTGTTGATCACTGACTGAAGCAGTGCAGCATCGGAGTTCAGCTCAATGTCCGGTCATGACTCACAACTATGATTCCAAGACTTAACAAATATACTCAAAAACCCAATCCAAAGGTCGAAAACTTCACAAGTTCACTAAACAAGATTTCAAATGCTGGAACACTTAAGCAAATAAATGATAATTGAGTTGAAGACAAAATAGAATTTCGCTTCAACTATTTGTGGAAGGAATTTATGTACAAGCATTTCCAAAAGTCCTACTTGCAAGGGCCGAATCCACATCTATATACGGGCAATAAAAGCAAAAGAAATTCCTATCTATTCAAAACGAGACGAAGAAGCATATCCACTATTTCTTCTTTCTTAGTTTCTTCTTCGACATAGACCTGCTAGAGCTGCCATTGAGTTTCCTCTTTGAACCTTTGCCTTTCGGCGGCTGATCCCCTTTGGGGGGGCATTATATCGATTTCTTCCTCCGAACTCAAATGTATGGGAATACTTCCAACAGGCGGAGTCAAAGGGGATGGGTCCACTACATGAGGCAGAATAAGCATGCTGGTGTCGACAACATTGCCACCAGGAGATATCATTTGTAATGGGGCTGGACCAGGGCCCGCCATTCCACCTCCAAAGCTATTGTCCCGAGCAGCTGCTTCCATTTCAGCATTGATATCGGCTATAATTTCTTCCTCATGAAGTGTTTGTGTATCGCCAAAAAGGCTTGCCGCTGGGTCTGAGGAGCTGGTCGCTGGTGCTACTCCACTCATGACGAACGACAAGTTAGAGAAAGGGTCACTATGATGACTGAGAAGTTCCTCCGTCATTCGTTCATCGAATGAAAGTGTGCTCCCTTGTACATCATCTGTAGGTGCAGTGGCCGATGTCATGGTCGCTTCCGTAATAATTGCCTCTTGCACATGATTTTATGAGAAATGCGGATTACAGATCTAAAGGCTAGGACTAACATTAGAGGGGGAATGAATAGTGTTAATAAAGAATTACTAAATCTTTTTGAGTTTATGTTAATTTAGACACCGATGTATGCAATATACAGACACATATATGATCATAGAAGCGAGCAGAGCTGCAGAAATAAAATAAAATCAGTAAAGGAAAGAACACACCGGATTTTATACTGGTTTGGAGTTACCCTACATCCAGTCCCGCAACACAAGTACGGATTTCCTTTCAAAAGAAATTATACAATTACACCCTCGGTTTCAAGGCTACGAGGTACACCCTCCAGAATTTCTATCCTCTGGGTAGAGATACTTGATTTTTGGGCCACAAGTTTACCCAATTGATTTACCAAGGCTACAATCACACCTTTTCTCTCTTAATTGATTTCCAAAGCTACAATCACTCATTTTCTCTCTTAATAGATTACAAAAAGTCTATAACTCTGAATAGCACTGAGAACCTTGTAGAGATAGTGATAGAGAATCAAAATAGAAGTAATCGATTTTGATTCAACGTTGATTTCGACAGAGTAATGGTAAGAATATGTATTAAGAAATGTGGAAGAAGAAGAGGAGTGAAAACCCAGAAAATATGATATGAAATTCATTGAAACTAACCCCTATTTATAGAAGAACAACAGCCATGTCCATTCATGAAGAGTTATGGCGAATGGGCACTTCTTTTGAAATTTAAATTTTGAACTCAACTGACACCATGTCGACATGGTCACCAAAGGCATGTCGACATCCCAAAGCAATTTTTGATGATTTGATTTTCTTTGAAAATAACCTTTATCTTATATTAAAACTATTTTAAACTTTTCTAATATACTTGACTATAGTTAAAATTCATAAGTAAATATAGAGAATAATACATATAAACTTTAACTATAATTTTATATATAAATCTTAAGTATAAATATATAAAAGTTAAATATATTATTTTAAAAGATAGTTTATAATCAGGAGTAATTTTGACTTTTGAAATTAAAGATAATTTTGAGGCTAAAATTATTTAAAATCAGGATAGAGGTTTTTGATGCTTTTAAAAGGAAGGTTTTGAAACCATTTTAAAAACATGATATAATTTTGAAAAATCATTTTGAATAAAAAGTTAGCGGATACAAAACAATGTTCCACTAGATTTTTCATAGGTTCCATCCTACTTAGGGTTCTATCCCTTTAACAGGCTCGAAGTGGATTCCATTCCATGAATAAATTGGATTTTAAGATGCCAGTGCTTTTCTATGAGTTTTAAAAAAAATTCTAATTGAAGAATAAATTACTTCAATTCTTGAACTCTTGATATTCTTGGTACTCATGTGTCTTCGATCGTGATATCTTGAGTCTCTATACTGTACAGTCTTTATTCTTGGTACCTGCATGGTTAAAACCTGCATATACATATTTATCTAAACTTATAATGTTAGTATTTATATTTTATAATCTATTCTAAGGTTGTTGTCATCAAAACCATCATCTCATGGACTAACGATCTCCCCCTTTTGATGATGACAACCTTTGTTTATAAAATATTACTTCTATCCTAATAACTCTCCTGGAAACTAATAACTCCCCCTTAATCTGTGCCTAACTACCCTATTTTATATTTCTCCCCCTTTGTCATCAACAAAAAATAACTCCAAACTATATAACTCCCCCTTAATCTAATACTATATGACATGTGATTATAATGATAGTGTTATCATAAATAATCAACACTTAACTCTAAAAACTAAAACTTAATCCTAACTCCAAATTACTAACACTAACACTTAACTCCAAATTACTAACTATCCTAACTAAGAATCTATGATAATACTTATAATAGTTAGAAATCAAATATAAGAACATAAATTATTTATTAAGTATACTTCAACACACTCATCAAAACCAATCATATCAGACAAGTCAAATAAATCAATCAAGTTAAACAAGTCAATCAAGTCAAACAGGTCAATCAAGTCAAACAAGTTAATCAAGTCAATCAAATCAAACAAGTCAATCAAAACATACCAAACAAATCAAAAACTAATAATCCTATATTATAAGACAATACTACAAACTCCTTCTAAATAAAATACACTTATGTAATGTAGTATGAAATGTATGACATATGCAATGTAGCATGAGATAATATGCAAAATGAAGTGCAACTTGTGATGCAAATGATTATGATATGCATTGTAATTTATGATGTAATATGAAATGAAATGTGATATGAAACAGGATGCATGATGATATGTAATAAAAATGACAATAAAGAAAAATAATTTGCAGAATGATACGATGATATATATACTATGGCAAGAGATATTCAGACTATAAGATAAACATGAGTGATAAGTAATGTCTAATTGGAAAGCATATATATATATATATCTATCTATGTGTGTGTGTCTATATATGTATGTATACATATATCAAACTATTTATTATACTTCAACCATACAGAGGTAAAACACACCAATTGCTAGACTTAGGTTAAGAAAACCAATGAATGAGACTGAAAGAGTTGTAAAGTAAGAGTTTGAAGATAATAAATGATATTAAAACCATAACATAATTGTGAAAGGTAGTAATCAAACTTAATATTAAAATCAAATGCTAAGGAATAAGGACTTATACTATATATAATCAATATGGCTTTTATAAAGATTAATATCCTCCTTATTTGATTCTTTTTTTTAAAATAAATAAATTATTATTGGTTTGAATATTTAGAAACATGTAAACGTCTTTTAAATTTACAAAATATCGTAGTGAAATAAAATAATAAAGATTGAAAAACTAAAATAAACATGGGTTATATTAAGGCCTCTTACTTTAAAAAATTTAATTAATTACTAAAAAAATTTAAACATGAAATTAAAATCTTTAATATAAGTTAGAAAATAATTTCTAAAAAGAATAGAGAAAAATACTTAATTTAAATATTATTTTTACATAATCTAAAGTCTCAAACAGAAAAGACAACATTTACAAAATGCTATAAAAAGTTTTTGTAATAAAATATATTTGAAACTTTATAAAACTAAAACTATAGCTTTTACCAAATGCTGTGTAAAGTTTCTGAAACTCTACAGCGTTTCAAAGCACAGAAATGCTATAAAAATGAATTTGCAGTACTTCCAAAACATTACAGACGAAAATAAGCATTTTAGAAATGCTATCTAAAATTCCTGTCATGTGATGTGGTGCAATCGTATTAATTGAAGAAATATATAAATAGAACCTTATTCTAACATTCTAAATTCATTCTATTAATTTCTTAAAGATATAAAATTAGTATCTTAAAAGAAATAGAGTATGAGAAGTAAAAATAACATTAGAAAAGTTGAAATCATGAATGAAGGTATGCTTTTCTACTTAGTATAGTTGTAATAAATTAGTTGTAGATTTTGTTTGAAAGAAAACATATTTTAAGAGACTTTTTAAAAGAAATTAGACTTATATATCGATATTTATACTATGGTGTGTCGATATATGGACCAAAATATCAAAACTTATAAAAGAGATAAATTTCTATACCTAACTAAATGCATAAGTATGTATTCCTAAATGCAACAATAAAGATGAAATGATAGTAAAGCGTACCAATTTTTGCACTCCATCTTTCTAACTTTGTTTCTCTTCCATTGTCGTGAACCACACATTTATATCTTTCAAAATTTAACGACGAGATCTGTTCTATTACGACGGGCTCGTTTTTCTGATCATCGTAGTATATTCATTTGCTGAATTTGAAGACCGTATGAGAAAGATATAGATGATTTAGTAGATCAAAACTTGGCGCCAAAACTTTGAATTTGAATTTTGAATGAATGAATACTTCAACCACTATAAATAGACCCAACAGTCATCACTTTTCATTTTAATTGCTCTTCTTCTTCTTCTTCTTCTTCCCCTTTTTCTATATACTATCAAACTTCTAGAGGGCATATCTCCTTCGTTTCTTAACGGAATTGGATGAAACCAGCGGTAAATCGAAGAGGAAGGCAAGGGACACAATCTAGTAATAGTTTGGTGCCGAATTTGGACGGTATTGTGATGCAATAGACCGAACAGTAGAAGAAATGTAGAAGATCCTGTACACAGTTTTTCAGTTTTGGATAGCCAACTTCAAACTGTCATATTTCACTCAGTTTTGATCGGAATTTGATGATCCGCCCATCAAAACGACCGCGAGAACATACAATCTGAAAAGGAGTGGGAACAAAATACACAAATCTCTGGATGCAATTTGAAGAATACCTTTAACAGTTTTGCCTTCGTTTTCTCTTTGTTCACCAAAAGTTCATTTGACCACAACTTGGTCATTTCTTGACGGATTCGTACGAAACCAATGGCATTGTAGATGGAGAGAAGTATAGTATCAAATCAAGTTGTAGATGAGAGCCAAAAGTTTTGAATTGATCTGGTACCCATTTCTTTGTCGATTTCCATTATATATCCATTTGTTCTTCTTGATCGATGAATGATTATCTGGTATCTTTTAACCAACAGTCATTAGACATAATTCTTCTCCTGCAAAACAACATAGCCTTTTAAAGAATCGAGTGGCTTTTCAAAATAATTAAATATAGTTTTAAAAAAAATATCATGATGATTCTGTGACATATTCATATGAAAAAAGTGTTAATAAAATCCTGAAAAATAGCCATTTTAAAAACTTTTTCAAAATTCAAATTATGAAAACTTTGAAAACCTTGCTATGATACGAATTGTGAGAAATGCGGATTACGGATCTTAAGGCTAGGATTAACACTAGAGGGGGGGAGGGGTGAATAGTGTTAATACAGAATTATTAAATCTTTTTGAGTTTATGTTAATTTAGACACCGATGTATGCAATACACAGACACAGATATGATCACAAAAACAAGCACAGATGCAGAAATAAAATAAAAGCAGCAAAGGAAAGCACATACCAGATTTTATACTGGTTCGGAGTTACCCAACATCCAGTCCTGCAACACAAGTACGGATTTCCTTTCAAAATCAATTGTACAATTACACCCTCGGTTTCAAGGCTACGAGGTACACCCTCCAAAATTTCTATCCTCTGGGTAGAGATACTTGATTTCCGTCCCACAAGTTTACCCAATTGATTTACCAAGGCTACAATCACACCTTTTATCTCTTGATTGATTTCCAAGGCTACAATCACATCTTTTCTCTCTTAGTAGATTACAAAGAAGTCTATAACTTTGAATAGTACTGAGAACCTTGTAGAGATAGTGATAGAGAATCAAACTAGAAGTAATCGAGTTTGATTCAACGTTGATTTTGGCAGAGTAATGGTAAGAATATGTATTAAGAAATGTGGAAGAAGAAGAGGAGTGAAAAACCAGAAAATCTGATAAGAAATTCGTTGAAACTAACCCCTATTTATAGAAGAACAACAGCCATGTCCATTCTTGAAAAGTTATGACAAACAGACACTTCTTTTGAAATTTAAATTTTGAACTCAACTGACACCATGTCGACATGGTCACCATAGGCATGTCGACAACCCAAAGCAATTTTTGATGATTTGATTTTCTTTGAAAATAACCTTTATCTTATATTAAAACTATTTTAAACTTTTCTAATATACTTGACTATAGTTAAAATTCATAAGTAAATATAGAGAATAATACATATAAACTTTAACTATAATTTTATATATAAATCTTAAGTATAAATATTTAAAAGTTAAATATATTATTTTAAAAGATAGTTTATAATCAGGTGTAATTTTGACTTTTGAAATTAAAGATAATTTTGAGGCTAAAATTATTTAAAATCAGGATAGAGGTTTTTGATGCTTTTAAAAGGAAGGTTTTGAAAACAGGATATAAATTTGAAAAATCATTTTGAATAAAAAGTTAGCGGATACAAAACAATGTTCCATTAGATTTTTCGTAGGTTTCATCCTACTTAGGGTTCCATCCCTTTAACAGGCTCGAAGTGGATTCCATCCCACGAATAAATTGGATTTTAAGATGCCAGTGCTTTTCTATGGGTTTTAAAAAAAAAAAATTAATTAAAGAATAAATTACTTCAATTCTTGAACTCTTGATATTCTTGATACTCATGAGTCTTTAATCTTGGTATCTTAAATCTCTATACTGTACAGTCTTTATTCTTGGTACCTGCATGGTTAAAGCCTGCATATACGTATTTATCTAAATTTATAATGTTCGTATTTATATTTTATAATCTATTCTAAGGTTGTTGTCATCAAAACCATCATCTCACGGACTAACAGATGCAACTCTTGGGTTATAGGAGGCGCGACTGATGTGGCTTCGATCACTGAAAAGAGATAAAGGAAAACTGTTGTTAAATATTTCAAGCGAAGCTCCCGATCGTGAACAATCACACGAAATGTTCAGAGTACCTTCCTTAGTTCGACTCGTTGGCGGTTGAACGGCCTCGGAAATTTTCTCGTTAGCTTGAGATATATACGGCTGATCCGGTTTGTAAGCTGGAACAAATTGAGAATCAACCGTAGAAGTCGATTCAGACTGATTCGCCACAAGAGTTTCGGGACTTGTGTCGCGGTGCTCGACACCAGAACCTTCTCCAACCTCTGAGTGCTGAGCACCAAGCTTCTCCTTCTCATATGAAATCATGGCATCATGGAGAACTTTCCTTTCGTCTTCATTCAACACTCGGTTCTCAAGCTTGAATTCATTGACCGATTCACCCTGATGGGCAGCCTTCTCATCTTCTACAAATCGTCCCCAGGCATTGCATAGATGTGTCAGATAATTATCGAGCTAGGCTAGGTTCCTATGCTTCAAGACGTTAGCATTATAAGCGATGAGGAGATCCTCAATTTCAGCCTCTAGTCTGGACTCCGCCATTTGGACTTTCTCCTCGACCTCAGTCTCCACCTCCCGGACCTTAGCCATTGTCGCATCCCATTCGCCCCGAAGCACTACAGCCTGTTCACATGCCTCTTGGGCTGCACTCTTTGTATCATCCCTCTCCTTGATGATTTCGAAATATTTAGCTTTGAGCTCTTTAAGTTCTTTCAGAGCAATGTCCCATTCGACTATGACATTGTTGTTTCGATGGCCAATCTCCTCCACCAAGGAAAAATGTGTTTGCCACATCTTCTCCATCGCTTGGTTCGCCTTGTCGGCCTTTAGGGTGGCCTCTATTTCTGATTTTCGAGTGGATTCAGCTTCGTCGTTAAACACTTGAATATTCCGATCCTTCTGAGCTAGTTCAGTTTCTAATTTCTCTATGGTATTCGCCTGCTCAAAGGCCACCTTCGATGCTTTTTCTACAGTTTTCCCCCACTCCTTGTACTGGGTATAAATATCATGGATATAATCATGCATTGTGTGCTCTGCCTCCAATGGAATTCTCTTTAAGTAAGGGGAAGACGAAGCTGTAACATCCCACCTTTTTGTACGTTTTAAATCGACGATAAACCACACACGTCAAACTTAAACCATACAGAAGGGCGGATTGTTATGGGGTAAATAAAAAAAGCAGAGAAAGAAAAACAAAATAGAATATTGCAACGAGATGATAAAATATAATAATTAAATAAACATTTCATGAAGCTGTCTACAAAACATTTGATTATACTAATACACTATAAAATTGGAGTTACACATACCAGAGAATATTAAATAATGCAGCAGAATAATATGAATGTAGTGGAATAATATAATCAATAATAGTAATACAATCTTCGTCCTCATCCTCCAGAAATAAAGTCTTCAAATCCTGAAATGCTCAGGCTGACCCAAGCGAATTCAAAAGACAAAACACTTGAGTCAGAACTAAAAGATCTTATGTAAGTTAAATCAACTAAAATAAATATGAATGGAACAGCGTCAGAGATGTCTATGGGATTTGATATCTCCCATCCAGTTTCAAATATGAGTGCAGTAACTTAAAAGATGCTCGGGATTCACATCTTCTAAGGACCCGTTAAACTATTTACTGTGTAGTAATATTTTGCTATTATAATAATGTCTATAGTAAAATAAACTTACTTTTAAATATCGTTAAGGAATGACCCAATATTCCCCTTAACACGTAATAGTCCCAGTAAGATGACCGAAGAACCGAAAGAGATGCTGGTATAATATGGGGTCTCCCCCTCCATCCAGTATCAGCGCATCTCCAGATTGGGAGACTACCCTAAATACTCCACGGGCTACGGGAGAAAACCAAGCTCGTACAAGGCATACTAGGGTAGGTGACACGACACAACTAGGCAATGCCAGGGTAGATGTACCAATTACACTTCCGGGTCGGTGGTAACGCGTAGCAGCTACTACCGCCCTCCTCGAGCCACACCCCCAAATCAAAAGAATCAAAAGTGGCCACTGAATCAATCTCAAAGTCAGAATATAATATCGAAAGAGTGCGTCTGATCATAGGAACGACCTCATTAGCCCATCAATTGCTTCTGTTTTAGCCACCTTATGCCAACTCACGGGAGTCGGATCCACATTCATACCTCAAAGGAAATGCCGTCACCATCCTACTTCATTTTGGATTCTCCACTGCATGCACGGTTGTTAAAGTGGTTTTCAGAGTTGGCAGAGAGTACGACAACTTCCGATCCTGGTCTCTTTAACAACCAAACGTTATTATAACACCGTGGTCATTTCAAAATAATTATACTTCAAAACCAAAATATAATATCCATTAAAAACCATATAAATACGATATAATTTCCACTTCAAAAACTAAATCAATATAATACCATTTTTATTAAAACCCAAATTACTATAATATCATCTTATTTCAAATATATTCCTTTTCCAAAATCATGACACTTTCAAATTTATACACTTCAAAGCCAACATTTGAAATTATAACACTTTTAAAACATAATACTTTGAAATTCGTAACCTCAAAACACTTCAATTTCGATATATTTCAAGGCTTTAAATTTTCCAAAATTTCAAAACTAAATTTGATAATTTCGATTCAACAATTAAAATTTCTATTATTTAGTTTTGAAATATTTTACATAATAAATCCATTATCAATTAAATAAAACTCAAATTTCAAATAACTAAATATTTCCTTCAATTCATTTATACTTGAAATACTCATTTAATTCATCTCGACCCCAAAATCAAGTTATAATAATTATACCTTTTAAATTTCCAAATTAATAAATTTCACATCAACTTTTGAGTTTAATTCTTAAATAAATTTAATTTTCAAATAGATCTCCAATTTATCTCCCAATCTTAATTTATTTAAATCATTATACACTCTATATTAAATAAAATTTAAATACTTACTCACGTTTATTTTAATAAAAATCAACTCTATTATTAAACTTAATTTTTATTTAACAAACTTATACATAGCTTAAATTCAAGCATTTAACTATATATAAAATAATATTTATATAATATCAAAATCAACATTTATTAAACCATATATTTCTTTCCAAACCACAGAAATCATTATCAAAATATTTTATATATATATACCACGGTGTCTGTATATAATTTTATATCTTATGGTCAAGTGATATGGATATTTATCGTTTCAATATGCAATTTAAAATATAAATACGGTTATATATCATTTCAAACCGCAATCTCGAATGAAATAAAAATGCATACAACTTGCAGTTTATAAGAATATAGAATACAACATCCATTCATCCAATATGAATCATCAAACATTTATCACAATCATCATCCAATTCAAACAATAACATCAATATAGAACAGATAAAAAATAACAGGCATTTACTGGAAATTTATATTCAATAATAAATTAAATAACTATTTAACTGGCAGTTTATATGCAATAATAAATTAAATAACCATTTATTTCAATAAATTCAATTTAACCGAGATGATGATTAAAAATACGCCAAACAGTCATAAATAAATTTCTAATCACATCTTAAATCAATTTAACAAACATAAGAAATTTTAGAAGTTGTGAGTGGGTTAAAACACTCACCTTTTGAATTTAAATCCAATTTAAACCCAAAAGTTGAACAGTCTCAGAATTCGTCCAAACCAGCACCAAAATGTCCGAAATTCCAATACGAACCTAATGGAGAAAACCGCGTGTCAAATGGACCTCATATGAAAAAGGTATTGCGATTAGAACGCGTTGAAATTTAAATCATCTTCACCGAATCCCTAACGCTCATCATCTCGTACGTGACCAACTGCTACCATCCTAAAATTGCCTATCGCCGTCAATACGAGACAAGCCACAACGATCTGACATTGTTGACTTAAAGCCCATGTCCAGGCGACCCTCCCCCCACAACACGGCCTACTCCGGCTCGCCAATGACGAACGGCCGCCACCATCTAGGTCGGGAATTTCTGGCGAATCCCCTCCACTCCAAGACGAACTAATCGTATGGATCTGAAGCACATGACCCCCTCTTCGCAGCATTACCACTCGATCGTTTCCAGATCGACGATCCGTCGCCAAATTACAAAAACCAAAACAAACGGCCGAAAGCAATTTAACCAATTCCAGCAATACAGCAACCCAGATGGAGAACAAATCACATATTTAACTTGCGCTCGTCGAGAGCTTCAAATCCATATATAATTCGATATAGTTTAAAGAGATTTAATTTTTGATTTTGAATTTGATTTGAAATTGCATTTAGGGATTTAGGGTTCCGGGAATTTGTCTGCCATTGAGGAAGAGGAGGAACAGAATGAAATGTACGTACAGACAAATGACAACGAGGAACAATTAGTGTTTATAATGAGGTATATATATGCAAGGTTGAAATTAGAACGGATCAGATTGATTTGGATTGAAAGCTGAACAACAAAGGGCCCGAAAAGCCCGTTCTGACTCTGGAACGAAATTGGGTCAACCCATATATTAAAATAGATGTTTTTAAATATTTTAAAATCTATGGAACAGGTTTCAGGTCCAAATTCCATCGTGTGAAGAAGTTATGCTAGAATCAAGTTATTTCAAATTGATTCCAATTGATTTCAATTAAATTGATTTCTAGGCGTTTCGAGCCCGTACGATCAAACGACAAGTCCGATTGTTATGAAACTTAAAATCCTACAATAATTTACCGTTACGGATTCGATGAAACTGGTTTCATAAAAATCTGAGTCAATGGCCAAAATGGCTATTTTCTAGTTAATTAAATAAATTAAAAATTGATTAATTAAATCAAGTTTTCAATTTCAACTCTGTAATTAACAAATTTCACCATTTTTAAATTTCTTAACCATTTATACTAATTTAACCTAATTTAAATTTCAATTAGAGTTGATTAATTTATCAATTTCGGTGTTAGCCTTAATTCCATTAAATTCAAAAATTATAAATTTAATTTCCAATAACTTCATTTAATTTACTTTCACTCTATTATTCGATTCATTGTCATCAAATGGATGCATTTAATATTGGATTCATGACCTATTACCTTAGTATTCTCATATTTCATCTAAATCTCCATCAATGTAATAATTAAATTTTTATTTCATTTATTTGCAATTAATCCAATTATTGAATTTTAAATTTCAAATAAATTAATAAATCTTGATTTCCATTCTTTACATCAACTAATTGTCATATTATAAATAGAAGTAACATTATTCCCAATTATTTCTTTAATTTATACTAACATTGATTTTATCAAATTACCGTTTATTACGCATTATTTCATCAATTAATGTATTTTGAACTTATTCCCCAATTTATCAATCACAATCAGTTATAATCTTACAATTGGTTCAATTAATTGGGTTTGCGCTAAATTAGTTATTTATTAACTTGTATTAACATTATTACCATTATTTTAGCGATTTCATTATTAAATTACAGATTTATTTATTTTCTTTCCGAGTTAAATTACTAAACTTATTAAATTAACAAAATTAAATTATCGAAAATTTCGGGACGTTACATAAGCCGTCAAAGGATATATTTGGAAAATCTTTCTTCAACTTAGCAACTCTAATAGCCCCTTCCCCCAGTGGGCTCAGTGATAGCTTGTTCAGAAACAATGAGAGTTTCAGCCTCATGTCTACGATGCTGTGATTCAGGCCTAGAGGTTTGAGAAGATGATTTTTGACGAGGAGGCTCCACTGGTTATTTTCCTTGGCCCGAAGGTTGTATGGAGTCTCGAGGAGGAGAACGCGATCGGGATCGATGATCATAATCCCTATCCCTCTCTCTCTCTCGTGACGTTCTTGGCTTGAATAACCACAATCACGGTTTCTATCGTTCTCACCTTCGATGGGACTTGTAATACGAGTTGGATGATTATCGCGCGGAGCGGAGACTTCCCAACACAGAATCTCTTTTGGTCATTGAATCTGTAAAGAAGAAAGAACAACAAAGTTAGTAATCTCTTGAAGCAAGCGGCTTGTGATCGAAAATCGTGTATTGTCGTGAAGTGTATATGTATGTGCAACCCCCTGACTAACTGGAAATGTCGGCCACGCTTGTGGGAAGAGACTTGCTTAAGTCTAAAGCAATCTGAAGCTCCTCCAATCCGACGTTATGTTGAAGTGACACATAATCCGGGAATGGGATATCGGCAAGCCCTTCGAAAAGGTTCTTCACTTGCGAGGGAGGAGCCTTCAAAATTCTAATACCGGGAGAAAGCACAGACGCGATTATGGATTCCCATCTTGAAGATTTATGACTCTTATGCACTACAACCTTGCCTTTTCTCCTTCCCTGAAAACTTTGAAAGCTGTCAGAAGTCCTGACAACATGTTCATCATCGGTGGGCGTATTTTCTTCCTCACTCTCTTTGATTATTACGATCCCGGGTGCTATACATTTAGCCCATTTCATCGAAGCCGCCCTTAGCGTTCCTTCAAGTCTTATGCTCTGATTTCGCTCATTTAGCCCGACGGTCCTTAAATTTCTGTCTGTTCGCACCGTGTCCATGTCCCTCATTTCACTCGGCACTTCTTGAAGGACCCATACTATTTCTTTGAAATGTGCACTTTTAGGTCGTGGGATTACGGCTGTAAATGGAAACAAGATATGAGATTCAACATCGGTTACAACAAATTTGTGAATTACAGAAGAAAATTGTGACACATACGTATGGCTAACCATCGACTGGATAATCCTAGAGGGCGTCGGAAATATAACCATTCTATCTTAAAATAGCTGAGCCTGGTCCAAGAGCCCGTCACCACTTGACAGTTCTTAACTGCCTCCAGGAATGTGAATGAAGAACTATCTCCACGACTCTTAACATTAAATAGGTATCTAATTTCGATCGGAATCGAGGTCGGAAAAGATGCTCCATGAGTACAACGGAAAAACTGTTCAATAATGCGTATGTGTTCGGGTGTAATTATGATGGGGCAATTTTGAAGAAGGCTAGCACTTCTCTAATGTATTAAATAAAGAGAGGAAGCATCCCAGCTATGCATGAATGCCTATTGAAAGCAGTAAACCCTTCCGGGGGAGCATGTGGTCTATCGTTTGGCCCCAGTAATAAAAGTCATCCAACGACAAACCGTGACTTAGGCATATCCGTCCCAACATATCTTCGAAGACATTGGACGACATAGAATCTTGTAGGTTTGCAATAAAATTTTCTCCTAGCAACTCGTTCGAGGCTGGATCGATGAACTCGGCCGCGATGGTGGGTAATTCTATTATTGGAAGAGATGAACTTCGGGTTTCTTGTTGTTGAGAACTTGTGGATTCCATAGCTAATCAACTTATGAAAAACCATCATTAGACAATAATAAGCCCGTGTGTTCCCCAGTGTGAAGTATGTGAATGTGTTGTGCAGTGCAGTGCTACATATTACTTAAGGACTTCTACAAAGTTTGAAAGAATATTGAAACGACGAGACTTCGAAATTAAACTGGGGTGACCGCCATCGCTGACCGTCACAACCATGCCATTCAGATTTGAAGACCGGTTTGAGTTAAAATTTCTTTAGATTTCCTCAGGTTACAGTTCCATTGACGAGCCTCGAAAGGCGGTCAAGTATGTAGTGAAAAAGTTAAGTTCGGTCACATAATACAGAAGCTCCTCGGAGTCAAATGTTCGAGTGAGCAAAGAAAATTTTCCTATCCAACATGGCGCAACTTCGGATCGATCACCGAGAGTTTCATTCGTATCAATCTCAGAGGGAAAGGCTTCATATCGATCGCCTTAGAACTAGTTTGTATCGATCTCAATCCTGCGTCATCATATCGATTAGTAGAGCCGATGCTTCGTTCCGATCGCATACTAAGATTTTCTTAACGATTACTCTGGATCGATACGAACTCCAACCAGCACCCATCGATACGAAACCATTCCATCACTCTATATTAAACTCTATCGATAACCAATCAATATAGACATTGATTGTTTTCCGGGACGTATTGAGCACATTTTCTCAATCGATACGCACGAGACCTCCTTATCAACCTACTGTCCTTCTTCTCCAAACGACATTGAGGCCATTCCGACCTTCCTAAACCTCGCTCCGACCGACCTCCGGCTTCTTTATCACCTGAATCGGCCGCGGATTTGAATGGTTTGGAAATTAAACTTGAGTCTTGTTATTTCTGGTGTATAGTTGTTAACAAATTACCAAATTTATGGGTTTGATCGAGGTGTTAAATGACTGTGTTAATTTGGGGTTGAAGGCGGTTTTTTCCTCTATCAATACGAAAGCTAGTACAAAAGCGAAGGCAAATGAAAATTTGAATAAGTCCTGAAAATATTTATATGGGTACATAAACAAAGGTAAACGATTCATCTCCCAGTTATGTACCATCGATACGAAGAAGCTTATTCGTATCCATCAATCCAGATCGATCCAAAGTGTAGCTATTCATATCCATCAGCGACTAATCTCCAACTCCATCGATGCAAAATGATAATTTCATATCCATCCACTCGATGATCACGAGAATTCATGCTTATTGATGCGAAATGTTCTAAAAGGCTAATGAGTTCGTATCGCTCACCATTAATAGGAAAGTAGATCTTCAACTCCACGAACCGATCCGGGAGAGGATCGATATAAAAGAAAATTACTTAAAGCAACCATCAAGCATTGTTACCAATCGAATTTCACATTGACCCAGGAGAGGGTCGGTAAAGAATTCGATACAAAAACTGATAACAGCTCGCGAACGTGTGAACGTTAACGGGAGTCAGGTTAGCATACATACAAGCATATCTGTTGAACCGAAATCCAAAATTTGAAATTCATAGGAATTGAATACTCACATGGTAATAATTACAACAACAACAGTTCACTACCATACCATACTCAGCTACGACAGTGCATAGTACAATAGTTGGCAGTCAACAATTCATGTTACCAAAGATCAATCAAGGGTCGCAACTTTCGATGAGAAGGCAACCGTTTAACAAGTCAGATGTAACTTTTTGGAATGAAGATTGCAGCTTTTCAAAGCACGTCATGTCCTCAGAAGATGTGCTTTGGGGGACAAATGTTATCCCGCCTCTTGGCAAGGCCGTGAGGCCAAGGAATTGACTGGAAACAAAAGTCAGTTCGTCCCGAAGATCGGTTATACACAGGTTCACTATGCATGTCGATAAATTTTATTCGAGTCCAGATCAAGCTACAATTGATAAGACGAGACAAGAAAATCTATTAAAGTCAACGTTCCAAGTTCCAAGTCAATTCAAGTTCGTATGCTCAAGATATGATTGATGCAATTCAAGCAATCATCTTGTTCGTATCCATCAAGCAGCCAGAGAAAGTCCTTCTTCATATCGATCTGGCTCGAATCCATCAGATGCACACGGTTTCATATCAATCAAGAGGGCATTGTTCTTCGTATCCATCTTTCTTCGTACCGCTTCGCATTGATCATTTCATACCTTGTTCATATCGATCAATCAGCGTCCACTTTGTATCCTTCCGCAACTGTCTATTTCGTACTTATTGGTGAACAACACGGGAGTATATTTCGTATCGATCTGTGTTCAACATAATTCGCATCGATCGGCCACAGTTCGATACTAAATCAATATTTCGTATCGATACGAAATAAACATTTCCCATCCATACGATGTGGAGCGCACATAATTAATACGAAATGAGATGCAGTCGATCGATACGAAAAAAGCTCAGACAATCGATACGAACAGAGCAATAATGATTGATATGAACCAAACAGTAGATCGATGCGAACAAGGCTAACCCATATCGATACGAACAAGGTGTGTCCATAGGAAAGAATCGATCATTCGGCATGAAATGTGGATCGATCCTAAAAGCAAGCACCATGTCAACTGGCGCCACGTGCAGATTCATCGATGCGAAGTTATCAATACGAACAACATCAATATGAAGGAAACGGCAGTCGAAAAGCTCAAACTGGCATCGATCATAACTCACAGTTTACAAGTCCAAATGCAACCAAATTTTCACAGGAGCTTACGTACGACCTAAAGAATGTTCATGCTAAATTTCGACTCGATTGGATCAAATCTTGATCGATACATAATTCTTTCGTATCGATCACGGACCGAGTGCAAACGACATGGGATCGATCGTGTGGGCCCACTCACATGCCAGAAGAGGTCTCTCGAGACCTGAATGAGATATTTACATCCAATGCCTATAAATGGCATCCCAGAGTCAACAGAAAAGGGACTTTTGGCTCTCCTACGTCCAGACTCTGCTGACACCATTTTTGTACTCAAAATCTACTATTGTACTCGAAATTGTCTGTTATAAACTTATAATGAGCTGTGACCGGTTGTAATCTGCAAACAAACATCAATAAAATCATCATTTCGTACTAGACATAGGCCATACACCGAACCACTCTAAATCTCTGTGTTTCTGCGTGTTTTTCTTATAGTTTTTGAAGTTTTTGTTAGATAATCCTCTTTTTACATTTACTTTCTTCATTTTATCTCTTCAAATACTTTCGAAGAGTGTTGTGCCCAATTTTGGTACAAATAGTGAGTCTGATGTCCCAAGCACCATAAGGGGACCATTCTACGCAGATAGCTCACTTGAACTAGAAAAACGAGTTACATCATACTTTAATATTATCTTTTGGAACTTGCCCGTTATCAATGAGAAATCGATAATGGAGCCGCTGTCCGAAACGACATGGAAAGCTTTTCTTTTCAGGATCATTAGAAGGGCAGAAACGGGAAAATCAATACAATGGAATCATCTACTACTTCCGATTTGTAATAGATTGCCACACTAGAATTCAAACAAAGATAGGAACTTAGCCAAATTCTCGAAAAGAAACATTTGAAGCCAGAGAATGGAACTTGGCGTTGGAATAACATGCATTTCGACCAAGGCAAAACTTAGTTTCACCATCGACCAAGTACAATACAAAATTCATCATCTCCCTTCGAAATTACTAGCATCCTAAATTCACCATGAAAGAGTTTCTATACCAACCTAAAGCGCAACGTAATCCCCAGAGTGTAGATGGCATCGTCAATACAAAGGAATGGAATTTCAATTGTAACTAAAATGAACGGTTAATGGACAATTAACCAAACAAAAGCAACATCTTATGTTGACGCTCAAATGATCAAGCTGGAGTCTATAAAATATCAGTTAAGGTTTTGTCTTGATCTAGATCACACTTTATTTTCAACGAAAGCGAACTCTAGGGGGCAAATGTTAACTGGGTTTTAATCAAAACAGAAATCAATAGGAGTTAGCGCACCGAAACGAGAACGAGATGACTTGATATTCGAAAGACATTTAGAAGGACTAAAGGAAGAGCGCATGAAAGTATGGAGCCAAAATAGGCTATGTCCTTAACTCGGCCTAAGTTAAGCCCTTAACTTGGTACTGACTCTAGATGCCACATCATGGCATCTCCATACTTTTGCCAAGTGATCCTCTAGTCTTCCTATGCATATTTAAGAAGTTTCATAGATCCCTAGGGAGCCCATCATCAAGAATGAAGACATGACGGTCCAAATGGGAGAATAATCCAAGTTATGGAAGAATGGATAATTAAAAACCGTCAATAATCTTACATGTAGGACATCTAAACTAACCAAGAAGTTCAAAACAAGAAGATGTAGCCAAAGATTGGCTAAGGATTAAACTCAGCACCAAGTTAAAGCTTTGACTTGGTACCGAGTTTAGTCGTTAACTCGTGTTATCATGACATTTCTTGTGCTATCTTGAGCCAATCCCTGGACCTCTCTAGTAGCGGGATTCTGATCCGATATAACTACAACCCCTATAATTACAAACCATAAAGCAACTAAGAAAGGGGCTAGATTTTGCTATCACTACGTACAATCTCCGTCACTTCTTCAACTCTTACCTCTACACTATAGTCACCAAGGCAACTACTCTAGGCAATTCTAGGACTTAGATTCAGTCTAGCCCCTGTACTTGTGACTGATTCTTCCTCAGTCACCTTGTAATCTCATTCAAGTTAGATCAAACCAACAGTCAAAGATATATAGTGGACATAGGCATAGTTAACAACCGAACAACTATAAAAATCTATGTGTTTCATTTACTTTGTCGATATTTTCTATTATATTTGCTCTGCTCTATTAGGTCGGTGCTTTCACATCATACTCTAGGGTATTGATCCATTTATCGCATTAACCATGACAACTTTTGATAGGATTTGAGATACCATTTGAGACCATTCCATTGGAAAGATATGATAGCTTCTCTTTCCGTAGAGTGGTCATAATAGAGATTTGGACTTTCTGGCAAGGAGATATGGCTGTTTGAAGATTGGTTGCTTTTTGAATAGCATAGTCGGTAATTAGTGAGTTTGGGGGCAAATCCACTAACCATTTCGGATTTAAAGTCCTTATTAGATTGAACCATCATCCCAAATCACTTTTATACCTTCTCCCATAGATCTAAGCCTCCAGTAACCCAGTCTCAACCTAAAACCTTCTCTTTTCTCCTCCAAATTAAGTCTAAATCATAAATTGGTGATAAATTAGCAAAGTGATTTACTAAAGATATTCAAATCTACATTTTTTGGAAAAAAAATTTTACATCTTTGTTGTTCATTCTCAAAGTTGCATTTATACGCAAATCTTTACATTTTAGGGTTTTGGTGTGTGATTTATCATCCTTTGTTATTATATATGTATCTATAGGTTTTAACATGTTTTGAATCTATTTTTATATTAAAAATTATGTTTTAATGCTGTTTTAAAACCTAACCTATAGTAAAAACATGAGTAAATGGATTTTTAGCATTCTAGACATGTTGTTTTGATATATGTTTGCCTTGATGGATGTTAGGCTATTATATATACACATTGTATGATGATTTCCATGGTTGATTATGTGATTTACATGTTTGAATGTTGTTTGATGCATGTATGGTACTTGTTTATTTGCTTGTATGGTTGAAAACACTCATCAGAGAAAACTTGAGGTAGGAACCGTAGAGACGGACTTCGATGGATTGGCTCTAGAGAATTTGGAGTCATATTGTTGCATAATCAATGCATGTGGGTCGAAGTGTTAAGCCTAGCGATGGAATCGACCTAATGTTGAAGCACGGAATGTGCTATAGGATTTTGGTTTGGTCGTAGGTGCTTTCGATGGCCGAACGGTGAAACTTGGTAGATAAAGAGGGGTAAAACTTGGTCGATGGCCAAGAAGATAAACCTGGCCAGTGGCCAGGTGGTGAACCTTACTCGGTTGCTGGGCATGGGGGTGGTGGTTGTTCGATAATGGCAATGTTCATGGGACCGAGCACAAAAGTCTGTTCCGTATGGCGGATTTTTTTAGGCCTAGCTTGAACCGGTTGCAGGATGGATCGATAAGGGAAAGCACGGAGTTTAGCTATGGACTTCGGGAAGGACTCGTGGTTACATAGTAGCCTTGAGAGTTGATTCGGGGTAGGGATAGAGAACCCCAATTTGACTCTGGGTGACTTTGGAATGGCGACAAACGAAGTATGATGATTTTTCCAACTCGATGTGGCGAGTGACTATAGCATCTGGTGATGGATTGAAAGGACAAGTTCTGCATAATAGATCGTATAGTAGAACATGAGGTTGTGATTCCCAGGAGTAGGATATGGTAGTCTTTGTACCAAAGTCCGTCTGTATCCATGTTTTGGATGACTGTGTGTGTCTAGTCAGCCATTTATGTGGGTAAAAGTTAGGCATCTATGGAGTAGTATGACTGTAGGTACATATACTAAGGGATCGATATATAACCCTGTGGTTGTGATGCACATTAATGGCACAAAGTATTCTGTGTGTACCCATATTTTGGACGTCTATGTGTGTCCTGTCCCTAGCCATCTGTATGGGCAATAAGTTGAGTATTTGAAAGAGTTATCATATATCTAAGGCACTTGAGTGAGAGATGCAATATTTACTATATGCTTGGTATGCTATGTGATACCCCTATACCCTATGTTTTCCACTTGTGATAGTAGTGTAGCATATATTGTGTTTATGTGCAAACTCTTTGGATGCAGGGACATGTCAGGTATGGTTGTTCATACCCTATACCCTATTTACTATATATGAGTTTTACAGTATTTTGAGATTATATATCACTCACACTAGACTGTTGTCTGACTTGAGATATTTTTCTTTGTTCCTTATTAACTTGGGTACTCTTTGATTAGATTAAAAATAACAAGTTTGGATAGCGCATGGAGCTATACAGATTACAAGCAAGAGGCTATGCCTTTATATATCTATACTTGGAGCTTATTATCACTCATATTCCGATGTGTAGTATTATGCAGCTATGCCAGTACTTGTATCATTAGAGACGTTTATAGAGTTTATTATGGAGATTTGGGTTGTATAAACTATTTATTTCAATTTTTGTATAGTCTGTGAACCTGATGCACTCTGATATTTTTATTTAGGGTTCATTTATCACTGTCTATCCTATTTTACATCTATGTTGTTATATTATATTTTATATATGCGCTATGATATGTTTTATAGGTTCCGTGTTTGGATTTTTCACTTTTTTATATTCTAGGCTACCGTCCCGTATCTGCTGGGTACCTTCACAACGCATCACATTGGTATGTTAGGTATTAGAAGTATACGATGGTCATCATATATGCAATTGAGACTACAGGCATGAATGTTTCGATATGATTCCATCGATATCTACAAGTGAGGGGATAAACCGAGCTTAACCCTTATAGGGAACCCATATAACAGGCACCAGGTTTAGTTCCTACCCACCCATCTGCCATCAAATTCACCAAGTAATGTAAGGACTTTGTGGGTTTAGGAGAGAAGCCATATGCGGAAGTCTTACGTGGACTCGAAGGCATGGATTTGCACATATAAGAGGATTTTTGGATTGATAGGTCTTGGAGATGACATTATAAGACAACTTGCTACCTAACATTTATAAGGAGAGGTTCTAATTGGTGGGATATGGTTCTGATGGAGATCAATGAGGGAGAGATGACTTAGGGAGAATTTAGGAAGCATTTTGAAATGAAGTTCCTTTCCATGGTAGAGCAGGGAGTATAATTGGAGAAGTTCATACATCTACAATAATGAGAGATGTTGGTAAAGGAATATGTAAATCAATTCAATGAGTTGGTTAGGTTTGGTTTGAATCTGATCAATACTACTTATACGAAAGCTTTGAAGTTTGTAAAGGGGCAGAATCAACCTCTTCAAGTTTTGGTCCATAGTCATATTCCCGTGATGCAACTTATGAGTGTCTGATGGAGGTGGCCTTGCCGAATATTGTTTCCAAAGGGGAAATGAAGAGTATGCCTAAGAAGTCGGGAGGAAAGACACCCCAACAGAGTCGTCACAAGGGTGGAATAGGGGTTGATGGGTAGATTAAGAAGTATGAGCTCAAGTGCAGGAGATGTGATAAGAGGGAGCATTTTGTGAAGGAGTGCAAGACGAACTTCTCGAAGATCACATATTTCAACTATAACCAATTCAAGCACATAAGGCAGGAGTGTTTGGCACTACTGAAGAACTTAACCTATATGGTTCTGGCTATGCAGTGGATGTTGCTCCTAGCTCTATTCTGCCTCCAGTAGTAGACAAGGGAAGAAGGTCGCAATTGAAGGTTTGTTAACTCTATTTGATTTATCTGTTCGCACCTTATTTGACATGGGGAAAACAAACTCATTTATTTCGAGTAGACTTATAGATGAGTTACACTTAGACAATATCGTAGTTACAGAAGTAGTGGTTGTATCAAACCTAATTATAGGATTAGATTATTGATCTATGATATGTAGGGGTTTGAAATTTGTTGGGTTGAGTTCGGTTGCGATGCCTTTTTCTTAGGATTTTCTGCATTTGGGATGATTTTGGGTATGGACTGGATAACCATCTATAGGGGATCTTAGATTGTGCTAGGAAGGTTTTTCTTGTAGTAGACGCAGTCTAGAGGCTTATTGCGATCCTAGAGATTTAGTTATGTTGAGTTACATATATTCTTTAGACCTATAATATGATGAGTTAAATTCAGTGCCAGTAGTTTAAGGCTATCCAGATATTTTTTTGAGGTTACCAATCTCCTACCCCAAAGAGAGATTGAGTTTCTGATTTATCCTTTGGAGAATCCTAGATGCATTTCCTTGCCATTGAGGCATATGATTCTGAAGAAATACACGAGCTGAATAAGCAACTGAATGAGCTATTGGAGAAGGGCATCATTAAAATGATTATTTCAGAGTGGGAATCACCAATTGCCTTAACCACCAAGGCAAATGGTTCTTTTAGGCTTTGCATTGATTATCATGAGTTGAATAAGCTGACAAAGAAGAATCATTACCCGTTGCCCTGCATAGACGATCGCTTTGATTAGTTGGTTGGTGTGAAGCTATTCTCTCAGCTTTACTTTGCTACCAGATTCTATCAGTTACATGTGCCCAAGGATGGTATTCAAAAGAGTACTTTTCGTACACCCGCCAGACATTATGTGTGGCTAATCATGCCTTTGGACTGACCAATGCATCCACCTATTTGTTGATCTGCATAGTCAAGCTTTTAGAGGATTTCTTAATAAGTTCATGGCGGTATTTGTTAGTCTATTCGAAAAGCAAGGAGGAGAACAAGTTGAATTTAGAAGAAGTGCTTAATATGCTCCATGGACATAAGTTGAAGGTGAAGTTTTTCAAATGTCACTTTTGGTACAAGGAGGTATGCTTTTTGAGACACGATCTCTTGGAGCGTGGGTTGGTGGTCGATCCAAGTAATGAAACTGTAGTACAAGATTGGCATGTGCCGAAAAATGCCATTGAAGTGAGGAGTTTCCTTGGTTCGGTGGGTTACTATAGGAAGTTCATTAAGGATTTCGTTAAAATTTCTGCTCCTCTGACCTACCTTACCAATAAGAATTATGTTTCTTATGAGACTCGAAGTGCGAGGATGCTTTTATCAACCGAAAGGAGTTGTTCACTAGTGCACTTATTCTAGCATTACCCGATGATACAAAGACATCATAGAATATATCGATGCTTACGATATGGGGTTAGGCATGGTCTTGATGCATGAGGGGAGATTGGTGAGCTATGCTAGTCGATAGTTGAAATCCACAAGAGAAACTATCGTGTCCATGATCTTGAATTGATAGCTATTATCTTTGCACTCAAGTCATGGAGACATTACCCATTAGGAAAGCTACAAGAGTTGTAGATAGATCATAAGTCTTTGAATTATTTATTCTCTAAGAAGGATTTGAATTTAAGTTAGCAGAATTAGATGGAGTTTTTGGCATCATATAATTTTGATATCTCCTATACTCTATGCAAGGGTAATGTTATAGCCGATGCCTTAAGCATGAAGCATAAAATGTTCAATCCTATGTTCTTACAATGGAGCACTTGGAGTTTATTTCTATGTTTGAGTTCCGATCATCGTCAAACACCACTTTGGGATTATTAGCAACTTTGGATATGCAGCCTACACTTATGCATTACATTAGGTCATGTAACACCTCTAATTTTAAGTACAATTATTCAGGAGATTTAATTAGATAAATTAAATAGAATAAAGTAGAAACTGGAGTGATAATGGGATTGAGATTTGGAAACTAATTAGGGTCGTGCCTTAACTAAATGGATTTAGAAAATGGTTTATAAGTAAATACCTAAGAGATTAAGGCAAGGGTAGTATGGGAATAGCCGTGTACCATAACCCCTAAACCTTTACCTCGTTCTCATTCATACTTTCATAAAACAAAAATAAAAGCAAACGAGAAACAAGGCCAACCATTACCCTAGGGGAAGAAGAGCTCAAAATCAATTAGGAGGTAAGATTCAAACTAGAAAGATTAAAGCAAGAGCAAATCTTAGGTTCCTTATCCAAACAAGGTGAATAATAATCTAAACCATCTCATATATGCCTTTTTGAACGTTTTACTTTTGAATTTAAGGTTTAAAATGATTTAGATGGATGAATGATGATATGCTTTGATTATAGTTTTGTGTAATGTTATATCTTGATTTTAAGGTAAAAATCATATAAGTTGATTTCTAATGCCATGATGATCGAATATGTTATGTAAAATATTGTTTTGGAGATTTATTTAAATTTTCATAATATTCCAAGCTTTGGATAATTTATTATGAATTTTGGATGGAAGAAATAGACAATTTTGGATTTAAGTTATATAAGGCAATTATATACTGATTTAGGGCCCGAAATTTACATATGTTGGAAAACATATTAAAAGTGAATTATGGTGATTTTTTGGGGAATTTTCTTAAGTGTTTAATATGATTATTAAATTATTTAAGTTGAAGGACTTAAATGTTTAATTGTTTTGTTGAAGAGAATGGCTTATTTGTTAAAATAATTTCAACTGTAAATTATCGAATTTGGCAGCTTTTTTAGAAAAGGATTTTGATAAAAAATTCGACAACCAATCATATTTTCATAAATTGGGTAAGTTAGGTAAAAAGGAATGTCATTAAAAGGCAACAAAACCAATTTTGTTTTAATTTACAACTTCTCCACTTCCCTATGCTAGCTTTTGTTACCATACTTCTGCTAAGGATCCTCTTTGAAACCAATACATATGGTATCAAGCCTCTGGTACCTAGTGGACTGGAGAAAGGCATAAGGACTGTTTCGAAGGAATGCTTTTGAAGGGGTTGAAGTCATTCTTATAAGATTTCGAATACATTACTTGTTTTGTTTCTAAAAGATGCTTTGAAGGGGTTGAAGCTTTCGAATCAATCAACTTACCTTGGTTCAAAGAGCTGCTTACCTTTGTTTTTAGAAAGGAGCTTTCGAAAGGGTTGCCGCTTACTATGTTTTTAAAAGAAGCTTTCAAATGAGTTGCTGCATTTTGAACCTATGCGATACCTAGCTGCCGCCTTTATACCTTTAGAATTGGTTAAAAGCCGTGTTTATAGCCTTATAACAATGAGTTAGAAAGGAAGGCTTTCATTTTATTAGATTGAAGCCGCCTACCCAATGCTTTCAAAAGGGTTCTTGTAGCTGCTTTTATTAATGGTTTTGAATGGTTGGTTTCGAAGCTATCCTTTTTCCTAATTCTTTTATTTGGAGATTAATGTTTTGAAAGGGTCACTTTCGCTGTTGTTTTTTTTAACCCGGAATTTATATTTAATGTTAAAGCCAATGATTTTAAAAGAGATACTTTCAAATGGTTTCGAAGCTGTGCTTCCAGTAATTTTCTTTGAACTAAGTGGCTTCGAAAGATAAGCTTTAATGCTTCCAAAAGGTATATCTTTAAATGTTTTGAAAGGAAGGTTTTAATACTTTTGATAGGTTTGTTTTTGACAATTTTGAAAGTGAAGGCCTAAGGTTTCAAGAGCCTTAGTTTTCAAACAAGAAATCCAATCTCATTTGTAGAGATAAATCCATGTCAATTGAAAGATTTTTGAAATGGCATTAAACTTACGAGTTTTTGAAGAAGCTTTCCTTGCTAAAGATAGCGGATTAAGGGTATTAACCATATTTCATTTGAAAAATGACCACAAGGAAATTAAACCAAAAATGGTTATATTATTATGTTATGATCAATTATCATATGTGCTTCCACTGTAAACATATTCACTTCATAATTAACTCATAACTGCATTTTGGGGTGTTAAGGAAAGAATAATTAGCTAGGTTGACCCAGTAGTAAATATACATTGAGTTAACCCTCTGTGAGTAGAATTGCATCCAGGAGGTCAGGTAGACCAGAATATAGGATGACCAAAGACTAATCAAAAGACCATTGGTTTAGATAGGTTCTTAGTAAACCCATAAAAATTATGTATGGAAATAGTTATTGGTAGGGGACAATAAGCTCTTAGTGATCCCATAAAAACTATATCCAAAATAAGTTATCGAAAGAGATTAATTGGTTCATAGAGATCCCATGAAAATTATGATATGAGAGAAGTTATAGGAGTATCTAATAGGTTCATAGTAAGCCCATGAAAATAATGATTGGAGAAAGTTATTGGTAGATACCAATAATTTCATAGAGATCCCATGAAAACTATGATTAATAGCGACCAATTGGTTCATAGCGACCCCATGAAAACTATGAAAGAGGATAGGAATTCCATCAAGAATTAACAAGTTATTAGTCGGCCTATGAAAACTAATAGGTTTATGGTGATCCTAAAAACTATAACTTATGACAGATAGTTAGGTAAATGGGGATGGGAAATCCAGAGCATATTGCATGTTTGCATATCATCATGATACCTTTTATTATGTTACGTCTTAACCATTGTGGATGTAGGTGCATAGTATATGGTTACTACAAAATTGGGTTAAGATACTAGTGAGGGAAAAATCCATTCCGCTAAGCGGCGTGGTCTCACTAGATATCTATATCGTTCAAGGTGGTAGGTTATTATCCATACTAGAATTTTTGTCTGACTCGAAGTTTATGTTTTCCCCTTAAACTCTCAAGCGCTTAGTTGGTTTTGAGTAGTTTGAGAGTTAATATGTTTAGGTTGTCCTTTTGATGAATAAACATCCAGAGACGTGTAGGAGGCAAGTTAGCTATTAGGAGTTCTTTCCATTTGATTCCGCAGTGTTTTGGATGTAATGAAAAAGTTGTTTAATTGTCTATATTTAGACTTTGATCAACCAAGGGAGCATCTTTATATGTTCCTCTTGGCGTATTTTATAAAAATTTATTTCTCTGAATGTGGTTTACGAATTAGGATTATGTAATGAATTTTAGATGCGATTAATGGGGAATGAGAAATTTGTTTTATGATTTTAAATTTTTTTTATTTTCATATCTATGTGTTTCTGTTATATCAATGTATCTGACATTATCGCATTTAGTCATCGAGAATTAATAACTATTGATGATTGTAGCATCTGTAGCAGTTAGTTTTAGGCCTCTAAATGGAGGATGTTATAGGTCAAGTCAGAACCACGATAAGGTGCAACTAGATATTTTCGAGAAGCATAGTAGAGGAGAGTATTCAAATCATTTGAGGTGTTATACCATTGACTCGAAAGGGTGGTTATGGAGGGATAATAGATTATGTGTTACTCTCATTATGGATTTGATTGACATGATACTAACCGAAACTCATCATTCTAGAATGACTATTCATCCCAGCGGAGATAAAATGTACTGTGATATTAAGAGAATCTTATATTGGCCATAGATGAAGAGGCATGTGGTAGAGTATGTGGCTCGATGTATGACTTGCTAGAGGGTAAAAGGGGAGTAGAAGAAGCTAGAAGGATTGTTGCAGCCATTAGATATTCTATATTGGGAGTGGGAGAGTGTTTCCATAGATTTCATTGATGGGCTACCATGGAGTATGAGGGGAAATAAGATTATTTGGTCATAGCCGATTTACTGACCAAATGCATTAATTTTGTTCCGGTTAGGAGTATGTGGACTATTGCATCTTCTGCGATACTAAACATGAGGGAGATAGTCAGGTTACGTGGAGTTCCTTCTAGCATCGTTAGCAACCGAGATCCACTTTTCACAATCGAGTTTTGGAGGAGTCTTCAGGAGGATTTAGGTAGTAGTTGAGTTTGATTACTACTTATCACCCACAGACGGATGGAAAGATGGAGAGGGTGAACTAGGTATTGGAGGTCTTACTTCAGTTGCATATCCTAGATTTTGAAGGCTCTTAGGGGGATCACTTGCCAGTAGTGGAGTTTACTTATAACAATAGCTTCTAGGCAAGTATGAGGATGGCACCATTTGAGGTGTTATATGGAAGGCCGTATAAATCACCTCCTATTAATGGGACACTATAGATAAAATTATTCTTAGACTAGATATGGCAATGGAGACATCAGAGAAGTTAGACATGATCCATAGAAAGATGAAAACCATGCAGGATAGGCGGAAGTCTCATCCTAATAGGAGATGCACAGAGTTGAAGTTTATAGTGGGCGATATAGTTTTCGTGAAGGTCTCACCGCTTAGACAAGTCATGAGATTTGGTAGTTCAAGGAAGTCAGCACTATGGTTTGTAGGGTCTTTCCTGATCACAGGGAGAGTAAGGAAGTTAGCTTATATGGTGAAGGTTCCTGAAAAGATAGTTGGAGTACACGACGTTTTCCATGTGTCATACTAGCGAAAGTATCTACATGATACAACAGCTGTAGTGGAGCCAAGTCAGCTAAAGGAGGTGGAAATAGAGAGAGTCGCTTGTTCATTTTGCATCCACTCGTATTTTTAAGCATGGTACAAAGCGATTCTGTAGTAAAGTTATTAAGCTTGTTAAGGTCTAGCGGCGAGACGATTTTGCGGAGTGTACATGGGAACCTGAGGAGAAGATCCTTGCTAGCGACATAGAACCCTTTTGTGGTAGGTTTCCATTTTAGCTAATTGTGTATAAACTGCTTATACATTAAGATTTTGGCCTAGTATACTCCATAGTTAGGGACAATTAGATGCTTGGAATGGTTAAAACGTGTCATTAGGACATGTTTTGGATGATGGATGCTAATGAATGTATTTATTAAAAATATCTTTGCATACCTAGGTAAATATATTATTGAGTTAACATATACACATATCACTTATTTTATTTTACTGAGTTATATGCATATAGTTGTTGCATATGGATTAAATGTTTTTGCATATAATTAGAATTGCCATTATATTTATATAGGATGTTGCATGCATTTAGATACATGACACATGCACTCGCATTTCAAGTGGTTGACTATATCATGAGGCCACTTAATTTTTTCATTGGTACAGGTTCATATGTGTTCCAAGCTTATATGTACATATTGCATTAGAATTTGAACCAAGGACAATGATTGTCAATGGTTAATGGTTGAAGAGACGGTTGTAAGTATTAGTTTCCATACATAGGAGTTGCATTTTTCCATCCTTGATGATTTCGAGGAGAAAATCCTTTTAAGGGGCAAAAAGTAACACCCTGCAAAAATTAACCTAAAATTTAATATAATAATTAAATTAAATTTAACAAGGGTGAAAATTGAATTTTCACAAACGTTCGTATTTGGCTTCGAAATTTGCACCTTTTCATTCGTAGCAACTTTCATATATAAAGTTTTGTAATCCGAGTTCACATCAAAAAAGTAACTAAAGTTTAAAGATTTGAATTCAAAAATAATTAGACTGTATACATATGTATATGTGTGTTAGTGTGTGTGTATGAAAAATAATCAAGAAATTGGAATGTTAAAAATATTTTAATAACTCAACTGATGGACACCCTGGTTGGAGTCGGTCGACACCTAGCAATCTACTACCCCAAACCAAGCAGCCGACTGATAGGCACTGTCGGCTAGGGTTATCCTAGGCCAAATAGCCCAGATTTAATTATATTAAATAAACGATAATCATTGTTTTATGCAGCTATAATAGGACATTAATCCAAACCCTGATTACTCACCCAAAGTACGTCCAACTTTCATCTCTTCTCTGAATCTCCATCTCCTCTAGAAATTTTTTTGAAATAAAATAAAAAAGTTAAATACAAAATCAAGCAAAAAGGAAAGATTAACAGGTAGAAGAAAAGGTAACACGAATCAAAGAGGGAAAAGCTAATAATATGCGAGTGGGGTCATGATTAATATGATGATTAATATGTAACTAATTTTGTTTATACCCCATTTGATATAGAATTGGCTTAATTTAATCAGAAATACTGTTTATCTAGTGATTGCAATAGATTGAAAATTTGATAAGAATTTGACCCATTGCATGACCAAGGCATCCATCTAAGGGAGATGGATAAAAAGGCTTTAGTCTCGTTGTTAGGCCTAGCCGGAGCATCCAGCCATAGAGTGATGGTTAATGAAATCTTCAGTCCTGCCATAAGGCCTGGTAAAAGAACCAATCAAAAGGAGATGGATGAAAAGCATTCAATACCATTAAAGGCCTAGCCGAAGCACCCATCCAAGGAGTTATGGTCAATTAAGCCTTTAGTCCCACCATCAGGCCTAGGAAAAGCACCAATCTAGAACAAAACGCCCTCGGTTCCACCTCAAGGCTCGGCCGAAACACCTATGTAAGAAAGATTAACAATAAAACCTTTTGATTCCATCACTGGGTCCGGTCACAGTATTCATAGGAAGGCATTAGAATGTCTCCTTCGAGGATATAAATAGACAATTCATTATGAAATAGGTATGCAAACATATTTTTTTATTAAATAATCATTGTATTATAAAAATGCTTTTTTTTACAATATGAATGACTTTTACAAAAGTTCATGACTTTAGATGGTGAGACAAAGGGTGATACTGATAGACTAGCTCTTTTCCTTTTCCTTTTCCTTTGACCTTCAAAATGCAAGAGTGGGATTCATTGGATGAACAAACATTCTTGTATATATAAAAAAGGACTCCTTAATAGCATTAGAACATCCATATTGGAAGCAATGATGATACCTTTGCTAGTTGAAAGCCACGACCTTCCTTAATCAGTAATCTCATTTGAAGCTTAGGAATGAGAAGTCAATTTTTAAATCAAAAGAAACTATAACTTCAATTAAGTAATTTAGGTGCAAGTCAAGTTGAGTTTCCCAAGCGGAATTGAGTTGCATCAACTCTAATTAGTCTATAAGCTCTTTTACCTCTTTCATTAAAGTTTCTAAAATGAAAGGTGGATAAATAATATGCTGAATTTCCATAAGGAGGTATTTCTTTAATTTATTTTCCTTGTAGCTGATTATGTTAGAGAATTAACGGAGTCAATCTGAGAAATTATTGCCTTCTCGTAAGTCCTATTAGAACCTCTTTGCTGAGAAATTTGATAAGATAAGCATTTTAGATCGGGCTCGAGTTTTTAAATTTTCGATGTAAGCTCCTTCTTTTTATATTCTAGGGTCATAACTTCTGATATCAAACATTAAAATATTTTGGTGTACCTTTTATTCCAATATTACTTTATTTTTCGATTACATTCAAACTTGGAAGACTGACTTAATCTCGCAAGGTCACCGAATTTTACTTTTGGTGGCAATGGTACTAGAAGGGATTGGTCAGACTACCACTGCATGTCAAATGAGCTTGAGATAAAGAGGAAATCTACAAATAAGCCTTTTTGAAGGTCTTCGTTGGCATTAGCGTACAAAGTCCTTCACCTTCGTTTAAGTTAAGCTTATATGATGGGCATTCATTCTTGGACCTCAGTAGGTTTATTTCCAAGTTGACCACACGTTAATTTAGTTGGACAATCTTTATGCTGCATTCCAACTGATCAAACTGTGAATTAAGTTTTTCGGTTAAGTCAAGAATCTTGCTATCCTTGAAAGATCTTCTTTTCTAGATCAACTATTTCTTAAGTGACTCTCAAAATAGAATTTAATTGAATATTTTTTATACCACTTATTAGCTTCAACGTTGTTAATAGATGTTAAGCCCAAAGCGAAGCGAGCGAAATGGTTTTCCATGGCAGTCATTAATTTAGATGGGATATTCTCAATATGATGAGCAAGGTTAGGATCGTTAAGAGATAAGGTCAATTCCTTGTCCTAAATTAAGAGATAAGTAATAATCAGTCTCTATTAAAAAGAAAGAAAAACAACAACAAAACACTTTATTAATAGTTTGAAGTATAACTGGTATCATTACATTTGTATAATAATAATAATGGAAAACGTAGTGCTAAAAGGAGCTCCAACGCTGGGAAAAGTATTGAATGAAGGAAATCCTTATTAATCCCATTCTTTTGAGGGGGAAGTGGTTAATTTCGCCGCATAATAATTTCATATGGTTAGTTCGAGTCTGATAAAGATGTTGATCTTTTTTATCTTCCAAGAAATTAATGTCGAAGTTAGGCAATCGAGTGTACATATGACGAAGATAAAAAAAGAAGAAGTATTTTGATAAATGAGACTTGTTAAGGGAGGAAGAATTTTCCTTAAATGACCTTTTACTCTAACCAATTCACTTAGGGTGTCTTTGGAAATAGGGAATAAAGAGGAGAGAATAAGATTTAAAAAGCTATACGTTGATGATATGAAAAAATTAAAAGTCAAAACATAAATTGTACATAAATATGTCATTACAACATTAACTTAAATACAAAATTAAAACTATACAACAACGCTATGAAGGCTGGTAAGGAATGCACTCTTTGTAATATTCAGTAATGATTTTGTCCTTATTAAACTTTATCTTTCCCAGATAAAGAGAATTAATAGTTAAAGGAGTAGTGGAGACTCTAGGTATTTTCCAACAATCTCTAGGGTGTGGATCTAACCCATGCTCATCAAGATAACTTTTCTGAAGCCAGCTAATCTTTCCTCCATAATCTTACCTAAGAAGGAAAAGTTAGTCATAGGAAACCTTATGTAAACAAGTTAAAGGCATTCCATCTGTTATCCCGCCTTTTGGCTAGGCCGTGACACCAAGGACTTGACTGAAGATCAAGGACAATCCATCCGGATATCGATTGTACACAGTATTACTATGGATACTGATAAATTTTACCCAAATCCAGATCGAGCTACAATTGATATGAGACGACAACCAAAGCCATGAAAGCCAATGCTCCGAATTTCAGGTTAATCGGAGTTCGTACACTCAAGTTGTAGACCGATTAGGTTACACATGAGACATGCGTAATTCATATCCCTCATATTCGTATCCATCAGCTTGCAACCATCCAGCTTCATATCCATTGAAGTCGATCTACTTCGTATCCATCGGTGAGAAAGCTCATTTTGTATCCAACAGCAACCGTCCACTTCGTATCCATTGGCGGTAACATGGAAGTCCATTTTGCATCGATCTAGTTTTTAAACATACTTCATACCGATCGGCCACAGGTCGATACGAAGTCATCATCTCCCATTTATACGAAATTGACTACTCTTTGATCGATACGAAGAGATCATTCATCGATCGATATGAAATGACCATTAAGCGATCGATACGAAATGGCTTCAGGATTCGATACGAAGTAAGGTATAACAGACCAGTACGAAGAATGACTCAAAATCGATACAGACACGGCATGTAAAAGTAGAGGACTTGGTTGCTCGACACGAAAAGTGAATCGATCCAAGAAGGTAGCGCAACGTCATCAGGAAACACGTGCAGAACCATCGATGCAATGCTAACGATACGAACAACATCGATACGAATAGCGATCGATACGAAGGTATTGACACACATAGCTCTACCAACATACAAAGTGAATCTTGCATCGATCATAACTCAAAATCAATAAGTCCAAATGCCACCAAATTTTCATAGGAGCTTGCGTACATCCTCAAGAACGTTCATGATCGATCTCGACTCGATTGGACGAAATATTGATCATTACGAAGTTCGTTCGTATCGATTATGGATCAAATGCAAACGGCATGGGATCGATCATGTGGGCCCCTCCCCCCACGTGGGAGAAGAGTTCTTTCGAGATCCGAGCGAGATATTTGCAGCCTACGCCTATAAATAGCAGTCCAGGACCTACAGAAAAGGAATTTTTGGCTCTTCTATGTCCAGACTCTGCCGAAATCACTATTGTACTCGAGTTTTACTATTGTAATTCATTGTAACCAGCAAGAAAAAGTTAATAAAAGTCAATCAATTCATAGTGGACGTAGGCCATACGTCGGACCACTTTAAATTCATGTGTTTTTGTGCGATTTTCTTGATTATTATTGGTGTGTTTGTTAGATCTGCCTCAATTTCCAATTATTTCCTTCACTTTATCTCTTCAAACACATCCGAAGAGTGTTGTGTCCAATTTTGGTACAAACACTTTGGTGCTTTCACTAAAAGACCCCATTTTTCTCCTGCTCGTTAGATCTACTATCAATATCGGATTGCATATATCTAAGAAGAAGATTTAGATTTCAAGTTTATATTTCTTCCATCCTATTCAGATTTGCATCAAGTCTAGGAAATAGCTTCGCTATCCATCATGGTTAATACTAGAACTACTTCAACAGCTGCCGATCCGAAAGGACGGGACAGATAGAACCCCGTACAACTACCTCCTTCCAATGAGAATGCTACCGGACCATCAGATCCGCAAGGCCTTATCACCATAGAAGAGTTCCAGCTGCTTGTGCAAGAGCTGACTCAGAGCCGCCAACAGCTTACTCAATAACTCTGTGCTAACGCGGAATTGACCAATCAACTGAATCGTCAAATATGAAGGAGATCCATGAGGGATCAGGCTTTCTATTCATCCACCAAGAGTTCACCCTCTTCAGACTACCATCATAGATCCACGCGTCCGCGGCTGGACGGAAGCTCTGCATAGGATACTGGACATGAGCATACACTGAATCTTGGGCAGCCGAGAGTTGGCCCATCTATCGGCCATCAAACTGGACCCTCCTCCCTAGGAGGAACTATTCCTTGTCATGTTATAGGCAACCGCACTTCCATCGCTGCTACTGAATTGGGAGTTGATGCCCAAAATCGGACAGATTCGAACCGTTGCCAACATGAATATACTCCAGAACCTTACGTTCCAGAGAACTTAGAACCATGGAGGCGAGATATGGACCGTCGACCGTGCCGGCCCACCCTTGCAGTGTGGAACCCGACCAAACCTTATCCTAACATGCTCAAAATGTCCAAATGTCAGACATCCCGACGATGATCCGTCAGATGATCCGAGAAAGTCAAGGTCTCACCAATGACGATTGGGGAATCTCCTGGTGCATACCTCATTCATTGATGATATACTCTACGCTGAACCACCTCGACGATTC
Organism: Allium cepa; assembly: GCA_030765085.1. Taxonomy (NCBI): domain Eukaryota; kingdom Viridiplantae; phylum Streptophyta; class Magnoliopsida; order Asparagales; family Amaryllidaceae; genus Allium; species Allium cepa. Next base: position 44,195,172 of record CM060946.1, read on the forward strand.
AGGATGCCGACTTTACAAGTGTATAAAGGGAGCTCTGATCCTAATGAGCATATCTTAAATTATGAATGGTTAATAAATGTTGCACGAGCTGATGCTGCAGTTAAGTGCTGAAGTTTGCCCATCTCTCTGGAGGGCATAATGACTATGTGGTTTACTCGTTTACCACCTCGATCTATCTCGTGTTTTTATCAGTTGGCGATAAAGTTTGTTGAGCAGTTCCGCATACATGTTACAAGGTTGAAAGATGTTAATACTTTATCCAGTGTCACTCAAGCTCCTGGAGAAATGCTCAGATGTTATTTTGAAAGATTTCATGCTGCATGCGCTGAGATTAGCAATCCCAATGATAACTCTATCCTGATGGCATTGACTAAGGGGATTGATCCTGATTCCGAGATCGACAACTGGTTCGCCGGGAAACCTACTGCGTCCTTAGACTGTTTTTATAACAAGGCAGCCCAATTCTTGAGAAGGGAGGATGCGAAACAGTCTAGGAAAAATGGATGACGTAGGGCCTAGTGTGGAAGAAATTCAGAGCAATGTTGCTGTTAAACAAACCAGGGAGAGTTTTGGAAAAGTGCAATTGAACATACAGAATGAACAAAATCAACAGAAAGGCAATGGAAATCAAAATAGGAAACGAGATCAGAGTCATGGGCCACGATGTTGGGCTCCTATATTTGACAATTATACTCCTTTGAATACGTCGCTGGAAAATGTGTATTTACAGACCTGCAATACTATTCAAAACAAGAAACCTGCTCCGAAGTAATCGTCGGAAAAACAAATCCAGACGGGGAAGTTTTGTAGATTCCATGAAAGCTATAGCCATAATAAAAATGAGTGCTGTCATTACGGGATCTCATTGAGAAGTTGATACGTGAGAGAAAGTTAGAGCAGTTTGTGTGGGTGCCACAGTCAGAAGGTGCGGGCCCATCAAATTAGAACTATGTACCAAATCAGGCAAGACAGGAGGAACTCGCTCACTGGCGGGAGGTTGGTGATAAATACTGTTAGTGGTGGTCCTCATCTAGCAGACCGAGGCTGGAAGAAAATGGATTCATACGCCAGTTCTATCAGGCATGCGAGCTTCGAATGTTGTAGTAGTTTGGAAGACGAGGCTCCGGCCAAGCAATAGAAAATGATAACATATGACATTGTGTTTCAAGACAGAGATGCTGACAGGGTCGAAGCCCCAACCATTGATCCACTTGTCATATCAGCTCAGGTAGGTCCTGCTTGGATGAAGAGTATCTTAATAGACAGTGTAAGTTCTATAAACATATTTTTTAAGCGAGCCTATGACAAGATGAAGATGGAAACTAAAGATTTGAAGCCTTGTCAGTCTCATATCCATGGCTTCAATGGCAATGCAACAATACCCACTAGAGTGGTCGAACTGCCAGTGGAGTTGGGGATTGGAGAACCCCGGAGAGTCTAGATATTACATTTTGTTGTTTTAGATATAGACTCTCCACACAGTGCTTTCTTGGGCCGACCGGCCCTAGCTAAGTTCAGGGCTGCCATTGCTTCTTGGTGTCTGACTTTAAAATTCCCTACCGACAATGGAGTTGGAGTCGTTCAGGGAAACCAGGCTGTTGGACGAGCCTGTTAGGTTGCTAAGCTGCGAGAGGCGCAGCGAAAAGAAAAAGGCATAGAGAAATCTGTGTGTGTCCACTTTGCTGAAAATTGACAGCCAACACCTGAGCCTAGGCCCTGGCACCACGACCAATTCCCAAGGGATACTGACCCGAGGGATACCAAAAGTGAAGACGAAAGTAAAGACAGTCAAGCTTCCTCGGCCGAGCTTACGAGCGATGTTCCGACCGATGATGATGATGATTCCAAAATGATAAAAATTGGATCTCAGCGAAGCCAACAAATGCAAGAGGAATTGGTTGAATTTCTCTGGGCTAACTTGGGTGTGTTTGCCTGGACACATTCTGACATGTGTGGAATCTCCCCGGACATCACTAGCCTCACAATGAATATTGACCCGAGGCATATCTCGGTCAAATAAAAAAGGCAAGGTATAGATCCAAAGAGATCTGCCGCCCTTAAAGAAGAAGTAGATAAGCTTAAATTAAACGGGTTTATTCGAGATGCATTATACCCGGAATAGGTGTCAAATCCAGTACTCGCCCGAAATCCAAATGGGAAATGGAGAACGTGCATTGGTTATTCAGACTTGAATAAGGCTTTCCCTAAAGACAGTTTTTCACTCCCCCAAATCGATCAGATTATAGACTCAACAGCTGGACATTAACTCCTATCCTTTATTGATGCATATTCTGGTTACAATTAGATACCCATGCACTTAACTGACCAGGAGCATACCGGCTTTGTAACTGACCTGGGACTTTACTGTTATAAAGTCATGCCGTTCAGACTCAAGAAATTCGACGCAACTTACCAACGATTGGTTAATCGAATGCTTGCCAACCAGATCAAAAACACCATAGTGGTATATGTGGATCACATGCTCGTAAAGTCACAATTATCCGCTGACAATATCAAAGACCTGGAATCAAATTTTAACATCCTCTGAGAATACAGAATGAAGCTCAACCATTGAAATGCCATTTTGGAGTTGCATCCGAAAATTCCTTGGGTATATCGTCAATGCTCGAGGGACCAAAGCTAATCCTGAAAAGATGTGGGCAATCAAAATCTTGAGACTCCAAGAACTGTAAAGCAAGCCCAGAGCCTCAATGGGAAAGTAGCCGCGCTGTGTAGGCTCATCTTAAAATCCACTGATAAATGTATTCCCTTCTTCAATTCGATTAGAAAAGGGAAACAGAACTTTGAATGGACTACGGAATGTGAGGGCCTGTTCCAAGCACTAATTCAGCATCTCTCCACATCGCCTATTCTATCAAGGCCTATTGATCATGAGAGATTGTACATCTACATGGTGGTATCAGAAGATGCAATCAGTGCTGTCCTAATTCGAGAGGAAGATCGGATAAAATGGCCGGTCTATTATATTAGCAAACGACTAATAGGAGCAGAGAGAAATTATCCAAAGCTGGAGAAGTTAGCTTATTGTCTTATTGTTGCCTCAAGGAAGCTCCGTAGGTATTTCCCGGCTCATCGTATCACCGTTTACACCGACCAGCCGTTACGACTGGTCCTTAAGTGGCCTGATACGTCTGGTAGGTTACTCAAGTGGAATATCGAGCTAAATCAGTTTGACATTACTTACACTCTAAGGCAAGCCATTCAAGGACATGTCCTAACAGACTTCATAGCTGAATTTACAGTCCAAAAGACTTGCTCGAAAATAGTGAATCTTCCAAGTATATCTGGAAGTTACATACTGATGGTGCATCAAATGACCGTTGCTTAGGTGCCGAGATTGTACTTGAAACTCCAAAAGGTCGATCTATGTGCTATGCTTTAAAGTTCGATTTTTGTGTGACTAACAACGAAGCCGAATATGAAGCCCTACTTGCTGGATCGAGACTAGAGAGATTTAAGAATTATTTGCCTCGAGCTTTATTGTGACTCCCAGTTAGTCGTGTGTCAAGTTCAGAGAGAGTACCAGGCCAAAGACCGAAGGTTGGCTGCATACGTAGCTCGAGTCCAAGAGACATTGAATCAATTTGATTATTATTCCATCTATTGCATCCCCCGAGAGCGCAATCAAAAAACCGATTCATTATTAAAGTTAGCTAGTACAGGTGAGGCACAACAAATGAGAATCATTTCCATGGTAACATTATCTTCCCTGAGCATCGATCAAGTGGAAAAGAATTGGGCATTTGAGGTTGTTCCCGATATGGAGTCATGGACGACTTCATTCAGAAATTATCTCGAGCATGGGACCCTGCCAGAGCGTAGAAGTGAAAAGAGGAAAGTACTTCGAAAGGCTTCGCGGTTCACTTTTCATGATGGAGTCATGTATAAAATAGGGTACTCCATTCCTTTACTCCAGTGTATCGCTTATGATGAAGTCAAATGAGTATTGCATGATTTACATGAAGGAGAATGTGGCGATCATATCGAAAGGCAAGCTCTTGCCAAGAAAGTGCTTCGATATAGATACTATTGGCCGACTGTAAATTGTGATGCATCAGATTACACCAGAAAATGTGACAGATGACAGAAACATGCTCGAATTCCTAGAGCCCTACATACAGAAATAACTCAGATGATCAGTCCGTGGCCGTTTACGGTATGAGGGATTGACATTTTGCTTCTCTACCTCTAGCCAAAGGTGGTGCAAAGTACGCCATCATCGCAGTTGATTATTTTACCAAGTGGGAGGAAGTTGAATCCCTTGCTACAATCACGATGAAGAAAGTGATCAACTTTGTAGTGCGCAACATTATCTACCGATTTGGCCTCCCACATACCATCATCGCAGACAACGAAGCCCAATTCAATAGTGTTGAATTTAAAAACTTATGTCAATGGTTCAACATCCAGAAGAAGTTCTCCTCAGTTATACACCCTCAAGAGAATGGACTGGTTGAAGCTATTAATAAAGTTATAAAGTCCATTCTGAAGAAAAGACTGGAACAGGCCAGGGGTAAATGGGTCGATGAGCTTCCTATGGATTTATGGGCTTATCGGATAACCCATAAATCTATGACCGACAATACTCCATTCTCTCTTTCCTATTGTTCTAAAGCCGTTATTCCAGTCAATATGGACGTACCTTCTCATCGTGTGACTTATTACGATCCGAAAACAAATGCTATATTATTTGCCAAATCATTGGATTTATTGGATGAGAAGCGTGAAGAGGATGATTTGAGGGCAGCTGCATATCGAAGTCAAGTCGCCCGGATATACAATGCGAATGTCCGACCCCGAACCTTCGAATTCGGCGATCTCATCCTCAAGAGAATTTATCCATCTCCTTCACATATGAAACCAACATGGGAAGGACCGTATGTAATTGAACGAAAGCTCAGAGATGGTATATTCGAACTATCGACCATTGATGGTCTCATTCGGCCAAGAGCATAGAATAGCGAAAGTCTACATCGCTATTACACATAACATGCCCTGTTTATTTATTTAGTCTATTTTTCGTTTGCAATTTATTTATGTGTTTCGAAATATGAATTTGTAATAAGGCAACTTACTTTGTCGTATTTTCTTATTTCAGCAATAAAATGCAATCATTTCGAGCCAGATCTGTGGTTTTTTGAAATGTGTCAAACAACCATCACTATGCACGGAGAGCTAAGTTCCACCATACGGCGAGATTTATTCAAATATGGACTGACTCTGATGCGACCAGTCACTCGCTAAGTGAAAGCCGAGCTCGAGGACAAGTCATTACACTGAAGACAAAAAAATGATTGATACACGACAATCCTCTAAGTAACTCCAAATCCTCAAAACGTGAACTAGAGTATAAACCTATAAATGTGGTTTTGAAGAGGATGGATCCATCCACCTGACAACTTCGCCCATATCTTGACCAATTTTGATGAGGATGGATCTGTGCATCTAACAACCTCACTTGTTAACTCAGGGTGGATGTGAATCGACCATCCATGATCCTAATAGATTCATCGTTCCCAGAGTGCAAACAAAATCCTAAAGCCAAAACAGATGTGATTGACCATCTGTCGGCCAACTCCAAATTACCAGAATGCGAACTGGAGTATAAACATCAACCAACTCCAAATTCCCAGGGTGCGAACTTGAGTACAAACGTCAACCAACTCCGGATTCCCAAAGTGCGAATACGAGTATCGGCAGCAATTAACTCTGAGTCCTTAGAGCATGGATTGGAGTATAAACATCGGCTAACTCTAAATCGCCAAAGAGCGGATTGGAGTTTGGAAACAAACCGGACACGAATCGATTATCCATGAAACAACTTTTAGTCCCCGAAGTGCAGTCAAAGTATAAACATAAATCGGGTGTGATTGACCAACCACGAATCAATCTAAAGTCCCCAGAGTGTGGACGCAGCTATAAATATTAAATGGATGTGACCGACTGCTCGTGAAAATAACTTAAGTCCTCGGAGCGTGGGCGTATCACTAAAACTTAAATGGGCACAATTGACCACTGACGAACAAGTGCAATCCCCAAAGTGTGGATACAATCACCAATTGGTGAGCAAGTGTGGTTCGACTACCCAAATTCGCCATGTTTTAGCTTTTCTCCATAAAGATTAAGATCGATTGTTAAAAGAAAACAGCGACTACTAACCGATCTTCTCAAATTGTCCTCGAAACTGGAGGGCAGAACTTAAGTTTCAACTCCTGATTGAGACAGCACGACATCGGAATTCGACTTAACGCTCGATCGTGAACCGAAGTCGTAGCTCCGGAACTTAATGACTAAACTCAGGGCTGATTTGAAGACTAAATTTCATAAGTACATTGAATTGAAGTTTAAGCGCTGGAACATTTAAGCAAAGGAAAACAAACAGTGTTAAGGACAAAATGGAATTCTATTACTATTCTTTGAAAAGGAAGAACAAGTACTAAATTGATCTAAAAAAATATTACTAGCAGGGACCGAACCCGCATCTATACATTTCCTACAAAAAGAAAGTAAAGGTAGATTCCTATCCATCTACCAAAAAAGAGCCGAAGAGACATGTCTACTCTTTCGTTTTTCTCGGCTTCTTCTTCGACGTTGACCCGCTGGAGCTGCCACTTGGCTTCCTCTTTGAGCCCTTGCATTTTGGCGGCTGATCTCGAGCCGAGGGCATTATATTAACTTCCTCCTTCGAAATAACATGTATTGGAATGTTTTCTGAAGGCAGAGTCAGAGGGACATGATCAACTGTTGGAGGCAGGAGAGGCATACTGGTGTCGATGACCGTACCACCAGAAGAAATCATTCATAACGGGGCTGGACCAGGGACCTCCATTCCACCTTCAAAGCTACTAGCCCAGGCAGCTGCTTCCATTTCGGCATTAATTTCGGCTATTATTTCCTCTTCATGAATTGTCTGAGCCTCGCCGGGAGCGTTAACAGCTGGGCTTGAGGTGCTAGTCGCAGGTGCGCTTCCACTCATGACAAACAGCAGGCCAGCAAAGGGGTCAGTGCGATGACCGAGAACTTCCTCCATCATTTGTTCGTCGAAGGTAAGTGTGCTCCCTTGTACCCCATCCGTAGATGCAGTAGCTACTATCGTGGTCGCTTCCGTAATGATAGCCTCCTTCTCGTGATGCGACTCTTGGGTTGCAAAAGACATAGCAGATGTCACTCCAATCACTGTACAAAGACAAAGGGAAAACTGTTAATAATCACCTCAAGTAACACTTTCGATTTTGAGCAAGCGTAGGAAATGTTCAGAGTACCTTCCTTAATTTGACTTACGGCTAGCAGAGCAGCTTCGGATACTCGCTATTGGGCTGAATACAACTGCGGTTGATTGGGATTTTATGCAGGGATAGAGTGGGGATCATCCATAGATGTAGTTTTAGGCTGGTCCGGCACGAGAGTTTCAGGACTTACGTCATGGTGCTCAACACCAGAACTTTCTCCAGCATCCGAGCGTTGAGTGCTAAGTCTCTCCTTTTCATATGCAATTGTGGTATCATGGAGAACTTTCCTTTCATCTTCGCTCAATACCCGATTCTCGAGCTCAAATTTATCAATCGATTCAGCCTGGTGTTCGGCCTTTTCATCTTCTACTAATCGGCCCCAAGCATTGTACAAGTGTGCTGGATAATTATCGAGCCAAGCTAGATTACTGTGCTTCAGAACGTTGACATTGTATGTGATTAGAAGGTCTTCAATATCGGTCTCTAGCCAAGCCTCTGCCATCTCAACTTTGTCTGCAACCCTGGCCTCAGCCTTCCAAACTTTAAGTATTGCCGCATCCTTTTCACCCCAAAACGCCATAGCTTACTCGCACGCCTCCCGGGCTGCTTTATTTGCATCATCCTTTTCTATGATGATTTCAGAGAATTTGGCTTTCAGCTCGTTAAGTTCCTTCATGTACCATCCCTTTCAGCCGTAATTGTGGTATTCCGGTGACCCATCTCCTCAACCAATGTGAAATGTGTTTGTCGCATCCTCTCCATGGATTGATTGGCCTCGTCAACTTTCATGGTTGCATCTATTTCAGATTTATGGGAAGATTCAGCTTCATTGTTTAGCACTTGAATTATACGGTCCTTTTGGGCAAGGTTGGTTTCTAACTTCTCAATTGTTCTTGCTCGATCAAAAGCCATCGTCGATGCTTTATCCACGGCTTTCATCCACTCTTTTATTGGGTGTAGATATCATGGATGTAGACATGTATCGTTTGTTCCGCTTCAGCGGGAATTTTCCTTAAGTGTGGAGGGAAAATAAAGCCTTCAAAACAAATGTTCGGAAAATCTTTTCTCAATTGGGTGATTTTGACTGCTCCTTCCCCTGTAGGCTCAGCGTGGCTTGTTTTGTGACAATAGTCGCCGTCGGTTCTCGACGTTGCAGATCAGGCCTGGAAGCTTGAGAAGATGATTTTTGACAGGAGGCTCTAAGGGTTTTCTATCGTGGCTAGAGGGTTGTATTGGAGCTCGAGGAGGTGGAGAGCATGATCAAGAGCAAAATCTATATTCTCTATCTCTATCCCTATCCTTCTCGTAACGTTCTAGGCTGGAATAACCACAATTGCGGTCTCTATCAGCCTCCCTCCAATGGGGCTCATAGTATGAACTAGATGACTGACGTGGTGAGCGAAGGCCTCCTAACATGGATTCTTGTCTAGTCGTCGTATTTGTAAAGTAAAAGAAAAGCAGGATCAGTAATCTCCAAGAATGAATAACTTATGATTGAAAATCATGTAGTGCCGTGAAGTGTATGTATGCATGTGTTAAACCCCCCAACCAACCGAATATGTTGGCCACACTTGTAGGAATTGACTCGCTTAAATCAAAAGCACTTTGAAGCCCTTCCAATCCGCTGTCTATTGAAGCAACACATAGTCCGAAATTAGAATGTCAGCAAGCGCTTCGTAGGGATTCTTTATTTGTGAGGAGGAGCCTCCGAGATTCTAACATGGAGACTTGCAACAAACACAATCACGGATTTCCATCTCATGGACTTATGACGTTTATGTGCTGCTGCCTTGCTTTTCCTCCTTCCCTCTAAGTCTTGAAAACTACCAGTAGGCCTGGCTATGGTTTCGTTGTCAGTAGGCATGTTCTCTTCATTGCCCTCCTCAGCAATTACGATCCCGAACGCTCTACATTTAGCCCGTCTCACCGGGGCTTCCCTAAGCGATCCCTTCGGTCTTATGCTTTGATTTCAATCGATTAACCCGATAATCCTCAAATTTCAATTTGTGAGCACCGAGTCCATGTCTCTCATCTTGCCCGACACTTCCTGATGAACCCTACTATTTCTTTGAAAGGGGCACCTTCGGGTTACGGAATTGCGGCTGTAACGGAAAGAAGACATTAGATTCAACGTTAGTTATGACTATCTCGTTAACTACTGCAAAAGTTGTAGCACTTACGTCTGACTAACCACCGACTGGCAAACCTTGTCTTAAAGTAGCTATGCCTGGTCCAGGATCCTGTCACCACTTGGCAGTTCTTGACTGCCTGTTGAAATGTGAACGAAGGATTGTCTCTCCGACTCTTAACATCAAACAAGTTTCGGATTTCTTCTGGGGTCGAGGGTCGGAAATATGCTCCATGAATACAATGTATAGATAGTTCAGCAATGCATATCCATTGGGATGTAATTGAGATGGGGCAATTCCAAAGAAATCTAACACTTCTCGAATATACTGGTTAAATAGAGGAAGTGTTCCTGCTTTGCACGAATGGCGGTTAAAGGCTGTGAATCCTTCTGGAGGAGCGTGTGGCCGGTCATTCGGGCTAGGTAGCAAAACATCATCTAATGATAGACCATGCCTTAAGAATAATCGCCCCCAACATATCTTCGGATACATTGGACGACATAGAATCTTGAGGGTTTGTAATAAAAGTTGCTCCGGGTAGCTCGTCTGGGGCGGGACCTGTTACTTCGGTAGCAATGGTCGGCATTTCTATTATTGGAGAAGATGAACTTTGAGTCGCCTGCCGCTGAGAACTTGTAGATTCCATAACTAATCAACTCATCGAAAGCCATCATTAGATGATAATAAGCCCATGTGTTCCCCAGCGCAAAGTGTATGAATGTGTTATGCAGTGCAGTGCTACATAATACTTAAGAAATTCTATCGAATTTAAGGAGTGTTCAAACGACAAGACTTCGAGCTTAAACCGGAGTGACCGTCATCGCTTACCATCACAACCTTGCCATCCTGACTTTAGAGACTAATCTGAGTTAAAGTTGGTTAAAATTTAGTCAAGTTACAGTTTCATCGACAAGCTTTGAAGGATAGTCAAGTGTGCAGTTTAACAGTCAAGTCTAGTTATGCGAGGCTAAAGCTCGTCAGATTCAAATGTTCGAATATGCAAAAGGCCACTAGTTCGTATCCATTAAAGTTCAACTTGGATCGTTCCACCAAAGTCTACCGTCGTATCGGTCTAAAGTTGTGACTTTGTATCGATCGTTCTAGATCGGTGCTCTTCGGATCGATCCCGAAGCCTTATCTTCGTATCGATCACACTAGACCGCTCCACTTCGTAACAATCTAAGGCAAGCAACTTCGTATCGATCATTCCATATCGGTACGAACCTCTACCATTCTAGATCAATAATAACTACTTCCCTACATCCCAGATGTATCATCCATGCCTCCTGTCGATATGAATGGATCCACCGCCTTGATAGATAGCTCTTCTTCTTTCTCAATCCTCCAAGGCTCCATTGCTACATCCTCGACCTCCCTCTAGCCTAATTCCGACATCAACGATGCCAAAATCGACTATAACTTTGGATGAACTGGCATCGACCCTCAAGTCTCATCATTTTAAGATGGATCCATTTAGTTAATTACCTAGTTTACAGAGTTGGTTTGAAGGATTAGCAGGTCATTTGTTTTGGAGACGAAGGGCTTTGCAATTCTTTTTTCTTGGCTTTTCAATCGATACAAAGCAAAGGAAAAAAAACAAGGGCAAATAGAAAATTTTAGCTAAGTACAAAATTGTATTTATATGCCTTCGTAACCAATGGAGTACGTTCGTATCCCGATAGCAAGAATCGATAGAAGCAGTTAAGGTTTCATCGGTACGAAAGTTTCAACAAGGTCTTATTTGAACCACCAAGCTCGTCGATACGAAGCGTTTATTTCATATCCATCTATTTGAAGACCCTAAGAACTCATATCCATCGTTATGAATCATATTCAAGGACTATTTATTTCGTATTGATAGTCATCGATACGATATGAAGCGGGAATTCCAACATCTCAAATCGATCCAGGAGAGGATCAATACGAAGGAGTGACTTAGAGCAACCATCAATCGTTGCTACAACTCGAATTTCACATCGATCTAGGAGAGGATCGATACAAAACTCGGTCCAAACAAGAAAAAAAGAACATGACAATGACCTATGAACGTGCAAACGTAAACATAAGTCAGGTTAACATACGTACATGTATGATGAACAAAAGTTTGATTTTCAAAATTGACAGAAATGGAATGCTCACCAAGTGACAATTACAACATTGAACAACTATTTTCTATCATTCATGACTCAGTTACAACAGTGTGTAGTATGTCAATTAGCAGCAAACAATTCATCCTTTACATTATGGAAGTCAATTAAAGGCTACATCTTTTGACGAAAAGGCCATGACTATTCAGCAAATCAGATAGAACTGTTCAGAATAAAGATTACAACTTTTCAAAGAACATCATGTTCTCACAAGACATACTTTGAGAGGCAAATGTTATCCTGCCTTTTGGCAAGGCCGTGACACTAAGGACTTGACTGGAAACCAAGGACAATCCATCCCGGATATCGATTGTATACAGGTTTACTACGGATACTGATAAATTTTACCCAAATTCGAATCAAGGTACAATTGATATGACATGATAAGTAAAACCATGAAAACCAACGCTCCAAATTTAAGGTCAATCGGAGTTCATACACTCAAGTTGTAGAACGATCAGGTTACACATGGGACATGCCTAATTCGTATCCCTCATATTCGTATCCATCAACTTGCAACCATCCATCTTCGTATCCATTGAAGTTGATCTTCATTATATCCATCGGTGAGGAAGCTCACTTCGTATCCATCAGCAACGTCTACTTCATATCCATCGATAGTAACACTGAAGTCCATTTCACATCGATCTAATTTTCAAACATACTTCGTATCAATCGGCTACAGGTCAATACGAAGTCATCATCTCCCATCGATAGGAAATCGACTACTCTGTGATCGATATGAAGAGATCATTTATCTATTGATACGAAATTACCTTTAAGCGATCGATACGAAATGGCTTCAGGATTCGGTACGTAGTAAGGTACAACAGACCGGTACGAAGAATGATTCAAAATCAATACGAACACGGCATGTAAAAGTAGAAGACTCAATCGCTCGGCATGAAAAGTGGATCGATCCAAGAAGTTAGCACCACGGCATCAGGCATCATGTGCAGAACCAACGATGCGAAGCTAACAATACGAACAACAACGTTACGAATAGCGATCGATACGAAGGTATGACACGCACAGCTCGGCCAACATATAAAGTGAACCTTGCGTCGATGATAACTCAAAATCTACAAGTCCAAATGCCACCAAATTTTCAGAGGAGCTTGCGTACATGCTCAAGAACATTCATGATCGATCTCAACTCGATTGGACGTAATATTGATCAATACAAAGTTCGTTCATATCGATCAGGGATCAAATGCAAACGGCATGGAATCGATCGTGTAGGCCCCTCCACGTGAGAGAAGAGGTCTTCTAAGATCTGAGCGAGATATTTGCACCTACGCCTATAAATAGCTGTCTAGGACCAACAAAAAAGTGACTTTTGGCTCTTCTACATCCAGACTCTGCCGAAATCACTGCTGTACTCGAGTTTTACTACTGTAATTCGTTGTAAGCAGCAAGAAAAAGTTAATAAAAGTCAATCATTTCATAATAGGCGTAGGCCATATGTAACGATCCTGAATTTTAATTTATTTTAAATTGATATTTAAATGAATTTTTGAATTAAAATTTGTAAAATTGATTATAAATGATGCGAGTTTCCCCGAATCAAATAGAAAATATATCAAGTCATATGGGTTTGAAAATTTGTATATATGAGAATATATATGTATATATTGGATTTTACATAAATTCTTAAATAAATGATTTTGAAAAATAAATATTAAAGTATATACATTGACACAAGTACGAAATGAATAAATAAGTGAATTGTTAATTTATTATTAATGGTTAAAATATATATAATAAATACAAGACAATAAATAAGAAGTAAATAAAATATAGGATATAACAATATAAAGTAAATATATATATATATATATATCTTAATCTCATATTAATAAATCAATACAAGATAATACAAATGGAGTAGGTTACAAAAGTAATAAATACACTTAAACTTGAAAACAAAACTTTAACAAAGAATACCAAAATAAAGTATGTATACAAACCAGTAATAAAGTATTTGTAGGCAATATAATATGTACATAAAGTAAAATAAATATCTATTAAACATATAATTAACTCAAACAAAAGTCTTGCCTGGTGAGACCTGGAAGCAAACAAGTAACAAATATAAATGTGTATGTAGTAGCTTGCAAAATGAACAAAAGGAAATATAAAGATATATATATATATATATATATATATATATATATATATGTGTGTGTGTGTGTATCTATGAAAGCATATAGAACAAGACAAGGAATAATATACAAAGTAAAAAAAAAAATGAAATAGTATGCAGCTTGTAAAGATTTGAACAAGCAATGATAAGTGTGTAAACTGAAAATAAACAAAGAATAGACAAAAGGAAGAAAAATAAAATATGCAAATATGAAGACAGCAAAAATGTATACTAGTGTGAAACCAAAACAAGAAAGAGAAACAAAGAAAAGAAAAAAGAAATACAACACCCTGAACATGCTTTTTCTTTTATATACTATCTCCATATTGTACAGCCGAGATAGAGGAAATAGTTATAAGTACAAGCTAATAAATGCAAAAATATGTATGTGTACAAGCTCATAAATGCAGCCCCAAACAAGTTACCTCAGCCTAATTTAAACAATTCAACACCCTGTACAAAATAGTATACACCCTGTTAACTTCTCACTCCCTATATATCAACCTCCCACCTCAGTTCTTTCATCAAAAAAAAAAAACTAAGAAAAGAAATCTGAAGGCAGTATAAATCAAAACAGTTTGGCAAATAGAAAAATACTGGAAAGCAAAACATCAAACTTTGTCCATTTCAAATCCAGGAGAAGACTCTCTGTTAATTAATTCAAGGTGAGCAAACTTCCATCTTTAAACTTAATCTGTTTATATATAGGTTTGCATGTTAACAGGCTTCTTTGTTTCAATATCCTGTTAGTAATTTTAATTCTCCTCTAAAAAGCTTTAAATCTGGATAAACTTTTTTTTTGATGCCTGTGAAAATCTATGAAGTGATATTATGAAGATGATTTCTTTAATGTATGGTAAAAGAATACATTAACATATACTTGTGAAAGCCTGTATATGTTTAGAAGTGAGTAATACACCCTTACTGTGTTTAGTGGTTATTACCCTTACATAAATAGTTGTAGTTTTTGATTTGATCAGGTAGTAAAGCATCTGATATGATTCAGAGTACATATATAAGTATGTTTGATAGTTTCAGAGCATCAAAACAATGTGCTTCTTCCTAAACCACTCTGTCTATTTAGAAAGACAGTGACTAAAAAAAAAAAAAAAATCAAATCTGCAGTTTCCAAACAACAAAGTTTCTTCTGTTCTTTGTTTCTTCATCAACTTCAGCTGAGCAACTCTCCTTAAAAACCCAACCTTTTATCTTAAAAAAATTGTGCTCTGTAATGATGAATGAAATGAGTGAATTTGGTAACTTGTTTGAATGTACGCCTGTGTGCTCATATGTGTACAGATTGATGATGCATATCAGTAAATGGGTGTGTATATGCCTCTGGAAAAAAAATTTGTTTAAGCTAAAGAATGAAAACATTGGACTCTGTATACTTGTTTTGCAGCACAAGCAAAAAAAAAAAAAAAAATCAGGTGATAAATTCAAACAAGTAAAACCATAGATTTGATTTTATAATTTGAATAAGTATACAAAGACATGATTTTTAAGATTAATATGATGATTTTAAATCAAGTTTTCCAAGGAAATCTCACGTTTGAACAAAATCTGTTTTTTTTCTCAATTTCTAACAATTCATTCAATTTTAAATGTTGAAACTTGGTTCGAAGCTAGTTTATTAATCAGTGACTTCAAGAAAATTATCAGATAATTTTCTTATTGCGTGAATTGGTGGGTCGAAGCGAGTTTAGGGTTTTAGTAGTTGTTTTGGTTGAGGACGGGGAGGAAGCGTTTCCTCCACCACTAGTTGATCGAGCTTGACCGGACTGTGGGAGGAGAGACGTGAGTAGGTGAAGTTGCTTCGGTCGGAGTTGCTTAGTCGCTGGTGGCAAGACGAGGTGATGCGAGGCGTTTGCTTGGTGAGCATTTTCGTTCCAGTTCGATCGAATCACCTGAAGTTGAACCACGGTGATATCAAGACTTTTGGGTGGTCGGCTAGGTTGAGATGGTCGTCATCGACTTGCCGATGGTCGCGAGGAGGGTCGGAGCATCACTGTTCAGACGTACACGTGCGCGCGTATCATCGTGTATCAGAACAGTTTTGGGTTGTGGAAGAAGAAGTGGGGGGAGGAAGACTCGAAGTATTTTTCGGGGAAACTGGGGTTAGACTCGAAGGGAGACTCGTGTCATTTAGTGGAATGTCGAGTAGGTTTCTGGGACTTAGAAAAATGAAGGAAAATATTTTCTCTCGGGTTAAATTTCTGAGTAACCCGAAGCAAAGACAAGTTTGTCTCGGGGGTGACTCGAAGTAGTTACAGGAGCCACCCAAAACAGTTTGTATTTTGAAGTTTTTCTACTTTTCAACAATTTTAAATAAAACCCAAGTTTTAAAATAAGGAGATGATTAAAGTTTTAAATAAATTAAATTTAAATAAAGGATTTTCAAAATGATTAAGTTTTAGATTTATTTAATCAAGATACATTATTTTACAAAATTGTTTAATAAATAAATAATGTAGTTTAAAATGAAAGTTAAGATAAAATGTTGTTTAAACTAAACCTTAACCTTTTAAAGTATCTAATGTGATAAAGGTGATTTATTAAACAAGGTTTAAAAGGATAAACAAAGTAGTTAATTAAAGATAATTAATTTAATAGTGAATTAAATAATTAAAGATTAATTATTTAATAATTAAAGGTTGATGAATTATAATTAAAGGTTAATTAATTTATGGATAATTAATAACTGATTAAAGAATAATTAATCAAAAAAAATGGTTTATAATTTATTAACAATTAATTAACCAGGATTAGTAATTAATTCATAAGTAAGTAATCTAATTTGAATTAATCGGACAATTTAATTGATCTTACTTATGGATGTTTGGATTATATTGGATGTTAAACTGTTTGATATCCCTGTTATATGATGCTTTATGATTATCCTGATTTGTGTTATGATCTGTGATGTAATTTATTATCTGTGATATATAAATATATCTGTGATCTGTGATCTGTGAATGAAGATAAGCGTTATAGTTATATCGCTTATCGAATATATTGTTGTATTTGAATCTGTGATGGTTGAAATGATGTTGCACTATTGTGTTAAACCCTTGGACTACACCATACACACACAAATATGGATTTCACGAGGAAATCGGTTAAGTCACAGATGTTTGAAATAGTTTTAAATTTGAATTTTTAAATTCAAATGTTTTGGAAATGAAATCGGAATAAATGTGAAAAGCTTTTGGAATGGAATTTCAAAATAAAATTTATTATTTTTATACTTGATTAAGTTTTGGAATTTAAATAATTTGATTTAAATTTAAATTCAAGACTTGAAATTGAATTCTATGATTTGAAATTAGGGATTAAAGATGTTATATGGGTATATAAGGATTAAACCATTTTAAAAGGTATGGTTTTGGGAATTTGAATTTAACCCAAGGATTTCAACTCGAATAAATGAATCAGATTTCCAAAATGAAAACTGTTGTTTTCAAATGACAAACACTTTTAGATAAGAACTGAGATTCCAGTTAATTAGGGGAATTTCAAGATTGAATAGAAAAATGGTTTTCCAAGTTATGAATGAATTCTTTTTGAAAGCTGTGAATTAAATCCATTTATTTTTAACAGATTTAAATTGATGATTTGTTAAATCAAATTGAAATGAAATTATTTTGAAGACTATAAGTTAAATCTTTGATTTAAAGATTAAACGAGTTAATCAAATTGAAATGAAAATTGATTTGGAAAATCTGTGAATGAATCTTTTGTTTAAAAGATTAAAATGTGAAAATTGTTTAAACCGTTAAAGGTTGCGAAAATGAATCTTTTTGTTTAAAGATTGAAAATGGTAATTTGTTAAACCATCTGAAAGAAAGTCTTGAGTTATTAAGTTGTGACTTAAATTGAAATCCCATATCCATATGTTTTAAATATTGCGCTCACTATTCAGTTTAGCCGGGAAAGGACCTTTGTGTCGTATAACCCATTCCGAATATGTGATACGTCGTTATGGATAGCATTTGAAGACCGGTGATGAAGACCGGGTATTTGCGAAAGCGATAGGATGACCTATCGATTGTTTCTGCACCGAGTCGCGCCGGTATAGAAACTCCCTAAGTGGTGGGAAATCCGATCGGGATTGTGAATATCCGGATTTCAAGGACTTCTTTGTAAGTGCCTTCGGTTCTGTTCGAGCCCGGAACAGACTTGTATGGATTGTATGTCTGACATTACAAATTGAGATATAAAGCCGATTTCTTTCAAATATATTTCTGTTGGTGGCGGAGAATTTATTCTTTTAGCTTAACACCCTTCTCTGAGACGTACGAGCTCAGAGGTTATGTAGTTGAAGGTTATCAGCAATATATTCCCAATTTGGTAATGTGACATACTGAGTGTTGCTGTGAAATGATCATTGTGTTGATTATTTGTGATAGGATCATTTGTTTGATCGTCTATCTTGGTGATCATTTCTATGATCATTTGTTGACCCAAAGCATGGCTTTTGTATAAAGTGTGTTTTTGTGGACGAGACTTCGTCGAGCCTCACACCCCGTGAATGGTCAAAACAGGAAAGAAGTAGCAAGGTTATGAGGGGTAGCGCCCTTTAGGATATGTGCATTTCCTTCTGGAAAAGGGTGGTATCATGGTATGGAGCCCAGATACTTACTCATGTTGAAAACACTTTATGATTGTGTGAATTGATTACGAGATCTCGGATAAAGGTCCCAAAGGACCGGGGGATGGCATATTCGGTCAGTTGTTACTCAGTTAGGGGTAACCCGGCCTTGTGTTGGTAGAGATCCGGTTTGGTTCCCGGAGATGTCCATCCAGAGGCATTCTCATGTGGCCATGGGAAGTTCCTTGGCCTGATCATTCGTTGGAAATCCAAAGAAACAATACGAGACTTGTACAGTATTAGTTGTATAACCTGCCATGGAATGTGGCGGTAACCTGCTATTGAATATGTTTAGCTATAGTAGGCATACGATAATGGTCGTATGTTGGCTAAGATTTATATTCTACTTTCGAAATGAATTTTTCCTACACTATGCACTAGTAATAATATCAAATGTTTCTTTTAAATGCGTATCAAGCATCTTTGACTATCATAAGGAGAAATCTCCTCCGATTCTGCGTTTGCATTGTGTGTGTGTGCGGGAGGCCTTATGGTAGTATCATTTTTAAAAGCATTGCGAATTGACTTAAAAAATCTTTTGTTGATGTTTTAAAAGATAAACTGTTTTTGTTGCTCACACCAGTCCCAAGACTGATCCGGAGTTTATTGTTTCTTTCCTAAACTCTGGGTGCTCATTATTTTCTACACGAGCAGTCTAGAGTTGGGTTTTTCAGATAGTCAGGTTTAGTAGATTATCTGGAGTTAGTTCAGTCTTTGGATTACACCAGTCTTGCTTAGCTTGGTGCATCGTTATTGGGAGTTCGAGCTATTACTGAATTAGTTCTTGGAGATGGAGTTCTTCCTTGAAGACTATCTTAGGAGTATATTGCTCCGCTGCTAGATGTTATCTATTTTTCTTTTCCGCTGCTATTTTATTGTATCATATCTCTGATGTATATTGATATCTATTGGATTATCTGTTGTATCAGATGTTGTATCAAAGCTGTATATCAATGTATTATTCTTTTATTCCGCTGTGTTGTTTACTTAATGATTGTTATAAGCTCCGGCGAATCGGATTTGAACGGTCGAATCTATGGCATTCGAATACGATTTGAGGTATGGATGTCGATTTTCGAGCGGGCAAAAATCCGTCTCGTTACACCATACGTCGAACCACTTTAAATCCGTGTGTTTTTATGCGATTTCCTTGCTTATTATTGGTGTGTTTGTTAGATCTGCCTCATTTTCCATTTATTTCCTTCACTTTATCTCTTCAAACACATCCAAAGAGTGTTGTTTCCAATTTTGGTAAAACGCCATCAATTTGGATCTATCCCCAATTAACATCTGGAATATGGTAGTGAGTTATTCATTCTCTTTAGGAAAGTTGGATTGAAGAAAATGAGATTCTTGAAGAAGAGGTGCGACCTTTTGGTTCCTTTAATTCTCGTGGTATTTAATGTGTTTTTAAAAGTCTTATGTATCTATCATTTGATTATTTTGGCCTTCACATGATCCTCTCCTTCTTTGTTGAGTCTTCAAATCTCATCTCTCTTTTTATCTAATAAAATAACAGCATAATTCCTCTTTCTCCTTCTATGCTGGTAATTAAGTAATATTGGGAGTGTCAGTTACGAAACGAGATAAAACTAAAAGATAGAACTTGAGAGACAGATTACTTGAAGGATTTGTTGAAGCACTTGGCTAGAAGGGCTTAACTTTTCAAATTCCAAAAGAAAAACCGGTTTAGCTTGCTTAAGCCAAGTGGGATTGGACCATCAAAAGGACTCATTTAGGGTGGTGAACCTCTAGCGCCATGATTAGTATTAGAAGAAGAAAAATCAGCATCGCAACTTAAATCTTGAGTGTCTTCTGATCCACCACGGCCCAAACCACCATCTCCATCCTTCCTCGGTGAACCATTTTGAGCATAATCACTAGCACCTTCATTCCCATCATCACCGTTATTGTTATCATTATCAAACTTGCTTCCTCATCACTTTCTAGCTCATCGTCATTTAATAAAATATTTTCAAAGGTTAGGATCTTAATAGGATCAGTAGGGTCATCATCTTAGAATGTTGAAAGGTCTCCTATGATGCAGTCAAGGAGGATATCAAATTTTCTTTTATAATTTACTTTGGTGGAACAAAGAGAAGAGAAGTTCATATCCCGGCACTGCTTAGTGTTATCTTTATATACAGTAAGTAAGACAGCCTTGGAATTCTGATCCTTTCAATAAGGAAGAGCTTTATTTCAAAAGGAAAATACCTTTTTCTTAATATCGTATAAGAATGAATTTGATTTCTTAAAGGAAAGATCCTTCTTTGTTAAAACATTTTCTAAGACCAGGACTCTAGCTGAATTTCCCTTAAGGCCAAATTTTTTAGTCAAGCCTTCTTTGTTACTACACGAATCAAAGTAAGCTCTTTCTCTAAAAAAATTTACTCTCTTATCTAAATCAAAAGTTTTCTTTTAGTCTAAATCGATAAAGATATGACTTTAACCTTCTCAGAAGATAAGGAGATGTTATTAGGCTAAAGGCTCTGAACTTCATTTCTTAGAGGCTTTACCTTCTCAGACGATGAATAATTTAGAAATAAGTGTTTCCCAATCTAAAAGAATCTTAAAGAATTAAAAATAAATTAATCAATTAATTTAATGTATTTAAAGTAAAAAGAAAACCGTACCAGAATGTGTTGCTGCAATAGAGAAATGAGGACCTATTTTGAAAAAGGAGTGGATGCTTCAGAGGAACCCAATGAAGCAATAGGGGAAGATTGGATAAGGTTTGTTAATAACTCCTCAAAACTTGAAAGTTGAGAGGCCCCTATTCTAGAACTTGAAGGAGGAATTTTTGCGAATATAGGAATTTAGCCCACGCTCTTAATGAAGGAAGGCTAAAGATTTTCAAAGCGATGAGCGTGTGATATCAATAATCGGTCTTTGAACAGTCAATGAAGAAAAAGCAGCGACAATATTATAAGTAGGAACCAAGGCAATGCTGAAGCAGAATTAGCCTCCTTGAATTTCTTGAGCGGAGGCTCGAATGAAGTATTCGTATCATTTGACTCCTTTCGTTTCCTACCCTTTTCCAATGAAAAGATATCTCCCATCACAGAAGTTAGGGATGGCGAGACAACCTTTAAAGCGAGAGGAAGCAGTGGTTTTCTAGTAGCTTTAAGAGAGATAGGCAAATTCAAGGGATCCTTATTCGATGACAAAGAAGCTAGATCAACCAACCACACATCTAAAACACAGAAAACACACATAAACACTCACATAGATACACACAAAAATATTTATGTGTGTGTAATTTGGTCAATATAAAATATTTCTCTAATAACAAAGCTAAGGGAAAATAGAACTAGATAATATCCAGTATTATCAATGGTTGAATGCTGGATAGGGTAGCTGGTAGAGAAAACTTCTAATTTGGTAGTTAAAAGTGCTAAGGAACCGTATCTATTCAATTTCATAGCAGGTGCCTCACCTAAAATGTGGTGGGGTTACCATATTAAAGAACGTTTTCTTAATTGTTCCTCAGTAAGAAGCCTTAGACTACTACTCGAATACTTAGTAGCCTCACCTTGTTGGTCGATCTTGGCCTTAGATTGATATTTTTTGAGGCAGAATATAAAAATAGTAATAATAAATGAAATAAGGAGAGATGGTGTAAATGATCATAAATTAATGAAAAATTATAAAATTGAGCGACATGCTAAGAATAGAAAATCATTCGAAGATCTCTGGAGGAAAGCATCTTATGTAGAAAAATGGTGGCTCTAGTTTTTCATTTTCTTAATCGAATCGCAAATCAGCCCACGGTCGTTGGGGATAAAATAAAATGTAGCGCCTTTAGGTTGATAATTAGCCTTTTGAAAGGTATCACATAAGCATAGAATAGCCGAAGTCAAATACTCTATTTGAAGTTCTTTGAAGAGTATAAAGAGGGAATGGGTGTAACTATAGGAATTTGGTGTAAGCTGGATCAGAGCAATCCCGAGGAAAGACAAGATTCTGGTAACTAGGTTATTGAAAGGCATGTAGTAGGAGTCCTATATATGTATTGAAGTGAAAGTTAAGAATCCTTCGGGAGGAGTATTGATCCAATCAGAAGGACCAGGTACCCTAATTTCAATTCTAGAAATTCTAAAGTGCTGCACCAAAGAGTCATTGTCCTCTTGCCTTGAGAAGTAAGATTGGTAGCTTGTATAGAGTTTCCCTTTAGAAGGCTCCTTATGCTTAAGAATACTTGGAGATCCTTTAGAAGTTCCTTTCATGTTTCCAATAATGATGCCTATATCATTTTGATCAAACATACAAGTTAACGAAACCCTTAAAAAACTAAAATATAGATTTCCCTTAGAATGATCAAGTTAATGATTTATAACATAGTGTTTTTAGGAAGGACGAGTGGTCTTTTAGTTAAATAAAAGGAGAGCACTCATGAATTTATAACATAGTTAAACTAATAAGTGCGCAAGTAATAAAGTGGAAGAATATGAATTAAATTATTCCATATTAGATCAAGAAAAATGAGTATTATCGCAAATTGAGTTATCACATAGTGAATAAATAAACAAACGAGCTATCGTAAGTTAAGTCATCGCATGTCGAGTGAGTAAATAAAGGAGGCTATCATATGTTAAGCTGTCACAAGTTCAATTATCGTATATGGAAAAGGAGCTATCATATGTTAAAAAATCAGAAATTGAGAAAAAGTGAATAATAAGGTCATCACAAATTAAATTTTCAAATGATGAGAATAAATGAATAAAACGAACTGTCATTTATTGAACTGTCATGTAAAAAATAGGATTATGGAAAATTAAGCTATCGCAAATTGAATAATCACGTGTTGAGTTATTGCATTTTTAGAGTGAGTGAATAAGAGGGATTATCGCAAGTGTAGTTGTCATATGTCGAAAAAGTGAATAGACGAGGTTGTCGAAAGTTGAGCTACCATACGATGAGCAATGGGGTTATTGAAAGTTAAAGCTCTCAGGTATAAAAAAAATCATATCAAGTTAAGCTATCACATATTGAATATAAAAAGGACTTTAGCATAGTGAATAAGAAAGACAAATAACCAACAACTATGAAGCATTAGACCTAAAACAGGACCCACTAGTAAAATGAGTAACTTAATCAGGGTTAAAGTTGGATCAAAACATAAATTAAAAATGGAACCTAAGTAAATCTTTGTGAAGTCATGGAAATGTTAGATTCAAAAAGACCTAAAATTAATAAAAAATGAAAAATAAAATAAAAAAATGCTAATAAAATCGATATTCAAAATCAATAACATGAGTATCAGCTAACATCAGTAAAATATGTTACCAAGAGAAAATTTTCTATTGAGAATCGATGCTTTTATGAATATTCAATGGTGTTTGAGACTAGGAATTTTGGGAAATTGGTAAAAAAAAAAGGAGGAAGAGAAGAATAATTTCTAAGAGGGAGAAGAGAGCAATCTAATCGTTGGAGCAAAAAAAAGAAAAATATAGGGTCAAGATAAGAAGCTTTATGAATATGAAAAGTTTAAATCTAGAAGAGGTTTAATTGGAATGGAACTTTTCATATTAATGTACAAAACACTTTTATAAAAGATGTAGGGGTAAATGTTATAACCAATAATATATGTTATCTCAGGTTGAGGATAGCGTCACAAGTTGATCATAATAGAAGCAATCGAAAGTCGATCCTAATGAAGCAATCGGAAGATTATTTAGACCAAGCCGATATATGATAACGTGAAAAGTAGAGATATCAAAGGACGATGTTTCCCAAAGCTATCGCATGATAAGCTGCCAAAGGTTGATATCTCCAACGTTGTCGCATGTTGAATGCTTAAGCTATAAAAAGTTAATGTTCCAAAATTATCGCATGCATACTAGTGAAGCTATCAAAGGTTGGTGTTCTAAAGCTATCGCATGTTGACTAGTTTAGCTATCGAAGGTCATGTTCCAAAGCTATCACACGTTGGTGCTCTCAATGGCTATCATAGGTGGAGTTTTCTTAGCTATCACTTGCCAACCATGTAAAGTTATCGCATGTTGATAATTAATGGAGCCATCAGAGGTTGATTTTTTAAAGCTATCGCATGTCGACTAAGTGGAGTCATCAAAGGCTGACTTTTCCGAGCTATCGAATGTTGAGTAGAGCTATCGTGCAATGAAGACTATGGGAACTATCGCATGTTGGAAGCCAGAGCTATCGAATGTTGAATAATACCCCCAATATCAATACCCTAGCTAGCCATGTGGAATCCTCATATTGAACTAACTATGCATGAAGAAGCTAAAGAAGGATTGCGCCACATAACCAAATCATGAACTCCATTTTTCCATTGATATATGCCATAAATCTAAGGGCTAAGGTTCTCTATAAATAGGAATGTACCCATTATTAGAAAAGATGAATTCCAAATTTTACTTCTTTCTTATTTTTCATTTCCTTGAGCACGTAAGAAAAGGTTGAGATTGAGATTTCAACAGTTGTTGTGTCAAATTAAAATAAAGTTTATGTAAACAAGGACATGAATAAAATTTCTATTTACATATATGCTCTTCTATAGAACCATGACTAGCATACCTGCTCATGACCTACATATTGAATATAAATGACCTACATGTTTGACTATAATATTATACCAAAAGAACTTTACCCTTTTGATTTGCATATTTGATCATGGATAAGACCTAATTTTGACCTAATATTAACACTTTATAAATCGGTTAAATCGCATGGTATTTCAATGAAATCACCGATACGGTTGTGCAACTTGTAGGTGCAAATTTAGTCAGTGATTAATGTTGAACTACTCAGATATTAACATTCATACATAACCTTAGCTAGGGATGATAGTTTTACTGAATTTTATGGCTTGTACATCCTTATTGGTAAAATAAAAATTTACAATTTAAGCGATATACTTTAGTGAAGATTATTTATCCCAATTCATGCTGTCAACACTACATCACTTTAGGATTTATGATTTTGGTCTTGGTTAATATACTAATATCACCCATATTTAACTTGGTTAGTCCATAAACATAGTCCTTGTTTCAATTATTATATTCATTAATAACGACACTACTCCTGCAAGCGAGTTTGATCATGAATTAACTAACCATAATACTAATCTCATATAATTGAGGAGACGAATTTTATATTGAATAGAATTTCACTTCTAATACTTCAACTTAGATCCAAATTTAGTCACTCAATAATCACCATGCCATGACTCAACTATAATCTAAGTGGAGAATCCATACTGAAATTCAACAATATTCCCAAGTTGAGGGCACTGTGAAACATCGTCACTTCAAGATTTCCTGTTTGACCTTAGTTGTGATTAACCAATGGGAAACTTTCGAGCAAGTCATTCCATAATCATCTAATAACCATAAGTACGTAACCCCTAACAAAACTGCATAATAAACCGCCTAAAATTTAAAGAGTTTTGTGTACTCTGGTCTCAATGGATGTATCGATATTCTTTCTCGAAACATCTTGATCAGGAATATTAAAATTAATACGCTATTTAACATTGTGATTCTTTTCTCATGATTGCAACTCTTTGTAATTATTATCACATAACATATCATTAAGGATTTTCTATTTAATATACTAAAAATAATTTCTTAATTAATATATCGCAGTATAAAAGTATATAAAAGAAAACAAACACCTTTTATTTTGAATGAGATTTTATTACAATTCTAATAATTTACAAAAAATTACAGAATAGCCCATAGGGCATACCCTTAACTCTATCAATCACATGCACTTGAAGCCAATTATGGAATATTAATCGCATCCTTTCGATCTGCTTGGTCTAAACCAATCGAGTCATTCCCTTTGTGAATGGATTCGCTATGTTGTCCTTAGTATTTACTCTTTTAATCACAACTTATTTATGAATAAAAAGCTCCCATATTAGGTGTAACTTTCATAGAATGTGTCTTAACTACATATAAGCTCTTTGTTCTTTTGGAATCTGCATCGCTACTTTGTTGACACAGAATAATGACATGGGATTCTTGATGTTTTGATCGCCCTAGCTCGTACACAAACTTGTGCATCCAGACCACTTCTTTAGCTTACTTCATCAAGGGTGATGTACTCAGCCTCCATCATTGAATCAACTAATATTACGTACTTAGAAATTTTCCATATAACCAATCCATAGTTTAATGAAAAAATATAACTAAACAGTGATTTACTATCATCGATATCACTATAAAAGTTGGAATTTTTATTTTCATTCATAAGGAGGTCTTCATTCCCATATACAAGGAATAAGTCTTTAGTATTTCCTAAATACTTCGGAATATATTTCACCGCCATCCAATGTTTTTCTCTAAAGTCAGACTACTATCGGCTTATGCATCCTAACGTATAAGCCATATTGGTCTAGTATATAACATAACATACATGATGGAACCAACTGTGGATGCATACAACATCATCTTCGTATGCTCCTTCTCTTCATCAATGCAAGGAGCTACCTTCTTAGAAAGGAAGATTCTAGATTGTGTCAGAACATTTCTGCACTTCGGATTCTATATACCAATCCTTTTAAGTATGGTATCTATGAATAGGGATTAGGACAACCCCAACAGCCTTTTGGATCTATCTTTATAGATCCTATTACCAAATATACAGGTTTCTTTCCTAATACTTTATAGAGAAGTTCATATACAACACGGTTTTCAACGATTGTAACAACACAATGTCATTGCCAATCAGGAGCTAGTCATTGACAAATAATACTACGAACACAATAGCAGTTCCTTGTTCTTTCTGATATACACACACTTACTCTATATTCTAATAAAAACTAAACTGTTTGATTACTTTATAAAAATACTTTTTCCAACTCCTTGAAGCTTGCTTAATACCATAAACATGTAAATGGTCTCTTTTATATCACCATTTAGAATTTCCATTTTCATGTCCATCTACCATATTTCGCAGTCATAGAATGCAATGACAAGCTTAGTCCAAATGGATTTAAGCATGGCTATAGGCAAAAATCTTTCGTCATAATCAACACCTTGAATCTGATGAAGCCCTTTCACAACTAGCCTAGCCTTATATTTCTCTTCCTTTCCATCTACCTTTAGCTTTTTCTTAGATATCTATTTGCAGTCGATGAGTTTTGTCCCTCCAAGTATATCATTTAGGGTCCAAATTTTGTTGTCATTCATGAAATCCATCTTAAAATTCATAGCTTCAAGCCGAAGCATAGAGTCTTTAATTTTCAATTCTTATCAGAATGTAAAGGAAGCGTCATCTTCTAAGACCAATCCACCTTCTCACTATTTATGAGAAATCCATAATATCTCTCGAGTGCATGAATTCCTTATTAATCATTCTAGTAGGTTGCATGTTTTCATATAACGGTGAATTCTTTTTTCAACTGGATCAACCTTTGTGTTGACTTCTTAGATCTTATCCAACTCCAAGTCTATAACTTTTCCGTTAATTTTTTAACATAAATTCCTTTTCTAAAAAGATAGCATGTCGAGAAACAATAATATTTTGTTCCTTAGTATTACATAAAATATACCTCATGGAATTCTTTGGATACCCTATAAATTTACGTAGAGCCGACGTTGTCTTATATTTATTGAAGCTAATGTTTTAACATAGGATGGACGAACCTGCACCTTTAGATAATCGAGGGGCATTTTTTCCCATACCATATCTCATATGGCATCTTAGGCATAGATTTAGTAGAAATCAAATTCGACATATGCATTGGGGTTTCTAGTGCATATCCCCCATAGAAAAGGGGTAACTCAGCCATACTCATCATGGAATGAACCATATCTAAAAGGTTTCATTTCCTTCTTTTCGAAAAACCATTGTGTTATGGATTATAAAGTGGTGTAATCTAAAAGATATTACCATTATCTTTTAAGTAGAGTTTGTGCTAATGTCCAACATACCCACCTCCTCGATTAGATCGAAGAATTTTAATTTTTTGGTTCACCTAATTTTCAACCTCATTTCTATACTCTTTAAATTTCTCATAAACTCAGACTTATTCTTTATAAGTGTGACAACCCATATTTTTAACGATAAGATATTTAAATAATTGATTAAATATTGAATCTTTAATTAATTGATGGTCCCAGAAATATGATATTTCACATACAATCGAATCAGAAGTTGAGACCATTGAATTCGTATCGATGTTGCAAGTTAAAATAAGTATAAGGATCGCTATATCTGGAGATTGGATGATCCGACGATCAAAACGATCTCGAAAAGCATGAAGTTGTCATCGTGGTGCACTATCTTGGATAGCGACGAAATTTATACCAATCGAGACCATAAAAATAAGGTGATGCACGTAGATGAGTTTCATGATGAGCGGACGCACCGTTTGATTGTGTGAGCTCAAAATGCACGACCATTTAATTGAGGATTTAAATAAATGAGAATAAAATTCTAATTAGATAAAATCACATAAAAGTAAAAGATCTCTAGAAGAAAATAATCCTACTTGACCAATGTACATTGCTAACATCAGGAAATAGAACAATCGTGAATTTCGAGTAACAGGCCAAGCTACTAAAGTAGCTAAAGTAGTGATAAATCCTTTTAGTAAATCATAAGATTCATATAAGATATAGATCCATCTTGGGAGAATTCGCGCCGACTCTGACTTTCGCAAGACATGCGAGAAACGATAATAAATCTCATCATTAATTTGAAAAAAAAATAGATACTTATCTTCATTGGCGGGAGATAATTCATTACCGTTCCATTCATAAACCTTGGCCGCCTATATTTTTATTTTCAAAAATCATAATCTTCCAACTCACTCCAGGTAAATTTCCAAACCACCTTTGCTACACTCATAGTGAGGAGATCTTCAAGCCCATGTCCACTTTGAAGCATGCAATGGCAGTTTTTGGAATGGCCATATAGGGCTCGTTGGAGAAGGTTCCATATGGCGTTTGGTTTGGCAAGTTTTAGATGAGATGAAGAGTACTACGAAGTTTCTCTTGGCGATACGCTTCTTCTTCCCATACCACTTGTTCATACCTCAAAGCACTAAGATGGATCACGACTAAGGTCAAGATGCATGAGCCGACCGCATCTCTAATTATGCATGTGGTCGTGTTAAGGCCGAGAGCATCGTGAAGCATGTGCATAGTGGAGCGGATTGCCATCATCGGTTCGTCGATTCATTTGGTATTGGGTAAAGAATCGAAGAGAGAAGAAGAGGTTTTTTGCATGGCTATGGTTTCCTGTAGTGTACATGTGTGGGTTCAAATTTGAGGAATATAATTAGCTAAGGTAATTAGTTTGATTAATTATAGTTAAGTTAATTTAATTGTTTATTTAATCCGTTATCTAATAAAATGCATATCTTTCGCATGCGTGGTCCGTTTTGGATATCCATTTCTTGCGTTATACTTGTGATGAAGAGCTCTAGGACTTGACAATGATTTGGTCTGATTTGGTTGAGGTGATCGATATTATCTCTTTCCACACTATAGTTGTTAGTATAATATAAAATGACGTTAAATTGTTTTCTAACTTTAAAATGTGATTTCTAGAACACTTCAACCAATATGTTATTTTATAAAAAAAACTAGAAGTGTTTGAAAGTGGTTTTTTTATTTAGATGTCATATTTTTTCCATTGACACACTATTTTGATGATATTGATAACCTGAGGCTATTTTTGACATTTATCCCCCATTGGTTACTTGAATGTATTGTAACTATAGACGTATGTAGGCTACCATGGCATGTTTGTAAGCTTGTTGGATGTATGTTTGTTAGTTGACTATTTTGGTTGGAAATGATGACTTATTAACGATCTAACAACAGGGAATATTCCGCACATTAGGGTTTCTTCCCATTGACCAAAAACCCAAATGAATGGAATAAGTTGTAGGAGAGTACTGGAATACATGCTGACATATCCGAGGATTGAAGGCGATGGATTTGGATAGGCTTTTGACTTTAGGATGGATGTCGAACATTTTCAGTTGGTTTGTACTTATCCAGTTTTAGCTAAGTATGGGACTAGGGTGGTTGGTATTGACTATTTGAGTGGTCGGTGCCCATCACTATCCATGATGGTCAATTTGATTGATCTTTGACATGGATGGTGGTTGGGTTCATGGATCTTGATATGATGGTTAGTTCATGCGACAGACTTTGTGTCTTACTGGTTTGCTCCACGATGAGTGATTTTGATGATCGCAACGATGTGATGTTTTGGCATGATAATTTTTAGGACTTTGGAGGTAACTCATTCGTGCATGGACTTAGGTTCCAAGGTTGACACTTTTAGGAATTCAGATGGTAGCTTGTTGGTACATGGAGTTAGGTTCTGAGTTTGGAGGCTTGATGTCCATAGAAGTCATGATGAGTTTCCACATGGGCGGGTTCTTGGGGGTGACATGTGGATAGAATGTAGAATGGTTCTATCATGGAAATAGGAGAAGCAGTGTAGAGCTTAGATACGCATGCTAAGGGATTGTTGATACTCGAAGTGTTTTCCATTGTACTAAAAGAAGGGGTATTGTGGGGGCGTCCATGGTATGTTGATTTGGTACCTTGGATCGGTTGATTGGATCCATGTACCTTATACGGGTTGATTGGGTCTAGAATATGTATTAGGCTAAAGATAGTACAACTAAAAATCAAGATTGAACCATTAATCCTTGACAGTGGAAAGGTTTTATGAGTTACATTATATCCAAGGCGCACTGGGTAACAGTTAATATTATTTGATGGATGCTATGTCTGTTATGGTTGCTTCACTAGCCACCTTTAACCCTAGGGATATTGCACGAGGTAGGTATTGGGCATAGGGATAACTAGACACCATGACTATTTACTTAGTATAGAGTAGGTATTGGGAATAGAGATACCTAGGCACATCGAAAATTTACTGAGTATGGAGTACCATTTTTGAGATTTATATAGTACAATATTATCGATGTTATGTGCTAACGCTCTAGTTGTAGGGATAGGTTAGGTATGATTCATATAACTATTGTTACATATACTATATCAATCTTTATAGTATTTTGAGATTGTTTATCTCTTTCACCAGACTGTTGTCTGGCTCGAGATTTTTTTCTTTACTTTTTATTATCTCGGGTTCTATTAAATGATTAGATAAGATAGTAGGTATAAATGGTACTTGGAGCTGTGCAGATGGGTAGCAGGAGGTGACACTTTCTAATATTTGTACATTGAGTTTACTATTGTTTATTTCGTTGTGTGATACTGTTGAGCCTTGATAATAGTCTGATTTACTACTATTAGAGACAATTTATCATTAAGTTTAATTATCGGTTGTATAGACTCTATTAGTGCTTTATATAACTTATGAGTGAATATACTCTGATTATGTCATTTATATAGTTATTACTTTCTCACCTGTTTTGTATGTAGGATGACTATATTTTATCTGATGCGATGTGAGATATACAACAAGTTATGTAATGTTTTATTCCTTGCTCTTCGCTTCTATTCTCTTCTCTTCATTTCTATTCCTCTTCCCTACTTATATTTTTTTTTCCTTTAATAACCATTTGGCATCGTAAGTGTAGGGCGATCGTCGCATTTGGTATTCGAGTTTAGGTTATGTGATTAATCTGAATTGATACCGTGATCAAGTAGAGATAGGGTAGGAGCTGTCAGCATGGACTAGATCAAGGGTATACCTATATACGAGAGAGTGTGTATTTGTTATATATTTTGATTCCTAAAACTACATAGTACTATATATAGTATATAAGTTGTATTACAAACACAAGCATTATTAATGTTATTTTTCTCGATGAGGGACTGATCATTCTTATTTGATATTAAGAGCGATCAGGCATGCAAGAAATGCTGTTATTGACTCAATCTCCAGAGTTGAGAGGTTGACTGAATCAAGGACCCCTAACCTTGATTTATAGAATGTTCGCAAAGATGGTGCGACTCATTTTCTAGAATTCCCCGGTTGCTCTAGATGATTATGGTGCTTATGTGCAAACACCTAGAGTCGAATTTGCCAAGCGTATAAAGACTATATGAGTCTAAGAGCTAGATTGTTCCTTGGAATAGAGTCGGCTGTTGAGGTGCATGAATGATATTTGCAAAAGGGATCTTCGATCACTTAGAGTTGGATGATGCAATGAGGTAGAAGTTAAGTCCATATGACTAAGGATGAAAATTGAACTGGTAGAGTACTCTTATAGCTTCGATTCCCGAGGATCATTTTACTTAGGATTGGTTCATAGTTTGCATCGAAGAAAATTTATCTCGACTTTTCAAAAGTTGGTGTTGTTTAAGGAGTTCGTCGACTTAAGTAAGGCGATATGTTTTTGTTGGAGTATGTGGTCGAATTCAACGTGCAGTTGAAATATAGTCTATCTTTCATTGATAGTCCACTCACAAAGAATGAAGAATTTATCATTGGTTAAGTGATTATCTTAGAGAGCAAATGATTGGTCATATTGATGAGAGCTTCAAGTAGTTGATCGAAAAGGATTTATGATATGAATGCCTGTACCCAATATAGAAGGACTGTCCCAAATCAACTAAGCTGAGACAAATCGTGGAAGTATATGCATTGACTGTTGTTCTATTTCGTCGAGTGCTCCATCGATGAAAGAGAAGGGATTGGGAATCACCACTTGAGGTATGCTTTTATGGCGATTTCATATGTGTTTTATTTAACTTCGAGACTTCACTTTGCTTCACACCTAGTGATTCATAAATAGATTCGAATTGAGACCTAAAATTGTTGGCTGACCTTTTTAAATTATGATGAACCTTATAGGGGGCTCGACTAGAATATATATGTAACGTCTTGTATTTTGTCACCGAAAATCAATACTACGGATGATTGCAAAATCCGTAGTGCTTAGGGGGAATGTTGAAACATGGTTAGTCGAGACTTTGCCATATTGAGTCATGGATACTTATCTGTTTTTTTATTTTCTATTGACTTGTTTTGGGTTTAATTGGGTTCAGTGTTAGAGTATAGGAATTGACTGGCTAAAGGGGTATAGAATAGTGGTGGATTGCAAGAGACCGTTGGTGACGATAGGAATTGACATTGAGTGGAAGGTAGTGTGTGGTTACCCATTCTATATTCGCTTAATATCCCACATGACGAGTTATCATCTATGCCTAGAGCCAGGGAGCATCCAGGCACATTCGATTAGTTGACCAGATTACCACCATATGGGGATTTGAGGCGCATATTGATCTAGTTAGACATGCTTGACAAGTAGTTAGGCTTTTAAGGCGTATGATGCCCAAAGAGGAAAGGAAACTAAAGGTGCAAGTAGATGGCATATTGATGCAATAGTTCATTCGTTGGAGCATATTTGAGTAGGATGCACCTATAGTGTTCTCCACTACGTGCATGGCTCTTTGAGATTTTCTATTGATTACTATGGGCTGGGTGAGATGGCGTATAGGTATCCACTCCCACTTATCGATGACTTGTTCAATCTGCACTATAGAGCGGAAGTGTTCTCTCAGTTGGACCTTACGATGTGGTTTCATCCATTGAGAGTATCTAAAGAGAGTGTGTTTAACATAGTGTTTTGTATGCTACTTTGATTTTGATTAGTTGGTTATGCCATTCAAGCTAACCAACACATTGACATACTTTGTTAATTTCTTGGATCATGCTCCAAGAGATCACTTGAGTAGTCTATGCTTGTGCTTGTGCTTGTTGATTATACTTTCGTCTACCCTAGATGAAAGTGGAGCATAAGGCACGATTAATGGTTGTATAAGAAGTGTTAGGGAAACACCGATTGACGATGAGAAGTTTCCTTGGATTGGTGAAATGTTATATACTCTACCAGGACTTCTCAACGTTAGCAGCAACATTAACTAGTTTGCCGAGTGAGTATCAGACTTTTATTTGAGATGCGAGGTGCGGACATGTGTTAGTGAGTTTGATAGAAGGGTCAATGAGTGCACTAATATTACTCATTTCGAGTAGGGATGAGGACTCAATAGTACACACACTTCTATGGCACTTAACTAGGTGCGATATTGATGTTGAAAGGTAAGTTTGTGGCATATGTTAGTCAATAATCGAAACTGCATAAGAGGAAGTATCCAACTCTTGATTTAGTGACGAGGAAGATAGAGTTTGTTTTGGAGATTTGGAGGCTCTATCTATTAGAAGGGGAGTTCGAGTTGTTCAATGATTCCACATTATTGAAATATCCCTTCTCCGAGAAGGATCTCAACCTTCGCTAATAGTGATGGTAGGAATTCTTGGCCTCCTACGGCTTTGACATTTCCTATACTTGGTAAGGGAAATGTAGTTGTTGATGCTTCGAGTGGAGGATATACCAGTTTGGGAGCGATATTCCTATAATAGACATTGCTCGAGTTTATTACTAGTTATGACTTTAGAACTCGATATGATCTAGTGCCAAAGATGATGGTTAGTTGACCATGGGACCTACTTTGATTTAGTGGAGCAGTACCAGTCAAAGGTGCGAAATAGACTAGCAGAGATCATGGCTAAGTTAGGCGAACGAGTAGTGTCTGTAGAGGTGATGCTGTGTGGACTCGACCAAGATGGTTGGCTCTATAAGGATGAGATGGATTTCACTGATGGAATGCCTAGGAGTAGAAGAGAATTGTAACGACCCGCTATTTTGGACCCTTCAAATCGGCAACAAAACCATACATATCCGACTTGAATAATTCAAAATACCGAATTGTTAATTAAAATTTGGCAAAACTTAAAATATACAGTAAATAAATCAATCACAGATCACAGAGTAATATAATGCAGCGGAATAGATAAAGAATAGTAGTTCATGAAGCTACTATATACATCAGAGTTAGAAAAATACAACCGAATAGTTCAAATGCAGTAAAGTCTCCAATGCAACAGATGACTTCTCTGAACCAATCAACTGGAAAGGCTGGAATCTGAATCGATAGTTGGATTTCCAAATGAAGCTCCGAACTCCAAAGGCGAGTCTCAAATGCTGCATCACTCAGTCTGACCCGAGCGTAAAGCAAAACACAAAACACTCGAGTCGGGATTAACATTCTTATATCAATAAATCGAACTCAAGTGAAATATCAACTGAAATACAAATAACTTAAAGGATGTTTGGGATAACCATCCTTTAAGGGTCCATGGAACTTTCTACAAGGAAGAAATATACACTATAATACCGTGGTCATTTCAGCTTAATTTATACTTCAAAACCAAATCTCATTTTCACTTCAAATATCTCTATATTTCCCAAAATAGTATTTATATATATTAAATAATTTATACAATAAAGTATTTTCAATTTCCTCAACTTAACAAATCATTCCAACATCAACCCGACCTTCCCATTCAAATTAAATTCAATCTCAATTTATCAATTTAAATTCAACTCAATTTCTAAAATAACCACTTAAATTTTATCGATCTCACATTCGGATTTATAATCACAAATACCCCTTTATATTTCCATATATTTCAAAACTTTAAGTATTCAACGTTTCATCTAAATTTTCATTCAATTTAGTTTTCTAAATAATAAATTCAAATTTATTTCAACCTAAATTTTCATTTTAATTCAATATAGTTTCTAAATAACAAATTCAACTACGTTGATTTCAAATACAGATCCGAATCTCAACATAAACCATTTAAGTTCCAATATAGTTCAAGGCTTTAATATTTAAATGTTCTATATAACAGTTTCGTATAGATCTCGATTTAACCTCATTATTATTTAGTCTTGAAATACTCCCTTATTAGATTCAATATCACTTAAGTAACCTTAAATTACATTTTACTCAATATTTTCTTTAATTTATTTAAACGTGAAATATTCATTAAATCACTTAAATCAAAAATCCAGTTATAAAATCATACCCTTTAAATTTCCCATTCAAAAATTTCAAATCGATTTAATTAAATAAATCCTTATTTAAATACCATTTTTATAAACCCAAATTTATCTCCCAATCTTAATTATTCAATTTATTACAAGAGAATCTATTTGAAATATAGATTTACATAAATACTTAACCATATTATATGTATTAAATCAATCTAATTTAAATCAAATATTACTACTAAATCTATATATACAATTTTCATTTATATAATATCTTAAGAATCAAATTTATTAAACCATATATTTCTTTCCAAAATTATAGAAATTATTTTCAAAATATTTATATGGACCAACGGTGTCTGTATATATTTCCTATCATATAGTCAAGTGCTACGGATATTTATCATTTCAATCCGTATACTAAATATATACGGGTGGATATCATTTCAACCCGTAATCCCAAATTCAATTAAATGAAAATCGCTTGGGTTTATCATTTCAACCCATAACGATTTTCTCCTATTCTAAAGTCTGTTCGGGTATGTATCATTTCAACCCATAGTGATTTCTAAACTACAGGGAACTTGCAGAGTGATAACAAAAAATACAATAAAATAACAGGCATATATCATCAATAACAATATAATATAAACAACAGGATATGGTGTCATATCCCGCAGGTGAACAGTTACAGATAATAGCATATATAACAAATTTAAATAACTACAGCAGCATATTTCAATTGTCGTTTCAATTGAAATCAAATTTAATGAATAAAAAAATGTTAATCGTGAATGATTGCTCACCTTTCGAGGCTAGATAATATAGAAGGAGACACGGATACAGACACTAATACAGACACTGAAATTAAATTTCAAATCCAAGCAAAGCAAAATCAGCACGAATTCAACGATCAAAGTTGATTGACTCGAATTGATGAAACGGATCAGATCAGAACTGGAACGATGAAGATAAATGGTATAAGCGAACTTTTACAACCACCTATAACTATATATACACATATGAAATTTATATTCTAAGTTCAAACATCACAAATTTAATTTACATGTTTTTCAAACATATAAATAAATAAATAAATCAAGCTTACATTTTTTTTAAAAATCAACATACACTTAAAATAAAAATATATACTAACCCCTTTATACTAAACTTATATAACTAGTATATATATTCTCAAACAGATAAAATAAATGTTTAAATATGAATACCTAAAATAAAACTTTTTTTATATATAACTATTTTTATATATATTAAATGTTATATATATATATATAATTTAAATCCATCCATATTTTTACATTCAATAACATATTATATTCAACCTATATAAATTTCCAAATTATATATGTGTATTAAAATAATTTATAAAGTAGAGTATTTATAGAATCATCTTAAATCCAAAATAGTATAAATATAATACTGTAACAAAATATATACAATCATCAACTAAATAAGTCAGTACCACATAGAAACCCATATGGTAACAAACCGCATAATATACATATATTAAATTATTTTATGTAGTCTGTAACAAAACACATATATGACTTACATAAGCGAATAACCATATCATAAGAAACCTGATATCAACAAATAGAAGCTGACCCATATTAAAATATAAAACACAATATATATATATATATATATATATATATATATATATATTCTTATTAAAAATGAAAGATACTTATTTTATAGTATGTTCCCTTCAAAATGTCGCATACATAATTCAAAATATTAACATGACTTATAAGCTATGAGGAAGATCAAATAGAAACTATATATAAATATACAATGTCATGTTATGAAAATAAACTTTTGAAAAAATAATATTCAATACTTATATAAATAGTATGTATATCACAACTAACAAAACAAGAACAAACAAAAAAAACAAAAAAAACAAAAAAAAACATGTAATTACGTATATAAATCAAAACATATATGTGCTTACACGCCTATACCTCACTGATCAAACAGAAGCAATCGGAAGGCGAGGTGATGGGTTTCATTTGATGAGGAGGTTTGGAAGAAAGGTGAAGTGGCGGATGCTAATGGTGACAGCCGCATGCTTCAGTTTGTTTTTTTTCAAAGAAAAGTAGAGAGAGGAACGAACAGATCTAGAGAAAAGAGAAGTGAAAGCAAAAATAAATAGGGATGAACCGCATGTTTTCAAGCAAATATAACGGAAGAAAATGAATAGGCAACCAAATTTTAAGTGAATAAATAAATAAAAGTGATTGTAACGGTCAACCCTTGATTTGGTGAAAATAATTGCAGCAATTAATAAAAGAAATAAATAAAAACGGTCACATTGCTTGATTCAGCTGACCCATAAAAGCAAATTATTTAAAGTTTAAATGGTAGGAAACGTAAAAAAACGTACCACCATAAAATAAAATTGATAACGTCTGTGCATTGATTCTGAATTATTTATTAAAGCAATTAATTGATGCGCGTTTACATTTGAACGGAAGGAAAGAGAAAATCACAATTAAAGGTAAGATTTAAATTTTTAATAAATACAAAACGTTTCTAAGTTTATACGTTTATAACTTTCCAGCTGTAGTGTATATATATAATGAATGGTCATAAAGAAAGAAGTGGAAACAGGGAGCGTAGGAAAGGAAAGGTTAGAAAAATAAAATTTTGTTGAGAAATGAATATTTGCGTGAGTTATATAGGTTTGATCAGAGAGATAGCGTGATTTAAGGAGAAGAAAGAACGGCAATAAATCAACTTGCTTTGAAATGGAAAGGAAATTAAACTAGCGTTGATTTTTAATGAGCAGTTATAGGCAAGAAATAAGATATTGATTTAAAAAAAAGGCCACGATTTTGATTGAGCATTGATTTTTCTTGTTATACACGGTTACTAGATTTTTAACAAATTTTAAGCAATTGGGTTTCGAAATTAAAGCAGAAGAAACAGTCAGCTAAGATTATATTTTGGAATAAGATTTTTAAACAATATTGAATGTGTTTAAAATTTAAAGCTCGCGTTGATGGGAACAATGGCAAGAAATTAAAAAGGTAAACAGTTATAAATTTTTTAAATAACGTTCCTATTAAATCAGGAGGTGTTATCCCGCTTTTTGACAAAGCCGCGATACCAAAAGATCGATCAGAAACGGAGAACAGTTCGTCTCAGAGACCGGTCATACTTCGTTTCGCTATGGATATCACGAAATTTTGTCCGAGTCCGAATTGTGCTACAATTGATAGGACAAGACAAGAAAGACCTTAGAAGCCGCCATCTCAAATTTCGAGTCAATCCGAGTTCA
Organism: Allium cepa; assembly: GCA_030765085.1. Taxonomy (NCBI): domain Eukaryota; kingdom Viridiplantae; phylum Streptophyta; class Magnoliopsida; order Asparagales; family Amaryllidaceae; genus Allium; species Allium cepa. The sequence goes on from CM060946.1 coordinate 44,234,608, forward strand.
TACGCTCAAGTTATGATCGGTTCAACTTGAAGGGAGCACACTGGTTTCGAACCCATCATCATGCACCATTCGAACCGATCACCTTCGAACCGATGGACTTCGAACCCATCGGAATGCCTCGATTCGACTCCATCAACTTCGAATCGATCTGATTCGCGCCAATGGACCTCATGTCCATGGAGAGTTTGCGAGGCTCGTATCCATCCAAAGATCCTCGTTCGAATCCACTAAGCTTCGGTTGTTCGAACCCATCACAGAAGCCTTGTTCAAACCCATCTGTGAAGCCTTGTCCGAACCCATCATTGGAGCCTTCTTCGAACCCATCTGTGAAGCTTCGTTCGAATCCACTGGGTCAACCAGCCACGATGACATGTCATCCATCGGTTCGAATGCGCCGAGATATATGGAGTCGAAGCGGTCAACTCGCAGTGAAGACCGAATCGATTCGAAGCTTACGCTCCACGTCACCACGAAGGCGCGCGCCACCATCGGTTCGAAACCATCGGTTCGAATGGATGGTTTCGAACCAAACAGCCATGCAGTGAACCCCATCTCGAATCCATCATATCTCTCAATCCACTGATCCAAATGCCACGAAATTTTCACAGAAGCTTGCATTCATGTCGAAGAGTGTCCACGCCAAATTTCACCTCGATTGGATGAATTCTTGAGCGATTCGAATGGAGTTATGAGAGGAAGCCACCCTGCTCACCGAGCAGCTCGCTCACCATTTGTTCATCAAGAGATAATCCGCTCCCCTGCGCCGCCTCAGTTGATACTGCCGTTACGACAGTAGTCTCGGTGGTGATGGCCTTATCCCCTTTGCTTAATTCTTGGGACACGGTAATCGGAGCAACTCCAGTCACTAAGAAAAGATAAGAAGAAGTTATTAGTAACTGCTTCAGAACAAACTCTCTATTTGGAAAACACTTGAGATAAGTTCGGAATACCTTCCCGAGTTTGGCTTGGGGACGACTGAGCGGCCTCGGAAGTATGCTCCTGAATAGGAGATAACCGTGGCTGTTCTGGGTCGTAAGCAGGGACGGATTGCGAACCAACCACAGATGCAGGCTCTAACGGAGGTGGAGCAGTGATTTCAGTAACACTGGCGTGATGCTCAACACCTGATCCCTCTCCAACCTCCAGAGATCGGTCGCCAACCATCTCCTTCTCATGAGCAATAATAGCGTCACGAAGGACCTTCTTCTCATCGTCTGTCAGCAGCCGGTTTTCAAGTCCGAATCGGTCGACCGATTCATCCGGACGTGCTTCCTCTTCTTCCTCAACTAATCGACCCCAAGCGCTGTGGAGGTGTATCGGGTAATCTTGGAGCCAGGCCAAATTTCGGTGTCTCAACACGTTGGCATTGTAAGTGATGAGCAAATCTTCAATATCGGCCTCCAACCTGGCCTCCGCTTGATGAACTTTCTCCTCAACCTCCATCTCAACCACCTGGACCTTGGCTACTGCTGCATCCCGTTCAGTCCGGAGGATCACGGCTTGTTCACACGCCTCCTGGGCCGCGTTATACGCATCATCCCTATCCTTGGCGATTTCGGCAAATTTAGACTTAAGCTCGTTCAACTCCTTTAGGGCTGTGTCCCTCTCGGCAGTAACCATGGTGTTTCGATGGCCCATGTCCTCTACCGTGGCATAGTGCTCACATTTCATCCTATCCATTGTTGCCTGGGCTTCGTCGGCTTTTTTGATAGCCTCCGTTTCAGACTTCCGAGATGATTCAGCTTTAGTGTTTAGCACATCAATAATACAGCTCTTTTGAGCTAAATCAGCCTGTAATTTCTCGATGGTGGCCCCACGCTCAAAGGCCAATGACGACGCTTTCTCGGCTGCCTCGTACCACGCCCTGTATTGGGCATAAAAGTCGTGCATATAATCATGCGCCGTCTGCTCGGCCTCCGGCGGGATTCTTTTCAAGTGAAGAGGAAAAATGTAGTTATCAAAGCAAATATTTGGAAAGTACTTCTACAGTTGAGCAAGCCTGATTGCTCCTTCCCCCGAAATTTCAGTAGGGGGTTGTTCCGCAACTATTGAAGACATTGCCTCAGATCTGGGATGGTGAGATTCATGCTTAGAAGATTGAGAGGCCGACTGGTAGTGCGAGGAATCGGAAGGGCGAGAAACATGGATAGGAGGTTGTATAGGAACTCTGGGAGGAGGAGTGCGCGATCGAGACCGATGTCTGTAATCCCTATCTCTCCGTTCTTTGCTAGAATACCCGGAGTACCTGTGATCGTAATCCCTATCTTTTTCTCTCCGTTGTGACCTGTAATATGAGGAAGATTTGCGAGCATGTCGTAGGCTCCCTAACATCGAGCCGCGTCCAGTCATAATATCTGCAAAGCGAAATGAGAATAAAGTTAGTGGTTTCTCAAAACCAATGACCTAGGACTCAGGGCTATGTAGTGTCGTGAAATGTGTGTGAATATATATTCCCCCCGACCAACCAGAAGTGTCGGCTGAGCTAGTAATAAAAGGCTCGCTCAATTCTAGAGTACGATGGAACTCCTCCAACCCGACATCATGTTGAAAAGACACATCATCCGGGATTGGAAGATCGGTAAGCCCTTCGTAAAGACTTACAGTTCGCGGAGGAGACATCTCAGAAATTCTAACTCCGGGAGAGGATCGGGCCGTGACAACCGATTTCCATCTCCCCTTCTTAGTTAGCATGACGGCGGCTGCCTTGCCTTTTCTTTGCTCTTCAACATCCTGAACCACGTCTGTAGGCTCCAACAACGGCTCGTCGTCTGTATGTGTCCTTTCAGAATCAGCCTCCTCGGCTATGATAACTTTGGGCTTCTTGTGTTTGACTCGTTTTTTAGAGACAATCCTTAGTGCCCCGTCAAACAGTATGCTCTGCCCTCGTTCAATCAACCCGTAAGTCCGAAGATTCCAATCCATCAAGAGCGACTCGATATCCCTATCATCACTCGGGACTTCTCGAAGTACTCGCACTATCTCCTTAAAGTGCTCACCCTCAGGTCGCTGAATCGTCGCTGTAAAAAAGAGAAAAAACATAAGTTTCTCTTTGACCACAATTGCCTTAGTAATTACTTGATAACTCAGCTGCACTCACGTCTGAATAACCATCGCCGGGCAAACCCCGGAGGACACCTGACATAGAACCATTCCGTCCTATAGTAACTCAACCTGGTCCAGGACCCACTGACCACTTGGCAGTTCCTCACCGCTTTCAGAAATGTGAAGGAAGGGTAATCACCTAGAGTTTTGAAATTAAATAGATATCTGATCTCGGTCGGGATCGGTGGTCTATGAAGATACTCCATGAAGACGATGAATAAACTATTCACGGAGGCATACCCGTTCGGATGTAGTTGAGATGGAGCGATCCTCAAAAAAACCACACCTCCGTTATGTACTCGTTGAACGGAGGAAGCGTCCCAACCGCGCACGTGTGGCGATTAAATGCTGTATATCCCTTCGGCGGGTTGTGTGGTCTATCATTCGGCCCCGGCAATAAGACGTCATCCAGTGACAGGCCGTGCCTCAAGCATATTCTCCCCAACATATCTTCAGAAATATTGGATTGAACGGAATCCGACGGATTGGCAATGAAAGACGCATTGGGAAGTTCGTCCGGGGCCGGACCAATGATCTCAGGTTCAATATCTGGAACCTCTAGTCTCGGAGCAGCTGTACTTTGAACCTCCTGTTGTTGCAAACTTGAAGGTTCCATAACTAGCTAACTCATGAGAAACCATCATTAGTCGACAAAGGACCCGTGCGTTCCCCAGTGTAAAGTGTATGAATGTATGTTGTGCAGTGCCATGCATTACTTGAATAAATATCGCAGAGTTAAAGGAATTATACAAACGACAAAGCTAATTTCCCCAGCTTTAATGACCGTCATCGCTGACCGTCATCACTAAACCGTTTGTATGATGGAATTTGATTTGGATAGAAGTTGTTATGGTTCCATAGACGAGCTTCGAAAGGTGGTCAAGTATGCAGTGTGATTATCAAGTCCAAATATGCAAGGATGAAGCTCGTCGGAATTATGCTCAGAAAATGTCAAACTTTGGTATCCATCATAGAGGGTTCGAACTGATCATAAGGAACTCATTCGAACCCATACTAACGACACTTCGAATCGATACAGAAAGGCGCGTTTCGAACCGATGGTCAGGTGTCAAGTTCGAATCGATCAATGAAGGATGACTTCGAATCCAACCCTGATTAACTAGTTCGAACCGATAAGGAAATCCTCAACTTAACATCAAGCACGTTCGAATCGATACCCTCAGTATCGATGCAAAGTTGAGAACTTCGAACTGATAGCTGATGGATTCGAATCCATCGATTCGAGTGGAACCACCAAAGATGGTCGATCGGTACGAACGATGTCACCCTCATAAAGTCATTCCAGGGATCGATACGAAATCCAACAAAGAATGACGCCGCCATCATCGATTCGAACTCGAATCCACGCATCGGTGCGAAGCCTTCCCAAACCAGATCTGGTTTTGCCAATCTCGAGACTGAGCAATTGATGAAGAAGAGATAGGTTCGAAGTAACTTTGCCGTTTGGATTCGAAGCTAATTACCTAGTTTAAGTGATGGATTCGAGGAGTTAAAGTCTTGGATCATGAATGGTTCGAGTACGTAACACGGAGTTGTCTTCTCAGAAACTTCGAAACGGTGCGAAACACAGTAAAAGCAAGGCGAGAGTAAAAAGTGAAAAGTGAAAAAGTGGCAAGCCCACTGCTATTTATATGGAGTTTCGAGGGCGACCGAGACGATTCCCCTTCCGGTAAACGCGACCGGTCGCAACCAGTCATAGCATAGATCGATTCGAAACCTCCATTCGAAGCCATTTGCCTAATGCCTTGTGGGTTCGGTGTTATCCTCACACTTCATCGATACGAAGTACACAGCAGGACAACGAGTTGCATCGATGCGAAACGCGTAGTGGGCACATCAATTCGAAGCCCCTGTTCGCAACTCCATCCACAACCAATCGATACGAACGACTGTTTCATATCCATCATAAACTATTGATGCGAACTACTATTTCGTATCCATTCTTTCTCATCGGCACGAACGAACGCTCCATACTCGTCCAAGCCATCGGTTCGAATGTCAGTTTCGTACCCATCATAGCACGAGTGTACTCTATCGGTTCGAATGAAGATTTCGAATCCATCAATGTTCCAACGCATCGGTTCGAAGTATCATATTCACACAACCCAAAGTCGTTTCCTTCGACCTTCTATATCGGTTCAGGAGACGATCGATGCGAAGGGATTTTTCAAAACAACCATCATGCACTGTCTCAACTTAAATTTCGAAATTGATTCAGGAGAGAATCGATAAGAAATTCAATAGCCAACCAAGCTGGCAACGACTCGTGGACGCGCGACGTTAACAAGGGTCAAACTAACATATGTGCATATATGTCAAACTAACATTCGATTTTAAACATTTACAGGGATCGAGTACTCATCTTGTTACAAGTGCAACAGCCAACGGCTAAGCTCTATTATACAGCAATCAATCATATCAACGCAAGGTTATAGCAATACGGAGTATGAGTCTCAACAAAAAAGAGAGCAATAATTGTTTAGAGAGAAATTGCAGCTATTCAAAGCACGTCATGTTCCCACAAGACGTACTTTGGGGGGGGGGGGAAATGTTATCTCTCTTTTTGGCAAAGCCGCGATACCAAAAGATCGATCAGAAACGGAGAACAGTTCGTCTCAGAGACCGGTCATACTTCGTTTCGCTATGGATATCACTGAATTTTGTCCGAGTCCGAATTGTGCTACAATTGGTAGGACAAGACAAGAAAGACCTTAGAAGCTGCCATCTCAAATTTCGAGTCAATCCGAGTTCATACGCTCAAGTTATGATCGGTTCAACTTGAAGGGAGCACACTGGTTTCGAATCCATCATCGTGCACCATTCGAACCGATCACCTTCGAACCGATGGACTTCGAACCCATCGGAATGCCACGGTTCGACTCCATCAACTTCGAATCTATCTGATTTGCGCCAGTGGACCTCATGTCCATGGAGAGTTTGCGAGGCTCGTATCCATCCAAAGATCCTCATTCGAATCCACTAAGCTTCGGTTGTTCGAACCCATCACAGAAGCCTTGTTCGAACCCATCTGTAAAGCCTTGTCCGAACCCATCATTGGAGCCTTCTTCAAACCCATCCGTGAAGCTTCGTTCGAATCCACTGGGTCAACCAGCCACGATGACGTGTCATCCATCGGTTCGAATGCGCCGAGATATATGGAGTCGAAGCGGTCAACTCGCAGTGAAGACCGGATCGATTCGAAGCTTGCGCTCCACGTCACCATGAAGGCGCGCGCCACCATCGGTTCGAAACCATCGGTTCGAATGGATGGTTTCGAACCAAACAGCCACGCAGTGAACCCCATCTCGAATCCATCATATCTCTCAATCCACTGATCCAAATGCCACGAAATTTTCACAGAAGCTTGCATTCATGTCGAAGAGTGTCCACGCAAAGTTTCACCTCGATTGGATGAATTCTTGATCGATTCGAATGGAGTTCGAACCGATGCCAAAGTGGGCCCAAACTTCTTAAGACCGGGCGTGTGGGACCCCTCACGTGCCAGAAGTGGACTCCCGAGTTTTCAGCAAAATATCAGCAGCCTACACCTATAAATAGAGCCCCAGGGCCAACAGAAAAAGGATCTTTCGCCTCTCAAGCGCTTAGACTCTGGTGGATTGAGATCTCCATCATCCCACATCATATATTTGCTGTTGATTTTGAATTTCCCATTGTAACTTGCTGTTGATCGCTGTGACAACTTGTAATCTTTGCAAGAGAATCAATAAAATATCAAAAAACTTCACAGTGGACGTAGGCAACACGCCGAACCACTATAAATCGCTTGTCTACGCATTTACTTTACTATTGATTGGAGTTTTTGTTAGATAATATCTGTTTTGAACTTACATTCTTCACTATTATCTCTTCAATGACTCCCGAAGAGTGTTGTGCCCAATTTTTGTGCAAACAGGAGGGTAAAAGGAAAGTGAATAAAATTAGAAAGCGTACAACAGATGCAGTGATTTTTGTCCAAAAAAAATGAAAATAATGGATTTAAATTTTATACGTTTTCTTGTATGTGTATATACATTATTTATTCCATCAAATAACGCGCCTTTTAAATACGAAATTAAACAGTTTATTTATACACAAAGTTTTGGAAATTTATTACTTATATAAAAATATGATTTGTTTACACATTTACTAAGAAATTTATATTCAAAAATGTATATAAGTAAAATATAAAATATTAAATTTTTAAAAGTATAAAATCAATTTTTTTTAAAGAACGAAAGGTGAAATAAACGTTGTTACGAATATATTAAATTAAACCAAAAGATTAAAAATTAAAAATTTAAAGATTTATAACTTCAAAAAAAATGTTAAGTTTTAACCAAAATAAGAATTTTAGAATTTTCACACTAATAAAAATCTTGGGTGATTATTTATAATTAAATTTAGACAATCAAATTTTCGAAAATTAAAACCCCAGAGTTATAAATAAAGAATAAAATATTGCTAAAATTTGGGCTGTTACAAGAATATAACAGCGTTTGAGTCACAGTCGATAGAGTGTCAAAAATGCTATATTTATATTCGTTAAGTCCAGTGGGATGGCATCCTAATTAGTTGAGTTATACATGGAATGGATAGTGTAATTCCATTGTGTGCCAAGAGATTGGAAGTGGAAAAATCCATTATTCACTAGTGAGTTTTTGGAGAACTTACAAGAGGCGTGTGGAAATTTGGCACCAAATTGATTAGATGATATTAAGACCGAACTAGGAACTTTGATACCATATAAGCCCATTCGTACCCATAGACGTGATATGAAGCAGGTTAGGAGGAAGACAATGGAGTAGTAGAGGTTTAATTGAGCCAGAATTAACGCGATTATAGATGAGAGTATGAGGACCATTTATCCGGAGCTCTTTATAAAGCGAGGTTTTTATTTTTGCTAAATCAAATATTTGGTATCATGGTTGATGTATTATACTAGATAGTTTAGTATCCTAAATGTTAGGATAGGCATTGATGTTATTTATGGTGTTTGATCTTATATGTGCTTATTGAAGTTTGGTTGCTGATATTTGATACAATTATTTATGCTTATATAGCTGTTTAGCATGCGAGATAGTTATGGTTTCATATAGTACATTTATTTGAGACGATTGCCATATATATGATCCAGTATGCTTATTTACATTATGGAGTTGCTATTATGATTAATCCTCTTTGTTGAGTACATGTACATGGAAGCAAGAGTTGGCTATTTGGATGCTTATCTACTCATATTCGCATCTAAAAAAAATGCTCTTGCTATAAAAGAGGTATGTAACACTTGTACTGTAGATTTGGCTTATATGTTTGTTTGTCCTCGAAAATGAGGTGCCTTAGAAATGAGATGCCTCATATATGAGATGTATATATACCTAAGTTACACTGGGATTTTTCCCAAAACTAATCGTGCAAGGAGGTAATGCCGAAATTTTCTTTGACATAAGCCAAAACTTGAGAGAAAAGTCAGTGTACATGACATTAACATTGTCGATAGTTGAGAGAGTCGGTAATGTGTAATATTAGTTAACTTTCCTTCTGATTAGTGAATTGACGCTTTTGTTTTCCATTCTTCGTTTCTTTCTTGAATAAGTGTGTAACTTAGACTTTTGGTCTAGACATATTGATTTTATATTTGATAGTGATTGTAACATCCAACTTTTCCCCACGCTTTAAATCTACACACGTGCCAATTCAAACCATACGGAAGGGCGGATTGTTATGGGTAAATAAGAAAAACGAGAAAGAAATAAAACAAAACAGAATCTCCCAGCGAAAGGATAAAATATAATAATCAAATATACAGTTCATGAAGCTGTTTACAAAATATTAAATTTTATACTTACACAATATATCAGAGTTGCACATACCGACGAATAAAAATTGATGCAGCGGAATACAGTGTAGTGAAAATATAATATAATATAATAATAATGAAATCTTCGTCTTCGTCCTCCAGAAGTAAAGTCTTCGATCCTGAAATGCTTGGACTGACCCAAGCGAATTGAAAAGGCAAAACACTCGAGTCGGAACTAAAAGATCTTATGTAAGTTAAATTAACAGAAATAAATATGAGTGCAGTAATTTAAGAGTGCTCGGGATTTACATCTCTTAAGGATCCGTTAAACTATTTACTATGTAGTATATTTCGTTATTATAATAGTGTCTATTAGTAAAATAAACTTACTTTAAAATAGCGTTAGGGCTTTACATTTTCCACCTTAACACGTAATAGTGCCAATAGTCTATACAGTGCCTGCATATCTCCTGACCGGGAGACTACGAGAAGACACTCCATAGGTACGACATAAATAGAAACTCGTAGTAAAGGCTCGGTATGGTAGGTGACACGACACAACTAGGAAATGCCAGGGTAGATATACCAATTACGCTTCCAGGTCGGTGGTAACGCGTAGCGTGCAGCTACCGCCCACCTCGGACAAACTCCCCCAAATCAAAGAAATCAAAAGTGAAGGTGGCCACCGAATCAATCCAAAGTCAGAGTATGGTATCGAAAGGAAGTGTCCGATCAGAGGTGCTACCTCATTAACCCGTTGATCACTCCTGTTTTAGCCACCTTATGCCAACTCACGGGAGTTGGGGTCTACGTATTTACCTTACAGGAAACGCCGCCACCAACCTACTTCATTCTGGAATCTCCACCGCGTACATGGTTGTTAAAGTGGTTTTCGGAGTTGGCAGAGAGTATGACAACTTCCGATCCCAGTCCCTTCAACAACCAAACGTTATTATAACACCGCGGTCTTTAAAAATAGTTTATATAATTATCCATTTCAAAACCCATAAATACGATACCATTTTCATTTCCAAAACAACTCATTTGATATTATTTTTATAAAACCCAAATCAACAATATCATTTTTATTTCAAATATATTTCTTTCCCGAAATCATATTGCTTTAAAATTTATAATATCTGGAAACCAAACATTTGAATTATAACTTCCAAAACATAATACTTCGAAATATATAGCTTTAAAACCATAATTTCTAAAACTTGAATGGTTTGGATATTCAAGCAGTATATAGAATAAAATAGTTTGAATTTAAATTTACTTTATAAAATAATTTCCGCGACTTCACAATTTTATTCATTTAAAATTTTAGGTCTAAACCCCATAAATTTAGATTCACTTTCAGTTTCAATAAAACTTCGATTTTGAAATATTCAAACTTTGAATATTTAACAATTTCAAAACTAAGGTTGGAAGTTCTATTCAACAAATTTATTGTCCTATTATTTAGTTTGAAATATTTAAAAAATAAATGCATAAAATAAAACTCAAATTTCTAACAATCAAATATTTCCTTCAATTTATTTATACTAGAAATATTCATTTAATTTATCTTGAATAAAAATCCAGTTATAAATATCTTACTATTAAAATTTCCAAGTTTAATAAGTTTACACCAACTTGTGGAGTTCAATTATTAAATAAGCTAATTCCAAATAAATTTCCAATTTATCTTCCATTCTTAATTGATTTGAACCATTTAAAACTCCATATATATACAATAGCTTAAACCTGTACTTAATAATATAATTATCAAACTCCGTTATTCAACTTATTTATTTTTGTTTAACAAATTTATACATAGCTTAAATTCAAAAATTTAACTATATATGTATATATAAATAAGATTTTATATAAGATCAAAATTAATATTTATTAAACCGTATCCTATTGGCGCAGCGGATAATTAACAAAACGATATAGATCGATGAAAGTAGCAAACGGTGGATTAAAGATACTGAAATGCCCAAATTCGTTGATCACAAAGATACCGAATTCTAGCTATCTTCGACACGTTGATCGCGCACGATACCGTGAAAGAAGATCTACAATTCTTCAAACGTTGATCAAGCGCACTTGATACCATGAATTGGCTTCAACAATCGTTGAATCGAGCGCACTCGATTAACCGAAAGTGGAGATAGGAGATTACACTCAACTACCAATTTAAGATTAAAGCACACAACAATCAAACAAGAATTTTATTCAAAAATCAACAACCTCGAAATGTACAACACACTCCCTATTTATAGCATTTCACAACTTGGCCCTTAAATCGTTGCCAACTTAAATCCTCTTAAGTTGTTGCCGATTTAACTCCTCTTAAGGTGTTGCCGACCTAACTGACTCACATAACACTACATACCCGCACTTATGTACCACATACGACTCAGTTACAACCATTTATACACAACTTACGACTTACAATACACGGCCGACCTAACTAGGTACGACCTAAAACACAACCGACTTAAGAACCTAACGGCTTAAAAACAAAACGATTCACGACTCACCTTGAGTAGGCAGCGATTTAGCAATAATACCTCACCCATATTACAACACAACACATAGGTTGGTGACGACCTAAATACAACATGACTCAAAGAAATACAGACTCATCACAACACTTAGGTCGTAGGTGATCTAACTACTCACGACTTAAGGATAGACGACTCACGAGTTAACGTATTTAGGTCGTAACCCGCTTCCGACTTAAGGACTTCGGCCACTGGAATCTCTTCTTGCTTCTTGTTAAGTCGCGGACGACTTATAGCCATGCCGTTAGATCGTGTGCGACTCATCAAACCCGGATGACTTAAGCTTCCATTAAGTCGTAAATCCTTTTCATCTACTCTGTTAGGTCGTAGTTCTTTGCCCCGAACTTGGTTAGGTCGTGGACGAGCTAATCCTTCCTCCTTAGGCCGTGACTGACTTAAGCCTTGAGGTCGTGGCTGACTTAAACCTTGTGAATTTGTAGCTCGCGCTGCATCACCTATCCAAACCATAGAAATCATTTTTAAAATATTTATATATATATATTGACCGCAGTGCCTGTATATAATTTTCTATCCTACAGTCAAGAGATACGGATATTTATCATTTCAATCCGCAATTTAAAAATAAAAATGCGGTTGTATATCATTTCAAACTACAATCCCGAATGAAATGAAAATGCATAATAACTTGCAGTTAATATAAATAAACATCCATTCACCCATCAAAATCATACATCTATTTATCGCATCATCATCAAATTCAAACAATCACATCAATAAGTAATAATTAATTACTGACGGTTAATTTTTCAATAATGAGTTAAATAACTGTTTAACTGTAGTTTATTTGCAATAACGAATAAATTTAACTAGCAGTTTATATGCAATAATAAATTTAACTAAAATTTTCTAGCAGTTTTAAATGCAATGAATAAATTAATTAAAAATTAACAGGCAGTTTTAAATGCAATAATGAATTAAATAACGCATAAATTAAATAAATGCAATTTAACAGAGAAAATGATGAAATATATTCCCAACAGCTATAAATAAAATTTTAAACACATCATAAATCAATTTAACCGACATAAGAAATCTTAGAAGTTGTGACTGGGTTAAAACACTCACCTTTTGAATTTAAATTGAATTCAAATCCAATTTAAATCCAAAATTTTTACAGTCTTAGAATTTGTCCAAACAAGCGTCATCAAGTCCAGAATTTTATTACGATCCTAACAAAAAAAATCTCATGTGAAACGGGGTACGTATGTAAGAGTTATATCGATTTAATTGTTTGAAAACAAAATAAAATTTAAAACAAAAGAAACTAGCCTCAATTAAAATTTGCCACGTCACGTTCCCAAAATCCCCTGCGCACGCAACAGTAAATCCATATAAACCCTAATCACACCGCCGCTTGCATGAGTATTCGCCGCCATCTCCTTCGGAAACGCGGCCAATCCTCGACCCATCAACACGATCTAACCTCTGCGCCTTCCTCCTCAACTCCGGCCGACCCTACTGCCCTTTCGTGGCCCCCTCCGGTCAACGATGCCGACCTCTTCTTCGTCGACTTCCTTCCCAAATCGCGGCAATTACAACCACCTTCTGGGTGAACGAACCCTACCGATGTGACCTGCTCGATCCGCTCTACCCAAAGGCACAGCCCGACCGAACCCAGGACGACGATCCACCGCACAATCCAACGCCTAACCACGAACGGCCGAAACTTCCTCAATTTTTACGGATCAAATGACGATCCAAACGAAAAACGAGCACCACTAGTGAATTACTCTAGTCGAGAGCTTCAACATATATTTTTTGGAATTTTTCTGAGGACTTTGATTTTTTGGCTTTGGATTTGATTTTTTTGAAATTGAAATTGGATCTAGGGTTTGCAGTCATTGGATGAAGAGGAGGAGCTGATGAAATTTATGCATAGACAAATGAGACTAGGCGGAGGCTAGGGTTTAGTAAGGTATTTATTGATAAAGTTGAAAATTAGATGGATTGGGTTGATAGATATACGTGCCACCGCTAGCGTGGCCCAAAAAGCCCGTTCTGACTCCGGAACGAAATTGGGTAAACCCATATATCAAAATAGGTGTTTTAAAATATTTTAAAATCAACGGAAAAGGTTTCAGGTTCGAATTGCATCGTATGAAGAAGTTATGCTAAAAACAATATTTTCCAAATTGATTTCAATATATTTCAATTTATCAATTTCAAGGCGTTTCGAGCCCGTACGATCAAACGATAAGTCAGATCGCTACGAAACTTTAAATCCTACAATAATTCACTGTTACGGATCCGATGAAACTTGTTTCGTCAAAATCCGAGTCAGTGGCCAAAATGGTTATTTTCCTATTAATTACATAATTTAAAAATTAAATAAATAAAATCCAATTCTTGGTTTCAATTCTAAAATTGAACAATTTCACTACCTTTTTATTTCCGAAACATTTACAATGCTTTAAAAAAAATTATATGTCGCTTAAATGTTGATTCAATCACCAATTTTAGCATTAAATTCCAATTTTGTTAAATTTAGAAATTATAAATTAAAATTTCAATAATTCCTTTGAATTAAATTTTCATTCATATTATTCAAATTCATTATTACAAACAGATGAAATAAATATTGGAATCAAAATCCATTATTTTAACATTCTCAATTTTCAACTAAATCCTCACTTATGTAATATTTAAATATTATATTCCACTTAATTGCAATAAATCAACTTATTAGCTTTCAAATTAATAAATCTTGGTTTTCACTTCTTAAATCAACAAGTCCTCATATTATAAATAAAACTAACATTTATTACATCTTATAGAATTTACCATCTTAAATGACAAATCAAATCTACCCTAACTGCACAAATTAGGGCAATTAATTGCAATTGATTTCCCATTAAACTACATAAATTATCAAATTGAAACCTAAATAAAACGTTTATTTATTTAAAATATTGCTGTTTAAATGAATTGACCCTTCACGGGTATAATTAACATTGATTTCCAATTATTACTTAAATTTACACCCACAAACGTTAAACTTAGATTTATTACAAATTTTTACCATTCAGTCTATCGAAGCCTCAGATTTCATCTTTACTATTCATTTATTCGACTCAATTTAGCATTACTTACCTTGCATTAACATTGTTACTTTAAAACACTATCCAACTGCAATTTATACTCTAAATAAAAACATTTACTCTTTTCGTTATTCTATTAATTTTCGTTAACGTAATATAAAATAAAAATTATTGTAACTGATTTTCAAATTTTAAATCAACAAGCTACCTCAATAGGCAACATACAGTTACTATTTAATTAGGTAATTTAAAATAGTCACAATTCTAATCTTAAATTTATTTCATCTTAATTCCAATTCACGGACGTATAATTTCTTACTATAACCCATTTATAATTTGCATACCAATTAATTAGTTTCAACTAAATAGATTGATTCAATTCAACTCTTTTATTAAGTCTATATAAATCAATATACTATTTCATTGGTAAATATTTATTTCAATTATTCCTTTATTTCTTACAAATCTTATTTCCTTCATGAATGCCATCATTTATCAATTATTACATAATTTCAATTATTAATGTTCATTTTATTCATGCTATTCATGCTTCATTCAATTCCTTGCACATTAATTCATTTACTAAAGTTTAAAATCATTTATTTATATTACTTACCTTCTTATTATATTAAATTAGTAGCATTCCAATTATACTTCTGATTATAACATTTCATTAGTAAATTCCATATTCTCGTTTGTTTCTTTTACTAACCTTATAACCAAGTATGACAAATTTCATAATTTCAACTGATTGCACTTTCATTTAGAATTTGTAAATCTTAATTTCAATTGCTATATTTAAATTTCTAACATTTGCTTCATTATAACTTCTAATATTTTTATTTCTTCCTAAATTTAATTGCAAATTTAAATTAAACTAACAAATTTATAAATCAAAATTTACGGGTCGTTACACTCTCCCCCACTCAAAACTTTTCGTCCCCGAAAAGGAAAAGGAGGGAAAAGAAGAATTAAGAAATCAATATATCTTGTTTTAAAATATTAAATCTTATAAACAATAAGTCTACAAAATTAATTAATTTAGATAAAATATATCAATTTATAACCATTAAATCTTTTTATATTTAATTTATTAAAGTTTGGAAATCATTTTCAAAAAAAATTCTAAGTCCAAAATTTACGGAAAATTTTGGCAGAGTCTCCTTTGTACAGGGAGTCTTGGGAGAAAATATAATATCAATTATAATAATATACAACATATAATTCAAAATAATATATATCCTAACACGGGAAAATAATATAATAACGCTACAAACCGTAATCCGAAAAGTACATATTTGTCGGGCAATTTACGCTTAATTTATGGAAACAAAAGCAATGGCAATTGCTTCCATAACCTGCATTTCACTTATAAAATCCAAAGGGTTAATAATTTATATAAAGTGAAATATTTAAGTGGTTTCAATCACTAACAACAAATCAATACAACAACCATCAATTTCAACAAACATCATACACAACAAATACAAAAAAACCATTCAATCAAACAAACAAATAGTTGTTCGGGTTCAGAACTTTTAAATTGTACGGAATGAAGAATAAACTACTAAGTGTACCCTTCACTCAACAGTCTTAGGTGAAACTAAATAGATTATTCATTCTTCCAAACAATTTTAAAGTATCTTTACTCAACAACCATAAACCAAAACAACAACAACGATTAGTTTAAAATTATTGTTAATTCTATTCATTTTCATTTATTCAGGTCATGTAAGTTTCTTTTATTGCATTCTATTTATGCGTTTCTCAATTATATTCATTTATTTCTTACAGTTTCATTTATTTATTTATTAATTTTGCTCTATTTCTATTCATTGCATTACATTCATTTCTCAAATTTCATTTACTTATTAAGCGCTTACATTTCTATTATATTAAATTTTAGAAATACTTCATTACATACTTTTACTTGTACAATTTCCATTAAATTTCTTATTAAACATTTCAACTTTTAATATTTGGTACGTTATATATATGCTTTTAAAGAATGTAATTGAAAGTTATACAAGTTTTCTCATTTCTTTTAATTAATTCATTGTTCAATAAATTTTTACCCTTTTATTATAAGTTACAATTTCAACTTCCTTTTTATTTCCTTTATAACTTAGCATTAAATCTCTTACCTTAATTAGAGGTTTCAATAATTATTTACTTACCTTTCATTTTACTACAATAATTGAAATACTCAATTAACGGAAATTTAAGAATTTAATATCGGGTTAAATTTCAATTTTTTTAAAAATAATAGATAAATATATTCTTACAACTTATATATCTCTAATTATATTTAAAACAATTCAAAATTTATATATTTTTTCAAAAATGAATCTACAGTTAAACTACTATAGTGGCCTTCCCCTTCGAAACTCGAAAATGAAAGTCGATGATGCGGCCGCCATCACCGAAATTATTTTCCAACGACAGAGAGGAAAGTACAAAACTTATTTTCTCCAAAATCTTCTTTAAAACAATTCTTCTGAATTATATTAAAATATTTATATCAGAAAATACTTATAAACAATATTATTATATTCCAAAATTTATTCGAAAGAAATTTCAAAACCCCGGAACTTAAGTTCTAAATTTCCAAATTTCATTTATTTATTTTAAATCTTATTTCAACTATTATTTATAAATTTTATTACCTAACAACCAATCTATTGCAACCAAATATATATATCATTTATAAAATTTATTTTATATATATAAAAAATATAATAGGCAAATTTATTTCATTCACATATATTAAAAACAAATATTATGTCGGTCTGTCCTATTAAGTGTTTAGAAATCCCTATTGACGTCACAACGTCCCATGCATCAACCAGAATTTATAAATACAAAACGGAACAGATTAACACAATATTAAAACCTTTTTATAACACTAACAAATACGCTCTCTCTCATATATATATATATATATATATATATATATATATATAGTCTCAGCGACTCCCATAGGGTATTACTACCCTATTAGTAAAGAGTCAAACCCCACAAAGCTAAGGTTTATCGCTAAACCTGGCTCTGATACCACATTGTAACATCCAACTTTTCCCCACGCTTTAAATCAACACATGTGCCAATTCAAACCATACGGAAGGGCGGATTGTTATGGGTAAATAAGAAAAACGAGAAAGAAATAAAACAAAACAGAATCTCCCAGCAGAAGAATAAAATATAATAATCAAATACATAGTTCATGAAGCTGTTAACAAAATATTAAATTTTCTACTTATACAATATATCATAGTTGCATATACCAACGAATAAAAATCGATGCAGCGAAATACAGTGTAGTGGAACAATATAATATAAAAATAATAATGAAATCTTCGTCTTCGTCCTCCAGAAATAAAGTCTTCGATCCTGAAATGCTCGGACTAACCCGAGCGAATTGAAAAGACAAAACACTCGAGTCAGAACTAAAGGATCTTATGTAAGTTAAATTAACAGAAATAAATATGAGTGCAGTAACTTAAGAGATGCTCGAGATTTACATCTCTTAAGGATCCGTTAAACTATTTACTATGTAGTGTATTTCGCTATTATAATAGTGTCTATTAGTAAAATAAACTTACTTTAAAATAGCGTTAGGGCTTTACATTTTCCTTCTTAACACGTAATAGTGCCAATAGTCGAAACAGTGCCTGCATATCTCCTGATCGGGAGACTACGAGAAGACACTTCATAGGTACGACACAAATAGAAACTCGTAGTAAAGGCTCGGTATGGTAGGTGACACGGCAAAACTAGGAAATGCCAGGGTAGATATACCAATTACGCTTCCGGGACGGTGGTAACGCGTAGCGCGCATCTACCGCCCACCTCGGACAAACTCTCCCAAATCAAAGAAATCAAAAGTGAAGGTGGCCACCGAATCAATCCAAAGTCAGAGAATAATATCGAAGGGAAGTGTCCGATCAGAGGTGCTACCTCATTAACCCATCGATCGCTTCTGTTTTAGCCACCTTATGCCAACTCACGGGTGTTGGGTCCACGTATTTACCTTACAGGAAACGCCGCCACCAACCTACTTCATTCTGGAATCTCCACCGCGTACACGGTTGTTAAAGTGGTTTTCGGAGTTGGCGGAGAGTATGACAACTTTCGATCCCGGTCTCTTCAACAACCAAACGTTATTATAACACCGCGGTCTTTAAAAATAGTTTATACTTTAAAACCAGAATATAATTATCCATTTCAAAACCCATAAATACGATATCATTTCCATTTCCAATACAACTCATTTTGATATTAATTTTATAAAACCCAAATCAATAATATAATTTTTATTTCAAATATATTTCTTTTCCAAAATCATATTGCTTTAAAATTTATAATATCTGGAAACCAAACATTTGAATATAACTTCCAAAACATAATACTTCGAAATACATATCTTTAAAACCATAACTTCTAAAACTTGAATGGTTTGGATATTCAAACAGTATATAGAATAAATTAGTTTTAATTTAAATTTACTTTATAAAATAATTTCCGCGACTTCACAATTTTATTCATTTAAAATTTTAGGTCTAAACCCCATAAATTTAGATTCACTTTCAGTTTCAATAAAACACTTCGATTTCAATATATTCAAACTTTGAGTATTTAACATTTTCAAAACTAAGGTTGGAAGTTCTATTCAACAAATTTATTGTCCTATTATTTAGTTTGAAATATTCACAAAATAAATCCATAAAATAAAACTCAAATTTCTAACAATTAAATATTTCCTTCAATTTATTTATACTAGAAATATTCATTTAATTTATCTTGAATAAAAATCCAGTTATAAATATCATACCATTAAAATTTCCAAGTTTAATAAGTTTACACCACTTGTGGAGTTTAATTTTTAAATAAGCTCAATTCCAAAAAAATTTCCAATTTATCTTCCATTCTTAATTCATTTGAACCATGTAAAAATCTCTTTATATATAATAGCTTAAACCTGTACTTGATAATATAAATGATCAAACTCCATTATTCAACTTATTTATTTTTGTTTAAAAAATTTATACATAGCTTAAATTCAAAATTTTAAATTATATATGTATATATAAGTAAGATTTTATATAAGATCAAAATTAATATTTATTAAACCGTATCCTATCCAAACCATAGAAATCATTTTCAAAATATTTATATATATATATATATATATGTATGTATGTATGTATGTATATAGACCGCGGTGCCTGTATATAATTTTCTATCCTATGGTCAAGTGATATGGATATTTATCATTTCAATCCGCAATTTAAAAATAAAAATGCGGTTGTATATCATTTCAAACCGCAATCCCGAATGAAATGAAAATGCATAATAACTTGTAGTTAATATAAATAAACATCCATTCACCCATCAAAATCATACATCTATTTATCACATCATCATCAAATTCAAACAATCACATCAATAAGTAATAATTAATTACCGACGGTTAATTTTTCAATAGTGAGTTAAATAACTGTTTAACCATAGTTTATATGCAATAACGAATAAATTTAATTAGCAGTTTATATGCAATAATAAATTTAACTAAAATTTTCTGGCAGTTTTAAATGCAATGAAAAAATTAATTAAAAATTAACAGGCAGTTTTAAATGCAATAATGAAATAAATAACGCGTAAATTAAATAAATGCAATTTAATAAAGAAAATGATGAAATATGTGCCCAACAGCTATAAATAAAATTTTAAACACATCATAAATCAATTTAACCAACATAAGAAATCTTAGAAGTTGTGAGTGGGTTAAAACACTCACCTTTTGAATTTAAATTGAATCCAAATCCAATTTAAATCCAAAAATTTTACGATCTCATAATTTGTCCAAACCAGCGTCATCAAATCCGGAATTTTATTACGATCCTAACAAAAAAAGTCTCGTGTGAAACGGAGTTCGTATGTAAGAGTTATATCGATTTAATTGTTTGAAAACAAAATAAAATTTAAAACAAAGAAACTAGCCTCAATTAAAATTTGCCACGTCACGTTCCCAAAATCCCCTACGCACGCAACAGTCAATCCATGTGAACCCAAATCACGTCGTCGCTTGCACGAGTATTCGCCGCCATCTCCTTCTGACAACGCGGCCAATCCTCGACCCATCAACATGATCTAACCTCCGCTCCCTCCTCCTCAACTCCGGCCGACCCTACTGTCCTTTCGCGGCCCCCTCCAGTCAACGATGCTGACCACTCCTTCGTCGACTTGCTCCCCAAATCGCAATAATTACAACCACCTTCTGGGCGAACGAACCCTACTGATGTGACCTGCTCGATCCCCTCTACCCAAAGGCACAGCCCGATCGAACCCAGGACGACGATCCACCGCACAATCCAACGCCTAACCACGAACAGCCGAAACTTCCTCAATTTTTACTGATCAAACGACGATACAAAATGAAAAACGAGCACCACTAGTGAATTACTCTAGTCAAGAGTTTCAACATATATTTTTTTGAAATTTTTCCGAGGACTTTGATTTTTAGGCTTTGGATTTGATTTTGTTGAAATTGAAATTGGATCCAGGGTTTGCAGTCATTGGAAGAAGAGGAGGAGCTGATGAAATTTACGTGTAGAAAAATGAGAATAGGTGGAGGTTATGATTTAGTATGGTATTTATAGATAAAGTATAAAAATAGATGGATTGGGTTGATAGATATATGTGCTACCGCTAACGTGGCTCAAAAAGCCCTTTCTGACCCCGGAACGAAATTGGGTAAACCCATATATCAAAATAGGTGTTTTAAAATATTTTAAACACAATGGAAAAGGTTTCAGGTTCAAATTGCATCGTATGAAAAAGTTATGCTAAAAATAATATTTTCCAAATTGGTTTCAATAGATTTCAATTTATCGATTTCAAGGCGTTTCGAGCCCGTACGATCAAACGACAAATCCGATCGGTACAAAACTTGAAATCCTATAATAATTCACTGTTACGGATCCGATGTAACTTGTTTTGTCAAACTCCGAGTCAGTGGTCAAAATGTCTATTTTCCTATTAATTAAATAATTTAAAAATTAAATAAATAAAATCCAATTCTTGGTTTCAATTCTAAAATTGACTAATTTTACTACCTTTTTATTTCCGAAACATTTACAATGCTTTAAATAAATTTATATGTCGCTTAAATGTTGATTCAATCATCAATTTTAGCGTTAAATTCAATTTCGTTATATTTAGAAATTATAAATTAAAATTTCAATAATTCCTTTGAATTAAATTTTCATTCATATTATTCAAATTCATTATTACAAACAGATGAAATAAATATTGGAATCAAAATCCATTATTTTAACATTCTCAATTTTCATCTAAATCCTCACTTATGTAATATTTAAATATTATGTTCCACTTAATTGCAATAAATCCACTTATTAGCTTTCAAATTAATAAATCTTGATTTTCACTTCTTAAATCAACCAGTCCTCCTATTAAAAATAAAACTAACATTTATTACATCTTATAGAATTTACCATCTTAAATGACAAATCAAATCTACCCTAACTGCACAAATTAGGGCAATTAATTGCAATTGATTTCCCACTAAACTACATAAATTATCAAATTGAAACCTAAATAAAACGTTTATTTATTTAAAATCTTGCTGTTTAAATGAATTGACCCTTCATGGGTATAATTAACATTGATTTCCAATTATTACTTAAATTTACACCCACAAACGTTAAACTTAGATTTGTTACAAATTTTTACCATTCAGTCTATCGAAGCCTCAGATTTCATCTTTACTATTCATTTATTCGACTCAATTTAGCATTACTTACCTTGCATTAACATTGTTACTTTAAAACTCTATCCAATTGCAATTTATACTCTAAATAAATACATTTACTCTTTTCGTTATTCTATTAATTTTCGTTAACGTAATATAAAATAAAAATTATTGTAACTGATTTTCAAATTTTATGTTAACAAGCTACCTCAATAGGCAACATACAGTTACTATTTAATTAGGTAATTTAAAATAGTCGTGATTCTACTATTAAATTTATGTAATCTTAATTCCAATTCACGGTCGTATAATTTCTTACTATAACCCATTTATAATTTGCATACCAATTAATTAGTTTCAACTAAATAGATTGATTCAATTCAACTCTTTTATTAAGTCTATATAAATCAATATACTATTTCATTGGTAAATATTTATTTCAATTATTCCTTTATTTCTTACAAATTTTATTTCCTTCATGAATGCCATCATTTATCAATTATTACATAATTTCAATTATTAATGTTCATTTTATTCATGCTATTCATGCTTAATTCAATTCCTTGCACTTTAATTCATTTACTAAATTTTAAAATCATTTATTTATATTACTTACCTTCTTATTATATTAAATTAGTAGCATTCCAATTATACTTCTGATTATAACATTTCATTAGTAAATTCCATATTCCCGTTTGTTTCTTTTACTAACCTTATAACCAAGTATGACAAATTTCATAATTTCAACTAATTGCACTTTCATTTAGAATTTGTAAATCTTAATTTCAATTGCTATATTTAAATTTCTAACATTTGCTTCATTATAACTTCTAAGATTTTTATTTCTTCCTAAATTTAATTGCAAATTTAAATTAAAATAACAAATTTGTAAATCAAAATTTACGGGTCGTTACAGTGATTGTACTTAGGGATGTAGATGATGGGTCTAGTTAAATCCGAGTATATTTTCTTTTTTGTGATTAGTTTCCGTGATTATTGTTGAGCGCTGATAAATGACGATTTTTAATATCGTTTCTTATGTGAGGGTGTTGGGTTATGTCGCTTCTTCCTTGGAATTTCGAGGACGAAATCCACTTAAGGAGGGGAGAATGTTACGACCCATATTTTTAACGATAAGACATTTAAATAATTGATTTAAATATTGAATAGTTAATTAAATGACAGTCCTAAAAATATGGTTTTTCATATATCATCGAATCAAGACTTGAGACCACTTACATTAAATTCATACCGACATTACAATTTAAAATAAGTATAAGGACCGCTATATTTGAAGATCGAACGATCGGACGACCAAAACAATCTCGGAAAGCACAAAATTATCATCCTAGAGCTACCTTGGATAGCGATGAAATTTATATCATGGGACCGTAAAAATGAGATGATGAACGCGAACGAGTTTCATGGAAAGCGGATGCACCGTTTGATCGTACGAGCTCGAAATATACTAACGTTTAATGGAGGATTTAAATAAATGAGAATAAAATATTAATTAAATAAACACACCCAAATCCCATTCTCTCAGCCCGTTCACTGTTCGTTACTGTTCCATTCATTTTAGAAAAAACCATGGAAGCCTTCATTTTTATTTTCAAAAATCAAAATCTCCCAATTCACTCCGTGATAAATTTCTAAACCACCTTCATTGAACTCGTAGCGAGGAGATCTTCGAGCCCATATCCACTTTGAAGCATGCGATGGTAGTCTTTGGGATATCCGTATATGGCTCGTTGGCTTGGGTTCCACATGGCAGTTGATTTAGGTAGTTTTGGATGAAATGGAGAGTATGGCAGAGTTCTCTTTGTGATACGCTTCGTCCTTACCACTTGTTCGTACATCGAAGCACTATGATGGATCATGACTTATTGAAGGTTAAGATGCATGAGCCAGTCGCATCTCTAATGATGCGTGCAGTCGTGTCAAGATGAGATGCATCACGAAGCATTTGCAAAGTCTAGCACGTTGCAATCATCGGTTCGTCGTTTGGTATAAAGTGTGGAATCGAGGAGAGAAGGAGAGGTTTTATGCATGGCTATAGTTCTTGTAGTATGTGTGTAAGGGTTCAAATTTGAAAAGATAATTAGCTAAGGTAATTGGCTTGATTAATTATATTTAAGTTTATTTAATTTTTTATTTAATTTGTTATCTTATAAAATGCATATCTTTTGCATAGGAGGTTCATTTTGGACGCTATTTCTTGCATTGCAGTCGTGATGGAGAGCTCTAAGATTTGGCGATGATTTGGTCAGATTTGGTTAAGGTGAGTGTATTATCTCTCACTATACTATGATTGTTAGTATAGTATTAAAATGAAGTTTTGAAATGTTTTCTAACTTTAAAATGTGATTTCTAGAACACTTAAACCTATATATTATTTTACAAAAAGAATTAGAAGTGTTTTAAAGTGGTTTTTGAATTAAATATCACATTTTTTCTATTGACGCACTATTTTGACAATATTAATAGACTTTGGCTATTTTTGACGCCCCCATTGGTTTCTTGGATGAATTATATTTTTTTATTATAGATGTATGTAGGCTACTGTTGACATTTATATCGTTGTTGGATGTATGTATATTAGTTTGGTTGTTTTACTTGAAAATGCCGATTTATTGGCGATCTAACATTAGGGAATATTCCATAAGTTAGGGTTTCACCTATTAATCGAAAATCCAAACGAACGGGATAAGTTGTAGGAGAGTACTAGAATACATGCTGATGGATCTGAAATGGGAGGCGATGGATTTGGATGGGCTTCTGACATCATGATGGACGCTGGACGTTTTCAGTAGGTTTATATATCCTTTTTTGGCTAAGTATAGACCAGGGTGGTTATATTGACCATTGTAGAGTGGCAGTGCCCATCATTATTGTTGATGGTCAATTTGTTTGTTCTTTAACATAGAGGGTGAGGAGGCTTCGAGGGGCGTGATGTGATGGTTAGTTCATGGAATCGATTCTATGTCTTAATGGTATTGCTCTAAGGCGAGTGGTTTTGATTATCGTGACAATGTGTCATTTCAATAAGGTAGTTTTTATGACTTTAGATGGTAGCTCTTGGTGCATGGAGTTAGGTTCCGAGGTTGAACTTTCATAACTTCAGATGGTTTCTCGTTGGTGCATTGAGTTAGGTTCCAACGGTTGGAGGCTAGATGTTGATAGGAGTCATAATGGTTTTCCACATAGGTGGGTAATTGGGGTGACCCGTGGATAGAATATAGAATGGTTCTATTATGGAAATGGAAAAAGTAGCATAGAGCTTAGACACGCGTGCTAAGGAATCATTGATACTCGAAGTATTTTCCGTTGTACTCATAGCAGGGGTACTGTGGGGATGCCCGTAGGTATGTTGATTTTGTGCCCCTGATCGGTTGATTGGATCCGTGTGCCCTAGACTGGTTGATTAGGTCCAGCTTTATGCAAAAGAGAGTGTAAGACTTACCCATTAATCCCCGGCAGCAGTAAGGTCATATGAGTTAACATATATCTAAGGCATACTTGGTGACAATTAGTATTTTTGATGGATGTTATGTCACTTATAATTGCTTCACTAGCCACTTGTCACCCTAGGGATGTTACACAAGATATGTATTGGGCATAGGGATCCATAGACACCCTGATTATTTACTTAGTATGGAGTATGTATTATGGATGGAGATACCTAGGCACCTCGATATTTTACTGAGGGTGGAGTACTCTTTATGACATTTATAAAGTAGCAAATTTTGATGTTATGTGCTAACTCTTTGGTTGCAGGGACATATCAGGTATGATTTTTATACCCTCTATTCCATATGCTATATCGACTTTTATAGTATTTTGAGATTGTTTATCACTTACAACGGACTGTTGTCTGGTTCGAGGTTTTATGATTTGCTTCTTATTATCTTAGGTGCTCTTAAATGAGTAGACTAGGTAGCGGATGCAAACAACACCTGGAGCTGTGCAGATGGACTAGCAGGAGGTTACGCTTTCTCATATTTATACTTTAACTTTATTATTGTTTATTCCATTGTGTGACACTACGGAGCCTTAATAGTGTCTAATTTACTACTATTAGAGACAGTTTATCATTAAGTTTATTTGTTAGTTGTACAGACTTTATTACAGCTTTGTATAACTGTATGAGCTTGTATACTCTAATTATGTAGTTTATGTAGTTAATATAGTTAATACTATCTCGCCTATTTTATATGATGCACTATTAGATGTACGATAGGTCATGTGATCATGTGATGTTTTATTCTTTTAGGTGTAGGGTGGTCGTCACAATAAGATATGCATATCCTAGTCTCCAGAAATCATTAATAAAAGTTACAGAGTATGTTGAATTGTCCTCAATCATTATAGGCATCAGGCTACATACATCAGTATGTATGAGACCCATGAGTTCATTAACTCTTTCATTGCTCCCACTGAAGTAGTGCTTGGTCATTGTCCCTTTGAGACATCACTCAAATGATTCAAAATTAAATGATTGTCAAAAACCCTTGGTTTTTATCATGAGTCTTTTGTATGACCAAGCCTATATTGCCATAAGTAATTATTGTTAAAGTCAACAAAAGATTTATTAATAATATAGATAGATTATAGTTAAGTATATAAATTCCATTATCTAAGACACCATTGTAGATATTATTTCCATTAAACACAATATTAATAATACTACTATTATATTATAAACTAAAACTTGTCTCGGACAATTTGAGAACAGATATAATTCTATAAATAAATCTCCTAACATAGTAATAATTATTAAATACTAAATCAAATCCACTCGGCAAAATCAAGTGATAGTCTCTAACTCAAGTTGCATCTATTACAGATCCATCAACAACTGGAAACCTTATTTGCCTTTTGCCACATATTTTCTACCCTTAAATCACTGTAAGAATTACAAATATGAGTCATTGGTCTAGTATCTAAAAACTAAGATAATTAATTGATTGTAAAATAATTTAGAATCATAAAATTACCTCTAGAAGCAAAAGAGACCGACTATTTCTTTTCACTTACTATTTTCAAATAGTCTGGATTGTTGCATTTCAAATTCCCTTTATTGTGATAATGGTGACATTCACTCTTGTTGGTAGGATCAACTTTCTTACATTCCTTAGAACTATGCTTATGCTTCTTCAAACCATTAAAAGATGACGCTTTTCCCTTTATAGCTAAAACCATGTCTTAATCCTTGAACAAGCCCTCAGCCGACCTTAATATATTGAGGTGCTCAATGAGGATAACATTCAACTGGTTCATATTGTAATTCAATACAGATGGTCCAAACTTTAGAGTCAACACACCTAGGGTCAATTCCACTCGCAGTTCATTGCTTATCATAACATCTAGCAGAGAAAGTCTATCAATCCTCAATAAAACTACCCTTACTTATCTTCTTGTTAAACATTTTATTAGTAATCTCTTACCTTGCGGAATGAGATTGCTTCCTAAACAATGTTTGAGGTTTTTAAAGATTTTATAGGCATATGTATTTTCATTTTGTCTACACAACGACTTATCCAATATAGAAAACATAAAAACTAAAGCGATTTCACAACCAGCTACCCAAGTGTTATAAGCTTTTATTATCTCGATGTCGACAATATTAACGGGTTTTTCTCTCAAAGTATCATTAATTGATGACCATAAATGTTCATATATGATTGCGATCTTTATCGCTCCTAGCTAAACAATATAATTAGGTCCGTGAGCTTATCATTTTCAAAAAAAATCTTAGGTTGGTTATTATCTTATAAATTTAATTTTAGTAGGTTAGAACAATTTATACATAGCATATGTTCTTATATTGTTAGAAAGCTTAAAAGTATTCATATCATTTTTTCTAATAAGCTCCTGCTAGATTTTTATGCTTTTCAAAACCTTAAGAAACCATATAAGTCTTTTGATTTATCTAGTAGGTGTTAGGACTTGCTTTTGGGATCCTGACCCTAGGTTTCCTCAACAAATCATAGATCCATAACCAATGGATAATTTCTAATCAATTGTATCATATACAACTCATAACCTGTGGTCTATCTCCCAATCTTATCTCGACCATGAATTCACTCGGCAAATCAAAAGAGATTATTCATTCGTACCAACATTTCACAATGAGCTAAGTATAATGCATTTACCTTAAGTTTGGTCAACAAATACATACATCTATATTACTTCATCTAGTCAATATGTTGATAGTACACACATAACATCCCTAGCTTAAGTTCGCTCAACAACTAAACATTATGAAAGTAATCTATTAGTATATAAATGGTAATGGAAAACTTTATATATCAGAGATTCATAATGTATCTATTGATTAGTATCGATATAAAGAATAATTGTGTTATATTATATTTTGGAGGGTCTATAATACGAGAATTTGAATTAAATTTATAATAAGAAGGTATTATTAAAGAGATGAATAAAGTAGTCTAATTAAAAATTTGCTTGATGGAAATTTGGTTAGTTAAGTGTTGTACACTTTAAAAGCTAATTGAATGGATCAAGGGTAATTAGAGTAATTAAGGCTAGTCTTGTTAATGAAAATAATTAAATTAAGTTATGAACGAGTAGAGTTGCACTAAATGGGATGCATTAGTGAGACCGGGCCATATGGGATATTGACCCAAGCCATAGCCTATGTTTTTTAGCCACATCCCCTCATTCCATTCATTCTTCACTCATAAAAATATATCCCTAAAAATCTAAACTAAACTCGACAACCATTTTTCAAAGAAGAAGGGAAAACAATATTATTCTTAACCAAGGTGAGTCGATTTTAATAAAACATATCCTAACCGGTTCAGTTTGGATTTGATTCTAAATGAATGCTTTTGATAATGACAACCATATACGAATGATTATACATTGTTTGATTATGCTTATAAATTTAAATGAATTATATTTGTACACGTTTAAGAGTAAAACATGATAGAATCATAATTAAATGATTCAGAAATTACATATAATGTTTGCAATTATGAAATTAAGATGGGTTTTAATTCCAAAATTTTCCTAATTTATTTGGAATTACTATGAATTTTCTAAGTTGATAAAATAGTTAATTCTGGGTAAACTAAATATTAAAAATAATAAAAGTAATTACTTTGATCTAAAATTTTGGAATAACGTAAAATATGATCAATCTGATTTTTATTTAATTTTAGGGGTTTTCCCATTAAATTTCGATTGTGTACAAACAAATCAATAAAGGAAAGAATCAATTAATTAAAGATAATTAATTAATTGATCAGAAATGTAATCAGCGAGTTCTGAAATGTAAACTGTAAAGTAAGGAATCAGCCAATGGAAATCAAACATGAAATGAGGTTTGGTGGAATGTAAATAATTAATAACGCAACGAATCAGTTTTAAATTGATTATATAAATGTCGTTTCTTAACATGAAATAGTTACTTAAACAGTCAACCTTCGGTAGCCATTTTAGTTATCATTGTGCGATGGCACTTAAACTGCCCACCTATGATGGCTTTAGGAAAACCAATGTACAAATGCTCTACCGAGCTCAACCCTCGAAGGCTAGATGGAAACTCAATATACGAAGGCTTAGGGAAGTCAACTAGCAATATCTACTTGGAGTCACCATGCAACTACTCAAAAGGCATTAGCTTAGGGAGCTATCAACCTGTAATAGCTACTAAAGCTCAATACGTAACAGATTAAGATGTTTTCAACCTGCGTTGGCTTATAAGAGCATAACATACAACAACTAAAGAACTATCAAAATGTGATGGCTAGTTGAGGGTTAACAAGGGATGGCCTAGGAATGATCAACATTCAAAGACTACTAGGCTCAACGTTCGAAGGCTATAGGATAGCCAATACATGACAACTAAAACCAACTATTGATAGCTTAGGAAGTTATATTTTTCTAAGTAAAATAAGAAATACTTAATGCATTTTGGAAGATATTTTCCAATTGTTAACGAATAATTTCGTTATGATGAAATAAAGAAGGATTTTATAAGTAAAAATTGTGTTAACTTATTTTTGAATGGAAGAAAAGCTTAAGAAGCTAATAAATGATATGGTATCATTTAACTCAAGAAAAAGATGTTTTGTTTAAAGAATAAATGATAGAAAAAGGTGTTTGACCAATATCATAAAGATATATCAGCTTATGGAGTAATTGGATGACAGGGTGCCTCGACTATTAGTCTATAGTCCAATGGTATGTAGCAGGGTGCCACGATAGGATTCAGTCCTAGAAGATTTATAAACTCTAAAGGGGAGTTATGGCTTACATTCAACCTCTTAGGAGATCAGGGTGCCTCTCGTCAGGATGGTCCCCATTAGTGGAATGAGTAGCCATTCATCACGTGACATTATTCAAGTGAAGATAAATTAGTGATAGTCAGACCTAGGGAGGTAATCACTAAATTAAGTTAATGATGGCTTAAAGATGAACACCTAAAATAAGAGATTAAGTAATGGTTTAATATTTGATGGATGATTGGTTGTTATATGAC
The DNA here is from genome assembly GCA_030765085.1 of Allium cepa. NCBI lineage: Eukaryota > Viridiplantae > Streptophyta > Magnoliopsida > Asparagales > Amaryllidaceae > Allium > Allium cepa. Next base: position 44,265,422 of record CM060946.1, read on the forward strand.
ATGGTTCATCATTTGATGTTATGTACAGGGTATACTTAATTTTGAGTTTGAAACATAAAAATGACATCGTTTGTAATTAGATGATAAGTGTATGGTACACTTATAGACTGAATGAAATGCACATGATTTCTTTTGATGTAATGATTATTTTCATGTTTTGATGTAATTCTTCTGATGATAAAGTGAGGGTAAAACATGTTTCGTGCTACAATGGTCTGGTCTCACTATGAATATTTAGGGTAAAGATTTTACTCATACCAAGCTTTATGCCTGCCCATGTTTTAATATTTTTGATAAACTCATGGCTACTCATTCGAGTACCATGAGTTCATGGAGAAAATAGGTATCTATTCGGAGGATGGATAAAGGCTCTAAAGACGAAGCATGAGGCTTATCTAGCTAATAAAAGATATGTTGAAAATTCCTCTATATGAAACTAGAAATTATAACTGGTTATGTGTCGTGTTGGCATCTTTATATATCAGACATGACTGAATCTATTTTCTTATTATATTTACCTCTGTGCGAGAATGAAAAGGATTAATAATAATGCAATGAATTTTGTAAAACAAATTTTTGTAGTGGAAATTTGTTTAGCTACTCTATTTGCTTAGCGTAGTGCAAAATCATACTAAATTCACTTTATCTCTTCAAAATAGTTACAATGATGACTACAAAGTCATCTGTATCAATTTTTTGATCTCAAAGTAAGGGATGTTACATCATGATATCATATCTTAGGTTAGAGGAACATCTAAGTAAAACATAGCAAAGTAGTACAAAATGAACAATTTTGTGAGGGTATACGCTTGTAGTGTACTTGTATTTTGATAAAGATATAGGTGGATATATCTACCCCTCTACTTTCGTACCCACTCTCTTTACTTTCATTTCTTGTGAACTCTTTCTTACGTAGAAGGAAGGAATGGACCTTTGTAATTGAAGTTTGACCATGGAAGTATAAAAGCAAACCCTAGTCGAATAACTAATAGTATTCAAACTAATGGCCTAGGAGGGGAGGTAACCCTGGAGTTCGTACTGAAGTTAGTATGCAAGTGACTGCCCCAGCTAAAGGAGGAATGGATATGAATATCTTGCTCTGCCAATTTATGACAGAGATGATGAAGCAACGGCTGGGGGAGATGTTGAGCTAAGATAGGAGGAAGCAAGAAAAAAAAAACTTTCCTAAGATGAACAAAGATTTCAAGAGTTGTGGAGGAAAGGAGTTCATAAGGAAGGAGTCTTCCTTGGAAGTGTTAAACTGCTTGAAAGTATGTAAACGTATCTTTAGGACTTGGGATATAATAATGCTTAGAAATGGAGATTGGCTTCCCGTCAATTCTAGGAGGATGAGTTGGACTTGTGGGAGGCTATGATTACTGAAGTCATAGAGGAGGAGATTACCTAGGAGCAGTTTAAGGAGCAATTCAAGGTTTAGTTTATTCCTGAATCCCACAAGAGTGCTCTGTATAGGGAATTCCTTGAGTTCAACCAAGGGGAAATGAATTTGATAGAGTACATCCATCATTTTAATGTTTTTTTAGAGTACAGAAGGAAGTATATTAGTACTCCACTGAAGAATAATGAGAAATTTACAGAAGGTCTGGGAAAGAAGCCAAATAACAAGATAATGGCTCACGTAACAACCATAATATTGATGAACATTATTTAGGACATTTAATTAGTTAAATTAAATGAAATAATGTAAATTGTTAAGGGATTGAGATTTGTTTAATAAGAAGGTAGCTGTGCCTAATGAACAATGAACCAAAAGGGGATTCAAATTAAATAGATAAGAGCAAAGTAGGAATAATTATATTCATATACCCTAAACCCTCATACCATTTCATTTTACATGTTCACAAACTAAAATCAAAACATAGGAGAGCCTGGCCACCATTAGGGGAAAAGCAAGAAGAAGATAAAGCTTGAATCAAAAGAAGGAAGCTTAATTAACTTAATCCAAGATCAAATCTCAACTCCTCAACAAGTAGCTAAAAGTGAATAATAGATTACATCTCCTAGTTTATGATTTTTGGCTGCTAGATTGAGATCCGAATTTAATTTTACAAATGTTTTGTCATGTTTTGATTGTTTAAATGGATATATATTCTTGTTGATGATTTAGGCTATTTCCCATAGATTTTATGATAAGAATTTATTTTTAAAACCTATTAAATGACATCCAAATGACTTGCGTTTTTGATATGAGGTCGAAAATATTATTTTAGAGATGGGTTTCAATTTTTAAATTTTTTTGAATTATTGTAGGTTTATTATGAATTTTCTAGTGAAGAAAATAATTATTTTGAATTTAAATTAATTATGGCCATTATATATTAGCTTTAGGTCAAAAATTTAAATATGTTAGAAAATATATTAAAAGTGATTTAGTGGAATTTTTTGAGAATTTTTCTAAGTGTTTTATTAAGTATATAAAATTATTTAAGGTATGGGACTTAAATGTTTTATATATTTAAAATAGGAGAATGGGCAATTTGTTAAATGTTTAAAATAAATAATTATTGAATTCGACATCACTTTTAGAAAAAGAAATTGGCAACCAATTATATTATGACAAATAGGAAAGTTTGTTGAAAAGAAATTACTTTACAAGGAAAGAAAATGGTTTTTGTAAGTGTTTGCTGTTTCACCACTATCGGCAGCAAGCTTTCGACTTCGTGCTCACGCCTTCAACCAAGTCAAAAATAATTCATATGGTACTAATGCCTTGGTATATATTGAACTGAAGTAGGTGAAAGGCCTAAGGTCGAAACAGTGCTTTCGAAGAGGTCGAGACCTCCTTTTGCTTTCGAAAGGAAATGTTGCTTGTTTGCTTTAAAAGAATGCTTTCGAAGAGGTTTAAGGATAAGTTTCGACAGAGGTTGCCGCCTTTTTTTTTAAACTAGCTCTCGACAGGGTCAAAACATACATTGTCGCAATTCTACCTTTCGATCCCTTTGAGGTCGTTTCTTTTAATCATGGTTTCGAAGGGATGCTTTCGCTTTTAAAATAAGAGCCATTTCTCTAATGCTTTCGAAGGGTTTGGCTTCGACACCATCCACTTCTTTTACTTTGGAAATTGCTTTCGAAAGAGTTACTTTCGACTTAGTTCTTTTAAGATCCTTTTTGATGTTTTAAAATTTAAACCCAAAGCATTCGAATAGAATGGTTCTAATGGTTTCGACACTATATTCTACAATTTTTACTTGAACCTAATGCTTTCGAAAGGTTTAATTTGAGTAAAGAAATTTGATGCTGTCGAAAGGTTTAAATGAAGGATTTGAAGGAGAGGTTCCCCAATGGTTTCGAAAGGTACTTAAAGTATTTTAAATGGAAGGTTTCCAATTGCTTTCGCAAGGCATGTTTAGAGCGTTTTTGTGACGACCCGGAAATTTTGAGCATTTAAAAATTAGAATATTCAATTGATTTTGAATATTTAAAATGTTAATTTTAACTTTAATTCAAATAACACTATATTATTTGATAATTAAATTATTAAATTAAACAAATTGGAAGTTGGGTAAAATGTTGAGTATAGAGTTTTAAAGCCTGTTCAAAATAATTTGAAAGCTTATAAATTTTATATTAATAATACTGAAGATAATAGGAGTGTTAAAATTTAAATTGACACTGATTTATTCAAGTTTGAAAATTTTATCGTTTAAATTGAATAGCCTTCCGAGGCACAGTCTCGGAATTCGACGAAACCAGTTCCATTGGATCCGAAATATTGGATTATTTCCGGATTTCAATTTTCGTAGTATTTGGATTTATTGTGTGCGCATACGATATATAAACACGTTGAAAATTGTATCGAGACAATTTAAATTCGAATATATTATATTCTTACTTATTAAATTTCCTTTTAGCCGAATTTTTGTCACCATCAGCTCCCTTTCTTTTAGTCGCTGCCTGCTCTAGTACATGCCATCATCATCGTATCTCCCTTTCTCTTATCACGCAAGCTTCATTTGCCTTAAATAAATTTCACCGAAGCTTCTCTTTCAAAAGTTAAATACTCGGTTAAACGAAAGAAAAATATAAATCGGTAATGGCTGCTCGTCCATTTTCAAATCGAAGCGAAGCCCTTCATTTCCCATTTCGTTTTCCCGTTCGACCTTAAGTCCAATCCCTTTCCTCTCTTCAATTTCGAATCGACCAAAATAAAAAAAAAACTATCGACGCAATCGAATTCACGATTTAGAGAGGGCGACTCGAGCGATTCGTGGGAGCTCGTTAGGGCGGCGTGAAAATGGCAAGTCGATGGAAATAGAAGCCTTCGTTGGACTGCCACGAGGCGCGTGAGGGTGGAGAGCGCGGCGAGATGGATGCTCGGTCGTGGGGAAACGGCTAGGGTTTGGGTCGCGATCTCCGGTGTCGCGTTAGTGAAGAGACGATCTTATGGAGGCTCGTTTTGGGATGGATTCTCGCGAGAAGCTGTAGAAGTGAGTTCGGCATGGGTTCATCGGCAACGTGAGTTCATCGACGTTCGTGAAAAGGGGGAACTGCTCAGTGATTTGGGTATTGCTGTGAGGTATTTGTTCTTCTGTTCGTTTATGCTCGAATATAATACTGATTGGAAGAAAGAAAATTACTTTATAGTTAAAAAAAAAATGGAAAACCAGATTTATATATATATGTGTGTGAATAGGCAGAGAAATGGTTACAGTAAATTTAAAGACTTGTATTAGTTTTAATTATATATATATCTAGTCGGGTTTGAAAAGAGAAAAAAAAATATAAAATAAAATACATTGGAAGTATATGTATAAAATAGTTTCTTAGAATCTATAATCTATTTTATAAGTATATATATATATATATAGTTAAAAGGGAAAATTGTTTAGATCAAATTATTAGGTAAAATTTTAAATAAATAAATGATAATAAATTATTCGAGTAGTTCAAATATTAATAAATCCTATAACGTTTGTACAAGGTCGATAATATTGGAAACAAGCTAGTTTGGATTGGACTGCAACCAAATTCAAGGTGAGTTAATCTCACTCAGTTTAAATTTAAATTTAAATGATTAAATTTAAATAATTGTTTGAATGGTTGAAATTGATTGATTGATGTGCTATAGTATGATATATTCTGGAATTAGTATATAATGTTGTGCTAACATCTGTGGATGCAGGGAAAACAGGTTGGAGGGATCCAACTGGACCCCCCAATATTTATTTAAATTATTTAATACCCTCTATTGTGATTTATTTGATATCCTATGATGATCTTTATTGGTATATTGAATGCTATGGTCCGATTGGATATAATTGGGTATGATGAATTACCAAAAATATATAAATTGGATTTTTGTAAGATAATAAAAGAAGTGAAATTGTAAGTAAAATAATTATAGAAAATTTGAATAAATTTTTAAATGAATTGGGAAGAATTTAAGTGACTTTAAAATTCTAGTAAATAAATCTTGATTTTAGAAAGGAAATTTGAATAAACAAAGAGTTAATGAATTTTAAATCTTCAGTGATATTAATTAAGGGAATAAAACAGTTATTTAAAATTTAAGATTTAAATTATTGGAAGGAATAAAGAAGTTGGGAAAAGCTGAAATCCGTATTTCACTTAAAAAGGGTTAAAAACAAACGGGAAATTATAACCTTAATAATAAGTCCCTAATTAATGAATTTTAAATGAATTAAGAAAGTAAAGAAATTTATTTCAAATAGATAAACTTGAAATCAATTTGGGAAAAATTGAATTAAGCGATTGAAGTTGGAATTTTCTCTGGATAGCCAAGTACTTGTCTTTAAAGAGTAAATTTTTAAATATCAGTTAAATGTTTTAAAATTGTTTTTAAAGAAAGCAAGTTTTGTAAATTTATTATTTCTAATATTTAAAGTCTCAAGTAAGTATTTTCTTTTAATCTATTTTAGTAGTAATTATTAAGAAATAAATTAGTATTTTGCTTTTAAACGAAGAAATCTAGCTTTATATTTACTAAGTAACTTTATTTTCAAATACTCATACAGTATGTATTTTTAACAAATTATTAAAGTAGCTTTAATTTAAATGTTTTATAATTATATATTTTAAAGTAAAGTGTTTTAAGTTATTTTTAAAATCTAGTTTTGTGCTTGGTGACTTTCAAAGGAGATAGAAAATATTTGAGTAAGTTTATTCTGGAAAGAAAGTTGGTTTTAGAAACTGTTTTCAAAGGATTGAAAATAGAAATATATCTTGGGAAGATATTTTGAGGTTAATAAATAATTTGGGAAATTATTTATTGTGTGATGGATGTTGTGAATATTAATTGATAGTTAAATAACCGACTATCAATATTGGCCAACTGCGTGGATCGTTTCGAAGAGACCGGGATCGAGATTAATTTCTCGAAAACCACTTCGATCCGGTTTGTACGTTTCGTGTAAACGATTTTGGATTCGAAGATGGAGCAGTGAAGTGCAAGGGCTAGTCGCTACTAATCCTGAGGATATCTCCAAAATGGATGTAGTAGGAATAGTGCCTTCGGTTCCGTTCGAACCCGGGACGGACTTGTATGGATGAATGCTTGCGAAACATCGTCAGGTGGACGATGGGCATTCTAAGGGATATATTATATAAAAGGTAACGCTTAGCCTCAAGCCTCAACAAATGGGAATGACTGAAAATTAGGGGATATGCAGCAAGGTTAGGTGGGTCATGCCCAAGCAGGACAAGATATTTCCCCTGTCTAGATGTCCCTTTATTATTTCGGCTTAGTGGGTGGTTGGTCGTGCCAACCACGGGGTGTATCTTGTTCGGGACTGTTCAGTAAGGAATGGTTCCGACCTTGTGTTGCAGGGGATGAAGGGAGTAATCCTCGGTACGGTGATCTAGGCCCCATACTGTGACAGGTGGTACCCCAGTGCCTAGTCATTGTTGGAAATCCATTTTCCCTACGAGCCTTGTACGAGTTTTGTTTGTATTACCCACTTCGGTGGCTAGTAGCTGGAATTTAATGAATGTAACAATTTCGGCTATTTTATAAGTATTTGTATATAGACCCTATTATAATATCAGAGGATTTCTATAAAAATTGTTTTAGCTATCGTAAGGTAAAAACCCGACATGTTTATTTGTGGCGTGGTCTTACGAGATGCTTTTGTTTTCAAAGGATTGTTGAAACTTTAACAATCAATTGGGTGTGACTTTCTCACGCTGGTATTCCAGACTGACTCGGGTGTTATTTAACTGTAATGCTCGGGTCAGACCGAGTATTATAGGATACAGGATATGATGCTGTGGAGCTCAGGAGACGAGCTGGATGACGATACGTATTCTCGTATTTATATATATATATATATATATATATTTCCGCTGTGTTGAGTTGTTGTGTACTCATTGTATGTTATTGATGTGAGCTGTGACTGATGTACTCTGATGATGTAATATATGTAAACTGATATATTTGATTTTGAGTAAAGATTATTAATTCTCTATTATATTTTATCCCGCTGCGATGGTTAGATTCTGATGTTGATTTTGTTTTCTCTTCTTCTACCTCTTCTTCTCAAACCCAAATGGTTCGTATTTCTGTACAACTTGAGTTGATTTAGGTAGAATAGTGTGGACTCAAGGGGTACGGATTTGCGGGCTGTTACAGTGGTATCAGAGCTTCGGCTGGTGATAACCTTGGCTCTGATGGGAATTACTCATTGAAATAGAGTAAATAGTACTCTAGAAATGAGTTTGAGCGTAATAATAGATATGAGCGCGTATTTGTTAGTGAATATAAAATAATTTTATATTGTGTTGATTGGTTTGTTGAGTGGTTTATGGATTCTGGTCAATACGAGTAATTAACGTTATTGATAAGGATCTCTAAACACTTGAATAGAACAATTTGACACAGTATTGTTTTAAAATAGGGTAAACGAAATAATTTACCCTAATTATTTTTGTATATGAAAGATATAATTTTTGTAAATTATTATAGTATTTGGATGCTTGGTTGTTAAGGAGTGATAATGTTAGATTATTATCATTCAAATGTAAAATTTTAATAAGGAATTGAAAGATTATAACCAAAGATTTAGTAAGTTAATAAAATAAATGGGATTTGCAACTGTGATTTATAATTAAATAAAGAATTGAAACCATAACTAAGGTTAAGAAATACAATTCACATACAAATAGAATTTGTACTTGTAAATTTATAAATGTGATTTATAATTAAAAGGAAGTAAAACTCCAGAGTGATAGTTGAATATACATGGAAGGGATTTGGAGTTTGGGATTTTGAGAAAATTTAATTCCTAGGAATTTGAAAATGGTTTTCAAAAGCTCTAGAGAAATGATGGTGATAGTATTTGGGAAATATTTTTGATTTGGAATCTAGAGAGTTTAGGATTTAAAAATATTTGAAATGTTGTTAAAGAGATAAAAGCGCTAAACTCTTTTGGTCGCTGGAAAATAATTTCGGTGATGACTGCAGCATCATCGATGTTTGTTTTCGAGTTCCAGAAGAGAAATTGCTACCAAATTGTTTTAAATTGGAAGTGTTTGTGAACTTAGTTTGGTTTTGAAATTCAAAAGGGAAATTGAATTTGCCTAGGGTTTTGGATGTAGTTGATTTCAAAGGTGATTTTGAAATTTTGGAAATTGTTTAGAACTCTGGAATCTTAATGAAACTGTTTATGAGATAATAAAATATATTAGCTAAATAAAAATGTATAATTCCGAGTTAAAAGTGAAATGTGAATATGATTGATTATAAATAGATGAACCTGAATATAAATAAATTTGTGACTTATAAAAATTTAGAAGAGGCATAAATAAGTCAAATAAAATTGTTTGTAATGGAAATGAATAAAAATCCAAACTTAAATTATAAAATAGATAAAAAGATTTTGAAAATAAAAATCAAATATTGGTTAAATGTAAGTTGAATATAAACTTGATGGTACCAAAAGAGAGGGTAGAGTCCTAATTTGTACAATAGAACTTATTTCAGCAGGGTCTCCTTCAGAAGTGTTTTCAAATACAATTTGTTCAGGCTCAACATCATTGGCTACTCTACCCTTATCATTGACACCACGTTTTAAGTACCTGATTTTATCAACAACAAGAAGGTGATGGAAATAAACAAATTTAATCATGTCATTATGATAGAAAAGGTGGAAAATAAAATGATAAAAGAAATAGTCTAGAAACCTGATGCCAGCAAAATGACGTTAGCGTCTAGCAATGAGTGTTAAAACGAATTCCTTTCCAGATATGGAAAGCTTGGCCTGCATGTAGAACCAATATACTTTAAATGTATTTATTAAAGAAACTGGAATACTTGTATAAAAAAATAATATGACCAGCTAATCAAATTGTTGACAAGGAATTGGACTAAATGAAAATTGCATACCTGAAAATTTTAGATATGCCAAATGATGTCACACTTTGCTGTACAGTTTCGAATGCAACAATAGTAACCATATGATAATTATTAGTTATTGAACGAAGGTCATAAAGATTAATTAAATGAGAAAATTTCTTTACTATTAACGCAAATAGGAGTGGACAAATAGGAGTAGGCAAATTGTTTGTGAGGACTATTCAGCCAAAACTTTAAAACCTATTATTTCTTACTAATCATTTGATATATTCATTCTTGTCTTAAGAACAAAGATGAGAAAAATTCAATGAGAATTAGAATATACCCCATTGCAGCTGTTCTAACTAAGAAATTGAATATTAAAAATACAGTGTCTTCATATTAAACTCAAAATGAAGATCTTTTGCACTAATAAAACATATATATTGCCGAAGACAATTAGTAATAGTGGTAAGATACCTATTTTAAGTAGCCAGTACTCTTGGTTGTAATCCCTAGATATGCTTGTACATAATTTTTTTTTTCCGAATAAACTAATTGATAATTAATTAGTTAATGGAATATGGAAATGGAACTTGAATTGGTTAAATGGAAGCTGGATTTGAGTTAATAATGAAATTGGAAATGAACTCGAGTTGTAACTAAATTCGACTTGGATAGTTTATAAATTAAACATAGTGGAAGTGTAGTCCAATAAACTAAAGTTGGATAATAATAGCAATGGTTTGAATTTGTGAATAAAATCACCGTAAGTAGAAATAAATCGAAAAGGGCTTGCTATTAATAAAATAAAATTCTATGAATTGTTAGAAGTGGAATAAAAATTTATTTTGAATCAATTGAAATAAATATAAGTTCGTTGGATTCAAAATGAATTGGAAGTAAGAAGTTGAATTGTAAACCATTGAAAGTTGATGAAATGATATCAAAAATTGATTGGAAGCATTCAAAATAAGCGTTGAAATATTTCATATGTGCTTATGGAAGTATATAAGATGCGTTGCTTATAGAATTCATGTTTTCGCTATTTATAGTTAAGTGAAATGTTAATAAACTGTGTATATTTGTCACTTACCTGTTTAAGTTGAGTTAGTACAGGTTCAGGGAAGCCGTTTGGCTGGATTTGATTGCACAATTTGCTAAAATAAATAGCCGCTAGCTTAAAAATGCTAAAATAAGGTACGCTTAGTACAAAAATTCAAAATAGGAAATATGAACTGTTTTTCTGTTTTCCGACCGTGTGGGTCGATGTATATTGATTTCCGGCCTGAGGCCGATGTATATATGTTTTTGTGCATCCTGCGATATCGCAGAAGTCCCTCCGTACAAGGGAGATTCTGTCAAAATTTTCCGTAAATTTTGGGAGTTAGAAAATTTTTGGAAATTTTCACTAATAGCAAATGATTTAAATTTGTTAAGCACATAGAACTGGAACTGAATATTTAAGTGTAATTTAAAATGTGTAATTGTAAAGTAAGTGAAATCGAAGGAACTAATGAAGTAAAGTGTAAATAAACTTTTAATTGAGGCTTAAATTAATTAGTAAGTGAAACTAATACAATATTCGAAGTAGAAGCCAAATGGAATTCAAATGGAATTGTAAGGGCAAAGTGAATAAAACTGGATGGTAATAAAAAAAATAAAAATAAAAATAAACTTCAATAGTAACGTGGAAATAAATATAAGAAGTATGTAAACCATTTATATTGAACTTAAGGAATGAAAAATGAAATTCTTAAGTAAATTCAGTATTTAGAAAATTATTCTAAGTGGATAATTGGATAAAGATTTAAAACTGGAAGTAGTGATTGGGGAAATTGTGAATAAGTGAATAAAAATCAAAATGAATGTGAATAAAGGAGAATAGGTATAGCTAAAAATAAATTGGGCTTAATACGTATAATATACGCATATTATTTATTCGCATAGCAATGATCCAGAATTCGAGCACAGAATTTCGAGATAAATTTATCGATCCGAGTTAGAATTTTTCACTCGATTTTCGACGGCGAACCTGGATATGGAGTTTTGATTGATTATGAAAATTCTCTATCGTAGTTTACGGCTATGCAAGGAGAATGACGGTTTCTGATCAAGAGACCAGATCTGAGTCCGCACTAGGAAGTCGGGTGGACGATACTAGTTCGGAAGTGAAATTGTGTGATCGAGCGAGCGATCGAATTAGATATTGCGTACAGATGATATATGTGCATCGTACGGGCTTAAGCAAAGTAGATATTGAAAATTTGAAATAAAATGTATAAAATGATTTTGAAACTGTATTTGGATATTATTGCTTAGTGGGATGTACATGTTTATTGAAGCAAAAGATAAATTGGGATATTTGATTTCAGAAGATAAAATTTAATGGCACGTCACAAGGTATGTGTTTAAATTTCTATATGAAATTTGATTGGGACTTGGATTTGGATTTGGATTGAGCCACTTGGCTTTTTGTTTTCTTTTTGGATTTGGAGGCCGTAGAGCCATTTTGTAGTTGTACCGAGCTAGCCGCGCAAAGGAGATGCTGGCGAAATTTTTCGGGAATTTAGGGAGTTAGAAAAATTTTAAGAAAAATTTGATAATTCAAGATTTGGTTTTAAATTGAAACTTGAATAGTTAATCAAATAGTATAGTCAAACTATGAGAGAGTTGAGAAGTTAATAGGGATGATAATGGGTCTTTTATAAAAAGATGGTTGGTTAAAGGTTGAACTGTTTGGTTTTAGGTAAAATGGTAAACTGGTATTGGATCATTCTTCCTAACTAGTAATTTCGGGGACGAAATTCTTTTAAGGGGGGAGGAATGTGACGACCCGGAAATTTTTAGCATTTAAAAATTAGAATATTCAATTGATTTTGAATATTTAAAATGTTAATTTTAACTTTAATTCAAATAACACTATATTATTTGATAATTAAATTATTAAATTAAACAAATTGGAAGTTGGGTAAAATGTTGAGTATAGAGTTTTAAAGCCTGTTCAAAATAATTTGAAAGCTTATAAATTTTATATTAATAATACTGAAGATAATAGGAGTGTTAAAATTTAAATTGACACTGATTTATTCAAGTTTGAAAATTTTATCGTTTAAATTGAATAGCCTTCCGAGGCACAGTCTCGGAATTCGACGAAACCAGTTCCATTGGATCCGAAATATTGGATTATTTCCGGATTTCAATTTTCGTAGTATTTGGATTTATTGTGTGCGCATACGATATATAAACACGTTGAAAATTGTATCGAGACAATTTAAATTCGAATATATTATATTCTTACTTATTAAATTTCCTTTTAGCCGAATTTTTGTCACCATCAGCTGCCTTTCTTTCAATCGCTGCCTGCTCTCGTACATGCCATCATCATCCTATCTCCCTTTCTCTTATCACGCAAGCTTCGTTTGCCTTAAATAAATTTCACCGAAGCTTCTCTTTCAAAAGTTAAATACTCGATTAAACGAAAGAAAAATATAAATCGGTAATGGCCGCTCGTCCATTTTCAAATCGAAGCGAAGCCCTTCATTTCCCTTTTCGTCTTCCCGTTCGACCTTCAGTCCAATCCCTTTCCTCTCTTCAATTTTGAATCGACCAAAATAAAAAAAAACTATCGACGCAATCGAATTCATGATTTAGAGAGGGCGACTCGAGCGATTCGTGGGAGCTCGTTAGGGCGGCGTGAAAATGGCAAGTCGATGGAAATAGAAGCCTTCGTTGGACTGCCACGAGGCGCGTGAGGGTGGAGGGCGCGGCGAGATGGATGCTCGGTCGTGGGGAAACGGCTATGGTTTGGGTCGCGATCTCCGGTGTCGCGTTAGTGAAGAGACGATCTTATGGAGGCTCGTTTTGGCATGGATTCTCGCGAGAAGCTGTAGAAGTGAGTTCGGCATGGGTTCATCGGCAACGTGAGTTCATCGACGTTCGTGAAAAGGGGGGAACTGCTCAGTGATTTGGGTATTGCTGTGAGGTATTTGTTCTTCTGTTCGTTTATGCTCGAATATAATACTGATTGGAAGAAAGAAAATTACTTTATAGTTAAAAAAAAATGGAAAACCAGATTTATATATATATGTGTGTGAATAGGCAGAGAAATGGTTACAGTAAATTTAAAGACTTGTATTAGTTTTAATTATATATATATCTAGTCAGGTTTGAAAAGAGAAAAAAAATATAAAATAAAATATATTGGAAGTATATGTATAAAATAGTTTCTTAGAATCTATAATCTATTTTATAAGTATATATATATATATATATATATATATATATATATATATATATAGTTAAAAGGGAAAATTGTTTAGATCAAATTATTAGGTAAAATTTTAAATAAATAAATGATAATAAATTGTTCGAGTAGTTCAAATATTAATAAATCCTATAACGTTTGTACAAGGTCGATAATATTGGAAACAAGCTAGTTTGGATTGGACTGGAACCAAATTCAAGGTGAGTTAATCTCACTCAGTTTAAATTTAAATTTAAATGATTAAATTTAAATAATTGTTTGAATGGTTGAAATTGATTGATTGATGTGCTATAGTATGATATATTCTAGAATTAGTATATAATGTTGTGCTAACATCTGTGGATGCAGGGAAAACAGGTTGGAGGGATCCAACTGGACCCCTCAATATTTATTTAAATTATTTAATACCCTCTATTGTGATTTATTTAATTTCCTATGATGATCTTTATTGGTATTGAATGCTATGGTCCGATTGGATATAATTGGGTATGATGAATTACCAAAAATATATAAATTGGATTTTTGTAAGATAATAAAAGAAGTGAAATTGTAAGTAAAATAATTATAGAAAATTTGAATAAATTTTTAAATGAATTGGGAAGAAATTAAGTGACTTTAAAATTCTAGTAAATAAATCTTGATTTTAGAAAGGAATTTTGAATAAACAAAGAGTTAATGAATTTTAAATCTTCAGTGATATTAATTAAGGGAATAAAACAGTTATTTAAAATTTAAGATTTAAATTATTGGAAGGAATAAAGAAGCTGGGAAAAGCTGAAATCCGTATTTCACTTAAAAGGGGTTAAAAACAAACGGGAAATTATAACCTTAATAATAAGTCCCTAATTAATGAATTTTAAATGAATTAAGAAAGTAAAGAAATTTATTTCAAATAGATAAACTTGAAATCAATTTGGGAAAAATTGAATTAAGTGATTGAAGTTGGAATTTTCTCTGGATAGCCATGTGCTTGTCTTTAAAGAGTAAATTTTTAAATATCAATTAAATGTTTTAAAATTGTTTTTAAAGAAAGCAAGTTTTGTAAATTTATTATTTCTAATATTTAAAGTCTCAAGTAAGTATTTTCTTTTAATATATTTTAGTAGTAATTATTAAGAAATAAATTAGTATTTTGTTTTTAAAAGAAGAAATCTAGCTTTATATTTACTAAGTAACTTTATTTTCAAATACTCATACAGTATGTATTTTTAACAAATTATTAAAGTAGCTTTAATTTAAATGTTTTATAAGTATATATTTTAAAGTAAAGTGTTTTAAGTTATTTTTAAAATCTAGTTTTGTGCTTGGTGACTTTCAGAGGAGATAGAAAATATTTGAGTAAGTTTATTCTGGAAAGAAAGTTGGTTTTAGAAACTGTTTTCAAAGGATTGAAAATAGAAATATATCTTGGGAAGATATTTTGAGGTTAATAAATAATTTGGGAAATTATTTATTGTGTGATGGATGTTGTGAATATTAATTGATAGTTAAATAACCGACTATCAATATTGGCCAACTGCGTGGATCGTTTCGAAGAGACCGGGATCGAGATTAATTTCTCGAAAACTACTTCGATCCGGTTTGTACGTTTCGTGTAAACGATTTTGGATTCGAAGATGGAGCAGTGAAGTGAAAGGGCTAGTCGCTACTAATCCTGAGGATATCTCCAAAATGGATGTAGTAGGAATAGTGCCTTCGGTTCCGTTCGAACCCGGGACGGACTTGTATGGATGAATGCTTGCGAAACATCGTCAGGTGGACGATGGGCATTCTAAGGGATATATTCTATAAAAGGTAACGCTTAGCCTCAAGCCTCATCAAATGGGAATGACTGAAAATCAGGGGATATGCAGCAAGGTTAGGTGGGTCATGCCCAAGCAGGACAAGATATTTCCCCTGTCTAGATGTCCCTTTATTATTTCGGCTTAGTGGGTGGTTGGTCGCGCCAACCACGGGGTGTATCTTGTTCGGGACTGTTCAGTAAGGAATGGTTCCGGCCTTGTGTTGCAGGGGATGAAGGGAGTAATCCTCGGTACGGTGATCTAGGCCCCGTACTGTGACAGGTGGTACCCTAGTGCCTAGTCATTGTTGGAAATCCATTTTCCCTACGAGCCTTGTACGAGTTTTGTTTGTATTACCCACTTCGGTGGCTAGTAGCTGGAATTTAATGAATGTAACAATTTCGGCTATTTTATAAGTATTTGTATATAGACCCTATTATAATATCAGAGGATTTCTATAAAAATTGTTTTAGTTATCGTAAGGTAAAAACCCGACATGTTTATTTGTGGCGTGGTCTTACGAGATGCTTTTGTTTTCAAAGGATTTTTGAAATTTTAACAATCAATTGGGTGTGATTTTCTCACGCTGGTATTCCAGACTGACTCGGGTGTTATTTAATTGTAATGCTCGGGTCAGACCGAGTATTATAGGATACAGGATATGATGCTGTGGAGCTCAGGAGACGAGCTGGATGACGATACGTATTCTCGTATTTATATATATATATATATATATATTTCCGCTGTGTTGAGTTGTTGTGTACTCATTGTATGTTATTGATGTGAGCTGTGACTGATGTACTCTGATGATGTAATATATGTAAACTGATATATTTGATTTTGAGTAAAGATTATTAATTCTCTATTATATTTTATCCCGCTGCGATGGTTAGATTCTGATGTTGATTTTGTTTTCTCTTCTTCTACCTCTTCTTCTCAAACCCAAATGGTTCGTATTTCTGTACAACTTGAGTTGATTTAGGTAGAATAGTGTGGACTCAAGGGGTACGGATTTGCGGGCTGTTACAGTTTTGAAAAGAGGATGTCTAATGTTTTATAAAGCTTTCAGAAGGATACTTTCAATATTTTAGAAAGGTCAGTTGTAGATTGTTTTAAAAGGCATGTTTTGGCCTAAGGTTATAAAGTAAAGTAGTTTACTAGTATCGAAAGGGGTACTTTCAATGGTTTCGAAAGTGATACTTTCAAAGGTTTCGAAAGAGAGTGTTTAAAGGTTTAAACCAAGGTTTCAAATGTTTTCATCAACATTGTTTTGAGTAAAGTATATATAACATGGCGAATTTCTTTGAGTAAAGAAATGGTATATTTTCCTTGATTAAGTATGATTTTAAAGGGTAAATCAAATTGAAAAGGTTTTCAAGGAAAATTTAAAGGGTAGTTAACCTTTAAATAAATGACTCAGATATTAGGATGCCAGATGGGACTGGTGTAGGGTTGCATCCTATACATTAGTTATAGCCCCTAGCTAATTTAGTCCAAAATTCCAATGAGTAGGGCTTAGTCATAGGTAAGACTTAAATGATTGTTACACATAGAAAGGAACATGTATAGAGAAGGAGGATGGGTTATCGTGAGCTCGCAAAAGCATTAGGATTGGGTGACTCTTGGAGAAGTAAGTTAAGGACAGATCGTCCAGAAGTTTGTCTAATAGATGTTAGATTATTTATTTTGTCTTGTAGGCCCGAGTCTGCCAATGGCTAGTAGTTAGCCAAACAAAACTACATTATTCGGACATATGGTCCATTTATTACCTGTTTTTGAGCATGTATGATATTGGTATTATTATATAATAAGTTTGATTAACCAATTTGGTTGCAGGGTTTTGGTTTGCAAAAAGATATGTTTTAAAGAGGTATTAGTGAGGGGAAATCCATTCCGCTAAGCGGCATGGTCTCACTTAATATCAGTAAACTGAGATGTAATAATATTATTCACGCCAGGCTTTATGTCCGACTCGAAGTTTATGTTTTTCCCCTTAAACTCTTGGGTTCTCCAAATTAATTTGAGTATATTGAGAGTTGAGGTTTTACATGTTTTATTAGGTGGAAGAATAAAGCTTCCAAAGACGTGTAGGAGGCAAAGATAGCTTTTTAGGAGTATTTATTTTTATTTCCACTATGATGTATTAAGAATTATATGTCTATTTAGTACTCTAATCATCCAAGTGGCCATCTTCGTATGTTGCTCTTGGCGTACTTTGTAATAATTATATTGTTTCAATGCTTGGGAAATGTTTGGGATTATGCAATTGGATATGAAACTTGATTGTGAAATGTAGTCCGAAAAGTTGTTTTTGAAATCTATGATTTTATTTCATATTCATGCGCTTTTGATATTGTGGATACTATTAACAATACCGTATTTTGTCATCGAGAGTTAATACTATAGATGACTGCAACATTTGTAGCTCTTAGCTTTGGGCCTCAAGATAGGGATGTTACAGCTCATCTATTGACTCCTTTGATATGGTGTTGGAAGTGGCAAGACGATATGATCACTTGTTTCAAGAAGAGGAAACAGTAGCTGCCAGGCCCAATGAATGACAGAAGAAAAGATTCAATCCATATCAGAAGCATGAAAAGAATCAAAAGGGAGGAAAGGCATCTAGAGGGGGAGCTTAAAGGCCAAATGTGGCAGATGTTACTTTCCTTAGCTACAGCCAAAAGGGGCACTACTCCACTAATTGTACCTAGCTGGAGAACAAGGACAGGACCAAGTGCTTTATTTGTAATAGGCTGGCTATGAGAAGAGGAATTTCCTTAAAGCAAAGCAGGGTAAGGTTTATGCTTTGGGAGAACCTTCGTCCGAACCAGCCATAGAGGAGAAAGGACATGGTGTGCTTGGACATATGATTTCAAATTCTAGCATATCAGTTAGAGTTCTATTAGATACTAGGGCCACTCACTCTTTCCTTTCCAGAGATTTGGTTGTTAGATTAGATTAGACAATACATATTTGATTACATCCTTGCATGTGATTAATTCGATCAGTAGATAGGCCACTCTTGGTTTAAAGTGAACTTACCTTGAGTTTGACTTGTGTGGACATTTGTTTGCTTGTGACCCATATGCCTTTCACTTCGTAGGGTACGAGATGACTTTGAGTATGGACTGGTTGGTGCGTAATGACATTAAGATCTATTGTACGGATAGAATTATCGCTTATGGAAACTTAAAATGGAGAGAGAAATATGCGGCATTGGACATGATGGAGGAGAAGTTAACTTGTTGCTATGTGCCATGGAAGATGATTTTGAGATCGGTGGAGTATGAGTGGTTAGGGAATCCGGAGATGTTTCTGAGTCCATAATGGGATTACCACTGAAGAGGGTGATCAAATTCCGAATAGACTTAATCCCAAGAGCAGAGCCGGTAAGTAGACCACCTAGTAGAACACCGCCCAAGAAGATAGGGAATTAAAGAAGCAGTTAGTGGAGCTTGAGGATAAAAGTTTCATTAGACCAAATAGTTCGGCATGGGGAACATCCATGGTATTCATAAAAAAGTCGGGCGGATCTTTGCAGATGCATATTGATTACCGAGCGTTGAGTGAGTTAATTATGAAGAATCATTATCCTTTTCCCAGGATATATGACTTGTTTAATCATTTGAGATAGACTTAGTAATGAGTTTTCACCAACTGAGAGTAGCAGAAGATAGTATTTCATTGACTACGCTCTGAACAATGTACATTTCATATGAATGGTTAGTGATGTTGTTTAGATTGACCAACGCCCTTGAATTCTTCGTTGATCTTATGAACCAGATGCTTTATATCAATTGGATGGAGTTGTGTTAGTCTTTATTGATGACATATTAGTGTATTATAAAGATGAGAGAGATCATGAAGTCCAGCTTAGATTGGTATTGGAGACGTTGAAACAATACAAGTTGATAAATAAGTTCGAAATACCACTTTTGTTAATGGAAGGTGAAGTTTCTTGGGCATATTATTTTAGAGAATGGATGGGTAATAGATCCATCAAAGATAGAGACTATTAATGGTTAGAAGGGATCAAATACTGTTACATAGATGAGAAGCATCTTAGGTTTGGCTGGCTATTGTTGAGGATTCATTAAGGATTTATCGTGTATAACAACACCCTTGACTAAGCTATCCAGAAAGGATGAGAAATTTTTATGAATAGAAAGAAGTGAAAGGTCATTTTAGCAGTTGAAGATGTTGTTGACAGCCACTCCTATCTTCATTGTGCATAAAGAGAATCAAATTTTAGTAGTATACACAAACACTTGTGGAACAAGCTTAGGAGTGATGCTGATGCAAAGAGGGCAAATGATAGCTTATGCATCAAGGCAATTGATGCCTCATGAGGTTAGATATACGAATTATGACTTAGAATTGATAGTACCAGTGTTAGCATTGAAAATTTAGAGACATTAACTGTTGAGAGAATGTTCGAGTTATATATGAACCAAAAATCCCTTAATTATCAATTCTCTCAGAATTTGAATATGAGGAAGCAAAGATGGATGGAATTCTTGACAGCATATGATTTCAGGATAGAAAATATGCCAGAATTGAAACAAGACTGCCGATGATTTGAGTTGGAAGCATCAGATTGGAGTGTTAACCATGATTGGAGAATGGAATGCGTTGGAGACGTTAGCCTCTTCCAAAGTGCATTCCAGGAAGAATTGTGGATGGAGTTGAGATCTAGGCGTGTTAGCAAGTGTGGTAGTATGTCCGTGTAACAACCTGTACCTTAATAGGCCCGAATTCTTTTAAAATCGAATCCAAGTCCATTAGCATACATATTGTTGGTTTTGGTAATCAGTAATAAACATAAGTATATCAGAGATCGATCAAACAAACCTCATAACGGAATAGAAAATATAATAGGATATAAATACTAACTAAGGCTACTACCTTGGAGTCAATGATATCCGTTGGATATCCAATCGCCTTGCTAGTACCGAGCATGAATAAGAAAACTTCTCCATCAACCGTTCTGTCTGACCTATTCCTCTAAATCTATCATGTGGGGTGTAATGAGGAGGGTCAAAACAACTTTTGATGATCGGAAAATCGCATACTTAATCAATGACACAAACTTATACAGATTGGCTTCCTTTTAAATGGTATGACTTACTACCTATGGTTAATCCATTTAATGCGCATACAATGTGTCTACCTGACCTTCTCCAAGGTATATAATACATGCATATGCCTATTGTCACAAGCTACCCAATACCCGACCACTTAATACTTCTTGAATAGGGAGGACACATACCAAATGACCATTTAATACCTTATTCCCCGAAGCAGGCCCGTCGCATCGTCAATGTTGGTCTATCGGTCCTACTATAGATACCGATGATTTCTATACATGGCTTTATAAAGTATAATTTCCATATCTGTCGTTAATAATGTCCTAACCATATAAGAGATAGTACCCAAGCCACTTAACACCTTCTTAATAGAATTAGGTAGACTCTGACCATTTAATACATTATTTAAGGCAGGTCCCCATCATTTAATACCCAAACCAAAGATGGACTTCTCATCGGGACCTATCTAGCTGACATGTAAGGAAATCTCTTCGATGAACTAATACTTTCTATTAAAGCGGACCTTCCTGAGATACCCTTTGCTATGCCTAACTGCTAACCTTGATTGTTTAATACTTTTTAAATAGGAAGGAGGCAGGCCCTCAATCAACCACTTAATACCTTCGACCTAGAAATAGGTCATACATGCTTCTTGTGTCCCATTTCCAATCGGTCATATGGTTGGGGATGTATCACATTAGTAGTAAGTGTATACAACTACTGACAACCTTTGAGCGAAGGGCAGACTTATGTTGTGTAACTCTACTGACCTCACATCCCAACCCACTAAGTCCAATTAATTATTCTAAGCTTTATTATTAGGTAAACCCCACTAATCTTCATTTGCATATTTAAGGCTACATAATTTACTCTAATAAGAATTATCCTACCTTATGATATTTAATTACCACTTAACATGTTTTATCGGTTATATCTATGAATGTCTGTTTTGTCTATAATAAACGATTATTAACTTAACGGACGTTTCCTAAAGACATTTATTTACTTATTCAAATCATACCATTATTTTTTCCGTATCCTTTCTATAGTTAACATATTAATTTCGTTAGTCGGTCCCATTTCATCCATTTATAACCTATTTAAATTCTTATAACCCCTAGATTATTACATATTTATGGCCTATTCATTTTTGGAGTTACAATCCTTCCATCTTTATTTTCCAATTCTACCATTTGTTACACGATCTATTCTAACATTCACTTTACAGTTAATGCGAATATTAACATATAATATGTATTAATTATATTTTATTTTGTATGTTTTAGCACGGTCATATAAGTTTATAAATTTATTTATACATTTCCAATTATCAATCCTTTAGCTAGAATATTTCATTCTATATTTTAATCTATCAGAATTATCCTTCCAAAAAGATTTCCTATTATAACCTTACATAAATAACCTAAATTAAGAGGTTTTCTTAGTTTGAAATTACAAGGAATCGTTTATTTTCTCTTTATTAAAATATACGGTGTAAAGTACGACAAGGAAATCCATACTTTACATGTCTCTTTCTCCTTTTGATGTATATTCCTTGTCACATCAGCACTTATCAGGATATTATACAATTTCACTTTGGATAAGCGGACAATACTTCCAATAGAATTAAAATACAAAATTCATATTCTAATAGAATCAAACCAATTTAAATTATACCAGTATTTCTGCAACCTAATTTTGGATCTAGAACAAATTCTATATTTTATCCATATTCAACCTTTAATAACTTAGGGACTAATTTCCAGATCTAGGTGTAAACAACATTCCTGTTTATTAATAGAATATGTAGGTATTGTTTTGTATGCTTAATTCATGCCTACAACTCTTTAGATCTTTATTTAGGAATAAACATCAAATAAAATTCCAACAAAACAAATTCCAGTGTAATAAGTAAATTACATAATTTCTCACTCGTCTTTAAAAGACTTTCAAATTCCTAAATCTGAATCTGGTTCCTTGAATCAACCCCATTTCCTTTTTATTCCTAAGAAACATGTATAAATGGGTATATATAGACCACTAGAATTACAGATTAGAGATTTAGGAACAAGGGGAATATAGATTAATAATATTGAAATTTGCTTTTTTATTTGCGCAATGTAGATCTGCTCCTTTTCTTCTTCTATTTATTTTATACTCTTCTCTAATTTATATAAATACAAATTATTTTAAAGTTAGGAGGAATAATAGAGAAGAGGAAATGGAAAAATTTCGATGCCTTAGATCAGAATATAAGAGAAGAGAAGGGAGGGGTAAGGCCTGCATTTATTGAGTATCTGTTAGATTAAAATTATTAAATTTGGTCCGTTGGCCGAGGTTCAAACTACTGCCAAAATGCTCTAATCAGTCGACAACTCCCATATGGGTGATTGACCGCCCCATAGCAGGGGTCGACCTGTGGGGTTTTGGTTTAATTATATATTTATTACCATAATTTGTTATTTAATTATTTCCATTTTGATTTCTTTAAACGCTCTTAAATTCTTCATTTGAACTCCAACTGCGAAACTTCAAACATGAAAGTTGCTCAGACTATTATCACGAACGTAATGGTTCAAATGTTGTGGACAAATCAACAATTTGTTCAAATTCCATTTTTAGAGACTAATTAATTATTAAATATTAACGTAAATTTACGGGGTGTTACATTCTTTCCCTCCTATAAGAATTTCGTTCCCAAAATTACTCCATTGATTTAATCACGGGGTAATGTTATAATCAGCCTAAACTACCCAAACAATTTGTATACAACCAATTTTGTAGCCAAATGTGCATAAGTGCATAGTGTATCACAACATAGAATACACATAAGCAGAGTGATTCTAATTCGGGCCCTCTTATATGAATGTATTCCTTTAAAAATATTTTTGAAAATATGATGCGAACAACCAATATATACTAGCAATTCAATATGTCTTTAGCTTTTGATAGATTCTTTGCATATAAAAATTTCATACTCCTACAAATAGAAGCATGGTTCAACCAATTTTGCATCCAAAAATATAACTTGTCATTTTTGTTGTACTAGACGTTTACGCCAATGCCAGGAAAAGCAACTTAAGTGGAGAGTTTTACATTCTTACCACTCTATTTGGTACCGATCCCGTTGCACCTTAGAAATTTCTTCGTTAACCCGAATTTTCTCCAAAATTTTCCATGTACAATATGCATAAGGAGGCTTATTTTGAAGCTCTAAAACAAAATTGAATCTGAACAGAATATCGTATGCCATTGACAAGGTATGGAAATAAAAATTCCAAGGCTAAAACAGCTTTTTCCTTCTTCTCGTCCACGTTTATCCTCGTTTCAACCTTAATGCACCACTGAATTCGTATTTATTAACCCATATATCTTTGCTACGCTTGGTTTGTGGCATTAGGAAACCAAAAACTTTCCATAGAATTTTTTCCACTTTATACAGTTTGAAAAGTTATACTTCCAAAACAATTCAGTACCACTTTCTTTTAAAACATTTAGACAAAAATGTCCAAAAAATAATTTAAATGCTAAAATTTCTTCTTCTTTTTTTGAGCGCAATTTTTCAAAATATTCAACTTTTCCATTTAAAAAAATCAAGCCACATTTCAACGAAGTTAGAAATCAATTATGAGTTATTACATATGTTCAATCCTAGCCTTTCCTAATTAGTTCGAGATCTTTAAACTTATTCAATTATTTTAATATGACGACTCGTTAATCAATTTGTAAATTTTGGCTTCATAAGGAACATGAATAACGACCCCGATTCCACAATAACCTTAACACATCCTTCTTTCCCTAACATTTATTATTTTGTAAACTTCTAGTCTTATATTGCATCTACCGTTAGTTAAATGTCTTTATGAGATTTTGCATTTTTATACCATTTCTTTTGAAATACTTATAAGAGTGGTTTACATATCTAGAAACAATAGTATCATTAATAAATAGGAACACTTCTTATAATGTACCATACGCGTCTTTTATACAAGAGACAACCAACGGTTACAACCCAACAACCTAAAGAAAGAAAAGGACAAATTCTTGAAGGCAAACAAGAACACAATACTACTAAACCCAAAATTCTATCAACATACAATGGGAAGGTCTTGATCCTCTATAGGAGCTTGAGTCAGTGTCATGACCCCATAATAGGTGTAGCATAGCGGCTATGCACCCAATCTCAGTTCTAGCACTACAGCTTAGCTTGAATCTCTTTGATCTCTGCTGCAACACGCCTAATTTTGAGTAGCATTATTCAAGAGATTTAATTAGATAAGTTAAATATCATAATGTAAAGTGCAGTAAGATAAGGGGATTGAGATTCGTTGATCAACAAGGTCGAGCTTTAACAAACTAATTAATAAGATTGTTTTAAACAAAAGGCACACGGTTTGAAAAGTTATACTTCCAAAACAATTTAGTACAACTTTCTTTTAAAACATTTAGACAAAAATGTCCAAAAATAATTTAAATGCTAAAATTTCTTCTTCTTTTTTTGAACGCAATTTTTCAAACATTCAACTTTTCCATTTAAATGAATCAAGCCACATTTCAACGAAGTTGGAAATCAATTATGAGTTATTACATACATTAAATCCTAGCCTTTCGTTATTGGTTCAAGATCTTTAAACTTATTCTTTTATTTTAATATGATAACTCATTAGTCAACAAGTAAATTTTACCTTCCTAAGGAACATGAATAATAACCCTAATTGCATAATAACCTTAACACATCCTTCGCTCGCTAAAATTTATTATTTTGTAGACTTCCAATCTTATATTGCATCTACTGTTAGCTTGTTATAGTTCGAAGCCATTCATGTCACCGTTGATCTTAAGGAAACAACATGATATCAACGATGTTGGATTGAGTGGTTCTAACAGGGTCGAAGTGCACATGTATTGTATTCAACACGGAGATTGACATCGACGTAGCTCTTCGTGAATATACCTATACCGCCTTTCATTAAGCTCCCCGATCTTTGTCTTATTCTTGACGATGTCGATGCCACATGTTTTCACCAAGGTTTTAAACGACGCCGCTACCCACTGTTTTGGTTAATGCCGCCAATGATTACTTTCCAAGTTAAATAAGACATCATGTCGATTGCCATCAATGTTAACGTCCATCCATTTTTGATAATGAAGGCTATTTTGAATAGGGTTGGCGACCCACGCGTTTATGTCATGCAACATGGTTACTGTCGGCACTATAGCTTTATGTTTTTATGAAATCAAAACGCTTTTATGTAAACAGCGATATTAAGAGAGACGATGACCCACATCAACCTTATTGATGATGCGTGTTTTTAAAGATAAACATATCCTTACCTATTTTGGCAATATGCCCATAAGGATGAGGTGCGACGTCCTCGTTCCTTCATCGGAATTCGAATTGGTTCTATAAAATCACATAAGAATTGGTAATTTAATGGGCTAGGTTTTTCCTTGTTTTAAATATGAATTAAAGGGATTAATCATATACTTTGAAATTGGTGTTAAGGATTTTAATTATGGAATAGCCCAAGTTTTGAGTTAAAATTACAAAAGAGAATTTTATTAAAGATTAAGTAATTATAGGACATAAAAAGATTATTGATTGATCACATTGAATGATGGATGGTTATGGTCTTGTATTTAATTAGTCAATTGTTATGCATAATTGTTATTGTCATACTCACATCATTTATGACCCATTACTGTACTTTGGGGTATTAAGGGCAGAATAACCAGTTAGGTTGATCCTTAGTGAGTGTAAACAGAGTTAAGTCCTAAGTGAGTAAAATTGCATCTACGAGATCAGGTAGATCAAAAATGTAGGATTCCTAGAATTGATCAAAAGATTATCGATTTAGACAGGTTATTGGAAGGGTCCAATATGTTCAAAGTAAGCTCATGAAAACTATGATTGGAAAGTTACTGGAGGGTATCCAATACGTTCTTAGTGATAGCATAAAAACTATGAAATGAGAGATTTTATCTGAGATCTGATAGTTTCTTAGTGACCTTATGAAAACTATGTTCGGAAATATTGTATTAGGAAACCCTAAGAGGTTCCTAGCGATCCCATAAGAACTATGGATAAAGAATGTTATTGGCATAAGCCAATAGGTTCCTAGTTGACCCATGACAACTAAGAATGGAAAATGTTATTGACAGAAGCCAATATGTTCTTAGTGATACCATGAAAACTATTAGGATAGAGATTCCGTGAGAATTTGATAGACTTTTAGTTAGCCCATGAAAACTATTGGGTTCATAGCGACCCTATGAAAACTATGACTTGAGACATATAGCCCAATTGTAACGCCCCACCCTGAGACCCACCTTAGCAAAGAGAATTTACAAGTAATTCGGTCTACTAAAGCGGAGAATAGGGCTGGTTAAGGGCGACCATCTATAATTTTGTCTTAAACATCTATTGACTACGTCGATAAATGCAATATAATTTTTTTTTTGCAACTCAAGTGGATCGACATACCCAATAAATGCGTAATCCAAAACTATAGGTGGCTAACGGATCTATCAGAACAAAATACTATAACTGAATGTAAATCACATCACAAAACAGTAACCAACATCATATACATACATATACACTGATACATGTTTAGTACAATACAATATGAATACAATAAAGGTGGTACGCGACCACACCATATACATCGAACTCAAGAGAAAGAAGAGCTGATATCCAACATCAACTTCAAGCTAAGCCCAATAGATGATACCTGAAACAACTCGGTCTGACCCGAGTGAAAACACACGGGTCAGGCTAGCTAGAACTTATCATTAGTAAAGGTGATGATAAGAGATAAGGGGAAAACCATTCCATCATTACCAATGGAATGATATAGGTCATCAAGTTATTTCTAGAGTGATACATCAATGGTTCATCATGATTGCATAGAGGAATACAATATGTATATTAGATAGACATGGTTTATCTAAATATATATATAACCGAATGAAATGGGTGAGGATATGGACCATAAAGTAAATCTTCATAAGATAATTAAACTTCAAGAATCCATCATAAATAAAACCCATCTAATAGAAACTTCTTAATTATTATACCTCATCTCATCGGTATAAATATAAATACATCTCAAATCCATCATTAAGCTCATTATAAAAGAATCTCCATAATCATTTATACCTCATATCATTGGTATAAATATCAATCTATCTTAAATCTATTATCAACACTCATCATAAAAGCATTACCAAAATTTATACCTTATCTCATTGGTATAAATATATATAATGTCTCAAATCCATCTTGATAGAGCCTGGAAAGAATCCAAAACGTCGTATTCGAAATCACCATAAAACCATGTATATAAATAAGCCCTTTTCTTACATAAGGCTATAATAAAGCATCATTATCAAAACTGTGAAAACGAAACATCTAAACTTCATGGAAAATAGCACGTGCTTTACATCTTGACTAGTACTAGTAATTTGGTACCATACATCATGATGACCTGGGGTCACATAACATCATAACATCGTGATTGACTAGTCGGAACATCTTGACGACACCCAGCCACAAATCCGAGTAAAAACATCGTGGTGATTGGAGTTGAGTAATAACATCGTGAACATCGTGGTGACTCCAATCGTACTCGGTCTAGTACTAGTAACATCTTGAATGTGTCTCAACTATTCGAATAGGAACCCAAAAGGCGAGAATGTATATCCCATACTATACATTCTCCCCTAATGTTTTACTAATCGTTAGTTGGTTCCACATTAGAAAACATTATAAAACATCAGAACCATCATAAAACTCATTCCGCCTCATCTCATCGGCGAGTTAATATAATACCATACTCATCTCTTCTCATCGACGAGTAATGGTTCCATCGTGACTTGTCTCATTTCATAGACAAGTAAAAATCATCATAACTATCTTAACTTCATAAACATATTAACTTCATGAATACTTCATAAATAGACTTACCTCGTCTCATCGGTAAGTAAAACAACATCATGATGGTTATTTCCAATCATAATTCTTCAAACGGAAAATTTTCGTCATGGTCGCCTCATCTCATCAGCGATTAAGAAACACATCTTAAAATGGTCCTTCATCGAATGTACTCTTAAATTGGAGTTCTCGGACCATATAATCTACTTAAAGTTTAATAACCTCTTAAATCATCTCAAATAGTTCATCAAAAGGGTTTCGATCGTATAAGTCCGATATTAAGCGATAAAGCAAATCCATGTGTCCCATACCACATGTTTTACTTTACCGCTTAATTGTCTTTCTTATACGTCCGAAATTCATAAAAATAAGTAATTTTTATTTATGAAATAATTTTAATAGAGAAAACATAAATTTAAAACGATTTTTCGAAAACGATTAAAACCAATATTTGAAATTCCTTTATTATAGGAAATAAATCTTTCTTTATTTAGAAAAATAATTTTAAAACATACTATGTAATAATAATTTGAAATTTTTTCAAAAATGGTTTAGTGAAAACCGTTCTCGAAAGCAATGAAAACTAAGAGGGATATCTCAAAACCGATAATTTGAATTCAATACGAATTCAATTCAAATTTAACCCAAAATCAATTCAATTCCATTTAAATTTGGATTTCAAATTTTTCGAATATAGCTAGCCTATTGATAGGCATCATAACTCTCAAAATATCTCAAAAACAATATCAAAACCGGACGAGAATGAAGGCATAAATGAGTT
Source organism: Allium cepa (assembly GCA_030765085.1). Lineage (NCBI taxonomy): Eukaryota > Viridiplantae > Streptophyta > Magnoliopsida > Asparagales > Amaryllidaceae > Allium > Allium cepa. The sequence goes on from CM060946.1 coordinate 44,294,584, forward strand.
GATACAATTCTAAGATCGATGATTATTGTTACTGTCGATTAGCTCTCGGGACAGTAACAAACAAGTCTGATTTCGACCAAGAAAACATCAAAATTGCAAAAAATTCAAAACATCAAACTTGTAGCCCTATGTCTTAGGTTTCCAAAACATCCAAAATTATTCAATTTGGTTAAGAAACGAAATAGTTATGAACAAAACATTACTCGGGCATGTAATTATTGTTGCTGTCAATTTGCTTTCGAGACAACAACAAACAAGCACGATTTTGAACAATAAAACTTCAAAATTTCAAAAAACTCAAAACATCAAACTTGTAGCCCTATGTATAAGCTTTCCAGAAAATTAAAAAAATTATTCAATTTGGTTAATAAACGAAATAGTTATGAACAAAACATTACTCGGGCCTGTATTGTTGTTGCTGTCAATTTGCTTTCCGGACAGCAACAAACAAGTACAATTTTGAACAATAAAACTTCAAAATTTCAAAAAAATCAAAACATCAAACTTGTAGCCCTATGTCTAAGCTTTCCAATAAATTAAAAATTATTCAATTTTGTTGAGAAACGAAATAGTTATGAACAAAACATTACTCGGGCCTGTATTGTTGTTGCTGTCAATTTGCTTTCGGGACAGTAACAAACAAGTACAATTTTGATCAAGCAAACATCAAAATTTCATAAAAGTCAAAAAACCAAAATTGTAGTTCTATGTCTAAGATTTCCAGATCATGCAAAATTACTAAATTTGGTTAAGAATTGTAAGAGTTATGACCAAAATACTGTGGTAATCAGGAACAAGGAATTTAGATGACAAAGAACAGAGACTTTTTATATTTACAGTAAGCAATTCTATGAATGATTTACACAGAATTCAACCTTTCTAGCTAGCATTTGTGAGTACTAAACTCACCTTATGTTTTAGCAGCGAATTCAAGCGCAGGTTGAAGAACTTTGATGGAGAAATGATCCCCAGTAACCTGTAGAAGCTAGAAAAGGCACATGTAGGAAGGAACAAAATTATTACAGACAACTCATATCTGAAGTTCTAAGATTTTTATGAAAAATCTTTTGTATTGAATGGAGATTACCTTTCTATTCTTGATTTAGATGATTTCTCTTTGAAATTTGTAGCCAATGAGTGAGAATTAGATTTAGTTTGAGGAAGCCATTATTCCCTCCCCCCTCCCCCTTTTTTTTTACTGTAAGAATGATTTAGGAGGAGGAAGAAGATACAAATTACGTACTCTTCTTTTCTCACCAGAAATATCTAGAGAATGGGCTTTGGATCCCATCCAAACCCTTTAAGCCCAAATAGAACACTTAGAAAAAACATAGTCATGTATATTTATTTCCACTTAATTTAACACTATATGCATATAACAACTCATTTTCAAGTAAAATAAAATGCATACAATAATTTGTTTTGAAATAAAATAGTTATTGCAACATAGTAAAACATATTTTAACAACAAAAATTTATTTTTAACATATAAAACCATATTTTAGACAATATTTCACAATTTAGTGTAAAAACACCGTTTTAAAAGCGTAATTTGTTCAAAATTTATTCTCTTTATCAAATAAATTGTAATAAATCATTCTTTTGCTTTTACATGATCAAAATAATATTGTCAAACAACATTTCATCTTTCATTTTAATAAAACACATATTATCTTCATATTTCAAATTTTAAATTCAATAAATAACTCATATTGACAATGTTTTCTAATATGGTCATATTTACCCAAATAAAATTGCAATTTGGTTATTTCCTACTCAAATTCACAAAATGAAGTTCTTAAAACTTTATTTTCATTTCTTTAGATTTATTTCAACAATTTAACATTGAAATACATCATCTAATTAACTTATTACCTCCAAACAAATAAATACCCAACATTTCCATTTATTTAAACCAAATACTTATCCTATCAATATTTAATCCCATATTTATACCCAAATAAACAATACAAAGTTCCAAACTTTATTTTTCTCATTTTATTTACAAAATTCATTGTTTATTCCAAATAAACAATTTAAAATTTTGAATTATATTTTAATTTACAATATTAAATTATAACTTCGTTATAATTTAATGTATACCGGTAATCTCCAAACCAGGGTTGTTACACCAATAACTTAGCATAGGTAACCCATTGTGTATTGGATATTTATATGTCCTTTTTTTTGACCATTGTAGATGCAGGTGCACAGTATATAGTTAATATGTTTTGGTAAAGTTACCAGTAAAGGGAAAACCCATTCCGCTCAACGGCGTGGTCTCACTAGATATCTATTGGTTTAGATGGTAGGTTATTATTCACACCAGATTTTTTGGCCGCTTCAAAGTTTTTTTTCCTCTTTAATTCTCGAGTACTCATTTGAGTAGGTCGAGAGTAAGGATTTTTTAGGTTCCCAATAGACGAATAAACTTCTAAAGGCATGCAAGGGTCAACCTAGTTATTAGAAGCTTTATCTAATTCCGCTGTGTTTGACATTGCTTGAATGTATGTAATGGCAAGTTGTATAAATGCCAAGTATTAGGCTCTAATCAACCAAATGGGCATCTTCTTGTGTCACTCTTGGATTATTTTGTAATAATTATAATTTCTTTGAACGTGGATTTGTAAATGGGATTATGTAATGAATATAAAATGTCAATTGTGAAATGAACTGCGAAGAATTGTTCAGAAAAAAGTGTTTTTAATATTTTTCATATTCAAATGCTTTCGATCATTAATATGATTAACATACCCACATTTTATTGTTGAGAATTAATAACAATGGATGATTAAGCATCCATAGCAGTTAGTTCCGAGCCTCAGAATGGGGGTGTACAAGTTGGTATCAAAGCATGGGTTTATGCAAAACTTAACAGAATAAAAGATTTTTGGAAAACATAATCCTAATGAATCATAGAATAAGATTGGACTATGGGATAAAGCTATAGGAATATACTCGTATTAGCTATATATAAGTATGTATTCTATCTCTGTTCTCCCCTCTCTCTTAGACCATTCTTGTGTATCTTACTAAGGCTCATATTCAGATTTACGAGAAAGAAAGATATGGAGGCAGGAAATGAAAAAGTGAATCTAGGTGGCGGAAACACAATAACAAATGGAAATGTTGGACCCAACACCAAAAGGAATGCGAGTCGACGGGCTAATGCTTATCAAAATGCAAATGCCAATATAGCTGCTAAGACTCTACTAGAAGTTATGGGGACTATGCATCAGTCCTTGATCAATCTAATGCAAGCTAGAGATGCTGCAGGAGTAGCTGAAGGTGATGCTGCTAACACAGTAGGATTTAATCTCTTGGCATCGGTTGGCAATAACTATACCAAGTTGAATCAAGACTACACCGATCTAAGTGGGAAGCCATTTCTAGGAACCAAAGATGCCATTGAAGTGGAGAACTGGCTGTTGAATTATGAGAGAATTTTCGCTCATTTGGGTTTAGATGATGGACAGAAGAGGAGATTGGCTTCAAGATAGTTGCAAAGGGATGCACTTTATTGGTGGAATGGAGTTACTATTGGTGTGCTAGAAGTGGGATTGACTAGGGCATAATTTCAAAGAAGATTCAAGGAAAGATTTCTATCTGAAGTAGCCAAGTCCACTTTGCTTAGGAAGTTTATGGAATTGGAGCAAAGGGAAATGTCAGTGTTAGAGTACTCTTCTAAGGTTGATGAGCTATCAAGGTACGAATATGCTACCATCGACACTATGATTAAAAAGAATGAGAATTTTATCCAAGGGCTAAGGTTAGAAATTGTTAAGGCAACCACGCTACATCTAAGGGATCCATCGAATGTAGTTTTGGAAATAGCTATCAGGAATGTGGAGATGTTGGCTACTTTTGGGAAAGAGAAGTCGATGGTAAAACAAAATTCTCAGAATAAGAAAAGGAAGTTTTTTGAGGTGAAGGGAGCTCAAAAGGGTGGAGCCACTAAGAAAGTGCAAGCTGATCTTATATGCTTCAAGTGTGAAAAGAAGGAACATTTTGCTCATGAGCGCCGAACCGGCAAGGGGAAGAAGGAGGTGGAGAAGAAAGGTGTGAAGTGTTTCAACTGCGACCGGATAGGGCATTACAAGAATTAGCGTCTGAAGCTGGTCAAAGCCGACAATGGAAAGATCTTTGCTTTGGAACCATCATCTTCTAGACCGACTGCTATTGAGAATGGAAAGTCTATAATGAAAGGTTCGCTTTTGATTCATAGCATACCAGTTAAGGTACTTTTTGATACCAGTGCATGACATTCATTTATATATCAGTGTTTGGTAGGTAAATTATGCTTAGAACCATTATACCTTGTTACTTCCTTAAGGGTCGTGAATCCGATAGGAGGGTTTGTAACTTTAGGGATGAGATGTGACCAGTTAAAACTTAATTTTTTAGGTCATAATTTTTCTTGCAGTTTGTATGTATTTGATTTTTGGGGCTTTGGGATCATATTGGGTATGGATTGGTTAGATAGATATGATGTTAGGATATTTTTCCAAGATAGAAAAATATCATTAAGACACTCTTATAGTAGCAACCGAATCGTATTCTTTATTGAGAATTCGAGTTTAGAAGTTGGTGCTATGTTGGGTACCATAGAGGTGGAAGATGAGATAAATCGGATTAAGTTGTGAGATAATTCGAAGATGCATTTGAGCTGGTTACAGGACTACCGTTGAAATGAGCTACTGAGTTTCAAATAGATCTTGTACGTGGAACCGAACCCATAAGTATACCATCTAGCAGGATGACGCCTACCGAGACGGAGGAGTTAAAGGTGCAGCTAGCGGACTTTGATGGAAAGAGTTTTATTAGACTAAGTTGTTCATCTTAGGGAGCGGCTGCGATATTCATGATGAAACCGGATGGGTCGTTAAGATTATGCATTGGTTATTGTAATCCGAATGAGAAGATGATAAAGAATCGATATCCTTTGTCGAGGATTGATGATTTATTTGATCAATTGAGTTTGGCCAAAGTATTTTTCCAATTGGATTTAATGAAAGGTTCCATCAATTAAGGATGGCAGAGACAGTATTCCTTTAACGGTGTTTCACATGAGATATGGTTCGTACAGGTGGTTAGTGATGTTATAACATCCCGCCTTTTCGCATGCTTTACATCTACGATAAACCATACACATCAGACTTAAAACATACAAAAGGGCGGATTGTTATGGGGTAAATAAGAAAAACAGAGAAGAGAAAAAAAACTAAACAGAATCTCACAGCGGAAGGATAAAATATAATAATAAATATACAGTTCATAAAACTGTTTACAAACATTTGATTCTTTTTTATACAATAAATATCAGAGTTCACATACCCATAAATATCAATGCAGCAGAATTAAATAGTGTAGTGGAATAATATAGTAGATAGCAATACTACAAATCTTCGTCTTCATCCTCCAGAACTAAAGTCTTCGATCCTGAAACGCTCGGATTGACCCGAGCAAATTGAAAAGACAAAACACTCGAGCCAGAACTAAAAGATCTTATGTAAGTTAAATTAACAGAAATAAATATGAGTGCAGCAACTCAAGAGATGCTCGGGATTTACATCTCCTAAGGATCCGTTAAACTATTTACTATGTAGTATATTGCGCTATTATAATAGTGTCTAATTGTAAAATAAACCTACTTTTAAATAGCATTAAGGCTTTAGATTTTTCATCTTAACACGTAATAGTCCCAATAGTCCATCCAGTATCATAGTCCCTCTTGATGGGGAAGCCACCAGAGGATACCACACGAGTTACGGGAGAAATCCAAACTCGTACAAGGCGTGATAGGGTAGGTGACACAGCACAACTAGGCAATGCCAGGGTAGATATACCAATTACGCTTTCGGGTCGGTGGTAACGCGCAGCTACCGCCCACCTCGAGCCACACCCCTAAATAAAATCAAAAGTGGCCACCGTATCAATCCAAAAGTCAAAATATAATATCGAAGGGATGTGTCCGATCAAAGGTGCTACCTTATTAACCCGTCAATCGCTCCTGTTTTAGCCACATTATGCCAACTCACGGGAGTTGGGTCCACTATTTACCTCAAAGGAAACGCCGCCACCAACCTACTTCATTCTGGAATCTCCACCGCGTACACGGTTGTTAAAGTGGTTTTCGGAGTTGGCAGAGAGTATGACAACTTCCGATCCCGATCACTTCAACAACCAAACGTTATTACAACACCGCGGTCTTTAAAAATAGTTTACACTTTAAAACCAGAATATAATTATCCATTTCAAAACCCATAAGTACGATATCATTTCCATTTCCAAAACAACTCATTTTGATATTATTTTTATAAAACCCAAATCAATAATATCATTTATTTCAAATATATTTCTCTTCCAAAATCATACTGCTTTAAAATTTATAACATCTAGAAACCAAACATTTGAATTAAAGCTTTCAAAACATAAAACTGCGAAATTCATAGCTTTAAAACCATAAATTCGAAAACTTGAATGGTTTGGATATTCAAACTGTATATAGAATAAAATAGTTTGAGTTTAAAATTACTTTATAAAATAAAATAATTTCCGCGACTTTTCAAATTTATTCATAAAAATATTTAGTCTAAATCCATAAATTTTAAATTCACTTTCAGCTAAATAAACCACTTCAAATTCAATAGATTTCTAACTTTGAGTATTTAACAATTTCAAAACTTAAGGTTGGAATTTATATTCACCAATTCATTGACCTATTATTTAGTTTTGAAATGTTTACATAATAAATCAAAATCATTTAAAATAAGACTCTAGTTACTAACAACTTAAATATTTCCTTCAATTTATTTATGCTAGAAATATTCATTTAATTTATCTTGAAATAAAATTTCAGTTATAAATATCCTACCTTTAAAAAATTTCAAGCTTAATAAGGTCCTACATCAACTTATAGAGTTTAATTCTTAAATACACTCAATTCCAATTAAATTTTTTAATTTACCTTCCAACCTAAATTTATTTGAATCATTTAAACTCTATATCCTAAGCCTGTACTTAATCATATAATATAAATTACCAACTCCATTTCAACTTGTTCATTTTTATTTAGCAGATTATACATAGCTTAAATTCAAAATTTAACTATTTATGTATAATTATAAAATAATATTATTATAATATCAAAATTTAATATTAATTAAACCGTATCCTATCCAAACCATAGAAATCATTTCAAATTTTTTAATATACATATACATATACATATATATATATATATATATATATATATATTATATACCGCGGTGCCTGTATAAAATTTTCTATCCTATGGTCAAATGATATGGATATTTATCATTTCAATCCGCAATTTAAAAATAAAAATGCGGTTGTATATCATTTCAAACCAAATTGTTTTAAATTGGAAGTGTTTGTGAACTTAGTTTGGTTTTGAAATTCAAAAGGGAAATTGAATTTGCCTAGGGTTTTGGATGTAGTTGATTTCAAAGGTGATTTTGAAATTTTGGAAATTGTTTAGAACTCTGGAATCTTAATGAAACTGTTTATGAGATAATAAAATATATTAGCTAAATAAAAATGTATAATTCCGAGTTAAAAGTGAAATGTGAATATGATTGATTATAAATAGATGAACCTGAATATAAATAAATTTGTGACTTATAAAAATTTAGAAGAGGCATAAATAAGTCAAATATAATTGTTTGTAATGGAAATGAATAAAAATCCAAACTTAAATTATAAAATAGATAAAAAGATTTTGAAAATAAAAATCAAATATTGGTTAAATGTAAGTTGAATATAAACTTGATGGTACCAAAAGAGAGGGTAGAGTCCTAATTTGTACAATAGAACTTATTTCAGCAGGGTCTCCTTCAGAAGTGTTTTCAAATACAATTTGTTCGGGCTCAACATCATTGGCTACTCTACCCTTATCATTGACACCACGTTTTAAGTACCTGATTTTATCAACAACAAGAAGGTGATGGAAATAAACAAATTTAATCATGTCATTATGATAGAAAAGGTGGAAAATAAAATGATAAAAGAAATAGTCTAGAAACCTGATGCCAGCAAAATGACGTTAGCGTCTAGCAATGAGTGTTAAAATGAATTCCTTTCCAGATATGGAAAGCTTGGCCTGCATGTAGAACCAATATACTTTAAATGTATTTATTAAAGAAACTGGAATACTTGTATAAAAAAATAATATGACCAGCTAATCAAATTGTTGACAAGGAATTGGACTAAATGAAAATTGCATACCTGAAAATTTTAGATATGCCAAATGATGTCACACTTTGCTGTACAGTTTCAAATGCAACAATAGTAACCATATGATAATTATTAGTTATTGAACGAAGGTCATAAAGATTAATTAAATGAGAAAATTTCTTTACTATTAACGCAAATAGGAGTGAACAAATAGGAGTAGGCAAATTGTTTGTGAGGACTATTCAGCCAAAACTTTAAAACCTATTATTTCTTACTAATCATTTGATATATTCATTCTTGTCTTAAGAACAAAGATGAGAAAAATTCAATGAGAATTAGAATATACCCCATTGCAGCTATTCTAACTAAGAAATTGAATATTAAAAATACAGTGTCTTCATATTAAACTCAAAATGAAGATCTTTTGCACTAATAAAACATATATATTGCCGAAGACAATTAGTAATAGTGGTAAGATACCTATTTTAAGTAGCCAGTACTCTTGGTTGTAATCCCTAGATATGCTTGTACATAATTTTTTTTTTTCGAATAAACTAATTGATAATTAATTAGTTAATGGAATATGGAAATGGAACTTGAATTGGTTAAATGGAGGCTGGATTTGAGTTAATAATGAAATTGGAAATGAACTCGAGTTGTAACTAAATTCGACTTGGATAGTTTATAAATTAAACATAGTGGAAGTGTAGTCCAATAAACTAAAGTTGGATAATAATAGCAATGGTTTGAATTTGTGAATAAAATCACCGTAAGTAGAAATAAATCGAAAAGGGCTTGCTATTAATAAAATAAAATTCTATGAATTGTTAGAAGTGGAATAAAAATTTATTTTGAATCAATTTAAATAAATATAAGTTCGTTGGATTCAAAATGAATTGGAAGTAAGAAGTTGAATTGTAAACCATTGAAAGTTGATGAAATGATATCAAAAATTGATTGGAAGCATTCAAAATAAGCGTTGAAATATTTCATATGTGCTTATGGAAGTATATAAGATGCGTTGCTTATAGAATTCATGTTTTCGCTATTTATAGTTAAGTGAAATGTTAATAAACCGTGTATATTTGTCACTTACCTGTTTAAGTTGAGTTAATACAGGTTCAGGGAAGCCGTTTGGCTGGATTTGATTGCACAATTTGCTAAAATAAATAGCCGCTAGCTTAAAAATGTTAAAATAAGGTACGCTTAGTACAAAAATTCAAAATAGGAAATATGAACTGTTTTTCTGTTTTCCGACCGTGTGGGTCGATGTATATTGATTTCCGGCCTGAGGCCGATGTATATATGTTTTTGTGCATCCTGCGATATCGCAGAAGTCCCTCCGTACAAGGGAGATTCTGTCAAAATTTTCCGTAAATTTTGGGAGTTAGAAAATTTTTGGAAATTTTCACTAATAGCAAATGATTTAAATTTGTTAAGCACATAGAACTGGAACTGAATATTTAAGTGTAATTTAAAATGTGTAATTGTAAAGTAAGTGAAATCGAAGGAACTAATGAAGTAAAGTGTAAATAAACTTTTAATTGAGGCTTAAATTAATTAGTAAGTGAAACTAATACAATATTCGAAGTAGAAGCCAAATGGAATTCAAATGGAATTGTAAGGGCAAAGTGAATAAAACTGGATGGTAATAAAAAAAATAAAAATAAAAATAAACTTCAATAGTAACGTGGAAATAAATATAAGAAGTATGTAAACCATTTATATTGAACTTAAGGAATGAAAAATGAAATTCTTAAGTAAATTCAGTATTTAGAAAATTATTCTAAGTGGATAATTGGATAAAGATTTAAAACTGGAAGTAGTGATTGGGGAAATTGTGAATAAGTGAATAAAAATCAAAATGAATGTGAATAAAGGAGAATAGGTATAGCTAAAAATAAATTGGGCTTAATACGTAGAATATACGTATATTATTTATTCGCATAGCAATGATCCAGAATTCGAGCACAGAATTTCGAGATAAATTTATCGATCCGAGTTAGAATTTTTCACTCGATTTTCGACGGCGAACCTGGATATGGAGTTTTGATTGATTATGAAAATTCTCTATCGTAGTTTACGGCCATGCAAGGAGAATGACGGTTTCTGATCAAGAGACCAGATCTGAGTCCGCACTAGGAAGTCGGGTGGACGATACTAGTTCGGAAGTGAAATTGTGTGATCGAGCGAGCGATCGAATTAGATATTGCGTACGGATGATATATGTGCATCGTACGGGCTTAAGCAAAGTAGATATTGAAAATTTGAAATAAAATGTATAAAATGATTTTGAAACTATATTTGGATATTATTGCTTAGTGGGATGTACATGTTTATTGAAGCAAAAGATAAATTGGGATATTTGATTTCAGAAGATAAAATTTAATGGCACGTCACAAGGTATGTGTTTAAATTTCTATATGAAATTTGATTGGGACTTGGATTTGGATTTGGATTGAGCCACTTGGCTTTTTGTTTTCTTTTTGGATTTGGAGGCCGTAGAGCCATTTTGTAGTTGTACCGAGCTAGCCGCGCAAAGGAGATGCTGGCGAAATTTTTCGGGAATTTAGGGAGTTAGAAAAATTTTAAGAAAAATTTGATAATTCAAGATTTGGTTTTAAATTGAAACTTGAATAGTTAATCAAATAGTATAGTCAAACTATGAGAGAGTTGAGAAGTTAATAGGGATGATAATGGGTCTTTTATAAAAAGATGGTTGGTTAAAGGTTGAACTGTTTGGTTTTAGGTAAAATGGTAAACTGGTATTGGATCATTCTTCCTAACTAGTAATTTCGGGGACGAAATTCTTTTAAGGGGGGGGGGGGGGGGAATGTGACGACCCGGAAATTTTTAGCATTTAAAAATTAGAATATTCAATTGATTTTGAATATTTAAAATGTTAATTTTAACTTTAATTCAAATAACACTATATTATTTGATAATTAAATTATTAAATTAAACAAATTGGAAGTTGGGTAAAATGTTGAGTATAGAGTTTTAAAGCCTGTTCAAAATAATTTGAAAGCTTATAAATTTTATATTAATAATACTGAAGATAATAGGAGTGTTAAAATTTAAATTGACACTGATTTATTCAAGTTTGAAAATTTTATCGTTTAAATTGAATAGCCTTCCGAGGCATAGTCTCGGAATTCGACGAAACCAGTTCCATTGGATCCGAAATATTGGATTATTTCCGGATTTCAATTTTCGTAGTATTTGGATTTATTGTGTGCGCATACGATATATAAACACGTTGAAAATTGTATCGAGACAATTTAAATTCGAATATATTATATTCTTACTTATTAAATTTCCTTTTAGCCGAATTTTTGTTACCATCAGCTGCCTTTCTTTCAATCGCTGCCTGCTCTCGTACATGCCATCATCATCCTATCTCCCTTTCTCTTATCACGCAAGCTTCGTTTGCCTTAAATAAATTTCACCGAAGCTTCTCTTTCAAAAGTTAAATACTCGATTAAACGAAAGAAAAATATAAATCGGTAATGGCCGCTCGTCCATTTTCAAATCGAAGCGAAGCCCTTCATTTCCCTTTTCGTTTTCCCGTTCGACCTTCAGTCCAATCCCTTTCCTCTCTTCAATTTTGAATCGACCAAAATAAAAAAAAAACTATCGACGCAATCGAATTCATGATTTAGAGAGGGCGACTCGAGCGATTCGTGGGAGCTCGTTAGGGCGGCGTGAAAATGGCAAGTCGATGGAAATAGAAGCCTTCGTTGGACTGCCACGAGGCGCGTGAGGGTGGAGAGCGCGGCGAGATGGATGCTCGGTCGTGGGGAAACAGCTATGGTTTGGGTCGCGATCTCCGGTGTCGCGTTAGTGAAGAGACGATCTTATGGAGGCTCGTTTTGGCATGGATTCTCGCGAGAAGCTGTAGAAGTGAGTTCGGCATGGGTTCATCGGCAACGTGAGTTCATCGGCGTTCGTGAAAAGGGGGGAACTGCTCAGTGATTTGGGTATTGCTGTGAGGTATTTGTTCTTCTGTTCGTTTATGCTCGAATATAATACTGATTGGAAGAAAGAAAATTACTTTATAGTTAAAAAAAAATGGAAAACCAGATTTATATATATATGTGTGTGAATAGGCAGAGAAATGGTTACAGTAAATTTAAAGACTTGTATTAGTTTTAATTATATATATATCTAGTCAGGTTTGAAAAGAGAAAAAAAAATATAAAATAAAATATATTGGAAGTATATGTATAAAATAGTTTCTTAGAATCTATAATCTATTTTATAAGTATATATATATATATAGTTAAAAGGGAAAATTGTTTAGATCAAATTATTAGGTAAAATTTTAAATAAATAAATGATAATAAATTGTTCGAGTAGTTCAAATATTAATAAATCCTATAATGTTTGTACAAGGTCGATAATATTGGAAACAAGCTAGTTTGGATTGGACTGGAACCAAATTCAAGGTGAGTTAATCTCACTCAGTTTAAATTTAAATTTAAATGATTAAATTTAAATAATTGTTTGAATGGTTGAAATTGATTGATTGATGTGCTATAGTATGATATATTCTAGAATTAGTATATAATGTTGTGCTAACATCTGTGGATGCAGGGAAAACAGGTTGGAGGGATCCAACTGGACCCCTCAATATTTATTTAAATTATTTAATACCCTCTATTGTGATTTATTTAATTTCCTATAATGATATTTATTGGTATTGAATGCTATGGTCCGATTGGATATAATTGGGTATGACGAATTACCAAAAATATATAAATTGGATTTTTGTAAGATAATAAAAGAAGTGAAATTGTAAGTAAAATAATTATAGAAAATTTGAATAAATTTTTAAATGAATTGGGAAGAAATTAAGTGACTTTAAAATTCTAGTAAATAAATCTTGATTTTAGAAAGGAAATTTGAATAAACAAAGAGTTAATGAATTTTAAATCTTCAGTGATATTAATTAAGGGAATAAAACAGTTATTTAAAATTTAAGATTTAAATTATTGGAAGGAATAAAGAAGCTGGGAAAAGCTGAAATCCGTATTTCACTTAAAAGGGGTTAAAAACAAACGGGAAATTATAACCTTAATAATAAGTCCCTAATTAATGAATTTTAAATGAATTAAGAAAGTAAAGAAATTTATTTCAAATAGATAAACTTGAAATCAATTTGGGAAAAATTGAATTAAGTGATTGAAGTTGGAATTTTCTCTGGATAGCCATGTACTTGTCTTTAAAGAGTAAATTTTTAAATATCAATTAAATGTTTTAAAATTGTTTTTAAAGAAAGCAAGTTTTGTAAATTTATTATTTCTAATATTTAAAGTCTCAAGTAAGTATTTTCTTTTAATATATTTTAGTAGTAATTATTAAGAAATAAATTAGTATTTTGTTTTTAAACGAAGAAATCTAGCTTTATATTTACTAAGTAACTTTATTTTCAAATACTCATACAGTATGTATTTTTAAAAAATTATTAAAGTAGCTTTAATTTAAATGTTTTATAAGTATATATTTTAAAGTAAAGTGTTTTAAGTTATTTTTAAAATCTAGTTTTGTGCTTGGTGACTTTCAGAGGAGATAGAAAATATTTGAGTAAGTTTATTCTGGAAAGAAAGTTGGTTTTAGAAACTGTTTTCAAAGGATTGAAAATAGAAATATATCTTGGGAAGATATTTTGAGGTTAATAAATAATTTGGGAAATTATTTATTGTGTGATGGATGTTGTGAATATTAATTGATAGTTAAATAACCGACTATCAATATTGGCCAACTGCGTGGATCGTTTCGAAGAGACCGGGATCGAGATTAATTTCTCGAAAACCACTTCGATCCGGTTTGTACGTTTCGTGTAAACGATTTTGGATTCGAAGATGGAGCAGTGAAGTGAAAGGGCTAGTCGCTACTAATCCTGAGGATATCTCCAAAATGGATGTAGTAGGAATAATGCCTTCGGTTCCGTTCGAACCCGGGACGGACTTGTATGGATGAATGCTTGCGAAACATCGTCAGGTGGACGATGGGCATTCTAAGGGATATATTCTATAAAAGGTAACGCTTAGCCTCAAGCCTCATCAAATGGGAATGACTGAAAATCAGGGGATATGCAGCAAGGTTAGGTGGGTCATGCCCAAGCAGGACAAGATATTTCCCCTGTCTAGATGTCCCTTTATTATTTCGGCTTAGTGGGTGGTTGGTCGCGCCAACCACGGGGTGTATCTTGTTCGGGACTGTTCAGTAAGGAATGGTTCCGGCCTTGTGTTGCAGGGGATGAAGGGAGTAATCCTCGGTACGGTGATCTAGGCCCCGTACTGTGACAGGTGGTACCCTAGTGCCTAGTCATTGTTGGAAATCCATTTTCCCTACGAGCCTTGTACGAGTTTTGTTTGTATTACCCACTTCGGTGGCTAGTAGCTGGAATTTAATGAATGTAACAATTTCGGCTATTTTATAAGTATTTGTATATAGACCCTATTATAATATCAGAGGATTTCTATAAAAATTGTTTTAGCTATCGTAAGGTAAAAACCCGACATGTTTATTTGTGGCGTGGTCTTACGAGATGCTTTTGTTTTCAAAGGATTTTTGAAATTTTAACAATCAATTGGGTGTGATTTTCTCACGCTGGTATTCCAGACTGACTCGGGTGTTATTTAACTGTAATGCTCGGGTCAGACCGAGTATTATAGGATACAGGATATGATGCTATGGAGCTCAGGAGACGAGCTGGATGACGATACGTATTCTCGTATTTATATATATATATATTTCCGCTGTGTTGAGTTGTTGTGTACTCATTGTATGTTATTGATGTGAGCTGTGACTGATGTACTCTGATGATGTAATATATGTAAACTGATATATTTGATTTTGAGTAAAGATTATTAATTCTCTATTATATTTTATCCCGCTGCGATGGTTAGATTCTGATGTTGATTTTGTTTTCCCTTCTTCTACCTCTTCTTCTCAAACCCAAATGGTTCGTATTTCTGTACAACTTGAGTTGATTTAGGTAGAATAGTGTGGACTCAAGGGGTACGGATTTGCGGGCTGTTACAGTTTTGAAAAGAGGATGTCTAATGTTTTATAAAGCTTTGAGAAGGATACTTTCAATATTTTATAAAGGTCAGTTGTAGGTTGTTTTAAAAGGCATGTTTTGGCCTAAGGTTATAAAGTAAAGTAGTTTACTAGTATCGAAAGGGGTACTTTCAATGGTTTCGAAAGTGGTACTTTCAAAGGTTTCGAAAGAGAGTGTTTAAAGGTTTAAACCAAGGTTTCAAATGTTTTCATCAACATTGTTTTGAGTAAAGTATATATAACATGGCGAATTTTTTTGAGTAAAGAAATGGTATATTTTCCTTGATTAAGTATGATTTTAAAGGGTAAATCAAATTGAAAAGGTTTTCAAGGAAAATTTAAAGGGTAGTTAACCTTTAAATAAATGACTCAGATATTAGGATGCCAGATGGGACTGGTGTAGGGTCGCATCCTATACATTAGCTATAGCCCCTAGCTAATTTAGTCCAAAATTCCAATGAGTAGGGCTTAGTCATAGGTAAGACTTAAATGATTGTTACACATAGAAAGGAACATGTATAGAGAAGGTGGATGGGTTATCGTGAGCTCGCAAAAGCATTAGGATTGGGTGACTCTTGGAGAAGTAAGTTAAGGACAGATCGTCCAGAAGTTTGTCTAATAGATGTTAGATTATTTATTTTGTCTTGTAGGCCCAAGTCTGCCAATGGCTAGTAGTTAGCCAAACAAAACTACATTATTCGGACATATGGTCCATTTATTACCTGTTTTTGAGCATGTATGATATTGATATTATTATATAATAAGTTTGATTAACCAATTTGGTTGCAGGGTTTTGGTTTGCAAAAAGATATGTTTTAAAGAGGTATTAGTGAGGGGAAATCCATTCCGCTAAGCGGCATGGTCTCACTTAATATCAGTAAACTGAGATGTAATAATATTATTCACGCCAGGCTTTTTGTCCGACTCGAAGTTTATGTTTTTCCCCTTAAACTCTTGGGTTCTCCAAATTAATTTGAGTATATTGAGAGTTGAGGTTTTACATGTTTTATTAGGCGGAAGAATAAAGCTTCCAAAGACGTGTAGGAGGAAAAGATAGCTTTTTAGGAGTATTTATTTTTATTTCCACTATGATGTATTAAGAATTATATGTCTATTTAGTACTCTAATCATCCAAGTGGCCATCTTCGTATGTTGCTCTTGGCGTACTTTGTAATAATTATATTGTTTCAATGCTTGGGAAATGTTTGGGATTATGCAATTGGATATGAAACTTGATTGTGAAATGTAGTCCGAAAAGTTGTTTTTGAAATCTATGATTTTATTTCATATTCATGCGCTTTTGATATTGTGGATACTATTAACAATACCGTATTTTGTCATCGAGAGTTAATACTATAGATGACTGCAACATTTGTAGCTCTTAGCTTTGGGCCTCAAGATAGGGATGTTACAGCTCATCTATTGACTCCTTTGATATGGTGTTGGAAGTGGCAAGACGATATGATCACTTGTTTCAAGAAGAGGAAACAGTAGCTGCCAGGCCCAATGAATGACAGAAGAAAAGATTCAATCCATATCAGAAGCATGAAAAGAATCAAAAGGGAGGAAAGGCATCTAGAGGGGGAGCTTAAAGGCCAAATGTGGCAGATGTTACTTTCCTTAGCTACAGCCAAAAGGGGCACTACTCCACTAATTGTACCTAGCTGGAGAACAAGGACAGGACCAAGTGCTTTATTTGTAATAGGCTGGCTATGAGAAGAGGAATTTCCTTAAAGCAAAGCAGGGTAAGGTTTATGCTTTGGGAGAACCTTCGTCCGAACCAGCCATAGAGGAGAAAGGACATGGTGTGCTTGGACATATGATTTCAAATTCTAGCATATCAGTTAGAGTTCTATTAGATACTAGGGCCACTCACTCTTTCCTTTCCAGAGATTTGGTTGTTAGATTAGATTAGACAATACATATTTGATTACATCCTTGCATGTGATTAATTCGATCAGTAGATAGGCCACTCTTGGTTTAAAGTGAACTTACCTTGAGTTTGACTTGTGTGGACATTTGTTTGCTTGTGACCCATATGCCTTTCACTTCGTAGGGTACGAGATGACTTTGAGTATGGACTGGTTGGTGCGTAATGACATTAAGATCTATTGTGCGGATAGAATTATCGCTTATGGAAACATAAAATGGAGAGAGAAATATGCGGCATTGGACATGATGGAGGAGAAGTTAACTTGTTGCTATGTGCCATGGAAGATGATTTTGAGATCGGTGGAGTATGAGTGGTTAGGGAATCCGGAGATGTTTCTGAGTCCATAATGGGATTACCACTGAAGAGGGTGATCAAATTCCGAATAGACTTAATCCCAAGAGCAGAGCCGGTAAGTAGACCACCTAGTAGAACACCGCCCAAGAAGATAGGGAATTAAAGAAGCAGTTAGTGGAGCTTGAGGATAAAAGTTTCATTAGACCAAATAGTTCGGCATGGGGAACATCCATGGTATTCATAAAAAAATCGGGCGGATCTTTGCAGATGCATATTGATTACCGAGCGTTGAGTGAGTTAATTATGAAGGATCATTATCCTTTTCCCAGGATATATGACTTGTTTAATCATTTGAGATAGACTTAGTAATGAGTTTTCACCAACTGAGAGTAGCAGAAGATAGTATTTCATTGACTACGCTCTGAACAATGTACATTTCATATGAATGGTTAGTGATGTTGTTTAGATTGACCAACGCCCTTGAATTCTTCGTTGATCTTATGAACCAGATGCTTTATATCAATTGGATGGAGTTGTGTTAGTCTTTATTGATGACATATTAGTGTATTATAAAGATGAGAGAGATCATAAAGTCCAGCTTAGATTGGTATTGGAGACGTTGAAACAATACAAGTTGATAGATAAGTTCAAAATACCACTTTTGTAAATGGAAGGTGAAGTTTCTTGGGCATATTATTTTAGAGAATGGATGGGTAATAGATCCATCAAAGATAGAGACTATTAATGGTTAGAAGGGATCAAATACTGTTACATAGATGAGAAGCATCTTAGGTTTGGCTGGCTATTGTTGAAGATTCATTAAGGATTTATCGTGTATAATAGCACCCTTGACTAAGCTATCCAGAAAGGATGAGAAATTTTTATGAATAGAAAGAAGTGAAAGGTCATTTTAGCAGTTGAAGATGTTGTTGACAGCCACTCCTATCTTCATTGTGCATAAAGAGAATCAAATTTTAGTAGTATACACAAACACTTGTGGAACAAGCTTAGGAGTGATGCTGATGCAAAGAGGGCAAATGATAGCTTATGCATCAAGGCAATTGATGCCTCATGAGGTTAGATATACGAATTATGACTTAGAATTGATAGTACCAGTGTTAGCATTGAAAATTTAGAGACATTAACTGTTGAGAGAATGTTCGAGTTATATATGAACCAAAAACCCCTTAATTATCAATTCTCTCAGAATTTGAATATGAGGAAGCAAAGATGGATGGAATTCTTGACAGCATATGATTTCAGGATAGAAAATATGCCAGAATTGAAACAAGACTGCCGATGATTTGAGTTGGAAGCATCATATTGGAGTGTTAATCATGATTGGAGAATGGAATGCGTTGGAGACGTTAGCCTCTTCCAAAGTGCATTCCAGGAAGAATTGTAGATCGAGTTGAGATCTAGGCGTGTTAGCAAGTGTGGTAGTATGTCCGTGTAACAACATGTACCTTAATAGGCCCGAATTCTTTTAAAATCGAATCCAAGTCCATTAGGATACATATTGTTGGTTTTGGTAATCAGTAATAAACAAAAGTATATCAGAGATCGATCAAACAAACCTCATAACGGAATAGAAAATATAATAGGATATAAATACTAACTAAGGCTACTACCTTGGAGTCAATGATATCCGCTGGATATCCAATCGCCTTGCTAGTACCGAGCATGAATAAGAAAACTTCTCCATCAACCGTTCTGTCTGACCTGTTCCTCTAAATCTATCATGTGGGGTGTAATGAGGAGGGTCAAAACAAATTTTGATGATCGGAAAATCGCATACTTAATCAATGACACAAACTTATACCGATTGGCTTCCTTTTAAATGGTATGACTTACTACCTATGGTTAATCCATTTAATGCGCATACAATGTGTCTACCTGACCTTCTCCAAGGTATATAATACATGCATATGCCTATTGTCATAAGCTACCCAATACCCGACCACTTAATACTTCTTGAATAGGGAGGACACATACCAAATGACCATTTAATACCTTATTCCCCGAAGCAGGCCCGTCGCATCGTCAACGTTGGTCTATCGGTCCTACTATAGATACCGATGATTTCTATACATGGCTTTATAAAGTATAATTTCCATATCTGTCGTTAATAATGTCCTAACCATATAAGAGATAGTACCCAAGCCACTTAACACCTTCTTAATAGAATTAGGTAGACTATGACCATTTAATACATTATTTAAGGCAGGTCCCCATCATTTAATACCCAAACCAAAGATGGACTTCTCATCGGGACCTATCTAGCTGACATGTAAGGAAATCTCTTCGATGAACTAATACTTTCTATTAAAGCGGACCTTCCTGAGATACCCTTTGCTATGCCTAACTGCTAACCTTGATTGTTTAATACTTTTTAAATAGGAAGGAGGCAGGCCCTCAATCAACCACTTAATACCTTCGACCTAGAAATAGGTCATACATGCTTCTTGTGTCCCATTTCCAATCAGTCATATGGTTGGGGATGTATCACATTAGTAGTAAGTGTATACAACTACTGACAACCTTTGAGCGAAGGGCGGACTTATGTTGTGTAACTCTACTGACCTCACATCCCAACCCACTAAGTCCAATTAATTATTCTAAGCTTTATTATTAGGTAAACCCCACTAATCTCCATTTGCATATTTAAGGCTACATAATTTACTCTAATAAGAATTATCCTACCTTATGATATTTAATTACCACTTAACATGTTTTATCGGTTATATCTATGAATGTCTGTTTTGTCTATAATAAACGATTATTAACTTAACGGACGTTTCCTAAAGACATTTATTTACTTATTCAAATCATACCATTATTTTTTCCGTATCCTTTCTATAGTTAACATATTAATTTCATTAGTCGGTCCCATTTCATCCATTTATAACCTATTTAAATTCTTATAACCCCTAGATTATTACATATTTATGGCCTATTCATTTTTGGAGTTACAATCCTTCCATCTTTATTTTCCAATTCTACCATTTGTTACACGATCTATTCTAACATTCACTTTACAGTTAATGCGAATATTAACATATAATATGTATTAATTATATTTTATTTTGTATGTTTTAGCACGGTCATATAAGTTTATAAATTTATTTATACATATCCAATTATCAATCCTTTAGCTAGAATATTTCATTCTATATTTTAATCTATCAGAATTATCCTTCCAAAAAGATTTCCTATTATAACCTTACATAAATAACCTAAATTAAGAGGTTTTCTTAGTTTGAAATTACAAGGAATCGTTTATTTTCTCTTTATTAAAATATACGGTGTAAAGTACGACAAGGAAATCCATACTTTACATGTCTCTTTCTCCTTTTGATGTATATTCCTTGTCACATCAGCACTTATCAGGATATTAAACAATTTCACTTTGGATAAGCGGACAATACTTCCAATAGAATTAAAATACAAAATTCATATTCTAATAGAATCAAACCAATTTAAATTATACCAGTATTTCTGCAACCTAATTTTGGATCTAAAACAAATTCTATATTTTATCCATATTCAACCTTTAATAACTTAGGGACTAATTTCCAGATCTAGGTGTAAACAACATTCCTGTTTATTAATAGAATATGTAGGTATTGTTTTGTATGCTTAATTCATGCCTACAACTCTTTAGATCTTTATTTAGGAATAAACATCAAATAAAATTCCAACAAAACAAATTCCAGTGTAATAAGTAAATTACATAATTTCTCACTCGTCTTTAAAAGACTTTCAAATCCCTAAATCTGAATCTGGTTCCTTGAATCAACCCCATTTCCTTTTTATTCCTAAGAAACATGTATAAATGGGTATATATAGACCACTAGAATTACAGATTAGAGATTTAGGAACAAGGGGAATATAGATTAATAATATTGAAATTTGCTTTTTTATTTGCGCAATGTAGATCTGCTCCTTTTCTTCTTCTATTTATTTTATACTCTTCTCTAATTTATATAAATACAAATTATTTTAAAGTTAGGAGGAATAATAGAGAAGAGGAAATGGAAAAATTTCGATGCCTTAGATCAGAATATACGAGAAGAGAAGGGAGGGGTAAGGCCTGCATTTATTGAGTATCTGTTAGATTAAAATTATTAAATTTGGTCCGTTGGCCGAGGTTCAAACTACTGCCAAAATGCTCTAATCAGTCGACAACTCCCATATGGGTGATTGACCGCCCCATAGCAGGGGTCGACCTGTGGGGTTTTGGTTTAATTATATATTTATTACCATAATTTGTTATTTAATTATTTCCATTTTGATTTCTTTAAACGCTCTTAAATTCTTCATTTGAACTCCAATTGCGAAACTTCAAACATGAAAGTTGCTCAGACTATTATCACGAACGTAATGGTTCAAATGTTGTGGACAAATCAACAATTTGTTCAAATTCCATTTTTAGAGACTAATTAATTATTAAATATTAACGTAAATTTACGGGGTGTTACATTCTTTCCCTCCTATAAGAATTTCGTCCCCAAAATTACTCCATTGATTTAATCACGGGGTAATGTTATAATCAGCCTAAACTACCCAAACAATTTGTATACAACCAATTTTGTAGCCAAATGTGCATAAGTGCATAGTGTATCACAACATAGAATACACATAAGCAGAGTGATTCTAATTCGGGCCCTCTTATATGAATGTATTCCTTTAAAAATATTTTTGAAAATATGATGCGAACAACCAATATATACTAGCAATTCAATATGTCTTTAGCTTTTGATAGATTCTTTGCATATAAAAATTTCATACTCCTACAAATAGAAGCATGGTTCAACCAATTTTGCATCCAAAAATATAACTTGTCATTTTTGTTGTACTAGACGTTTACGCCTATGCCAGGAAAAGCAACTTAAGTGGAGAGTTTTACATTCTTACCACTCTATTTGGTACCGATCCCGTTGCACCTTAGAAATTTCTTCGTTAACCCGAATATTCTCCAAAATTTTCCATGTACAATATGCATAAGGAGGCTTATTTTGAAGCTCTAAAACAAAATTGAATCTGAACAGAATATCGTATGCCATTAACAAGGTATGGAAATAAAAATTCCAAGGCTAAAACAGCTTTTTCCTTCTTCTCGTCCACGTTTATCCTCGTTTCAACCTTAATGCACCACTGAATTCGTATTTATTAACCCATATATGTTTGCTACGCTTGGTTTGTGGCATTAGGAAACCAAAAACTTTCCATAGAATTTTTTCCACTTTATACAGTTTGAAAAGTTATACTTCCAAAACAATTTAGTACCACTTTCTTTTAAAACATTTAGACAAAAATGTCCAAAAAATAATTTAAATGCTAAAATTTCTTCTTCTTTTTTTGAGCGCAATTTTTCAAAATATTCAACTTTTCCATTTAAAAAAATCAAGCCACATTTCAACGAAGTTAGAAATCAATTATGAGTTATTACATATGTTCAATCCTAGCCTTTCCTAATTAGTTCGAGACCTTTAAACTTATTCAATTATTTTAATATGACGACTCGTTAATCAATTTGTAAATTTTGGCTTCATAAGGAACATGAATAACGACCCCGATTCCACAATAACCTTAACACATCCTTCTTTCCCTAACATTTATTATTTTGTAAACTTCTAGTCTTATATTGCATCTACCGTTAGTTAAATGTCTTTATGAGATTTTGCATTTTTATACCATTTCTTTTGAAATACTTATAAGAGTGGTTTACATATCTAGAAACAATAGTATCATTAATAAATAGGAACACTTCTTATAATGTACCATACGCGTCTTTTATACAAGAGACAACCAACGGTTACAACCCAACAACCTAAAGAAAGAAAAGGACAAATTTTTGAAGGGAAACAAGAACACAATACTACTAAACCCAAAATTCTATCAACATACAATGGGAAGGTCTTGATCCTCTATAGGAGCTTGAGTCAGTGTCATGACCCCATAATAGGTGTAGCATAGCGGCTATGCACCCAATCTCAGTTCTAGCACTACAGCTTAGCTTGAATCTCTTTGATCTCTGCTGCAACACGCCTAATTTTGAGTAGCATTATTCAAGAGATTTAATTAGATAAGTTAAATATCATAATGTAAAGTGCAGTAAGATAAGGGGATTGAGATTCGTTGATCAACAAGGTCGAGCTTTAACAAACTAATTAATAAGATTGTTTTAAACAAAAGGCACACGGTTTGAAAAGTTATACTTCCAAAACAATTTAGTACAACTTTCTTTTAAAACATTTAGACAAAAATGTCCAAAAATAATTTAAATGCTAAAATTTCTTCTTCTTTTTTTGAACGCAATTTTTCAAACATTCAACTTTTCCATTTAAATGAATCAAGCCACATTTCAACGAAGTTGGAAATCAATTATGAGTTACTACATACATTAAATCCTAGCCTTTCGTTATTGGTTCAAGATCTTTAAACTTATTCTTTTATTTTAATATGATAACTCATTAGTCAACAAGTAAATTTTACCTTCCTAAGGAACATGAATAATAACCCTAATTTCATAATAACCTTAACACATCCTTCGCTCGCTAAAATTTATTATTTTGTAGACTTCCAATCTTATATTGCATCTACTGTTAGCTTGTTATAGTTCGAAGCCATTCATGTCACCGTTGATCTTAAGGAAACAACATGATATCAACGATGTTGGATTGAGTGGTTCTAACAGGGTCGAAGTGCACATGTATTGTATTCAACATGGAGATTGACATCGACGTAGCTCTTCGTGAATATACCTATACCGCCTTTCATTAAGCTCCCCGATCTTTGCCTTATTCTAGACGATGTCGATGCCACATGTTTTCACCAAGGTTTTAAACGACGCCGCTACCCACTGTTTTGGTTAATGCTGCCAATGATTACTTTCCAAGTTAAATAAGACATCATGTCGATTGTCATCAATGTTAACGTCCATCCATTTTTGATAATGAAGGCTATTTTGAATAGGGTTGGCGACCCACGCGTTTATGTCATGCAACATGGTTACTGTCGGCACTATAGCTTTATGTTTTTATGAAATCAAAACGCTTTTATGTAAACAGCGATATTAAGAGAGACGATGACCCACATCAACCTTATTGATGATGCGTGTTTTTAAAGATAAACATATCCTTACCTATTTTGGCAATATGCCCATAAGGATGAGGTGCGACGTCCTCGTTCCTTCATCGGAATTCGAATTGGTTCTATAAAATCACATAAGAATTGGTAATTTAATGGGCTAGGTTTTTCCTTGTTTTAAATATGAATTAAAGGGATTAATCATATACTTTGAAATTGGTGTTAAGGATTTTAATTATGGAATAGCCCAAGTTTTGAGTTAAAATTACAAAAGAGAATTTTATTAAAGATTAAGTAATTATAGGACATAAAAAGATTATTGATTGATCATATTGAATGATGGATGGTTATGGTCTTGTATTTAATTAGTCAATTGTTATGCATAATTGTTATTGTCATACTCACATCATTTATGACCCATTACTGTACTTTGGGGTATTAAGGGCAGAATAACCAGTTAGGTTGATCCTTATTGAGTGTAAACAGAGTTAAGTCCTAAGTGAGTAAAATTGCATCTACGAGATCAGGTAGATCAAAAATGTAGGATTCCTAGAATTGATCAAAAGATTATCGATTTAGACAGGTTATTGGAAGGGTCCAATATGTTCAAAGTAAGCCCATGAAAACTATGATTGGAAAGTTACTGGAGGGTATCCAATACGTTCTTAGTGATCCCATAAAAACTATGAAATGAGAGATTTTATCTGAGATCTGATAGTTTCTTAGTGACCTTATGAAAACTATGTTCGGAAATATTGTATTAGGAAACCCTAAGAGGCTCCTAGCGATCCCATAAGAACTATGGATAAAGAATGTTATTGGCATAAGCCAATAGGTTCCTAGTTGACCCATGACAACTAAGAATGGAAAATGTTATTGACAGAAGCCAATATGTTCTTAGTGATACCATGAAAACTATTAGGATAGAGATTCCGTGAGAATTTGATAGACTATTAGTTAGCCCATGAAAACTATTGGGTTCGTAGCGACCCTATGAAAACTATGACTTGAGACATATAGCCCAATTGTAACGCCCCACCCTGAGACCCACCTTAGCAAAGAGAATTTACAAGTAATTCGGTCTACTAAAGCGGAGAATAGGGCTGGTTAAGGGCGACCATCTATAATTTTGTCTTAAACATCTATTGACTACGTCGATAAATGCAATATAATTTTTTTTTTCAACTCAAGTGGATCGACATACCCAATAAATGCGTAATCCAAAACTATAGGTGGCTAACGGATCTATCAGAACAAAATACTATAACTGAATGTAAATCACATCACAAAACAGTAACCAACATCATATACATACATATACACTGATACATGTTTAGTACAATACAATATGAATACAATAAAGGTGGTACGCGACCACACCATATACATCGAACTCAAGAGAAAGAAGAGCTGATATCCAACATCAACTTCAAGCTAAGCCCAATAGATGATACCTGAAACAACTCGGTCTGACCCGAGTGAAAACACACGGGTCAGGCTAGCTAGAACTTATCATTAGTAAAGGTGATGATAAGAGATAAGGGGAAAACCATTCCATCATTACCAATGGAATGATATAGGTCATCAAGTTATTTCTAGAGTGATACATCAATGGTTCATCATGATTGCATAGAGGAATACAATATGTATATTAGATAGAAATGGTTTATCTAAATATATATATAACCGAATGAAATGGGTGAGGATATGGACCATAAAGTAAATCTTCATAAGATAATTAAACTTCAAGAATCCATCATAAATAAAACCCATCTAATAGAAACTTCTTAATTATTATACCTCATCTCATCGGTATAAATATAAATACATCTCAAATCCATCATTAAGCTCATTATAAAGGAATCTCCATAATCATTTATACCTCATATCATTGGTATAAATATCAATCTATCTTAAATCTATTATCAACACTCATCATAAAAGCATTACCAAAATTTATACCTTATCTCATTGGTATAAATATATATAATGTCTCAAATCCATCTTGATAGAGCCTGGAAAGAATCCAAAACGTCGTATTCGAAATCACCATAAAACCATGTATATAAATAAGCCCTTTTCTTACATAAGGCTATAATAAAGCATCATTATCAAAACTGTGAAAACGAAACATCTAAACTTCATGGAAAACAGCACGTGCTTTACATCTTGACTAGTACTAGTAATTTGGTACCATACATCGTGATGACCTGGGGTCACATAACATCATAACATCGTGATTGACTAGTCGGAACATCTTGATGACACCCAGTCACAAATCCGAGTAAAAACATCGTGGTGATTGGAGTTGAGTAATAACATCGTGAACATCGTGGTGACTCCAATCGTACTCGGTCTAGTACTAGTAACATCTTGAATGTGTCTCAACTATTCGAATAGGAACCCAAAAGGCGAGAATGTATATCCCATACTATACATTCTCCCCTAATGTTTTACTAATCATTAGTTGGTTCCACATTAGAAAACATTATAAAACATCAGAACCATCATAAAACTCACTCCGCCTCATCTCATCGGCGAGTTAATATAATACCATACTCATCTCTTCTCATCGACGAGTAATGGTTCCATCGTGACTTGTCTCATTTCATCGACAAGTAAAAATCATCATAACTATCTTAACTTCATAAATCATCATAAACATCTTAACTTCATGAATACTTCATAAATAGACTTACCTCGTCTCATCGGTAAGTAAAACAACATCATGATGGTTATTTCCAATCATAATTCTTCAAACGGAAAATTTTCGTCCTGGTCGCCTCATCTCATCAGCGATTAAGAAACACATCTTAAAATGGTCCTTCATCGAATGTACTCTTAAATTGGAGTTCTCGGACCATATAATCTACCTAAAATTTAATAACCTCTTAAATCATCTCAAATAGTTCATCAAAAGGGTTTCGATCGTATAAGTCCGATATTAAGCGATAAAGCAAATCCATGTGTCCCATACCACATGTTTTACTTTACCGCTTAATTGTCTTTCTTATACGTCCGAAATTCATAAAAATAAGTAATTTTTATTTATGAAATAATTTTAATAGAGAAAACATAAATTTAAAACGATTTTTCGAAAACGATTAAAACCAATATTTGAAATTCCTTTATTATAGGAAATAAATCTTTCTTTATTTAGAAAAATAATTTTAAAACATACTATGTAATAATAATTTGAAATGTTTTCAAAAATGGTTTAGTGAAAACCGTTCTCGAAAGCAATGAAAACTAAGAGGGATATCTCAAAACCGATAATTTGAATTCAATACGAATTCAATTCAAATTTAACCCAAAATCAATTCAATTCCATTTAAATTTGGATTTCAAATTTTTCGAATATAGCTAGCCTATTGATAGGCATCATAACTCTCAAAATATCTCAAAAACAATATCAAAACCGGACGAGAATGAAGGCATAAATGAGTTGATACAATTCTAAAATCGATGATTATTGTTACTGTCGATTAGCTCTCGGGACAGTAACAAACAAGTCTGATTTCGACCAAGAAAACATCAAAATTTCAAAAAATTCAAAACATCAAACTTGTAGCCCTATGTCTTAGGTTTCCAAAACATCCAAAATTATTCAATTTGGTTAAGAAACGAAATAGTTATGAACAAAACATTACTCGGGCATGTAATTATTGTTGCTGTCAATTTGCTTTCGGGCCAACAACAAACAAGCACGATTTTGAACAATAAAACTTCAAAATTTCAAAAAACTCAAAACATCAAACTTGTAGCCCTATGTCTAAGCTTTCCATAAAATTAAAAAAAATTATTCAGTTTGGTTAATAAACGAAATAGTTATGAACAAAACATTACTCGGGCCTGTATTGTTGTTGCTGTCAATTTGCTTTCCGGACAGCAACAAACAAGTACAATTTTGAACAATAAAACTTCAAAATTTCAAAAAAATCAAAACATCAAACTTGTACCCCTATGTCCAAGCTTTCCAATAAATTAAAAATTATTCAATTTTGTTGAGAAACGAAATAGTTATGAACAAAACATTACTCGGGCCTGTATTGTTGTTGCTGTCAATTTGCTTTCGGGACAGTAACAAACAAGTACAATTTTGATCAAGCAAACATCAAAATTTCATAAAAGTCAAAAAACCAAAATTGTAGTTCTATGTCTAAGATTTCCAGATCATGCAAAATTACTAAATTTGGTTAAGAATTGTAAGAGTTATGACCAAAATACTGTGGTAATCAGGAACAAGGAATTTAGATGACAAAGAACAAAGACTTTTTATATTTACAGTAAGCAATTCTATGAATGATTTACACAGAATTCAACCTTTCTAGCTAGCATTTGTGAGTACTAAACTCACCTTATGTTTTAGCAGCGAATTCAAGCGCAGGTTGAAGAACTTTGATGGAGAAATGATCCCCAGTAACCTGTAGAAGCTAGAAAAGGCACATGTAGGAAGAAACAAAATTATTACAGACAACTCATATCTGAAGTTCTAAGATTTTTATGAAAAATCTTTTGTATTGAATGGGTATTACCTTTCTATTCTTGATTTAGATGATTTCTCTTTGAAATTTGTAGCCAATGAGTGAGAATTAGATTTAGTTTGAGGAAGCCATTATTCCCCCCCCCCCCCCCTCCCCCCTTTTTTTTACTGTAAGAATGATTTAGGAGGAGGAAGAAGATACAAATTACGTACTCTTCTTTTCTCACCATAAATATCTAGAGAATGGGCTTTGGATCCCATCCAAACCCTTTAAGCCCAAATAGAACACTTAGAAAAAACATAGTCATGTATATTTATTTCCACTTAATTTAACACTATATGCATATAACAACTCATTTTCAAGTAAAATAAAATGCATACAATAATTTGTTTTGAAATAAAATAGTTATTGCAACATAGTAAAACTTATTTTAACAACAAAAATTTATTTTTAACATATAAATCCATATTTTAGACAATATTTCACAATTTAGTGTAAAAACACCGTTTTAAAAGCGTAATTTGTTCAAAATTTATTCTCTTTATCAAATAAATTGTAATAAATCATTCTTTTGCTTTTACATGATCAAAATAATATTGTCAAACAACATTTCATCTTTCATTTTAATAAAACACATATTATCTTCATATTTTACATTTTAAATTCAATAAATAACTCATATTGACAATGTTTTCTAATATGGTCATATTTACCCAAATAAAATTGCAATTTGGTTATTTCCTACTCAAATTCACAAAATGAAGTTCTTAAAACTTTATTTTCATTTCTTTAGATTTATTTCAACAATTTAACATTGAAATACATCATCTAATTAACTTATTACCTCCAAACAAATAAATACCCAACATTTCCATTTATTTAAACCAAATACTTATCCTATCAATATTTAATCCCATATTTATACCCAAATAAACAATACAAAGTTCCAAACTTTATTTTTCTCATTTTATTTACAAAATTCATTGTTTATTCCAAATAAACAATTTAAAATTTTGAATTATATTTTAATTTACAATATTAAATTATAACTTCGTTATAATTTAATGTATACCGGTAATCTCCAAACCAGGGTTGTTACACCAATAACTTAGCATAGGTAACCCATTGTGTATTGGATATTTATATGTCCTTTTTTTTTTGACCATTGTAGATGCAGGTGCACAGTATATAGTTAATATGTTTTGGTAAAGTTACCAGTAAAGGGAAAACCCATTCCGCTCAACGGCGTGGTCTCACTAGATATCTATTGGTTTAGATGGTAGGTTATTATTCACACCAGATTTTTTGGCCGCTTCAAAGTTTTTTTTCCTCTTTAATTCTCGAGTACTCATTTGAGTAGGTCGAGAGTAAGGATTTTTTAGGTTCCCAATAGACGAATAAACTTCTAAAGGCATTCAAGGGTCAACCTAGTTATTAGAAGCTTTATCTAATTCCGCTGTGTTTGACATTGCTTGAATGTATGTAATGGCAAGTTGTATAAATGCCAAGTATTAGGCTCTAATCAACCAAATGGGCATCTTCTTGTGTCACTCTTGGATTATTTTGTAATAATTATAATTTCTTTGAACGTGGATTTGTAAATGGGATTATGTAATGAATATAAAATGTCAATTGTGAAATGAACTGCGAAGAATTGTTCAGAAAAAAGTGTTTTTAATATTTTTCATATTCAAATGCTTTCGATCATTAATATGATTAACATACCCACATTTTATTGTTGAGAATTAATAACAATGGATGATTAAGCATCCATAGCAGTTAGTTCCGAGCCTCAGAATGGGGGTGTACAAGTTGGTATCAAAGCATGGGTTTATGCAAAACTTAACAGAATAAAAGATTTTTGGAAAACATAATCCTAATGAATCATAGAATAAGATTGGACTATGGGATAAAGCTATAGGAATATACTCGTATTAGCTATATATAAGTATGTATTCTATCTCTGTTCTCCCCTCTCTCTTAGACCATTCTTGTGTATCTTACTAAGGCTCATATTCAGATTTACGAGAAAGAAAGATATGGAGGCAGGAAATGAAAAAGTGAATCTAGGTGGCGGAAACACAATAACAAATGGAAATGTTGGACCCAACACCAAAAGGAATGCGAGTCGACGGGCTAATGCTTATCAAAATGCAAATGCCAATATAGCTGCTAAGACTCTACTAGAAGTTATGGGGACTATGCATCAGTCCTTGATCAATCTAATGCAAGCTAGAGATGCTGCAGGAGTAGCTGAAGGTGATGCTGCTAACACAGTAGGATTTAATCTCTTGGCATCGGTTGGCAATAACTATACCAAGTTGAATCAAGACTACACCCATCTAAGTGGGAAGCCATTTCTAGGAACCAAAGATGCCATTGAAGTGGAGAACTGGCTGTTGAATTATGAGAGAATTTTCGCTCATTTGGGTTTAGATGATGGACAGAAGAGGAGATTGGCTTCAAGATAGTTGCAAAGGGATGCACTTTATTGGTGGAATGGAGTTACTATTGGTGTGCTAGAAGTGGGATTGACTAGGGCATAATTTCAAAGAAGATTCAAGGAAAGATTTCTATCTGAAGTAGCCAAGTCCACTTTGCTTAGGAAGTTTATGGAATTGGAGCAAAGGGAAATGTCAGTATTAGAGTACTCTTCTAAGGTTGATGAGCTATCAAGGTACGAATATGCTACCATCGACACTATGATTAAAAAGAATGAGAATTTTATCCAAGGGCTAAGGTTAGAAATTGTTAAGGCAACCACGCTACATCTAAGGGATCCATCGAATGTAGTTTTGGAAATAGCTATCAGGAATGTGGAGATGTTGGCTACTTTTGGGAAAGAGAAGTCGATGGTGAAACAAAATTCTCAGAATAAGAAAAGGAAGTTTTTTGAGGTGAAGGGAGCTCAAAAGGGTGGAGCCACTAAGAAAGTGCAAGCTGATCTTATATGCTTCAAGTGTGAAAAGAAGGAACATTTTGCTCATGAGCGCCGAACCGGCAAGGGGAAGAAGGAGGTGGAGAAGAAAGGTGTGAAGTGTTTCAACTGCGACCGGATAGGGCATTACAAGAATTAGCGTCTGAAGCTGGTCAAAGCCGACAATGGAAAGATCTTTGCTTTGGAACCATCATCTTCTAGACCGACTGCTACTGAGAATGGAAAGTCTATAATGAAAGGTACGCTTTTGATTCATAGCATACCAGTTAAGGTACTTTTTGATACCAGTGCATGACATTCATTTATATATCAGTGTTTGGTAGGTAAATTATGCTTAGAACCATTATACCTTGTTACTTCCTTAAGGGTCGTGAATCCGATAGAAGGGTTTGTAACTTTAGGGATGAGATGTGACCAGTTAAAACTTAATTTTTTAGGTCATAATTTTTCTTGCAGTTTGTATGTATTTGATTTTTGGGGCTTTGGGATCATATTGGGTATGGATTGGTTAGATAGATATGATGTTAGGATATTTTTCCAAGATAGAAAAATATCATTAAGACGCTCTTATAGTAGCAACCGAATCGTATTCTCTATTGAGAATTCGAGTTTAGAAGTTGGTGCTATGTTGGGTACCATAGAGGTGGAAGATGAGATAAATCGGATTAAGTTGTGAGATAATTCGAAGATGCATTTGAGCTGGTTACAGGACTACCGTTGAAATGAGCTACTGAGTTTCAAATAGATCTTGTACGTGGAACCGAACCCAAAAGTATACCATCTAGCAGGATGACGCCTACCGAGACGGAGGAGTTAAAGGTGCAGCTAGCGGACTTTGATGGAAAGAGTTTTATTAGACTAAGTTGTTCATCTTAGGGAGCGGCTGCGATATTCATGATGAAACCGGATGGGTCGTTAAGATTATGCATTGGTTATTGTAATCCGAATGAGAAGATGATAAAGAATCGATATCCTTTGTCGAGGATTGATGATTTATTTGATCAATTGAGTTTGGCCAAAGTATTTTTCCAATTGGATTTAATGAAAGGTTCCATCAATTAAGGATGGCAGAGACAGTATTCCTTTAACGGTGTTTCACATGAGATATGGTTCGTACAGGTGGTTAGTGATGTTATAACATCCCGCCTTTTCGCATGCTTTAAATCAACGATAAACCACACACATCAGACTTAAAACATACAAAAGGGCGGATTGTTATGGGGTAAATAAGAAAAACAAAGAAGAGAAAAAAAACTAAACAGAATCTCACAGCGGAAGGATAAAATATAATAATAAATATACAGTTCATAAAACTGTTTACAAACATTTGATTCTTTTTTATACAATAAATATCAGAGTTCACATACCCATAAATATCAATGCAGCAGAATTAAATAGTGTAGTGGAATAATATAGTAGATAGCAATACTACAAATCTTCGTCTTCGTCCTCCAGAACTAAAGTCTTCGATCCTGAAACGCTCGGACTGACCCGAGCAAATTGAAAAGACAAAACACTCGAGCCAGAACTAAAAGATCTTATGTAAGTTAAATTAACAGAAATAAATATGAGTGTAGCAACTCAAGAGATGCTCGGGATTTACATCTCCTAAGGATCCGTTAAACTATTTACTATGTAGTATATTGCGCTATTATAATAGTGTCTAATTGTAAAATAAACTTACTTTTAAATAGCATTAAGGCTTTACATTTTTCATCTTAACACGTAATAGTCCCAATAGTCCATCCAGTATCATAGTCCCTCCTGATGGGGAAGCCACCAGAGGATACCACACGGGTTACGGGAGAAATCCAAACTCGTACAAGGCGTGATAGGGTAGGTGACACAGCACAACTAGGCAATGCCAGGGTAGATATACCAATTACGCTTTCGGGCCGGTGGTAACGCGCAGCTACCGCCCACCTCGAGCCACACCCCTAAATAAAATCAAAAGTGGCCACCGTATCAATCCAAAAGTCAAAATATAATATCGAAGGGATGTGTCCGATCAAAGGTGCTACCTTATTAACCCGTCAATCGCTCCTGTTTTAGCCACATTATGCCAACTCACGGGAGTTGGGTCCACTATTTACCTTAAAGGAAACTCCGCCACCAACCTACTTCATTCTGGAATCTCCACCACGTACACGGTTGTTAAAGTGGTTTTCGGAGTTGGCAGAGAGTATGACAACTTCCGATCCCGATCTCTTCAACAACCAAACGTTATTACAACACCGCGGTCTTTAAAAATAGTTTACACTTTAAACCAGAATATAATTATCCATTTCAAAACCCATAAGTATGATATCATTTCCATTTCCAAAACAACTCATTTTGATATTATTTTTATAAAACCCAAATCAATAATATCATTTATTTCAAATATATTTCTCTTCCAAAATCATACTGCTTTAAAATTTATAACATCTAGAAACCAAACATTTGAATTAAAGCTTTCAAAACATAAAACTGCGAAATTCATAGCTTTAAAACCATAAATTCGAAAACTTGAATGGTTTGGATATTCAAACTGTATATAGAATAAAATAGTTTGAGTTTAAAATTACTTTATAAAATAAAATAATTTCCGCGACTTTTCAAATTTATTCATAAAAATATTTAGTCTAAATCCATAAATTTTAAATTCACTTTCAGCTAAATAAACCACTTCAAATTCAATATATTTCTAACTTTGAGTATTTAACAATTTCAAAACTTAAGGTTGGAATTTATATTCACCAATTCATTGACCTATTATTTAGTTTTGAAATGTTTACATAATAAATCAAAATCATTTAAAATAAGACTCTAGTTACTAACAACTTAAATATTTCCTTCAATTTATTTATGCTAGAAATATTCAATTAATTTATCTTGAAATAAAATTTCAGTTATAAATATCCTACCTTTAAAAAATTTCAAGCTTAATAAGGTCCTACATCAACTTATAGAGTTTAATTCTTAAATACACTCAATTCCAATTAAATTTTTTAATTTACCTTCCAACCTAAATTTATTTGAATCATTTAAACTCTATATCCTAAGCCTGTACTTAATCATATAATATAAATTACCAACTCCATTTCAACTTGTTCATTTTTATTTAGCAGATTATACATAGCTTAAATTCAAAATTTAACTATTTATGTATAATTATAAAATAATATTTTTATAATATCAAAATTTAATATTAATTAAACCGTATCCTATCCAAACCATAGAAATCATTTCAAATTTTTTTATATACATATACGTATATATATATATATATATTATATACCGCGGTGCCTGTATAAAATTTTCTATCCTATGGTCAAGTGATATGGATATTTATCATTTCAATCCGCAATTTAAAAATAAAAATGCGGTTGTATATCATTTCAAACCGCAATCCCGAATGAAATGAAAATGCATAATAACTTGCAGTTTATATAATATAGAACACATCATCCATTCACCCAATATCAATCATCAACCAATTTATTGCAATCATCATCAATTTAACCAAACATCAATAGAGCATATAAACTATAACAGGTATCAACGAACAGTTTATATTCAAAAAATAAAAATAAATTAATAACTGTTTTACTAGCAGTTTATATGCAAAATAAATAAATTTTACCTGTCAATTTATGTGCAATAATAAATTTAATTAACCGTTAAATTAAATAAATGCGATTTAACTGAGATGATGAATAAAATATGCAAAACAGTCATAAATAAATTTCTACTCATATCTTAAATCAATTTAAAAAACATAAGAAATTTTAGAAGTTTTGAGTGGGTTAAAACAATCACCTTTTGAATTTAAATCGAATTTAAATCCTATTTAAACCCAAAAATTTAACAGTCTCCAAATTCGTCCCAACCAATGTCAAAATGTCCGGAATTTCAATACGATCCTAACAAAAAAAATCGCGCGTGAAACGGAATTCGTATTTGAAAGTTATTCGATTTAAATCGTTTGAAAATGAAAATTAAAATTAAAATAAAACTAACCCATATTAAATAGCCACGTCATCAAAAGCTTTAGCACGCTGCAGGACCTCGTTCTTCTCCAGTACGAAAAATTAAAAAAATCATTTTTATAATGGAATGCTTTTGGAGTTGCAAGAATAAGAGCTTTTGAGTATGAGGTGTTAGGAGAAACAAAATGTAGAAGAAGAAATAAGATGTAGGTTATTTATAATTAGGAAATGAATGTGGAGGGACAAAAATAAATGCCATGTTTTATTATTAAAGCTTCAGGCATTAATAATAGATAAGGGAATGTACGTAGGAATGGAAAAGTTTGCAAACGAAAGCAGAATTTTGTACGCATTTAGGTTTTTATCTACGCATAAAAATATATTTATACTTACCTAAAAAATGAGAACGTTCAATTTTGTTTCCTCAAAATGATATTTATTTCCATTAAAACACCCTTTTTGTTTAACACAAAACGTGCGTTTCTTTTATTAAATCTATTAATTGCAATCAACGTTTCCTTTCTTTTTAATTGAAACATTTGAATTACATTAATTGCACTTACTTACAAAGTTAAATTTTAAAACAAAAAACTAAAATGGATAAAGAAATAGAATAATTGTTTATTTAAACACGTTTATAAATTTATCGTTTATACACAAGAGTAATAAATAGATTATTTTCCTATTCTTGTAATCAGTCTGTAAGCTAAAACACAATTCAAATAAACATATATTTCTTTCTTAAAAATCAATCTTTCTGTTCTTATTTTAATGAAATTAAACGTACATTCACAGATGAAACATTCATTTTATTTGATGTAAAATTTTCTTTTTATTAAATCAAACTTTCCCTATATTCTCATAAAACATATGCTGCTTTTACTTACACCTATTAATTTACAATTAGTATTATCTCTCCTATTAATTGGAAATTTTCAATTACATTAATTTCAGTTGATTAAGTTTCAAAATGGACTAAATGAATGTAATGAGAAGTATAACAATTATTTCCTATCTAATAGTAATTTAAACATATTAATACACTATTCGCTACAAACAGCAATTATATACATTTCTTACTAAATAATAGTTTCTCATCTCTACAATCAATCTTTCAGTTGCCAAACATTTTTACTAAATGAATGTTTACTCTTTTACTAAACTTATTCATTCTTATTCTTTATTAACATTTATTATTATAATCACCGTTATTAATTACATTCAAACAATGTCATTAAATACACCTGACGTATGTTATCATTTTTTTAATCTTACTGTAATACATGTTATTAGTAGAAGTTCAAATTAAGAATAAACATATCTCTTAACATATGTTAACAAAAATAAAATCATAAATTTTTATTATTCTACCACTTATATTCCTTACTACAATTAGCCTTTGGTATTCCTATCCATTAATTACACAAATAACATAGTTAATATTTGTTTGTCTTTCACTACATTAATACTTCTATATACATCTTAGATTTGTATCAACAGTTATTTTTTTTTAAAATGTGAATCTTGTCAATTACGCGTATTAATTAAGGTTTTAAACTCAATTAACAAAGTTTCCTAAGTCCAATCCATTTTTACCAAATTTGACAATCCCTAACCATTCGTACTACATTCCCTATAAATGTAATATTTAAAAGATTTTATTTCAAATTAACGTACAACTTAATTTCCCTTAATTGAGATCTGATTTCCGAATTTTTATTTAACATACTAAATGAATTAATAACCTAAATAAATGGTCACCTACTCACTTTCTTTCATTTATAAGTTTACTACTTGCCCACCCAGGTATAAATCCCATATATAACACTAATTAATTTCCGATAACACTGCATTGTCCAATTATCATAATTTTTTTCAATATATACTCCTTTTTACTAATAAATAATTTATGTTCTCTATAAATTCTCATTCACTCTTCTGTTACTAAAATTAAAAATCATTAAGTAACATTTCCTCCATAACAGTGTTAAAATTACTTAACATTCAAGAGGACTTTATTTCAAATAAATTGATTGACCAATAAATTAGGCAATATTTAATAATTGTTATTATACCCTTAAGATTTACGCTTGTTCTCTTCTACTTGGTTTATAGCCTAAGATAATATAACCAATCTAACTCCATAAATAAACTTATTTTATTACCCAAATTATACATAAATTTATTACCTTTTACATCCCACTATAAATCAGTGTAACCATTAATACCATCCATATTATCATTCCTTACACAATGTCGATCTTATTTAATTACCATTAACTATCTATTTTGTACAATAACTAAATTTTTACATTTGTTACTTCTGTTTAGTTTTATAACCAAGCGTATCATGCTTATATAAAATGAATTGGAGTTTCATTTAGATTGTTGACAATTGACTTGTATTAACATTGTTTCAGTCTATATTTAGTTATCATTCCATTATAAAATTGCAATAATTTATTTCTTTCAATATTAACTCATAAAATATTATTAAAATAACAAAAATTTAACATCGAAAATTTGTGGGTCGTTACACTCTCCTCCACTCAAAACTTTTCGTCCCCGAAAATGAAAAAAAGGGAAAAAGAAGAAATAAAAACAATACATCTTATCAAAACATTAACTTTATAAACAATTAAATTTAAAAAATTAATTACTTTAAATAAGATATCCTAATTAATAACTATTTAATCTTTTATATTTAAATTATTAAAGTTTGGAAAAACATTTTCAATTTTTTTTTCTAAGTCCGAAATTTTCGAAAAATTTCGGCAGAGTCTCCTTTGTATGGAGAGGCTCAGAAGAAAAATAAAATATTAATTACAACAATATATAACATATATTTTCAAAATAATATGCATCCCTACACTGGATAAAACAAAATAATAATGCTAAAACCCGTAATCCGAAAACGTACTTATTTGTCGGGCAATAACGCTTATTTTATGGAACCAAAAGTAGTAGCAATTGCTTTCATAACCTGCATTTTACTTATATAATCCAAAGGGTTAACAATTTATAAAAAATGAAATATTTATGTGGTCTCAATCACCAACAACAAATCAATACAACAACCATCAATTTCAACAAAAAGCATACACAATACAAAACAACCATTCAATCAAACAAACAAATAGTTGTTCGGGTTCAAAACTTTTTAATTGCACGGAATGAAGAATAAACTACTAACGCATCATTTATTCAACAGCCTTAGATAAAACTAAATAGATTATTCATTCATCCAAATCCAAATTTAAAGTATCTTACCCCAAACAACCATAAACCAAACAAGCAACAATTCCAAATAATAAATCAAGCTCATTCTTATAAATTTCATTTATTACTTTACATTTATTTCTTACAACTTTTATCTCCATTCATTAATTTAGTGTTTATAACACTTGTTTGCACTTATACTTATATATATAAAATTCATTTTTCTCTTTTCATTTCATATTGCATATGAAACGACCCGCACATCCGTACCCCTTGAGTCAACACTATTCTACAACAATCAACTCAAGTTGCACAGAAATACGAACCATTTGGGTTAAAGAAGAAGAGGTAGAAGAAGAAAATAGAAAAACAACAACATAATCTAACCATCGCAGCGGAATAAAATATAATAGAAAATAAATGATCTTTACTCAAACCAAATGTATCTGCTTATATATATTACATCATCAGAGTACATCAATCACAGCTCAACATCAATATCAATAACATACCAATGGATACTCAACAACTCAACACAATATTATATATATAAACAAGTACGAATGTACGTATCGTCATCCAGCTCGTCTCCTGAGCTCCACAGCATCACATCCTGTATTCTATAATACTCGGTCTGACCCAAGCATTACAGTTAAATAACACCCGAGTCAGTCTGGAATATCAGCGTGAGAAAATCACACCCAATTGATTATTAAAGTTTCAAAAATCCTTTGAAAACAAAAGCATCTCGTAAGACCACGCCACAAATAAAAATGTCGGGTTTTTACCTTACGATAGCTAAAACAATTTTATAGAAATCCTCTGATATTATAATAGGGTCTATATACAAATACTTATAAACTAGCCGAAATTGTTACATGATTAAATTCCAGCTACTAGCCACAGAGTGGGTAATACAAAAAAAAACTCGTACAAGGCTCGTAGGGAGAATGGATTTCCAACTAATGACTAGGCACTGGGGTACCACCTGTCACAGTACGGGGCCTAGATCACCGTACCAAGGAGTACGCCCGCTCCCCTACAACACAAGGCCGGGACTACCCCTTACTGGATAATCCCGAGTAAGATCACCCCGCGGTTGGGATCAGCAACTGCCCACTAAGCCGAAATAATAAGGGACATCTAGACTGGAATGACCTCACCCTTCTTGGGTGCTACCCACCTAGCCTTGCTGCATAACCCCTGATTTTCAGTCATTCCCATTTGATGAGGCTTGAGGCTAAGCGTTACCTTTTTAGAATATATCCCTTAGAATGCCCATCGCCCACCTGACGATGTTTCGCAAGCATTCATCCATACAAGTCCGTCCCGGGTTCGAACGGAACCGAAGGCACTATTCCTACTACATCCATTTTGGAAATATCCTCAGGATTAGTAGCGACTAGCCCTTGCACTTCACTGCTCCGTCTTCGAATCCAAAATCGTTTACACGAAACGTACAAACCGGATCGAAGTGGTTTTCGATAAATTAATCTCGACCCCGGTCTCTTCGAAACGATCAGCGCATTTGTCCAATATTGATAGTCGGTTATTTAACTATCAATTTTTATTCACAAACATCCATCAAACAATAAATAATTTCCCCAAATTATTTATTTATTGCAAAAATATCTTCACAAGGTATATTTTCACTTTTCAAATTCCTTTGAAAACAGTTTTCAAAACTATCTGCCTTTCTCAAAATAAATTCCAAGTATTTCTATTTCCACTAGAATCACCAAGCACAAAACTTTAGATTTTTAAAATAATTTGAAAAAACACTTTATTTAAATATACTTTAAAACCTTTAAGTTAAATACTATTCCAAAAATTTGTTAAAAATACATACTATATGAATATTTGAAAATAATGTTTTCTTTATAAATATAAAACTAGTTTTCACCTTTTAAAACAAAATACTAAGTCACCTTTAAATAATTATTACAATAATAGATTTAAAAAAAATATTTACTTAAGAATTTTAATCATTCGGAAATAATAAATTTTCTAAAACATGCTTTTTAAAACAACCTTAATCTTTTATCTTATATTTAAAAATTTACTTAAAACGTACTTGGCTATCCAGAGAAATATACTTCTCTAGACAACCTTTAAAAATAAACCACTATTTATTTCTAAATAATTTTTCTCATTCCCTTAATAATTCCCACCTGAATTTATTTTTCCAAATATCAATTTTTCAAACACTTCAATCAATTTCCAAATTGATTTCTAATTTACTACATTTATTCAAAAATCCTTTAATTCCAGATTTTATTCCTTAATTATGATTTAAAATACCTTTAATTGAAGAACCTATTTAGATTTCTCAATTTATTTCTTATTCCTTTAAATAAATTTAAAACTTTAAGTTTTAAAATAATTCCTTATTCCTTTAAAATAATATCACATAATTTTACAATTCATTAATTACTGTTTATTCAAAATGCTTTTCTTTCATATTCGAAGTTATTTATTAGTATTTAACATACTTTCATTTCTTACTCAATTCATTCTTAATTTATTAAATTCTCTAAGATTATTTCGTTTACAAATTTACTTTCCTTATTTTCTTCCCAAAATCCAATTCACATATTTTTGGTAATTCATTGTACCCAATATATATCTAATCAAATCATATCATTCAGTACTCCAATATATTCAACATTGAATATCAAGTAATCACAACAGAGAATATTAAATAATAAATGTTGAGAGGTCCAATTGGATCCCTCCAACCTGTTTTCCCTGCATCCACAGACGTTGGCACAATATAATATTCCAATTCCAAATATCATACTATATCATATCAATCAATTCAACCATTCAAACAATTATTTAAATTTAATTATTTAAATTTAAATTTAAATTAACTGAGTGATATTAACTCACCTTTGCTTTGTTGTTTGCAATCCATTCCAAACTGGCTTGTTTCCTTGATTTTTAAACCTTGTATAACAATTCACGGTTTATTATTATTATTTGAACCAAAGCTTTTTAAACTTAATAATATAAATTTTAAACAGATATTTCTTTGTAAATAAAAATACCTTTAGCAATTTAAAATAATTGAATAAGTTTAATAAACAAATCTATCTCCATAATTTATTATTT
This sequence comes from Allium cepa, assembly GCA_030765085.1. Taxonomy (NCBI): domain Eukaryota; kingdom Viridiplantae; phylum Streptophyta; class Magnoliopsida; order Asparagales; family Amaryllidaceae; genus Allium; species Allium cepa. The sequence continues at coordinate 44,336,893 of CM060946.1, forward strand.
ACAAATAAACTAGTAAGTGTAGGTATCTATATTTATTTTATTTTATTTTTATTTGTAGTTACATATATGAATATGAATTTAAAATTTTGTAAAGTAGACAGTAAGGTTCTTTGCTGTAAAACTCCTTTTTTTTTTCTTTTCTATCTTCTAACCTATATATTTAAACAAAATTATCTTATTATGGCTAATCCTGATAAGTGACAAAAATTTATTCACAAGGTTACTAGAGAAAATGTTCAATTAAAAAGCTTCAAGAGTCGAGTTTACCCCAAATCGAACTGGAACCAAAATCAGAAGATCTGCAACCCCAAACGAACTCGATGTCGTGAATTTCCCACCTCCCTGTGAACAACCTCCATCTCGAAGCTCGCGCTTAACCGTCTACGATCGCGCCTTCCAAAAGTTGACCGCATCACTCAAATTTTCAACCGAAGGTGCCTACCCTACCATCATCTCGAAATACGACCACTGCCAATCCCAACTCCACCTCGATCCTACGCAAACTGAAACCCTAGCTCGAGCAACGAACGCAGATCGAACCAAAGTATCACGCTCTTCTCTGCATTCGGTCAAGATCCAACGAGCGACGTCGAATGGAACCGTGCCTGATTAGACGAGGCGAGCTGCCTTGATGCGACGAGCGTCGCTATTACTTATCAAACGAAGGAAAAAGGGAATCGCGATATGGAGTAGGAGATGAATGAAATACTTCGGCAACATTTCTTTGATTTGTTTTTCAATTCATCATTTTCATTTATTTATTTTTTTCTGGTCTGCGCTCTGAAAGAAGACGAGAAAGGGGGCGTGATTTAAAGTGGAAAAGGGGAACAAGACGAGATGGTTGCGTGATGTTATAAAAAGGAGAAACATGGATATGAAAGGAAGTCGGCTGAATAATAAAAAGGAAGCGTGTTTAAGAAGGTACCGATGGCATTGATTTGATCAATTAAAGTTTTATTTAATTTTCAACGCGTTTACTTATCGTACGCTCACACAACAATTCCGATCAATACGAAATTTGAAATCCAATAATAATTCAACATTACGGATCCAGTGGAACTGGTTTCATCGAATTCTAAGACTGTGCCTCGGAAGGCTATTTTTAAATTCAATTTAAATGATATTAAATTCAAAGCTTAACAAACCATTCTTAAATTTGATTTCAACACTTATATTTTCTTCAGTATTATCAATATAACTTTTATAAGCTTTCAAATATTTTTTTTTACAGACTTAAAATTCCAGATTTAACATTTTATCCAACCTCAAATTATTTAATTCTATAATTTAATCATCAAATAAAATTGTGGTATTGGGATTCAAGTTAATATTTAACATTTAAATATTTAAAATTAATTTCAATATTCCAAATTTAAATACTTAAAAATTCTGGGTCGTCACATTCCTCCCCCCTTGAAAGAATTTCGTCCCCGAAATTACTAGTTAGGAAGAATGGTCCAAAACCCGTTTACTTTTCCAAAACCAAACAGTTTCTAACAATTCAACATCTTACCAACTATCTTTTTATAAAAGACCCATTATTATTCTTATTAACTTCCCAAACTTTTCCAAGACCTTCTATAGTTTTCAAATAACTTACTTGTTCAACTATTCAAATTATAATTCAAAACTAAATTTTGAATTATCAAAATTTTTCTAACTCCCTAAATTTCCGAAATTTTTTGCCAGCGTCTCCTTTGCGCGGCTGGCTCGGTACAACTACAAAATGGCCCTACGGCCTCCCAAATCTAAAAAGAAAACAAAACGCCAAGTGGCTCAATCCAAATCCAAATCAAATTTCATACCAATTTAAATACATACCTTTTTGTCGAGCATTTCAAATTTATCTTCTTGAAATCAGAAACCAATTCTCTTTCCCCTTTATAATACCTGCATATCCTGCTTAGCACTAATATCCAATCACAACTTTCCAAAAATTATTTTATCGACTTCCATACAAAGTGTCCATATCTATTCATTCCAATATTATCTTAGATTATATTTGTAGTATCAATCTTTCATTTAAGAATTCACTATTCCTTTCCTAAGTTAGTATAAGCATTTTATATGTTCCTTATGTTTATTTTCACCTTACCCCTTTAGTTTATATCTATTTCTATTCAAATCGATTCTTTCATTACCATATGAATTCAATTTATCTTTAACTCTGAATATTTAAATTTTATTTGTCATTTAAAACTAAATTATGTCATATTTTAAATTGGTTTCATTTACTAACTTATTTTAGTTTCCAATTTGAATTTGTTTGTCGTTAACAAAATTTTCCAAAATTTTCAAAAAAAAATTCTAACTCCCAAAATTTATGAAATTTTTTGGCAGAATCTCTTTTGTACGGAGGAGCTTTTGCAATTTGACAATAGATATAAATATATATATATATATATCGACCCACACGGTCGGAAAAATCAAAAACAGTTCATATTCCCTATTTTTATTGCGTAGGTGTACCTTATTTAGCATTTTTAAGCAAGTAGCTTATTTATTTTTAGCAAATAGCACAACCAAATCCAGCCACACGGCTTCCACGTACCTGTACTTACTCAATTTAAACATGTAAGTGCCATATATATAAAGTTTATTAACATTTCACTCTTTTTAAACAATTTCAACACATGAACATTAAAAGCAATGTAACTAAACAACGTTTATAAGCAACTTATATAGTTTCCATGCTAATTTAACTGTTTCATTTATTTATAACCATTTTCATTCAATTCAAATGGTTTTCAATACATTCGTATACATCTTCATCAATTTGAATGGTATAAAACTCAGTCGCTTACATTTAATTTATTCTTAGGAAAACTGAACTCATATTTAATTCAATTGCTTTCCAAAATCAATTCATTTTACTTCTATCAATTCATGGGATTTTAATTACTCCTATTTGCATCCAATGACAATTTATTCTATGCAGTTTGACGAGATCTATGTGAATAAACAAGTATTTTGCTTTATAACCAATTTAAATTGATTCCTTTTTAATTGATTCCGTTCAATTTATTTTGCATGCTATATTCTCATTCATTTTATTTGAATCCATTTATTTATTCAACATAATTAGTTTATCCACTCAATTTATTATGAATTTTCATTACCTTAAATATTATTTTCAACCCACCAAGTTCTATTTTAATCCAAATTTATTTTTACTTGATTCAAATTCAATCCAATATCATTAAACTTGGTTTAAGTTGAATTAAATTCAACTCTCTTCGATTTATTCAGCTTAAGTCAATTTACTTCAATTTATTCAAATTTATACTTAAGCTCATTTTCATTTTACAAGTAAATTTTTCTCTTTTATTACTCAACTTAACTCGATTGATTACAAGGCCATATCCAATTTATTTCCACATAGTTGGATTTTATTCACAATACAAACCATTATCATTTTAATCCAATTTCATTTTTATTCGATACCTTTCCAATTATATTTAATTTGTTAACATTTCACATTAAATTTAAATTAATAACTCAAGTTCTGAATCCTCTATCCATTCTCAATTTACCACCCAATTTTATGAACTCACAGTTAAATTTCATTTACTATACTGACAATTCAAGTCGAATTCAATTTATAACTTGAGTTTATTTCCAAACTTCATCATAAACACACAATTCAATTTCATTAACTAATTTATTATCTAATTAGTCTTTTCCTCCAACTTATAATCCAGAACTTGATTTTAATCTCAAAATCTCTTCATTTAAATTTTCTTAAGTTCATATTTATTTTATAATTTAAGTTTGGATTTTCCTTTCATTTTCTAATTCATCAAAATATTAATTTTGGGCTTTGTATTCCATTCTCAATTTTATAAGTCATAACTTATTATTTTATACAATCACATTCATTCCAGGCTTGAATGTATTCATCTTGTATTTTTTTAATTCGAGTTTTACACTTATTTATTACACAATTCCCTTCATCATAGGCTTGGACATATTATTCTTTTATTTTAACTCAAGCCTTATGCTTATCTATAACTCAAGCATATTTTTATTCCATGCATATTTTATTTTATGGATTTATATTCCTTTACGAGTTATTCTAATTTATTTACTTCAATCCAATCCTTAACCAATTTAATTTCCATTTATCCAGATAAGAATCTAATTCCATTTGATAACTCAATTGAATTTTTATTCCAATTTAATTTTATTTTAACTCAGGTTTGTTTAACTCAATTCGATTTCAACTTGATTCGAATACAACTGGATATTATTTTCAGCTTATTCGATTTATTTCAATCCAGTTAAATTTTATTCTCTAATCCAAGTTAATTTCATTTTTTTACTTTTCCCTTTAAATTTAAATTTCAACCTTTAAAGCTTATATTACCTTCCCGATTTAAAAATCATCTCAATTTATAAGCTTACAACTATCTCATCACGAATTTAAAAACACCGACTTTGGTTCTAAATCATTTTGAAATCTCTAACATCTCAAATCACGTTTCTTAGAAATTTAAACCAATTTGGGTTTTATTCCCAACAAATTTCCTTTGAAATTTCAAAAAAACAAACAGGTTTTCCTGAATAAATAATTTGGTAGCAATTCATCACTTAGAAACTTGAAAATGAACATCGATGATGCTTCAGTCATCACCGTAGTTATTTTCCAGTGACTGAAGTGAATTCAATGCTATCTCACTTCCAAAATCCATTTAAAAAAAAATTCCTTTCAGAAATAACCCAAAAACAACAATAATACCATTTACCTCCAAAATACTTCCAAAATCTCCGGGGTTTTAAAGTTTCAAATTCTATTTTAATTCAAATTTTAACTAAAATGCATTTGTATAGTTTATGCTTATACAAATCCCCAATTAATTATATTTCAGTTTATAATTCACATTTTTAATTCATATTTACAAATTCCATTTTATAATGAAATTACTCCCTTAAATTTTAGTTATATTTCAATTTCTAGTCAAATTTTCACTTAACAATGATAATGCTTTAATATTATTCTTCCTAACATCCAAGCAACCATATATTAGCTAAATAGTTTTTTAAAAAATTCTTTATATCAAAATACATTTTTGGATAAAATTATTTCATTCACCCACATTTAAAACAATATCGTGTCAATTGTTATATTCAAGTGTTTAGAAACCCTTTCAATACAGTTGCGCAGACTGTGTCAACGAAGGTTCATATGCCACTCAATAAATCAATCAATACAATATTAAAACAATTTATATTCACTAACAAATACGTGCTCATATCTATTAATACGCTCAAACTCATTTTAGAGTACTATGGCCTCTATATTATGAGTAATTCCCACCAGAGCCAAGGTTATCTCCAACCAAAGCTCTGATACCAAGTGAAACGACCCGCACATCCGTACCCCTTGAGTCAACACTATTCTACAACAATCAACTCAAGTTGCATAGAAATACGAACCATTTGGGTTAAAGAAGAAGAGGTAGAAGAAGAAAATAGAAAAACAACAACAGAATCTAACCATCGCAGCGGAATAAAATATAATAGAAAATAATTGATCTTTACTCAAATCAAATGTATCTGTTTATATATATTACATCATCAGAGTACATCAATCACAGCTCAACATCAATATCAATAACATACCAATGGATACTCAACAACTCAACACAATATTATATATATAAACAAGTACGAATGTACGTATCGTCATCCAGCTCGTCTCCTGAGCTCCACAGCATCACATCCTGTATTCTATAATACTCGGTCTGACCCGAGCATTATAGTTAAATAACACCCGAGTCAGTCTGGAATACCTGCGTGAGAAAATCACACCCAATTGATTATTAAAGTTTCAAAAATCCTTTGAAAACAAAAGCATCTTGTAAGACCACGCCACAAATAAACATGTCGGGTTTTTACCTTACGATAGCTAAAACAATTTTATAGAAATCCTCTGATATTATAATAGGGTCTATATACAAATACTTATAAAATAGCCGAAATTGTTACATGATTAAATTCCAGCTACTAGCCACAGAGTGGGTAATACAAAAAAAACTCGTACAAGGCTCGTAGGGAGAATGGATTTCCAACTAATTACTAGGCACTGGGGTACCACCTGTCACAGTACGGGGCCTAGATCACCGTACCAAGGAGTACGCCCGCTCCCCTGCAACACAAGGTCGGGAATACCCCTTACTGGATAATCCCGAGTGAGATCACCCCACGGTTGGGATCAGCAACCGCCCACTAAGCCGAAATAATAAGGGACATCTAGACTGGAATGACCTCACCCTGCTTGGGTGCTACCCACCTAGCCTTGCTGCATAACCCCTGATTTTCAGTCATTCCCATTTGATGAGGCTTGAGGCTAAGCGTTACCTTTTTAGAATATATCCCTTAGAATGCCCATCGCCCACCTGACGATGTTTCGCAAGCATTCATCCATACAAGTCCGTCCCGGGTTCGAACGGAACCGAAGGCACTATTCCTACTACATCCATTTTGGAAATATCCTCAGGATTAGTAGCGACTAGCCCTCGCACTTCACTGCTCCGTCTTCGAATCCAAAATCGTTTACACGAAACGTACAAACCGGATCGAAGTGGTTTTCGAGAAACTAATCTCGATCCCGGTCTCTTTGAAACGATCAGCGCATTTGTCCAATATTGATAGTCGGTTTTTAACTATCAATTTTTATTCACAAACATCTATCAAACAATAAATAATTTCCCCAAATTATTTATTTATTGCAAAAATATCTTCACAAGATATATTTTCACTTTTCAAATTCCTTGAAAACAGTTTTCAAAACTATCTGCCTTTCTTAAAATAAATTCCAATTATTTCTATTTCCACTAGAATCACCAAGCACAAAACTTTAGACTTTTAAAATAATTTAAAAAAACACTTTATTGAAATATACTTTAAAACCTTTAAGTTAAAAACTATTCCAAAAATTTGTTAAAAATACATACTATATGAATATTTGAAAATAATGTTTTCTTTATAAATATAAAACTAGTTTTCACTTTTAAAAAAAAAAAACTAAGTCACCTTTAAATAATTATTACAATAATAGATTTAAAAAAAATATTTACTTTAGAATTTTAATCATTCAGAAATAATAAATTTTCTAAAACATGCTTTTTAAAACAACCTTAATCTTTTATCTTATATTTAAAAATTTACTTAAAACGTACTTGGCTATCCATAGAAATTTACTTCTCTCCACAACCTTTAAAAATAAACCACTATTTATTTCTAAACAATTTTTCTCATTCCCTTAATAAATTCCCACCTAAATTTATTCTTCCAAATATCAAATTTTCAAACACTTAAATCAATTTCCAAATTGATTTCCAATTTACTACATTATTTAAAAATCCTTTAATTTCAGATTTTATTCCTTAATTATGATTTAAAATACCTTTAATTGAAGAACCAATTTAGATTTCTCAATTTATTTCTTATTCCTTTAAATAAATTAAAAACTTTAAGTTTTAAAATAATTCCTTATTCCTTTAAGTTAATATCACATAATTTTACAATTCATTAATTACTGTTTATTCAAAATGCTTTTCTTTCATATTCGAAGTTATTTATTAGTATTTAACATACTTCCATTTCTTACTCAATTCATTCTTAATTTATTAAATTCTCTAAGATTATTTCGTTTTCAAATTTACTTTCCTTATTTTCTTCCCAAAATCCAATTCATATATTTTTGGTAATTCATTGTACCCAATATATATCCAATCAAATCATATCATTCAGTATTCCAATATATTCAACATTGAATATCAAGTAATCACAACAGAGAATATTAAATAATAAATGTTGAGGGGTCCAGTTGGATCCCTCCAACCTGTTTTCCCTGCATCTACATACGTTAGCACAATATAATATTCCAATTCCAAATATCATACTATATCATATCAATCAATTCAACCATTCAAACAACTATTTAAATTTAATCATTTAAATTTAAATTTAAATTAACTGAGTGAGATTAACTCACCTTTGCTTTGCTATTTGCAATCCATTCCAAACTGGCTTGTTTCCTTGATTTTTAAACCTTGTATAACAATTCACGGTTTATTATTATTATTTTGAACCAAAGCTTTTTAAACTTAATAATTTAAATTTTAAACAGATATTTCTTTGTAAATAAAAATACCTTTAGCAATTTAAAATAATTGAATAAGTTTAATAAACAAATCTATCTCCATAATTTATTATTTAAAATAAACTAGTAAGTGCAGGTATCCATATTTATTTTATTTTATTTTTCTTTGTAGTTACATATATGAATATGAATTTAAAAATTTGTAAAGTAGACAGTAAGGTTCTTTGCTGTAAAATTCATTTTTTTTTCTTTTCTATCTTCCAACCTATATATTTAAACAAAATTATCTTATTATGGCTAATCCTGATAAGTGATAAAAATTTATTCACAAGGTTGCTCGAGAAAATGTTCAATTAAAAAGCTTCAAGAGTCGAGTTTACCCCAAATCGAACTGGAACCAAAATCATAAGATCTGCAACCCCAAACGAACTCGATGTCATGAATTTGCCACCTCCCTGTGAACAACCTCCATCTCGAAGCTCGCGCTTAACCGCCTACGATCGCGCCTTTCAAAAGTTGACCGCATCGCTCAAATTTTCAACCGAAGGTGCCTACCCTACCATCATCTCGAAATACGACCACTGCCAATCCCAACTCCACCTCGATCCTACGCAAACTGAAACCCTAGCTCGAGCAACGAATGCAGATCGAACCAAAGTATCGCGCTCTTCTCTGCATTCGGTCAAGATCCAACGAGCGACGTCGAATGGAACCATGCCCGATTAGACGAGGCGAGCTGCCTTGATGCGACCAGCATCGCCATTACTTATCAAACGAAGGAAAAAGGGAATCGCGATTTGGAGTAGGAGATGAATGAAATACCGCAACATTTCTTTGATTTGTTTTTCAATTCATCATTTTCATTTATTTATTTTTTCCTGGTCTGCGCTCTGAAAGAAGATGAGAAAGGGGGGCGTGATTTAAAGTGGAAAAGGGAAACAAGACGACATGGTTGCGTGATGTTATAAAAAGGCGAAACATGGATATGAAAGGAAGTCGGCTGAATAATAAAAAGGAAGCGTGTTTAAGAAGGTACCGATGGCATTGATTTGATCAATTAAAGTTTTATTTAATTTTCAACGCGTTTACTTATCGTACGCTCACACAATAACTCCGATCAATACGAAATTTGAAATCCGATAATAATTCAATATTACGGATCCAATGGAACGGGTTTCGTCGAATTCTGAGACTGTGCCTCGGAAGGCTATTTTTAAATTCAATTTAAACGATATTAAATTCAAAACTTAACAAACCATTCTTAAATTTGATTTCAACACTTATATTTTCTTAAGTATTATCAATATAACTTTTATAAGCTTTCAAATATTTTTTTTTACAGGCTTAAAATTCCAGATTTAACATTTTATCCAACCTCAAATTATTTAATTCTATAAATTAATCATCAAATAAAATTGTGGTATTGGGATTCAAGTTAATATTTAACATTAAAATATTTAAAATTAATTTAAATATTCCAAATTTAAATACTTAAAAATTCTGGGTCGTCACAACATAACTTCATTTGTTTATAGTATTCATGCGCAAATCAATTTCTTAGCACATTAATACATTAATTTAAGTCTACACTTATATACTTACTGCGTTCATCTTTCCTTCTTATTTTATTAATAAATAGCTTCATTCCTTTACTTAAGTTTATTATCTTCCATATATACTACTTAATTTTATTTATTTTCTTCCATTTATAATACCTAACTTTCTATTTCAATTAGTAGTCTTTTCAATTACACTTAAGATTATAATATTACAACATCAAATTCCTATTTATTAAGGAATTTCATTAATTACTTTCATTACCTCAAATTTATTACTTATACAATATCCATTACATTTTCTTATTAACATTTCAACTTTTAATATTTGGAAAGTTATATATGCTAAAGAAAATGCAAATGAACTTATACAAGTTTTATCTCATCCTTTAATTAAATTTAATGTTCAATAATATTACTCTTTGTTTCATATGTTACAAATTTAAAATTTCCTTTAATTTCCGTTATAACTTAGCATTAATTACTTATATCTTTTTTTAAAGGTTCTAATTACAAATTAGTTCCATTCAATTTCACTATAATAATTGAAATTATTAATTAACGGAAACTTAAGAACTAAATCCCGGGTTTTTTTATTAAAAATCATTTAAAATAATAGATAAAGGTATATTCTTATAACTTATATATTTAATTATATTTAAACAATTTAAGGTTTATATTTTTTTTTCAGATAAACCTGCAGTAAAATTGCTACAGTGGCCTTCCCACTTTGAAACTCGAAAATGAATGTCGACGACGCGTGCACTCATCACCAAAATTATTTTCCAGCGACAAAGAGGGGAGTACAACTTTATCTTTCCAAAACTTCTTTTAAAAACATTTCTTTCATATTTACATTGAAATATTTATATCAGAAAATACTTATAACAATATTATTATATTCCAAAATTACTCGAAAGAAATTTTCAATAGCCCGGAACTTAAGTTCTAAATTTCAAATTTCATTTATTTTATTTTCATTCTTATTTCAACTATTATATATAAATTTTATTTCCTAACAACCAATATATCGCAACCAAATATAATCTTGATAAAAATTTATTTTATATATAAAGAAATATAATAGGAAAAATTTCACCTATATTCAAAACAAATATTATGTCGTTCTGTCCTATTAAGTGTTTAGAAATCCCTATTGATGTCATAGAGTCCCATGCATCAACTAGAATTTATAAATACAAAACGGAACAAATTAACACAATATTAAAACCTTTTATAACACTAATAAATACGCTCTCTCATATATACGCTCAGCGACTCCCATAGGGTATTACTACCCTATTAGTAAAGAGTCAGACCCCACAAAGCTAAGGTTTATCGCAAAACCTCGCTTTGATACCAGATATAACATCCCGCCTTTTCACATGCTTTAAATCTACGATAAACCACACACATCAGACTTAAAACATACAAAAGGGCGGATTGTTATGGGGTAAATAAGAAAAACAGAGAAGGGAAAAAAAACTAAACAGAATCTCACAGCGGAAGGATAAAATATAATAACAAATATACAGTTCATAAAACTGTTTGCAAACATTTGATTCTTTTTTATACGATAAATATCAGAGTTCACATACCCCTAAATATCAATGCAGCGGAATTAAATAGTGTAGTGGAATAATATATTAGATATAAATACTACAAATCTTCGTCTTTGGCCTCCAGAACTAAAGTCTTCGGTCCTAAAACGCTCGGACTGACCCGAGCAAATTGAAAAGACAAAACACTCGAGTCAGAACTAAAAGATCTTATGTAAGTTAAATTAATAGAAATAAATATGAGTGCAGTAACTCAAGAGATGCTCGGGATTTACATCTCCTAAGGATCCGTTAGACTATTTACTATATAGTATATTGCACTATTATAATAGGTCTAATTGTAAAACAAACTTACTTTTAAATAGCATTAAGGCTTTACATTTTCCACCTTAACACGTAATAGTCGCAGTAGTCCATCCAATATCATAGTCCCTCCTGATCGGGAAGCCACCAGAGGATACCACACGGGCTACGGGAGAAATCCAAACTCGTACAAGGCGAGATAGGGTAGGTGACATGACACAACTAGGCAATGCCAGGGTAGATATACCAATTACGCTTCCGGGTCGGTGGTAACGCGTAGCTACCGCCCACCTCGGCCACACCCCCAAATAAAATCAAAAGTGGCCACCAAATCAATCCAAAAGTCAAAGTATAATATCGAAAGGATGTGTTCGATCAAAGGTGCTACCTTATTAACCCGTCAATCGCTTCTGTTTTAGCCACCTTATGCCAACTCATGGGAGTTGGGTCCACGTATTTACCTTACAGGAAACGCCGCCACCAACCTACTTCATTCTGGAATCTCCACCGCGTACACAGTTGTTAAAGTGGTTTTCGGAGTTGGCAGAGAGTATGACAACTTCCGATCCCGGTCTCTTCAACAACCAAACGTTATTATAACACCGCGGTCTTTAAAAATAGTTTATACTTTAAAACCAGAATATAATTATCCATTTCAAAACCCATAAGTATGATATCATTTCCATTTCCAAAACAACTCATTTTGATATTATTTTTAAAAAACCCAAATCAATAATATCATTTATTTCAAATATATTTCTCTTCCAAAATCACACCGCTTTAAAACTTATAATATCTGGAAACCAAACATTTGAATTATAGCTTTCAAAACATAAAACTGCGAAATTCATAGCTTTAAAACCTTAACTTCCAAAACTTGAATGGTTTGGATATTCAAACGGTATATAGAATAAAATAGTTTGAATTTAAAATTACTTTATAAAATGAAATAATTTCCGCGACTTTTCAATTTTATTCATAAGAATATTTAGTCTAAATCCATAAATTTTAAATTCACTTTCAGTTAAATAAACCACTTCAAATTCAATATATTTCTAACTTTGAGTATTTAACGATTTCAAAACTTATGGTTGGAATTTATATTCACCAATTCATTGACCTATTATTTAGTTTTGAAATGTTTACATAATAAATCAAAATCATTTAAAATAAGACTCTAGTTACTAACAACTTAAATATTTCCTTCAATTTATTAATGCAAGAAATATTCATTTAATTTATCTTGAAATAAAATTTCAGTTATAAATATCCTACCTTTAAAAAATTTCAAGCTTAATAAGGTTCTACAACAACTTATAGAGTTTAGTTCTTAAATACGCTCAATTCCAATTAATTTTTTTAATTTACCTTCCAACCTAAATTTATTTGAATCATTTAAACTCTATATCCTAAGCCTGTACTTAATCATATAATATAAATTATCAACTCCATTTCAACTTATTCATTTTTATTAGCAGATTATACATAGCTTAAATTAAAAATTTAACTATATATGTATAATTATAAAATAATATTTATATAATATCAAAATTTAATATTTATTAAACCGTATCCTATCCAAACCATAGAAATCATTTCAAATTTTTTTTATATACATATATATATTATATACCGCGGTGCCTGTATAAAATTTTCTATCCTATGGTCAAGTAATACAGATATTTATCATTTCAATCCGCAATTTAAAAATAAAAATGCGGTTGTATATCATTTCAAACCGCAATCCCGAATGAAATGAAAATGCATAATAACTTACAGTTTATATAATATAGAACACATCATCCATTCACCCAATATCAATCATCAACCAATTTATTGCAATCATCATCAATATAACCAAACATCAATAAAGCATATAAAATATAATAGGTATCAGCGAACAGTTTATATTCAAAAAATAAAAATAAATTAATAACTGTTTAACTAGAAGTTTATATGCAAAATAAATAAATTTTAACTGTCAATTTATGTGCAATAATAAATTTAATTAACAGTTAAATTAAATAAATGCGATTTAACTTAGATGATGAATAAAATATGCAAAACAGTCATAAATAAATTTATACTCATATCTTAAATCAATTTAACAAACATAAGAAATTTTAGAAGTTGTGAGTGGGTTAAAACACTCACCTTTTGAATTTAAATCGAATTTAAATCTGATTTAAACCCAAAAATTTGACAGTCTCCAAATCCGTCCAAATCAACGTCAGAATGTCCGGAATTTCAATATGATCCTAAGAAAAAAATCGCGCGTGAAACGGAGTTCGTATGTGAAAGTTATTCGATTTAAATCGTTTGAAAACGAAAATAAAAATTAAAATAAAACTAACCCATATTAAATAGCCACGTCATCAAAACCTTTAGCACGCTACGGGATCTCGTTCTTCTCCTGTACGAAAAATAAAAAAATCATTTTTACAAAAGAATGCTTTTGGAGTTGCAAGAGTAAGAGCTTTTAATATGAGGTGTTAGGAGAAAGAAAATGTAGAAGAAGAAATAAGATGTAGGTTATTTATAATTAAAAATGAATATGGAGGGACAAAAATAAATGTCATGTTTTATTATTAAAGCTTCATGCATTAATAATAGATAAGGGAATGTACGTAGGAATGGAAAAGTTTACAAACGAAAGTAGAATTTTGTACGCATTTAGGTTTTTATCTACGCATAATAAAATATTTATACTTACCTTAAAAATGAGAACGTTCAATTTTGTTTTCTCAAAATGACCTTTTATTTCCATTAAAACACCCTTTTTGTTTAACACAAAACGTGCGTTTCTTTTATTAAATCTATTAATTGCAATCAATGTTTCCTTTTTTTAATTGAAACATTTGAATTACATTTATTGCAGTTACTTACAAAGTTAAATTTTAAAACAGACAACTAAAATGGATGAAGAAATTGAACAATTGTTTATTTAAACACATTTATAAATTTATTGTTTATACACAAGAGTAATAAATAGATTATTTTCCTATTCTTGTAATCAGTCTGTAAGCTAAAACACAATTCAAATAAACATATATTTCTTTCTTAAAAATCAATCTTTCTGTTTTTATTTTAATGAAATTAAACGTACATTCACAGATGAAACATTCATTTTATTTGATGTAAAATTTTCTTTTTATCAAATCAAACTTTCCCTATATTCTCACAAAACATATGCTGCTTTTATTTACACCTATTAATTTACAATTAGTATTCTCTCTCCTATTAATTGGAAATTTTCAATTACATTAATTTCAGTTGATTAAGTTTTAAAATGGACTAAATGAATGTAATGAGAAGTATAACAATTATTTCCTATCTAATAGTAATTTAATCATATTAATACACTATTCGCTACAAATAGTAAGTATATATATTTCTTACTAAATAATAGTTTCTCATCTCTACAATCAATCTTTCAGTTGCCAAACGTTTTTACTAAATGAATGTTTACTCTTTTACTAAACTTATTCATTCTTATTCTTTATTAACATTTATTATTATAATCACCGTTATTAATTACATTCAAACAATGTCATTAAATACACCCGACATATGTTATCATTTTTTTTATCTTACTGTAATACATGTTATTAGTAGAAGTTCATATTTAAGATCATAAACATATCTCTTAACAAATGTTAACAAAAATAAAATCATAAATTTTTATTATTCTACCACTTATATTCCTTACTACAATTAGCCTTTGGTATTCCTATCCATTAATTACACAAATAACATAGTTAATATTTGTTTATCTTTCACTACATTAATACTTCTATATACATCTTAGATTTGTATCAACGGTTATTTTTTAAAAATGTGAATCTTGTCAATTACGCGTATTAATTAAGGTTTTAAACTCAATTAACAAAGTTTCCTAAGTCCAATCCCTTTTTACCAAATTTGACAATCCCTAACCATTCGTACTACATTCCCTATAAATGTAATATTTAATAGATTTTATTTCAAATTAACATACTTAATTTCCCTTAATTGAGATCTGATTCCCGAATTTTTATTTAACATACTAAATGAATAAATAACCTAAATAAATGGTCACCTACTCACTTTCTTTCATTTATAAGTTTACTACTTGCCCACCCAGGTATAAATCCCATATATAACACTAATTAATTCCGATAACACTGCATTATCCAATTATCATAAATTTGTTCAATATATACTTATTTTTACTTATAAATAACTTATGTTCTCTATAAATTCTCATTCACTCTTCCGTTACTAAAATTAAAAATCATTAAGTAACGTTTCCTCCGTAATAGTATTAAAATTACTTAACATTCAAGAGGACTTTATTTCAAATAAATTGATTGACCAATAAATTAGGTAATATATAATAATTGTTATTATACCCTTAAGATTTACGCTTATTCTCTTCTATTTGGTTTATAGCCTAAGATAATATAACCAATCTAACTCCATAAATAAATTATTTTATTACCCAAATTATTCATAAATTTATTACCTTTTACATCCCACTATAAATCAGTGTAACCACTAATACCACCCATATTATCATTCCTTACACAATACTGATCTTATTTAATTACATTAACTATCTATTTTGCACAATAACTAAATGTTTACATTCGTTACTTATATTTAGTTTTATAACCAAGTGTATCATGCTTAAATAAAATGAATTGGAGTTCCATTTAGATTGTTGACAATTGACTTGTGTTAACATTGTTTCAGTCTAAATTTAGTTATCATTCCATTATAAAATTGCAATATTTTATTTCTTTCAATATTAACTCATAAAATATTATTAAAATAACAAAAAATTAACATCAAAAATTTATGGGTCGTTACAGATGCCTTTTGGATTGACTAATGCGCTCGCGTTCTTTGTGGATTCATGAACCGAATATTTCAAGAGTACCTGGATAGGTTCATGTTGGTATTCATTGACAACATATTCTTATATTTCAAGGATGAAAGAGACCCTAAGATTCATCTTGGAAAAGTGCTTGAAATGTTGAGCCAACATCAACTCAAAGCGAAGTTTTTGAAGTGTCATTTGTGGAAGAAGGAAGTGAAGTTTCTTGGTCATGTAGTTTTATAGAAAGGGTTATCAGATGATTTAGTCAAGATCGAAGTCGTTAACCGTTGGAAAAGACCCAAGATGGTGCTCGGGACAAGAATTTTTCTTGGACTAGCTGGCTATTACTGGAGATTCATCAAGATATATCACGAATAGCACCACTCTTGGCTAAAAATTACAAGAAAGGATGTGAAGTTTATTTGGTATGATAAATATGAGGAAGCATTGTTTAAGTTAAAGCATTTGTTGAACAATGTACCTGTGTTAGTTGTTCCAAATAGGAATCAGGAATTGATGGTGTATACAATGCATGTGGAACTGAGATAGGAGTTGTGTTGATGCAAAGGGGTAAAGTAGTTTCCTACGCTTCTCGATAGCTCGTACTACATGAAGTAAGATATCCGACCTATGACTTGGAGTTAGCAGCGGTGACTTTTGCATTGAATGTATGCAGACACTGCCTCTTGGGAGAAAGATTCGACTTGTGTATGAACCATAAATATTTAAGGAATTTATTCTCTCAAAAAGAGTTTATCATAAGACAGTAGAGGTGGTTGGAGTTTTTAGCAGCTAATGTTTCGGTATTGAGCATACACCAGGGAAAGGAAATAAAGTTGCTTACGTCCTTAGTAGAAAAGATCAGAATATAGTATTAGCTATGTTGTAAAAATGGATGGATCTAGAGGCATTGACTACTTGTAGTGTGCAGTTGAGATCAACTGCTAGTTCTAGTCGGAGTACAACCATATTATCTTGCATGGAAGTTTGACCAGTATGATCGAAAGGATTGCTTCTAAGCAAAGAGATGATCCATTTCTAGTTGACAAGCTTAAAAGGTTGGAAGGAGGAACCAAGGTTGATGATCTAAAGGATTTTAGTATTGACCAGAAGGGATGGTTAAGGAAGAAGGTGTGGTATGTGTTCCAGATGTTGGAAACCAAAGGAGAGAATTTATTAGGGAATGTCATTGATCAAAATTTATGATTCATCCTGGAGGAATCAAGATGTGTTAGGATTCTTTTGGAATGGAATGAAGAGGAATATAGGCTTATGGGTGAAGCAACGTGCAAATTGCCAATAAGTGAAAGTTGAACATCAGAAGCCGAGTGGGTTACTTCAGCCTTTAGATATATCAGTTTGGAAATGAGAATCGATATCCATGGATTTTATTGACGGGTTGCAAAGGTCAAACTGGGGAAATGAAAGTATTTAGATCATAGTGTATAGACTGATCAAGAGTGCATATTTCATTCCCGTTAAGTCAACTTGGATGGCACCTATATTTGAAAAGTTATTTATGTAGAATATGTTAGACCGTATGGGATTCCTAGTAGTAATAGTCGGTGATAGAGATGCTTTGTTTATTAGTGAATTCTAAAAGAGTTTATAGAAGGTATTAGGTACCAAGCTTAAAATGAGTACCTTTTATCACCCATAGACGGATGGGCAGATAGAGAGAGTCAATAAGGTACTTGAAGATTTGTTGAGGGGTTGTGTACTAGACTTTGGTGGGCTATAGGAAGTCCAATTGCACCTCATTTAGTTTTCTATAATAATAGTCATCATACTAGTATAGAAATGGTGCCTCGAAGCTTTGTATGGAAGGCTGTGCAAATCACCAGCGTGTTTGGTTAGAGACATGAGACAAATTGGTCCTTGGTCCAGATATGGTATGTGAAGCTATAAAGAAGATTGAGTTAATCCAGGATAGGATGAGAGAAGCTTAGTCTAGGCAGAAAAGTTATGCAGATAAAGGCATAAAGAATTAGAGTTCTCAGTTGGAGATCACGTTTTCATTAATGTATCACTAATGAAGGGTGTGCTACGATTTGAAAATTGGGGAAACAGACACCGAGATATGTTGGATCGTTCCCTATAAAAGAAAGGATTTGGAAACTCCATATTGAGTTGATCTACCTAGTAGTTTGGTAGGAGTCTATAATGTGTTTCATGTTTCTCATCTTAGAAAGTATGTGCATGATCCAGAGACTACTATTGCTCTGAATGCATTGGAAGATTCAGTAGTAAAATTGGATCTGACATTTGTAAGACAACCAGTTCGCGTTGTAGCAAGAGATGAGAAGAAGTTAAAGAATAAGATAGTCAAGATAGTAAAATTCTAATGGAGTGACAATGAGAAAGAATGTACTTGGGAGACAGAGGATAGGACTTGGGATATTTATCCTGAGCTGTTATAATGGCATGTTCTATACTTGTTGTATATAGACTTTATAGCTGGTAATATATACTAGCATTGTTTGCGTGTTTGATATTTGTTATGTAGTCCTTATTGAATTATAACTCAAAACATAAAAGAATATATAAGAGGGGTAAAATAGGACTAGATAAAACTTTCATCCCTTAAAACCCTTACCTAGCATACCATTCATATTTTCAACAGAAATGGTCAAAGGGAAAGAATACCAACGCCGGCCGTAAAGAAGAAGAAAAAAGGAAGGAAGCCTAGGAAATCAAGTTAAAGATAAGGGGAACCAGATCAATATATTCAAGTCTCAAATCTTATTTTCAAATCAAGGTGAATAATAGTCAAATCCATCTCTTTTTTGTTGTGTTATGATTGTTTAATTTCGGCTTAGAGATGAAACCGAATGGATTGATGTTTGAATGAGATGCCATGCTTGATTTTGCTATGTTTTTAATTAATGATGAAATAAATGGATTTTATTAAATTAAATGATAGGTTTAAAGAAAAACCCTAGTTAATGATCTTCCATTGACTTGATTTTCTTATATGATATGAAAAATAATAGTTTTGAGATGGATATTTAATTTCATAATTTTCCAAGATAATGGGAATATTTTACAGATTTCCGAAGAAAGAATTGGCATTTATTTCGGGTTTTAATTATTAAAAATAAATAAATAAATAATGATGTTGGGCCCAAAAATTTATATGATAATATGTTATTTCTGATTTTCACTGTATTTATGGGATTTTTCCCTAAAGGTTTTCGAGTAATTGCAAATTTAGTAAGTTAGAAAAGCTTATGAGAATATGAAATGATTAGTAACATGTACATGTGCGAAAATGCGATTTTTGTGTCAAAATAGGAGCCGTAGATTTTTTTAGAAAAGAAATATGTTAAAGATTGTTTCAACCAATAAGAAATAGCCAAAGATTAAGAGTTGGTGGAAAATCATTGGCTTTATGTAGAAATAAATCGGTTTTAATAAATAATTACAAGAGTGCCATGCATCTTCGTTTAGTGTAGATGCCTTCTAGATCGAAGCCATTTGTGTTGCCGTTGACCTTAAGGGAAGCATATGATACCAACAATGTTGGTATGGAGTGGTTCCTATAGGGTCAAAGTGCATAGGTAAGGGATTCAACATTGAGATCGACGTCGACATAGCTCTTCATGAACATACCTATACCGACTTTCATCAAGTTCGTCGATCTTTGTCTTGTTTTAGATGGCTTTGACGCCACATGTTTTCACCAAGGTTTTGAATGACCCTGCTAACCACTATATTGGTTAATGCCGACATTGATTACTTTCGAAGTGAAGTAAGACATTGATGTCAATAGCCATCAATGTCGACGCCCATTTGTTTCTTATAATAAAGGCTATTTTGAATCAGGGCGGTAACCCATACATTTATATCATGCGACATGGTTACTATCAGCACTATAGCCTTATGTTTTTATGAAATCAAAATGCTTTTATATAAAGGACAACATCAAGAGAGGCGACGGCCCACATCGACCTTATTGATGCCACGTGTTTTAAGAGAAAAACATATTTTTACTTATTTTGGTGATATACCCATAAGGATGAGGTGCGACATGCTCATTCCTTCATCGAAGTTCTAAATGGTTCTTTAAAATGGAATAAGAAATTGGTAATTTTAAGGGCTAAGTTTTTTCTTGTTTTAAATATGAATTAAATGATTAATCATATACTATGAAAAATGTTTTAAGGATTTTAATTATGGAATAGCTAAATTTGGTGTTAAAATTATCAAAGAGAATATTACTTAAAATCAAGTAATTATGAGACATAAAAAAGATTATTGATTGAACACATTAAATGATGGATGCTATATGTTATTGTATTTATTTGATCATTTATTATGCCTAATTGTTATTGTCATACTCACTTCATTTATGATCCATAACTGCACTCTGGAGTATTAAGGGTAGGACAACCAGCTAAGTAGATCCAATAGTGAGTGTAAATAGAGTTAAGTCTTGAGTAAGTAGATTTACATTTGAGAGATCAGGTAGATCAAAAACGTAGGGTGCTTAAAATTGATCAAAAGATAAGTGATTTTTATAAATTATTGCAAGGGTCCAATAGGTTCATAGTGGCCCATGAAACTATGATTGGAGTGTTATTGGAGGGTATCCAATTGGTTATTAATGATCTCATAAAAACTATTAAATGAGAGATGTTATCAGAGGTTTAAAGGAATCTTAGTGGACCCATGAATACTATATTAGAAGTACAGTATTGGGAAACCCTAATAGTTCTTAGTGATCCCATGAAAATTATGGATGGAGAGTGTAACTGGAAGAAGCCAATTGGTTCCTTGTGATCCCATGAAAACTATGGATGGAGAGTGCTATTGGCAGAAGCCAATAAGTACTTAGTGATCCCATGAAAACTATGATGTAGGACAGAGGGTCCAGGAGAACTTGATAGGTTGTTAGTTAGCCCATGAAAACTGTTAGGTTCATAATGACCCTGGAAAAACTATGACTTTAGACATATAGCCAAATAACTTGGAATTGGTAACCCAGTGTGCATTGCATATTTGTATATCATTATGTTATTATTAGATTTTAACCATTGTAGATGCAGAAGCATAATATATGGTTAATATGTTTTGGTACAGGTACTAGTGAGGGAAAAACCCGTTTTGTTCAACAGTGTGATCTTATTGGATATCTGTTGGTTCAAGATGGTAGGTTGTTATTCACACTAGACTTTTTATTGATCCAAAAAAATTTCCCCTTGTACTCTCGAGTACTCATTTGAGTAGGTCAGGAGTAATGGTTTATCAGGTTTGCATTAGAAAAATAAGCTTCTGAAGCTATGCAAGATGTAATCTAGTTATTAGGAGCTTTATCTAATTCCATTGTGTTTGATTTTTCTTGAATATATGTAATAGCAAGTTGTATAAATGACAAGTACTAGACTTTGATCAACCAACGGGCATCTTTACATGTCGCTCTTGGAGTATTTTGTAATAACTGTAATTTTTCTGAATGTGGGTTTGCGAATGAGATTATGTAATGAATATGAAATATCAATTGAAATGAAATGTGAAGTTTTGTTAAGAAAAAAATTATGTCTAATATTATTCATATTTATGTGCTTCTAATTATCGATATGATTAACATAGCTGCATTCATCATCAAGAGTTAATAGCTATAGATAACTGCAGCATCCGTAGTGGTTAGTTCTAGGCTCAAAATGGGGTATTTTACATCTGCCTTAACCTATCAGATATCAACTAGCTCAGGGTTTCACTATCCTTTAGCACCCTATCCATGCTCTGCCTTCTGCTGCCAGCGTGCTACCTTAGTTGGTGGCTTAGAGATTCCCATCTTCTTGAGAAGACTGACTCTCTAGAGAGGTTCACTATGTATCGACTAAAGACATGAGTGAAGAGAAGGGAATACGTTAAGTGGCTTCGAGGAGTACCAACTCCAAGAATAATAAAGTGGCACATAATAATACGAGCCTAATTAACAGCCAAACCATCCATGGCATAAGTGGCCTTCTGTGCAAGAGGGTAAATCAGGTCGTAGCTCCTTGTCTTCGGAATGACGTTCTGCTGAACTATGCAAATGACGATGCAGGCTGTAGGTCGCAAATTGTCTGTGGACACAGATATCTCTAGAAAAGATCTGCTACGAAATATATGGACCATCCATCTCAACATCGTCCAAATTTCCTCCCTCGGCGGCTATCCCCAAACTATCGCTAAATTCTTTGTCAAACAAATCAATCTCGACTCCCTTCACTTTCGACTAGAAATTGTTGATGCCTTCGTCAAAGTTATATGTCAGATTTTCATTATATAGATGCATGCAACGCGTGTAGCATTCCTGCTCAGAAGTTTCAAGGCAAAGGATCAGTACTAATTATGTTGTCATGAACAATTCCTCGAGTCTAAAGGAAGCTAAATCTCCGAATTTAACTAGCTCTCCCTGAATAAAGGTGAAATTTGCTAAGGCCTAGTGAAAAGAGGTTTTACATCGCTCTGATCGAGCCAAGCGATCTATTGAGGGGTGAGACCCGGATGACGTGCGGAAGAGCTGATGGTTCGTGGTGGTCCGAGCAACTGAGTAACGGTTGAAAAGGGGAGATTGAATTCAGATCTGGAGAGGTTGCAAGGCTAGATCTTGTGTGCAAAAATTGGCGCTTAAGAGGGGAAGCTGCTACTAGAGTGTTGCCTATTGTAATGGAGAGAGATACGATATCACTCGTTATTGCGAGGGAGGAGGTGTAGTGGACTTGATTTGGGGAGGAGAGGATTAGGTTTGGCTATGAGGAATAGGTGGGAACAATGGTGTGAGGCGGTTGAATAGACGCGACCTATAAAGTTGCATTCTAGGTTTGGGTTTGCCTTAAACACGATAATTGATTGACCTCTCCTAGGGAAGCCGGTTTATCACTATCGGTCAAACGTAGTGGTCGACCGTTTGTCAAATTTCAGATATAGGTTGAATCTGGACACTGTTCGGTCTTATTTAACTAATAATAACAATAATAATTATATCTATATTGTTTTCTTCGATCCGACACAATCCAAAAAATACCTGCCCTCTTCATAATGATGCCTTAGCTTATCATCTAGCTCTTCGAACCCTATCCTCAATTATTCACAATATTCCTAACTTTTTTCCTGCCATCAACAACTTCAAAAACCAATAAATATTCCAGCCACTATTCTCTGTATTATTATATACGGTAATGTTCTTCCTATTTGCTTGTGGGTTACTCTACAAATCTTACAACATACTGCAACTGAATTAAATGTCATTTCTATTTTATCCACCCCTTTAAGAGAGAATTTAAAGCTTTTAAATTCTTTAAACAGGAAAAATTGTTCGGCTATACATTCATTTTGTTGCCAAAATGGAGAACTCTTTTTTGCTCGAAAACGTTTTAAACAAAAATCAAACTCTTATTTTATTATATATTTAAGAATTTCAAAACTTTCTATTCAAACTAAAGCTTTGCAACATAACAAAATTCATTGGTGTCTATATTTCTTATAAAAATAAATTTCTAGAACCCTCTTGCTTTCCATACAACCATTTCCAAACGGACTCTTGGAAAATGTTATACATTTATTTTTATTTTCCACTTTTGAAAAGCTCATTTAAATATCTCATGGTATTCTCACATAGGGTCGGACTAGGAAATGGATTTACTTCTCTTCAATAAAAATCTGATTCGTCATCTTGCGATGATTGATGAATATTCTCTTGTGAGAACTTGCCTTTGGATGTCAACTGCATATAGATTCTTAACTCTTGCTTGTCTGGATAAAATGTGCACCTCCTATCGTCACTCCATCAAAATCCATAATCATAAGGTAACTAAGTCTGAACCATTAAGTCAACCATCCAGCCTCTGGGATCTCTCATATGTCATGCTCATGATCTTCAACGTTAATGTCATACATATAGACAACCCTTAGAGGGGTAATCGTGGTAGGCACGTAATTCTTAACTCTATAAAAATTTCCAACTTATAGTTGCATCGCCAATCCTTTCGGAATATGGTCGGAACTATTATATGCTTAGAATTTATAGAGTTCGACGCAGATTTAGGTCGAAAAATACAAACACGTACTCTCAGTATATCCTAATCCATATGATCGACTAACGTAGGCTCTAAAACCAAATGCAACAACCCACACCTTAATGGGTCAGAATTTCAACAAAAATCGAATCCAAGCGCATTGGGGTACAGATTTTGGTTTTGGTAACCTATAATAAACATAAGTGTATCAAAGATCGATTAAACTAAAATCACCGTGGAATATAAAATATAATAGGATATAAATATTGACAAAAGCTACTACCTTGGAATTAATGACGTTCCTTGGACATCCAATTGCCTTGTCAATACATAGCATGAATGAGAAGACTTCTCCATCAACTGTTTTGTCTTTCTCTAATGACCCGTTCCTCTAAATCTATCTCGTGGGTTATAATAAGGAGGTAGTCAGAACAACAATCCGATGATTGAAAAATTGCATACTTAGTCAGTAATACAAACTTATACTGATTGGTTTCCCTTTAAACGTTATGTCTTATTACTTGTGGTTAATTTATTTAATGTGCTTACGACATGTCTACCTGACCTTCTCCAAGGCATATAATACAGACATATGCCTATTATGCATACACTACCCAAAACACGACCACTTAATTATTCTTGGATATGGAGGAGGCAGACCCAACGACCATTCAATAACTTATTCCCCGATGCGAGCCTCTAGCATCATCAACGTTGGTCTATCGGTCCTAGCTACAGAGACCGATGGCTTATATATATGAATTTATAGTATATAATTGCCGCATTTATCATTAATAATATCCTAGCTATATGAGAGATAATACTCAAGCAACTTAATACCTTCTTAATGGAATTAGGTAAACCATGACCATTTAATACTTTAAAAGACAAGTCCACATCATTAATGCCTAATCCAAAGATGGACCCGTATCGGTGCATATCTACCTGGCATTGCACGAAAATCTTTTCAATGACATAATACCTCCTACTGAAGCGGACCTTTCCAAGAATTTTATAAATCATCCTCCAGGACGATTAATATTGTTTTAAATTTATGAATAATGTTTATAAATGAGAAAATCCTTTAAAAGGAATTGTTTAAAAATAAAGCTAAGTGTAAATTGTCTTAGGATTTTAGTAAATGATGTTTAAAATGACATTTGTTTTGACCCTTGTTTTAATACACTTTGTATTATTAAAATTTCTTTTCATAGAGTTTTTGGAAAATTTAAATTCTGGAATTGTTCAAAATGATTTCAAAGGATTTTGAGAAAAGTAATAGCGGTTTTAATTGGTAATATTTCTAAAGTATAAATATTTTGGAAAAGGAATTTTAAGTAGAATTCTTTTTCTTTGAATAATTCGGAGAAGATATTTCGGTAAGTTTGTGTTAATAAGAATAATCTTCTAAGTGAAGATCAGATATTGCTTAGGCGAATTTTATGGAATACTAGTAAATTATTCTCTTTATCATCGATCTAAATGAATTCAAATCCGAACGAACCCATGTGAGTTTTAATAAACAAATTGTTTGAAGTTATTTCATAAAACCTATTATAGTATGCTTTCAAAGATGAGTTTTGAAATTTATAACCGTGTATTTAATCTTTATGTTCCTTAAAAGGGAATTGATTTCCAAAATAAAATGTTTTTCTGATAAGAGATTGTTTTGACAAATGAATTTTACCCTTAAATAATATACAAGGTAATTTAACGTTGAATTAAATGGGTTAGATTGGATATGAAGGTTTTGATAACGTTGTTTTATCAAAACCATAGATATTATTTAAGTATCTAAGCAGTGTAAACTAATTGGTGTTATTGGGTCAGTCCATAAACTTGATTTATTATAACACATTAATGTGAAAAGGGAGGAGGTTTAAATTGGCTTTTTTAGATTAAAGCCGTAGATTTTGTTTAAAACATGTATGTAGTATAAACTATTTTTACGACACGTATATTATAATAACGTAATTAACCGAAATTTTGTAAAATTTTAAATATTTGGATTTTGAAATAAAAATTTGATATTTGGAATACGTACATTTAAACATAGAAAATGTTAATTTTCATATGCTAATATGAAAGTTTATTTTACTGTGTAATTTTATAGCTTCAATCAGTTAATATTTGATGATAATAAAATATTTTCCAAACCTGAATATTTTTGTACAATAAATTTGTAAATCATCTTCTGAGTGAGACGTCATATTTCGTTTCTCCAAATTTGAACTGTTATTGTTCCGTTTACCGTATTATCAGCAAATGTGAAGCATTTTCAGTACCATTTTCGACTTTTGATCGAATAATCGTACCATTGATAATCTGTACCGTCATATTCGTCTCGTCGTGCTGATCACCATAGTTTATTTATTTCTCAGTTTTGAGGTACGGTACATGACGGAAGCAATAAAATTGTTCGTTGTACGGTACCGTAATTTGCGACCTTACCCTTTCCTTTGGTTTCAAAATTTGAAAGTACAGCCAGACCACATTAATAAATTTCTTTAATTATTCACAAAATCAAAGCCTGACCGTTGGTATTTCTTTTATTTATATAACTATTCGTTCAAGCTTACAAATCCCCTCACTGTTCATTTCCTTTCCTATTATCACTATTCGTTTATAATTGCTTTAAATGGCTGCTTGATCCTCTTTAAAATTGAAATCCATCCTCTTCTATCGTTTTCAAAAAAAAGAAAAAAACTCAGCATGCCTTCGTAATCTCTGCTTCGAGCACCGCGTCCTCCTCCGGACTCCACCACAACCGCGTCAAACCACCACCGCTCGCCGTCTTTTCCATTGTTTTCGCTCCATCACCATCGGCGGATCCACCTCCACCAAAGTGCAGGCCGAGCTACCTCCCTCAACCATAGCCGTCCTCCACCTTACACGTGTCACATCTCACAAGCATCCACCCCAGCCAATGCTTCTCACTCTTCCCCTTCGGAAACAACCATGGCCGAACCTTACCTCCCTCTCGCCTCACCGCTGACCGATGCAGCGATCTCCTCCTCCAACCTTGGCAAATTCTTGCCTTGCTCTGGCCATTTGCTGACCTTTCTTTGGTATGTTTATATGTGTATTATATAAGAAGTTATACATATATTATATTAGAAGTTTCGTTCAGTTACATCAAGTTATATGCATTTCTTAAAAGCTTGTTCACAACCTAATTTATATATGTTAGTACATAACAGTATATATTTACACATATCTATCTGTATAAAATAATTCCAAAACTTCATACCTATTTGTACAAAGAATTTGAAATTGTTTATATATGTTTAAAAGCATATATGTATATGATTTGTTATGTATTTTCAGATTTTTTTTCTTTTCTATATATATGATAGTATACATGACAGTTTGTATACGTATGAAACGTATAAGTCATGTTGGTTGTGATTCATACTTTCGGTTAATCTGCACTTGGCTAGCACATCATATAATTCAGGTAAATACATATTTGGTATAACGGTTTATATATATAGGTTTGGTTTCAAATTTTCGTATGTGTCTTTGATTTCAAAAGTGAATACATAGACATATACATATACATATAAATCTAATACATAGATGTTACTTATATATGTGTTTAAGTAAGAGATATATGCCAGTTTACATATATATTATAATATGTTATTTATACAAATTATAAACTATATTAGTTAGGTCTACATATTTTTTTATATGTATTAATCAGTTCGCATGTACATTGTTGACTTAAAGAGATAAATAGAGATATGGTCAATATATATATATATATATATATATATATATATATATCTACATTGATATTTTGGTTAGAATTTGAATTATAGTGTGTGTATATATTGGGTTATAGGTATGGTCTGGAAGCTTAAATATGTCAATGTTATACTGTTATATATATATATTTATAATGATATATAGTTTTGATTTTTGTTAGTTTATATATAAACTAAGGGTACATAATTTTATATATAAATGTTAAGGTTTTGGAAATAACTTCAATTTATATATATGTATGTATATAATCTGTTGCATATATAGTCTGGGATATATATGTGTGTGTGTGTGTGTGTGTATATATGTTATATGTGAATTTATGCATTTGTATATATTTTATGTGTAAGTCTGTATATAAAGTGTTATATGTATAAAGTTAGACAAGTTTGAATATAATCTATTATTATGTATATAAGTTTATATGAGCGCTATATAACAAGTTGTCTTAAGTTATATAAGTTGTTGTTTATGTTATATTTATATATCAAAGTTACTATATATATATAAGTTTGTATAAGTGGTATTTGATATGTTGTAATGAACATACACTATATATGTAAGTATTTTGCATTTTTAATAAGTATATGTATGTATGTATGTATGAATTTCAAAAATATATATTGTATATACGTTTGAATTTTATATATGGGTCTTAATTTAAACTATAATCTTTGAAAACCATATATATATTTAATTTAATACAAGTTTAAATTTAGAATATGATTTTATATATAAAATATTATATATAGTGGTATATGTGAACTCATTATACTATTTATCATCATCGAACCAGTTCTGAGATTTCGTCAATTCCTATTTATCAGCTTTGTCAGTCAGATTCATGCCAATATAGATTTGCTATGCTTCGAAATTCGTGCTTGGATTCGTAACTCGTTTCATTATCTGTTCTCTCTAGCCTCGAAAGGTGAGCAATCAATCACGATTAACATTGTTATATTTATTAAATTTGATTTCAATTGGAACGACGATTGAAATATGCTGTTGTTAGTTATTTACATTACTATATATATGCTATTATCTGTATCAGTTCATCTGTGACATCTGACACCATTATCTGTTATTTATATTGATGATATATGCATGTTATATTATTATCATATATGTTCTCACTCTGCAAGTTCCCTGTTAGTATAGAATTCACTATGGATTGAAATGATACATATCCGAATGATCTGTAGAATAGAAAAAGTCGTTATGGGTTGAAATGATAAACACAAGCGATTTTCAGTTGAACTGAATTTGGGATTGTGGGTTGAAATGATATATACCCGTATATATTTAAATTATGGATTGAAATGATAAATATCCATATCACTTGACCATATGATTGAAAATTATATAAAGACGCCGTTGGGGTGCGTGTGCACATATATATTGAAATGATTTCCAAGGCTTTGAAAAATATATATATGATTTTAATAAATATTGATTTTGAGATATATATATATATATACATATACATATGTTAATTTTATAAAGGTTTAAAATTTTAATTTATATGTTTTGAAATTTTCAAAAGTTATAAGTTAGTTTTGAAATTATAAATTTTAAAGATTTTACTTATAAATTTTACTATTTTCAAATATATATATATATATGTAAGTTTAATATAATTAGGTTTAATAATAAGCTTTAATTTAATAAAGTTTAACTTAATTAATATATAATATGTTTAAGTATTCGTTTAAAATATATTTTAAAATAGATTGTTATAATGATTTTATAAGTTAAGGTTGGAAAGATAAATTTGAATTTATTTGAAATTGTATTTAATTAAATTTTATTTAATAAGTTTATTTGAAATTTATTAAATTTGATATTTTTTACAGGGTATGATATTATAACTTGATTTTGATTTAAAGTGATTAATGAATTTTCAAGTTTAAATAAATTGAAAGGGATATTTAGTTTATTTAAATTGTAATTTAAAGTTTTATTTAAATGTTATTAGAATGATTAAGTAAATATTTCAAAACTAAATAATAGAAAAGTGAAGTTGATATATATAAGAAATTGTGAACTTTAGTTTTGTAAATGTTCGAATATTTAAAGCTTTGAAATAGGTTGTGGAGATTGTGAACTTTAACAACTGTGTACGCGATGGAGATTACAGAATGAAGTAGGTGGTTGGCGACGTTCTATTTGAGGTATTTACATGGACCTGACTCCCAAGAGTTATCATAAGGTGGCTAAAACAGGTGCAATTGATGGGCTAAGTCAGGTAGCTCCTTCGATCGGACACACTTCATTGATTGCCATTCTATTACTTTGTGATTGATTAGGTGCGCATCTTTGAGTTGGGAGTGTGGCTCGAGATGGACGGTAGTTGCTGCTATGCGTTAAAATCATCCCAGAAGTGTAATTGGTATATCTACCCTAGCATTGCCTAGTTGTACCATGTCACCTACCTTAGTGAGACCACTGCGAGTTTGTTTTGTACCATACCCTATGGAGTGCTATCTGATGACGCCTAGTACGGGTGAGATTTTGGTATGGTATAGACTATGGGAATATATAAAATGTTTAAGGGGAAATGGGTAATGCCTTAGTGCTATTTTAATAGTTTACTTTACTATAGACATTATTATAATAGCCTATATTACTACATAGTAGATAGTTCCATGGATCCTTAGAGGATAGTTATCCCAAACATCCTTTAAGTTACTTGTATTTTAGTTGATATTTCACTTGATTTGGATTTATTGATATAAGAATGTTAATCCTGACTCGAGTGTTTTGTGTTTTGCTTTACGCTCGGGTCAGACTGAGTGTCACCGCATTTGAGTCTCGCCTTTGGAGTTGGAGCCTCGCTTGGAGATCCATCTATCTATTCAGCTTGCAGTTATTCAGTTAACTCCTATGATATATTCTTATCTTGTATTTGACTATTGTATTTGAGACTTCTATGTATTCGAGACTTCTGTTTTATCTTGTTAACTTTGTTATATATATAGTAGCTTCTGAACTACTATTCATTTGTTTCCGCTGCTTATTGTTATATTACTCTGTATATGTGATTCTGTGTTTTATTTATTTACCATATATGCTGAATTTTGCTAAATATAAATTAACAATCTGATATTTTAAGCAATTCAAGTTTGACATATGCAAATGGAATGGTTGAAAATATCGGGATGTCGCGGTTGGTGTTAGAGCTCTGGTTTTAGGAAAAACTTAGCATATAGAGTAAATTTAATTACTGAATCACTTTCGTTCGAGCTTAAATCTCTTCCTCTTTGATTCGGTTTCCTTTGAATTTTGGAATTCTCCTATTCATTTGGAAATCCATTCTTGTCTCTACCAATTCGTGTTTTCTGATTTTGGAGTATCCCATAGCTCCACTATAAGATTTGTAAAGAGGTGAAACTCCTTTACAATTGGCATTTGTTCACCGAAGATTCCCATATCCTTGTTTAGATGTTGTTGTCTCTTGCTATGCCCAAATGCCATCTCTTTCAATTGAATGTCGATTTGCTTCAGAATTCTGCATCGATCGTATTCTTGAAGTCACGGTTGGCCCTGTTAAGGTTGCCCGCGATCTATATATGTCTATCCATCTTTCTATTTTGCTTTTAGTCATCTTATCTTCATTTCGAGCTTATCTTTCTGTCAGAAATTCTCTTTGATTAGGATTCCTCTAATTTGGATCTCTATCTTTGTTTTAAAATCCATTTCTGGAATCAACGAGTGAGGGAGTGTATTTGTAATTTATATAAAAAATGTTTATATATAGTGTTGTTTGGGTTATTAATATTGATTTGGGGTTTCGATCGATTTATCTGATCAATGATATCGATAGGAATTCTAAAACACTTGAACAAGAGCAAACTGGCACAATTTTATTTCCAGATTTGGTATATGAATAATTTTGTATGATTATATTATATAAGTTTAAATTTTATAAAATTGAATTGTTAACGGAATTGATTGTTAAAATGATAATATTGATTTATTATTTGTAAACCCTTGACTATTGCCAAATGATATAAATAAATGAAAATATAAACATGGTTTATAAATTGGTTTGGAATGTAAATAAAATTTTTGGGAATGTGAGAATTCAATTTTCGATATTTTAGAAATTTGGTTTTAGATTTTAGAGTATATCATTTAAAAGTATTTTCGAATAGAAATTTTTTTCAAAGAATTTTAAAGTTTTAAACCAGTACTCTCCTCATGTGTTGCTTGAAAATAATTTCAGTGATGAGGCCGCATCATCGACATTCATTTTTGAGTTTCGAAGTGGAGAGACCATTCTGTAGCTTTGCTACACTTTTGTTTTGAATAAAAATGATGAAAATGAATTGATTCGAATTTCTTAAGTGTGACTTGATTTATAATATATATATATTTGATTTGATATATGGATATATTTATCTCTAAATGATTTGAAGTGAATCAAAAATTTAATTCTTAAATTTTCTTAAAGGATGTTTTAAATTATAAAACGAAGCCAAAATTTTGAATAAATATTTAAAACTTGAAATAATTAAATTGAAATCAATTTAAAAACTAAAAGAAATTTATATGATTTGAATTGACGGTTTGAACTAACAAATTCGAATTGAATGACTATTTAATAAAATGGATTAAACCAAATTTTTCGATTGTTCTATCCTCCTACCTCATTCCTTTTCAGGGACGAAAAGTTTTAAGCATGGGAGAGTGTAACGACCCGTATATTTTAATAGCATAATTAATTGAAATTTTGTGAAATTTTAAATATTTGAATTTTTAAATAAAAATTTGATATGTGGAGTACGTATATTTAAACATAGAAAATGGTAAATATTCATCTGTTAATGCAAAAGTTTATTTTATGTGCAATTTTATAATTTAAATCAGTTAATATTTGATGATAATAAAATATTTTCCAAACTTGAATATTTTTATACAATAAATTTATAAATCATCTTCTAAGTGAGAAGTCATGTATTGTTTCTCTAATTTTGGAATGCTATTGCTCTGCTTACCTTATTTTCGAGAAATTTGCATCATTTTCGGTACCCATTTTCGACTTTTGATCGGATGATCATACCACTGATAATCTGTGTCCCGTCCTATTCGTCTCATCGTACTAATCACCATAGTATATTTATTTCTATGTTTTGAGGTCCGAAACGTGACAGAAGCAATAAAACGGTTCATTATAATGGTACCATAATTTGCGACCTTACTCTTTCCTTCGGTTTCAAAATTTGAAAGTGCAGCCGGACCATATTAATAAATTGCTTTAGTTATTCACAAAACCAAAGCCTGACCGTTGGAATTTCTTTTATGGGGCATTTCACCAAAAGGACAAACTTTGTAGTCCAATTAGTTTCTTGGACATACATCCACAGAAATTAATTTCAAGACCAAAGTCAGCAGAATAATTATTTTTAAGGACAAAGTCAGCAGTCCAATTACTTTCAAGGACATAATTTCATAAGTTTTTTTGCCTTAGAAACTAATTATTTTGCGTTTTGTCCTTAAATGTAATTATTTCAGTTGTGTGTCCTACAAACTAATTGCACTTGCTAAAGAGGCCCTTTTGGCTAATTTCCATTTCTTTTATTTTATATAACTATTCGTTCAAGCTTGGAATTCCCCGCACTGTTCATTTCCTTTCCTATTATCACTGTTCATTTATAATTGCTTGAAATGGCTGCTTGGTCCTCTTTAAAATTGAAACACATCCTCTTCTATCATTTTGATAAAAAGGAAAAAAAAACTCAGCATGCCTTCATAATCTTCGCTCTGAGCACCACGTCCTCCTCCGGACTCCACCACAACCGTGTCGAACCACCTCCGCTCGCTGTCTTTTCCATTGTTTTCCCACCATCACCATCGGCATATCCACCTCCACCACAGTGCAGGCTGAGCTACCTCCCTCAACCATAGCCGTCCTCCACCTTGCACGTGTCACATCTCGCAAGCATCCACCACAACCGAAGCTTCTCACTCTTCCTCTTCCCCTCCGGCAAGAACCATGGCCGAAGCCTTACATCCCTCTCACCTCACCGTTGACCGACGCAACGATCTCCTCCTCCAACCTTGGCAAATTCTTGCCTTGCTTTGGCCTTTTGCATCCCTTTGTTTGTTATGTTTATATGTGTATTATACAAGAAGTTTTATATATATATATATATATTAGAAGTTCTGTTCAGCCACATCAAGTTATATGCATTTGTTAAAAGCTTGTGCATTACCTAAGTTATATATGTTAGTATATAATAGTATATATTTATACATATCCATCTGTACAAAATAATTCCAGAACTTCTTATCTATTTGTACAAAGTATTTGAAAGAGTTTATATATGTTTAAAAGCACATATGTATACGATTTGTTATGTATTTTCAGGTTTTTTTGCTTTTGTATATACATGATAGTATACATGACAGTTTGTATACACATGAAACGTATAAGTCATGTTGGTTGTGATTCAGACTTTTGGTTAATCTGCACTTGCCTAGCATTTCATATAATTTAGGTATATATATTTGGTATTAATAGTTTATATATATAGGTTTGGTTTAAAATTTTCATATATTTCTTTGATTTTGAAAGTGAATACATAGATATATACATATAAATCTAATACATAGATATCGGTTATATACTTGTTTAAGTAAGAGATATATGCCAGTTTACATATATATCATAATATGTTATTTATAAAAATTATAAACTATATTAGTTAGGTGTACATATTTGTTTATATGTATTAATCGGTTTGCATGTACATTGTTGACTTAAAGAGATAAATATAGATATGATCAGTTTAATCATATATATCTACATTGATATTTTGATTAGAATTTGAATTATAATATGTGTATATATTTAGTCATAGGTATGGTCTGGAAGCTCAAATGTGTTAGTATTATACTGTTATATATATTTACAGTGATATATAGTTTTTATTTTTTGTTATATATATAAACTATGGGTACATACTGTTATATATAAATGTTAAGGTTTTGGAAATAACTTCAATATATATGTGTATATAATCTGTTGCATATATAGTCTGGGATATATATATATATATGTTATATGTGAATTTATGAATTTTTATATATTTTATGTGTAAGTTTGTATATAAAGTGTTATATGTATAAAGTTAGACAAGTTTGAGTATAATCTATTATTATGTATATAAGTTTATATGAGTGCTATATAACACGTTGTCTTAAGTTATATAAGCTGTTGTTTATATTGTATTTATATATCAAAGTTACTATATATATAAGTTTGTATAAGTGGTATTTGATATGTTGTAATGAACATACACTATATATGTAAGTATTTTATATTTTCAATAAGTATATATATGTATGAATTTCAAAAATATATATTGTATATATGTTTGATTTTTATATATGGGTCTTAATTTAAACTATGATCTTTGAAAACCATATATGTATATATATTTAATTTAATATATGTTTAAATTTAGAATATGATTTTATATATAAATAATTTTATATAGTGGTATACATGGACTCAATTATGCCAATTATCATCATCGAACCAGTTCTGATTTGATTTCGGTAATTTCTATTTATCAGCTTTATCCGTCAAATTCATGCCAATATAAATTTGCTTTGCTTTGAAATTCATGCTTGGATCCGTAACTCATCGCATTGTCTATTATCTTTAGCCTCGAAAGGTGAGCAATCACTCACGATTAAACTTTTTTATATTTATTACATTTGATTTCAATTGAAACGACAATTGAAATATGCTGTTGTTAGTTATTTGCATTGCTATATATGCTATTATCTGTATCAGTTCTTTGACATCTAACACATTATCTGTTATTTATATTGATGATATATTCCTGTTATATTATTATCATATATGTTCACACTCTACAAGTTCCCAGTTGGTATAGAATTCACTATCGGTTAAAATGATACATACTCAAATGACCTATGGAATATGTGAAAGTCGTTTTGGGTTGAAATGATAAACCCAAGCATATTTCAATTGAATTGAATTTAGGATTGCGGGTTGAAATGTTATATACCCGTATATATTTAAATTACGGATTGAAATGATAAATATCTGTATCACTTGACCATAGGATAGAAAATTATATACAGACACCATTGGTCCATATATATATATAATTTTTGAAATGATTTCCAAGGCTTTGAAAAATATATATATGATTTTAATAAATATTGATTTTGATGTGTGTATATATATATATATATGTTAATTTCATAAAGGTTCAAATTTTATATTTTTAATTTATATGTTTTGAAATTTTAAAAGTTATAAGTTAGTTTTGAAATTATAAATTTTAAAGATTTTACGTATAAATTTTTCTATTTTTATATATAAGTTTAATATAAATATGTTTAATAATAAGCTTTCAGTTAATAAAGTTTGAGTTAATTAATATATAATATGTTTAAATATTCATTTAAAATTATTATTTAAAATAGATTGTTAAAATGATTTTTATAACTTAAGGTTGGAAAGATTAATTTGAATTTATTTGAAATTTTATTTAATTAAGAATTTTATTTAATAAGTTTGATTGGAAATTTATTAGATTTGAGATTTTTTAAAGGGTATGATTTTATAACTTGATTTTGATTTAAAGTGATTAAATGAATGTTTCAGGTTTAAATAAATTGAAAGGGATATTTAGTTTATTTAAATTGTAAATTAAAG
This sequence comes from Allium cepa, assembly GCA_030765085.1. Classification (NCBI taxonomy): domain Eukaryota; kingdom Viridiplantae; phylum Streptophyta; class Magnoliopsida; order Asparagales; family Amaryllidaceae; genus Allium; species Allium cepa. The sequence continues at coordinate 44,373,751 of CM060946.1, forward strand.
TTTTATTTAAATGTTATTAGAATGATTAAGTAAACATTTCAAAACTAAATAATAGTAAAGTGAAATTGATATGTATAAGAAATTGTCAAATTTAGTTTTGTAAATGTTCGAATATTTAAAGCTTTGAAATATATTGGAATTGAAATGTTTTATTTTATGGTTCAAATCTGTACTTGAAATCGATATAATTTGAAATGGTTTATTTGGTAACTGAATTGAATTGAAATAGATGAATTGAGATTGAATTAAATTTGAATTTTGGAATTCGAGTTGATTTGAATCGATTTATGAAGTTTGAGGAAGCTATTTTATTATATAAAGTATTTTTAAATTATATTTAAAACTATTTATATATTTTACTTTATAAATTATTTTAAGATAAATTATTTTAATATAAATCATTTTTAATATAAACTATTTTTGATATAAACTATTTTAATATACTAAATATTTTATTATAAACTATTTTAACTTATAACTACTTTATATAAACTATTTTATTGTATAAACTACTTTATTATATATACTATCATTAATATCTAAACGGTTTAAAGGAAAGTGTTATGATTTCAAAGTATTATGATTTCCAAAGTATTATCATTTCTAAATTATGATTTCCAAAGTGTTATGATTTCCAAAGTATTATGATTTCTAAATTATGATTTCTAAATTGTTATGATTTCCAAAGTGTTATGATTTCTTAGTTATGATTTCTAAAGTGTTATGGTTTTAGAAGCTTTATAATTTCAAAAGTGTTATAAATTTGAAGTGTTATGATTTTTGGAAATGGATATATTTGAAATGGAAATGATACCATATTGATATGGTTTTTGAAATGGAAATGATATCGTATTTATATGGTTTTGAAATGGCAATGATAATTTGGGTATGAATTATAAACCATTTTGAAATGACCGTGGTGTTATAGTAACGATTGGTTGTTAAAGATACCGGGATCAGATATTTTCATACTCTCTGCCAATACTGAAAACCACTTTATAACTGTGTATGGAGTGGAGATTCCAGAATGAAGTCGGTGGTTGACGACATTCTATTTGAGGTATATACATGGACTCGACACTCGTGAGTTAGCATGAGGTAGCTAAAACAGGAGCAATTGGCAGGCCAAGTGAGGTAGCTCCTCCGATCAGACACACTTCTTCGATTGCCATTTTATTACTTTGTGATTGATTTGATGCGCACCTTTGATTTGGGAGTGTGGCTCAAGGTAGGCGGTAGTTGCTGCTATGCGTTACCACTAACCCAGAAGTGTAGTTGGTATATCTTCCATGGCATTGCCTAGTTGTGTCGTGTCACCTACCTCTGCGAGACCACTACAAGTTTGCTTTGTACCATACCTATGGAGTGCCATCCGACGAGGCCCAGTACGGAGGAGATTACGGTACTGTATAGACTACGGGAAAAATATAAAATGTGTTAAGGGGGAAATGGGTAACGCCTTAATGCTATTTTAATGGTTTACTTTACTATAGACATTATTATAATAGCGTATATTACTACATAGTTGATAATTCCACGGATCCTTAGAGGATGGTTATCCCAAACATCCTTTAAGTTACTTGTATTTCAGTTGATATTTCACTTGAGTTGGATTTATTAATATAAGAATTTTAATCCTAACTCATGTGTTTTGTGTTTTGCTTTACGCTCGGGTCATATTAAGTGTCACAACATTTGAGACTCGCCTTTGGAGTTGAAGCCTCGCTTGGAGATCCATCATCTATCAGCTTGCAGTTATTCAGTTAACTCATGTGATATATTCTTATCCTATATTTGACTATTGTATTGAGACTTCTATGTATTCGAGACTTCTGTTGTATCTTGTTTAACTCTATTATATATATAGTACCTTCATCAACTACTATTCATTTGTTTCCATAGCTTATTGTTATATTACTCTATGTCTGTGATTCTTTGATTTATTTATTTACCGTATACACTGAGTTTTGCCAAATATAAATTAATAATCTGATATTATGAGCAATTCAAGTCCGACATATGCGGATGCGAATGGTTGAAAATATCGAGATGTTACACTATTTGTTATTTTGAGTTAACACATAAACGTTGTCCATCTTCACACTCTAAGTTAAAGAGGTCGAAAGGTTGAATCAGGTTTAAAAGACCCAAATTTTAATTTGATCTTCACCTAAATTGTGAAAAGGAAAATAAATTTTGTGTTTTGTATATACCCTTAGGATTTAGAAGGGTTTTATACAAGTAAATAGAATTCATAAAATAATTCACGAATAATGTAACGATCGATATTTTCGACTTTCGAAAATCGACATTAATACGTCCACTGTATCAACTGTCGGGCAATCGAAGGCCGGAAAACCGAATTGTTAGGGTTTAAGAAGAAGAAAACGATAGAAAAAGTAAGAAAGAAAGAAAGAAAAGCAACAGAAACAATAACAGAATATCACATTTCGCAGCGGATCAACATATAATAGATAAATAAATAATCTTTAAATCAAAAGAACTGTATCATTTATTACATTACATCACATTACATTACATTATCAGAGTTTACAACAACAAACAGCGGAAAAGAAATACTATATACTTGTTGATACGCCATGCCATCAAACTTGCTTCCAGATCTCTACAGCATCTCCTGAATTCCAGAATAACCTGATAGCCTGACTCTAGGCTGCCCGTGTGAAAAATGATGGGCACCTAGAGTTTAGGAAAGGAATAATAAATTCCAGGTCAGTCGTAGGACTGGTGTGAGAACTTAAACAATTTATCTTAAAACAAACAAGGAAATATTTAAAATAGATCCACAATGCTTTCAGAAAATGTAACTACCATAAGGCCTCCTGCCACATACACAATGCAAAGGCAGAATTGGAGGAGATTTCTCCTTATGATAGTCAAACATGCTTGATACGCAAATTTCTTTGATATTATTACTATATGTGCAAAGTGTAGGAAAATATTTCGAAAGTATAATATAAATCTTAGCTAGCATAGGTACCATTATAGTATGCCTATTATAGCTAGCTACCATATGAGATGGCAGGTTCTACAACTAAAACCGTACAAGGCTCGTATTGTTTCTTTGGATTTCCAACAAATGGTCAGGCCAAGGAACTTCCCATTGCCACATGGGTACACCTCTGGAAAGATGCCCCGAGAACGTAACCAGATCTCTGCCAACACAAGGTCGGGTTACCTCTAACTAGGTAACTACTGAAACAAGTATGTCATCTCCCAGTCGTAACCAACCTTTATCCCGAGATTCACCAACAACCACAAAGAAATAAATTTGCAGCAACCACATAGGTTAAGTATTTGGGCTCCATACCATAATACCACCTCTATTGTAACGACCCGCTATTTTGGACCATTCAAATCGACAATAAAATCATACATGTCCGACTTGAATATTCAAAATACCGAATTGTTGATTAAAATTTGGCAAAACATATACAATAAATAAATCAATCACAAAATCACAGATACAGAGTAGTAAAATAATACGCTGCGGAATAAATGAATAGTAGTTCATGAAGCTATTATATAAACAAAGTTAGAAATAAAATACATCAGAATATCCCAGATGCAGTGAAGTCTCCAGTACGGGCAGATGACTTCTCTGAACCAATCGACTGGATGACTGAAAGGATAGATAGCTGGATCTTCAAGCAAAGCTCCAACTTTGAAGGTGAGTCTCAAATGCTATATCACTCAGTCTGACCCGAGCGTAAAACAAAACATAAAACACTTGAGTCAGGATTAACATTCTTATATTAATAAATCCAACTCAAGTGAAATATCAATTGAAATACAAGTAACTTAGAGGATGTACGGGATAACCATTCTCGAAGGATCCGTGGAACTATCTACAATGTAGAAATATACACTATAACACCATGGTCGTTTCAATTTAATTTATACTTCAAAACCAAAATATCATTTCACCTAATATATATATATATATATATATATTCAAATTTTATCACTTTCAAAGTTGCGATTCAAATTTATTCAAATTCCAAAATCAAATTTTAGTCCAATCTCAGTTTATTAATTTAAAATTCAACTTAGTTCCTAAATAACCATTTCACATTTTATCGATCTCAAATCCGGATTTGAAATCACAAAATACCCTTTTACATTTTAATATTATCTCAAAACTTTAAATATTCAATGTTTCAAACTAAATTTTTATTTAATTAAATTTTCTAAATAATAAATTCGAATTATATTGATTTCAAATACAAATCTGAATCACAAATAAACCAATTAAATTCCAGTATAGTTCAAAGCTTTAATATTCTACAATTCAAAGTTCAATTGACAGTTTCATATAGATCTCGATTTAACCCTGTTATTATTTAGTCTTGAAATATTGCCTCATTAGATTCAATATCATTTAAGTAACCTTAACTTTCCAACCTTACTTATTCAATTTATTACAAGAAAATCTATTGAAATATAGATTTACATATATACTTAACCATATTCTACATATTAAATCCATCTAATTTAAATCAAATATTACTACCAAATTTGTATATAAAATTTATCATTTATCTAATGTATTAAGAATCTATATTTATTAAACCATATATTTCTTTCCAAACCCATAGAAATTATTTTCAAAATATTTATATATGGACCAACGGTGGCTGTATATATTTCTTATCATATGGTCAAGTGATAAGGATATTTATCATTTCAATCCGTATAGTAAATATATACTGGTGGATAGCATTTCAACCCGTAATCCCAAATTCAATTTAATGAAAATCGCTTGGGTCTATCATTTCAACCCGTAACGAAATTCTCCTATTCTAAAGTCCGTTCGGGTATGTATTATTTCAACCCATAGTGAATTCTAAACTACAGGGAACTTGCAGAGTGATAACAGATAATAATAACATAACAGGATATGATAATAATATAACAACATGCATATATCAATAGTAATTAAATAAAGTATAAACAATAGGATATGGTGTCATATCCCATAGGTGAACAGTTTGCAGATAATGGCATATATAACAGATTTACTAACTTCAGCAGTATATTTCAATTGTCGTTTCAATTGAAACCAAAATTAATAAATAAAAGAACGTTAATCGTGAGTGATTGCTCGCCTTTCGAGGCTAGAGAAGATAGACAACACAACAAGCTACGAATTTCAAAGAAACTCTAGATTGGCACGAATTCAACAAAGCTGAGAGATAAGAATTTGGTGAAAACGAATTAGAACCATCTTGATATGACAGAAAATGATGTACATAATTTTATTATTAAAATCAATTTAATCATATATCTCAAATTAAAATTTAATTCAACACTTCGAACAAAGTCTCCGTATATTTATATCTTTTAAAACCAATTAATGTATACTCATATAGACATTTGCGAATAAAATTTTATATTATATATACACACATATATATAAAGTTATAAAACTTAAATAGATAATATACAAACGCGATTGTATTACAAGTTTCCAACAATATATATTTTCCGTTTTAAAATATTAGAAATACTACAAACCATAATGTATTACAACTAACATATAACTTAAAATATAATTAACAAATATATATACACACATAAGGTATAAATATATACATATGTATACTCAGTGACCCAATCTAACCCAACAGGTAAATTCTGAACTAATATAACTTATTTTTAAAAAAACTTATAAACACTATCTATATCATACTTAAACAAAATCAATATATATTATGGTAAATATGTAAACAATATAACATATATTCATTGTCGAACCAGATTTTCCAATTTCTATAATATAAAAAAATAGATCATTTAACTGTTTATATAAAATCAGTAATTACGTAATTAAAATATCAATAAACCCATGCTTTATCTGTACAAATCCACTTATATTCTTATACAACATATAACTTTATATATGTGTACCTTATACCCTATAACACTATATATTTTAAAACAAAACAGAGCATATAGTGTGTAATATATACACATTTTCTTTCATAAACATACAACAACGTGTGTGTATATATATATATATATATAAGCATATAAACTAACGTACACAGTATATATTATAATATACCATAGGTTTATAAGAAAATATATATACTTACGCAAAAGAAGGAGTACATGGTCTAAGTGGCTACGGAGGAGCACGAGGGGTGGAAGATAAGGGAGGAGCTGCGGAGTGATGGTTTTGAGAAGCTAACAGAGGGGAAGAAAAAAAAAGAAACAAAGAAGAGAAGTAAAGGCCACAGAGAAACATAAGGGAGGAGCTCAATATTTGAAAGCTGGAATAAGAAACGTAAAATTGAATGAGCAAAATGTATGCAAAATGTATATAAGTTTGATATTCGAATGACGGTCATAAAAATGGAAATTTTGATATAGGTAACGGCTGGCTATAATCAAATTCACGTTTTGATGGATTGCTTTCCTTTAAGCAATAAAGACAGGGAGAGAAAGAATAGATAAAGGCAACAAATCTATCAATCAAAGAAAATGGAGACGTTTGAACTTGTATGCAAATAAATAGATATAGAACGATGTAGGTGAGTTGGCTGCTCTGGGTAAAAATGCTTAATAATTTTTATGAACCAAATAGCATGAACAGACTACAACATGCAATTAACTAATTGATTTTCTGTAACCGTGCAAGCAAGAAATGAGATAATAATTAAAGTTTATTTTTTGATTGCCGAAGGAAAGAAGGAAAGGCAGACCAATAGGCTGAGAATCATACGATAATTACCCAAGTGAACAGAGGAAAGAAATTTAAAAAAAAATATAGATAAAGGTTGAGTGAATGGACACGGTCACCTGCTTGAATCATGTGAAATAATTAAAGCAAATGAAGTGGCTACAGGAAATGAATGATTTCTTCCTATTTTTGAATTAATGTTCACGTAGCCAATTTTTAAGAAAAAAGGAAACGTACAACAAATAATAAATTGAAATGACCGTTGATTCAGCAACGTTATTAAAGCAATTTATTATATTGCTTGGGCTGCGTGGTGAAGATTTGGAAGAGACGTGTTTCACAGTGCAACTGTTTTTAAGAAATAAATATATTACTTTAAAACAGAAGAACTGACCAAAAATGAACGTAAACGTATACAATTTATATGTTTTGATATTCAAAATAATTATAAGATGGCACAGTCACCCTAGATTTAGTTGAGAAATGTAACAACCCGCATATTTATCGAGTTTGTATTTAAATATTTTAATTAAATATTAACTCGTTAATCGGATTTTGGTCCGAAAAGCTACTTTTTGCAAACGGTCAAATTAGGACTCGAGACCACTTCCATTGAGTTCGAAATGTCGTTTACAACTTTTTTAAGTATAAACATCGATAGGTTTGGAGTTAGTGAAATTTCACTAACTTTTCCCGCTTTGGACTTTGGGTTAGTTTAGCCTATTAAGCCCAAGTTCCAACCCTCTTCTCCTCACTCTTCATAAATTTCCTAACTAATCAAGCTTTGGCATTAATGGTGGAGGGAATGGGAAATTAAAATTCCAAAAACTCAAATTCAATTGCAATCCATCTTTCTACTCCAAATTCAAGAAGAAGACATTGGATTCAAGCTTCTTGTGCTTAGATAGAAGAAGGATTGATTCTTGCTTGCTTAAAACTTCATTTTCATTGATATTTTGTGCAAAGGTGAGATTTTTATCTCACAAATCTAGTCTATAACTATATTGGACTGTTGGGATGATTCCCTATCACTTTTGCATGCACATTTGCATTTGGTTTGGATTGGATTGGCGAAAAACTCCAATTTTTAGCGTTTTGGTGAATTTTCTGCACTTAGGTCGTTCTGGCCATTTTCGTGTGTTCGGAGTTAGGTCGCTCGCGACCTAACCCTTAGGTCGTTCACGTGTTAGCGCGCTAGGTCGCACTGCCTTGAATTTTCACTTCAGAGTTAGGACGTTTCACGTTAGGTCGTATGGGGTTTAGGTCGTAGGTCGTTTCTGGCCTTAAATCCCCTCTGCAGCGTTAGGTCGCTCAGCCTTTCCTTGTTAGGTCGTCACCACTTAGGTCACGACAAATGTTAGTACGTTAGGGCCTTAGGTCGTAGGCCTTAGCTCGCATTTGAGCTTAGGTCGTAGGTCGCTAGCTCGTAGCTCGTATTTGAGCTTAGGTCGTATGGCGCTTAGGTCGTAGGTCGCATCACCCTTAAGTCGTTCGACCTGATGCCTCTCTTAGGTCGCGCATCCCTTTAGGTCGCTAGGTCTTAGGTCGCGCATCGCCTTAAGTCGCTCAACCTGCTCTCACCTTAGGTCGCGCCATCTTTTAGGTCGCGTACCATACTTTAGCCCGTTGTCCCTTAGGTCGCTTGCACCTTAGGTCGGCCCCGTTAGCTCGCAGATCCTCTAGGTCGCGTGGCCTTTAGACCGTAGGTCGTTAGGTCGTAAGACCTTAGGTCGCCTGACCACTTAGGTCGCTTGACCTATTCAAATGTTAGGTCGCGAGTTCCTTAAGTCGCTCGTCTCTCTTAGGTCGCTCGCTTCGGCTAACTCGCGAGCACCACTAGGTCGTTTGACCCTTTAGACCCTTAGGTCGTGAGCAGTTAGGTCGTTAGACCTAGGTTGCCTTTTCCCCTTAGGTCGTTGGACCGATAGGTCGCTTCACCTGTGCTCACGTTAGGTCGTTCGACCCATTCATCTTTAGGTCGTTCCACTTGCCTATCTCGTAGGCCGCATTCCACCTAGGTCGCGTGAACCTATAGGTCGTTGGACCCTTAACTTTTAGGTCGTTAGACCTCATTTTGTCTTCATGAAGCTACTATATAAAAAAAGTTCATGAAGCTACTATATAAACAAAGTTAGAAATAAAATACATCAGAATATCCCAGATGCAGTGAAGTCTCCGGTACGGGCAGATGACTTCTATGAACCAATCGACTGGATGACTGAAGATAGATGGATCTTCAAGCAAAGCTCCAACTTCGAAGGTGGGTATCAAATGCTGTATCACTCAGTCTGACCCGGGGTAAAGCAAAACACCAAACACTCGATTCAGGATAAACATTCTTATATCAATAAATCCAACTCAAGTGAAATATCAACTGAAATACAAGTATCTTAGAGGATGTATGGGATAACCATTCTCTAAGGATCCGTGGAACTATCTACAATGTAGAAATATACACTATAACACCGTGGTCATTTCAATTTAATTTATACTTCAAAACCAAAATATCATTTCATCTAATATATATATATATATATATATATTCAAATTTTATCACTTTCAAAGTTGCGATTCAAATTTATTCAAATTCCAAATTCAAATTTTATTCCAATCGCAATTTATTAATTTAAAATTCAACTCAATTCCTAAATAACCATTTCACATTTTATCGATCTCAAATCCGGATTTGAAATCACAAAATACCCTTTTACATTTCAATATTATTTCAAAACTTTAAATATTCAATGTTTCAAACTAAATTTTTATTCAGTTAAATTTTCTAAATAATAAATTCGAATTATATTGATTTCAAATACAGATCGGAATCACAAATAAACCAATTAAATACCAGTATAGTTCAAAGCTTTAATATTCTACAATTCAAAGTTCAATTGACAGTTTCATATAGATCTCAATTTAACCCCATTATTATTTAGTCTTGAAATATTCCCTCATTAGGTTCAATATCATTTAAGTAACCTTAACTTACATTTTACTAAACATTTTTTATATTTAGATGTGAAATATCCATTAAATCATTTAAATCAAAATCCAGTTAAAAAATCATACCTTTAGATTTCCCATTCAATAATTTCAAATCGATTAATTAAAATCCTTATTTAAATACCATTTCCAATAAACCCAAATTTACCTTCCCAACCTTACTTATTCAATTTATTACACGAAAATCTATTGAAATATAGATTTACATATATACTTAACCATATTCTACGTATTAAATCCATCTAATTTAAATCAACTATTACTACTAAATTTATATATAAAATTTATCATTTATCTAATGTATTAAGAATCTATATTCATCAAGCCATATATTTCTTTCCAAAACCATAGAGATTATTTTCAAAATATTTATATATGGACTAACGGTATCTGTATATATTTCTTATCATATGGTCAAGTGATATGGATATTTATCATTTCAATCCGTACACTAAATATATACCATGGATAGCATTTCAACCCGTCCAAATTAAATTTAATGAAAATCGCTTGGGTCTATCATTTCAACCCGTAACAAAATTCTCCTATTCTAAAGTCTGTTCGGGTATGTATTATTTCAATCCATAGTGAATTCTAAACTACAGGGAACTTGCAGAGTGATAACAGATAATAATATAACAGGATATGATAATAATATAACAATAGGCATATATCAACAGTAATTAAATAAAGTATAAACAGTAGGATATGGTGTCATATCCCATAGGTGAACAGTTAACAGATAATAGCATATATAACAGATTTACTAACTTCAGTAATATATTTCAATTTTCGTTTCAATTGACACCAAATTTAATAAATAAAAGAACGTTAATCGTGAGTGATTGCTCGCCTTTCGAGGCTAGAGGCTAGAGAAGATAGACAACACAACAACCTACGAATTTCAAAGCAACTCTAGATTGGCACGAATTCAACAAAGATGAGAGATAAGAATTTGGCGAAAACGAATTAGAACCATCTTGATATGACAGAAAATGATGTATATAATTTTATTATTTATTATTAAAATCAATTTAATCATATATCTCAAATTAAAATTTAATTCAACACTTCGAACAAATTCTCCATATATTTATATTTTTTAAAACCAATTAATGTATACTCATATAGACATTTGCGAACAAATTTTATATTATATATACACACATATATATAAAGTTATATAAACTTAAATAGAAAATATACAAACGCGATTGTATTATAAGTTTCCAACAATATATATTTTCCGTTTTAAAATATTAGGAATACTACAAACCATAATATATTATAACTTACATATAACTTAAAATATAATTAACAAAAATATATACACAAATGTACATAAGGTATAAATATATACATATGTATACTCAGTGACCCTATCTAACCCAACAAGTAAAATCCAAACTAATATAACTTATTTTAAATAAAAAAATTATAGACAGTATCTATATCGTACTTAAACAAAATCGATATATATTACTGTAAATATATAAACAGTATAACATATATTCATTGTCGAACCAGATTTTCCAATTTCTATAATATAAAAAAATAGATCATATAACTGTTTATATAAAATCAGTATTTACGTAATTAAAATATCAATAAACCCATGCTTTATCTATATAAATCCACTTATATTCTTATACAACATATAACTTTATATATGTGTACCTTATACCCTATAACACTTATATATTTTAAAACAAAACAGAGAATATAGTGTGTAATATATACATATTTTCTTTCATAAACATATAACGTATATATATAAGCATATAAACTAACGTACACGGTATATATTATACTATACCAAAGGTTTATCAAAAAATATATATACTTAAGCAAAAGAAGGAGTACACGGTCTAAGTGGCTGCGGAGGAGCACGAGGGGTGGAAGATCAGGGAGGAGCTGCGGAGTGATGGTTTTGAGAAGCTAACAGAAGGGGAGAAAAAAAAGAAGAAACAAAGAAGAGAAGTAAAGGCCACAGAGAAATATAAGGGAGGAGCTCAATATTTAAAAGCTGGAATAAGAAACATAAAATTGAATGAGCGAAATGAATGCAAAAAGTATATAAGTTTGATATTCGAATGACGGTCATAAAAATGGAAATTTGGGTCTAGGTAACGGCTGGCTATAATCAAATGTTCACGTTTTGATGGATTGCTTTCCTTTAAGAAATAAAGACAGGGAGAGAAAGAATAGATAAAGGGATAAAATCTATCAATCAAAGAAAATGGAAAAGTTCGAACTTGTACGTAAATAAATAGATATAGAATGATGTAGGTGAGTTGGCTGCTCCAGGTAAAAATGCTTAATAATTTTTATGAACCAAATAGGCATGAACTGACTATAACATGCAATTAGCTAATTGATTGACTGTAACCGTGCAAGCAAGAACTGAGGTAATAATTAAAGGTTTTTTTGATTGTCGAAGGAAAGAAGGAAAGGCAGACCAATAGGCTGAGAATCATACCATAATTACCTAAGTGAACAGAAGAAAGAAATTTAAAACAAAATATAGATAAAGGTTGAGTGAATGGACACGGTCACCTGCTTGAATCACGTGAAATAATTAAAGCAAATGAAGTGGCTACAGGAAACGAATGATTTCTTCCTATTTTTGAATTAATGTTTACGTAGCCAATTTTTAAGCAAAAAGGAAACGTACAACAAATAATAAATTGAAATGACCGTTGATTCAGCAGTGTTATTAAAGCAATTTATTATATTGCTTGGGCTGCACGGTGAAGATTTGGAAGAGACGTGTTTCACATGCAACTGTTTTTAAGAAATAAATATATTACTTTAAAACAGAAGAACTGACCAAAAATGAACGTAAACTTATACAATTTATATGTTTTGATATTCAAAATAATTATAGGATGGCACAGTCACCCTAGATTTAGTTGCGAAATTAAAGCAATTAATTGCTGATTAGACAACACGTTCCATATTTGAAACGTAAATGAAAAAGAGAAGTATGGAATGGAAGGGTACGTTATAAAGGCAAAATGAACCGTTTGAAAAAAAAATTGATGGCAAATAAAACAGCTGTGCCTTGAATTTCCCAAAATAAATTATTAGAGCAATTGATGGGTTGATTGGACAGTGTGTTTCAAAACTTCAAGTAAATGAGTAATATATTTTAAAATACTAACATAACCTATATATACATAATAACTAGAATTCACACAATAATTAATGGACCCTATACCCAAACTAAACTTTCTGTGTATACATGTATATTAAGACCAAATTTTTCTTTAAATCAAAAATCCATACTTGCTTTCAAAACTAAATTTCAAAACCACCATTTGATGTATAAACAGAATATAATATTTTTCGTTTTTTTCTTCTTTTTATTAACAATAAATCAAAGATTATTTAATAATTTCACATAACACAACATATTCATTAGTTACCAATTTTAGTTCATTTGTTAGAGGTTAACTTATTTGAATTACAACAATACAATTAAACTATTGTTTCCTCTTAAATTTTATTCAATAGATCAATATTTACAATTAATAATTATTATTAAATTCTTAACATTTGTTGTTTTAATTCAAATTGTAAATCTCATATAAACTATTATTATTCCCATCATTTTTGTTTCTACCAAATTTTATTCAATATTTTAAAAAAAATAGAATTTTAAATTGGTCTAAAATTTCGGATCGTTACCCATTACCTTTATTTTTCCAGATCTGAACTGTGTTGCAAAAAAATGAAGATGGGAAGAGATAAGCTTTCATATTTACTTATCATATTCAATTGGTTTTGGATTTATAAAACAACGTTTATAAATTCACATATGTATATTTTATAAAAACTTCAACTTATAAAATCCCTTAATTAAATAATTCTTTTTATATCTCATTTAAATGCCAAAATCCAATTTATAAGTTAATTACTTATAAATCTTTTATTTTACAAAATCTATTCATTTTATAACTTCACAATTTATAAATCTATAAAATTCATTCACTTATGAAATCCATTTATTCTTCATTTTAACACTTATAAAAACTCGTTTTATAATTCCAATATTTTAATTTATAAATATCAATTTTTCTAAATCTTTTATATAAACGGTTTATAATAATTCAAAAATCCAAATTTTAAACCATTTTACAAATTAATCAACTATTAATTTCAAAAATCACATTTTGGTTATATTTCACAAAAATAATAATTTTTATAACATAAAAATTATAACGTTCATTTATTTAAAATGAATCAATTCCAAAATTCAATAAAATGTATACTTTCAAAAATCACTTGAAAAATCCTTTTAAATTCGAAATCATTACTTCAACATTTTTAAAACTCCAAAAATAGGCCCAATGCTGCAACAGCACCAATACATCAACCACGTCATCCAAACATCATATATCAATATGATAACAGAATATATCACAAATATCTGTAAATAAATCAATACTGTTGAGGAATCCAGTTGGATCCCTCCAACCTGTTTCCCTGCATCCACAGATGTTAGCACAATACCAATCCCGTTTCAAGACGAAATATCGCGATACATGGGTTTATATAAAATATTATCCGCTATTATGCAGCGCAATAGGGTCTCATCCGCTATATAATGCGCGAAATCAACTCCAAGTACATATATAATACCAATTCCACTTCAAGGTGGAATATCGCGGTATATGGTTTTAATATAATAACCTCCGCTTAATATGCAGCGTATAGGGTCTATTTCAAAACAATAGATAATAATTTATCATCCAAGCATACAATCAAGCAATTTTAAATTTAACTATTTAAAATTTAAATCGAAACACAATTCGATTGAGTAAGAAATTCTCACCTTGCTTCCAATACAGTTGCAGTGTTTTATTTCGAATAAAATTAAACGAGCGTTTAAGTTTACCCAAAATTATCACTAGCTCCAATCCAGCTTCATCGCGTAATGCACGTCAATATGAACCCAACGCAATTCGTTTCGTGCGAAACGGACCTCGTATGAAAAAGTTATAGTGTTTTAAAGTTTACACGAATTAATCAACATATAAATTAATCAGAAAAATTTATTTTATTTCTCAACCTAAATCTCGGCCGCACGTTTTTGATGCTGCAAATCCAAGTCGTTGCCATCATCTTCTTCCTCCCCGGGTATAATACGCGACCGAACCCATATGGCCGCCCCTATCCATTAATTTTCGTGCCTCCTCCATTGATCGAGAACACGATCAACCAACGTCATTTGAAAGGCCATCACAAACTCCACCTTCGGCCGCAATTTGGCCAAGCTCAGCCCCCCTTCTCCTCGAAAACGTGAACGAACGTGTTGCGTTCGAATACAAATTGCCGTCCATCCACAGCCCCATTTACGATCGTAGCCGTTGATATCCTAGATCTCGTGATGCTCTACAATAATGTAGTTAAAAGTTTTTGCTAAAAGCTGATGGATTGTGAGAAAATGGAGGAGGAGGAAGATGCAATTTCGGCCATAGAAATGGAAACTGGCGGCTAGGGCTTGGTTAGGGTTTTGGTAAAAAAATGAAAATAGGGGGCCTTATATAGAAAATATTCGCGCATTATTCACTCGAATTTTTTCCGAACTCCAAATGAAGCGTGCCGCCTAGCATTTATAATGTTTTACCCCTATTTTGAACGCAATGGAATATTTATCGGGAGCCAATTCGATCATATTTGAAAGATAGGTTTTCAAAACGACTTATTTAAATTTAAAATTCGCTTAAACCGATTTCAATGCATTTTAGCTTGCCTCGGACAAACTGTAAATCCGATTGACACGAAATTTGAAATCTTACCATAATATAACATTACGGATCTAATGAAACTGGTTTCGTCGAAATCCGAGACAGTTTGAAAAATGACTATTTTTACTCGTCAATTAAATATTAAAATATTCAATTTCCACAAATTAACTTTTAATTCAATTTTAAAAGTTCTATAACATCGTTATAACTTCAATATGATTTAATACAACCCTATAAATTATTTTGATTCAGTTTAAACCCAATTTCCAATTATTTCTGTAATTTCTAATATTAAATTATCGATTTAATTACCCAATTAAATCTAGATATTCGAAATAAAATTTATTCGACTTACAAATTTTACTTGTTAATATTAAAAATCAATTGAATATACGGATTTCAAATGACATAAATTCTGGGTCGTTACAAACTTCCCCCCTTAAAATAATTTCATCCTCAAAATTGCCAAGTAAGAAAAAGTCTTGAAATCCATTAACTCTACAAAATCATTTGTTCAAATTAAATTTCAAATTCATTTAAACATTTTAACTTTTCCAAAATCCATAGTTAAACTTCTTACAATAACTTTACTAAGTTTTCAAATCCTACATTTTCATTTCAATTTAGAAATTGACTTTTCGTTAACAAAAAATTTCCAAAAAATTATCAAATTTTTTTCTATCTTCCAAAATTTACGGAAAATTTTGGCAGAGTCTCCTTTGTATGGAGGAGCTTTTGCAATATCACAATAGATATAAATATATATACATCGACCCACACGGTTGGAAAACAGAAAAACAGTTCATATTTCCTATTTTTATTGCGTAGGCGTACCTTTTTAGCATTTTTAAGCAAAGCAGTTATTTATTAGCATTTTAGCATGACCAAATCCAGTCGACTACAGTTCCGGCACCTGTACTTACTTAATTTAAACATGCAAGTGACATATATAGAAAATTCATTTACATTTCACTAATTTTTAATAGAAAACACATTGTTTTCGTAAGCAATGCAATCAAAATAATTCCCATAAGTTAAAATTTGTATCGAAACCTTATAAATTGCTTACAACCGATTCACATTAGTTCACTTTCAATTTAAATTCAATTACATAGCTTTTCATTTATCAATTCAATTTCATTAACACTTAATGAATTATATACAATCAACTAACAATCATATAACAACCAAATCATAACCAACACACCCAAATTTATTAAATTTACATTCAATAATTCATATTCACTTTGTCTAACTTCAATTTGGTTTAACACTTTTAATTCCAATTGGGTGATTTTAAATTGACTTCCATTCAATTATTCAATTTCCAACTTACTAATTTTTTTATGAATTAACATTTACATCCCTTATTCCATATCAATTTATTTTCATTAGATTGATTAACATGCAATCCATTTATTAATTCAATTGCTAATTCATTTAACAAATAAGGTTGAATTTCATTACATATCTCAAGTTCATATTCATCACTTCACTTTATTAATTTACTTCGATACCAAAAATAACTTCATTCAACATTACTTAAGTTATATTCCATTTCAAGCATCATTTGTTTAACTTAACTTAAATTTCCCCTTATAAATCCAATTCAGATTCCAATTCTATTTAACTTTTAATTTTGGAAAATAATTTCCAAAATAAACAGTATTCAATATTTTCAATTCATAGTTCAAATTCATTTTTATTTACAACTCATATTTATAAATATATTCATATAGTTTCACTTCTTATATATATAAGATTATTTCACAATTGTAAACCATATTAATTATAATTCCATACTTAATAATTCATTTTCTTATACAATTATTCTTTTACAATTGTTGTTTTTACTTAGATTATTCAAACATCTTTTAATTAACTTATATATATTCTTACATTTTCAACAACCAAACAACAATCAATTTATATACACTATAATAATTCTAAAAAATTATTTCCTTTATATATAAAATATAATCGAGGTAAAATTATTTCATTTACCCATTTAAAATGATACTATGTCGGTTTATCTCGTTTAAGAGTTTAGAAACCCCTATCGATATAGTTAGCTAGACTGCACTGACCAGAATCTATAAACAATCAACCGATAAGTCAACACAATACAAAATAATTTCATATTCACTAACAAATACGCGCTCGTATCTATTATTACACTCACACTCATTCTAGAGTACAACTAACTCTATATCTAATGAGTAATTCCTAACAGAGCCAAGGTTGTCGCTTAACCAAATGCTTTAATACCAACTTGTAACGATCGAGATTTTCGACTTTCGAAAATCGACATTAATACGTACACTGCGTCAACTGTCGGGAAATCGATGGCCGGAAAACCGAATTGTTAGGGTTTAAGAAGAAGAAAAAGATAGAAGAAGTAAGAAAGAAAGAAAAGCAACAGAAACAATAACAGAATCTCACATTTCGCAGCGGAACAACATAAAATAGGTAAATGAATAATCTTTAAATCAAAAGAACCGTATCAGTTATTACATTACATCACATTACATTATCAGAGTTTACAACAACAAACAGCGGAAAAGAAATACTATATACTAGTTGATACGCCATGCCATCAAACTTGCCTCCAGATCTCTGCAGCATCTCTTGAATTCCAGAATAACCTGAGAACCTGACTCTAGGCTGCCCATGTGGAAAATGATGGGCATCCAAAGTTTGGAAGGGAACAATAAACTCCAGGTCAGTCATGTGATTGGTGTGAGAACTTAAAACAATTTACCTTAAAACAAACAAAGAAATATTTTAAAATAGATCCGCAATATTTTCAGAAAATGTAACTACCATAAGGACTCCTGCCACACACACAATGCAAATGCAGAATTGGAGGAGATTTCTCCTTATGATAGTCAAACATGCTTGATACTAAAAATTCTTTGATATTATTACTATAAGTACAAAGTGTAGGAAAACATTTCGAAAGTATAATATAAATCTTAGCCATCATAGGTACCATTATAGTATGCCTACTATAGCTACCATATTAGATGGTAGGTTCTACAACTAAAACCGTACAAGGCTCATATTGTTTCTTTGGATTCCCAACAAATGGCCAGGCCAAGGAACTTCCCATTGCCACATGGGTACGCCTCTGGAAAGACGTCCCGAGAACCTAACCAGATCTATGCCAGCACAAGGCCGGCATACCTCTAGCTAGGTAACTACTGAGACGAGTATGCCATCCCTCGGTCATAACCAACCTTTATCCCAGGATTCACCAACAACCACAAAGAAATAAATTTGCAACAACCACATAGGTTAAGTATTTGGGCTCCATACCATAATGCTACCTCTATCTAGAAGGAAATGTACATACCCTATGGGGGCGCGATCCCCAAATAATCTTGTTGCATTCTTCATGTTTTGACCATTTCCGGGGTGTGAGGTCCGACAAAGTCTCGCCCACAAAGCTAAGCTTTTCATAAAAGCCACGCTTTGATCAACAAATGATCAACAGCTCATCATGCCACGTTACCAAATTGGGAATATATCACTAGTAACCATCAACTACATAACCTCTGAGCTCGTACGTCTCAGAGAAGGGTGTTAAGCTAAGAGAATAAATTCTTCGCCACCAACAGAAATGTATTTGATAGAAACTAGCTTTACATCTCAAACTGTAACGTCAGACACATATCCATACAAGTCCGTTCCGGGATCGAACGAAACTAAAGGCACTACCAAAGAAGCCCTTGTAATCCGGATATTCACTAATCACATCCAAAATTCCCATCACAAAGGGTGATAAAATCTCTATATCGGAGATCAGCCGATGCAGAGATATTCAACGATAATCCTTCCGTTTTTGAAAATATCCGGTCTTCAATACCGGTCTTCAAATGCTATACATTACGACATATCTCTATTCGAAATGGGATTTATGACCCAAAGGTCCTCTCCCGGCTAAACCGATTAGCGAGCGCTTATTTTAAAAATAAGTGTAGCATTCAAATTCAAGCAAATCACAACAAATACCCATTTAAAGGTAAATATTGATAGTCGGTTATTTAACTATCAAAGAAAACAACCAAACATTCAGCACCATAACAATCACTAGGCCCTTTTTTAAATCTTCCATAAATTAAATAACTTGCCAAATATTCACTTCAATTTATCATTAAAAATATATATTCTCTAAACCATTTCAATTTCTACATTGGAAAACATTTCCAAATACTTATTTAACAATAAGTAATTCACAAATCCATTTATTTTCAATACATAGAAAATATACAATATACTTAAAACACGATTAAGTATATATTTTATTCTTTAAGGAAAACGTTCTCTTTAAACACATTTATTTAGGTCAAAATGAATGTTGCGTAAAACATCGTTAGACAACCCAAAATATATAGCATAGGGATTCGAAAATACGATAGAAATATAAATCCCAATACTATACGAAAAAACATTTCCTTTCAAAAATCATTTATTGTAACAACAGTGTTATAGTCCATCTTTTCCTTATTTCTCGAAAACATCTATTTCAACAATGAATGTTGAAATCTATGGTTTTGACACTTAATACAATTTTAAAACAACTTCAAATCGTTTTAATTCTATTTAAAAGCTCACTTTCTAAAACATTTCTTTAATATATTATTCACCGTCCAAAATCGTGAATACAAACCGTTTACCGAATTCAACACTTATACATATTTAATTTAAAGGATTATCCACTGTCCAAAATCGTGAATATATCTCTTTTAATAAGCTTTCATATTTACTTATCAAATTCAATTGGTTTTGGATTTATAAAACAACGTTTATAAATTCACATATATATATTTTATAAAAACTTCAACTTATAAAATCCCTTAATAAACAAATTCGATTTATATCTCATTTAAATGCCAAAATCCAATTTATAAGTTAATTACTTATAAATCTTTAATATTACAAAATATATTCATTTTATAACTTCACAATTTATAAATCTGTAAATTTCATTCACTTATGAAATCCATTTATACTTCATCTTAACACTTATAAAAACTCGTTTTATAATTCTAATATTTTAATTTATAAATATCAATTTTTATAAATCTTTTATATAAACCGTTTATAATAATTCAAAAATCCAAATTTTAAACCATTATACAAATTAATCAACCACTTATTCCAAAAATCACATTTCGTTTATATTTCACAAAAATCATAATTTTTATAACATTAAAATTATAACGTTTATTTATTTAAAATGAATCAATTCCAAAATTCAATAAAATGTGTACTTTCAAAAATCACTTGAAAAATCCTTTTAAATTCGAAATCAATACTTTGACCTTTTTAAAACTCCAAAAATAGGCCTAATGCTGCAACAGCACCAATGCATCAACTACGACATCCAAACATCATATATCAATATGATAACAAAATATATCGCAAATATCTGTAAATAAATCAATACTGTTGAGGAATCCAGTTGGATCCCTCCAACCTGTTTCCCTGCATCCATAGATCTTAGCATAATACCAATCCCGTTTCAAGACGGAATATCGCGGTACATGGGTTTATATAAAATAATATCTGCTATTATGCGGCGTAATAGGGTCTCATCCGCTATATAATGCGGGAAATCAACTCCAAGTACATATATAATACCAATTCCACTTCAAGGTGGAATATCGCGGTATATGGGTTTAATATAATAACCTCCGCTTAATATGCGGCGTATAGAGTCTATTTCAAAACAATAGATAATAATTTATCATCCAAGCATACAATCAATCAATTTTAAATTTGACTATTTAAAATTTAAATCGAAACACAATTCGATTGAGTGAGAAGTTCTCACCTTGCTTCCAATACAGTTGCAGTGTTTTATTTCGAATAAAATTAAAAGAGCATTTAATTTTACCCAAAATTATCACTAGCTCCAATCCATCATAATCCAGCTTCATCACCTAGTGCTCGTCAATATGAACCCAACGCAATTCGTTTCGTGCGAAACGGACCTCATATGAAAAAGTTATAGTGTTTTAAAGTGTACACGAATTAATTAACATATAAATTAATCAAATTTTTTTATTTTATTTCTCAACCTAAATCTCGGCCGCACGTTTTTGATACTGCAGATCCAAGCTGTTGCCATCATCTTCTTCCTCCCCAGGTATAATACGCGACCAAACCCATATGGCCGCCCCTATCCATCAATTTTCGTGCCTCCTCTATTGATCGAGAACACGATTAACCAACGTCATTAGAAAGGCCATCACAAACTCCACCTTTGGCTGCAATTTGGCCAAGCTCGGCCCCCCTTCTCCTTGAAAACATAAACGAACGTGTTGCGTTCGAATGCAAATTGCCGTCCATCCACAGCCCCATTTACGATCGTAGCCGTTGATATCCTAGATCTCGTGATGCTATACAATAATGTAGTTAAAAGTTTTTGCTAAAAGCTGATGGATTGTGAGAAAATGAAATAGGAAGAAGATGCAATTTCGGCCATAGAAATGGAAACTGGTGGCTAGGGCTGGCTTAGGGTTTTGGTGAAAAAAAATGAAAATAGGGGGCCTTATATAGAAAATATTCGCGCACTATTCGCCCGAAATTTTTCCGAACTCCAAATGAAGCGTGCCGCATGGCGTTTATAAGGTTTTACCCCTATTCCGAATGCATTGGAATATATATCGAGGGCCAATGCAATCATATTTGAAAGACAGGTTTTCAAATCGACTTATTTAAATTTAAAATTCACTTTAACCGATTTCAATGCGTTTTAGCTTGCCCCGGACAAACCGTAAATCCGATTGACACGAAATTTGAAATCTTACCATAATTTAAAATTATGGATCCAATGAAACTTCTTTCGTCGAAATCCGAGACTGGTTGAAAAATGACTATTTTTACTCGTCAATTAAATATTAAAATATTCAATTTCCACAAATTAACTTTTAATTCAATTTTAAAAGTTCTATAACATCATTCTAACTTCAATATGGTTTAATACAACTCCATAAATCATTTTCATTCACATTAAACCCAATTTCCAATTATTTCTGTAATTTCAAATATTAAATTATCGATTTAATTATCCAATTAAATCTAGATATTCGAAATAAAATTTATTCGACTTACAAATTTTACTTGTTAATATTAAAAATCAATTAAATATACGAATTTAAAATGACATAAATTCTGGGTCGTTACAAATGATTTTGTTATTGAATAAAATATTAAAATGTAAATTTATGTGATTTAGAAAGATTGGTGTAGTCGAGAAACCAATAATTTTAAAGTATAACTTCCAATTTTGTCCGAGTAAGTTTGGATAAACTTCTAAGCAACAATCAAAAGCTAATGAGCACAAAATGGAATGCTTAGATAACTTTCTATATTTGGGCAATTAAGAAAGTTCTACACCTTAGTTAGGAGTTTGTTGTTAATCTTTTGACATTTTAAATAATGTTGAGTGTTAGATTTTTTTTTACATGGAATTTAAACGACCGATAGTGTCAATGTATTCCTTTATGGAATGTGATTGATTTGATTTTATTGAATTTGATTGGTTGATTGCGTGGTCTAATGTACCATTGTTTATAGAGTTAATTTATTTTTATAAACCAAGGTTTTCGAATTATTGTTTATTAGGACTTAAATACCAGCATTGTAGCGACCCACCTTTTTGGACGATTTAAATCAATAATAAACCACACATGTCAAATCAAACCATTCAAAAGGGAGGATTGTTGATGGCGTACATAAGAAAATAAGAGAAAAGAAGGAAAAAAACACAAAATCTTATAGCGGAATGACAAAATATAATAATCAAATAAACAGTTCATGAAGCTGTTTTACAAATAACATTTAATTACACTTTTACAATATATCGGAGTTATACATACAGTAGGAATAATAAGATAACGCAGCGGAACAACAAGAGACTGTGGGATAAAATAATAATATAATACTAAATTCCGTCTTTGTCCACTAGAATAATGTCTTTAAAACTGAAAAGCTTAGGCTGACCTGAGCGTAATGAAAAGACAAAACACTCAAGTCAGAACTAAAAGATCTCATGTAAGTCAAATAAAAATAAGTAAGTATGAGGTAATGAATTCAAACATGTTTATGAGATTTTACATCTCCTATCCATTGTCTAACGTGCATGCAATAACTTAAGAGATGTTTGGGATTTCATCTCCTAAGGATCCATTAAACTATTTACATATGTAGTACAATACGCTATTATAATATGTCTACAGTAAAGTAAAGTATTAAAATAGCGCTAAGGCGTTACCCATATCCCTCTTAACACATTTTATATAATGCTGTAATCTATACAACATTGTAAACTCCACCAAACCGATGGTCTATCAGGGAGCACTCTATAGGTACAACACAAATCAAAATCGCGGTGGGCTCAATCAGGATAAATATGACAAGGCACACGAGGAAATGCCTCGGGTAGGATACTATCGTTTTGCAGAGCTAGGTTGGTGGTAACGCTTAGCAGCTACTACTGCCCACCTCGAGACACGCTCCCATAATCAAAGTTGAGTACCAATCAAATCACAAAGTAATTGTTAACCCGCCTTTTTGGCAAGGCCGTAGACAGGCGAATTCAACTAAATCGACTTCTCGTTTGTCAAAGCTGGTTTATGACGAACTTAGTCGACTGGATGGATAGACGATCAAACATGGACAATAATCATGGATATACAGTCGGGATTCATCATAATCAATGGACGAAGGTTATTGGATACTTGAAACTTGGGTTTTAATGAGTCGCAAGTTGCCCTGAATTCGCTTCGAATCATATGGAGTCGAGCTTCTTGTCGTATGGATGATTTCTTCAAGTCTTCTAGATGGCTCAACATAAGTGGCTCAGTGAGGTGGCTCGGCAAGAGTGGCTCGACCGTGTTGGTGGCTCGTCATGGAAGGTGGTTCGGCCTAGTTAGATTATAGTTCAGCCTTGGTTGTCGCTCGACGTTGTGGTTCGGTCAGGGCGGCTCAACAAGGCGGCTTGGCAAGGTAGTTCAACATTGTGGCTCGTCGAGGTGGCCCGATCGTGGATAAGCTAACAAGGTCGCTCGGTCAAATTATGGGTCAGTCGAGCTGTCTTCGTGTCTTCGAGCTACCTTCTTTGGGTCGGCTTTATGGAAGATGGCTCGGTGTAGTTAAAGTTTGGTTCGCCAAAAACATGGATCGGTGACTTTGAGTCCTGAGGCATGTGACTTCGGGAAATCCTTCGAGTAGCTCGGTGGAGTATCAGGTGTATCGGCGTGGTTGCTTAGGGTGCTGCTTCGTGAAGGTTGGAAGTTCGTACATGGCTTGGTCATTGGTGGAGTGGTTCAACATAGGCCGGTCGGCAAGGCAATGTGGGTCAGTTATGATGAAAGATGTTGGCTTGCTATGGTCCTGATGGGCTCGGACTACTGAGGAAGCCAAGTAACTCGGGATTTGCCTATAAATACAGCATGTGGGTCTCCAGAAGGGGGGATCTTCTTATTGGCTTTCTTGTTTTCTATTTTCTAAGGCTAAGGCTACTCTACCATTTTGTAACTGTAATCGATTGTTACAGCAATAAAAAAGGAAATTTCTGGAGTGGATGTAGGTCGGAATTAGCCGAACTACTATAATATCCGTTGTTCTTTACTGCTTTCATTTTAATTTTTTATTGTTCTTCATATTAATGTCCTCCACATATATTCTACCTATGATCTATAACCGGTGCTTGGTATTTTCTCTTAGATTTAGGTGTTAGTGGCCAATTATGGCGCTAACATTTTGGTGCTTTCACTGAGAGTTGAACTTTGGGATTCTAAAGCTTGGAGTGTGGATTTAAAGGCTTAGGAACTTGGATTCTGTAGACTTCGGCAAAGAAATCGAGTAGGAGATAGAGGACGGAAAGAAGTCAGCATGAAGGAAGTCAAGAGGCTTCCTCTGGAGCTAATCAGGCCTCAATCTATATCAATAGAGACGAGATGGAGATGATGCTGAAAAGGCAGGAGGACATAATACATAACTTACTTCGACAGGTTGGACAAGTTGGAGCATAAAGTCAAGGGAATGGACCAACCGCGGTTGCTGGCAATGCAAAACAGGGAACCAGAGCTGTAGAAGTTTCTGGAGATCAAAACCAGAACCAGACTGGAGAGATTGGAGGAAATCAGCAAGCCTGGGGGTAGACCTCTAGGATTGGATACTGGAAGAGCGATGAATGAAGCTCAGCGAGCAGGGACCAACGTGAACGTAAATGGCCAACATGAAGAGTAGTACCCAGAGTACCCCTTAGGACATGGGGGCAAGGTAGAGATGTGAACAGGGGACTACCCATAGATGGAGATGAGCGGATGGCTGGATTAATAAGAAGGATTATGAGAGGAGGACTACCGAGAAGAGGCTTGGAGAAGGTCAGTCGAAGTCCGTTCACTCTGGAAATCAGGAATGCAAGGAACCCTCCAGGATTCAAACTGCCAATACTGGAGGCCTATGATGGAAAATCAGATCCAACAATGCACGTAACCAGATACATCAGACATATGGAAGTGATGGGGGGATCTGAGGAGTTGTTGGTAAGATGTTTCCCTTTATACTTGATGGATTTGGCTATATCTTAGTTCAGGCAGCTGGGGAATGGATTGATCAGGACATGGGGCGAGTTAGTGGAACGCTTCATGAGACAGTTCAATATCCACGTGACGCGACCCAAGAATGTGATGACGCTGGCATCAATGAAGCAATGGACAGGGAGTCCGTGAGAGGTTTTCTAATGCAATTTAATGCAGCTGTGGCCTCGGTAGATCGTCCGAATCCATCAATGATTTTGATGGCGGCAGTAGCAGGGATTGCGGAAGGCACAGAACTCAAGGATTCATTAGCACGGGATCCACCTTAAGATCTTGAAGATTTCTATCATGAGGCGGAAAGATTCATTCGGTTAGAGGATTCATGTACCGAAAGGCAAGAGATATATGCCATGCAAGGCAAAGGAACGTCTGACGAAGGATGAAGATTAGATAAAGGAAAGCGTAAGTAGGATGACGGACCTGGTGGTTCAAATAAACGGAGGAGAGGTCAAGAACCCAAATTCACGACGTACGCGGATTTGACAAATAATTTGGAATGGATTTCCTTGGACACTCAGGGTCAACTTCCCTATCGAAAACCACCCAGGAGGGATCCCACTAAACTGGAACGCAGGAGCAGGATGTGCTGCTTATTCCATGAGCTGGAAGTGCACTCCATAGATGAATGCCGCCACCTGAAGGATGTGGTGGAGGAACATGTTAGAAGTGGCAGGTTGCCATAGTACGTAAGGAATCAGACAAGAGCAGTAGAACACGAACAGCTACCGCTTGGGTCAAACAGTAACTATGACACATACACATGTAAGGGAACTAGAGTGATCTCCAGGCATGCTTTGAGATGGTTTTAGGCTGCTTTGCCCGGAGAGGCAGCCCTTAGCCTTTTCTATTTTACTTGTTCTGTTTTCCTTGTTGGACATTTGGACCTTGGATTTTATAAATGGATTTTGGTTTTATGCAACAAACACCTAACCGGAGAGTTATGGGATGTTGAAAATTAATCGCTTAATGTTCAAGGACACTGAACCGGAGTGCAGGGAGCGACGCCGCTTCATTGGAGAGCGACGTGATCGGCTCGCTCATTATTGTTTCCCCTTCGTCGAAGAGTGACAGGACGGGATCCAACAAAATCCCAGAGAGGCTATAATCGGTCTAGGACTTAGGCCATGACATCGCTTAATGTTCAAGGACACTGAAGTGGAGTGCAAGGAGTGATGCTGCTTCGCTGGAGAGCGACAGGATCAGCTCACTCAATGCTATTTCCCCTTTACCAGAGAATGACACGATGGGATCCAGTAAGAGCCCAGAGAGGCTGATATCTGTCCAGGAGGATCAGGGCATCGCTCAATGTTCAGGTACGCTGAACCGGAGTATAAGGGATAGGTTGCTTCGTCGGAGCGTGACATGAGCTGCCTATTCAATCGTTAAGTTTGGATCGAGCTTAGCAAGGGTCTTGAGAGGCCGTCAATGGTGCGGAGTGATCACAGGATTCGAATACTGACTTCTAAGGGATGAATTCGGAATTGGATAACGACTTGGAATGATTGTGGAATAAACTATCAGATTCGGATGGAATTGCTTGATGATGATTGTAACATGGACTTGGGATATTGGGTTTGAGACTATTCAAAACACACCTTCCAATAGCAAGCTATATTTTGGAGGGAAAATGTTAACATGCCTTTTTGGCAAGGCCGCAGACTAGCAAATTCAACTAAATCAACTTCTCGTTTACCAAAGCTGGTTTATGATGAACTTAGCCGACTGGATGGATGGACGATCAAGCATAGACAATAATCATGGATTTACAGCCGGGATTCGTCATAATCGATGGATAAAGGTTATTGGATACTTGAAACTTGGGTTTTAATGAGTCGCAAGTCACCATGGATTTGCTTCGAGTAATATGGAGTCGAGCTTCGAGTCGTATGGATTGTTGAAACTTCGTCTACAACGTCTCATACTTACCATATTTTGACTCAATAACTATATACGTTGATTTTATATTCTAACTTGTTTTTGCAGGAACATCTTCAAGACCAGATTCAAATGAACTTCATACTGCATATGTGTTGTATTGAGTCTTTGACTAGAGTTAAAATGTTGTTAAAATCTCTACTTTGGATATATATGTCGACAAGTTCACATACACACATGCATAGAGCATATTTGAATTTTCAGGTCAAATTCAGACGTGTGAATTGACCATTTCAGACGTTTGAATCTAAAATTAAAATTGATTTCACATACAATATTCAGACGTCTGAATTGGTATTTTCAGACGTTTGAATCAGGTCAAAAATGACCTATTCACTTTCTGGGTTGCACGTTAACGATTTCAGAAGTCTGAACTCAATTTTTCAGACGTCTGAATTCCTACAACGGCTACATTTTTGAACAGACATTTCTCTTCCATAACGAGACACCACTTTTTATCAATAGATGTGTCCATATATTTTCATGTTAACTATTCATGAACAATTGCATCTTTTTATACTCTATATAAACATGTTGGAATCATCAGTTTTATTCACCTAATCGATCTAACTCTTTCTATTCTTATACTACATTGATTCTAACACTCTAGTGCATATAAGTTCATACAAAATCATTCATTTACTTCCACATTCTTTACACACACACACACACACACACACACACACACACACACACACACACACATATATATATATATATATATATATATATCAAAAGGAGAAGATTATAGGAAGGTTGTAATATCAAGAGACAAATCAGTATATCAAGAACACACTGTGTCAAATACTCTTTGTGTTAGTTGAAGTCCTGTTCTGCTGTTCAGGCAAGTGAAGTCCTCTTCGGCTGTTGAGGCATCGAAATCATGTTCTGTTGTGCATGTGTTGTAAACTTGTTCCTCTGGATTAGGTGAGGATTGTTGTTAGTGAAATTCCAGAAGGAGTCTGGGACTGGACGTAGAACAGGAAGTTCGAACCAGTATAAAAATTTATGGTGTGCTTGTTTTGTTTTACTTATTTACTTTACAATAGTAACTTAATTTATTTCCGTACTAGTTTAATATAATTCCATATAGCATGATCCGTAATTTCATTTCATTTGGTATTAGAGCAAGGCATCTTATAACCGTTAGACAGTTATCTGATATCTTGCTAATATGGAAAACAACACTACCACTAACACTATCACTAACACTAGTTTTATTGAAGGTCAATCTACTGCACGACCTCCTCTATTCAATGGCATGAATTACAACTATTGGGCAACACGAATGCGTACTTATATGCAAGCCAGTAGTTTTGATGCATGGAATGTTACATATAATGCACCTACTACTGAATATACTACATGGACAGCTGCACCAAAACAGATGCTTTTGCTAATGCTAAAGCAATGAATATGTTGTTTTGTGCATTAGATAAAAATGAATTTAACCGAGTTAGCATATGTAACACTGCATATGAAATATGGAGAACACTAAAAGTCACTCATGAATGTATTAACAAGGTTAAACAAAGTAAAATATCTATGCTTAAGAATCAATTTCAAAATTTTAGAATGAAGCAAGATGAATCCATAAACGATATGTACTCCAGATTTCAAGATATTCGTCATTCTTTACTAGGACTAGGAGAAATATACTCCAGTTTTGATATTGTTTCAAAAGTCCTTAATCTTTAGCAGATGAATGGGAAAGAAAAGTCTTAGCTATTGAAGAAGCTAATGATCTTTCTACCATGAAACCATAAGAGTTAATAGGTAATCTAATGTCCTACGAAGTAAATTTGCAGATTAAAAGAATACAAGCACAAAACAAAAAGAATATGGCATTCCATGTAGAAAAAGAAGAATCAGACTTGGATGAAGAAGACTTAGCATTCATTGCTAAAAAATTTAAAAAAAATTTGAAGTACAGAAAAGGAAATCGAAACAATGGGAGAAGAAACTTCAACAACAATACAAATAACCATCTTCATCTATACTAGAATGCTTAAACTGCCACAAGAAGGGGCACATGCAAAAAGATTGTCCAGAACAAAAGAAAACATATCACAATAAGAATCGAAAGGACAAGTTTAAAGGAAAATCATTTTCAGTAACATGGGATGACTCGGATTCTTCTTCTTCAGAAAGCAACAGTGACAATGAAAATGAACAAGCAAATGTTTATTTCCAGGCTATAGAGAATGAGGTAAATGATCTTACTTTTGATGATATGATTGAAATTA
Organism: Allium cepa; assembly: GCA_030765085.1. NCBI lineage: Eukaryota > Viridiplantae > Streptophyta > Magnoliopsida > Asparagales > Amaryllidaceae > Allium > Allium cepa. The sequence goes on from CM060946.1 coordinate 44,404,010, forward strand.
ATTCAGAACTTCTTGATACTTTAAAAAGTATCAAAAGAAAATATAAAGAGGCTCTAGAAAATTAGAGAGAAGAAGAATTCGAGAGAGATATGTTTAATGATGAAAAGAAAATATTAGAAGAAGAACTTGGAAAGCTTCAAGATACCTTCTTTAATGATAACTCTCAACTTACTTTATTGAGTCAAGAAATTGAAACTCAAAAAGAAAAGAATGATTCTCTTGCCTCTGAAAATCATGAGCTGAAAACTAAGATCAAAATGAAAGAATTAGATAGTACTTGCCTTAAAACTAAGTTAGATAATATTACTAGAAATGTTTCTAACTTTAATAAAGGTCGAGAAACTCTATCCAATATTCTTGAAAATTCTCAATCCACTTCTAATAAAAAGGGACTAGGATATTCTAAAAAAATCAAAGGCTCCATCTAAAAAGGAAATTAGGAGAAATATTTTTAATCCTACTACTCGTCCAAAAAGTAACAAAAACTCAAACACCATAAAAATAAGGGTTACTAGAACAAACAATTGTTTGATTAGGAATAAATATATAAATACATTTTTGGAAACTGTTCATAAAAATAAAAATTATATTTTTAAGGGGGATACTGAACCCAATTGGGTTTTGTTTCCTAAGACCTAACTCTTAGGACCCTATCACAAAGTGGGTACCAATGTCATTACTATTTTTTGCAGGACCCACTTAAAAAGAGAGGAAAATGGACACTCGACAGCGGTTGCTCAAAACATATGACTGGAGACAAAAATATGCTTTCAAACGTTGCTTACTCTGATGGAGGCTCTGTCACTTTTGGAGACAATTCCAAAGGATATATCATTGGAAAAGGTGACGTCAGCAATGTTGGTACATCTAATTTACCTCTTATTTTCAATGTTTTACTAGTCAAAAATTTAAAACACAATCTTTTAAGTATCAGCCAGTTATGTGACAAAGGATTCAAAATCTCTTTTTCTGAAGATAAGTATAGCATTTTTGATAAAACTTAAATCTTACATTTGAAGGAAATAGAGACAGAAATATCTATATTCTGAATATGAAAATCAATCACAATTCAGATATGTGTTTAATGGCTAATGAAAATGATCCTTGGCTGTGGCATAAAAGATTATGTCATATCTACTTCAAAACTCTAAACAAGCTTTCTAAAAATAATTTAGTCCGGGGTTTACCAAAAATGAACTTCAAAGTCAATCATATTTGTGATGCATGTCAATTAGGAAAATTAACCAAATCATCTTTTAAATCTGAGAAAGTTACTTCTACATTACAACCACTTGAATTACTACACATGGATCTATTTGAACTAATCCAAGTTCATTCCTTAAACCACAATAGATATGTATTTGTAATAGTATATGACTTTTCTAGATATACTTGGACCATTTTTATGAAAAATAAAAGTGATATGTTTGAGCATTTTAAAATTTTTGTCAAACGAATCTAACATTTAAAAGGTTTAAAAATAAAGAACATAAGAAGTGATCATGGAGGAGAATTTGAAAATGAAGATTTTGACCATTTTTGTAAAAAGAAAGGAATTTTTCATATTTTTCGTTTCCTAGAACTCCACAACAAAATGGAGTTGTAGAACGTAAAAATAGAACTTTACAAGAATGTGCAAGAACCTAATTAAATGGAAGCACTCTTCTAAAACATTTTTGTGAAGAAGCTGTTGCAACTGCTTGTTATGTTTTGAATCATGTGTCTATTCGACCTCTTATGAAAAAAACTTCTTATGAATTTTTTACTGGAAGAAAACCAAAGATATCTTATTTCAAAGTTTTTGGTTCAAAATGTTTTATATTAAATTCCAAAGATCAGCTTGGAAAATTCGATGCGAAATCCGATGAAGGAATCTTTCTAGGATATTCAGATCGTAGCAAAGCTTATCGCGTATTTAATAAAAGATCAAATACTGTTGAAGAAACTTTACACGTATCTTTCGATGAAAATTTTCAACAAAAACCAAATATAAAAGATGATGAAGATTTTTCGGATAACATCACAAATATGGAAACTTCAAACCTTGAAAATGATGAAAACATTTTTATAATAATAACGACGAACTAAGATCTCCACTAAAAATATTATGGGATCATCCCGTTCAAAATATTATCGTAGAAATTAATTCAAACGTACGTCAACTAAATCAAACGGGCCACGTAGCATTCCTTTCCAATATCGAACCAAAGAATAACAAAGAAGCTTCCATAGACGACTACTGGATAATTGCAATGCAAGAAGCGCTAAATTAGTTTGAACGCAATGAAGTTTGAGAATTAGTTCCTAGACCAAGTGACCAAACTGTTATTGGAACGAAATAGGTCTATAAGAACAAAGCAGATGAACAACCAACATTACTTGAAATAAAGCAAGATTAGTTGCACAAGGATATAATTAAGAAAAAGAAATTGACTACGAAGAAACGTTTGCTCCGGTCGCAAGACTATAAGCAATATGGATCTTAATGGCCTATGCATGTTTTCACAATTTCAAACTTTATAAAACGGACGTTAAAAGTACTTTTCTGAATGGTTATATAAAAGAAAATGTGTATGTTGAACAACCTCCCTTATTTACTCAATAGAAATTTCCAGATCATGTCTGCAAACTTAAGAAAACTCTATATGGTTTAAAACAAGCACCACATGCTTGGTATGATCGACTAAAGACATATCTAATTTCTTCGGGATTTCAAATTGGGAAATTGATCAAACATTTTTCATTAAAAATTCGAAAATGGATATTTTAATAATTCAAATTTATGTTGATGATATCATTTTTGGTTCTACCAATGACAAGTTATGTCAGGACTTCTCCAAAATAATGACCAGGGAATTTGAAATGTCTTAATGGAAAATACTTCTGCCAAACCGACTCCAATGACTACAACAACACATCTTGAAAAAGATGAAAGTGGTAAAAGTGTTGATTAAAAATTATACCGAAGTATGATTGGATCATTACTATATTTAACGGCAAGTCGACCTGACATAATGATGAGTGTCTATTTATGTGCTAGATTTCAAGCCAACCCAAAGGAACCACATTTAAGAGCTATGAAACATATATTACGTTATCTCACTAACACCAAGGATTTCGGTCTATTCTATCCAAATAGAATGTCCATTTGAGTTTGTTTCATATAGTGATGCTGATTTCGGTGGATCTCGAACAGATCGAAAAAGCACAAGTGGTACGTGCCATCTTATTGGAAAATCACTAGTGTCTTGGTTTAGTAAGAAACAAAACTGCGTTTCTCTCTCTACATGTGAAGTAGAATATATTTCTACTACTTTAGCTCGTGCTCAAGTAATCTATATGCTACAGACACTTAGAGATTTCAATATAAACATAACAAAATCAACTATATATTGTGACAATTCTAGTGCTATTAACTTGTCTAAAAAAAGGAACAATAAATTTGGATTTTGTTTCTTCTGAAAATCAGTTGGCTGATATTTTTACAAAACCTCTTTTAGAAAATATTTTTATCAAACTTAGACGAGAGCTTGGTATCGTCTCTCTTAAAATTTTATGATATCTTTCTATAGGATATTGATGTCTCTGCTTAACTTTCCACAACAATACTCGTATCACTTAAGTATCTAAAACAAACTTTCATTTAGAACCTCAATTTCTCTTTGTTTTAAATAAATGTATATTATTGTTTAAAGCATCTCAGCCACCATTTTTTTAACTTACATTCTATTTTTAACCTTTTTAATATCTTTTATAAACTTATTCCATTTTCCTTTTTACCAAAAACTTTATGACTATGGATTTCAATATGATTATTCTCCTTCTCACCATGGCTTCAAACAAAAACAACTCTGAAAACTCACCCTCATCATATTCTACATCTTCCTTAGAAATATTGGCTACTCCAACACCACGTGAACCGGCTAGACCTCAACGTTCATACGAACCATCTGGTTATACTCCAGAAAGGAAGAAATTTCGACAATTTCTTTTCTTTGGTTCTCCATTAACTAAAGAAAAATAGCCGAGATTCATCATTACCAGAAAGAACAGTTGGATTTGCAATGGGAGATGTATTGTGAACAGAAAGTTAATGCTAAACAACTTAGTTTCATTGAACAATCATTAAAATTCCGTGGTACATCTCCAAAGAAAACGTAGTTCAACCTTCAACTTCGAATCCACGGGAGCCTAGTCCACAGCATCCTTCCATTTCTCCGAACTCTTGGGAACGTCAACCTTATTGGCCTCCATTGCAACCATACACGGGCATAACCTAGATTGAATCAAAAGATTGCAAAACTCCAAGTGATTCGAACTTATGCTTTGATTTATCTATAATTGCGTTTGAATAATCATAATTATATTCTATATATCATTCAAATATTAATAAATTTACTTTCTATTTGTTTTGATACACATTTCAGACGTCTGAAATGGATATTTCAGACGTCTGAATATTACCAAAGAATAAATTTTTCCTCAGATTCAGATGTCCGAATCACCAAAATCAGACGTCTGAATATGGGCTAAAATGAACTAAATCCTTTCTGACTCAATTTTCTTCAATTCAGACGTCTGAATTGGTTATTTCAGATGTTTAAAATCTTCTGGCTTTTCAAAATTGAATTGCTTTTGCACGTTTTTCTATGTAACTACCCCTTTATTCAACACCTACCTTTCTTCTATCTTCATTCTTTATCTTCTTTTTCAGTCTTTCCCCATTGAAAATCAAATCTTTCTTCCTCGTATTCACTAATAGCTCCAAAACAAAAAAGATCAAGGCCATCTACTTCATCATCTACCCTAAACATCGATCAATGGTTATGGAATGAGCAAGCAAGACAATGTTTTGCACAAATGAGTAGATCTCACTTCTTTTCGGGTGCTTTCATAAAATTTGAAGAATTTCGATGCTTATCGGATTCAGCAAATTGTAAGATCAAATGGATTAGAATCTCTTGTCTCTTATGCTGCTAATAATACCAAAATCAATCATCTTTTGGTTAAGTTGTTCTATTCTAATATGAATTTGGACCATCATACTCCTCACAATCGCAACGATTGTATTTGGACATTAGTTTGTGGAGTTAAAATCTATCTACCACTTGCTAGAGTTGGTGATATTCTTCAATGTTCATCAACGGGGACTGATTTGGATAAGATTGATATTTCTTTAAACATGGATGATAGAGACGAGGTCTCACATCAATTTATGAATGATGACATTACTAGACTTACTTTCGTTCAACTCCTCCCACAAGCTCGTATCCTCTACAGAGCTTTGATTCGCTCCGTTATTCCACGGACAGGAAGTTATGAAGTTGTTAACAAAAGAAACTTCCAACCCTTTATGCTATTTATTCCCGTCAATCCCTCAATTAGGCTCAAGTGATTTTGGAAGAATTCATGGATGTTAATCGTCGAAGGCGCTATAAGATCTTTCATTATGGTGCTTATATAATGAAGATTCTCTAAAATTTTAGCATTCCTTTTCCTGATTCCGAATTCTCGGTAATCAAAGAGCTTGGGTCAAAGACATTGGGTCTTTTAGGTTTGCCAAAACGACTGGGAAGTTTGGCATATATTTCATTTCAAGAATGGGTTTCCAACCATAATTAAAACCAGCCCCAACCTCGTCAACATGTTCAACTATTGCTCCACCATCAGAAGAAGAAGACAATGATGATATAGTGACTCTTTCTCCCGACACTAGCTCAAGGAATTCTTTGGTTACTCTTTTCCAAAACCAAGCAAAGCTTAGAACCCAAATGGTCAATCTCGAAAAGAAAACTGAAAAACATTTTAGTTCCATTCGTGGCTTTCTCAACAAAATTTAAGAACGTATTGGATGCTCCACCTCATCATCTACCGAAGTTTTCAACCCTCTCCATTTCAATGGTCATCAAGCTTTGGGAACAACAATGGTGAAGATGAAGAAGATGATGATGTAGGTAGTGATTCAAGCGCTAGGTTTTAAATTCCTTTGATTTTAATCAGTTTGTTTTGAACTATTTCGTTGTTTGTTTTTTCTATTTCTGTCACAAACTCCTTTATTATTTGTTGGTATTGTAGTATGTTTTCAACACTCTACTTTGCTTTGTCATATATTCTTACTTTCCTTTTTGCGATGTCAAAGGGGGAGAAGGAGTTGATATTTGTCTATTTATTCTAACTTGCTTTTTTACAGGGGGAGCTTATAAATAGGGGGAGTATATATATTTCTCGTATTATACTTATATAGTTGTCATCGATAAAAGGGGGGAGAATGTTGAAACTTCGTCTACAACGTTTCATGCTTACCATATTTTGACTCGACAACTATATACATTGATTTTATATTCTAACTTGTTTTTGAAGGAACATCTTCAAGACTGGATTCAAATGAACTTCATGCTGCGTATGTGTTGTATTGAGTCTTTGTGTAGAGTTAAAATGATGTTAAAATCTCTCCTTTGTATATATATGTCGACACGTGCACATACACACATGCATAGAGCATATTTGAATTTTCAGGTCAAATTCAGACGTCTAAATTGACCATTTCAAACGTCTGAATCTGGAATTAAAATTAATTTCACATACAATATTCAAACATCTGAATCAGGTCAAAAATAACCTATTTTCTTTTTGGTTTGCACATTAACGATTTCAGAAGTCTGAACTCAATTTTTCAGTCGTCTGAATTCCTACAACAGCTATATTTTTGAACAGACATTTCTCTTCCATAAAGAGACACGACTTTTTATCAATAAATATGTCCATATATTTTCATGATAACTATTCATGAACAATTGCATCTTTTTATAGTCTATATAAACATGTTAGAATCATCGGTTTTATTCACCTAATCGATCTAACTCTTTCTATTCTTATACTGCTTTGATTCTAACACTCTAGTGCATTCAAGTTCATACAAAATCATTCATTTACTTCCATATTCTTCACATACACACACACACACACACATATATATATATCAAAAGGAGAATATTATAAAAAGGTTGCACTATTAAGAGACAAATCCGTGTTATCAAGAACATACTGTGTCAAATACCCTTTGTATAAGTTGAAGTCATGTTCTGCTGTTCAGGCGAGTGAATTCCTCTTTGGCTATTGAGGCATCGAAATCCTATTTTGTGGTTCAGGTGTTGTAAACTTGTTCCTCCGGGTTAAGTGAGGATTGTTGTTAGTGAAATTCCAGAAGGAGTCTGGGACTGGACGTAGAACGGGAAGTTCGAATCAGTATAAAAATTTCTAGTGTGCTTGTTTTATTTTACTTATTTACTTTACAATAGAAACTTAGTTAATTTCCATATTATTTTAATATAATTCCATATAGCATGAACCGCACTGTCACTTCATGGATGATTTCTTCGAGTCTTCAAGGTGGCTCGACATAAGTGGCTCAGCACAAGTGGCTTGGCGAGGTATCTCAGCATGGGTGGCTCGGCCTTGTTGGTGGCTCGTCACGGAAGGTGGTTCGGCCTAGTTAGATCATGGTTCGGCCTTGGTTGTTGCTCGGCGTCGTGGTTCGGTCAGGGAGGCTCGGCAAGCCGACTCGGCGAGGTAGCTCGGCACGGTAGTTTGGCACTATGGCTCGCCGAGGTAGCCCAGTCGTGGATAAGGTAACAAGGTGGCTCGGTCAAGTTGTTCAAGCTACCTGCTTTGGTTCGGCTTTGAGAAAGATGGCTCGGTGTAGTTAAAGTATGGTTTGGCAAAAACGTGGATCAGTGACTTCGAGTCTTGAGGCATGTGACTTCAGGACATCACTCGGGTAGCTCGGTGGAGTATAAGGTGGATCAGCATGGTTGCTTGGGTGCTGCTTGGTGAAGGTTGGAAGTTCATGCATGGCTCGGTCATTGTTGAATCGGCATAGGCCGGTCGGCAAGGCAGTGTGGGTCGATTATGATGAAGGATGTTGGCTTGGCTATGGTCCTGATAGGCCTGGGCAACTCAGGAAGCCCAGTAACTCGGGATTTGCATATAAATACAACATGTGGGTCTCTGGAAGGGGGATCTTCTTTTCGGCTTTCTTGTTTTCTATTTTCTAAGGCTAAGATTACTCTACCATTTTGTAACTATAATCGATTGTTACAGCAATAAAAAGGGAAATTTTTGGAGTGGATGTAGACCGGAGTTAGCCGAACCACTATAAAATCTGTTGTTCTTTACTGCTTTGATTTTAATTTTTTGTTGTTCTTCATATTAATATCCTCCACATATGTTCTATCTATGATCTGTGACTGGTGTTTGGTGCTTTCTCTTCGATTTGGGTGTTAGTGGTTAATGTTGGCGCAAATTAATAGATATGGTTTCGAAGAAGTATACTCGATAGGGGGAGCGACCCCACTTGGCCCAAATATAGCTCCTGTTTTAGTTATTTTAATTATGACCCGAAGGTCAAGGCTATCCATCATCGTTCTCTTACTACATTCTAGTTGCGTTAGCCAAACCATCCTACTTCATTCTGAATTCTCCTACACGGTTGTTAAAGTGGTTTTCGGTATTGCCAGAGAGTATGACAATATCTAATCACCGTCTCTTTAAAAACAAATGCTTATTTCACACCGTTGTCATTTTATGTAAAGCATTTCAATAAAATCCCAAATTACAAAATCAATCAATACCAAAATATTTAAAGTCAATTATATTTTAGTTTTGAACATTTAACTACAATTTCCATCAAATTTAAATTATCTCAATTTCAAAATCATATCTTTTAAAATTCCATAAACAGATAGATTTAATAATCTTAACAGAATTTATTCCATCAAATTTGATTAAATTTACAATTTAATCTTATTTCCTCTTTGCTTATCTTATTTATTAAAGTTGTTATAAAATCTATATTAATTATATAAATTAAATTAAATTTTTTAAAACTATAAATCTATGTTATATATTTTATGAAATTGGATCTTATTTTATTAAATTAAATTTTCGTTTATTAAAGTTATTGTACAAAAATCTGTATTTATTATATTAAATTAAAACTAAATTAACTCAATTAAATTAAATCTAAATTAATTATCATAAATTAAATATACATATATTATATTAAGTTTAATATAAATAAATTATATTAAAATTTTATAATATATGTTTTAAAACTATATTAAATATCTTATTAAATTAAATTTAAATTGCTTAAATTATATATTTAGAACTAAATAAAATTATAAGTTAAATCTTAAAATTACATATAAAATCACACTTTAGCCCATAATTTTAAACCTCATATATATACAATAGTTTATTTTCCAAATATAAGTTTTAATAAAATCATTAAATTAAATTTTAAGAATTAATTTTTTTAAATCAAACATACTTTATAATTTTAGAAAATAATTTAAAAATCGAGCAATAGTGTCCGTATATAATTTTCTACCCTATGGTCAAGTGATACAGATATATATCATTTCTACCCGCAATAAATATAAATTTATGGGTATATATCATTTCAACCCGTAATCTCGAATAAAATTCAAAATCCATAAAATTGCTCGAGTTTATCATTTCAACCCATAATGATTTTTTCCTAATCTACAAGACCATTTGGGTATGTATCATTTCAACCCATTGTGATTTTCCTAAAATAAATAAGGGAACTTGCAGTGTGATAACAACGTACAAATAAACATACATCTAATCATCCAAAATACCAATAAATAAGCATCCACCATGATCATTATTCAAATCAACCAATAAATCACAACAATTAACTGGTTAATCATTATCAGGTATTTAACTGGCAAATTAAATTCAATATTAATTTAAATGGCATTTAAATTCAATATAAATTCTAATAAATTTAAATGACAATCTAAATATACCAACAGCCATCAATAAATTTCTAATCACACCATAAATTTAATTTCACGAACATAAGATGATTTAGTATTCGTGAGTGAGTTAAATCACTCACCTTTGATTTCAAATCAATTTAAAATCTAAATAAAGGTCTAAATTTGAACTATCTTAGAATGTGACCAAACCAGTTCCATATGGTTCGAAATTTTCGATACAATAGAAACAAAAGAAATTGCACCCAAATCCGAGTTCGTATGCATAAGTTATTTGAGTTAGAACGATTGAAAAATTAAATTTTAAGTAAAATAGAAGTAAGGGCATTTTTGTGAAATCAATACCATCATCTCCAAAAACTCTACAGGCCACGCTCGAACACCAAACGCCCGCCACCCTTCATCTATTAATGGGCGCGACTACGCATGCTTCTACCTCGATCAGAGACCACCATCCCCTTCCTCGTGCTTCGCCACCCCTCTAGGCTCCACCACGACCATCGCATCGACCCCTAATTCATCGCACCGTCGCCACCTTTTTCCACCAATTCTGGCCAAACCAAGAGCATATGATATGAACAAATCTTGTGGATCAGAAGCTCTTGGCCTTTTTTAAGCTCCAGCCCCAACCGATCGCCATATCGTTGAAGAACCACTATTGAACCGACAACCTTAGTTTTAGTGGCTGAGATTTCATTGACGATTTCTAACCAAACCATGACTCGAATTGAAAAACAAATTGCTATAGTAGATTGCGCTCGTCGAGAGCTTTCTAATAATATAAAATATAACAGGGTTTGGAGAGTCATAAATTTTGAAATTGATTTTGAAATTGAAATTAGGGTTTTGGAATTGGGAATTGGGTTTTGATGTTCTGTCCTTTGAGACGAAGGAACATATGAGAAGTAGAGATATACATAGGAATAATGAAATGAGAAACATCTAGAGTTTATAACAGCCTATATATTGGCAGAGATAGATAAGAAAGAATAGACATATCGAATTGGTTCGAAACGATAACATGACCCGTAAAGCCCATTTCGTTTCCGAAACGAAAATGGTCATTCAGTATATCGAAATATATATTTTCAGCATTTTTAAACTCAATGGAAGTAGTTTCAAACCCTAATTCTATTGTATACAGAAGTTAGCTTTCAAAATCAGATTATATTCATTTAAATTCTTATAATTGATTTCTACGTGTTTCGAGCTGGCACGATCAAATGACAAGTCTGATCCCTATGAAACTTGAAATCCTACAATTATTCACTATTATGGATCCGATGAAACTAGTTTCGTCAAAATCCGAAAAAATGGCCAAAATGGCTATTTACGCGTTAATTAAATAAATAATTATTAAATTGGTTTGATCACCTTTCAAATTCAAATTTAAAATTAAACAACTTTTATCATTTTTGATTTCATAGAAATTTATAATATTTTAAAATAAATATTCTATATTAGATTTAATATTTAAATATTGCACTAATTACAACGTTCAGTTGCAACTATAATAAAATCTTAGTTAATTATATCTTAATTTCAATCAATTTCTTTTTTTCGATTTACACTCTTATTATTGAATTGACTATTACCCTTTGAATACAATTAACAATAGTCTATGTTCTGTTACATTCCTATTCTACAGTTATTACTTTAACTCATATTAATTTCAATATTTAATTATAATAATTCCAACAATTATTTTATTCCTTATTTACAATTTGCAACCAAGCTAACTTTACAATTAATTCAGTTGATTAAAATTACATTAAAATAATTGTCAATAGCATTCAAACAGCATCATTAAATCATATTCCAATTATTTTCCTCATTAATAAATCATAAAATTTAATTTCTCTCAACATTAAATTTCAAAATCATATTTAATTTAATATTTTTAATTATTGAAAAATGAGGGTCGTTAACTCTCCCCCACTCAAAACTTTTCATCCTCGAAAAGGAACAAAAGGAATTAAGATGGATATATAATTTTATTTAAAACAATCAATTTATAAACTCTTTAAACTTACATAATTAAGTATTTTAAATAAAATATATAAATTTCGAAATAATTAAATCTTCATATTCAAGTTTAATAAAAGTTTGAAAATAATTTCACTTTCACAAAATTTTATAAGTCCCAAATTCACGGAAAATTTCGGTAGAATCTCCTTTGCGCGGTTAGGTCTAGAAAAATAATAACATCAAGAACTACAATATATATATATATATATATATATCATATTTTAATAATAAACTATCCCAAACCATTGGAAAACAATATATAATATCAAAATTGAGACGACCCAGAATTTCTGATTATTTGAAATTAAAATATTTAATTGATTTTAAATATTTGAACGTTCATAACTTGAATTTCAAATATCCCTTTGTATTTGGCAATTAAATTATTGAATATAATTATTGAAAATTGGGTAAAATATCAAATCTTCAGTTTTATGCTTGTTAAAAATATTTCAAAGGTTTGGAAAATTTATATTAATGCCACTGAAGATAAGGAAAGAATTAAATTTGAATTTAAAAGTGTTTTGCTCAATTTTAAAAATATATTGTTTAAATTGAATTTAAAAATAGCCTTCCGAGGCACAGTCTCGGAATTCAATGAAACCAGTTACATTGAATCCATAATAGTGTATTATTGTCGGATTTCAATTTTCGTAGTGTTTGGAGTGATCGTTTAGCCGTATGGTAGATAAATGCGTTAAAATTTTAATCAAAATTCAATACAATAACTAGGTCTAAAAAGCTATACGACCGAGTTACTCGAAACCTTTTCCATTGTGTTCGAAATAGGGTTTAACAATATAAACGCCTAGAGGCACGCCTCAATAGGAGTTCGAAATTTTGAGTTGCATTTACCGAGACGATTAAATTTGAATTTGAATTTAAAATTTAATATATATCTATATTCCTACTCAACAGGAAAAATTAAACACGTTTCCCATCTTTAAGGGCACGTGTCTACTGTTTTTCTTTATCTGGCTCCAATTTGAAAATCAACATACGATAACCGTGAACCTTACCTTCATCCCCAATTTCTTTCTTCTCGATTTCGAATTATTATGGACGAGCTCTTCATTCTACCGCGTACGCACGAGCGATCGAAGGCAACCAAGTGAGGGGATTCATTCAAGTTCGAGCGACGACAGTGGAAGAAGCGAGCCAGCACTCGCGATTTGGGGTTTAGATGGCTCAGCTAGGGTTGCGCATGTGGAGGATTTTAAGGGCTTCGGGCGCAAGCTCAAACTCGAGCTCGATGATAAGGCCTAGCACGAGAAGAGGTGCGATTGGTGGGGGAAGCATCTTGGCGCTTGGATATTTGCGAGGCCGACCAGCGGTGAAGGGCTCGAGGGTGAGGCCGCGTTGATGTTGGCGTCCGATCGTCAAGGTTTGGCCACGATTTCATTCTAGGATTTGGGAAACATCGTGATTTGGGTGGCTCAAGATTGGTGTGGCACAGTGCGATGGCGTTCGCAAAGGGGAGACTGCTCGGTGATCGTGGGGAGTGCGAGTGGTGACAGCAGTAAGGTATTTTTTTAATTAAAATAAAATATTTATAAATTAAGAAAGAAAAAAATTGCACATAGGTTACAGTAAAATTTTAGGCAGTTATGTTTTTAAATTTAATCTGATATAAAGTTATACCATTTCAAGGAAGCATTATCAGCCATGATTATTTCTTATTTAAAATCAAGAGTATAAACTATAGTTTCAAGGATATCAAAAGTATTTATACCAAATGTGAATTAGGTTGGTAAATTATTATTTAAAACTAGCTAAATAAATTGAACTATTAAATGGAAATAGATTGTTTGATGTGTTCAAATATTAATAAAACCCTAAAATGTTATTCAAGGTCTGAAATCATGGAAACCAAGTCGAGTTTGAAGTGGATGGCAATCTAAGGTCAAAGGTGAGTTAACCTGACTTATCTGGGTTTTCATTTAAATTTAAATAGTTAAATTTAATTTTTGGTTGAATGGTTGAATTGATCGGATGTGGTATATTATATATAGTAGTATATACATATTGGAGTGATTGATTTCCCGCATTATATAGCGGATGAGACCTTATGTGCCACATAATAGCGGATAAAATAATATAAACTCATATACCGCGATATTCCACCTTGAAGTGGAATTGGTATTTTATATTGTGCTAACATCTGTGGATGCAGGGAAATAGGTTGGAAGTGAAAATCATTGTGCGGATCATGCTATATGGAATTATACTTTATTAGTGTGGAAATAAATTAAAAATACTATAGCAATGTAAATAAGTAAAAATGAAACAAGCACACCAAGAATTTTTATACTGGTTCGAACTTCCCGTTCTACGTCCAGTCCCATACACCTTCTGGAATTTCACTAACAACAATCCTCACTTAACCCGGAGGAACAGGTTTACAACAACCCTTGAGCAGCCGAACAAGGGACCTGAGTAGCAGAACAGGATTTTGCCTCAACAACCGAAGAGGACTTCACTTGCCTGAACGACAGAACAGGACTTCAACTTATACAGAAAGTATATGACACAGTGTGTTCTCAACAACATGAATTTGTCTCTTGATAGTACAATCTTCCTATAATCTTCTCCTTTTGATATATATGTGTGTATGTGAAGAATATGGAAGTAAATGAATAATTATGTAGAAATTTGAATACTCAAAATGTTAGAATCAGTGTAGTATCTAAATAGAAAGCTTTTTATCAATTCGGTGAGTTAAACAAATCATTCTAATATGTTTATATAGAGTAGAAAGAGTTGTAATAATTCGTGAAAAGTTATCATGAAAGAGTATGGATGTATCTCTTAGTAAAAGGTTGTAACTCTTCATGAAAATGAAATGTCTTTTCAAAAATATAGCAGTTAAAGAAGTTCAGCCATCTGAAAATAAATTTCAGACTTCTGAAATTCGAAACGAGCAAACCAGAAAAGAAATAGGTTATTTTTGCCTAGATTCAGACGTATGAAACTTCTGTTTCAGACGTCTGAATATTGTTAAAATTTTAAAATTCATTACAGATTCAGACGTCTGAATAGGTCATTTCAGACGTCTGAATTTGACCTGAATTTTCATTTTTAGCCTTGTACAAGAGTGATTGATTAGGTGTGTGTATATATATCCAAAGGAGAGATTTTCACAATATTTCAATTCTAAACAATGACACAAAACAACACATATATGCAGCATGAACATTATATGATTCCAGTCTTGTAGATATCCCTGCAAAAGTATGTTAGTATTAAAAAAAACGTATATAGTTTGTCGTAGTCAAAATACATATGAAACATCGTAAACGAGGTTTCAACATTCTCCCCCTTTTTGACGATGACAACTATATACTAAACTCCCCCTGTCAAGAAGCATCAACATCAACTATATACAAAACTCCCCCTGTCAAAAAGCATTAACATCTTTTTCTCCCCCTTTGTTATTGCAAAAAGGTAATCAATAATTTAGAAGATAAACCAAAGTAGACTTGGATTAAAACTGATTACAAATAAGTTAAGATAATATGGAGTTCATGACAAATAACAAACACCATAATAGTTCAGAAATAAACATGAATAAACAAAAGTAATCAGAATCTAGGACTGGAGTCACTTCCAATAGCATCATCATCATCACCATTGTTATTCCTCGAGCTTGATGACCATTGAAATAGAGTGGGGTTGAAAACTTCGGTAGATGACAAGGTTGAACAACCAATTCGTTCCCAAATTTTGTTTAGAAAGCCGCGATTGGAATTAAAACGTTTTTCAGATTTCTTTTCAAGTTTTACCATTCGGTTGTGAAGCTTTGCTTGATTTTGGGAAAGTGTAACTAAGGCATTCCTTGAGCTTGAGTCGGGAGAAAGAATCACAATATCATCTTTGTCTTCTTCTTCCGATGGAGGAACACTTGGTTGAGCATGAGGAGCGTGATGATGAGGTTGTGGCCGGTTTTGATCACGGCTGGCAACCCATTCTAGAAAAGAGATATATGCCAAACTTCCCGGTTGTTTCGGCAACCCCATAAGACCCAACGTTTTAGACCCAAGTTCTTTGATTGAAGAAAATTCGGACACAGGAAACAGAATGTTGAAATTTTGAAGAATTTTCATAATGAAAGCACCAATTTATAGGTTGACCGGAGTATAGCATATAGGGCTTGGAAATTTCTTTTATTAACAATCTCATAACTTCCCGTCTGTGGAATAACGGATCGAATTAATGCCCTATATAGAATGCGAGCTTGAGGACAAAGTTGAATGGAAGTGAGTCGAGTAATGTCATCATTTAAGAATTGGTGTGAGACTTCATCTCTATCATCCAAGTTTAAAGACACATCAATCTCATCTGAATCGTTGTCGGTTGATGGACGCTGTAGTATTTCACCAAGTCTTGCAATTGGTAGATATATTTTAACACCACATACCAAAGTCCAAATACAATCATTGCGATTGTGAGGAGTGTGATGGTCTAGATTCATATTTGCATAAAATAATTTTACTAAAAGATGATTAATCTTAATATTGTTGGCAACAAAAGAAACTAGAGACTCTAACCCATTAGCTCTTACAATTTGATGAATACGATAGGTGCTGAATTCCTCAAATTTGATGAAAGCTCTAGGAAAAAAGTTAGATCTACTCATTTGAGCAAATCGTTGCCTAGCTTGTTCATTCCATAGCCACTGATCAATGTTTGGTGTAGATGAAGAAGATGATGGTCTCAGTCTCTTTGATTTTGGTGCCATTTGATTGTATGAGAAGAAAGATATAAGTTTTAATGGAGGAAGAAAAACTGAAAAGAGAAGATGAAGTATGAGAATAAAGCAAAGGACAGGTTGAATAAAGGGGTAGGTGTCTTGAAATTCGTGCAAAAGAAATTCAAAATTTGAAAAGTCACTAGATTTCAGACGTCTGAATATAAATTTTAGACGTCTGAATAGAAGAAAATTGAAACAGAAAGAAATTAGTGTAATTTTGCCTATTTTCAGATGTCTGAAATTATTGTTTCATACGTCTGAATCTGAAGAAAAAATATTCTTCTATAATATTCAGACGTCTGAAATAATGACTTCAGACGTCTGAAATTTGAATTTTAGACATATGCACAAATCTTTTTATATAAAATGAAAGAAGAAAATTATATTATTATTTGAAGGAATTACAGATATAAATCTGATCATTTTAACAAATATTTAGATACAAGAAATTATTTGTCCAAATCGCTTGGAGTTTTGCACTCTTCCGGTTCGGTCTTGGTTATCTCTTTGTATGGTCGCAAAGGAGACCAATATGATCGACGTTCCCAAGAGTTTGGAGAAACCGGAGGACATTGTGGACTCGGCTCCCATGGATTCCATTTAGATGAAGTTATTTGATGAGATGTTGAGGGTTGAACTACATCTTTCTTTGGAGATGTACCACAGAATTTTAATGCAACTTGTTTAATGAAACTAAGTCGTTTAGCATTAACTTTCTGTTCGTAATACATCTCTCATTGCAAATCCAATTGTTCTCTTTGGTAATGATGAATCTAGGATATTTTCTCTTTGGTTGATGGAGAACCAAAGAAAAGAAACCGTCGAGATTTCTTCTTTTCAGGAGTATAACCGGAACGTTCACATGAAGGACGAGGTCTATCCTTTTCATGAGGTGTTGGAGTTGCCAAAATTTGAAAAGACGATGTAGAATAGGATGATGGAGAATTGTCAGAGTTAGATGCCACGGAGAGAAGCAGAATTATCAAGTTGAATTCCATTGTAGAAAGAAATTCTTTTGGTAAACAGAAAACAATAATTATTTGATATAAGAAAGAACAAAGTTTATACGTATTAATAGAAGATGGAAGGCATATTTATAGAATATTTTTGTTTTAAAGGAATGGCTGAAAATCTTTAGTTAGTTTTGTCCATTTGTTAAAAAGGAAAGAAACTAGCGGTAAGGAATAAAGTAAAATAATTTTAGCCAAATGAAATTTTCAAAAGAAAATTATCTGTTAAAAAAATGTAACATAAAACTCATAGATTTTGAAGAAATGTGTAGCTGAAAGATGTAAGTTAATAATATCCATACGTTTGTTGAAAAATTAAAAGGTGGAAGAAAAGTTTAAATTAAGTACAAATATGTTAGAAGCATAGTTATGTGCTTTTATTAGAAGAAACAAATATGTTAGGAACTAGCATTGTTAGTAAATGTCAAGTTTGCAACATATCATAGACAGAAGATGATTTCTATGAAACTAACTAGATTTCAACGAAGAAAACAAAAAATGAGCTAAGGAACAAATATTAATACAAGTCAAATTAAATGTTTATCGAATTTTAGTAATAGTTAACTCTTAGCAAGAGATTTTGAAGCAAAGTTACAAATCTTAATAAAAAATTATAAACTTTTAAAAGAGACAAGACCAAGCTCTCGTCTTAGTTTGATAAAAATATTTTCTAAAAGTGGTTTCGTAAAAATATCAGCTAACTGATTTTCAGAAGATACAAAGTCTAATTCCTTTTTCAACATTGTCATGGAGAAAATGATGACGGATGTCAATATGTTTTGTTCGTGAATGATTGATAGGATTTTTAAACAAGTTAATAGCACTTGAGTTGTCACAATATATAGTTGAGTTTGATAAATTTATATTGAAATCTTTAAGTGTTTGTTGCATATAAATTACTTGAGTACATGCCAAAGCAGCAGAAATATATTCTGCTTCACATGTAGAAAGAGAAACACGGTTTTGTTTCTTACTAAACCAAGATACGAGTGATTTTCCAATAAAATGGCACGTACCACTTGTACTTTTTCGATCTGTTCGAGAACCACCGAAGTCAGCATCACTATATGAAACTAATTCGAATGGACATTATTTAGGATAGAACAGAGCAAAATCCTTGGTGTTTGTAAGATAACGTAATATCCGTTTTACTGCTCTTAAATGTGATTCTTTTGAATTGGCTTGAAATCTAGCACATAGACAAACACTCATCATTATGTCAGGATGACTTGTAGTTAAATATAGTAACGATCCAATCATACTTTGGTATACTTTTTGGTCAACACTTTTGCCATTGTCATCTTTTTCAAGATGAGTTGTTGTACTCATTGGAGTTGGTTTGGCAGAAGTATTTTCCATTCCAAATCGCTTGATTAAATTATTACAATATTTTTCTTGATTAATAAAAGTACCATTTTGAAGTTGTTTAATTTGTAGACCAAGAAAATATGTTAGCTCTCCCATATGAGACATTTCAAATTCTTTGGTCATTATTTCGGAGAAGTCCTGACGCAATTTGTCATTAGTAGAACCAAAAATGATATCATCAACATAAATTTGAACTATTAAAATATCCTTTTTTTCGAATGTTTAATAAAAAGTGTTTGATCAACTTTCCCAATTGGAAATCCCGAAGAAATTAGGTAAGTCTTTAATCGATCATACCAAGCACGTGGTGCTTGTTTTAAAACGTAAAGAGTTTTCTTAAGTTTATAAATGTGATTAGGAAATTTCTCATGAATAAATAAGGGAGGTTGTTCAACATATACTTTTTCTTTTATATACCATTCAAAAAAGCACCTTTAACATCCATTTGATAAAGTTTGAAATTATGAAAACATGCATAGGCCAATAAGATTCGTATTGCTTCTAGTCTTGCAAATGGAGCAAATGTTTTTTCGTGGTTAATCCCTTCTTCTTGATTGTATCCTTGTGCAACTAGTCTTGCTTTATTTCTAGTGATGTTACCTTGTTCATCTGCTTTATTTTTGTAGATATATTTCGTTCCAATAACAGTTTGATCACTTGGTCTAGGAACTAATTCTCAAACTTCATTGCGTTCAAACTGGTTTAGCTCTTCTTGCATTGCAACTATCTAGTAGTCATCTGTGGAAGCTTCTTTGGGATTCTTTGGTTCGATATTAGAAAGGAATGCTACGTGGCCCATTTGATGTAGTTGACTTCTAGTTCGGACATTTGAATTAATTTCTCCAATAATACTTTGAACAGGATGATCTCGTAATATTTTTGGTGAAGATCTTAATTCGTTATTATTGTCAACAATGTTTTCATCATTTTCAAGATTTATAGTTTCTGTATTTGTAATGTTATCTGGAAAATCTTCATCATCTTTTATACTTGGTTTTTGTAGAACATTTTCATTGAAAGATATGTGTAACGTTTCTTCAACAGTATTTGATCTTTTATTAAATACACGATAAGCTTTGCTACGATCTGAATATCCTAGAAAGATTCCTTCGTCGGATTTCTCATCTAATTTTCCAAGCCGATCTTTTGTATTTATTATAAAACATTTTGAACCAAACACTTTAAAATATGAAATCTTTGGTTTTCTTCCAGTAAAAAGTTCATAAGAAGTGTTTTTCGTTAGAGGTCGAATAGAAACACGATTCAAAACATAACAAGCAGTTGCAACAGCTTCTGCCCAGAAATGTTTTGGAAGAGTGCTTCCATTTAACAAAGTTCGTGCGCATCCTTGTAGAGTTCTATTTTTACGTTCTACAACCCCATTTTGTTGTGGAGTTCTAGAAAACGAAAAATTATGAAAAATTCCTTTCTTTTTACAAAAATGATCAAAAACTTCGTTTTCAAATTCTCCTCCATGATCACTTCTTATATTTTTTATTTTCAATCCTTTTAAATTTTGAATTCGTTTGACAAAAATTTTAAACTGCTCAAACGTATCACTTTTATTTTTTATAAAAATGGTCCAAGTATATCTAGAAAAATCATCTGCTATTACAAACACATATCTATTATGGTTTATGGATTGAACTTGAGTTGGTCCAAATAGATCCATGTGTAGTAATTCAAGTGGTTGTAAAGTAGAAATAACTTTCTTAGATTTAAAAGATGATTTAGTTAATTTTCCTAATTGACATGCATCACAAATATGATTGACCTTGAAATTCATTTTTGGTAATCATCTGACTAAATCATTTTTAGAAAGTATGTTTATGGTTTTGAAGTTGATATGACAGAATCTTTTGTGCCACAGCCAAGGAACATTTTCATCTATTAAACACATATCTGAATCATGATTGATTTTCATATTCAGAACATAAATATTTCTGTCTCTATTTCCTTCAAATATAAGTTCTGATTTTTATCAAAAGTGCTACACTTATTGTCAGAAAAAGATATTTTGAAACCTTTGTCACATAACTGGATGATACTTAAAAGATTGTGTTTTAAATTTTTGACTAATAAAACATTAGAAATAAGAGGTAAATCAGATATACCGACATTGCTGACGTTGCCTTTTCCAATGATATATCCTTTGGAATTGTCTCCAAAAGTGACAGAGCCTCCATTTGAGTAAGTAATGTTTGATAGCATATTTTTGTCTCCAGTCATATGTTTTGAGCAACCACTGTCGAGTATCCATTTTCCTCTCTTTATAAGTAGGTCCTACGAAAAATAATAATAACATTGGTACCCACTTTGTGATAGGGTCCTAAGAGTTAGGCCTTAGGAAACCAAACCCAAGTAGGTTCAGTGTCCCCTTAAAAATATAATTTTGATTTTTATGAACAGTTTCCAAAAAAGTATTTATATATTTATTCCTAATACAAACTATTGTTTGTTTTAGGAACCCATATTTTTATGATTTTAGAATTATTTTTCTTTTTTGGATAAGTATTAGTATAAGAAATATTTCTCCTAATTTCCTTTTTAGGTGGAGATTTTAATTTCTTAGAGTATCCTAGTCCCTTCTTGCTGGAAGTGGATTGAGAATTTTTAATAATATTGGATAGATTTTCTCTACCTTTATTAAAGTTAAATATATTTCAGTAATATTATCTAACTTGGTTTTGCGACAAGT
Source organism: Allium cepa (assembly GCA_030765085.1). Lineage (NCBI taxonomy): Eukaryota > Viridiplantae > Streptophyta > Magnoliopsida > Asparagales > Amaryllidaceae > Allium > Allium cepa. The sequence continues at coordinate 44,425,670 of CM060946.1, forward strand.
ATTATCTTATTCTATCATTTTGATCTTAGTTTTTAGCTCATGATTTTCAGAGACAAGAGAATCATTCTTTTCTTTTTGAGTTTCAATTTCTTGACTCAATAAAGTAAGTAGAGAGTTATCATTAGAGAAGCTATCTTGAAGTTTTCCAAGTTCTTCTTCTAATATTTTCTTTTCATCGTTAAGCATATCTCTCTCGAATTCTGCTTTCTTCTGATTTTCTAGAGCTTCTTTATATTTTCTTTTGATGCTTTTTAAATTATCAAGAAGTACTGAATTAATTTCAATCATATCATCAAAAGTAAGATCATTTACCTCATTTCCTGTAGCCATAAAACAAACATTTGCTTGTTCTTTCTCACTATCACTGCTACTTTCTGAAGAAGAAGAATCTGAGTCATCCTATGTCACTGAAAATGCTTTTCTTTTAGACTTGTCATTTCGATTCTTATTGTGATATATCTTCTTTTGTTCTGGACAATCCTTTTGCATGTGTCCTTTCTTGTGACAGTTAAAGCATTCTAGCACAGATGAAGATGGCTTATTCGAATTGTTGTTGAAGTTCCTTTTCCCATTGTTTTGATTTCCTTTTCTGTACTTCAAAAACTTTTTAAAGATTTTAGCAATGAATGCTAAGTCTTCTTTATCCGAATCTGATTCTTCTTTTTCAGCATGGAATGCCATATTCTTTTTATCTTGTGCTTGTACTCTTTTAGCCTGCAAATTCACTTCATAGGACATTAGATTTCCTATTACTCTTCTGGTTTCATGGTAGAAAGATCATTAGCTTCTTCAATTGCTAAGACCTTTCTTTCCCATTCATCAGTTAAAGAGTTAATGATTTTCGAAACAATATCAAAGTCAGAATACTTTTCTCTAAGTCCTAGTAATGAATGATATATATCTTGAAATCTAGAGTACATATCGTTTATAGTTTCATCCTGCTTCATTCTAAAATTTTAAAATTGACTTTTGAGCATGGATATTTTTCTTTGTTTAACCTTGTTAGTTCCTTCGTGAGTAACTTTAAGTGTTCTCCATATTTCATAAGCAGTTGTACACATGCTAACACGGTCAAACTCATTTCTATCTAAGGCACAAAATAACATATTCATAGCTTTGGCATTAGCAGTCGCATCTAGTTTTTGTGTGTTTGACCATGTAGAATATTCTATTGTAGGAATGTTATATTCAGTTTGAGTAATATTCCATGAGTCAAAACCACTCGCTTGCATATAAATACGCATTCGAGTAGCCAAATAATTGTAATTCATACCATTAAATAGCGGAGGTCGTGCAGTAGATTGACCTTCAATAAAACTAGTGTTAGTGACAATGTTAACGGTACTGGTGTTGTTTTCCATCTTAGCAAAATATCAGATAACTTTGTAACGGTTATAAGAGAACGAGGCTCTGATACCAAATGAAAATCACTGTGCGGACCGTGCTATATGGAATTATACTTTATTAGTGCAGAAATAAATTAAAAATACTATAGCAATGTAAATAAGTAAAAATGAAACAAGCACACCAGGAATTTTTATACTAGTTCGAACTTCCCGTTCTACGTCCAGTCCCAGACACCTTCTGGAATTTCACTAACAACACTCCTTACTTAACCCGAAGGAACAGGTTTACAACAAACCTTGAACAGCCGAACAAGGGACCTGAGCAACAGAGCAGGATTTTGCCTCAACAGCCGAAGAGGACTTCACTTGCCTGAACGACAGAACAGGACTTCAACTTATACAGAAAGTATATGACACAGTGTGTTCTCAACAACACGAATTTGTCTCTTGATAGTATAATCTTCCTATAATCTTCTCCTTTTGACATATATGTGTGTTTGTGAAGAATATGGAAGTAAATGAATAATTATGTAGAAATTTGAATACTCAAAATGTTAGAATCAGTGTAGTATCTAAATAGAAAGCTTTTTATTAATTCGGGTGAGTTAAACAAATGATTCAAGTATGTTTATAGAGTATAAAGAGTTGTAATAATTCGTGAAAAGTTACCATGAAAGAGTATGGATGTATCTCTTAGTAAAAGGTTGTAACTCTTCATGAAAATGAAATGTCTTTTCAAAAATATAGCAGTTGAAGAAGTTCAGCCGTCTGAAAATAAATTTCAGACTTCTGAAATTTGAAACGAGCAAACCAGAAAAGAAATAGGCTATTTTTTCCTAGATTCAGACGTTTGAAACTTCTATTTCAGATGTCTGAATATTGTTAAAATTTTAAAATTCATTACAGATTCAAACGTCTGAATTTGACCTGAATTTTCATTTTTAGCCTTATGCAAGAGTGATTAATTAGGTGTGTGTGTGTGTGTCTATATATATATATATATATATATATATATATATATATATATCCAAAGGAGAGATTTTCAAAATATTTCAATTCTAAACAATGACACAAAACAACATATATGCAGCATGAAGATTATGTGATTCCAGTCTTGCAGATATCCCTGCAAAAGTATGTTAGTATTAAAAAAAATAACGTATATAGTTTGTCGTAGTCAAAATACATATGAAACATCGTAAACGAGGTTTCAACAGGAAGGATCCAACTTGATTCCTCAAAATTTATTTAGAATATTTTAATATTCCTAACATGATTTATTTGATAATCTGTGATAGAATACATTGGTAATTGGAAATGATGGATGCTATGTTTGATTGAATATATTTGGGTATACTGACTTTTCAAATATATATAGATTGGATTTCTGATGAGAAAATAAAAGAGAGAATTTTTAAGATAACAATTATAGAAAATTTGAATAAATTAAAGAATGATTTGGAAAAGAATAAACGTTGATTTTTTAATTCTAATAAATAAATTCTGAGTATTGGAAAGGAGATTTTGAATAAAAGGGGAAATAATTAATTTTAATGTTGAATATGCGCTTATATGTTTTTGTTTGATGATAATAAACATATATATATATATATATACATTCATTTAAATGTATTTGTTAATGTACTATTTTATTTTTCATAGATTAAATAAATATTTGTTGAATAAAATAAATTACACAGAATTTGAATGGAATTTGAATTCAAACAGAAATTATATTCAAACAAATATTTATTACAATTTTGAATAGTACAATTTCAAGCTCTCGCTATACATATACAATTTTGATTACATCACAATTCAGTTTACATAAATTTCTCACTACATATCACTCACACTCGTAGTTTTATATTCAACTTCATTCCAGTTTGAATCCAGCATCTGAGCAATCTGCAAAAATGTTCACTAACGCAGTAAAATTGAAAAAAAAATATTTTTGCAATATAAAATGAAATATGATTTTTGAAAATATGATTTGCCTCGGTTATTTGGGTTGTTTGTCATCATTCACATTTGAATTCATCATACACGAACAATGTGACATGCACAGTGTATCACTGTACATGCCACAAGGCCGTGCACATCAATATACACTTGATAATGCTACAGGGACAAGTGAGCACATGTCAAACCCAAATGAAAAGCCGGGTTCAACTCACGTGCAATATATTTAAAATCACGACACGAGCACAAGGTCAAACCCGAGTTTTGAAACTGGATTCAACTCAAGTGAAATTTCAAAAATCAACAGCAACATGAAACCAAACAGTCAAGCTCAAGACATATCAATGGAAATAGTGTGGCCGAGAACTGATACAAGCAAATCATAGAATGGCATCAAAACCAGTTCAGCAATCATGCACAGATGCATTCAAGACTCAAGCAACACGTCCAGTTACAACAAAGAAACAAGTCTCGACCAAACTCAGTGAAACTCAAGCAAGTGCACAACTAAACCAACATGAATACAACTAAAGGAAGATTTGAAGAAATGAAACAACATCAAAGCATCACATACATACATATGTACATGAGAAATGACCAAGACTACAAGTACAAGGCATAGCAACTGAACAACGACCATGAACTCAACAGCAACGCATGCAACTATAAGGCAACAATACCAAAGCGATACATGAAACATATGTACAACCTGAAACTCTAGAAGGACCAGGTTATAAAAATGCAAGTACGAGTACAAACAAAGAAAGTGCATTTGAAGCACAACCAAGTTCAGTAGGAAGTTAAAAAATGGAACACAAGTCAGTGGCAGGCTACAATGCACCAGTGCAACAACTCAAGCAATGACCAGAACACAAAGACAGGCAGAGAAATGAACACAGCAGTGTACATGCATACGACAACAAGTTCAGCTACAACAAGACACAGTGCAAACTGAGGAGTAAGTGCAACTTGACTATCAAGACTAAGTAAACAACAGCTACATGAAACAAACAAGCACTGAAACACAAATGAATACTGCAACAACAAAAGCTCAAACCAGAACAAGCATCATGTGCTAAACAACATGAAGAATGCCAACAGTATGGATATACAGTGAATACAAGAACAAGTCGAGATGAACAATGCAAACTACAATGCAAATTCAAGGCCAATGCAGACCAACCAGAGTGAAGTACCAGAGACTTAGTGCAACAGTTCAATATGGCTAAAAGTACAGTGAATAAGAAGTCGATGCAAATAGTTCGAACAATCAGACAAGTCATAGTTAGTTTTTGCCGTGTATATCAATGCTACAGGGATGAACATATAGATGGCCGAAGCCGTGGCAAATCAAGGAGTAAAGTTCGAAGTCAATGCAGACGCAAACAAGTTAAGATAAACAGATGGAAACAAAACTCGAAGTCAAGAGATAAAATTCATGTTAAAAAAATTCAAGTGAGTATCTTTGAAATAGTCAAAGAAAAGTAAAAGAGGAAAGTTTTTGCCATATTATTCAAGGAAAATAAAACGTTTGAAAATCAAGGTCATGAGTAACAAGTCGAAAATATATCAGGCAATTGAAAATTAGGAAAGTATCGAATTGATACGAACAAACTCAAGTGCCGAATTCATATAAATACTAAACCTCAAATTCATCATCGACATCGAGTTTGAATACGAGAAATCATAAAAGCACAAATAGGGAAATTACATACCGAAGCAACAGTGAACTCGATCAAAGGAGTAGCTGCGAACGAGCGCAAGCAACGCAAATCAGAGAATCGATCAACAGAGGAGCAACGCAAACCAGAGATTCGATTATCAAAGAAGCAGTGAGCAAAGAGCATCACAAACCAGAGAAAGCCCTAATTCTCACAAGAGCCGAAGCCCTAATTTCATAAAGAAGAACAAGTCACCATTTTATAGTAGCAAAAGAAAAGGGAACGGGGAGAAGAATTGAATTGGGCCGGCTTGTTTTATTATAAAAGGCCTTAGTTTGTTTTTGGGTTTATTTATAGTCAAATAGGGTTTTAGTTTTAAACTGTTTTAAGTTTGTTTTAATTTTTCTTTAAGGTTCAAATCTTGGTAAATCACCACCTAGGTTGTAGGTAGTGTTAGATTGTCTAGTTAGAATTAGTTCAGTGAGCAGGGTGTGCGAGTTTGCAAAACTCTATAGGCGGGAGCATGGGTTTTCGAGTTTGCAAAACTCTATAAGCGGGAGCAGGGGTTGCGAGTCTATTAGAGTGTTTGTAAGCGGGAGCAGGGTTTGCGAGTCTGTTAGAGTGTTTGTAAGCGGGAGACTGTTTAATTCTAATAGAAATCTGGGAATGCAGCAGTAGGCAGGGGTTGCCGAAGCTGGGTAAATTTTGTGTGTGATTTACTTTTCAGCATATTTATTTCTGCAGTTTTTTTCTGTGTTTAAATCGATAAAATTTGCTATAACCCTATTCACCCCCCCCCCCCTCTAGGGTTAATCTAGATCCTACAAGTGGTATCAGAGCACGATATTTTTCTTTAACTCTAGAGTCATGAATCCACCAAATAATGCTTTTTCTGAGGGGCAATCTATTGTTAGGCCACCCATGTTTAACGGGAATGATTATGCTTATTGGAAAGTTAGGATGGGTATTTATCTTAGTTCTGTTGATTGTGATGTTTGGGATATTATTGAAACTGGCTATAAATCTCCCACTATAACCGTTGGTGATACTGAGATTCCTAAACCTAAGGATAGGTGGGATGCTAACGATAAGAAATTAAAAACTACAAATTCTAAAGCCATGAATGCTTTGATCAGTGTTGTTGATAAGTCTGAATTTAATAGAATTTCTCATTGTAAAACTGCACAGGAAATTTGGCATACCTTGGAGGTGACACATGAAGGAATTTCTCAAGTCAAGGATCTCGTCTAGCCCTATTCAGCAATGAATACGAGAACTTTGTGATGGACAAAGGCGAGAGCATAAAGGACATGTTTGGACGCTTTTCAACTTTGGTGTACAACGCTAGAGCGCTTGGGAAGGTATTCACTGAGGTAGAGCTTGTGAGGAAGGTGGTACGAGTTTTACCAATGAACTTTGAGGAAAAAGTCACGGCAATATAATAATCGAATGATCTGAGTAAACCAAGCATGGAGGAGTTGATCGGCAACTTGATGACATATGAGCTTGAGCTAAAAGCAAAGGAGGGACGCAACAACTCCGAATCAAATAAGAAGACGATTGTCTTAAAGAGCAAAGAAGAGAGCGATGAAGAAGAAGAAGATCCAATTGAAGAGCTTGCAATGGCTGTCAGTAATCTTAGAAAATGGTCAAGATTCAAGCCACGCAAGAAGAAAACAAATGGAAATAGGTCAAAAGATTCTGACAATTTCGATAATGAACTGACGTGCTTTAACTCCAACAAGCCTGCCCACTTCAAACAAGAATGCCCACTTCTCAAATACAACCAAGGAAAGAAAAAAGAAAAAGAAGGCCTTTGCAGCGACTTGGGATGATGAAGAAGGAGAGGAAGTTTCGAATAGTAGCTCAGAGGAGGCTAACTTGTGTCTTATGGCAAAATCAGATTCAGAAGCAAGCTCAGAGGAATCTTGTGAGGGAGGTGACTTTTCTTATAAAGAACTTGTTTTTATGTGTCTTGATCTTACTAAAGTAGTTGATACTCTTGAATCTAAAATTGAAAAACTGAAATCTAATAGGAGAGAACTTGCTCGTGAAAGTTTTAGGTTAGAAACTGAACTTGAAAATATTCAAAACCTAGAATGTAAAAAATGTAAAATTTTAGATTCAGAATTATCAAGACTTAAGAATAGCTCTAAGAATCTTGAAAAAGAAAACTTGAGTCTTAAGGAAATCATTGACACTAGGAAAAAAGATTTTATAAATAGATGCACCTCATTTGTAACTGAAAACACAACACTAAAAACCAAAGTCCAAAATCTTGAGAAATCTCTGAATAACTTTTCAAGAGGCGAAAAATCTTTCAACATGCTATTGGGAAATAAATTTTTTGCTAACAACAGAAAAGGACTAGGTTTTGGGAAAACACAAGCTGATGATGATGCAATAAGTAAGAGTGTCTTTGCTAGATCTAAAATAATTGGGCATTGTGTTGAAAATTGTAGACATAGGAACAAGAACACAAAATTTATACAAGTTTGGGTTCCTAAGAATACTACAATCAAATTTCATGTCTATTGAAACAAGAATAAAAAGACTAAACAAGTTTGGGTTCCAAAGGGATTGTTTATTCACAATGCTTCTGCCACTAACAACCATGGACCTATAAAAACAAATAGGTCACAAAAATCTTTCATCGTGTAGGTATGGTGGCAGGCTAAGGAACAACAACAGTGTTCTCTGGATTTTGGCTGTTTCAGAAACACAACGGGCAACAAAGCAAAGTTCCTTAGCCTAGTACAAAGGTGACAGAATCGCAGTGGGCAACCACGAAAAATTATCGTAAAGGTAAAACAGGTGAAGGTATATTTATTTGATCGATATATTAAATGTGATAATCTGCATCATATTCTGAATGAAATCAGCCAATATTAAGATGATGTTTTTTGATTCTGACTTGTTCAACATAGTTGGCCAATCATATTTATGCCAAGAACACTATTCTTTGAATTACTTCATACATATACGTTTGGATTAAACATAGTGTTTTGTTGGATACATTGAGTTATAATATGGCTAATTCTATATTCACGGTTTTCTGATTATTTACACGGTTCAATCCAAATTCACGAGAATGCCATTTTGAAATGCTGTTTGAGTTTTTTTTATGCACACTTCATGGTCTAGTCTATCAAATTTAATTAGTGATGTTTTGAGTGAAAAATAAATTCAGATGCAGATTATACTGGTAATCTAGTTGACAGAAAACTTCTAATTGAACGTGATTTATGGTGAGACATTTAGTAACTGCATCGTTTTTCAAAGAAAATATCTGCATATTTTTCATTACAAATAATTTTCAAATAGCAGAATTTTTTTCTCATATAACCCCTACAAGAAAATCATTGTTGACCATATTTTCAGATTAGTCATTTTTATTTGATTTTAAATGACAAATTTTAACTAATCCGATTCCCTACTAATTATCAAAAAGATAAATAGTGATTGAAAAGATGATAAGTGTTGATATTTAACATACATTACTCAAGATAGTATATTTGGAAAATTTCTTTAGGAATTCAAACAAGAGTTATAAAACTTTTTGTTGGGTAAAGATTCCATGACCATTTCTATATCTATCATATTTCTATCGACCATTGTTTATCAAATCTTAAATATAGTTTGTCGATATGTGGTACTATAATCAAGAATCATTTGTTTTTCATGTCACATTTTTTTTGTAAAAATAAATAAATATCCAAAGTATTCACTCTCATTTAAAAGTCCTCACGGTTATGCATGGGTGAATTACTTGAATTTTTGATTATGTGCTTCCATGCTCATTTAAAAGTCCTTACGGTTATGCATGTATGGAACGCATATCAAAATTAATTAATTAAATAGACAAGTTGATTCTAATACCATTTAAAAGTCCTCACGGTCATGCGTGGTTAGAAGATACTTGATTTCATTTTTTAAAATTAAATTGGAATACTACTAATCTCATTTAAAAGTCCTAACGATTATGCCTGATTAGTGGATATTCAAATTCCTGATATAAATGTACCACAAGTTGATACAATTGTATGATTTTATATTAGAACATCATTTCCATTCTTTCTAAAAGTGGAATATGCGCCTAACAAGGGTAGTTATGATTTTTTTTTGATTTTTATTGAAGGTTAATATTTATATTAAATTTGAGTTTAATGTTGGATTAATATTGATCACTTTACCTCTATTTTCTCTAACACTATTATTCTTTTGCTGATAACAAAAGGGGGAGAGAAAAGTTAAGATTTTGTCAAATAGAATCAAACAAAGGTCAAATAATTTTCCATTTGCATCTAGGCTCATTTATATATTTCTATTTGTATGCATATATGTAGGGGGAGCATCATGTAGAGAGGAAGCATTTAAATAGGGGGAGCAATTAGAGTATATCATTGGTCAAATACATTTAACATAGTCAAAATCTTAAATATATGTTTGTTATCATCAAAAGGGGGAGATTGTTGAATATGCGCTTATATGTTCTTGTTTGATGATAATAAACATATATATACATTCATTTAAATGTATTTGTTAATGTACTATTTTATTTTTCATAGATTAAATAAATATTTGTTGAATAAAATAAATTACACAGAATTTGAATTCAAACAGAAATTTTATTCAAACAAATATTTATTACAATTTTGAATAGTACAACTTCAACCTCTCACTATACATATACAATTTTGATTACATCACAATTCAGTTTGCATAAATTCCTCACTACATATCACTCACACTTGTAGTTTTATATTCAACTTCATTCTAGTTTGAATCCAGCATCTGAGTAATCTGCAAAAATGTTCACTAACGCAGTAAAATTGAAAAAAAAATTCAATATAAAATGAAATATGATTTTTGAAAATATGATTTGCCTCAGTTATTTGGGTTGTTCGTCATCATTCACATTTGAATTCATCATACACGAACAATGTGACATGCACAGTGTATCACTGTACATGCCACAAGGTCATGCACATATATACACTTGATAATGCTACAGGGACAGGTAAGCACATGTCAAACCCAAATGAAAAGCCGGGTTCAACTCACGTGCAATATATTTAAAATCACGACACGAGCACAAGGTCAAACCCGAGTTTTGAAACCGGATTCAACTCAAGTGAAATTTCAAAAATCAACAGCAACATGAAACCAAACAGTCAAGTTCAAGACATATCAATGGAAATAGTGTGGCCGAGAACTGATACAAGCAAATCATAGAATGGCATCAAAACCAGTTCAGCAATCATGCAAAGATGCATTCAAGACTCAAGCAACATGTCCAGTTACAACAAAGAAACAAGTCTCGACCAAACTCAGTGAAACTCAAGCAAGTGCACAACTAAACCAACATGAATACAACTAAAGGCGGATTTGAAGAAATGAAACAACATCAAAGCATCACATACATACATATGTACATGAGAAATGGCCAAGACTACAAGTACAAGGCATAGCAACTGAACAACGACCATGAACTCAACAGCAATGCATGCAACTATAAGGCAATAATACCAAAGTGATACATGAAACAGATGTACAACCTGAAACTCCAGAAGGACCAGGTTATAAAAATGTAAGTACAGGTACAAACAAAGAAAGTGCATTTGAAGCACAACCAAGTTCAGTAGGAAGTTAAAAAATGGAACACAAGTCAGTGGCAAGCTGCAATGCACCAGTGCAACAACTCAAGCAATGACCAGAACACAAAGACAGGCAGAGAAATGAACACAGCAGCGTACATGAATACAACAACAAGTTCAGCTACAACAAGACACAGTGCAAACTGAGGAGTAAGTGCAACTTGACTATCAAGACTAAGTAAACAACAACTACATGAAACAAACAAGCACTGAAACACAAATGAATACTGCAACAACAAAGGCTCAAACCAGAACAAGCATCATGTGTTGAACAACATAAAGAATGCCAACAGTATGGATATACAGTGAATACAAGAACAAGTCGAGATGAACAATGCAAACTACAATGCAAATTCAAGGCCAATGCAGACCAACCAGAATGAAGTACCAAAGACTTAGTGCAACAGTTCAATATGGCTAAAAGTACAGTGAATTAGAAGTCGATGCAAATAGTTCGAACAATCAGACAAGTCATAGTTAGTTTTTGCCGTGTATATCAATGCTACAGGGATGAACACATAGATGGCCGAAGCCGTGGCAAATCAAGGAGTAAAGTTCGAAGTCAATGCAGACGCAAACAAGTTAAGATAAACAGATGGAAACAAAACTCGAAGTCAAGAGATAAAATTCGTGTTAAAAAAATTCAAGTGAGTATCTTTGAAATAGTCAAAGAAAAGTAAAAGAGGAAAGTTTTTGCCGTATTATTCAAGGAAAATCAAACGTTTGAAAATCAAGGCCGTGAGTAACAAGTCGAAAATATATCAGGCAATTGAAAATTAGGAAAGTATCGAATTGATACGAACATACTCAAGTGTCGAATTCATATAAATACCAAACCTAAAATTCATCATCGGCACCGAGTTCGAATACGAGAAATCATAAAAGCGCAAATAGGGAAATTACATACCGAAGCAACAGTGAACTCGATCAAAGGAGCAGCTGCGAACGAGCGCAAGCAACGCAAATCAGAGAATCGATCAACCGAGGAGCAACACAAACCAGAGATTCGATTATCAAAGAAGCAGTGAGCAAAGGGCATCACAAACCAGAGAAAGCACTAATTCTCACAAGAGCTGAAGCCCTAATTTCAAAAAGAAGAACAAGTCGCCATTTTATAGTAGCAAAAGAAAAGGGAACGGGGAGAAGAATTGAATTGGGCCGACTTGTTTTATTATAAAAGGCCTTAGTTTGTTTTTGGGTTTATTTATAGTCAAATAGGGTTTTAGCTTTTAAACTATTTTAAGTTTGTTTTAATTTTTCTTTAAGGTTCAAATCTGGTAAATCACCACCTAGGTTGTAGGTAGTGTCAGATTGTCTAGTTAGAATTAGTTCAGTGAGTAGGGTGTGCGAGTTTGCAAAACTCTATAGGCGGGAGCAAGGGTTTGCGAGTTTGCAAAACTCTATAGGCGGGAGCAGGGGTTGCGAGTCTATTAGAGTGTTTGTAAGCGGGAGCAGGGTTTGCGAGTCTGTTAGAGTGTTTGTAAGCGAGAGACTGTTTAATTCTAGTAGAAATCTGGGAATGCAGCAGTAGGCAGGGGCTGCCGAAGCTGGGTAAATTTTGTGTGTGATTTACTTTTCAGCATATTTATTTCTGCAGTTTGTTTCTGTGTTTAAATCGAGAAAATTTGCTATAACCCTATTCATCCCCCCTCTAGGGTTAATCTAGATCCTACATTTAAAACTTAAGTGATATTATTTAAAGGAATAAAGAATTTATTTTAAAATTCAAGGATTAAATTTGGAAAGGATTAAGAAGGAATTTGGAAAAGTATGAGATTGGTATTTTCAGTTAAATAAGATTTTAAATCATAATTAAGAAGTAAATTTGAAGATAATGGGTTTTGAAATAAATTGATTAAGTAAAGGAATTTATTTCAAATGAGTAATTTGAAAATCGATTTGGAGATTGATAAAGTGTTTGAAACTATGTTTAAAAGAAGGATGAGACAATGGAATTTATAAACCAGGTTCATAAAAGTGAAGTAATATATCGATGGATATTTGAAAGTATAGATTCACGGTGGGAATTTATAAAGGAATGGGTAATTTGTTTTAAAAATAAATAGTGGTTTATTTTTAAAGGTGTGGAAAAGAAGTGTATTTCACTAGAAAGCCAAGTATATTTTCAAAGAAATTTTTTAAGTATAAATTAAAAGTTTTAAAGTTGTTTAAAGGAATATTTTTAAGAAATAATAATTAAGTTGTTAAATTTTTAAAGGTAAAGATTTATTAAATTAGTTTTAGCTGTAATTATTTTTAAAAGGTTAATGGGTATTATGTTTTAAAAAGATAATTAATAATATTTATATTTTATAAAATAGTTTTATTTTAAAAATAGTTTGATCAAAATTTTATAGAATTTCATAACTCTTATTTTAAATATTTAGTTTGGCTTAACTTTTATGTTAAAAGTTAGTTATTATATTTTATAAAGTAGTTTTATTTTAAATATTTTTAAAGTATATATTTTTTAAAAAAATGTTTAAGTAATTTAATTTAAATGTTTTAAAGTATGTTTTAGAATAAAATGATTTAAATTATTTTCAAAATCGTAAGTATTTAGGACTTGGCGGTTTTCAGTGGAAATAAAACAATTGGGTGGAAATTTATTTCCTCGAGAGAGAGAAAAGTGGTTTGAAAACTATTTTCAAAGGATTGAAATGTAGGAAAATATCTTGCGTAGATATTTAAAAATAAATAATTTGGGAGAATTTATTATGGCTTGATGATTGTTTGTGAATGTTATTTGATAGTTAAATAACTGATTATCAATATTGGCCAATGCGCTGATCGTTTCGAAGAAGCCGGGATCGGAATTTATTTTACGAAAACCACTTCGATCCGGTTTGAACATTTTCGTGAGGAAGACAAGAGCTTGGAGTCGAATATGGAGCAGTGAAGTGCAAGGGCTAATCGCTACTAATCCTGAGGGTGATTCCAAAATGGATGTAGTAGGAGTAGTGCCTTCGGTTCTATTCGATCCCGGAATGGACTTGTATGGACAAATGCTTTTAGAACATCGTTAGGAGGATAATGAGCATTCTAAGTGAATGTGTGCTAAAAACGTAACGCTTAACCTTGAGCCTCATCAATCGGGAATGGCTAAAACAGGGGAGGTGCACACAAGGCTAAGTGGCTGGCAACCAATTAGGGTAAGGTCACCCCCATCTAGATGTCCCTTTTATTTAGGCCGTGTGGCGATTGTTGATCCCAATCGTGAGGTGAACTTATTCGAACTATCCAGTAAGGGGTAGCTCTAGTCTTGTGATGTAGAGGATTAGGGTGGATCCTCGGTATGGTGATCTAGACCACGTACTGTGACGGACGGTCCCCCAGTGGCCCTGCCATTGATGGAAATCCATTCTCCCTACGTGCCTTTGCGGTTTTTGTTTGTAGAACCCACTTTGTAGCTAGTAACTGGAATTTAATAATGTAACAATTTCGGCTATTTGAATAAGTATTTCTGTATAGACACTATTATAATATCAGAGGATTTTATAAAAAATGTTTTGGTTATCGTAAGTAAAAACCCGACATGTTTATTTGTGGCATGGTCTTATGAGATACCTTTGATTTCAAATGATTTCGAAAACTTTAATAATCCAATTGAGTATATTTTCTCACGCTGATTTTCCAGACTGACTCGGATGTTATTTAACTATAATGCTTGGGTCGGACCGAGTGTTATAGAATACAGGATATGGTGCTGTGGAGCTCAGAAGATGAGATGGATGGCGAGACGTACATCTGTACTTGATTTGTATTCCATTGTGTATTCAGTTTTGAGGACAAGTTTATATAACCGTCCAGCATTTGGATATTGGTTGTGTTGTTGAATTGAATTATACTTTGATGAGGTATGTATAAGTCAGTACAGATTTCTTTGTGTTTAAAGCTATTGTTATATTATATTTATTCCGCTGCGACTGTAAGATTCTGTTGCTGTTTTCTTTTCTACTATCCCCTTCTTCTTTAACCCCTAATGGTTCATTCTTCCGACATTCGATTGTTCGGCATTTGATACAGTGAATGTATTAATGTCGATTTTTGGGCATTGAAAAATCAGGTCGTTTCATTTGGTATCAGAGCTGAAGGTTAAGCGATAACCTTGGCTCTGGTGGGGATTACTCATTAAAAGTAGAGTCCATAGTACTCTAGAATGAGTTTGAGGGTACTAATAGATATGAGCGCGTATCTGTTAATGAATATAATTTTTTTATATATTGTGTTGACTTATCGGTTAATTGTTTATGGATTCTGATCGATATATGGGACGCCATGTCATCGATAGGGGTTTCTAAACTCTTAAATAAGATAAACCGACACAGTATTGTTTTAAAATAGGGTAAATAAAATAATTTTACCCAAATTATTTTTGTATATAAAAGAAATAATATTCCATAAATTATTAGAGTTATATATGGTTGCTTGATCGTTAGAAAGTGATAATATTAAAATTATTATCATTGTTATATAAAAATTGAATAAGAATTTGAAATCAAAACTAAAAGCCAAGAAATAAATTTATATACAAATGAAAATTATAAATGTTATTTATAAAATGAAGTAAAATTCCATAGAAATAGTTGAACATGAACTGAAAAGATTTGGAATTTTTGGGAAGGGTTTAAAATTCCTTCGGGTTTGAAAATGGTTTGCAAAGGTTTTGGAGAAATAATAGTGTTGTTATTTGATAAATATTTTTTAATTGGATTAGAAATCTGGTAAGGCTTGGAATTTAAAAATATTTGAGGGGTTTTAAAGAGATAAAAGCATTGAACTCTTTTCCGTCACTGAAAAATAACTTCGGTGATGACTACAGCATCATCGATGTTCATTTTCGAGTTTCCAAGAGAAGAATTGCTACCCGAATTAGTTAAATCAGAGTTGTTTGCAAAAATGGGTTTGTTTTAAAAATTCAAGGAATAACCGGATATCCAATTGAATTATGGATTTCAAAAATAATTTTTGAAATATTGAAGTTTTGGTTTGGTAAAACCGTTTTGATTTTAAAATACAAAGGAATATTGGATATTTTGGATTGGTGTTTGTTTGCGAAGATTGGGTTTAATTTTGAAAATGCAAAAGAATAGTTTGATTTAGATATATATGCCTTCAAAATTTATTATGAAATATTGAAGAATTTCTTAAACTCTGGAAGTTAATTTAAAATGTTTATGGAATTTAAATAAGTTGGAAACTTAAGAAAGTTTAAAATTTAATTGGAAATGGTAGAATTTTGTTCCAGGGAACTAAAGGGGTAAAAATTTAGAAATAAACTTTTTATTGAGATTTGAAATTAAATTTGAAAATGAAGTGATAAATAAAATTGTAAGTTAAATTTGATTGAAAATGGATTAAGCCAGTGAAGAAAACAAATTAGATGAAATAAATTAGGAATTTAGTTAATAAATGTAATTAAATTTGGGAAAACTTATAGAAGTTTAAAATTTAAATTGAATGGGAGTGTAATAAATACAGTTAAGTAAAAGTGAATTAATAAAAAGTCTAAGGAAACTAAGAGAAATACTTACTTAAATAAAATTGTGGATGGACAAATGAATTTGCATTTGTAAGTAAATAGAATGGTAAACTGAATATTGGGAATTAATTTGAATTGTGTGTAATGGAAGTCAGTCAAGATTTGACTAAATAAAATAAAGAACTGGAATAAAATTAGTGAATAAACTAATTGAATCAAGAGGGTAAGCAGATGAATTGGAATTGTATGTTGGGATGATATTTAATTTAAAATGTGTAAAATAAAGTTAAGTTATAAAATTAATTCGAAGTGAACTAAAATTATAAAAGTTTGGAAATAAGAAATTTTTTGAGATTCGAAATAAATTAATAAGTGGAACTGATTTAAAATAGTGATATGAACCAGTTGTGAATGGAAGATAGTTGATAAAATTCAATATTCAAAGTTTGATGATGAATTAAATTCAAGTAGAATTGAAAATGAAAATATGGATGGAAATTGGGAAAAAGTATTGAGATTTGAGATTAATTAGTAAATTGAAGCAAATTGAATCTATTTGGAATTGGAATCCAAATTGATTAAATATAGATAAAAACCAAGTGATAAAGTAAAATTGATATAAGAAGTATATAAAATAGTTACATTAAACTTAAGAAGGGGTAGTGAAATTCTTAAGTAAAATTTGATATTGAGAAAAATGTTCCAAGTTAACATTTGAATAAGATTATGTAAAGTGTGGAATGGGATAATTGTGAATAGGTGAATGGAAATCCAAAATAAGTGTGAATAAAAGAGAATTGATATAGCTAATAATCAATTGGGACAAATACGTAGGATGTACGTATATTATTTTATTCGCATAGTGATTTGATCCAAATTCGAACACAAAATTTCGAGGTTGTCATACTAATCCGAGTTGGGATTTTTCACTCGATTTCAACAGGGAACTCTAAATATGGATTTTTGATTGATTATGGAAATTCTCTATCATAGATTGTGGCTATGCAAGGAGAATGACGGTTTCTGATCAAGAAACCAGATCTGAGTCTGTACTACGAAGTCGGGTGGACGGTACTAGTTCGGAAGTGAAATTGTGTGATCGAGTGAGCGATCAAGCTGGGTATTGTGTACGGGTGATATATGTGCATCGTACGGATGTGAATGAAATGGATATGTAAATTTTTATAAAGAAATGTGTAAAGCGATTTTGAACGTTGTAATTGAACATTATTGCTTAGTAGGATGTACAGGTGTTATAAACAAAAGGGAATTGGTATTTTGATTTCAGAAGATAATTTGAATTGCTCGACAGAAAGGTATGTATTTAAAAGTCTTTATGAAATTTGATGATTTTCTGGTCTAGTCACTTGGCATTTTGTTTTCTCTTGAAATATGGTTGCCCGTAGAGGCATTTTCTGTACCGAGCTAGCCGTGCAAAGGAGACGCTGGCCAAATTTTTCAAAAATTTAGATAGTTAGAAATTTTTTGAGAAATTATGAAAAATTTAAAATTGGGTTTTAAATTTAAATTTGAATGGTTGGGTAAGAAATATTGGTCGGAACTAATGGAAGAAGTTTAGAAAGTTAGTAAGGTTGATGATGTCTTGATTAAAAAGATGGTTTTGGTTATCGTTAAGAATGGTTTTGGGAAAATAGAAATCGGGTTATAGATCATTCTTCTTAACCAATATTTTCGGGGACGAAATTCTTTTAAGGGGAGGAATGTGATGACCCAGAATTTTTGATTCTTTAAAATTTAATTATTTAATTGATTTTAAATATTTGAAAGTCAGTAACTTGAATTTCAGATATCCCTTTGTGTTTGGCAATTAAATTATTGAATATAATTATTGAAAATTGGGTAAAATATCGAATCTTTAGTTTTATGCTTGTTAAAAATATTTCAAAGGTTTGGAAAATTTATATTAGTGATACTGAAGATAAGGAAAGTTTTAAATTTGAATTTAAAAGTGTTTTGCTCGGTTTTAAAATATATTGTTTAAATTGAATTTAAAAATAGCCTTCCGAGGCACAGTCTCAGAATTCGACGAAATTAGTTCCATTGGATCCGTAGTTATGTATTATTATCGGATTTCAATTTTCGTAGTGTTTGGAGTGATCGTTTAGCCGTACGGTAGATAAACGCGCTGAAATTTTAATTGAAATTCAATACAATAACTGGGTCCAAAAAGCTATCTTCTCCATACGACCGAGTTAGGACTCGAAACCTTTTCCATTGTGTTCGGAATAGGGGTTTAACATTATAAACGCCTAGCGGCATGCTTCTATAAGAGTTCGAAATTTTGAGTTGCATTTACCTAGACGATTGAATTTGAATTTGAATTTAAAATTTTATATATATGTATTCTTACTCAACTGGCAAAATTAGACACGTTTCCCATCTTTAAAAGCACGTGTCTACTGTTTTTCTTTATTTGGCTCCAAATGTCATTCGTTTTTTTAATAAAATATATTCAGGGAAAAAAATAGAAGAAGGACAAAATGGAAATCAACGTAAGATAACCGTTTACCTTACCTTCATCCCCAATTTCTTGCTTCTCGATTTTGAACTATTATGGCCAAGCTCTTCATTCAAGTTCCATTCAAGTTCGAACAATGATAGTGGAAGAAGCGAGCCAGCACTCGCGATTTGGGGTTTCGATGGCTCGGCTAGGGTTGCGCGAGTGGGGGATTTTAGATGTTTCGAGCGTAAGCTCAAACTCAAGCTCGATGATAAGGTCGAGCATGGGAAGAGGTACGATTGGTGGGGTAAGCATCGTGGTGCTTGGATATTTGCGAGGCGGACCAGTGGTGAAGGGATCGAGGGTGAGGCCGCGTTGATGTTGACGTTCGATCGTCATGGTTTGGCCACTATTTCTTTCTAGGGTTTAGGAAACATCACAATTTGGGTCGCTCAAGATTGGTGTTGCACAGCGCGATGGCGTTCGAA
Organism: Allium cepa; assembly: GCA_030765085.1. Lineage (NCBI taxonomy): Eukaryota > Viridiplantae > Streptophyta > Magnoliopsida > Asparagales > Amaryllidaceae > Allium > Allium cepa. The sequence goes on from CM060946.1 coordinate 44,444,727, forward strand.
GGGGGAGACTGCTCGGTGATCGTGGGGAGCAAGAGTGGTGAGAGCAGTAAGGTATTATTTTTTTAATTAAAATAAAATATTTATAAATTGTGAAACAAAAAATATTGCAGAGAGGTTACAGTAAAATTTTAGGCAGTTATGTTTTTAAATTTAAACTTATATAAAGTTATACCATTTTAGGGAATCATTATCAACCATGATTATTTCTTATTTAAAATCAAGTGTATAGACTATAGTTTCGAGGATATCAAAAGTATTTATACCAAATACGAATTAGGGTAGTAAATTATTATTTAAAACTAGCTAAATAATTGAACTATTAGATGGAAATAGATTGTTTGATGTGTTCAAATATTAATAAAACCTCAAAATGTTATTCAAGGTCTGAAATCTTGGAAACCAAGTCGAGTTTGAAGTGGATGGCAATCTAAGGTCAAAGGTGAGTTAATCTCACTCAATTGGGTTTTGATTTAAATTCAAACAGTTAAATTTAAATTTTGGTTGAATGATTGAATTGATTGGATGTGGTATATTATATATAGTAGTATATACATGTTGGAGTGATTGATTTCCCGCATTATATAGCGGATGAGACCCTATGCCCCGCATAATAGCGGATAAGATGATATAAACCCATATACCGCGATATTCCACCTTGAAGTGGAATTGGTATTTTATATTGTGATAACATCTGTAGATGTAGGGAAACAGGTTGGAGGGATCCAACAGGATTCCTAAAAATTTATTTAGATTATTTTAATATTCTGTGATATGATTTATTTGATAATTTGTGATAGAATACATTGGTAATTGAAAATGATGGATGCTATGTTTGATTGAATATATTTGGGTATACTGAGTTATCAAATATATATATATTGGATTTTTGATGAGAAAATAAAAGAGAGAATTTTTAAGAAAATAATTATAGAGAATTTGAATAAATTAAAGAATGATTTGGAAAAGAATAAAATTTGATTTTTAAATTTTAATAAATAAATTCTGAGTATGGGAAAGGAGATTTTGAATAAAAGGGGTAATAATGAATTTCAAAACTTAAGTTGTATTATTTAAAGGAATAAAGAATTTATTTTAAAATTCAAGGTTTAAATTTATTTGAAAGGATTAAGAAGGGATTTGGAAAAGTATTAGATTGGTATTTTCAGTTAAACAAGATTTTAAATCATAATTAAGAAGTAAAATATAAAGATAATGGGTTTCGAAAAAAATTAAGTAAGTAAAGGAATTTATTTCAAATGGAGAAATTTGGAAAATGATTTGGAGATTGATAAAGTGTTTGAAACTGTGTTTAAAAGAAGGATGAGACAATGGAATTTATAAACAAGGTTTACAAAAGTGAAGTAATATATAAGTGGATATTTGAAAGTATAAATTCACCGTGGGAATTTATAAAGAAATGGGTAATTTGTTTTAATAACAAATAGTGGTTTATTTTTAAAGGTGTGGAAGAGAAGTTTATTTCACCGGAAAGCCAAGTACGTTTCCAAAGCTAACTTTTAAGTATAAGTTAAAAGTTTTAAAGTTGTTTAAAGGAATGTTTTTAAGAAATAATTATTAAGCAGTTAAAATTTTAAAGGTAAAGATTTATTAAATTTGTTTTAGTGGTAATTATTTTTAAAAGGTTAATGGATATTGTGTTTTAAAAAGATAATTTTTAATATTTATATTTTATAAAATAGTTTTATTTTAAAAATATTTTGGTTAAAATTTTATAGAATTTCGTAACTCTTATTTTAAAATTTAGTTTGGCTTAACTTTTATGTTAAAAATTACTTTTTATATTTTACAAAGTATTTTTTTTAAATATTTTAAATTATATATTTTTGAATAAAGTGTTTAAGTAAACTAATTTAAATGTTTTAAAGTACTTTTTAGAATAAAATTATTTTTAAAATCATAAGTATTTAGGACTTGGCAGTTTTCAGTGGAAATAAAACAATTGGGTGGAAAATTATTTCCACGAGAAAGAGAAAAGTGATTTGGATTGAAATGTAGGAAAATATCTTGCAAAGATATTTGAAAATAAATAATTTGGGAGAATTTATTATGGCTTGAAGATTGTTTGTGAATGTTATTTGATAGTTAAATAACCGACTATCAATATTGGCCAATGCGCTGATCGTTTCGAAGAAGCCGGGATCGGAATTTATTTTCCGAAAACTACTTCGATCCGGTTTGAATGTTTTCGTGAGGAAGACAAGAGTTTGGAGTCGAAGATGGAGCAGTGAAGTGCAAGGGCTAATCTCTACTAATCCTACGGGTGATTCTAAAATGGATGTAGTAGGAGTAGTGCCTTCGGTTCTATTCGAACCCGGAACGGACTTGTATGGACGAATGCTTTCAGAACGTCGTCAGGAGTGAGCATTCTAAGTGAATGTGTGCTAAAAAGGTAACGCTTAACCTCAAGCGTCATTAACCGGGAATGGATAAAATAGGGGAGCTGCACACAAGGCTAAGTGGCTAGCAACCAATTAAGGTAAGATCATCCCTATCTAGATGTCCCTTTTATTTCGGCTGTGTGGCGGTTGCTAATCCCAACCGTGGGGTGAACTTATTCGGACTATCCAGTAAGCGGCAGCTCCGGTCTTGTGATGCAGGGGATCAGGGTGGATCCTTGGTACAGTGATCTAGACCACGTACTGTGACGGGCGGTACCCCAGTAGCCCTACCATTGATGGAAATCCATTCTCCCTACGTGCCTTTACGGTTTCTGTTTGTAGAACCCACTTTGTGGCTGGTAGATGGAATTTAATAATGTAACAATTTCGGCTATTTGAATCAGTATTTGTACATAGACACTATTAAAATATCAGAGGATTTTATAAGAAATATTTTGGTTATCGTATGGTAAAAACCCGACATGTTTATTTGTGGCGTGGTCTTACGAGATACCTTTGATTTCAAATGATTTCGAAAAATTTAATAATCCAATTGAGTATATTTTCTCACGCTGGTTTTCCAGACTAACTCGGGTGTTATTTAACTATAATGTACGGGTCAGACCGGGTATTATATATTACAGGATATGGTGTTGTAGAGCTCAAGAGATGAGCTGGATGGCGAGACGTATTTCCATACTTGATTTTTATTCCGTTGTGTACTCAGTTTGAGGACAAGTTTATATAACTGTCCAGCATTTGGATATTGGTTGTGTTGTTTAATTGAGTTGTACTCTGATGAGGTATGTATAAGTCGGTACAGTTTTCTTTGTATTTAAAGCTATTGTCATATATTATATTTATTCCACTGCGACTGTGAGATTTTGTTGTTGTTTTATTTTCTCTTCTTCAATATCCTTCTTCTTTAACCCTTAATGGTTCGTTTTTTCGACATTCGATTATTCGACATTTGAACAGTGAATGTATTGCTGTCGATTTTTGGGCGTTGAAAAATCGGATCGTTACAAAAATACGGTATGTAATCCGATATGCGTACCTTTATTAGGTTATAAGTAAGTTAGCTTACATTTAAGCAAGAAAAAGCAATAAAATGTGCACACACAAGCTTAAAAACTAGCATACGTCCTTCATACCTACTAATCACTCAACGACAAATGAGAACATGTATATAAAAACAATATCAACATATAACACAACAAAAATTGGTATAGCAACCATAAGCAATAATATTAAACCAATTGCTAACTAATACACAACATACAATCGTATATGTTTTTTTCCATTTATTTTTCATTTATTCACATTCAACTGATTTGTTTTCAATCCAATTGATCAATATTCATTTCATTAATATTTGATTGATTCAAATTCAACATACTTACATTCAGTTTATTTGTTTCAATTATTTACAATTTATTTCATCCATATTTAATTGGTTTACATGCAATTGACTTACGTCCAATTGTTTAACATTCTGTATAACATATAATAACCACATGCAAACAAATGCAGTACAACCATTATATGCAACCAAAGAATCCATCACACATCCATAGCGACTGAAACTAATGGTTTGTCAGGTTCAGAAACTTTTCATTGTACAAGGATGATAAATAAACTATCAAGTGTACCATACGCTCAACAGCCTTAGGTAATTTCTTAATAGATTATTTATATGCTCCAAAAAATTAGAAGATTTTTCCAAAGCATCCCATAAGCCAAAACAACCAAGAAACTAAATATAATTTATGCTTATTCTATTGATTTCCTTTCACGTCATTTACTATTCATTTATTTTCATTCATTCATACGATGATTATTTTTTTAATTTAACTTTAGTACTTACAAAATTCACTTCCCATTCAATATTTAAAATCATCAATGAATAAATTCTCAAAGTATTACATAATTTTCCTTATAGTTTAATTCATATTTATATATACAACTCGATTTCAATTTAATACTTATATTTGCTAGTGAATCAATTCATACCTAAGTTTCTTTATTCTTTGATTCTAATTTATTTCTTCATATATAGTACCATTTAATATTAAAACTATTTATGAATCATCTCATCATTTCTTTAAATTACAATTATTTACTTAAATAGTATTCACTTTTAACTATTCAATTTAATTATAAATCACCTCAAAACGTAACTTAAGTTCATAATATTCTAGTAAAATCTTAATTCTTCTGTTTATAAACATGATCTTTTTTAAGGCATTTCTATCATTATTCTTTTACTTGTGTAATATCCTATCACATATTCCTATTACATTTCAACTTTTAAACATTTTTGGCAAGTTATATCCATGTTTTTAAGAATGCAAATTGAATACTATACAAATTTATCTTATTCATTTTAGTTAGCAAAGGTATTCAATAATTTACATCTTCTAATTTCTTTACCGTTATATTTACAAGTAACAAATCTCCAATTTCTTTTCATTTCATTAATCACTTAATTCTTAATTTCTTATTTTTCGTTTTAAAAGTTTTCAACTATTAAAACTTCACATTATCTGTAAACTAAAAATCATTAATTTAATAGGAACTTAAGAACTAAATTACCGGGTTCATTTCGAATCATTTTGAAATAATATATATATATATATATATATATTCATGCCTTTTATATATTTCAAATCATACTTAAGAAATTTTAAATCAAAATCTGTTTATTAAACCAAAAGCATAGCAAAGCTACTAAGTGTCCTCTCCCACTTTAAGACTAGAAAATGAATGTCAATTATACGGCCATCATCACTGAAATTATTTCCAGCGACAAAAGAGGGGAGTACAGAACTTATTTCCCTTTTAAAACTTCTTTAAAACATTTCTTCCAAATAACATTGAAAATATTTATATCCAAAAATACTTCAAAATAATACTAACATTATATTTCAAAATCTTTGAAAACCAATATTTTCAAAACTCCAAAAATTAAGTCCTCAAATTTCCAATTTATATTTACTTTATTTATAAATCCTATTTTGCAACTAGTATCTATAAAATTTCACTTCCTAACAACCAAACATACTGCATACAACTATATCCATTTATATAATTTATTCTTCTTTTATATACAAAATATAACAATGGTAAAATTATTTCGTTTACCTATATTTCAAAACAATATTGTATCAGTTTGCCCTATTAGGTGTTTTGAAATCCCTATCGATGCCAAAGCATCCTATGTACCGACTAGAATTTATAAATACTAAACCGAACAAATTAACACAAAATAAAACATTTTTATATAACACTAACAAATACGCTCTCTCATATATATACACTCAAACTCATTCTAGGGTATTACTACCCTATCTCTAGTGAGTCAGACCCCACAAAGCTAAGGTTATCGCTAAACCAAAGCTCGGATACCAGCTGTAGCGACCCAACTTTTTGGACGATTTAAATCGACAATAAACTACATATGTCAACTCAAGCCATTAAAAAGGGAGGATTATTAATGGATTAATAAGAAAATAAGAAAAAAGAAGGAAAAGCAAAACACAGAATCCCACAGCGGAATGATAAAATATAATATTCAAATAAATAGTTCATGAAGCTGTTTTATAAATAACATTTAATTATACTCTTACAATATATTAGAGTTATACATAAAGCATGAATAATAAGATAATGTAGCGGAACAACAAGATACATTGGGATAAAATAATAACATAACACTAAATTTTGTCTTCATCCTCCGGAATAATGTCTTCAACACTGAAAAGATCAGGCAGACTCGAGCATAATGAAAAGACAAAACATTCGAGTCAGAACTAAAAGATATTATGTAAGTTAAATCAAAATAAGTAAATATGAGTGTAACAGCTTCAGAGATGTCTACGGGATTTTACATCCTATATCCAGTGTCTAACACGCGTATAATAACTTAAGAGATATTCGGGATTTCATCTCCTAAGGATCCATTAAACTATCAACATATATAATACAATATGCTATTATAATATGTCTACAGTAAAGTAAAGTATTAAAATAGCGTTTAGGTGTTACCCATATCCCTCTTAACACATTCTATATAATGTTGTAGTCTATACAGTACTGTAAAATCCATCATCGATGGGCTATCAGGGATCACTCCATAGGTACAACACAAATCAAAATCGTAGCCGGCTCAATCAGGATAAATATGACAAGGCACACGAGGCAATGCCTTTGGTAGGATACTACTGTAGGATCTAAATTAACCCTAGAGGGGGGGTGAATAGGGTTATAGCAAATTTTCTTAATTTAAATACAAAAATAAACTGCAGAAATAAATATACTGAAAAATAAATCACACACAAGATTTACCCAGCTTCGGCAACCCCTGCCTACTGCTGCATTCCCAGATTTCTATTAGAATTAAACAGTATCACGCTTACAAACACTCTAACAGACTTGCAAACCCTGCTACCGCCTATAGAGTTTTGCAAACTCGCAACCCCTGCTTACTGAACTAACTCTAAATAGACAATCAGACACAACCTAAAACCTAGGTGGTGATTTACCTAAACTCTTTGATTCGTAGAATAAGAAAAAACAATAATTAAGAACGAAATAGCCCTAAACTAATTAACATTATTAATATAACAATATTAATTAAAAAAAACAAAGACCCCCTTTTGTTTTTGAACACCGGCCCACTTTCCTTATTTCACCCGATCCTCTTTTTATTTGTTCGTGAGAAAAAAAAATGGCGGCTTCGTTCCAGTTAGGGCTTCGTTCCCTTTTGATCCAGTTAGGGCTTCGGCTCTTCGTCGCAATTAGGGCTTCGGTTCTTCGTTGCAATTATGGCTCTGGTTTCTTCAATTGACCTGTGATTTGTTGCCCTAGCTTGCTTGCAGTTGCTCGATCGAGTTTTGATGCTTGTGAATTCGGTATGTGTTGTCTCCTTTTGCTTTTCTAATTTGATACTCGAACTCGATCGAATTGAAATGCCGATGATGACTAGGGTTTTAATAGGATTTGATTTCCTATTTTTGCGTTCGACTGATTATTTCAAAAAATTGCTTTGGTCGTTCGATTATGTATTGATGCTTGAGATTTCTTTGACTTAATCAAATTCGTATAATTTGATGCTTGGCACTCACGGTTTCGATTTATGACTTGTTCGATTCCTTGATTCATACGGCAGAGACTTTCTACATTTACTTTTCTTTGACTATTTCAAAAAAAATACGCGTACGCGCTTGATTTTTTTTTCATTCGTGAATTTTAACTTCTCTGGCACTTGAATTTTATAACCTGACTTCTGGTTTCACTTTGTCTTCGGCATTGAATGACTTGATTAACTTGAAACCTTGACTTTGTTATCATTGATTTGTTGTGCTTGCTGTATCTTGTAGTTGCACTTCTAGTTGGATATGTTGGCACTGGGATATAGCTCGAACTGTTTTTCACTGTCCTCACATGTCCATGCTTCATGTATACTTCCAGTTGTCTAGCCTTGCATTGTCCAGTTGAGTTGTTGCAGTTCTATTACTTTCATTTTTGCTTTTATGTAGCTTGTTCTCTACATTTTTTTTTTAAATGTTGCAGTCCATGTTCTGTTGAGTTGTTTGCTTATGTTGGCGGCAATCTTCAAGTCAGTTTGCATAAGTGAATTGAGTCTTGATAGCTTGCATGATTTACTTGCATTGTGGCATTATGTTCATTTGAGTTGTCTCCACCTTCTGGCCTTGAACCTGTTGCATACATGACTGCTGTATGGTTGCATATTTGTAAGTTGTTCAGTTTGCATCATGCTTTTGTGCATTTCTCTGTACACTGCATAGTGGTCTTCATTGTGATGATTTTGTTGCTCTGACTTATATCACTTGATGTCATGAGCTTCAACTGTTTGGTTCACTGTGTCATTGTGCACTTTTGTGCTTTGCCCCATTCACTGTTGCTCTTGAGTTTTTGCTTGCATTGTCACTTGATGTTGCTGCAATCTTCACTTCTGGTTAGCCACTGTTGCATTACTATGTCCTGTGGCATGTTGATGCATTTGCTGTCCACTACAGTTTTATGTTGCTGTGTTCTTTTGTGCTTTGGTTTGAACTTGCTGTTAAGAACAGTTGCTTTGTCTCGACTTTAGTTTGTACTGGTGCACTTCTGTTTGTACTGTGTTGCTGTAGTCTATTGGGCTGCATTTGTGTATATTTGATTATTTTTGCAATCTGGTCTGGTGCACCTTGTTTCATGCTTGAGACTGTGTTTGCAATGTCTGGTCAGTGGTGCTTTGAGTTGAACCTATCTTGGGTTTGACCTTGTTTTTGATTTCTGTGCTTTTGTTTGATTTTTGCACACGAGTTGGCGAGGCAGTGCACACGTATACGAATGTACACGTGTGTACTGCAGCCACTTGTAATTACCTGTCCCTGATAAAAAATATCGATATGCACAGATATTGCACAGTCAAAAATGATGACGAACAACCCAAATAACTGAGGCAAACAATGTTTTCAAAATCATCGTTTCTTTCAAATTTCAAAAATATTTCTCTTTCAATTTTACTGCGTTTAAAATATTTTTGCAGATTACTCAGATGCTGGATTCAACCCGGATTATAGTTGAAGACAAAAATATGAGTGTGAGAGATATGTAGTAAGGTCGTGATGTAAATGTGATGTGATTGTAATCAAAAATGTACATGTATAGTGAGAGCATGAAATTGTACTATTTACAATTTGTAATAAATATTCGTTTGAATAAAATATTCGTTTGAATTCAAAAACTGTGTAACTTGTTCTGTTTGAATTCAAATTCAAATTCTGTGTAATTTATTTTATTCAACAGATATTTATTTAACCAAATACATACTATACAAAATATTTGTTTGAATAAAATTTCTGTTTGAATTCAAAATCTGTTTAACTTGTTTTGTTTGAATTCAAATTCAAATTCTGTGAAATTTAATTTTATTCAACAAATATTTATTTAAACTATGAAAAATAAAATAGTACGTTACCAAATACATTTATATGAATGTATATATGTTTATTATCATCAAACAAAAATCATATAGCGCAAAGCGCATATTCAACAATCTCCCCCTTTTGATGATAACAAACATATATTTAAGATTTTGAACATATTAAATGTATTTGATAATTTCATTTGCTCCCCCTATTTGAATGCTCCCTCTCTACACAATACTCCCCCTATATATATGCATAGAAATATATAAGAGAGCCTATATGCACAATGAAAATTATTTGACCTTTGCTTGATTCTATTCGACAAAAATCTTAACTTTTCTCTCCCCCTTTTGTTATTAGCAAAAGAATAATAGTGTTATAAAATAGGGATGAAATGATCGACATGAATCAAACATTTAACTCAATTAAATATAAATATCAAATTTCAATAAAATTCAAACAAAAATCATAATTACCCTTGTCAAGCGCATATTCCACTTTCAGAAGTGATGAAGATAGAATCATCAAAAATTCATATAGTTATGTCTATTTGTGGTATATTTATTTCTGGAAATTTGAATATCTACTAACCATGCATAACCGTTAGGACTTTTAAATGAGATTAGTAGTATTCCAATTTAATTTAAAAAAAAATGAAATCAAATATCTTCTAACCACGCATGACCGTGAGGACTTTTAAATGGGATTAGAATCAACTTGTCTATTAAATCAATTATTTTTAATATGCGTTCCATACATGCATAACCGTGAGGACTTTTAAATGAGCATGGAAGCACATAATCAAAAAAAATCAAGTAATTCACCCATGCATGACCGTGAGGACTTTTAAATGAGAGTGAATACTTTGAGTATTTATTTTTAATTGCTGAATATAATAAATTGAAGCACAAATAATTTCCTTTACTGATTTAAAGATATTGAAGAACAAATGATTTCCTTTGTAAACTACCACAAATTTACATACTAAATATGATCTTGATGAGTAATGTTTGATAGAAAGATGATAGAAATAGAAATGGTCATGGAATTATTACCCAACAAAAAGTTTTTATAACTCTTGTTATGAAATTCTAAAGAAATTTCCTAATTATATTTTCTCGAGTTTTAATATATGATAAATATCAACACTCATCACTTTTTCAATCACTATTCATCTTTTCGATAATCATTAGGGAGTTAGATTAGTTAAAAAATTGTCATTTAGAATCAAATTCAAAAATCAAAAAAAAAATTTAAAAAAAAATTAGTCAACCTCTATAATTCCCAAATCTAAACGTAATTTGGAAAATCTGTCTTCGGGGAGAGGTTTTGTGAAAATATCAGCAAGTTGAGTTTCTGTTGAAATATATTCAATGCAAATGTCTTCTTTAGCAATGTGATCTCGAAGAAAATGGTGTCTCACATCAATGTGTTTTGTGCGAAAGTGATGAACAGGATTATTTGACAAATCTATAGCACTCCTACTATCACATTTTAATGGGACTTGTTTATAGACTAAGCCAAAATCAGAAAGAGTTTGCATCATCCATAGAATTTGAGCACAACAACTTCCCAAAGCAATATATTCTGCTTCAGTGGTGGATAATGCAACACAATTCTGTTTCCGACTTGACCATGAGACTAATGAATGTCCTAGCATGAAACATGTCCCACTAGTGCTTTTTCTGTCAACTAATGAACCAGCATAATCAGCATCGGAATAACCTACTAAATCAAAATTTTCACAAGAGGGGTACCATGGTCCAAATTTGTGTGAGTGTGAAAGATATCTCAAAATTCGTTTAGTAGCTTTTAAATGAGATTCTTTGGGATTAGCTTGAAAACGTGCACACAAGCATACAGAAAACATAATATCAGGTCTAGAAGCAGTAAGATAGAGAAGTGAACCGATTATCCCTCGATATTTCTTTTGATCAATTGCAATTCCTTTCTCATCTTTGTCCAACTTTGTTGATGGGCTCATAGGAGTTCTCAATGGTTTGGAATTTTCGACTCCAAATTTCTTCAATAGCTCCAACACATATTTGGATTGTGAAATGAAGATACCATCACTGCTTTGCTTAATTTGAAATCCAAGAAAGTATTTCAATTCACCAACCAAACTCATCTCAAATTTAGCCTGCATGACTTGTTCAAAATTCTCACACAAAAGCTCATTAGTAGCACCATAAATAATATCATCCACATAAATCTGAACAATCAAAAAATCATGTTCTTTATGTAATAGAAACAGTGTCGTGTCAGCACTTCCCTTTTTAAAACCATTTTCCAAAAGATATGTACAGAGGCAGTCATACCAAGCTCTTGGTGCTTGCTTAAGACCATATAATGCTTTTTCTAGCTTATACACATGATTTGGAAATTCATGATTCAAAACCGGGTGGTTGTTCAACAAAAACTTCTTCTTTTAAATCACCATTCAAAAAGGCACTTTTTACATCCATTTGTTTAAGTTTGAAACCCTTGTAACATGCAAAACTTAGCAAGATTCTAATGGCTTCTAACCTAGCAACTGGAGCAAATGTTTCATCAAAGTCTATGCCTTCTATTTGGTTATAACCTTTTGCAACCAACCTAGCCTTGTTTCTAATTACATTTCCTGATTCATCAAATTTATTTTTAAACACCCATTTAGTCCCTACAATTGGATAGTCATTAGGCCTAGGAACTAAATTCCAGACTTTGTTTCTCTCAAATTGATTAAGTTCATTTTGCATTGCTAAAAACCAATTTTCATCATTAAGAGCCATTTCAACAGAATCAGGTTCAATTTCAGAAATAAAACCACTATGACAACAAAACGCACATAAATTTTCATCAAATGAGCAACGAGTACGTATACCTTCCGTAGGATCACCAATAATTAATTCAGGAGGATGATTAGGTTTGAACCTTAATTTATCAGCATCAACAGTCCTCCTTTCAGTTTTCTTACTAAATGTCCCTTCTTCAGTGCCTTCAGGATCTACTACATCGTCAACCATCCTTTCAGTCGTTTTTTCCAGATCAGATTCATCAAATTTCACATTGATTGACTCAACAATTGTCTTTGTTCGTTTGTTATATATCCTGTAAGCCTTACTCCTTGTTGAATAGCCCATGAAAATTCCATCATCAGCCTTTGATTCAAATTTTCCAAGTTGATCACCTGTGTTAAGAATGAAACAAGGACACCCAAATATACGAAAATAAGAAATGTTAGGTTTCCTTTCATGCCACAGTTCATAAGACGTTTTGCCAAGTATTGGTCTAATCATTACTCTATTCATTACATAGCACGAAGTATTCACTGCCTCTGCCCAAAAGATTAGAGGTAGCTTATACTCACTTAACATGGATCTAGCCAATTCCTGTAATGTACGATTTTTCCTTTCAACCACCCCATTTTGTTGAGGTGTTCGTGGAGCAGAAAATTCATGTTTTAAACCGTTTTCTTCACAAAAATTTTCAAATTCGCCTCCATGATCACTTCTCAAAGTTTTAATTGTAACTCCTTTTTCATTTTGAACAAGTTTTGCAAATTTTGAAAAATATTCGAAAGATTCAGACTTTTTGGCTAAAAAATAAACCCATGTAAATCTAGAATAATCATCAACCAATACATAACAATAACGTTTTCCATTCAAGCTTGAAATTTCATTTGGTCCAAATAAATCCATGTGAACTAATTCAAGGACCCTTGATGTGCTAACAATGTTTTTAGGACGAAATGATGATCGACTAAGCTTGCTCAAGGAACATGCTTTACACACTTTATTATTTTTAAATTTCTGATGTGGTAACCCTCTGACTAATTCTTTTGATTCGAGTTTTTCTAAGAGACTCATGCTAGCATGTCCAAGTCTCCTATGCCATAAATATGCCTCTTCGTCAGTGGCTACCAAACATCTAGAAAGTTTTAGATTATCAAATGAAAGTGAGTAAACATTCCCTTTTCTTTTGCCTATAAAAACAATGTTACTAGAAGATTTATCAATAATTTTGCAAGTATCACTATCAAAAATCACGTTCATACCTTTGTCACATAGTTGGCTAATAGAAATGAGATTGTGATGCAGATTTTCAACGTATAAAACATTAGTCAAAGAAAAAATACCGTTACCAACTTCACCTTTGCCAATAATCTTACACTTGCTATTGTCTCCCATGATCACATTTCCACCTTTAAAATTCTCTAAGCTAAGGAACTTCGATTTGTCACCTGTCATATGTCTAGAACAACCTGAATCTAGAAACCATTCTTGTTGTTCCTTAGCCCGCCAACAGACCTACATAAGAAGAGAGGAAGATGACCTAGAGAAACTCTTAGGTCCAATGTTATTAGTGATAGAAGCATTGTGAATAAACAATCCCTTTGGAATCCATACTTGTTTAGTCCTTTTATTTTTATTCCAATAAACATGAAATTTGTTTTTAGAATTCTTAGGAACCCAAACTTGTATAAATTTTGTGTTCTTGTTCCTATGACTATCATTTTTATTACGACATCTATATATTTCACATCTATCAAAGACATTCTTATATTTTGCATTATCATCAACTTGTGTTTTCCCAAAACCTAGTCCTTTCCCGTTGTTAGCAAAAATTTGATTTCCTAGTAGCATGTTGAAAGATTTTTCGCCTCTTGAAAAGTTATTCAAAGATTTCTCAAGACTTTGGACTTTGGTTTTTAATGTTGAGTTTTCAGTAACAAGTGAGGTGCATCGATTAATAAAATCCTTTCTCCTAGTGTCGATGGTTTCTTTAAGATTCAAGTTTTCACTTTCAAGATTTTCAAAGTTATTCCTCAGTTTTGATAATTCTGAATCTAAAATCTTACATTTTTTACATTCTAGGTTTTGAATATTTTCAATTTCAGTTTCTAACCTAGAATTTTGATGGACAAGTTCTCTCCTATCAGATTTTAGTCTTTCAATTTTAGATTCAAGAGTATCAATCATTTTAGTAAAATCACAACACATTGAAACAAGTTCTTTATAAGAATAGTTACATACCTCACTAGATTCCTCTAAGCTTGCTTCTGAATCCGATTTTGACATAAGACACAAGTTAGCCTCCTCTGAGCTATTATTTGAAACTTCCTCTCCTTCTTCATCATCCCAAGTTGCTGCAAAAGCCTTCTTTTTCTTTTTCTTTCCTTTGTTGTTTTTGAGAAGTGGACATTTTTGTTTGAAGTGGCCAGGCTTCTTGCAGTTATAGCATGTCAATTCATTGTCGGAATCGTCAGAATTCTTTGACTTATTACCACTTATTTTCTTCTTTCGTGACTTGAATCTTGACCATTTTTTAAGATTATTGACAGCCATTGCAAGCTCTTCAATTGGATCTTCTTCTTCTTCATCGCTTTCTTCTTTGCTCTTTAAGGCAATCGTCTTCTTCTTTGGTTCGGAGTTATTGCGTTCTTCCTTTGCTTTTAGCTCAAGCTCATATGTCATCAAGTTTCCAATCAACTCCTCCATGCTTAGTTTGCTTAGATCTTTCGATTCTTGGATTGCCGTGACTTTTGTCTCAAAATTCATTGGTAAAACTCGTAGTATCTTTCGCACAAGCTCTACCTCAGTGAATACCTTCCCAAGCGCTCTAGCATTGTATACCAAGGTTGAAAAACGTCCAAACATATCCTTTATGCTCTCGCCTTTGTCCATCACAAAGTTTTCGTATTCATTGCTGAACAGGGCTAGCCGAGACTCCTTGACTTGAGAAGTTCCTTCGTGTGTCACCTCCAAAGTATGCCATATTTCCTGTGCTGTTGTACAATGATAAATTCTATTAAATTCATTTTTATCTAGAGCACATATCAAAGCATTCATGGCTTTAGCATTTGTCGTTTTCAATTTCTTATCGTTTGCATCCCACCTATCCTTAGGTTTAGGAATCTCAGTATCACCAACGATTATAGTGGGGGGTTTATAGCCAGTTTCAATAATATCCCAAACTTCATAATCAACAGAACTGAGATAGATACCCATCCTAACTTTCCAATAAGCATAATCGTTCCCGTTAAACATGGGTGGCCTAGCAATAGATTGCCCCTCAGAAAAAGCATTATTTTGTAGACTCATGACTCTAGAGTTAAAAATACCAGGCTCTGATACCACTTGTAGGATCTAAATTAACCCTAGAGGGGGGGGTGAATAGGGTTATAGCAAATTTTCTTAATTTAAATACAAAAATAAACTGCAGAAATAAATATACTGAAAAATAAATCACACACAAGATTTACCCAGCTTCGGCAACCCCTGCCTACTGCTGCATTCCCAGATTTCTATTAGAATTAAACAGTATCACGCTTACAAATACTCTAACAGACTTGCAAACCCTGCTACCGCCTATAGAGTTTTGCAAACTCGCAACCCCTGCTTACTGAACTAACTCTAAATAGACAATCAGACACAACCTAAAACCTAGGTGGTGATTTACCTAAACTCTTTGATTCGTAGAATAAGAAAAAACAATAATTAAGAACGAAATAGCCCTAAACTAATTAACATTATTAATATAACAATATTAATTAAAAAAAACAAAGACCCCCTTTTGTTTTTGAACACCGGTCCACTTTCCTTATTTCACCCGATCCTCTTTTTATTTGTTCGTGAGAAAAAAAAATGGCGGCTTTGTTCCAGTTAGGGCTTCGTTCCCTTTTGATCCAGTTAGGGCTTCGGCTCTTCGTCGCAATTAGGGCTTCGGTTCTTCGTTGCAATTATGGCTCTGGTTTCTTCAATTGACCTGTGATTTGTTGCCCTAGCTTGCTTGCAGTTGCTCGATCGAGTTTTGATGCTTGTGAATTCGGTATGTGTTGTCTCCTTTTGCTTTTCTAATTTGATACTCGAACTCGATCGAATTGAAATGCCGATGATGACTAGGGTTTTAATAGGATTTGATTTCCTATTTTTGCGTTCGACTGATTATTTCAAAAAATTGCTTTGGTCGTTCGATTATGTATTGATGCTTGAGATTTCTTTGACTTAATCAAATTCGTATAATTTGATGCTTGGCACTCACGGTTTCGATTTATGACTTGTTCGATTCCTTGATTCATACGGCAGAGACTTTCTACATTTACTTTTCTTTGACTATTTCAAAAAAAATACGCGTACGCGCTTGATTTTTTTTTCATTCGTGAATTTTAACTTCTCTGGCACTTGAATTTTATAACCTGACTTCTGGTTTCACTTTGTCTTCGGCATTGAATGACTTGATTAACTTGAAACCTTGACTTTGTTATCATTGATTTGTTGTGCTTGCTGTATCTTGTAGTTGCACTTCTAGTTGGATATGTTGGCACTGGGATATAGCTCGAACTGTTTTTCACTGTCCTCACATGTCCATGCTTCATGTATACTTCCAGTTGTCTAGCCTTGCATTGTCCAGTTGAGTTGTTGCAGTTCTATTACTTTCATTTTTGCTTTTATGTAGCTTGTTCTCTACATTTTTTTTTTAAATGTTGCAGTCCATGTTCTGTTGAGTTGTTTGCTTATGTTGGCGGCAATCTTCAAGTCAGTTTGCATAAGTGAATTGAGTCTTGATAGCTTGCATGATTTACTTGCATTGTGGCATTATGTTCATTTGAGTTGTCTCCACCTTCTGGCCTTGAACCTGTTGCATACATGACTGCTGTATGGTTGCATATTTGTAAGTTGTTCAGTTTGCATCATGCTTTTGTGCATTTCTCTGTACACTGCATAGTGGTCTTCATTGTGATGATTTTGTTGCTCTGACTCATATCACTTGATGTCTTGAGCTTCAACTGTTTGGTTCACTGTGTCATTGTGCACTTTTGTGCTTTGCCCCATTCACTGTTGCTCTTGAGTTTTTGCTTGCATTGTCACTTGATGTTGCTGCAATCTTCACTTCTGGTTAGCCACTGTTGCATTACTATGTCCTGTGGCATGTTGATGCATTTGCTGTCCACTACAGTTTTATGTTGCTGTGTTCTTTTGTGCTTTGGTTTGAACTTGCTGTTAAGAACAGTTGCTTTGTCTCGACTTTAGTTTGTACTGGTGCACTTCTGTTTGTACTGTGTTGCTGTAGTCTATTGGGCTGCATTTGTGTATATTTGATTATTTTTGCAATCTGGTCTGGTGCACCTTGTTTCATGCTTGAGACTGTGTTTGCAATGTCTGGTCAGTGGTGCTTTGAGTTGAACCTATCTTGGGTTTGACCTTGTTTTTGATTTCTGTGCTTTTGTTTGATTTTTGCACACGAGTTGGCGAGGCAGTGCACACGTATACGAATGTACACGTGTGTACTGCAGCCACTTGTAATTACCTGTCCCTGATAAAAAATATCGATATGCACAGATATTGCACAGTCAAAAATGATGACGAACAACCCAAATAACTGAGGCAAACAATGTTTTCAAAATCATCGTTTCTTTCAAATTTCAAAAATATTTCTCTTTCAATTTTACTGCGTTTAAAATATTTTTGCAGATTACTCAGATGCTGGATTCAAACCGGATTATAGTTGAAGACAAAAATATGAGTGTGAGAGATATGTAGTAAGGTCGTGATGTAAATGTGATGTGATTGTAATCAAAAATGTACATGTATAGTGAGAGTATGAAATTGTACTATTTACAATTTGTAATAAATATTCGTTTGAATAAAATATTTGTTTGAATTCAAAAACTGTGTAACTTGTTCTGTTTGAATTCAAATTCAAATTCTGTGTAATTTATTTTATTCAACAGATATTTATTTAACCAAATACATACTATACAAAATATTTGTTTGAATAAAATTTCTGTTTGAATTCAAAATCTGTTTAACTTGTTTTGTTTGAATTCAAATTCAAATTCTGTGAAATTTAATTTTATTCAACAAATATTTATTTAAACTATGAAAAATAAAATAGTACATTACCAAATACATTTATATGAATGTATATATGTTTATTATCATCAAACAAAAATCATATAGCGCAAAGCGCATATTCAACAACTACCGTTTTGCAAAATCGGGCTGGTGGTAACACATAGCAACTACTACAGTCCACCTCGAGACACGCTTCCATAATCAAAGGTACGCACCAACCAAATCACAAAGTAATAGATATGGTTTCCAAGAAGCATGCTCGGTAGAGGGAGCGACCCCACTTGGCCCAGGTATGGCTTATGTTTTAGTCATTTTAATTATGACCCGAAGGTCAAGGCTATCCATCATCGTTCTCTTACTTCATTCCAGTAGCGTTCGCCAAACAATTCTACTTCATTTTGGATTCTCCACCATGTGCACTGTTGTTAAAGTGGTTTTCAGTATTAGCAGAGAGTAGACAATACTGATCCCGGTCTCTTTAACAACCAAACGCTTATTTCACACCTTGATCATTTTATATAAAACATTTCAATA
Source organism: Allium cepa (assembly GCA_030765085.1). Lineage (NCBI taxonomy): Eukaryota > Viridiplantae > Streptophyta > Magnoliopsida > Asparagales > Amaryllidaceae > Allium > Allium cepa. The sequence continues at coordinate 44,463,435 of CM060946.1, forward strand.
AAATACCAAGTTGCAAATTCAATCAATACCAAAATATTTAACTTCAATTATATTTTAGTTTTGAATATTTAACTAAAATTTCCATCAAATTTAAATTATCTCAATTTCAAAATCGTATCTTTGAAAATTCCATAAACAAATAGATTTAATAATCTTATCGGATTTTATTCCATTAAATTTGATTAAATTTACACTTCAATCTTATTTCCTCTTTCCTTATCTTATTTATTAAAGTTGTTATAAAATTTATATTAGTTATATTAAATTAAATTTTTAAATAAAAATTTAAAGCTATGTTATATATTTTATGAAATTGACTCTTATTTTATTAAATTAAATTTTGTTTATTAAAGTTATTATGCAAAAACCTATATTTATTATATTAAATTAAAACTAAAATTAAATCTAAATTAGTTCTAACAAGTTAAATCTAAATTAATTATATTAAGTTAAATCTAAATAGATTATATTAAAATTTTAAAATATATGTTTCAAAACTATATTAAATATCTTGTTAAGTTAAATTTAAATTATTTACATTATATATTTAAAATTAAATAAAATTATAAGTTAAATTTGAAAATTACATTTAAAATCATATATTGGCCTATAATTTTAATCTTTAAACATATACAATAGTTTATTTTCTAAATATAATTTTTAATAAAATCATTAAATTAAATTTTAAGAATCAAATTTATTAAACCAAACATACTTTATAATTTTAGAAAATAATTTAAAAACCGACCAATAGTATCCGTATATAATTTTCTACCCTATTGTCAAGTGATACGGATATATATCATTTCAACGAGCAATAAATTTAAATTTACGGGTATATATAATTTCAACCCATAATCATGAGTAAAATTAAAAATCTATAGAATCGTTGGAGTTTATCATTTCAACCTTTAATGATTTTTCCCTAATCTATAAGACCATCCAAGTAAGTATCATTTCAACCCACTATGATTTTCCTAACAATAACTAAGGGAAATTGCAGTGTGATAACAACATATAAATAAACATAGATCCAATCATCCAAAATATCAACAAATAAGCATCCATCGTGATCATCAATCAAATCAATCAACAAATCACAACAATTAACTGGTTATCATTATCAAGTATTTAACTAGCAATTTATATTTAATATTAATTTAAATGGCAGTTAAATTCAATATTTCAAATTAAATTTAAATTACAATTTAAATATACCAACAGCCATCAATAAATTTCTAATCACACCGTAAATTTGATTTAACTAACATAAGATGATTGAGTATTCATGAGCGGTTAAATCACTCATCTTTGATTTCAAGTTGATTTAAAATCCAAATAAAGGCCCAAATTCGAATAGTCTCATAATGTAGCCAAGTCAATTGCACATTATATGAAATTTCGATACGATCGCAACAGAAAAAATCACACCCAAATCCAAGTTCGTATGCAAAAGTTTTTTAAAGATAGAACGATTGAAAATTTAAATTTTAAATAAAATAGAAATAAGGGCATTTTAGTAAAATCGTTACCATCATCACCACGAACCCTATTGGTTACGTTCGAACACCAAATGGTCGCTACCCTTCATCGATTAACGTGCGCCACTACGTAAGCTTCTACCTCGATCAGAGACCACCATCACCTTCCTCGTGCTCCGCCGCCCCTCTAGGCTTCACCACGACCATCGCGCTGACCCCCAATTCACCGTTTCACTGCCACCTTTTCCACCATTTTTGGCCAACCCGAATGCATCTAACATGAACAAACCCTATGGATTGAAAGCTCTTGGCCTTCTCTACGCTCCAGCACTAACCGATCGCCATATTGCTGAAGATCCACCGTTGAATCGACAACCTTAGTTTTAATGGCTGAGACTTCATCGAGATTTCTGGCTAAATTACAAGTCGAATCGAAAATTGAATTACTGTAGTAGATTGTGCCCATCGAGAGCTTTCCAACAATATATAATATGATAGGGTTTGGAGAGTTTGAATTTTGAAATTGAAATTAGGGTTTTGAAATTGGGAATTAGGTTTTGATGTTCTATTGTTTGAGAAGGAGGAACAAATGAGAAGTAGAGGTACGTATAGAAATAATGAAATGAGAAATAGCTAGGGTTTGTAACATCCTATGTATAGGCAGAGATAGATAAGAAAGAATGGACATATCGAATTTGTTCGAAATGATAACACGACCCAAAAAGCCTGTTTCGTTTTCGAAACAATAATGGTCATCTAATATATCGAAATATATGTTTTCGATATTTTTAAACTTAATGGAACTATATTCAAATCTTAATTCCATTGTATAAAGAAGTTGTCTTTAAAAATCAGATTATATTCATTTAAATTCTTTTAATTGATTTCTACGCCTTTCGAGCTCACACAATCAAACGATAAGTTCGATCGCTACAAAACTTGAAATCCTACAAAAATTCACTCTTATGTATCCGATGAAACGGGTTTTGTCGAAATCCAAAACAGTGATCAAAATGGATATTTTCGTGTTAATTAAATAAATTATTATTAAATTGGTTTAATCATCTTTCAAATTCAAATTTAAAAGTTAACAATTTTTATCATTTTTGATTTCATAGAAATTTATATCTTTTGAATTAAATTTTCCTTATCAGATTCAATATTTAAATATTGCACTAATTATAGCGATTAGTTACAACTGTAATAAATCTTAGTTAATTATATTAATTTCAATCAATTTCTTTTTTTCAATTTGCACTTTTATTATTGAATCGACAATTACCTTATGAATATAATTAACATTTGTCTACGTTTTATTACATTCCTATTCTATAGTTATTACTTTAACTCATACTAATTTCAATATTTAATTACAATAACTACAACAATTATTTTATTCCTTATTTACGAAATATAACTACGTTAACTTTAAAACTAGTTCAATTGATTGAAATTATGTTAAAATATATGTCAATAATACTCAAATAACATTATTAAATCATATTCTAATTATTTTCCTCGTTAAGAAATCATAAATTTTAATTTCTCTCAACATCAAATTTCAAAATCTTATTTAATTTAATATTTTTAATTATCAAATAATGTGGGTCGTTATAGGTGCTTTTGAAAATGTGATTTTGGAAAATTATTTCGGGAAAGAAATAATGATTGTTCACTCTAGTTGTTGTGTCTAGAGGAACCGGAATACCACTAGATGCTCCATGTTGTTTTGATTCTAGAATTTTATATGTTTTGCTAGGAGGACCCCTTCCTAGTCATTTTTGGTTTTGGTTTTAATACATTTCTTTTTGAAGAAATTTGAAAATAAATTTTTGAATATAAGAGCCCGAGTATTTAGTTCTAAATTTACCTTTTGATATGATTGGATGCATAGTATTTTATTTTAGAGTATTCTCTGAATTTGGTTACATACAGATTTACATCATACTAGTTTTTGATGGACAAGTTACATTTGAATGTGTTAGGTATTTCTAGGTGCAACGACCTGGATTTTTCGATGGTTAATTTTAAATATCTAAATGATTTTAAATATTTGATTTAGGGTTATAATTGGGTTAGAAAGTTTCAAAACTGAAATTTTGAGTGACTTCGTGAATTTTTAGAAATCGTCGATTTAATCAACGCGTTAAATAGCGATCCGAGGCACGGTCTCGGAATTCGACGAAACCAGTTTGTTGGATCCATAATAGTATATTAAAGGTTCTAAATTTCGTAGTGTTTAGAGTTATCGTTAGTCGTATAGAATATAAATGCACTGAAATTAATATTGAAATTCAATATAATAATTAGGTCCAAAAAGCTATCCTTTCCATACGATCGAGTTAGGACTCGAACATTTTCCATTGTATTTGAAATAGGGGTATAATATTACAAACGAATAGTGGCACGCCTCGATAGGAGATCAACATTTTAAGTTGCTAAAATGAGATATTTTGAAATTAAATCAAATCAAATCAAAGTCAAATAAAAATCAAATCAAGCCACCCCCTCATCTTTTTAAAATCATGTCTGTCTTTCATTGTTTCCCTGTAGTCGAATTCAATTCAGAAATCATGTCTATCTTCTTATTTCAAAATCAAAACCACAAAAGGAAAAAAAAGAAATGAACATCTTGTTCCTCAAAAAAATCACGTATTCCCTTTCTGGTTTCCTTCTGTTCAAAGCTTATTTGAAATGAAGAAAAAGGAGTTGCCAAGCGAATTCAAAATCGAACCGAAAAAAAATAAGGCGATCGAACTCGATCGCGATGTTGGCAACTGCCAAGAACTCATATGCGAGACGACGAGAGAGCCAGCGCGTGGGCTGTGGCTCGAGGCGAGTTGCGAATGGAAGGTGGATGATGTCTTGGGTTGTGGGCGATGTCGTGTTTGTGACAGGTGCAGTCTTGGGGTGCGCAAGGATAGGGATTCGATGGGGGTGAAGTCCTAATAGGAAATATTGGGCATACGTAGGGAGTAGTCTTGGCAGTCACGATCGAAGAGAGAAGGGGTTAGAAATGGAGATGGTTCAGACTTTGATGCAGAGCACGACAGTGGGTCGATCGGGGTAGGTATAGATCGAGTTTAGAAAAGTGAGGCCGACAGGTCAGGCTCGCGATGAATTGAATAATGGGGTGAGCACTATCGACTATTGTGTATGCGTGCGATGGGAGAATCATGACGCAAGGAAACGCTCAATCGAGGCTAGGGTTCATCGACAATTGGATTTTGCATGCACATGGGTTCATCTCAGTTAGGAAGAAGGAGTTTTATGCTAAATTGGGTAAATTAAAATTTTAATTGTTGTTTAATTTAACTTTAGTTAAAGTTTTATCGGTGTTAATAAAATTGTATAACTTTTGTACGAGGTATAAAAATCGTGAAAACAAGTTGATATGGGAATGGACCACAATTTAAAATCAAGGTGAGAAAAATTCTCACTCTTTCGGATTACTAAAATTTATTCTAAATAGATAAACTAAATTGTTGGATGCTTGGATGAATTTATATAATCATTATCTGTTGACGTTAAATATATATATATATATATATATATATATATATATATATATATATATATATATATATCGTACAACATATATTAGTTTTTGGAGTGATATTCCCGCACATTAGAGCGAAAGAGACCCTATACACCTCGCATAATAGCGGATGACCCTATATACTACGATATCCCCCACGAAGCGAGATTGGTAATTTTATGTTCTATTAACATTTTTGGATGCAGGGAAATGGGTTGGAGGGATCCAACTAAATTCCTCAAATATATTGTTTATTTTCCATGTATAGGAATATATGATGTGCATAGATAATCTGATATAGACCATTGTTGTAATTTTGAATTATTGGATGCTATTGTAGCATTGGCCTAAATTTTGATATTTTAAATACCATAAATATATTTTTAAAATATAAGGGATAAACGAGAATTTTTGATATAAAAATAGTTATATTGAAATTGGGGTTATCTTTAAAGAAATTGAATTAGAAAAATATATTTGATTTTTGGTTATACTTAACTATTGTGAATTATTAAATGGAGATTTTAAAAATGAACTTTATAAAAGAATTTTTATAAACGATTCTCGAGAAATATAAAAAGGAGTTGAAGTTGATATTAAAAATGGATTGGAAATTATAAATGAGATTTACAAAGAAATGGATTTATAAATTGGAATTTTATAAATAAGATTGTTTTTATAAATAGGTAAAAATTCAAAGTGATTTATAAATTTATAAACGAGGTTTATAAATAAAAGAAAATGATATCGGTGGGTAAGTTGGAATATGAGTTTACCTTGTGAATTTATATTGAGTTATGGGAATCATTTTGGTAAAAGATTAGCGGAACCTATTTTTGAATGTGAGAATATTGGTAAAATTGAAATATAATCGATGTGATATGAATCGAGAGGGATTTATAAACTTTTATTTGGCAATGTTGGATTTAAAAAAATAGATTTTTGTCGAGATATTTAAAATTGTTTAAATAGGATTTTTAATTACCATGCTATATAACTTAAACTGTTATTTAGATTTAGAATATTTCAAAAAGTTAGTTATTATAATATTTAATATTTATTGAAATAAATTTTAATTATATTAATCGGCTTTGTAAATTAATTAGTTATTAAAAATGATTTGGATATGAGTTATCGATGTTATTTGGAATGCTTTTGTTTACTTAAAACATATTTTAAAAATAAACTACTATTCCTTAAAAATACTTATAGAGTTTTGAAGATTGAATTTATTTATAAATCCTCTCAAGATTTGAAGCGAAGTTTATTAAACGTGTATGATTTTAGAAGAGAAATCTTATAGTGGGATTTTGGGAGCGTAAAGAAATTTCGAAAGTGTTAAAAATATGAAAATTTCGAAAGATGAATTAGAATTCATAAAAGAGGTTAGAAATGGGTATTTGGAGATATAGACAAGTGCATTCGCCTTTCGAGATACTAAGACATTTACAAATACAATTTGTAAAGTATTTTAAGGAAAAGTAAAGAAATGGACTATTTCTCGAATATTGGAACAAAAAGATCTTAGGAAATATACTTATAAATATTCCCAAGTATTCGCCGGAAAGGATTTGCAAATAGTTGACTTCGAGATTTTAATTATGAAAAAACATTTTCAAAGGGATGAATTATAATTGGAAGCGAGAAAAATATTCTACGTATTGAAATGGCTTGAAAATATCCTACTAAGGACATAAGAATTTGTAATTGATTTCCACAATTGAAATATTGGAAGGGTTTTGAATATATATACACACACACACACATATATTTTTTTTCATTCACAAAAAAATATCTTATAAAGATATATTGAGAACATTTTTGGAAAATCATAATAAGGCCAGATGATTGCTTAAGGATGTTTAATTGATAGTCAAATAACTGAATATCAATATTGTGATATCCCGGAATTTGGGACAATATCAATTTAATAATCTACATTAAAAATTAAATTGATTTGATAATATTTGTTAATAATATATGAATTGATTTAATAATCTTCTTTTAAATAAATATTTAACTGATAATTTATCTTTTAGAAGTTAATCAAATTGCCTTCTATTTATAATGTATATATCTGTATATATATTGTACATGGAAAATCTTTGTTTTAATTTAATAAATAGATATGTTTTCTAATTCTAATATTTTTGATAATTTAGAAATTTGATATTTAAGATATTTAATAAATGATTATATGATTTTAAATTACTCAAGATTTAAGTTTAATTGTTTAAAGTAATATTAGCTTACATTTAAATTTAGCAAAAAGGTTTGTTTAATTTGTTTTAAATTTATCTTGATAAAAAAATAAACAGTTTATTAATAGATAAATACTTTTATAAATTATTTGACTTAATAATGAGCTTTATTAATTATGTAAATGTTTACAAATGAATTTTTAATAATGTCAACTTTATTTATATGTGTGTTTGCATGAAATTTATGATTTGGTAATTAAAAATAAAGGTTTCAAAAAGTTCAAATTAAAATAAACATTTATTAATATTAATATAAGTATAAAATAAAATAATAATAAGTAATTAAAATATTTGTTAGTCATAGTTAAAATACAAATGTAAATACAAATAAGAAATGAAGTGAAACACAAACTATAAATTTGTAATCAATGAATAAAACAAGAACAAAGTATAAAACAAAGTAACCTTCTTTCATAAAAGCATCTACCTGTAAGATACAAACAAAATATCTTCATTCAAGTCAAATGGAATTAGTCAAAGTATGAAATAACAGCTCACAAAAAAATGTATACTATAGTTCGAACTAGAAACAAATAAACAAATATCTATAACAGTAGCTTCATATACAAGCTAAAACTTTAGTCTGTGCATTGTACACTTACACATGTTTTTAGCAGTTAAACATAATTATGTGAGTAGCCTGTAAAAATAATAAAAATAATAAAAATAAAAATAGATGCAGGCAAGAATCATATGATAGGATAGTAAAAAGGAAAAAGTATGTAAAACATGATAACATATCTATGCATGAGGTATAAAAACAAAGTAGAAATATCTGTAGAGACAAAAGATGAAGTAAGTGAAACATAAAGTACTACTTCATTAAATGTTTCCATTTCTCAGCATACAAACAAGTCTTTTTGAATTGCATGAGGATCATTTCAGCCTCTATAAGAAAGATATTTTTGCCTAATAAAAACAAAATTTATCTGTTCAAAGAAAGGCTATACCCAGTTATTACCTCCCTGGAAACTTCTTTATATATGTCGTATTGTATTGGTTCGTTCATAAAAAATATATATATCAATCCTGAAACAAGAAAATGGCAAACATTTTCATCTATACAAACTTAAGTAATATTTGCAAATCCAACAAAGACAAGAAGATTTAGGAATTGAAGGAAATTACTTTTCAGTTTTGAAGATTCACTTGTTTCAGACATAAAGAAGTACCTGTTTATTTTCAAAACTAAGTGAGTAACACTTTTAAATTTCTTAAGTTTTTAAACCTGTTACATGCAAATAGTTGAATGCCTGAATATATTGAATGAATACTTATATGTTCATTTTTTTCTCTGGATTACTGTGAAATGGAAATTACAGTATGTTTCAGTCTGCAAATCCAAATTGATTCATTTAAAACTTGCTTCGTTTTTCCTATTGCTGTGAGTAATATCATCTTTGAGGTTTAAATTTTAGCTATGGTTGCTTGGTCGATGTCTGTAATATGTATATACTGATTGTGTTTGTGATATCTCTGCATAGCCATTTCTATAACTTCTGTTCTTACTTCAAGTATCAGTGTGATTCAAAAGTTATCATCTTTTTACTTTCTTGCTGTTTGGATTAGAACCTAGTCTAAATTTTTTGAATTAGCATAGATGGATGGTTAAAATTTATAAGAAAGTTAAATACATATTTGAGTAAGCCTGAAAAGAAAATAAAATGAAGTAACAGAACAAATTATAAAACAAGTCAAAACTTCAGTTGACATGATCCATCAATTCAAGTTTATGAACTTATTACTACATCAAAATTAGGATTTTTAAAGCTCAAATTACATTTTTTAGTTGAGCTATGAACATGTTTTACTGGGTTGAACCATTCAAGCAATTTGGGTTGTCTCTGGAAGTGTAGTTGATCGGAGGGATTAAGGATTGTTTTGGAGGTAGTTGGATGGTCGGTGAGGCCAGGAAAATTGTCAGGAAGTTTATCTATGACCGGAGGTGACGGTGGTTGCTAGCTTTATCTCCTAGACCTAGTTTTGCCTATGTCTGGAAATTTGATTGTTTCGGGGCCAAGAAAGGATCGAGTTTGAGGAAACTCTGGGGGATGGTTGTGGGAACATAGTAGAAGCTTTTGACAGAGGCGGTGGTACTCCAGTGGTCGGAATTTGAAGAGCGGGGAGGTTTCAGGTTTTGGGCTCTGCTTGTTGTGTTTCCAGGTTGTAGAGGAGAAGGTGTATTTATGTTTTAGAGCAAGGGGCTAGCTTCTGGTGTTTGTAATGGGATCTGGAAGTGACTGGCGTCGCGTGGGGGTGCCAGGGGATGGCCGGAGTATGCAGGGGCCACGGTGCACGTGCACCGTGCCAGTGAAGTAGGGTAGTACTGTGTTTTTGGTGTGCAGTATTTGGTCTCAGGAAATTCTCGAGTCACTCGAGTTGATTACTCGAAGCAATGTGATAGAAAACCCGAAGCAAAAATAGGTTCGCTCGAGTATTGTTATACAGTTTTTTTTTTTGTATGCAAGATTTGGACTCGGGGAAGTCTCGAGTAAATTTCATTTTTACTCGAAGCAGAGAGACAATTGACCCGAAGCAACATAGTTTGGTCTCAGGTGAAGGTAAATTTCTACAGGCCGTATAAACAACCTGTATATTTAAAATTTAAACTAAATTTAAGCAAAATTAAATGTATGTTAGTTGAAATCCTGATGTAATTGAATTTAAGTTAAGATTTAACAAAGCCTAAATCTAAACATAAGTATGAATTCAAATTTATAGTTTGAATCTAAAATGCAGATTTGAAATTTTTAAATGAGTTTCAGATTTAAAACTTGATAAATTTCCAGATTTTCAAAAGTAGATCTGAAACAAAATATTACTGCAGTTAAATATGATTTTGGCTAAAGTTTGATTCAAATGAATATTTGAATTTTAAAGTTTAAAATAAATTTGGATTTAAAAATCAAGTTTCTGACTCTAGTTGTTAAAAGAAAGTTAAATCGAAGTTTAAAAATCAAAATAAATTGAGAAATTCAAGTTTGCTTAGAATTCAAAGTCTGAAAATTTAAATCAGCTTAAATATGAATATTTTAAGAATGAGTTCAAAATAAAATAGGGAACAAGTAATTTGATTTAATAAAATTAACTTGATTTTGAGAATTCTTGATTTAAAGTTTTTGATTGAAAAATAAATCAATTGTTTAACTTGAGACTCGCAAGTTAAATATTAAAGTAAATTTGGAAATTTAAATTTGAGTTAAAAATTCAAATAGTTTAATTTAAAAGATTTTAATTTGAATGTTAATTTTAATCATTTTGAATCTTCAATTCAAATGATATTTAAAATGTAATGTTAATGAAGTCATTAATTAAAGAATGAATTACCTTAAGGATAATAGGGTAATTAAGGAATGTCCTATGTATTAAAGTTAATAAATAAAGGTCAATTAAGAAGTAAATTAAGAAATATTATTAAATGTAGACAATTAACTAAAGATCTTTAATTAATTAATTAATATATATATGATTAACTTTGGATAATTAATTAGATTAATTAGGTAATTCGTGATGAAAGTAATTGAGAGATTAATTACTTATGGTAGTTAATTTTGATAAGATGATTAATTTAAGTTAGTTAATTTATTTTAATTAATTTATAGAAATCATTTGTTAAATTGATTAATTACTGGCGTATGCAATGGAGCACAATTACTTAAGAAAGTAATTAATGTTAATTACTGAATGTAATTAGTGAAAGATGATATATTAAATAGGAAATTTGGATAATTACTTTTGTAATTAATCAAGGGATTAATCAATGGAGATAGTCAATTATGGGATAATTAATTTATCGATATAAGTAATTAATGATAGTTAATTACTGATTGATATTAATCAAGAGTGATTAATAATTGGGTTTGATTAAAAATGAATCATTTAATGTAATGAAGTCATTAATTTAATTTACTTTAAATTAATTAGAGATAGAAGTAGTTAATTTAATTCATTTTAAATTAATTACAAATGGTATGATTATAAATCATTTCTTATGAATGAAGGATATTGATATTTCATTGATATGAGATGGGTAATATCTTATGATATGGATGCTTGGTTTAAATAGGATAATATTTAATTATTTGATGGATGGAAATTTTGATTATCTGTTTATGATGATGATATGATTATCTACTGTGATATTATGAATTATCTATCTGTGTGTATATTGATTATGTTAAATTAATCTGTTAAGACTAAATAGACAACTTGGCCCTAAAAGACACGTGTTGGATTTCGATGAGACCGGGATCGGGTTTTCCGCATTAGGAACATCCGAAAACCACATCGTTTCCAAATTAACGTTAGGTCGTGAATCTGAAGTGATGTTGAAGATTCAGAATGCAAGGGTTGTCGTCATTAACTCTGAGGGTGATTCCAAAACGAGTGTAACGAGATAATGCCTTCGGTTTCGTTCGAACCCGGAACGAACTTGTATGGATTGAATGCTTTCAACACATCGTCAGGCGGGCGATGAGCATTCTAAGTAATGTTTTCTATAAAGGTAATCGAAGCGTCAAGCCTCATCAACTGGGAATGGCTAAAACAGGGGAGGTGCGGCAAGGTTAGGTGGGTCATGCCCAAGCAGGACAAGATTTTCCCCTGTCTAGATGTCCCTTTTTATTCGGCTTTGTGGGCGGTTGGATGTATACCAACTGCGGGGTTATCTTGTTCGGGACTGTTCAGTAAGGAATCGTTCCGGCCTTGTGTTGCAGGGGATGAAGGGAGTAATCCTCGGTACGTTGATCTAGGCCACGTACTGTGACGGGCGGTACCCCAGTAGCCCTGCCATTGTATGGAATCCACAATCCAATAAGTGCCCACGGTTTTGATTGTATTACCCACTTTTGTGGCTAGTAGCTGGAATTTAATCATGTAACAATTTCGGCTATTTTCTATTTACTTGAAAACCCTAGACCTATTATAATATCACAGAATTTCCTATCAAATGTTTTGGTTAGCGTAAGGTAAAAACTTTTCCATGTTTATGTGTGGGAAGTCTTACGTGATACCTTTTGTTTTCAAAAGATTTTCAAAGTTAAGCAACTTTAACCTGTTACTCATACCAGACCCATGTCTGACCCGGAGTTTATTTTTGTTTTTCATAAACTCTCGGGTACCCAAATTTTTACGGGTAGCCAAGGGATTCAGGTTAGCTTTGACGAATTCTGGAGGAGCAATGGAGCAGGTGGCTTCAGCGTTGTAGATATATATAGTTCCGCTGTGTTGGTATCTCTGAGTCATTTGTTTGAGTTGAGTTGTATTAACTGGACAGGTGTTTATAACTGTCTAGTATGTGATGTATTATCTGTATAACTCTGATTGATGTTGTATATTATGTAAATACTTATGTGATTATTATAATTTATTCGTTCCGCTGTGAGATTCTGATGCTATTGTTCTTTATTCTCTATCTTTTCTATTTTCTCACCTCTTTCTTTTCTTATTAACGATACTACTTCGTGGGCGTAGGAAGTGGGGTCGTTACAGTGGTATCAGAGCGCTTGGTTGAGTGAATACCTAGGCTCTTAAGTGATTTCTTCTTGAGAGAGCGTATTTGTAATTTTGGTATATATATATATATATATATATATATAATTTTGGTTACCTGTTCAGGTTTTCCAATATGTTATAAAGGTAGATAGGTAGTGGTGTGTGTAACACAACTATCAATGGTTGGAAGTGTAATTGTCAAGACTGTAGGCCTAATACTGTCTTGAGTAAGCTTTGGATGGTGTAAGGATTTTATTGATCTCTGAAGGAAACCTGTTAAGGTTCGGAGTTCATCTTTGAAGTGTTAGAGTTTAGTTGAGCTAGAATATGTCGGATAGATAGAAGTAAGTCAAGATATTTTGATAAATTAAGGTATAGTAGCTGTGTGATAAGACACAGTGACTATGGATATCTCCGACGATGTTTCTTTGGAACATGTAAGGTGAAGTGACTGCTTCGGTGTTGTGGCTGTGCTCAGCTGGGTGTTTTGTTTGTTTTGAGGTCCGAGTTTCTCGAAGTGCTTTGGATAGGAAATCTTAGCATCTGTGGCAGCAATTCAGCTTGGAATGTTTTTGGTGTTGGCAAGGGATCTTCTGGCTTAGCAGTTTTTCTGTAATGGAATTCAGAAGCAGCAGTGTGGTTCCATTTCTTCGATGGATTGGTGTAGGTTGTTCTGTTTGATAAAGAGAGAGCAGTTTTTCTTTGGAATTAGGCTGGGTTGATCGCAAAAGTGACTTGCGATAGCTGAGTGTTCTCTTGGGTTGTCAGAGATTTTTCTAGATGTCTTCTGGAAGTTAGAGTTTGTCAACATCTGGAAATTGAGTTTGGTGACGCAGCTCAGAATTTTGGTGGAACTTCTGAGTTTTATTTTTGGAAGGTGTTGACCAGTCTGTGCTTGAGATCATCATCAGCATTTTCATCTGTTCAGTTAGAGTGGCGCAGTGGAAGCATGGTGGAAGATGTTTTAGTTTGGAAGCAATTGGATATTGCAGTGTTTGGATTAGAGAGTTCTACGGGAAATTTCTCAGAATCTAAGACCAGATTGGAGTGCTCATGTTCTATCTTTTCTAGATGCGGGAGATGTGAGTTCGGTTTTCTATTTTTGGAATAGAGTTGTATTCTGAGTTTTGGTTGATCTTAGAAGGATCAATTTGTTGGATTGTCTTTGGTTCAGTTTGTTTATAGGGCATCAGCAAGGATTGAGCTGATCGGTAAAGATGAAGGAAGCCCAGGATCGTCTGAAGAGTTTTGTGGATTAGAGACGAAGGAATTTGGAGTCTGAAATCGGGGATTTGGTTTTGGATAAGTGCTTGGTCTTCAGGATTGAGTTGTCAGTTTGGATAACTGGAATTAGGAGTGTTTCACGTATCTCTGAGGGAATACGTGTAAGATCTATCTTTGATTTTAGAGTCAGCAGTTCAGGGAATTTCATTTGTTGAGTCAGACTTGAGTTTGATCTGATATTTTGTTTTGTTTTATAGATCTAGATGAGTAGGAGCTCTGTAGCTTAGTAGTATTGGTTGTTTGGCTTCTATAGAGCGAGTAACCCGGTATTTATACTTGGGAAGACTCGAGAGAATTATATTTAGAATTTTGTCTGGATAGTTAGATTTGTTTGTTTGGATGAATTGGTTGCTATGATTGTTAGTTTATGTTGATATATGCTTGTGTTTCAAATTTAAATTTTTAATTGGATTATTAAATTACCTTTGTTTTAAATTTCGGGGACGAAATTCTTTTAAGGGGGGAAGAATGTGATATCCCGGAATTTGGGACAATATCAATTTAATAATCTACATTAAAAATTAAATTGATTTGATAATATTTGTTAATAATATATGAATTGATTTAATAATCTTCTTTTAAATAAATATTTAACTGATAATTTATCTTTTAGAAGTTAATCAAATTGCCTTCTATTTATAATGTATATATCTGTATATATATTGTACATGGAAAATCTTTGTTTTAATTTAATAAATAGATATGTTTTCTAATTCTAATATTTTTGATAATTTAGAAATTTGATATTTAAGATATTTAATAAATGATTATATGATTTTAAATTACTCAAGATTTAAGTTTAATTGTTTAAAGTAATATTAGCTTACATTTAAATTTAGCAAAAAGGTTTGTTTAATTTGTTTTAAATTTATCTTGATAAAAAAATAAACAGTTTATTAATAGATAAATACTTTTATAAATTATTTGACTTAATAATGAGCTTTATTAATTATGTAAATGTTTACAAATGAATTTTTAATAATGTCAACTTTATTTATATGTGTGTTTGCATGAAATTTATGATTTGGTAATTAAAAATAAAGGTTTCAAAAAGTTCAAATTAAAATAAACATTTATTAATATTAATATAAGTATAAAATAAAATAATAATAAGTAATTAAAATATTTGTTAGTCATAGTTAAAATACAAATGTAAATACAAATAAGAAATGAAGTGAAACACAAACTATAAATTTGTAATCAATGAATAAAACAAGAACAAAGTATAAAACAAAGTAACCTTCTTTCATTAAATCATCTACCTGTAAGATACAAACAAAATATCTTCATTCAAGTCAAATGGAATTAGTCAAAGTATGAAATAACAGCTCACAAAAAAATGTATACTATAGTTCGAACTAGAAACAAATAAACAAATATCTATAACAGTAGCTTCATATACAAGCTAAAACTTTAGTCCGTGCATTGTACACTTACACATGTTTTTAGCAGTTAAACATAATTATGTGAGTAGCCTGTAAAAATAATAAAAATAATAAAAATAAAAATAGATGCAGGCAAGAATCATATGATAGGATAGTAAAAAGGAACAAGTATGTAAAACATGATAACATATCTATGCATGAGGTATAAAAACAAAGTAGAAATATCTGTAGAGACAAAAGATGAAGTAAGTGAAACATAAAGTACTACTTCATTAAATGTTTCCATTTCTCAGCATACAAACAAGTCTTTTCGAATTGCATGAGGATCATTTCAGCCTCTATAAGAAAGATATTTTTGCCAAATAAAAACAAAATTTATCTGTTCAAAGAAAGGCTATACCCAGTTATTACCTCCCTGGAAACTTCTTTATATATGTCATATTGTATTGGTTCGTTCATAAAAAATATATTTATCAATCCTGAAACAAGAAAATGGCAAACATTTTCATCTATACAAACTTAAGTAATATTTGCAAATCCAACAAAGACAAGAAGATTTAGGAATTGAAGGAAATTACTTTTCAGTTTTGAAGATTCACTTGTTTCAGACATAAAGAAGTACCTGTTTATTTTCAAAACTAAGTGAGTAACACTTTTAAATTTCTTAAGTTTTTAAACCTGTTACATGCAAATAGTTGAATGCCTGAATATATTGAATGAATACTTATATGTTCATTTTTCTCTCTGGATTACTGTGAAATGGAAATTACAGTATGTTTCAGTCTGCAAATCCAAATTGATTCATTTAAAACTTGCTTTGTTTTTCCCATTGCTGTGAGTAATATCATCTTTGAGGTTTAAATTTTAGCTATGGTTGCTTGGTCGATGTCTGTAATATGTATATACTGATTGTGTTTGTGATATCTCTGCATAGCCATTTCTATAACTTCTGTTCTTACTTCAAGTATCAGTGTGATTCAAAAGTTATCATCTTTTTACTTTCTTGCTGTTTGGATTAGAACCTAGTCTAAAATTTTTGAATTAGCATAGATGGATGGTTAAAATTTATAAGAAAGTTAAATACATATTTGAGTAAGCCTGAAAAGAAAATAAAATGAAGTAACAGAACAAATTATAAAACAAGTCAAAACTTCAGTTGACATGATCCATCAATTCAAGTTTATGAACTTATTACTACATCAAAATTAGGATTTTTAAAGCTCAAATTACATTTTTTAGTTGAGCTATGAACATGTTTTACTGGGTTGAACCATTCAAGCAATTTGGGTTGTCTCTGGAAGTGTAGTTGATCAGAGGGATTAAGGATTGTTTTGGAGGTAGTTGGATGGTCGGTGAGGCCAGGAAAATTGTCAGGAAGTTTATCTATGACCGGAGGTGACGGTGGTTGCTAGCTTTATCTCCTAGACCTAGTTTTGCCTACGTCTGGAAATTTGATTGTTTCGGGGCCAAGAAAGGATCGAGTTTGAGGAAACTCTGGGGGATGGTTGTGGGAACATAGTAGAAGCTTTTGACAGAGGCGGTGGTACTCCAGTGGTCGGAATTTGAAGAGCGGGGAGGTTTCAGGTTTTGGGCTGTTGCTTGTTGTGTTTCCAGGTTGTAGAGGAGAAGGTGTATTTATGTTTTAGAGCAAGGGGCTAGCTTCTGGTGTTTGTAATTGGATCTGGAAGTGACTGGCGTCGCGTGGGGGTGCCAGGGGATGGCCGGAGTATGCAGGGGCCACGGTGCACGTGCACCGTGCCAGTGAAGTAGGATAGTACTGTGTTTTTGGTGTGCAGTATTTGGTCTCAGGAAATTCTCGAGTCACTCGAGTTGATTACTCGAAGCAATGTGATAGAAAACCCGAAGCAGAAATAGGTTGGCTCGAGTATTGTTATACAGTTTTTTTTTTTTTGTATGCAAGATTTGGACTCGGGGAAGTCTCGGGTAAATTTCATTTTTACTCGAAGCAGAGAGACAATTGACCCGAAGCAACATAATTTGGTCTCAGGTGAAGGTAAATTTCTACAGGCTGTATGAACAACCTGTATATTTAAAATTTAAACTAAATTTAAGCAAAATTAAATTTATGTTAGTTGAAATCCTGATGTAATTGAATTTAAGTTAAGATTTAACAAAGCCTAAATCTAAACATAAGTATGAATTCAAATTTATAGTTTGAATCTAAAATGCAGATTTGAAATTTTTAAATGAGTTTCAGATTTAAAACTTGATAAATTTCCAGATTTTCAAAAGTAGATCTGAAACAAAATGTTACTGCAGTTAAATATGATTTTGGCTAAAGTTTTATTCAAATGAATATTTGAATTTTAAAGTTTAAAATAAATTTGGATTTAAAAATCAAGTTTCTGACTCTAATTGTTAAAAGAAAGTTAAATCGAAGTTTAAAAATCAAAATAAATTGAGAAATTCAAGTTTGCTTAGAATTCAAAGTCTGAAAATTTAAATCAGCTTAAATATGAATATTTTAAGAATGAGTTCAAAATAAAATAGGGAACAAGTAATTTGATTTAATAAAATTAAATTGATTTTGAGAATTCTTGATTTAAAGTTTTTGATTGAAAAATAAATGAATTGTTTAACTTGAGATTCGCAAGTTAAATATTAATGTAAATTTGGAAATTTAAATTTGAATTAAAAATTCAAATAGTTTAATTTAAAAGATTTTAATTTGAATGTTAATTTTAATCATTTTGAATCTTCAATTCAAATGATATTTAAAATGTAATGTTAATGAAGTCATTAATTAAAGAATGAATTACCTTAAGGATAATATGGTGATTAAGGAATGTCCTATGTATTAAAGTTAATAAATAAAGGTCAATTAAGAAGTAAATTAAGAAATATTATTAAATGTAGACAATTAACTAAAGATCTTTAATTAATTAATTAATATATATGATTAACTTTGGATAATTAATTAGATTAATTAGGTAATTCTTGATGAAAGTAATTGAGAGATTAATTACTTATGGTAGTTAATTTTGATAAGATGATTAATTTAAGTTAGTTAATTTATTTTAATTAATTTAGAGAAATCATTTGTTAAATTGATTAATTAGTGGCGTATGCAATGGAGCACAATTACTTAAGAAAGTAATTAATGTTAATTACTGAATGTAATTAGTGAAAGATGATATATTAAATAGGAAATTTGGATCATTACTTTTGTAATTAATCAAGGGATTAATCAATGGAGATAGTCAATTATGGGATAATTAATTTATTGATATAAGTAATTAATGATAGTTAATTACTGATTGATATTAATCAAGAGTGATTAATAATTGGGTTTGATTAAAAATGAATCATTTAATGTAATGAAGTCATTAATTTAATTTACTTTAAATTAATTAGAGATAGAAGTAGTTAATTTAATTCATTTTAAATTAATTACAAATGGTATGATTATAAATCATTGCTTATGAATGAAGGATATTGATATTTCATTGATATGAGATGGGTAATATCTTATGATATGGATGCTTGGTTTAAATAGGATAATATTTAATTATTTGATGGATGGAAATTTTGATTATCTGTTTATGATGATGATATGATTATCTACTGTGATATTATGAATTATCTATCTTGTGTATATTGATTATGTTAAATTAATCTGTTAAGACTAAATAGACAACTTGGCCCTAAAAGACACGTTTTGGATTTCGATGCGACCGGGATCGGGTTTTCCGCATTAGGAACATCCGAAAACCACATCGTTTCCAAATTAACGTTAGGTCGTGAATCTGAAGTGAAGTTGAAGATTCAGAATGCAAGGGTTGTCATCGTTAACTCTGAGGGTGGTTCCAAAACGAGTGTAACGAGATAATGCCTTCGGTTTCGTTCGAACCCGGAACGAACTTGTATGGATTGAATGCTTTCAACACATCATCAGGCGGGCGATGAGCATTCTAAGTAATGTTTTCTATAAAGGTAATCGAAGCCTCAAGCCTCATCAACCGGGAATGGCTAAAACAGGGGAGGTGCGGCAAGGTTAGGTGGGTCATGCCCAAGCAGGACAAGATTTTCCCCTGTCTAGATGTCCCTTTTTATTCGGCTTTGTGGGCGGTTGGATGTACACCAACTGCGGGGTTATCTTGTTCGGGACTGTTCAGTAAGGAATGGTTCCGGCCTTGTGTTGCAGGGGATGAAGGGAGTAATCCTCGGTACGTTGATCTAGGCCACGTACTGTGACGGGCGGTACCCCAGTAGCCCTGCCATTGTATGGAATCCACAATCCAATAAGTGCCCACGGTTTTGATTGTATTACCCACTTTTGTGGCTAGTAGCTGGAATTTAATCATGTAACAATTTCGGCTATTTTTTATTTACTTGGAAACCCTAGACCTATTATAATATCACAGAATTTCCTATCAAATGTTTTGGTTAGCGTAAGGTAAAAACTTTTCCATGTTTATGTGTGGGAAGTCTTACGTGATACCTTTTGTTTTCAAAAGATTTTCAAAGTTAAGCAACTTTAACCTGTTACTCATACCAAACCCATGTCTGACCCGGAGTTTATTTTTGTTTTTCATAAACTCTCGGGTACCCAAATTTTTACGGGTAGCCAAGGGATTCAGGTTAGCTTTGACGAATTCTGGAGGAGCAATGGAGCAGGTGGCTTCAGTGTTGTAGATATATATAGTTCCGCTGTGTTGGTATCTCTGAGTCATTTGTTTGAGTTGAGTTGTATTAACTAGACAGGTGTTTATAACTGTCTAGTATGTGATGTATTATCTGTATAACTCTGATTGATGTTGTATATTATGTAAATACTTATGTGATTATTATAATTTATTCGTTCCGCTGTTAGATTCTGATGCTGTTGTTCTTTATTCTCTATCTTTTCTATTTTCTCACCTCTTTCTTTTCTTATTAACGATACTACTTCGTGGGCGTAGGAAGTGGGGTCGTTACAAATATTGGCCAATTTTGTTAATCGTTTCGAAGAGACCGGGATCAAATTTAATTATCCAAAAATCACTTCGATCCGGTTTGAATGTAACAAATGAATACCGTGAAGATGATGAAGACGGTGATTTGGTTTGTCCAGACCCAGGGCAACTTGTATGGACGAATGTTATAAGAACATCGTCATTGGAGGACGATGAGCATTCTAAGTAAAATTGTTTCTTGAAAGGTAACGCTTAGCCTCGAGCCTCATCAATTGGGAATGACTAAAATAGGGGAAATGCAGCAAAGCTAAGTGGGTCACACCCAATTAGGTAAGTTATCACCTTTGTAGATGTCCTCGGAAACCAATTTATTATGGATATGGTTGTGCATGAAAGAAGGAGCGCTTGATGGTAAGGGTGGGAACACATGGGTGATAACATATTCGGTCTATCTAGGTTAGGGTTAGGTCGGTCTTGTGTAGCAGGGGATCCCGGCGAGGTCCTCAGTACATTGTTCTAGAGGTGTACTGTGATGGGCGGTACGCTAGTGGCTCAATCATTCATTGGAATCCATTCTCCAATACGAGCTTACGGTTTTGTTTGTAGAGCCTAGTTTGCTGGAACTTAATTAATGTAACAATTTCAGCTATTTGAATAAGTATTTGTATTTAGACGCTATTATAATATCACTGGATTTTCTATTAAATGTTTTGGTTATCGTAAGGGAAAAACCCGTCGTGTTTATGTGTGACGCGGTCTTATGAGATACCTTTATTTTTCAAAGGATTTTGATAGCTCTAAAAATTCAAATTGAGTGTGTTTTCTCACGCTGGTTTTTCAAACTGACTCAGGTGTTATTTTTGGAATCTGTAATATTCCTCTATTTTGGTTTTCCATTTTATAATTTTAACCATAGCATTCTATCCTGAATCTGTAATACTCAGTCTGACCCAAGCATTATAATAAAATAACACCCGAGTCAGTGTGGAAAACCAGCATAAGAAAACACACTCGATTTAAATTATTAGAGTTATCAAAATCCATTGAGAAACAAGGGTATCTCGTAAGACTGCGTCACATATACACATGACAGGTTTTTCTGTTACGATAACCAAAACATTTTACAAAAATTATAGTGATATTATAATAATGTCTAAATACAAATACTTATTCAAATAGTCGAAATTGTTATATTAATTAAATTCCAACATACTAGTCTCTACAAATAAAACCGTAAGCTCGTATTGGAGAATTGATTCCAACGAATGACTAGACCACTGGGGTACCGCCATCACAGTACACCTCTAGAACAATGTATCGAGGGCCTCGCCGAGATCCCATGCTACATAAGACCGGCCTACCCCTAACCTGGATAGACCAAATATGTTATCACCAGGGTGTTCCCATCCTTATCATCGAGCGCTCCTTCTTTCATGCATAACCATATCCAAAATAAATAGGTTTTCGAGGACATCTAGAAAAGTGATAACATACCCTAATTGGGTGCAACCCACTTAGCCTTACTGCATCTCTTATGTTTTAGTCATTCTCGGTTGATGAGGCTCGAGGCTAAGCGTTACCTTTCAAGAAACAATTCTACTTAGAATGCTCATCGTCCTCCAATGATGATGTTCTAATAGCATTCGTCCATACAAGTTGCCCCATGGGTCTGGACAAACCGAATCACCGTCTTCATCATCTTCAAGGTACTCATTCGTTACTTTCAAACCGAATCACAGTGCTTTTCGGATAATTAAGTCTGATCCCGGTCTCTTCAAAACTATTAAGAAATTGGCCAATATTGATAGTCGGTTATTTAACTATCAATAAAACATCCATAAGCAGACACAATGCCTTATTTTTATAAACCTTTAAAACATTTTCTTCAAAATATCTTTACTGAGATATATGCTCAACCTCTTTCAATATTTCTATATTTGGAAACAATTTCTACACTTGTATCCATAACAGTATGTTTCACCATTCTTAACACTTAAAAATATTTCCAACTTCCATTTTTATAACACTTAAAAAATAATTTCTATTTCAAATCCTTTCCCACTGGAAATATTTCCAAATCTTCTTTCCAATGCTTAGGAAAATATGTATACGTATAATTTCCAAAATCGTCTCGATATTAAACTTACAAATATTTCATAACTTATCCCATAAGTCTTTGGATTTTTAATAAATCCTTCCTACGATTTCCAAACCGATTATACTTGTTGTAATCCCAACCAACCATTTATAACTTCTTTAAATGAATTCAAATTCTTTCTGAAATTATCACATCCGAACATTGGAAATTTCCTTAAGTCTCTAGAATTCCATTTATATGATTTCTCTTATAAAATCTCATCTTTAAATTAAACTTGTTCACACATCTTGAGATAATTTTATAAACAAATTTTCAGTCATTTCAAACTATATATACGAGCATTTTTATAGAATAGTAATTTATTTTTATTTTTAAAACATGATTTAGATTATTATTTAAAACATTAAACACTTTTAACAAACCATCAATAACTCATTTAAAATAAAACAAACCAATTTACAAAGCTGATAATAGAAATTAAAATTTTATTTCAATAAATATTAGATATTTGAAAATCCATTTTCCAAAGCATTCCAGTACTAACCAGCTTAAAATTTCATAGTTTAAATAATAAAGTTTTCCCTTGAAAAACAAACTTAACTTCATAAAATTAAAAAAAAATCTCAATAACCAATTTAATTTATAACTTCCTCGCGACTTCATAACATATCGATTCATTGTCAATTTCCTAGCCATTCTCATTGCAAAAATAAAATCTACAATTTTTCTCATCCCTATTTCCATATTCTAATATAAATTTACCCAATGAATTTATATTTGTAACTATCGTCTGATATCGAATTACTTTATTTATAAACATTGTTTATATATTTTTACAACCCCTTGGTTTTACCTGTTTGTAAAGCAAATCTTATAAATTCCATTTATACCTCTAATCTATTTTTAATATTGATTTTAACTACTTTTCATATTTCAAAATACCATTTACAAACTCCTTTATATAATTAAACTTTAAAATCTCTATTTAAAACCTTTTACGAATAGTTACGTACAATCCAAAATCACTATATATATATTATTCCTTAAAAATAATCCAGTTTCCAATATAAATATTTTTATATAAAAAAATCTCCTTTTAACTCCCTTTAAACCAAAAATAATAATTTATGGTATTTAAAATATTAAAATTTATGCCAGTGCTACAACAGCATCCAATAATTCAAATTACAACAATAATCTATATCAAATTATCTACACACATCATATATCACTATATATGAAAAATAAACAATATATTTAAGGAATCTAGTTGGTTCCCTCTAACCTGTTTCCCTGCATCCACAGATGTTAATACAATATAAAAATACCAATTCCATTTCGAGGGGAATATCGCGGTATCTAGGGTCATCCACTATTATGCAGGGCGCATAAGGTCTCATCTGCTATATTATGCGGGAATATCACTCCAAATACTAATATATATTTATGCATATATTTAACATCCAACGGATAAAAAATTTATAAATTCATCCAAACAATCAATAATTTAAATTCAACAATTTTAAATTATACTACCTATCCAAATGAGTGAGATTTTACTCGCCTTTATTTTCGAATTTGTTGATCATTCCAATTTAATTCTCTTGCATAGATTCCGCAGCTCCAAACCCCACACGACTGATATCGTTCATTTAAACCTCGAATAAATGAATTACGAGTTTATTAACAATTTGAGGTTATATAATTTATTTTATAGCTTAATAAAAATTAAATAAACCAATTACCAATTTATGAATTTAATTAACCTATTACATAATTAAACAAAAATGATTAGCAACCGAATTACTTCACGCTCGCGATCCAGCTTCTAGATTATCGACTACTCTCTTCACTACGTCGATCTACCAACTCCACCAGCCCCTCCATCCTAATCCTAGCTCATCCTGCTCGACAAAATCTTCTCCTTTCCAACGAATTGAATTATTGAGATTTTCCTCGATCAGTCCTCCTCCTTCAAGTCACGTGTTTCTAGATATACAAGCGACAATTGAAGTCACATTTCTGCCTCCCTGTTTGATCGTGATTCCATCGTGAACCCTAGCTCTCTATGCGCCTATGTTTTGGGTCATGGGCGATGTCGTGTTTGGGACAGGTGCAGTTTTGGAGTGCGTGAGGTTTGGGCGATGTTTTTTCTTTTTATAATAAGTAAAGTGGATAAATAAGTAACTTCTTATTTAAATTAATTACAGGATAATTAATAAATTATTAAATGATCTGTTTTAATTTAATTAATTAAGAATGAATTATTTTGTTTAATTCTTACGATTTACAAGTAATTTGGGTTAAGGTATATAGTTCGACTCAATTGTTCAAAACTAATTAAATTTTGAATTGTAAACTGATTTAATATCAATTATTAATCGTTGATTAAGTTAATGAATCATACTTTGACTTATATTTGGACATTGATTTCAAACTGTCTGTGTCATTATGTAGCTGAGCAAATTAAAGAAATAGAACAAAACATTAACATGTTTTATTGAGAAGTAAATCAACTGGAACTAATCGCTATTTTGATTTCTGAAAAATGTGATGATTTTAAGCAAATAAATTCCGATGGACAGTTCATGATAAATGAACCTATGGAATGAATTTCCATATGTGTATATGGACACATTGATTGTAGAATTGTCTATTTTAAACAACTTGTCCTTTTCAAATTTACCGTTTGGAGTTCGATGAAACCGGGATCGGATATCAGCCTATCCGAAACCACTTCGACTCAATATCCACCATGAAACTTTATAATGTTGATTGCAGAACCCAGTATGCTGGGATTTAGTGAATTTAACAAACTCGAATATTTTAAGTATTGTACTTAGACACTAATATAATATCGATGGATTTCTGTGAAAATGCTTTGGTTATAATATGATAAAAACTCGTCATGTTCGTACGAGTTACCTTACATTTTCAAAAGATTATATAACTTTAGTATTTCAAATTAAGTGTGTTTTCTCACGCTGGTTTCCAGCTTAACTTGGATGTTACTTTGTTTTAGTGCTCAGGTCAGTCCGATATTACAGTTTTCAAGTTAGGACGCTATGGAGCTGAGGAGACGAGCTGGATGGCAGAGACATATTGCATGTATTTGATTATATTCCATTGTGTATTGTAGATCGTGTATTCAGCATTTAGATACAAGTTACTGTCCAGATTATATATGTGATTATTGTACTCTGATAACTTGTATGTATATTAATAGTTACAGTTTTCCCTTGTATAAAATGCCATTATTGTATATTATATTTTGTTCCATCTTCTATCTCTTTGCTTCTTAGACCCTTACAAGCTGGTATTTTCGAGACTCTATACGGTGAACGGTTCATTTTCGAGAGTCGAAAACGCCCGGTCGTTACATGTAGTGTTAGAGGTAAAGGTTAAGCGAGTACTTTGGCTCTAGAGGGGATTACTCATTAGAGACAGGGTCAGTAATACCCTAGAATGAGTTGAGTGTATTATATGTGAGGGCCTACTTGTTATTTTCGTATATAATGATTTTAAAAACGATTTTAAAATAATTTTTATATAAGATTATATTTTGATATATAAAGAAATATTTTTTTTCTAAATTATTATAGTATATTAAGGTGATTAGCTGTAATTATTATAATCAAATAAAATTATAAAATTTAAGTGGTATTATATATATTTAACCAAATAGAAATTTAGGTAAGAATGAACTATACAAATGGGTTAAGCTAAAATAGACTTAAAATTAGAATTTAAATTCCGAAAAATTCGAAAGTGTTTTTCAAAATGTTTTGGAATGAAATAGGTTTACCTTGATTGTATTTTAAATATAGAGATAATTTTACACAAAATTATTATGGAATATATAGTGTGTTTGCTTCTAGATACTATAATATTGATTATCATCATAAATTGGTTGTTGTGTCTTAATAAGGGATGTTTGTTACAGAATAAAGAATGATAAAACCGTGTGAAATGTTTTAAGGAAGTGAAATTATGTAAGCATAAGTTATAAATGCAACTTATCATTTAAAAATGGATCTTAATTGAGGAGTTTTGAATCCAAGTCCTGGAAATTTTGAAATGTGCTTCAAAATGTTTAAGGAAATAATTAATATTATTTAGAATATTTTTGATATAGGAAATTCTTTTTTTAAACAAGGGTATTTTTGTAAATTTCGAAGGAATTTGTTTTGGATAGGAACCAAGGTTGGTTTAAAATTTAAAGTGTGATTTGGTATATAAATGGGATATATATGTATATATGATTTCAAAGTTGATTTGAAATAAACACTGGTGTTTGAATTCTAGAATCCCCTTGGAAATGGGAAAGCGATATTAATAAGACATTTAAGTTTAGAAGGTAAAATTCAAATTGAGCAAGTTTAAACAAATTGGGAATTTATCTCAGGCCAACTTAAATAATTTTGAACTCGTAACGTATGGAAGTTAAATAAATTAAATTGTGAAAGAAAAGGTATAAGATTTGATAAGAGATGCAAAAGAATTTATGTAAGAATGATTTCAAAACGATATTTGAAATAAAAAGAGTTTTGAATTCTAGAAATTTGTGACGGATGCTATTGATTGATGTTTAGATGATTTGGATGTTTATTTATTTTCATATATCCTACTATCATTCTGTATATTGTTTATAGTATATAACATTATGAATAAGATTATTTCAAATAAATTAAGGAGTGAGTTGAAATGACATTTATTTTGAATTGAAATGATATATATCCACCCCTAAAATTAAATGGAAATAAAACTTTGAATTGAAATTATTTAAATGATTTTGAGAAATAAAACCGAATTTATGAATGGAATCGTTTTGACCTTGAGTTTGAAATGTAAAACTGAACTTGTCCACCGAAATGTTTAAAGAATAGGGTTTAAAATTTTGAAGTTATGATTGGGAAATCAATTGAATTTTGAAAAATTGATTTATTTTAAAAAGATTCGAACTCTCACCCAAACCTTAAAATAAATCAAAGTAAAAAGTAATTTAAGTGGATATTTCGACAATTGGGCTCAGAGAATTGAATTACTTTTAAAGATTTGGATTTATAAATTGAATATTGAATGTTAATTTGATTTGATTGATTAAATTGATATTTTGAAAATCGAATTTGAGTTTATATAAATGAAGATGGTTTAAAATTGAGAATGGATTTGAAATTAATTCAAAATTGGAATTGGATTAAATTAATTGGAATTGTAATCGAAATTGAATTAATTTGAAATCAAAATAGGAATTGATTTATATTTAATTGGGAATTGAATTAGTCTGACTTTGGAATTATTTTCAAACAAATCATTTAAATATAAACTATTTTAAATCTATCTTCTTAAAATTCAGATTATTTTGATTTTCCAAGCAATTTACTATACAAACCATTCTTTTTAAAAATCAAGCTATCTCATATTTACTATTTAACTATATTAAAACTATTCAAGCTATTTTCTAAATTTAAACTGGTCAGAGTGGAAATCATATATATATATATATATATATATATATATATAAGTCATGAATTTAAATACAAATTGGGTTATATTAAAGTTATAACCCAAATGCAAATACGAAGCAATTCTGAATTGGAACCAAAATTGAGATATTAAGGCAAATGATTTTGAATTTAAATAGTACATTTTGAGAAAACATGATAATTTTAAAATGAAGATCGAATAGTTACTAATAAGTAGTAAGGAATGTTACCAATGTTGAAAAGAAATCGGACGTGTGTTATATATGATTGGCATAAATAAGGTTTCATATATTAGTCATATATTCAAACTTTCCTTATTGAATTTATAACCAGAAAGAAATTTAAAAGATATTTGAAAGTACCAAATGGAGCATATGTAAGTATGAGGTGGACTAAGAAATTTTCGATCCGGAAATTATTCGAGCTGAAAGGAATGATTTTGTATGCATATGAGGATGAAACAGAAATAGTCTTGGAACCCGTTGATTTTTAAAGAATTTTAATTTTGGCAAGTAGTCAATTTTGGAAATTGGATAAACCAAGTTTGAAAACTATCGATTCTGAAGATACAGATTTTGTATAGATAAAGGTTATATGTGATACATATAAAGAGTATGATTAGAAAGGTACTACGTATATAGTATGATATGTTTTGAGACAAAAGTATGGAAAGGCATCCCATGATGGTCGAAACTTAGAGAAGGAGATCCACTAGGTGGTTCTGCCTAGGAATCCATAGGGAGGGTTCAATGAGAATTGGGATTCTAGAGGACGTCCTGACAAAACTCATGAGTTCTTTGTGATCATTTGTTGAGTAGAGTAAGTCGAGAGGTGCTGATACCTACAGTTACATTGGGTTTTGCTGTGATGGCAATGTAACCATTGTGTAACTGCAATCTATGGCAGTTCCATAGCGTACGCCGGGTGGCAGTGATTGCCTACAATCTACATTTGATTTTGCTGGGATAGCGACGTAACATCGGTAGATTGCGATTTATGTGGTTTGGTTCCATAGCATAATTCGGGTGGCAGCGAGTGCCTACAGTCTACATTGGGTTTCATTGGGATAGTAACGCAACCTTTGTGTAGCCTGTGATCTATGTGGTATAATTTTGTTTGATAACGCAATTCGAGGGGCAGTGATTGCCTATAGACTACTTACGGTTGTGCTGTGATAGTAACGCAACCTTGTTGTAGCTGCGGACTATGGTGTTCCCGTGGAATAAGTCGAGAGGTGTTGATGCCTACGGTTTTCTTATGATTTCGTTGGGATGGCGACACAATCATTGGGTTAACTGCGATCCATAGTAGGAAAGGAGGAGTGATACTTTCAATAGCATTTTTGAAAAAAAGTTTTTCAAGTATTTTCATTGGGTGCTGAAACGGGTCTACTAAGTACTTATAGATTTTCAGTTTTACACCTGATCAACGTATGACTAAATTTTTGCAAGAACAGGGATGGACATGTTAAGACATTGAGTTAGGAAAAATGTTTTAATATAAAATTAGCTTGGTAATACTATGTAATTTAAAGTGTATGTATTTTTAAAATTTTATAATAAAAGAGTAAGGAGTTAAATGTTTAAAAATGATTTACTTAAGTAAAATACATCAAAATTCTGATTCCTGTTTCATTCCTTTTCGAGAACGAAAAGTTCTAAGGGGGAGGAATGTAACAACCCGGATTTTTAGCCAACAGATATTTGGGTAATTAACTGATTTTAATTATTGAAATATTAATTTTTTAAGTCGAATATATGAGTTTTTCGATATATAAAATATCTGAATCTATATACTGATTAAAAACTATATTCAAGTTTAAAATAAAATTTCTGGATATGATAAATTTTATAAAAATATGTATAAAAACTCCACCATTAAAAATTTAAGATGGAATATCCATTAAGTGTGTGTGTGTGTATATATATATATATATATATATATATATATAAGCTTTATGATGTTTGATAATATATATAAGTATATGGGTATACATATATGTATATATATGCCCATATGAAGTAATTTATATATGAATAGGGAATAATGTGAAATATGTGTGTGTGTGTGCGCGCGCGCGTGTGTATGTATATATGATGACAAATATAAGCAAATGTGTATATATATTTATATGAAAAAATTAAAAATGTAAATATATGTGTATATGATGACAACAATATATATGAACTGATGCAATGTTTTATAAAGGTAATATATATATATATATATATATATATATATATATATATATATAGATGTACATACATATATGTATGTATGTATGTATGTATGTATTTTTGTCAAAATACATGTGTGTGAGTAAATTTGAAAATATTGAACATGTAAATATATGTAAAACATGTGAGCATTGAATGTATGTTGATATATATATGGCAACATAGCGTAAATGTATACATAATTATATATATTCATATAAATGTATAATCTTAAGGGAACATCATCATGAAATATATCTACTCAAGCATATAATAAATCACGTCTTTCACGCAAAAGTTTCCAAGTCGCGTTTTTATGAAATCAAGTCAAAACATTTTCAAATAAAAAAAAAGAAAAGAGATGAAGCACTGTATATGATAACAATGTTCCCTCCTTATATATATATATATATATATATATATATATATATATGCAACACCTTGTTCACGTATACCATTCTAGTTTAACACATAAAAAAAGATAAAGTAAAAAGGAGGCTACCATTAAAAACTTGTAGAAGACAGTAAAAGTGGAGGCAGGAAACTCAAAACAAACAGCTGTGTTCATTTTTTCACAAAAGAGGTGAGTAAAACATAACCTTTTATTTACTGTAAATCACATATGCATCTATATGCTTGTAGATTGAGTGAACTCTTCTCTTTGACAAATATCCAGGTGAAATGAGTTTTCTATGCTGCATATATGTATGTCAAAAATATGTAATATACCCTGTTGAAAACTCACAGTAATAAGCATATCACTCTGTTTTCTTTTGAAAAGCTAATATCTTGTAGCTTTAAAAATCACTATCCCTTAACCTAGTAAATTTCAGGCAAGAATTTCAAAAACAAAGTTGTGAATTTTTGAATGTAGTTTATTCCAAAATTGGTTTAATCAAGTATCATGAGCATAGATGGAGAAAAATATATATTACAGTAAACAAGCTAAAATGACAAAAAATCAACTATCTTAATATTATTAATTGATTACATGAAGTAGTATGTTATCGAAAATGATGAATTTTGGTGAGGGTTTGGTGATTTTAAATTGTGTACTGAGTGGGAAAGGATGGGATGACCGAAAGAGGGTTTTTGGCCAAATTCCAATGACCCACACGTTTTCGTGGCTCAAGGCTTGTCGTGGAGAAAGAGTAAGGGATGGGGGACTCACGAAAATATTGCGGCATTTCTATAATGCTTGGGGTGACCATACGAGATAGAACTAGGGTTTAAGGTGCATTTTTTGGGTTCGGTTATGGGCAAATGGCAGCGTGACGGTGAAGGTAGAGGCGTGCGATGGGGGGGAAGGAAGGGGTAGTTGTGACGAACTCATGGGTGAAGTTTGGTGATGGAAGGGGTACGGTGGTGGTGTGGCGAGGCGAGGGAAGGCCATAGTAAGGTATTCCAGGTTTGGGCGTGAGTTCGAATTTTGGAACTGAGGTAGGGCCGTGCGTTTCAGGCGATGGAGCATGGTGGTGTAATCGAACACAACTGACGTGGAGGGTCGGCGGCGAGGGGCAAGCCAGAGGAGGCGTGGACATGTGCACGGTGTCTTGCACAACTGTGTTTGTACAGATGAGGGTGAGGGTGGAAGATTATTGGGAGGAAGAAGAATTGTTGGGCTTGGGGTTGAATTTGTGGGCCGGGTTCGTTAAAGGTATGGGTCGATTGATTCTTTAAATATAGGAAAAATTAAAATTGTTTTTGTATCTAATAAACTTAAAATTTAAACATGTTTCTTCTTCATTTTAAAACCATTGACGAGCTGATTTTGAGAAGAGTTCCTATCGTGATATATTTTCATAGGAACCAATATCGTTGAGTTTCTACAAATGAAAAGTTAAATGTTTTTTCTTTTTATAATAAGTAAAGTAGATAGATAAGTGACTTCTTATTTAAATTAATTACAGGATAATTAATAAATTATTATATTATTTGTTTTAATTGTAATTAATTAAGAATGGATTATTTTAGTTAATTCTTTTGATTTGTAAGTAATTTGGGTTAAAATATATAGTTCGACTCAATTGTTCGAAACTAAGTAAATTTTCAATTGTAAACTGATTTAATATCAATTATTAATCATTGATTAAGTTAATGATCTATACTTTGACTTATATTTGGATATTGACTTCAAATTTTCTGTATTATTATGTAGCCGAGCAAATTAAAGAAATAGAACAAAACGTTATCACGTTTTATTGACAAGTAAATCGACTGGAACTAATCGCTATTCCGATTTCAGAAGAACGTGATGATTTCAAGAAAATAAATTTCAATGGACAGGTCATGATAAATGAATCTATGGAATGAATTTCCATATGTGTATATCGACACCCTGATTGTAGAATTGTCTATTTTAAACAACTTTTCCTTTTCAAATTTAACGTTTGGAGTTCGTTGAGACCGAGATCGATTATCACCGTATTAGAAATCACTTCCACTCAATATCCACCACGAACCATTACGATATTGATTGTAGAACCCAATATGCTGGGATTTAGTTAATTTAACAATTTCGACTATTTTAAATAAGTATTGTACTTAGACACTAATATAATGTCGATGGATTTCTGTGAAAATGCTTTTGTTATAATAAGATAAAAACTCATCGTGTTCTTACGAGTTACCTTGGATTTTCAAAAGATTATATAACTTTAGTATTTCAAATTAAGTGTGTTTACTCCCACTGGTTTCCAGCCTGACTCAGTGTTACTTTATAGGTAATGCTTGGGTCAGACCGAGTATTACAGTTTTCAGGTTAGGACACTTTGGAGATTAGGAGACGAGTTAGATGGAAGAGATGTATTGCACGTATTTGATTATATTCTGCTGTGTATTGTTGGCTGTATATTCAGCATTTATGGACAAGTTATTATAACTGTCCATATTATATATGTGATTATTGTACTCTGATAGTTTGTATGTATATTTATAGTTATAGTTTTCCCTTGTGTAAAATGTTGTTATTGTATATTATATTTTGTTCCGCTGCGATTGTGAGATTCTGTATTTTTGTTTCTTCTTCTATCTCTTTTCTTCTTAAACCCTAACAACCTGGTATTTCCAGCACTCGATTTCTCGGCACTCTACATAGTGAATGTATTAGTGTCGATTTTTGGCGGTCTAAAACGCTCGGTCATTACATGTGGTATCAGAGTTGACGGTTAAGCAAGAACCTTGGCTCTGGGGGGGATTACTCATTAGAGATAGGGTCAGTGGTACCCTAGAATGAGTTGAGTGTATTATATATAAGGGGGTACTTGTTCTTTTCTTATATAATGATTTTAAAAATGATTAAAATAATTTTCATATAAGATTTTACTTTGTTATATAAAGAAATAATTTTTTTCTAAATTATTATAGTATATTAAGGTGATTGACTGTAATTATTATAATCAAATAAGATTATAAAATTTAAGTGGTAATATATATATATATATATATATATATATATATATATGCATGTATGTGTGTGTGTGTGTGTGTGTATGTGTGTGCGTATGTGCGCGCGTGTGTGTATATATTTTTGTGTGTGTGTGTGTGTATAACCAAACGGAAATTTGGGTAAGAATGAACTATATAAATGGGTTAAGATGAAATAGACTTCAAACCAGAATTTAAATTCTAGAAAATTCGAAAGTATTTTTCAAAATGTTTTGGAATGAAATAGGTTTACCTTGATTTTATTTTATATATAGAAATAATCTTCCTGAAAATTATTATGGAATATATTGTGTGTTTGGCTTCTAGATATGATAATATTGATTATTATCATAAATTGGTTGTTGTGACTTAATAAAGGATGTTTATCACAGAACAAACAATGATAAACCAGTGTGGAATGTTTTAAGGAAGTGAAATTATATAAGCATAAGTTATAGATGTGACTTATAAATTAAAAATGGATCTTAATTGAGGAGTTTTGAATCCAAGTCCCGGAAATTTTGAAATGTGCTTCAAAATGTTTAAGGAAATAATAAGTAGTATTATTTAGAATATTTTTTATATAGGAAATTCTTGTTTTAATATATGTGTATGTTAACATAAAAAACCAATCGAGAGGGAAGTATTTCAATACTGACTAACTTAAATTACATAGTTTAACAAATAAAATTTTCCTTTTAAAATAAAACTTAACTTATTAATAAAAATATATCTTTAAATCTCAGTGACCAAAATTTCAATTTATAAACCTCTCTCGATTTCCACCACATCACTTCCCTTTTGGTCTCCTTAACCATTTTCACTTCAAAAATAGTTTTCACTATTTTTCCCTCACCCTATCTCCATATTCAAATATAAATTCTTCCTGTAAATTTATATTTCCAATTTATCATCTAATATCGATTTCTTTTATTTACAAACATCGTTTATAAATTTTTATAACTCCTTTGAGTTTTACTAAAGATAATCTCATTTATAAAATTCCAATTTTATAAATTCAATTTCTTATAGATTCCATTTATTTTTGCCATTCTATTTTTAATCGATTTCAACTTCTTTTCATATTTCTCGAATATCATATTGAAACCCAGTCTTAAAAATTCCTTTATATAACTTATTTTAAAATCTCTATTTAAAATATTTTTCCCATATTATTTAGTAAGATCAAAAACCAATTTTGGCTTATTTAAATCAATCTCTTTTAAATAAACCAATTTCCGTTATATATTTTTTATATTAAAAATCTCCTTTAATTCCTTAAAAATTCGAAATACTATTTATTACATTTAATATACCAATGTTAATTCCCAAGCTATTATAATATTTAAAAATTTACAACATGCCACAATCCAGCAGATTATTCAATCACATCAAATATTTTTTTATATAAAAAAACACTACATATATTTGAGGAATCCCATTGGATCCCTCCAACCAGTTTTCCTGCATCCATAGATGTTAGACAATATAAAATACCAATCCCGCTTCGAGGGGGGATATCGTTGTATATAGGGTCATCCGCGATTATGCGGGGCGCATAGGGTCTCATTCGCGATGATGTGCGGGAATATCACTCCAATTTTTAATAAAAAATTAGGTCGTTACATTCCTCCCCCTTAAAAGAATTTTGTCCCCGAAATTGCTAAGGTAGGGAAAATGCTACAAACCCATTACCGTTTCAAAACCCACTTAGTGAAAAACTGACATTCATTTTGCTAATCTTTTAGTTTCACCCAAAACAATTGGTTTCCAGTTCCAGTTCTAAAATCCTATATTCCAATCACAATTCGAAACTCAACTAGTTAGCAAAAAAATTCAAAAATTTTATAAAACCCTAAATTTCAGAATTTTTTTGGTAGAGTCTCCTTTGTATGGAGGACCATTTGCAATATGATAGGAGAGATAAATATATATACATTGACCCGCACGGTCGAAAAACAAAATATATGTCAATGTTATATATTATGCTATATTTAATCCGAAAACATATCTTATTTTAGCATTTTTAAGCAAGCGGCTTATTTTATAAAAGATTAGTGCGATCAAAATCTAACCAAATGGCCTCCGATGCCTATACTTACTCATTTTAAACACGTAAGTTCCAAAACATCAAATTCAATTACATTTTGTTCATTTACTAACTTTATACATGAATTTCATATATAACATGCCAACAAAGATTTTAAGAAATTATAAGGTCCCGTTGCTAATTTAATTACTTCCACTTGATCCATATACCATTCCATTCAATCTGAAATGCTTTACAATCCAATTTATTAGCACACAACTCATATCCATTCCAAATTGATTTAAAAATAAATTTATTCACTTTTTATTAATTCATAGAATTTTATTTGCTCCTGTTTATGTCAAACGACAAATTTCCATGCAAATTCGATGATATCTATTTAACAAAATAACCATTTCAGTTCATAGCTATTTTAAATAGATTCCAGTCAATTTATATTCAATTTTATTCCATTTCAAATCGATTCTCGATCAATTCATTTGCATGCCATTCATATCCACATTCATTTAACTAGTTAAATATGTCATTTTCATAAATTTCAGCAAGCAACCATGCTATTGTGTAACAAATTCAATATGTTATGTAATATAAAGCAAGTATATGCTGCTTTATGACTTAAAGCATAGAAACATGCTACTACATGATTTTTTGTGAAAATATGCTACTACGCACCCCATATATGTACATACATACAAATATATATAAGCTTGTGACATGTTTTATAAATAATTAGCATGTTTATAACAATGTATACAAGTTTAGACTGTTTATATTAAAACTTAGACTGTGATAAATAACTAAGCTGACATGAGACGGCACTCATGCATGTGAAAGATCACTAATACATGCAAGTATACTGTAACGACCCAGGATTTTTAGTAATTAAAATTTAAATATTTAATTAATTATAAATATTAATTAGTGAATTTATAAGTCGAATAAATTTTATTTCGAATAATTGGATTTAATTGAATAACTAAATCAATAATTTAATATGTTAAATTATGGAAATAATTGAAAATTGAGTTAAATATGATTGAAAATGATTTGTAAAATTTTATTATATCATATTGGAGTTAGAACGATATTTTAGAACTTTTAAAATCGAATTAAAAGTTAAATTGTGAAAATTGAATATTTTAATATTAAATCGACTAGTGAAAATAGTCAATTTTTGAACAGTCTCAGAATTGGACGAAACCATTTCCATTGGATCCGTAATAGTTAGTTATTACCGGATTTCAATTTTCGTAGCAATCGGAGTTATCGTTTGATCGTGGCAGCTCGAAACGCATCGAATTATTTTTAATATTAATTTAGCGAGTTAAAATAGCCATTTTTCAAAAAGTCTCGGATTTCGACGAAACCAGTTTCATCGGATCCGTAATGTGATATTATTGTAAGATTTCAAATTTCGTGTTAATTGGATTTACCGTTTGTCCGGTACAAATTAAAACGCCTAGGACATCGTTTAAATCGGTTTAATTTAAATTGAACGTTTATTGCCATAACTTGCACAGATGACCGAATTAGCTTCTGAAAACCTGTTCCGTTATGTCCGGAACGCGGGGTAAACCCTAGAAACGCTGGTTACGGCGCGTGAATCGGAGTTCGGAATTTCCGGAATGAATAGTGTCGTTCGTTCTTCTATAAATAGCCCCCTCTCTCTCTCAATAAAAAAAAAACTAAACCCTAATAAACTGCAGTCGCCACCAACAAATGAAAGGCCGAAATTTGTTCATCTTCTTCCCCTCCGATCTCTCAATCCATCAACAATCGTCAGAAACCCCCAACTACAATCTTGTAGAGCACAACACGTTCTATAAATCCAACGGCTATGATCGGAAAATACGCTACGGATTGATGGCAATTGGAGCTCAAAGACCTGAAGTTGCGCATGCATTTCGAGGCTCATATGGCAGCCGAGTTCACCAAGATGGAGGCCGAACGTGGCTCTTGCGAAGGGCGTTCGAATGGAGGTGGTTTGATGAAGTTTCGTCGAGCGAGGTGGTTGCAAAGTGGAACCCTAGTTTTGATGAATGGGTTCTTGGTTGCGTTCATGTTCCTGGGAGCTTCTTTCGTGCGCGTGAGAAGATGAAGGGCGCACGGCCCTGATTGCATGAAGCTGTTTGAACGGCCATGATCTATCATAGGTTTATAATTGTATAATTTTGTTGTAAATTGAGTTATAAAATCGTGTAACTTCATAATATCGTAACTTTTTCATACGAGGTCGAAAACGCGCGAAACCAGTTGCGTTGGAATCGTATGGACGAGCACTACGCGATGGAATTGGATTGGAGTCGTTTGGAGTTAGTGAGAATTTCGGGTAAAATTAAACGTCCGTTTAATTTTATTCGAAATAAATCGCTAAAACGAAATTGAAATCAATGTGAGAACTTCTCACTCAATCGAATAGTTTCGATTTTTATTTTAAATAGTTAGATTTAAAATATTTGAATGCATGTTTGAATGATGATTGTTATCTATTGATTGTTAAAATAGACATTATGTGCCGTTAGTACGCGGATGTTATTTATTAAAAACATATACCGCGAATATTTCATAAACAGTGAAATTGATATTATATATAATAGCAATATATATATATATATATATTGGCATATGTATATATTGGAGTTATTGATTT
Source organism: Allium cepa (assembly GCA_030765085.1). Lineage (NCBI taxonomy): Eukaryota > Viridiplantae > Streptophyta > Magnoliopsida > Asparagales > Amaryllidaceae > Allium > Allium cepa. Next base: position 44,501,719 of record CM060946.1, read on the forward strand.
CCCGTATTTGTATAGCGGATGAGACCCTATTGCGCCGTCTTTTAAGCGGATAATATTTTAAATCCCATATACCGCGATAATTCCGTACTGAAACGGAATTGGTATTGTGCTAATGTTTGTGGATGCAAGGAAACAGGTTGGAGGGATCCAACTGGATTCCTCAACAGTATTTATTTGATTTCAGATATTTTGATATTAGATGGATTATCATATCGATATATGATATCGTTGTTGTCGTGATTGGCTATTTGGTATGTAGCATCATTGGACCAAATTTTGGAATTTTAAAAGGATTTCAAAGTGATTTTTGAAAGTATATGTTTATAAAATATTTTTGGAATTGGTTCATTTTAAATAAATAAACGTTATAATTTTTAATGTTATAAAAATTATGATTTTTAAGAAATATAGTTAAAAACCGATTTTTGAAAATATGAGGCTAAAGATTTTATAAAATGGTTAAACGGGATTTCTGAATTTATTGTGAAAAGTTTAAATATAGGATTTATAAAATTTGATTATTTTATAAATCAAAATGGTGAAATTATAAAGGAGATTAAAGATGTTTTAAAAGAATAATATAAATTGATTTATATAAGAGACTTATAAATGGATATTTATAAATGAAAATATTTGAATTATAAAACGAGTTTTTATAAGCGTTAGAATGAATTGTGAATGAATTTCATAAATGAATGAAATCTATAGGATTATAACGGTGAAGTTATAAATGGAATTTTATAAGCAGTAGGTTTATAAAATTCATAAAGTTGTTAAAAGAATGGTTTTGGATAAATAATTGAATCTTATAAGTTATAAGATTTATAATTATGAAGTTCAAAGGAACGATTTTTGCAAACAAATAAATTATAAGTATTTCACTTATAATATGAACTTTTAGTATATCATTGAGATATGAATTGAGATAGGTTAATAAAGGAATTCATAAAGGAAGTTGTGGTAAAATAAATAGAAATGGAAATTATAAACGTTGTTTTATAAATCCGAAAACGACTTGTTTTGATAAGTAAATTGTTGAAACCTATTAATGGAGTTATATTCACATTTTTGACTGTGAATAATCCTTTGAAATAAAATGAATAAAAGGATGAAATTTGTTAACATAGTATATTCACGTTTTTGAATAGTGAATAATATGTTAAAGAAAATGTTTAGAATGTGATATTTTAAATAGAATTAAAACGATCTAACGATGTTTTCAAAAAGTGTTGAAATTCGAAACCATAGATTTCAACATTTATTGTTGAAATAGACGTTTTCGAGAAATAGAAGGAAATGGTGGACTATAACACTGTTGTTATAGTAAATGATTTCCGAAAGGAAATGTTTTGGATAGTATTTGGATTTATATATATCTATTTTAATTTCGAATCCCTATACTAGAGATTTTGGGTTGTCGTAACGATGTTTTACGCAACATTCGTTTTGGCCCAAATAAATATGTTTAAGAGCATGTTTACCTTAAAGAATGAAATATATACTTAATTTCGATTCAAGTATATTGAATATTTTCCAAGTGTTGGAAATAAATGGATTTGTGAATTACTTATTAAATAAGTATGGAAATGTTTTCCAATATGAAGTGAATATTTAGAGAATTTATCTTTTTGAAGATAAATTGAAAATGAATAATTGAAATCGTTTATTCATAAATATTTTGAAATATAAATTCACTATAGAATTTATGAATGAAAAGGGAAGTTGTTTAAAGATAAATATTGATTTATTTTTGACATATTGAAATTATATATCTTGTAAAGATATTTTGGAAAATAAATAATTTGAAAAATTATTTGGAATCTGGTGATGTGTGCATATCCATTGATAGTTCAATAACCGACTATCAATATTTACCTTTGAAAGGTATTTGTTGTGATTTGCTTGGATTTGAATGCTGCACTTATTTTTAAATTATTGCGCTCGTTATTCGGATTACCCATTCCGAATAGTGATACGACGTAATGGATAGCATTGAAGATCGGTGTTGAAGACCCGGTATTTGCGAGAGCGATAGGATGACCTGTCGATTGACTCTGCACCGAGTAGCTACGGTATTGAGTTCTCCATATGTGATGGGAAATCCGATCAGGATTGTGGATATCCGGATTGCAAGGACTTCTTTGTAAGTGCCTTCGGTTCTGTTCGAGCCCGGAACAGACTTGTATGGATTGTATGTCTGACGTTACAAATTGAGATATAAAGCAGATTTCTTTCAAATATATTTCTGTTGGTGGCGGAGAATTTATTCTTTTAGCTTAACACCCTTCTCTGAGACGTACGAGCTCAGAGGTTATGTAGTTGAATGTTATCAGCGATATATTCCCAATTTGGTAATGTGACATGCTGAGTGTTGCTGTGAAATGATCATTGTGTTGATTATTTGTGATAGGATCATTTATTTGATCGTCTATCTTGGTGATCATTTCTATGATCATTTGTTGACCCAAAGCATGGCTTTTGTATAAAGTATGTTTTTGTGGACTATCATAAGGAGAAATCTCCTCCGATTCTACGTTTGCATTGTGTGTGTGTGCGGGAGGCCTTATGGTAGTCTCATTTTTAAAGGCATTGCGAATTGACTTTAAAAATATTCCTATATTTTGATTTTAAAGATAAATAAACTGTTTTGAGTTCTCACACCAGTCACTTGACTGACACGGAGTTTATTGTTTTTCTTCCTAAACTCTGGGTGCCCACCAATTCCACACGGGCAGTCAAGAGTTAAGGTTTATCAGGATATTCTGGATATTCTGGAGTTGCTGGAGGCAAGATGGATGGCATGGCGTATTATTAGTATATAGTATTTTTTTTCCGCTGCATTGCTTGTTGTTGTTTGTTGTTGTACACTCTGATGATATAATGTAATGAAATGTAATGTAATAACTGATATAGTTCTTTGTTTAAAGATTATTCATTTATGTATTATATGTTGTTCCGCTGCGAATTGTGAGATTCTGATGTTGTTCTGTTGTTTTCTTTCCGTTCTATTTCCTTTTCTCTCTATTTTCTATCTTTTCTCTCCTCTTCTGTCTTTTTTTCTTTTTCTTTCTTTTTCTTAAAACCCTAAGTGTTCGGTTTTTCGTCCCTTGATTGCTCAACAGTTGATACTGTGAACGTATTGATGTCAGTTTTCGAAAGTCGAAGAATCGGGTCCTTACATCTGGTATCAGAGCTTATGGTTAAGCGACAACCATGGTTCTGTTGGGTATTACTCATTAGAGATAGAGTCAGTAGTACTCTAGAATGAGTTTGAGTGTAATAATAGCTATGAGAGCGTATTTGTTAGTGAATATAAAATTGTTTTATATTGTGATGATTGGTTTGTTGAGTGGTATATAGATTCTGGTTAATACGAGTAATTAACGTTGTTCATAGGGATCTCTAAACACTTGAATAGAACAATTCGACACAATATTGTTTTAAATTGGGTAAATGAAATAATTTTACCTTGATTATATTTTATATATAAAGGGATAATTTTTCAAAATTATTAAAGTGTATGTAAATTGATTGTTTAGATGTTTGAATGATCTAAATAAAGGAATTATTGTATAAGCAAATGAATTATAAGAATTGAATTATAATTAAAGTGATTTACAATTGAGAAATAAACTTATATATATAAGAAGTGAGACTATATGAATATATTTATGAATATAAGTTATAAATAAAAAAAATGAATTTAAAGTTAAATGGAAATTTACTCTAGAATTGGAAGCTGAATTGATTTATAAGTGGGAATTTAAGTTAAGTAAAACCAAGTGATGTTTATTGAAATGAAATATAACTTAAGAAATTTTGAATGAAGTTGATATTGGTATCAAAGTAAATTAATAAGGTTAAGTGATAAATGTGAACTTAGATTATGTAAATGAAATTCAACTTTTGTAATTGAATTGAATTAATGGATTAAATGTTAATCAATTGAATGTGAATTAAGTTGATATGAAATAATGAATATAAGTGTTAATTCATTAAAATCTAATGTTATTAGAAGTTGAAAAATTGAATGAAGATCAATTTAATTTAACCAATTGATAAGCAAAGTGTAACGACCCGCCTTTTTGGACAGTTTAAACCGACGATCAAATACACATGCCGGTTCCAAACCATTAAAAAAAGGCAGATGGTTATTGGGGTAATTAAGAAAAGAAAAGAAATAAAGAAAATGAAACAACACAGAATCTCGCAGCGGAACGATAAAATATAATAGTCAAATAAACAGTTCATGAAGCTGTTTACTATACTTAGACAATTATTTATACAACATTTATCAGAGTTATACATATACAACAGAACAAATAAATAATGCAGCAGACAACATGATGCACAGATAATAATAGTAATAGTATACCAAATCTTCGTCTTCGTCCTCCAGAATAGATCTTCAAAAATCTGAAAACTCAGGACTGACCCGAGCGTAATGAAAAGACAAAACACTCGAGTCAGGACTAAAATATCCATATGAAAGTTAAATCAATCGTAAATAAATATGAGTGTGACGGCGTCAGAGATGTTTACGGGGTTTGACATCTCATATCCAGTGTCAACGTGCGTGCAATAACTTAAGAGATGTTACGGGATTTTCCACCTTTCAAGGATCCGTTAAACTATCTACTAGGTAGTAATGTACGCTAAGTAGATAATGTCTATCAGTAATATAAAGTATCAAAATAGCGTTAAGGCGTTACCATAATCCCCCTTAACACATTTTATATTCCCAAAAGCATATACAAGACCGTAGTTTCCCCAAAATCGGAAGTCACCAGAGGGCAATCCATATACTCAAGGTACAAACCAAAACGTAGTGGTCACGAATAGGATAATCAGTATGACAAGGTACATGAGGCGATACCAACTAGGATACTAGTAGTTGCGTGATCCGGACTGATGTTGAGCATAGCAGCTACTACCTCAACACCGCGAAACAACACTCCCAAATCAAGGGGTGCACCCGAATCAAATCACAAATGTAATAGATATGGTATCGAAGAAGTGTGTCCGCTAGAGGTGGCGAACCTCAATGGCCCGGCGCGGCTCCTGTTTTAGTCATGTCAGGGGTCATCCAATATCGTTCTCTTTCTTCAGTCAACACGTTCACCAAACCATCCACTTCATTCTGGATCAACACTCCGCGTATAATAGTTATTAAAGTGGTTTTCGGTATCGACAGAGAGTATGTCCATATCCGATCCCGGTCTCTTTAATAACTATGTATTATTACACTGATGGCTCTTTTATATTTCAAATTGATTCATGATTGATAACAAAATATCATATTCGCTTTAAAATCAAATCCATTTCAAAATCATCATATATTCAAAATTATCAATTTTGTCCGATAAATCAATTTCACTCCAAAATTTGATTCGAATTCAATTTAGGTTATAATCTCTACTTTAACCTAGTTCGTATTTAAACCAAAGGTTTAAATATAAACATTTCCGTCTCTTTAACCAGTTTGAATTTAAGAAAATAGTTTAAATAGTTTAAAATAGTTAAATAATTCAAAATAGTTTAATAGAAAATATTTAAATAGTTTAATCGAAAATAATTTGAATATAAAATGGTTTATATATAAAATAGTTTGGGAAAAATCAAAAATTATTTGATAAATAATTCCAAAGTCAAACCGGTCAACTTCCCAAATTTCCTATCCAAATCAAATCCAAATTCCATTTCGATTTAATCGATTTATTCCAATTTCAACTTGAATAAATTTCTATTCCACGTAAATTTCGATTTCAATTCACAAATTTCTTTAAATTTCAATTCAATTCCAAATTAATTTAAATCTAAATTTCAAATAAATTTTCAATTCCAAACTCAAACTTGAAATATCATTTCATATCAATTTTCTTAGAAATATTCAGAGTTCGATTAAAAGTCCAATCTTTTAAAATAAATCAACTTTCAAAAATTTACACCGTATTTCAATTTTCAATTTAAATCTAAACTTCGATTTTATTTAATAATTTCGTTTACCAAGTTTAAATTCTAACATTTCGAGCTCCAATTCAAAATAATTCAATTTCCATAAATTGGATTTTATTCTTAAAATCAATTCATTTAAATAATTTCAAAACAACTTTTAAAATCATTTAATTTATCCAACTCGGTGTCCGTATATAATTTTCTAACCTATGGCCAAGTGATTAGTTATTACAATTAAATGTCAGGGATGAATATATCATTTAAATCAATCACAGTGTCATATGTATGCATAGCAGGATATATATAAACAAATAAACATCCAAACATTTAAATATCAACCAGTAACATCCATCGAAATACATCATCCAATAGGCAATACAATTCACGGCAATTTCATATTTATCAATGTCAGGTAATTTAATCGCAATTCAATTTTAATTTAAATTTAACTGTCAATTTAATTTTTTTTTAACGGTGAATTCAAATGACAATCAATATGATAATTAAATTTTATCAAACAACAACAAATAAAATTCATAACTATGCATAATGTCAAATTTAACTAGCATAAAGATATTCAGTACGTTGTGAGCGTTATAAAACACTCACCTTGATTTTACGATTTTAAATCAAATCGAACGACGTTCGATTTAACATAAAATTTTGATGAGCTCCAAACACTTTCGGATCTGCACTGCAGCGCAGCTCTCATCTCCGTGATTCCGGCGCTTCTTCCCCAACGTGAAATCCACGTATGCAAACCCATTAGCCGCCGATCTTCAAGCAATTTTCATGACCACCTCGTCGACTTTCAGAACGATCAGCTAGCGCCACCACGAAGCCCTTCACCAGAGCCACCTACGCGCCAAGTTTCATCCCGTCATTCGCCGTCGTTTGCACGCAATCCAAGGAAATACGTACACACTTCCAAGTCAGATCTGGACGAATCCATGAAAAATTAGCATACATCAACCATATGGATTTGAAGAGCTCGTCGAGATTTACACTTTTGCTTTTGGAATTTTTCGATTTCGTCGAACGGATTGAGAGATATTAAGGAAAGAAGATCGGCAATTTCTGGCCATGGAATAGGTGGCGGCCATGATTTAGAATTAGGGTTTCTGGATTAAAATAATAATAAGTCTCGGTTTGCGTGCGTATTTATATAGGTAGGTCCAAAATCATCCGAACTCCAATCGAGACGTGCCGCCAGGCGTTTATAAGGTTTTACCCCCATTCCGGACGCAATGGAACTAGTTTCAAGGCCTAATTCGATCATATCTGGAAGATAGCTTCTCGAAGTCGATTATTTTAATTAAATTCGAAATTAAATTTCTACGCGTTTCAAGCTCGCACGGCCAAACGACAAGTCCAATTGCTACGAAAATTGAAATCCTACCATAATTTACTATTACGGATCCGATGAAGCAAGTTTCGTCGAAATCCGAGACTGTTTGAAAAATGGCTATTTTAACTCGTCAATTAAATATTAAAATATTCAATTTTCACAAATTTACTTTTAATTCGATTTTAAAAGTTCTACAACATCATTCTAACTTTAATATGATAAAATAGAATTTTACAAATCATTTTTAATCATATTAAACCCGTTATCCAATTATTCAAATAATTTCAAATATTAAATTATTCAACAAATTACATTAATAATCATTTTCCTTCAATAATCACCTTAAATTTTCTAATTAAAATAGCTAAAAATACGGGTCATTACACTCTCCCCCACTCAAAACTTTTCGTCCCCGAAAAGGAAAAGAAGGGAAAAGGAACTAAGTATAGAATTCAACATTAGATATATTTTATTCAAAGTTACCAACTTATAAAACAATGAAATTCCATTTATAAAGTCATAACTACGCTTCCACAATGTTACTCCGAACGGCTTTCTAAATTTAAAAGTTCGTTATCAAAACAAGTTATAAAATTTAAAAACTTGAAAAAATTTCTAACACCCGGATTCACGGAAAATTTCGGCAGGGTCTCCTTTGCGCGGCTCGATCGAAAAATTTTACAATTCAATATATAACACAAATATAACCAATATATATCAAATATACATCTCATCTCAATGATGAGGCATCCCATATCTGGGGAAACAACATATATATATCACCAATACCATATAAAACAATAAGCGTACCTTTTATTTAGCATTTATTAGCAGTTTACTTACATTTTGTATTTAGCACAGAAGCGAGCTCTACAATGAAGCGCAACCCCTTTGCTATCTACTAAATGCTCAATAACTAAGTTAGAACCATGCATATAAAGATAGATCGATATATTTAGCCTACACAACATATATATAACCTATTTAGCTTCAAAACTGAGATTCCAATTTCAGGACAGCAAACAAATCTCATTTTTAGGTCACCTAAACTATAAAATTTGGCAACATAATCTAAAAAAAAGTTGTTGTATTCATTTCAAGCTTTCCGGAATGTCCAAAATCATCGAATTCGGACCATACATTCAAAAGTTACGGCCGTTTTACTTAGAGGATACGCCTCAGCCTGGGCAATGAATTGCGCAGGTCAGCGACGTTCACCCACGTTTTCGACCTTCTAAACGATATCAAAACACAAAACACTTAAAACAAAAGTTTTATCTTAAGTTCTTAGCTTTGCAGAAAGTGCAAGATCATCAAAATCTGATAAACCAGTCAAAAGATATGGCGAAAATACTAAGGGTGTATACTACTGATTTTACTTATTTTTACACAGGACAGCGAGTAACATTCAAGTTTTTAACCAAGCAGACGAAGGAATTTTCTCAAGTTATCTAAACAAAAGTTGTGCTATAGTTTCTACCCTTTCCGAAAAGTCCAAAATCGTCGAATTCCATTTAGCCATTTAAAAGTTATGGTTGTTTTCGATTCAGCATATATTGGACAATGTTGGATTTTTTTTTTTCCAAAAATTTGCTTTTATTATTTCAAAGTACAAAACATCAAAACTTCAAATTTTCTAAAGAACAATCATAAACACAAAGTCATCTATTTTCTTATTCATCCATGCAATAGGTTTACATTCAATTTGTTTCCGATTTATTCAAGTTTGTTTCATTCATATTTTTAATTCAAGTCAATTTGCTCCCAATTTGAATTTAATTATTTAAAATTTTATTCTGTTTATTCAATTCCATTAACACTAATGAATTCTACTTAATCAATTATCATCCATCTAACAACCAATGCATATCAAACATTAACATCCATCCAAAATCTACACTAAATAAATTATACATTTCCACGTCAATTTTAATTTCATACACTTCCAAGTTTATTGACATTTAGTTATATTCAAATTTAATTAGTTTCCATTTACCAATTTTATATTTCATTAAGTTTAAATTTTATTCATTCACTTATACATGTATCATTCATTTTACAGCTTAAATTTCTTTTATATTTACAACTATCAATAGATCTTTACATTTTATTTTTCACTCTCACACTGGTATATTATTTCTCTACTTATCCTTATTAGCATTTTAAACCCTTTAAGTATTTGGTAAGTTATAGTTATGCAAATAGAATGTAGTTAAACAACATACAACTTCTTTTCATTTAAAGTTGAATTTTCAATTTATCAATTCTTAAGTCATTACTTAAATTTCACTATAATTTAATTTCACATTTACATTCACATATAGTATTTTCAGTTTATATTAACATAATTGTGAATCACCTTTAAATGTTAATTTAAATTCCAATTATTTACTAACAATTTTATTTATATTTGCAAACCATTAATTAAATGCATATTTCATTATTCAAACTTATACTTGTATATTATCCAATTAACAATTCATATAACATTTTTGAACTTCTTAAGTATTTTGGTAAGTTATATCTAAGCTATAGAATGAAATTTAATACTATGCGAGTTTTACGGTTTCAATTTTATTTTAAGTTCATAATTTCCTAATTCTAAGGATTTCTACTTCAATTGATATTTTCACTTAGCTCTTAGGTTCATTTCTCATTTCACAATTCAGAAGTTCCTTAATGATTCAAGTCTAAATTCATTTCAATCATAAAAAAAAAATCATTAATTATTAAAGAACTTAAGAATTCCAATCCCGGTTTCATTTCAAATCAAGGTTTGAAATAATATATACTTATATAATTTATATATCAAATCATACTATAGAGAATGCAAAACAAAACAAAATTTGAGTCAAAATAAGGTTTAGACAAGCTATTAAGTGGTCTCCCCCACTCGGACTCTCGAAAATAAACGCCAATGATGCGTGCACACATCATCGAAATCATTTTCTAGCGTCAAGAGAAGGGAATATAACACTTATCATAAAAAAATCCTTCGAAAACAATTTCAACTCAATTATACTATCATATAATGCTCATATTATATTTTTCAAATTCTTGTAAGTCAATCTCAAACACCGGAATTTAAATTCCCAAATCCAAGTTAAAATTCATTTATATTCATTATCAATTGTGTTTACAAGATTTCATTTTCCTAAATCCATTGTTATTTAATCAATTGTTGTAAATATTGGCTGATCAAACAATAACGATAATAATCTAATATTATCATCTCCTAACAATCAATTCAATCAAAATGAATAAATATTCAAATAATTCTTTTATATAAAATATATTCCAAAATGATATTGTGTTGGTTTGTCCTATTCGAGTGTTTAGAAATTCCTATCGACGCCTTGGCGTCCCAAGTATCGACCAAAATTCATAAATACTCAACGGAACAAAGTAACACAATATAAAACCATTTTATATCAAATAACAAGTACGCTCTCTCATATACACTCAACTCATTCATATAGTTTACCTCTATTTCAATGAGTTATTCCCCACTAGAGCCAAGGTTTATCGCTAAACCAAAGCTCTGATACCAACTGTAACGACCCGCCTTTTTGGACAGTTTAAACCGACGATCAAATACACATGCCGGTTCCAAACCATTAAAAAAAGGCAAATGGTTATTGGGGTAATTAAGAAAAGAAAAGAAATAAAGGAAATGAAACAACACAGAATCTCGCAGCGGAACGATAAAATATAATAGTCAAATAAACAGTTCATGAAGCTGTTTACTATACTTAGACAATTATTTATACAACATTTATCAGAGTTATACATATACAACAGAACAAATAAATAATGTAGCAGACAACATGATGCACAGATAATAATAGTAATAGTATACCAAATCTTCGTCTTCGTCCTCCAGAATAGATCTTCAAAAATCTGAAAACTCAGGACTGACCCGAGCGTAATGAAAAGACAAAACACTCGAGTCAGGACTAAAATATCCATATGAAAGTTAAATCAATCGTAAATAAATATGAGTGTGACGGCGTCAGAGATGTTTACGGGGTTTGACATCTCATATCCAGTGTCAACGTGCGTGCAATAACTTAAGAAATATTACGGGATTTTCCACCTTTCAAGGATCCGTTAAACTATCTACTAGGTAGTAATGTACGCTAAGTAGATAATGTCTATCAGTAATATAAAGTATCAAAATAGCGTTAAGGCGTTACCATAAACCCCCTTAACACATTTTATATTCCCAAAAGCATATACAAGACCGTAGTTTCCCCAAAACCGGAAGTCACCAGAGGGCAATCCATATACTCAAGGTACAAACCAAAACGTAGTGGTCGTGAATAGGATAATCAGTATGACAAGGTACATGAGGCGATACCACCTAGGATACTAGTAGTTGCGTGATCCGGACTGATGTTGAGCATAGCAGCTACTACCTCAACACCGTGAAACAACACTCCCAAATCAAGGGGTGCACCCAAATCAAATCACAAATGTAATAGATATGGTATCGAAGAAGTGTGTCCGCTAGAGGTGGCGAACCTCAATGGCCCGGCGCGGCTCCTGTTTTAGTCATGCCAGGGGTCATCCAATATCGTTCTCTTTCTTCAGTCAACGCGTTCACCAAACCATCCACTTCATTCTGGATCAACACTCCGCGTATAATAGTTATTAAAGTGGTTTTCGGTATCGACAGAGAGTATGTCCATATCCGATCCTGGTCTCTTTAATAACTATGTATTATTACACTGATGGCTCTTTTATATTTCAAATTGATTCATGATTGATAACAAAATATCATATTCGCTTTAAAATCAAATCCATTTCAAAATCATCATATATTCAAAATTATCAATTTTGTCCGATAAATCAATTTCACTTCAAAATTTGATTCGAATTCAATTTAGGTTATAATCTCTACTTTAACCTAGTTCGTATTTAAACCAAAGGTTTAAATATAAACATTTCCGTCTCTTTAACCAGTTTGAATTTAAGAAAATAGTTTAAATAGTTTAAAATAGTTAAATAATTCAAAATAGTTTAATAGAAAATATTTAAATAGTTTAATCGAAAATAATTTGAATATAAAATGGTTTATATATAAAATAGTTTGGGAAAAATCAAAAATTATTTGATAAATAATTCCAAAGTCAAACCGGTCAACTTCCCAAATTTCCTATCCAAATCAAATCCAAATTCCATTTCGATTTAATCGATTTATTCCAATTTCAACTTGAATAAATTTCTATTTCACGTAAATTTCGATTTCAATTCACAAATTTCTTTAAATTTCAATTCAATTCCAAATTAATTTAAATCTAAATTTCAAATAAATTTTCAATTCCAAACTCAAACTTGAAATATCATTTCATATCAATTTTCTTAGAAATATTCAGAGTTCGATTAAAAGTCCAATCTTTTAAAACAAATCAACTTTCAAAAATTTACACCGTATTTCAATTTTCAATTTAAATCTAAACTTCGATTTTATTTAATAATTTCGTTTACCAAGTTTAAATTCTAACATTTCGAGCTCCAATTCAAAATAATTCAATTTCCATAAATTGGATTTTATTCTTAAAATCAATTCATTTAAATAATTTCAAAACAACTTTTAAAATCATTTAATTTATCCAACTCGGTGTCCGTATATAATTTTCTAACCTATGGCCAAGTGATTAGTTATTACAATTAAATGTCAGGGATGAATATATCATTTAAATCAATCAAAGTGTCATATGTATGCATAGCAGGATATATATAAACAAATAAACATCCAAACATTTAAATATCAACCAATAACATCCATCGAAATACATCATCCAATAGGCAATACAATTCACGGCAATTTCATATTTATCAATGTCAGGTAATTTAATCGCAATTCAATTTTAATTTAAATTTAACTGTCAATTTAATTTTTTTTTAACTGTGAATTCAAATGATAATTAAATTTTATCAAACAACAACAAATAAAATTCATAACTATGCATAATGTCAAATTTAACTAGCATAAAGATATTCAGTACGTTGTGAGCGTTATAAAACACTCACCTTGATTTTACGATTTTAAATCAAATCGAACGACGTTCGATTTAACATAAAATTTTAATGAGCTCCAAACACTTTCGGATCTGCACTGCAGCGCAGCTCTCATCTCCGTGATTCCGGCGCTTCTTCCCCAACGTGAAATCCACGTATGCAAACCCATTAGCCGCCGATCTTCAAGCAATTTTCATGACCACCTCGTCGACTTCCAGAACGATCAGCTAGCGCCACCACGAAGCCCTTCACCAGAGCCACCTACGCGCCAAGTTTCATCCCGTCATTCGCCGTCGTTTGCACGCAATCCAAGAAAATACGTACACACTTCCAAGTCAGATCTGGACGAATCCATGAAAAATTAGCATACATCAACCGTATGGATTTGAAGAGCTCGTCGAGATTTACACTTTTGCTTTTGGAATTTTTCGATTTCGTCGAACGGATTGAGAGATATTAAGGAAAGAAGATCGGCAATTTCTGGCCATGGAATAGGTGGCGGCCATGATTTAGAATTAGGGTTTCTGGATTAAAATAATAATAAGTCTCGGTTTGCGTGCGTATTTATATAGGTAGGTCCAAAATCATCCGAACTCCAATCGAGACGTGCCGCCAGGCGTTTATAAGGTTTTACCCCCATTCCGGACGCAGTGGAACTAGTTTCAAGGCCTAATTCGATCATATCTGGAAGATAGCTTCTCGAAGTCGATTATTTTAATTAAATTCGAAATTAAATTTCTACGCGTTTCAAGCTCGCACGGCCAAACGACAAGTCCAATTGCTACGAAAATTGAAATCCTACCATAATTTACTATTACGGATCCGATGAAGCAAGTTTCGTCGAAATCCGAGACTGTTTGAAAAATGGCTATTTTAACTCGTCAATTAAATATTAAAATATTCAATTTTCACAAATTTACTTTTAATTCGATTTTAAAAGGTCTACAACATCATTCTAACTTTAATATGATAAAATAGAATTTTACAAATCATTTTTAATCATATTAAACCCGTTATCCAATTATTCAAATATTTTCAAATATTAAATTATTCAACAAATTACATTAATAATCATTTTCCTTCAATAATCACCTTAAATTTTCTAATTAAAATAGCTAAAAATACGGGTCGTTACACAAAGGAATTTGGTTGTAATTAATATACATTGGTTGATATATGATTGTTAGTTGATTGTATATAATTCATTAAGTATTAATGAAATTGAAAGCTAAAGTAATTGGAATTCAATTGGAAGTTAAGTGAATCTTGAATAGAATTGAAGTTGATTTGGAAGTGAACCAACTTGAATATGAATTAGTGAATGCAAACTAATTAAAATTGAATATGAATGAATGTTAGTAAAAACATCCACTGTTAAAGAATCAAATGTCATTAAATTGAAAACCTAATTCATTTAATATTAATGAGAATATGAATGAATATTTATTGGTTATGAATGTTAGTTGGATGATAGTTGGTTGATGTTTGCATTTGTTGCTTTTACTGCATTTGCTATGTTAACATATATAGTTATTATGTTACTATATGTTGTATATTGATACTATTGTCTACATGCATGTTCTCATGTTGTTTGTTGAGTGTTTAGTAGGTGCGGATCGCGTTTGCTTCGCATTTGGAGCTCGCTTTCGCGCTATATTAGCCGTATATGCTTGCTAATAAAATATAAGGTACATATCTCGGATTACATACCGTACTTTTACAATTTTTTCCCTGCGGGATGCCTCATTACTTGATGAGATGTATATTTGTGATATACATACTGTCATTTTTTTTTCGGATCGAGCCGCGCAAAGGAGACTATGGCGAATTTTTCCGAAAATTTAAGGCGTTAGAAAAAATTTGAGAAAATTGGAATTTTTTTTGAAAACTTAGACTTTGATTTGGAGTTGAAAGTTAAACAATAGTAATCGTTTTTGAAAAGATAACTAAGTATGATTTGAAAACTTAGTAAAGTATGGTAAGAAGTTTAACTATGGATTTTGGGAAAGTTAATAAATTCTATAACTTTTCTTACTTAGTAATTTCGAGGACGAAATCCTTTTAAACGGGGAAGATTGTAACGACCCAGGATTTTTAGTAATTAAAATTTGAATATTTAATTAATTATAAATATTAATTAGTGAATTTATAAGTCGAATAAATTTTATTTCGAATAATTGGATTTAATTGAATAATTAAATCAATAATTTAATATGTTAAATTATGGAAATAATTGAAAATTGAGTTAAATATGATTGAAAATGATTTGTAAAATTTTATTATATCATATTGGAGTTAGAACGATATTTTAGAACTTTTAAAATCGAATTAAAAGTTAAATTGTGAAAATTGAATATTTTAATATTAAATCGACTAGTGAAAATAGTCAATTTTTGAACAGTCTCAGAATTGGATGAAACTAGTTCCATTGGATCCGCAATAGTTAGTTGTTACCGGATTTCAATTTTCGTAGCAATCGGAGTTATCATTTGATCGTGGCAGCTCGAAACGCATCGAATTATTTTTAATATTAATTTAGCAAGTTAAAATAGCCATTTTTCAAAAAGTCTCGGATTTTTACGAAACCAGTTTCATCGGATCCGTAATGTGATATTATTGTAAGGTTTCAAATTTCATGTCAATTGGATTTACCGTTTGTCCGGTACAAATTAAAACGCCTAGGAAATCGTTTAAATCGGTTTAATTTAAATTGAACGTTTATTGCCATAACTTGCACAGATGACCGAACTTCTGAAACCTATTCCATTGTGTCCGAAACGCGGGGTAAACCCTAGAAACGCTGGTTACGGCGCATGAATCGGAGTTCGGAATTTCCGGAATGAATAGTGTCGTTCGTTCTTCTATAAATAGCCCCCTCTCTCTCTCAATAATAAAAATAAAAATAAAAATAAACCCTAATAAACTGCAGCCGCCACCAACAAATGAAACGCCGAAAATTTTTCATCTTCTTCCCCGCCGATCTCTCAATCCATCAACAATCGTCAGAAACCCCCAACTACAATCTTGTAGAGCACAACACGTTCTATAAATCCAACGGCTATGATCGGAAAATACGTTACGGATTGATGGCAATTGGAGCTCAAAGACCTGAAGTTGCGCACGCATTTCGAGGCTCATATGGCAGCCGAGTTCACCAAGATGGAGGCCGAACGTGGCTCTTGCGAAGGGCGTTCGAATGGAGGTGGTTTGATGAAGTTTCGTCGAGCGAGGTGGTTGCAAAGTGGAACCCTAGTTTTGATGAATGGGTTCTTGGTTGCGTTCATGTTCCTGGGAGCTTCTTTCGTGCGCGTGAGAAGATGAAGGGCGCACGGCCCTGATTGCATGAAGCTGTTTGAACGGCCATGATCTATCATAGGTTTATAATTGTATAATTTTGTTGTAAATTGAGTTATAAAATCGTGTAACTTCATAATATCATAACTTTTTCATACGAGGTCGAAAACGCGCGAAACCAGTTGCGTTGGAATCGTATGGACGAGCACTACGCGATGGAATTGGATTGGAGTCGTTTGGAGTTAGTGAGAATTTTGGGTAAAATTAAACGTCCGTTTAATTTTATTCGAAATAAATCGCTAAAACGAAATTGAAATCAATGTGAGAACTTCTCACTCAATCGAATAGTTTCGATTTTTATTTTAAATAGTTAGATTTAAAATATTTGAATGCATGTTTGAATGATGATTGTTATCTATTGATTGTTAAAATAGACATTATGCGCCGTTAGTAAGCGAATGTTATTTATTAAAAACATATACCGCGAATATTTCATAAACAGTGAAATTGATATTATATATAATAGCAATATATATTGGCATATGTATATATTGGAGTTATTGATTTCCCGCATTTGTATAGCGGATGAGACCCTATTGCGCCGTCTATTAAGCGGATAATATTTTAAATCTCATATACCGCGATAATTCCGTACTGGAACGGAATTGGTATTGTGCTAATGTTTGTGGATGCAGGGAAACAGGTTGGAGGGATCCAACTGGATTCCTCAACAGTATTCATTTGATTTCAGATATTTTGATATTTGATGGATTATCATATCGATATATGATATCGTTGTTGTCGTGATTGGCTATTTGGTATGTAGCATCATTGGACCAAATTTTGGAATTTTAAAAGGATTTCAAAGTGATTTTTGAAAGTATACGTTTATAAAATATTTTTGGAATTGATTCATTTTAAATAAATAAACGTTATAATTTTTAATGTTATAAAAATTATGATTTTTGAGAAATATAGTTAAAAACTGATTTTTGAAAATATGAGGCTAAAGATTTTATAAAATAGTTAAACGGGATTTCTGAATTTATTGTGAAAAGTTTAAATATAGGATTTATAAAATTTGATTATTTTATAAATCAAAATGGTGAAATTATAAAGGAGATTAAAGATGTTTTAAAAGAATAATATAAATTGATTTATATAAGAGACTTATAAATGGATATTTATAAATGAAAATATTTGAATTATAAAACGAGTTTTTATAAGCGTTAGAATGAATTGTGAATGAATTTCATAAATGAATGAAATCTATAGGATTATAACGGTGAAGTTATAAATGGAATTTTATAAGCAGTAGGTTTATAAAATTCATAAAGTTGTTAAAAGAATGGTTTTGGATAAATAATTGAATCTTATAAGTTATAAGATTTATAATTATGAAGTTCAAAGGAACGATTTTTGCAAACAAATAAATTATAAGTATTTCACTTATAATATGAACTTTTGGTGTATCATTGAGATATGAATTGAGATATGTTAATAAAGGAATTCATAAAGGAAGTTGTGGTAAAATAAATAGAAATGGAAATTATAAACGTTGTTTTATAAATCCGAAAACGACTTATTTTGATAAGTAAATTGTTGAAACCTATTAATGGAGTTATATTCACATTTTTGACTGTGAATAATCCTTTGAAATAAA
Organism: Allium cepa; assembly: GCA_030765085.1. NCBI lineage: Eukaryota > Viridiplantae > Streptophyta > Magnoliopsida > Asparagales > Amaryllidaceae > Allium > Allium cepa. The sequence goes on from CM060946.1 coordinate 44,520,003, forward strand.
ATGAATAAAAGGATGAAATTTGTTAACATAGTATATTCACGTTTTTGAATAGTGAATAATATGTTAAAGAAAATGTTTAGAATGTGATATTTTAAATAGAATTAAAACGATCTAACGATGTTTTCAAAAAGTGTTGAGATTCGAAACCATAGATTTCAACATTTATTGTTGAAATAGACGTTTTCGAGAAATAGAAGGAAATGGTGGACTATAACACTGTTGTTATAGTAAATGATTTCCGAAAGGAAATGTTTTGGATAGTATTGGGATTTATATATATCTATTTTAATTTCGAATCCCTATACTAGAGATTTTGGGTTGTCGTAACGATGTTTTACGCAACATTCGTTTTGGCCCAAATAAATATGTTTAAGAGCATGTTTACCTTAAAGAATGAAATATATACTTAATTTCGATTCAAGTATATTGAATATTTTCCAAGTGTTGGAAATAAATGGATTTGTGAATTACTTATTAAATAAGTATGGAAATGTTTTCCAATATGAAGTGAATATTTAGAGAATTTATCTTTTTGAAGATAAATTGAAAATGAATAATTGAAATCGTTTATTCATAAATATTTTGAAATATAAATTCACTATAGAATTTATGAATGAAAAGGGAAGTTGTTTAAAGATAAATATTGATTTATTTTTGACATATTGAAATTATATATCTTGTAAAGATATTTTGGAAAATAAATAATTTGGAAAATTATTTGGAATCTGGTGATGTGTGCATATCCATTGATAGTTCAATAACCGACTATCAATATTTACCTTTGAAAGGTATTTGTTGTGATTTGCTTGGATTTGAATGCTGCACTTATTTTTAAATTATTGCGCTCGTTATTCGGATTACCCATTCCGAATAGTGATACGACGTAATGGATAGCATTGAAGATCGGTGTTGAAGACCCGGTATTTGCGAGAGCGATAGGATGACCTGTCGATTGACTCTGCACCGAGTAGCTACGGTATTGAGTTCTCCATATGTGATGGGAAATCCGATCAGGATTGTGAATATCCGGATTGCAAGGACTTCTTTGTAAGTGCCTTCGGTTCTGTTCGAGCCCGGAACAGACTTGTATGGATTGTATGTCTGACGTTACAAATTGAGATATAAAGCAGATTTCTTTCAAATATATTTCTGTTGGTGGCGTAGAATTTATTCTTTTAGCTTAACACCCTTCTCTGAGACGTACGAGCTCAGAGGTTATGTAGTTGAATGTTATCAGCGATATATTCCCAATTTGGTAATGTGACATGCTGAGTGTTGCTGTGAAATGATTATTGTGTTGATTATTTGTGATAGGATCATTTATTTGATCGTCTATCTTGGTGATCATTTCTATGATCATTTGTTGACCCAAAGCATGGCTTTTGTATAAAGTATGTTTTTGTGGACGTGACTTCGTCGAGCCTCACACCCCGGAATGGTCAAAACAGGAAAGATGCGGCAAGGTTATGAGGGGTAGCGCCCTTTAGGGTATGTGCATTTCCTTCTGGAAAAGGGTGGTATCATGGTATGGAGCCCAGATACTTACTCATGTTGAAAACACTTTATGATTGTGTGAATTGGTTACGAGCGCTCGGTTAAAGGTCCCAAAGGACCGGGGGATGGCATATTCGATCAGTTGTTACTCAATTAGGGGTAACCCGGCCTTGTGTTGGCAGAGATCCGGTTTGGTTCTCGGGGATGTCCTTCCGGAGGCATTCTCATGTGGAAATGGGAAGTTTCTTGGCCTGATCATTCGTTGGAAATCCAATTCCCAATATGAAACCTTGTACGGTATTAGTTGTAGAACCTGCCATTTACTTATGGTAGTCACCACTGTTTAGATGGTAGCTATAGTAGGCATACGATAATGGTCGTATGTTGGCTAAGATTTATATTCTACTTTCGAAATGAATTTTTCTCTACACTATGCACTAGTAATAATATCAAATGTTCTTTTAAATGCGTATCAAGCATCTTTGACTATCATAAGGAGAAATCTCCTCCGATTCTACGTTTGCATTGTGTGTGTGTGCGAGAGGCCTTATGGTAGTCTCATTTTTAAAAGCATTGCGAATTGACTTTAAAAATATTCCTATATTTTGATTTTAAAGATAAATAAACTGTTTTTAGTTCTCACACCAGTCACATGACTGACTCGGAGTTTATTGTTTTCCTTCCTAAACTCTGGGTGCCCACCAATTTCCACACGGGCAGTCAAGAGTTAAGGTTTATCAGGATATTCTGGAGTTGCTGGAGGCAAGATGGATGGCATGGCGTATTATTAGTATATAGTATTTTTTTTCCGCTGCATTGTTTGTTGTTGTTTGTTGTTGTACACTCTGATGATATAATGTAATGAAATGTAATGTAATAACTGATATAGTTCTTTGTTTAAAGATTATTCATTTATGTATTATATGTTGTTCCGCTGCGAATTGTGAGATTCTGATGTTGTTCTGTTGTTTTCTTTCCGTTCGATTTCCTTTTCTCTCTATTTTCTATCTTTTCTCACCTCTTCTGTCTTTTTTTCTTTTTCTTTCTTTTTCTTAAAACCCTAAGTGTTCGGTTTTTCGTCCCTTGATTGCTCGGCAGTTGATACTGTGAACGTATTGATGTCAGTTTTCGAAAGTCAAAGAATCGGGTCCTTACATATACTTCAACTCACTCAACAGCAGTTTCACTCACACTGCACCTATGTACTTTAACAGACACTTCTATATACAATAATAGCCTAAGTTTATTATTTTTTTGTTCAAGATGTCACATTGCAACATAAGTTTGTTGTTATATATGATGCGACCTACAATCTTCCCTATTAGAAGTTTATTAACAACAGTACAATTTCAACATATTGGCATTATTAAAAAAATCATATTTGTTAACTTTAACTCCTATGAAGCCCTCTATTTAGTTTTCAAATAACAGTATTCATATATTACAAATAATATTAAAATTTCTGTTTGGGTTAGATTTCATCGTGCACCATACTAATTCAAGTTTAGTAGCAGTTTTTGAAGATCTAATTACTCCTTATGTATACAAAAATCCACTCTAGTGTCCTTTCTAGTGTTAGGAAGATAGATATCTATGTGTATACTCAGACTTCTACACATGTGTATTCACTACACTCTCATAAACACATACATGCCTCATAAGGGAAAGAGATGCATGCACACAAGAGGAAGAGAAGATCAGGATCGTTTTTAATTGATCCGCTTAAATTTTAGATAGGGAACGATTTAAATATATATATGCAATTTAATAAATAACATACGTACACATAAATTGTATTAATTAGCATAAGTTTGTGAGAGAGTTTCTCACTATGCCCGACAATCACTAATGTAACTTTTTTTATTATAAAAAAATATAGATGTCGATATTAAACTGAAAATAAAGAGTAAGACATTGATGATATCATGGTGCTTTTTAAACCCTAAATTCTTATTAGTTACCAAAAATCATTAGCGTAATATACACATTTGGCGTTGAAACTCAATGTAAATATCTTCTTTTCTTTCTATGGAAAGAAAAAGACAAATAGTGGAAAAAATAACGTATGTGCACTGCATGTAATTAGTTGATTTTAGTTTTTACTAACAAATTTTTTCTTACCGCATTTAAAATTTTTAACTCAAGATTATACATCATTTATAGCTTAAATATATATCTATTTCATTGACTCCAATTTTGTATGCTATTCAAATTTATTTATTCACAAATCCATAATTTTTCACTTAAATTTTTATCCCATTCAAAATTTATAACTTATAGTTATATAATCACTTTACAATTCAAACTTTATATCCAATTCAACTTGATATCATTTCTAATCCAATCCAAGTTTATTTAACTTAAGTTAAATTTCAATTCATACAAATTCTTATTAACCCAACCCATTTAACTTACTTAAGTTAAATTGTAATTTCATATTGAAATTCACAATTTTCTTTCTTGTCTAAACCATTCCCAACTTATTAGTCCAAAACTTATTTCCTGATATTTTCTAAAACATAAAATAAGGATTCCAGAATTCAAACACCAGGTATTTATTTCAAATCACTTTGAAATCAAATATATATATATATATAAATATATATTCCTTTCAACACCAAATCACACTTTTGGAATTTTTAAACAACTTAGTTTTGCCCAAAACAAATTTCTTTTTTGAAATTTCTAAAAAAAAACTTGTTTTTCTCAAAACAATCCAAAAATTACGACCACGGTAGCAATTCTCCCTTAGAAACTCGAAAATTAACACTGATGATGCTGCGCAGTCATCACCGGGATTATTTTCCAATGATTGTGGTGAGTTCAGTTCTTTATCACGTTCAAATCCATTTTTAAATCCAATTTAAAACAATTTTTCCAAAAATAATGTTATTTTATTTTTACAACAATTCGAAATATATTTTCCAAATTCCAAGATTTCAAAGTTCTCAAATACTTAGTTCAAATCCATTTTCCAAAATTTTCGAGATTTTTAAATTTCCAAATTCTGGTTTCAATTTATATGTCTAATTCATACTTATTGTTTTTATAAACCATTTTAAATTTTATAACTTTGTTTTGATTATATAATAAAAACCAAACACATCAATATACTATAATAATTTCTGAAAATTACTTCTTTTATATCAAGATATAATTTGGGTAAAATTATTTCATTTACCCCATTCCAAAACAATATTGTGTTGAATTACTCTATTCAAGTGTTTAGAAACCCCTATCGATACAGTTGTACAGACTTTGCCGACCAGAGTTCATAAGCCACTCAATAAATCAACCAACACAATATAAAACATTTACATTCACCAACAAATATGCGCTCATATCTATTAATACACTCAAACTCATTCTAGGGTACTGCCACCCTATCTCTAATGAGTAATTCCCCACCAGAGCCAAGGTTCTCACTTAACATTCAGCTCTGATACCAACTGTAACGGACTGGATTTTTTGACCCTCGAAAATCGACATTAATACGTCCATTGTACAATGCCGAGCAGCCAAGTGCTGGAAATACCAGTTCATTAGGGGTGAAGAAGAAAATAGAACACAACAACACATAATCTCACAATTGCAGCGGAACAAAATATAATATATAATAACAGATTTTTATACGAAAGAATCTGTGACTATTAAATACTTACAATCATCAGAGTACAACAATCGATACATCAATCTGGACTGTTATAGTAACTTGTCCTCACATAGCGAAAAATATTAATCAATATGGAAGTACATTTCTGTCGTCCAACTCGCCTCCTGAACACCATATCTTCCTATGCCGAATCTATGATACTCGGTCTGACCGAGCATTATAATAAAATAACACCCGAGTCAGTCTGAAAAACCAGCGTGAGAAAACACACTCAAATTGAATTATTAACTTTTATCAAATTCTTTGAAAAACAAAGGCGTCTCTATCTCGTAAGACCACGTCACACATAAACACGATGGGTTTTTATGTAACAACCCGCATATTTATTATTGTGTATTTAAATATTTTATTTAAATATAGCGTCGTTAGTCAGATTATAGTCCAAAAAGCTATTTATTTTGGCAAACAGTCAAATTAGGACTCGAGACCACTTCCATTGAGTTCAAAATGACGTTTGTGACCTTTTTGAGTATAAACATTGATATGTTTGGAGTTAGCTAGAATTTCGACCTTTTCACTTAGGGCTTTGGGTTTGGCTTTCAGCCCATTAACTCCAACTTAAAACTCTAGCTCCACCCCTACTCCTCTTCGTCCATTGCATTTCTATTTCCTAACACTTCAAGCTTAGAAACAATGGGGGAAGAGATTGGAATTTAAAATTCCCAAGCCCTAACTTCTTTGCAAATTCAAGTTTTAACTCCAAAAATCAAAGAGAAGCTTAGGTAAGCATCTTCTTCTCCATCTCAATCTCTCTCCAATTACTGAAATTCCCTATACCCTAATTTGGAAAACTTTGGCTTATGATCTTAGATTGGAGCTTTTAGAGTTGGGATTGAAGAGTGGTTGATCTTCCTTTGTTTTCAAGCTTCTCCTTCCTTGTTTTTGTGTAAAAGGTGGGATGTTTATCTCACATCCATGTCTATAACTATCATTATTGTTAGGTATGAATTCCTAACATTTATTCATGTTCATTTGCTTTTGATTTAAATTGATTTGGTGAACATTTCAATTTTTAGTGTTTTGAAGTCAAAAACTTTGAAAATCCTAGCATTGATGTATGAACATGCTTTTGGTGGTGTATCGAAGAGCCTATAGGGCTGAGTTGTTGATTGGCATAACGCCTAGCACACATTGCTCGTCCGATCGCAAATTGTTGAGATTTTGCCCTTCATTGTGATAGGCTGGAAATACTGGGAAATATGGTCCAATCGACTGGCTCTCTGAGTCCAGTCGACTGACCTGAAACCCGAGAGTTTTCCAGGCATTGGGCCAATCGACTGAACTCAGTGTCCAGTCGACTGACCTGCTTGCTTCAGCCCAACTTGCCTATTTTGCTTGAGATTCCAATTTTTATTGATTCGAGTTGATCCAATTTGTTGTTATCATTTATTATCGACTTTGATAACTTCTATTTCGGGATTTTTGAGAATATCCATTTTGATGGATTCGGAATCAATTTCTATAAATTTGATTCACATCTTCGTATGTGAATTTTTGGCGATTGATTGTTTCTACAATCATTTCCATACTTGTCACTTTTAAATACAAAGGTTTCTATACTAGTAGTAAATATTCAAACTCTTTCTCAAAGATGATTTCAACACTTTTTTTAATACAAAGCTTGTTTATAAAACCGTTTTCCAATCTATTAGTATACACAAACCTTTACCTCATTTGTTTGAGAAATCTAATTAAACGGCTTAGTAAAACTAGTGGTATGAAACGCTTGCGTTTACTTCGTTGGTTAATTTTTGGACTTTTTCAATTGAAACTGTTGTGATAATTTATGAGTGGAGATCTACAATTTGTTCGTGAATATTTAAATTAAGCCAGTGGTTATGGGACATAAAGCTAAACTCGTTTATTTACAAGCTTACTGTAATTCACACTTTTTATTTATCATTGATGATCATTCTGTGATTAGACATGCGATATGCGATGTCTCTTTGTCCATGCAGGGGACTATACCTCGTTTTATTGAGTTTCGTATCATTTCTTTTATAGGCTAACGACCTATGAATTCTTTGGAGTTTCGACTCATTCTTGTGGGCTAGCGACCCATGTTCTTTTATGGAGTTCGGCTCATCCGACGTACCGTTGTACTACGTCGTTGCTCCGACTTATCAGGTTCATCGGGCGTACCGTTGTACTACGTCGTTGTTCCGAATTATTCGAGTTTCAGGTTCCTCAGGTGTACCGTTGTGCTACGTCGTTGCACCAGCTCTATGGTTAGCGACCATGGGATAGCGTCCCGTTTGTGATACACGTGTTGGTGAGTTTTCATGCTCCTGTTTATGATAGGCCTCCCCCTTTTTTTGATTTCTTAATTTCTAATTGATGATTTCTATAATTTGTGTTTCACCAATTTTTATGATTGACATTGATATGGTAAAGAATATGACATTCTTTTTGATGTTATGAGATTTTTGAGATATTGTATGATTTTTGTTGTTGTTAAATGTATACTTTTCATAGTATGGAATTATTGTTATCATACGTTTTCATCATATTTCTTGTTCTATCTCATTTTACATGATATTTATAGATAGACTGGTCTGTTTTTTATTTTCTTATTGAATAATACTCGGTTCAGATCAAGATGTTACAAGTGCTTCTGCTTGACTCTTTATCAGGGATCATCATCTGACTATTGTTTTGTCTAGCACTTGTATCTATTCTTTTGGGATATTGTGGATTTTATTTGACCACTACTTTGATGTACACTTCTATGTGTTATATTCATATCTATTTCCGCCTTTGTGATATGGATATCTGTGACTCATTTATGTTATGTTTATTTCTATATATTTTTTCCGAAGACCACATAGCCACTGTGTAGTAGCTTTGATTTTGTATCGGCATGTCGCATTTCTTCTTGAAATGAAATGTGTATTATACTATCTGACATATCGGTGCTCGCACAAAGCAATTACATGGATGGTCGCTCCTCAATAGCCTTATTCTTCGTGCTAGTTGACGGCATTACTCCATAGTGTCCTTGGCTAGCGTGAGTATAGAGGTGGGGCGTCACCTTTTACCTTACGATGACTAATTTTTTTTTATCAAATCCGTCTAATATTATAATAGTGTCTATAGAGAGTAAATAGAAAACAGCTGAAATGCTTGCATCTCACGTTCTAGCATAGTTGGCTGCACTCAAAACCATACATTGCTGATTGTATAATGGGTTCCATCGAATGACTGGGCCACTGGGGTACCGCCCATTACAGTACACCTCTAGAACAATGTACCAAGGACCATCGTCGGGATCCCTTGCTACACAAGACTAGCATAACCCTAACCTAGATAAACCAAATATGTTATCACCCCGGGTGTTCCTACCCTTTACCATTGAGCGCACCTTCTTTCATGCACAGCCATATCCATAATATATAGGTTTTCGAGGATGTGATAACATACCCTAGTTGGGTGCGACCACCTAGCCTTGCTGCATCTTCCCTGTTTTAGTCATTCCCTGTTTATGAGGCTCAAGGCTAAGCATTACCTTTCAAGAATAAAATTCTACTTAGAATGCTCATCGTCCTCCAATGACGTTGTTCTGATAGCATTCGTCCATACAAGTTGTCATGCGTCTGGACAAACTGAATCACCGTCTTCATCATCTTTACGGTATTCATTCATTACGTTCAAACTGGATCGAAGTGGTTTTCGGATAATTAAATCTGATCCCAATCTCTTCGAGAGGATTAACGAAATTGGCCTATTATTGGTAGTCGATTATTTAACTATCAATACACATCCAAAAGCAGATATCAGACCATATTTCAAACCTTTCCAAATTTATTCTAAAATATCTTTATAAGATATTACTTCCAGTATTTCAACATTTGAAAACAGTTTTTCAAATCCTTACATTTTCAACGAAATATTTACACCCCATTCTAATACTTAGAATATTTTCCACCATTATTCAATACCTTAGGAAGTATTCCATTTATTTCCTATTTCTTTTCCTCAAAATCATTAACAAATTTATTTTTAAATTTCTTAACTCGTTTACAAGAATTATATGAATTCCAAAATTCTTTAATAAATTCCCTTCAATATTTCGAAAGTCAAATATACTTACTTATAGCTCCAATTTCTCTTTCTACTTCTTTTATGAATTCTATAACATTTTTCGAAGTTCACTTTTATTTAATTTCTTCGGAAATTCCCTTACTTTTTCCCATATTTCGTTTTTGAGAATTATCTTATAAGTCCCATCTATTAAATAACCCTTTCCAAATCTAGAGAAGATTTATAAATAAATTTAAACCATTTTCAAAACTCTATATATACACATATGTAAATAAAAATAAGTATTTAAAAGAAAATTAATAATAATTTATTTTTAAGACATGTTCAAATAATTATCTAAATATTGAAACACTTTTTATAACATCACTTTTCAAAGCAGGTTTAAAAATCTAGGATTTATTAAAATAAATATTAAGTATTTGAAAAAAAAATTCACTTATAAAATATTTCTTTATTTTTCCCAAAATATAATTTGTTTCTGACTATGTGGGTTGCGAATGGAAGGTGGACGATGTCTTGGGTCATGGGCGATGTGTTTGAGACAGGTGTAGTCATGAACCCTGATTGCGAATGGAAGGTAGACGATGTCTTGGGTCGTGGGGGATGTTGTGTTTGGGACAGGTGAGGTTTTTGGGTGCGCGATGTTGGGACTTCGATGGGGTGAAGTCGCGATGGGAAATATTAAGGATACACAGGGAGTAGTCATGGCAGTTGTACGATCGAAGAGAGAAGGGGGTAGTAATGGAGATGGTTCAGACTTTGATGTGGAGCACGACAATAGGTCGATCGGGGTAGGTGTCGATCGAGTTTGGAAAATCGGGGTCGTGAGGTCAGTCTCGCAATGAATTGGACGATGGGTAAGTGCTGTAAACTATTGTGTATGCACAATGATGGGGGAATCACGATGCAAGGAAGCACTCGATCGATGCTAGGGTACATCGACAGTTGGATTTCGTGTGCATATGAGTTTATCTCAGTAAGGAAGAAGGGGTTTTATGCTAAACTGGGTAAATTAAAAATTTAACCGTTGTTTAATTCAAGTTAACTTTAGTTAAGTTTTATCAATGTTAATAAAATTGTATAACTTTTATACGAGGTATAAAAATCGTGAAAACATGTCTAGATGGGAATGGATCGCAATTTAAAATCAAGGTGAGAAAATTCTCACTCTTTCGGGTTACTAAAATTTATTTTAAATAGATAAAATAAATTATTGGATGCTTGGATGAATTTATACAATTATTATCTTTTGATGTTAAATATATATAGTAATATATATTAATATTTGGAGTGATATTCCCACACATTATAGCGGATGAGCTATTACGCTACCCGCATAATAGCGGATGACCTTATACACCGCGATATCCCCTCGAAGTAGGATTAATATTTTTATATTGCTTTAACATCTGTGGATGTAGGAAAACAGGTTGGAAGGATCCAACTGGATTCCTCAAATATATTATTTATTTTCCATATATAAGGATATATGATGTGTATAGATAATCTGTTATAGATTATTGTTATAATTTTGAATTAATGGATGTTATTATGGCACTGGCCCAAATTTTGATATTTTAAATACCATAGACATGTTTTTTAAATTTAAGGGATAAAACGGAATTTTTGATATAAAAATATTTATATTGAAATTAGGGTAATTTTTAAAGAAATTGAGTTAGAAAAATATATTTGATTTTTGGTTATACTTAACTATTGTGAATTATTAAATGGAGATTCTAAAAATGAACTTTATAAATGAATTTATAAATGACACTCGAGAAATATGAGTTGAAGTTGATATTAAAAATGGATTGGAAATTATAAATGAGATTTACGAAGAAATGGATTTATAAAATGGAATTTTATAAATAAGATTGTTTATGTAAATAGGTAAAAATTCAAAGAAGTTTATAAATTTATAAACGAGGTTTATAAATAAGGGAAAATGATATCAGTAGATAAGTTAGAATATAAGTTTATGATGTGAATTTATATCGAATTATAGGAATCATTTTGGTTAAAGAATAGTGGAATCTATTTTTGAATGTGAGAATAGTGGTAAAATGAAATATAAACGATGTGATTCGAATCGAGAAGGATTTATAAATTTTTATTTGGCAATTTTGGATTTAAAAAAATAGATTTTTGTCGAGAAATTTAAAATTGTTTAAATGGGATTTTTAATTACTATGCTATATAACTTAAACTATTATTTAGATTTAGAATATTTAAAAAAGTTAATTGTTATAGTATTTAATACTTATTGAAATAAATTCTAATTTTATTAATTGGGTTTGTAAATTAATTAGTTATTAAAATGATTTGGATATGAGTTATGGATGTTATTTGGAATGCTTTGGTTTACTTAAAACATATTTTAAAAATAAACTATTATTCCTTAAAAATGCTTATTATATATATATATATATATATATATATATAATTTTAAAGATTGAATTTATTTATAAATCCTCTCAAGATTGGAAGCGAAGTTTACTAAACGAGTGTGATTTTAGAAGAGAAATATAGTGGGATTTTTGGACCTTAAAGAAATTTCCAAAGTGTTAAGAATACGAGAAATTTGGAAGATGAATTAGAATTCATAAAAGAGGTTAGAAATGGATATTTGGAGATATAGACAAATGCATTCGTCTTTGGAGTTATTAAGGGATTAACAAACAAAAAAATTAAAGAATTTTGAGAAATAGGAAATAAATGGACTATTTCCTGTATATTGGGATAAAAAGATCTTAGGAAATATACTTATAAATATTCCTTAGTATTGGACAGAAAGGATTTGAAAATAGTTGACTTCAAGATTTTAATTGTAAAAAACCATTTTCAAAGGGATGAATTATAAATGGAAGCGAGAAAAATATTCTAACTAATTAAATGACTTGAAAATATCCTGTTAAGGGAATAAGAACTTGAAATTGATTTTCATAATTGAAATATTGGAAGAGTTTGGAATATATATATATATATATATATATATATATATATATATATCTTATAAAGATGTTTTGAGAATATTTTTGGAAAAGTATAATAAGGCCAGATGATTTCTTATGGATGTTTTATTGATAGTTAAATAACCGCTATCAATATTGGCCAATTTCATTAATCGTTTCGAAGAGACCGGGATCAGATTTAATTATCCGAAAACCACTTCGATCTGGTTTGAACGTTACAAATGAATACCGTGAAGATGATGAAGATGGTGATTCGGCTTGTCCTGACCCAAGACAACTTGTATGGGCGAATGCTATCAGAACATCGTCATTGGAGGACGATGAGCATTCTAAGTAGAATTGTTTCTTGAAAGGTAACGCTTAGCCTCGAGCCTCATTAACCGAAAATGACTAAAACATGGAAGATGCAGTAAGGCTAAGTAGGTCGCACCCAACTAGGATATATTATCACCTTCCTTGATGTCCTCGGAAACCTATTTATTTTGGATATGATTGCGCATGAAAGAAGGAGGACTCGATGGTAAGGGTGTGAACACCTAAGGTAATAACATATTCAGTCAATCAAGGTTAGGGGTAGGCCGATCTTGTGTAGTTGGGAATTCCGACGAGGTCCTCGGTACATTGTTTTAGAGGTGTACTGTGATAGGCGGCACCCCAGTAGCCCAGTCATTCATTAGAATCCATTCTCCAATACGAGCTTAGGGTTTTGATTGATATTTCCACTGTACGGGGACAAGTTATTATAGCTGTCCATTGATGTATTAATTATCGTACTTTGATGGTTATAGATATAAAACAGTTACCGATTCTTTTATTTAAAAATCTGTTATTATATTTTGTTCGCTGCGACTGTGTGATTCTATGTTGTTGTTTATATTTCTTCTTCTACTTTTTCTCCTTCACCCTTAAAGATTCGTATTTCCATTCAATTTGAGTTGTACTGATGTGAATTATGGTCGACTGGAAGAGGTACAGATTTATGGGACTTTACACTAGGATAATTTATTTTCTGGGGTAGGATTGTGGTAAATTTCAGAGATGAAATTCTTTTAAGGGGAAGAGTGCGACGACCCAGAATTTCACCATATTAATTCTTAAGTATTTAATTAATTTCAAATATTTAAATAATAGGTTTTATAATTAAAATAAAAATACTTTTAAATAATAAATATTAAAGATAAAGTAGTTTTAAAATTTATTTTACAAAAATAATTAGTTCAAATAAAAATCGAAAATGTGATCGGAATTCGTTTTTCGAATTTTCGACTTTTCGTAGGCAAAAAGTTATCGCAAACGTTGTGAACTCTTTAGCATGAGTATATGATGTGCACGTAAATGTGCGCATATTTACATCCATGTTTTATCTTTGTTTATTTAAGTAAATGTCATATTTGGGCATTTACGTGCACATTTACTTGCATATCAAATACCCCCACACTTATCTTTTTATTCGTCCTCGAATAAGGGAAAACTAAGATAAATCTATATTTATAGGGAGCACGATTGCGTTGAGCATAAGCAACGAGCCGTTAAATCTCCGGGTATCTCCAGTAGGATGAGTATTGTCTCATGAGGGTTTTCAGCGGATTCTACCCACAAAGTCCAAATGTAAAGTGAAAATATTTACAAACTACAAGATTTATTTACAATAGGATGAATGCATGTTTTTGAAAATATTAACAAATGAAAGATTTACTTTTAAATAGACACAAATAAGTTAAATATAAGTTTTGGTCACTATCTGAAAATTTAAGTCATTTACTCATCAAAATTTCCAACAAAAATCAAGTTATCATAACAAATAGAAAATAGTTTAACTCGTTGTTTCAGTTGATTACAAAGTGTAACCATGAAATAGATCCTTAGTTGATTTTCAAGGTTTATCAAAGTGGTATTTCCATTTCTTTTCCATAACAAGTCAAATCAAATAAATAAAAATAGTGCTTGGATTTCATTTGCTTACTTTCTTTTATTTTTATTTGAAAATTTATTGATATTAACAATATTTACATATGCCTAATTCGGAGAAACTGAGGCCAGATATATTACCCACGCACTGCCTTGCGGACTGGTGTGAGGGGAATACAGAGCATGGGGAGTGAACACACAAGTGTGAACACTTATCGACTGTAGGCGTTATTAAAAAGAGTTTTTATACACATACACCTAACTTAGAAAAACTGAGGCTAGATATACTGATCGTGCACTGCCTTTCGAGCTTACGTGAGAAGGGTAAGAACATGGCGAGTGAACATACAGGTGTGAACACATGACTCTAGGTGTTAAAAATATATAATATATACAAAAAAAAATTACTTGTATATATTTTTATGTTTTTAAATTTTTGTTTTTTGAAAAGAGAGCGTTTTGCAAAATCATCTTAGCACCATTTAACCTAGAAGATAAAAAGGTTATATCCTTTACTTTAAATTTACCTTTTTTTAAACAAAGATTTTCATTTAGAATATATTTCATTATTAACACATATGAATCTTCCTATACTAGTTAAACATTGTTATTTGTAATCGAACTTCATTTTTAGTTTTGTTAAGATAAATTAATTTTCAAAAATTTTAATTTATTAACCAAAACTTATACTTATCCTATAGTGTTTCTTCAAAAATAAATCAAAATGCTAAAACGAAAATGTTTTTGAGATTTATAAATTTTGATATTTTTGTTTGAGTTAAAAGTAAACGAAAATTCAAAAATGCCATGAAAAACTAAAAAAAATGAAAATGAGACTCCCCACACACTTAATTTTGACTATGTTCCCATAGTCAATGCACGATATAATGAGTGTAATGGGGAAAAATATGTGCATATTTACAAAAGAGAGTTAACATTCTTACTAGATGTAGCTTGGCTCATGAAGAAGATGAGCTCCTCCTCTTGGTCACTTGACAATTCCAAGAAAGGTTTCAAACGATGACCGTTGACTTTGAAAATCAATCCATCCCTGGGGTTTTCTATTTCTACGGCACCGATGTGGAAAAATAGTTCGTACCACAAATGGTCTGGTCCATCTCGATTTAAGTTTCCTAGGGAATAAATGAAGTCTTGAGTCGTATAAAAGAACTTCCTAGTTAGGCGAAAAGGTTTTCCTTAAGGTTGTCTTGTCATGAAAAACTTTTGTTCTTTCTTTGTAAAATTAGTCTTTTTCACGCGCGTCGTTCCTAAGTTCTTCTAGTTTGTTTAGTTGTAGTTTTCGATTTTTGCTAACTTTTTCAAGATCAAAGTTTAAGTTCTATATTGCCCACAACACTTTGTGTTCGATTTCAATGGGAAAATGGCAAGCTTTACCGTAAAATAAACGAAATGGGGACATCCCAAGATTAGTTTTAAAAGCAGTACGGTAAGCCCAAAGCGCGTCGGTCAATCTTTGAGACCAATCTTTTCGGTTTTCGTTAACAGTTTTCTCCAAGAGTTGTTTTATTTGTCGATTTGAAACTTCAACTTAGCCATAAGTTTGAGAATGATACATAGTGGATAATTTGTAGGTTATCGAGAATTTTTTCATTAAATTTTCAAAAGAACGGTTGCAAAAATGGGTCCCGTTATCATTGATATTTTGCAAGGTATGCCGAACCTCGAAAAGATGTTTTCTTTAAGAAATTTCACAACCATTCTATGGTCGTAGTTTTTGCAAGGAACGACCTCGACCCATTTTGAGACGTAATCGACAGCGAGAAGGATATACAAGTTTCCAAAGAATTAGAAAAAGGTCCCATAAAGTCGATACCCCAAACATCAAAGATTTTGATCGTAAGAATGGGGTTTAGAGGCATCATATCTCGTCGAGAAATTCGTCCAAGCATTTGACATCGATCGCAATTTTTGCAAATTTCGAATGAGTCTTTAAAAAGAGAAGGCCGATAAAAACAACACCGAAGCATCTTTTCTGCAGTTTTTCGAGGACTGAAATGTCCAACGCACGCTTGATCGTGGCAAAATAAAAGAACACTCCTAATCTCAATATCCGAAATGTAACGTCAGATGATTTGGTCGGGGAAATATTTGAACAAGTATGGGTCGTCCTAATAGAAATATTTCACTTGGGACATGAATTTTTATTTGTCCTGTTTGGACCAAGATGAGGGAGTTTCTCTAGTGACTAAGTAGTTCACTCTATCAGCGTACCATTGATCGATATAAATTGAATGAAGATGTTCATCGAGGAAGTTTTCATTAATTGGCAAAGAAGATGGTGCGTTCGGTAGACGAGATAAGTGATCGGCTATGACATTATCAGATCCTTTTTTATCCTTGATTGTAAGATTAAACTCTTGTAATAAAAGGCTCCAACGAATTAAGCAAGATTTAGCATCATTTTTAGCAAAGAAATATCGAAGCATAGAATGGTCCGTGTACGCAGTAATGTGTGACCCGATCAAGTAAGGTCGAAACTTTCCGAGTGCAAAAACGACGGTTAGAAGCTCGTTTTTGGTTGTTGTGTAGTTGAATTGAGCATTGTTCAAATTCATACTTGCGTAGTAAATGACATGAATGATTTTGTTGATGCGTTGTCCTAAGACAGCACCAACCGCAAAGTTAGAAACGTCACACATTATTTCAAATGGGTGATCCCGATTGGGTGCGTAAATGATTGGTGGTGAAATGAGTTCTTTTCTGAGACGTTCAAAAGAATAGATACACTCAGAGTTGAATTCGAATGCAACGTCTTTTCCATGGAGAGTCATCAAAGGACCAGCGATTTTGCTAAAATCTTTCACAAAGCGTCAATAAAAGCCAGCGTGTCAAAGAAACAATCGAATGTCCTTAACAGATTTGGGAATGGGTAGGTTTGCAATTACATTGACTTTCGCTTTATTTACCTCAATGCCTTTACTTGAGATGATATGTCCAAGGAGTATGCCTTGTTTGACCATAAAGTGGCATTTTTCCCAATTAAAAGTCAAATGTTTTTCTTTACATCGATTTAGAACCAACTTGAGAAGATGTAAACAATAGAAAAAAGAATCACCAAAGATAAAGAAATCATCCATAAAACTTTCATAAAGCGCTCAATCATGTCGGAAAAAATGCCAACCATGCATTGTTGGAAAGTAGCAGGAGCGTTACAAAGTCCGAATGGCATACGTCGATAAGCAAAGGTGCTGAATGGACATGTGAAAGTTGTTTTCTCTTAATCTTCGAGAGTGTTTGGAATTTGGTTATAGCTGGAATAACCATTAAGGAAGCAGTAGAATTCATGGTCGGCTAAACGTTTGAGCATTTGGTCAATGAAGGGAAGAGGGAAGTGATTTGTAAGAGTTGTGGCATTTAGCTTTTGATAGTCAATGTACACACGTCAAATCATTTGAGTACAAGTGGGAATAAGTTCGTTTGAATCGTCCTTGACAACATTAGCCTAGACTTTTTCGGTACATCGTGAATTAGGCTAACCCATGAACCGTCGGAGATTGGGTAGATGGTTCCGTTGTCGAGAAGTTTAAGAATTTCATCACGCACTGCATCTTTTATTTTTGGGTTAAGTCTCCATTGTGCATCACGAACAGGCTTGGCATCATCGATTAAATGGATGCGATGTTGAACAAGAGCGGAACTAATACACTTTATATCGGTGATCGATCATCCAATTGCTTCCTTGTTTTTGGATAGAATTGAAAGTAAAGAAGTTTCTTAATTGAGAGAGAGAGTCATAGAAATTATGATGGGAAATATTTCGTTATCACCAATGTATGCGTACTTAAGGAGATCGGGAAGTGGTTTAAGGTCCAACTTTAGGAGTTGCTCAATTAAAATTTGGGTTGAGATTCGGACTCAACTAGAAGCGATTCAAAAGGAAGAATGTATTCAATCTTGTTGGGTATTCATGAAATAATTTTTCGTACTCAGCTTTGCATTCATTATTAAGTTCAAGTATCTTGTTTTCGAAGTTTTCTTGAATGGCACTAACTTCCAACGTTTGGTTACGAGGTTCATTTGATTGGCTTTCAAGATTGAAAATGTTGAGATTCGAAGTCATGTTTCCAAAAGAGATTTTCGTTGAACCGTTACGACAATTGATTAAGGCATTTGAGGTGGCTAAGAATGTTCAGCCTAAAATCAATAGAATTTGACTCGCGGGACTTGTCACAGGTTGTGTTTCGAGAATGATAAAATCAATGGGGAATTTGAATTGCCCTACTCGAATGAGCACATCCTTGATTTCTCCTACGGGATTTTTAATCGAGCGATCGACAAATTGAAGCGTGACTTTTGTGGGTTTAAGCACACCTAAGCCTAATTGTTTGTACACGGAGTATGAAATCAAGTTGACACTCGCGCTTAGGTCTATCAAACATTTGTTAATCATCTTGTCTCCAATTGTACACGAAATCATAGGGCAGCCACAATCTTTGTATTTGATGAGCATGGATTGAGACAAGGCTTCACTCAAACTGGCGGCTAAGAAGACTTTTTTTAGGCAGTTGAGTGTGTCATTTTTGGGTGCACAAGTCCTTAATAAAATTTTGCGTAAGTGGGGACTTGATGAACGATGTCAAGAAGCGGGATGTTCACTTTTACTTGTTTAGAAATTTCCAACATCTTTTTCATTTTGTTCGAGTGCATCTTGGGTCAAAAACGATGTGGAAATGGAACAAGATACTCGGTAGGCGGGGATACTCGAGTAGAAGAAGAATTTTTATTGGCATTCGATTCAACATTTAGCTCCACGTTCTATTTCGATTCGTTTGAAGCGTCGAGAGAGGTTTTCGGTAAATCGTTTGGGTTAACGACTCGATTATCGATTTGTTTACCAGTACAAAGAGTTGTGGTAGCCTTCGATTGGGTGACGTTGCTATCTTGAATAACATGGGCTTGATTTGAATTTGCTTGATTTCTGGGATTTGGAATATGCTGGCTTAGGAATGTTCCTTGTTCGCGTTCACTTACAGATGTGGCTAATTGACTCATTTGCATTTCAAGTTTTTCAATCGATTGGTTTGTGTTTTGCACATATGAGGTCAATAAATTTTGCAAATTGTTATTTGATTGAAGGCTTTGAGTAGTTGCTTTAGCCAACTTTTCAAGAGTTTTCTTAAACGAACCTAAACGTTTATCGTCTTAGGGAGGTTGAGAAGAATTTGGTTGAAAATTTGATTATTGCGGTTGATTATGAGATGGACCCGCAAAGTTTGGTTGAAAATGGTTGGGATGAAAGGGAGGATTCAAAGCATTATTCATGAATGCTTGGAAAGTGGGACGAACTGTATTCGTGTTGTGATTGTTTTGGTTCCAAGCAAAATTGGGTGATTTCTTCAACCAGGATTGTACATTGGAGAAAACAGGTCGTTTTTGACTTTATTGAAAGCATTGATTTGTTCGACAGAATTAGGAAACTAGTCGGATATATGATTAGGATCATTGCATTTATAACACATCGGTTGGAAGCTTGGTTCATTTGATTCGATGAGAAAACATTATCAATTTTTTTAATCATTATGTTGATCTTAGCTTCCAAAGCAAAAGAAGATCCTATCGAGTGTGCAATTGATCGTGAGTAAATTGATTTTTCATTCGAACGTTCCCATTGGGATGTTTTTCGGCAAGGTTTTCAATAAATTGCCAAGCATCGTAGTGATGTTGGGCAAGAAAGTTGCCTTGGCACATTGATTCGAGCACGGTTCGTGAGCTGTTTTCGTGTCCATCATATAAGATTTGGCAAATCGTCTATTTTTTTTTGGAGCAAGACGGGTGTGTAGCGTGATACTACACAGCCGATTAATAGCATATATATATATATAAAGAGAGATACAAGTCGATCAACACGCTTGATCGCTAGCGCCAGAATGAAGTTTAAGTATCAACACTGATATCATAAAACAAACTAGTGAAAAGAACAGACCCAACACATCAGCAAAATACAATCAGAGAGAAGTCCGAGACCACCAACAACTAACTGCAGCCAGGAGGGAAATCAGAACTGCTACCTTGGGAATCCACTGGCGATGAACTGCGATGAGGGATGCGAAGTCTAAATGGAGCTGTTAAACTGCAACCAGGTAGAGATACAAATCGTCTAGTTTTTAAAGTTATGGTGTGAACATTTTATCAAAATCTCTTTAAACCTTTTAAAATATTTTCCGAATGGTTCTCCCTTGAATTGATGAAAATTTACAATTTCATTTCAGATTCTACTTGTTTTTTCCAAGAGGTATAATTTTTTTAAGAAAGGTTTTACGAATTCTTCCTAAGTTTTAATCGAGTTCGATGGTAAGCTGTACAACATTTTTCAGGATAATCCGTAAGAGCGAATGTATTTAATAGACGTTTGATTCCGTCATCGGAAAGTTGTTGGAGTTTAATGTTGTACAAACTTGTTCGAATTTAGTCAAAAAATGTATGGGTCATCTTGTCAGAATTGCCAAATTTCGAATGTGTGGTAATATGATTCGAGTGAATTTCAAAATGGTTACCTGTAGGAGAAGGTAACGTGATGCAAGATGGAATAGAAACTCTATCGGAAAATATTCTATCCATAAGGATTCGAGGGATGTTCTCGTTCGCCATTTCAGGGAGGATCGTATGTTTGAGTTAACCGGTAAGTTGTTGGGTCGCGAGTCCAACGATTTGTTGTTATGTCACGAGTCCAAGAACTCATGCACTAGTGAAAGTCGAGAAGAGAAAGAGTTAGAAACGAGTTTAGAGAATGAAATAAATTTGGGAAATGAAGTGAAAATTATTTTTTTTATGAGGAAGAAAACTGTTTGCCAAGGAAATTTATTTTCAAAAGAGAAGTTTAATTATTATTTTTTTTGGCTTTTCAAAATTTTTTATATGTTTTTTTTTGTTCTTTTTTTTTAAGATTTCAGATTTTCAAATATTTACCAAAAGTAAAATTTTTCTTTTTCTTTTTGTTTTTACAAAATGAGGATCTGACTTTTTTTGAATTTTAAATTTCTTTTCTTTTTGAAAAGATTATATATATATTTTTTGGATTTTTTGTTTTTGATTGAAGATTTTCAAAGGAAAGGAAAACAAATTTATTTTTTTTGTTAAAAACTAAGTGACATAAAATTTGCGGTGATTTTTTTTGAATTGATTTTTTTTATAAAATATGCATGAAATAATGCAACTAAATGAATGCAAATGACTTAGTTACGGTTTTCTGTCCTTAGTGGCGCCTAATCCATAATTGTATAATCACACTTTGTCTTAAATCAATAAAAATATTTCTCAGCCAAGTAACGGGCAGGGGTTGTCGATGCACTTCAAATCACTGTAGCAATGCAACAGAAGGTTTAAGTACCTTAAGAGAAACAACCACTATAATATTTATGAATCACCGTGATATTTATAAATGGTTATTACTCTGTTGTAGCCTAGACACCAAGAAATAAAATTGTTCAAAGAAAACAATTGTAAAGGTACAATTAAGCCCAAAGTGAGCTCGCGACACTCTTAAGTCAGATGTCTAACCTTTATTATTAGTCAAATTCTACGATGAAATGCGATTTGTGGGCTAAGAAAAGGGTGATGAAATCTCTCACCTTATGTGAATTGGGGTATTGCCCTTAGAATATAAAATAAGACGAGATGAATATAAAAAAAAAATTAAATGTGAATTTAAAATGCAACTAAAATGAAGTTTGTTTATGTTTTTGGATTTTGAATTTTTTATATATATGAAAATGCAAGCAACCAACAATGTAATTTAAATAAAAATAAGGGATGAAAACACAACACTAGAGCGTGTAGAATTATTAACAATTTATTTTTTTATTTTTATTTTAGCGGCAATTTTTTTTGAAGCAAGCAAGCGAAGCAATTTTAGCAAGCAATTCTTCCTTTTATTTTCTGTAATCTGAAACTAAAAACAAAATATGTACAATTTTTTATATATATCAAAGAAGAGACTAAAACAAATGAAAAACAAAACAAATGAAAATAAAGCAAAAAGGCAAAAGAAGATTTTCCTTTTAACTTTTTTTTTACATATAAACTTGCTTGATGGAGGAGAACAAAAGCCAACAAATCACAATACAATCAAACTCAAAACAAAGAACATCGTAAACAAAACAGAATTATTGAAATTTTTTTTGGGAAAAGAGATTAATTGATTCAAAACTAACACTAAAGAAATCCACTGTTTTTTTTTAAACCCGGCCCAACATCAATTGATTCATCATCCACTAACCACTTTCAACCCGGCCCACAACTTTTTTTTCTTTTTTTCTTTTTCTAAACAAGGAGAAAATATGCACTAGAATAATCCCAAACGCTGTAAAATTGAAAATCGCAATCGAAAATTGAAATCAGAATCGAAAGTTGATGCAACTAGTTGTGGTTGCAAGCGTCGCGGTCTCGGGCAAGAGGAGGTTGTTCGATTTGGGTTTTGGCTGTAGGTGAAGTGATGTGAGGCGATGGTTGGTTCGTGGTTGTGATTTTGGGGTGCAGCGAGCTGATAGTGATGGTTTCGTGAAGAAGCAGGTTTGGCAGTTTCGATGCTCGTGGACGTTGGCAGGCAGCGGAGTCGAAATTGTGATTTAGGGAGGGGGGAGAGGTCGCGACTGAAACAATGGTTGGCGAGAGATTCGGTGAGTTCAGGTGATTATTGGGTTGCAATTTATTGTCCTTTTTTTTCTGAAGTGGATAGGATGGCAGCAGGTGGGTGTCTTGCAAGTGATGTAATAGGAAGTTGTGCACGGCATTGGAAGTTGTGATTCTCGAGTTCGGTGAAGGGAATAGGAGATGGCAGAACAGTGGTAAGAAGACGGTAAGACTGAATGCAAGTTGTGGCAAGCAGTTGTATGAAGTTGTATGGAGTTGGGAGTGGTATGTTATGTAGATAGTTTGAATAGGAGATAATGCTTGAAGTATAGCTGTTGCTTGAAGTTTGTCAGTGCTTGTGGTTGTTGTGAAGTGAAGTTGTAAGTGGAGAAGGGGGTAGTCAGTGGTTGAATGTCAGAGCAGGGAGATGAATTGGTATGTTTGGTATGGTGGATTGGAGAGGTTATGTGAGTGACTGGCAAGGCAGTTATGAAGGAATGTTGAAGATGTATTGATGCAGTTGAAGTCGTAGAGGGTTGTGAAGTAAAGAAATGTTGTGGTTGGAACAGTGCAGTTTGATGTTAAGGCAAATTGAAGCAGTGAACCAGGAGGGTTTGGATATGCTGCAGTCAGTGGTTAGGGATGGTACAGAGATGTAATGGTGCGTGGGTTGCTGGTGATGTTTAGGGAGTTGGTGGTAGAAAGTGGTAATGTTGCAATGTGTCAGTGGTTTGTAGAATGGTGGAGGAGGTGTGAGTGAAGCAGTTTTTGGCACAGTTTTGTAGCGCAGCGGGAGTTGGTTGGTCTGTTGATGGGTATGAAGACAGTTTTCAAGTGAGTTTGATGTATGAGCACTGTTGCAGGCAGTTGAATGGTAGGAGCAAGGCTGTAATGCAATGGGAAGTGGTTTTGTATGAGCAGGTGGTTTCTACTTGCTGTGAGATTTTTGGATATGGTTAGAGAAGGCAGAGGAGGTGAGAGTTGCGTTGATGACTGTAACAGTGTAGCGCAATTTTTATTTTTTGGTTTACGACTGAGATGAGGCAGTGATTGTGGCGGGTTCTGCTGATGATTGTAGTTTGTTTGATGAGGTGGGTGTTTGGGTAGGGGTTGAAGTTGGATGGAGCAAAGGTGATAGATTCTCGTCGTGAATTGAAGGAGGAAGTTCAGGTTGTTGCAGTGTTGGGGAGTTAAGGTGTATGGTTGTATAAATGCAAGGAGTGATGGGTTGTATGTTATATAGGAAGAAACTGCTGCCATAGAATGTGAATGAGAATGTGCAAGTTGGTGGGATGTTGAATGTGGGTTGATGTAAGTGTGGACAATTATAGGCAGTGGGCAGCAAGTATGCAAGGTGATAATGGCTTGGATGATGTTGTGGTGTAGAAATATGGTAGTAAAGCAAGTAATGCTGAAGTGATTAAAGAGGAGGAAAAAGGCAATGTAGGCCTGTGGGGTTTTTGTTAACAGACGAAGGCTGTGAAGTTGGAGTTGTAGTGCACAGTTAAAAACCTTTTTTTTTTGCTTCAATGTAACAAAAGAAGAAAATGAAAGAAAATGTAGATGTAAAAGAAGTGAATGCAAATGTGTATGAAATAAAAAGAAAGAAAATTATGAAATTTTATGTGTTTTTTTTAAATATTAAATGCAAAACAAACAAGAAAACAAACACACAAATCAAATCACACAACACTCTCAACGAATATATTTTTTAAATACAATAAACGCACAAGATAAAACGCATAAAAATCAAACAAAAAATAATTCGAAGAATGGAAAATTAAAATAAAAAACTATTCCCCAGCAACGACGTCAAAAACTTGTTTAACAACGAATTTTCCATCGGATTAGAAAATCGTAGATAAATTTCAAATTAAAATTTAACCGCAAGCGTACTGCGTATAATTTTAGTCCGTGGCGAGTACAGGTCGATCCGTAAGGTATTTTTAATATTTTAAAATTTTTTAATCAATCAAATTAAACCAAAAAGTGGAGATTGTTTTAAAAACTAGAAAACTAATCAAATGTTGAGAATAAAAACAATGTGATTAAAATTCAATTTAGAGGCAAATTTACTTTCTTATATTTTTCACATAAATCAACATAAAATCAAATGATGATCTCTTTTTAATCTAAGTAGAATTAGTGATGTATTTATCATGAGTATGACATATTTGAGTTATTAATTAAAACAAATCAAACCATCGAACTATAATACAAATCTAATCCTACTTTTTCAAATCTCACGAAATATGACATAGAAAATGAAACCAAAATCTGTTTTAAGAATGATCTATTTACTATTAATTAATAACATAGATCATCAAATTTTGATTAAAACTTCACTTCATTGGCACGATCATATTTAGATGAAGAGACAATTTGTGATTAATGATATAAGCATAGCATATTTGTTATGAACAAAGTAGGCTACCAAATTCAACATAAAACACAAACATAAATATCCATTTTCTCATGAAACACAAAAGAGATCATGCGAAGAAATTTATATAAAATCTACATGATAAAAGAAAGCTTCACTACCCCTAAATTGTACAGATTTAGTCTCTCATTTGTGCTATCATTTCAACACATAAAGAATGTAAATCTAAACTAAGTGCTTAAATGTACTAGAAGGAAATGAACTAAACTAAGTTCATTTCTCAACATTGAAAATGAAATAAAGTAGAAAATAAACAAATAAAAAGAAGATTAACTTCTAGAAGGAAATGAACTAAACTAAGTGCTTAAATGTAAATCTAAGCTATGAACATGAAATGAAAGAGAGCATAAGAATAGAAATGAGTATAAAAGTAAATAAAAACATGTAGAAAAGAAAAGAGAAAGATACTAGGAAGCCATTTTCATTTCATAGAACTTTGACATTACAACTTGCTTTCTTAATTTCCTAACTAATTTGAAAAAGTAGAAGATATTTACATGTACATAAGAATTCAATTTTTAGGGTACTTCCCAAAATGTCATTTAGAAAGTGTGGCCTTCATGTAACCATTAGCCTATAATTAATCCATCATTAAATATGCATGAAGCTTTATTCTCCACTTAGTTTCCATTAGCTTCTAGTTGTAGATTTAGGTAAGTAGGTCGTGTCCTTCATGATCATGAGCTTGAATTATTTCCATCATCCTTCCTTTATATTCATTTGTGCATGGATGTATCTTCATAAAACCCTTTTCCATATGCATTCAAATTTATATAAAAATTATCAAAATGTCCAAGTAAAAAGTTTCAAATTAAAACATGCACAAAAATGACTATTTTGCCCTTGTATGTAGATGAATATATGGTGATTTTAAAATAATTTAATTTTGGTTTTAATCATGTATAAATAGTACTCTTATGTTCATGTAAATATCTTCTACCTTTTCAAATTAGCTAGGAAATTAAGAAAGCAAGTTGTAATGTCAAAGTTTCATGACATAAAAATGGCTTCCTAGTCTCTTTCTCTTTTCTTTTCTACTTGCTTTTATTTACTTTTATTCTCACTTCTATTCTTATACACTCTTTTGTTTCATGTTTATAGCTTAGATTTACATTTATGCACTTAGTTTAGTTCATTTCTTTCTACTAGTTAATCTTCTTTTTCTTTGTTTATTTTCTACTTATTTTGTTTTCAATGTTGAAATCTCTATGTGTTGAAATGATAGCACAAATGAGAGACTAAATCCGTACAATTTAGGGTTAATAAAGCTTTCTCTGATCACGTAGATTCAACATAATTTTCTATGTATGATCTCTTGTGTGCTTCATGAGAAAATGGATGTTTATGTTTGTTTGTGTTTTATGTTGAATTTGATAGCCTATTTTGTTCATAACAAATAAGCTATGTTTATCACATTAATCACAAATTGCCTCTACATCTAAATATGATCATGGCAATGAAGTGAAGTTTTAATCAAAATTTGATGATCTATGTTATTAATTAATAGTAAATAGATCGTGCTTAAACTAGATTTTGGTTTCATTTTCTATGCCATGTTTCATGAGATTTGAAAAAGTAGGACTAGATTTGTATTATAGTTTGATGGTTTGATTTGTGTTAATTAATAACTTAAATAGACCATGCTTATGATAAATACATCACTAATCCTACATAGATTAAAAAGAGATCATCATTTGATTTTATGTTGATTTATGTGAAAATTACAATAAAATGGATTTGCCTCTAAATTGAATTTTAATCACATAGTTTTTAATCTCAACATTTGCTTAGTTTTCTAGTTTTCATAACAATCTCCGCTCTTGGTTTAATTTGATTTATTAGAAAATTTTAAAATCTTAAAAATTCCCTGCAGATCGACTTGTACTCGCCACGTACTAAAATTGTACGACGTGCACTTGCTGTTAAGTTTTAAATTGAAATTTATCGGGATTTTC
This sequence comes from Allium cepa, assembly GCA_030765085.1. Classification (NCBI taxonomy): domain Eukaryota; kingdom Viridiplantae; phylum Streptophyta; class Magnoliopsida; order Asparagales; family Amaryllidaceae; genus Allium; species Allium cepa. Next base: position 44,547,081 of record CM060946.1, read on the forward strand.
TAATCCGATAGGAAATTCGTTGTTAAACAGTATACACATTTATAAATGAGTTAGTATATGTATATATGCGTGTATTGGTGTATTTATATATGTATTCATACTTAAGCATATAAGATTTAAAATAAAAAGTTTAATGAAAAAGAAAATGTCGCATCACATGAAACATGTTTAGACATGATTTAACATTTTGGCAACTTAGTCATTATTTCATGTTGGCTATGACATGAAAGGGAGGAGGCTTAGGGTGGCATGTGGTACATGAAGGGGAGGAGACATAGTGAGGTAGCATTCAAAAAGTGGTGGGCAAAGTACTAAGGGCAGATTGGTAATTGTGCTTTTTCATTTTATAGAAATTTTTATTTACGTTTTTTTTTTCATTTCATCTTCATTTCAAAACTTCCTCATTCTTGTTTCCTAGCTTAATAAGCTCTATAATGGACTAAGTATTAAAAATCATAGCTTTTACTTTAAAATCACTTTCGAAAACTTGTTTTGGATATCCCCTTCTTTCATTTCAATACTCCACTTCCTCCATTTTTACTCATACTTCGTTCGGCCATAACTTCCCTCATACTACTCCAAATCAAGATTTGTGGAAAATGACCTAATTTTGGTTTCATTTTTTAGAGTTTGATGATTATCCAAAGTCACTACACCTTACCCAAAAAGTTTCACTTCGTTCTTCTTTTAAGGTCGAGCCTACCTAGTGTACTAAGGGTCCAAGACTCCATCTTTCACCTAGGAATGGAAGCGCTAGGTTATACCCTAAGTTAGCAAGAGTTTGGATAGCTTTCGGTAAGTAAAACTACACTTTCTTGAACCAAGCTTATACTATGTTAATATTCATGTTAATAGCCAATGAATGTTTGTTGGGTAGTGAAGTGATGGTTTGGTTTTTCGTGCTTTTAATAGTTGTCGTATTTGAAAGTTAGTAAGCATGCGGTTAGAAATATGAAAAGTTGGTAGTTAAAGTTAATATAATTATTAGTAAATACTTATTACATGTTGTATCATCATTATTTACCTTGTGTTGGGTTTAACAATTGCTATGTGATGTTTGGTTGTATGACTAGTATCACAGGTTTGTTTTCCGAACTGCCCGTATAGCGATAGTCGCTACATCGGCACTTTCGAAAATACCTTTTATCCAAACCGTTTGGTTTCATCTTCATGCTTGGAATTGTTTACAAGTTATGCAAGATTTTGGTTAACAATATTTTCAAAAGTAATTAATTATTTTAATATTTATTATTTAATTAATCAATTACTTAATTAATAAGGATTAAGCTTAACTAATTACTTAGTTATATGTGTTTTAAATTTAACTAATTACTTGGTTAATGATTGTTTAAATTAATTAATCATTTTATTTAATGATGTTTAAATTTAATCAATAATTTTATTTAATGATGTTTAAGGATAATTAATCGTTCAATAATGATGAATTAAAGCTAATTAATCAATTTTCTAATTATACTTTGGAATTAATAAAAAATTTAATAAATGATTTTTAAAATTTGTCAACTTGTTTTAACTCTAATTAATCTTTCCTTTATTGATGTTTATAATTATTAAATCATTTTTAAATAATGAAAATTAATTAATTATTAGTTTAATTTAATTTAATTAATTATATTTAAATTTATTAATTAATTAAATTAATGATGTTTTAAAGGTGATTTACCCTTTTTAAATAAAGGTTATTGGAATTAATTAATCAACTTAATTTATGGAGTTTCAAAGTGAATTTACCAAAGTAACAAGGATGTTTCGAATTTGTTATTCAATTAATTAATGTTAATTAATTAATTATTAATTTAATTATTTATATTTTACTAATTAATTGAATTAATGAAGGTTTAAAAGTGCTTTACCCTTTTTATTATTTAAAGACATTTGAAGTTCAAAAGTCAAATTTTGTGATGAAGTTTACAGTTAATTAATCAATGTAATAAGGATGTTTTAAGTTATTAAATCCTTTTTAAATAGATGTTTTGAAGTTAGTAAACTCTTTTAACAAAGTGTTTTAAATCTAATACTTGTAATGTGAGGCCAAGCACGAATTCGGGTTATTAAAAGAAAAGGTTTGATTCATTTATGGAAATAAATTAATTTTCATAAAGCGATTCACTTATATGGAAATGATTTATTTGTGTACTTAGCCTTAAAAGTCGAAGAGTTGCTATTTTGAAAGTAAAGAATAACAGTGAGACATAACTTTGAGGTAACACTATCTTGACTTGTCCGGTATTATTGTTAACCAAGAAATAGTACTAGTTGGAATTCGATGAGTGGTGATAAGTACATAAGACTTAATTTCCATATACGATCATTTTTTGTCCTCAATAATTGTTTTCCTAACTATCGTTTATCTCAGCCTTCTTTGTATTCATCATTCTAAGATGATGTGTTGCTCACTTGAGCTTTGTTATCTTTTGTCGGAAATGACTAAACCCAAAGAGTGAGTGAAAGCCAAGTTATGTGGGGTTGCTTCCATTATGGTGTTTTCACATTTACTCTAGATTGGAATCATTTTTTACGCATTGAGATGTGAAATACGCGGATTCTCGGTAACCATTGGTGGGGTCCGGCTTGGACGTGTCCGAGAGCCATCGGAGTTCTTAAGTATATTTCTAGAGGTATACTTTCGGTATGGGTGAGCACTCTCCTGGTCATTTATTGGAAAATTTCCTTTCCTTATTTGATTCGAGCCTTTGAATCTGTTTTTTAATTGCAACGAGAAGAGTCAACCATTGTTTGCGGTGTTCAATTATTAGTTTTGTCCATTCTATCAATTTTGGACAGTTATCTTGTTTAGTCAATTCTATCAAGTTTGGACTATTGTCTTGTTTTATCCATTCTGTCCAGTTTGGATTTTTATTCAGACTATCTCCATTCTTTCAAATCCGAATGTTATACTAATTGTACCCATCATTTATGCTTGGATTTGTTCCCTATTGTTCATTTTCATTTTATTATGTTTAGTTGTTGTTTATGTGGGAGAAAACCCGTTCCGCATTAGAGGCGTGGTCCCTCATATTATTTTTAAACACACTTTCTTTTGTTTCATAGTTTTACTTATACTAGACATTTTTCTGACCCGAGTTGTTTATTTTCTCTAATCTCTCGGGTACTCAATTATATTTGGGTAGTCCGAAAATAACAGGTTTTCTTCGATGCTCTTTGAAGATGGTGATCGAGCAAGCGGCTCCTTAGTTATCTAGTTAATTGTTTCCGCGGTATGATTATGTAAATGTATTTTGTATCTTAAAAATGAGAAGTTATAATGTATAGCTGTCAATCTGTTAAATGTAGTATTTATTTTATAACTTTGATTACTCCTTATAAGGAGTTAGCTTTTGTACTATATCATTTTATATTATATGTAACCATTCCATTGTAAGGTTCATCTATTCTCCCTTGTTCTATTCTTTATTTTACCTCAAGACAACTTATCTTTTGGGTGCTTAGGAAATGACACACGTACACTGAGGATGTATTAAGTGTCGTTCCCTAGGATCAGAAAGGTAGGTTGTCACATTTTTGGTGAGAAGATGATTCGATGGTCAGGTTTTTGGGAGGTGTAGTTTGTGGTTCGGAATGCACGACGGGGCATGGTCGAGAGGAGAGGAGTGTAGGCCGAAACTTATAGAGGGGACGTCGGAGAGTAGGTGGTGGTAGGGTATCGGGTGCTCATGCGTAGAGAAGCGTGTTGTTGTGATCAAATTTGTGTTTCGTTAAGTGTTTAGTGGAGGGTAGCATGCACGTACAGGAAAGGTATACAGTGATGTGTAGCAAAGGAAATGTGCTTTAGGAGGGAAGAAGTATTAAGAAGGATTTAAAATAATTGGGTAATTAATTGAAGTAATTATGGAATTATGTGTATTTTAAAATCCAATAACTTATAAAATGTATATCTCTCTCATACGAGGTCCAATCCAAGCGAGACTTTTTGCAATGCATTCGAAATGGCGATAGCTACACTACAGACCAGGGTTTCGTCGAATTTGAAGCAAGTGAAATTTTAGGCTAGAATCAACATCGTTCGATTTTAGTACAAACTAGAAAGCCTAAGCATCCGCTGAAATTTCAATGAGTTAAACTAATCTTTTTGGATAATCCGCGTGATCTATAGCATATAAAATTTTCTGATTGTGTTTGAATGAATTATTGGTTGGTTTGGTTAAATATCTGCTTTTGGAAAGCGTATGTTGTTTAAAATGAAATACATGGAATTTTGTGGAGAAATCTGGACTTCTCATCGCTGTGATTTTTTTAATTCCAATTATATACCTGTTGATTTTATTTCAGTCATAAACTCGTTATATATATATATATATATTGTTAAATTCTAATATTTGATAGATTGACCATACTGAATGTGACACTGGCATATGTTAAAAAATGAACTTTTTTTAGAGAAAAAGATAGTAGTAGCATTGGTTAAGTGCTGTAATGACTATGAGCCTAGTTATAGTATTTTGAAAATACCATTAAGTGCTGTTTTAATTTGGAAATGGTTTTGATTTAAAAAAATGATTTTTAATCCAGCCTTCTAGATTTTCTATGATATTTTATATAAAAATAGTTTTTGTACTTCTCTATTTTACTTTAACTTCTTTAATCATTCTTAATATATGCATATTTCTAAATGGTTTAAAATTATTTTTGAAAGTGTCTACTTTTATAGAAAATTTATTATAATAATGAATGCTTATTTTTAAGGAATACTAAAGGCGTTTATCTTTTATTCTAAAAGTTATTTTGTTTAAAATAAGGTAGAAATATTTTAGAATAAATATTTATGAAACGTTTTTGTATATAAGGTTGAAATAAAAGAATAGATTTATAAATAGTATTTTATAAATTAAAGAGAGATTTATAAGTAGTATTTTGTGAACAAATGAATAGGTTAAAATGGTATTTTATAAAAGGGAAAAAATATAGTTTTGATAAATGGGAGAAATAAATCACAGTGGTGTATTTTTTGTAGTTTAGTGAATGATCGTATTATGGAAAGTATTTGAGTGTTTTAATTGCATTTGGAGTTTGATTTTGTATTTGGGGTTTTGTTTTATAAAAGGAGTTTTGTAATTGTATTTAGAAATTTATAAAAGAAGTTTTATAAATAATTTGGAGTTTTTATAAAAGACTTGCAAATAAGTTTGGGGATTTATAAAATGAGCTTATAAATGATATTTTATAAAGGAAGCTTTATAAAGGGTTTTATAAAAGTAAAGGATGTTTATTAAATAAATTTAGGGATTTATAGAAGGGGGCTTATAATTATGTTTATATATTTATAATGGGAATTTTATAGTTTAGAAAAAATGTTTATAAAAAGGGGGTTTGTAAGTATAAGGGGTTTATAAAGGCATTTTATAAAAGGATTTATAAAAGGACCGAGGCTCGATTTTCATATATGATCATTTTTAAATTGTGGTGGTATGGAAAATATTCTTATTATACTTAACCCCGAAATCAAACGTATGCGATATTCATCTCTATCTTGAGAATTAAGAAGGTGCATCAAGGAAGCAACTTGTCTAATTTCACAGTTTTGCCATGAATGAAAATGTTGCTAACACCTAAACCAAGCAATTTCGTTGGCCTTGGCAAGGTTGTTAACACCTTACTAAGCAGTTTTATCCTGAATGACAAGGTCGCTAACACCTCACTAAGCAGTTTCGCCCTGAATGGAAAGGTCGCTAATACTTCATTAAGCAATTTCGTCATTCGCTATGCAAACTAAGAATGTATCGACTCATTGGTTAATGAGAAATGGGTCATCTTCTCTCGGGGATATATCCCCCTAAAATTCGAACACCCTAAGATAATACAACTCTAAAGTGTAAATTACTTTCGCTGTAGTAACTACTAAAATTTAACTACTGTCTCGTACCAATTATTAAATTATAGTATTTTTTAAAAACTCGTAAATTCCACTCAAATTTTATTCAATAAATTATAATAATAAGCGAAAGAATTGTATCAAAAGTCCCATACTTATCCTACAATTTAATCATTTATTAAAATTCCTTGTTCGTAGAAAAGCATGAAATCTCATTAAAATTTCAAATCCATAATAAATAAATTGAAACTGTTTGTAACTAATTTTATATATACAAAGTAATAATTTTTCCAAAATCACTTTTAAATCCATGAACTCATTTTAAAGAAGAGTTTCTTATTTACAAAAGCTTTTGAACCCTTTCAAAATCATTAATACCTCTTTTATAACAAAGTCACTTGAAATTAAAATTATTGCTTTCATAACTGCTTTCATAAAATAATACCATATTTTATCTTTCACCTCTAAAACATTTCCAAAATATATACTTAAAATAGAAAATTTTGAAAAAAATTATAATTAAATATTGCTTTTTTAGAGCTTTGAATAGACATTTCAAAATAAGAAATAGATTAAGATTATAATATAATTTGATTATTTCTATAAACTAAACTCCAATAAAGATCAAACTAAATTAAATCTCATTTTGAGAATCTTTTAAAACAATTAACCAATTCAAACAATAAGTCTATCCAAAATGCATCTTCTAGAGCCAACATCACTCTATAAAATATCATTTCATAATATAAAATTCCTTAGAGATTCGAGTTGTCTTTCGACAACTACGACCATACGATGAAATATAAGTGTCAACATACCATAAAATTTATTTCACAAACGGAAGGAATTCTACATGTAAATTCACACCATCAATCCACATAACTATTTGTTTGTCACCATACAATAGACCAAATACTAGTAATCAACCGTATTTCATTTAGTCACTCATTAACCAAATACTTGTATGCAGCAATCAACCAAAAAACTTAGCCAGTTTTTTATTCAGATATAGATGTGTGAGTTAATAAAATAACCCACCTTAAGGAACTGCTAACTAAGACTTACATGCTTTTACTCCAGCCCAAACTCAAACCGTTGTTGCCTTTAGTCATCCTTTCACAAGAACTCGTGGCACCAATCCATGTCATAAGCAGCAAATCTCCAAAAATTATACATGACAGAACCCCTTGCATTCATCGAGGCCAGCAATTAAATATCGACTCTACCTATATGTTGAAGCTCTCGTTGACCTCTTGACAACCGTTAGCCTCATTTGTCAAGTACTACATCGAGCCTAGGTCTCTATTTCCTTAGGCCGCTACCAGAACGATCGTGTCTTCTGACAGTAGTCCCGATCCCTTCTCCTTATCCTTGATATCCCAGACTCGAAGGATCGCATATATATATATATATATATATATATATATATATATATATAGGGCTGTCAATGGGTCGGGTCGGGTCGGGTTTGGGTCGGGTCAAGTCGGGTTCGGGTTGATTTTAAATGGGTCAGGTCAACCCGTTTATTAAACGGGTCGAAAATGCTCAACCCGAACCCGACCCGTTTATAAACGGGTTGACCCGACCCAACCCGTGTAACCCGATTATAAATGGGTCGGGTCGGGTCGGATCGGGTCGTAAATGGGTCAGGTCAACCCGTATAAGGTGTAAACGGGTCGGGTCAACCCGTATAAGGTATAATTGGGTCGTAAATGGGTCGGAACGGGTCGTAAACGGGTCGGGTCAACCCGTATAACCCGTATAAGGTACAAACGGGTCATAAACGGGTCGGAGCGGGTCGTAAACGGGTTAGCTTAACCTATATATTGTATAAACGGGTTGTTAACGGGTCAGTTTCGGGTTGGCGGGTCAACCCGAAACCCACCCGTTTATAAACGGGTCAAATTCGGGTTGACCCGAAAATGACCCGCCAATTAAATGGGTCGGGTTAACCTGCTAATTTCCGTGCGGGTTTCGGGTCGTGTTTCGGGTCGTGTAGGAAATTGACAGCCCTATATATATATATATATATATATATATATATATATATATATATATATATATTTCTTTGTAATTCTTTTTTTCCTTTGGATTTGATTTTGCAGAACGACATGAGTTTGAATGGATTTGGGGTTTACGTTAACAAATGAAATCTTCCAGTACATGACAGATGAGGAGAAGAATAAGTAATGATTAGAAACAAATATGAGGCTTAAACGGGTTTTTGAGTTAAGTTTTCAATTTAGTCCCTTTTATTTCTATTACGCTTACGCTTATTTATTTTTAAATATTTCGCAACCTAATTGAAGTTGATTTAGACTCCATTTTACGAAATATATGTATTTCGATAACATAATTGTCACGACCAGATTTTTCGAATCTCGAAAATCGACATCAATACGTCCACTGTATCAAATACCGAACAATCGAATGCTGAAAAACCAGACCGTAAGGGAAAGAAGAAGAAGGTAGAAGAAGAAAAAACAAAACAACATCGGAATCTCACAATCGCACTGGAACAATATATAATAGATAAATGACTGATCTTTACACAAAAAACTATATCTGTTTTATACAATATATCATCAGAGTACAACACAATCAATAGAAAAATACTAGACAGTTATTTTAACTTGTCCCCACAAAACTGAATGCATAGTTTATACTGTAAAGCGGAATATACATCAAGTACGTGTGATATGTCTCGCCATCCAGCTCATCTCCTGAGCTCCATAGCAGTCCATCCAGAATCTACATTCTATAATACTTGGTCTGACCCGAACATTATAGTAAAATAACACCCGAGTCAGTCTGGAAAAACAACATGAGAAAACACATTCAATTGGATTATTAAAATTTTCAAAATCCTTTTGAAATCAAAGGTATCTCGTAAGACCATGCCACAAATAAACATGTCGGATTTTTACCTTACGATAACCCAAACATTTTTATCAAATTCGTCTGATATTATAATAGGGTCTATAGAAAGTAAAATTGAATCTAGCTGAAATGCTTGCATCTCACGTTCCAGCATAGTTGGGCACAATCAAAACCGTACAGGCGCTTATTGAAGATTGGATTCCATACAATGGCAGGGCCATTGGGGTACCACCCGTCACAGTACCTGGTCTAGATCAGAGTACCGAGGATCCCTCCCGATCCCCTGCAACACAAGACCATAGCTACCCCTTACTAGATAGTCCTAATAAGATCACCCGGTGGTTGGGATCAGCAACCGCCCACACAGCCGAATAAAAAGGGACATTAGACAAGGATGACCTTACCCTAATTGGTTGCTAGCCACTTAGCCTTGCTGCACCTTCCATGTTTTAGCCAATCCCGGTTGATGAGGCTTGAGGCTGTGCGTTACATTTTTATCACACGTTCACTTAGAATGCTCATCGTCCTCCCAACGATGTTCCGATAACATTCGTCCATACAAGCTGCCCTGGGTCTAGACAAATCGAATCACCGTCTTCATCATCTTAACGGTCTTCATTCGCAAACGTTCAAACCGATCGAAGTGGTTTTCAGATAATTAAATCCGATCCTGGCCTCTTCGAAATGATCTACACACTGGCAATTATTGATAGTCGGTTATTTAACTATCAAATTAAACAATCATCCAACCAATTATTTCTTTCCCACTGAAAAACACCAAGTCCTTTAAAATTAGATTTCTAAAGAAGTTAAATCACTTTCCAAAAATATACGCTTAACATTTCAAATAAAAGTACATAAATAACATAATTCAAAATAATAATTATGAAATTCTATAATAATTTCCCAAGTGAAACTTAAGCCAGAACTACTTTCAAAATACAAGTCATTTTATAAAATATTAATCTTTAATAATTTACCTTCAAACCATAATACTAATTTAACCTTTAAAAATAATTGACTACTATAATTAACTTAATTAATATTTACTTTAAAATTATTAAAACAATTTAAATAATAAATTTCTCTAACCATTTCTTTTAAACAACTTAAATTTTTTAATTTATACTTAAAAATCCCCTTTGAAATTACACTCGGCTTTCCAGGAAATTACACTTTTCATTCCAATATTACCATCCCACATTTATAAATCCTGCTCGATTTATCCCAATTTAGTTTACGTCCCAATCCCGTAAATTCCTTTTAAAACTTTAAAAATAAAACCACCTTTTTTATTTTTAAAAAACATTCCCCATCTCCTTATAAATTCCCACCGTGAATTTATACTTTCAAATTTATCCTCTGATAAATACTTCACTTATTTATAAACCCAGTTAATAATTTCCATACCCTCATGTTCCTTCAAATCACAGTTTCAATCACCTTGTCGATTTTCAAATTGCTTTTCAAAACTATCTCCATTTGAAACTAAATTCCTTTACTTACTCCAAATTTATTCCAAAACCCATTAATTCCAAATTCACTCCTTATTTATGATTTTAAAATATTATTTAAAAAAGAAATACCAATTTCATACTTTATTTCTAAATTCACCCTTTATTTCTCCCAAACCATTTAAATCTTGAAGTTTAAAATAATTCTTTATGCTTCAAATCAATATCGCTTAAGTCCATATTTTAAAATCCTTTAATTAACATTTTATTCACAAACTTTATTTTGCCATATTTGCGGAATTATTTAAATAGGATTTTAAATCAACTTTCGTTTCTTTCCAAAGCTTTTTCTTTAATTTATCAATTTCACCATAATTATTTTACTTAAAAGCTCCCATTTTATTTTCCTTTAAAAATCCCACTTTCATATATTTGATATCTTAAAATACCCAAATATATTCAGCCAAACTATAGCATTCAATAACATCAATTCCAATATAACCTATCACGTATTATCAAATAAAACATATCATTGAATATGAAATAAATTCAACATTTTTGATGAATCCCGTTGGATTCCTTCAATTTGTTTCCTTGCATCCACAGATGTTAGCATAATATAAAAATACCAATCCCACTTCGAGGGGGATGTCGTGGTATATAGGATCATCCGCTATTATGTGGGGCACATAGGATCTCATCCGCTATATAATGCTAGAATATCAATCACTCCATTATATATATATATATATATATATATATATATATATAATATCACATCCAAATCGATAATAGATCATCAATTCAAACAATCAATCCAATAATTTAAATATTAACTATTTAAATTAACCGATAATCCAAATGAGTGAGATTAACTCACCTTTGACTTATTTGCACTCCATTCCAAACCGGCTTGCCTCTCCACTATTTTTAACCATGTATAAACATTAGAAGATTTTTATTAATATTCGAATAAGTCGAAAAGTTAAATTCAAAAATTAAATTCCCATTTGATAAATTTAATTAACTAATGATTTTATTTTAAACTAATAATTTAATTTTGAACTAATTTCCTTTTTAATAAAATAGTTTTAACAACTAAAATAATTAAATAAGTTTATTAAACAAATCTATCTCTATCATATATTATTTAAAAATAAACTAGTAAATGAAAATAGATATATATGTATATTTATTCTCTTTTGAAACTACATGTATAAATAAAAACTTTTTTTATAGATTTCAAAAACCTAATTTTATATAAAATTTCACATTTTAAAATTTCTATATTTCCAAAATCTTACATATATATACTTATTTACTTTTTTTCTATACATATTAAAATATGTGTGTGTATTTATATATATATATATGTATGTATGTATGTATGTATGTATGTATTTTACTGAAAAAATTGTTTTCAGTTTCCGTAAATAACAACAACAGTTCAACCCTACTTTATACATACATGCATAAATAAATCTATAAATTTAAGAAAATAAATTTTTTTATAACTTACTGTATTATTATATTTTTCTCCGACCTATATGTATATAAATAAAACTAAAATTGGTTAATACCTCAATGCAATCACTCTTCGGCCAAAGTCAACGCACCCTCCGCGTGCATGTGATCCATGCGAGCGACTCTCTCCAACCTTCGCCTACAAGCGAGCCTTCTCTTTGCCGTCGCAATGGAGTTCGGCCACTTCCCTCGCGAATCAATGATCACACCCACCTTGCAACAACCACCCCCTTACATTGACTAGAGAACCCGTTCGACAACGCGACCCTTCACCGACGAATCGTCTCATCTATATCTGCCCCTTCGAACTCGAGTTCCCCATCGCGAAGCTGTCGCGATTTCCTTGCTTTATTCCCCTCTTTCCCTTTTCGATTTCAGTTTTAAAAAAATGAGGAAGAGGAGTTCGACTATTTATTTTCAAGGTAGCTATTTTGTTCTTCTTTTTATTTTAATTTTTTTGAACAGCGTGCTTTTAATTTTAAAAGAAATGGACGTGACATAAAGGGAAGAATGCATGTTCAAACGATCTTGCGTGCTTGACAAATGAAGGAAATGCTGCTTTTTGTGTGTACAGGTGTTGGAATGAGTATGATATAGTGATACAAAAAGCTAATGTGAATAATTTTAACTAGTCAACTTATATATATATATATATATATATATATAATTTAAATTTGAATCGTCTCGAAATCACCACTCAAAATTTTGACTTCCTATTAAGGCATGTCGTTAGTGTTTATAATATTATACCCCTATTATGAACACGATGGAAAAGGTTTCGAGGTCTAACTCGATAGTATGGAGAAAATAGCTTTTTGGACTCAGTTATTATATTGAATTTCCGATATTAAATTTCAACGTGTTTATCTACTGTACGATCACACGACAACTTCAAACACTATGAAATTTGAAATCCGATAATAATACGCTATTATGGATCCAATGGAACTGGTTTCGTCGAAATCCGAGACTGTGCCTCGGAAGGCTATTTTAAATATCGATTTAAACTATATATTTCTAAAACTGAATAAATCACCTTAAAATTCAATTTTAACACCTCTATTATTTTCAGTATTATCAATATAAATTTTATAAGCCATTGAAATATTGTTAACAAGCTTTAAATTCCAAATTCAATACTTTACCCAATTTCCACTTATTAAATTCAATAATTTAATTATCCAATAAATGGAGATATTTGAAATTTAAGTTAAAATTAACCTTTTAAATATTTAAAATCAATTAAATATTCCAATTTGAAATATCCAAAATTCCGAGTCGTCACCTTCCTTCCCCCTTAAAAGAATTCCCCGAAATTGCCAGTTAAGAAGAATGATCCGGAACCCATTAACTATTTTCCTAATCCAAATAGTTTTTAACAACTTCCCAGAACCAAGTAGTTTTAACAACACCCAAAACAATTTTTTATTAAAGACACTATCACTTTTACTAACTTCATAAACTCATCCATAACTTCCAAAAAATATTATTTATTCAACAATTCAAATTTAAATTTAAAAACAAATTATAGACTATCAAAATTTTCTCAAAAATTTTCTAACTCCCTAAATTTTCGAAAAAGTACGCCAGCGTCTCCTTGCACGGTTAGATTGGAACAACTACAAAATGCCTCTACGGGCCCCAAATTTTCAAAAGAAAACAAAAAGTCAAGTGGCTAGACCAGAAAATCATCAAATTTCACATGACAATTTAAATACATACCTTTTTCGGGCAATTAAATTTTGCCTTCTGAAATCACAAACACTAGATTTCCTTTGCTTTAAAACACCTGTATATCCCACTTAGAAATAATATCCAATCACAGAATTCAAAATCATTTTATCCACTTTTTTTTCAAAGTTTCCATAACTATTTCATTCAAGCCCATACGATGCACACATATCATCCGTACGCAACACCAAATCCGATCGCTCACTCGATCGTACAATTTCACTTTCGAAATAGTATCGTCCACTCGACTTCCTAATGCGGACTCAGATCTAGTTTCTTGATCAAAAACTGCCATTCTCCTTGCATAGCCATACACTATGATAGAGAATTTTCAGAATCAATCAAAAATCCATATCCAGGGTTCGCCGTCGAAAATCGAGTGAAAAAATCCCAACTCGGATCGACACAACTATCTCAAAATTCTGTGCTCGAATCTGGATCAAATAGTTATGCGAATAGAATAATATACGTACATCCTACGTATTTATCTCCATTGATTATTAGCTAAATCAATTTTCTTTTTATTCACGTTCTTTTGATTTCTATCCACTTGTTCACAATTTTCCCATTTCACAACTTCCAGTTTAATCTTCATTTAATTATTAACTTAGAATATTTTTCCCAAAACCAAATTTACTTATGAATTTCACCATTCATTTCTTAAGTTCAATATAAGTATTTTATACACTTCTTATATTTATTTCACTTCACCACTTAATCTTTATACCCAATTTATTCAATTTCCATTTGAAATCAATTTACCTTCCCTTTACCAATTTATTCCCAATCAAATTCAATTTTGAACTTTTATGTTTGATTCACTAATTTATCTCATTTCTCAATCAAATCTTATTCCCATATTCAATTTCAATTCCATTTACTTACAAATGTAAATTCATTTGTTCATTCACAAATTTATTTCCAACTAATAAATTATTATTTCAATAGCCATTCTATGTAGTCTACTTAGACCTTTTCCTCAAATTCATTTTTATTTGACTTGATTTAATTACATTCCAATTCAATTCAAATTTTAAACTTCTATAGGTTTTCTAACTTATTTACATTCCATTTAGTAATCTCCTTTAAATTACTTCATTCAACTGACTTACCTTCTAACTCATTTGTTTACACACTTACCTTTATTTAACTCTTCTTCAAGTTAGAATTGTATCCTTCAGGTTTCAAATTTTATAAGTTATCAAACTAATTTATATTCCATAAGTATTTTGAATAAGATTTCATAGTTTAAACAATCGCTTAAACATTCAAAGACATTTTTGAAATCATATATACCTAACCCAAAATATTCCCTTGAATTTCAAAACCAAACCAAGTTTTGCAAACAACTCCAATTTAAAACATTTGGTAGCAATTTCCTCTCTTGGAAGCTTGAAAACGAACATCGATGATGCTGCATTCATCACCGAAGTTATTTTCTAGCGACCAAAAAGAGTTCAATGCCTTTTCTCTTTTCAAAACATTTCAAATATTTTAAACTCCAAATCTCACCAGATTTCATTCCAATTCGAAAATATTTCCAAAATAATATCACTATTATTCCTCCAAAGCCTTTGAAAAAATCATTTTCAAACTAGAAGGAAATTAAATTTTTCTCAAAATATCAAATTTCGAATCTTTTCAATCTATATTCAAATATTACCCTGGAGTTTTATTTCAAATTATAAATCATATTTATAATTCACATTTACAAATGTCGTTCTGCTATATGAATTAATTTCTTAAGTTTTGGTTAGAATTCGTCTTTCATTTCAATTACCATAACAACAATGATAATAATTTAATATTGTCACTTCCTAACATCAAGAAACCATATATACTTATAATAATTAACAAAAAATTATTTCTTTTATATATAAAAATAATTTTGGGCAAAATTGTTTCATTCACCCTATTAAAACAATACCGTGTCGATTTGTTCTGTACAAGTGTTTAGAGATCCTTATCAATAACATTAATTACTCGTATTGACCAGAATCCATAAACTACTCAACAAACCAATCAACTCAATAAAAAAAATTATATTCACTAACAAATACGCGCTCATATCTATTAATACACTTAAACTCATTATAGAGTACTACAGACTCTATTTTTAATGAGTAATCCCCACCAGAGCCAAGGTTCTAGCTTAACCTCGCTTTGATACCACTGTCACAACCTGGTTTTTCGAAGCCTGAAAATCGAGATCAATACGTCCACTGTATCAAATGCCGAACAATCGAATGCCGAAAAACCAGACCGTAAGGGAAAGAAGAAGAAGGGAAAACAAAACAATATCAGAATCTCATGATCGCACCGGAACAATATATAATAGATAAATGACTGATCTTTATACAAAAAGAACTATGTCTGTTTTATACATTACATCATCAGAGTACAACACAATCAACAGCAAAATACTGGACAATTATATTAACTTGTCCTTGCACAACTAGATACATAGTTTATACTGCATAGCGGAATATACATCAAGTAGGTGTGATACGTCTTGCCTTCCAGCTCGTCTCTTGAGATCCATAGCAGTCCATCCAGAATCTGTATTAGAATACTCGGTCTGACCCGAGCATTATAGCAAAATAACACCCGAGTCAGTCTGGGAAATCAACGTTAGAAAACACACTCAATTGGATTATTAAAGTTTTCAAAATCCCTTTAAAATCAAAGGTATCTCATAAGACCACGCCACAAATAAGCATGTTGGGTTTTTACATTAAGATAACCAAAACATTTTTATCAAATTCCTCTGATATTATAATAGGATCTATAGAAAGTAAAATAGAATCTAGCTGAAATGCTTGCATCTCACGTTCCAGCATAGTTGGGCACAATCAAAACCATACAGGTGCTTATTGGAGATTGGATTCCATACAATGGCAGGGATAATGAGGTACCGCCCGTCACAGTTCCTGGTCTAGATCAGAGTACCGAGGATCCCTTTCGATCCCCTGCAACACAAGACCGGAGCTACCCCTTACTGGATAGTTCGAATAAGATCACCCCATGGTTGGGATTAACAACCGCCCACACAGCCGAATAAAAAGGGATATCTAGACAGGGATGACCTTTCCCTAATTAGTTACTAGCCACTTAGCATTGCTGCACCTCCCCTATTTTAGCCATTCCCGGTTGATGAGGCTTCAGGCTATGCATTACCTATTTATCAAACATTCACTTAGAATACTCATCGTCCTCCCGACGATGTAGCATTCGTCCATATAAGTTGCCCTGGGTCTGGACAAACCGAATCACCATCTTCATTATCTTCACGGTCTTCATTTGCAAACATTCAAACCAGATCGAAGTGGTTTTCGAATAATTAAATCTGATCACAGCCTCTTCGAAATGAACAGTGCATTGGCAATTATTGATAGTTGGTAATTTAACTATTAAATTAAACAATCATCCAACTAATTGTTTCTTTTCCACTGAAAAACACCAAGTCCTTTAAAATTAGATTTCTAAAGAAGTTAAATCACTTTCCAAAAATATACGCTTAATATTTCAAATGAAACTACTTTAATCACTTAATTCAAAATAATAATTATGAAATTCTATAATAATTTCCCAAGTAAAACTTAAGCCAGAACTACTTTCAAAATACAAGTCATTTTATAAAATATTAATCTTTACTTCAAACCATAATACTAATTTAAGCTTTAACAATAATTAACTACTATAATTAACTTAATTAATATTTACTTTAAAAATATTAAAACAATTTAAATAATAAATTGCTCTGACCATTTCTTTTAAACAACTTAAAACTTTTAATTTATACTTAAAAATCTCCTTTGAAATTATACTTGGGTTTCCAGGAAATTACACTTTTTATTCCAATATAACCGTCCCATATTTATAAATCCTGCTCGATTTATCCCAATTTAATTTACGTCCCAATCCCGTAATTTCCTTTTAAAACTTCAAAAATAAAACCACTTTTTTTAAAAAAAACACATTCCCCATCTCCTTATAAATTCCCACCGTGAATTTATACTTTCAAATTTATCCACTAATAAATAATTAACTTATTATAAACCCACTTTATAATTTCCATACCCTCGTTTTCCCTCAAATCACAGTTTCAATCACCTAGTCGATTTTCAAATCACTTGTCAAAACTATCTCCATTTGAAACTAAATTCCTTTACTTACTCCAAATTTATTCCAAAACCCATTAATTCCAAATTCACTCCTTATTTATGATTTTAAAATCTTATTTAAAACTGAAATACCAATTTCATACTTTATTTCTAAATTCACCCTTTATTTCTCCCAAACCATTTAAATCTTGAAGTTTAAAATAATTCTTTGTGCTTCAAATCAATATCGCTTAAGTCCATATTTTAAAATCCTTTAATTCACATCTTATTCACAAACTCTATTTTCCCATATTTATGGAATTATTTAAATAGGATTTTAAATCAACTTTCATTTCTTTCCAATGCCATTCCCTTAATTTATCAATTTCACCACAATTATTTTACTTAAAAGCTCCCATTTTGTTTTCCTTTAAAAATTCCACTTTCTTATAGTTGATATCTTAAAATACCTAAATATATTCAGCCAAACTAAAGAATTCAATAACATCAATTCCAATATAACCTATCACGTATTATCAAATAAAACATATCACTGAACATGAAATAAATTCAACATTTTTGTGGAATCCCGTTGGATCGCTCCAACCCATTTTCATTCATCTACATATGTTAGCACAATATAAAAACATCAATCCCACTACAAGGGGATATCGTGGTATATAGGATCATCCGCTATTATGCGGGGCGCATAGGGTCTCATCCGCTATATAATGCGGGAATATCAATCACTCCAATATATATATATATATATATATATATATATAATATCACATCCAAACCGATAATAGATCATCAATTCAAACAATCAATCCAATAATTTAAATTTTAACTATTTGGTTATTTAAATTAACCATAATCCAAATGAGTGAGATTTACTAACCTTTGACTTATTTACACTCCATTCCAAACCAGCTTGCCTCTCCACTATTTTTGACCTTGTATAAACATTAGATGATTTTTATTAATATTCAAAAAAATCGAACAATTAAATTCCCATTCGATAAATTTAATTAACCAATGATTTTATTTAAACTAATAATTTAATTTTGAACTAATTTCCTTTTTAATAAAATATTTTTAGCAACTAAAATAATTAAATAAGTTTATTAAACAAATCTATCTCTATCATATATTATTTAAAAACAAACCAGTAAATGAAAATACGTATATATGTGTATTTATTCTCTTTTGAAACTACATGTATAAATATTTTTTTTTATAGATTTCAAAAATCTAATTTTATATAAAATTTCACATTTTAAAATTTCTATATTTCCAAAATCTTACATATACATACTTAGTTACTGTTTTCCTATAAATATTAAAATATGTGTGTGTACTTATGTGTGTGTTTATATATATATATATATATATATATATTACTTAAAGAAATTGTTTTCTGTTTCTGTAATTAACAACAGCAGTTCTACCCTACTTTATACATACATGCATAAATAAATCTATAAATTTAAGAAAATAAATTATTTTATAACTTACTGTACTATTATATTTTTCACTGACCTATATGTATATAAATAAAAATAAAAGGTTAATACCTCACTGCAATCACTCATCGGCCAAAGTCAACGCACCCTCCGCCTGCATGTGATCCAGGCGAGCAACTAGCCCCAACCTTCGCATGTGATCGAGCCTTCCCTTGCCGCCGCAATCGAGTTCGGCCACTTCCCTCGCGAATCAACGATTGCTCTCACCTCGCAACAACCATCCCCCTTACACCGACTCATGAACCCGTTCGACAACGCGGCCCTTCACCGACAAAGCTTCTCATCTATATCCGCCCCTTCGAACTCGAGCTCCCCATCGTGAAGTGATCGCGATTCCCTAGCTTTGTTCCCACCTTTACCTTTTCGATTTCAATTTAAAAAAATGAGGAAGAGGAGTTCGGCCATTTATTTTCAAGGCAGCTGTTTCGTTCTTATTTTATTTTTATTTTTTTGAACAGGGTACTTTTAATTTTGGAAGAGATGGACAACATATAAAGGGAACAATGCGTGTTCAAACGATCTTGCATGCTTGAAAATTGGAGGAAATGCTGCTTTTTGTGTGTACTGGTGTTGGAATGAGTATGATATAGTGATACAAAAAGCTGATGTGAATAATTTTGACTAGTCAACTTATATATATTATTTAAATTTAAATTCGAATCGTCTCGAAATCACCACTCAAAATTTTGACTTCCTTTCGATGCGTGCCACTTGGCGTTTATAATGTTATACCCCTATTACGAACATGATGGAAAGGGTTTCGAGGCCTAACTCGATCGTACGTAGAAGATAGATTTTTGGACTGAGTTATTATATTGAATTTCCGATATAAAATTTCAGCGCTTTTATATACCATACGATCACACGACAACTTCAAACATTACAAAATTTATAATCCGATAATAATACACTATTACGGATCCAATGCAACAGGTTTCGTCGAAATCCAAGACTGTGCCTCGAAAGGCTGTTTTAAACATCGATTTAAACTATATATTTTTAAAACTAAACAAATCACCTTAAAATTCAATTTTAACTCTTCTATTATTTTTAGTATTATCAATATAAATTTTATAAGCCATTGAAATATTTTTAGCAAGCTTCAAATTCCATATTCAATACTTTACCCAATTTTCACTTATTGAATTCAATAATTTAATTATCCAATAATGGAGATATTTGAAATTTAAATTAATAATAACCTTTTAAATATTTAAAATCAATTAAATATTTCAATTTCAAATGTCCAAAATTCTAGGTCGTCACAATAATTTTATTCTATCCAATATCGTTCCACTTTGTTTAAATATTCAAAATATTAATACAAATGAATTTATTTTCTTACTATTTTAATGATACAAAAATTATTTATACTTTAAAATATTTTATATCCATTAAAACATTTTATTTTGAATTTCATTATTTTATCTAAGAAGGAATTTATTAATTAATTTAATTTTACTATAAAAAATCCATTAAATAGACTTTAATTGAATATAATTAAATTCCAAAATAATAATTATCCATATCAAATCCAAACACTTCTATTTAATTAAACTAACTTAATATTACCACTTCAAAACCGGGTTGCTACATACCTCCCCCCTAATGAAAATTACGTCCTTACAATATCTTATAGGGACACGTCACATGCAATATAACCACTAACTCTCTCTCAAAATCTACAATCAAATTAAAGCTCGCTCAATTCTCCAATGGGTTAATACTGAAATTCAAACTTAGCGTAAGTTATAAATTTAAGTAGACTCATTTATTAGCCTATATTTCTTCCCATACCAAATTTATTGAAAAAATTTCCAAGTGTTAGAATTTTCGAAAAATTTCGGTAGAGTCTCCTTTGTACGGAGAGACGTTTGTAATTTCAAAAATATGATATATACACACACACACATCGACCACACAGTCAGAAGCACAATATATATATCGATATTTCTAAACTCCTATATTTAATATGAAAACGTACTTTATTTTAGCATTTTTAAGCAAATCTTATTTAGTTTTCATGCGAGCAAAACAAACTTGCACCTAACTCAATCCCAAATAGCCATCTTCAAGTACCTAAGCTCAGCCCAAATGGCTCATAAGAAATCATACAAAAGTATACAGTAATATTGCATTCATATACAAAGGAATATACCGCATTCTAAATTAAGTCACTTTTGGGCTGATTTTAATATGTCAAAAGCATATAATTATGTAACATTTCCAAAAGAGAAGTTGTAGCTTCATGAATTAAGTTTCCGCCTCAACCTCGCTTCCCTCGATTGCCTACTGTCGCAATTTTATGGCCGTGTATACACATACAGACACACACACTCCTTCTCTGAATGTAAATTGATCTGCGCATTTTTATTTAAAGCTAGGAAAAACGAATTGAAATGGGGATGTTGGTTTGAAATATTGAAAATTTATTGTTAATGATTATAGATTGTCATGTCGATTAAAGAAGTCAATTTTCAAACGGAATTCCATTTGATTGCAAACTAGATTGTTTTAACTTACAAAAAAAAGACATACGTTGTTTATGTGACCGAAGTTGTTGGAAAAGAACTTGGATTGCTAAATAATTCAATAATTAGAATAATCTTTTATATAGAGTGATGTTAACTCTAGATAATTCATTTTGAGTTTCCTTATTCTTCGTTACACTTGATTCTTTAATTTTGAGGCATATAGAATTTCTATTCTGTGAAATTGGGTAATTTTTTAAGTAAAAATATATATTTTATATAGATATTAAATTATGAAATTTTTGAATAATATTTTTAAAGAATTATTCTTTTTAGACATATAGTTTGAAATTGATTTATAAAGTATATTAATTATTCTTATAATCATACTTATAAATGTAAAGTATTATTGTTGGAAAATACTTTGAGATAAGAATTTTTGAAAAGAAAAGATTGAATATATATATATCAGAAATCTATTTGAAAAGAAATAGTTCTCTTTATATTAGAAAATTATTAATTATTATCTATTTACAATTAATAAAAAGAGATTTATGATAAATTCAAGAGTTTTGATAAAATAATAATACACACACACACACACACACACACATATTTGGAAAGGGATTTTCATATTATTTTAGAATTTTAAATTAAAGTGATATTTTTATAAAATCATTCTTTAAATAAAAAGTTTTGAGAATAATTCTAATTTGATTTAAGTCGGTAATCTAATGATTTTTTTCTATTGGATTTCGTGCTTTTCTATGAAGCAAAGAATTTTAATAAACGATCGAATTGTCGGGTGGTATGAGACACTTTGTACAACTTTTTCGGTTATTATTATAATTTGTTAAGTTGAGTTTAAAGTGGAAATTACTAGCTTTTAGTAAATATTTTAATTTACTATCTGGTAAGGGACAGTTGGTTAAATTCTTATGATTATTGTAGTGACAATAATTAACACTTAGAGTTGTATTATCTTAGGATGTTTAGATTTCAGCCCGATAGATCCTCGAGAGAAGATAACTTATTTTTCATCGATCTGAGAATTGACACGTTTTTAGATTTGGGTAGGCAAATCTCTTTTGGAAGATCTGTTATGGTGTAAATACGGTTGTCTCTTTTGGAAAATAGATTTTTACCTGCATCGTAGTCTATAGATAATAAAACCTATTAGTTTATTTTTTAATACAGTTAGACTATGATTACCTTTTTCGGAAGGTAAATTTGCATAGGACAAATTAGGTACACGACTGTTCTCATCTTTGAGTGGTGTCCCTAATCTACAGTCTCTTTTGGAAGGTTTCCTTTCTATGTTGCGGGTCTTTTTTTTTAGATTTTGTGTCACTGTATTAAACTGGTCGATGACCACCATTATTACTTTATTATTGACGATTATTTCTTTAGAGATTTTTAATATGGATATTCTGTATCCTTTATGGCTCTGAAGAATTTTGAATTGGTTATCATCATATTTTGAGATGATAGTCTATTTAGACTTGATATGTATTTATGAAATGGTGAATTGTTAGATATGCCTTATTTAAGTATTTATTTTGGGCATATTTTATTTATGACTTATTTGGTTATTGTTAAGTCAAAATTTTGAGATCTATATTTATTAGTTTGATATGCCTTTTTGAATTTTTGGGTTTTAGGCATATTTTGAGATGATTTATTTTAGAGTTAAATCGTTTATGGAATTATAAAGTAGTGAATTTAATTAATATGCCTTATTATGATTGTTTGTTCGGTATATTTTCTATGACTTGTTATTTTAAGTCATATAGTTATGATATTAATATCTCACCTTTCCATTTAGATATAATCTGAACCTTTTATTATTTTAATACTCGGATTAGGCCAAGACTTCACAGATACAAACAATTTCCAGATTTCAAAAATGTGGATTGCAACTCGAGTTATGGGGATTTACCATAGATATGCGGCTCAGGTGTTATGAGAAAAAACACAAGTTCACTTAGAAAATTCATGTTTTTGACCTTGAAAAAATCAAAGTTTTATGAAAAACTTTAAATACAAGTTATTGCTTATATTCTTTGCTTTCCATAATGGGCAGGATCATCGAAATCAGATAAACCGTTCAGTTGTTATAATTTAATGAATTTCAATGCTGTTTTGAATTGTTTGTAATTTCAAGACAGTGATACAATTGCTCAGAAATTCCACCTTTAACTTAATAACCTTTCTATTCGCATTTCATTCAAACTAAAAATTGTTCGTTAAAGATTTGACTTTCTAATGGATTTAAAATTGTTAAGACTTATAAAAAATGGTTGTTGAGTTTCGGTATTCTACCATACAAATTTAAACCATGAAAACACGCCACTATGTGATTTAAAGTGTGCAAATATAATACTGTATGACTTAGACATGAAAATAAGCAACTGCTGTATAATTCAAACGAAAGGAAATATGCTGCTGTGTGAAATTTAAACAAGATAATGTGCTACTATGTATAACCCTTTTTCGTCATAAAGAAACTTGTACACCATTTATAAAACATATACAGGTGAGTGGTTCACCGTACATGATTCGAACAGGTTACCAGATGAACTAGCAGAGTATCATGTTTTAGATTATTGAATTAATAAATGAATACAATAGTAATATGCTTCATAAAGTCTACAACTAAATCTATCTCAGTTGTTACTTCTTCAACTTTTTATTACTTTACATAACATTTCAAACAAGTTACAGGGTATGTTAGGGTAATGTAAATGCCTATTGGTTGAAATTCAGTAAGCTCCTAACTTGTAATTATTTCCTATAGAACATATGGTTTATGTGTAGATGACATGAAAATCATTAACATTACTTATGAAAAAAAATCTGATTACATTGGAACAATAAGGCATAAATGTGCATGAATTAAAGATTGATAAGCCCAAGATTGTATGTAAAGGTCTGTATCTCCGTACCCTTTGAGTCGACAATAAATCACATGTGTCCAATTCAAATTAAATGGAAATACGAATCTTCAGGGGTGAAGAAGAAAAGAGTTAGAAGAAGAAATAGAAACAGCAATACAGAATCTCACAATCGCAGCGGAACAAAATATAATATATTTAATAACAGATCTTTTTACAAAGAAACTTTAACTGTAATATACATACAATCATCAAAGTACAACAATCAACAATCTATCTGGACAGTTATAATAACTTGTCCTTACAAATACTAAATATACAGCATGACTCGCACAGCGAAAATAACCAAGTATGTATAATACACCAGAGAATCCTTCAGCTCGTCTCCTGCGCTCCATAGCATCTTAACCTGAATCTATAATACTTGATCTGACTCGAGCATTATAATAAAATGACACCCGAGTCAGTCTGGAAAACCAACGTGAGAAAACACACTCAATTTGAATTATTACCATTATCAAAACCCTTTGGATTGTTTCTCGTAAGACCACGTCACACACAAACACGACGGGTTTTTACCTTACGATAACAAAAACAATTTATATCAAAATCATTTGATAATATAATAGTGTCTATAGAAAGTAAACTATAAAATAGCTGAAATGCTTGCATCTCACGTTCTAGCATAGTTGGGTATAATCAAAATCGTACAGACACATAGTGGATATTGGATTTCAAACAATGACTGTGCTATTGGGGCACCGTCCGTCACAGCACGTCTTTATAAAAATGTACCGAGATCGTACCTAACGATCCCTTCCAACATAGGACCGGCCTACCCTTGATCTGGATAGTACTGAATATGTTATCACCCTGGATGTTCCCACCCTAATCGAGTGGTTTCTATTCCAAGCATAGCCATATCCATAATTAAATTAAATATATCCAAGGGTATCTAGAAAAGTGATAACATACCCTACTTGGGTGCGATCTACTTAGCCCTGCCGCATCTCCACTGTTTTAGTCATTCCCGGTTGATGAGGCTTGAGGCTAAGTTTTACCTTTAGAATAGCATTCATACTTGGAATGCTAACACTGTCTTCCAAACCACGATGCAAATGATAGCATTTGTCCATACAAGTTGTTCTGGGTCTAAACAAACCGCATCTCCAAAATCATCGTCATTATTATATTCACGATATCACAATTTGTAACGCACAAATCGAATCGAAGTGGATTTTCGGATAATTAAATCTGATCCTGCACTCCTAGAAATAATCATTGATTTTAGGCAGATTTACCTGTCGGTTATTTAACTATCAAATAACACACATAAGCAGTCACGAGGCCATATTATAAATCTTTCAACATTTATTTCAAAATATCTTTTCAAAGATATATATTCAAATTTCTTCCAATATTTCAATATTTGGAAACAATTTCACATACTTAAATCCATAACAGGATATCTCAATCATATCTTATTTCAACACATAGAAATATTTCCAAATTCAATTCATAATTCATTACTTATAAAAATATTTTCATATAAATCATTTCGTCGATATCTCCAAAACCTTTAATTCCAAAACTTAGGAAAATATTATAAGTTTATTTTCCAAAATCATTTCTAATATCCATTCTTAGGAAACACTCCGTACTTAACTCATAAATTTCTGAAATTTTTATCAATTCCCTTTATAATTTTCAAAAATTATCAGTTATACTTAATTATAATCCAACTAACCATTTATAATTCCTTTTATGAATTAAAATTCATTTACGAAGTTCCTGAATCTAACTATTTTGGAAATTCCCTAAATTTCCAGAAATCCCATTATAACACTTCACTTACACAATCACATCTTTTTAGTAAATCTAGGTTACAGTCTTGAGAGTCTTTATAAATAGATTCCAATTACTTACTTTTAAACTATATACATAATAATAATAATAAATTTTAAAGATTTGGTAAAATAATTATTTAAAATATCAAAGCATTTGTAAAATAAATGTCAATAACTAATTCCAATTTATTTATAAAATTTCTAATCGATTTACAAAGTTTGTTTATAAAACTTATAATTCGTTTCAACAAATTTAAATATTTAAATAACTAACTTTCTGAAATATTTCAATACAACTATTATATTTTTTAAAACTACATACTTTAATAAATATCCTTTTCTAAAAACAAATCTTAACTTCTTATGAAAAACCATTTTCAAAATTCAATATACCCATTTTCATACTTATAAATCTCTCTCAATTTATCACAAGTTGATTCACATTTTCAATTCCATAACCCTTCTCCAAATTCCAATTTAGAATCCAATATTCCTTCTAAACCGATTTCCATATCTATGTAAAAATTCTCAAAGTGAATTTATATTTCCAATTTACCAAATGATAATTGTTCCCCTTATTAATAAACACCGTTTATAAATTTCATAACTCATTCTAGTTTTATAACAGGCTCATATTACAAAAAAAACTATTTATAAATCCATTTCTAATTTAAAATTCCATTCTAAATCTACTTCTTAAATAATCCAACTGTATTCTGAAACCATTCAAATCTCGATTTTGACTTCCATTTCATATTTATAAAAATCTTATTTAAAATCTGCTGTTTAAAATTCTTAATTTAAAATTCTCTATTTGAAACCATTTTACAGAATAGCTAAATAAATATCCAAAATCCAATCATTTATTTTATCCAATCCAATTCCCTTTTTAAAAATTCCAAAATTTAATACAAATAATTCCATCTTCCAAAATCGCCTTTGAATTTCCTTTTAAAATTCAAAAATATTATTTATGGTGTTTTAAATACCAAAATCAAGGCAGTGCTGCTATAGCATCAAATGAATTCAAATCATATCATAATCTAACACAAATTATTCAAAACACAACATATATCACTATATATGAAATTTAAATCAACATTTTTACGGAATCTAGTTGGATCCCTCTAACATATTTTCCTGCATCCGCAGATGTTATATAACATAAAATACCAATCCCGCTTCAAGGTGAGATATCGCAGTAATATATGATCATCCACTATTATGCGGTGCGCATAGTGTCTCGCGCTCCAATCGGCAGGAATATATCCAACTACTAATATATATACTAATATATATATATATATATAATATAACATTCAACTAATAATAACATATTAATTCAACCAACCATCCAATTATTAATTTTTAATTGTTATAAATTAAATCTAGTAATCCAAAATGAATGAGAATTACTCACCTTGATTGTTCGAATTTGTTAATCCTTCCAATCCAAATTTATTCCATTGTGTAGTATTGCTGCCGCGAGTTCAACGTGACTTGTTACATTAATTTTAGACCTTGTATAAAAGTTAAACAATTGTATAGGCATTTGATTTAATTTATAAAATTATTTAACTAATTACAGAGTTTAACACGCTAATTACACTTAATCTTAATTACCCCATTAATTTATGCCACACCAAAAGATAGGGACTCGTTACCTTCTACTTTGCATTCTCCAACAGCCCAATACGCTACTGCCTCCAACATCCTTCAACCCAAAATTCAATACTTGCAACCGCCGATGGGCGCGCTCGCTTGCGCCCTAAATTGCCAAGCTCTAAATCGCCGCCACCCTTTGCTCCACGTCATACCTCGCCCTGCCGTGCACATAGATAACCTCGTCGCCGTCACAACCCATGTGCGCGCACTCCCCTCTCCATCGTGTTGGAGCCCAAGCCCTAATATCGAACGACATGCTGCACCATCTACCCTTGCGCTCACGGCTGAGCCAGCAGCCTCCATTTATTCATATTCATCGACAAAAGAGCATCACGACCCTATTGAGCCCAAGAATCTGAACGATGTTGCGCGCCACCGTTGCTCGATCGCAATTTCCTATTGTATTTATATATTTTATATTCGAATTAATTTCGAACTGCCTCCTTTTAGAAGAAGAAAGAAAATTAATCACAATTTAAATAAGGGAATCGTAAGAGAGAGGTACTGTATAGAGATTAGGTGGCTTGCTAGGTCGACGTTGACTTGATTGATTTTATATTATTTAAATTTCTAAAATATCTGGCTATAATTACGGACTCCATTTGAGGCGTACCGCTTAGCATTCCTTAGATTATAACTATATTTCGAATACAATGGAATGAGTCTCGAGACCTAATTTAATCGTATTAAGAAGATAGCTTTTGAACCCAATTAATATATTAAATTTTCGATATCAAATTCAATGCGTTTCTATCTCGTACGACCTAACAGTAACTCCAAACGTTACAAAAATTAAAATCCAATAATAATACACTATTGTGGATCCAACGGAACTAGTTTTTTCGAATTTCGAGACTGTGCACCGGATCGATATTATAACACGTCGATTAAATTGACGATTTCAAAAATTGGTGAAATCGCTTGAAATTCCAGTTTTAAAAACTTACTAACTCAAATCTAATTCAATAGAATTTATACCAACATTAGAAATTGTTTCGATTCATATTCAACTCAAATTCCAATTATTCATCTTTTACGTATTACGATAAATCACTATATTTGAAATCTAAATTCATTCTAAAATTTCAAACAAAATCTTCATATCCAAAAATCAATTTATATTCCAAATCCAATATTTAAAACCATTTAAATATTTAAAATTAAACGATGGGTCGTTAAATTGGAGGCATTTTTAACAATCTAGAATTTTGGTCATTGAATTTTAAATATTTAAATAATTGGATTTTTGGAATTTAATAACTTATATTCATATGTAGGAATTACTTGAATGTTTGAATTTGTGAATTAAATATTAATTATATGGATTTAATTATTGAATCTAACTCCTTTTAATTAATAAATAATATTGGTGAATTGAATTTGTAAATTTTATTATAAAAAATAAATCGATCGGATAAATATCGATTTTGGATCAAAAATATAAAATAACATTTAAAATGTGTGAAATTATCATTCCGAGGCATTATCTCGGATTTTGATGAACTAGTGCCATTGGATTCGAAATAATGAATTATTGTACGCTAACGAGTTTCGTGATGATCAGACAGATGTGTTGTCGTGCGAGCTCTAAACGCATAACAATTGATTTTAAAGAATTAAAATATTATAATTTGACTTAAAAATCTAACTTTTATATATGATAGAATAAGCCCTTGAAAATAGTTCCATTGAGTTCGGAATAGGGGTAATTAACTAGGAATGCCTATGAGCATGCCTTAATTGGAGTTTGAGAAATTCAGGCATGAATATTATTGAGTATGTTCTCTATATAAGGATCTTATCCCCATTCTTTCATCCAAATCCTAAATGAACAACATTGGCCACCATTTTCAATCGATCCATCCAACGACTATGGACGATCGAAACCACAGGAGGCTGATTTAGGGGATGGTGCTAACATGAAAGTTATGCGCCTAAATGAGTTGAGCTTGATGGACGGTGTGATCATCAAATGAAGCAGTGTGGCGATTGAAATCTGGAGATGATCAGAGTTCATTATTTTGGGTTTTCTTTGTGGAGGTGGCATTTTATGCGATAAGACTGGTGGCAATCAGTTTGTCTAGGCAGGGGCCATCTTCAGTAAGGATGTAGCAATTTTCGTGAAGCATGGCGGTGAACAAAACTCGCGGCGGCCAGATTTTTTATCGAGCATGTTTTGGGTTAACGGGGTTGATTAGTTAATTAATGATGTTATCAAGGATTTAATTTTATTATTTAATTCGATCTTATACAGTCAATAAGTTGTTCATATTAGGTCCAAATTGAACGTGTTCAGTCACATTGCACTCGTAGCGTCGAACAATATGCTTTGGAATTGGATTACTATGAATTGGAGCTCATAGAATTTCAAACTAAGATTGAACACTATATGATTTTAGACAGAATAAGAATAAAAAGCGATAACTAGAATTTCAATTAGTTTACCCATTTTTAAATTAAATATATAATATCTGCGATGGTGTAAATTTATTGTTGAATGCTTGGTTGATAGTTTAGATATTGTTATTGTTCTTTGATTGATTGTTTGGTTAAAATCCTATTTTGGAAAAGAGGTGACGTATTAACTTAATTGTTGTAAGCCCATATGATTATATATATTGTTCGTAACCATTGTTTTGTAGAGAATATTTGTAGAGAGACCCTAAGTGGTTTCTTATCAATAATTGTTATTTATTTCCTTACGCTGCTTATATTGATGTTTAGTTGTAATTAAACATGATATTCTATTTAAATTGTTTAAGGTCGTTATAGCAATTTTTGCTATCTCGTCAATTATTGAGTAACATCTCCTAAACCTTTTGTGTACGTTGAACTTGAACTTACATTTTCACACAATTAGATGTTTAAAATTCATTAATCATTTTAATTAATGATATTTTAATTTAATTAACCATTTTAATTAATGATTTATTTGAATTTAATAAATTATTTTAATTGACGGTAATTTAATTTAACTAATCATTTTAATTAATTATTATTTGAATTTAATAAAAAAATTATTAATGATGTTTAAAATTAATTAATCATTTTAATTGATGATATTTGAATAAATTATTTTAATTAATGATGTTTGAGTTTAATAAATCAATTTACTTATGATGTTTTAAATGTAACAGACCAATTTATTTGACAATGTTTGAATCTAATTTATCATTTTAATTAATGATATTTTAATTTAATTAATCATTTTAAGTAATAATATTTGAAATTTAAGTACTCATTCTAAAAACGATATTTGAATGTAATTAATTATTTTAAGTAATGATATTTAAATTTAATTAATTAATTTAACAAATCTATTTAAGTTAATTAATTTATTTAATAAAAGTGATTAAAGTTAATTTAATAAAAGTGTTTTAAATTGAATTAACTAATTTACTGTTTTAATTTACTGATTAAGTAAAAGTGTTTTATAAATAATTAACAGCTTAAGTAAACATAGTGAATCGATTTATTAAATGAGATTATAGATTTGATTTATTATCTTTAGGGATAATTTATGTTGGTTTAAATTTATAAAATGTATTTTTAATTTGATTTATTTTGTTTAGGAAAATTAATATGGTTTTAAAAGTTATAAAAGGTTATATAAATTATCCTTCGGGATGATTAATCTTTGGTTTAAAATTGATAAAAGTAATTTAATTAATTCATTATTTTTTGGGCAAATAAATATTATTTTAAAATTTAAAGATAATAGTTTATAAACAAAAAGATCTTATAAAAAGAATTGTTTCAAATAAAGCTAAGTGTAAATTGTTTTGGATTATAATAAACAATGTTTTGGCATTTGTTTTGACCTTGGTTTTAATACACTTAGTAAATATAATTTTCTCTTTTAAAAGAATATTTTAAAGAGTGTTTTTAAAGTGTCTTTAAAAGTACTATGATGTGAAAATTAAGCTCAAGTGAAAACAACCATCTTATCTTTTTTGGTAGTTCATTTATCGACCATCGACCTTGATTTTGCTTTCTTCTTTAGATTTTATCACTCTAAGATGACGTATTGCTCATTTGAGCTTTGTTATCCGTTGTCAGAAATGGCTAAACCCAAAGAGCTAGTGAAAGCCAAGCCATATGGAGTTGCTCCTATGAGGGTATCTTCACGTCCACTCTAAATTGGAATTAGTTTTTCACGTCAAGATGTGAAATATTTGGATTCTCGATAACCGTTGGCGAGGTCTGGCTTGGACGTGTTCGAAGTCCTAAAGTATATTTCTAGAGATATACTTTCGGTAAAGGAGGCGTACCCTCCAAGTCATTGTTGGAGAAACTTCTCTTTCCCTTATTGTTAATTCAAATCTTCGAATTGTTTCCTTAATTGAATGGAGAAACGCCTTATGCTCTTATTTTATTCAATTATTTGGGACCATTATTTCAAGTCTGAAGTTTGATATTATTTTTGCCTATTCATAAAGTATGGGGTTTGTTCTTACTGGTACCCACCCTTTTTGTTTGGATTGTTTTGATTGTTTATTTCTGTTCTTTCTCGGTTTGGTTGTTGTTTTGATTTCTTTCCCATTTCTTCATTTATTATATTGTTCTTGTAAGGTAAAAACCCATTCCACGTTAGTTTCATGGTCTCATAGAATTTTTATCTGTTCATCATATTACTTGAGCTTTCTCATGCTGGTTTTCTAGGATGACCAGGATTTTATTTTATTATAATGCTCGGATCAGACCGAGTTTTTCCTAGGTTGGCTTTGGTGATATGGAGTTATTGGAGAAGAGTTGGATGTTCGCCTGTCGTAGTGTTTTAATTTTCATTGTATTATATTATATACCCATCAGTAATTGTAAGGTTAGAATTTTATAACTATCCAGCTGATAAGGTTTGTTTTTAACTCTAATGTACCCTACATTTTGGAGTGATGGATTTTACCGTCTTTGTTATATTATATGTTGTCAATTTCGCTAAGAGATTTTGATTTCCCTGTTCTCTGTTCTTTTCTTTTTATTTTACCCTAACAATCCACATTTTTGACGATTGGGTGTTTGGCAATTGAATACCATGGACGTATTCGGTGTCGACTTTCGATGGTCAAAAAGCCAGGTCGTTGCAATTTGGTATCACAGTTGAAGGTTAAGTGAGAACATTGGCTTTGGTAGGGTATGGCTTACCAGAGATAGGTTTAGTAATATGCTAGAGTGTATAAATCATTATAGAGAGGGTAACTGACAAACTAGAATGAGTTGAGAGTATTATATAAATATATATGAGAGCGTATTTGTTATTGTTTTAAAAACATATTCTGTTAATTACTCTATTGTGTTGTTTATGAATTGTGGTCGAGATGTGGAATGCCATGGTATCGACAAGGATTTCTAGACACTTAAAGAAGAAAAATAGACATGATATTGATTTTTGAAAATTTGGTAAATGAAATATTTTACCTCTATTTTTATATATAAAGGAATAATTTTCAAAAGTCTATATAGTTATAATGTGTGTTTGTATGTTTAAAAGAGATGATATTCATTTATTATCGCTTGTTTGGTCAGTCGTGCTTAATAAGTTTAGGTGCATTGATTGTCATTTGTGGATTGTTGATTAATTGTGTTTAGCTTATTATAAGCAATTGTTGCTTGAATTTATAAACGAACCCCTTATGAATTAAGTTTAACAATTTGATTATGAGGTGTTTAGAGAAAATTTGAAGTTAACGTCATCTTTTAATAATGTTAAGTTAAAAGTAATATTTCAATAAAAGTTATTTAAAATAATCTAAATAGTAGGATAATACCTTTAGAGAACAAACATTTGAGAAAATTTTATTTATAATAAAGGGGACTATTATAATATAAAATGATTCTATATAAAGATAATTTTATATAAATTTAGGTTATAAAATTTGTTTTAAAAAGGATTTTTGAATTTAAAACTCAGAGTCATTAGAAATAATTTCGAAAGGTTTTTGAAAAAAAGTATATAGTAGTACTACTTGAAAGTATTTCCAACTAAAAAATATTTTGGAAGTGAAATTTTAAATGGAACACATTTTCTTTGGGGTAATTCGGGAAAAACATCTCGATTAGTTTTGTGATAATCTGAATAATCTTCTAAGTGACGATCGGATGTTTTCTTAGGCGAACATTATGGGGCACTTAGTAAATTATTCTCCTTACCATTGTACGATCAAACTAAGTTTAAATCCAAATGAACCAAAAAATAGTTTTAGAGAATAAATGAATGAAGTTATTTCATAAAAGAAATATATGTAATACGTTCTCAAAAATGAGTTTTGAAGTAAAAACCTGGGTAATTAGTCTTAAATTTCCTTAAGGAAACCGGTTCAAAATAAAATTTATTTTGAATAATAATTTGATAAATGAAAATTGTAAAATTCTTGGATAGAAAAGTTAATTTAATTCAAGTTTTAAATGGGTTAAATTAGATACAAATATTTTGGTAAATTTATTAAATTAAAACCATAGTTTTGTTAATCGTATAAGTTAAGTAAATTATTTAGTAATATTGAGCCAACTCATAGACATTTTCCTTAGAGCGCTCTAAGGTAAAGAGGTCAAAGGGTTGACCTGTTTTAAAGACTCATATTGTGTTCGGAATTCCAATTAAATTTTGATAAAAATAAAAGTAAATAACAAATAAATAAAATAAAGTATGTATTTTTTATATACTTTAGGACCTAGAAGAGTATTATACAAGTAAATAAAATAGAGTAAGCTTTTATTTGTTATTTTATAAAGAACAGTCTTTGTAAAATATTATAAACTTTAGGT
Source organism: Allium cepa (assembly GCA_030765085.1). Taxonomy (NCBI): domain Eukaryota; kingdom Viridiplantae; phylum Streptophyta; class Magnoliopsida; order Asparagales; family Amaryllidaceae; genus Allium; species Allium cepa. The sequence continues at coordinate 44,581,789 of CM060946.1, forward strand.
CAAAAATTTATGAAGTAATTCATTAAATAAATTTAGTGATTAAAAAAAATAGTATTCATGCCCGAATTTTCGTGAACTCCTATTAAGGCGTGCTCACTGGAATTCCTAGCTAATTACCCCTATTCCGAACTCAATGGAACTATTTTCGAGAGCTAATTCTATTTTATATAGAAATTAGCTTTTTAAATCAAATTATAATATTGTAATTCTCTATAATTAATCGCTACGCGTTTAGAGCTCGCGCGACCATACAGTGTCCGATCTTCACGAAACTTGTCGGCATACAACAATTAATTTTTCAGATCCAATAGCACTAGTTTCATCATAATCCGAGATAGTGCCTCAAAATGATAATTTCATACATTTTGAATATCATTTTATATTTTTGATCCAAAATTGATATTTATCCGATTGATTTATTTTTGTTATTAAATTTACAAATTCAATTCCCAAAATTATTTATTAATTAAAAGGAGTTAAATAATTATTAAATCCGTTTAGTTAATATTTAATTCATAAATTCAAATATTCAAGTAATCCATATATATGATTATAAGTTATTAAATTTCAAAAATCTAATTATTTAAATATTTAAAATTAGTTAAATATTTAAAATTAATTGAATATTTAAAATTCAATGACCAAACTTCTGGGTTGTTACATTTTTCCTTCGCATAAACCTACCGGCTTCTTATTTCTACTCTACTTTTTACTTCAATTGAAGTAAAATGAAGGTAGCAAATGGAACCCATCTAACCAATAGAAGTGCTAAGCGCACAAATACTTAGTTCTCGACAGGTATGGGTGCAAAGATTAATTGATCTTATATCATCATTATTTAGATAATTAATTATCTTTAAAACATCATTATTAAAATGATTAATCAATTTTAAAACACCATTATTAAAATAATTAATTGACTTTAAACCATTATTATTAAAACCAGTTAATTTTGAAACATTATTTTTGGAATAATAGTTTTTTAAAACCATCTTTATTTAAATAATTAATTATTTTTGTAAAACCCATGCACAAGATTTAACAAAATACTTCAAAGTGGAAGTGTTGCCATCCAAACATTACACAAACTAAGTATGGGGATATATATAAAAGAAAATAACAACTATGCATATATACAAAACATCTCTTATCAAATATAAATTTGCTAGTATACAATTCAATGTTCAAAATAATATAACAGCAGAACGAGGATCTATTCTGCTAAACAGATGACAAATATAATTTAATTAGCAGAATGGTGTTTTATTCTACTAAACAGATGTTATTGGGTTTAATATTCAATCAGGGTTACTTAAAGGTAATCGATAAAGAAAATCCCATGGATAAAATATTTTTTAAAGGAGAGTTTGCTTTCAAAACAAAATCGATACTTTTAGAAATAAAGTAGGTTTAAAATTTAAATTTTTTATTTAATAATTAAATAACATTTAAACTCTTTATTTATAATAAATAACTTTTAATTAAATAATTAAATATTATTTAAAATAGTTAATGTTTAAATAAATAATTATATATTAATTAATCTCAATTAATAATTAAATAATACTAAACTAAAAATTAAATAATAATTAAACCTTCATTAAAAATAATTAAATCTTAATTAAGTTTTAATTAAATCTTAAATTAACTAGTAATTAATACCTTTTATTTAATAGATAAATAATTAATCATTTTTTAATAATTAAAACAAATTAATCCTTAAATAAATTATCAATTAATAAAAAATCTTTAATTAATTAAATAATTATAATAATATTATTTAATTAATTACGTACTAATTACCTTTGTTAACAAAAGATTGGGTGCTAATTACCATACTTAATTAATTAAATTTATTAATTAAATAATTAATTAATTAATCAATAATAATTACTTTTGAAAACTTATATTGAGTTTTGAAAACACTTTCAAAAAATACTTAAGTTAAAATATTTTAAATTCAAAAAGAGTTCATTTTTCATGAATTGATTTACAGCGACAATCATTATAAAATTATGATTTTCAAAACTTGATTTATAATACAAATCTATTTCCAAAACCTTTACTAATCATTTTGACTTACTTTTATAAACTTAAATAAAAAAAATGAAAACAGCAATTCAAGTTTAAAGTTATATAAATTTTCTTAAAAAATCCGTAAGTAAAAAAGTTAGGAAACCAAGAGATTTTAATGTTGCAACTAACCACTTTACCACTAACTTTCGTAGCGTAGAGCATCCTAAGAAAAATTCCAATCCTAGACTCATAAGCACAACATATGAATGTATTACCATCACATACAACAAGTCAAGAATTCTAACTACAAACCTTAATAACATTCGCTTACAACTTTTGCTTACTAACTTTATTTCAAACTTTAAGTCATGCAATATCCAAGAAATATGTATATATACATCAACATCTAATAAATCAGGCAACATATTTGATAACAAAGATCAATAATAGTTTAAAGTTTAGAAGTTTATATAAAAGCAAGATTTTTCTTGCCTTAAGCAATCTAACCTATTCTAGAACTTCGCCGACATTTTTGACCACCTAGCTCCTAGCTTTAGCTTATAGAAAGACAAGATTTTGGTGGCTAAATGCCAAAAATAGGTTTGGCTATGAGACTATCTAGGTTAGGTCCTGAAAGGTGCAAGGATTTCAGATTATCATTGAATTCACAAAAATCAAACCCAAAAATGGTTCATTTTCCAATTGATTTTTGGACAATTTACTTATGGAATTTGGAAACATTGTCAAAGGAATTTCTTTTTTAACTTCTCTTCTCTACAACTTCAAAAGAAGAATCACTCAAATTGGATCAGTTTTGAAGGGGATATGGTTAAAATAAGAAAAGGTATTTTCGAACTTGAAAATCTGGCATCAAAAATGAGTCTGAAAGAAATTAGATTTGGACATGACTAGGCTCAAAATTTGAAGAAGTGGTATGAAAGTTGTAGCTACTGGATTTGCTATGGTTTGAAAAAAAGAAATACCCTCCATTTGGATAAGGTATGAGAAGGATATAGTAGAAGGAAGAGGAGGAAAAATTAAAGAAATGAAATATGTATTTTAAGCAAGAAACAAAGCAAGTTATCTTAATGCCCTTGCTTTTTTACCCTCAACCTTCTCTTGCCACCTCGCCTTCGTATACTTCAGTCTATAAGCTTGTCCCTCCATTCCCTTTGCTTAGCTAATATGTTTTAAATGCTATATGGACTTGTGTGTGCTAATGTCTTTTTCATGTTTAAACATATTTCATTTCACCTTTTACTTTTTGTCTTATATCCCTAAGTATATTTACTTATGCATATACCAATATATTCATACTAACTCATTTATAAATGTGTATACTATATTATACGATAGATTTTCCAATGTTTTCGATAACTTTTAGTCGATGAAAAGTTGAAAATTCGAAAAACGAATTCCGATCACATTTCTGATTTTTCTTCAAACTATATATCTTTTTAAACAAATTTGGAAAACTATTTCACTTTAGACAACTTTCGTAAAATTTGATTAAATAACTTTAAATATCCTTAATTAGTAGGGATTAAGGTTAACTAATTAACTTAATAACGATGAGTTTAAATTTGATAAATTACTTTGTTTATGATACTTGAACTTAATTAATCATTTTATCTAATGATGTTTAAGGTTAATTAATTATTTAACAATGGTGGATTAAAGTTAATTAATCATTTTTAATTAATGATGTTTAAAATTAATTAACCATCTTAATTAATAACTTTTAAAGTTAATTAGTTAGTTTAAATTTAATTAATCTTTTCTTTAATGATGTTTCAAATTAATTGATCATTTTTAATTAATGATGTTTAATTTTTATTATTTAATTTATTTAACTAGATTTAGAATTTATTAATTAATTTCATTAAGGATGTTTTTAAAAGGGATTAAACTTTAATAATTATGGATATTTAAAGTTAATTAATCAAAGAAGTTTAAGATGATTAATCATTCTGATTAATGATAGTAAAAGGTAATTAACCAATTTAATAAGAACGTTTTAAGTTATTAAATCTTTTTTATAATGTTGTTTTAAAGTTAATAAACTAATTTTGCAAAGTTGTTTAAAGTTAGAAACTTGTAATGAGAAGCCCAAGCATGAATTCGCTTTTAAATGTAAAAGTCGGATTTGGTTATGGAAAAGAAGTTTTTGTAAGCAATATCGCTTATATGGGAAGAATTTAGTCATACTCTTGACATTAAACGTCAAGGTATGAAAACTTGTCACTATATCGAAAGTTAAGATTATCGTTAAGACAATTCCTAGAAATAACACTACCTTCACTCACCCGACTTCATTTTTAACTAAGAGATAGTACAAGTTTGAAATTGACGAGTAGTGGAAGGAATATGAGGTTTACTGTCCATATACGATCATTTTGTTATCTTTGATAGTCAATTTGTTGACAATCGATTGCCTCAGCCTTCTTTGTTTTTCGTCACTCTAAGACGGTGTGTTTCTCATTGAGCTTTGTTGTCCCTTGTCAAAAATGACTAAACCCAAAGAGCGATTGGAGGCCAAGCTATATGGGGTTGCTCCCTTTAGGGTATTATCATATCTACTTTAGATTTGGTTTGGATATTTGTGCACCAAGATGTGAATTACTCAGATTCTCAGTAACTTTTTGCGGGGTTTGACATAGACGTATCCGTGAGCCATCGAAATTATCAAATATATATTTTGGAGGTATACTTCCAGTAGGGAGTGCACCATCATAATTATTGTTGGTGAATTTCCTTTCCTTATTGATTCAAACCTTCAAAATTTATTTTACTTAACTGCATCGGGAAGAGTATAGCACTCTTCGCGATGTTATTTGTAACCATTCTTTACATTTGGATGTTGTTTTTATGATAGAAAACCCATTCCACATTTGGCGGCATGGTCTCACATGTTGTTAATTACACTTATTTTTTTAGAGTTTTACTCATACTAGACATATTATCTAACTCAAATTCTTTATTTTCCCTAATCTCTCGGGTATTCATTCATATTTGGATAGTCCGAGAGTAGTAGGTCTTTAGGGGCTCTTTTGAAGACGGTGTCCAAGCATGAGGCATGTATCTATGTAGTTTTCTATTTTCGATATTTGTTTACACTAAGTGTATTTTCTTTCAGCTTATGTAAAGGCAGGTTGTTATAACTGTTTGCCTCAAAAATGGTCATAAACCCCAAAAGTAGTGAAAGTACCAAATCCTTAATGTCCAATCACAAATCTCAGATCTAGATAAAGTAGAGAACAAAAATGACACAATGTTTATAGTGGTTCGACTATCTCCAGCCTATGTCCACTTAGAATCAATCCTTTTATTCCTTTTATATGTAGATTACAATTACAAGCCTTTGAAAATCAATAGAAAAAATGGCATAGTTTCCATGTCCAGAGCAGAAGAAGATCCTTTTTTAGTTGCCATAGGACCGCTGTTTATAGGTGTAGATCTGAAAATATCCGCCTTAAAACCTGGAATACCTCTTCTCTTACACAGGCGGTCCCGCCAGATCGATCCAGGGTGATTTTGGATTGATCCAGGTACAATTTGTATTGATCCAAAATTATCCCAATCGATTCGAGATCGATCGTGAACATTCTTGAGTGCATAAGGAAGCTTCTGTGAAAATTTCATAGCATTTGGACTTGTAGAATGAGAGTTATGATCGATCCAAGTTGTAGTTTTCCATCGTAGGCTGGCATCTTCGTATCGTTCAGCTCTCCTCAATCAACTTCATATCTATTATATCCTCATATCAGTAGCCATATCCTCTGCATCGATCTGATTTCCACACCTAAATCCATGCTGAGCGCTTCATCGCTTGACTAGCTCCACCACTTCGTATCCACCAACTCATAACCTTTAGTATCCATACTTCATATCCATCGGCACGTGTTGTTCGTATCCATCAACCAACCCTCCTTCGTATCTATGATGTTCGTACCGATCCAAGCTTCGTTATGGATCGATACGAATAAGACCGACACAATTTTTGTCTTTGTAACCATCTAACATTGCTGCCTCTTGTGTGTCTTTCATATCCATTCTCTATCTATATCCTTCGCATCAATCAATACTCGATTGATACGACATGCTCACCCAAACCCCTATGTGACCATTGCTCCATTCTTCGTATCGATCACAGCTTGATCGATATGAAGTATGATGCCATACTTGTGCTGTATTCATCTAGATCGATGTGCTTGCATCGATATGAAGTCTATATTTCCAAGTTGAACTGCTGAGTCCATCCCTGATCGATACAAGTTACTATCGATCCACAACCATGTGTGTTATCTATATTCGCATCCATCCAGCTGTTTCAAACTTCGTATCGATACAAACAACATCCATCAATCCAAAGTGAGTTATGTTGATCGATATGAACCATATGGATCCAAAGTAGATAACCAGTTCATCATTGACCGATACGAACTGTATCGATACAAGGTTATGGATATGAAACCGTTCCTTTCCAACATTGATCCATCCATACCTTGAGCATACAAACTCTGATTGACCTGAAATTTGAAATGTAGCATTTCCCAGCCTTGCTCATCATTCCCAATCTATCCGGTCTTGATTAGAGCTAGGTTAAATTTTGACGGCATCAATTATAGCCTTGTTTCCAATCGATCTTCAATCCTGATATCCATCTTTTCCAGCTAATTTGTTGATACCTCGGTCTTGACCAAAAGGCAGGATAACAATAACCACCTAAGCTGATTGTAGTACTTTCGTGTAACTCTAATAACTCCACGTTAGGGAGTCACCTTATGTACCATATTACTATTATATTCTATTCAACAGTTTTGTTGTGAGATTTTATGTTCTGTTCTTTATTTTTTCCCCATGACAATTCATCTTTCGGATGTTTGTGCAATGACACATGGATACCGTGGATATATTAAATGTCGTTCCCAGGGGTCAGAAAGGTGGGTCTTCATAGTTGGAATTAGAGCTTCGGTTGAGCGAACACTATAGCCTGATTTGAGTACAACACACTAGAGACAAGGTGAGAAGATCCCTAGAATGAGTTCATCTTAAGAGACCGGTTTTATCCCCCATTCTAAAGTCTCATTTTAAATATTTTGGTGATGTTTCCCCTAAAAAAAATGGCTCTATCTTTGTATTCTAATAATACCTATCATTCTTCGAGTAATTAAATGAATATAAGAAGAAAAGTGAGAGGATCTAGAACCATACAGCTATAAATGGCAAAGATATTAGAAATAGCCCAGTTGTAGAGCCAGTAGAAGAAGCAGTAGTGCATGTTCAACCGCCTCAGAACTTGTACTACACCTCAAGACGTCACTAAGTACATCCATGGTATTTGTATGCCGATTACATAAGTGACTGAAAGTTAGGTCATTAGGGGAAAGAAAGAAAATACAAGATAAGAAGAAACAAGAATAATCGCAAAATCTCACAACACAATGAAATAACATATATTAATCAAGATAATACTTTATATCGTTTCCAAAAAGATACATCAGAGTCATACTAATATGGATTCTACCCTAGGATAGTTATAACAGCCTATCCAAACCTAACCATACAATATACAGATTGTACAATGGAAATAAAAGAGTAACTAGCTATTGATGAAGCCTCCCACTCTAAGGTCCTCCAAAATGCATTCGTGCAAACCTAAAGTACTTGGTTGCTCATACAAATTTGAGCACCCAAGAGTTTTTAGGAAAGAAAATAAAACTCTAGGATAGATACGAGTTTGCTGTGAGTAAACTCAAGACACTGAATTATTACTTTAAAAACTCTTTTAAAATCAAGGGTATCTCGTAAGACCACGTTGCACATAAACACGGACGGGTATTTACCATACGATAAACAAAACACTTTTATATAAAATCTAGTGATATTATAATAATATCTAAGGGTTCAAAGCAAATATATAAAATAGTTGAAATAATTGCATCTCACATTCCAACATAGTTGGGCATAATCAAAATCATAACGGCTCGTATTGGAGATTGGATTCCATACTATGGCAAGGTAAGGGACTACCATTTGATGATACACCCCTAGAAAATGTACCTAGGGTCTGACAAAAACCTCTTGTACCCCTACTCCACAGAACTGGATTGACCCTTTAATATGACAAGGGAGACTACTTTACCCCTTTTGACACTGATGCCATCTACTAACCTGGTGCTTGCGCATAAACCAACTCTGAAAGGGACAATCTAGAATGGGAGGATGGCTCCTAATGGTAGCTAATCACATTGGTCTGCTGTATACCTTGTTTTTTCCATTTCTCCATGTTGTGAGGCCTGTAAGGTCACGTCTTTACCTTTCTAATAACAAACTCCCTTGTAATGCTAACACTGCCCTCCAGGCATAATGCAATGCTAGCATTCATCCATACAAGTTTGTTTTAGGAGTGAACAAAACTGAAGGCACTACTTCTATTATGTCCATTAAAGGGAGTCCTTCCCAAGGTTAATTGAAAATAGCCCTTGCACTTCAAAACTCCATCTTGATTCTATACTCTTCAAGATGCTTTCAGTTCGAAACCCTTGAGTTAGATCGCAGTGGTTTTTGGACAACATATCCAATTACGGTCTCTTTGAAACAATTATCGCTATTTTTCGGTATACTCTACCCCGGTTCGTTAGGAAATAAGCAGACAAAAGATAATAGCGGATTTCACCTCCTAACCATTGAATGAATGGATTTTCCTTATCACTTGTCCTAAAAGAACGAAATGAGATTTGTACACACTGTACAACATCATTGGGATGGCTGTGCCATATAAGTCACGTGTTTCTCCTACATATTTCCAAAGTTACGTCTTGGTCCAGATTTGATAGTTGGTGATTTAACTATCAAATAAACATTCATTCAAACATTGATTAAATTTCAAATAGGATCCACTAAGCCTTCATTAATTAATCTTTCATTCATTAAAACACTTTGCAAAACTTGATTAAAAGGTCATTGCAAAAACCTATTCCATTTAAATGGACAAACAATATAAGTATTTACCAAAACATTTTGGAGAACTTCCTCTTCTCAAATTTCATATTAAATGGCCAAACAATTTCCCTTTCAAAAGATTGCTTCCTATAAGATCAATCCATTTATCCTTTATAAAAAGTTTCTTTTTTTAAAAGCCCATTTCATATTTCCAATAACTTATAAATTACCAAAATAAATTTATATCTTCTTTTATAAATCTCCAAGCTAATTCATAAAACCTCTTTACAAATACCAAAAATTATTTATAAATCTTTGTCCTATTTTTATAACTTTTTTTAAAATCTTCCTTTTATTCCTTTATAAACCATCATTTGTAAATCACTTTAAATAAACCTCTTATTTTGTAAAACCCCTTTTGAAACATGTTATTATTTATAAATACCTTTATAAAATAATAATATAATTAAAAAATTATTTATAAACTTTTAAACCTAAATTGATTAAAGAATTGAAGTTTATTCAGAACTACACTTATAAATTCAAAAGGAGGCTTAGCAATCCTAATGGTACTAATTTAAGTTACCTTTTAATTTCAATTTCAATTCCAAGTCACTTCATAATTAGTTACATAGGTCAATGTATATGTAATTTCAATTCATATCCAATTGGGGATTGAAATGTTAATTACAACTCAACTGGCATATACTAATACATAGTAACATGATGGTGATTTGTCCTACTAATAGACGTCCAACAGTTCATTCAATTATAGTAGAATGGGAATTTATTTCTACTAAAAAATGTCTAAACAAATAAAACAATCAATTCATAGTAGATTAGGGATTTAAATCTGCTATTAGAGTTCCAAACGATCAACAATCAATTTATAACAAAATGGAGATTTATTCTATTAATGAGTGTCCACACAATCAAACAATTTATAATTTCGCAGAACTTCTGCTAATTGGATGTCCACACAATTCAATTCAACTTAGTATTACTCATTCGCATTCGTTTCGTTCTAAATGTCATAGATAAGAGATCCCTTGATATAAATCAATTCATTTACAAAAGAAAACTGACTTAAAACATAACTAATAAAGTTTAATAATTAATTAAAATAATTACTAATCATTAATTAATAATCTCTTAACTTATTAGTCATTAATTAAAACATCCTTAATTAATTAATAATAAACTTATTTAATTAGTACTAACTAATTACTAAATACTAAACTTAATTACTAATTTATTATTAAATAATTATTCTTAATTAATGAACAAATTAATTACCAAAACATATTTAATAAAGTAATAATTAACTTATGTGCTTTTTTCAAAAATATTTAAAAGAAACAATTTTAAAATTTGGAAATCGTTAAATTCTCTAAATTGCATTCATAACGACTATCGCAATGGGTGTAATAACTTACAATTACTTTTCTAAGTAACCATCCAAAACTTTTAGTTTTCACTTTTTCTTGCTTTAAAATAATAATTTAATAGAGTTTTAAAAACTTTAACTAAAGTTAGAAACTAAAATAAAATAAAATAAACATTTACTAAATCTAAACCAGTAAACGATTTGACTTCCAGAATGGATCTCAAGTCCTTTTCAACATCTCAAGTCCTAACTTCCAAACCATTTAATCACATATCCAATATGAATATTAATCATATCATCACCATGGATCACAAAAGATTACAACTTTAAATCCAAACACGTCACCTTAATCCATCGATTCAAGTCAAATGCTAAAACACAAACTACCACATACATATACATTCAAACCATATCATAATCCAAACATTAATATCATATATAAATAACACATAGCCATTATGTATGCAAAGGCTACACCATTCCAAAAGTTAGAAGATTACTCACCCAAAATTTGCAAAAAACTTAAAATAACTTTAGAACTATGCAAAACTTGATCTTTTGACCTATAACTTGGAAATAAGCTCGTCCATGGTAGAGTATGGCTTGGGCATGACATGGATTGGTGAGGTGAGGACTTGTTTTGAAGAGGAGAAGGGACTTTGGATAACTTTGAATTCACAAAACTGGACCTAAATTTTAGCCATCTTCTCTTGGAATTTTGATTATGTTACTATCGGAATTAGGAGAACTTGTCGAAGTGAAAGTTCTAGTAAATTCACCACTCTAGCATTTTAAGAAAAAATTACTCGATTTGGATTTATTTTAAGGGAGATATGGTCAAAAGAAAAAGAAGCATTTTCAAACTTGAAAATATGGATCCAAAAATACGCTGCAAAGAAATGATATTTTGACATGGGTAAGCTTAAAATTTGAAGAACTGGTACAAATGAAAGTAGTAGCCACTGGAATTTACTATGGTTTCAAATAAGAAATTCCATTAGGATAAGAAGTGGAGGGCTATTTATAAGTAAGATAAAAAATAAAGTACATAAATACCCTTATCCTTTACCCTCCACTACCCTCTTGCCACCTCACCTAGCCTCCACCACATCATGTACTCATTCCCACACCCTTGTTCCCTCTTCTTATTTCCTTGCAAACATGTTTAAGCACTCTTCGTATTTAATGTTTCTAATGATGTGTATATACACAAGTATATGTATATACATAAACCAATACACATATATATAGAAGTGTTAACTTATGTACAAATGTGTATACTTATGCTAAAGATTTCATAACGTTTCTGATAACTATTAGCCGACGAAATTTGAAAATTCGAAAAACAAATTCCAGTCATATTTTCGATCTTTTCTCGAACTAAATTTTTTGTAAACAAATTTTATTATTCATTATTTAAAAGATATTTATTTCCATTATAAAATAATTATTTGAATATTTCAAATTAATTAAATATTTGCAAATCGAAGTAGTGAAATTATGGGTTGTTGTACTATCATCCCTTAAAATAATTTTGTCGTCGAAACTATACTTCAACCTATCCTAGAAAACACTCAACATTATACATTAGTTCGTATGATGTACATAGATCATACATATGCAAAATCTGATTTGTGTGCAATCTGCCTTTCTTACACCTCATGACGACACTAAATACATACATGTATTCGTGTGCCAATCATATAAGTGTCTAATAGTCAGGTCATTAGGGGAAATAAAGAAGATATAAGATAAGAAGAAACTAGAACAATAAAAGAATATCACAACACAATGGAATAACATATATTGATCAAGATAATACTTTACGAAGTCATCTCCAAAAAGATACATCAGAGTCATACTAATACAGATTCTACCCTAGTACAGTTGTAAAAGCCTGTCCCTAACTAACTGATAAAATATACATATAGTATAGCGGAAAAAAAATAGTAACTAGCTATCGATGAAGCCTCCTGCTCCAAGCGTCTTCAAAATGCATCCGTGGAAACATGGACTACTTGGTTGCACATACAAATTCGAGCACCCAAGAGTTTTAGGAAAGAAAATAAAACTCTAGGTCAGACATGAGTCTGGTGTGAGTAAACTCAAAACACTAAATTATTACTTTAAAAATTCTTTTAAAATCAAGGGTATCATAAGACCACACCACATAAAAGCACAAACGAGTTTTTACCTTACGATAACCAAACACTTTTATATAAAATCCAGTGATATTATAATGAAGTCTAAGGGTTCAAAGTAAATATATAAAATAGCTGAATTGCTTGCATCTCACATTCCAACATGGTTGGGTACAATCAAAATTGTAATGGCTTATATTGGAGATTGGATTCCATTCTATGGCAAGGTAAGGGACTACCTTCTGATGATACACCCTTAGAAAATGTACCTGGGGTTTGACAAGAACTTCTTATACCCCTGCTCTATAGACTGGCCTGCCCCTTTTGACATGACAAGCAAGATTATCTCACCCTGTTTTGACCCCGAGGCCTACCACTACCCCTATTCCAGTAGAAGTAGTAGTTCAAATTCCAATGTTGTTCATTTAGGGTTTGGACGAAAGAATGAGGTTAAGGTCCTTATATAGAGAACCTACTCAATGCTATTCACACTCGAATTTTCTTGAACTCCAATTAAGGCGTGCTCACTGGTGTTCCTAGCTAATTACCCCTATTCCAAACTCAATGGAACTATTTTCGAGAGCTAATTCTATCGTATACATAATTTAGCTTTTTAAACCGAATTATAATATTTTAGTTCTCTAAAATTAATTAATATGCATTTAGAGCTCTCACGACCTCATTGTGTGTCCAATCGCCACGAAACTCGTCGGCATACAACAATTCATTATTCTAAATCTAATGGCACTAATATTTTCAACATCTGAGATAGTGACCCGAAATGATAATTTCACACATTTTAAATATTTGTTTATAATTTCGATCAAAAATCGATATTTATACATCGATTTATTTTTGTAATTAAAATTACAAATTCAATTCAACAATATTATTTATCAATTAAAAGGAGTTAAATAAAATTATTAAATCCGTTTAATTGATATTCAATTCACAAATTCAAATATTCAAGTAATCCTTATATATGAATATAAGATATTAAATTTCAAAAATCTAATTACTTAAATATTTAAAATTAACTAAATATTTAAAATTCAATGACTAAAATTCTAGGTTGTTACAGACATTTCTCATTCCTTTAATACCAATATATTGTTTATACTTGCATCTTATAAGTCCTTTATAATAACCATCAACTAATAAATGTTTTTTCCCTAAAAATAGTATATATCATGTACACCGATTATTTCTTGAATTGGAAATCATTACCAGTTATAGTGGATTATTTAAGGTGATAACCATAAGATAAGTACTTTAGAATGCATAAAGTAGCAATAGCAGAAATCCAAACACCTTCGCTTATTCAGTACATGTTACTGATGTGATAACCCGGATATTTGAGTATCTGTAAATTGGTAAATTAACTGAATTTAGTTAGTAGAAATACTGATTTATAAGTTTAAAAAATAATTTCAGTAATGAAAAAAAAAATCTAAACAAGTATTGGTTTGATAATCTTTCTAGTGTAATTATTTAATTTGGCAAAGTTGATATTTTCAAACGATAATAATAATGTGTTGTTTTATTAAAAAATGGATATAAATAGATTTTTTAAAATAGAATTATTAATTACAAATTTAATTTGTATTGTTTAAATATATACATATATTTGAGTTGATTTCAATTTGGATTTTAAATTGAATTTGGATTTGAGTTTAAATTAGAATTTGAGATTTAATATATATATATATATATATATATATATATGTATGTATGTATATATTATAAAACATAGTTATATATATTTATGAGCATAATAAATAATTATAAATACTTAATTTAAAAGGGATTAAAAATATAATTATTAAGTTAAGATAAATGGAGGACTTAAACATAAAGATGCTCATTTTTAACAAGTGTAAAAGATTTCAACCATGCAAATACAAGTGTAACTAACAAAATAACATGTGGCAATTAATTAAAATATAACATGTTTAAAAAAAAGGAGACTTGTTTGCATATTTTTTTCTCATCTTGATTTTCAAATCTGAAACCCAAAAACAAAGCAGCTGAATTTTTTTAATCTAAGTTATATCAAACTCTTGCAATCTAAAACTGAAGTTAAACAAGTACAAAATCAAAACTGGAATTATCTCTTCAACCTGGAAACATTTCAGCATTCAAATTTACAGTTCAAAAGTTTTTATCCAAAAAGAAGGCTCTGTCTACATTTGCAACAGCAGGTGAGTAAACTGCTTCCATTTAGTAATGTTTAAACCTGTCAAGCATGATGCTTGTGATTTATCATTGAAATGACTTATGGAAATTTGTTTGCATGATGAAGATATGTCTGTATATAGATAGAAATATAGTTATTGAATAAGTATGCCAGAATATATGTTTGCAAATCTCTATTCCTTGTTACAGCCTTATAAATTTAGTTTTTAAATCTTAATTTCTCATTATACAGACAATAATAAGCGAGAATTTTAAAAGGGAAATTGTTCTGGACAATGCAATTTCATTTATAAAAAGAATTTCAATAAGAAATATTGCGTAAAGGATGTTAAAATAAGAAATATCAGTATAAAAAATTAATCTGAAAATTTAAATGTCTAAATTTCTTGTATTGAATATGAAATCTGATTTATATCGAAAATTCATGAATTTTGATAACTATAACATAATTTTTAAATTTGTGGTTAGTGAGGCATTAAGTGATAATCGTTTTTGGGTTTAACGTCGATCTCCAGCGATATCGAAGCTTGGAAGCGTCGGCATTAAGACAGGAGGTAGATTGATGATCAACGATGGTGGGAAAAATGGCTCAGGGTTTTTCTAATGGTCGTGGAGGACAGTACGAGTCGATCTAGGGTTTAATGGTGATTTTGGGTGGGGCTAGATTTTTAGGCAACTGCGAGGTGGAAAGGTAAAGGGAGGAGTGCGGTCAGAGGTGAGAAGAAGGAATGGTTGATGGCATGTGAATTGGTGAGGTTCGGTGGGAGTTGGACCATGGTAGTGGCTCGCCGAGGGGATTGATGTTGACGAAGTTCGTTCCAGTTTTAGTTTGGTATTCGAATTTTCATGTGAGAGCTACTGGGGTGTTTCAGCGTGATAAGCGTGATAGCGGGGTCATGAATGACTAGCGGTAGTGATCGGCGGTAAGGCACGTTCATCGGAGAAAGCGTGCACGGATACGTGCGCGACTTCGTGTACGATCAGTAGCCGGTGATTGATTTGTTTTGCCTGAAGAAAAAAAGAGGGTGAAGGAGAAAGAGGATTCGTTTGTTTTGTGGGCTTTGAGTTTGTTTGGGTCGAAGAATTAAGGGTGGAGCCTTGTGTATAGCGGGTTAGGAAATTGCTAAGTAATTTCTTTAAATATAGAGATCGAAGTGTTTGATCTCGGATTTAAGGAAGGTTTCGCTCGGGTAGTTCGCGTGATTTGGTTCGAGATTAACTCGAGCTTTACTCGGGTGTTATTACTGTAGTAACTAACAGTTTTTTTAGCTTTGATAAATTCCAGTTTAAATAAAATTTGAAAATAAGTCTTGTAGAGTAAAGTATGAACAAGATAACAAAACAAAAGTAAGACTTGTGATTTTAAAGTTTTGTTTGTTGATTTGGGGAAAAAAATTTGTATTTAATTATTTGTCGAAATAAAACCTAAGTGTTTCTAATAATTTAAAAGTATGAAATGTTTTATCATTAAACTTAAGAACTTTTGTAGATTTCAAGTTATTGATAATTAATTCCAAAACGTATATTAATCCTTATGATGATTATTAAGATAAACAAATTATCTTAACTAAGTAAGGTTGGATGAATAGGATTTATTTATTAGTTAATTATTGGATTATTTATTAAAGATTAATTGATTGAAGTTAAGAATTATTAATTAAGGGTAATTAACCAAGAAATATTCGTGATGAAAATAATTGAAGCTAAATTGCTTAAGGGAAGTAATTTAAGGATAACTTACTTAGTGTAAATAATTAAAGGGTTGATTAATTAAGGGAATTGACTAAGAGTTAATTAAGTTATTGTGGTTAATTTTAATTAATTAAGTTTAATTAATTAAAGAGAATTACTTGATGATGGATTAAGTATAATTACTTAATGTAATTAATGAAGTGCAATTATTTTGTGAAGTAATGGATAATTTCTGGATGTAATTAATTAAGGAAAATTACTTGATGGATAGTATTAAAGAAAATTACTTAGTGGGAGTAACTAAGTGATAATTACTTAGTATAATTAAAGGATTAATTAATATAATTAATTAAGGAGTTGGTTTAATTAATAGGGTAATTTAGGAAAGTTAATTACTAACTGTGATTTATCAAGGTTGATTAATGAATGTAATTAAGTTGAAGGTTAATTATAATGAATTTAAGAATAATTAACTACTAATTAGAGGATAATTAATTAATGTTAGTAATTGAGAATAATTACTAAATGTGATTAATCAAGGTTGATTAAGGAATGTGTCAAATTAATTAAAGGCTAATTATTGAATGTTATTCGAAAGGATAATTAGGAAATGATTAATTAATGGATTGTAATTAATTATTGTTAAGTAAGCAAGTTTAAAAGTAATTAATTTGATTTAATTAGAAATGGGGTGACTAATTAATCTTGCTTATGAATGATTGGTTGATACTTCTGATATGAAATGTTTGTTATATGATATGTTTATCTTGAACGGTGACAATAGGTTATCTTTCGATGATGAATTGCTGTGTAAAAGTGACATCTTGTATTTAAAGATTTAATTGTGTTCCTTGAATAACATGGGTTCAGATGGTTTTGAATTCGGAGAGACCGGAGTCGGGTATTAGGAAATACCCGAAACCACTTTGATTCTTTGAAAATTTATATGTGAAATCAGTAGGTTGTAATGGAATGATTTAAGTGAACTGGATCATTTAATCTAAGTTTGGCACTTAGAAACTGATGTGTGTAATAAGTGGTGTCTATAACAACTTGTGAAGTTGTAAATTGATATAAGTTACCCCGGGTTATATATAAGCTATATGCTTTTGTAATTCATGCTTGATGGGTTTACTCACGCTGGTTTCTAGCCTGACCCGGGTGTTACTTTGATGTAATGCTCGGGTCAGATCGAGTATTACAGATTTTTAGGTAAGGATGTTCTGGACTTCAGAAAACGAGCTGGATGGTAGGAAGTATGTAGAGTATTCCGCTGTGTCTATTTGTAGCTTATCTGGGGCATGCTGAATTAAACTGCATAGTGTTGTGTAAATATTGTAACTCTGATATATTAAAGTGTAATTTGACCAGTTCAGTTTTCCTTTGTATAACTGCTATTTATTTAATATTATATTTTGATCCGCTGCGAATGTGTGAATCTGCGTTTTGGTGTTTCTGTTTTCTTCTTTTTCTTCTATCTCTTTCTTCTTTTTCATAACGTTCTGGAGTTTTCGGGGTCGAAATTTCCTGATCGTTACATTTGGTATCAGAGCAGAAGGTTAAGCGAGAACCTTGGCTCTGGTGGGATTACTCATTAAAGATAGGGTCAATGGTACCCTAGAATGAGTTGAGTGTGAGTGTATATATATATATGAGTGCGTACTTGTTATTTTCTTATATAAAGATTTTATAAGAATATATTTTGATATATATAGCAATATTTCTTTCTAATAAACATTAACGTAATTGGTTGTTAAATTATTGAAATTAAATTAAGTGGTAATAGAAATACAACCAAATTAAAATTAAATCAAAGATAAGTTTGAAATGGTTCAAACCGAAATTAAATCTTGAAGTTGGGGAAGAATTTCAAAATAAGATTAATTAGAATTGGGTTCAAACCAGAGAAATAGAATGGTTATTGTGTTTAATAATGAGATGATTGTTTTCCAATAAACAATAAAATGCTTTAAGGAAGTAACCATTTAAAGAGAATAACTTGTAAATTAGAAAGGATGTAAATTAAAGTGGGTTTCCAATTGTGAAGTTCTGAATTCTAAATCTAAATATTTGAAATTGTTTTCAAAGTGTTAAAGGAAATAATACTATTCATACTATTTTGAATATAATCTTATTTTAGAATAAGAAGTTATATGTAAACATTAAAAAAATTGTTTTAAATTAAAACCAAGGGTGGTTTAAATTTTAAAATTTGGCTTGGTGGGTCAAGAAAAAAATATGTATATGTGAGGAATATACATAATATCAAAGATGGTATGAAATAAGCTCTAAATGTTGAGTTTTAAATTTGGTATGTGATGTAAAACCCAAAGTGATATAAGTTTTTGAACTTAAAAATGGGAGGATTATTAATGTGAAGTTTAAAATTTGAAGTTGGAATTCAAAATTGAGTAAGGATAACGGGATTTAAATTGAATTTAAGTTAGAAGAAGTTTAATTAGTTTGAATGAACAACCTGATTTAGAAATTTCAAGACGAAATTGGGATTTAACTTGTGAAGTTAAATGGTTAATTTGAATTGGGAGTTAGTATGATCTCAAATTGGGTTTGAGATTTGGAAATTGGAAATGGATGAATGTTTTACAATAATTTGGATAATACCATCCTGTGGTTATTAATAATCTTTAAGCCGAAACTGGATTTGTTTAAAATGAATGAAGAAATAGGGTTGTGGTAATATATCCATTATTAAGATAAAATGAAATCATTCTGGACTTAAATTTTTAATGTTTAAGATAAAAGGTCAAACGTTTGGTTTCAAAATTGAAATTTGATGATAAATTGAATTTCAAAGATTTAGTTGTTTAAAAAAAAGATTTGAATTATTATTTGAACTTTGAAATAGGCGAAAAAGTGGAATTTGGAATTAGAATTAAATGGTTTAAAGAGATAAGTTGATTTGATTTAAAGGATTAAATCAACATTTGAAAAAAATTAAAAAAATTTAACTCTAATTTATATAACTCTGGATAGTTTAAATTTGAAATTTGAATTAAATTAGTTCGAATTGAATTTGATTTTAATTAATTGGAATTATGATTGAAGATGGATAAGTTTAAAAATTCAAATGGAAAATTTGAATTGGATTGATTTGTAATGAATTGAAATTGGAACTAGTTCAATTGAAATTTATTTGAATTAGTCGAATTTGAGATCAAAGTTGAATAAAGTTAAATTTGGAAAGAAATTGAGATTAATTCAACTTGAATTAGGGATAAATCAAGTTCAAGGGAAATTGAAGTTACTCAAATTGGAATTGAGTCAATTTAAATGGATGTGGAAATTTAATTTGAATTAACGGGAATGGAGATTGGAAATTAAACAGTTTGGCTCTAGTCTAGTTTCAAATAAATTATTTTAATATAAAGTGTTTTAAATCTATTTTCCTCACTATTTACTATACAACTTTTCTTTTTAAAACCAAGACTATTTTATACTTATTTTGCAATTATTTTTGAAGCTATTTAACTATTTCACAACTGTTTTATAAACTAATTATTATTTCTCAACTACTTTATAACTGATTACTATTTTACAAACTATTTTACTATTATTTAAAATTTCTATAACTATTTAACTATTTTCCAATTATTTTACAATTATTGTACTATTTTACAGCTATTTAACAAATTATAAATTGTTTTTCAACTACTTATCTATTTTAAACTTTTCAAGCTATTTTTAAATTTTGGATGGACAGAGTTTAAACTATTTATGATTGAATACCCAATTGAGATAAGAATAGAGGCGATAATCCAAATGGGATTGAAGCAGTTGTGAATAAATGAATGAAAATTAAAGTGAATGTGAATAGAAAGAGAATGGATTTGGCTAATAACCAATAAAGATAAATACGTAGGGTGTACATATGTTATTCTATTTGCACAGTGATTTGATCCAGATTCGAGCATAGAATTTCGAGATAGTTATATCGATCCGAGGTGGGATTCTCCACTCGATTTTCGACGGCAAGCTTGGATATGGATTGTTGATTGGTTCTGGACATTCTCTATCATAGTTATGGCTATGCAAGGAGAATGACGGTTTCTGATCAAGAAACCATATCTGATTCTGCACTAGGAAGTCGGGTGGACAATACTAGTTCGGAAGTGAAATTGTGTAATCGAGTGAGCGATCAGATTGGTATAGCGTACGGATGATATGTGTACATCGTACGGGTTTGAATAAAATTGATACTGGGAGTTTGAGGATAAGAACTGTAAAATGGTTTTAGAAGTGAAAAATATATTTTGTGAAATATATGATGAAATAAAATAGAAATTGGTATTTCTATGGTAGAAATTTACTTATGGAAGTAAGTAATATGGTTAATGACTTTATAGAGCAATCAAATTTGAATATTTGATTTGGAGTAAATAAAGTTATATATCTTTGTTATATAAGATAAATCTCCCGTTGTTGAATCTATTGCCAGAAGAAAAGGATTTTGAAGGTATTTTGAAGTATGATAGGAGTTTTATACAAGTTTGAAATGATCCAAAGTTTTAAAATTTATATATACCTATATATATATAAAGGATCTTATGAGGATTTTAGAAAAGGTTTTGGGAACCTTTGAATTTGGAAAGGCTTTTGATTTTTGGGTAAAATCAATATTGAAATTTGAAAAGCCTAGTTTGAGAATTATCGATTTTGGGATAACCGATTTTGTGTAAAGAAGTTTTGTATAAGATCATAGTAGGTGTATGATTTGAAAGATACTATATGTGTATAGTATAAAGTGTTTTGATGATGGCTCTAGGGAAAAAGGCGCTCCCTTGAAATGAACTTCTCAGGAATGCCACCGGGTGGTGCTGCCTTGAGCCCCAGGGGGGTTCTAAAGTTAATCCTGTGAGGAGTCTGGACAAAACTAGTTCTTGGAGATTTTGAGTAGTGTGTACCATAGCGAAAGTCATGTGTGCCGTTGAAAGCCAATAGTCTGCTTTTGATTTAATATCGGTAGACTGCGACCTATGGTAACATAGCGAAAGTCGTGTGTGCCGCTGAGAGCCAACAGTCTGCGTTTGATTTTATGTCGGTAGACTGCAACCTATGTAGGAGTGGAGAAGTTTCATTTTGATAGCGAAAATTGTGTGTGCCGCTGAGAGCCAACAGTTACATGGACTTTTGCTGCGATGGCAACGTAACTCTCGAATGTAACTGCGATCTGTTGTGGGTTCCATGGTATAATCGAGGGGCGCGGAGTGCCTGTAGTTACATGGACTTTTGCTACGATGGCAACGTAACTCAGGATGTAACTGCGACCATGGATGGGGGTGATGATTTCCAGAGCATTCTCACCAAAAGATATATCCTCTATTTCCTAAAACTGTTTCCTATATTTTTAATAAAATTATTTTTCAAAGTATTTTCACTGGATGTTGGAAACAGGTATGCCAAGTACTTATAGATTTTCAGTCGTACGCCTGATCAACGTATGACCGAATTTCTATGAGAACAAAGATGGACTTGTCGAAACATCGAGTTATAAAAGTACTTTTATAAAAACTATTTTAGTAATATTATGTAGATTTTTCTAAAAAAAGTTTTTTTTTAAAAATGATCAAAGAAAATTTATCTGATTTTAAGCATTCAATAATTCTGGCTTCATTCCTTTTCGAGGACGAAAAGGTTCAAAGGGAGGAGAAATGTGATAACCCGGATATTTGAGTATCTGTAAATTGGTAAATTAACTGAATTTAATTAGTAGAAATACTGATTTATAAGTTAAATAAATAATTGCAGTAATGAAGAAAAAAATCTGAATAAGTATTGGTTTGATAATCTTTCTAGTGTAATTATTTAATTTGGCAAAGTTGATATTTTCAAACAATAATAATAATGTGTTGTTTTTAAAAAAAAAATGGATATAAGTAGATTTTTTAAAATAGATTTATTAATTACAAATTTAATTTGTATTGTTTAAATATATACATATATTTGAGTTGATTTCAATTTGGATTTTAAATCGAATTTGGATTTGAGTTTGAATTAGAATTTGAGATTTAATATATATATATATATATATATAGATATAGATATAGATATTATAAAACATAGTTTATATATATTTGTGAACATAATAAATAATTATAAATACTTAATTTAAAAGGGGTTAAAAATATAATTATTAAGTTAAGATAAATGGAGGACTTAAACATAAAGATGCTCATTTTTAATAAGTGTAAAAGATTTCAACCATGCAAATACAAGTGTAACTAACAAAATAACATGTGGCAATTAATTAAAATATAACATGTTTTAAAAAAAGGAGACTTGTTTACATATTTTTTCTCATCTTGATTTTCAAAACTGAAACCCAAAAACAAAGTAGCTGAATTTTTTTAATCTAAGTTATATCAAACTCTTGCAACCTAAACTGAAGTTAAACAAGTACAAAATCAAAACTGGAATTATCTCTTCAACCTGGAAACATTTCAGCATTCAAATTTACAGTTCAAAAGTTTTTATCCAAAAAGAAGGCTCTGTCTAAATTTGCAACAACAAGTGAGTAAACTGCTTCCATTTATTAATGTTTAAACCTGTTAAACATGATGCTTGTGATTTATCATCGAAATGACTTATGGAAATTTGTTTGCATGATGAAGATATGTCTGTATATAGATAGAAATATAGTTATTGAAGTAGTATGCCAGAATATATGTTTGCAAATCTCTGTTCCTTGATACAGCCTTATAAATTTAGTTTTTAAATTTTAATTTCTCATTATACAAACAATAATAAGCGAGAATTTTAAAAGGGAAATTGTTCTGGACAATGCAATTTCATTTATAAAAAGAATTTCAAGAAGAAATATTGAGTAAAAGATGTTAAAATAAGAAATATCAATAATAAAAAATTAATCAGAAAATTTAAATGTCTAAATTTCTTGTATTGAATATGAAATCTGATTTATGTCGAAAATTCATGAATTTTGATAACTATAACATAATTTTTAAATTTGTGGTTAGTGAGGCATTAAGTGATAATCAGTTTTGGGTTTAACATCGATCTCCGGCGATCTCGAAGCTCGGAAGCGTCGACATTAAGACAGGAGATAGATTGATGATCAAGGGTGGTGGGGAAAATGGCTCATGGTTTTTCCGATGGTCGTGGAGGCCGGTACAAGTCGATCTAGGGTTTAATGGTGATTTTGGGTGGGGCTAGATTTTTAGGCAACTGTGAGGTGGAAAGGGAAAGGGAGAAGTGCGGTCAGAGGTGAGAAGTAGGAATGATTGATGGAATGTGAATTGGTGAGGTTTGGTGGGAGTTGGACCACGGCAATGGCTCGTCTAGGGGATTGATGTTGACGAAGTTCGTTCCAGTTTTAGTTTGGTATTCGAATTTTCATATGAGAGCTACTGGGGTGTTTCAGCATGATGAGCGTGATGGCAGGGTCATGAATGACTAGCGGTAGTGATCGGCGGCAAGGCACGTTCACCGGAGGAAGCGTGCACGGATACGTGCATGACTTCGTGTACGATCAGTAGCCGGTGATTAATTTGTTTTGCCTGAAGAACATAAGAGGGTGTAGGAGAAGGGGGATTCGTTTGTTTTGTGGGCTCTGTGTTTGTTTGGGCCGAAGAATTAAGGGTGGAGCCTTGTGTATAGCGGGTTAGGAAATTGCTAATAGAGATCGAAGTGTTTGATCTCGGATTTAAGGAAGGTTTCGCTTGGGTAGTTCGCGTGATTTGGTTCGAGATTAACTTGAGCTTTATTCAGGTTATAACTGTAGTAACTAACAGTTTTTTTTAGCTTTGATAAATTACAATTTAAATAAAATTTGAAAATAAGCCTTGTGGAGTAAAGTATGAACAAGATAACAAAACAAATGTAGGACTTGTGATTTTAAAGTTTTGTTTGCTGATTTGGGAAAAAAAATTCTATTTAATTATTTGTCGAAATAAAACCTAAGTGTTTCTAATAATTTAAAAGTATGAAATGTTTTATCATTAAACTTAAGAACTTTTGTAGATTTCAAGTTAATGATAATTAATTCCAAAAAGTGTATTAATCTAATGATGATTATTAAGATAAACAAATTATCTTAACTAAGTAAGGTTGTATGACTAGGATTTATTTATTAGTTAATTATTGGATTATTTATTAAAGATTAATTGATTGAAGTTAAGAATTATTAATTAAGGGTAATTAACCAAGAAATATTCTTGATGAAAATAATTGAAGCTAAATTGCTTAAGGGTAGTAATTTAAGGATAACTTACTTAGTGTAAATAATTAAAGGGTTGATTAATTAAGGGAATTTACTAAGAGTTAATTAAGTTATTGTGGTTAATTTTAATTAATTAATTAAGTTTAATTAATTAAAGAGAATTACTTGATGATGGATTAAGTATAATTACTTAATGTAATTAGTGAAGTGCAATTATTTTGTGAAGTAATGGATAATTTCTGGATGTAATTAATTAAGGAAAATTACTTGATGGATAGTATTTAATGAAAATTATTTAGTGGGAGTAACTAAGTGATAATTACTCAGTGTAAAAAATATAAATATTTTATTCAAAAACAAAATATACATATTTTAACTTTAAAACAAAATATACATATATAAGAAATTCCATTTAATCAATCTATATTTTAATATATATCTGAAAATTCGAATTATATTGTTTTTGGAAAATTGTATACAGTTATTAATTATTGATTAATGGGAATATTGTATATTAAAATACAATATTAGTGAATATTATAAATTAATGTTCACAACTCGGGGTGTAAAAAATCCCGGGTCTATACATTCCTCCCCCTTAAAAGAATTTCATCCCCAAAATTACGTAGCTAAGTTAGTAAAACTATCCACACATATTAGAACTGATTAATAATAACCCGAACTACACCAGTAAATACATAGATTTCACACTTGTATATCAAAATATACATTACATCTAGTACCGCCACAATATTCCTACGAGTGCTATCATTGTCCATATAAGCATACCTATATATACAGATATATATATATTGCCCTACCAAATATTAACACCTTACATCCATGACATCCAAGGGTCATAGACACATACAAAAAGGCATACACTACCTAGAGAAAGTAAACCGACACCTATTATGGACTCTTACTGCCAGAGTCCTCCCCCCTTAAAATTTCTGTTACCCAAAATTTTATAAAATCATTTTTCCAAAAATAATTTAAGTACATGTTTTGAAAGTGGTTATAAGGTAAAGAAAAATAGGCATAATAATACAGTAAGTTTATGTAACAACCCTAGATTTTTGACTATAAATTTCTTTAGTTTATTTTAAATTTGTTTTATTTGTTAAATTTCATCTCTAATTATTTTTAAAATGATAATAGAATTTTTCCAAAATTTATTGTATTTATTTCCTATTTTTAAAGGCTGTTTTCTAATTTTCTCCTATTTTATTCATTTTGAATTTCTTTATTCGATTTTTAAAATTTTTTTATTTGTTAAATTTCATCTCTAAATATTTTTAAAATAATAATATAATTTTTTCAAAATTTACTGTGTTGATTTCCTATTTTTAGTGCTGTTTTCCTATTTTCTGCTATTTTCTTCATTAAAAATTATATTTAAATTATATTTTAAATATTTATTTTGTGAATTTTCTTTTATTTTATGTTATTATTTATGTTTAAAAATATTTTAAAAGCTCATATGAATTTTCTAAAATTTATTTCATTTAATTTCAAATTTTCTAGTCTAGTTCACCATTTTTAGCTATTTTCCTTAATTTAACTTTATATAATTGATAAATATTGTATATATTTTTATATTTTGACAAAATTTCGAAATTTTATCTGGTATCATTATTACTATCAGAAAATAAAGTTATATAAATAAAATAAAGAAATATGAAGAGTTTTTGACTTTTGAATTGCCTTTGCCTTTTTGGATTCCACCTCTTCATTTCCACACCACCAGCACCTCCTCCTCCCCAGCCACCCAAGCCATGAACCCCCTTGGTGATGCATATCCACAAAAGTTTCAAAACACCCTTCATACTAGCCTAACCGAGCACCACTCTCATTCCATCACCTCACCATCCCCCTAGCCGCCACCTACCACACCACCACCACCTCCAGCACCCACGGCCACACCACCACAGTGGACCCCACTCCTCTGGCCGTGACACCTAGGGCCTTGGCCGAGCTTAATTCATGGCCCAAAACCCATGTGTATGCATGATTTTGTGTTCTTGCCTTCACCCGCCTTTACACCATCACTCCAACATGTAGGACGAACCCATACTCACCCAAACCAGACCCAAACACCTGCAATTATGTTGTATTTCCCCTTATGGCTGAGCCTAGTAAAGGTTAAAAGCAAGTGCAAGCATTTCTATTTGATTCCGTGCAGTCCATTCTAGTGTAGTTTTGATCGTAGTTGATTTGAAACTTATCGATGTTATATCGTTTTTGTTTGATATGTATCCAAGGAATTTGACACTTGGCTCCTCCATTCGAATCTGTATCGTGCTTTTGTGCTTGTGTAGATCCCGTTTGTGCAATTTGTCGTTGGGTCATCAGCTCAAACCAGTGAGTTATTCTCACCAGACAGTTTTATACTTATATGAATAGTAAATCGATCGCTTGTGAATATGTAAACTGCATCACCATATCTTATTTGCTATGTCACTATTATATGATGTTCACACATGATTAAACACCAGTTATATCATATGTCACTGTTATATTATTGTTGTTTTGTATATTTCATCAGTATATCACACTGCAAGTTCCCTTTAGATTAGAATCACTATGGGTTGAAATGATACATACCCGAACGGACTTTAGAATAAGGGAAAATCGTTATGGGCTGAAATGATAGGCCTGAATGATTTTCAAATTTATTTCATTTACTTGGGACTGCAGGTTCGAAATGATAAAACCCGGATTTTCTTTGTAAATTACGGGTTGAAATGATATATTACCCGTATCACTTTTCCTAGTGTAGAAAATTATATACAGACCCGTAGTTAATATATGTTTTTCTAAAAAATTTAAAATTATTTTAGAAATGTAAATATTAAAATATTTTGATTTAAATCTAATTAAAAATGATTTTTGTAAAATATTATTGATTTTCTGAATAATTATAAGTGAAATAAATTAACGAAAAAGTTAGAAAATTTTGAATGTAAGTTATTTTGGAAAATTTGATTTAATTATAATTGGAAATTAAGTTGAATATGAAATCATGATAAATTTATGATAATTTGAATTTAAATGAATTTAAAGTGATTTTATATCATATTAATGATTTTTAATAAAGTTGAAATGTGAAATGAATGAATATTTAAGTTGAAATTTTGAAATATAACTAAAATTGGAAATTCATGGAATTGACTTAAAAGTGAATTTTTAGTTAAGTAAACAAAAATAAAACTAAGTTATATTTGAGAATTTGAACTTAAGTGTTAGTTTGAAATTTAATGTAAGGAATTTAAATTTGAACATTGCAATTTAATAAGTGAATTAGTGTTAAATATTAATTTTTAAATGGAAATTTAACTTTATGAAATCATGTAATTAAAGAAAATTAAATGATGGTTATAAAAGTAAGAATATGTGATTTTATAAGTTAAAAGTGATTCATAGAAAATATAATTGTTGTGAAATTATATTGAAATTTTGAAGTTAATTAACTGCATTTTTGAAATGCTATTTTATCTAATATAAATGATAATACAACATTTGTAAATGCTGTAGTCGATAAGTGAACTAAATAGCTAGATTGAATTAAAGGCTATTATAGCATTTTATTTTTGATGCTATAATTGTTGGATTTAAACTAAGTTTTCTTTGAAACTAAGTTAACTATATTACAGCATTTTAAAACGCTGTCTTTTGTTAAATTGAACTGTTTGAATATAACTTTCTGTAGCATTTTTCAAATGCTGCAAAAGTCGAATTTTCACTGTTTTGATAAAATTTAAGTGAATAAATGAACTTTGAAAGTTGAAAATTTTGGAAATTTAATAGTTTAATTTTTTTTATGTAATAACTTCATTTTTAAATGATTTAAATGAAGTAATTTGTTTGGAATTGAACTATTTTGAAATGTGAATTGAAATGGTATTTTTAAATTGAATAAAAATGAATATGTTTTTCAAATGAAATGATAAGTTTGATATTTTGAAATGGATTTGATGATAAGTTTGATATTTTGAAATGGATTTGATGATAAGTTTGATATTTTGAAATGGATTTGAAATGATATTGGATTTTGAGAAATAAATACCATTTGAAATTATAACTACGGGTTATAATAACGATTGGTTGTTGAAGAGTTCGGGATCGGATATGGACATACTCTATGTCGATACCGAAAACCACTTTAACAACTGTGTACGCGGTGGAGATTCCTGAATGAAGTAGGATGGTGACGACGTTCCTAAGGTACATTTCGTGGACCTAACTCCCATGGGTTAGCATAAGGTGGCTAAAACAGGAGCGATCTCGGGCCAAAGGAGGTAGCACCTCTGGCTGAACACACTTCTTCGATACCATTCTATTACTGTTGTGATTGTTTGGATGCACCCCTTGATTTTGGAGTGTTGTTCAGGGTGGGCGTATGTGGCTGCTGCGTTACCACCAGCCCGTGTGCCTAATTGGTATATCTACCCTGGCATTACCTTGTGTGCCATGTCACCTACCATGCCGAGCCTTTACTACGAGTTTGTTTTTCTCCCGTAGCCCGTGTGGTATCCTCTGACAGTCACCCGGAGTGGAGATGGCATGATATTGGATGGACTACTAGGATTATTATGTGTGAAGGGTGATATGGGTAGCCCGGAACGCTATTTAAAAGTATGTTTATTTTACTGTAGACATTATTATAATAGCGAAATACTACTATATAGTAAATAGTTTAACGGATCCTTAGAGGATGGGCGGTCCCAGGCATCCTTTAAGTTACTTGTATCTTTATTACAGTTCACTTGAGTTGGTTTACATTATATAAGTATATATTGTCCTGACTCGAGTGTTTTGTGTTTTGCTTTATGCTCGGGTCATCCTGAGTATTCACAGCTTTGGATTCTCTTCCTGGAGCTGGTCTTTCACTGGAGTTTCTTCTTATCTACATATTTATCTACTTCTGTTTCAGCTGTTCTAGTTTATCTCATGTATTAGTGAACTTCTATGTATTTGGGATTTCTATTATGTTGTTTTCAAACTGTATTATGTATTTGGTTTGAGACTCTGTTATAGTAGCTTCATGAACTACTATGTTATTTTATATTCCGCTGCGAGTTATTCTGTTTGTTCTGTGTCTGTGATTCTATATATTTGATTTTATTTGCTCCAAATTTATTTACAATCTGTTATTTCGCATCATTCAAGTCTGACATGTGTGGGTTATTGTCGATTTGAATGGTACGAAATTGGAGGTTGTTATAGTTTATAAACAATTTATTTCTTAAATTTATAGATCTATATATATATATACATACAAAGTAAATTGTTATAAGGTTTTAAAATCTCAAATATCCTTTTTTAGAAATTCATAATTATGAAATTATCATCAATGATGGAAATTTTTATCCAAAATATTAGTTTAAAAGTTTTCCAAATTCCTTAAGTAAATAAAATTTAATAAAAATCCCCTTTTTCCCAAGATTCAAATCCTAAGGATCCAGATCTCTAAGGGTATACTCAAGTCAAAACGGACAACAAATGAAAATTCTCAAGGTTGACAACTAAGACTACTCAAATCCTAGATGATAAATTATTATCATCACAAACAATCAAATACTATATATTTAAAAATCATACTTTTCATATAGAAAAATATATTTTGGGTAAAATTATTTCATCTACCCTTTAAAACAATATTGTATCCGTTGGCCTGTTCAAGTGTTTAGAGATCCCTATCAATAGCGCTAGGCACTCGTATTGACCAGAATCCATATGCCACTCAACCGATCAATTAACACAATATATAAAATCATTTTTATATAACTAACAAATACGTGCTCTCGTGTAAACACACACACACAACACACACTCAGACTCAATCAGTTGCTACAGACCCTATTCCTAATGAGCAACCCAGCCAAACCTAAGTATTCGCTCAACCGAGGTTCTGATACCACAATGTCACGACCCATTTATCCGTACCGATTTAAACTGATTTTAAACCACACTTGTCAACCAAATCGCATAGAAATACGGATAGTGAAAGAAAGAAGGAAGGTAGATGATTGAAAGAAGATAGAAGAAAAAGAGAACAATTCAGAATCTCACAGCGGAACGAATAAACTATAATATAAACAAGTCTTTATATAAAACCAAAACTGTTGCTTTATAACATATACAGACAAAAATCAGAGTTACATCCATTCAACTCAGACAGTTTATAACAATCCGCCCTTACAACTTGTTGACAACACAATCAAATACATCTGAATATAAGCATCTACATGAATATGTCTCCTGATTCTAGCTCCTCTCCTGAAGCTTCCGGTCTTCCAGCTAAACCGGGAAATATGCTCGGTCTGACCCAAGCATATAGGAAAAACACCACGCCCGGGTCAGTCTGGTAAACCAGCGTGAGAAATACACTCAACTTGAAATCAAAAGTATTTCGTAAGACCACGCCACAAATAAACATGTTGGGTTTTTATCTTACGATAACAAAAGCATTTCTTATCAAAATCCTCTGATATTATAATAGTGTCTAAATACAAATACTTAAATAAAATAGCCAAAATCCTCACATTCATTGAATTCTAGCAAAAACTAGGTTCTACAATCAAAATCATAAAGGCACGTAGGGAGAATGGATTTCCAACTAATGACTAGGCACTGGGGTATCACCAGTCATGATACCTGGTCTAGATCAGCATATCGAGGATCCACCCTGATCCCCTGCAACATATGACCGGAGCTACCCCTTACTGGATAGTCCGAATAAGATCACTCCACGGTTGGGATCAGCAATTGTCCACACAGCCAGATAAAAAGGGACCTCTAGACAAGGATGACCTTACCCTAATTGGAAGCTACCCACTTAGCCTTGCTGCATATCCCCTGATTTTCAGTCATTCCCATTTAATGAGGTTCGAGACTCAGCGTTACCTTTTTAGAACATTTCACTTCGAATGCTCACCGTCTTCTTGACGATGTTATGAAAGCATTCATCCATACAAGTTCAAATGGAGCCGAAGACACTATTCCTACTACATCCATTTTGGAATCACCCTCAGGATTAGTAGCGATTAGCCCTTGCACTTTACTGCTCCATTTTCGACTCCAAGCTCTTATCTTCATCACGAAAAAGTACTTATTGGATCGAAGTTTCGGATTACAAATCCGATCTCGGTCTCTTCGAAATTACGTTCGCTATTTTCCGGTAAACTCAACCCCGGTTCTTTAGGAAATACACAGACGAAAAATAAGATCGGAGTTCAACTCCTAACCATTAGTGGACGGGTTACCTTATGATTCGTCCTAGAGAACAAACGGGTTTATACCTATGGTATAGCACCTTGATCGTTAACCACACCATATAATTCCCGAGTTTCCTCTAGATATTTCCAAAGTTAAGTTTTGTCCAGATTTGATAGTCGATTATTTAGCTATCAAAATAATCAATCAGTTCAACCAAGTTTATTTCCCATTTCAACTATTAAGCCTTATTCTCATTTAAATTCCAATAAATTAAAATTTACTAAGGAAGCTTATTTCACTGCGTAAATATATATAAAACAATTTCATTCCAAATCATACTTATAAAATTTTCTAAATACATTTCTCAGGTTTGTAATAAAATATTCTTATAAAAGTTTCTATACAATATATCATTTAAAAAAACAATTAAATATTTAATATATTTATCTTGAAGAAAATATATGTAAATACTAATATCTCTAAAATAAAATTAACTTCTAAATGATCATTACATAAATAGTTTTTATACCAGAAAATAGTTTAAATAACTCATAACTTATAATAAAAATTATACCTTTATAAATATTTTCAAAAATGATAAATTAACTTCCTTTGACATTTCCAAAATATTTATCAATTCTTTTAAAAAACAATCTTTAAACATAATACACATTTTTAAAACAAAACTAGGTTCAAAATCAACCCAAACAGAAAAAGGCTTATCAGTCTCAACGATACTTATCATGCTATAATTCATAGTCTAGCATGACAATACAGATATTCAACATCAATTAGCTTTCACAGATCGATTCACATTATACTCAAATATAATTAATAGGAAATAAAGAGATATATGCATGAAAAGCTGATCAGAGATTTATCATTGCTAATAAATATTTATAACAATCATATAGAAAATATCAGAATGATGGCTTATACCACCGACAGTAGTTAAATTAAATAATTAGCGGAATGGTGTTTGCTTCTGCTGACCAGATGTCAAGCAGTTTGAATAATCTTTTTAATAATCTACGATTAACACATCTATTTAGTTTGGTAACATCTTAACAGATAGGCCGTATAAAATTATACAACGGTATTTATTCTCAAACGGTAATTTAAGCTTGTAAAATTTTACTTATTTAACTTCACAACGGGTTATACGACGACATAATATCCGTCATTACAAACCATCTTCTTAATAACACTTTATTAAATGTGAAATTAAATAATTATTATAAATATAAAATCACTTAAGAATTTGTATTAATTCAAAAGAATAAACAATTTATTTCCCTTAATTATCTGCTTAATTGTACTCAAATTATCCAAATAAACTCAAGTATTAATAATAAAAATTATTTTTAAAAGCTTGACTAATTTATAATAAAAATAATTTATTTAAATAACCTTAATTAAATAGTCTTAAAGTAAAACAAATTTATTATTTTTTAAAATTCCTTGTCTACAGTAAAACTTAAATAAACATTTTAATCTAAAAGAGGATTGGTTCAAAACATATGCTTTGGGAATACAATTTGTTATGAATTGCTTTTACATTAACTATTTTTCCTTTATTATTAATTCATGCTTGAAAATAAATAAGGTCCAATACAGGTCGAAACCCAAAGCCCAAAAACTAAAGAAAACAACCCCGAACCTATTTTATTTGCACAAACCCAAACGGGTCGTATCCCAAACCCAAAAACCTACCCACTTCTCCTCTATCTCTTCTCTCTTCTTCTCACCTACCAGACTAACATCCCCAAATCCACTTGAATTCTGATGCCATGAACCGAAAAACATCTCTGATCAACTCAAACATCTTCCATCTCGAACTAGACTTGATCACGAACTATCACAGCCTGGGTCGAAACCATTTCTCGCCTATCCCAAGACCTGCCATGGCCGTGCATCACGTGTACACGGTGCACGTGCACAATTGCTCTGATGTCCACTCCGACCTCGCGAACCCCTGAGTCGATTCCCCTTCCTCCATTGGTCATCATCGCCACTACGACGAAGCCTCAAACTCACCCTCTTGAAAAACGATCCATCAGACGAACCCTCGAAATAACCGAAGCCCCAAACTTCGACGTACTGCTCTCACCGCACACCTCTGATCCCATCGCCTCCTTCACCATTCGGAAGCCCTTCCACTATACTACCTCTCTGCTAAAAATCGAGTGTCCCGGTTGCGCCTCCTCCTCCCAGTTCTCTCTCGTTCGCTGGCCTTCCAATACATTCCCAAAACCCTACAACTCGCTCGTTCTTCCAGCCTAACCCAAAACCAAGATTCCGCCATGGTAGCATTCCTTCCCTAGGTCCTCCTGCTCCATTCAGACAAGGCTGCACCACCCCATGGCGACGAAGTCGACAGAATAAGATTTTTGACCGGACTCCGGTCATCCTTCAATCTCTCATTAAATCGAACACTGAAAATTATTGTTTTACTACTAAAATTCATATTTCTACAAAAGAAACCTGATTGCATGCTTGAATTCTTGATTTAAAAATACTGAATTTTTACTAAAGTATATTATTCACTGTAAAACTTGTCATTAATGAACTATACAGCATAATTCATTCAAACACTATTTTTAACTTAAACGATACTAGAAAATACAAATTTTCTTAGTTTACATCATCATCATATATGAATTAGATTAAAAGATTTAGATTTTTGAAACAGGGATGAACAAAATATTCACTGTCAACAGAGTAACAGAACAATTCATTTCCAGGTTTAAAATTAAAGTTTCTCACCTTAAACATTTTGATTCCAGAAGCTTTAGAGTTGAATTTGAAATCTTTAATTTGAATTCTTGAAAACTTGGATTCAGGTAGCTTGAATCTTTAAACAGAGGATGATCCCATCTTCTTAAATTCCCAGACTTGATTACAGAGTACTTGCTTTTCTTTCTTTGTTTTTTTAGTTTTGTTTCCTGTTGCTTACAATTTTAAACAGAGGCTAAATTTCTTAAGTTACAGGTTTAAATTTAAAACAACAATTCAGATCTTAAATGCCCATATATATACATGCTTTGCAATATCCAGCTTATAGATTTGGAAAGAGATTTTGGGGGCTGGAAATGATATTTGTCTTTGATGAGTGAAATTTGAAAAGAAAAGAAATGATCATTACAACATGTTACCAGTTGTTTCCCTGCCAGATGTTAGTTTGTTTACTTATTAAAAATCCATCACTTATTTACCCATTGTTTTGTTAACTATTTTTCTCTTAACAACTAATGTCTTGAAATATTTTATTTATATATAAACTATAAAATCTTTAAAGTATATGTACGTACTCATGAAGATAGACAGCCCATACTTATCTTTTGACAAAGTAGTGTTTGCATTTATCTCTTATACAATTTTAAAACAAAAGGTGAGAAACTAGTAAACTAAAATAACACTTCTTGGTGAATATACCTTTATATAAATATATATGTAACTTCAAACAAAATGAAATAAAATAACATCCTATGTTAAACACCCTGTATACATATGTTACTTAAAACAAGAACTACAAAGTGGTATAAAACTATTTTTAAGCCTTCATGTATATATATATAACCATATATACATCTTTTAATTTATAATATAGAAATATATTTTTCCAAATATACTAAGTTCATTTGATATCTATGTATATACATAATTTCTCCTATTTATGCTTATGTGATTCCTATACACATCATTTTATTTATAACATTTTTATTTATTTATAAATTTTATAAATTTTTCCCTTTTGAACTTATCTTTACATATATCTAATTTTTTTTATTCATGGTGTATATATATTATTTTAGGAAAGTTCACTTAAACCTCTTTTATTTAATATAAATCATATTGTTTATATGCCTAAAAATCAAAAATACCCTTTTTACTCCATTATGATTTTTTTGCTATGTGTTTCTATCCACATTATAGATATATAAAAATTTATTATCCTTCAATGTAAAAATGTATGCATATGATTTTTCTATTATATTTTATCTTTAGAACAAGATATACATATTTTATCCCTAAAACAAAATATACGTATTTTATTTAAAACAAAATATACATATATAAGAAATTCCATTTAATCAATCATATTTTAATATAGATCTGTAAACTCAAATTATATTGGTTTTGGAAAATTGTATACAATTACTAATTATTGATTAATGGTAATATTGTATATTAAAATACAATATTATTGAATATTATAAATTAATATTCATAACTCGGGGTGTCAAAAATCCTGGGTCGTTACAATTTATATCTTAGTGTTTGGTAAGTAAGTTATGCTTAGAACCTTCAAACCTAGCTACTTCCTTCAGGATTTCGAATGCAATAGGAGGGTATGCAACTTTAGGGATGAGATGTGACCAGCTAGAACTTCATTTGTTAGGTCATAAGTTTGCACGCAATTTGTATGTCTTTGATTTTGTAGGCTTCGGGATCATATTTGGTATGGATTGGTTAAATAGATGTGATGCTAAGGATATTTTGTCAAGATAGAGAAATATCATTGATTCATCCTAATAGTAGTGACCGAATAGTATACTCAGTCCAGAATTTGTGTCTAGGAATTTGTGCTTTGCCGAATGCTATGGCGGTAGAAGAAGAGTTGAATTGAGTTTTGGTAGCAAGAGAAATTGCAAATGTTTTCGATTCGATCACAAGATTACCACCGAAAAGGGCTTTTGAGTTTTGAATAGATCTTGTGCCAGGAGCAGAACCCATAAGTAGACCACCTAGTAGGATGATACATACTGAGATGAAGGAGTTACAGGTGTGGCTAGTGGAATTAAAATGAAAGAACTTTATCAGACCAAGCTGTTCACCTTAGGGAGCGACCGCGGTGTTCGTGAAGAAACCAACGGGTACTTAAGGTTATGTATCGACTAGCATAAGTTGAATGAGAAGATGATTAAGAATAGGTATCCATTGCTGAGAATCAATGACTAATTCGATTAGTTGAGTGGAGCCAAAGTGTTTTCCAAATTGGATCTGGCTATAAGGTTCCTCAACTAAGGTTGGCGGAGGATAGTAT
Organism: Allium cepa; assembly: GCA_030765085.1. Lineage (NCBI taxonomy): Eukaryota > Viridiplantae > Streptophyta > Magnoliopsida > Asparagales > Amaryllidaceae > Allium > Allium cepa. The sequence goes on from CM060946.1 coordinate 44,618,628, forward strand.
TCCTTTGATGGCGTTTCAAACAAGATATGGTTCGTACGAGTGATTAGTAATGACATTCAGGCTAATGAATGCTCCGGCTTTCTTTGTACATTTGATGAACTATATTTCTCAAAAGTGCTTGGATTGGTTCGTATTGGTGTTCATAGACGATATTTTGGTATATTCTATAGATGAAAGAGACCATGAGATTCATCTCATAATAGTGTTCGAGATGCCGAGACATCATCAGTTAAAAGCAAAGTTTTTGAAGTGTCATTTCTGGACGAAAGAAGTAAAGTTTCTTGGCCATGTAATCTCAGGAGAAGGCTTATCAGTTGATTTAGTTAAGACTGAAGCGATTAATAGTTGGAAGAAACTCAAGACAACGACCGAGATAAGAAGTTTTCTTGGATTGGTTGGATATTACCAGAGGTTTATTAGAGATTTTTCACTGTTTAGTAGCACCCTGACTAAGCTAACCAAAAAGACGTTAAGTTCATTTTGTCCGACAGATGCGAGGAAGCGTCCTTAAGTTAAAGCATTTGTTAACCAATCCACCCGTGTTAGTTGTGCCAGACTGTAATCAAGGGTTAGTAGTGTATACAGATGCATGTGGGACTGGATTAGGAGCCGAGTTGATGCAAAACGGTAAGGTAATTACCAATGCTTCTCGACGGCTCATACTGCACGAAGTAAGATGTCCGACCCATGATTAGAGTTGGAAACAGTGATCTTTGCATTAAAAGTGTGGAGACTTTATATTTGGGGAGAAAGATTAGAGTTTTACATGGATCGCAAGTCTTTGAGGTACTTATTCTCCTAGAAGGAGTAGAATATGAGATAGTAGAGGTAGAATATAAGGCAGTAGAGGTAGCAGGAGTTTTTAGCAGGTTATGATTTCAGTATTGTATACATCAAGAAAGGGTAATAAATAGCGGATGCTCTTAGCAGAAAACATCTGGATGTGGTGTTAACTATGTTGGCGGAATGGAAGGATCATGAGGCGTTGACTATGTGTAGTGTGCAATTAAGATCAGCTGCAAGTTCTAGTCAAAGTACCGCCATGTTATCCTATTTGAAAGTTCGACCATTTTTTATCAAAAGGATTGCTTCTAAACAGAGAGATGATCCATCTTGGGCCGAGAATATTAGTGTAACAACCCGCATATTTTACGATTGTATATTTAAATATTTTATTTAAATATAGCATCGTTAGTTGGTTTATAGTCTAAAATGCTACTTTCTGCAAACAGTCAAATTAGGACTCGAGACCACTTCCATTGAGTTCAAAATGACGTTTGTGATCTTTTTGAGTATAAACTTCGATATGTTTGGAGTTAGTAGAATTTTGCTACTTTTTCACTTTGGTTTGAGTTTGGGTTTCAGCCCAATATCCTAACATAAGCCCCTAGCTCCACCCCCACTTCTCTTCATTCACTTCCATTTCCTAATACCTTCAAGCTTTGGATAAAAATAGGGGAAGAGAAAAAGAATTAGGAAAATCCTAAGCCCTAATTCCACTTGCAAATCCAAATTCTAGCTCCAAACCCAAAGAGAAGCTATTGGCAAGCATCCTCTTCTTCTTCTCCAACTCATTCTCTCTTTAATTTCAGAAATTCCTAAATCTAACTTAGGAAATGTTTCTCTTTTAAGCTTAGATTCAAGCTCCTTGGGTTAGAATTGAAGAGTGATTGTTCTTGCCTTGCTCTATAGCTTCTCGTTCATTGATTTTGAGTAAAAGGTTTGAGTAAAAGGTGAGATTTTTATCTCACATCTAAGTCTATAATTATCTTTGATTTTTAGGTATGAATTCATACCATCTTTACCTGTTCATTTGATTTTGATTTTGATTGATTTGGTGAATATTCCAATTTTTGGTTTTTTGAAAACAAAATCTATGAAAAACCTTATATGGATGTTGGACATGTTGATCGGAGTGTATTGGTGAGTCTTTAAAGTTGGGTGGTCGTTTGGCGTAAACCCCTCATAATCGTCACTCATCCGATTGCTACCGATATAATTTGGCCATTAATGGCCTAGGGGAGAAAATACCCCAAGCTTCAGTTTCAGACGTCTGAAACAAATGATTCAGACGTTTGAATACTGTTCTGGGCAAAATTTCATTCCCCAGGTCAGACATCTGAATTATAAATTTCAGATGTCTGAAATTGCTCGAGTTCAACCCGAGAGGAAATAGGCTAAATTTAGCCATTTTCAGACGTTTGAAATTAATGATTTAGACGTCTGAAATAGTGCTATGGACAACATTTATTTTCCAGATCCAGACGTCTGAATAATTAATTTCAGACGTCTGAATCTGCTTGCTTCAGCCCACTTTTCCCATTTTGTGTTGATTTTCAATTTATATCGATTCGTGTTGATCCTATTTGCTAATATCATTTATTATTGACTTTGATGACTTGTTTTCGAAACTTTTGGGAATATTAAATTTGATGGATTCTGTATTGATTTCTATTGATTTGATTGACGGCTTCGAATGTGAATTTTGGTGATTGATTATTTCTACAATCATTTCTATGATTTGTCACTTTAAAAATATAAAGGTTTTCTATATTAGTAGTAAATATCGAAACTCTTTCATCAAAACAATTTCAACACTATTTTATTACAAAGCTCATTTATTAAAACTGTTTTCCTACCTATTAGTATATATAAACCTCACCTCATTCGTATGAGAAATCTAATTAAACGACTTAGCAAAACAAGTGGTATGAAACACTTGCGTTTACCTCGTCGGTTAATTCTTGGACTTGTTCGATTGAATCTCTTGTGACAACTTTCGAGTGGAGATCTACAATTTATTCGTAAATATTTAAGATAAGCCAGTGGTTATGGGACATGAAGCTAAACTCATATATTTACTAGCTTAGTGTAATTGACACTTATTCTTGAGTGGAAGTCTACAATTTATTCATAAATAATTAAGTTAAGCCAGTGGTTATGGGACATGAAGCTAAACTCATTTATTTACTAGCTCAGTGTAATTTACACTTATCGATCAATGATGATCATTTTGTGATTTAGACTAGCAATGTGCAATGTCTCTTTGTCTGCGAGGGAGACTAAACCCCGTTTATTATGGAGCTTCGGCTTGGTGGGGTAGCGACCCATGGTCTTCGGACCGTTTTAGTGGAGCTTCGGCTCAATGGTCTTCGGACTGTTTTAGTGGAGCTTCGGCTCAATGGTCTTCGGGCCGTTTTGTGGAGCCTCGGCTCAAAATTAATAGTTAGCAATCATGGAATAACGTTCCGTTTTGTGATACACGAGTTGGAGTTTCCATGCTTCCATTTTGTGATAGGCCCCTTTCCCCCTTTTTGTGATTTCTGGATTTCTATTGATCGATTTTTAGAATTTGTATTTCACCAATTTTCGTGATTTACATTGATAAGCTTTATCAATATTTGTGTATTGTTGAATTTGTGTTTCACTAACTTTTCTGATTGGCAATGATAAATTTGGCAACATTTATGGTTTGGTGGATAAAATAAAGGATATGACATACTTTTTAGCGTTTTGAGATTTCTTGTGATATTGTATGATTTCCTTGTTGTTAGTTTATGTATACTTTTTATAGTATGACATTTTTGTTATCATACGTTTTAATCGCATCTATTATCCTATCTCATTTTATCCGATAGTTATAGCTAGACTGATCTGCTTATTGTTTTCTTCTTTAATAACACTCGGGTCAGACCGAGATATTACAGGTGCTTCTGCTTGACTTCTTATCAGGGTCCATCGCCTGATTTTTTTTTGACTAACTACTTTAGAATAGTAGTTTTTATTTTGTATACATTTGAGATAGAGACTCCTTGATGTATAATTATTCTTTTGTCTAGCTCCTTTTATCTATTCTTTTGTTATATTGTGGATCTTATTAGACCACCACTCTGATGTACACTTTCATGTGTTATATTCATATATTTTCCGCCTTTGTGATATGGATATCTATAACTGATTTTTGTAATGTTTATTTCTATATTTGTTCCGGAGACCACATAGCCGCTGTATAGTTGTTTTGAGTTTGTATCATTATGTCAGATTTCCTCTTGAAATGAAATGCATGTTATACTTTCTGACATATCGGTGCTCGCACAAAGCAATCACACGGATGGTCGCTCCTCAACAGCCTTATTCTTCGTGCTAGTTGATGGCATTACTCCGTAGTGTCCTTGGCTAGCATGAGTATAGAGGTGAGGCGTCACAGCTTGGTATCAGAGCCAAACTTTGGAACAATGTAGAATAATCTAGCAAGGATCATCGTCCTAAGTCCATCTTTGGAGTCGTGCCTTAGGATTTATTCGAGTCATTGGACCCGTTCTATCCTATTTTCATTATGATGCCTTGTTTTATCAATCATGATTGTTTGATATTCATTCTGAGAACAACATTTTTATTCTTCTTTCTTTCTTTCTTAAAGAAGAAGAGATGGTTAGTTCTGGCAGTCCTAGCTGTGACGACTCGGAATTTTCGAGCATTTAAAATCGAAATATTTAATTGATTTTAAATATTCAATAGAGTAATTTTAACTTGAATTACGAATATCACAATTTATTTGATAATTTATTAAATTAAATAAGTGAAGTTGGATAAAATATGAAATCTGAGATTTTAAGCCTGTTAAAAATAATTTGAGGGTTTATAAATTTTATATTAATAACATTGAAGGTAATGGAAGTGGTAAATTTGAAATTAACAGGGTCTTGTTCAAGTTTAAAATTTTATAGTTTAAATTGAATTTAAAAATAACACTCCGAGGCACAGTCTCGGAATTTGACGAAACCAGTTTCATTGGATCTGTAATATTATATTATTATCGGATTTCAAATTTCGTAATGATCGGAGTTGTTATGTGAGCGTACGATATATAAACGTGCTGAGATTTATATCGAAAATTTAATATTTTAATTCGATTCAAAAAGTTATCTTCTCCATACGATCGAATTAGGACTCGAAACCTTTTCCATTGCGTTCGGAATAGGAATAGAACACTAGGAACGTCTAGCGGCACGCCTCGATGGGATGTCAAGATTTTAAGCTTTGAATTCAAGACAATTTAAATTTAAAATTTGAATTTAATATTTATATGTACCCAAATCAACTCAGCCGTTTCTTTTCCCATCAGCCACGATTCTATCATCTCTCAACACTGTAGCAAGTATGGTACATCACGCAAACATCCCCTCCATCACTTTTTATCAGCCGAAAGAGAAAATATTGCTGAGATTTTTTCCATTCTTCACTTTAAAAATTTCGTTCTAAAGAAATCGATTATGACCGACCTTAATACCCCAAACAAAATAAGCCATGGCGACTCGAGCTACGACCTACGACGAGATTTTGACCTAAGCCCCATCCACCGATAACCCCCCACACCCTTCCTCGCCACCGCCAAATCCCACGCCGCCGCCTATCCTCACGTCGTGTTCAACCTCTCCTACTTCTCCATGAACTACCCCATCGTCATCGTCCTTCTAATCCTCTTCTTCGGCCTCCTCTGGCAATCGATTTTCCTAATCGTGTTCAACCTCATGATGTGCGCGTGGTTGTTCCTTTATTCTTTGCGGGACGATTCTCTGGTGATCGTTTGGGGGGGCAGATTGAGGACGGGGTTGTGGTGATTGTGCTTTCGGTGCCGACTTTAGGGTTTTGATTTTGAGAGGGCGGTAAGGTATTTTTATATATGTTTTATTTTATTTTATTATTCAACTTAATGAAATATTTTCACACGTACAGGTTTAAATATTTAAAGATAGGACATTATTTACAGTAAACACAAAACAATTTTGTTTTAATTCAAAATATACGTATACACAAATTGAAAAAAAATTATAACAATATTTGATTTTAGCAGTAAAGTAGATCTGTAGTTATTTTTATGCTTCATTTTTTTTCTTTTTTTCAATTTAAATTTAGTAATGTATAAATATATGTATTTACAGAGGAAGAAAATTTAAATCAGATTTTTTTTAACAAAGATATATATACATACACACACATATATGTATTAGAGAAGAAGATTTTTCAGTAAAGGAAGCGTAGTCGGTTAAACAGTTTTTATTTTCAGTTAATCTTAATTTAAATGTATATGGGAAATTTTAAAATATTTGAGGAGTTTATATGAAATTAGATTTTTAAAATGTATATAGATTATTTTATAAAAATATATGTGGTTTTGAAAGAAAAGATAAATAAATAAAGATACATGTTTAAAGTTGCTATTTTAAAATAATGTATTAAAGAAAATTTAGTTTTAGATTTAATAATTGGTTAATCCAATCTATTAAATGGAAATAAATTGTTCAGTTAGTCGAATATTAATAAAATCATATAATGTTTATGCAAGGTTTAAAATCTAAAAAGAAACAAGCTGGTTTGGAATGGATTGCAAACAAAATCAAAGGTGAGCTAATCTCACTCAACTGAATTTAAATTTAGATTTAATTGATTAAATTTAAATAATTGTTTGAATGGTTGAATTGATTGATATGCTATAGTATGGTATATTTTGGAATTGTCATATTATATTGTACTAACATCTGTGGATGCTGGGAAAAACAGGTTGGAGGGATCCAACTGGACCCCTCAACATTTGTTAAAATTATTTAATACCCTCTGTTGTGATTATTTGATATTCTATGATGAATTATATTGGAATATTGAATGTTATGGTTCGACTGGTTATAATTGGGTATGATGAATTACCAAAAATATATAAATTGGATTTGGAAGGAAAATAAAAGAAGTGAAATAATTATAGAAATTTGAATAAATTTAAGAATGAATTGGAAAAGGAATAAAGTGACTTTAAGATTCTAATAAATAAATCTTGAGTATAGAAAGGGAAATTTTGAATAAACAAAAGATAAATGAATTTTAAACTTTAGTATTATTATTTTAAAAGAACAAAACATTCATTTAATATTTAAGATTTAAATTATTGAAAGAATAAAGTAGAAATTGGGAAAAACTGAAATTTGTATATTTCAGTTAAAAGATTTAAAATCAAATGGAAAATAATAACAATAATAATTAAGTCCATAATTAATGAATTTTGAAACGAATGGAGTAGTTAAAGAAACTAATTTCAAATAGAATAAATTGGAAATCAATTTGGAAAATTGATTTAAGTGATTGAGATTGGAAATTCTCCCAGAATAATCAAGTACGTTTTCAAAAAAAAATTTAAATATAAGTTAAAAGTTTTAAATTTGTTTTAAAAAGCAAATTTCTAATATTTTAAATTCTAAAGTAAGTATTTTCTCAAATCTATTATAGTAGAAATTACTTAAAAAGTGACTTAGTATTTTTTTTTAAAAGTGAAAATCTAGTTTTATATTTTATTAAGTAACCTTATTTTCAAATATTCATATAATATGTATTTTTAACAAATTATTGAAGTAATTTAACTTAAATGTTTTAAAGTATATTTCAAAGTAAAGCGTTTTAAATTATTTTAAAAATCTAAAGTTTTGTGCTTGGTGATTTCAGTGGAGATAGAAAATATTTGGGAAGTTTATTATGAAAAGAAAGATGGTTTGAAACTGTTTTCAAAGGGTTGAAAATAGAAATATATCTTGTAAAGATATTTTGAGATAAATAAATAATTTGGGAAATTATTTATTGTGTGATGGATGTTGTGAATATTAATTGATAGTTAAATAACCGACTATCAATATTGGACAAATGCGTTGATCGTTTCGAAGAGACCAGGATCGAGATTTATTTCTCGAAAACCACTTCGATCCGGTTTATACGTTTTCGTGGAAAACGAGTTTGGATTCGAAGATGGAGCAGTGAAGTGCAAGGGCTAGTCGCTACTAATCCTGAGGATATTTTCAAAATGGATGTAGTAGTAATAGTGCCTTCGATTCCGTTCGAACCCGGGACGGACTTGTATGGATGAATGCTTTTGCGACATCGTCAGGTGGACGATGGGAATTCTAAGGGATATGTTCTAAAAAGGTAACGCTTAGCCTCAAGCCTCATCAAATGGGAATGACTTAAAATCAGGGGTTATGCAGCAAGGCTAGGTGGGTAGCACCCAAGCAGGGTGAGGTCATCCCTGTCTAGATGTCCCTTTTTATTTCGGCTTAGTGGGCGGTTGCTGATCCCAACCGCGGGGTGATCTCACTCAGGATTATCCAGTAAGGGGTAGTCCCGGTCTTTTTTGTTGCAGGGGAGCGGGCGTACTTCTCGGTACTGTGATCTTGGTCACGTACTATGACAGGTGGTACCCCAGTGCCTAGTCATTAGTTGGAAATGCATTTTCCCTACGAGCCTTGTACGAGTTTTGTTTGTATTACCCACTCTGTGGCTAGTAGCTAGAATTTAATCATGTAACAATTTCGGCTATTTTATAAGTATTTGTATATAGACCCTACTATAATATCAGAGGATTTCTATAAAAATTGTTTTAGCTATCGTACGGTAAAAACCCGACATGTTTATTTGTGGCATGGTCTTACAAGATGCTTTTGTTTTCAAAATATTTATAAACTTTAATAATCAATTTGAGTGTGATTTTCTCACGCCGGTATTCCAGACTGACTCGGGTGTTATTTAACTGTAATGCTCGGGTCAGACCGAGTATTATAGGATACAGGATAAGATGTTGTGGAGCTCAGGAGACGAGCTGGAGGGCGATACGTACTTCCATACTTGTTTATATATATATATATATATATATATATATATATATATATATATATATTCCGCTGTGTTGAGTTGTTGTGTATCCATTCGTATGTTGTTGTTGTGAACTGTGATTGATGTACTCTGATGACGTAATATATAAACAGATATATTTGATGTTGAGTAAAGATCATTTATTATCTATTATATTTTGTTCCGCTGCGATGGTTAGATTCTGTTGTTGTTTTCAATTTTCTTCTTCTACCACTTCTTCTTTAATCCAAATGGTTCGTATTTCGATACAACTTGAGTTGATTCGGCTAGAATAGTGTTGACTCAAGGGGTACGGATTTGCGGGCTATTACAGTTGGTATCAGAGCTTGGGTTGGTGATAACCTTGGCTCTGGTGGGAAATTACACATTTAAATTAGAGTCCGTAGTACTCTAGAATGAGTTTGAGCGTATAAATAGATATGAGTGCGTATTTGTTAGTGAATATAAATTGTTTTAATATTGTGTTGATTGGTTTATTGAGTGGCATATGAACTTTCGTTGGCACAGTCTGGACAACTGTATTGAAGGGGTTTCTAAACATTTGAATAGAACAATTGACACAGTATTGTTTCAAATGTGGGTGAATGAAATAATTTTACCCAAAAATATATTTTGATATAAAGAATTTTTGTAAACTATTTTAACTAATCTATGGTTGCTTGGATGTTAGAAATGATAATATTAAATTATTATCATTGTTGTGTAAAAATTTAACTAGAAATTGAAAATATAACCAAAGTTTAAGGGAATAAATTCATTATAAAATGAAATTTATAAATATGAATTATAAATGTAAACTATAAATTGAAATATAATCAAATGAGAATTTGTATGAGCATAAGCTGTGCAAATGAATTATAGTTAAATTTTGATTTAAATTAAAATTTAAAATTTAAAAATCTCGAAGATTTTGGAAGTGTTTGTCGAAGTATTTTGAAGGTAATAATAATAATATTATTGTTTTAGAGGTATTTCTGAAAGGAAATTGTTCCAAATAAATTTTAGGAAGGGATATAGCATTGAACTCACTTCAGTCGCTGGAAAATAACTTCGGTGATGACTGCAGCATCATCGATGTTCATTTTCGAGTTTCTAAGTGACAGATTGCTGCCAAATTGATTTGTTCAGGAAAATCTGTTTGTTTTTGAAATTTCAAAGGCAATTTGACGGAAATAAAAACCAGGATTGGTTTAAATTTTTGAGAAGTGTGATTTGTGATGTTGGAGATTTCAAAATGATTTGAAACCAAAAGCCGGGTGTTTGAAAATCCTAATGCGATAGGTTATAAGCTTATAAATTAAGATGATTTTTAAATCAGGAAGGAAATATAAGCTTTAAATGTTGGAAATTTAAATTTAAAGGGAAAAGCTTAAAAATGAAATTAACTTGGATTGGAGAATAAAATTTAACCGGATTGAAATTAATTGGATAGGCTGAAAATAATATTCAGTTGTATTCGAATTAAGTTGAAATCGAATTGAGTTAAATAAATCTGAGTTAAAATAAAATTGAATTGGAATAAAAATTCAATTGAATTATTGAATTGGAATTAGATTGCCTGAATAAGTGGAAAATAAATTGGATAAGGATTGGATTGAAATAAATAAATTAGAATAACTTGTAAAAGAATTAAAATCCATGGGATAAAATATGCTTGGGTTATGAATAAACATAAGGCTTGAGTTAAAAATAAGAGAAGAATATATTCAATCCTATAATAATTGGAAATGTGTAAAAAATAATAAGTTGTCACTTATAAAATTTAAAAGTGGGATAGAAAACCCAAAATAAATATTTGATGAATTGAAAAATAAAATGAAAATCAAAACTTGGATTATAAAATAAATTGAACTTAAGAAAATTTCATGAAGAGATTTTGAGATTAAAATCAAGTTCTGGATTATAAATTGGGAAAAGACTATTTGGATAATAAATTAGATAATGAAATATGTAATGGAAACCTAATGTAGTTAAATAGAAGCTGAATTGTGAGTTTATGATGAAGTTGGAAAATAAAACTCAAGTTATAAATCAAATTCGACTTGAATCATTAGTGAAGAAATATAATTGAAAGTGGCCTTGCAATTAATTAAATGAATTGAGAATGTAATTGAATTGTGAGTTCATGAAATTGGGTGGTAAATTGAAAATGGATAGTGGATTCAGAACTTGAGTTATAAATTAAAATTTGACTTGAAGTGTTAACAAATTAAACATAATTGGAATGTATCGAATAAAAATGAAAATGGATTAAAATAGTAATGGTTTGATTGTGCAAATAAAATCCAAATAAGTGGAAATAAATTGGAAATGGCCTGGTTATTAATAAAATAATTTCGGATGAATTGAGTAAGGAAATGAAAATTCATAATGGATTGAGTGGATAAACTAATTATAATGAATAAATAAATGGATGGAATAAATAAGAATCAAATGGAAGTGAACTTAAGTTTAAAGTGGAATAAATTGAGTAAATTAACTTAAGCTAGTAGATGGAGGACAATTGAATTTAATTCAACTTAAACTAAGTTTAATGATATTGGATTGGAGTTAAATCAAGTGGAAATAAATTTTAATTGAAATAAAATTCGGTGAATTACCGATAATATTTAATGGAATGAAATTCTTAATTAAATAATTGTAAACCATTTAAATTGTTAAGGAATTGAAATAACTTAGTGACAATGAGAAAAATAGAATGTTTTCAAGTTAATAGAATGAATTTAAATGAATGCGGATAAGAAATGAATCGAAAAATAGAATGTGTCGAGCTCTAGACCAAATGGCTGTGAATGAATTTTAAATAGAGAGAATTAAATAATAAATTAAGTTGGAATCAATTTAAAATGGCCATCGGCTTAAGTGGTTATTTACTTAAATGAATGCTACCAATTTGCATGAGGAAATTGGTCGTTGGACGAAAATGGAAGAAAATAAAATTTTATAAATCATTGCAAGTAAATAAAATTGATTTTTAAATCAATTGGAGTAATATGGGTTTGTTTAAAATTAAAAATGAATTGGATGTAAGCAAATGGGTTGTGAACCATTCAAATTGAATAAAATTGGTGGATAAATAAATTGATAACAGTTGAATTAGTATGCAAACTATATAAATTGCTTACGGAAAGAGTTTAGGGTGCATTGCTGTTAGAATTCATATATTTAACTGTTGCAAATAAGTGAAATGTTGTTAAACTTCATATATATGTCACTTACATGTTTAAATTGAATAAGTACATGTACCTGGAAGTCGTGTGGCTGGATTTGTTTGCGCTAATTGCTAAAATAATAAGCCGCTTGCTTATAAATGCTAAATAAGGTACGTCTACGCAATAAAAATAGGAAATATGAACTGATTTTTGTTTTTCCGACCGTGTGGGTCGATGTATATATATTTATATCTCTTGTCAAATTGCAAAAGCTCCTCCGTACAAAGGAGACTCTGCCAAAAAAATTCAGAAATTTTGGGAGTTAGAAAATTTTCGAAAATTTTGAAAATTTTTGTTAACGACAAAACGATTTCAAACTGGAAATTGAAATAAATTAGTAAATGAAACTAATTTAAAATAATGACATGAATTCGTATAAATGAAAAATAAAATTTAAATATTCAGAGTTAAAGATAAATTGAATTCATATGGAAATGAAAGAATCAATTTGAATAGAAATAGATATAAACTAAAGTGGTAAGGTGAAAATAAATAAAGAAGCATATGAAATGCTTATACTAACTTAAGAAAGGAATGGTGAATTCTTAATTGGAAATTGATATTACAAATATATTCTAAGTTAATATTTGAATGAGTAAATATGGACATTTTGTAAGGAAGTCGATAAAATGTTTTTGGAATGCTGTGATTGGATATTAGTACTAAGCTCCTGCAGGTATTATAAAGAGAAAAGAGAATTGATTTTGATTTCAGAAAGATAAATTTGAAATGCTCGACAAAAAGGTATGTGTTTAAGTTTCTGTGAAATTTGATCGGGTTTTTGGATCTAGCCACTTGGCTTTTTGTTTTCTTTCAGAATTTGGGAGCCTGTAGAGGCCTTTTGTAGTTGTACCGAGCTAGCCGCGCAAAGGAGACGCTGGCAAAAAATTCGGAAATTTAGAGAGTTAGAAAAATTTTGAGAAATTTTGGAAATTTTAAACTTGGTTTTGAATTATAATTTGAATAGTTGAATAGGTAAAGTTGTTTGGGAACTAAGGAAAAGTTTGGGAAGATAGTAAGAAAGATAATGGGTCTCTTATGAAAGGATGGTTAGGAATTTTTGGTTTTGGGAATAAGTAAACGAGGAATTGGACCATTCTTCCCAATTAGCAATTTCGGGGACGAAATTCTTTTAAGGGGGGAGGAATGTGACGACTCGGAATTTTCGAGCATTTAAAATCGGAATATTTAATTGATTTTGAATATTCAATAGAGTAATTTTAACTTGAATTACGAATATCACAATTTATTTGATAATTGAATTATTAAATTAAATAAGTGAAGTTGGATAAAATATGAAATCTGAGATTTTAAGCCTGTTAAAAATAATTTGAGGGTTTATAAAATTTATATTGATAATATTGAAGGTAATGGAAGTGGTAAATTTGAAATTAACAGGGGCTTGTTCAGTTTTAAAATTTTATAGTTTAAATTGAATTTAAAAATAACATTCCGAGGCACAGTCTCGGAATTTGACGAAACCAGTTTCATTGGATCCGTAATATTATATTATTATCGGATTTCAAATTTCGTAGTGATCGGAGTTGTTATGTGAGCGTACGATATATAAACCGTTGAGATTTATATCGAAAATTTAATATTTTAATTCGATTCAAAAAGTTATCTTCTCCATACGATCGAACTAGGACTCGAAACCTTTTCCATTGCGTTCGGAATAGGAATAGAACACTAGGAACGTCTAGCGGCACGCCTCGATAGGATGCCAAGATTTTAAGCTTTGAATTCAAGACAATTTAAATTTAAATTTTGAATTTAATATTTATATGTACCCTAATCAACTCAGCCGTTTCTTTTCCCATCAGCCGCGATTCTATCATCTCTCAACACTGTAGTAAGTATGGTACATCACGCAAACATCCCCTCCATCACTTTTTATCAACCGAAAGAGAAAATATTGCTGAGATTTTTTCCATTCTTCACTTTAAAATTTTCGTTCTAAAGAAATCGATTACGGCCGACCTTAATACCCCAAACAAAATAAGCCATGGCGACTCGAGCTACGACCTAAGACACGATTTTGACCTAAGCCACAACCACCGATAACCTCTCCTACTTCTCCATGAACTACCCCATCGTCATAGTCCTTCTAATCCTCTTCTTCGGCCTCCTCTGGCAACCGATTTTCCTAATCATGTTCAGCCTCATGATGTGCGCGTGGTTGCTCCTTTATTCTTTGCGGGACGATTCTCTAGTGATCGTTTGGGGGGGGGGGGCAGATCGAGGACGGGGTTGCGGTGATTGTGCTTTCGGTGCCGACTTTAGGTTTTTTGATTTTGATAGGGCAGTGAGGTAATTTTATATATATTTTATTTTATTTTATTTTATTATTCAACTTAATGAAATATTTTCACACGTACAGGTTTAAATTATTTAGAGACAGGACATTATTTACAGTAAACACAAAATAATTTTGTTTTAATTCAAAATATATGTATACACAAATTGAAAAAAAATTATAACAGTATTTGATTTTAGCAGTAAAGTAGATCTGTAGTTATTTTTATGCTTCGTTTTTTTTCTTTTTTTCAATTTAAATTTAGTAATGTATAAATATATGTATTTACAGAGGAAGAAAATTTAAATCAGATTTTTTTTAACAAAGACACACACACACACACACACATATATGTATTAGAGAAGAAGATTTTTCAGTAAAGGAAGCTTAATCGGTTAAACAGTTTTTATTTTTAGTTAATCTTAATTTAAATGTATATGGGAAATTTTAAAATGTTTTAGGAGTTTATATGAAATTAGATTTTTAAAACGTATATAGATTATTTTATAAAAATATATGTGGTTTCGAAAGAAAAGATAAATAAATAAAGATACATGTTTAAAGTTGCTATTTTAAAATAATGTATTAAAGGAAATTTAGTTTTAGATTTAATAATTGGTTAACCCAATCTATTAAATGGAAATAAATTATTCAGTTAGTCGAATATTAATAAAATCACATAATGTTTATTCAAGGTTTAAAATCTAAAAAGAAACAGCTGGTTTGGAATGGATTGCAAACAAAATCAAAGGTGAGTTAATCTCACTTAGCTGAATTTAAATGATTAAATTTAAATAATTGTTTGAATGGTTGAATTGATTGATATGCTATAGTATGGTATATTTTGGAATTGGCATATTATATTATGCTAACATCTGTGGATGCAGGGAAAAACAGGTTGGAGGGATCCAACTGAACCCCTCAACATTTATTTAAATTATTTAATACCCTCTGTTGTGATTATTTGATATTCTACGATGAATTATATTGGAATATTGAATGTTCTAGTTCGACTGGTTATAATTGGGTATGATGAATTACAAAAAATATATAAATTGGATTTGGAAGGAAAATAAATGAAGTGAAATAATTATAGAAATTTGAATAAATTTAAGAATGAATTGAAAAAGGAATAAAGTGACTTTAAGATTCTAATAAATAAATCTTGAGTATAGAAAGGGAAATTTTGAATAAACAGAAGATTAATGAATTTTAAACTTCAGTATTATTACTTTAAAAGAATAAAACATTTATTTAATAATTAAGATTTAAATTATTGAAAGAATAAAGTAGAAATTGGGAAAAACTGAAATTTGTATATTTCAGTTAAAAGTTTTAAAATCAAATGGAAAATAATAACAATTATAATTAAGTCCATAATTAATGAATTTTGAAACGAATGGAGTAATTAAAGAAACTTATTTCAAATAGAATAAATTGAAAATCAATTTGGAAAATTGATTTAAGTGATTGAGATTGGAAATTCTCCCAGAATAACCAAGTACGTTTTCAAAGAAAATTTTAAATATAAGTTAAAAGTTTTAAAGTTGTTTTAAAAAGCAAGTTTTGGAAAATTTATTATTTCTAATATTTAAATTCTAAAGTAAGTATTTTCTCAAATCTATTATTGTAGAAATTACTTAAAAAGTGACTTAGTATTTTGTTTTTAAAAAAAGTGAAAATCTAGTTTTATATTTTATTAAGTAACCTTATTTTCAAATATTCATATAATATGTATTTTTAACAAATTATTGAAGTAATTTAACTTAAATGTTTTAAAGTATATTTCAAAGTAAAGCGTTTTAAATTATTTTAAAAATCTAAAGTTTTGTGCTTGGTGATTTCAGTGGAGATAGAAAATATTTGGAAAATTTATTCTGAAAAGAAAGATGGTTTGAAACTGATTTCAAAGGGTTGAAGATAGAAATATATCTTGTAAAGATATTTTGAGATAAATAAATAATTTGAGAAATTATTTATTGTGTGATGGATGTTGTGAATATTAATTGATAGTTAAATAACCGACTATCAATATTGGACAAATGCGTTGATGTTTCGAAGAGACCGGGATCGAGGTTTATTTCTCGAAAACCACTTCGATCTGGTTTGTAGGTTTTCGCGAAAAACGAGTTTGGATTCGAAGATGGAGCAGTGAAGTGCAAGGGCTAGTCGCTACTAATCCTGAGGATATTTCCAAAAGGATGTAGTAGGAATAGTGCCTTCGGTTTCGTTCGAACCCCGGACGGACTTGTATGGATGAATGCTTTCGGGACATCGTCAGGTGGACGATGGGCATTCTAAGGGATATGTTCTAAAAAGGTACGCTTAGCCTCAAGCCTCATCGAATGAGAATGATTGAAAATCAGGGGTTATGCAGCAAGGCTAGGTGGGTAGCACCCAAGCAGGGTGAGGTCATCCCTGTCTAGATGTCCCTTTTTATTTCGGGTTAGTGGGCGGTTGCTGATCCCAACCACGGGGTGATCTCACTAGGGATTATCCAGTAAGGGGTAGTCCCGGTCTTGTGTTGCAGGGGAGCGGGCGTACTCCTCGATACTGTGATCTAGACCAAGTACTGTGACAGGTGGTACCCCAGTGCCTAGTCATTAGTTGGAAATCCATTTTTCCTACGAGCCTTGTACGAGTTTTGTTTGTATTACCCACTCTGTGGCTAGTAGCTAGAATTTAATCATGTAACAATTTCCTCTATTTTATAAGTATTTGTATATAGACCCTATTATAATATCAGAGGATTTCTATAAAACTTGTTTTAGCCATCGTGTTGTGGCGTGGTCTTACGAGATGCTTTTGTTTTCAAAAGATTTTTAAACTTTAATAATCAATTTGAGTGTGATTTTCTCACGCTGGTATTCCAGACTGACTCGGGTGTTATCTAACTGTAATGCTCGGGTCAGACCGAGTATTATAGGATACAGGTTAAGATGTTGTGGAGCTCAGGAGATGAGCTGGAGGACGATACGTACTTCCGTACTTGTTTATATATATATTCCGCTGTGTTGAGTTGTTGTGTATCCATTTGTATGTTGTTGTAGTGAACTGTGATTGATGTACTCTGATGATGTAATATGTAAACAGATATATTTGATGTTGAGTAAAGATCATTTATTATATATTATATTTTGTTCCGCTACGATGGTTAGATTCTGTTGTTGTTTTCAATTTTCTTCTTCTACCTCTTCTTATTTAACCCAAATGGTTCGTATTTCTGTACAACTTAAGTTAATTCAGGTAGAATAGTGTTGACTCAAGGGGTATGGATTTGCGGGCTGTTACACTAGCCCTGGTCAATCCAGTAGTCCTTCTCTGGATTGCGTACTCATGTATGCCCAACAACTTTTGGATCTTGTAAAGAATCAAAGGTTTATCTGTGCTTTGAGTAAGAACCCTGATATGGTTTTACCTCTGAAACTGGAAGTTCCTTTCAATCAGCTTGTGGATATCACTCTTCGACATGAAGAGGCTGAAAAAGGAATTGATGGTGATATTGGGATTTTCAAGAAGAGGCATATTAAGTTCAAAAGCCCTAATCCCTATAAGAAAGTGAAGCAAACTACTTTGGTAGCAAAGACTCCAATCCATGATCGTGGAGGATGCTACAATTGTGGTTCTACGGACCACTATGCCAATATGCGCCCAAAACCCCTTATTTGCCGTTATTGCAAAATTTCAGGTCATTATTTATCTTCTTGCCCCAAACTTCAAAGTAGGAGAGAGGGAAAGTTGAAAGTTGTGCATGCCCCTTGTGACACTTCTTGGTCAAGGTATTTTCCATTCAATCCTTGATGGCATTATTTTATTTCGTGATCTTCCTATTCTGGTTCTTTTTGATATGGGTTCATCTTATTATTTTATATCAAAAGAACTTGTTGTTTCTTTTTCTTTAAATATTTTAGGCTTGATGACTTCTTTGAGAATTGCGAATCCGGTTGGTGGATCCGTAACACTCAATTTGCTTTGTTTGGATGTCGAGATTATTTTATGTGATTTTTTCTTTCCGGGCTGATTTGCATGTTATGCGTTACTTAGGCGTCGGAATTGATTTTTGTGAAAGGAGTGGCTTAATTATCATGAAGCCATATTCCATGTCCCGAGTGGACTATTCATCTTCGACATTTTCAATCTGTTAAGAAGATTTCTATTTTTTCTTTGTGATTTCGATTCCAATTTGGTGGCGTCATTTTATTCTTTGAGCCAACATGTTGAGTAAAGTGTTATTTCTTTCATTTGGGTAGTTGTGAAATTTTCGGTATTTTTGAGCCTGCCTTAGGATTATCACCTAAGCAATCTTTTGAGTGGTGTTAAGGTCTTTTCAGCTCGACCTTGCCACCGGTTTTCATTAGCTACGAGTTGCGGAAGTTAGCATTCAACTTACCACATTCCGCACTCGTCATGATTTTTATGAATGACTTATTATGTCATTCAGTTATCCAGCTTATTTCATCCATTTCATGAATCGAGTAATTCTACAAATATCTCGATGACTCCATTCTGGTATTTATTGATTTTTGATGGAAACAACAATTCAAAATTTTTGCAAATCTTTTTAAGAAGATATTTTATATGTATAATTGGATTTTGTTCTTGAAACGAGCAAAGAATATTATTAAAATTTTTAAGAGACTTATTTATCATATAGAAGATGATTTGGTGATTGTATTGCCCATTGAGTGCTTTAAGAGTTCTGGTCGATGCGCTTGATCAACTTTATCGATAGGAATTTCCTAAACACTTTGATGAGACAGTCAAACACAATAAATTGACTTGTAAAATGTGAATTTTTCTAGAAAGACGATTACATAAAGTTAATTATAATTTTTGGAAGTTTTAGCTTTTCGGGAAAGAGGATCAATTAAAAGAACTCTTTTCCGATACTCCTATTCTTGTGATCCCCGAAGGGAACCAAGATTTCATTATTTCTACCGATGCTAGTTGTATTGGTTTGGGTGTCGTTCTCTTATAAAAGAGAATGTTCTATCATTTATGCTTCTATACAATTAAAGCCTACTGGGACTAGGTATGCCACACATGATCTAGTGCTCGCGGCCATTATTTTGGCTTTTAAAAATATTAATATTTTTGGAAGAGAAATTTGGTCTCTACACCGATCATAATCTCTGGGGTATTTATTTACTCAAAAGGAACTTAATTTGCGTTGACAACGTTGGCTCGAGTTCCTTGCATCTTATGATCTTAATATTCTTTATACTCCTGGAAAGGAAAATCGTGTTGCCGATGCCTGTAGCCGTAAGCAACAAGCGGATGTTTCTATGATGATACCCGAATGGAATGATCTCGAGACTTTATCCACTTGCGTGATTCGAGATCGTGAATCCAATTTATGTGCATCTCTTGTTTTATGTAGCCTTGAGGCACATCCTTCTCTTTTAGACCGCATTCTTGAAGCTCAAAAGCTAGACCCTGAATTGGCTCTTCTTAGCCAAAATTGTCGGGATAAAATTGATATTGAAGGTTTGAAAGACTTTGGTATTGATTCTCGTGGCGGTATTCGAAAATTTGGTACACTTATCATGGAAAATATTTATAATCTTTGTAAAGATATTTTAGAAGATTCTCATTGTTCTAAATTTACCATTCATCCCGGTAGTAACAAAATGTATGCGGATATGAAGCGACTTTATTATTAGGATGGAACTGATATTGCTAACTTTGTTAAGTGTTGCATGACTTGCCAACTCGTAAAGGCCGAGAAGCAAAGGCTCGGTGGGTTATTGCAACCTTTTGTCATTCCAATTTGGAAGTGGGACAAAATTTCCATGGACTCTATTGACGGTCTTCCCCGTTCTCGTTCGGGCCATGATAGCATATGGGTGATAGTTAATAGACTAACAAAATCAGCCCATTTTGTTCATGTTCAGTCCAATCGGACCGTACCTATTTTGGCCAAGCTCTTTATTAAAGAAATTGTTAAATTACACGGAGTTCCTACTTCTATTGTTATTGATCATGATCCATTGTTTACTAGAGGATTTTGGAAGAGTCTTCAAAAAGCTTTGGGAATGAAGCTTAATTTTTAGCACCGCTTATCGTCCTCAGTCCGATGGACAAACCGAGCGTGTGAATCAAAATCTTGAAGATCTTCTTCGCGCATGTATTTTCGATTTTGGTGGGAGTTGGGAAGATTATATTTCTCTTGTTGAGTTTTCCTATCATAATAGCTTCCAATCTAGTATTGGTATGGCACCTTTCGAGGCACTTTAGGGAAGGCCATGCCGATCTCCTTCTTGTTGGCTTGAGGCCGGTGAGAAGCTGGTTTTAGGTTCAGATTTTATTCGTTATTCCACAGAAAAGATCGACCTTATTCGTCATAGGATGAGAGAAGCTCAAAGTAGGCAAAAATCCTATGCCGATAACCAAAGAAGGAGATTGAAATTTTCTGTGGGGGATTTGGTGTTTATTCGTTTTTCACCTATGAAAGGTGTTGTGCATTTCAGTCGATCGGGAAAGTTAGCATCTTGATATATTGGCCCCTTTCCCATCACCGAACGCACTAGTTCCATGGCTTATCACCTTTTATTACTGGCTCAATTTTCTGCTATTCATGACGTTTCCCACGACTTTCAACTATGGAAATGCCTTTAGAATTCCGATTTTTATTCTTGAACCCGGTGTTATTAAAGAAATTGAAATTTTGCCTAATTTAACTTATGAGCAACATTCTATTTGCATCATTGCTTCGGAGGTTGAGCGCCTTCGAAATAAAGATATTCTTCTTGTGAAAGTTCAATGGTTCTCAAATCCCAAGGATTGCTCTTAGGAATCCAGAGAATTCATCAAACAAACACGTTCGGACGTACTCTCTCGTGCCCTTTGAGGTGAACTTCTTATTTCAAATTTCTTTAGTGTGTTATTCTTTTATGGTTGTTACTCTTTATTTTCTTATTAAGTATTGCGAGGACGCAATTTCTTTAAGGAGGAGAGTCTGTAACAACCCGCATATTTTACGATTGTATATTTAAATATTTTATTTAAATATAGCATCGTTAGTTGGTTTATAGTCCGAAATGCTACTTTCTGCAAACAGTCAAATTAGGACTCGAGACCACTTCCATTGAGTTCAAAATGACGTTTGTGATCTTTTTGAGTATTGATATGTTTGGAGTTAGTAGAATTTTGCTACTTTTTCACTTCTTTGGTTTGAGTTTGGGTTTCAGCCCAATATCCTAACATAAGCCCCTAGCTCCACCCCCGCTTCTCTTCATTCACTTCCATTTCCTAATACCTTCAAGCTTTGGATAAAAATAGGGGAAGAGAAAAAGAATTAGGAAAATCCTAAGCCCTAGTTCCACTTGCAAATCCAAATTCTAGCTCCAAACCCAAAGAGAAGCTATTGGCAAGCACCCTCTTCTTCTTCTCCAACTCATTCTCTCTTTAATTTCAGAAATTCCTAAATCTAACTTAGGAAATGTTTCTCTTTTAAGCTTAGATTCAAGCTCCTTGGGTTAGAATTGAAGAGTGATTGTTCTTGTCTTGCTCTATAGCTTCTCCTTCATTGATTTTGAGTAAAAGGTGAGATTTTTATCTCACATCTAAGTCTATAATTATCTTTGATTGTTAGGTATGAATTCCTACCATCTTTACGTGTTCATTTGATTTTGATTTGGATTGATTTGGTGAATATTCCAATTTTTGGAGTTTTGAAAACAAAATCTATGAAAAACCTTATATGGATGTTGGACATGTTGATCGGAGTGTATTGGTGAGTCTTTAAAGTTGGGTGGTCGTTTGGCGTAAACCCCTCGTAATCGTCACTCATCCAATTGCTACCGATATAATTTGGCCATCAATGGCCTAGGGAAGAAAATACCCCAAGCTTCAGTTTCAGACGTCTGAAACAAATGATTCAGACGTCTGAATACTGTTATGGGCAAAATTTCATTCCACAGGTCAGACGTCTGAATTATAAATTTCAGACGTCCGAAATTGCTCGAGTTCAACCCGAGAGGAAACAGGCTAAATTAGCCATTTTCAGACGTCTAAAATTAATGGTTCAGATGTCTGAAATAGTGCTCTGGACAACATTTATTTTCCAGATCCAGACGTCTGAATAATTAATTTCAAACGTCTGAATCTGCTTGCTTCAGCCCAATTTGCCTATTTTGTGTTGATTTCCAATTTTTATCGATTCATCCTATTTGTTGACATCATTTATTATCGACTTTGATGACTTGTTTTCAGAACTTTTGGGAATATCAAATTTCATGGATTCGGTATTGATTTCTATTGATTTGATTCACGGATTCGAATGTGAATTTTGGTGATTGATTGTTTCTACAATCATTTCTGTGATTTATCACTTTAAAAATATAAAGGTTTTCTATATTAGTAGTAAATATCAAAAATATTTCATCAAAACGATTTCAACACTATTTTATTACAAAGCCCGTTTATTAAAACCATTTTCCTACCTATTAGTATATATAAACCTTACCTCGTTCGTATGAGAAATCTAATTAAACGGCTTAGCAAAACAAGTTGTATGAAACGATTGCGTTTACATCGTCAGTTAATTTTTGGACTTGTTCAATTGAATCTCTTGTGACAATTTTCGAGTAGAGATCTATAATTTGTTCGTAAATATTTAAGTTAAGCCAGTGGTTATAGGACATAAAGCTAAACTCATATATTTACTAGCTTAGTGTAATTGACACTTATTCTCAAGTGAAAGTCTACAATTTGTTCGTAAATAATTAAGTTAAGCCAGTGGTTATGGGACATGAAGCTAAACTCATTTATTTACTAGCTTAGTGTAATTTACACTTATCGATCAATGATGATCATTTTGTGATTTAGACTAGCAATGTGCGATGTCTCTTTGTCTGCGAGGGAGACTAAACCCCGTTTATTATGGAGCTTCGGCTTGGTGGGGTAGCGACCCATGGTCTTCGGACCGTTTTAGTGGAGCTTCGGCTCAATGGTCTTTGGACCGTTTTAGTGGAGCTTCGGCTCAATGGTCTTCGGACCGTTTTAGTGGAGCTTCAGCTCAATGGTCTTTCGGCCGTTTTGTGGAGCCTCGGCTCAAAATTAATGGTTAGCAACCATGGAATAGCGTTCCATTTTGTGATACACGTGTTGGTGAGTTTCCATGCTCTCATTTTGTGATAGGCCTCTTTTCCCCCTTTTTGTGATTTTTGGATTTCTATTGATCGATTTTTAGAATTTGTGTTTCGTCAATTTTCGTGATTTACATTGATAAGCTTTATCAATATTTGTGTATTGGTGAATTTGTGTTTCACTAACTTTTCCGATTGACAATGATAAATTTGGCAACATTTGTGGTTTGGTGGATAAAATAAAGGATATGACATTCTTTTTAGTGTTTTGAGATTTCTTATGATATTGTATGATTTTCTTGTTGTTAGTTTATGTATACTTTTTATAGTATGACATTTTTGTTATCATACGTTTTAATCGCACCTATTATCCTATCTCATTTTATCCGATAGTTATAGCTAGACTGATCCGTTTATTATTTTATTCTTAAATAATACTCGGGTCAGACCGAGATATTACAGGTGCTTCTACTTGACTTCTTATCAGGGTCCATCGCCTGATTTTTTTTTCCGACTAACTACTTTAGAATAGTAGTTTTTATTTTGTATACATTCGAGATAGAGACTCCTTGATGTATTCTTATCCTTTTGTCTAGCACTTGTATCTATTATTTTGTTATATTGTGGATCTTGTTAGACTACTACTCTGATGTACACTTTCATGTGTTATATCCATATCTGTTTCCGCCTTTGTGATATGGATATCTGTGACTGATTTGTGTAATGTTTATTTCTATATTTGTTTCCAGAGACCACATAGCCGCTATATAGTTGTTTTGAGTTTGTATCGGTATGTCGGATTTCCTCTTGAAATGAAATGCATGTTATACTATCTGACATATCGGTGCTCGCACAAAGCAATTACACGGATGGTCGCTCTTCAATAGCCTTATTCTTCGTGCTAGTTGACGGCATTACTCCGTAGTGTCCTTGGCTAGCGTGAGTATAGAAGTGGGGCGTCACAATTAGAAGGTTAGATATTGGAACTGAGATTGATGATCTGAAAACTTTTAGTCTTGACCAGAAGATATGGTTGAGAAAGAAGGGACGGTTGTATGTTTCAGATGTCGGAGACCTAAGGAAAGAAGTTCTTAGGGAATGTCATCGATCGAGGTTTATGATTCATCTTGGAGGAACCAAGATGTATCGGGATATGAAGATAAATTTCTTCAGAAAGGTATAAAGAGGGATTTTGACTTTTGGGTAAAGAAATGTTCGAATTGCCAATAAGTAAAAGCCAAATATCAAAAGCCGAATGGGTAGCTTTAGCCTTTAGATATACCAGTTTGGAAATGGGATTCGATGTCCATGGACTTTACTGACGAGTTACCAAGGTTGAATCGAATAAATAAGAGTATATGGGTCACAGTGGACAGATTGACCAAGAGCGCCCATTTCATTCCCGTTAGATCAACCAGAACGACACCTGTTTTGGCTAAGTTATTTATAAAGAACATAGTTAAACTGCATGGGATTCCTAGTAGTATAGTCATTGAAGAGATACATCATCTACTAGTGAATTCGGGAAGAGTATGCAGGAAGTGTTAAGTACTAAGCTTAAGATGAGCACCGCTTGTCATCCTCAAACAAATAGGCCAACATGGAGAGTCAATAAGGCACTCGAGGATTTGCCGAGAGCATGCGTATTAGATTTAGGTGAATCATGGGAGACCACCTACACTTAATTGAGTTTTCCTATAATAATAGTTATCATGGTAGTATAGGAATGGCGTCTTTCGAAGCTTTTTGTACGGAAGGCCATGCAAGTCACCAGCATATTGGTTGGAAATCGAAGGCAGATTAGTCTTAGGTCCAGGTCTAGTGAGAGAAGAAATGAAGAAAATTGAGTTAATCCGACGCAGGATGAGAGAAGCTCAGTCTAGACAGAAAATTTATGCGGACCGAAGGCGTAAAAAACTAGATTTCTCGGTTGAAAATAAGGTTTTAATTAGAGTATCACCGAAGAAGGTGTGGTACATTTTGGAAAGTCAGGGAAATAAGCACTGAGATATGTTGAACTTTTCCCAGTTATAGAGAGGATCAGAAAGCTCGCATGTTGAGTAGAGTTACCGAGCAGTTTGGTGGATGTGCATAATGTATATGCATGATCTAGAGACTATTATCACTCCGACTGCATTGGAAGATTTAGTAGTGGAACCAGATCTGACTTTCGTTAGGCAGCCAGTTTGGGTTGTAGCGGGTAGGGCTGTCAATTTCCTACACGGCCCGAAACCCGCACGGAAATTAGCAGGTTAACCCGGCCCGTTTAAGTTGGCGGGTCATTTTTGGGTCAACCCGAATTTGACCGTTTATAAAAGGGTGGGTTTCGGGTTGACCCGCTAACCCGAAATTGACCCGTTAACAACCCGTTTATACTTGTCCTACTAGCGGGAGATGAGAAGAAGTTAAAGAGCAAGACGAGTTAAGTTGGTGAAAGTTCAGTGAAGCAATAAGGAGGAAGACTATACTTAGGAGACAAAGGACAAGAATAAGGATACTTATCTTAAGCTATTATGAGGATATGTTCTATATTTGTTGTATATAGAATTTATGGCTGGTAGGATATACTAGCTTTGGTTGCAAGTTTGTTATGCTTATTCTGTAGTCCTTACTGAATTTCGAGAACGAAATTCTTTAAGGGGGAGCCTATAACACCCCTACTTTCTATTCAACGTTATTCAAGACATTTAATTAGACAGATTAAATAGAATAATATAGATAATTAAGGAGATTGAGATTTGGGCAATTAATCTGGTTATGCCTTAATGAATTAAGATAAGTGTTTAAAATTTTTAACATAGAAGATAATGATTAAGAATGTCATCTTAGGAAATTGACCTAAACCTTCTGCCTTAAACCCTTAACCCTCATTCTATTCTCATTGTCCATCATTCACAATATAACTAAAGAAAACTAAGGGACGCTGGCCATAAAAAGGAAGTCAAAATTTAGAGATTTAAGGTAAGAGGCTTAGGAAATCAAAGCAACCCAAATCTCAAACCCCAACCATTAATCTAAGGTGAATAATAACACTTATCATCTCTTAAATCTTTGTTTTGATTCGGCTATGGGTAATCTTATGTGTTTGATTGGTCAAGCTATGATCTAATAATTATTATTTGGATAGAATAATGGTTAATGAGAATTTTGGAACTGATTAGAAATAGTTTAATTTGGTTATGGGATTAAATTCAAAATTCTTGTCCTCTAAATGATATGAAATTTTTATATGTTAAAGAAAACACTATTTTGGAAATGGATTTTTAATTACATAATTTTCCAAGCAAGTATGAATTTTATATGAATTTTCTAAGTGAATAAATTGGTAAACTTCAGGTTTTAATTATAAAAATTAATTAAAATAAGTTCTTGGCCCTGAAATTTTTATATGTTGAAGAGCATGATTAACTTGATTTTTTTTATTTTTTGAGATTTTCCCTAAGTGTTTAGGAATGATAAATAAATTGTTTAAGTCAAACGAGCTTAATTGTTCAGGTAAAATGTTTACAATAACGGTAATGTAAAATGTTTTAATGTTTCAAACTATCATGTGCGGTAGATTTTCAATAAATAAATTGATAAAAAATATATTAGCCAATGAGATTTTGACAAATAGGTTTGCTGAAAAGATACTACTTTTTATAGCAAATTGGCAGTTTTCAAGTTAGTTACTATTCTACCATGCCAACGTTGTTGTAACATCCCCTATCTTGAGGCCCAAAGCTAAGCGCTACAGATACTGCCGTCATCTATAGTATTAACTTCCAATGACAAAATACGGTAACTCTAAATGTATCCATAATATCAGAAGCATATGAATATGAAATAAAATCAACACAGATTTCAAAGACAGCTTTTCTAATTACATTTCAAATCCATATTTCATATTCAGTTACATAATCCTAACATGATCCCTAGGTTTTGATCAAATATAATTATTACAAATTATGCCAAGAGAGATATATGAAGATGCCCCCTTGGATGATTAGAGTACCAAATAGACATATCAGTCGTAAAACATCACAGCGAAAATAATACTAAATAACTCCTATATAGCTAGCTTTTTCTCGTGCACATCTTCGAAAGCTTAGTCGTCTAACCTACTAAACCTAAAAAAAATACTTGACTCCCAATCTACTCAAATCAAATTTTGAGCACCCGAGAGTTTAAGGAGAAACATAAACTTCGAATCGGACATAAAGCCTGGTGTGAATAATACTACTACATCTCGATTTACTGATATTAAGTGAGATCACGCCGCTTAGCGGAACGTGTTTCCCTTTACTAATATCCTTCTAAAAGCATATCTTTGCAAATCAAATCCTTCAATCAAATCGATTATAATAATAATAGCAAATACATATATCCATAATAATCAGGAAATCAACGGACTATTTGTCCACACTATAGTTTTAGCTAGCTAATTATTAACCATTGGCTGACTCAGGCCTATCAGACATAAATAATAATCTAACTTCTATTAGACACAATACTGGGCTGACTGCCCTTGAGTTTCTTCTTCTAGGGTCAACTAGGCTGATTGTATTTGGAAGTTCGATCATTTTTGATCAAAATAAGTTAATTACTTTAACCATGAAACACTAGGCCGAAAGGCCAAAACATACCTTTCGAATGTATCGAAAATATGCCTTTCGAAATCATTTCTTTAAAATCTTAGACATCCCCTTTCAAAACCATTTAAACTTGTTTTTTGAAAGCGTTGGAAATCTTCCATTCAAACATTTAAAATATTCCTTTCGAAAACATTAGGGAGCTCCCCTTCAAAACACTTATAGCATACCTTTCGAAAGCATTTAGGTTCAAGTAAGGGTTTGTGGGAACATTGTTTGGAAACCATTTAAAATCATTCCTTTCGAAACCTTTGGGTTTAATATATAATATAACTATAGAGTCATAGAAAACTGGGGTGAAAGCATTAATCCCAAGTAAAAGAAAGAGGATAGTTTCGAAACCCACTCTTTCAAAATCATTGCCTGTAAAACCATTTGAAAGCGGCTATACGACCCTTTCAAAAACATTGAGAGTGCAACTTCAAAGAAAAAGGCGAAAGCACCCTTTCGAATACATTGCTTTAAGACTATGAAGAAAAGTGGCCTTAACTTGTTCGAAAGGTAGAAATGCGACAGCATGGGTTACAAATAAGTCCAACGGTGGTTATTCTTTCGAAAGCTTTTTTTGGAACATAAATAAGCGACAATTCATTCGAAAGCTCTTTTCTAAACAAATGCAATCCTTTTAAAACAAAGATAATTTGAAAGCACCCCTTCAAAAACATCTTTAAAAGCAAAGATAGGTAGTGGATTCGAAAGCTTATAAAAAAATTATACCCCTTCGAAAGCATGGTTTCGACACGGTTCCCTCTGCTTTTCTCCAATGCACTACGTATCAATTGCTTGATACAATGTGCATTGATTTCGAATGAATTCATAAGCATAGGTATGTTGTTGAAAACTAACAGATAGAAGTGGTGAAGTGATAATTCCAAGCAAAACTGATTTTTAACCTTTCAAAGAAATTTCCTTTTTACCTAATCGCCTTATTCGTCAAAAATTTAATTGGTTGCCATTTCTTTATCAAAGTCTTTTTCTAAAAGGCAGTCGAATTCAAGATTATCAATTAAAATGTTTAACAAATAAACCCTTCTCCTTGATAAAACATTTAAGTCCCTTAACTTAAATAATATTATAGCCATAATAATATACTTAGGAAAATTCCCCAAAAATTACCATAATTCACTTTTAATACATTTCCTAACATATATAAATCTCAGACCTGAAATCAACATATTGTTACCTTAAATAATTTAAACCCAGCATTAACTATTTTCTTTCATAGAAAATTCATAATAAATTCACAATAACTTGGAAAATTATGAAACTTGAAACCCACTTCTAAAATAATGTTTTCGACCATATATCAAAAACGCAAACCATTAGATGTCATTTAATAGGTTTTCCAATCTAAACTTATCATAAAATCTGTATAAAACATCATAAATCATCAAGAAACATATATATCCATTTAGATAAACACATATGACATATTATTTGCAAAATTAATTCGGATCCAACCTTGAAACCAATTTTTTTTTAAACAAAAGTGAGATGTAAATTGAATTATTAACCTTAGCTTGGTGTTAAGAAGGATGAGAATTGCTCTTTGATTAACTTTTTCAAGCTTTCTGCTTGATTCCTAGCTTATCTTCGTTTGATTCTTCTTAATGGTGACCGGCCGAGCTTACTAGAGTTTTGGTTTTGTTTGCAAATGTTGAAATGAAGGACATAAGGGTTCATGGTATAAGAACGAAGACTATTCCTATTTTTCCCTTGCCATATCCTCCTACCTATTTATTTTTAATTCTCTTTTGCTTATACATTCATTAAGGCATGACTCCTTTTAATTTACAAATCTCAAACTCTTAACTATCTACATTATTTAATTTAGTTTATCTAATTGAATGTCTAAATAATTTTATCCAAAATTAGGTCATTACAAACTCCCCTCCTAAAAGAATTTCATCCTCGAAATTATGATAAAGTACTCATAACAATCAAACATAAAGTTAAAACATACCATGAAACAAGTCAAGATAAGTACCTCTAATCTTGCTCTCAGTTTTTCAAGTACAGTCGCACTCGTCATCACTCCACTGGAGTTTGACTAATCTGACTATCTTGTTCCTTAGTCTTTTCTCATCCATCGCAACTACGGTACCACCACTAGATCATCTAAAACAGTCGGTGTAATGGTAGTTTTTGGATCTCAAATAGACTTTCTTAGATGAGAAATATGAAAAACATTATGGACTCCTACCAAACTATTCGGTAACTCTACTTTATATGCGAGCTTTTTGATCCTTTCTATAATAGGAAACGGTCCAACAAATCTTGGTGCCAATTTTCCCGAATTTCCAAATCTGATTACACCTTTCATCGGCGACACCTTGACATGATCTCCAATTGAGAACTCTAAGTCTCTCCATCTCTTATCAGTGTAACTCTTTTACTTAGTCCGAGCAACCTTCGTACTAGGTTAAATTAACTTAATCTTCTCTATAGCTTCTCTAACCAAATCTGGATCAAAAACTAATCTATCCTCGGTCTCTTACCAACAAACGGGTGATTTGCATGGTCTTCCATACAAAGCTTCAAAGGTGCCATCCCGATATTATTCCGATAATTGTTGTTATATAAAAACTCGACTAAGTGTAGATGGTCTTTCCACGATCCTCCAAATTCTAGCACACAAGCTCTTAACAAATCCTCTGAGATTTTTTTAACTCTTTCCGTTTGCCCATCTGTCTGCAGATGGTAAGCGATACTTATCTTGAGCTTGGTACATAAAGTCTCATGCAAACTCTTCTAGAACTCGCTAGTAAATACGAAATCTCTATCATTTACTATACTACTAGGAATTCCATACAGTCTAACTATATTTTTCATAAACAATTTTGGTAAAACTGGTATCATCCTGGTTGACTTAACTGGAATGAAATGAGCACTCTTGGTCAACTTTTCCACCATGACCCATATACTTTTATTTTCTCAGTTCGACCTTGGTAACCCATCTTTAAAATCCATTGAGATAGAATCCCATTTCCAAACTGGAACATCCAAAGGCTGAAGTAATCCACTCGGTTTCTGATGTTCAGCTTTTACCTTTAACGGTTTAAACGCTGCCTCGCATATAAGCCTACATCTCTCTTCATACCTTTCTAGAAGAAACTCATTTTCATATCCTAATACATCTTAGTTCCTCTTGAATGAATAATGCACTTCGAACGATTATCCAAGAACTTCCTCCCTAATGTTTCCTATGTTCGGAATGCATGGTCATACTTTCTTCCTCAACCACCTATTCCGGTCGAGGCAGAAATCTTTCAAGTCATCGCTCTTTGTTCCATTCCTCAATTTCCAGATCCATTTAGCTAATAATGGATCCTCCCCTTGCTTGGAAGCAATTCTTTCCATCATCACTGGTCGAACTTCTAAACATGACAATATAGCAGTTTCTTTACTAGAATTAGCCTTAGACCTCCATTGTATTCTGCACGTAGTCAATGCTTCTAAATCTTTTCACTCGTATGTCATTGCTAATACTGCATTCCTATGTTTCTTGCTAAGTGCATTTGCAACCTTATTTCTTTTTCCCATTGTGTACTCGATTCCAAATTCATAAGCAACTAAAAACTCTAACCATCTCAGCTATCTCATATTCAACTACTTCTGAGAGAATAAATATCTCACTGACTTATGATTCACATACAACTCGAATCTCTCTCCCAAAAGGTACCTTCAGTGCGAAAATTACTGCAGCTAATTTCAAATCATGAGTTGGATATCTAACCTCGTTTTGTCTGAACTACCAAGAAGCATAGGCAATCATTTTACCTCTTTGCATCAATACAACTCCTAACCCTGTTCCACATGCATCCATATACACCACTGGGTCCCGATATCTTTTTGGAACAACTAACACAGATGCATTAGTCAATAAGTGTTTCAGTTTCTAGAATGCTTCCTCACACTTATCAGTCCAGATAAACTTCACACCTTTTCGAGTTAGTTTATTCAACGGTGCCACTATCCGTGAAAAATCCTTAATGAATATCCGATAGTAACTAGTTAATGCAAGAAAAGTCTTTATCTCGGCCATTGTCTCGGGTCTCTTTCAATTATTCACTACTTCGATCTTAGCCGGATCTACCGACAACCCTTTCTCTGAGACCACATGACCAAGAAACTTCACCTCCTTCTTCCAGAAGTGACATTTTAAAAAATTTTCTTTCGATTGATGCCGCCTCAACGTCTCAAGCACCACTCTAAGATAAACTTCATGCTCTCTCTCATCCTTAGAGCATATCAAAATGTCGTTTATGAATACTAACACAGATCTATCCAGATGCTCCTGGAAGATTCTGTTCATCAAGTCCATGGAGAATGCTAGTGCATCAGTTAGTACGAACGGCATCACTAACTATTCATACGATTCATATCTGGTCCTAAACGCTGTCATAGGAATACTATCCTTTGTTACTCTAAGCCGATGGAACCCTGTTACCAAATCCAATTGGAAAAATACCTTGGCTCGACTCAACTAATCAAACACATTGTCAATTCTTAGTAATGGATATTGGTTTTTATTGACTTCTCATTCAGCTTACAATAACCTTAACGATCCATCCTATTTCTTTGCAAATACCGCAGTTGCTCCCCAAAACAAACTACTTGGTCTGATAAAGTTCTTATCTTTTAGATCCACCAATTACACCTTTAACTCCTTCATCTCGGTAGATGTCATTCTACTTGGTGATCTGCTCACCAGTTCTGCTCCTGGTGCTTAATATGTCTAAAATTTTATGACTTGTTTCGACAGTAATCCAATTATGGGATCAAAGACATCTGCGAATTCTCTAACAATGAAAACTCGGTTTAACTCATCTTCTTCGTTCATAACACCCAATAAAATATTATCGAGAGAGTGCGTCCTGATTTACAATGTCAGATATCGACCATGCATCGTAACAGTTACCCAAGATACTGAGTGAAATCCTTCATAATGATCCTAACTTGTCTCGATTCAAAGTACATCATGTTCGTCACACAACGTACTTTGGAGGGCAAATGTTATCCCGCCTTTTGGCCTAGCCATATCCAGACAACTGGAAAAGTTAGACTTAACGATTATCAAAACAAGCAGCTTAGAGAGACAGCCCAGGAGTCCAAAAAGCCAAGGCTAGATAGAGTCGCAAAACCCAAACCAAAACAACTCAAGAAAACATAACTATGGAATCTCCCAAAGTTGGAGATAGGTACCGACACCTACTTGGAGATCGATACTGACTCCCAAATATAGCTTGGGTGGACCCCATCTTCTACCTACATGTCTATGTTGATGCCAAGACCCTATTTCGAATGTCGTTTTACTAAATCAATGCAGTTCTTCATCGATCTTCACGAACACTTGAAACTGCAGCTTTTTTCTCCCTCAACTCCATCATTTGGATACAGAACTAAGTTAGTATTGGTGCAAACAACAATGAAATCATGAAGCTAACCACATGACGATTTAAAGTAAAGAGTCGAAGACATCAAATATAACAAACTCGGGGATCGGTACCGGCTTCCACTTAGGGATTGGTACCGACTCCCAACTTCTGCTGCCGTGGTGCCTACCTTTTTGAGGGAACTAGACTAAATTGGGTATAATGGCTGGGAGATATTTTCAGAACGAGATTTTAGCTCCTTACCTCTATAAATAAAGGGATATGGCTCATTTTTCAGGATCTTTGGGTTCTAATTCTATTATGTCTTATATCTTGTAATTATGAAAATATAAGTGTTAGAGTCGTATTGACGCCTAAGAATGTCTACCTCCAAGTCAGAAATCAACAATAAAGTATTAAAGTGGATGTAGGACTTGCTTTGTCGAACCACTATAAACACCGTGTATTCATTATTTACATGTTCCTTGCTTATTTTTCATTTAATTCTTCACTTATAATCTCTACTTAAATCATTAAGTGTATGTATCATTTTTGCTTCAAACATTTACTAACACTTGGTTCACAATTAAGAGTTTGTTTAATTCGATTCCTAAAAATTTCATTATTATTATTTTTCCTTTTTTTCCTTTCGTTCTCCTTTTTCTAAGAAATAAAATAAAATAATAACGATACCCTCTCTCTTTTATTCTCAGCCCAAAACAAAATAACTTAGATTAGCAAACACAATCTGGAAACAAAGATGGACTTTGGAAATCACAGGGGCAAGCGTCGAGTAGTAGATGTGAAGCCATTTTATGAACGTTCGCTTGGATGAGTCACCTGAAATGGATTTTACTTTGGCTTCTAGGTCAGGTTGTAGGTTGTGTATTTGGTTGGATTCTTTGGTGTAGATGTCAGATTTGATTACAATAGGTTGTTTGTAGCCGATCTAAGTGGAGTAGGACTAGAATGGTAGTTTGATAATCTATTTGGAAGCGATGGAGTTGTGGTGTTTATGAAGTTTGATCATGGTGAAAGTAAACAAGGAGAAGAGAAGAAGATATAGAAAAATAATTTACAATAAAAAGGATGAAATTAACACATCAAATTAGAACCCTGATCTGAAATCATATTGAAATTATTGAAGAAAATAAAATAAAATAGAAAAGAAAAGGAGTGAGAAAGAGAGGAATGCTTTATCACCACTTGATAATGTATACAATTCATAACCAATTATCTATGACCATGTTAGTTAGAGCCAAGGTAACTGCACAATAGAAAAACTATTGTAATACGAGAGAAGATAGATATTGAAATATCCTTGATTATTTTTTAACATATAATACGCATCTCTTAACACTATTTATTTTATTCGTATTATCAAATATCTATATTAACGAATTATTCGTAACTACGGTCGATCAAACACTGTCCTACAGATTTCTACATATTTACAATATGTTGTTAACGTTATGTGTATTTACTTACAACAAAAGTAAAGCCAAAATCATACTTATTTTCCGAAAGAGATTTCTCATAAGAGTCAAGTTGCATTTTTGAATTGCATAATTATCTCTAACCATGTTTTATATATTAACGGTTATAAAGTGGATTGTTTAACTAATATAATAATTTTTCATATAGCTATTTGAGCATGGAATCACACTGACGCTTCTTCAATGTGCAATATCTTTAGCATTAAATCTTCTGATGTGAACATGAAGTTTCATAAATACCCCCGCTTAATGAGTTTATTGAAGAAAAACATTAATATTTTCTTTAAAAAAAGAGTAAAACTCAAAAGCAGTAGGACAAATAATCGGTTATAAAAAAGAAGATACACATACTTGGACAAATAGTTTAAATTATAATTTTTGTTTGGATAGCAGTTGGTATTCTAATAAATTTTTAGTGAAGTAAGTTAATAGCTGCTGTGGTGTAGTGGTTATCACGTTTGCTTTACACGCAAAAGGTCCCCAGTTTGATCCTGGACAGTAGCATTTTTTTGTTGTTTTCCCTTTACACGAATCATCTTAAAATATAGGAAAATTTGCTAATCTAGGCTTGTTTCTGTAAAAAATAATAGAAATAACCTACTTTTGAAAATATTTATAAACGTAGACCTGTTTTTGCTAGGTAGACGTTGGCGAAATTTCAAAATGCGCCTTCGGGCGAATTTTGAAAATGGTCCAAAAGGCGACTTCTCAAACGTCGCACAAAGGCACATTTGAAATTTCGCCCAAGTGAAAACCCTGCACAAAACAAGATAGTAGGCAGAGGGTTTATCAAATCTAATAACTGCATAAATATGTACTTTCAAATATAACAACTTCCATAGATATCAGCTTTTAAATCTAACCATTGCGAAGTTCATTTAAGCTCGATACATAAATAGTTAGTTTGATACATAAAAATTACATTCCTTTAAAGTTAAATACACAGAAGTCTTAATTCGTTACGCAGTCATACATTTGATAATGGAAGTTTAGGTCGCTGAAGTACATCGCTTTCTGTTATGGCCATGCGATCCACATTTGCTGCACATGTTTATTTTAGGCGTTTGATGCTCGTCCATTACATTTTTTATCCTCGTAGATTTAGATCGCCCAGGTTGTCTTCTTGTAGGTGGACGCAATATATGTGGACTGGTGTATGGTGTCAAGTATCTCTTATCACGCACGGGATGAAACTCTGGCTAATATGAAGCTTTGTAACTTTGAACAGAGTATCACTCTGATGCGAACTCATGATGTGCTCTGTTAGCACCGTAATCACGTACCGAACAAGCCGTCATTACATGGGCATATGGTAATTTTTGCAGTAGGGTGATGTTCAATGTACATGAACAGTTAGGACCATCAATTAACACTTTAAATTCATCGTCGTAGTAATAAATCACTTGCCATTCTGTTCGACTAAATCGAACTAGTCTACAACGACATGCTTCAATAGCCCAATCTGCTATTTTAGCTTCCCATTTTGGAGTCAAATGTGTTGTGATAGCATCCGCGGTTTCTCGTCTCTTACAAAAATATTCAACCGATCGAAAGAAGGTTCATGCAACCAACGCCTTTATAGGTAATGATTGAGCACCTTTCAGCACACCGTTAAAACTTTCGGATGCATTGGTAGTCATAACATGAAAGCGTCCTCCATCGTTTTTGCATAGAGCCCTATTTTCTTCAAAATTTCCTAAACTTCTTTCAATCCATTCATGAGCCCGTGGATTTGTAGCTTTAATTTCTTGTCTGATTTTGTTGTACTCAACTACTTCTAAAGCACGTGCAGCTGAATAAAACAAAGCTATAAGTCGTTTATCCCTAAAACCCGCTGTTTGAAAATTAGCTTTAAGATGCCGTGCATAGAACCTATGTTTGTGTGGTTCTCGCCATTTCTCCTATAAAGCCTTCGGAATTCCTTTCATTCGATCCGATATGAAAGTAATATGACAATTGCAAACACTGTGAATGAATCCACATATGCAAGAAAAAAACCAACCCCAACTATCATATGACTCGGATTCGACAACTGCATGAGCTAATGGAAACAGACATTCATCTGCATCTACAACAGTAGCAACAAGCAACGTCCCTTTGTATTCACCTCACAAATGTGTCACGTCAATACATAGCAATGGCCGGCAGTGTAGAAAACCTGTAATGCAAGGGCCAAATGCCCAAAATGCACGATCAAATACTCCAACTTCATCATGGGTCACATGTCCGACAATCACCGGGTTACTTCTCTTTATTTCCTCGAAATATCGAGGCAAATTCGCATACCATTCGGCCCAGTCACCATAAATTCTTTCTATTGTTTTGTTTAATGTTCGCCAAGCTTTCAAGTAACTAATTTTGATGAACAGTTGGTCGTCGACAAGCACTTGGACTGTACCTACTGAGATATCCAAATCGGCCTTGACAAATGACATGCTTTTTGACACAAGAAAATTAAAAGCGGCTAACTTGTGGTTGGAATTGACTATAGGATTGACACAGATATGTTCACTAGGAAACTTTCTGATTTACAATCAGCTAGACTGGGATTTCTTTTAGACTACTGCATGTATTCTCCATGGACAATTAGTGTCAACATTACAGATAGCAGTGTATATAGTTTTATTCGACTTAATCGGCTTGTACGAAACTCCATGTAGAGTTGACCATTCGGTTAATTGGTGTAGCAGCTTTTTTTTACTTTCAAATACTATCCCAATAGCAAATCCATTTTGTATGCACGCGGTTGAAAAATTTTCGCCGGCAAATTGCAGATTAGCAACGACCCATCTTGCCATCATTTGTGCAGTACATAGATCATCATCCAATGGTACTTCCATTTGAGCTTCTTCGCCATCACCTTCAACATCATATACGTTCGGAAAGTCATAGTTTAACGATTCATTGTTCACCTGCATTCGTTCTACCCAACATGCATCATTATTAGTCCTCGTCGCAACAGCCATACTATCAATTGGAGGATCATGTCTGGTGTCTCTATCTATATCAACATCCATATCAATGTCAATATTGGAATCATGTGAGTGTTATGACAGTCCAACACCACATTCTATAGCCGTATCCTCAAGCCTTGTAATCTGTTTACAAAAATATTTTAGTACGAAACTATAGTAGATATGAAACATTACCCAAATAAACTGCTACACAAATCTTTGACTCATATCGTACATTTCCGATGGAGTAGGATATACCGGTTGTGACAAATGAATATTTTGTTGTTTAGGACAGACATTTTGTAAATGCATTTGTTGTTGGAAGCTGAATGTGCAATAAGAAACTATTAGGTAATTGTAATTTAAAAAGGTACACGCAAAATACCAATGCTAACAACGATACATTGGAAACATCGTAGGTGGTGTGTAGTATGGAAAGTACTATTCTGGAGTTAGTTGCGACATCATGTAAGGCATGAAATCATAGTTTATGGGAGGAGGACCATGACCCCCGGCATGTACATATGGATTACTGTAAGTAGGAGAACCTAAGCTTGATGAAGGATTATTGGTTTCCAACATATCTGTAAAATACCCTATTCCTGTGCTAACGATAGAAGATGGTACACGTTCTTGTAGATTTTCTTTTGCAACTTTTTCAATATACAACTTAATGGATTTGGTAACCGCAGAAAACATAACTTTAACATCCTCATCGTCTGAAAGTGTTATTGCTTTTGAACCCGAATCCGTAGGCCAGTTAACGACCAACTCAATATCAAATTCAATTGCGCTTATTTTTGTCGCTTTGTACACAGATTCTTTCAAGTCAAATAGTGTGCAAACGTTGCGTACTCTCACCGGTTTACAAAAACCGCCGACATACTTCCTGTTTTTTGTTTGTCCATGGTCAGTTCACTGTCGTAGTGGCAAAGTGTGGGAATGAGATTACTAGCCATTCTACAAACAAATAGTTTTTATTTGACCAACCAATTTCTAGCCAGTCAGATGGAAATATTTGAATAGATGTAACAAAGCTAGGGTTTATAATTTTCTTACCAATTTCGATGCTGAGATATAGTCAAGAAGTTTGCGTAGATCAGCAAGGACTCTATGGCAACCGCCAGCAGATTATCGAAAGAAATTGAGTTTTGGTGTTTGGAGATGTAAGCTGAAAGAAAATGGGTTTTTCAGATCTGAAAAAATTAGAGGTATGTTATGAGGATGCGAGTGCTTCAGCTGAGTGGATATAAATCAGTTTCTGAATTGGCGACTTTTTGAAAGTCGCCTATGTGCAAATTTAGAAAATTCGCCTGAAGGAGAATTCTAAGAATTCGCCCATTGGCGACTTTCAAAAAGTCGTTTAAACAAGAAACATCCTACAACAAGACATAAAAATAGAATATTAGTCATTTCAACTACATGATACTTTCCAATAGAAAATGCAGGACCGACATATGATAAAAAGCAAGTTCACATAAACAACTACCACCTGATAATACTTAACTACCAATACAACAAAACATACGGTCAATCACTTGTTAACCGGTAGCACTCTGCAAGCATTTCATTGCGAATTGCAATATTTATCCTCTCCAAGCGACTAACCTTAGCTTGCATCTCAAACGCGTATTGTACCCCCCTTTCTGTCAGTGGAGGATCGACCTAATCAAAATAATTACAACTATGAACCCCCTGATGCGTCTGTTCATCGATATATGCTTTACAGCCGTAAAAGCGACGTCCTGCATTCCTCCGACTTTTGGAACAACAACGTTGTATTCAACTCCGCAATAGCAAAGTATCGAGCGTCCCATGATGCTAGAACTTGATATATCGGGGTTTTGACGAGCATGTACAGTCCTCAGCCTGGAATGCAATGATTGTTGAACCAGTTGGGGATTCTCGATTACGATATTTGCCTGCGTAGAACAAACAAGTTCGGTCTCTACTTCTTCATTTGTCACTGTAGGATCCACTCTTGGTAGATCTTCCACTTGGGTCTCCGGAACAAATTCTACATCATCGTCCACGCCCTTATTCCATTTGTAATCATCATATATTTTCATCATTGTTTGATCATCGAGCTTCTAATTATCCATTTTTGCCTAAAAGAAAAGTTGAATAAAATACCAAAATTTCACAAACTTACAACCATGGGCGGGATCGATTTATTTTTCGATTTGAATAAAATTGAAGAAGGGCATACTATACATCTAGAAACATAAGTATAGAGGAAAAAAATTGGACAAAACACCAATCTTAGTGACTACTGCGAAAGATTTTGCATAAATTTGTGTTTTTGGTTCGACCTTAGCAAACAAAAATGAAAAAGAAAGAAGGAGGCTAACAGGTTTTAATGTTACAGGTTTCTATAGGCGAATTCCCAAAATTCGCCTATCCGCGAATTCCCAAAATTCGCCTTTAGGCGATTTTTAAAAATTCGCTCATTGGCGAATTTTTAAAATTCGCCTATAGAAAGCCTGCTCTTGGAAACAAAGCTGCAATTACAAAACCCCAACTACATCATATAACACAAAGTCATACACCATTACCAGTCCTAACAACATTAGTTTGGCCGCTCGCAAACAAAACACAACTACGCAAATTCAACTTCATTTTACAAATCCAAACAACATTAGTTTGTACATTACATATCACGTTCCACTTCACCGCTAACTATTCGCATCAAACAACATTATCGATTTAGTCATGAAGCTCATGAAATTCGCGCGGGCTTCTTCTTTGCCAACGCGTTACCAGTGTTCTCGAACTACTACTGTTGCTGTTGCTACTCCTTTCTCTACGTGTAGTGGAGGACAAAGGTAATGCGGCCGTTGGTTGAGATGGGCCAGGAACAAAATCTTCGTGTACCGGTGCAGCTTGTGACGAGGTGCCTTATGACGATGAACCCGCACCTCCTCTAGGATGACGTCGTGTATACACAAGCGCCGGAGGTGGAGATGGAGATCTCGGCCTATCAAATTTATTCCTACGTAACACAACATCTAGAATACTTTGGATGTTAGTGCACATCCTCCTACCCTCCTTGTCGGTTTGTCATTTGCGAAGATTCTCTGCTTCTTCTCAAGCCCTACGTATACCAACCGCCTATAAAGTTGAATGAAAATTAGCATCACACAGAACTATCATAACTAATTGATACACTACTTACAACATCGACTTACCACGTTCCTCTCAAGTGGTGCCTTGAGAACGTATGGACTTCTATACGCTGCCTCTACTGGCGCCGTAAGAACATATCGTCGTGTTATGTTCCAGTACCACCTTTTGTTCTGCTCTAGCGTAATGGTGGGCTCCCTCTCAATCTGGATAGCTGTATGGCGGTCATTCCACAACTGAATGTGGTTTCCATACTCCTCTACATTGTACGTAGACGTGTAGGGTGGCGCATCATCCAGTATATGCTGCATCATACTGAACTGTCTCATAACCTTGTCGGGTAAGTGAAATGCAGTCTGGGTGTAAGATATGACCGGTACTCTCGCAGTCAACAAGTATCTAGCAGCTGTACACATGGCTAGAAGCTGTGCTAGCACATCCTGTGTGTACGGAGTCCATGTCACCTTGTCATCCTCTAGAACATCTAACTCGTTGCGGTAGAACTTCACACTCGGTCTTGGACTTTAACGCTTTTTTTTGATCCTACCCACCTGTTATAAGATGTTAACAATTGAATATTACACATGAAAGTTTCACTGTTTAATTAAATTAAAAGGATAAAATATATACCGAGACCCAAGCGGCATCGACTGATCAATAACAACGTTTGTTACTAACAATCTTCCGGTCAGAAGATAAGTCCACGACCAAAGCTGCATTTAAAAGAAAATATTACGACAAAAAATGAGACAAATCATGTAAAATAGTAAAGTATTGAAATTTGTTTCAAACATGTACTAGTGTCAGACATCCATCAATAGATTTATTCTCCAAAAGAGAGAGATTGGATAACTCCATATATGTATAAGATAACATAGCACTGTGCAAAGAAAACTTACCACACTCCTCTAAATCAGCAATATACGGTAGCCATTTCAGATCTACCCGAGTCTTTGTATGGTCGCACATCCATCGGGAAATAATGATGTGTAAAATAATAGCACGTGCTCGCTGCTGCATCTGAGCCTCTGTAGCATCAGCAGGAATATCGTGCGATAATTGACGTCGACACGATATGACTTCCACGAACTCATTGCCCCTTGTTTGTTCGGGGGGTGGGTCAAGACCAAGTAAATCACGACACAATTGCATATAGTCATATGCCACTCCTCCATAAGCCGCTACATTGCCTTCAATAAGCAAACCTAACAACACTGCTACATCTCCTAATGTAATCGTCGTCCCACCAACAGGGAAATGAAAAGTGAAAGTCTCCGGTCGCCATCTGTCTACCAAAGCAGTGATGAGATAGTGGTCAAGCTAGATGTATCCTAACTTCATTATGTGTAAAAAACCAGTCCTCTCAATCTCGGCCAATACTCCTGGATGGTTTTAAGTCACTTTCTTCAGCGACGTGGAGTGATCTATAGTGGTATCTGGATCGTCACGTTGATCAAATGATAAATACATAATTAAAAAGCAGGAATTATACCAACTGACACAAAGTTATAATTTTTTTAAAACCATCTGCATTCATATATCGTTAGAAGTACGACGCTGGGCTTGAAGAAATAATACCCTACCATCAACGGGTCCGGGTCCATCTCAATATACTCTACAAAATACAAATATTGCAAATCAATTCATTTCGATATAAATTATACACTAACAAAAAATTGACAACCTCCTAACCCACAAAGTAGTATGAATGCATGTAAACTCCTTGTCGTTCATATAGATTATTTATAAAAATAATCTTAAGTTGCTTTTATAAACTACTTCTAACCTAGTTCTAATTGCTTTTAATCTAAGACTAAATTGTGTACAAATACTTGTAATGATAGTTTTGTAAATGCTTTATCAACATTGATATTAAAATGCTTTACTTTACAAGCATTATTTTTGTTCATGAAGAAACAAAGCAAAATATCAATGCTCTAAATTTGAAATGACAAATTATGAGTACAGATTCATACCTATTTCTTGTTCTACGCCCGACATGCTTGCCATTGACAAATTTTTGGATGAATTTGATTAAAAATTGAAGAAATGGAAGTGGAGGAAGGTTTTGGGGGAATTTAGGGATATTGGGTTCAGCTGGAAGAGAGTGGGAATGAGGGGGTCTTGCTCTCTGGTCTTGTTTTGTGTAGGGTTTTCACTTGG
This sequence comes from Allium cepa, assembly GCA_030765085.1. NCBI lineage: Eukaryota > Viridiplantae > Streptophyta > Magnoliopsida > Asparagales > Amaryllidaceae > Allium > Allium cepa. The sequence continues at coordinate 44,661,655 of CM060946.1, forward strand.
GTGAAATTTCAAAATGCGCCTTTGTGCGACTTTTGAGAAGTCGCCTTTTGACGCATTTTCAAAATTTGCCCAAAGGTGCATTATGAAATTTCGCCAACGTCTACCTGTCAAAAACAGGTCTACGTTTGTAAATATTTTCAAATGTAGGTTATTTCTGTTATTGTTTACAGAAACAAGCCTAGGTTAGCAAAATAAAGCCAAAATCATACTTAGTTTCCGAAAAGGATTTTCCATGAGAGTCAAGTTGCGTATTTGAATTGCATGATTATCTCTAACCATGTTTTATATATTAACAGTTTAAAAGTGGATCATTTAGCTAATATAATAATTTTTCATATAGCTATTAGAGCATGGAATCACACTGATCTTTAGCATTAAATCTTCTGATGTGAACATGAAGTTTCATAAATGCCCCCGCTTAATGAGTTTATTGAAGAAAAACATTGATATTTTTTTAAAAAATAAGAGTAAAACTCAAAAGCAGCAGGACAAATAATCGGTTATAAAATTGAATATACACATACTTTGTTTGGATAGCAGTTGGTATTCTAATAAATTTTTAGTGAAGCAAGTTAACAGCTGCTGTGGTGTAGTGGTTATCACGTTAGCTTTACACGCAAAAGGTCCCCAGTTCGATCCTGGGCAGTAGCATTTTTTGTCCTTTTCCCTTTACGCGGATCTTCTTAAAATATGTTTCAAAAAATAAGCCCATGGAAAAAGACCGTTGGCCCCGACTTCTGAATGGGCGTTTCGATTTTTTTCCACGATTATGTTTTCGCGGAAGCGTCAGCAAACAAAGGCTTTTGGCCCAAATTACAAATGACTTACTATAAAGCCAAACCCTACCAAGCTTCATAACCCTAAAAACTACTTGATCTTATCTGAGCAGATAAGCTTGCAGCCGCCGCTTCTCTTTCCCTTAGTTTTACTGAGCACTGCCAGATTCGTTGCCCCCTGATTTCGTTCAGGATGTGGCGGCGTTTCTTCATGTTTTTTCTAAAATCTTTTGGGATTTGAGAAATTTGGCCGCTGCTTCGCCTCTGCGATGAAGACTGCCCGCCATTGGAGCACATTATTTTATACTTGTGCCGTGATAAAAAGGCGGGCTAACCCCACCATACTTTTTTTTTAATGTTTGATTTTCTTTTCCGAGTTTGGAGAATGTATTTTTTGCGTTTGCTAGTAATCAGGATTTGTATTTATGAGCTGGTCCAGACAATTTGAATTGCTTCATTTATGTGTCAGTTTCTCTCCCTAGTTCATTTGATGTTTTGTTTCGTTTGTGAATTGCATCATTCTATCGATGTATTTCGTCTGATTATGGAATATGATTATTTGCATTTGTATTTTAACTATCTGACTTTTCTAACTTGTTTAGCCCACTTATGCGCTACCAGTTTTGGCCATGGAAGAATTGACGATCCCGGATTTGAATTTTTGCAAATACATGGTAGCTTTAGTTTATCCTTTCTGACTCACAAGATCCAATTCATATGATACTTGGTTTGATCCTTTAAAGAATATGCCTACGGATTCCAGTTAGGTATATCATCAAACATGTTTTATGCTATTATTTTGCATTGTTAGATAACCTGATTTGATCATTTTTGTGATTTAGATTTGCTGTGTTAGTGGGATATAAACATATCAAAAAAAATAAAAAAATCAGTGCATCAAAATATTTGGTGATCATTTTTTGTAAATTAGATTTAGTGTATCTGATCTTTTTTGATCAAAGTCTACCATAGTATTTGTTGATCTTTAGAAATAGAAAAAAATCAGTGCATCCAAAAGTTTCCTATTTAACCCTACAAGAAACAAAAACACATTGTAAAATACTCCACAATCCTGTTTTGTGGTTATGCACGTTATCCACATTTGCTTCGCGTGCTGCAGAGAACTCCATGGTTACTTTACCCTCTGAGGGAAAAGAGTGATGTTAGAACGACAATTTGTAGAAAAATATGGTTGGATACACAAAGTCAAGCAAAAATTGTAGAATACAAAGGTCTTTGCTTTTCTCACAACCGTAGGTTTTGAATAAAATATTCTTGGGTCAGTGGAATTATCCGATGCTAAATGCCCTCCACTAATGTTAAATGATGTTATCCTACTGCATGATCAGTCAACAAACTCCCCCCTTATTTAATGAAATTTGATTTTTTTTCTTCTTCCAAAAAGCTTGAAATGTTAAGTTAGGAAGTATAATTCATCTCTAATAATTTCTTCGTCAAATTGTGCTGTTAGTGGATAAACCATGCATTGCACATAATATCGTAAAATAATTATTTAATGTAACTTTAAAAACTTGAATTTAACATCAATGAATTGCTTATGATTTCAACTTATTACAAAAGTAGTTTATATTTGAATAAAAATTAAATTTTTATTTTTGCATATAAAATTGTACATGATAACATATACTAATTTATTAATTTTTAGATTCATGTTTAAGCAAATAAATGGATGTGTGTATTCTTAATTAGATTTCGAATCTTATATTTCACATGTATTACATTTTAATAAAAGATAAATAATATGTATATTTGTTGCACTTTTTAATTAAATACACTATCAACATGATGGGTTTGAAAAAAAAGAACATTTGAATTATAACCAACAAAAATATAAATATCAAAGAAACTATTAATTTATTAATTTTTAGATTCATGTTTAAGCAAATAAATGGATGTGTGTATTCTTAATTAGATTTCGAATCTTATATTTCACATGTATTACATTTTAATAAAAGATAAATAATATGTATATTTGTTGCACTTTTTAATTAAATACACTATCAACATGATGGGTTTGAAAAAAAAGAACATTTGAATTATAACCAACAAAAATATAAATATCAAAGAATAAATGTATAACAAAAATCTGTTTTCAATCGAAGTTCAAATGCTGGAAATGATATTGTAATAAATTACTTGTTAGATTGCAAGTATAACTTTAATATTCAACCAATATATGGGTGAAAGAATTTTACATCACTAAACACACTGAATAGAATTGAAACAATTAATTAGCAGACCATGTAGGATGGTTTAAGTAGTCTGTATATGGGGTGTATAATGCACTTAAGAGTTCCAATTTTAAAATGTTTCATCAACCGCATGTAAATGTAGCATTTTAACAATGAAATAAAAAATCAAATAAAAAGAAACAAGACTCAACAACTGAAGATATAAAAATTGCAAGTGCAGAAGAAAATGGATATGCCAAACAACGTAGGTAAAAGTATATAATTTTATTAAAAGCCTAGAATTAAATAACGAAAACGCTACTGTTAATCTTAACCCATAAGTAAAAAAATGTATTTTTTGAACTACATTTTTCAAACAATTTATCTAACAATGTTGAAAGGTGGAAATATGAATTTTATAATTCGACTTTAGAAAAAATTTCAGCAGGAAGATTTAATCGTGATTCTTTGTGCATGCACTCACTTTGTGCACCACCAATATTAAAAAAAATGAAGGATCTATGAAATTTCCTTTAGTTTTAAGTGGTACATCCTGCATCATTCTTGTTCTTCATTTTATTGAGTTATCATCACCGCATTCTACAATTTGTTCGCTTTGTTCACTGAAAGCGGACACCAGATTTCAACGGATGAATGATGTATTTGCATCATAAAAAGGTGTTATTAGGGTAATGAACAATTAGCAGAAATAATTAACTATATTATTTTACCATTATTCTGCACTTTCAATAACATTTTTATTGCAAGTTTGATAGCATAAAGATTGACATTTTATCTATGATACATTTTGAATTTATTTATTTACGATAGAGGTTAATTAGGAAAAAATAAATAATCAATAACCAAGCAAAATGAATTTATTTATCTATGATACATTTTGAAAATGCTAAGGATTTCAATTTTCACATTTTCCTGACTCAAGCTTGAATCGTTTGTTATATGTGGGAGGGAGCACAACTTGCTTAGAATTAGACAATGTAATTTATATATCTATGCCTTAACTGTAGTACCAAGTTCTAAAGTTCTTAGCTTTGGGTGTGTCTAGATTTATCACTATGTTGCTTTTTATCAATGTAGAAAATGATAAACCTTTAAAAAAAAAGATCTTAAACTGATGTTAGTAAACTTGGATGATAAAATGAATATAATGGAAGATGTACGCCTTAAAAGTCTCGTACTTTTGCATATTGATGTTAGTCAACTATGGTCTACCAATTCGTAACGTGCTATTGTAGCTAGATCAATTCATAATGAAAAAGTAACGGTTCTACTCTTGCATTTGAAATAAAAGAATACATATGGAGAAATGAATAGCTTTACTAGAAAAATGTTTTTACATACGAATCATCTGCAATAAGCATATCACATTATGTAAGGATTTTGTTGTCGTTTTTCCTTCAACACTTCATGTGCGTGAAACGCTTTACGCAACACCAATTACATTACAAGACATATTTATTATATAATTATAGATGTAATAATTATGAAAAAAAATTAAATGTGCGCATGTTTATCTTTACAAAGTTATAAGTAATTTTAGGTATGAAAGAGTCTTCATCATTTGTCTTTTCGAAAGTTGAGTACCTTTATGGAGTGCTGTTGACTTCTAATAACGATTGAGTATGTCAATGGATATTCAAAATATTTAAAATCTCTCCGCATATGTATTTGAAAAGTGGATAGATATTAGAAAAAACAGATAATCCGCATTCAAAAATTATCAATTCAGTTATGTATTTTACCGCAACGATGGACATGTGTTTATTTTTTTATCAAGTTAATAATTTGTATTATATGAATTTAATAAATATTAATTGTTCAAAACTATTTATTATACGATCAGTTGTTTAATTTTCATACTTTTATACTCAACGAGATTGAAAAAAAGTATACGAAACAAATTTTTTATTTATTTATATTTTTTGATTTATCAATCGTTAAGGAAATGTTAATTATTCGATATTCATACATATTCGTAAATTAGTGATAATTATTCGATATTCATACATATTCGTAAATTAGGACATCCGATATTCGAAATTGATTTCGGATATGGATGCAGGTCCATATTCAAAAGAATTTGTTTACAAACCTAATAACGATAAGCAGGGTTGGCTTTTATAGTAGTTGTAAATGGGTAAGGGTTCATTTTATATAAAAAATTTAGAAAATAGTCATTGTGTACCAAGTAAAAGATGTTCATTCGGTTGAAAACACGTATAGACTTTGGACCAGTTAAAATCAATTAATTAGATTGGACCAATTCAAGTTTAAAATTTTTATAGACCAAATCAGTATATGTGTAACTAATCAAAGATATTTGAAAGTCTGAGATAAACCATAATAATTGTCACAAAAAAGGTGCCATGCATAACAAACTCAAGTTGATGACATATTTATGATGGTATGATCGATTAAATACTTGTTTCTGTCTCTGTTCATGCTTGGCCTTCCATTCCAATCCCTCTGCCGTCTTTCACCTCAGCCTTCCATCGTTTTCTATCACGATTCCGCCCTTATCCTCCACGTCATCACACCTACCACAATCAGTGCCCCCTCACAAAACGGAGTCACCCCCTCATTGAGGACGTCGGTGCTCAGTCAGCCTTCGCTAAATCGTACGCCCAGGTGGCCGCTTCCACTCCTCATTCTTTCCTGCTTCGAAACCCACCAGTCATCAAGCGCCACAGGTTCCTCCTATATTCAAATCGACCCACACAACCCTTGAATTTTTAAGCCCAAGTGTCAGTGCCTTCGTTGTGCAGGTAGTGACCATGTGTTAAAAATGTATAGGGATGCAAATATTTGTTTCTTTTGTGGATTCTATGGTCATTCACAGCCGTTTTGTACAAAAAAAAATCATTACAATGCTTCGTTACCTGTGCGTAATTTGTCAGCTCTCCAGAAAGATCACTTCACTCAGACTAAGAGGGTTTCAATATCTAATCTTATTTACAAATAAACTAATTTATCTAAACCCATATTCACACTTAACCATCCCCCATATCTCTTCCATAAAATCCTCCTCTTTACACCGTTTCCCAATGGAAGGTCCTTTCAAATACTTCACTGCCACCATAATTGATGGTTTCTAGACCATCGAGACCCTTTTTATCACCCTGACAGCACATCTTCAAATTCAAAAATAGCCAGTATGGATACTATCCGATAAATATTTCCTGGTCTACTGCCCCTCTATGATTGCTCGCGATCAAGCTCTGAGGCTCAGATCGATTACCAAAACAAACAGCTCTGGCACGGTTTTTATTCAACCCTGGTCAGATTTTGTGCCGCCGACTGCACCAAACATAGAACCCCCAACCTGGGCTAGAGTGCAGGGTTTCCCCGAGCTTTTGCGGAACAACCTAGAAGCGGTGAGTGCTGCCTTGAGCTCCATTGGCAGGCCGGTGAGTCTGGATGAATGTGATTGGGCCCACTTTGATCACTGATACCTTTACCTACAAATACAATTCTTCGAAGGCATAGTAACCCCATGCATCTTTGTAACTCGACTTAACAACGCTGAACATTTGCTTACTGTTAAGCGGTGGGACCATGAGCATCCTAAAGAAGACCGGAGACTCTTATCCTAGACACCTATGTTGAGAGAGACTGGAGATGTCTTAATGAACCTCTTAACATCCCCTCTGACCAGTCAGACTTGGAGGCTCGCTTTGACGTCATGAATTTTGAGGTCGCCATGTCCTCGCCCAACTTCCTATCGACCCCAGCATATTACTCTGGGTGGCTCATTGGAGGTGATGTGCCCATTCAATGGAAGTGATTGGCCTCATATTGAGCCCCGTTGGGATCCACTGGCAGATCTAGACCTATGTTCGCTGTTAAAATGCAAATATTAAAGCACAAGAAGAATATTAGAGAGTTAGAATGAAAATTAGTGAATATGAAGTGTTTGGGAGTATCTATATATAATAGTTGAAGAGTTACTGCCATTGGTGAAGGGTTCTGACGAAGAGGAGAACCTATTTTCGTTCAGAGAAGGGTTACATCCTTTCGAAGAAGAAGATGTCTTTTCAAAAATATGGCAGTTGGTCTCGGGTCAGTCGACTGGTCGTTCATGTTTAGTCGACTGACTATGCAAAATATTTAAAAAATAAAAAGTGCATATGTATATGTATATAGTCAGTCGACTGGCTGTGACATTTTTACATAATGTGCTTCTGTTTTGATTTTTATGTGAAATATGAAGTGCGGACTACTTGAGGATAGATTTTAACAAATTTCTAAGACTCAATCATAATACTAGACAGTGAAAATGTAGAGTAAAAGTCTTGATGTAGCCATAGTCCTTTGATTATCACTTTTTGTCGTGAATTCTCTTTTGCTTCTACATTGCTTTGTCATGAATCAAAACTAATGATTCAACATTCTCTTCTTTTTTGATTGATGACAAACCTGTATATAAAAGTCCTAGAGAACAAATATAGAAACTCCCTCTGAATATATGATACTTCTTTTACCTGCGTAAAGATGATTAGGACAATTTTTCTCCCCCTTTGTCATCGACAAAAAGAAGATATAGCAAAAATACTTGCAATATAAAGTGTAGAAATAAATATCAAAGTGAGACTATTTAGTACAAGCCTTAAAAGATAAATAATTAGCAAGTTTCGTTATTTTTAAAAATTAACAATCAAGTTATAGATAAACAAATAATTCATACTCGATTCACTCACCAAAAGACCTACTCATCAAGATCTCAATTGTATTCTCCCTCTGGTGCGGGCTCCTTTCCTGGTCTAGAAGCGCCTTGAGCACCACTGCCTACTCCACTAGTGTCGCTACTAGTATGCTCCTCGAATGTAGACCATGTAAATCGAGGTGCGGGACGTTTTCCTTGGGCGACAGATGTGGCAGCAGTTGAAGAAGAACATGATAATGCATCCCATAATGTAGAAAAGAAATCTTTGATTTTATCGAGCTTCTTATCCATTTTCTTGAGTCTACAATCCAAAATAAGTTTTGCGGAAGAAAATTTCTATGGATTAACGGGTGCTAGAGGAAGTAGCTAAGCGAATATCGCCTTCTTCTTATTGCGCTACTAGTTCTCTAATTGTAGGACCTCCAAATTGTTGTTGTTGAGCCTGTTGATGCTTCCAATCTTCAAATGAAGTAATAGGTGGCAGACGTGTTGGAAGCTTCATAAGACTTATGGTCCTTATATTTATCATCCCGACAGTAGAGAATTCAGAATCCGGTTGACGAACACCCGCATCTAGAAGAAGTCGCATAATATATTCTCCAAAATAGATAACATGCATATTCTCATGTGTGAAGGTGAGAAATTCATCCATAATACGGCGCAACCAATTAACGCGTATATTTCCCCATATGGCATAAAGAGCTTTGAAATTTTCCGGATATATTAATTCATATGATTCGGTTCGGGGGAGAATAGATCGCATAAGCGTCTTGTGTAAAATTCTTGCTTTAGGACGAAGAAGCTTAGAACGCAATTCAATAATGTCGTCACCCATGAACATATGACTTATTTTATCTCTTTTTTTTGGATTGCATTCGACATCATTTAAATCTATTCCTTCATTCGGAGATTGAAGTATATGTGTCATTCTATCAAGGGAAAAGAAAACTTGTTGTCCACATACCAAACTCCACACACAATTACTTGGATTCGATGGTTGTTGGTGACCAAGATTTAAATTTACAAGAAAAGTTTTACCATAAGAAGATAAATATTATGGCGATTTGCATTGTAGTCAAGGAGTGACTCTAAACCACATCTTCGCATTAATTCTTGAAGATAGTAAGCACCAAAATCATAATAAACCATGAAGGAGCCTTCAAAAATCATAGAGTTTTTCATCTTCTCCCATCGTTCAATTGCAGTTATATCATATAGCCAATGAGCAACGTGAATATCAAAAAGACATGAAGAGCTTTTTTTTGAGCGTTTAGATCTAGAAGGGGTCATTAATTTGGTGTTTTTCGAGGATTTTTGTGAAAGAAAAATGGAGGCTAAGGTTTTGGAGGCAGTAAAAACGAAGAAGGTAAAGTGAATGGATGGTGAATAAAAGGTTTAAAAAAGACACAAGAGAAGCCTTTTTTTGTACAGCCAGTCGACTGGTCGGGGTAGGTCAGTCGACTGGTTGATAACCCGAGAATTTTTTACTCTGTAATCAGTCGACTGACCTATATGACTCAGTCGACTGGTTGACAACCCGAGAGGTTTTTCACCCTGTAAACAGTCGACTGGTTATAAATATCAGTCGACTGACTTTAGACAAGAAATGCAGTGAAGCTTAAAACAAATTTTTATTCAAAAAAGCATATACATAATCGAAATCCAAGTAAGCAAGAACAATAATACACAAGAAAAGATGATTATTTAGCAGTTTTTGGAGAGGATTCATGTGGTTCAACCTTGATGTTCTCAATATAAGGTTGCAAAGGATACCAATAATTTTGGCATTCCCAAGAGTTTGGAGATACCGGAGGTTGATGTGGAGTTTGCTCCCATTGGTTCCAACAGGATGAGTTTGGTTGACAAGATGTTGAAGGTTCAACAACGTCATGCTTAGATGATTTTCCACAGAATTTAAGGGCAATTGATTCTATAAGGCTAAGGCGACTGGAATTCATCCGTTGTTCATAATACATTTCTCTTTGTAGATTGATTTGCTTCTTTTGATAATGATGGATTTCATCAATTTTTTCTTTTGTTTTTGGAGAAACAAACAATGATCTTCGAAACTTTTGAGGTTTTGGAGAAAATCCAGTGTGGTATAGACCTGGTTCATGTACAGGGGTAGGAGTTGGCAAGGACGGAGTAGAGCTACTGGAAGAATTATAGCTACTGGAGGATGTTGGAGTAGCAAAAGACAATTTGGAGTTAGAGGAGTCGTGAGAGGCCATTGATAGAAAATGAGGAACTTGAAGTTTAAAGTTTTGAAAAAAAATTGTAAGGATGATTGAAAAAAATGAAAGGAATGCAGATTTATAGATGAATTTGAGCTGTGATTGTGTGGTTAGAAATAGGAAATAGGTAATAGCCAGAGAGAAAAAAAGAATGGATGAGAATTGTTTGAAAGATGAATGGTTAAGAACGAATGAAGAATAAGACTCAACATGAAATAACACATAGCACAACTGGTAAGATATTGAACTACCAGCTAAGAGACTTGAGTTTGAGCTTCGACAACTACACATTTAATTTTTTTTGAACGAAAATTTTCAAAATAATTAAAATCAATCTTCTAGTTGGAACAAGAAACATGCAAGGCTCAAATGGTAAGAAGCAATTGAAATACTATAAAGAAGAGGTCATGCGTTCAAGTCTGTCTAGAGTCATAATTTTTTTTATTTTGATAAAAAAGTTGAATGAAAGTTTTTATATATTTTATCAAATTGCGTTATGAAAAAAAATTACAAATATAAATAGTATATATATATAAATTTATAAATCTTTAAAAGAGACTATTCCAAGTTCTCGTCTTAAATTGATGAAAGTGTTTTCATTTAAAAGTTTTGTAAAAATATCTGCCAATTGTTTATCAGAGGAAACAAATTCTAGATTTATCAAATCCTTTTCAATATTATCACGAAGAAAATGATGACGAATGTCAATGTGTTTTGTTCGTGAGTGATTAACAAGATTTTTAGATAAATTAATAGCAGTATAATTATCACAGTAAATAGTTGACTTAGATAAATTAAAACAAAAATCTTGTAGCGTTTGTTGCATATAGATAACTTGAGCACATGCCAGAGCTACAGAAATATATTCTGCTTCACATGTCGATAATGAAACACAGTTTTGTTTCTAACTAAACCAAGATACAAGAGACCGTCCAATGAAGTGACAAGTCCCACTTGTACTTTTTTTATTTGTTCGGCTTTCTTCAAAAACAGCGTCACTATAAGACACTAATTCAAAAGGACATTCCTTTGGATAGAATAGTCCAAAGTCCTTGGTTTTATTAAGATACCGTAGTATGCATTTCACATCTCGTAAATGTGATTCTTTGGGATCTGCTTGAAATCGTGAACACAAACAGACACATATCATTATGTCAGGTCTACTAGCTGTTAAATATAGTAACATCTAATTTTCAGTCAATACTTTTGCCACTTTCATCTTTATCAAGATGTATGGTTGTACTCATAGGAGTTGGTTTGGTAGAAGTATTTTCCATAACAAGCGTTTAATTAGATCGTTACAATACTTTTCTTAATTAATAAAAATACCATTTTCTAGTTGTTTTATTTGTAAGCCAAGAAAATAATTTAACTCGCCCATATGTAACATTTCAAATTCTTTAGTCATTATTTTAGAAAAATCTTGACAAAGTCTTTCATTTGTAGATCCAAAAATAATATCATCAACATATATTTGAACGATTAAAATATCCTGTTTATTTCTTTTAATAAAAAGAGTTTGATCAACCTTTCCAATTTCAAAACCAGAGTCTATTAAATATCTTTTAAGACGATCGTACCAAGCACATGGTGCTTGTTTCAAACCGTATAAAGCTTTTTTAAGCATATAGACATGGTTAGGAAATTGTTCATGTATGAATAACGGAGGTTGTTCAACATAAACATTTTCTTTTATGAATCCATTTAAAAAAGCACTTTTGACATCCATTTGATATAATTTAAAGTTATGAAAACACGCAAATGCTAGTAAGATTCGTATTGCTTCTAGCCTAGTGACTGGAGCAAAAGTTTCTTCATAGTCAATTGCTTCTTCTTGATTATATACTTGAGCAACTAATCTAGCTTTATTTCTAGTAATATTTCCTTGTTCATCTGCTTTATCTTTGAAAACCCATTTTGTACCAATAATTGATTGATCACTAGGCCGTGGAACTAAATCCCAAACATCATTTCTTTCGAATTGGTTTAGCTCTTCTTGCATAGCGATTAACAAATTTTCATCGGTAGATATTTCTTTAATATTTTTAGGTTCAATATTAGAAAGAAAAGCTACATGACCCATTTGATTTAATTGACTTCTTGTTCTAACAGATGAATTGAGTTCTCAAATAACATTAACAGAAGGATGATCTCTTAATATTCTAGGTGGAGATCTTAATTCATTGTTATTGTGATCAATTTTTTCGTTATTTTCAATATTTGAAATTTCTGTGTTTGTGATATTATCAGGGAATTCTTCGTCATCTCTTATACTTGAGATTTGTTTAAAATTTTCATGGAAAGATACATGAAGTGTTTCTTCGATGATATTTGTTCTTTTATTATAAATTCGATAAGCTTTGCTTCGATCCGAATATCATAACAAGATTTCTTCATCGGATTTTGGATCAAATTTACCAAACTGATCTTTCGTGTTTAAAACAAAACATTTTGAACCGAAAACTTTAAAATAAGAAATATTTGGTTTTCGTCCATTAAGAAGCTCATAAGGAGTATTCTTAGTTAATGGTCGAATAGAGACATGATTCAAAACATAACAAGCTGTTGCAACTGCTTCAGCCCAGAAATGTTTTGGTAATGTACTTTCATTTAACAAAGTCCTTGCACATTCTTGTAACGTCCTATTTTTACGTTCTACAACTCCATTTTGTTGTGGAGATCTAGGAAATGAAAAATTATGGAATATTCCCTTTTTCTTTCAAAAATGTTTAAAGGCTTCGTTTTCGAATTCACCTCCATGATCACTTCTTATGTTTTTTATTTTCAAACTTTTAAAATTTTGAATTTTTTGACAAAAGTTTTGAAATTATCAAAGGTATCACTTTTATTTTTCATAAAGATAGTCCAAGTATATTTAGAAAAATCATCAACAATAACAAACACATATCTACTATGATTAATGGATTGTACTTGTGTTGGTCCAAATAAATTCATATGTAGTAATTCAAGTGGTTGTAAAGTTGAAATGACCTTTTTAGATTTAAAAGATGACTTAATTAACTTTCCTAACTGACATGCATCACAAATATGATCAATTTTAAAATTCATTTTTGGTAGACCTTTCACCAAATCATTTTTAGAGAGCATGTTTATAGTTTTGAAGTTAATATGATAGAATCGTTTGTGCCATAACCAAGGATCATTTTCTTTGGCTATTAAACACATATCTGAATTATGATTTATTTTCATATTCAGAACATAGATATTTCTGTCTCTATTTCCTTCAAAGATAAGATTTTGATTTTGATCAAAAATACTACATTTGTTTTCAGAAAAAGTGATTTTGAATCCTTTGTCACACAATTGGCTGATACTAAGTAAATTATGTTTTAAAATTTTGACTTGTAAAACATTTGAAATAAGAGGTAAATTTGACACACTGTTTTGTTGCTCACATCGCCTTTGCCGATGATATAGCCTTTGGAGTTGTCTCCAAATGTGACGGAGCCTCTATATGAGTAAGTAATATTTGACAACACATCTTTGTCTCCTGTCATATGTTTTGAGCAACCAATGTCGAGTATCCATTTTCCTCTTTTCGTGAGTGGGACCTACAAAAAATATAAGATAACATTGGTACCCACTTTTTTCAATAGGGTTCTAAGAGTTAAATCTTAGGAAACCAAACCCAAGAGGGCTCAGTATCCCATTTAAAAATGTAATTTTTATTTTTATAAACAGTTTCTAAAAAGGTTTTTATATATTTCTTCCTAATCAAACTATTGTTTGTTTTAGGAGCCCAAACTTTTATGCTTTTTGGGGAAGAATTCCTTTTTGTCTGTACTGTAGTAGGTTTAATATTTCTTCTATTTTCCTTTTTAGGTGAAACCACTGTTTTCTTAACATACCCTAATCCTTTTCTACTTGAGACAGATTGAGAACTATCAATAATTTTAGATAAACTTTCTCTTCCTTTATTAAAGATTGAAACATTTTTGGTAATGCTTTCTAAATTAGTTTTGAGACTAGTATTATCCAATTCTATTAATTTTATTTTAGTTTTTAGCTCATGATTTTCAGAAACAAGAATGTCATTATTTTCTTTTTGAGTTTCAATTTCTTGACTCAAATGAGTAAGTTGAGAATTGATATTAGAGAATGATTCTTGTAATTTTTAAGTTCTTCCTCTAGTATTTTCTTCTCATCTTTTAGCATATCTCTTTCGAATTCTGCTTTGTTCTGATGTTCATGAGTCTCCTTATATTTTCTTTTGAGAATTTTTAAAGTATCAACTAGTTCTGAATTTATCTCAATCATATCATCAAAAGTAAAATCACTAACCTCGTTTTCAGTAGCCTTGAAGCAGACATTTGCTTGCTCGTTTTCACTTTCACTACTGTTATCTGATGAAGAAGTATCTGAATCATCCCATGTTGCGGAGAATGCTTTCTTTTTCTTATCTTTTCTGCTCATGTCGAAGTATTTTTTCTTTAATTCTAGACATTCTTTCTGGATATGACCTTTCTTATGGCAATTAAAGCATTCTAGAATCGAAGATGATGGTTTGTTTGAAAAGTTCCCTTTTCCTTTATTTCTGCTGTTTTTCCTGAATTTCAAGAACTTTTTGAAATTTTTGGCAATAAATGCTAGATCTTCTTCATCCGAATCTTCATCTTTTTCTTCTTCAGCATGGAAAGCTATGTTTTTTTTGTCTTGTGCTTGTACTCGTTTTGCCTGCAAATTCACTTCATAGGACATTATATTTCCTATTAACTCTTCAAGTTTTATCGTAGATAGGTCAGTAGCTTCTTCAATAGCCAAGACTTTTCTTTCCCATTCATCCGTTAAAGAGTTTAGGATTTTTGATACAATATCAAAATCAGTGTACTTTTCTCCTAATCCTAATAGTGAATGATATATATCTTGAAATCTAGAGTACATATCATTTATGGATTCATCTTGTTTCATTCTAACGTTTTGAAACTGATTTTTGAGCATGGAGATTTTGCTTTATTTGACCTTGTTAGTTCCTTCATGAGTGATTTTCAGCGTTCTCCATATTTCATAAGCAGTTTGACCCATGCTAACACGATTAAATTCATTTATATCTAGTGCACAGAATAACATGTTCATAGCTTTAGCATTGGCAGTAGCATCTAATTTTTGTGTGTTTGACCAAGTGGAGTATTCTCCAGTAGGAATATTCATTTTGTGTAATATTACATGATTCAAAGCTATTTGATTGCATATAGATTCTCATACGAATTGCCCAATAATTATAGTTCAAACCATTGAAAAATGGAGGTCGTGCAGTGTATTGACCTTCAATAAAACTAGTGTTAGTGGTAGAGTTGGTGTTGTTTTCCATATTAGCAAAATATCATATAACCGGGTAACGGTTATAAGAAATGACTCGCTCTGATACCAAATGAAAAGTGTTTAGGATCGTGTAATATGGAATATACTTAAATCTAAATGCGAAAACAGATGATAATAGCAAAGTAAATGGAAATAAGTAAAATAAAACAAGCATACCAGGAATTTTTATACTGGTTCGAACTTTCCGTTCTACGTCCAGTCCCAGACTCCTTTTGGAATTTCAACTACAATAACCCTCACTTAACCCAGAGGAACAGGTATATACAGTCTGAGCAGCAGAACAGACACCTGAGCAACTGAACAGGATTTTCGCCTCAGCAGCAGAAGAGGACTTCACTAATACAAAATAATATCTGACATTGTGTGTTCTTGATAGCACTGATTTGTCACTGATAGTACAAACCTCCTATAATCAAATCCTTAAGTATATGAAGTGTATGTGAAGATATGAAGAGAAGGTAATGGTAAGAATCGAAGATTATGAAAGTTATTTGTAGATTCAAAGCAGTAAAAACGTATGTTCGCTGTTTGAATGCAAATATTAAAACACAAGAAGAGTATTAGAGAGTTAGAATGAAAATCAGTGAATATGAAGTGTTTGGGAGTATCTATATATAATAGTTGAAGAGTTACCGCTATTGCCGAAGGGTTCTGATGAAGAGGAGCTTCTATTTCCGTTCAAAGAAGGGTTGCATCCTTTCGGAGAAGAAGATGTCTTTTCGAAAATATGGCAGTTGGTCTCGGGTCAGTCGACTAGTCGTTCATGGTCAGTCGATTGAATATACAAAAGATTTAAAAAATAAAAAGTGCATACGTATATGTACATAGTCAGTCGACTGAATGGTTATTGCCAGTCGATTGGCTGTGACATTTTTACATAGTATGCTTCTGTTTTGATTTTTGTGTGAAATATGAAGTGCGTACTACTTGAGGGTAGATTTTAGCAAATTTCTAAAACTCAATCATATATACTAGACAGTGAAAGCATAGATTAAAAGTCTTGATGTAGCCATAGTCCTTTGATTATCTCTTTTTGTCGTGAATTCTCTTTTTCTTCTACATTGCTTTGTCATGAATCAAAACTAGTGATTCAACACATTTGTCAAACTATTCCTCATTCTGCTGCTCTATATATTATTTTCGTCACCTTCACTCGGGCATATTATACCTCTTCTCCAAATATTTATGGTCCTCAGAATTCCCATGAGAGAGCTTCTCTTTTGTCGAATTGCTTGGAAATTGCCATACATTTTAATGGTCCTTGGATTATTAGAGGTGATTTCAATACGACCAGATCTCCCTCCGATAGAAACTCTGGAAACAATTCGCAAGATTCTGTTGCTTTTAATGATTTTATTAATTCCTATGCCCTCATCGACCCACCCGTCGGTAACCGCCTCTTTACATGGTCGAACCGCAGATCTATACCAGCCCTAGCAATATTAGACCGCTTCCTATTCAGTTCCGCCTGGGATGACCTTCACCCACGCACTCTAGTTAATGGCCTTGCCACCACCATATCGGACCACTGTGCTCTCGTCCTCGATTCAGGAACCACACCGATCCCTCAGCGTCAATTCAGGTTCGAACGCCCCTGGCTTCTTGAGCCATCTTTCGATAACTTCGTCAAGCTAGCATGGACCCAACCCTCTCGGTTTCAGTCAGCCACTGCTCGAGTTGTTTCCAAACTCCGTTCACTTAGAAAGCTCATTAGACCCTGGAAAAAATCCATTTGGGTTCGATCCACTCTCGTATCGCGGAGACCCAAGATGACATTTTACATCTCAACATATTGGAAGAATACCGCCCCTTGTCTGGCCTTGAATCTTGTTGCCTGCACGAGCTGGAGTTAAAATTAGACAGACTTATCAAGCAAGAAGAGATTAGTTGGAAGCAATGTTCCAAAGACAAATGGATTGATGAGGGGGACAAGATCACTGCTTACTTTCATCGCATCACTAATGGTCGCGGTAGATCCACTTTCATATCTGAAATCCTTCATAATGATACCATCTTCTCCGACCAATCTGACATCCTTCGTCTATTCACCGAATTTTACCGCAACCTCCTGGGTAAAAGCTCGCCTCAGCTCCTCGCATTGACTGGAATTTCCTTTACCCCAACCCTTCTCTGATCCCCGTTGATCATCCCTTCATTGAAGAAGAAATTTGGTCGGCTTTAACCGATATGGCTGATGATAAAACCCCGGGCCCGGATGGCTTCGGCCCCCTTTTCTTCAAACACTTCTGGGTTACTATCAAATCTGACATTATTGATATGTATACGGAATTTCAATCTAATACCTCATCGATTGCAAGATTAAACTATGCCAACATCATCCTCATCCCCAAATTCCCTGGTTCCACCACCCTTCCTTCCTTTCGCCCAACCAGTCTCCTCAACACAACCTTCAAAATCATCACTAAACTCCTTGCCAATCGACTCCAAAAGGTTATTGGATCTCTAGTTGGGGTTGAACAATCAGCGTTCATCTAGGGCCGAAACATCTTAGACTGTGTTGCGGCCACTTAGGAAGTCATCTCCTTCTGTCATCACTCTCCCCAGATGCCCTCCTCAAACTAGACTTCTCCAAAGCTATCGATTTGGTTAACTGGAACTTTTCGCTCGGCCTTATGATACACAGAGGTTTCTTAGATACTTGGTGCAACTGGATAAACTGTATCATAGGTACAAGTTTTTCATCTATCTCTATCAATGGCTCTTTAGGGGGACATATAAAATCAGCCCGTGGTCTTAGACAAGGCGACCCTCTTTCGCCACTTCTTTTCGTCCTCATTTCTGATGTCTTCAACCGTATGGTCAAACTTGCAATCTCCAATAACCTCCTTACTGGCATCAAACTCCCCAACTCAAAGCTATCAATCTCCAACCTCCAATTTGCTGATGTCACCATACTGTTGATCTCCCCAGAACCAGACCACCTCCACTGTCTCAAAGTTCTTTTATATATCTTCGAACTCATCTCTGGCCTATCCATCAACTTTTACAAGAGTTCCATCCTTATGCTCGGCGACGCCCAACACCTCGGCCCCTTTTCTGCCTCTCTGCTTAACTGTAATCTTGACCACTTTGCCATCTCCTACGTTGGTGTCCCCCTTCACCCCACTTAACTTGCTTGCAAGACTGGTTTCCACTTATCTCCAAGATCGATTCTCGGCTATCATCTTGGAAAGCTAATTCTCTATCTGCTAGAGGCCGCCTCGTCCTTGTCAAATCAGTCCTATCAGCCCTCCCCTCGTACTGGATGTCGTTTCATTTACTTCCGGAATGGGTTATAAAAAAATTAATACTAGTAGACGTTCTTTTCTCTGGAATGGCAATAAAGCAAAATATTTAATCAATTGGAAATCCGTCTGCCTGCACAAAGATCACGGTGGTTTAGGATTAGTTAACCTCCGCTCTTTCAACATTGCTTTCTTATTCAAAAGGCTTTGGCATATCATCACTCCTGGCCACTTCATCTGGGAAGATTGGATCCTTCAGCCTTACTATCAATCCAACCCTCATCTCGTCCTTCACTCATCTCCTCGCCTTTCACCCTCCTCCTTCTAGGCAGGTGTTTTGAAATCCATACCTCATGTCAAATACCTATTCGATGTCTCCAAAGGAAACGATTCCAACTGCCTTTTCTGGCTAGACATCTTGGATGATCAATCCCCCTTCGCCCGCTCGCTCACTAATCTATTTCCCCATATCTCCCAGCATAACACAACTGTTGCTGATCTTTCTTCCCTTGGTCCAAGCAGCATATGCCCCCCAGCTCTCTTTAACCTTAACACATTGAATGACCTTAACTCAGCCTCTAAATTGCTCCTTTCCATCCAGCTCTCTGACATATCAGACCACTATACCTGGGCCCTATCTTCAGAGAAAGGCTTTTTTGTTGCCTCGTGCTATTCATTCCTTAACCACCTTGGTAGGTCATTCTCTTTCGCAAGACTTTGGAAATGCAGACTCCCTCCCCGCATTCTTTTTTTCCAATGGTGCTTCATCCATGCTCGTATTAGTACTAAAGACAGACTCAGACGTTGGAACATCCATCTTGACCCTCTTTGTGCCTTATGCTCTTTGTATGAAGAATCCATTGCTTATCTTTTTTTTGATTGTGACTTCTCCTACTGCATTTTGGTCTCAGCCCGTGCCAATCTCATTGGCTACATCCCGGTTATACACTCGTTCTTTGACTACTGGCAATATAGCAAGACAGAAAAATCTAGACTCCTTCATTGCTATTTATAGTTGGTGCATCTGTAAAGAAAGAAGTGCTTATGTTTTCAATAAGCCCAAAAGCAGTATTGATAGAATTTGTAACCAAATCTCCTATTTGTTTTCTCTATGGACAGGCTCAATGCAAAGGCGACCCTTCACTTGGCGTCTTCCTCACAACAACAATGCTCCTACAGATTGATAGTTCATGAACTATCCTAACTAGCTGATCCTCTTTTTGCCTCATACACAGGATCTTCATTTCAATAGATGGAACTGACAGCGATCTCAATTTAGTTGGGTAGATTTTTATTTTTATTTTGCTACTATCATTGTGTGTGTATATATATATATCTTTATGTGATTGTTCAATTTGAGATTTGCTTGAACTGCGAATACTATTTTTGGTTATTGACCAGGCTTGTTGGTCGCCTCCTACTATTTATAATATATATCATTTGATCGACTGTGTAGCTATGCGCTACAGACCCATTTCTCTCAAAAATAATAATTAAATACCTGTAGGCATGTTGGAAAGACATGAAAATAAATTAAAAATGTCACCGTGTGATATGACATCTAGCTCAATTTTTGTTTTTACCATTATCTCAAACAGTACATGCAACGATTGGAAATTTTACCACATTGAGTTGTGAATATTTAATTTGAATATTCAGGTAATAGGGTTCGTAATCAAAATATTTTTCTTAGACGGTAAGTTATGATAGTGTAATAGTTTTAAAATCTGTTTAAAAAAAATAGTCTGAAGAAAAACTGAAAACATGATTGAAACATGTTTTTCGGATCTTCGGTTTTTATCGAATGGAATTTTTTTTGGAAATATCAAAAATAACCTTGCATGTATTTTAAAAACCAATACTTACATTTCTTTTAAAGCGGAATATTTCATTTTGAAAATAAAAGGGTAAAAATACGCATATAAACGACAAATAGTGAAGACATACATACATATGAATGGTCTTAATTAAATGGAATGGGTAGACAAAAAGGTGGGTTAAGCACATAAAGTTCACTCATCAGCCACTATTTTGTTGCAAGAGTGTATTTTGGTGGCTAAGAATCTAAGGACGTTGGAAAAAAAAAATATAATCGTCTATTTTTTCTCTCTTTCTTCTAGCACACATATATATAGCGACTAGGTAATTCACATTAAAAACTCCTGCAAACAGTTATATTTTTTTCTCCACTCAAATATCAAAAGAAGAAAAAAAAATCACAAATTTAAAACTTTAGCCTGGCTTTGCACTTGAAAGGAGAAAATGTGAAAGGTGAGAATACTTGTTTTGGTTAGAAATATTTTGTCGTGTTTTCATTTACAAGTTTATGCAATGAAATTTTGTTGAAACATGTCAAACTTTCTATGTATACTTGTTTGAAAACAGCTGGGTGCTTGTGTGAATGTTCGAGAAATCAAGGACTGTGAATATAATCCTCTCTGTTTAATTAAACTATTCTTCCCATCACTAAAAAAATCAACTGCTATCAAACCGTTGTGTTTTAGTTTGAGTAACCAAAATGAAAGCTGTTCAGGTCGATCCATAAGGTTTATTAAAAATTAACGGCATTTGATTCCGTCGAATGCCGATTGAGTTATCATCGAAAATAAGAAAGGGGATAAAAATGTTCATAATCTTTAAGAATCAAATTATTTTGATCCAAGTCGAGTTCATCGACACCGGTTGTATCGTTGAAGTCTTATGGAAGCATAGGATTTTTGAGGAAGATTCGATTGAGTTTCGTGTCGACAATCGACGTTCGTTGATAGATAGGGCTTGGGTTAATCAGAGATTTTGTTGTCGATTCATGAAATGAAGGGTACCGTGATGTCAAGCTAGGAGAGTGCTTCGTCGTGGCAAGTTTTGATGGGAATCGTCAACGAAAAGTATCGCGACATTTAGCCCCTGATGTGGGTTTCGATCGGTCGGTTTTTCATGTGGTGGTGCGTGCATGTCGTGGCAGGGTGCAATGGAGCGAACTCGTGAAAGGAAACTTGCTGGCGGCCTTGATATTGATGGTGGGTGGATGAAGTAGCGGTGCACATGCACCGTGCACGCGTACAATGGGTTCGGACATTGCTCGGAAAAAAAGGGAAGAAGAAGAAGTTGAAGGAGCTGTGCATTTGGGTGTGATTGCATATTGGACTTAGTCCATTCATATATCGGTGATAAACTTTTTTATTTAATTATTTTAAATATATATAAAGTTAGTTAACTTTGAAATGGAATATCTTGACCGTTTTAAACCCGATCGACCTGATTTTTTTGGCGTTAGACTTGTATTGATGAGTATAACCTTGTAGTGTAACTTAATGATAGCTTGGACATGTATAAATTTATGAGATATGAAAATAGATAGAATTTAAATTACGTTATTTTAGTTAATAATGTCATTTAAATTTATAAATCTTAATTATCGATGTTTATTTGGCCAAAAAATATTATTGAGTTAAATTGGATTGAACATGATAATTGGGCATATGTTGGTGGGATAAAACACCATTTCACTAATTAAATTAATTTGACGTTTAATTAGTAGAATAAATTTCCATTCTGCAATCTTATAGTTTTGGACATTTGAGTATATATCGTTAATTGATATGCCTCTTTGAATAAGTGATGATATGTTCAATGACGGTTTAGTATTGAATTTATTTACATAGTCGTTGATTATGTAAATATTTGTTATTAACTTGGAAAGTTAAAATGATATGGTAGCTTTCTTAAGTACCATTGTCATCATTGAACCTCTCTCAAATTTGAAAAATTAATTATTGATTTGAAAACTATTTTGAAAAATATGTATTATAAGGTTTTAAAGATAATTAATAAATGTTTTTAATAATGATTTAAAGTTAATTATTTTATTGTGATTCTTAAAAGTTATTCCTTAAAGTTACTTAATTATTATTTTTAAGTTTTAATTATAGTTACAAGTTAATTAATCATCATATTAAAATTAGTTTAAAGTTAATTAATTATCATTTTAAGAATGTTTTAGAGTTAATTAATTATTATATTAATACTTTTTTTGAAATTAACTTATTAATACAATAATAATGTTTAAAATTAATTTAATATATTATTAATGGAAAGTTAGGTTAATGTATTAAATGAGATTTAATTTAAATAAAATAAAAGAATCTTTAAATAATAATTTATTGATTAAAATTAGTTAAAGTTATTTGAAATAATTTATGATTTATCAAAGGAGCCTTACTGATTTTAAGAGTCTATTTAATAAGTTTATTTAAATATGGAAAGAATTTTAAATAGTTTTGGATATTTATAAAAGGATTTTAAATGAGTTTAAAGATTTGAAAAGGGAAAGTTTATAAATGGAGTTTTGAGATTTATAAAGAATGTTTATAAATAGATTGGAGATTTATAAAGAAGTTTTACAAAAAGATTTGGAAAAATTTATAGTATAACGGAATTTGAAAGAAATGGTTGGTTTCATGGCGTAATTCGTGGGGTAATGATTGCCTAAATTTCAATATGGAATCGCTAGGATAGCGACATGACCATTGAGTAAACTATACTTTTCAAAATCTATTTTTAAGAGTTTCAAGTATCTTGTGCGGAGGTAGTAGAGGTAGAGCCTTCGATTTCGTTCAGACCCGAAACGAACTTGCATGGATGAATGATGACACTGCATTGCTACTTAGAAGGTAGTGTTAGCATTCCAAGATGGTTGCTATATAAAAGGTGATCTTAGCCTCAAGTCTCATTAACTGAGAAAACGACTAAAGTAGGGACATGCAACAGAGCCGTGGATCGCTCCTACTAGGGTATGTTCATCCCAAGATCGAGTGTTGATATATCTATGTATGCTTCGAGATCCATTTTGGTTGTTTGATTTCAACCAAGTGGTGATCATATTCGACACTCTTTAGTAAGAGGTAGGGCCGGTCATTAGTAGCAGAGATGCAATGCGTTGTGACCTCCCATACATTTTATCTAGAGGTGTACGAATTCAGAGGTGGACCCTTACCCTTTCATAATTGAAATTCATTTTCCAATAAGCGCATTCGGACTTGATTGTATACATATTATGATGAAGTTTAATAATGTAACAATTTCGGCTATAAGTATTTGTATTTTAGACATTATTATAATCTTGATTTCTGATATAAATGTTTTGGTTATCGTAAGATATTAACCCGTATGTGTTTATGTATTGCGTGGTCTTATGAGATACATTTGATTTTAAAGGTTTTTACAAGCTATAATAAACAAAATTCCTTGTGATTTGAGTTTCTTATGCTAGTTTTACTAGAGTCGCTCGGACGTTGTTTTCCTATAATGCTCGGGTTAGGCCGAGCACAATTTCAAGTTTAGTTGGATGTGTTTGGAGCTCCAGAGGACGAGTTGGAGGCCCAGAGACGTATTCGCGTATATGGTTATTTTCTATTACATTCATTGTTGTATTTATCAGCAAGTGTAAGAACGTGTTGTTATAACTGTCCGAGCTGAAATATGTTAGTATTCTCTGATTGGTGTTTGTATATACATATATTACAGTTTTGTTTTTGTGTAAAGATTTGTTGTATATTATAGATTATTAGTTCCGCAGTGAAATTTTGTGTTGTTTAGTTTCCTTTTGTCTTCTCTCTTCTTTCTTTTCTCCATCTATCCACCTTTTTGTTCAATTTAAGTGTGTCATATGTGATTATTGGTCGCTTAAACTGTATGGAAAAGTGTATCATTATAGTACAAATTGTTAAAGAGAACTAGAATTTGATATCATAAACTCAAAATTTGAAGTTCATATATGTCATTGCCTATTATGTTGGGGGATATATTAGATGTATTGAAACATTGCTCGAAATTAGATATTTTTTCCAAGGAGTCCAAGGATTAATATCCACTTCAGGGTTCGTTAGTCACGATGTACAATGCACTATATAGTTTTACTACGTTAACAATGCATGGATTAAAAATCTAATTTGACAAGCTATAGATTCATATATACATTTAACTAAGAGTGAACATATCTTATAGAAACAACTAGTCCTAAAGGAGCATGTTATATTTCCAAACTCAAAGTAGTTGCAGGCCAATAAATCTGTCAAAACATGGTTAAATCGTTTAAAATCGAATAAAGGTCAATCAAAAGTGTTGATGTTATGCATAAAATTATTTTATAAGGCCCATAGATGGCATATTTGATTGAAATCTCCCCAACGCGCACTGTGAGAATACATGTTAGAAAGCTTAGATTTTATAAAGAAAAATCAACCTCCCTTGATTTGAATAGACAACGTGGAACTATTAATTTAATTAACATATTATCCTTCTCTGATACGTTGTTCTTGTATTGTTTATATTTGTTGTGATAAAGCTTTAAGGTAAGTTACACATAATATGTATCCATTAAATATGTTATGAAAGTGAAATTTTGAGAACATAAAATTTCACAAGTTGATTAGGAAGAAATCTCACATTGGATATTGATATGAATTGAACATTGCAAAGGAAAACATTGTGGGTCGCATTAAGGCAGCTGAAGCATACCTCGTTGCTAACGGTACTGAATATTTCTGATCCATTTTTAAAGTTGACCACTAAAATGGAATTTATCGTTTGACATTTACTTACTAAATGGTGTTTATCATTTGAATAAGTTGGAGATTTTCGTTTTTCGAAATGACTTTTGAGCATTTTGCTATTTCATGTAACTGAGTGTTATTGTGCTTTTTGACTTTTTTATCGGTATCATCTATGTATTATAATATTAAGTTGTCTTTGAGGAACAATTTTATAAAGTTTGATTCATCGTCAATTTCTGCTTATCCAACTGAAATCGATTGATAATTAGATACAATCGTCTCTCAACCTTTCACCATGATCTATAATTTGTTATTATTTGTTATTATAGAAATTGGTTATTAGAAAAAGGGATTCCTCACTTAGATGTATGCAATACCAAAGGCTCATGCTTTAATCAACTTGGACAACTCCAATAGCATTCCAAATTAAGACACAATATTTTATATTATTTATAATTTTTTTAATTTTTAATTTTTGATCGAACTGACTCATCCAACGGATTATTACAACTGATAAGAAATTGTATAATTAAGTGCAAAAGTTATAAATAATCTGCAACTATCATGGAATGTCCGTAAGCATACGTCTTCCTTTAGCTACCTTTTAAATAAACATTTGAGATATAGGTGTCTATTAATCCCTATTTGTTACTAAACATCAGTTTACAAACATTTTGAACTTTTTCTCTCAATGACCCAATAAAATAATTATTTTCAACCTTCACTGCGTATAAGAAAAATTATAAAACAATTCAAACAAAATTTACATTCATTTCTTCGTTGTAGCAGTATCACAATTATTTCAAATATATAAGCAAGATAGATATAGTCCTCTTTCAATAATTCCGTCTCGATCTGATGCAAAATCAATCTACAATCAAATTTCATATTAGTAACAGTTGAAAAAAATAGAAGATTACTGCCAAAGTATTGTGATTTTCTGGCAAACAATAGCAGCTAATTAACTGTAGTAATACACATCCAGATGCAAAATGCATGGCTTTATACCACACAATCAGTTGCAGGAGATACAATATAAAAATAGAAATAGAAATGTTGAAATTAGATTACTTATAATTAAGGTATAGCTTTACACAAACAATCACCAAATGAAGTAGGGAAAAAAAATCAAGGTGAGCTCCAACCACTGGCTCTAAACCAAACTCATAGAATAAATCATTTATTTCGAGGTTCTAATCCTTTCCAAGTTATCAAAAATAACCTTCAAGCAACTGCAAAGAATTTTACATTCAAAGATAGCAAAGGTCATGTAATAATATATATGGCATCCTTTTCAAACATATGTGGAAATTCCAAATAAATTATCTGTAGAATGGTGTCAGTACCAAATTTGTTCCTTCACTTAAGAATTTCAGCCTAGATGATTGTTGCTTTCTTAATATCAAATTCTCTTGCTTTCAAAAATCTATATAAAATTAATTCAGAAATCAATATATCAGATTTAAAAGTGCCTCAGCACATAGATAAAACAAAAATTAGTTATATATAAAAACGAATTAGATATTTAAATAAAAACAAATTTGATTTAAACAACATGACATTAGAAATTCAAACCTAAAAAATGAAAATTTTGAAATAAAAGCTTTACCTTATATATATATGTGTATATATTGTAAATAATGCATATTTTACTTGGTTAATGCTATAACTGAGTTCAGTGTGTGATAGGTATGATGTGTGAGTCATATTTTTATGGGGTTTGGTTACTTGTAGATAGCATACAGTTAACTAGAACACGATCAGCTCTAACAACGACTATACCGACACATTCCGCTTTCATCAATGCATAAAAAGTAGGAGATTTACGATGAAAAATCTCTATAAAGCTACTTTACCGTGGTCAGACAACTGGGTCGATAAAATATATCAATGGCATGCTGGCTTTGTGTGAAAAATTATTGTTATCCCATTTTTTGGTCAAAACAGGAATATCAGTGTTGGGTGCGTTTCCACCGCGACAGAACCAAGAAAAAGCAGCCAGCAGGCGTATATAAGTCTGGGATTTCACTCATAACCGATGCGTAAAAGTCCGTTCGGTATTAATTCATTCAGCAATATGAAGCAAAGTCTCATTCGGCACTCGGAACACACAGGTTCATCCGGCACTCCCAAATCCAAGTGTTCATTCGGCATTCTCTCCATTCGGTAGTACCGATCCAACACCACCGAACCAACCATCTCCCCCCCCACAACTACCGGACCAAGCATAGCCGAACCATGCTACCACCGGACCATGCTACCACCAGACCATGCTACCACCAAACCAGCCTTCACCGAACCATGCTACCACCGGACCAGCTCCAACCTCACCATACTACTGCCGGTCCAACCTACCACCGGTCCAAACAACATAAAACTCACCGCCGAATCAAGGTGTTGTCGAACCAACTCTGCCAGGCCAGGTTGCTTCAGCCTAAGCCCACCAGCAGCTATATATATCCAAGACCCCTGCCTCCAACCTCACTCTATAAATAGAGGGGCAGGGGTACAACAATGAGAGACAAGTTTGAGAGCTCAAGCTTGGAAGGAACTTTCAAACAACTTTAGATACTTGTAATCAAAGCTTTGTACTTGTAATCTGAAGAGAAAAGGAGAATAACATATAAAGTGGACGTAGGCACGTTCTGGCCGAACCACTATAAATCTGTGTGTCTTTTACAGTTTAGTCCCTGCTTTTTATATATTTGCATAAATCACCTAAATCACTAAAAACAACATAAAATCGACTAGTTCACACGACTTTGGGTGTTTGTGGCCATTTTTTGCGCAAACATTTTGGTGCTTTCATTGAGAGGGACCAGCTCCCGCTACATCGGATAGAAGTTGAATTTGAAAATCTAAGAGTTCAGATCTAAGAGTTATGACGAGACAAACAACTAGAAGGCAAAGGCCAGAGAGAAGTGAACACCAGGGAAGTCAAGAGGCTTCCCCAGGAGGGAATCAAGCGTCGATCTTCATCACTAGGGATGAGATGGAGGCCATGATGAGAAGACAAGAAGAGATGATCCAGAACTTACTTCAACAAATTGGGCAAATTGGATCACAAATCCAAGGAGCAACTGGAGTTCAGAACGGAGCAGGACTATCTGGCGCAGCACCAGGGCTAGGGGGCACTCACGCAGAGCATGTTGATCCGACCCCGGGAAGAGAGATGGGGGCATCCGAGCCACCTGGTAGCAATAGAGGAATGAACGTTCAACCAGGGAGGCATACACATGAAAACTCCCGCGGACTCGGGGGGCAGGTCGAAGGCAGTGAACGAGAACTACAACTTGGAGACAATGACAGATTAGCAGAGGTGGTTAGAAGAGCTATGAGAGGCGGTTTAGTAAACAGAGACTTGGAAGATGTAAACAGGAGTCCTTTTCCTTCTGCGATTAGGATGGCTAGGAACCCACCAGAATTCAAGCTACCATCAGTAGAGATGTACGATGGGAGGACAGACCCTGCGGTCCATCTTACTAAGTATATGAGGCACATGGAAGTGCTGGGGGCATCACAGGAGATCATGGCCCGGTGCTTTCCACTGTATTTGACGGACATTGCAGCGTTATGGTTTAGGAAACTGGAGAGCGACTCCATACGAACGTGGGCAGATTTAACTGAGAGATTCATGAGGCAATTCAGGGTTCATATTGCGAGACCCAAGAATGTGATGACTTTGGCAACCTTGAAGCAGAAAACTGGAGAGACTTTGAGGAGCTTTCTAACGCGATTTAATGCGGCGGCAGCATCAGTGGATCGACCAGATCCATCTATGGTCATGATGGCGGCTGTATCTGGAATAGCTGATAGTACAGAGTTCAAGAATTCATTAACCAAGGACCCGCCCATGAATCTGGGTGAGTTCTATCATGAGGCTGAAAAGTTTCTGCGTTTGGAAGATGCTAGTGCAGAAAGAGAGGAAGAAGATGACGTTTACGCAATCAAGAGCGGAAACCCACCTGGAAAGGGTGCGGAGACTAGCAAAAGAAAAAGAAAGGCCGAGGATAATGATGACAGGACAAAGTGGCTACGAAGAGAGCCACGATTCACCACCTATTCAGAGCTGAATGAGAGTTTGGAACGGATTTATCAGGATACCAAGGAGCAGGTTCCGTATCGTAGACCAATGCGAAGGGATCCAACCTCTGACGAAAGAAAATCAGATAAGTTTTGTGTATTTCATGAATTGAATGGTCATAACACTAATGATTGTAGGCATTTGAAGGACGAGGTGGAAGGCATATCAGGAACGGTATGCTCCTTCAGTATGTGAGGAGGCGAACTCCAGCAGTGGAGCCAGAGCGACCACCGTCTACATCGGCTAGAGGTGACCCTGGATCGGGGCACCATTTGATTATCCATTGATTGCTTGATTAACATAACGATGAACAAGTTGTAAACCTCTCGCTAACACGGTTAAATCATTTACACATGTGAGCGATCGCGCACGATCCATAGGCATGCTCTGAATGACTACCAGCCGCGTTATAGTAAAAGTTTACGCTTTGACATCTTCATTCTGCTTTTTGCTTTGATTTTGATTTGAACATTTAAATTCTTCCTGATTGGACATTTCTGCTGTATGGTTCATTTGATTATTGCTTTAACATTTACAATTCTATGGAAAAATTACTTGTATGCCCATGGATCGCGAACGGTCCACGAGCACTTCTTGCATGGCAGCGAACTGCCGAAGTCTTTGTTGAATATGCGCTTCTATGATTTGTTTGATGATAATAAACATATATACATTCGTTTAAATGTATTTGATAATATACTATTTTATTTTTCACAGATTAAATAAATATTTGCTGAATAAAATAAATAACACGGAATTTGAATTCAAACGAATATTTTATTCAAACAAATATTTATTACAATTTTGAATAGTATACAAATTCAAGCTCTCACTATTCACTATACAACTTTGATACAAATTCAATTACATCACTATTTTACATATCATCACCTCACTACATATCACTCACACTCATATTTATCTTCAACTTCATTCCAGTTTGAATCCAGCATCTGAGAAATCTGCAAAAATATTCACTAACGCAGTAAAATTGAAAAAGAAATATTTTTGCAATAATAAAATAAAATATTTTTTTTGAAAATAATTTTTGCCTCGGTTATTTGGGTTGTTCGTCATCATTTATATTTGAATTCATCATACACGAACAACTTGTGACATACACAGTGTATTACTGTATATGCCACAAGGACGTGCACGCCGATATATACACTTGATTGATTTACAGGGACAGGTGAGCACAGGTCAAACCCAAATAAAAAACCGGGTTCAACTCACATGCAATACACCAGGACACGAGCACAAGGTCAAACCCGAGTTTTTGTAACTGGATTCAACTCAAGCGCAAATCAAAAGTACACATGAAACTAAACAGTCAAGTTCAGTGATCAAATGCAATAGGCCGAGAACCAGACTCATGCATGCAACATGGAATGCAAAGACAATGCATCAATGCAAATTCAAATAATGTACAAAAACAAGTCCAGCAGCATGAAGCGGTTATCACAACTTCTGCAGACTCAAGCCAACATGAAACAAAACATGTGATATATACAATAAAACAACTCCACTAACTCAAATGAACTCGACCAAATAGCCAACATGATCAAAGATTGAATATGAGACCAAACTGCAGCAAGACCACAGCATGTGAATGCATCAAAGCAAGAAAACAACACTGTCGAGCTCGAGACAATACTGCTACAACATGTATGCAACCCAATAGACCAAAGTACAACATCAAAGACAGCACTGACTTATGTATACAGGTGAAACTGCAATGCTCAAACTCAGTGGACAGGATTGTAACAAAGACCAAGGCTACGGCATAGTGCACCAGAGATATGGAACCACTGCAACAAAAGTGTACAAACACCAATGAACCATCAAAGAATGCAACACAGTAATGAGACCAGATGCAAATGTTCTTAACTGCAAGTTCAAACCAAAACACCAAGTGCAACAGCATGAACAAAAGATCAAAGAAAAAGTGAAACAAGTCCAGCTACAAGTTGCAGACTCGAAGCATCAGTGGACACAAATGAACACAATGTTACTGAAACATGTGCAGTCAAATGATCAGAGGCATCAATATGGACACAACAATGCTCAATGGCATGGCAATGCTCAAGACCAAAGCAAACTACAAGATGTAAAGCAGTGCAAACATAAGTGACAACATCAGAAATTATATGCAACTGAACAGTGGTGAAGCTGTGACAACATACTACAATAAATCATCAAAGATTGCAACAGATGGAGCTACAGGAAAGTACTTGAAGACTGCAGCATCAATTAAACGACCAATATAAATGCACATAGCAAGCTACATGAAGACAGAGCTCAAAACTTTAACTCAAACATCAATGCTCAACATCATATGAATCCAAATCAACTGTACTGGACAATTCATGGAAATGAAGACTGCAGCAATATACAGAAATACAAAATGACCAGAGTCGAACCAACACTGCGGCAAAGTTGTTAAAATATGCAAAACAAGAATGGAAAGTTTACAAAGTATCAAAGCCGTGTTTTTTACCAAGTCAATAATCAACGCCGTGGTCATCACGAAATAAATCACTGAAAGCATATTCATATTGAACAAGTCAGAATCAATCTCAATCGTTCGAGAATAATAAAGTGGCCGAGATGAAGAATTTGACAAATTCAAATCAACATATACGAACGTAATTCTAGGAAATCAAATCCTATATAATACCCAAAATCATCATCGGCAAGAGCATCGAATTCCAGAAAGCAAAATCAATAAAAAACAAAAAAAAACAAATAATACCGATTCAAGGAGAGAATTTGATCAACGAAGCAGCCGCGTAAGGAACGAGGAGTCAATCGATCAAGGCAACACGCAAAACATCACTGATCGATCAAATTTAAACCGGCGACTTCAAGCCCAAATTTCAAGAGCAAGAGGAACGAAATCCCCAAATTTTTCACAAGCCCTAATTCAGAAGCAAAGCCGCCATTTGAGAAGTATCGGGTCAACTAATAAAGAAAAGAAGGGCCGGCCTTTGTTTATATTGATATGAATAGGGTTTTGATATAAAAAGGGGTTTTTAAGTTTATATTTAAAGGGCCTTGTTTTTTAAGTTATTTTGAAATTGTTTTTAAATTTGTATCTAAATTTCAAACTGCTAATTTTCTAGTCGTGTGACTAGGAGACAAACTACGGTGTGTAGTTTGGGAATTCACAACTCAGTTGTTGAGTTGTGGTCATGGTTTTGAGCGTAGAGTTAGATTAGTCAATAGCGGGTATAGCGAGTTTACGTGTGTAAGCGAGGGACTATCTAATTTCTAGTAGAAACCTTGGGGGCATTACGTAGGCAGGGTTTTGCCGAAGCTGGGTAAATTCTGTGTTGTTCTGTTCTGTTATTTATATTCTGCTATATCTGTGCTGCTATTCTGTGATCTGTGTTAATATTAATTTATTAGCTTCTGCAATTAAGTTTTATAATTTACACTATCACCCTATTCACCCCCCTCTAGGGTGAAATCGATCCTACAAGTGGTATCAGAGCTAGGAATAGAAGTCAACATTTGTTTTTTAAAAAAATTCTATTTTTTTGAAAAAATCAGTTTTTGTTTAAAAATTTGAATTTTTAAAAATGGCTTCTTTTAATAATGCTTTTGCAGAAGGTCAATCCATAGTTAGACCACCAATGTTCAATGGTGAATATGCTTTTTGGAAAAATAGGATGAATTTTTTTTTGAAAACCATTGACGCTTGGGATATTGTTGAGACAGGTTATAGAATACCAACTATAACTGTAGATGATCAGGAAATAGAGAAACCAAAGGAACAATGGACAGAACTAAAAAATAAATTACAGAATACTAATGCCAAAGCTATGAATTCTATTATCTATTCATTAGATCGATTTGAATTTAATCGTGTCTCACATTGTCTAACTGCGCAGGAAATATGGCACATATTAGAAGTGACTCACGAAGGAACATCTCAAGTCAAAGAATCTCGCCTTGCCATGCTAAGCAGCGAATACGAGAACTTTACAATGGCGAAAGAAGAAAATGTCAAAGAGATGTACGGACGACTTTCCAATATCGTATACAAATCAAAAGCTCTCGGAAAAACATACACCGAATTGGAAATAGTCCGGAAAATCCTCAAAGTCCTTCCACGAAGCTTTGAAGCAAAAGTAACTGCCATTCAAGAATCGAAAGATTTAAAACAACTCAAAGTCGAAGAACTCATCGGAAATCTCACCACTTATGAGCTAGAAATGAAATTCAAGGAAGAGCGTGAAGGTGGAGATACTCGAAAGAAATCAATAGCTCTCAAAGGAACAACTGAAAGTGATGATGAGAATGATGATGATGATGATGGAGCAGCAGAGCTGGCGCTACTAATAAAGAAATTCAAAAGGTGGAATCGCAAATACGGAAATCCAGCTCAAAATCATGAATTGAAAAGCAGAATAGGCAAAGCACTAGACAACCCAGAAGAACAGAAAATCATCTGTTACAAATGCAACAAACCCGGCCATATCAAGCCACAATGTCCTCAAAAACGATCAAATCAAGGAAAGAAACTAAAGAAGAAAAGCTTTGCGGCTACTTGGGATGAAACTGACGAAGATGAAAGTGATAACACCGAGAGTGAGAGTGAAAAAGCAAACATGTGCCTTCATGGTGAAGTTACAGACAGTGATGACGACGAGCCAAGCGAGGTATCAAAACTCACTCATTCTGAATTACTAATTTATTTCCATGAAGTAAATGGCTGTTATGAACGACTTAGGGAAAAATATGCTAAACTTGAATCTCAAAAGGATACTTTGATAGAATGCAATAAACAACTTGATCAATTAGTTAAGAACTATCAATGTAGAATTCCTAAGTGTGATAAGTGTCCAACATTCGAAGAAGAAATTAAAAAATCGGAAATCAATATAAAATCACTTGAAAATGAAATTCTGATTTTAAAAGAGAATGAAAATACTAGGAGAGAGATTTCTATTAAAAAGTGCACACAGTTGTTAAACGAAAATGAATCTCTCAAAACACAAGTCCAACAACTGTCAACGACCTTAGATAAATTTTCAAAAAGTGAAAAATCGTTGAATATGCTATTAGGAAAGCAAACTATTAATATGGTTAGACAAGGACTTGGATATAATAATTCGAAAATTGTTGAAAGCAATATTAATCAAGTTAATTCTATGAGCACAATTTGTAAAAAATTTGGACACAATCACAATAATTGTTGGTATAGACCCAAACATATGAAAACAATACCGATTTGGGTTCCAAAAGGCACAAATATAAAATCTCTCAAAGTTAAACAAATTTGGGTGCCGAAGGGAACAATTATAAATAGTTTTGGGTATCCACAAAATTATCATTCTAAATATTTTGCCACTAACAATCATGGACCTATAAAAACAAATAGGTCACTAAACTCTCTTCTCGTGTAGGTATGCTGGCAGGCTAAGGAACAACAGCAATGGTACTTGGATTCTGGCTGTTCCAGGCACATGACAGGCGATAAATCGAAGTTCCTTAGCCTAGAAAAGTACAAAGGTGGCAGAGTCACAATGGGGAACAATGACAAGTGTAAAATTGTCGGTAAAGGTAAAGTAGGTAACAATACATTTACCTTGAATGACGTACTATATGTTGAAAATGTGCACCACAATTTGATATCAATCAGCCAGCTATGTGATAAAGGTATGAATGTTATCTTTGATTCTGACTTTTGCAAAATTGTTGACAAATCATCAAAAGAAATCTTATTTTCAGGAAAAAGGAAAGGTAATATATATTCTCTATCTTTTGATGATCTCATCCTCTCTAAATGTTTGGTAGCTAAGGATATAGAAGTGAATTTATGGCATAGACGTTTAGGGCATGCTAGTATGAACTTATTAAACAAATTAAAAAGGGAAAGTTTGGTAAGAGGGTTGCCATCACATGAGTTTGAAACTGAAAACATCTGTAAATCATGTACTTTGGGAAAACTTAAAAAATCATCGTTTCATGCCAAAAACAATGTAAGCACTTCTAGAGTTCTTGAACTAATTCATATGGATCTATTTGGACCTAATGACATTGCTAGCTTAGGAGGTAAGAAATATTGCTTTGTGTTAGTTGATGATTACTCAAGATATACATGGGTATATTTCTTGGCTAAAAAATCAGAAACTTTTTCATACTTCACAAGATTCGCAAAATTTGTGCAAAATGAAAAAGAAGTCTCTATTGTTTCGTTAAGAAGTGATCATGGTGGAGAATTTGAAAATTATGAATTTGAAACTTTCTGTGATGAAAACGGAATCAAACATGAGTTCTCTGCACCACGTACTCCACAACAAAATGGGGTAGTTGAGAGAAAGAATCGAACTTTACAAGAATTGGCTAGGTCTATGTTAAATGAATATGAACTACCTCTGCATCTCTGGGCAGAAGCTGTAAATATAGCATGTTATGTAATGAATAGAGTTATCATTAGACCGATTCTTAACAAAACCCCCTATGAGCTATGGTTCAACAAAAAACCAAACATCGCTTACTTCAAAGTGTTTGGATGTCCTTGCTATATTCTTAATACAGGTGATCAGTTAGGAAAATTTGAAGCAAAGGCTGATGATGGCATCTTCATGGGTTACTCTTCGAGAAGCAAAGCTTATAGAGTCTACAACAAAAAGACTAAAACAATCGTAGAGTCAATCAATGTGAAATTTGATGAAGGCATTGACGAACAGGATACATCCAAAAGCAACGTTGAAGAGGAGAAAGAAAAAGATGAGTTCGAAAAGCCAAAAGAAACTGCTGATGCTAGAGAAACTACCACAACTCAAGAAGTCCGAAGAAATCTGGATCCAGAAAAGCTGAAATACAAAACAGACCATCCACCAGAATTGGTAATTGGAAACCCTATAGCAGGTATTCAAACTCGTTCATCCTTTAAAAATCTATGTGATCTGTGCTTATATAGTGGATTTATTTCAGAAATAGAACCAAATAACATAGATTCAGCCCTTAATGATGAAAACTGGTTCATGGCCATGCAAGAAGAGCTAAATCAGTTTGAACGAAATAATGTTTGGAGTCTAGCACCTAGACCTAAGGATTATCCAGTTATAGGAACAAAATGGATTTTTAAAAATAAATATGATGAATCTGGAAATATAATTAGAAATAAAGCTAGACTAGTTGCTAAAGGATACAATCAAATTGAAGGAGTTGACTTTGATGAAACTTTTGCGCCTGTAGCTAGACTAGAATCAATTAGAATATTGTTAGCTTTTGCTTGTTACAAAGGATTTAAACTAAGACAAATGGACATTAAGAGTGCTTTTCTTAACGGAGTTTTAAAAGAAGATGTGTTTGTTGAACAACCAGAAGGTTTTGAAAGTCATGAATATCCAAACCATGTATACAAACTAAAGAAGGCATTATATGGATTAAAACAAGCTCCCAGAGCTTGGTATGAATGTCTTACTTCTTATCTCCTTGAAAATGGTTTCAAAAAGGGATGTGTAGATACCACACTATTTCTGTTGCATGAAAACGATGATCTTTTGATTGTTCAAATATATGTTGATGGCATCATTTATGGTGCTACTAACAAGTTATTGTATGAGAAATTTGAAAAAGTCATGCAGGAAAAATTCGAAATGAGCTTGGTTGGAGAGTTAAAATTCTTTTTAGGATTTCAAATCCAACAAAGCAATAAATGCACATTCATATCTCAAACAAAATATATTAGGGAACTTGTCAACAAATTTGGATTGAAAGATGCTAAACCAGCAAGAACTCCCATGAGTACAACACTTAAACTTGACAAGGATGAAAAGGGTAAGACAGTTGATCAAAAGCAGTACAGAGGTATGATTGGATCACTCCTTTATCTTACCGCCTCTAGACCTGACATCATGTTTTCTGTCTGCTTATGTGCGCGTTTTCAATCTAACCCAAAAGAATCTCATTTAAAAGCCGTTAAAAGAATTATAAGATATTTGTTGCACACCCCACGATTTGGTCTTTGGTATCCATCAAACGATAATTTTGAATTGAAAGGTTTTTCAGATGCTGATTATGCTGGAAATCTGGTTGATAGAAAAAGTACTAGTGGAGCATGTTTTATGTTAGGACATTCATTAGTTGCATGGTCGAGTAGAAAACAAAATTGTATTGCATTATCCACAACAGAGGCAGAGTATATTGCTTTGAGCGGTTGCTCTGCTCAAATCTTATGGATGATACAAACTTTGCATGACTATGGCCTAAATTTTAAACGTGTACCACTAATGTGTGATAGCAAAAGCGCAATTGATCTCACAAATAATCCTGTACATCACTCGCGAACAAAACATATAGATGTAAGACATCATTTTATTAGAGATCATATTTCCAAAGAAAATATCTGCATAAATTTTATTTCAACTGATTCTCAATTGGCAGACATCTTTACAAAACCCCTACCAGAAAATAGTTTTTGTAAACTACGACTTAGTCTAGGTGTTTTAGAAATTTGCTGAATATTTAACATTTTTTTTTCTCCCTACAAATCATCGAAGAAATAAATAGTGATTGAAAAATTGATGAGTATTGATATTTATCATATATTATTACTCGAGACGGTATAATTAGTAAATTTTTCAAATTAAACAAGAGTCATAAATTTTGTTGGTAAAAAATTCCATGACCATCTCGATTTCTATCATATTTCTAACGACCATCACTCATCAAAATTCTATATAATTTGTCGATGTGTGATATTTTAAACAGGAATAATTCGTTTTTTTTCATTTTCACATTTTTTAAAAATAAAAATAAATAAAAATAATAAATAAATAAATACCAAAGTATTCACTCTCATTTAAAAGTCCTCACGGTTATGCATGGGTGAATTACTTGGAATTTGTTATGTGCTTCCATGCTCATTTAAAAGTCCTCACGGTTATGCATGTATGGAACGCATATCAAAAAGTTGATTTTTTTAAAATAAACAAGTTGATTCTAATCCCATTTAAAAGTCCTCACGGTTATGCGTGGTTAGAAGATACTTGAATTCATTTTTAAAAAATAAAATAAAATTGGAATACTACCAATCTCATTTAAAAGTCCTAACGGTTATGCATGGTTAGTAGATATTCAAATTCCTGATATAAATATACCACAAATAGACACAACTGTATAGTTTTATATGATGATATCATTCCTATCATTCTAAAAGTGGAATATGCGCCTAACAAAATATTTATGATTTTGTTTGATTTTTTTTGAAATTTAATATTTATATTCAATTGAGTTTTAATGTTGGATTAATATCAATTACTTTATCTCTATTTTCCCTAACACTATTATTCTTTTGCTGATAACAAAAGGGGGAGAGAAAAGTTAAGATTTTGTCAAATAAAATCAAGCAAAGGACAAATAATTTTCTATTTGCATATTTTTATTTGTATGCATATATGTAGGGGGAGTTTTGTGTAGAAATGAAGCATTTAAATAGGGGGAGCAATTAGGATATATCAATGATCAAATACATTTAACATATTCAAAATCTTAAATATATGTTTGTTATCATCAAAAGGGGGAGATTGTTGAATATGCGCTTATATGATTTTTGTTTGATGATAATAAACATATATACATTCGTTTAAATGTATTTGATAATATACTATTTTATTTTTCACAGATTAAATAAATATTTGCTGAATAAAATAAATAACACGGAATTTGAATTCAAACGAATATTTTATTCAAACAAATATTTATTACAATTTTGAATAGTATACAAATTCAAGCTCTCACTATTCACTATACAACTTTGATACAAATTCAATTACATCACTATTTTACATATCATCACCTCACTACATATCACTCACACTCATATTTATCTTCAACTTCATTCCAGTTTGAATCCAGCATCTGAGAAATCTGCAAAAATATTCACTAACGCAGTAAAATTGAAAAAGAAATATTTTTGCAAGAATAAAATAAAATATTTTTTTTGAAAATAATTTTTGCCTCAGTTATTTGGGTTGTTCGTCATCATTTATATTTGAATTCATCATACACGAACAACTTGTGACATACACAGTGTATTACTGTATATGCCACAAGGACGTGCACGCCGATATATACACTTGATTGATTTACAGGGACAGGTGAGCACAGGTCAACCCCAAATAAAAAACCGGGTTCAACTCACATGCAATACACCAGGACACGAGCACAAGGTCAAACCCGAGTTTTTGTAACTGGATTCAACTCAAGCGCAAATCAAAAGTACACATGAAACTAAACAGTCAAGTTCAGTGATCAAATGCAATAGGCCGAGAACCAGACTCATGCATGCAACATGGAATGCAAAGACAATGCATCAATGCAAATTCAAATAATGTACAAAAACAAGTCCAGCAGCATGAAGCGGTTATCACAACTTCTGCAGACTCAAGCCAACATGAAACAAAACATGTGATATATACAATAAAACAACTCCACTAACTCAAATGAACTCGACCAAATAGCCAACATGATCAAAGATTGAATATGAGACCAAACTGCAGCAAGACCACAGCATGTGAATGCATCAAAGCAAGAAAACAACACTGTCGAGCTCGAGGCAATACTGCTACAACATGTATGCAGCCCAATAGACCAAAGTACAACATCAAAGACAGCACTGACTTATGTACACAAGTGAAACTGCAATGCTCAAACTCAGTGGACAGGAATGTAACAAAGACCAAGGCTACGGCATAGTGCACCAGAGATATGGAACCACTGCAACAAAAGTGTACAAACACCAATGAACCATCAAAGAATGCAACACAGTAATGAGACCAGATGCAAATGTTCTTAACTGCAAGTTCAAACCAAAACACCAAGTGCAACAGCATGAACAAAAGATCAAAGAAAAAGTGAAACAAGTCCAGCTACAAGTTGCAGACTCGAAGCATCAGTGGACACAAATGAACACAATGTCATTGAAACATGTGTAGTCAAATGATCAGAGGCATCAATATGGACACAACAATGCTCAATGGCATGGCAATGCTCAAGACCAAAGCAAACTACAAGATGTAAAGCAGTGCAAACATAAGTGACAACATCAGAAATTATATGCAACTGAACAGTGGTGAAGCTGTGACAACATACTACAATAAATCATCAAAGATTGCAACAGATGGAGCTACAGGAAAGTACTTGAAGACTGCAGCATCAATTAAACGACCAATA
Organism: Allium cepa; assembly: GCA_030765085.1. NCBI lineage: Eukaryota > Viridiplantae > Streptophyta > Magnoliopsida > Asparagales > Amaryllidaceae > Allium > Allium cepa. The sequence continues at coordinate 44,701,954 of CM060946.1, forward strand.
TAAATGCACATAGCAAGCTACATGAAGACAGAGCTCAAAACTTCAACTCAAACATCAATGCTCAACATCATATGAATCCAAATCAACTGTACTGGACAATTCAAGGAAATGAAGACTGCAGCAATATACAGAAATACAAAATGACCAGAGTCGAACCAACACTGCGGCAAAGTTGTTAAAATATGCAAAACAAGAATGGAAAGTTTACAAAGTGTCAAAGCCGTGTTTTTTACCAAGTCAATAATAAACGCCGTGGTCATCACGAAATAAATCACCGAAAGCATATTCATATTGAACAAGTCAGAATCAATCTCAATCGTTCGAGAATAATAAAGTGGCCGAGATGAAGAATTTGACAAATTCAAATCAACATATACGAACGTAATTCTAGGAAATCAAATCCTATATAATACCCAAAATCATCATCGGCAAGAGCATCGAATTCCAGAAAGCAAAATCAATAAAAAACAAAAAAAACAAATAATACCGATTCAAGGAGAGAATTTGATCAACGAAGCAGCCGCGTAAGGAACGAGGAGTCAATCGATCAAGGCAACACGCAAAACATCACTGATCGATCAAATTTAAACCGGCGACTTCAAGCCCAAATTTCAAGAGCAAGAGGAACGAAATCCCCAAATTTTTCACAAGCCCTAATTCAGAAGCAAAGCCGCCATTTGAGAAGTATCGGGTCAACTAATAAAGAAAAGAAGGGCCGGCCTTTGTTTATATTGATATGAATAGGGTTTTGATATAAAAAGGGGTTTTTAAGTTTATATTTAAAGGGCCTTGTTTTTTAAGTTATTTTGAAATTGTTTTTAAATTTGTATCTAAATTTCAAACTGCTAATTTTCTAGTCGTGTGACTAGGAGACAAACTACGGTGTGTAGTTTGGGAATTCACAACTCAGTTGTTGAGTTGTGGTCATGGTTTTGAGCGTAGAGTTAGATTAGTCAATAGCGGGTATAGCGAGTTTACGTGTGTAAGCGAGGGACTATCTAATTTCTAGTAGAAACCTTGGGGGCATTACGTAGGCAGGGTTTTGCCGAAGCTGGGTAAATTCTGTGTTGTTCTGTTCTGTTATTTATATTCTGCTATATCTGTGCTGCTATTCTGTGATCTGTGTTAATATTAATTTATTAGCTTCTGCAATTAAGTTTTATAATTTACACTATCACCCTATTCACCCCCCTCTAGGGTGAAATCGATCCTACAGTCTTTGATTCGGAAACTCCCCCAAACAATAACTCCGGCACTGATAATATTAAGTCCCCCCTGGGCATACATAATTCGCCTCGAACGGCACCCGATCGGGAACGGTCACAACTCGCCTCGAACGGCACCCGACTTCGAACAGTCACAATTCGCCTCGAACGGCACCTGACTACGAACAGTCACAATTCGCCTCGAATGGCACCTGACTACGAACAGTCACAATTCGCCTCGAATGGCACCCGACTTCGAACAGTCACAATTCGCCTCGAACGGCACCCGACTACGAACAGTCACAATTCGCCTCGAACGGTACTCGACTTCGAACAGTCACAAACTCGCCTCGAACGGCACAACTCACCTTACCTCAAATGGCTCGATCGCGAACGGTCGTCATTTGAGGCCCACCACTTGACCGCGCACTGTCGCACTTTACCTCGAATGACCTGATCCCGAACGGTCGTCATTTGAAGTTGAGCGCTTGACCTTGAACGGTCACATTTCACCACAGATGACTCGATCCCAAACGATCGATACATGGATTTACGCACTTGACCGCGCAATGTCGCACTTTACCTCGAATGACTCGATCCCGAACGGTCGTCATTTGAAGTTGAGCGCTTGACCTTGAACGGTCACATTTCACCGAAGATGACTCGATCCCGAACGATCGACGCATGGATTTACGCGCTTGACCGCGCACGGTCGCACTTCACCTCAAATGACTCGACCACGAACGGTCGTCATTTGAAGTTAGGCGCTTGACCATGAACGACCGCGCTTCATCCCAAATAGCTCGATCCCGAAAGGTCATCATTTGGGGCCATATAAAATATCAAGCTCTTTACAGGTTGTCAACAGGATATGAACATCCAGCTCATGGCATTACAAAACACGCCTTCCTACCGCAAGGACATCAACATGATATGAACATCCAGCTCATGGCATTTCAAAACACGCCTTCCTATCGCAAGGCATGTTTTGGGGGGCAAAGTGTTATCCCATTTTTTGGTCAAAACAGGAATATCAGTGTTGGGTGCGTTTCCACCGCGACAGAACCAAGAAAAAGCAGCCAGCAGGCGTATATAAGTCTGGGATTTCACTCATAACCGATGCGTAAAAGTCCATTCGGTATTAATTCATTCAGCAATATGAAGCAAAGCCTCATTCGGCACTCGGAACACACAGGTTCATCCGGCACTCCCAAATCCAAGTGTTCATTCGGCATTCTCTCCATTCGGTAGTACCGATCCAACACCACCGAACCAACCATCTCCCCCCCCACAACTACCGGACCAAGCATAGCCGAACCATGCTACCACCGGACCATGCTACCACCAAACCAGCCTTCACCGAACCATGCTACCACCGGACCAGCTCCAACCTCACCATACTACTGCCGGTCCAACCTACCACCGGTCCAAACAACATACCACTCACCGCCGAATCAAGCTGTTGTCGAACCAACTCTGCCAGGTCAGGTTGCTTCAGCCTAAGCCCACCAGCAGCTATATACATCCAAGACCCCTGCCCCCAACCTCACTCTATAAATAGAGGGGCAGGGGTACAACAATGGGAGACAAGTTTGAGAGCTCAAGCCTGGAAGGAACTTTCAAACAACTTTAGATACTTGTAATCAAAGCTTTGTACTTGTAATCTGAAGAGAAAAGGAGAATAACATATAAAGTGGACGTAGGCGCGTTCTGGCCGAACCACTATAAATCTGTGTGTCTTTTACAGTTTAGTCCCTGCTTTTTATATATTTGCATAAATCACCTAAATCACTAAAAACAATATAAAATCGACTAGTTCTCACGACTTTGGGTGTTTGTGGCCATTTTTTGCGCAAACAATTTACTTTATAATAATTGTAAAAAAAAAACATTATTTTATTTACCATTTATTCAATAGACGCTGTATACAAATGTTCTTCCTCCAATAATCTTGATGGCGAGCCTTTGCATTTTCCAGTTTGTGTGTCTTTTAGAAGTAAACAATGGATTCAAAGCAGGATCCTCTGATTTCCTAGTTCATGATGTTGCAACAAATGTTAAACTAAGACTTTCTGGATCACCAATACTAATGATTACCGGATCAAGTGTTAGTCCTTAGCTCTAATGTATTGTTATTGCCCAACATCGAACCAAAAGTAATTGAGTTCTCATACATAACGTACTAAAGGAAGTTTTCCAATTGACCATTTAAGGAGTTAGTGGAATAATGTTTTGACCATTTAAGGAGTTAGTGGAATAATGTTTGTTCCCTTGCAAAATCGAGTATCGTGATAATTACCAATATTCACCATCACTGCTTGCAACTTATCATTAGGAGAGCTTGATAAATAAGAATACATTATATCTACAACAGTACCCATTGCACCATTGAATAACCCATCTTGCATAGAAAATTTGACCGCAATGTCATTTGAGCACCCACAAAAAGATAAATATATTTTTCTAAACCTTTTGCATCATCAAAGAAACATTAGATGTTGTTTCACAATTATTTTTAGAAGGAACACGTGCAATTGGTTTTCCAAGCTGAATTATATGATTTTAGTTGTGTTCGTTAGCAGCTGTCCTCGCTGGAAAAAGATAAAGAGCATTCTTAAAGGTTTCCTACATTTCATTTGATAGTGTTACATAATCTTTTGTTTTGACTAGTTTCCAATAGTCTAAAGTAGATGTACATTTACTCAATCTTTCTAAAGTCTTCCGTAAATCCCCTGCTCATCTCCAGCTTGGAGGAAAATATACGATAGTCTTACAGACTTATTAAAACTTGTATATACAAGTCCTTCATGTTATTGCAAGAGATTTCTACCCTTTAGGTATAATGAACTATCACACACAGGATGTAGTTGTCGCATGTCACTGACATGCATAGCTGAACCACTAGTGAATAAGTCATTTATTGAAAAAACCACGACCACATAAATCAACATTCGCAATCACTGTTCTACCAAGCATGTTATATTCATTAATTATAATCAACCTGGTATCTTTAGAATCATCTTGAATACAACGACACCGCTATCCTGAAATTTCTTTGTAGAAAGACTTTCTTTCTATGGAGATTGAAAGTACACGATGGATAGCACTACCACCAACGTTGAATGCAGCCACTCTAGTTTGGAGCCATAATACAAACCGCTTTACCGGTTCCAAATGAGTAACAATCATAAGGACAATGGAATTTATAAGGGTTGATATTCCTGTTCCAGCTCCACCACAAATAATTATTCGAATTGGCTTTCATTCTAATAATATTTTATATCATATCGCATGCAATTCGTTGATAGTTAGACAACTCGTCCAAAGGAACATAATAGTATATTTTATAGGCTTATTTGTAGATTCAACAACCAAACGTAACTTGGTATGTGTAAAATTATATTCAGTATCTATTATCGGATACCATTAAAGTGATTTATTCCAATTATGCGAAGTATCAAAATCTCGTAAACCCATTTCTACCTCTCCTCTTGCAACAAAGAGAGGTCCCATCGATGCTACCATCATCCATTTTTCTTGTTGATTTTCTTCATTATCATTATTAATACCGCCATCAACTTCAAATTCATCTTCAATAACATCTGGAGTTAAACAGGATGAATCAAACCCAAATCAACTGATCTTTCGGACCAAGTACCGAGATTTCCTTATGCTTCGTTAGATTTCGATAATGATGATGCAATAGCACCTGTTTTAAAAAAATAAAAATAAAATTACATGCAAGAATAACCTAGTATTGTTTATATATTCCAAATTTTAAAGAAGTTACTCATGAACATTACACATAAACTAATTATGCGGCATAGAAGTAAAAATATTTGACATTTTGAGGAGAATTAATGGAAAATAGAAAAGTTGAATTAATAAAGAATAGAAATGATGTAGTACAAAATGAATATCTATTGTTCATGGAAAAGCTGCCATTTCTCGCTAAGTGGAGAAATGTTACTACTTAGATCTGGTATTATTCCTACCATTGTCTCTCTTAAAAACTTATGCCAATCTTTATTATAGTAGCGAAAGTTTTTTTCCACATCAAATAGTGAAAGATTGTCGTATTTGCTTGGCCGATCCATATACCTTGGATTAAAATTTGGATTTGATTCAATCATATCTTCATCTGCTATACTATTTCGATGTCATATTATTGTTGATTACATGTTTTTATCACTTACTTTAGGTTGACTATGGTTCTAGATGAACACACAGGACGGTAAGACATCAAAAGATGAGATATCTCTTGTGCATAAATATTTCACTCTAATAGACACTTAACAAGAAGCTTTTTTATTATGGATATAGAAGTTTGATATGGTAGATGAATGTTTCCAACTAGTGCTCTAAATGTATCCACGAAGGTCTTTGATACTGACTTTGCTTTTGTTGCATAATTTCTAATATAATTTACCATGGCATGCATAGGTAGCACCGAAGACCAATCAATGTTAGTGTGCCAAACCTAAAGTACTTTCGTATTAAATGAGCACACCAAAGGATCATTGCATTTTGAGTGAAATCGATTTTTTTTACTATTTGGAGGATCTTCTACAATTTTAGGCCATGACATCACGTCAAATGGATATTAAAAGCGACATGTCATTTGTTTGGTCGTTTTATGTATTCCATACGTAGAATGACGCATAACCTAACTTATAATGTTTGCATGGTCATCATCGATATCCAAATTTGCAGTAGGCGGAATAACTCTTACACACGGATGTTCCTGTTCATGTAAATGTCATAGTATATGACCTAGTTTACCATGCAGCCTCAAAAAGCCATGAATATGTCCACTTCCATAATTTTTCCATTCAAATCGATATGAATAGTTTATCACTATGCATACGCTTGTTATGATCTTCAAATTGCTGCTATTCATTGGTAGGCAAAAGCGACGCATCCAAATTAAAATGATGTATATTAGGTGTCATATATTTATGGCAAAACTAAAAACCCAATATAAGTAATAAACTATTATTTCCTTTACACTTCAATTAGTATCATAGCAAGGGAAAAACATATAACATAAAAATATGAAAACTTAAAAAAATTACTATATTATATATTGACTCCAATATGGACACTTATTGTGTATGATCATTGTAACAATCTGCCTTTTCAGCCGCCGAATGTCAACACTAATACATCTATGGTATTCACATGCCAAGAATCCAAATGTTGAAAAGACAAACTGTTTGTGTAAAATAAAAAGAAAAGAAAAATAGAACAAGAAAGAAGAGAATACAATATCAGAATCTCACAACAGAATGATAACTTATGATATCAAAAGACGGTACAAAACCGTCACTCCAAGATACCCAACATTTCAGAGTTACAACTATAAATACTATCATCAGCCTGCACAGTAATAATTACATGTCCCCACAAATGCGGATATATACATAATAGTAATGTAACGGAAATAAAAACATTATGGTAGATGAAACATCCATCTCATCTCCTCGAGCTCTCATGAATATCCAACTAAAACCTGCTTTACTCAGACTACTCAAAAGAGCACAAGAGAAATAGAAAAAAACGAAAACCACATTTTAGACCTAAGTCTGGTGTGAGAAACTCAAGAAATATGCGACCATCACTAGATCCTCTTACTCAGCTCGTCCTATTATAATTTAGGATTGTAAAGTATTTAAAATGCGAGATTTGGATTAGAGGCTTTTATAGCTTCCCTAACTGAGCAACTACATTCACATTTAAGCCACACATAGTTTTATTCACCATCATCCCGGCATTACTCATCGAGCTAACAACTCCTCACTTCCCTACCTCCCGCAACACTTCCATTCACCCAGAATAGCACATGGAAGAGGTAGAGATGAAAATAATAAATATATAGTAGGAAAAATAACAATTATGTCCCCAGATGATTACCCTAGTAATCATCATATACTCTTACCATCCCATTAATATAGGGTAACTATCACACATCCAAGAAGGGACATGGACTCTAAAGCCACTTTAAGACCAAGACTCGTGTCACAAACAGTCTGTATTGTTCTGAACCTGCTCTGATACCAACTGTAACACCCTACGCCTATACCCATACGATTCAAGAGTATTACTGGTAATACTGTCAAATAATTCAATGAGGCTATATGCGATACACATGTGAATATTTCCTTGGGTTAAAACTGGTACGTATCATAAAAAATTTCATATAGTACATCCATACGTATAAAATATTACACAAAGTAATAAACACATGTGTCACCGGGATAGAAAAATATACAATACATACAAATGAACACTGAGTTATATATCGTAGCAGAACAATACAACACATCACAAATATATGGTCTATCTCTCTGCGACGGTATATACAAGTCAAGTTCACAATGTAAGATTTCCTAGCCATCTTAATACGAACAAATACAAGGAGATATCTAAATAAAATATACATATACAACTTAAACACGATATAATATATATCCTGTCTCCTCTAAAGCCCAATCATCCCAAAATGGCTGCTGTTCCTGTACCTGAAAAGTCTCAGGCTAACCTGGGAGTATTATATAAATAAGAAAACCAATTTAGGTACATAACAATAAGTATGTTAATAATAGGTAAAATACGAATATGACACAATGCAATCCATCACAAACATCACAAATATATACTATGCCATACATTCTCAAATATCACCCAATGAATACATACAAAAAGTTAAAAACCATGACATCAATAAATTGAATGATAACAATCAAATCCATCGAACTCTCAAAATACCATGGATAAGCAAGCATCGTATCCATAATCCAAAATAAAAGAATAAATCTAGAATCAAGCCAAATCCAAGGGTCAACAAAATAGATATCTTGACTTGCAGTCCTAATAGAAGTGCAGACTTCCAACTTTTAAACCCTAAAAATATAAATCAGGAAAGAATAATCCCAATAAATAACCAAAATATCAAAGTCGACTTGCGGCCCTAATGGAAGTATTAACTTTCGACTGTTAAGTCATAAAATATAGATCAAGAAGTGTGGAACCTAAACGGAATGGAATCCAAACCAAATACAAAAATCAATATCTTTAAATACTATCTCGACTTATAGTCCCGATGGAAGTAAAATCTTCTGACTGTTAGTCCTAGGAGATAGCAAGAAATCTTAAATACCAAATAAAATACAATCAATACAAAATATGGAAACAATATCCAAATAATTATCTCAACATACAACCCTAATGGAAGTGATAACTTTTGACTATGTGCTCGGAGATATCCAGAAATAAAAACTCAAATCAATATCAAAATTAACTAAATAGGAAACGTGTAAAATCATATATCTCGACCCACTGTCCTTAGAGGGGCAAAATTTTCAACTGATTGGTCCAAAGAGATATAGATAAAAAAATCATATAAAAATGAGAGCTACCAGCCACAGGCTCTTATGAGAGAAGGACAATCGAGCTCTCAACATGTTCTAATGCCACAAATAGACAACACACAACTGTCTTAGATTAGGTTAACTCAAATGACAGACTAATAGGCAGCTAGTCTCTAATGTCTAAAAAAATCATTATCTCTAGTGAGGTGATAATATCAAATGTCTCAAATATAATGGATCCACCTAAGTCATCCAGACGGGAAACTGACGTACTATAGCACAGCTCTAAGAAATGCTAATGACTACAACTCGCTTTCCATAGTCCCTTAGTTACTCCCAGAATCATGACACTCGTATCCATGGCACATCATAAACACGCTGTGGACTACACCGAGCATTGGCTACATTCCTACTTTCCCTTGTTAACGGACTATTATTCCTTAAGTGACGTCGGGGCAACGACTCTAATGAGAAAGTAACTCTCAGCCTACTGACTCAACAAGATGACATCATGGATGTAGGGCACGACCCCGCAATCAGGATTGCTAGGATGGATAGCTAGCCAATATGGTGGGTCTAATTCACATGCTCTCCATAGTGGCGTGAATCCTATAACGTAGATTCCCAATAAATACTCTTGATTATATAAGTCTTAATGAGAGTGATAATCAGTACTCTCTACCTAGGAGTCCTGATAAGAGTGACAACAATTGCTCTCGACTGAGTCTTGATGAGAGCATATCGCCTAACAAATCCTTGACCACCAGCCCTAAGAATAGATAATGATATTCGACTATTTAGTCCTTAGAGGATGCAATAAACTATACTCTAGAGGAGATGAGTCCTAATAAGCGTAATAATAGGTACTCTTGACTCCACACGTCCTATTGAGTACGTCACAACATATTAGTTCCTCGACTACTAGTCCTAAGGGTAAATAATCGACTAGTTAGTCCTAAGAGGATAAATACGTAAATCTCAACATATCTCCAGCTTATTACTCTTAGAGAGCAAAGGATCTCTTGACTATTAAGATCTAAGGAGTCACCCCTAGACGATAATACAAATTCCTTACCCATCTCCAGACTGATCAATAGTAATCGAACAAGTATTACTTAAGCGTCCCATACCACTTAGCATTATTGAATCGTTTACTAGAAGTTATTGAATTGCACTCATCAAACAACAAATATTCTATAATATGAGTCAAAGGAATAACCGAAAAATATTCTCGGATGCCCAATCCTAGACGGTATTACTAATCCTTTTATTCAATATCCTCACTATATAGAACAAAACATAATAACCATCAATCTAAATCATTTCAAATTAAATTGTTTATGAAAGGGAATTATAACTCAAAACTCTCAAATCCACTAAATATCTCACAGTTTAATAAATCTTCAAAATGGATTGTATATTCGAAAGACCCCCTTTTGAAAATATTACATGAATCCTTTTTATCAAATCAAATTAAATAAACCAATTTCGAACCAATAAACGTATAAAAATGGAAAAATATCCGAAACTCTTAATATAGATTTTTATAATTAAAATCCTCCTTTTGAAATTTCCTTTTAATCCTTTTTTGTAAATGTTCAATTTACAAAGAATTTCCGCTTTTGAAAATAATATAGAAAAAAAATCCAGCAATTATAATTACAAAAATTCCATATATTCCATTATGTTGAAAATTCTTTGTTTTTATTTTCAAATAAACTTATATATCCAATCAACGTTCAATAAATTATTTTATTTTACAACCACTTTCATTTATTTATAAATATACTTCAAGTAGGTTTTAAAACCAGAAATAATTTCTAAAGCTTTCAAAATATTTTATAATGGGAAAATTAGTAAATGGTATAAATATAACTTATGGGGCAAAATACTACAAAATCAACAACAGATCATCAAAAGAAATTTTATCGTTCGACCCGAATCATTACATCGAATTCTGGTCATTCATAACACCCACGAAATAAATAAAACTTCATAATATATCTTGATCAACAATTCTAATAAGAGGAAATACTCTCAACTGAATGGCCAAAGGGGATGTAAAGTATACAAATAAAAATACAATCGAATAACATCTCCTTTTCACAATCCAATAGACCTAGAAACTCACAATCTAATCCAATATCCAAACAGCATTTCATCCAAACAAATTCATTCAAACCATACAAGGATATGTTACGCTATTTCAATCAATAACAACCACATTACTCAATTTCTTCCAAACCAATAGCGAGAAATTCATTCAACCAATAATTCAAAAAATAATTTGGGATAATTATATAAATAATGAGATATAGAAGTAGTTGTGAGTTATAAAGATAACTCACCGAATTCATTGCTTGCCCTTAATCTGAACAGCCACACCATCGAATTCCTGCCTATCATCACCAAGATAAGCAACCAGCAGACCTGCCTTCAAGCCCAGGTCCTTACGTCACTCCTCACATCATTACCCATCGACCTCACCTTTGCATGCACCTCCACGATCTCCTCCTCATGCGTTCGTGATGCCAATCACGACCTTCTTCACCATCGCAGTCTGCTAAGTCGCGACTATAAGCTCGAACGCCTTTAACATCGCCAGTCGACCAACTCGCTCTCGCCAACACAATCAGCCTGCGTATGCTCCCTAAACCGGCGATTAAATTTCATTTCTTTTTTTAAATAACAAAGCCGTGAATTTTGATAATTAAGGGGAGCTAGAGATGTAAATGATAAATTGGGGTTCGGGTTTGTATTGGTTAAGGATGGACAACATTATAGAAAAAAGAAGAAGAGTTTAAATGGGCTTTAATCGCTTTGGGCCCGACTTCAAAAACAATTCAAATTCTTATTCAGTCTAGTTTTTACTTCATCTTCTATTCAAATTTAACTTTTAATTCTCAACATTTGTTTATAATTATATTTTAATCCAATTCAAATTAAATTACACTTTTAGAAACATTTTATACTCAATTTAAAAATATCCATTCAAAAGTTATAATTATTTTTACAAATCTATTTCAAAGGGCTTAAGAAAAATATTACTCAATACATCGACACACAAATCCAAAACAATTTTACTTATGCTTATCTTTAAAGCATTATTTTCGAAGATCTATTTACATTCATAAGTATGTTAAAATTGGGTTAAATACGAATGTTATTAACACATTGTCACAACAAATCCAAAATCAATTCATACTTGCAATTCTTTTTTAAAAACATTGTTTTAAAGATCTATGTATGTCTATATTTATTAAACAATGTAATATACTTATTAATATCTTCGCAAAACCATTTATTATAACATAAAAGTTATATTCCAAAACTTCCTATATTCCTATATAAAATACTTAACTTAATTTTTCCAAACTTATATATTTACTAAAACCTTTTTAAAATATTACACACACACTAAATTTTCAAAAAATATATATGTGTATTAATTTATTTATAAGATAAAAAATTTAATAATAAAAACAATTTTAAAAGATATTATATTGTACAAGCTTCTATATATTTATATAAAATATTTGACTAATTTTTTGAAACTATATATACTTAAAAATATTTTAAAAATACTTATACTAAAGTTTAAAACATATATTTTATATATTATTTTAAACCCATAAAAGCATGTTTTATAATTTAAAACCCTTTACTTTAAACATTCATAAATAATTATTAAAAATATACTTAAACTATGATATTTTTCTAATAATAAATACCTTTATAGAACTCATTAAGAACGCAAACAAAGCACTAGGATATCTTTCAAAGTCGACTTTGACTATCGTCAAACACAAGGCATTTTCAAAGTGCGTCTATAACAATCTTTTCGCATTTAACTTTCACAACTTCGTTTCCCAATTTCTGTAACTTCCCAAACTAATTCCTTTGTGTAAAACAAAGCAAAACGTGTTGTAGAGAATAACCAATATATATCATATAACAATATATTCACATTTTAACCAATTTAACATATATTAAACATAAGGGATTTCAAAGTGCATTTATAGCGTCTATTTTGCTTTAAACAATTACAACACACTTCAACTTCAATAATAATAATAATATCAAACTTGTAAATAATAGGTCCTAGCCATGTTACATATTTTCCGGGGTCATAAGAGAGATTATACTACATATAATATTGTCACTTGCTTTCCAAAGTAAGGAGGGGTCCAAAAATAATAACTTACATTGTTATCAATTTTAATTATTATATTTAGTACAACAACATTATAAATTCGATGGTAAGTAAACTCATCGAAGCCCAAGCCAAACCATAACGTAGAAAATCTCACTTCGAGTGCAACAATGAAGATGTCGTCTCGATTGAACCTCTATGCAAAGATACAAATTTTATAAGAATTTAGATCAAAAATATTAATTAATTAACTTAATTTAATAAATAATTACCTTATTAACCTTTAAATCCTTCTTCACCCATCTTCCCTAAAATTTGAATTTGCACTTTTACACAGAAACATACACGCATAAAATCGAGAATTCATCAACACCTCGCCGTTACCTTGGACCACATGTGCACCTTCGACCATCTGCAATCGATCCCCTAACCTCCATGAACCCAAAGCAGATAGTGCCATAAAGTCTAGTAACTAACGATAAGTAACCCTTAACCACGTTTCGACCATCGGTTTCCCCTACCTTGGCTGCCTCTGGCCATCGCCGTTAACATTGAGTTGCTCTCCAGGACAAGCCACATCAAACTATGGCAATCACGTCGCCTCAGAGCCCTACCGTTGAAATGTGACTTCGGCCAACCCTACTATAATGAAAAGTCATGACTTATTCTATGGCGTTAGAGCCCAAGCGATTGGCATATAGAGGTGCACACAGCTACGAGAATAAAAATGGTCTTCTCCGATTCACCTAACGCCTTTCAAACCACTGCCTAGAGCTAACAATAGATTTTCCCCATATACGTCGATCTTGACCAATCACCACCACACCCACTTTCGCCCATACTAATACGAACCTCTCCCTTCTAGGATCCTAATGGATCTAACGCCAAGCTCCAACAATGTCCATAGCATTGAGTTTAATATAAGAAAGATGGCGGTTGTTGTTTTCTTTATTTATAGTAAGGAGTGAAAAAGAAAAGAAAGAAAGGGAGAGAGAAGAGAATCTGTGGGGTTTATTTGTAATGAAATATATATTGTATTTAAATTCTCGAATAAAATTGACACACATTTTGAGCTTATATGATCACATGTGACGTCAGCTCACTACAAAATTTGTCGATGTACATCAACTTATTATTCTGGTCCCCATGACACTAGTTTCATCAAAATCAATGATAGTGTACGAGGATGATAATTTCACGTAATTGGAGACCGTTTATGGATAAAATGGTTTTTGGTCACACTAACAATATTTATTCGAACTATTTTTTTATAAAAAAATTTCGAAAACAAATTTCTTATCATTTAAAAAGGGGTTAAAAATGTTAGTAAATCAGTTTTACTCATTTTAAATCCAATATTCAAATATTTAAAGAATTCAGATATTTAAGTACGAAGTGTTTAGAATTCTGTGTCGTTGCATTCTCCCCCACTTAGAATATTTCATCCTCAAAATCACAACACAAGCAACAATCACACATTGATACTTAACAACATTCACAATTACTAGCAAACATAACTTACAGTTTGCATATGTTCAAAAATCCTCTTATCACACAAGGACGGTAAACAATCTACTAAGCGTACCTTACACTCAACAGCTTTAGGTTGTCACTTATTCGATCATTTGTCATACCTCATAACAAATAAAAGAGTCATCACCTAAACTCCCCATAAACCAACAAAACATAGTATAGGAATATACTAAAACCCGTACGGTGTACATGGATCACCTGTACATAACTTGATCAGCTGCTCGAATACATAAATTCCACTTTCAAACTTGTATAGATCACTTGACCTCTCTAATGCGGACTCTGATCAGGATCTTTGATTAGAAACCTCCATTCTCCATATAGCCATATACTATGATAGAAAACCTCTGGATCATATCAAGAATCCTTATCAAGTGTTCATCATCAAGAATCGAGTGAAAAATCATTGTTCAGACCAGTGTAATTCACTTCGAAATCATGTACTCAAGTCCTAGGTCAAGAACTATCATGCAAATAAAACGATCTATGTACTACTTACATACTTTATCCTATTGGTTTCTTAACTATATCAATATCCTTTTCAATCACATTTATTTATACAATAATATATCATTTATTACTAACCATTTATGAACTATTTCATAAAACATTACTTAAGTTTTATAACTATTTTATAACTCAAATTCATACTCGTATAATACTCTATTCCATCTTAAGATTATATACCAAAACATCAAATCCGTTTTACTTGGCAAGTAGGATCAGCAAATTTAAAACTTGTTGCAACTCACTACCTTCTGAATTCAGGAGTTACAAATACTTAACTTTTATATTTTTACAAAATTACTTAGCTTCAAATTTTTGTACCAACTCGAACGTTTTCGATTATCCAAAATCACCCAAAATTCCGTTTATTTCAACAAATGAAAACTACCAAATAATATTTCATAAAATGATGCATAACCAAACTACCCTAACGCATAGGATACACGAATCCATAATATCACTTAAGAAAAAACTTAAGAACTAAACACCGGGTTTCATTTCAAACTATTTTGAAATAATATATATTTATAACTTTTGTATATCAAATCATACTTTTGAGATTAAATCAAAATCATTTTTACCAAAACAACTATTGCAGCTTTGCCCACTTTAAAACTTGAAAATGAACGCGATGATTGTGGAATTATTTTCCAATAATAAAAGTGAGTTCAGTACTTTCAGTCTCCTATAAAAACCATTTTAAAATAATTCTGTCCATAAATACTTTCAAATAATACTATTGTTATTTCCTCAAAAACAATGAAAACCGATTTTCAAAACATCGGGATTTAAGTTCTCAAATTCTTGGTTTAAATACTTTTTATTTATAAATCATATTTTATAAACCATACTTATATAAATTAACTTTCTTATATAAAATCATATCACAAATATTTATTCCTAAATATCATGTTTTTCTTTTAGATTGTAAATAATATTTTTTATTAAAGTTAACTTTTTAACCTAACATTATCATCTAATGTCTTATAGTCAAACTGTGAAACTTAATTCACAAGGTGTACATTTCAATGTTCCTATAGATTACTATCTACCAAGCCCATGTAGTAAAAAGGTAAGATTGCTCATAAATTGGTCAAGCACAAATCAACAATTAATAAACAATAATCAATGCTCATAAACTGGCCGAGCACAACTAATCAATCAGCAAACGATAACAATGCTCATAGATTGGCTGAGCAAGACTAAACTAATTAATAAGAGATAATATATGAACATCATTAATCCCTATATAAATTAGACTATACTACCTACTTAAAATATTACTAATATATAAAAATTACATATACGCTCTCATATGTATAATACACTCAACTCATGCTAGGGAATTTCACTACCCTATCCCTTAATGAGTTATACCCAACAAAAGCCTAGGTTCTCGCTTATCCTTCAGCTCTAATGCCAGCTATAACGACTCGCCTTTTCGATCGATTGTCTACACTAAGACATCCACGGTATTCACGTACCAAGCATCCAAGTGCTGAAAAGACAAATTATTAGGGTTAAATAAAAAGAAAAGGAAAATATAAAAAGAAAGAAGAGAATACAATATCATACTCTCACAACAGAACGATAATATATAATATCAAAAGACATTACAAAACTGTCACTCTAAGATACACAACATTCCGTGATCAGCTTGGACAGTTATAACAACCCGTCCTCATAAATGCTGATATATGCATAACAGTAATGTAGCTGAAATAAGAACACTGTGGTAGGTGAAAAATCCAGCTCATATCTTCAAGACATCTCTTCGAGCTCCAATGAACATCCAACTAAAAATTGTCTTTTTAAGACTACTCAAAAGAGAACACGAGGAATTTAGGGAAAACAAAAACATGTACTGGACCTAAGTGTAGTGTGAAAGACTCAAGAAATAAACGATAAACACATTTTTGAGACTGCATGGAATGTCATAGCGATTATTCCCTCAAGCCACACATCTAATAAGTACATATTTGAGAAAATAGATAATGTCTAGGATGATGAACACATATAACAACTAGCCATGATGCATGCACGCATAACATAACAATAATATTTATACAATCAAAATTGCTAAGGCGCGTTCGCATAACCATGAAGCATTCCCACGAAGACGCCCTCAATACATCAAAGTGGATCTCCTGCATAAGGATAAGAGATATCCTTCTAGAGCAACGTACATCTCTAGTGAATGTACCATTGGAAAAACATAGCTGGTCCCCACCAAGTGAGACCGAATGCATCCCTCCCGCATGCATATCTATAAATATCTCTAGAATGGAGTCGACCGCACCCTTTTAGGTTATTTAAACCCCATTGCTTATGCATCATATCTCTAGTTTATGTCATAACAATGGCAAAGTCATGTTCAACATCTCTACACAGGAGCCCCAACTTGAATAGATCTCAAAACAACATATGGATTCCCATATCTCAACGGATCTCGGAACCACACATGATTCCCACATCTCGAATAGATCATAAACCTCTACATGTGTCTAAGCATCTCAATCAGATATCAAGTTCCACATAGATTCCACCATCTTGAATATCCTTATAGATTCCAACATCTCGAACAGAGCACGAACATCTTCCAAAGCATAAAACACATATATGGATTTGAAGTGATTACGATTTTGAATCATCTCATACAAGTACACTCCCTTAATTATCGGGTAATCCAAAATAAATCGATAGATTTTCAGTTAACTCAACCCTGGTGATTTCAATAAACAGACAATACATAAGGGTAGAGATCCTTTCCTATCCGGATGGATTTTCCTATCATTTGACCTAGAAGAACAAGATGAGTTTATATGTATAGTACAAAATCTTCGACGATTACTGTACCATATAACTCTCGTGTTTCTTCTAGATATTTCCTAAGTTAATTTTGGTCAATTCCGATAGTAACTAATTGACTACCAAATGATCGTAAATGGAAACCAAGTCTCATATAGTTTTCACGTTTCGATCTTTCCAACTCACTCTATCCCTCGGTCAAGAGTGAAGTCGGCAGGTTAGAGTACTATTGCTTATACACCATACTTGAACATCAATTTTAACTCTCACAGACATAACAAGCCTACTTTTTGGGCTTTTAGTGTTAAGTACACGACTAAATACTTTCCATATATAGTAAGCTCATAAAGCACGATTAATTCACACAAAGCATGATTAAGTCACATCAATGACTTCTAATCCCCTTTTTGTTTTATTAATCCTTTACTAATTAAACATCTTTTATTGGTAAACTCCTTTTATCTAACAAAATTTCCTTCATTTATTTAAACTTGCTTATTAAATTAAAACTTCCTTTAATAACTAATCTCCTCTTATTAATTAAAAGTTCTTTTATTAATTATGTTTGCACCAAAATGTGTCATAAACACCCAAATAAAAAATGTAGAGAAGAAGAAATCGACCAAAAATAAGCAAAAACAAGACACCGGTTTTATAGTGGTTCGGCTAATCATTGCCTACATCAACTAGCTTTGTTACTGAATTAGTGTCTATTTATAAGTATAGTTCTTATGGATTGCTACCACTCCACGGGTGATTACAAAGAGATATGTAATAATTGCAGGGAAGCAAAAAGATCCTAAAAAATGAGCTCCTAGTCCTCTATTTGTAGTTGTAGGTTGCCAAGATACACTCATCCATGATCTCACCACTTTCCTTACGTCCTGGCATCAGTCAAGCATGAGAAAACGTGGCCATATCAGCAGTTGGGATGGATTTGTACCTGAGACAACCCAAGTTTTCGGACCAGTCAAAATCACCAAAAAACTCGTCCGTTCTAAAACTACGAATGAAAACTACCAACTTAATGCACAATATTTGGTAAATATTCAACACTATAAAATTACAATTTAAATTTTACAAGTTATCAAAGTAATCAATTTAATCTACTAGGTGTGCTTTAATACATACCAAGTACCAATACAAATAAATCTACCGCTGCACAACCCTAATGAGAGAGACAACAATAGCCGTTCCTGCAAACTCAATAAACAATGCAAATGTGGAATAAAATAGTAAGCAGGAAAAATATGTCAATACACGATATATAGCAAACAATAAACAGAAAAATGTTATGTTACTATTGGGGATACATCACTACCACTTATGACTGCCTACGTACCCCTATCTGATTGAGTACCCAATTCGATAACAGGATCAAGCCAATGTAGTTCTCCTATCGCAAATCGGACTCATGGAGCCTACGATGCAACAAACAATGTGCAATTCCCAAAACTACTCACTTAGGTTTAATCTTCAATTTTAGACTTTCAAATCTAATTACCTTTACAGAAATTATCTATTCGGACTTTATTCTTGAATTCTTATTTCAAAACCTTTAAAATATACATATATATCTTTTATATTCAAATTATACTTTACTTCAGGATCTTAAATCAAATCACTTTTTAAAAGTTTATTTGGAAATCCCAAATACTGTTATAAAAGCATATCAAACCAAATGCAACCAGATCGGGAGGTTTCTTCCAATAACAAGGCAACTTGGTCTCAGCCTTCATACAACCGATAAATAAGTACATTCCTCTATTCCACGAGCGGACTACACCAAAAACATATGCCTATTTCTTAGTTACGGGTTACCCGAATCATTGGTAATATAACAAATAATTTTGTATCCCGAAGCGATAAATCATTTCACACTAATATTCACAAGTACTTTCAAATCTATAATAATTTTCATTTCCCAAATTCATTCAAAAATCATTTTAAAACCATTGGGTTTAGTCCTTGAAATTCTTTTCGCTTTATAAAACATTTTTATAATACCATTCTTATATAAATCACTTTTATATAATATAACTTCAAAATATTCATTACCAAACATTTCTATTTCTTTCAAAGGGAAAACATTTCATAACATTTTCATTTGAAACCAAATTTCAAAAGAATTCATTAAATTGAAGTGAACCAAATATTACCGCTAAACACCTTATAGTCAAATCATGAAATAAATAACAAAGTATTAGCCTACAATTGTTTTCAACCCAGCCCATGCATATGGATAACTAATTGCTCATAAATTGGACGTGCAAAGTAGACAATCAATAAAAAATAATCAGTGCTTATAAACTGGTCGAGCGCAATCCATGCAACCAAACAATCAATCAACAAAATAAACACAACAATAAATGATAAATCAACGCTTCATTCTATCAAATATTTATAACATGTTTTATTTTATCTTGAGTTAAAATGATTTGATATTTATTTTGGAGCATCCGGGCTTTCCCTTCGACATGTTCTGTCCCTCGTCCAAGTCTTCTTGAATTTAACAATCGAAACATGTGTACTAGTCGTTTCTGCATACCCCATTAAGTATTTAACTTCTAAATTTTAAAATAAGTAATTAACCATCCAAATAGTCAAACATGGAAATAATAGCAAACAAAACAAACAAGAATTCAGCAAGAGTTTTCAAACAACACTTAACACTTAAAAATCCTTCAACTTAGCAATAATTTTAACGAATTTAAAGGAAGAAATAACTCACTTTGGATTCCATTCAGTCAAACTTTAAGGTAAGGAACTTAAGATCTAACCCAAACTTCCTACTATGCTTGGAAACCAAATCAAAATAAGCCCGATTTCCCCTTCCTAGTGCTTGTCCGAGGCTTGATATGGAGGTTGGCCGAAAGTATAGAGAAAAAGTAATGGAGCTTTGATCTTGAATTCTCAAAATTAGACCCAAAAAATAGGTTATTTTCTTTCTAGTTTTTGATCCTTTTACTCTCAAATTTAAAAGAATGGTTTGCTATAAAGTTGTTGCAATTTCTTTTCTCTTCAATTTGAAAAAAAAGAAACACTAGATTTCGAATAGTTATAAGGAAGTTATAATCAAAAGAAGAGAGGGTATTATCGGATTGACAAAAAATGATGCCCAAAATGAACTGCAAAGAATTGGAATTTCGACATAGGGAAGAAGTGCTCAACATAAAATTTGTATCCACTAGAATTTTATATGATCTAAAAAATATTTACTTTATTTGGATCATTTTTGTGGAACTTATGATATTAAGAAACAGAGGTATTTTCGGCCATAAAATCAGGACCGAAAATGGCTTTGAAAGAATTAAATTTTTTCCTTAGTAATTCTAAGATTTTGAAGAAATGATGTAAATTATAGCTGTAGCCAACTCAATTCTATTAAGTTCGAAAAAATTCATTTTTCGATTTGGATTAGTTTTGAGAAAGTTATGACCATGAAAAAAGAGGAAAAATATGAAAAAAGAAGAATTTGATTTTGAAGAGAATGGATATCAATTTAATTTGAATATTTTGTAAATATTTTAACATTGTTTCTTTATAATTTTTTTATATGGCATGGAAGCCATTGAAGAGGAGAGTAAGAAGGTGAAGAAGCTTGAGAAAAGAGGAAGAAGAAGTGTGTAGAAATGAGATAATGTGCATGGCTATTTATGCATAAAGTTTACAAACAAAAGACCTTACTACCCTTACCTTCAAATGCATTTCTAACCACACATTAGCTCCTCCTTACCAATGCAAGATTAGACTCTTAGGTACTAATATTTAGTGAGATGAGATGTTGTTTTGTACTTCATAATAATGATGTTTACTAAAGTATCTTTATTAAAAAGTAAAAATCAAATCAAAAGATTTTACTTACTTTATATGTTTTCCAAGAGTAAACTATCTTTGTCTTTTATGCTAAATGTATATATGGTTTATATGTATGTCATAGGTATGTATATACATATGTGTATGTGTATCAAATAACATTGCAACAATCCAAAACAACTTTTGTTCGACGAAAGGTCGAAAACCCGAAACCCGAATCCTGGTCACATTTTCAGTTTTAAATCAAACTATTTATGTATGTAAACAAAACTTTAAAATAAGTTTTCTATCATTATTAAATAATTAAAACAAGTGTATTTGACTTACAAAACAATATTTAACAATATCCAAATCCATTTATAAAAATACGACATTGGTTTCTCGATACGTGACGAAATTTATCAATTTTTATGAAACGGGTTTATATATTTATCTAACCATTATAAATTAAATTACTATTATTATCAAATGAATTTGAAATGGATTATATATTGAAAATAATTTATTTATCCTTTAAAAAAATTATTTTACTGTATATCAAATTTTATCGAAAATCGAATTTTGTCGATTTTACACCGAACTTCAAAATCTTTATTCAATTCTAAAAGTAAGTTCACCATTCTTATTTATCATATAAAATATGATTATTTAATTTTAACAATTCTATATTTGAATATTTAAATAAATTAAATATTCCATTTTGAAAGTCGTAAAATTGCGGATTGTTACATACTCCCCCCTTGAAAGAATTTCTTCCTTGAAATTCCAAGGACGAAAAAATATAACGAAACCAAACAATTAAGTACACCTACAAATAAACATCAGCCATAACCCCGGTCGGAGGTACGATGCCTTATCCTATCCATTTTTATTTATTAAATTAAGGTATTTTCATTTTTAAAATTCCTAGGTTGATTTACTAATCTAGAAATTTTTTATATAGGCACCTAACCTATGCTCTGATACTACCTATGACAACTCAAGTTTTTGGACCAGTCAAAATCGCCGAAAAACCTGTCCTTTCCAAAACTACTAATAAAAACTACCAACTTAATACACAATATTAGATAAATATTCAACATTATCAAATGTATAGGATACAATTTAAATTTGTAAGTTATCAAAGTAATCAGTTTAATCTACTAGGTGTGCTTTGGTACATACCAAATATCAATTCAAATAAATCTACCGATGCACAACTCTAGGGAGAGAGACAGCAATAGTCGTTCCTTCAAACTCAATAAACAATCTAAATGTGGAATAAAATAGTAAGCATGAAAAATACATCAATACACAATATATAGCAAACAACAAACAGAAAAATGTTAGGTTATTATCGGGGCTGCATCACTACCACTTGTGACTGCCTACGTACCCCTATCTAATTGGGTACCCAATTAGATAACATGATCAAGCCAACATAGTTCTCCTATTACAAATAGGACTCATGGAGCTTACGATGCACAAACAATAAGCAATTTTCAAAACTACCCACTTAGGCTTAATCTTCAATTTTAGATTTTCAAATCTAATTACTTTTACGGAAGTTATCTCTTTGGACTTTATCCTCGAATTCTTATTTCAAAACTTTCAAATATACATACCTTTTATATTCAAATTATACTTACTTCGAGATCTTAAATCAAATCACTTTTGAAAAATTTATTTGAAAATCCCAAATACTGTAATAAAAGCATATCAAACCATATGCAACCAAATCGGGAGGTTTTTTTCCAATAACAAGGCAACTGGGTCCCAGCCTTCATACAACCGATAAATAAGTGCATCCCTCTATTCCAAGAGCGGACTATACAAAAAACATATGCCCACTTTTTAGTTATGGGTTACCCGAATATCGGTAACATAACAAATAATTTTATATCCCGAAGCGATAAATCATTTCACACTGATATTCACAAGTACTTTCAAATCTATAACAATTTTCATTTCCCAAATCCGTTCAAAAATAATCCTAAAACCATCGGGTTTAGTCCTTGAAATTATTTCCGTTTTATAAAAAAGTTTTATAATACATTCTCATATAAATCACTTTTATATAATATTACTTCAAAATATTCATTACCAAACATTTCTATTTCCTTTAAAGGAAAAACATTTCATAATATTTTCAATTGAAAACTAATTTTCAAAACAATTCATTAAATTGAAGTGAACCAGATATTACCGCTAAACACCTTATAGTCAAATCATGAAATAAATAACAAGGTATTAGCCTACAATTGTTTTCTACCCAGCCCATGCATATGGATAATTAATTACTCTTAAACTGGTTGAGCACAAACTGCTCAAGCGCAATCCAAACAACTAAACAATCAATCAACAAAATAAACATAACAATAAATGATAAATCAATGCTTCATTCTATAAAATATTTATAACACGTTTTATTTTATTTTAAATTAAAACGATTTTATATTTATTTTGGAGCATCTAGGCTTTCCCTTCGACACGTTCCATCCCTCGTCCAAGTCTCCTTGAATCTCACAGACGAAACACATGTACTACTCAGTTCCGCATACCCCATTAAGTATTTAACTTCTAAATTTTAAAATAATTAATTAACCATCCAAATAGTCAAACAATAAAATAAAAACATTTTTTAGCAAACAAAGTAAACAAGAATTCAACAAGGGTTTTCAAACAACATTTAACACTTAAAGTTCCTTCAACTTAGCAATGATTTTAACGAACAAGGAAGAAATCACTAACTTTGGATTCTTCTCCATCAAACTTTAAGGCAAGGGATCTAACCGAAACTCCTACCATGCTTGCAAACCAAATCAAAATAAGCCCGGTTTCCTCCTTCCTAGTGCTTGGCCAAGGCTTGAGATGGAGATTGGTCGAAAGTATAGAGAAAAGGTGGTGGAGCTTTGACCTTGAATTCTTGAAATTAGACCCAAAAAATAGGTCATTTTCTCTCTATTTTTTGACCCTCTTACTCTCAAAATTTGAAAAAGTTGTTTTCTATAAAGTTGTTGCAATTTCTTTTCTCTTGAATTTGAAAAAAAGAAACACTAGATTTCAAATAGTTATAAGAAAGTTATGATCAAAAAAATAGAGGGTAAAGACTGACAAAAAATGAAGCCAAAAAAATGCAATGCAAAGAATTGGAATTTTGACATAGCTAAGTTCAAAATTGGAAGAAATGATCAACATAAAAGTTGTACCCACTAGAATTTTATATGATTTGAAAAAAGAATTTCTTTAGTTAGATCATTTTTGTGGAAGTTATGATAATAAGAAACAATGGTATTTTCATCCATAAAAATATGGGCCGAAAATGGCTTTGAAAGAATTATATTTTTTCCTTATTAACTCTTAAATTTTGAAGAAATGATGTAAATATAGTTGTAGCCAACTCAATTCTATTGAGTTTGAAAGAAAAAGAATTTTCCGATTTGGATTAGTTTTGAGAAAATTATGGCCGTGAGAAGAAGAGGTAAAATATGAAAAAAGAAGAGTTTGATTTTGAAGAGAATGGATATCGATTTTATTTGAATATTTTTTAAATATTTTGATATTATTTCTTTATAATTTTTTTATACGGCATGGAAGCCATTAAAGAGGAGAGGAAGAAGGTGAAGAAGCTTGAGAAAAGAGGAAGAAGAAGTGTGTAGAATTGAGAGAATGTGCATGGCTATTTATACATGAAGTTTACAAACAAAAAACCTTACTACCCTTACCTTCAAATTCATTTCTAACCACACATTAGCTCCTCCTTTCCAATGCAAGATTATATTATTATGTACTAACATTTAGTGAGATGAGATGTTGCTTTGTACTTTGTGAAAAAGATATTAACTAAAGTATCTTTAGTAAAAAGTAAAAATCAAATCAATTTTTTTTACTTACTTCATAAGTTTTCAAAAGTAAACTCTCTTTATCTATTATGCTAAATGTATATCTGGTTTATATGTATGCTATAAGTATGTATATATATGTGTGTATGTATATCAAATAACATTACAACGATCTGAAACAACTTCTGTTCGACGAAAGGTCGAAAATCCGTAAGCGGAATCCCGGTCACATTTTTAGTTTTGAATCAAACTATTTACGTATGTAAATAAAACTTAAAAAAAATTTCCTATCATTTTTAAATAATTAAAACAAGTGTATTTGACTTATAAAATAATATCCAAATCCATTTATAAAAATACAACATTGATTTTTCGATATGTGACGAAATTTATCAATTTTTATAAAACAAGTTTATATATTTATCAAACCATTATAAATTAAATTACTATTATTATTAAATGAATGTGAGATGGATTATATATTAAAAATAATTCATTTATCCTTTAAAACAATTATTTTACCATATGTTAAATTTTATCGAAAACCGAATTTTGTCTATTTTACACCAAACTTCAAAATCTTTATTCAATTATAAAAATAAGTTCATCGTTCTTATTTATAATATAAAACATGATTTTTTAGGCTTAAAAATTCTATATTTGAATATTTAAATAAATTAAATATTCCATTTTGAAAGTTGTAAAATTACGGGTTGTTACAGTGCCGATCCATGGACATGGATTAGTACGGATCCATAAGATAGCTTTATGGATCGTTTTCAATGCTTTATATTGTGGAGATTTGTTGTTATCTTCATGTTTCCCATCTTGGAAGCTTTGCTAGAAGCTTTTTTCTGTGCTAAGAAGATGAATTGGTGATGGAATGAGGTTCCCATCTCCAAGTACTCGAGGAGGTCGATAAAGAATTGCATACGAATGGTTCTTTGAAGCTTGGAATAGCTTGCTTACATCAACACTTGGGAATAGAGAGAACATTGGGCATTTTGGATGAAGTTTTATGGATCAGTATCGATCCATGGGGATGGATCAGTACCGATCCATTACTTTGATGGATCTTGATGTTGAATACCCATAATTCCTTTGGTCTCACCTTGTGAGCTTGGTTGAAGTCGGTTCCTAGGCTACTTTTTGTGGATTTGGAGTGGTGCTGGGAAAAAAGTAGGGATTGGTATAGATAAATAGGTATGGATTGGTACCGATCCATAGCTTTACTTAAATATTGAACTTCGGTCCTGGTACTTCGAAGTAGTGTGATGAAGCAGTTATCGTTCTAGATTTCTACTTGATCTGTTTATTTCATTATAATATGGCCTGGCCAAAAGACTAGACAACACTCACCCTCCAAAGTATGCCTTGTGAATGGAAGGTGTGTTTTGCTTAAGAACAAATATTGAAATCAATGAAACATTAATAGTTTACTGGTTATCAACCGGTCGAGCTGCGGTGAATCATCCTATATCTTTGGATTCTCCTATAAATCAAAGGTTATTCTAGACCATGATAGCTTAAGGATTCGAGTCTTTGCTTGAGTGTCAGTTACATACAGCGATTCCATGTTCTCCTGAGATTGGCAAATCGTAAGTCACATTATAGATTTGGATCAACCCATGTTCTTTCGGGAGTTAGCAATCACATGTTCAAATCAATGGCTCTATTTAATAATTGCTAACGAACCATTTCAAGGTCAAATAGCATTCAAAGCCAGAGTATACATCTCAATTTCTCCAGGTCATGCATTTGATGATCGATTCAATTCTTGATCGCTCCAGATCATTAGTCTAACCTCTATCTCTTTGAATTGCTAGATGAAACCTCGATCTCTCCAGATCGTTAGTTGAAATCTCAATCTCTCTGGATCATTAGTTAAAATCTCGATCTCTATGGATCGTTAGTTGAATCTACAGCCATTCTGGTCCTATAGTTAAGTACGTGATTTCTCTGAATTGTCAACTCAATCAGTGGCTGTTTTGAGCTGATAGTCAAGTTTGTGATTTTTCCATATCGATAATTGAATCCTTGGTTATTATGGCCCGATATTTAAGTCGATAATATCTTAGAATCGTTAGTTGAGTTCATGGCTTGACTGATAGTTAAGTCTACGATCTCTTCGGATCATTAATCGAGTTCATGGCCATTACAGACCGATGATTAAGTCCACGGTCTCTCCAGACCGCTAATTGAATCCGTGGCTGCTCTAGGCCGATAATTAAATCCATGATCTCTCCGAACCCTTGTTGAGGCCAATCCGCTGGCTCTCCAGCAAGGGGACTCAGCGACCAGCAACCCTTCCGCTCATGCTCCGATGAGGTGACTTACTTTCGTACAAATTCAATCCACTTGCTCATCAACAAGGAAACTTGCACTTTGCACTCCAATCCCAACCCTTCGGTTAGGACTTAACGTGATCAATATCATACAAGTCCATCCACCTGCTCTTCGGTAAGGGAACATGCACCTGGCACTCTGGCCCCATCTCTTTGGTTGTGACTTAATGCGATCAATATCGTACAAGTCCATCCACTTGCCCTTCGGCAAGGGAACTTGTATCTTGTAGCCATCGTCCCGTCTCTCCAATCGGGACTACCACGATCAATATTGACCATCCAAGGATTATATGGATTTCGATAATCAATTAGGATCTATCTATTGGATTTGAATTTAAACATTATCAAACATTAAGCCAAACATCGTGATAATAGCCTCACTGGGCGTTATAGCGTAGCATCCAACTTAGAGCATAGTTAAGGACCGGTTGGGATCATATACACGTGTAAGTGGCTTGAATGTAATGTTGCATCGTTTATTGAAAGCAAAGATAAAGTACGAGAACCAAACCTGATGCCCTGTCATCCCAATCAAAGAGATAACAATCCTCGACATTGTTTCAAGGCCATTTCCATTCATTGTAGATGATTGGCTACTCTTGTTCCACCATCGCATCTCGGTTTCTCATATACTACTATAACCGGTTGTTTTTGACCTGTTCCTTGATTAGACCACGAATGTGCTTGTAATCATTTATGTTATGCCCATCCAGCTCAAGGAACAGCAGTACTTTCTGGACATCTTTCACAATCGGTGGGCTCTCTCATCTGTCCCTTGGTGTCAGGGTAAATCAACTCCAGGGTTTCAAATTTTTGAAATAAAATAATTTCGGTTCTCTTATTTTCCGCTTTGATCCTTCAAAGCCATCTTCCATTTTTCATTTTCCTTCATCTTTGCTAGATCCTGCTTAAGACGGTCCTTTGCCATCCACAACATTCATTTCTTCCTTTTCAGCTTCAGCATCCTCCTGGCGTAGGAATCTTTCGACCTCATGATAAAATTATATGAGGTCCATCAGTGGATCCCGCTTCAAAAAAACCCTAAAAAGCCACCCTTGAAACTGCCGCCATCAGAACCATTGATGGATCTGGCCAATCAACCGTAGCGGCAGCCGCATTAAACCTTATCAAAAAACTCTTAAGGGACTCTCTAGCTCTCTGTGTCACACTTGATAGTGTCATTACATTTTTGAGCCGTGAAATATGAACCTGGAACTGCTTCATGAATTTGTCCATCAGTTCATTCAATGTGCCGATAGAACCATTATCCAGCTGTCTTAACCATAATGCCTCCAAATCTATTAGATACAAAGGAAAATATTATACCATCATTTCTTCGGATGCACCCAATGTTGGATATACCTCATCAAATAGACTGTTGGATCTGTCTTTCCATCATACGTTTCCAATGTTGGCAACTTGAAATCAAACGGGTTCCTAGTGTTCTGAATGTTCGGAGTGAGTGGACTTCTATTCACATTCGCTAGGCTCTGGTGAGGTAGTCCACCCTTCATTGCACATCTCACCATCTCAGTAAGTCTGCCATTATCATTTAAAAGAATTCTTATGTTCGTATTCTCAGCTTGCCCCTCCTTTCCATAAGGGAATTCTGGTGTACTCCTCCGGTTGTGCATCGACATTCCTATTCACATTCAAACGCTCAACATTATTTCCCAAACATGCATTACTTTCACCCATGCCAACATTCGCTATGCCCCCATGCTCCTAGAGATTGGTACTGATCCATACATCTCTTTGGGGGTTTGCTCCATTTGTTCCACTCAGCTCCCATGTGTATTTACTCCGGCTTCAGGTCTTTGACTCTGGTTTGTCGCAACTCTAGTTGTTCCTAGTTGTCTCATTCTCCTGAAGAAACACCCATTTATCTCTTTCTGGCAGGCTATCATTCTTTTCTGCATTTCATTCATCATGGTCATTATCTCATTCCTGGTTATGTAGATGGATAGGGGTTTGGATCCAGATGACACCTCCTGACTTCCCTCTTGTTGAGTTCCTCCAGCAGCGGTCTTCCTAGTAGATTGCCTTGACAGTTTATACTTTTTCAAATCTCAAATCAGCGAGTTCGAATAGCTCTTCGTGGAAGCACCAAAATATGGCATAAACACCCAAATGAAAAAAGTAGATAAAAGAGTGAAGAAATTGAACAAAAATAAGCCAAAACAAGATACTAAAATTTTATATGGTTCACCTAATCATTGCCTACGCCCACTTAGCTTTGTTGTTGATTTGGTGGCTATTTACAAGTATAGTTCTTGTGCATTGGTACCACTCCGTGGGCGATTACAAAGCAATACGTAATAACTGTAAGGAAGTAAAAAGATCATCAAAATTTAGCTTCTAGCCTTCTATTTATAGCTATAGGTTGCTGAGATACGCTCCTTCACCATCTTCACCTTTTTCCCCATGTCTGGGCATCGGTTAAGCATGAGAAAACATGGTCATGTTAGCAGTTGAGATGGATCTGTACCGATCCATAAGTTAGTCTTATGGATTGTTTTCAATGCTTGTATGTGGCGAATTGTTGTTAGCTTTGTGTTTCCTATCTTGGATGGTCTACTAGAAGCTTGTTTCTGGGCCAATAAGATGAATTGGTGATGGAATGAAGTTCTTGACTCCAAGCACTGGAGGAGATTGATAAAGAATCGCATGTGAATGGTTCTTGAAGCATGGAATAGCTTGCTTACATCAACACTTGAGAATAGTGAGAAAAAGGGGTATTTGTATGATGTGTTATGAATCGGTATCGATCCATGAGGATGGATCGGTCACTTTAATGGATCCTGATGCTGAATATCCATGATTTCTTTGGTTTCACCTTATGACCTTGGTTGAACTTGGTTCCTAGGCTTATTTGTATGGATTTGAAGTGACTCTGGGCAAAAAGTAGAGATTGATATCGATCCATAGGCATGGATTGGTACGATCCATAGCTTTGCTTGAATGTTGGATTTCGATCCTGGTATTTGAAGTAGTGTGACGTGCAGACCATTTTAGGAGGTTGTTTGCATGTTGGCAACCTTGTCTCTTGACTCTGTTTGGCATCTAAGTTTAGCAGTTATCGTTCTGAATTCCTGCTTGATTGGTTCAATTCATTCGAATATGGTATGGCCAAGAGGCTAGACAACAAATTAATACTCCATTATTACTTGTATATATATTTTATTTCTCTTTATAAAAGGTATATACTTGTATTCCAGTATTTCACCATTTATTTACACTCTTTTCAATACTTCAAAAAGTGTTCATATACTTATCTCAATAGTATAAGTATATTCACAAGTCATTTACAAAATCTCTTACTTTAAAGCTTTATTTTTTCTAACTTTTTCCAAAATATTCAATGCTTTCTATTTCTTTTAAAATCCATTCAAAAGTTCTAGTTACATTCACAAATCTATTTCAAAGGGCTTAAGAAAAATGTTACACAAAACATTGTCACTACTATTCCAAAACAATTTTACTTATGCTTGTCTTTAAAATATTCTTTTCAAAGATTTATTT
This sequence comes from Allium cepa, assembly GCA_030765085.1. Taxonomy (NCBI): domain Eukaryota; kingdom Viridiplantae; phylum Streptophyta; class Magnoliopsida; order Asparagales; family Amaryllidaceae; genus Allium; species Allium cepa. The sequence goes on from CM060946.1 coordinate 44,733,034, forward strand.
ACATTCATAAGTGTAATAAAAAGGGTTAAAGATGAATGTTATTAACACATTGCCCCAGCATGCTCAAAACCAATTCATACTTGTTATTCTCTTTAAAAAAAATTTCTTTTGAAGATCTAAGTATGTCTACATTTATTAAACGATGCAATATACTTGTTAATAACTTTGCAAAGCCATTTGTTACAACATAAGTGTAATAACCCATAACTTCCTTTATTCCTTAATAAAATACTTAACTTACCTTTTCCAAACTTACATATTTACTGAAAACTTTTTTAAATGATATAAATATGTATCTATATGTACAATTTATTTATAAGATAAACATTTAATAATAAAAACAATTTGAAAAGATATTATATTAGATAATTTTCTATTTTATTTTAATTAAATATTAAAATAATTTTCTAAAAACTATATATATATTTAAAAATACTTTAAAAATACTTATACTATGTTTTAAAACATTTATTTTTAATATTACTTAAAAATACTTATTGTACATATTATTAAAAAAACATAAAAGTAAGTTTTATAATTTAAAATCCATTTCTTTAAAAATTCATAAATAATTACTAAAAATATATTTAAACCTTGATATTTTTCCAATAATAAATACCCTTGTAGTACTTATTAAAAATGCAAACAAAATGCTAGGATGTCTTTCAAAGTTGACTTTGAGAATTGCCGAACACAAGGCATTTTCAGCGTGCATCCACAACGACCTTTTCGCTTTTAACTTTCACAACTTTGTTTTTCAATTTCTATAACTTCCCAAACCATTTCCTTTATGACAAACACACCAAAATGTGTGTGGAGAACAATAAAATATATCCTACAGTAATATGTTCACATTTGAAACAATTTAATATGTTAGGGATTTCGAAGTGCGTTTATTGCGACAATTTCACTTCAAACATTTACAATACACTTCAGCTTCATAAATAACGATATCAAATGTAAATAATAAGTCCTGGCCACATCACACATTTGAGAGGGTTATAAGAGAGGTTATACCAAATATAAAGCTGCCGTTTGCTTTCCAAAGAAAGAAGGGATCCAAAAGTAATAACTTGCATTTTTATCAATTTTAACTTATATTTAACACAATAACATCATATACACAACATATACAAATTTGATGATGAGTAAACTCACCAAAGTCCAACCAAACCAAGAAGCAGAAAATCTCACCAAGAGTGCAACGGCAAAGATGGCCTCTCGATTGGACCTCATATGCAAAAGATACAAATTTTATAAGATTTTTGATTTAAAATATAATTAATTAACTTAATAATTAATTACCTTATTAATCTTTAAATCCTTTTTCCTCCACATTCCCTAGATTTGAATGTGCGCCTGTATACAGAAACATGCATGCACAAAACCATGCACTTCATCTACACCTCCCTCTTGCCACGGACCACCAAAGCACCTCTAACCATTACCAATCGATCTCCCACTACGCCACGAACCAAACACACTTAGTGCCATAAAGCCCAACCGCCAGCTATGAGTAACCGCAAACTATTAGCCACGTTTTGACCATCATTTTCCCTACCACAGCCACCTTTGGCCATCGCTGTTAACATTGAGTTTCTCTCTAGGACGAGCCACATCAAATTATGGCCATCACAATGCCTCAGATACCCACCGTCGATGCGCAAATTTGGGCAACCCTGCTTCAATGAAAAGTTTTGACTTATTCTATGGTGTTGGAGCCTAAGCGATCGGCATATGGAGGTGCACGTAGCTACAAGAAGAACAATGGTCTTCTCCGATTCACCTAACACCTTTCGAATCAGCGGCTAAAGCCAACCCTACATTCAACCCCCATATGTCGATCTTGACCAATCACCATCACACCCACTTTCGCCTACACTAACATGACGCTGTCTGTATCACGGTCCCAATGGAACCAACGCCAAGCTCTACCGATGTCCGTAGCACCGGATTTAATTCAAGGAAGATGGTAGCTGTTATTTTCTTTGTTTACAATGAAGAGGGAAAAAGAAAATAAAGTGAGAGAGGAGAGAGAGAGAGTGTGCGGGGGGGGGGGGGGGGGGGTTGTTAATTTATAATAAAATATATATTATGTTTAAATTCTCAAATAAGATCGACACACGTTTCAAACTCATATACGATCACACGGGACGTCAGATCGCTACGAAACTTGTCGACCTACATCACCATATTATTTGTGGTCTCGATGACATTAGTTTCGTCAAAATCCAAGACAATGCCCCAGGATGATAATTTCATGTGTTTTGAGACCATTTATCGATAAAAAGATTTTTGGTCACACTGATGATATTTGTTCGAACTATTTATTTTTTTGCAAACAAATTTCGAGAACAAATTCTGTACCATTAGTTATCATTTAAAAGGAAATCAACAAGGTTATTGAATCAATCTTAATCACATTAAATACAATATTCAAATATTTAAATAATTCAGATATTTAAATACGAAGTGTCCGGAATTTCGGTTTGTTACAACCAACATGATGTTCAAATAGTTGCACACGAGTATCATGTAAAGGCAGATCATTCAAATCAATATAATCCATATTAGGTATTATATTTTTCTACACACGCCAAAATTATGTACGCATAATGAATAAATTTTTTACAATGCATTTTGTTTTATTAAATTGAATAATGAAAAATAAGTAATAGGTCAATGATTGCATATACGTACTATAGCTAACATGATTGGTATAATTAGTTAAATTGATATATTTATCAAAATTGGCAATTAAAAAAATGAGACATAGTATTATTATACATACGAGTTTGGCTTCATATTTAATTCATTTATGAGTCCTATGGCTTGAGACACTGACTATGTGATATTGCATATTATAATACTAACAGTACCATATGGTTCCTTGCACATTCATAGCTTTCTTATTCACATGTCAATTGATCCGCACTACATTATTCTTAAACAGTAGGATTGGTCTCGTAGAATGAATAATTATTTTGAAGCAATACTGAATTGGACAACTATAAACAAAGAATAAAACATATCACCTATTCACTGAAAATACACAGATGTTTTCTCAGAAAATATTTATAAGGTAAATAGTAATACATTATTTGGAAAAAAATAATGGGGAAGCATGAAATGGCTGAAGAATTTTCTAACTGGCAAGACGGAGAAAGATAAGGACAACATGATACACCATGAACCGGTATCATCACTAAACAAAACAGAGTCAGGTTCGGTACCAGGTACGAGTCCAAAAGAGAAAAAGAGATAGAGTTTTCGAAGGTCAAAAGAGTTGAATACAGGAGACGTCAATAGTAACATTCTTAACAATAATAATGGAATTTCACAGGATGATATATAAAAGACAAACCAGGACAAAACAGGCGATGCCAATAGTAGTGGCGACTACATTAGCAGCCGATAAAATTGAGGCAGAAGCAGAGGAGGAAGCAGCTGCAAAGATTACAAGTGGGACCCATGAAAGCTAAAGAATGTGTATGTGGAGGATAACAAATATTTGGAAATGTTTTGCTGAAAGATATTAATAACAAATCAATACCTATGTGAACCATAATTTAGTAGCTCTGAAGGATTATTAGATTACAGAATAATAAATGCAAACAAATTTACATTTCAGAAGCAAGAAAAGCACTACGTGCGCTTAGAGGTCTAATAAAGCTACAAGCATTAATAAGAGGGTACCTGATGAGAATGAAAGCAACTGAAACTCTAAGACAAACGCTAGTTCTAGTGGCAGCATAAGAAAGAGCTCGTGTATAAAGAATTCAAACGGTCGAAGTACAAAGCATTTTATATTGCACGCCAAATCATAGAAGATCGCCTCATCATCCTAGATTTTAGCAATCATATATAAGTCAGTCAATTAATTTAGTAGCAGAATTCCACAACACCCTTACTGTTGCATTTTGAATTTCAAGCTTACCAATTTTGGGATACGAAGTGTGAACCATTTTGATATGAAGCAACTTTGTGAAAAATGACCAAATTCAACAAAAAACATGAGATTGATAAAGACCTCTAGTACTTTATGCAATAGCTCTAAAAAAACGAACTATAGGAGCATTTGTTGCCCCTGGATGGCCAATTTACACTTGTAAGAATTAAATTTGAAATAAGAAATAGCTATATGCCATAAGTTGCAGTTGAAAACCGCAGATAAAGTAAACAAGCTGATTGAGTGATTATTATTTGTGTATAAGCACAATTTTTACTGTACTAGTTTAAAAACTGAATATGTATATATGTAGTTGAAAGCTGGCAAATCTATCAAATTTACATATAAAAAATTCATAAATTAAGCGAAATAAATCTATTTAGAAATCAATTTGCTTTCCATTGTATTCCACTTTCAATCATATATACATGGTTTACAAGAGTTAAGATAGACTACAAATTCGCTAATTGATTTGCTAAAACAAAGGTAACTAAATAAATACTTCGTAAATAAAGATATCGCCAAATCAACTGATCTGCTAAAAGAAAGGTAACTAAATAAATATTTCCCAAATAAAGAGTAAGTCAAATCAGAGAATAAATGCAGGTAATATCAGAAAATATTCTAACGCCTAGAATATATGTAAAATATATTCTATCACACCCCCTCAGTCGAAGCGGAAGGTTCTCGTATGCTTAGACTGTCGCTGAAATCATTAAATAATATGCGCGGAAGCCCTTTTGTAAAAATATCAGCAATTTGGTAACGAGACGGTACATGAAGCACACGCACTTCACCACGAGCTACTTTCTCACGGACGAAATGAATATCCATCTCAATGTGTTTAGTGTGTTGATGCTGAACAAGATTGCCGGATAAGTATATAGCACTCACATTATCACAATAAACTAGAGTAGCCTTTCGAATAGGACAATGCAACTCTAGAAGCAAATTTTTGATCCAGCACAAATCAGAAACAACATTAGCAACACCCATGTACTCCGCTTCAGCACTACTACGGGAAAGAGTAGGTTGCCGTTTCGTAGACCAAGAAATCAAATTATCTCCAAGGAATATACAATAACTAGAGGTAGAACGATGGGTGTCAGGACAACCACCCCAATCTGCATCTGTATATTAGATAATACGATTAATATTGGATTTGTACAAGTGGAGACCAAAAGAAATGGTACCCTGAAGATAGCGTATGATACGCTTAAGAGCTTTCATATGCTCATTAGTCGGGGCATGCATATGAAGGCAGATCTGCTGCACGACATAGGAAATGTCTGGCCGAGTGAATGTAAGATACTGAAGAGCACCTGCAAGACAACGATACTTAGTCGGATCATCATAAGGAGTGTCTGCGGTGGCACTAAGTTTGGACTTAGTGTCAACAGGAGTAGGACATGAACTACAGTTAGACATTCCGGCACGTTCAATAATTTTTGCAGCATACTATGTCTGAGATAAGAAAAGACCATGGGCATGACGAGTGACAGCAATACCCAAAAGAAACTCAAAAGACCTAGATCCTTCGTAGCAAATCAGAAGCTAAGAGAGTCATAATATACCTACGAAGACGATCTGAAGAAGCTATAAGTATAACGTCATCCACATATAACAGAATATAAGCAATATCAGAACCGTTCTTGTAGATGAATAAAGAGTGATCTGATGTACTATGAGAGAACCCAATAGTAGCAACAAAATTAACAAATCTTTGGTACCAAGCTCGAGGAGCCTGTTTTAATCCGTACAAAGATTTCTTCTAAAGGCAAACATGATTCGGATAATTTTTGTTACGAAAACCCCATGGGTTGATGCATATAAACTGCTTCATTGAGATGACCATGCAAGAAAGCATTCTTGACATCCATTTGATGAATGGACCAAGATTTAGAAAGAGCAATGCTGAGAACCACTCTAATGGTGACCGGTTTAACCACGTGGCTAAACGTTCCATCACAATCAATGCCCTGTTGCTGTGTATTTTCATTACCTACAAGACGAGCTTTATAATGCTCAAAAGAGCCGTCAGACTTATATTTATGACGAAAAATCCACATAGACGAATAACATTAACATTAGGCGGCCTAGACGCTAATTCCCAAGTCTTATTGTCAATTAAAGCATTAAATTCATCCAACATTGCACTTTTCCAATTATGGTCACTAAGCGCACTAACAGGATATTTCGGAACATGAGAAATATCTGTAGTGGTGGTAGTATGGTAGTTAGAAGAGTATTTGGAGTTGGGTTTAAAAATGCCATTTGATGCACGAGTGGTCATGCGGGTTGAAATGGGGTTGGGAGGCATTAGGGTGGTGTGAGGAATGGTCAAAGTGGGGGAGATTATAGACGGGGTTGGACTGTGGTAAAGAGAGGATGGGTCAGAGGAGGAAATAGACGACCGAGTGTGAATAGCAGTGGGAGGTGTGGAATCTGGGCCTGTGTGAGACTGTGACCTAGATTGAGGAAGAGAGGACGAGTCGTTGGGCAGTGTTGTTGGGTCAAGCTGCATATTTTGTGATGTGGTATTGTGAGATAAATGATGTATTAATTGAGGATTAATATTGTCATTCAAAAAATCATAATTCGAAGGTTTTGTTTTGTGGGGTTTGGAGAATGGAAATTCTGTTTCAACAAAACGAACATGACGACAAATTATAATTTTACCACTAGACATGTCATAGCATTTGGAGCCACGATGATTAGGTGCCGGACCTAAATAAGCACAAGGAGTCGACCTTTCTTGTAATTTATGAATAGTAGAAGAAGGGAATAATGGGAAACATAAGCAACCAAAGACATGCAAACCTGAATAATCCGGATCACTTTGATAGGGGATTTGAGCGGGAGATTGGTAATTCAATATCTTGGAAGGAAGGATATTGAGAAGATACGTAGCCATGGAGAGAGCATGATGCCAAAAGGAGAGTGGCATAGATGCATGAGCAAGAATAGTCCGGATGATATTATTTATGGATTTTATGTGTCTTTCGGCCTTTCCGTTTTGAGGAGATGTATGAGGGCATGAGAGACGGAATAGCATACAATGTTTCTCAAAAAAATCCTTAAAAGTGCCATTAATGTATTCCGTACCATTGTCACACTGAAAAGTCTTAATATTACATTCAAATCGTGTCTTGACTAAAGCATGAAACGCTAAGCAAAGTTGTTTGACCTGAGATTTTTTTGCAATAGGAAAGGTCCACAAAATTTTGCTATAGTCATCAAGAAAAAGAACATAATAACAATGGCCGAAAGTACTAACAATAGGAGAAGTCCAAAGATCACTATGAATAATATCAAATGGAAGAAAAGGATATGACACTGAATCATAAAATGGTAGCTTAGAATGTTTCCCAAGAGGACAAGAAGAACAAAAAGTTTTACAAACCTTATTACAATCAATAAAATTTTTACTACAAAGAGACTTAAGAATAGCATCGCAGGATGACCTAAACGATTGTGCCAAATATTCGAAGGCAAAGCAGTAAAACCAGAATGATTGTTGGAAGAAATGGCTTGAGAGTCGGAGAAAAGTGGATATAAGCCCTCAGTGCTATCACATCTCATTAGTCTGTTCCCGGTCTGTAAGTCATTAATAGAGAAACCAAAAGGGTCAAAAGAGATAGAAACCATATTATCTGTGGTGAATTTACGAACAAAGACCAGATTTTTAATGAGCCTAGGAGCATGTAACATGTTGTTTAGGGTAAATGGTGGATAAGGTGGAGGCAATGTAATGCGACCGTGACCAATAATTGGAATTAAATGACCACTACCAACAACAATGTTATGATGCTTATTGCTTGAATCGAAATAAAAAGAGAGAATACCTGCATCCGCTGTTATGTGAGATGTAGCACCAGTATCCATGTAGTAGTTTTCATCTGGTTGAGAGAACGAAAGAGCATGCATAGCGGCCTCAATGTCGGTGGGCATGTAGCTAGGAGTAGGAGGAGCAACATCATTGAAAGCTTGAGGTCTGGACCCAAGTAAGCCTGATCCAGAAGAGGAGGGACTTTGGACCGCTGGATTGGGCCTTGACTGCCAAGAGTATGCAGGAAATAGGCAAGGAGGAATAGTCCACACTCCCCAACCAGGCTGCTGCCACTATGATGGTGGGGCCTATTGACGTGGGTGCCACTGGTACTGCTGATATGGCAGCTGACTAGGACTAGACCCATTAGTACTTTGGTGGACTTTTTTTCTTCCCATTGTTTTTGAAATTGTTCCTCCCTTTATTATTGTTGTTGCGTTTGTTGCTTGCAGATGAATCAGTGACAACTATGGCAACACCACCGGACCGACTCCCAGAACCACCAGTTTCACGAGCTTAACGAGCCTTGATAGTACGCTCAGCCATTTTCAACCTTGAACGACAACTCTCAAAGGATGGAAAAGGCTCTTGATTTTGTATATAGTCCACCGTACCACTATACGCTTCTGGTAAGGACCCGGTGAGACGTAAAACCAGACGACCGTTTGTCACCGGAGCATCAACATCAGCCAACCTATCCGCCAAAGATTGTAGATAATTACAATAATTGTCGATCGAGTTGAAAGCCTCAAAAGCAGCATTTGTAAAGTCCTCCTCGAGATGGATAGCCCGAGAGGCTTTGTTGTCCTGAAAAAGAGCTTCAAGACGGTTTCATGCCCCCTCTGCCGTGTCATTACGTCTAAGAATAGCGAGGAGAAGATCGGAAGAAATGGTGCTGTAAATCCATTGCAAGACAACGACATCCAAACGCCTCCAAAGTGCTGGATCAACGGACTTAGCCTAGACATAGGCAGCCATAGCCTTCTCCTCCATTAGTGGAACCAAGTGATCATAAAGATCATGAACCCTAGCAAGATTGGTAAACAGAGTAGCCCAAGAATGATACATGGCTTTCTCATTATCTAATGTTATGGGAATAAGAGATTTAACATTAATGATGGTGAGTGCGGGATGAAACTTGGATGAGTCTACCATGGAAAAGAATTAAAGATAGAAGAAGAAGAAGAATGGAGAAGAAGATATGTGAGACTAGGGTAAGGAGAATAGCTCTCATAACATGAAAGAAATCTATTTAGAAATCAATTTGCATGCCATTGTTTTCCACTTTCAATCATATATATATAGTTTACAAGAGTTAAGATAGGCTACAAATTAGCCAATTTATTTGCTAAAACAAAGGTAACTAAATAAATACTTCGTAAATAAAGATATCGTCAAATCAACTGATTTGCTGAAAGAAAGGTAACTAATAAATATTTTTCAAATAAAGAGTAAGTCAAATCAGAGAATAAATGCAGGAAATATCAAAGAATAAATGCAGGTAATATCAGGAAATATTCTAACGCTTACAATATATGTAAAATATATTCTATCATTAAGCCTAACTCAAGAAAGAACAAACATTTATTATGAAGCAAAAAAAATACAGCCTTTTCATGCCCAAGAATACACACATATATGTATGGCAAAAAACTTATTACATAGAAAGTCAAGCAAGTAAAATTACGCAAGTTGTTAAGAGGTTCATGTAGCTTAATTTGCATTTAAATGAAAATAAAAACATTTAACTCTGAACTAAACAAATTCAATTATTAATTGTGTAACTTCATGCATTGACAAATAAAATGAGTTTATATAGTTTCTAATATGATCCATATTAAGTGTTATATTCAAATCAATATGATCATTCAAATCAATAACTTCACACATTGATAAATAAAATGAGTCTACATAATCTTGTATCGTTTACAGGTCATCTAAAACTTATACTAAGACTTTAGCTTTAAATTAAATGGAGGTAACTACATACAAAAGCACGAGAAGTAATAAAATACGTCATGCATTGATAAATAAAATGAGTCTATATGACCATGTATCTATCACAAGTCATTTAAAAACTTATACTAAGACGTTAGCTTTAAACCTGATCGAGGTAATTACATTCAAAAGCACATGTTCAATGAGAACTAATAAAATGCAGGAGAGGATAAATGATAATGAAGAATAAAATGTTGCTAGTATTTTTTTCCTTTGAATATGTGCAGATAATATAAAAGCTATAACCCGCTATCAAAAAGTAAAAAGAATAATAATAAAAATGATATTAAGAGGTTCATGTAGCTTAGTTTGCACATCAATGAAAATAAAAACTTTAATTCTGAACTAAACTAATGCAAGCTATTAATTGTGTAACTTCACGCATTGATAAATAAAATGAGTCTATATGATCATGTTTTTATTATGTGCTATTAAAAAGTAAAAGAAGAACAATAAAAACCCATCTTATACATCAAAGGTTGGAAGATACGGGAAAAGCTCTCAAACGTGGCGACGCGAAAGCTCTCAAGCGGCCACTGTGATAGTACTGAGGAACTAACCTTAATTTTTGACAAGCACCTTTGTCCAAGTGGTTAATTGATTCGGTTGTGGTGTAGGATGTCACAAGTTCGAAACTTGCTTTTGAACGTTTATTTGACTGGGAGATGTTGTCCCAATGATTTGTTGTATATAAAGTACCGGTTCAAATTTTTTTTTATCATTATTCATTACTTTATTAAAAATAAAATTTGATAATTAAACATGAAATATACCTAAACTATATGAATGTGGGAAGATTATAAAAAAATTGGCTTGATTTCTCATCCTCGATTAAAATTTAAATTTGTATTTATAACAAATATGTTTAGGTTTTTACAACTTTGACTGTTAAATCTGAAGAATAAGGTATGTTTAAAAGTACACGAACACAATTCTTTGTACAAAGCAAAAAATTAGTTGTATTATCATGCACCAATAAGCATACCTTTTATAATTGATCGATGGGGGAAAAAGCAAGCAGATCTGTAGATGAGGTCGGCGAAGGAGGGGACGTAGTCGGTGACACTCGTGATTGCAGGTTTGTTGGTGGCAAAAAAAAATGGTTAGAAAATCAGGTTGAACAGCAGGTGAAGTTGGCGGTGGAGGCGATGCAGTTTGGTGAGGGGGTGGTTTCCGGTGGCGGATCAGATCAGTGCACGAGGGAAAAAAAATGTTTGGGGTTAGGGTTGAAATAAATCCATTGGGGAAAAGTAGCTAGAAATTTAGGATCGATGAGAAGTTAAACGTGGAGATTGAAAATTTTAATGGAGATGGAATTAGGATTGTAAATGAGTATAAAGGTAGAATGGGGATTAGTCAAAAAATAAAATATAGGGATAATGGGATTTGGAAAGAAATACATAGATTTGTCTTGTAAAAATATTGGACCTTGTAGTATGTTATTTCAACCTTAAGATAGACGAACCTCAGTAACGATCGGTTTGATAAGCATATGGTGTTATTAAAGTGACAAAAAAACATGAAACTTCCGTACAAACATTATAAAAAAAGGTAACCTCTATTCCTAAGTTTCATGATATTTACGAAAAAGTTTGCAAATACCTGCAAAGAATTCAGCATATATTTACCAAGAAATCTGTAAATGTTTGAAGTTTCTAGACTGTAAAATTTGCAGAGAACTCTACAAATACTTTTAGAGTTCTCGATAAATATTTTCATTTTCTCAAAAGAATTTAAAATATTTTGTTTTGATGACAAAATCATGCGATTAATGTATAGAATTAATTTTTGAAAAATAGAATATTTTTACTGAAGTTAAAATTAGAAGTGTAATTTATAACATGTCTTTCTAATGGTTTTCACGAATCAAATCCGAAAATAAGAACGGACCAAATTTCCACAATAAATTATCTATTTAACAACCAAAAATAAATGTTAACTGAAAATAAGATGTAAACCACTACAAATCGTATTTTTATTTTAACTATGTAAAAATAATAATTTAATTGTTTATCCACCATTTCATACCTCGTTAATTTTATTTTATAATAAAAAGTTTTAAAAAATGATTAGCACCTACCTCAAAACAACAATAAATAAGTGAAAATATATTTTTTAATCAAAATATTTAACTAAAATTTTACATTTTCATAAAATCGTATTAACTAAAGATATAATTGTTGTTCAAATTTACAAAATAAAAACATTCTTCACTTATTATTAATTTTGATATAATTCTTAACAACAATGAATTTTACCAGTGACAAAGGTCTACTTGATGAAGAACTTTTTGAAAGGAAAAACATTATGTATGTTTGGTATATTATGCAAATTTTAGAAAGAAAAATTGTATATGTTTGTTTGTAATAAAACACCAACTTTAGAAAGAAAAAAATTGTGTATATGTTTTTTATAACAAAATACTAATTTTACAAAGAATAAATTATATGAATTTGAATATAGAATTAAATAAAAGACTTAAAGTTGAATTTTATGTATAATTGTGAAAATTTTAAATTATATGGACTTACTTGAATGAAAATTAGTTTTACTATTTTTGTCGCTATAAATATGGTATATGGTACATGAAATTGTCGTTTTTAGAACTTATTAGATCAAATAACAAATATTAGTAGACTATATGTATTTAAAAGTTTATATTTAACATTACATAATTGATTTAAATATATGCGGACTTGAATGTAAAAATAGAAGAAAACTTGAATTTTTTTTAAATTATCACATAAAATATAAAATATTTGTGTTTAAATGTAAAATAGTACGATAGAGAATTATTAGAATATTGTAAGAATTATAATTTATAATAATAATAATAAATAGTATAGGGAGTCAAAATGAAAATTTGAAGATAATTAACGAGAGAAGTGGAAATCCTGGAATTAATAGCATTGCATGAAATTCTTCTACTTTACTGTTATTTAAAGGATTGGTGTTAAAATTTGGTATTTAACATGGTTTTGAAATAGAATTTATAAGATAGTGAAGAAATAAAGAGGTTAGAAACATGATTGACCAATTACATCCTATTATTTACTTTTGAAAACAGATAGGGAAATAGGGTGGAACATACAACATCCCTAACCTTGGTGTAAATGCATTTTGCACATCATCATTTAACATTTCTATAAAATTGTTGCCTCCAATGGTTAAATTTTCTATTGAATGATTTCAAAACTACTTGATACTATCATTTTTTAATATTTACTTTGATTCATTTTACTTTTTCTTTCTCCACTAGCGAGATTTTAACTGAAATGTTTTTCTTTCAATTGGAAAAATTACACTTATGCATTTTTTACAGTTCTAAAATTTTACGTTTGAATAAACATAACCCATCAATGTATTTACTTTCGATCCTTTAAAATATATTTTAGATGACAATACATGATATATGGATTGGGATGCTTTTAGTAAATTTTAGTGTTTATACCGAACTTTTTATTTTTTCAAATCTAGTGTTTTAAACATAATTATTTACACATTCTTCTATAATGTACGGACTTTGCAAATGTAAAACTTATCTCAAAATGAAAAACATCTTGACTAACACGGGGGTTACTTAGAAATTTCATTCTCACCTGAGTTTGAAGTGGTTTGCATAAGGGACTAAGCTGATCTACCAATACAATCGATACAGTTTTGTTTAATCTACCATTTTTAACAGTAAAAGATCGATCATATTGTTTGAAATCAATTGTGATTATAGTTTACCTTTTTATCGATAATACATGGATGTGTATATAATTCATTCTATTACATGTATTTTGAAATCAAGATCAAATTTTAATGTAATTCAACTCTAATGATGTTATGTACATTTTTCTCTCTCTATGATTCTTTTACCAGTTATGTAATGAAATCAACACTGAAGTATCATTACTGGACAAATTTAATAATGATTTTTTGGTATTTTTAGACAACCGTTGATTTTATCTTTACTAGTGTAATTATTGCTAGTTTGTTAGTAACCTTTTTTCTGTTAGTAGATTGGTTATTGAAAAGGTATGCAAACTTATCAGTAAAAAACAACGAAAAATGGTCTTGCTTTCCACATTGTTAACCAATCATCCTAACGATCATTTATTTTTATTGCACCGTTGATGGAATGATAAAAATTTCGATGTGAATATTTTCAAAAACTTCATTTCAAAATTTCAGTGTGTGAACATTCTTCCCTAGGCCAACAACTAGTATAGAGAAATAAACTTGAGAAATTTGAGCATATCAAGGTAGCTCATGCCCGAAAGGATGAAATGCTAAGAATCGTCCTTATTTATCTCATCGGGATGCAAACAAACTCAAGCGAAGAAGATAGATGAAGGATGATGCTTTAATGTCCATATTGAAAGATAACAAGTTACAAAAAAGAATTAAAATTTTGTATTTGTAGGTATAACACTTAATATGACTTCCTGTTTTAATTGTTCTAAGCGGTCTTATGATGATCTGCATTTTTCGAGTACAATACCTGAAGTAAATATAATTAGTATATCTCATGGTTTTAGTTCAATCTAATTTTCGTTCAAAACTGAACTTTAACAATTTTGATTTTTTTTGAAATGGTACTTAAATATAACATGTCATTGGAACAACATAACACAAATCACATGTCAATAAATGTTCAAATCACACCATGTAAGTTTCGAACTTGTGCACTCTCGCACCAAAGTCGAATCACTTAACCACCAGGACAATGGTGCTTGTCAACAATTTTGAATTTTAGTCATGACTTTTGATGACGGTCCAATTAGAATTTCATTCTTTTTCAAATGTGTTCACTATTTACCATGATGTTCAAAATATGGTCATAACCGATAGTGGTTTGGTTCAATTGCTTGTAGGATTTTAAGGTTTTAGCATGTAAACGTTATAATTACCAATCGTATTCTTTTGCCTATTTCTTGATTAGCCGAGATAATTGGTATGTTCTTAGATAAATAATATTTTTACATTTTTTTAGCCATGTAGAGACTCTATTTATCATTAAACCAATCAGAATTCTACAAATTAAGAGAAAAACAAGGGTGAAAGAAAAGATTATTTGCTAGGGAATTAAGGAAAATAGTTAAAGGCAAATAAATTTGCATTAATGTTAGTATAATTTGGATATAGACTCAAAATATAAGAGGCATAAACCACTAATTTTAATGCCGATAAAATTCCCAATTTAATATCTAGGTAATAAAGTGAGGTGTTTAAAAATCCAAATTATAGCAATATATCTGCTTTGTCTCATATTATTTTCTGGTTCCCTATGCAAATTGTATTTACTATTAATTCAGTGGATTTTGGTTGTTCTAATGAAGGCTATGGTTTGTGGATGATAAAGAGAAATGTAAAAATTACCTTTGCTAATTGAGAATAGATCGATAGCTCTAATCATCCCATATAATGTCGAAATTGGCTTATGTAATTGATTAATTGCTTGATGATATTTGACTGCTGCTGGCTAAACCTCAAAATGGATATATCTTACAAATGGTTGGATCAAATCACTGTTATGACCAAATTTCAAACAACTGGAAAAAGAAACTAGATTTTAACTTGACATTAATAAGATTATAGTTTAGAAATTCTCCAAAGTTTATCCTAAAATGTTTAAATTTACAATTTTACAAGTTTTTAGCTGACAATAATAAAGATGTGCTAACTATATTTTCTTTGCATATTTTAAAAAATATTTTTTTAAAGATTTTTATCCTTTAAGTCCCCAATAAACGGGTAAATGTATACAACAAAATAACGAATATATACCAACTATATATTCTTTGCATATTCTTAAAAACAAAACATCTTTTTTGGAGTTTCACCCTTGAAGTTCCCAACATACGGATAAATGTATACAACAAAATATTAAAAAAACCAACATACCTATCAAAATATGTGAATTACTTATACTAACGTAGCATACATCATACCTAATTCCACTTTAAACAAAGGAAACAATAGGAGACAATGAGTTAAAAAAGATTAACTATACATAGAAAAATTTTCTAATATAAAATTTAAATGTTCTTCTTGTTCTAGTAAAATTATTCTCATCATACTTAGATCGATCCTTCATTAAATTGACAACTATTTTCTACCATGTTCAACTATAAGAACGTTCCTCCTTGGTTTAGATGCTTCTGGTTCAATCTCTAAATTTTTGAGTTTATTTTGGTTGAATATTATGCTTGAGCAGTGCACATTTCCTAAGACGTGAGACATGGAGGACACAATGCATACCCTTCTTCTTTGGTATAACTACATAAGTCAACTTTATATGCTAATGCAATAACACACATACATAAATATACATATACATACATACACATACATACATACATACATACATACATGCATACATACATACATACATACATACATACATACATACATACATACATACATACATGTGTATGTATGTATGTTTGTGTGCGCATATTCATGTATATGTTTTTTTTGGACCCATATGTATTATTTTATTTAATAACCTTAATATTACAAATTCAAATTAAGATCCTAAAATTTAGGTCATATTATTCAAAGTAAATTTCTCTGGATAACCACACATTTCTTGTCTTGAATAGTCAACTACCAAGTAAGACAGTAAATTGGTTAATGTAAAATAATATGCATATATGTATGCATGTATGTATACACACACCCCTGTGCAGTTAAAGCACCACCAAATCCTGCTATAGCTTATAACACTCTTCAATCGCTATGCCTTCCCAATTTAGCACTAATGAGAACTAGATACATTTTAAGCCCCGCTATTTTTTGCTACACTCACTAAATCGAGATTTTTTAGCACCCCGTTTAGCAAAACTAATATTAGAAGTTTGATTTGACTAGTTCTCTTTTAAACCAGTTCAACTAAAGTTAAGGTAAAGACTTAATTTTGAACCATAAGTGCTCAATATAAGTTTGAAATCTATTGTAATCATCAAATCCGGACTGCATGAACCATAGTATTCTTCAGTTTTGTTATACATGATTAAACTGTATTTATTTTTCCTACACATATGTTGTGATAACAAGAGTAAATTAACTTTAAATATATGGTTTTATATCTACTGAAGCCTTTTGCACTCCACTATTTTCCGTTGTATTTCTATTTAAGCACCACTATAACCTTTTGCACCCTCACTGCTATAGAACAGTTAAACGCTTTAACTGCACATGTATACACACATAGAGGACGATAATTTGTAAAAAAAGTTAAATAATTGTTTTTCATTTAGTTTACTACACACACACACACACACATATATATGTTCATGCGCACGCACCTGCATACATATATATAGCGCCAAATTACGCTCACATATAATTTTGCATTATTATTATAAATACATATGTTTAGTTACATACATATTATATGTAAGTATATGCATAAATCATTTATAACTTTTTAATGTGTAACATCTGTATGTGTGTGCTTGCGCAAACACACACGAGACTTAAAACTGTTTTTGATTTTGTTTTAACATTGCTAAATACTATATATATATATACATTGATCTGAAAATATATGTATAACATAAGGTTTTTACCTTCCGATGATGCCTACTTACTACAGATTGTACCGTTATAATTGCCTTTTAGAAACCACATTTCAGTGTTTGAGACTGTTATCTGGCCTTTTGGCCCAGTTATATTCAAACCGACTGGACAAGTTAGACTAAACAATCATCGAGGAAGTGTAACAACCCGATATTTTCAGCCATTCGCATCCACGCATGCCGGACTTGAATTGCTCAAAACACCGCATTGTAATAAAATTTGGAGCAAATGAAATACAATCATAGAATCACAGACACAGAAATATCAGAATAACTCGCAACGGAAATTAAAATACCATAGTAGTTCATGAAGCTAGTATAACATACTCTCAAAACAAATACATAATATCAGTCTGAAAAAAAACATATACAATAGAAGTCTCAAATACATAGAAGTTTATAAATACAGAGCTGAAATAGAACAACTGAAACTGAAAGGGAATAGATAACTAGACAAGCATAATCTCCAGCGATTCCTGAAACGGCCCGCAAATCCGTACCCCTTGAGTCAACAGTATTTTACAACAATCAACTCAAGTTGCACAGAGATACGAACCATTTGGGTTTAAGAAGAAGAGGTAGAAGAAGGGAAAACAAAATCAACATCAGAATCTAACCATCGCAGCGGAATAAAATATAATAGATAGTAAAAAATCTTTACTCAAAATCAAATATATTTATTTTCATACATTACATCATCAGAGTACATCAATCACATTTCAACATCAATATCATACAAATGGATACACAACAACTCAACACAGCGGAATATATATATAAACAAGTACGAGAGTACGTGTCGTCATCCTGCTCGTCTCCTGAGCTCCACAGCAACATGTCCTGTATTCTATAATACTCGGTCTGACCCGAGCATTACAGTTAAATAACACCCGAGTCAGTCTGGATTACCAGCGTGAGAAAATCACACCCAATTGATTATTAAAGTTTCAAAATCCTTTGAAAAACAAAAGCATCTCGTAAGACCACGCCACAAATAAACATGTCGGGTTTTTACCTTACGATAGCTAAAACAATTTTTATAGAAATCCTCTGATATTATAATAGGGTCTATATACAAATACTTATAAAATAGCCGAAATTGTTACATGATTAAATTCCAGCTACTAGCCACAGAGTGGGTAATACAAACAAAACTCGTACAAGGCTCGTAGGGAGAATGGATTTCCAACCAATGACTAGGCACTGGGGTACCACCTGCCATAGTACAGGGCCTAGATCACCGTACCGAGGAGTACGCCCGCTCCCCTGCAACACAAGGCCGGGACTATCCCTTACTGGATAATCCCGAGTGAGATCACCCCGCGGTTGGGATCAAAAACCGCCCACTAAGCCGAAATAAAAAGGGACACCTAGACTGGAATGACCTCACCCTGCTTGGGTGCTACCCACCTAGCCTTGCTGCATATCCTCTGATTTTAAGTCATTCCCATTTGACGAGGCTTGAGGCTAAGCGTTACCTTTATAGAACATATTCCTTAGAATGCCCATTGTCCACCTGACGATGTTTCGCAAGCATTCATCCATACAAGTCCGTCCCGGGTTCGAACGGAACCGAAGGCACTATTCCTACTACATCCATTTTGGAAATATCCTCAGGATTAGTAGCGACTAGCCCTTGCACTTCACTGCTCCATCTTCGAATTTCTAAAATTGTTTACATGAAACGTACAAACCGGATCGAAGTGGTTTTCGAGAAATAAATCTCGATCCCGGTCTCTTCGAAACGATCAACGCATTGTCCAATATTGATAGTCGGTTATTTAACTATCAATTAATATTCACAAACAACCATCAAACAATAAATAATTTCCCAAATTATTTATTAATCTCAAAAATATCTTCACAAGATACATTTCTATTTTCAATCCTTTGAAAATAGTTTCAAAACCATCATTCTTTTCAGAATCAACTTCCCAAATATTTTATATCTCCTCTGAAATCACCAAGCACAAAAATAGATTTTTAAAATAATTTAAAACACTTTACTTTGAAATATATACTTTAAAACACTTAGGATAAAACTACTTAAATAATTTGTTAAAAATACATACTATATGAATTTGAGAAAATAAGGTTACTTTATAAAATATAAAACCAGGTTTCACTTTTAAAACAAATACCAAGTCACTTTTAAATAATTAATGCTATAATATATTAAAAGGAAATACTTGCTTTAGAAATTAAATATTAGAAATAATAAATTTTACAAAACTTGCTTTCTTTAAAAACAACTTTAAAGCATTAATTTATATTTACAAATTTACTTTTAAAAACGTGTATTGGCCATCCAGAGAGAATTACAACTTCAAGCACTTAAAGCAATTTCCCGAATTGATTTCCAATTCATTCTATTTGAAATAAATTTCTTTACTTGCTCGGTTCATTTCAAAGTTCATTAATTATGGACTTTATTTTTCTTTTATTATTATTTGCTGTTTGATTTTAAATCTTTAACTGAAATATACAAATTTCAGGCTTTTTCCCATTTTCTTCTTTATTCCCTTCAAAATTTAAATCTTAAATTTAAAATAAATGTTCCGTTCTTTTAAATATTAGCATTGGAGTTTACAATTCATTAACTTTCTATTAATTCAAAAATCTCCTTTCTATATTCAAGATTTATTAATTAGAATTCTTATGTCACTTTATTTTATTTTTATTTCATTCTTAAATTTATTCAAATTTCCATAATTATTTTACTTACAAATTTACTTCCTTTATTTTCTTTCCAAAAATCCAATTCTATATATTTGGATAAAACATAGTACCAAAATATTCGAGCAGACGATAACATTCAATGTTCTAATATAATTCATCACGGAATATCAATCAATCACAGCAGTAGATATTAAATAATTTAAATACATGTTGAGGGATCCAGTTGGATCCCTCCAACCTGTTTTTCCCTGCATCCACAGACGTTAGCACAAAATAATGCATCAATTCCCAAATATAGCATACAATAGCACATCAAACAATTCAACCATTCAAACAATTATTTAAATTTAATCATTTAAATTTAAATTTCAACTGAGTGAGATTAACTCACCTTGAATTTGTTTGCAGTCCAATCCAAACTAGCTTGTATCCATTATTTTCGACCTTGTACAAGCATTATAGGATTTATTAATATTTGAACTACTCGAACAATTTGTTATCATTTATTTAGTTAAAATTTTACCTAATAATTTTATCTAAAAAAGTTTCCTTTTTGAACTATATATATATACTTATAAAATAGATTATAGACTCTAAGAAACTATTTTATATATACTTCCAACATGTTTTATTATATATATATATATATATATATATATTTAAACCCCTATATATGTTTCCTGTCTATTTACCTAGTTATTACTTTTTAAACTAAGACAGACATTTTGTATCTCACTACAAATATTAAAACAAATATTTTCCCTTACTGCAAACAATAATTTGTTACAGTCGTTACATTTGATACCAACTGTAAGCTAAAACAATCAATTTCATTTTTAATTAAATTTGATACCAACTGTAAATTTTTAAAATATTATCAAATTTCATTATTTTAATTAGTTTCAATTTATCTTAAACTCTAATTTTTTAAACTTTATTTCCCATTAATAACTAATTAATCTATTCCTAATCTGCAAATATAAATGAAAGAAAAACAAGACAGTTATACCTACTGCCTCCACACTCTTGTGCTTGACTTCGAGCCTCCGACCACCTCACTGTCGAAGTCGATGACGACAGCCAACCCATCCCCTGAAACCCTAGCTCGAAGCTTCTGCACCTCGACCTTGCGTCGACATCGTGCTCGAATCGAGCAGCCATCAATCACCGCCTCACACCCTCACGCGACGTCGCCGAGTACGCTCCCAAAACCCCACGAAGACCATGCCCTAATTCGAGCTTCGACCCCCAGCCACCAACGACGAACGCCTCGTGAACCGAACTCGAGCTCGAGCTGCTCTTCGAAGCCCTGGTCGCCGCGATTCGAGATTCAGGTAACGCGATTCAGAGGCGATCGCCATTTTTTTTGAGTGATTTGGGGTTTCGAACAGAAGGAAGGGATTCGGCCCTTTTTGTGATGCTCGTTGTTTTTTTTTCCTTTTTTGAACGAAATCTGATTTGGGGTTGTCTTTTTATTCGAGAAAAGGAAAGGGAATTTGTTTGAGGAGCTCGGCCATTAATGAATTTTTTTTTCTGTTTGCTTCTTGAAGGAACGAAAAGGAACAGCTTGATATGAACAAAGGAATAGGTAGCGTGCTTAAACCAGTAAAGGATGGCGTATAAGAGAAGCTTGACTGAATAAATTATTATTAATTAAGTTTTTTTTTAGTTTTTTTTTCCAGCGCGTTATTATATCGTACACACACACACTAGCTCCAATCAATACGAAATTTGAAATCCGATAATGATTCCATATTACGATCCAATGGAACTAGTTTCGTCAAATTCCGAGACTGTGCCTCGGACGGCTATTTTAAATTCAATTTAGACTATATAAAAAAAATTTAAAACTGAACAAACCACTATTAATTTCAATTTTAACACTTCTACTATCTTCAAAATCATCAATATAAATTCTATAAGCCTTCTAATTTTTTTAATAGGCTTAAAATTCCAGATTCAATATTTTATCTAACTTCAAATTATTTAATTCAACAATTTAATTGTCAAATAAATTATGATATTCATAATTTAAGTTGATAATTAACCTTTAAATAATTAAAATCAATTAAATATTCCAATTTTAAATGCTTGAAAATTCCGGGTCATCACATTCCTCGCCCCTTAAAAGAATTTCGTCCCCGAAATTACTAGTTAGGAAGAATGATCTATATCCCGTTAACTATTCCCTCAACCCAAATAGGTTTTAACAACTTACCAAACGAATCTTTTTATCAAAAGACTTAGTAACCATCTTCCTAACCTTTCCAACTTACCCATAAGCCTCAAACAAAATTACTTACTTATCAATTCAAAATTTTAACTTAAAACCAAATTTGAATTATCAAAATTTTCCCAAATTTTTTTTAACTCCCTAAATTTCCGAATTTTTTGCCAGCGTCTCCTTTGCGCGGCTAGCTCGGTACAACTACAAAATGGCTCTACGGCCTCCCAAATGCAGAAAGAAAACAAAAAGCCAAGTGGCTCAATCCAAATCCCAATCAAATTTCATACCAAATTTAAATACATACCTTTTGTCGATCATTTCAAATTTTGTCTTTTGAAATCAATCCAATTCTCTTTTCCCTTTATATTACCTACATATCCTGTTTAGCACTAGTATCCATTCACAACATTCCAAAACATTTTATCCATTTTCTCACAAAATGCCAATATCTATTCATTCCAATATTGACTTAAATTACATTAGTATTATTAATTCCCATTTAAGACTTCACCATTCCCTCTTAAGTTCAGTTTAAGCTTTTATATGCTTCTTATATTTATTTTCACCTTACTGCTCGTTTATATCCATTTCTATTCAAATTTATTCTTTCATTTCCATACGAATTTAATTTATTCTTCAACTTTGAATATTTTAAATTTATTTTTCATTTATACTAATTCATATCATTATTTTAAGATGGTTTCCTTTACTAATTTAGTTTAGTTTCCAATTTGAATTCTTAGTCGTTAACACAATTTTTCAAAATTTTCAAAAATTTTCTAACTCCCAAAATTTCTGAAATTTTTTGGCAGAGTCTCCTTTGTACGGAGGAGCTTTTGCAATTTGAAAAAAGAGATAAATATATATACATCGACCCACACGGTCAGAAAAATAAAAAACAATTCATATTTCCTATTTTTATTGCGTAGGCATACCTTATTTAGCATTTTTAAGCAAGCAGCTTATTTATTTAGCAGATAATGCAATCAAATCCAGCCACATGGCTCCCAAGTACCTGTACTTACTCAATTTAAACATGTAAGTGCCATATAAATGAAGTTTAACTACATTTCACTTGTTTACAATAGTTAAAACATATGAATTCTAAAAGAAACTCATACCAAACATTTTTTCGTAAGCAATTTATATAGTTTCCATGCTAATTCAACTGTTTCAATTAATTTATAAACCATTCTCATCCAATGTGAATGTTTTCAATCCATTCGTATATAACTTCATTAATTTGAATGGTTTAAAACTCAATTGCTTACATTTAATTTATTTTAAGCAAACTGAACTGATATTTAATTCAATTGCTTTCAAAACCAATTTATTTTACCCCTATCCATCCAAGGCATTTTAATAATTTCTATTTACATTCGATAACAATTTATTCTTTGTAATTTGACGAGATTTATGTGAAAAAGTAAGTATTTATGTTTATAACCAATTTAAATTGATTTCAACTCAATTTATACTTAATTCTATTCCATTTTTAAATTTATTCACAATCTATATATTCTCATTTCATTGCATTTCAGATTTGAATCCATTCATTTGCATTTCATTTTATAAACCAAACCAGTTCATTCAAACCGTTAACAATTTAGGTTCATCTCATCTCCAATTAATTTTTCTTTTTATTTTAATTCATTCACGACCATTTATTTAGCTCAGAGACAATCTAAGCTATTTCATTCCATAACCATTTCTCAACCTATTTAAACCACATTGCATTTGATTCTTATTTATTTCATCATTTATTTATTCAATATACTTAGTTTACCCACTCAATCCATTTAAATTTTCATTCCCTTAAATATCACCTATAACCCACAAAACCATATCTCAAGTTCCGATTAGAATTTATTTTCATTTGATTTAAATCCAATCCAATATTATTGAACTTAGTTTAAGTTGAATTCAAGTCATCTTTCTTCCATTTATTTAGCTTAAGTTAATTCACTTCAATATATTCAAATTTCATACTTAAGCTCATTCTCATTATGCAAACAAGTTCTCTTTTCAATTTAACTTGATTCTATTTCAATCCAATCTCATTTTGAATCTGCCTTTTTCATTTGATTAATTATTATACATTTTAGCTTCCTAGATTCAGCTCATTCAATTTATTACCTGGCTATTTCCAAGTTATCTTCACTTATGGATTTTATTTGCACATTCAAATCATTGCTATTTTAATCCATTTACATTTTTATCCGATGCACTCCACTTATATTTAATTTGTTAAAACTTCAAGCTAAATTTTCAATTTATAACTCAAGTTTTAAATCCACTATCCATTTTCAATATACCACCCAATTTTATTAACCACAATATAATTGCATTTACATCACTATCGATCCAAGTCGAATTTTGATTTTTAACTTGAGTTTATTTCCAAACTTCATCATAAACTCACAATTCAACTTCTACTTAACTGCATTGGTTCTTATTACATATTTTATTATCTAGTTTATTATCTAAATAGTCTTTCCCAATTTATAAATCCAAAACTTGATTTTTAATTCCAAACATCACTTCATTTAATTTTTCTTAGTTCAATTTATTTTTATTTATTTTTTTATTTTTCAAGTTTGGATTTTCCTTCGTTTTATTATCCAAAACATCAAACAATATTTAATTTGGATTTTCTATCCCACCTTTCAAATTTAATAAGTCACAACTTATTATTTTCACAATTCCATTTATTATAGGCTTGAATATATTCTTCCTTTATTTTTAACTCGAGTTTTACATTTATTTATAACTCAAGCATATTTTTATTCCATGCATTTTTAATTCTTTTACACGTTATTCTTATTTATTTATTTCAATTCCATTCCTTATTTAATTTATTTTCTATTATTCAGGTAAAAATTTAATTTCATTCATTAATTCAATTGAATTCTCATTCCAATTCAATTTTACTCTAACTTAGATTTATTTAATCTCAATTCGATTTCAACTAAATTCGAATTCAACTGGATATTATTTTCCAGCCTACTCAATCAATTTCAATCCAGTTAAATTTTTATTCTCCAATCCAAGTTAATTTCATTTTAACTTTTCACTTTAGATTTATATTCCATTATCCAAAGCTTAAATTTCTTCCCGATTTACAAATCATTTCCATTTATAAGCTTACAACTTATCTTATCCGGACTTTTAAACACCCAGCTTTGGTTTCAAATTGTTTTGAAATTTCCAACATCTCAAATCATATTTCTCAAAAATTTAACCAATCCTGGTTTTATTCCCAACAAATTTCCTTTGAGATTTTCAAAAACAACTAGCTCTTTTGAGCAAATAAATTTTTGGCAGCAATCCGTCACTTAGAAATTTGAAAATGAATACTGATGATGCGGCCGTCATCATTGGAATTATTTTCCAATAATCCAAGTGATTTCAATGCTATATCATTTTCAAAATCCATTTAAAACTAATTTCTTTTCAGAAATACCTCCATAACAATTGTGCTATAATTTATCTTCAAAATACTTCCAAATTTCCAAATCTCCGGGATTTAAAATTTCTAAAGCCTGTTTAAATAAATTTTGAATTTCCAAATCCTGCTTAAATCAATTTTAACTATACTTCATTTGCATAGTTTCCCCATTTTATTATAATTCAATTTATAATGTACATTTACAATTCATATTTATAAATTTCATTTTATAATGAATTTATTCTCTTAACCTTTGATTATATTTTCAATTTCTAGTTAAATTTTTACCCATGATGATAATAATTTAATATTATTCTTTCTAACATCCAAACAACCATATATTAACTAAAATAGTTTACAAATTTTTTTATTTATATCAAAATATATTTTGGGTAAAATTATTTCATTTACCCACATTTAAAACAATACCGTGTCGATTGTTCTATTCAAGTGTTTTGAAACCCCTTCGATACAGTTGCGCAGACTGTGTCGACGAAGGTTCATATGCCACTCAATAAACCAATCAACATAATATTAAAACAATTTATATTCACTAACAAATATACTCTGATATCTATTAATACGCTCAAACTCATTCTAGAGTACTATAGACTCTATTAATAATGAGTAATCCCCACCAGAGCCAAGGTTATCTCCAACCTATGCTCTGATACCAAGTGAAACGGCCCGCAAATCCGTACCCCTTGAGTCAACACTATTTTACAACAATCAACTCAAGTTGCATAGAGATACGAACCATTTGGGTTTAAGAAGAAGAGATAGAAGAAGGGAAAACAAAATCAACATCAGAATCTAACCATCGCAGCGGAATAAAATATAATAGATAGTAAATAATCTTTACTCAAAATCAAATATATCTGTTTTCATACATTACATCATCAGAGTACATCAATCACATTTCAACATCAATATCATAAAAATGGATACACAACAACTCAACACAGCGGAATATATATATAAACAAGTACGAGAGTACGTGTCGTCATCCTGCTCGTCTCCTGAGCTCCACAGCAACATGTCCTGTATTCTATAATACTCGGTCTGACCCGAGCATTACAGTTAAATAACACCCGAGTCAGTCTGGATTACCAGCGTGAGAAAATCACACCCAATTGATTATTAAAGTTTCAAAATCCTTTGAAAAACAAAAGCATCTCGTAAGACCACGCCACAAATAAACATGTCGGGTTTTTACCTTACGATAGCTAAAACAATTTTTATAGAAATCCTCTGATATTATAATAGGGTCTATATACAAATACTTATAAAATAGCCAAAATTGTTACATGATTAAATTCCAGCTACTAGCCACAGAGTGGGTAATACAAACAAAACTCGTACAAGGCTCGTAGGGAGAATGAATTTCCAACCAATGACTAGGCACTGAGGTACCACCTGCCACACTACGAGGCCTAGATCACCGTACCGAGGAGTACGCCTGCTCCCCTGTAACACAAGGCCGGGACTATCCCTTACTGGATAATCCCGAGTGAGATCACCCCGCGGTTGGGTTCAGCAACCGCCCACTAAGCCGAAATAAAAAGGGACATCTAGACTGGAATGACCTCACCCTGCTTGGGTGCTACCCACCTAGCCTTGCTGCATGTCCCCTGATTTTCAGTCATTCCCATTTGATGAGGCTTGAGGCTAAGCGTTACCTTTATAGAACATATTCCTTAGAATGCCCATCGTCCACCTGATGATGTTTCGCAAGCATTCATCCATACAAGTCCGTCCCGGGTTCGAACGGAACCGAAGGCACTATTCCTACTACATCCATTATGAAAATATCCTCAGGATTAGTAGCGACTAGACCTTGCACTTCACTGCTCCATCTTTGAATTTCTAAAATCGTTTACACGAAACGTACAAACCGGATCGAAGTGGTTTTCGAGAAATAAATCTCGATCTCGGTCTCTTCGAAACGATCAACGCATTGTCCAATATTGATAGTCGGTTATTTAACTATCAATTAATATTCACAAACAACCATCAAACAATAAATAATTTCCCAAATTATTTATTAATCTCAAAAATATCTTCACAAGATACATTTCTATTTTCAATCCTTTGAAAACAGTTTCAAAACCATCATTCTTTTCAGAATCAACTTCCCAAATATTTTATATCTCCTCTGAAATCACCAAGCACAAAAATAGATTTTTAAAATAATTTAAAACACTTTACTTTGAAGTATATACTCTAAAACACTTAGGATAAAACTACTTAAATAATTTTTTAAAAATATATACTATATGAATTTGAGAAAATAAGGTTACTTTATAAAATATAAAACCAGGTTTCACTTTTAAAACAAATACTAAGTCACTTTTAAATAATTAATGCTATAATATATTAAAAGGAAATACTTGCTTTAGAAATTAAATATTAGAAATAATAAATTTTACAAAACTTGCTTTCTTTAAAAACAACTTTAAAGCATTAATTTATATTTACAAATTTACTTTTAAAAAAGCGTATTGGCCATCCAGAGAGAATTCCAACTTCAAGCACTTAAATCAATTTCCCGAAATGATTTCCAATTCATTCTATTTGAAATAAATTTCTTTACTTGCTCGGTTCATTTCAAAGTTCATTAATTATGGACTTTATTTTATTATTATTATTATTTGCTGTTTGATTTTAAATCTTTTACTGAAATATACAAATTTTAGGCTTTTTCCCATTTTCTTCTTTATTCCCTTCAAAATTTAAATCTTAAATTTAAAATAAATGTTCTGTTCTTTTAAATATTAACATTGGAGTTTACAATTCATTAACTTTCTATTAATTCAAAAATCTCCTTTCTATATTCAAGATTTATTAATTAGAATTCTTATGTCACTTTATTTTATTTTTATTTCATTCTTAAATTTATTCAAATTTCCATAATTATTTTACTTACAAATTTACTTCCTTTATTTTCTTTCCAAAAATCCAATTCTATATATTTGGATAAAACAGAGTACCAAAATATTCGAGCAGACAATAACATTCAATGTTCTAATATAATTCATCACGGAATATCAATCAATCACAGAAGTGGATATTAAATAATTTAAATACATATTGAGGGATCCAGTTGGATCCCTCCAACCTGTTTTTCCCTGCATCCACAGACATTAGCACAAAATAATGCATCAATTCCCAAATATAGCATACAATAGCACATCAAACAATTAAACCATTCAAATAATTATTTAAATTTAATCATTTAAATTTAAATTTCAACTGAGTGAGATTAACTCACCTTGAATTTGTTTGCAGTCCAATCCAAACTAGCTTGTATCCATTATTTTCGACCTTGTACAAGCATTATAGGACTTATTAATATTTGAACTACTCGAACAATTTGTTATCATTTATTTAGTTAAAATTTTACCTAATAATTTTATCTAAACAAATTTCCTTTTTGAACTATATATATATATACTTATAAAATAGATTATAGACTCTAAGAAACTATTTTATATATACTTCCAACATGTTTTATTTTATATATATATATATATATATATATATATATATATTTAAACCCCTATATATGTTTCCTGTCTATTTACGTAGTTATTTCTTTTTAAACTAAGACAGACATTTTATAACTCACTACAAATATTAAAACAAATATTTTCCCTTACTGTAAACAATAATTTGTTACAGTCGTTACATTTGATACCAACTGTAAGCTAAAACAATCAATTTCATTTTTAATTAAATTTGATACCAACTGTAAATTTTTAAAATATTATCAAATTTCATTATTTTAATTGATTAGCCGAGATAATTGGTATGTTCTTAGATAAATAATATTTTTACATTTTTTTAGCCATGTAGAGACTCTATTTATCATTAAACCAATCAGAATTCTACAAATTAAGAGAAAAACAAGGGTGAAAGAAAAGATTATTTGCTAGGGAATTAAGGAAAATAGTTAAAGGCAAATAAATTTGCATTAATGTTAGTATAATTTGGATATAGACTCAAAATATAAGAGGCATAAACCACTAATTTTAATGCCGATAAAATTCCCAATTTAATATCTAGGTAATAAAGTGAGGTGTTTAAAAATCCAAATTATAGCAATATATCTGCTTTGTCTCATATTATTTTCTGGTTCCCTATGCAAATTGTATTTACTATTAATTCAGTGGATTTTGGTTGTTCTAATGAAGGCTATGGTTTGTGGATGATAAAGAGAAATGTAAAAATTACCTTTGCTAATTGAGAATAGATCGATAGCTCTAATCATCCCATATAATGTCGAAATTGGCTTATGTAATTGATTAATTGCTTGATGATATTTGACTGCTGCTGGCTAAACCTCAAAATGGATATATCTTACAAATGGTTGGATCAAATCGCTGTTATGACCAAATTTCAAACAACTGGAAAAAGAAACTAGATTTTAACTTGACATTAATAAGATTATAGTTTAGAAATTCTCCAAAGTTTATCCTAAAATGTTTAAATTTACAATTTTACAAGTTTTTAGCTGACAATAATAAAGATGTGCTAACTATATTTTCTTTGCATATTTTAAAAAATATTTTTTTAAAGATTTTTATCCTTTAAGTCCCCAATAAACGGGTAAATGTATACAACAAAATAACGAATATATACCAACTATATATTCTTTGCATATTCTTAAAAACAAAACATCTTTTTTGGAGTTTCACCCTTGAAGTTCCCAACATACGGATAAATGTATACAACAAAATATTCAAAAAACCAACATACCTATCAAAATATGTGAATTACTTATACTAACGTAGCATACATCATACCTAATTCCACTTTAAACAAAGGAAACAATAGGAGACAATGAGTTAAAAAAGATTAACTATACATAGAAAAATTTTCTAATATAAAATTTAAATGTTCTTCTTGTTCTAGTAAAATTATTCTCATCATACTTAGATCGATCCTTCATTAAATTGACAACTATTTTCTACCATGTTCAACTATAAGAACGTTCCTCC
This sequence comes from Allium cepa, assembly GCA_030765085.1. Classification (NCBI taxonomy): domain Eukaryota; kingdom Viridiplantae; phylum Streptophyta; class Magnoliopsida; order Asparagales; family Amaryllidaceae; genus Allium; species Allium cepa. Next base: position 44,763,735 of record CM060946.1, read on the forward strand.
TTGGTTTAGATGCTTCTGGTTCAATCTCTAAATTTTTGAGTTTATTTTGGTTGAATATTATGCTTGAGCAGTGCACATTTCCTAAGACGTGAGACATGGAGGACACAATGCATACCCTTCTTCTTTGGTATAACTACATAAGTCAACTTTATATGCTAATGCAATAACACACATACATACATATACATATACATACATACACATACATACATACATACATACATACATGCATACATACATACATACATACATACATACATACATACATACATACATACATGTGTATGTATGTATGTTTGTGTGCGCATATTCATGTATATGTTTTTTTTGGACCCATATGTATTATTTTATTTAATAACCTTAATATTACAAATTCAAATTAAGATCCTAAAATTTAGGTCATATTATTCAAAGTAAATTTCTCTGGATAACCACACATTTCTTGTCTTGAATAGTCAACTACCAAGTAAGACAGTAAATTGGTTAATGTAAAATAATATGCATATATGTATGCATGTATGTATACACACACCCCTGTGCAGTTAAAGCACCACCAAATCCTGCTATAGCTTATAACACTCTTCAATCGCTATGCCTTCCCAATTTAGCACTAATGAGAACTAGATACATTTTAAGCCCCGCTATTTTTTGCTACACTCACTAAATCGAGATTTTTTAGCACCCCGTTTAGCAAAACTAATATTAGAAGTTTGATTTGACTAGTTCTCTTTTAAACCAGTTCAACTAAAGTTAAGGTAAAGACTTAATTTTGAACCATAAGTGCTCAATATAAGTTTGAAATCTATTGTAATCATCAAATCCGGACTGCATGAACCATAGTATTCTTCAGTTTTGTTATACATGATTAAACTGTATTTATTTTTCCTACACATATGTTGTGATAACAAGAGTAAATTAACTTTAAATATATGGTTTTATATCTACTGAAGCCTTTTGCACTCCACTATTTTCCGTTGTATTTCTATTTAAGCACCACTATAACCTTTTGCACCCTCACTGCTATAGAACAGTTAAACGCTTTAACTGCACATGTATACACACATAGAGGACGATAATTTGTAAAAAAAGTTAAATAATTGTTTTTCATTTAGTTTACTACACACACACACACACACATATATATGTTCATGCGCACGCACCTGCATACATATATATAGCGCCAAATTACGCTCACATATAATTTTGCATTATTATTATAAATACATATGTTTAGTTACATACATATTATATGTAAGTATATGCATAAATCATTTATAACTTTTTAATGTGTAACATCTGTATGTGTGTGCTTGCGCAAACACACACGAGACTTAAAACTGTTTTTGATTTTGTTTTAACATTGCTAAATACTATATATATATATACATTGATCTGAAAATATATGTATAACATAAGGTTTTTACCTTCCGATGATGCCTACTTACTACAGATTGTACCGTTATAATTGCCTTTTAGAAACCACATTTCAGTGTTTGAGACTGTTATCTGGCCTTTTGGCCCAGTTATATTCAAACCGACTGGACAAGTTAGACTAAACAATCATCGAGGAAGTGTAACAACCCGATATTTTCAGCCATTCGCATCCACGCATGCCGGACTTGAATTGCTCAAAACACCGCATTGTAATAAAATTTGGAGCAAATGAAATACAATCATAGAATCACAGACACAGAAATATCAGAATAACTCGCAACGGAAATTAAAATACCATAGTAGTTCATGAAGCTAGTATAACATACTCTCAAAACAAATACATAATATCAGTCTGAAAAAAAACATATACAATAGAAGTCTCAAATACATAGAAGTTTATAAATACAGAGCTGAAATAGAACAACTGAAACTGAAAGGGAATAGATAACTAGACAAGCATAATCTCCAGCGATTCCTGAAACGGCCCGCAAATCCGTACCCCTTGAGTCAACAGTATTTTACAACAATCAACTCAAGTTGCACAGAGATACGAACCATTTGGGTTTAAGAAGAAGAGGTAGAAGAAGGGAAAACAAAATCAACATCAGAATCTAACCATCGCAGCGGAATAAAATATAATAGATAGTAAAAAATCTTTACTCAAAATCAAATATATTTATTTTCATACATTACATCATCAGAGTACATCAATCACATTTCAACATCAATATCATACAAATGGATACACAACAACTCAACACAGCGGAATATATATATAAACAAGTACGAGAGTACGTGTCGTCATCCTGCTCGTCTCCTGAGCTCCACAGCAACATGTCCTGTATTCTATAATACTCGGTCTGACCCGAGCATTACAGTTAAATAACACCCGAGTCAGTCTGGATTACCAGCGTGAGAAAATCACACCCAATTGATTATTAAAGTTTCAAAATCCTTTGAAAAACAAAAGCATCTCGTAAGACCACGCCACAAATAAACATGTCGGGTTTTTACCTTACGATAGCTAAAACAATTTTTATAGAAATCCTCTGATATTATAATAGGGTCTATATACAAATACTTATAAAATAGCCGAAATTGTTACATGATTAAATTCCAGCTACTAGCCACAGAGTGGGTAATACAAACAAAACTCGTACAAGGCTCGTAGGGAGAATGGATTTCCAACCAATGACTAGGCACTGGGGTACCACCTGCCATAGTACAGGGCCTAGATCACCGTACCGAGGAGTACGCCCGCTCCCCTGCAACACAAGGCCGGGACTATCCCTTACTGGATAATCCCGAGTGAGATCACCCCGCGGTTGGGATCAAAAACCGCCCACTAAGCCGAAATAAAAAGGGACACCTAGACTGGAATGACCTCACCCTGCTTGGGTGCTACCCACCTAGCCTTGCTGCATATCCTCTGATTTTAAGTCATTCCCATTTGACGAGGCTTGAGGCTAAGCGTTACCTTTATAGAACATATTCCTTAGAATGCCCATTGTCCACCTGACGATGTTTCGCAAGCATTCATCCATACAAGTCCGTCCCGGGTTCGAACGGAACCGAAGGCACTATTCCTACTACATCCATTTTGGAAATATCCTCAGGATTAGTAGCGACTAGCCCTTGCACTTCACTGCTCCATCTTCGAATTTCTAAAATTGTTTACATGAAACGTACAAACCGGATCGAAGTGGTTTTCGAGAAATAAATCTCGATCCCGGTCTCTTCGAAACGATCAACGCATTGTCCAATATTGATAGTCGGTTATTTAACTATCAATTAATATTCACAAACAACCATCAAACAATAAATAATTTCCCAAATTATTTATTAATCTCAAAAATATCTTCACAAGATACATTTCTATTTTCAATCCTTTGAAAATAGTTTCAAAACCATCATTCTTTTCAGAATCAACTTCCCAAATATTTTATATCTCCTCTGAAATCACCAAGCACAAAAATAGATTTTTAAAATAATTTAAAACACTTTACTTTGAAATATATACTTTAAAACACTTAGGATAAAACTACTTAAATAATTTGTTAAAAATACATACTATATGAATTTGAGAAAATAAGGTTACTTTATAAAATATAAAACCAGGTTTCACTTTTAAAACAAATACCAAGTCACTTTTAAATAATTAATGCTATAATATATTAAAAGGAAATACTTGCTTTAGAAATTAAATATTAGAAATAATAAATTTTACAAAACTTGCTTTCTTTAAAAACAACTTTAAAGCATTAATTTATATTTACAAATTTACTTTTAAAAACGTGTATTGGCCATCCAGAGAGAATTACAACTTCAAGCACTTAAAGCAATTTCCCGAATTGATTTCCAATTCATTCTATTTGAAATAAATTTCTTTACTTGCTCGGTTCATTTCAAAGTTCATTAATTATGGACTTTATTTTTCTTTTATTATTATTTGCTGTTTGATTTTAAATCTTTAACTGAAATATACAAATTTCAGGCTTTTTCCCATTTTCTTCTTTATTCCCTTCAAAATTTAAATCTTAAATTTAAAATAAATGTTCCGTTCTTTTAAATATTAGCATTGGAGTTTACAATTCATTAACTTTCTATTAATTCAAAAATCTCCTTTCTATATTCAAGATTTATTAATTAGAATTCTTATGTCACTTTATTTTATTTTTATTTCATTCTTAAATTTATTCAAATTTCCATAATTATTTTACTTACAAATTTACTTCCTTTATTTTCTTTCCAAAAATCCAATTCTATATATTTGGATAAAACATAGTACCAAAATATTCGAGCAGACGATAACATTCAATGTTCTAATATAATTCATCACGGAATATCAATCAATCACAGCAGTAGATATTAAATAATTTAAATACATGTTGAGGGATCCAGTTGGATCCCTCCAACCTGTTTTTCCCTGCATCCACAGACGTTAGCACAAAATAATGCATCAATTCCCAAATATAGCATACAATAGCACATCAAACAATTCAACCATTCAAACAATTATTTAAATTTAATCATTTAAATTTAAATTTCAACTGAGTGAGATTAACTCACCTTGAATTTGTTTGCAGTCCAATCCAAACTAGCTTGTATCCATTATTTTCGACCTTGTACAAGCATTATAGGATTTATTAATATTTGAACTACTCGAACAATTTGTTATCATTTATTTAGTTAAAATTTTACCTAATAATTTTATCTAAAAAAGTTTCCTTTTTGAACTATATATATATACTTATAAAATAGATTATAGACTCTAAGAAACTATTTTATATATACTTCCAACATGTTTTATTATATATATATATATATATATATATATTTAAACCCCTATATATGTTTCCTGTCTATTTACCTAGTTATTACTTTTTAAACTAAGACAGACATTTTGTATCTCACTACAAATATTAAAACAAATATTTTCCCTTACTGCAAACAATAATTTGTTACAGTCGTTACATTTGATACCAACTGTAAGCTAAAACAATCAATTTCATTTTTAATTAAATTTGATACCAACTGTAAATTTTTAAAATATTATCAAATTTCATTATTTTAATTAGTTTCAATTTATCTTAAACTCTAAATTTTTAAACTTTATTTCCCATTAATAACTAATTAATCTATTCCTAATCTGCAAATATAAATGAAAGAAAAACAAGACAGTTATACCTACTGCCTCCACACTCTTGTGCTTGACTTCGAGCCTCCGACCACCTCACTGTCGAAGTCGATGACGACAGCCAACCCATCCCCTGAAACCCTAGCTCGAAGCTTCTGCACCTCGACCTTGCGTCGACATCGTGCTCGAATCGAGCAGCCATCAATCACCGCCTCACACCCTCACGCGACGTCGCCGAGTACGCTCCCAAAACCCCACGAAGACCATGCCCTAATTCGAGCTTCGACCCCCAGCCACCAACGACGAACGCCTCGTGAACCGAACTCGAGCTCGAGCTGCTCTTCGAAGCCCTGGTCGCCGCGATTCGAGATTCAGGTAACGCGATTCAGAGGCGATCGCCATTTTTTTTGAGTGATTTGGGGTTTCGAACAGAAGGAAGGGATTCGGCCCTTTTTGTGATGCTCGTTGTTTTTTTTTCCTTTTTTGAACGAAATCTGATTTGGGGTTGTCTTTTTATTCGAGAAAAGGAAAGGGAATTTGTTTGAGGAGCTCGGCCATTAATGAATTTTTTTTTCTGTTTGCTTCTTGAAGGAACGAAAAGGAACAGCTTGATATGAACAAAGGAATAGGTAGCGTGCTTAAACCAGTAAAGGATGGCGTATAAGAGAAGCTTGACTGAATAAATTATTATTAATTAAGTTTTTTTTTAGTTTTTTTTTCCAGCGCGTTATTATATCGTACACACACACACTAGCTCCAATCAATACGAAATTTGAAATCCGATAATGATTCCATATTACGATCCAATGGAACTAGTTTCGTCAAATTCCGAGACTGTGCCTCGGACGGCTATTTTAAATTCAATTTAGACTATATAAAAAAAATTTAAAACTGAACAAACCACTATTAATTTCAATTTTAACACTTCTACTATCTTCAAAATCATCAATATAAATTCTATAAGCCTTCTAATTTTTTTAATAGGCTTAAAATTCCAGATTCAATATTTTATCTAACTTCAAATTATTTAATTCAACAATTTAATTGTCAAATAAATTATGATATTCATAATTTAAGTTGATAATTAACCTTTAAATAATTAAAATCAATTAAATATTCCAATTTTAAATGCTTGAAAATTCCGGGTCATCACATTCCTCGCCCCTTAAAAGAATTTCGTCCCCGAAATTACTAGTTAGGAAGAATGATCTATATCCCGTTAACTATTCCCTCAACCCAAATAGGTTTTAACAACTTACCAAACGAATCTTTTTATCAAAAGACTTAGTAACCATCTTCCTAACCTTTCCAACTTACCCATAAGCCTCAAACAAAATTACTTACTTATCAATTCAAAATTTTAACTTAAAACCAAATTTGAATTATCAAAATTTTCCCAAATTTTTTTTTAACTCCCTAAATTTCCGAATTTTTTGCCAGCGTCTCCTTTGCGCGGCTAGCTCGGTACAACTACAAAATGGCTCTACGGCCTCCCAAATGCAGAAAGAAAACAAAAAGCCAAGTGGCTCAATCCAAATCCCAATCAAATTTCATACCAAATTTAAATACATACCTTTTGTCGATCATTTCAAATTTTGTCTTTTGAAATCAATCCAATTCTCTTTTCCCTTTATATTACCTACATATCCTGTTTAGCACTAGTATCCATTCACAACATTCCAAAACATTTTATCCATTTTCTCACAAAATGCCAATATCTATTCATTCCAATATTGACTTAAATTACATTAGTATTATTAATTCCCATTTAAGACTTCACCATTCCCTCTTAAGTTCAGTTTAAGCTTTTATATGCTTCTTATATTTATTTTCACCTTACTGCTCGTTTATATCCATTTCTATTCAAATTTATTCTTTCATTTCCATACGAATTTAATTTATTCTTCAACTTTGAATATTTTAAATTTATTTTTCATTTATACTAATTCATATCATTATTTTAAGATGGTTTCCTTTACTAATTTAGTTTAGTTTCCAATTTGAATTCTTAGTCGTTAACACAATTTTTCAAAATTTTCAAAAATTTTCTAACTCCCAAAATTTCTGAAATTTTTTGGCAGAGTCTCCTTTGTACGGAGGAGCTTTTGCAATTTGAAAAAAGAGATAAATATATATACATCGACCCACACGGTCAGAAAAATAAAAAACAATTCATATTTCCTATTTTTATTGCGTAGGCATACCTTATTTAGCATTTTTAAGCAAGCAGCTTATTTATTTAGCAGATAATGCAATCAAATCCAGCCACATGGCTCCCAAGTACCTGTACTTACTCAATTTAAACATGTAAGTGCCATATAAATGAAGTTTAACTACATTTCACTTGTTTACAATAGTTAAAACATATGAATTCTAAAAGAAACTCATACCAAACATTTTTTCGTAAGCAATTTATATAGTTTCCATGCTAATTCAACTGTTTCAATTAATTTATAAACCATTCTCATCCAATGTGAATGTTTTCAATCCATTCGTATATAACTTCATTAATTTGAATGGTTTAAAACTCAATTGCTTACATTTAATTTATTTTAAGCAAACTGAACTGATATTTAATTCAATTGCTTTCAAAACCAATTTATTTTACCCCTATCCATCCAAGGCATTTTAATAATTTCTATTTACATTCGATAACAATTTATTCTTTGTAATTTGACGAGATTTATGTGAAAAAGTAAGTATTTATGTTTATAACCAATTTAAATTGATTTCAACTCAATTTATACTTAATTCTATTCCATTTTTAAATTTATTCACAATCTATATATTCTCATTTCATTGCATTTCAGATTTGAATCCATTCATTTGCATTTCATTTTATAAACCAAACCAGTTCATTCAAACCGTTAACAATTTAGGTTCATCTCATCTCCAATTAATTTTTCTTTTTATTTTAATTCATTCACGACCATTTATTTAGCTCAGAGACAATCTAAGCTATTTCATTCCATAACCATTTCTCAACCTATTTAAACCACATTGCATTTGATTCTTATTTATTTCATCATTTATTTATTCAATATACTTAGTTTACCCACTCAATCCATTTAAATTTTCATTCCCTTAAATATCACCTATAACCCACAAAACCATATCTCAAGTTCCGATTAGAATTTATTTTCATTTGATTTAAATCCAATCCAATATTATTGAACTTAGTTTAAGTTGAATTCAAGTCATCTTTCTTCCATTTATTTAGCTTAAGTTAATTCACTTCAATATATTCAAATTTCATACTTAAGCTCATTCTCATTATGCAAACAAGTTCTCTTTTCAATTTAACTTGATTCTATTTCAATCCAATCTCATTTTGAATCTGCCTTTTTCATTTGATTAATTATTATACATTTTAGCTTCCTAGATTCAGCTCATTCAATTTATTACCTGGCTATTTCCAAGTTATCTTCACTTATGGATTTTATTTGCACATTCAAATCATTGCTATTTTAATCCATTTACATTTTTATCCGATGCACTCCACTTATATTTAATTTGTTAAAACTTCAAGCTAAATTTTCAATTTATAACTCAAGTTTTAAATCCACTATCCATTTTCAATATACCACCCAATTTTATTAACCACAATATAATTGCATTTACATCACTATCGATCCAAGTCGAATTTTGATTTTTAACTTGAGTTTATTTCCAAACTTCATCATAAACTCACAATTCAACTTCTACTTAACTGCATTGGTTCTTATTACATATTTTATTATCTAGTTTATTATCTAAATAGTCTTTCCCAATTTATAAATCCAAAACTTGATTTTTAATTCCAAACATCACTTCATTTAATTTTTCTTAGTTCAATTTATTTTTATTTATTTTTTTATTTTTCAAGTTTGGATTTTCCTTCGTTTTATTATCCAAAACATCAAACAATATTTAATTTGGATTTTCTATCCCACCTTTCAAATTTAATAAGTCACAACTTATTATTTTCACAATTCCATTTATTATAGGCTTGAATATATTCTTCCTTTATTTTTAACTCGAGTTTTACATTTATTTATAACTCAAGCATATTTTTATTCCATGCATTTTTAATTCTTTTACACGTTATTCTTATTTATTTATTTCAATTCCATTCCTTATTTAATTTATTTTCTATTATTCAGGTAAAAATTTAATTTCATTCATTAATTCAATTGAATTCTCATTCCAATTCAATTTTACTCTAACTTAGATTTATTTAATCTCAATTCGATTTCAACTAAATTCGAATTCAACTGGATATTATTTTCCAGCCTACTCAATCAATTTCAATCCAGTTAAATTTTTATTCTCCAATCCAAGTTAATTTCATTTTAACTTTTCACTTTAGATTTATATTCCATTATCCAAAGCTTAAATTTCTTCCCGATTTACAAATCATTTCCATTTATAAGCTTACAACTTATCTTATCCGGACTTTTAAACACCCAGCTTTGGTTTCAAATTGTTTTGAAATTTCCAACATCTCAAATCATATTTCTCAAAAATTTAACCAATCCTGGTTTTATTCCCAACAAATTTCCTTTGAGATTTTCAAAAACAACTAGCTCTTTTGAGCAAATAAATTTTTGGCAGCAATCCGTCACTTAGAAATTTGAAAATGAATACTGATGATGCGGCCGTCATCATTGGAATTATTTTCCAATAATCCAAGTGATTTCAATGCTATATCATTTTCAAAATCCATTTAAAACTAATTTCTTTTCAGAAATACCTCCATAACAATTGTGCTATAATTTATCTTCAAAATACTTCCAAATTTCCAAATCTCCGGGATTTAAAATTTCTAAAGCCTGTTTAAATAAATTTTGAATTTCCAAATCCTGCTTAAATCAATTTTAACTATACTTCATTTGCATAGTTTCCCCATTTTATTATAATTCAATTTATAATGTACATTTACAATTCATATTTATAAATTTCATTTTATAATGAATTTATTCTCTTAACCTTTGATTATATTTTCAATTTCTAGTTAAATTTTTACCCATGATGATAATAATTTAATATTATTCTTTCTAACATCCAAACAACCATATATTAACTAAAATAGTTTACAAATTTTTTTATTTATATCAAAATATATTTTGGGTAAAATTATTTCATTTACCCACATTTAAAACAATACCGTGTCGATTGTTCTATTCAAGTGTTTTGAAACCCCTTCGATACAGTTGCGCAGACTGTGTCGACGAAGGTTCATATGCCACTCAATAAACCAATCAACATAATATTAAAACAATTTATATTCACTAACAAATATACTCTGATATCTATTAATACGCTCAAACTCATTCTAGAGTACTATAGACTCTATTAATAATGAGTAATCCCCACCAGAGCCAAGGTTATCTCCAACCTATGCTCTGATACCAAGTGAAACGGCCCGCAAATCCGTACCCCTTGAGTCAACACTATTTTACAACAATCAACTCAAGTTGCATAGAGATACGAACCATTTGGGTTTAAGAAGAAGAGATAGAAGAAGGGAAAACAAAATCAACATCAGAATCTAACCATCGCAGCGGAATAAAATATAATAGATAGTAAATAATCTTTACTCAAAATCAAATATATCTGTTTTCATACATTACATCATCAGAGTACATCAATCACATTTCAACATCAATATCATAAAAATGGATACACAACAACTCAACACAGCGGAATATATATATAAACAAGTACGAGAGTACGTGTCGTCATCCTGCTCGTCTCCTGAGCTCCACAGCAACATGTCCTGTATTCTATAATACTCGGTCTGACCCGAGCATTACAGTTAAATAACACCCGAGTCAGTCTGGATTACCAGCGTGAGAAAATCACACCCAATTGATTATTAAAGTTTCAAAATCCTTTGAAAAACAAAAGCATCTCGTAAGACCACGCCACAAATAAACATGTCGGGTTTTTACCTTACGATAGCTAAAACAATTTTTATAGAAATCCTCTGATATTATAATAGGGTCTATATACAAATACTTATAAAATAGCCAAAATTGTTACATGATTAAATTCCAGCTACTAGCCACAGAGTGGGTAATACAAACAAAACTCGTACAAGGCTCGTAGGGAGAATGAATTTCCAACCAATGACTAGGCACTGAGGTACCACCTGCCACACTACGAGGCCTAGATCACCGTACCGAGGAGTACGCCTGCTCCCCTGTAACACAAGGCCGGGACTATCCCTTACTGGATAATCCCGAGTGAGATCACCCCGCGGTTGGGTTCAGCAACCGCCCACTAAGCCGAAATAAAAAGGGACATCTAGACTGGAATGACCTCACCCTGCTTGGGTGCTACCCACCTAGCCTTGCTGCATGTCCCCTGATTTTCAGTCATTCCCATTTGATGAGGCTTGAGGCTAAGCGTTACCTTTATAGAACATATTCCTTAGAATGCCCATCGTCCACCTGATGATGTTTCGCAAGCATTCATCCATACAAGTCCGTCCCGGGTTCGAACGGAACCGAAGGCACTATTCCTACTACATCCATTATGAAAATATCCTCAGGATTAGTAGCGACTAGACCTTGCACTTCACTGCTCCATCTTTGAATTTCTAAAATCGTTTACACGAAACGTACAAACCGGATCGAAGTGGTTTTCGAGAAATAAATCTCGATCTCGGTCTCTTCGAAACGATCAACGCATTGTCCAATATTGATAGTCGGTTATTTAACTATCAATTAATATTCACAAACAACCATCAAACAATAAATAATTTCCCAAATTATTTATTAATCTCAAAAATATCTTCACAAGATACATTTCTATTTTCAATCCTTTGAAAACAGTTTCAAAACCATCATTCTTTTCAGAATCAACTTCCCAAATATTTTATATCTCCTCTGAAATCACCAAGCACAAAAATAGATTTTTAAAATAATTTAAAACACTTTACTTTGAAGTATATACTCTAAAACACTTAGGATAAAACTACTTAAATAATTTTTTAAAAATATATACTATATGAATTTGAGAAAATAAGGTTACTTTATAAAATATAAAACCAGGTTTCACTTTTAAAACAAATACTAAGTCACTTTTAAATAATTAATGCTATAATATATTAAAAGGAAATACTTGCTTTAGAAATTAAATATTAGAAATAATAAATTTTACAAAACTTGCTTTCTTTAAAAACAACTTTAAAGCATTAATTTATATTTACAAATTTACTTTTAAAAAAGCGTATTGGCCATCCAGAGAGAATTCCAACTTCAAGCACTTAAATCAATTTCCCGAAATGATTTCCAATTCATTCTATTTGAAATAAATTTCTTTACTTGCTCGGTTCATTTCAAAGTTCATTAATTATGGACTTTATTTTATTATTATTATTATTTGCTGTTTGATTTTAAATCTTTTACTGAAATATACAAATTTTAGGCTTTTTCCCATTTTCTTCTTTATTCCCTTCAAAATTTAAATCTTAAATTTAAAATAAATGTTCTGTTCTTTTAAATATTAACATTGGAGTTTACAATTCATTAACTTTCTATTAATTCAAAAATCTCCTTTCTATATTCAAGATTTATTAATTAGAATTCTTATGTCACTTTATTTTATTTTTATTTCATTCTTAAATTTATTCAAATTTCCATAATTATTTTACTTACAAATTTACTTCCTTTATTTTCTTTCCAAAAATCCAATTCTATATATTTGGATAAAACAGAGTACCAAAATATTCGAGCAGACAATAACATTCAATGTTCTAATATAATTCATCACGGAATATCAATCAATCACAGAAGTGGATATTAAATAATTTAAATACATATTGAGGGATCCAGTTGGATCCCTCCAACCTGTTTTTCCCTGCATCCACAGACATTAGCACAAAATAATGCATCAATTCCCAAATATAGCATACAATAGCACATCAAACAATTAAACCATTCAAATAATTATTTAAATTTAATCATTTAAATTTAAATTTCAACTGAGTGAGATTAACTCACCTTGAATTTGTTTGCAGTCCAATCCAAACTAGCTTGTATCCATTATTTTCGACCTTGTACAAGCATTATAGGACTTATTAATATTTGAACTACTCGAACAATTTGTTATCATTTATTTAGTTAAAATTTTACCTAATAATTTTATCTAAACAAATTTCCTTTTTGAACTATATATATATATACTTATAAAATAGATTATAGACTCTAAGAAACTATTTTATATATACTTCCAACATGTTTTATTTTATATATATATATATATATATATATATATATATATATATATATATATATATATATATATATATTTAAACCCCTATATATGTTTCCTGTCTATTTACGTAGTTATTTCTTTTTAAACTAAGACAGACATTTTATAACTCACTACAAATATTAAAACAAATATTTTCCCTTACTGTAAACAATAATTTGTTACAGTCGTTACATTTGATACCAACTGTAAGCTAAAACAATCAATTTCATTTTTAATTAAATTTGATACCAACTGTAAATTTTTAAAATATTATCAAATTTCATTATTTTAATTGATTAGCCGAGATAATTGGTATGTTCTTAGATAAATAATATTTTTACATTTTTTTAGCCATGTAGAGACTCTATTTATCATTAAACCAATCAGAATTCTACAAATTAAGAGAAAAACAAGGGTGAAAGAAAAGATTATTTGCTAGGGAATTAAGGAAAATAGTTAAAGGCAAATAAATTTGCATTAATGTTAGTATAATTTGGATATAGACTCAAAATATAAGAGGCATAAACCACTAATTTTAATGCCGATAAAATTCCCAATTTAATATCTAGGTAATAAAGTGAGGTGTTTAAAAATCCAAATTATAGCAATATATCTGCTTTGTCTCATATTATTTTCTGGTTCCCTATGCAAATTGTATTTACTATTAATTCAGTGGATTTTGGTTGTTCTAATGAAGGCTATGGTTTGTGGATGATAAAGAGAAATGTAAAAATTACCTTTGCTAATTGAGAATAGATCGATAGCTCTAATCATCCCATATAATGTCGAAATTGGCTTATGTAATTGATTAATTGCTTGATGATATTTGACTGCTGCTGGCTAAACCTCAAAATGGATATATCTTACAAATGGTTGGATCAAATCGCTGTTATGACCAAATTTCAAACAACTGGAAAAAGAAACTAGATTTTAACTTGACATTAATAAGATTATAGTTTAGAAATTCTCCAAAGTTTATCCTAAAATGTTTAAATTTACAATTTTACAAGTTTTTAGCTGACAATAATAAAGATGTGCTAACTATATTTTCTTTGCATATTTTAAAAAATATTTTTTTAAAGATTTTTATCCTTTAAGTCCCCAATAAACGGGTAAATGTATACAACAAAATAACGAATATATACCAACTATATATTCTTTGCATATTCTTAAAAACAAAACATCTTTTTTGGAGTTTCACCCTTGAAGTTCCCAACATACGGATAAATGTATACAACAAAATATTCAAAAAACCAACATACCTATCAAAATATGTGAATTACTTATACTAACGTAGCATACATCATACCTAATTCCACTTTAAACAAAGGAAACAATAGGAGACAATGAGTTAAAAAAGATTAACTATACATAGAAAAATTTTCTAATATAAAATTTAAATGTTCTTCTTGTTCTAGTAAAATTATTCTCATCATACTTAGATCGATCCTTCATTAAATTGACAACTATTTTCTACCATGTTCAACTATAAGAACGTTCCTCCTTGGTTTAGATGCTTCTGGTTCAATCTCTAAATTTTTGAGTTTATTTTGGTTGAATATTATGCTTGAGCAGTGCACATTTCCTAAGACGTGAGACATGGAGGACACAATGCATACCCTTCTTCTTTGGTATAACTACATAAGTCAACTTTATATGCTAATGCAATAACACACATACATACATATACATATACATACATACACATACATACATACATACATACATACATACATGCATACATACATACATACATACATACATACATACATACATACATACATACATGTGTATGTATGTATGTTTGTGTGCGCATATTCATGTATATGTTTTTTTTGGACCCATATGTATTATTTTATTTAATAACCTTAATATTACAAATTCAAATTAAGATCCTAAAATTTAGGTCATATTATTCAAAGTAAATTTCTCTGGATAACCACACATTTCTTGTCTTGAATAGTCAACTACCAAGTAAGACAGTAAATTGGTTAATGTAAAATAATATGCATATATGTATGCATGTATGTATACACACACCCCTGTGCAGTTAAAGCACCACCAAATCCTGCTATAGCTTATAACACTCTTCAATCGCTATGCCTTCCCAATTTAGCACTAATGAGAACTAGATACATTTTAAGCCCCGCTATTTTTTGCTACACTCACTAAATCGAGATTTTTTAGCACCCCGTTTAGCAAAACTAATATTAGAAGTTTGATTTGACTAGTTCTCTTTTAAACCAGTTCAACTAAAGTTAAGGTAAAGACTTAATTTTGAACCATAAGTGCTCAATATAAGTTTGAAATCTATTGTAATCATCAAATCCGGACTGCATGAACCATAGTATTCTTCAGTTTTGTTATATATGATTAAACTGTATTTATTTTTCCTACACATATGTTGTGATAACAAGAGTAAATTAACTTTAAATATATGGTTTTATATCTACTGAAGCCTTTTGCACTCCACTATTTTCCGTTGTATTTCTATTTAAGCACCACTATAACCTTTTGCACCCTCACTGCTATAGAACAGTTAAACGCTTTAACTGCACATGTATACACACATAGAGGACGATAATTTGTAAAAAAAGTTAAATAATTGTTTTTCATTTAGTTTACTACACACACACACACATATATATATGTTCATGCGCACGCACCTGCATACATATATATAGCGCCAAATTACGCTCACATATAATTTTGCATTATTATTATAAATACATATGTTTAGTTACATACATATTATATGTAAGTATATGCATAAATCATTTATAACTTTTTAATGTGTAACATCTGTATGTGTGTGCTTGCGCAAACACACACGAGACTTAAAACTGTTTTTGATTTTGTTTTAACATTGCTAAATACTATATATATATACATTGATCTGAAAATATATGTATAACATAAGGTTTTTACCTTCCGATGATGCCTACTTACTACAGATTGTACCGTTATAATTGCCTTTTAGAAACCACATTTCAGTGTTTGAGACTGTTATCTGGCCTTTTGGCCCAGTTATATTCAAACCGACTGGACAAGTTAGACTAAACAATCATCGAGGAAGTGTAACAACCCGATATTTTCATCCATTCGCATCCACGCATGCCGGACTTGAATTGCTCAAAACACCGCATTGTAATAAAATTTGGAGCAAATGAAATACAATCATAGAATCACAGACACAGAAATATCAGAATAACTCGCAGCGGAAATTAAAATACCATAGTAGTTCATGAAGCTAGTATAACATACTCTCAAAACAAATACATAATATCAGTCTGAAAAAAAACATATACAATAGAAGTCTCAAATACATAGAAGTTTATAAATACAGAGCTGAAATAGAACAACTGAAACTGAAAGGGAATAGATAACTAGACAAGCATAATCTCCAGCGATTCCTGAAACGGCCCGCAAATCCGTACCCCTTGAGTCAACAGTATTTTACAACAATCAACTCAAGTTGCACAGAGATACGAACCATTTGGGTTTAAGAAGAAGAGGTAGAAGAAGGGAAAACAAAATCAACATCAGAATCTAACCATCGCAGCGGAATAAAATATAATAGATAGTAAAAAATCTTTACTCAAAATCAAATATATTTATTTTCATACATTACATCATCAGAGTACATCAATCACATTTCAACATCAATATCATACAAATGGATACACAACAACTCAACACAGCGGAATATATATATAAACAAGTACGAGAGTACGTGTCGTCATCCTGCTCGTCTCCTGAGCTCCACAGCAACATGTCCTGTATTCTATAATACTCGGTCTGACCCGAGCATTACAGTTAAATAACACCCGAGTCAGTCTGGATTACCAGCGTGAGAAAATCACACCCAATTGATTATTAAAGTTTCAAAATCCTTTGAAAAACAAAAGCATCTCGTAAGACCACGCCACAAATAAACATGTCGGGTTTTTACCTTACGATAGCTAAAACAATTTTTATAGAAATCCTCTGATATTATAATAGGGTCTATATACAAATACTTATAAAATAGCCGAAATTGTTACATGATTAAATTCCAGCTACTAGCCACAGAGTGGGTAATACAAACAAAACTCGTACAAGGCTCGTAGGGAGAATGGATTTCCAACCAATGACTAGGCAGTGGGGTACCACCTGCCATAGTACAGGGCCTAGATCACCGTACCGAGGAGTACGCCCGCTCCCCTGCAACACAAGGCCGGGACTATCCCTTACTGGATAATCCCGAGTGAGATCACCCCGCGGTTGGGATCAAAAACCGCCCACTAAGCCGAAATAAAAAGGGACATCTAGACTGGAATGACCTCACCCTGCTTGGGTGCTACCCACCTAGCCTTGCTGCATATCCTCTGATTTTAAGTCATTCCCATTTGACGAGGCTTCAGGCTAAGCGTTACCTTTATAGAACATATTCCTTAGAATGCCCATTGTCCACCTGACGATGTTTCGCAAGCATTCATCCATACAAGTCCGTCTCGGGTTCGAACGGAACCGAAGGAACTATTCCTACTACATCCATTTTGGAAATATCCTCAGGATTAGTAGCGACTAGCCCTTGCACTTCACTGCTCCATCTTCGAATTTCTAAAATTGTTTACATGAAACGTACAAACCGGATCGAAGTGGTTTTCGAGAAATAAATCTCGATCCCGGTCTCTTCGAAACGATCAACGCATTGTCCAATATTGATAGTCGGTTATTTAACTATCAATTAATATTCACAAACAACCATCAAACAATAAATAATTTCCCAAATTATTTATTAATCTCAAAAATATCTTCACAAGATACATTTCTATTTTCAATCCTTTGAAAATAGTTTCAAAACCATCATTCTTTTCAGAATCAACTTCCCAAATATTTTATATCTCCTCTGAAATCACCAAGCACAAAAATAGATTTTTAAAATAATTTAAAACACTTTACTTTGAAATATATACTTTAAAACACTTAGGATAAAACTACTTAAATAATTTGTTAAAAATACATACTATATGAATTTGAGAAAATAAGGTTACTTTATAAAATATAAAACCAGGTTTCACTTTTAAAACAAATACCAAGTCACTTTTAAATAATTAATGCTATAATATATTAAAAGGAAATACTTGCTTTAGAAATTAAATATTAGAAATAATAAATTTTACAAAACTTGCTTTCTTTAAAAACAACTTTAAAGCATTAATATTTACAAATTTACTTTTAAAAACGTGTATTGGCCATCCAGAGAGAATTACAACTTCAAGCACTTAAATCAATTTCCCGAATTGATTTCCAATTCATTCTATTTGAAATAAATTTCTTTACTTGCTCGGTTCATTTCAAAGTTCATTAATTATGGACTTTATTTTTTTTATATTATTATTTGCTGTTTGATTTTAAATCTTTAACTGAAATATACAAATTTCAGGCTTTTTCCCATTTTCTTCTTTATTCCCTTCAAAATTTAAATCTTAAATTTAAAATAAATGTTCCGTTCTTTTAAATATTAGCATTGGAGTTTACAATTCATTAACTTTCTATTAATTCAAAAATCTCCTTTCTATATTCAAGATTTATTAATTAGAATTCTTATGTCACTTTATTTTATTTTTATTTCATTCTTAAATTTATTCAAATTTCCATAATTATTTTACTTACAAATTTACTTCCTTTATTTTCTTTCCAAAAATCCAATTCTATATATTTGGATAAAACATAGTACCAAAATATTCGAGCAGACGATAACATTCAATGTTCTAATATAATTCATCACGGAATATCAATCAATCACAGCAGTAGATATTAAATAATTTAAATACATGTTGAGGGATCCAGTTGGATCCCTCCAACCTGTTTTTCCCTGCATCCACAGACGTTAGCACAAAATAATGCATCAATTCCCAAATATAGCATACAATAGCACATCAAACAATTCAACCATTCAAACAATTATTTAAATTTAATCATTTAAATTTAAATTTCAACTGAGTGAGATTAACTCACCTTGAATTTGTTTGCAGTCCAATCCAAACTAGCTTGTATCCATTATTTTCGACCTTGTACAAGCATTATAGGATTTATTAATATTTGAACTACTCGAACAATTTGTTATCATTTATTTAGTTAAAATTTTACCTAATAATTTTATCTAAAAAAGTTTCCTTTTTGAACTATATATATATACTTATAAAATAGATTATAGACTCTAAGAAACTATTTTATATATACTTCCAACATGTTTTATTATATATATATATATATATATATATATATTTAAACCCCTATATATGTTTCCTGTCTATTTACCTAGTTATTACTTTTTAAACTAAGACAGACATTTTGTATCTCACTACAAATATTAAAACAAATATTAAAACAAATATTTTCCCTTACTGCAAACAATAATTTGTTACAGTCGTTACATTTGATACCAACTGTAAGCTAAAACAATCAATTTCATTTTTAATTAAATTTGATACCAACTGTAAATTTTTAAAATATTATCAAATTTCATTATTTTAATTAGTTTCAATTTATCTTAAACTCTAAATTTTTAAACTTTATTTCCCATTAATAACTAATTAATCTATTCCTAATCTGCAAATATAAATGAAAGAAAAACAAGACAGTTATACCTACTGCCTCCACACTCTTGTGCTTGACTTCGAGCCTCCGACCACCTCACTGTCGAAGTCGATGACGACAGCCAACCCATCCCCTGAAACCCTAGCTCGAAGCTTCTGCACCTCGACCTTGCGTCGACTTCGTGCTCGAATCGAGCAGCCATCAATCACCGCCTCACACCCTCACGCGACGTCGCCGAGTACGCTCCCAAAACCCCACGAAGACCATGCCCTAATTCGAGCTTCGACCCCAGCCACCAACGACGAACGCCTTGTGAACCGAACTCGAGCTCGAGCTGCTCTTCGAAGCCCTGGTCGCCGCGATTCGAGATTCAGGTAACGCGATTCATAGGCGATCGCCATTTTTTTTGAGTGGTTTGGGGTTTCGAACAGAAGGAAGGGATTCGGCCCTTTTTGTGATGCTCGTTGTTTTTTTTTCCTTTTTCTTATTTGAACGAAATCTGATTTGGGGTTGTCTTTTTATTCGAGAAAAGGAAAGGGAATTTTTTTGAGGAGCTCGGCCATTAATGATTTTTTTCTGTTTGCTTCTTGAAGGAACGAAAAGGAACAGCTTGATATGAACAAAGGAATAGGTAGCGTGCTTAAACGAGTAAAGGATGGCGTATAAGAGAAGCTTGACTGAATAAATTATTATTAATTAAGTTTTTTCTTGTTTTTTTTCAGCGCGTTATTATATCGTACACACACACACTAGCTCCAATCAATACGAAATTTGAAATCCGATAATAATTCCATATTACGGATCCAATGGAACTGGTTCGTCAAATTCCGAGACTGCGCCTCGGACGGCTATTTTAAATTCAATTTAAACTATATAAAATTTTTTAAAACTGAACAAACCACTATTAATTTCAATTTTAACACTTCTACAATCTTCAAAATCATCAATATAAATTCTATAAGCCTTCAATTTTTTTTAATAGGCTTAAAATTCCAGATTCAATATTTTATCTAACTTCAAATTATTTAATTCAACAATTTAATTGTCAAATAAATTATGATATTCGTAATTTAAGTTGATAATTAACCTTTAAATAATTAAAATCAATTAAATATTCCAATGTTAAATGCTTAAAAATTCCGGGTCGTCACAATTCCTAGCTCCAGAAAAGAAATCCAAAGCTAAGCTGTAAATATTCAGGCTGACTCGAGCGTAAAGTAAAACACAAAACACTCGAGTCAGGACATACATACTTATATAATGTAAACCAACTCAAGTGAACTGTAGTAGTAAAGCACAATAACTTAAAGGATGCTTAGGATCGCCCATCCTCTAAGGATCAGTTAAACCGTAAATTAAATACATCCCGTGGTTAAAATTCCAAAATGGTATTTTATACTTCTAAATCAAATATCATTTCAAAATTCAATATCACTTCAAATTCATTTCAAAATATCAAAATATCATACCTTTCCAAAACCACACTCATTTTTATTTAATTTAAATACCATTTCAAATCATAATTCAAAATGGTTTATATATCAAAGTAAATTTAATTATTCCAATTAAACCAATTAAATATTCCAGTTAAACCAATTAAATATTCCAATAAACCAAATAAATATTCCAATTAAACCAATTAAATATTCCAATTAGACCAATTAAATAGTCCACTTAAATCATTTAAAAATGAAGTTATTATATTTAATAATCAAAAATTCAATTCTCAAAATTTTGCAATTTTTAGAATTCATTTATTTACTTCAATTTATTAAAACAGTGAAATTTCAATTTTCGCAGCATTTAGAAAATGCTATGGTTAATTTCATTTGAAAACAATTCAATTTAATAAAGACAGCATTTACAGAAATGCTATCATAGGATTTAGTTTTCAACAACTACAAACTTACAAAGTGCTGTAATAGCCCTTAGTTCAATTTAGTCTTTTAGTTCATTTATCAATTACGGCATTTACAAAATGCTGTAATATCTTTAACTTTAGAAATGATAGCATTTCAGGAATGCTGTCAATTCAAATTCCAAACTTTCACTACAATTTCATAAACAATTAAAATTTAATTTAAATCCATTTTAACCTATAAAAATCATATTTTTCTCACTTTAAAAACAATCATTTAAATACCCCTTAATTTATGATTTATAAAGTGAAATTTTCATACAAAAATCAAATTTCTCTAATAATTAACTTATAAAATTAATGTACAAATTTATAACATTTCATTTACTTAACATTTAATTTTAATTTACCATTTCATAAATTAAATTTAAATTCCATTTTATTTTCTGAACTTAACTTTTATTTTACAACACATTTCACATTTTCCAAGTTAAGTTGTATTCAAACTTCAATTTTAAACATTTATTTATTTAACTATTTTTAATTTATAGAAAAATCAGTAACACTTTATAAAATCATTTTAAATTCAAATTTAAATCAAATCATCAGATTTTCTTACTTAACTTAAATTCCATTTATAAACAAAACCATAAATTCTAAAATTTACTTATATTTCAAATTCTACATTACCATATATTTATTTCACTAATTTAACTTATAAAAAATAACTAATATTTTGTAAAATCATTTTTTTATTAAATTTAAAACAAAATATCATAATATTTTCATTTTCTAAAATATTTTAAAATTTTTAGAAAAATATAAGTTAATCACGGTCTGTATAAAATTTTCTAACCTAAATCAAGTGATACAGATAATATATCATTTCAATCCGTAATTAATAAAGAATATCCGGGTTTTATCATTTCAATCCCGCAATCCCTAGTAAAATTAACTAAATAAAAACCGCTCAAGCCTATCATTTCAGCCCATAACGATTTTTCCTATTCTAAAGTCCGTTCGGGCATGTATCATTCAACCCATAGTGATTCTATTCTATAGGGAACTTGTATTGTGATAAACTGATATAAATAAACAAATTAACATTACATAACAGCAACAGATGATATGACAGGTGTATAAACAGGATGATCATCATGTAAATAATATCACAGGCAGTTATAACATAATAATATAATCTACAGATTCAAATGGTGTCAATTTACTAATTATATAAGTACAGATGTCTGGTGAGAAATACTCACCTCTACAAGCTGAAGATAACAGATTCTGACACACAAACAAAGACCCGGAAAGCACGAAGGCACATCTACTGGTTCAAGTGAGGGAAGAGCCAAAATAGTTGTCTTCTACATATGAAAAAAAACAATATATAGGACATGAATTTCAACACCAAATATAACATTAAACAAGCTAGAATACACAACAAAGAATCAATCAACTTATACTTGCTTTCACAAATACAATGCTCGGCCATATGGTGATAAGGCACAGCCATGGTGGTGTATTTGGTCAAGTATGGGTCTAATATGGTCGGCCTAGATAGGGTATGAAGATATGGAAGTTGCTTATGTGATTAATGGCATGAATAAACAAAGCCAAGGCAAAAATGGATTTTTGTATGCATCACAAGTTCGGCCATGGCTCCAAGGTGGCATGGCCAGACCTGGTGGAGATCAGGTGATGGTGTGGAAGTGGCTAAGGGTTAGGTAGAGGCTGATGATGGTGGTGCAAGTGTTGGCCGAGAGGAGTGGTGAAGTGGTGAAGGCATTGGTGAGCTCGGCTATGCATATATAAGGGGTGTTTGCTATTTTTTGTGTGGAGCTTGCATCTTAGGGGTCACGGCCTGATAAGTCAGAGGTGCTGCAGGTATTTTCAGCTGGACAAGGTGGTAATGGAGGTGGTGGTGATGGAGGAGGCTATAGGCCGAACATCCAAAGTGAAAGCAAGGCAAGGTGAATGCATAAACAAGAAGAAAACAGTAAGAAAATGATAAAAATCATTACCAAATTTTTGTACAGCAATGAAGGCCGAAAATTTTGGAATGAGAAACAAAATTTTTGCGTGAAAAATGAAGAGAAGATATGGCTGAAGAAAGTAAGTAGTCAGCCAAATCGAATGCAAGTGTTATTTGGAATTGAAAAGACAAATGCATACCAAAGGTTTCAAAACTCTTCAAATTTCTCATTTTCTTTTATCATTTTTAAACAAATAAAAAATGTAAATAAATAAAATAAAAACACAACAAAATAATGTATGAATGAAAATAAATAAATTTTAGATAAATATAAATTAATTAAGAAAATAGCTTAAAAAAAGAAACTAGGTTATAAAAATTGTAAATAAATACAATAAGCTTTGGAAATTTTTTAACATTACTTCAAAATATTTTAAAATAAAATATATACCTAACATGTCATATAACACATATTAGAACATGATATGACAAATATAATTATTATTTACATTAATTAAAATAGACAATTTTATTAAATAAATCAATTTACATACAATATTGTAAAAATCATAACTTTCACAATATAAATCGAATTTAAACGAAACGAAAAGCAGTATTCTTGAAATTAAATTTATTTTCATAATAAAAGATAAAATTAAAAAATTAAAAAATTTAAATTTTAAATTTAAAAACTCTAAGTTTGACCAGATTGACCAAAAATCCACTTTTCTGAAAAATATTCTATTTATTCAGGTTTGAAATTATAATTCACATAAAAATCAAAATATACTTTTAAAATAACAAAATTTATCCATTTTAATAAATATAATAAAGTTTTTAAATCAAGAGTTTCAAATAAAATAATTAAAACATACAAATAGAAATAATCACAAAATTCAGGGTTGTTACACTCTCCCCCACTCAAATCTTTTCGTCCTCGAAAAGAACGAACAAGGAAAATAAGGAAAAGCAAGATAGACAAACAAATAGTACCTGGAAAAATAATTTCGGATTCGAAACACGAATGCTCCTCCTCCGTTTTTCAGGTACAATCCCAATCATCAGTACTTATATAGTACTTTGACCAGACTAACAGATTTCCTTCTTAGCTGCTTCGTATCTCTTTCGAACATACGAAGTGGCTTCCTCTCGACAGTCAGATTAGGCTAAATATCTAAACTATCAAGAGTAGAAGGCTGAACAAAAAGAGACGGGTCAAGAAGATACCAGAGAAGATGTGAGACGTGGAATACATCATGCACTCCAGAAATTTTTTATAAAATTATGCCAAAGAATCAACTCTTTCCATAATACAGAAAGGACCTTCGAAGACGAAGAAGGTAAGAATAGCTAGAAGGAAAAGTAGGTTGAAAGACAAAGATGAACCATTATTTTAAAACCATATAAGTTTCAATTTAAAATTTTTGTATATAACATTTTAAACATTTTACAATATGATGAATAGTCATTTGATTCAAAGTTGTTAGTTCGAAGTAAACAATATTTTAAACATTTTTAAATTATTTAGAAAAGTAAAGTAAATGATCAAAATATCCTATATTTAATACTTTATCAAAATACTTTTATAACTCGATGTCTTAACAAGTTTATTTTCATTCCTACGGACTCCGGCCATGCGTTGATCAGGCGCAAAGCTAGAATTCTCCAGGTACTTAGTAGACTTATTTCAACACCTAGTGAAAATACTTGAAAAACCTTTAAAAAACAGATACGGAAAGTACAATCCAAACAAAACAACCAAACCAAAACATGTCGATCATGGATCGTGGATACACAATGATTACGCCTGGATCCCCCAGGAAACATCCATACCAGTAGACTGACTACCGCAACCCTACGATTACGCCATGAAGACTAGTAGTACCGCAGATACACAATGGTTACACCTGGATCCCCCAGGAAACATCCGTACCCTTAGGCTCTCGCAGCCCCTGCGGATTACGCTACCAAGTGACCCAATAAATCGAAGATACACAATGGTTATGTCTGGATCCCCTAGAAAACATCCATACCCTTAGGCTCTCGCAGCCCCTGTGAAATACGCTATGCAGTCGCGCTCGTAAGACCATGGAGATCGGCATGGAATTCGATGGACACTCGAGTATCATATCCGAAAAACCAAAATCAAAAGAATAATTTCAATAGAATGAATCCACAATGTGGCCACAAAGCGGATATCAAGCAGAAGGCACTTTCCATATTCTTACTTTGAAAATATGTATCATATAGTACCTTTCAAATCACTTTCAAATATCATGCTTATATAAAGTCCATCATATATAAGATTCCATTTTCAAATCAAATACTTTCCAAATCAATTGTATATCAAATCATACTTATATAGACTTTAATTATATAAGATTTCACTTAATTGAGTACCTTTTCAAATCAACAGTTTCAAATCAACTTCAGACTTATACAAATCAATTTTATATAAGTTCTACTCCCCAAATCAAAGTATTTAATAAAATAAGGTTCTCAATTTCAATTCCATTCAATAATATTTCAGTTTCAAAATCATATATGATTTTGCCAAATCATTTCTTCCAAATTATATATATTCAGTTTCAAAGTTTCTTATTAATAAATAATCCAAATTTCTAAAACATCAAAATTTAAGTCAAACAAATTCATTTCCAAAACCATCATATAAATACTGGGTTAAATTTTCAATCCATTTTCAAAACCAAATATCTTTCTCAAAATCAATTATACCAAAAATGATTTCCAAGTTATAATTATCCCTTTAAAACCTTTAAACTATTTATTTCTATTCAATAGATCAATTTACCTTTTTCAAACTATTTAAAACTAAATTTTATTCAAAACATTCCAAAACTAAATTCCATATCAGTATAATTCAAAATAGTCTTATTCATTTACTTGGCAAAATAGTTTCAACTCATTTTTCTAATTGAATGATTTATATTTTTTTTCCAGGATTACATAGCTTTGAAAATTAAACCTTGGTTTGGATGTGTTCGAACTTTTTTTTAGAAATAGTCGAAGAAATCATATTAAAATCCAAAAGTTGGAAATCACCAACAAATCAGTAAATCAATTTCAATAGACAAGGTTATACCAAAATAAATCTGAATCTCGAGGACTGAACACCGGCTTACTTTGTATTATTTCAAATATACATATACATATATCTTTCGAATATCAAACCATACTTCAAAATCTAAAATCAAAATTGGTTTCACAAAATCACTCGCATAGCAAAGCTACTAGAGTGGCCTCTCCCCCACTCAGAAACTCAAAAATCAATGTCGATGATGCATGCATTCGTCACCGAAATTATTTTCTGGCGACATAAATGCATTCTGGACTTTTATTTTCTTGAAAATTCTTTGAAATCTCTTTTGAAATCATTCAAATACATTTTAAACATTTTTATTTGGAGAAATATCTTTGAATCATATTATTATTATTATATATTTTTCCAAAATCTTAAAACTGATTTCAAAACATCGGAGTTCGATTCCTCGAAATTCAAATTCAAAACTCTTTAGTTATAAATAATTTTTATATAAATCAAATTTCTTATGAAATTTCAAAATTTCAAATCCTTCAAAATTTTCAAATTTTCAAAGAAAGAAAATTTATAATCCTTATCGAAAATATTTCGCTTTTATATATAAAATGTGGTCATCCCTATTAAATAATAATTTAGATGTATGCACAATTTCAAAATACAACCAAACACAAATTTCCAAGAGATGATTCAAGATTAGATTTCAAACAAATAGAGATTCAAATTTAGAAGAATTCTAATCAAATAGAATTCTGGTTCGAAAATAAGCTCGAACGAAGATGAATTAATTTAATTACCAAATAGAAGGTGGATAAGGATATATAGATCATGGGTGACCTTAACTGGTCAATCGTGACTTCAGGAATATAACCAATGTGGGAATCTAAGGCGAATCGACATTCGATCGCCAGGGATAGAATCCGGGTAGAGCAGGGGATAGATAGCATCGTAAACCGAGGATATATAAATCTCGAGTGAATCATTGCCAATTGTAAAGGAGTTTCACCCTTTTACAAATTATTCAAAGGTTTGCAGAATCACCGATCTTTATAGAGGTCATTCAAAGTGGAGTTATGGAATTCCCCAAAATCAAAAAGATAGAACAGGGAAGACAAGACTGGATTTCAGAACCAGTGGGAGCATTCCAAAGTTCAAGGAATCCCAATCAATAAGAATCCTAACTAAAGAGAGCACTAACAAGATGGATACAGTAGGAATGAAGTTTAGAAAATCTTGATAAAAAAATAAGTATTTTTTTATACCAATATAATCTTTGAAAATCCTTTAAAATCATTTGGAAATCATTTTATACTTCAAAAATACATTCTCTCACAAGGAAATGATTCTGAGATTGATTTCACTCATTCTAGGGTATTTCTACCCTATCTCTAATGAGTTTTCGCTCCGTAGGCTGTGGTTTGCCTAAAACCAAAGCTCTGATACCAAATGTAACAACCTGATATTTTCAGCCATTCGCATCCACACATGCCAGACTTGAATTGCTCCGCATTGTAATAAAATTTGGAGCAAATGAAATACAATCATAGAATCACAGACACAGAAATATCAGAATAATTCGCAGCGGAAATTAAAATACCATAGTAGTTCATGAAGCTACTATAACAATACTGTCAAAACAAATACATAATATCAATCTGAAAAAAAAACATATACAATAGAAGTCTCAAATACATAGAAGTTTATAAATGCCAGAGCTGAAACAGAAAAACTGAAACTGAAAGGGAATAGATAACTAGACAAGCAGAATCTCCAGCGATTCCTAGCTCCAGAAAAGAAATCCAAAGCTAAGCTGTAAATACTCAGGCTGACCCGAGCGTAAAGTAAATATGAAACACTCGAGTCAGGTCATACATACGTATATAATGTAAATCAACTCAAGTGAACTGTAATAGTAATGCACAATAACTTAAAGGATGCTTGGGATCACCCATCCTCTAAGGATCAGTTAAACCATAAATCAATTACATCATGTGGTTAAAATTCCAAAGTGGTATTTTATACTTCTAAATCAAAATATCATTTCAAAATTCAATATCACTTCAAATTCATTTCAAAATATCAAAATATCATACCTTTCCAAAACCACACTCATTTTTATTTAATTTAAATACCATTTCAAATCACATTTCAGAATGGTTTATATATCGAAGAAAATTTAATTATTCAAATTAAACCAATTAAATATTTCGATTAAACCAATTAAATATTTCAATTAAACCAATTAAATATTCCAATTAAACCAATTAAATATTCCAATTAAACCAATTAAATATTCCATTTAAATCATTTAAAAATGAAGTTATTATATTTAATAATCAAATATTCAATTCTCAAAATTTTACCATTTTCAAAATCATTTATTTACTTCAATTTATTAAAACAGTGAAATTTCAACTTTCGTAGCATTTAGAAAATGCTACGGTAAATTTCATTTGAAAACAATTCAATTTAACAAAGTCAACATCTACAGAAATGCCGTAACAGGTTTTATTTAGTTTTCGACAACTACAGCACTTAAAAAGTGTTGTAATAGCCCTTAGTTCAATTTAGTCTTTTAGTTTATTTATCAATTACAGCATTTACAAAATGCTGTAATATCTTTAACTTTAGAAATGAAAGCATTTCAGGAATTAAATTCCAAACTTTCACTACAATTTCATAAACAATTAAAATTTAATTTAAATCCACTTTAACTTATAAAAATCATATTTTTTCACTTTAAAAACAATCATTTAAATACCCCTTAATTTATGATTTATAAAGTGAAATTGTGATACAAAAATCAAATTTCTCTAATAATTCACTTATAAAATTAATGTACAAATTTATAACATTTCATTTACTTAACATTTAATTTTAGTTTACCATTTCATAAATTAAATTTATATTCCATTTTATTTTCTTAACTTAACTTTTATTTTTCAACACATTTCACGTTTTCCAAGTTAAGTTATATTCAAATTTCAATTTTAAACATTAATTTATTTAACTATTTTTAATTTATAGAAAAATCAATAAAACTTTATAAAATCATTTTAAATTCAAATTTAAATCAAATTATCAGATTTTCTTACTTAACTTAAATTTCATTTATAAACAAAACCATAAATTCCAAAATTTACTTATATTTCAAATTCTACTTTACCATATATTTATTTCATTTATTTAACTTATAGAAAAGGTCTAATATTTTGTAAAATCATTTTTTCATTAAATTTAAAAAATATCATAATATTTTCATTTTTAAAAATATTTTAAATTTTTTAGAAAAATATAAGTTAACCACGGTCTATATAAAATTTTCTAACCTAAATCAAGTGATACAGATAATATATCATTTTAATCCGTAATTAATAAAGAAAATCTGGGTTTTATCATTTCAAACCAGTAATCCCAAGTAAAATTAAATAAATAAAAATCGCTCAAGCCTATCATTTCAGCCCATAATGATTTTGCCTATTCTAAATTCTGTTCGGGTATGCATCATTTCAGCCCATAGTGATTCTATTCTACAGGGAACTTGTAGTGTGATAAACTGATATAAATAAACAGATTAACATTAAATAACAGTAACAGATGATATGACAGGTGTATAAACAGGGTGATCATCATATAAATAATATCGCAGGCAGTTATAACATAATAATATAATCTACAGATTCAAATGGTGTCAATGTACTAATTATATAAGTACAGAATGTCTGGTGAGAAATACTCACCTCTACAAGCTGAAGATAACAGATTTTGACACACAAACAAAGACCCGGAAAGCACGAAGGCACGTCTACTGATTCAAGTGAGGGAAGAGCCAAAATAGTTGTCTTATACATATGAAACAAAACAATATATAGGACATGAATTTCAACACCAAATATAACATTAAACAAGCTAGAAATTATGCACAACAAAGAATCAATCGACTTGCAATTGGTTTCACAAATACAATGCTCGGCCATATGGTGATAAGGCACAACCATGGTGGTGTATTTGGTCAAGTGTGGGTCCAATATGGTCGGCCTAGCGAGGGTATGAAGATATGGAAGTTGCTTATGTGATTAATGGCATGAATATACAAAGCCAAGGCAAAAATGAATTTTTGTGTGCATCACAAGCTCGGCCATGGCTTCAAGGTGGCGAGGCCAAACCTGGTGGAGGTCAGGTGATGGTGTGGAAGTGGCTAAGGGTCGGGTAGAGGCTGGTGGTGGTGGTGCTAGTGGTGGCCGAGAGGAGTGGTGAAGTGGTGAAGGCATTGGTGAGCTCGGCTATGCATATATAAGGGGTGCTTGCTATTTTTTTGTATGGAGCTTGCATCTTAGGGGTCATGGCCTGATAAGTCAGAGGTGCTGGAGGTGTTTGTAGCTGGACAATGTGGTGGTGATGGAGGAGGCTATAGGCCGAACATCCAAAGTGAAAGCAAGGCAAGGTGAATGCATAAACAAGAAGAAAAGAGTAAGAAAATGATAAAAATCATTACCTAATTTTTATACAGCAATGAAGGTCGAAAATTTTGGAATGAGAAAAAAAAATTTGCGTGAAAAATGAGGAGAAGACATGGCTAAAGAAAGTAAGTAGTCAGCCAAATTGAATGCAAGTGTTATTTGGAATTGAAAAGGCAAATGCATACCAAAAGTCATGGGTAAGTGAAAGGTTTCAAAACTCTTCAAATTTCCCATTTTCTTTTATCATTTTTAAACAATTGAAAAATGCAAATAAATAAAATAAAAACACAACAAAATATTGTATGAATGAAAATAAATAAATAAATTTTAGATAAATATAAATTAATTGAGAAAATAGCTTTAAAAATAAACTAGGTTATAAAAATTGTAAATAAATACAATAAGCTTTGGAAAAATTATAACATTACTTTAAAATATTTTAAAATAAAATATATACCTAACATGTTATATAACACATATTAGAACATGATATGACAAATAAAAATATTATTTATATAAATTAAAATAGATAATTTTAATTAAATCAATTTACATACAATATTGGAAAAACATAACTTTCAAAATATAAATTGAATTTCAACGAAACGAAAAGCAACATTCTTGAAATTAAATTTATTTTCATAATAAAAGATAAAATTCAAAATTTTAAATTTTAAATTTAAAAAGTCAAAGTTTGACCAGATTGTCAAAAATCCACTTTTTCGAAAAATATTCTATTTATTCAGGTTTGAAATTATAATTCACAAAAAAAATCAAAATATACTTTTAAAATAACAAAATTTGTCCATTTTAATAAATATAATAAATTTTTTAAATCAATATTTTCAAATAAAATAATTAAAATATGCAAATAAAAATAATCACAAAATTCAGGGTTGTTACAGCCTTACAGGAAGACAACATGGAGAGATGATTATTAGGCTTAGAGATCAAGTCTAGGCAATGATATGAAGCGACGCTCAATCTAGACTAAGAGATAGGCTCTTCAAAATATTCTAAGTATGGAATAATGCCTCCCTTAGGTGGAGGATTAGTGCCTATCCCTTTCCCTAGGGGATCAGTACGTACCCTCAATTTTTGTTCTAAACTAGGTAAGATTGTTATTGAGTAACGAGGAAGGCTCCATAAGGCTACATTCCAAGTTCCAAGTCATTTAGAGTTCGTATGCTCAAGTTATGGGTATATTACTTCACCTATCAAAATGGATCTGTATAAAAGGGATCGTCCATATTTAGCTTTCACTACATATTGCAACAATAATCGGCCATTAACTCAAAATCTACAAATGTTATCAACAAGAAACTTGGAGCATAAGCTAATTAGAATATATGAAACACCCCATAGGGATCACATGACATTTGGAGCAAGTTGGAGGGATCAGTACCTATCCCTCTAGAGGAATCGCCAGAAATCAGAAGTCAAGCAACACTACTTTACGGAAAATGCGATATTTCACAAATCGTATGTCTAAATTACATGAAATTTGGAGAGCAAATAGCTAACATCATGGGGAATCATAGACCATTTGGATGCATTGATAAGGATTGGTACTGATCCCTATTGTGGACCCAGATGGGCCTGCAAATTTTTGAGTAGCCTCGTCTTGGTCTTCCAAACCTTCTGCAAGAATTTCATTCCGATCTGTGCACATCTTCCTCTATAAATATAACAGGCATGATGTCAGAAATGGGATCCTGCTTTCTTTGCCAGGGCTTTGCCATTTTTATTTTTCACATTTGTACAAATAGATCTCAGCCGATCCAAACATTCTTAAAATTATAATCAAGTGGAAGGTCAATAATAATATGAAGTGGACGTAGGCCAAGATAGCGGAATCACTATAAAATCTTTGTGTTCATTATGATATTGCTCTATTTTAATTTTATTCTTCATATAATCTCTACTATATTTTAATGGATGTTGATGCTCATTTTTTGGCGTCAATAGAGATAATTTGTAAGATAACTTTGAGAGAGTTTGAGAACGGAGAAGGTAAAATTGGTGTAGAGTTGTAGATGTTTTTGTCAAATTTCCATAGAGATTTCATGAAAGTTATTTATAGTAGAGATGAAATCTCTTTAACTTGTAACTCTTCCATTAAACACCATTAACTTGTCATTAACCAATAACTACTTCATGCAATCATTTTTCTTCAACTATACATCCCTCAAACCCTCCATTATAGCGCACCGTGCCTGTGTAACATCAAGCAAATGGACCATTAATATGAATGTTATTTAATTAATCACTGACATATCAGAATTAAACACTTTTATATAATAATTTATGTACAAAATTTCAGTTTCAAACTTTTAGCAGACTAAATAAACTCACACGTATACATCAAGTGTAATTTTCTCCATTTTAATTAAATTTATGTTGTCAATTGATTTTGGATGAATCCAAAGACTTGCAGTTGTGCCATTCTAAAGTGTGAACTCAATCGTTGATAATATACGTAAATAATTTAACCATTAAAGCTTGGAATTTACCAAAGTACAATAGTATACATGAGTTTGGTCACTTATAAATTGTCTTTGGTAAAGTCCTACTTCCAATCGTTTTTAAAGCGACACCTTTAAGTAGTGATATCTTATGAACGTTGTGTCTCTTTTTCATCACTATGTCACTTATACAACTGGAGCTCGATCTAAAGTCTAAACTCTAATTATTTCCGTAATTAGTTCAAAATTTAAACTTTCAAAGAACTTGGTTCAATTCGAGTAACATGTATCATTTAGTCGAATTGCTCTGGCTAGAGAGTAAAAATTCGATAATTTTCAACTACGTGAACTATATACATGGTTGATCATACTCAAAGTAAAGTTTCCATGTATAAGATCTGAGGTACTTTCAAGCTTAAATATTGTTGCACATCTTCATATTAATTGAGAAGGTGTCAATATATTAATTCATAGTATTTCACTAATTGAAAGAATATTTGACTTAGATATGGTAACATAGACTTTTGATGAGTCATTCTGTAATTGTTCAAACAAATGTAACTTATTGGTGTCTCCAACAATCATAAATGAATCACAGTCCATCGTATGGATAACATAATGTAAACCAATCCTATTGACATATCGATATCATGTTCCTGAAATAACAAATGACTAATAATATTTAAAGATAAGTGTCTATTATTATAATACAATACCGACAACGAATTGTTTTATAGTTGTAATCATTTAAAAAACTTTGCCCTAGAAATTTCTATCTATTTGTTATAATGTAGTGATGTTAAATGTATATACACATGCAAAGAAATAAAATTGAAAAGATGATTCTTTTTTATTTTGAACATGATTTTATTATAGAAGTTAAATAATTGAAACTACATGATTACTTATAAAGCATACCGCTAACTTTGTCAGTCTTCCACTTGTATTTAGTATCAATTATGACGTCTCATTCCCATACTATATCGATCCAGGTTTTGATACTTATTTAGTGGCTAGATACTTATTTAGAGTTAAACCAGCCGCCCTTTTACTTCCTTTCATTTCCAAAACATTTCTAAAACCTCAACCTTCATTAAAATATATATAAAAACCATGTTAGGGAAAGAAATCAAGGGACTAATAAAGAAGATCAGAAAGAGCTGTTAATCAACTAATAAAATTTTAGAGTAGGAATTCTGTTCGTGCAAGCTTTCAGGGATTTGGTAATTTCAAAAAATTTAAGAGAATTATTCGTTGTTTGGTAGTTGTTTACCGCCTCTTACATAGATTTAGCTTATATTTATGTATTGTTTTCAAAATTATTTTTGATATGCAACTTATTTTTTCTCTATCTTGATTTTCACTTATATTGAAATTAATGTTTTGATTTTATTAACTATAATTATAATGGGTTTTAGGTTGATTTAAAGTCACATATGATATGTATTGTTGATTACTGAATGTATTGATGTGATTATGCTTTATTTGAATGTTGTTTGAGGGTAATTGTGTGAATATACTTAGATGATTGTAGGGCATGGGGTTGTGTATATATGATAAAGAAATCAACTGTAGAAAGAAATTGGCTAGGTATAGATAAGTGGCTAGGATCTTGAATATGTTATGGAAGGGATGGATATGATATTTAAAACTATTTCATAGATAAACATATAAGATGAAATGCGAAAATGGAAAATGAAAAGTAAAGAACATACTAATATATCTAGGTTCGACAAGCACTCCGTAGTGCTTACTATTGCTCCTAATATGACTCTTAGAATTAAATAATTGATCAGTCACAATTAGAAAAATTAGAAACCCTGCTAAAATGACTATTCTAACCCTATATCTAGTGGCTCTAACTGAAATCTATTCTCGATTTTATAGCCCTCGAATCATAACTTGTAGCCTTACTTAGAACAATATAGGGTTAAGAAAATAAAATATACAAAACAAAATACGAAAGCTTCCTAAAATATAAACCTAATATTCAGTCTACAGATAATAAAATTTAAGGGGCTAATTTGAAAGAAAAACTATCTTTAATTTTCTTTGAATGGGTGGTTAAGATCTATCACTTAAAAAATTAGCACTTCGTTTTCTCCTCTCCAACATTTTTTTTTCATTTTATTAAAATCGATGTTTCCATGATTGTCTTCCATTTGTTAATACTAATATGAGGTAGAACTTATTGTCGCCTTTCACTATCGAGTGATGTTCATGTTCGAGTGAGTTTTTGCTTTGTTTGAACGAAAATTCACCACCAGTTAGTGCTTGCGGTCATTGATTCAAGAATCGTGAAGATACCTAAAGGTACCCTTGATGAGATTTTGCCTATATTAAATTTTGTTTATTGATTATGCGATGCTTAGAGGTTTAGATCCGAGCTATTAGCTTGTTACTTTGCCTGGTATTATTGCCTTTAGTGATGAGTTTGTGGAGTAGCAGTGTGTGATTTTGGAGATGTTGAATTTTCTCCTACTTCACCTAGAGATAACGAGACAATTTGTTGCGGATGATGGGCTATGTTTGCCGATGATCATTGGTAGAAGTCCCTTTTGGTTATCTCAAGATCTAAAATATGTTGCCTAAGTTGATTAAAAGTGGGAAGCTTCACTATTGTTGTGCTAGAGATAAGTCGTTGATGATGAAATCAGCTTTGTCGTTCTGGTTATGGTTGGAGACTGATTAGTACATCTCTATTTGAATATATTATGACGAGTCTTGATTATTTGTACATGCTAGCGTTATGTGTTGGAATAGGTCCAGCCCATAGCAGAAGGTATGGGTGAATTTCAATTTTTTTTTGCTTTATTGGATCTTTATTGGGTCTATGAAGTCTAGTTTATTTAGAACATTTCTAAATTTTATATAAATAAAATCTTTTATTTTATTTAAATTTATAAAATGATGTAGTATTATTTAATTTATGTTAGTTATATATGTGTATGTATGTATGTACGTATACGTATGTGTGTGCATGTATACGTGTATCATATACATATATGTATGTGTGTGCATGTGTAACATACAAATCCATGCAAGGTTTATCATCTCCGTGTATAGATGCTGGGATTTACATTGCAGTGGACACATTATCTCATCCAATATGCAAATATATTGTTCGAATGCATGTTTATATACTTTTGTTTACATATATAAAATATTGTATATATATATATATATATAAACTTTAGTTATATATATGTACATACTTATAAACACATTTATGAAATTTTAACATTATATATATATATATATAATTATGTGAATATATTTAACTCAATTATAAATACGAGTGTTGCGGCACGTGCTTCGCATGTGATGATGGTACGCACTTCGTGCGTAATTTTTTTGTTTTCCAAATTGTATATGTTTAATTCGTTTGGAAAAGTATGATTTGCATAAATATTTGGTCATTTTTTGCATTGAAATGATATGCAGTTAGTTTTAATTATTCTTTCTAAATTGCAACATCTAATTTTTTATTAGTTTGAATTTTCATTTTTGTTGCTAATTAATAAAGAATAATTCAATTTTTTTATTAGTTTGATTTTTTATTTCTGTTATTAATTAATAAAGAACGACTTTGAAAAGAAAGTTTGTTTGTTATATCCTATTTTTAAATAATATTCAAATTTTAATAATATTTGCAGATGAGCGTTTTGAATTGGTAAAAGAAACTTATATGTTAGATCCAATTTTTAAGTGATATTAATGTTTAATAATATTTATAAAAGGGCATTTTTGGCAGTTCACGTTGATACAAAAAAGTGTGACACCAAAGGTATTATAACTATTATTAAAGGTAATTAAGAAAGATAGAATATACATATAAGGGTATTTTTGGAACTTCGCGGTCGGACCAAAAAATTGCGCTTCCAAAACAACTATTAATAAAGATATAAAATTAGATAAATAATATTTTTTTTTATAAAACCAAAAACAGTATATACATATGTAAATAATTTTTTTAATATGTATATATTATAGTAATTACTTATTTATAAATGTATAATAATATATTAAATATAGATTAATACCTATAAATACATAATTTTTTTTTAATAAAAAGCATATCCAGTCTTGCACATGACTTAAAAAATTCTATATATCAAATATTTTTAAACTAATTTCCATACGATTTTAAATTAAATTGTTAGTATAAAATAATTTCGGAACATAGTTTTGAAATTAAAATCTCCAATAAAATTTTGAATTATTTTTGTACTTTATAAATTTATTTTGCAATTTTTTGATTTAAAAATAATTTTAAAGTGAATTGTTGATTTTTGACCTACTTTTATAATATTTTTAAATAATCAAAAAATGTATTTTATTTTTCGATCGAGCATGTATATGGTAATATAAATTTATAACAGTAAAACATAAGTTTTATATAATATACATCTATATTAATGTAGTTAATTTATGTAATAAAATGATTTAAATAAATATTAAATATATATGTGTGTGTGTATATATATATATATAATTTTTTATTACTCTCGAATGTAATATATGTATAATATACCATATATAAAATTTATATAACTCACGCGCGCACACAGACATTGCATAAAGGATGATGAAGTAATTAATTATAAACTATATTTGTATGCATATATTTATAGTGTGTATATATATTATTAAAATAAAAAATGTTTTTTTATTTCTAAGACGTGCCATCATAGGTATGAACAATTTTTTTAAAAATATTTACATACATACAACCAAAATAATTGTGATAATATAATTTACATATCAAAATCATCACCTAACTAACAATATATATATATATATACACACACACACATAATAAAACATTAAATCTAAGCATGGATAGTTAAATTTTAGTTAGAGATATACCTTACTTCCATTGCCTTGAAGTATACCCTGAAATGATGTAGTATGACCCTTGAAACAATTTTTGATCCAAAAAGTGCTAGTCCTTGAACCGTTGACTATGAGCTATCGAATAGTAGTTGAATTAATTTGAGCTTGAAAAAATTGAAAGATGAGAGAGGTTGTTCAGCCAGCAATGTTTTGGGATGGAGGCTCTAAAAAATCAATATCACTGTAGGTAGAGTTGCTTAAATAGAGGAAGAATATGAGAGAACTTAGGATCTCATCTTTTACTCAATCTCCTTCCATCTCAAATCAAGCCACTCTAGCCTATGTCATAGCTTCCTATAACCCCTATATGAGCCAATCCTATAAGCCAATTAATGGGCTTTAAACCCATTTAGATCCCAAATAGAATATTATGCAATTAAATCCAATTTAATGCTTATCGATATCGTATATCGATCAATATATTTATAACTGTTATAAATATTTTAACAATATTTATTCATCAAATCAAAATCAAATTTTATAATATTAATTAATTTGATTAATTTATAACAATTATAAATTAACTAAGTCATTTGGTCAAAGGAATATTCATCCTTTCGGTTGTGTGATTCATTAGGTGTAAATTTGGTAAGCGTTAATATCAAACTACTCAAATATTAACGTTCGAACGTCACTTAGCAGGTGGAATGAAATTTTGGCCAAATTTATCGCTTACTTGATTTTTGTAAAATCCAATTATACTTTTTTAAGCTTTTCCTGGTTTTGACTTTTATTTACACCAAATCTCTTCGTCAAAAGTATATCACTTTGGACCTATGGAATTTGATAATGGTCAAATATTAATATCCTACATATTTAATTATATAGTCCAAGCACAAAGTTTTTTGGTTCAATAATAACAATTGTTGTTAACTAAACTACTCTAGGTAGAGATTTTGACTTTGAGTTGACCATGATACTAACCTTATATAACCGATGGGATGAATCCTCTTTTGAATAGTTCTTCACCTCCAATACTTCCACTCAATCCTACTATAGTTTCTCGATGGTTGCCGTACTATGATTTGATTATAATCAAATCAGAGCTTTCATATTGAAGATCGATATTATTCTCAAGTCGAGAGAACTGTGTAAATTAGTCATATCGATATTTTCTATTTAACCTTAGTTATACTAAGCAGTAGAAAACTACTGAGTGAGTCGTTCTATATTTATCCGATAACTATTAGTACGTAACCCCCAGGTGCCCTCAGTAGTCATGAGTAATACACTGCCCAACGTTTGGAGAACGTTACGTACTCTAGTCTTAATGGTTACATCGATATCCAATCTCGATGTATCTTGACTAGAAACATTTAAAATGATGCGTTTTATAATATTATGATACAATATCCATGATTGAAACTATTTTTAATTACTATCACAAAAACACCATTCATGGATTTTCTATTAAATATATCTTAATTAAGTATCTAATTATTTATAATATATTATAACAACTATATAACAGAAAGAAAAACACTTGCATTACACATGAGAATTGATCACAGAGTTAATTAATTTACAATAAATTACAGAATTGCCTATAGGGCATACTCCTAATTCTACCAATCTCCCACTTGCACTTGAGGCCAATTATGAAATCTTAATCCAATCCCTTTAATCAGCTTCTTGAGAGATGATCGAGCTAGACCCTACAGTGAATGGATCTGCTGTGTTGTCCTTGGTATCTACCCTTTTATGTCTCGGCCTACTTCTTCTCAATGAATTCTCTAATTAGGTGGAAATTTCAAGGAATATGACATGACTTCTTGTGAAATTTGGGTTCCTTTGTGGTTTGCATCGCCGCATTGTTATCACAGAACAATGCCACATGATTCTAGGTACTGGGAATCACTCCGAGCTTACTCATAAACTTGCACATCTAGACTGCCTCTTTACCTGCTTCATTGATGGCGTTGTACTTGGCCTCCATCATGGAATCAATAACAGTTTCTTGCTTGGAACTTTCCCAAATAACGGCCCCGTCGTTAATTGTAAAGACATAACCAAACATCAATTTACTATCATCTATATCACTTTGAAAGTTCGAATTCGTATACCCCTTCATAAGAAGGTCTCCATTCCCATATATAAGGCATAAGTACCAATTATTTCTTAAATACTCTAGTACACATTTTACGGTCGTCCATGTTTTTCTCCAAGATTAGACTGGTACCAGCTTAAGCATCCTAATGTGTATGCCACGTCTGGTCTAGTGCATAACATAGCGTATATTATGAATCGTATGGCTAAAGCATAGAGGATCCGCTTCATATGCTCTTTCTCCTCATCGGTATGAAGAGCGTCCTTTTTAGAAAGGACGATTCTAAACTGCATTAGAATATTTCCCTATTAGAATTTTCCATACCGAACCTTTCCAATATGGTATCTATATACAGGGAATGAGACAATCCCAACATCCTCTTTGATCTATTTATATAGGTAATTATACCAAGTATATAGGCTACTTCCCCCAATTCCTTAGAAATTCTTGGATAGCCAAGCTTTCACTAATTGCCGCAATAAAGTGTCATTGCTAATCAATAATAAATCATCGACGTAGAGCACTAGGAATATGATAGTGTTGCTCTTTTCCTTTCTACATACAAAAGCTTCCTGTATATTCTGGTAAAAACCAAACTGTTTGATTACCTAGTCAAAATATTTGTTTCAACTCCTTGAGGCTTATTTAAGTTTGGAGTTTAAATGGTGAAACTAGGCCCGTCCATAGTGGAGTTAAAGCGTAAATTTCAAAAAATTCCTTATTGCAGTTTATTGGGCCTATGAAGTCTAATCTATTTAGAAATTTTGTAAATTTTTTTTTGAATAAAATTAATATTTTATTTAACTTTATAAATAAAGATTAATATTTTCTAGTGTATCATATATACATATGTATGTACATGCATGTGAAACCTAATTACGTGTACATGGTTTAACATACCTATGTATAAATGCTGGGATTTAAACCGCATGAACATGTTACTCCCTCTAATATTTGATCATAATGTCTAAATGAACTATATGAGTGCATCAAAATTATTTACAAATATGTGTACATGTGTGAAAATATATCATTTATATACATAAATGTAAATAATTAATAATTATAATAATTTATATAAAACATACAAATACACACACAGAGGTGTATGTATGTGTATAGTTAAACCATAAAATTATTTAGTAATTAGCATAAAATAATCTTGAATACAAATATTTGTGTGTGTATCACTGTAGCAAACTTGAGAATAAAATAATATCTTTTATGAATAATTCGAAATAATATTTATTATAAATATACAAACATACACACACACACACACACATATATAATAAATTATATATATGTATCAAATTTAATATAATTTTACAAAGAGCTCTCTACTCAGGAAATAACTTTTTTAATACATATATACGTATTTATGAATTTACAAACACATATATAACTATATATATATATATATAAAATAATAAATCTTGTTTATAAATTGATGTAAATTTACAGCAAATTCTCAGCTCATATAACAATTTATTTTTATTTTTTTATAAATTGTTTTTTAGATAAATGATTTATAATTAAATAAATCCCACTCGGTAAACTTATGTTTTATTATGTTTTATTATCATACATAATTTTACATGTTATTTAATATTCTATTTATATACACACACTCACATACACTCTTATTTGTTTATATAATTAATTTCTGGCTAGGTAATAGGTTAAACTAATATTTAAATATATACAAAATAGACCTAATATACATTAAAATAAATAGAATATTACTACTGAATTATATCTGTATAAAAATAAATTTTATAAATTTTAAACATTTATTATATAATTTTATTCTTTAAAATAATTTATTATGTGACAAAATCTTATTTAAATAGTATTTTGTTATAAATTTTTTTAAATTAGGTCATGAACTCAATGCTCATATACTTCAAAATGACGAGTACATATATATATGTATGTATATACATTAATATATTTTCAAACATTAGATATGTGACAGCATATCGGTAAACTAGATTTTTAGTATTATACTAAGCATCATATGATATAACAATTAACTACACATTGTTAAATAAATGTAAATCAAAGAATTACCTTTCCCAAAGCCTATTAAAGACATGTTGAAATGAAGTATAGTACTCGTTGAATCAGATTCACAACTTGGAAGATGCTAGCTCTAAATTATTGTCATCGGGTTGAAATGTTTTTGATATGTATTTGAAATTGAAATTTTTGGTACTTGGAATAAGGTTTCTAGTTAAAATTTTCAGCAAAGAGAAGTAGAAATATTATGTAGAAAGTGAGGACTAAGTAGCATTAGTTTAAGGAGTGATAATGGATCAAAAATTGGATCACCTTTCGTCACTTTTTGCCCTTTCTTTCTCTTTTAACCATTCAAATCCCATCCACCTACCAACCCATGGCTGGCCTGATCTGTGCTACTTCCTAGCCAAAATTATCATGCCCCAAATAGGCCTCAAACCTAGTCCAAGCCCAAATAAAATTCATTGCAATTTAAATCCCATTTAAATGCATATCGACATCGAATATCGATCCGTATTTTTATAACTATTACAAACAACTATTTAACATTGTTCAACACATCAAATAAAATTTTATAATTATTATTTCAATTACAAATTAATTAAATCTGGTGATCAAAGAAGTATATAACATTATGGTTGTGTAACTCTTTAGGAGCAATTAATATTGAGTAATTCGAATATTAATGCCCATACGTCAGTAGCGAATTGTGTGACATTTTGGCCAAATTTATCGCTTATTTTGTTTCGATAAAATCAAAATTTACCTTTTTAAGCGTTACTAAATTGTGACTATTATTTACACAAATTCTCTTCATGAAAACTATACCACTTTGGACTTATGGAATTTGGTAATGGTAAAAATTCCAATATCGTCTGTATTCAACTTTATAGTCTAAACATAAACTTCGTGGTTCAATAGTACAATTAATATTAACCGAACTACTACAGCCAAAGATTTTAACATTGAATTGACTTGAGTTGACCGTGATACTAATTCCATATAACTGAGGACATGAATGCTGTAACACCCTGCATTTTATATAATTAAAATTTAGCTTATAATGATAAGTATTAAAAAGAAACATTCTTGGAATTATCGGAATATAGCTTCGAAACTTGTACTATTGCTCCCTGAGCAATTTTCTGATTAGTATCCATATAT
Source organism: Allium cepa (assembly GCA_030765085.1). NCBI lineage: Eukaryota > Viridiplantae > Streptophyta > Magnoliopsida > Asparagales > Amaryllidaceae > Allium > Allium cepa. Next base: position 44,807,580 of record CM060946.1, read on the forward strand.
AACTTGTCAAATTTTGAACCAAATGAAGAATTTATGAATGAAAAAAAAACAGGAAACAAAAAGAAAAAATATATATACGCATATGGGTCGACCATAGGTCAATTAAGTAGGCACACAAGTCGACCGCACGGTCGACCGGTGCTTAGAGGCGGTCGATCACCCGGTCGGCCCATGTACGACCTGGATGAACTTTCGTCCAGGTACGTACAGTGACGTGTTTTTTCATTTTTGCGCAATCTGAGCCATACATTCTTCAATCCTATGGCTTCGAACGACGCTGTGACGTGGTGGCTCCTAGTTTAATTCAAGAATCCAACGGTCTGAGGTCCCTAAGCTCCAATATAAATAGGACACTAGGCCTACCTATATTCTCACAATTAGATTTTCTTCCATGGGTTTATTGCCTAAGGCTGAACCCCAAAAGGAAAATAATTTCTAGGGAGAAGATCTTCTAAATTAAAATATTATACACCTTGGAAGAAGGGGGTCTAGAAGGACTGTGGAGCCAAGCAAAGCACAAGCGAAGCTGAGGACGATAGGTGAGTAGATTTATTTATATATCTTTTAAGTTTAAGATATAATATCATTATATTCTCATTTAGAAAATTTTATTCAGTAGTTAATCATATTAATCAAATTGTTCTGAATTATAAGAAAACTTGCAATTTATTTACAATATTAGTATTTATACAGTGTTTCCTATGCCTTATTTACATCTTTTGTTACCTTTTGGATTTTTATGCAAGCATCAGTTTTCTTCTATCCTCTACTTTTTCTTTGTTTATGCATTAGATAGATTAAACATGAATATGGATTAAATAATTAAGAATACTGAAATGAAGGTAATTAGATGTAAAATAAAAAAAGTTGAAGAATAGAATTACGATAATAAATTGCGTTCAAATAGGAAAGTTAATTTGGAAGTAATTTTTAAATTAATTGATTGGTTTATAAAATAGGATTCATTTCCTTAACTTAATATCTAAATGGTAACAATAAACGTAACTGCCAGAATAAAAGAAATAAAAAGGAGAAATCAGTGTAAAATAGAGAAACCACTGTATTTTACACTACTCCAAAATAATAAAAGAGATATCTTACAGTTATGGATTATTGTTTATAGTATTATTCAATATTAAGATATGGAAATGGATTATATAGTTTTCATAACCAACCAAATAAAATAGGATTAATTCCAAAAATAGCAGACAATAGAGTAAAGTATGATTTGAAAGAAGAAAATCATTAATTTAATTATTTGAGGCTATAAAAAATCAGTGATCCTAAGTCCGCATTTACCGCACAGGCTATTTAACTAGGCAATTATTATGATACGTGAATTATGTAATATTAAAGAATTAAAGAAAATTCTATATCATAATTAAAGAAGGCAGACTATAGAAGATAAGAAACGCCTGTAATTATATAATGGACTATAAAAGAAAAAAGTAATAATTACAAGTAGAACTATAACATAGGTTATAACTATGAAATAAGAACATAAAGCTTATCACGAGACTTATAATAAATTGGTAAGAAATGATAGTAGAGAATGATGATAGAAGTTTATTTAAACAACTTATATTAGTCGATAAGCAAATAAAATAGAAATAATAAAAGATCTTATTTTATTGAACTTAAGGATTTATATATTAAGTTAAATAAGCAAGATAATGAATATGGCTCATACTAACAGCATTCCCCATTAGACCTATGGTTATCTCATAATAGTTAGAAGTGAGACGAGGGCAAGAATATGCTAATTTAATTGAAATAAGTAGCCAACAAAATAAGAAAGCAAACTAAACGCAAATTAAAAGATTAGACTTAGGGTCTAATAGAAGAATCGAAATGCGTTTGGAGCACCCAAAGGATGAAGCGCCTAATGTAGCAGTTCATCATGGATTTCAACAATAGGAAAGCACGTCCTACTTAGTATTTTTAGGCTCCAAGGAAGTACGAGATTTCAGCAGAAAGTGAGGATATTCTAGGATGGCTCTTCGGGTAGGCGTAATGAAGCTATATCCTCGGAGGCAGGTCTGTAGGTTTTCCATCAAGAGAGTATGCCTTGAGTGCATTTGCATTGTAGACCTAACGAAGCAGACCTTTGTAGGCAGTCAAAAGGCCTTGGTGTTCGGAGTAGGGTATTTGTATGTCCAGTACTTGTAAGTTTAAGGATAGTTGCATAAGGATATCAGCTAGCATCAATACCAAGAGCAATTTCGAGAAAGACCAGAGTTAAACCAACAGACCAATGATTTTTTCAATATCGAGACATTGGATGAGGGGCACCACCAATTGGATGTTAGATTGTTTGCAGTAGGGCACGACCATTTAACTCTTTAGAAGTCTTTTGGTTAGTTGAGGGGTGGCTGCGTGTGGCCAGAGCCACGATGTGAAAGAGACAGACCAACTGGATATCTGCATTGTAGGTCTAACGAAGCAGTACTTTACAGATACAGAAAATCCCTGACTGAATTTTGTACAAGGTAGACCTTGTTGGTGGGATTCAGATAGTAGACAGAACGATTACATAGTCCTCAATATACGCACTAGGTGGTACATTGTGGATGTCCAAGCACTGACATAGACTAGTGCGGACGAGATTAACGTTTTCATAGTAAGTAGTGGAGCATCTGCATTATAGGCCTTACGAAGCAGTCCTTTACAGATGTAGCTATGGAACGCTCATGGAGCAAGACGATGGAGTATCTTATTGTAGGCCTTATAAAGCAGTCCTTTACAGATATAGCTATTGGGAAAGACGCACTACGCCATAGATGGCCTATTGCAACGGAAATACAAGATGTTGCAAGCTACAATGTAACGATGGCTATGCTGATTTCTGTCTATTACAACATTAGCTTCAAGATGTTAGGATAGATATTAACACTATGTTGCAGTAGCTATAAACTTATAAAAATATTATAAAAAAATGAGTGCGGGCTGAAAAAAAAGTGGGCTAAAATAATTTTTAAAGCGGGAAGCAAAATAAAAGCGGCAAAAGCTAGGATTTCACTCAACCACTTTTATTTCTTCGGCCTGGTATTTTTTCTTGTGAAAAAATGGCGGCTTCCTGTTGCTTGTTCTCATTCGTTCCGATTTAGGGCTTCGTGATTATTTTCTATTTAGGGTATCTCTTTCTTGTGAAAAATGGCGGCTTCTTGTGAAAAATGTTTGTTCATTCTCGTTGCTCAATTTCGGCTGCTTCGATGATCGAGTTTGATTCAACAATCTGGTATGTAATTTGTTACTTCTGCTTTACTGTTTTAGCTTGATTAAACTCGATGATCAACTGCCGATGATGTTATTTTATACGATTTCGTCAATTGATTTTTTCTCAGCTGTACGATTTTCCTTGGATGTTGATGATGATTTCCGACCTTTTCAATTTCGTCTATTTGATTACTTGATTTACACGGCTTGCTCCTTGGTCATCACAGCTCTGACTTTGCTTTGAACTTGCTAGTGTTTTGATTTTTATAACTGTACATTGACGTCATGAATTTCGGGCTTGACTCTGAACTTGTTGCCTTGGTCAGCACGGCTCTGACTTGATGCTGCAAATTGACTTCAGTCATTTTTGAACCTTCCTGCTTGGTTTTGTTTCTTCCTGTACTTGTGCATTTGAACTTGAATTATTCTTCTCTGTCTTTGTTCAATTTCAGCCTTGACATATCAAACTATTTGTATGTTCGGTAGCTCTGCCTTTGGCTCGACTTGATACTTGTAGTTGTTTTCACTACACATGTATATGTTGCACCATAGTTGAACTTGTCTGAACCTTGAACTGATTTATTGTGTATTGTTGTACTTGTACTCTTGTGTTTCACTTGCACTTGATCACTGTCACTAGTTGACATTATGTACATGTTGTCATTCATTCACTTGTGTACTATCTAGAGCTCGAGTTGCTTCAATGTTGCTTTGCACTTGCAATAAGGTCTGCATGGAGTCTGGTCTTTGTTTCACTGGTGCACGCGCTTATCCCTTCATCATGTGTACACATGCATATGTATGTATGTGTGTGTGTATGTTTATGTTAGCTTTGAGTTTCATTTTGAGTCCTGGTGAACTGTCTTGATACACTTGACTTTGGTTACTTGTACATAGCATATTGAGCTGGTACATATTGTTTGATCATTAGCTTAGTCTGGCGCATTTAAGTCATGTGCAGTTTCACTTGAGTTGTTGCTTGATGAACTTCTTTCTTGAGTTTGAGTTGTTTTCATGTGTACTTGAGTGTGGTCTGGTGCAGTTGCTCATTCGAGCTATTGTGTAGTTCGATGCACTTATATATGTCTTCATTTGTTGGTTGTATTTGAATTATTGTGCTCGACAATTTTGTGATGATTTGTAGTGCACCTGAGTTGAATCTAGCTTGTAGCTCGGGTTTGACCTTCTGCTGATATCATGACTTAACTTGAGTTGAACCCGTCTTTTGATTTGGGTTTGACCTTGTACTCACCTGTCCCTGTAACTTTATCAAGTGTATATCGATGTGCACGGCTATGTGGCATATACAGTGATGCACTGTGTATGTCACAAGCTGTTCGTGTTTGATGAATTCAAAATTAAATGATGACGAACAACCCAAATAACTGAGGCAAATAATATTTTTAAAATCATATTTTATTTTACACTGCAAAAATATTTTCTTTTCAATTTTACTGCGTCAGTGTGTATTTTTGCAGATTGCTCAGATGTTGGATTCAATCTGGAATGAAGTTGAAGATAAATTATGAGTGAACGAGTGATATATAGTGAGGACATTTGTAAATGAAAGATTGTGATGTAATTGAATTTGTATTGTAATCAAAATTGTGTATGTATAGTGAGAGCTCGAATTTGTACTATTCAAAATTGTAATAAATATTTGTTTGAATAAAATATCTTTTTGAATTTAAACTCTGTGTTATTTATTTTATTCAGCAAATATTTATTTAATTATGTGAAAATAAAATAGTACATTAACAAATACATTTAAATGAATATATATATATATATATGTTTATTATCATCAAAAAAAATCATATACTCGCATATTCAACAGTTGTGGGGCCCACTTTTTAGTAAATTTGGTACCTGTGGCAACAACAGAACCGATGTTGCCCTAGGGCCGCAAAGATGTTGCCTTTGACTCTAAGGCAACACGGCAAAATGAATCGCTGAGAAAGTGTTGCCTTTGCCCTTTTTTAGCATAAAGCAACATTTTTTGGCACTTCCTACATCACTTCTTGGTGTTGCAGTATGCAATCTATGGCGTAGTGACGATGGAGCCCTTTTCGAGGAGGATACAAAAGGTACCATAGGTGGTACCTAGGATCAATATGGTCTGGGCATATAAGTACATATATGTATATATTATTTATTAGGTTTTAATCTACTATGGAGTAGATGGGCTCGATTCACAAATAGAGGTGAGAATATTGTAACCTAATGAACTTAATATAAGAGTAAGCGGAAATAAAACGATTGTGGAATTAATCTTAGAAATATATTATTTATCCATTCACTTGAACTTTTGTTCTGACCCCCTCCTCATAACATCCTACAAGTTAGGTAGATGGTAGAGATTTCTCAGCTGTGTGTCACTTGCTCAGAAAGTGTTATTATCTGGGTGAGTATTTACTATTATATTTTAATCAATTTCGCTGTGAGATAATTAATTGAGCTCTGATATATTTATCTTTGCCGATTTGCAGGATACCAGATACCCAACTCGGACTTCACTTGCTTAGGTTTTAGCATTTTTGCAAAAAACTGGACCCACTGGAATTTGGGTTGTCACATTTGGTATCAGAGCCTAGGTTTAGGATTCCTAGGTAGATAATGAGTGAACGTATTTGTATTTTGTATAATTTATAAATATATTATGTATTAAAAATCCAAATAGTCCCCAATTATAGACTTTAACATATGGGAAGTTTTTAGAAGTGCAATTGTGCATAGTTTGCTAGTTGGGTTTGGGATGACCCAAGGGTGTTGAGCCATATGTTATTACCAATGTATAGTGTACAATAAGTTATGTTTAAAGAGAAGATTGGTATCCATATGTTATAATAAGTAGGAAGGTTCCCTAGGGATAGTAGGGAGAGTATTTCTGTTTTGATAGAAATAAGAGATTTTAGTAAGGAAATGAGATTTCCAAGTTTAGGAAGGATATTCCTAGGGTAGGAAGATGAAAATATACTTTATGTTTAGTCCAATAAAACGAAACTTTTGAAATTTAAAAGTTTAAAAATATAACTGTTCATATGTTATTGGGTTTCTGAATAAAAATAGTGGCATGAAATTTGAATTGGTTTTTATATGATGTGATTTTATTAAAAGTGAGATTCTTTCTGAAGAATTATAGAGCATGTATAGCTTGCTAGTTTCTTTGTAGGTAAACAAAGATTTTAAATATAAAAACCTAGAGTGCGTTAAGTATCGAGAACGTTGGTTACAACATTTATTGTTGTAATAGATGTTTTTGTGAAAAATAAAGGATACATAAACTATGACACCATTGTTATAGTACGTGACTTCCAAAGTAAATGTTTTTGCACAGCATATGACATTTATTAATATTTATTTTAATTGAATCCATATATTAGTATTTTTGGGTTGTAGTAACGGTGTGTTATGCAACTTCTATTTTGACCCAAATCATTTTTGGAGATAATCTCTAAACTGTTTTGTATGTACACTTATTATTTAAATAAGTATATGAAAATATTTTCTAGTTATAAAGAAGTTTTAAAAAGGAGTTCTTTTGAATAATGTACGATAAGTTAATGAATTTCATAGGAAATGTCTATTATAAGTGAATATAGATTAAATATACTTTAATCTATTGGAATGAAATGAATAAGATATAATTTTCTATGGAACCAAAACACAAATAAAGATGTTTTGTGCAAGTTATAAGGAATATGTGAAAGAGATGTACAATGTATGGAAAGCACCATATTTTGTATAGCCTATTTCGATAAAATATAAAATAAGTTCCTTGTAATTATACATAAAAATGAAATACTCTTTTAAAGGATTCATAGAAGGTTTTGGCGTTAATGGTTTCTCATAAGAGAAAGTATTTCCAATACATTAAGGTATAAAGCCATTAGGTGTAATAAGAAGTGCAATAATTAGAGACAATGTCAGTTAGAAGGGATATTATAGAGAGCCTTAGTAAGAAAGCTAAGAAATGGGAATTTTTATATTTTTCCATTAATTATGTGCATATGTTGCTTGCCTTTGTTGAAAGTCCCTATTTGTAGTAAGTTGGAAACTCCTCCAAGGTTAGTAATTAGAAGAGTAGGAAAGTTAAGGGATTTTTTGATAAAATAATTGTTCTTATCTACTCCAGTTTTTGTAAATTTGAAATTCTATGAAATGAAGATGTTCTGAAAACATGTGAGGATATTTTTGGAAGTCAAGAAAAGACAAATGTTTTATGAACAAGCAAGGCATGTTTTAAAGAAAAATGGTTTGGTGAAAAAGCAAATAAGTTTTTGGAAGAGAAAATTTAGCAAACAATTAAATTTAAAAAGTCCAAAATATTTTTAAGGAAACCTGTAAAGGTCTTCAAAAGAAAAAGAGGAATAAGTTTTGAACTTAGAATTTGTAAGTTTTCTTATCTAGGTTTGGGGAATTATTTAAATTCAAAAAGCTATAAAGATGCAAGCGTACAAAGATAAAATGTTAAGTAACCAAGTACCTTTGAATTTAATAAAAACTTCAAAGTAGCACTTTAAAAGGCAAGAATTTTAGGATTTTTTGTTTCAAAAATTTAGAAGCTTTAACTTTTAAAAAGAAATGATAAATACCAAACAAACTTTTAAATATGGAGTAGATAGGAATCATTTCCTAGGTATGACAGGAAAACGGGTAACGCGATGTAGGAGATAGTAGTGATTACTTTTAGTAGTAATAATAAAAGTTCCCGTAAAGTGTATATGACACTGATGAGAACCTAGGAATGTTGCTTCATGTGTCTAGACTATAGAAGAATAGTGAAGTAATATTAATAAGAAAGTAAGACACATGTGGTTGGGATAGATAGACCTTAGTTGGGGAAAATGAAAGGTAAAGATAAAGAGAAAATTTCCTAAGCTTAGTTGCCTTTTTAGATAGAGACTGCATATATTGAAACCTTGATCCATTGGAGTTAATGACAGTTAGTTATTTCTTTTTAAGCCTGGAATAGAAGAGATGAATAGATCTTATCCGTTAAGAGTAATATTATGAAAGTTAGTAATAAGTAATAGACGACAGGAGGAGCATATGAGTTACTTGGATTCCTAGAGTAGGACCTTTCTATGTCAAAGTGGATATAGTCCTAGACCTCCTAACCCTAGATTATAGCTGTGTTTATTTTTTATTTTAAAAGAATAGTAAAAGAAAATAAAAGGCAACTAAAAGAAAAATAGTAAGATCTAAAGAAAGCAACGAAAATGTCAATAGCAATAAATGAGAATTGCAAAGAAATATACATCTTTCCCATAAATTAAGCTTGGGAAAAGTTTGAAAAGATTTAAAAAGTTTTTTCTTATGTAAAATGTGCTTGGAAAAAAAAGGTTTTTTATAGGATAGTAACCCAAAATTCCAAGTATGGGGAAAGATGTGTGTAAAGGAAAATCCGAGAAATATGAAGATTCTCCATTTTCTGTCTTCTTTCTAACATAAGAACTCGAATTCAGAAAATTAGATTTATCTGAAATTTAAATATTAAAAGTTATGTGTTAGGATTTGGATGAAAAATTGTTAAACTACACCCCTATTCAATAGGAGCATGGGAAAAATTGGGTGAAAAATGTTTTAATTTTTCGACAAATTGCATTCATATAGAAATTGCAAGTATATTTAGGTTGTGTGCATCATGTTTTAAAAGTAAAATTTTCAAATAAAAAGCAGTATATAGAAGATACCGCTTAGTAATTTATGTACATGTATATAATTTGTCTTGAAAAACACTTTTGCATGAAAGCACAAATTTTTGCAAAATTGGATGAACACAAAATGGTTGTAATTAATGCGAGATATTAGACAATTTTTACCCTTGTCAAATTTTGGGGACGAAATTCCCTAAGGGTGGGAGAATATAACACCCTGCATTTTTATATAATTAAAATTTAACGTATAATGATAAGTAATAAAAACAATTTTTTTTGAAATTATAGGAATATGGCTTTGGAACTTGTACCATTGCATCTGAGGAGATTTTCCGATCAGTTTACATATATAACTTATTAAAATCCGAACCAATATGAAGAAGTTATGAATGAAACAAAAACAAGAAACAAAACGAAAAATAATAATGTAATAAATATATACGCATATGGGCCGACCATAGGTCGACCCAGTGGCCATGCATGTCGACCACATGGTTGACCGATGCTTAGAGATGGTCGACCCACGTACGACCTGGATGAACTTTCATCCAGGTACTTACAGTGACGTGTTTTCTCATTTTTGCACAATCTGAGCCATATGTTCTTCGATCCTATAGCCCCGAACAACCCTGTGACGTGGTGACTTCAGGTTCAATCCAAAAATCCAACATCTGAGGTCCCCAAGCTCCAATATAAGGACCTTAGGCCTAGCTTTCTTCTCACAATTAAATTTTCTTCCATGGGTTCATTGTCTAAGGCTGAACCCTAAAAAGAAAATAATTTCTCGGAAGAAGATCTTCTAAATTAAAATATTAAACACCTTGGAAGAAGGGATCCAGAAGGACTGTGGAACCAAGCGGAGCACAAGCGAAGCTAAGGACGATAGATTATTGGATTTATTTATATATCTTTTACGTTTAAGATATATTATCTTTAGATTCCCATTTAGAAAATTTTGTTCAGTAATTAACCATATTAATCAAATTATGTTGAATTATAAGAAAACTTGCAGTTTATTTAATTATTAGTATTCATACACTGTTTTCTATGCCTTATTTACATCCTTTTCTGTGTTTTGGATTTTTATGCAAGCATATGTTTTCTTCTTGTATGGCTAAACCACTGTATTTTACACTACTCCAAAATAATAAAAGAGATACCTTGTAGTTACGGATTATTGTTTATAGTATTATTCAATATTAAGATAAGGAAATGGATTATATAGTTTTCATAACTAACCAAATAAAATAGGATTACTTCCTAAAATAGTAGACAATAAATTAAAGTATGATTTGAAACAAGAAAATTATTAATTTACGAATTTGAGGCTAAAAAATATCAATGAGCCAAAGTCTGCATTTACTGCGCAGGCTGTTTAACTAGGCAATTATTATGATAAGTGAATTATGTAATATTAAAGAATTAAAGAAAATTCTATATCATAATAAAAGAAGGCAGACTAGAGCAGACAAGAAACTCTTGTAATTATATAACAGACTATAAAAGAAGGAAAAGTAACATTTACAAGTAGAATTACAACATAGGTTATAATTATGAAATAAGAATAGAAATGCTTATCGTGAGACTTATAATAAATTAGTAAGCAATGATAAAAGAGAATAATGACAGAAGCTTATTTAAACAACTTATATTAAGTTAATAAGCAAATAAAATAGAAATAATAAAAGAGGATTATTTTATTGAACTTAAGGATTTATATATTAAGTTAAATAAGTAAGATAATGAACGTGGCTCATACTAACAGCATTCCCTATTAGACCTATGGTTATCTCACAATAGTTAGAAGTGAGACGAGCGGAAGAATATAGTAATTAAATAAAAATAAGTAGCCAACAGAATAAGAAAGAAGATTAAATGCAAATTAAAAGATTAGACTTAGAGTCTAATAAAAGAAGCGAAAAGCATTTCGAGTAGCCCAAAGGATGAAGCGCCTAATGAAGCAGTTCGTCATGGATTTCAACAATGGGGAAGAACATACAACTTAGAATTTTTGGGCTTCAAGGAAGTATGAGACTTCAACGGGATGTGAGGATACTCTAGGATGGCCCACTGGGTAGGCCTAACGAAGCTGTATCCCAGAAGGCAGGTCTGTAGGTGTTCCATAAAGAGAGTATGCCTTAACTGCATTTGCATTATAGGCCTAACGAAGCAGACCTTTGTAAGCAGCTAGAAGGGCTTAGTGTTCAAAGTAGAGTATTCGTATGTCCAGTACTTGCAAGTAAATTTAAGGATAGTCGCATGCGGACATCGACCAGCATCAAGACCAAGTGTGATTTTGGGAAAGACTAGAGTTAAACCAATATGCCCATGGTTCTTTCACTATCGAGACACTGGATGGGGGCACGCCAATTTGATGTTAGATTGTTTGCAGTAGGGCACGACCACTTAAATCTTTGGAAGTCATTCGGTTAGTTGAGGGGTGGCTGCGTGGGTCTATAGCCATGATGAAAAAGAGATAGACCAACTAGAATATCTGTATTGTAGGCCTAACGTAGCAGTCCTTACAGATATAGAAAATTCTCGACTGAATTCCGTACAAGGTGGACCTAATTGGAGGGATTCAAATAGTAGACCGAACGATTACGTAGTCCTCAAGTATGCACTGGGTGGTACATTGTGGATGTCCAAGCACTGGCATAGACTAGTGCGGACGCGATTTACATTTTCATAGTAAGTATTAGAGCATCTATGTTGTAGGCCTTACAAAGAAGTTCTTTACAGATGTAGCTATGGAGCACTTGCGGAGTAAGACGATGGAGTATCTGTATTGTAGGCCTGACGAAGTAGTCCTTTATAGATATAGCTACCAAGCAAGACGATGGAGCCCTTTTCGAGGCGAACATGGAAGGTACCATGGGTGGTACCTAGGACCAATATGGTCATTGGGCATATAGCTACATATATGTATTATAGTTATTAGGTTTTAATCTACTATGGAGTAGATAGGCTCGATTCACGATAGAGGTGAGAATATTGTAACCTAATGAACCTAATATAAGAGTAAATGGAAATAAAACGATATATGTAGAATTAAGCCTAAAAGTATATAATTTATCCATTTACCTGAACTTTTGTTCTAACTCCCTCCTCATAACATCCTACATGTAGGTAGATGGTAGAGACTTCTCAGCTATGTGACACTTGCTTAGAAAGTGTTATTTTTTGGTTGAGTATTTACTTACTATTATATTTTAATCAATTCTGCTGTGAGATAATTAAATGAGCTCTTATATATTTATCTTTACCTATTTGCAGGATACCAGATACCCAACTCGGACTTCAGTGGACTTGGGTTTTAGCATTTTTGTGGAAAACCCGGACCTACTGGAATTTGGGTTGTTACATATGCTCTCTTGAATAGTGCTTCACTTCCAATACTTCCAATCGGCCTAACTATAGTCACTCAATGGATACCATGCCATGATTTGACTATAATCAAAGTGGAGCTATCATATTAAACATCAATAATATTCTTATGTCAAGAGAACTATGTAAATCACTTACATCAATATTTTCGGTTTGAGTTTAGTTATATTAACTACAAAAAACTGTCAAGTGGGTCATTCCATAGTTATCCAATAACTGTAAGTAACTCCTTGATGTCCCCTGTAGTCATGAGTAATACACCGTCCAATATTTAGAGAGTGTTACGTACTCTAGTCTCAACAGATATATCGATATCCAGTCTCGATGCATCTTGACTAGGAATATTTAAAACGATGTGTTTATTAAATTGTGAAATAATACTCACATTACAACTACTTACTATCACAAACACACCATTTATGACTTTTCTGTTAAATATGTTTTAATTGAACATTTAATTATTTTTAACACATTATAACAAATATGTATAACAAAAATAAAAATACCTTTAATACGAACGAGAATTGATTATAGAGCTAACAAATTTACAATAAATAACATAATTGCCCTTAGGGCATACCCCTAACTCTGTCAATTTCCCACTTGCACTTAGGGCCAATTATAGAATCTCATTCTCGTTCCTTCGATCAACTTCTCGAGAGCTGACTGAGATTGACTCTTAGTGAATGGATCTGCTATGTTATACTTGGTATCTACCCTTCTTATCATGACCATTTTCTTCTCAACGAATTTTTCGATGAGGTGGAACTTCCAAAGAATATGTTGTGACTTCTTGTGTACTTTGGACTCCTTTACGATCTCCATCGCCACATTATTATCACGGAACAATGCCATAGGATTCTCGGTATCGAGAATTACTCCAAGCTTATTTAAAAACTTGCACATCCAGGCTGCCTCTTTAGCTGCTTCATTGAGGGCGATATAATTGGCCTCTATCGTCGAATCAGCTACTATTTCTTGCTTGGAACTTTTCCAACTAACAACTCCATCGTTAAGCGTAAAGACATAACCATACACCGATTTACTATCACATATCTTTGAAAGCTCAAATCTGTATAACCCTTTATAATGAGGCTCCATTTTCATATATGAGGAATAAGTCCTTAGTATTTCTTAAGTACTCAAGTACATATTTTACGGCTGTCCTATGGTTTTCTTTAGGATTAGACTAGTACCAATTTATGCATCCTAATTCGTATGCCACATCTAGTCTAGCACATAGCATAGTGTACATTATGGATCCCATGGTTGAAAATGTTCTTTCTCGTATTAGTATGAGGAGCATCCTTCTTAGAAAGAATGATCCCAAACTGCATTGTAACACTTCCACACTTGCATTTCTTCATACCGAACCTTAACAGTATAGTATCTATGTACAAGGATCATGACAATCCCAACGGCCTCTTATATCTATCTTTATATATATTTATTTATACGTAGTATATAGGCTGCTTCTTTCAAATTTTTCATTGATAAGTTCTTGGAAAGCCATGCTTTCACTAATTGTAACAACGAAGTATCTTTGATAGTCAATAATAGATGTCGATGTATAGCACCAAAAACATGATGGCTTTGCCCTATTCCTTTCTGCATATGCATGCTTCCTCTGTGTTCGGATAAAAACCAAACTATTTGATTACTTTACCAAAGCCCTTATCCAAATCCTTGAAACTTGTTTAAGTCAGTAAATGGACTTTAACAACTTACAAGTGTTTCCCTCACTATAATCATGGCTACAAGCGAAAAAGCCTCATTATAATCAACAAATTGAATTTGGCGAAATCCTTTCGCCACTAGCCTAGCTTTGTAAGTCTCTACTTCCCCATCTCATTTAGCTCTTTATTAAAAATCGATTTGCAGCCGATGAGTTTTTATCCCTTTAGGTAAAGTACAAACTTTGTTTTCATACATGGAACTCATCTCTTGTTTTATTGCTCCAAGTCAGAGTGCAGTGTCTTTACTCAACTGTGCTTATTAGAACGATAGAGGAGTGTCATTATCCAAGACGCAATCCTTCTTCTCACCATCCATAAGGAAACCAAAGTATCTCTCTGGTGCACGAGATTCTTATTAGACCTTCTAATAGATTGCATGTTATCATATACCATTAGACTTAGTTCTTCCACTGTTTTAATCTCAATTTTAGTCTTTCAGATCTCGTCCAAGTCTATAACTTTGCTGTTAATTTCTTTGATAGAATTCCTTTGCTTAAAAGACAACATGTTTGTAAACAATCACCTTTTGTTCCTTTGTGTTGTAGAAAATATATCCCAATTAATTCTTGGTATATCCTATAAACTTACACAAAGAAGATCTCACCTCACGTTTATTAGGACCAATGTTATTAACATAGGCCGGATAACCCCATACCATAAAATAATTGAAATGGGATTTCTTCCCATGCCATATCTCGTATGGCGTCTTAGGCGTAGAATTAGTGGATACTAAGTTCAATATATGCTTTACGGTTTCTAGTGGATATCCCTAATAGGACAGAGGTAGCTCGGCTTTACTCATCATGGAACGAACCATATTTAATAACGTTTGGTTCCTTAGCTTTGACATACCGTTATGCTGCGGAGTATAGGGTGGAGTAATCTGAGAGACAATCCCATTATCTTTTAAGTACTATTGGTGCACTTGTCCAATATACTCACCTCCTCGATTAGATCATAGGATTTTAATCTTTTGGTTCGTTTGATTTTCAACTTCATTTTTATACTCCTTAAATTTTTCGTAGATATCAGATTTGTTGTTCATAAGATACACATATCCTAGTCAAGAGAAATCACCCATGAAGGTAATAAAGTGAGAACTATTATCCTTGGTTATTATAGGCATTGAGCCAGATACATCACTATGTACTAGCGCTAAGAATTCATCAACCCTTTCATTGCTCCCATGGAAGGAGCGATTGGTCATTTTTCCTTTGAGACATGACTCGCATGTGTTAAATGATTCAGAATCAAATGATGGCAGAAAACCTTCAGTTCTCAGTTTGCATAGTCATTTCTCACTAATATGACCGAGCCTACAATGCCATGGATAATAATCATTTATATTGCTATTAGAACTACTCGCATAACATAAATAATTTTCATTGATCACATAAATGCCATTTTTAAGAACACCTTCACCAAACTTTATTTCCATCCAGAGTAATGCTCATAAGATTATTCAAACAATGAAATACATAATCAGTCTTAGACAATCTCAAAATAGATATAATTCCAAAAATAAAATCTTTAAAAAAATAGCAATTATTCAATACCAACACAAAACCACTAGGCAAATATAAATGAAAATCTCCTATAGCTGTTGCATTTACTATAGATCCATCAACTACTTGCAGCCTCATTTCTCCTTTTTCCATGCGTCACCAGTTCCTAAACCCTTATAACAAGTTACAAATATGAGTTTCAGATCCTATATCTAAAATCAAAGACATTTTATTGATTATAAACTATTTTGAATCATAAATGTACCGACGGAGCAGTAAAACTATTTTACCTTTTTCCTTTCACAATCTTTAGATATTCGAGACAATTTCTCTTCTAGTGTCCCTTCTTATGACAATGGTGGCACCCACCCTTATCATCGATAGCTTTCTTTCCTTTCTTACTTTTCTTCTTATCATCTTATCAACTCTCTTTTGCTTCATCAAACTGTTCAAAGATGACGCCCACCTTTAACTGCAAGCATAACAAATCGATCCTTATATTATGACCTGACTGACCTTAAAATATTAAGGAGCTCCACGAGATTCATATTCAGATTATTCATATTATAGTTCAGTATGAAAGGTTTATATTGAGGGGTCAATGAACCAAGGATTAAATATACATATAACTCGTTGCTTATAACCACATCCAATCCTACCAATTCATCATCAGAATGCAATTATCCACCCTTTGTACCTTTTTCATTTTGGTATTGAATAGTTTCTTAATAGTCTCATACCTTGCGGAATGAGGTTGCTCACTGAAAAGTTCCTTGAGACTACCAAATATCTAATCATGGACAGACATTGATTCGTGTTGCCTTAGCAACTATTGTCTAGAGTAGACAATACAAATACTTTGGCGATTTCGAGGTCAGGGAACTACTTACTATAAGCAACATGTAAGTCTTGGTGATCGTTATCAACCGGCCTTGATAATGGATCACAAGTTATAGACGACCAAATTCGCTCGTATGTCAGAGTTATCTTTACGGCTCATAGCCAGTCGACATAGTTGTTTAGTCCAGTTAATCGACCACTTTCATTAAAAAGTCTTGGATTCAACATTATCTGCAAGTATTAATGAGTAGATTTTTAGGACATTAATATAGTCGATGTTCTTATAATATTAGTAAGTCTTGGATTCAACATTTTACTAATATGCTCCACTAGTGTTTTATGTTTCGCCAAACCCTAATTGAAACATGGAAACCTTTTGACTTCACTATAAGGTGTTAGGACTCATATGTCTTGGGATTCTGACCTTGAGGAAAGCTTAACAATCATGCTCCGACATACGATGGACAACTTTTATCAGTTGTATCATATACAACTTCTAACCTACGGTACTTTATCTTGACCCTGCCATTACCTTGAGGAAAGCTTAGCAAATATAGTAAGATTATTCACTCAAACCTAGCATTTCGTGGTGGCCGAAGTATAATACATGTACCTTGAGGAAATTTCAACAAATATGTGCAGTTATCTTACCTCATCTATTCAGGATATTAACCGTACTACACATAACATCCCCAGCTTGAGGAAAGCTCAACAACTAAAGAGTATGCAATTACATTATTAATATATAAATAGTAGAGGACAACTATATTTTTCTTTTCGCAGGCCAAGCCAGTTTTATACACTATTATATAAATTGAAACAGGCGTGAGGCAAGAAAAAACCCCAATAGCTACAACTCACACGACACATTTCAACCCATACAATAGCTCACAATATAGCTCAAAAAAGATCATATAACAACTAAAAGAGCAATATGACAAAAGAACTACGATGTGAAGAGATCAGAGATAGAATAGACAACCCTATCATCCAAATCTGTATGGTCAATAGCTTTAGGAAGTCCTAAGATATCAGGGCACACTGGCAAGTCAACAACAACCGGAACTCCCTTAGTATAATCAACAACCAAATCAGTAGAGGTAATTTTGACATGCGTAGTCACAGAGGCAATGTACGACTGGAGCTCGAGAGCAAAACATGATTTGGAGGATCTGTAGGAGAAGGGACTTCGTCAGGGGCTTCCATAGGACCAATCGAAGATAATGGGATTTTAACTTTCCATTGTCGAGGCTTAGTTTTTTGGATAGGGATTTTGGCTGAAATGCTTGCTACCTCTCCAACAAGAGGGCGGTGATGAGAAAGCTCGTCAGTATGACCAAATGAGCGACAAATGGTACATATTAGGGGTGACCATTGATAATCAATGGCAATAAGGCCAACAACTTCCCAAGGAAGGGCAATTGAAAAGTAGGAAGGCAAAGGCTTGATGGGAGCGATCTCAATAAGAGCTCTAGCATATTCCAAACGATTACGACTTTCAATATTCTTATCAAAACAAACCAGTTTACCAATGTGACAAGCTAACCAATCAAGACCTTTTAAAGACGTGAGGGAAGAAGGTATACAAGAGAACTTTGCCCACACAAGTATAGACTAAACATTTTCTCTAGTAGAATCAACAGAGGGGCTCCGTTTGGTGATAATAAAAACATTTTCATCTATGACATATGGATCGGCCTCTAGCACCATCCCTCTCTCATCAAGATTTGAAAATTCAAAAAAGAAAAGATCTCTATCGAATCTAACTGACAACGATCCTTTGATTTGCCATTTGTTCTTTAAATAGTTTTTAACAGTAGTGTAACGATGGCCTTTATCTAAGAAAAAACCTACCAAAGTATCAGACCAAAAGGCTACACCAGCATCTACAACATCTTGCGGAGGAACTAAAATATCATCACAATTATCAATAATGTCATTTCATTTGGAAACGCACCTTCCTGCATTGTGGGGTTTCGCTGAGAAAAGCGATTTCCAAGGCTACCTAGGAGGAGCAGAATTTTTTTGGGAAGACACTGATTCATTGTAAATGGAAGAACTTGAACATTAATAGGTTCCTTAGCTATACAGGCATCCGGAGCAGGTACTGCAAACTCAAGCGCTTGCACAGGGACATCGGTTGGCTTGGAGGCACCGGACACAGCCTCAGGCTCGTCGGAAAAAGGTAAGCTGTAAGGAGAAGATGAACCCTTTGAATTGTGACCAGATTGCAAAGCAGAATCGAGCACAGGGAAATCACCCTAACTAGACAGTAGCAGAGGCGATGTCTTGACTCCGATCTTTCTAGATCTGGTAACGGAGGGCGAAACGGGGTCGAAAAAATAAGATTTCATAGTGATAAGAACTAGGGCGTGACCATAAGAAAAGTGGGGGAAAAGGCGGCACGTAGAGGAGAAACGCGAAGGAAGGAGGTAGAGGAGGAAGATGAAGGCGAAAGTGAGGAGAATGATGCACGACGAAAAAACGGGAGAAAAAGAAAGGGGAGACGGTCGCCTATTTAGGAGGCAATGGAAATTTCATCTTGAGATTTGAACTATACATTCAACATCATTCTCGTCGCTATGTGAAGGACAACTTTATATTGAAGATTCATTATCTCTAATATATTACATTGAGTGATATTGACTTATGGAATAATGTAATTCTTATGAAATACTCTCATGATGCAAATGTCGGACATAACAAAAATCATGGTATATGTATATTTACATATGTATTTTTTCTTAAGTCTGTTTAGAGTTTCTTAATATCCCACCTTTAATTTATACATTCATATTATATAATTTTTTTTATTATATTACCTTTATATTACATATTACTTATATATAATAGTTTTATGTATCTATTATATATAACATTATATTAATTAAATATTATTTAATTAATTTTAATTAATTAACATTTTAATTAATTTTATTATAACACTTATATTGAATATTTGTTATATACCATAATTTATAGTACAATACATATATCGTATAAATGTATATATTATTTAATTAATTAACATTTTAGTTAATTTCTTTAATTAAATTATAATAATCTCAAAATTCATTTCATATACATACATGTATACTTGTGTTATTTTACTAACATATATCATAATATATAATAAACGTGTGTGTATATTAATTAACTTATTTAATTAATTTATTTTTACTAATCTTATAAATAAATTTTAAAATTTAATTAATTTATTTTTACTGATCTTATAAATAAATTTAAAATTTAATTAATTTATTTTTACTAATCTTATTAATAAATTTTAAAATTCAAAACTAATTTATATTACTTTGAAAATTTAGTTATATTATAACTTTATAATAAACATGTTTCATTTAAAATTTAAAAATTTATTCAATTTTCAATTTTTTTTTGAAAATTATCCCAGAGCCCAATTCAAATTTGGGCCTTTTATATTAGGTGCAACCTTTAGGCTCACATCACCTTTCAGCCCAGGCTGGTAGCTAAGTAGGACATATTATTTGGTTATCCAGTTTCAATCCTAGATGTTACCTTTCTAAATATCATACTAAGTGAGCAACCTAAATTATTTAGCCCTAACATATCTAATTTAGACCGCATAGGCTTTTGGGCTCCGATACAATTGATGAAACCGGGCCATCCCTTAGCAGAGTTAAAGGGTAAATTTCAAAAAAAATCCTTTAATGGATTTTATTGGGCCTATGAAGTCTAATCCATTTAGAGCTTTTCTAAATTTTCATTTTAAATAAAATAAATATTTTATTTAATTTTATAAATAAAGATTAATATTATATGAGTTGTATTATAGTTTGGATATGTGTACCATATACATATATGTGGGTACGTGCATGTGTGACAAAATAATGTGTACATGGTTTAAAATGACCACACATAGACATTGGGATTTAAGGCAAACAGTCATGTTACTCTCTCTAGTATTCAATCACGATGTCTAAATGAAATATATATGTAAAAATACGTCATTTTTATACGTAAATGTAAATAATTGATCATTAGAATAATTTATACAAAATATATATGTACACACAATATATGTATATGTATATATCAGTGTGTATATATATCTGTGCAGTTAAAGTGCTCGGCAGATTCAATGCGACGGAGGTGCAAAAAGTCATAGCGTGGATATAACGAGGATATAACAGGATATAGCGGATGACTCTGAAATAGCATATAAAACTCGTACTTAATGTTTTTACAAATATATAAATGGTAATTAAATGCAAAGTCAACATTCAGTTGAATTATAATTAATACATAAATAATTTTAAATAGAAACATGTGCGAATATACTGTAAATAAACATAAAACTGTTATATAATATAATTGAATTTAGTAGAGTATTAGAGTATTTTCATTTTTGAAAACATATTAAAAATTCAATTATACAAATTGATTTCAAAAATTTTATAATGTATAAATGTCATTTTTCAATTCATTTCTTTTAAAGAAGATATAGCGGAAATATCGGAATATAGCGGGAATAACAGGATATAACGGAAATAGTGGGGCTTAAAGAGGAATATATTTGAGACTATATAGAAAAATCTTAGCGGTAGAAATCCGCTATGAGATATAGCAGGGTTATAGCTGGGCATTAACTCACAGGTATAATATAACTAAATCATAAAATAATTTTGTATATAAATATTTATGTGTATATTACTCTAGCAAACCTAAGAAAAATATTTTTTTTTATAAATAAGTCAAAATAATATGTATTTATAAATATACAAACATATTTAAATATATAAATATATATATAATTAATTATATGTCAAAATTTAATATATTTCCACAGGGGACTCTTGGCTTAGGAAATAATATTTTTAATATATATATTTATTTTGATTATAAGTATTTATGAATTTACAAACATTCTTACACACACAAACACACACACATATATATAATAAATTTCATTTATAAATTATTGTAAATTTACAATAAGCTCTCGGCTCATATAACACATTTTATTACATTTTTATTTATAGGATTTTATTGGGCCTATGAAGTCTAATCCATTTAGAGCTTTTCTAAATTTTCATTTTAAATAAAATAAATATTTTATTTAATTTTATAAATAAAGATTAATATTATATGAGTTGTATTATAGTTTGGATATGTGTACCATATACATATATGTGGGTACGTGCATGTGTGACATAATAATGTGTACATGGTTTAAAATGCCCATACATAGACATTGGGATTTAAGCCAAACGGTCATGTTACTCTCTTTAGTATTCAATCACGATGTCTAAATGAAATATACATGTGCATCAAAATGAAATATATATATATATATATATATATATATATATATGAAAATACGTCATTTTATATATAAATGTAAATAATTGATCATTAGAATAATTTATACAAAATATATAAGTACACACAATATATGTATATGTATATATCTGTGTGTGTATATATCTGTGCAGTTAAAGTGCTCGGTAGACTCAATGCGGCAGAGGTGCAAAAAGTCATAGCGTGGATATAACGAGGATATAACAGGATATAGCGGATGACTCTGAAATAGCATATAAAACTCGTATTAATGTTTTTACAAATATATAAATGGTAATTAAATGCAAAGTCAACATTCAGTTGAATTATAAATAATTTTAAATAGAAACATGTGCGAATATACTACAAATAAACGTAAAACTGTTATATAATATAATTGAATTTAGTAGAGTATTAGAGTATTTCCAATTCTGAAAACATATTAAAAATTCAATTATACAAATTGATTTCAAATTTTTTATAATGTATAAATGTCATTTTTCAATTCATTTCTTTTAAAGAAGATATAGCGGGAATAACAGGATATAACGGAAATAGTGGGGCTTAAAGCGGAATATATTTGAGACTATATAGAAAAATCGTAGCGGTCGAAATCCGCTATGAGATATAGCAGGGTTATAGCTGGGCATTAACTGCACAGGTATAATATAATTAAATCATAAAATAATTAATAATTAACATAAAATAATTTTGTATATAAATATTTATGTGTATATTACTCTAGCAAACCTAAGAAACATATTTTTGTTTATAAATAAGTCAAAATAATATGTATTTATAAATATACAAACATATTTAAATATATATATATATAATAAATTATATGTCAAAATTTAATATATTTCATAGGGGACTCTTGGCTTAAGAAATAATATTTTTAATATATATATTTATTTTGATTATAAGTATTTATTAATTTACAAGCATTCTTACACACACAAACACACACACATATATATAATAAATTTCATTTATAAATTAATGTAAATTTACAATAAGCTCTCGGCTCATATAACACATTTTATTGCATTTTTATTTATAAAATGATTTATAAATAAATGATTTATAACTAAATATAAAAACCGCTCGAGCAAATAATGAAAAATATAAAAAATTAATTATCTAAAAATTATATTTTATAATCATATATAATCTTACACTTCATTTCAAATTTTATTTGAATATATTTATATTTATTTTTTATATAATCAATTTCTAGTTAGGTAGTTTGCTAAATTAGTATTTAAAAATAAAATAAATACAATATGTATTAAACGAATTTTATTTGTTCAAAATAAAATTTTATAAAATTTAAAACATTTATTATATAATTTTATTCTTTAGAAAATGATTTATTATTTAAAAAAATCATATTTAAATAATATTGGTTTACATTTTTTGAAAATTAGGCCGCAAATTCAATGCTCATATACATTCAGAATGATAGCAAATTTTATTTATACATATAGGCACTAATATATTTTTAAACATCAGATATGTGATGGCATATCGATAAACTAGATTCATAGTATTTCTACCTAAGCATCATATGATATAACAATTAACTAAACATTGATAACTGAATGTATATCCAAAAATTACCTTTCCAAAAGCCTATTAAAGACATGTTGAAATGAAGTTGAGTAGGTTTTGAATCAGATTCACGACTTGGAAGTCGCTAATAGTTATTGCCTCCCACCGATCAGATTAAAGTGTTTTTTATATATATTTGAACTTGGAATTTTTTAGTCCTTGGAATAGGGTTTCTATTTGAAATTTTTAGCAACGAGTAGTAGGAAAAGTATGTAGAAAGTGAAGGTTAAGTGGCATTACATAAAGGAGAGACAATTAGCAAAAAGTGGATCACCATCCTTCTTCCTCTTTTTACCAATCTTTCCCTTTTAACCATTCAAATCCCATTTACCTATAGACCCTTGGCTAGCCTGATCTTGCCGCTTCCTAGCCAAAATTATCATGCCCCATATGTGCCTCAAACTTAGTCTAAGCTGAATAAAATTTGTCGCAATTTAAATCCAATTTACCGATATCGAATATCGATCAATATATTTACAGCTATTATAAATACAACATTTAATATTTTTCAGCACATCAAATAAAATTTTATAACTAATATTTCATAAATTTAATTTAGTAAATTTATAATATTTTTAATTTAATTAGATTAGGTGGTCAAAGGAGG
This sequence comes from Allium cepa, assembly GCA_030765085.1. NCBI lineage: Eukaryota > Viridiplantae > Streptophyta > Magnoliopsida > Asparagales > Amaryllidaceae > Allium > Allium cepa. The sequence continues at coordinate 44,831,464 of CM060946.1, forward strand.
ATACAACGTTTTGGTTTTGTGACTCTTTACGTGTAAATATGGTCAGTGATTAATATCGAACAATTCGAATAACGTTCACATATCATTTAGCAGGTGTTGTGAAATTTTGGGCAAATTTATCATTTATTTTGTTTCTACTTTGTTAAGTGTTACCCGTTTGTGACTTTTATTTACACCAATTCTCTTTTTCAAAACTATATCACATTGGGCTTATGGAATTTGATAATGTTCAAAATTCCAATATCGTCCGTATTTAACTCTATAATCTAAACATAAAGTCCTTGGTTCAATAAGAGAAATTATTACTAACCGAACCACTTTAGCCATAGATTTTGACTTTGAGTTGACTTGATTTGACCGTGATACTAACCCTATATAATCGAGGAGACGAATCCTCTCTTGAATAGTGCTTTACTTCTAATACTTCCACTTGATCCAACTATACTCACTCGTGGACATCATGTCATGACTTTACTATAATCAAAGTGGGGCTATCAAATTGAAGATCGAAAGTATTCTTATGTCAAGATAACTATGTAAACAATCACATCGATATTTTCTATTTGAACTTAGTTATATTAACCAGTAGAAAATTATCGAGTGAGTCTTTTCACAATTATCCAATAACTATCAGTATATAAACCTTTGTTATCCCTAACAGCCATAAGTAACACAACGCCCAACATTTGGAGAGCATTACATACTCTAGTCCCAACATATACATCGATATCTAGTCTCGATGCATTTTGACTAGGAACATTTAAAATGATGTGTTTATTACGTTATGATACAATACTCATGATTACAGTTATTTGTAATTACTATCACAAATACACTATTTGTAGACAATCAGTTATTATTTTTATTAAACATTCAATTATTTATAACACAGCATAACAAATAACAGAAAGAAACCCACCTTTATTATGAACGAGAATTGATTACAGAGTTAACTAATTTATAATAAATTACATAACTAGAGCATACCTCTAACTCTACCAATAACAACTTCCTAGCCTTTCACTCACTCCCACTAACCATAAAATCCTCGACCTATGATATATAGATGGTTTATTTTGAATCACATTTAAAAAAGCAGTCTTTACATCCATCTGCCATGTTTTGTACATATTGAATGCAGCGATGACTAGCATAACCTTATTGGACTTAAGCATTGATATTGGTGATCTAACATCCCCTTACTTGGTGGTCCAAAACTAACGGCTATAGATGCTACAACCTTCCGTAGTTATTAATCCTCGACGACCAAATATGGTGGTGTTAGATACATTGATACATAGAAACAATGAATGTGGAATAAATTTAAAACATCAACCAAGATCATATTTCAATTCAAAATATTTCCAATTCATTACATAATTCCACAATCAATAACCACGTTTAGAGAAAATATATTTATTACAACATACGCCAAGAGCGACATATGAAGATGCCCCCTTGGATGATCAGAGCATATGTAGGCAATTTAACAACTTTGCCATTACAAACAACACAGCGGTCAAAATAAAGGAGAACTCTAGATAGTTATCATGCCTCCTGCACATCCCCGGAAGCTTTATTCGTCTAATGAGGTACCAAAAAACACAACTCTCAAGCTACTCAAAATCAATTGAGTACTCTAGAGTTTAAGGGGAAAACATAAACATCCAGTCAGACATAAAGTCTGGTATGAATAATAATCTAGCATCTCAAAACATTTAGATATCTAGTGAGACCACATTGCTTAGCGAAATGTGTTTTCCCCTCACTAGTATCCTAAAACCTTTATTAAACGATATACCATGCTCGTGCATCCACAATGGTTAAAACAATTCAAAACAATATGATATAATGATATGCAAAATAAGTGAATCAATTCTGGATTACACTTCCCCATTCATTTTGACTATCCTCACAATTATAGTTTCTAGGGTTACTATTAACATAACAGTTTTCATGGGTTGGCTAATAATTGGTAAAATGATTATGGACTCCCTGTCCAGTTACATAGTTTTCATGGGATCACTAAAAACCTATTAGTAACTCCAATATCTTTACTCTTATCCTTTTTTTCATGGGTTGATTAGAAACCTATTGGTAAATCAAATATTTTCTCTTCTTGTCCTAGTTTTCATGGATTGACTAGGAACCTATTAACATTTGTCAGTATCTTAATTCGGATATAGTTTTCATGGGTTCACTATAAACCTATTAGCCCCTGCCAATATAAAATCATAGTTTCATAGGCTAACTATGAACCTGTCTTTTTGACATCTTCATTTATATATAGTTTTCATGGGCTTACTATGAACCTATTGGCCCCTGCCAATATCTTTTCCTATACAGCTTTCATGGGCTTACTGAGAACCTATTGGCCACGGCCAATATCTTCCTTTAACATTTTATCATCCCATATTCTAGTCTTCCTGACCTCCTGAATGAAGTTCTACTCATTCAGGAGTTAACTTAATTTATATTCACTACTGTATCAAACTAGCTGGTTATTCATCCCTTCCCCAAAATACAGTTATGGGTCCATTACAATGTGAAAATATACATGTATGAAGAAGCAAACAAAATACCTTGGTTAATCCTTTTAACCCTTTAATCAAAGAAAACTTCATCAAAAACTCCTTTTCAAGGACTTTATTTATTTATGCCATGGTTCTCCTTTAAAAAACATGAGATTGGGTTATTTGCTTTGAAAACTAAGGCTTTTGAAACCTTTAAAACCTTGCTTTTGACCTCATTGGATGATGCGTATAAATTTCTTTCAAAATATTAGGCCCCTGCCTTTCGAAATACTTTAAAACTTCTCTTTCGAAACCTTTCGAATGTAATAAAGTTTTACTTATTATCTTTTAGAAGCATAGCTTCGAAACCATTGAAAGTAACTATTTCGAAACCAATGGAATTATCCCTTCTGAAACAATTGAAAGTCCCCTTTCAAAACCATTGGGCTTATATAAAAATATCATTTGATTCAAAGTGAATATAAACCGAAGTATCTCTTTCGAAACCGTTCTTTATCGTATAAAAATATTGAGGAAAACTTGATGGCGTAGGAACCATCCCTTTCGAAAGCTTCAAATCATTTAAACAAAACATTGAAGGATGCCATCGAAACCCCTTTTCGAAGCCATTGCCTTCAAAACCCTTGGATCCTTTCCAAATCACTTAGGAAATGACTTAAAACATCTTTAAGACAAGCACTACCATTCGAAAGCATTGATGACTTCAACACACTCGAAAGGAAAAAGAACGGCAGCAGGGTTTTGACTAGGTCGGAACCCCTTCTTTTGAAAACATTATTTTTATAAGTAAAGAAACTTATTCAAAAGTTTATTCTTTAAAACATAAGATGGCAACCCCTTCGAAAGCTTTTAGAAAACCTCTTTCGAAAACATATGCTTCGACTTCTTCGAAGGCTTTAATAAAACAATGGCAGACGCTTCTCTTTTCCAAACAAACAAAGGTATCGACCCCACCAGAAGTAATGCTTTCGACACCACGCCTGCCGCCTTTCTCCAATCCACTATGTACTATCTAAGTGATACCTTGTGTTTGGGTTCTGGCTTAGCGGGGTTTCGACTTGATTGAAGGCGGAAGCTCTAAATCGAAAGGTATTTCTATTAAAGGCGGAACCTGCTTTTTTAAGTAAAAGCTGATTAATGCCGCTTAAAGAAATTTTTATCTAACTAACCTGCCACGTGTAAACCTATAATTGGTTGCCTCAACTTTTCATTTTTTTTAATAAAATAACTACCGCTAAATCTCGGATCTAAATCAAAGTAAATTTAGCAAATAAGCTCTTCTATTAAACAAAACCAATATTGCAAATAAGTCCTTCGTCTAATATAACATAATTTGTGTAGAAAATCACTTAGGAAAAATTTTCAAAAATTATAGAAATTCACATTCATTATGTTATCTATCATATCGAAATTTCAAACCCAAATTCTCAATATAATTTCTGAAATAAATTTCTAAACCCAATTAACCATATTTTCCTTCGAAAATTCATAGAATTCTTTCCACAGCTTGGAAAATTATCAAAATTGAAACCCAATTCCAAAATCATATTTTACATAACATAATTTTTTCCATGGCGTTTAAACTTCAATATCAATCAGTTTCGCCCTAAAACCACATATATTCTTATTTAAACATTCTTGTTTAAATCAAATAAATTGTAATTTAAGCATATCATCATCCAAATCATCATAGAAATGAATTTCGTCTGCGATTATAAACAAAATAGGGATTGTATAAGTTATTATTCACCTTGATTAAGATAAGGAGATTGGACTGAGATTGAGATTTATTCTCCTTGCTTTAATCCTTAGCTTTACTTTGATTTATCTTCTCTTTTCTCTTTGATTATGGCTGGCTCCTCTTCTTTTATGTTTTTGTTTTCAAAATCACATGAATGGGAATTGAAATGGTAAGGAACAAGAATATATAAGGGTAAGGGATTATGTGTGGCAAATTCCCATTATACCGTTATGCAGATTAATTAACTTAAAACCATTTTTTTGCCCTTTTAATTATTTAAGTGAGCACGACCTTTTTATTTATTCAAATCTCAACCCCCTTATCACTTAATATTTACAATTTTCTATTTAATTTATCCAATTAAATCTCCTGAATAATGTTATAAGAAAAATTATGGGTGTTACAGTCTCTCCTCCTTAAAGAATTTCATCTTCAAAATTTAGTAAGGACTAACTACTAAACGTTGGAATCATCTGTAATGACTCCTAACAACCATTCTTTTCTGCCCGACTTGGAATTATCTATATAAATCTAATATAGACTTATCCTTAAAGCAAATCAAGATAAGTATCTCGAATCCTGTCCTCTATCTTCCAAGTATAGTCGTTCTCGTTATCGCTTCATTGAACTTTCACCAACTTGACTGTCTTGTTCCTTAATATTTTCTCATCTCTCGCTATAACCCGGACTGGTTGTCTAACAAAAGTCATATTAGACTACTACTATATCTTCCAACCCTGACCAAGGAATAGTATCCCCTGGAACATGCACATACTTGCGAAGATGAGACACATGAAATACATTATGGACATCTGCCATACTGCTTGGCAACTCTACTCTGTATGCGAGCTTTCCAATCCTCTCTATAATCTAGAATGGCCCAACATATCTCAATGCCAGTTTCCCCGACTTTTTGAACCGTATCACACCTTTCATTGGTGATACTTTAACGAAAACACTATCTCAAACTGAGAACTCTACGTCTTTACGCCTTTTATCTACGTAACTCTTTTTTCTGGACCGAGATTTCTTCATCCTTTCTCAAAGTAACTCAATCTTCTCTAATGTCTTCCTAACCAAATCTGGATGTAAGATCAATCTGACTCCAACCAACATGCTGGTGATTTGCATGGCCTTCCATGTAATGCTTCGAAAGGTGCCATTCCTATACTAGTCTGATAACTATTATTGTAGGAACACTCAACTAAAAGCAGGTAAACCTTCCAAGATCCATCGAAATCCAATACATAAGCTCTCAACAAATCCTTGAGTACCTTATTGACTCTCTCTCCGCCCATCCATTTGTGGGTGATATGTAGTACTCATCTGGAGCTTAGTGCCTAACACATCTAGTAGACTCTTCTAGAATTCGCTAGTAAATAAAGCATCTCTGTCACTGACTATGCTACTAGGAACTACATGTAGTCTAACTATGTTTTTCATGAACAACTTAGCTAAAACAGGTGCCATCCTGGTTGACTTTATTGGAATGAAATGGGCACTCTTGGTCAACCTGTCCATTATGACCCATATACTTGCATTTCCTCTATTTGACCTTGGCAATTCATCTATAAAATCCATGGATATCGAATCCCATTTCCAAATGGAATTTCTAAAGGCTAAAGCAATCCACTCGGCTTCTGATGTTTGGCTTTCACTTGTTGACACTTTGCACGCTGCCTAACCCATAAGCTAACATCTCCCTTCATACTTTCACTTGTTGACACTTTGCACGCTGCCTAACCCATAAGCTAACATCTCCCTTCATATCTTCCCATAAGAGCTCCTCTTCGTATCTTGATACATCTTGGTCCCTCCAGAATGAATCGTAAACTTGGGTTAATGACACTCTCCAAGAACTCTTTCCTTAAGTCCTCAACATTTGGAATACACAAACCGCCCTTCTTTCTTAGCCATCCTCTCTGGTCAAGAAAAAAAATCTTTTAGATCATCGATCTCAGCTCTAAGCTCAAGCCTTCTAACCTTCTCGGCTAATGCTTGATCCTCTTTCTTTTTAGAAGCAATTCTCTCAATCAACACTGGTCAAACTTCTAAACAGGTTAAGATGACAGTACTCTGACTAGAACTAATAGTCGATCTTAACTGCACACTACAAGTAGTCAAAGCTTCTAAATCGTTCCACTCTACCAACATAACTAACAGCACATTCTGATGTCTTCTACTAAAAGCATCTGCTACTTTATTACCTTTCCCAAGTGTATACTCTATACCAACAATATAAGCAGCCAAAAACTCCAGCCACCTCTATTGTCCTATATGCAACTCCTTTTGGGAGAATAAGTATCTTAAAGACTCATGATCGGTATAAAGCTCAAACCTCTCCCCTAAGAGATAATGTCTCCAAATCTTTAATGCGAAGATCACCGCGGCCAACTCTAAATCACGTGTAGGATATCTCACCTTATGCGGTCTAAGTTGTCGTGAAGCGTATGCAATCGGTTTACCCTTCTGCATCAACACAGCTCCTAATCCAGTTCCACATGCATCAGCGTATACCACCAACCCCTGGTTTCCGTCTGAAACTACTAAAACTGGTGCATTGATCAACAAATGCTTTAACTCAAGGAATGCTTCCTCACATTTGTCTGACCAAACAAACATCACCCCTTCTTGGTTAGATTAGTCAAAGGCGCTGCTATCCGTGAGAAATCCTTGATGAATCTTCGGTAATAGTCAGCAAGTCCAAGAAAACTTCTAATCTCAGTCGTCGTCTCTTGTCTCTTCCAATTATTAACAGCTTCGATCTTATCTGGATTGAACGACAACTCCTTCTTTGAAACCACATAACTAGAAACTTAAACTCTTTCTTCCAAAAATAACACTTGGAAAACTTTGCCTTTAGCTGATTCCGCCTTAGCGTCTCAAGCACAACTCTAAGATGATCCTCATGCACTTTTTCATCCTTAAGTATATCAAAATGTCATCTATAAACACCAACATGAATTTGTCCAAATACTCTCTGAACACTCAGTTCATCAAATCCATAAAGAACGCAGGTGCATTCGTTAACCCGAATGACATTACTAACCATCGTACGAACAATACCTACTTCGTAATGCTGTCAAAGAAATACTATCCTCTGCCACTCTTAACTTATGGAAATCGGTTGCCAAATCCAATAGGGAAAACACTTTGGCTCCACTGAACTGATCAAATAGATCATCAATTCTCAGCAAATGATACTTATTCTTTATCGTCATCTCATTCAGCTTACGATAGTTGATACATATCCTCAACGACCCATCTGGTTTCTTTAGAAATACATTGGTCGCTGCCCAATGCGAACTGTTTGGTCTAATAAAATTCCTTTCTTCTAGATCCACTAGCTTCATCTTTAATTCCTTCATCTCAGTTGGTGTCATCTTCCTCGGTGGTCTACTTACAGGTTCAGCTCCTGGCACAAGATCTATCCAAGATTCAACATCTCGTTTCGATGGTAGTCCTGTGACCAACTCAAAGATATCTGCAAACTCTCTTGCTACTCGAACCTAACTTAACTCTTCTTCCACTTCCATTGCACGTAAGAAAGCACAACTACTCTAGCCAGAATTCTCCATTGAGAATATAATTCGGTTATAACTGTCAGGATGTCTTAGTGATAACTCTCCATCCTGGCAAAATATCCTGGCCTCATACCTCCTCAACCAATCCATACCCAAAATGATTTTGAAATCTACGAAATCGAAAATATACAGACTGCATGCAAACTTATGACTGAACAAATCAAGTTCTAACTGGTTACATCTCATCCCAGAGTTGCATGTCCTCTTATTAGATTCAAAACCCTTAAGGAAGTGAAAAGGGTATGCGGGTTCTAAGCATAACCTATCAACCAAACACTGAGATATAAATGAATGTGATGCACCGATATCAAATAGTATCCTAACTGGTATATCTGAATTAAAAACATATCGTCCATCACAGTCTTCCCTTTATCCGTTGTAGTTGGCTTAGCAGATGATCCGATAGCAAAAACCTTTTTCCTGTCCTCCCCAACTGGTTATGGACGCTGATTCTTATAATGCCCAACTTGATCATAGTTAATGCACTTTACATTCTTCTTATTTGCAGCCTTCTTCCCCTTGCATGACCGACACTCATTAGCGTAATGATCCATCTTGTCACATTTAGAGCAAACTAAATCAGCTTTTGCCTTGATGGCAGCATCTCCCTTCTAGGCTTCCTTCTTCTTAAAAAACTTTCTTTTCTTTCCCTGAGAAGTCTGGGTTTCAACTAGCTTCTCTCTAGCACAAACAGCAAGCATCTCCTCCCGATGAATTGCGATCTCCACAACCACATTATAAGGATCACAGATATATGTCAGGGTCGCCCTAGCAAGCTCAGGCCTCAATCCCTGAATAAATCTCACATTCCTCCTGATCTCAGTGTCTATAGTAGCATATCCATATCGAGAGAGTTCATCAATTTTAGTGGTCTTCCCCATACTATAAGTGAAAGAGAAAATGTAAAGACGACCATTAAAGCAGCCCAAGCAAAACTTACTATATCCATGTGAATTATGTCCCTTATTTCTATGAAAGAATTATTCGATTATTATTTAATGATCATAGTGGAATCAATGGCACAGAGTCAAAATAGGATTCTGACTTAAGACTATTGATGAACCAAATCAATTCAATGAATACATTTGCAACAAGTTTCAATATTTTAAGATTTATGGTAGAATCATGAAGTATTAAGTATAAGATGATACACATGCCTTTTCCAAACTTGATAATTGACATCTCTCCTTGAACTAGATTCATAAAATTTCTCATCAACGCTAGCTTAGCAACCTCAAATAAAAACCACTGTTCAAATCTCTTTTTGAATTTAGCCCAAGTAACCTCTTCCTCCATAACTCTAGTAGTAACACAATTCCACCAATTAAGTGCTAACCCCTACAACAGTTTAGAGGCCAACCTTCTTTTCAGCTCATCATCTAAACCCAAATCAGCAAAGATACGCTCACAATGCAACAACCAATTCTCAACTTTTATGGCATCCCTCATTCTCATAAACAGTTTTCCACATAGACTGGTGTAATCTCTGCTCAACTTAGCATAATTATTCCCCACTGGAGCCACAGGATTAGCTGCTCCAACCTTACCAACAACCCCAGCAGCAACGCCTTCTTGCATCACATTGACGAAGAACTGATGCATCACCCCATATCTACTGGCGGATTTCCAGCACCCGCATTGGCATCAACATTTTGGTTAGCATTAGACTGTCGACCTTGGTTCCTTCTGTTATTAGGTTGAGCATTTCCATTGGTCGTGGTGCTTCTCCATTGAGATTTCCTCTTCTGGTTCCTGCTCCCTATCCTCTTTCTTATAAATCTACATATAAGCCATAGTAAAATACATAAAAATGATCTAAGAGAGGGGAATACATACTTATAGATATATATCAAATACAAGTACGTTACTATAGCATTAACCCAACCCTAATCATATTTCTGATTCATTGGATTATGTTTCAAAAGCTTTTAGGTTTTGTTATCTTTTAAAGCTTCATAAACCTACTCTGATACCAACTTGTAACATCTCCTTACTTGGAGGCCCAAAACTAACAGCTATGGATGCTTCGGTCGTCCATATTTATTAATCCTAGACGATCAAATACGGTGGTGTTAGATAAATTAATACAAACACATGAGTATGGAAACATTTTAAACATCAACCATGATCACATTTCAATTTAAAATATTTCCAATTTACTACATAATCCCACAATCGTTAACCACGTTCTGAGAAAACATATTTATTACAACATATGCTGAGAGCGACATCTGAAGATGCCCCTTTGGATGATCAGAGTATATATATGAAATTTAACAAATTTTCGATTACAAACAACATAGCGGAATCAAAATAAAAGAGAACTCAAGATAACTATCATTCCTCCTACACGTCTCTGGAAGCTTTATTCGTCTAATGAGGTACCTGAAATTCTCAACTCTCAAACTACTCAAAATCAATTGAGTACTCTAAAGTTTAAGGGGAAAATGTAATCTTCAAGCCAGACATAAAGCCTGGTATGAATAATACTCTACCATCTCAAAACATTTAGATATCTAGTGAGACCACACTGCTCAACCGAATGGGTTTTCCCCTTACTAGTATCCTAAAACCTTTATAAACCATATACCATGCTACTGCATCCACAATGGTTAAAACAATTCAAAACAATATGATATGATGATATGCAAAATAAGTGAAACAATTCTAGATTACCCATCCCTATTCTTTTTGACTATCCGCCACAGTTATAGTTTCTAGGGTTACTATTAACCTAATGGTTTTCATAGGTCGACTAATGACCGGTAAAATGATTGTGGACTCCCTGTCCGGTTACGTTGTTTTCATGGGATCACTAAGAACATATTGGTAACTCCAATATCTTTACTCTTATCCATGTTTTCATGGGTTGACTAGGAACCTGACTGCCTAGGAACCTATTGGTACTCAAATATCTACTCTTCTTATCCTAGTTTTCATGGGGTGACTAGAAACCTCTTGACATCTATCAATATCTTAATCCGGATATAGTTTTCATGGGTTCACTATAAACTTATTGGCCCCTGCCAATATCAAATCATAGTTTTCATGGGATAACCATGAACCTATCTTTCAAACATCTTCATGTATACATGGATTTCATGGAGTACTATGAACCTATCAGCCCCTGCCAATATCTTTTCCTATACACAATTTTCGTAGGCTTACTGAGAACCTATTAGCCCCTACCGATATCTTTCTTTAACATTTTAGCATCCTATATTCTGGTTTTCCTGACCTCCTGGATGCAATTCTACTCATTCAGGAGTTAACTTAATTTATATTCACTACTATGTCAACCTAGCTGGTTAATCATCCCTTTTCGAAAATACAATTATGGGACCATTATAATATGAATATATACATATATGAAGAAGCAAACACAATACCTTGGTAAATCCCTTTAACCCTTTAATCAAAGAAAAATTCTTCGAAAACTCATTTTCAAACACTTTATTTATTTATGCCATGGTTCTGTTTTAAAAAAAATGAGATTGGGCTATTTGCTTTGAAAACTAAGGCTTTCGAAACCTTCAAAACCTTGCTTCCGACCACACTGGATGGTCTCCTTTGAAAGCATATAAATCTCTTTCAAAACACTAGGCCGCTGCCTTTTCAATTTTTTTTAAAACTTCTCTTTCAAAACCTTTCGAATGTAATAAAGTATTACTTATTACTTTTAGAAGCATAGCTTTGAAACCATTGAAAGTACCCCTTTGAAACCTTTTGAGTATCTCTCCCAAACCATTGAAAGTCCTCTTTTCAAAACCATTGGGTTTGTATAAAAATATCATTTGGGTCAAAGTGAATCTAAGCGAAAGTATCTCTTTTGAAACCATTCTTTATCATATAAAAGGATTAGAAAAAAGTTGATGGTGTCGGCACTATCTCTTTCGAAAGCTTCATTTCATTTAAACAAAACATTGAAGGATACCATCGAAACCCCCTTTCATAGTCATTGCCTTCGAAACCCTTGGACCTTTTGAAAGCATTTATGGAATGGCTTAAAACATCTTTGAAATAAGTATTACCCTTCGAAAGCATTGATGACTTCAAAACAATTGAAAGGCAAAAGAACGACATCAGGGCTTCGACTAGGTCGGAACCCCTTCTTTCGAAAGCATTATTTTTAGAAGTAAAGAAACCATTCGAAAGCTTATTCTTTAACACATAAGATGGCAACCCCTTTGAAAGCTTTAAGAATACCTCTTTCGAAAACATATGCTTCGACTCATTTGAAAGATTTAATGCAACAAAGGCATGCACTTCTCTTTTTAAAACAAATAAAAGTATCGACTCTGTCAGAAGCAATGCTTTCGTACCATGCCTTCCGCCTTCCTCCAATCCACTACGTACCATTTAAGTGATACCTTGTGTTTTGGTTTTGGCTTAGTGGGGTTTCGATTTGATTGAAGGCGGAAGCTCTGAGTCGAAAGGTACTTCTATTAGAGGCAGAACCTGCTTTTCTGAGTAAAAGCTGATTAATGCCACTTAAAGCAAATTTTTATCTAACTAACCTGCCATATGTAAACTTATAATTGGTTGCCTCAACTTTTCGAATTCTTTAATAAAATAACTACCGCTAAATCTCAGATCTAAATCAAAGTTAATTCAGCAAATAAGCCCTTCCATTAAACAAAACCAATATTGTAAATAAGTCCTTCATCTAAAATAATTTAATTTGGATGAAAAATCACTTAGAAAAAATCCCAAAAATTACAGAAATTCACTTTCATCGTATTATTTAAGATATCGAAATTATAGACTCAAATTCTCAATATAATTTCTGAAATGAATTTCTAAACCCAATTAACCATATTTTCCTTCGAAAATTTATATTAATCTTTCCATAGCTTGGAAAATTACCAAAATTGAAACCAACTCCAAAATCATGTTTTGCATAACATAAATTTTTTCCATGGCATTTAAACTTGAATATCAATCGGTTTTCCCCTAAAATCGCATATATTCTTATTTAAACATCATTCCATCTAACACTAACTCTATGCTTATTTTTATTGCCAAAGATTTCTTTGTAATAATCAGTAAAAGCATTATTAAGGACACGTTGTTCAACTAATTCCACATTATTAACAATAATGGAATTAATTTTATTACTACGTTTTCTACTATTAGCTAAATTTATGGAAAAATTTGGTATTATTTTCGCCTTCATTGATCCATTGAAAATTTGATCTCTGTTTCCACAAAACTTCCTCTTTTTCAAGAATAGAATTAAGATCATTTTTAAGTTATTAAGAACATTTCTCTCAAAAAGATAATATTCTTAATGAGTTGCTCAAACTAAATAAGATTGAAGAATCTAGACATTTAAGTTTAGGTGAGAGAAATGTTCTTAATAACTTAAAAAATGATCTTAATTCTATTCTTGAAAAAGAGGAAGTTTTGTGGAAACAGAGATCAAATTTTCAATGGATCAATGAAGGCGACAATAATACCAATTTTTTTCATAATTTAGCTAATAGTAGAAAACGTAGTAATACAATTAATTCCATTATTGTTAATAATGTGGAATTAGTTGAACAACGTGTCCTTAATAATGCTTTTACTGATTATTTCAAAGAAATCTTTGGCAATAAAAATAAGCATGGAGTTAGTGTTAGATGGAATGACCTTTATCCATCTGTCTCTAACATTAATCCTTTTGGTTTAAATGTTCCTTTTTCTGAAGAGGAAATCAGAAAAGCCATTTTTGATTTACCAGGAGATAAATCTCCGGGCTCGGATGGTTTTCCTATCTTCTTTTATCAATCTTTTTGGGAGGTTTTAAAATTAGGCTTAATTTGTATGTTTAATGAATTTTATAATGGTAATCTCGAATTAGGTTGTTTTAATTTTGCTAACGTTATTTTATTACATAAAAAAGTTGGTGCTAATACTTTACAAGATTTTAGACCCATTTCATTGATTAATTGCTCTATTAAGATTATTTCTAAAGTTTTAGCTAATAGACTTAGTTTGAAAATGAATGATCTAATTGATTGTTCTCAATCAGCTTTCATTAAAGGTAGAAATATTACTAATGGTGTAGCTGTTGTTCAAGAATATATTAATTTATGTTGTAATAATAATATTACTTGTGCTATTTTAAAATTAGATTTTGCTAATGCTTTTGACTCGTTTGTTTGGGATTTTCTTATAGAATTTTCCTTACCAGAGGCTTTAGTAATAGATGGATTAACTGGATTATTAACTTGCTTAAAACGGGTAACTCTAGTATTATGGTTAATGGTGTTTTAGGTAATAAAATTCAATCCAAGAGAGGTTTAAGGCAAGGGGATCCTTTATCGCCTCTTCTGTTTAATTTAGCGGCTGATGTCTTTTCTAAAATCATTAAAAACTCTGTTAACAATAATCTTTTGGGTTTTATTGGTAATGATATTTCTAGTTTTGATTTGTCTGTCCTTCAATTTGCTGATGATACTTTGCTTTTTTCCTCCCATCTTTCCAGACACATCATTGCTCTCAAGTTTATTCTTTATAGTTTTGAAATTCTATCAGGTTTAAAAATAAACTTTGATAAAAGTTCTGTCTTAGTTTTAAATGATTTTGATAATGTAGAAAATTTAGTTGCTAATACTTAAATTGTAAAACTATGAGTTTTCCATTTGATTATCTTGGTTTTGTTATTAGACCTTCAAAACTTAAGCACGATGATTGGTTAATGATCATTGATAAAATTAAAAATAGGATTTGTAATTGGAATGTGAGATTCTTACCTAGAGCTGGTAGACTGGTTTTGATTAATTCTGTCTTATTAGCTCTCCCTACCTATTGGATGTTTATGCACCTTTTTCCTGATTGGGTGATAGGTAAAATAGATAAAATTAGAAGGGATTTCCTTTGGAGTGGTGATAATCCTAACAGTAGCATTAAATGTTTAGTTAATTGGGATACTGTCTGTAAGTCTAAGAGGGTGGTTTAGGAGTCATTAATTTACATAATATGAACCTGTCTCTTCTTGGTAAATGGTTATGGAAATTTAGAGATTCTAGTGATAATGCCATTTGGAAGGAGACTATTTCTAAATATTACTACAATGGTAGTTATAATCTCTATCAAATTAGTCCTTCAATGTATAGTAAGCTTTCTTATTTTTGGAAATCTATTTTAAAATGTAGTGATATTTTTAACTTAGGTGTTAATATTATTGTTCATTCTGGTAATAATACATCTTTTTGGCACGATAGTTGAATTTCCTCTATTCCTCTTAAGAATGAGTTTAAAGATTTATATGATATTTGTAACTTTAAATTTGCGTTTATTTCTGATGTTTTTAACTCTCATAGTGACCCTCCTTGGATTTTCAACCTTAAGTATTTTAGTAGGCCCTACCCTTAGACAACTTTATTTGCTTTATGTTAAGCTTAATCTGTATAACATTGACAATGATAACGACTATATTAGTTGGGAGTGGGATAAGAGTAAGAAATATTCTTCTAATTCCTTTTACAAATTTATTAACTTTTCAGGGGTTTCTGTCAATTGTTTTAAATTTATTTGGAAGTCTAATGCTCCTCCTAAATCAAAGATCCAAATGTGGCTCATCATCCATGGTAAATTAAATACTATTGAATTTTTAAAAAGGAAAAATATTATCATTGATAATAAATGTTATTTTTGCAACACACACTCTGAAGATATTAATCATATTTATTACGAATGCTTGGATACTCATCATATTCTTATTAAGACCCTTAATATTTTTGAGTTTAATATTAGTTCTAGAGTTTCTGATTGTTTTTTCTATTGGGACTCTTTTAGATTTATGTTCAATAAGGATTTTAGATTCTTGCTTGATTCTTTATTCATTATTTCTTGTTGGTTCATTTGGTTTGAAAGAAATCAAAGGATTTTTAATAATAAAAATCAACATTATAATAATTTGATTATTTTAATTTCTAATTTCTGCTTAAATTGGATTTCTAATCCCAAATATAAATTAGCCAAAAATAATGGCTTTAAGGATTACCTTAATAAGGTTAGAAATAATATTAACATATTCAAACTTAACATCAATAATTTTGTTTCTAATAATTCTTATATTTATCCCTTTTCTGATTTTAATAATGATCACATGATGCACCATAATTCTCTTACAATATTAGGCCCATAAATTAGTTTCTAGTTTTTTAGAACTGTTTGTTTTTTGTTCTAGTTTATCCTTGTTTTATTTTACTCTTTGGTTCTGATTCTCACATATATGTATATAAATACTATTTATATACATATATGTGATTCTTTATAACTTGATTTCCTAGTTATGTTGCAGGTTTGGATTAGGTTGGTTGCTGGTTTTTCTCTTGACTGGTTTGCAGGATAGCTTGCAGCTTTATTCAGGTTGGCAGGGTAGCTTTTCGCAGGGATTCGGATTGCATCTGGCATTTCTTTTTGGTTACTCTAGGTCTTCAGTGTGGAGTTCTTCATTTTAGTCCATCTTTTGGAGTTCTTCTATATGGACCTTCTGAGGCGTTTTCTTTGAGTTTTGTATTTTAGCATTTTGGATTTTAGATACCTCTAACACCCTTGTATTGGGCGGTGGCCTTGCCGGAGCTCGGTATTAGGGTGAAATGGGCGGTGGCTTTGCCGGAGCTCATTTGAGGGGTTTCTATTTCTTTATTTTTTCTAGTTTTATAGATGTGCCACCTTCCAGGCATGTTGCCAGCTCCTTATTATTTGTTTTATATATAGCGCTACATGTGTGCTCTCCTCTTTTATTAGAGGATCACACATTTTTCTCAAAAAAAAAATTCTTGTTTAAATCAAATAACTTGTAATTCAAGCATATCATCATCCAAATCATCATAGAAATGAATTTAATCTTAAATCTGAAAAACATTGATTATAAACAAAAAATGGTATAAATTATTATTCATCTTGATTAAGATAAGGAGATTGGATTGAGATTAAGATTTATTCCCCTAGCTTTAATCCTTAGCTTTACTTTGATTTCTCTTCTCTTTTCTCTTTGATTATGGATGACTCCGCTTCTTTTACGTTTTTGTTTTCAAAATGACGTGAATGGGAAATGAAATAGTGAGCAACAAGAATACATAAGGGCAAGGGGTTATGTGCAACTAATTCCCATTTTATCCTTATGCAGATTAATTAACTTAAAACCAGTCTTTAGCTCATTTAATTAGTTAATTGAGCACGACCTCAATTTTACTTATTCAAATCTCAACTTCCTTATCACTTAATATTTAAATTATTCTACTTAATTTATCTAATTAAATCTGCTGAATAATGTTATAAAAAAGTAGGGGTGTTACAGGTGAAAAGAGCTTGTCATAATCAACGCTCTGAATTTGACAAAATCCTCTTGAAATTAGGCTTGCTTTATAAGCCACTACTTATGTATTTACATTTAGATTTTTCTTAAAAGTACATATGCAGCCGATGGGTTTCATCCCTATGTGTACATCCGACAAAGTCCAAACTTTATTTTCATACACGGAATCCATCTGGGATTACATAGCTCCAAACCAGGCTACAGAGTCTTTACACTGCAGTGCTTGTTGGAAAGACAATGGACTGTCATCATTTAAGGCATGGTCTTCCTTCTCACCATCTAGAAAAAAACATAGTATCTCTCTGATGCATGAGATTTCCTATTAGATCTTCTAATAGGTTGCTTGTTTTCATACATGGGTGAACTTGGTTCTCCCACTAGTTCGGCTTCAGTGTTAACTTCTTGTATCTCGTCCAAGTCTACAATCTCGCTATTCATTTCCTTTGACAAAAATTCCTTTTCTAAAAGGTATCATGTCGAGAAACAACAACCTTTAATTCCTCAATACTAGAGAATATATATCCTATCAAGTTTTTGGTATATCCTATAAAATTACACAATACCGGCCTTGCTTCTAGTTTATTTGGACCAATGTTTTTATCATGCCGGACAACCTCACACCTTCAAATATTTGAGTTTAGAGTTTCTTACCGCATCTCATAAGGTGTTTTAAGCACAGAGTTAGGGAGTAACAAGCCCAACATATGCGCTGTGGTTTCTCATGCATATCCCTAATAGTGCAAAGGTAACTTAGCCCTAATCATCGTGGAATAAACCATATCTAATAAGGTTCCTTTGCTCCGATACACCGTTGTACTGTAGAGTATATGGTGGAATAACCTAAGATATAATCTCATTATCTTTTAAGTATTGTTGGAAATCCTATCCAATATACTCACCTCCTCGATCTGATCGAAGAATATTAATCTTACAGGCCGTTTGTTTTTCTACTACATTTTTACATTCGATAAATTTCTCATAGAAATTAGATTTGTTCTTCATAAGAAACACATACCCTAATATCGAGAAATAATTAGTGAAGGAAACAAGGTAAGAATGAAGGAAACAAGGTAAGAACTGTTATTTTTGGTTATTATAAGCATCGGGCCACATAAATCACAATGTACTAACCCTGAGAGTTCATCAACTCCTTCACTTCTCCCACTAAAGGGGTTCTTATTCATTTTACCTTTGAGACATGACCCATGCATGTCAAATAATTCAAAATCAATTAACGCCAGAAAACCTTCAATTTTCAATTTTTGTAATCATTTCTCATTAATATAACCTAGCGTACACTACCAAAGATAATTATCATTTATATTATTAGAAGCGTTATTCATAGAACACATATAATTAGTATTTGTCGCACAAATTCCATTTTTAAGAATGCCATCGCAGACTTTATTTACATCCAAACTAATGTTCATAACATTATTTGCACAATGAAATATATATCCAGTCTCAAGCATCCTAGAAATAGAAATAATCCCGCAAATAATGTCTATTACAAAATAGAAATTATTTAATACTATAACTACTCCACTAGGCAAAATTAAATAATAATATCCTACCATCATTGCATCTACATTAGATCCATCAGCAATGTAGAGCTTCATCTCTCCTTTTTCCATGCAATGCTAGTTCCTATGCCCGGTAACAAATTACATATATGAGCAACATATCTAGTATCTAAGACCCAAGACATTTTATTGATTACAAAACAATTTTAGATCATAAATGTACCTGATAGAGCCGTAGAACCATTCCACTTCTTTTCTCCAGCAATCTTCAAATAATTAGGGCAATTCCTTTTCCAATGACCTTTCTTGTGGCAGTAATAGCATTCACCATTTTCATCAGTCTTCTTACTTTCTTTTTCTTATCTTCTCTTTTTCACTTTTTTTGATCCCTTCGAAGATGATGCACTACCTTAACCACAAGGACATCTCCTTGATCTTCAATGCAGACTTACCTACCTTAACAAATGAAGGAACTTCATAAGATTTACATATAATTATTCTTATTATAATTCAATACGATCAATTCATACCAAGGAGTAAGAGAACAAAGGACCAAATCCACTTGCAACTCGTTGCTTATCTGTACATTCAACTGCAAAAGTCTACCAATATAGCCTATCATCATCAACGTGCAGTCGTCCACTTTTTGCCCTTTGATCATTTTGGCATTGAAAAATTTCTTCATAAGCTCATACCTTGCAAAATGTAATTATTCACCAAATAGTTCCTTGAGACTATCAAATATCTCATGGATAGACATATTTTCATGCTGCCTCTACAACGGCTTGTTTAACATAGACAACATGAAAATTTAGGCGATCGCTAGGTCTCACACCCATTTTCATAAGCAAATTGTAGTTCGGGGTCCTTATCATCAATGGGTTGTTCTTTAGGTTCACAAGTAATAGTAGTCCAAAGATGCTCGTAAGTCATTGCTATTTTAATTGCTCTTATCCAGTTTGTATAATTAGGTCCGTTAATCTTGTCATTTTTAGAAAATGGTTTTAGATTTGACATTTTCTACAAGTTTAAGTGGTAGATTATTAGGATAATTATAATAGATGTCCTTATAATATTAGTAATGTTAAACTTTATGTTTCATTTTACTAATAAGCTTCCACTAGTCTTTTATATTTCGCCAAACACTAAGTCGAAAACATAGAAGTCTTTCGAATACACTAGTAGGTGTTAGGACTCATCCATCTAAGAATTCTGGCCTTGAGTTTTCATACCCAATCATAGCTCCACGAATATTGGATAACTCCTTATCGGTTGTATCATATACAACTCCTAACCCTTGCTACCTTACCCTAATTTTACTTATACCTTGAGTTTGCTCAATAGATTGAAATGAAATTATGCCACTTGTACCTACTATATCACGATGGCCTAAGTATAGTATATCTTTCTTGAGTTTTCTCAACAAATACATATATTTATCTTACTAGTCTATTCAATATATTAATAATACCACACATAATATCCCTAGCTTGAATTTGCTCAACAACAAAGGAGTATGCAACTAATTTATTATATATATACGGTAGAGGACAACATTATATCGAAGATTCATAACATTCAAGATATTACAATAAGTGACGTGGATTTATGGAATAATGTAAAATTTATGAATTACCCTCATTGATTCAAGTGTTGGACACATTAAAAATTATAGTATACGTATATATACGTATATAAATATTCCTTAAGTCTCGTTCGGTTTTCTTAATGTTCCATCTTTAATTTAAACATTCATATTATATTAAGTTTTTTGATTATATAACTTTCATATTCATACTACTAATATAATAGTTTTATGTATTATATTACATTAATTAAATTTTATTTATATTAACATTTTAGTTAATTTATATTGTCTTAATATAAAATTTATATTTAATATTTATTATATACTATAACCTTTATAGTATATCACATATATCATATACATGTGTACATTTTGTAATTAATTTATTTTATTATATAATTTTAATTAAATTGTATTAATTTATTTTATTATATAATTTTAATTAAATTGTATTAATTTAAAAATTCATTTCATATACATACGTTTATATATTTTTTATTTTAAACATTTCAAAATAACATAATATATATCATAGCACATAATACATGTTACATTTATTAATCAATTAACTTATTTAACTAATTTATTTTATTACTATTATTAACGAATTTTAAAATTTCAAAATTAACATATATTGTCAAACATTTGAAGTTTTTTATTATATTATAATTTTTATAATATATTTATATCTTACTTTAAATTTAAATTTAAAACTTATATTTTAAATTTTTATACAATTTTGAAAATTAGACCTAATTCAAATTTGGGGCTTCTCTATAAGGGACAATCTTTGGGCCATGAGCTTAACAGTTACCATAACATGGCTAATTTAGATTGCATAGGCTATTGGGCTCTGATACATCGCTAATACTAGGCTAGCCTACAATGAAAGTTATGGGTACATTTCAAATCTGTTTACCCTATTGGATCTTTTCAGGCCTATGAAGTCTGATTTATTTAGAACATTTCTAAATTTAAAAAAATATTTTATTTCATTTAAGTTTATATATGATATAAAATTTTAAATTATGTTTTGTTATGCACACACACGTGTATCATATACAATACATATTTGAGTGCATGTGTAGCATATCAATCCATGCAAGGTATAAAATTCTTGTGTATAAATGTCGGGATTTACATCACATCGGACATGTTAGCTCATCCAATATGCAAATATATTGTCCAAACGTATGTTTATATACTTTTGTTTACATATAAAAAATATTTTAAATATATTTATACAAACTTTAATCAAATATGGGTGTTACAGGTGAAAAGATCTTGTCATAATCAAAACTCTGAATTTGACAAAATCCACTTGCAACTAGCCTTGCCTTATAAGCCTCTAATTATCTATCTGAATTTGAAAAAAATCCTCTTGCATCCGATGGCTTTCATCCCTAAGGGAACGTCCGACAAAGTCCAAACTTTGTTTTTATACATGGAATCCATCGCAGATTACATAACTCCAAGCCGGACTATAGAATCTTTACTTGCAGTGCTTATTGGAAGGACAAAGGAGTGTCATCATTTAAGGCATGGTCTTCCATCTCACCATCCAAAAGAAAAATGTAGAATCTCTCCGGTGCATGAGATTTCCTGCTAGACCTTCTAATAGGTTGTGTGTTTTCATACATAGGTGAACTTTGTTCTCCCACTGGTTCGACTTCAATGTTAACTTCTTATATCTCGTGTAAGTCTACAACCTCGCTGTTAATTTCCTTTGACAAAAATTAATTTTCTAAAAAGTAGCATATCGAGAAACAACAACTTTTTATTCCTCAATATTGGATAATATATATCCTATCAAGTTTTTGGTATATCCTATAAAATTACACAATACCGATCTTGACTCTAGTTTATTCGGACTAATGTTTTTAATATGCTGGACAACCCCACACCTTCAAATATTCGAGTTTAGGGTTTCTTACCATACCATACCATACATCATATGGTGTTTTAGACACAGATTTAGTGAGTAATAAGCTCAGTATATGCGTCGTGTTTTCTTGTGCATATCCTTAATAGTGCAGAGGTAACTCAGCCCTAGTTATCATGGAATAAACAATATTTAATAAGGTTCCTTTGCTTCGGCACACCGTTGTATTGTAGAATATAAGGTGGAGTAACCTAAGAGATAATCTCATTATCTTTTAAGTATTACTGGAAATCCTATCCAATATATCCACCTCCTCGATCTGATCGAAGAATTTTAATCTTACAGCCCATTTGTTTTTCTACTACATTTTTATATACGATAAATTTCTCATAAACATTAGATTTATTCTTCATAAGAAACACATACCCTAATCTCGAGAAATCATTAGTGAAGGAAGCAAGGTAAGAACTGTTATTTTTGGTTATTATAAGCATCGGGCCATATAAATCACAATGTACTAACCCTAAAGGTTCATTAACTCCTTCATGCTCTCACTGAAGGGGTTCTTGTTCATTTTACCTTTGAGACATGACTCACGCGTGTCAAATAATTCAAAATCAATTAAGGCGAGAAAACCTTCAATTTTTAATTTGTGTAATCATTTCTCACTAA
Organism: Allium cepa; assembly: GCA_030765085.1. Lineage (NCBI taxonomy): Eukaryota > Viridiplantae > Streptophyta > Magnoliopsida > Asparagales > Amaryllidaceae > Allium > Allium cepa. The sequence continues at coordinate 44,854,301 of CM060946.1, forward strand.
CATGACCTAGCCTACACCACCAAAGGTAACTATCATTTATATTATTAGAAGCAGTATTCATAGAACATATATAATTAGTATTAATCGCATAAATTCCATTTTCAAGAATACCATCGCATATTTTATTTACATCCAAGCTAATGTTCATAACATTAATTGCACAATGAAATATATATCCAATGTCAAGCAATCTAGGGGCAGCAATAATCCCATAAATAATGTCTATTACAACATAGCAATTATTTAATACTAATACTACTCCATTAGGCAAAATTAAATAATAATATCCTATTACCGTTGCATGTACAATAGATCCATTAGGAACGTTGAGCTTCATCTCTCCTTTTTCCATGCGATGCCAGTTCCTATGCCCCAGTAACGAATTACATATATGTGCAACATATCTAACATCTAAGACCCAAGACATTTTATTGGTTACAAATATTTTTTGGATTATAAATGTACCTGATAGAGCCGTAGAACCATCCCGCTTCTTTTCTCCAACAATCTTCAAATAGTTTGGACAATTCCTTTTCCAATGACCTTTATTATGGCAGTAATAACATTCATTATTTTCATCGGTCTTCTTACTTTTCTTTTTCTTACCTTCACTTTTTCGCTTTTTCGCTTTTTCGAACTCTTCGAAGATGTTTACCTACCCTTAACCGCAAGGACATCCCCCTGATCTTCGATGCAGACTTAACCAACCTTATCATATTAAGGAACTCCACAAGACTCATATATAATTGGTTCTTATTATAATTCAATATGAATAGTTCATACCAAGAGTAAGTGAAAAAAGGATCAAATCCAACTGTAACTCGTTGCTTATTTGTATGTTTAACTACGAAAATCTACCAATATAGCCCATCATCATCAACATAGTCATTTTGGTATTGAACAATTTCTTCGTAAGCTCATACCTTGTAGAATGTGATTGTTCACCAAACAGTTCCTTGAGACTATCAAATATCTCATGGATAGACATATTTTCATGCTGCCTCTACAATGGCTTGTTTAACATTGACAACATGAAAACTTGGGCGATTTCTAGGTCTCACACCCATTTTCATAAGCAAATCGTAGTTCGGCGTCCTTATTATCAATTGGTTGTTCTTTAGGTTCATATGCAATAGTAGTCCAAAGGTGCTCGCAAGTCAATGCTATTTTAATTGCTCTTAGCCAATTTATATAGTTAGGTCCATTAAGCTTGTCATTTTTAGAAAATAGTTTTGGAGTTAACATTTTCTACAAGTTTAAGTGGTAGATTATTAGGATAATTATAATAGCGTTTTTATAATATTAGTAATGTTAAACCTTAGGTTTCATTTTACTAATAAGCTCCCACCAGTCTATTATGTTTTGCCAAACCCTAAGTCAAAAACATATAAGACTTTCGGCTTCACTAGGTGTTAGAACTCTTCCGTATTAGAATTCTGGCCTTGAGTTTTCATAACCAATCATAGCTCCATGGATAATGGATAACTCCTTATTGGTTGTATCATACACAACTCCTAACCCTTGGTACCTTGTCCTAATTTTACTTTTACCTTAAGTTTTCTCGATAATTTGAAATGAAATTATCCAATTGTACCTACTATATCATGACGGCCTAAGTATAGTACATCTTCCTTGAGTTTTCTCAACTTATCTTACTTAGTCTGTTCAATATATTAATATCACTAAACATAATATCCCTAGCTTGAATTTTCTCAACAACTAAGGTGTATGCAAGTAATTTATTATACATACATACATACATACATACATACATACATACATACATACATATATATATATATATATATATATATATATATGGTGGAGGTTAACATTATAATTAAGATTCATAATCTTCAATATATTACAATAAGTGACGTAGACTTATGGAATAATGTAAATCTTATGAATTACCCTCATGATTCAAGTATTGAACACATCAAAAATCATAGTATACATACATATACATACATAAATATTCCTTATGTCTAATTAGGTTTTCTTAATGTTCCACCATTAATTTATACATTCATATTATATAAGTTTTGTGATTATATAACATTCATATTTCATACTACTAATATAATAGTCTTATGTATCATATTACATTAATTATATTTTATTTAATTAATTTCATTTATATTAACATTTTAATTAATTTTATACAATAAAATTATTGTGCGGCTCTTCTTCACAAATGAATTGACTAAACTCAAATTCTGTAGAGATGAATAAATAGACCCATATAAAATGGATGCTATAAATAATCCAAAAAAGGCTATACTTACCCAAAAACTGCATTTTTTAAAAAATCATAAAAAACCGAACATCGAGTGAATAGCTCTACGAACGACCGGATCAGATCGAATTGGAAAATGGAAAGATTTGTACAAGTTATACGTTTCATCACCACTTTGTAGAAAATCATTAGGTATCTCATGGAGAGTTCGATCCTGGCTCAGGATGAACGCTAGCGGCATGTCTTAATATAACATTTATATTTAATATTTATTATATACTATAACCTATATAGTATAACACATACATCATATACATGTGTACATTATTTAATTAATTAACCTTTTAATTAATTTATTTAATTATATAAATTTTAGTTAATTTATATTAATTTCATAGTTCATTTCATATACATGCATTTATATATTTTTTATTTTAAACATTTCAAAATAACATAATATATATCATAGTATATAATACATGTTACATTTATTAATTAATTAACTTATTTAATTAATTTATTTTATTAATATTTTTAACAAAATTTAAAATTTCAAAAACTTTATATATTTTTAAACATTTGAAATTTTTTATTATATTTTTATAATATATTTATATCTTACTTTAAGTTTAAATTTAAAACTTATATTTTTAATTATCTTACAATTTTGAAAATTAGCCCAAGCCCCAATTCAAATTTGGAGCTTTTCTATACGGGACAATCTTTGGGTATGAGCTTAAAAGTTAACCCTAACATGGCTAATTTAGACTACATAGGCTATTAGGCTCTAATACATTGTTAGTACCAGGCCAGCTTACAACGAAAGTTATGGGTGAATTTCAAATCTTCTTACCCTATTGGATCTTTATTGAGCCTATGAAGTCTGATTTATTTAGAACATTTCTAAATTTAAAAAAATCTTTTATTTCATTTAAGTTTGTATATTATATAAATTTTTAAATTATGTTTTGTTATACACACACACACGTGTAACATATACACACACATATGTGATATTCCATAATTTTAGACATCTGTAATTGATAAAATAGAATACTGAATTTTAGATTGAATAAATGAATTTAATCAAGGAAATATTTATATTTGCAATTGTGTTGTGTAAACATATATAGATTTTAAATAGAATTATTATATACAAGTTGAAATTGTATTTGTTTAAATATATATATATATATATACAACTGATCTAAAATTCGATTTGAATTTGGATATTTAAATTTACATTCAAAGGATAGATATCTATATCTTAAATCATACCTTGGTTTTTAAAATGTATTTTTATTTTGTTAAGAACATAAGTTATTTGTATTATTTTCTTCCTAAAGTAATTTATTTTTATAAATTAGAACTGAGGTTAATTCAACTTGAATTGGGAATAAATCAATTTCAATGGAAATTAAAGTTATTTAAATTGTAATTGGGTCAATTTAAATAGAAGAGGGAATTTAAATTGAATTGATGAGAATGGAGATTAGGAAGTGAGCAGTTTTGAATCTGGACTATTTTTAAATATAAATTGTTTTAATATAAACCTATTTTTTCCAAGCTATTCATTATATATACAACCTTTCTTTTAAAAACCATATTATCTTATGCTTGTTTTACAATTATTTTGAAACAGTTTAACAATTTTCCAACTGTTTAATAAACTAATTACTATCTTACTATTATTTTGCAATTATCTAAAATTTCCATAATTATTTTAACTATTTTCTAACTATTTTACAAACTAGTAATTATTTCCCAACTACTTATCTATTTTTAACTTTTCAAGCAATTTTCTAAATGAAACTGGTTGGAGTTTAAACTGTTATTGGTTAAATACCCAATCGAGATAAGAATAGAGGTGATAATCCAAATGGATTGAAGCAATTGTGAGTAAATGAATAAAAATCAAAGTGAATGTGAATAGAAATGGAATTGATTTGGCCAATAACCAATAAAGATAAATACGTAGGGTGTACGTATGTTATTCTATTCGCATAGTAATGTGATCCATATTCGAGCATAGAATTTCGAGATAGTATGTCGATCCGAGTTGGAATTTTTCACTCGATTTCGACGGCGAACCTGGACATGGGTTGTTGATTGGTTCTGGATATTCTCTATCATAGTTATGACTATGCAAGGAGAATGACGGTTTCTGATCAAGAAACCAGATCTGTGTCCGCACTAGGAAGTCGGGTGGACGATACTAGTTCGGAAGTAAAATTATGTGATCGAGTGAGCGATCAGATTAGTATAGCGTACGAATGATATGTGTACATCGTACAGATTTGAATGAAAATGATATTGAAAAGAGTAATCAAATTTGAATATTTGATTTTGGGTAATCAAAGTTAAATATCTTTGTTCTATAAAATGAAATTCCCCTTGTTGAATCTCTTGCCAGAAGGAAAGGATTTTGAAAGTGTTTGAAGTATAAAAGAAGTTTTATTCAGGTTTGAAAAGATCCAAAGTTTTAAATTTTTTTTATATATATCTGTATATATATATTCATAAAGGACCTTATGAGGATTTTGGAAAAGGTTTTGGGAACCTTTAGATTTGGAAAGGCTTTTGATTTTTGGGTAAAATCAATATTGAGTTTGGAAAGCCTAGTTTGAGAATTATCGATTTGGGATAAAGGAGCTTTGTATAAGATCATACTAGGTGTATGATTTGAAGATACTATATATGTATAATATAAAATGTTTTGATGATTGCTCTGGGGAAAAAGGCGCTCCCTTGAAATGAACTTCTCAGGAGTACCACCGGGTGGTGCTGCCTTGAGCCCCAAAGGGGGGGGGGGTTCTAAAGTTGATCCTGTGAGGAGTCCGGACGAAACTAGTTCCTGAGGATTATGCGTTGAGTATACCATAGCGAAAGTCGTGTGTGCCGCTGAGAGCCGACAGTTACATGTACTTTTGCTGCGATGGCAACGTAACCCAGGATGTAACTGCGACCTGTGGTATAACATAGCGAAAGTCGTGTGTGCCGCTGAGAGCCAACAGTCTGCGTTTGATTTTATATTGGCAGACTGCGACCTATGTAGGAGTGGAGAGGTTTCATTTCGACAGCGAAAATCAGAGGCCGCTGAGAGCCTGCAGTTACATGGACTTTTGCTGCGACGGCAACGTAACCCTGGATGTAACTGTGATCTGTTGTGTGGGTTCCATGGCGTAATCGAGAGGCCGCAGAGAGCCTGCAGTTACATGGACTTTTGCTGCGACGGCAACGTAACCCTGGAATGTAACTGTGACCATGGATGGGGGTGATGATTTCTAGAGCATTCTCACCAAAAGATATATCCTCTATTTTCAAAAACTGATTTCAATACTTTCAATAAAGTTATTTTTCAATTATTTTCACTGGGTGTTGAAAATGGGTCTACTAAGTACTTATAGATTTTCAGTCCTGCGCCTGATCAACGTATGACCGAATTTCTGTGAGAATGAAGATGGACTTGTTGAAACATCGAGTTATAAAAGCATTTTTATAAAATTATTTTAGAAATATTATATAGATTTTTAAAGTATTTTAAAATGATCAAAAAGTGATTTATCTGATTTTAAGTTTTGTCTTCATTTCTTTTCGAGGATGAAAAGATTCAAAGGGGGGAGGAATGTGATATTCCGTAATTTTAGACATCTATAATTGATAAAATAGAATACTGAATTTTGGATTGAATAAATGAATCTAATCAAGGAAATATTTATATTTGCAATTGTGTTGTGTAAACATATATAGATTTTAAATAGAATTATTATATACAAGTTGAAATTGTATTTGTTTAAATATATATATATATATACAACTGATCTAAAATTCGATTTGAATTTGGATATTTAAATTTACATTCAAAGGATAGATATCTATATCTTAAATCATACCTTGGTTCTTAAAATGTATTTTTATTTTGTTAAGAACATAAGTTATTTGTATTATTTTCTTCCTAAAGTAATTTATTTTTATAAATTAGAATATGTATGTATAAATTAGAAAATTAATTACAAAAGCTTTATAAATAAATAAATTATACATAATTACAAATGTAAGTATAGGAATGTATCCAATTACAAGTATAAATAAATTATAAATTGTAATTGACAAATATTAACTAAAATCTAAAAGCTTAAATTTATAAAAGATAAATACATTATATACATGTAAATATTACATAAATACCTAAATATGGCTTAAATAAATAATGAAAGGCAAGTATAACACTTGTAAGTATATTAAAGGGGTTAAAGACATTTGTAAAGATAAATGCATATGTGTAAGCTATTTAACAACTAAAAGAACAAATGTCAACATTTCTTTTTGATGATTAAAACAAATAAATAAAAAAAAATGAAAGAAGGGATTTGCTTCCACTTTTCAGCTGCATTTTTTTTCTCCACTTCAACTAAAATCTAAATATGAATCAAATTAAGAAGTGGAATCTGAAATCAAAGCTCAAAGAAATAAAACCTGAAAATTAAATCTGAGACAAGGGATTTCAAAAATCAAAACCTGTCATTTAAGCCTGTAACCAATTTTCAAGCAAAGTTCTATTTAAAATATGCAACCTGGGAAAGCATTTCAACTTTAAAGGAACCAAAGCAATGCAAAGTTTTCAGGATCAAAACAAAGGCATGCAAGCTTCAAATCCAGCTTTTTAAACTTCTGCATTTTATTCTAAAGGTGAGTAACTCTAATACCTTCTAGTATATCTTAAAGTTGCAAGTGATAATCCATGAAAATAAATGTGATTTTTGCTGCGCATGTTGTTTTAAAACATTATAAGTGTATATGACTATCAATAATTATATATGTGACTGGAAACAGTGGATAACTTCAATCCAAACCATGTAAACTTAATCCGGGTAGTGAATGTTGAAATAGTATTTAAAGAATGTTTTACATAAATATTGCCTGAAGATTCTAAGATAAATGGATGTAAATATATATATATATATATATATATATATATATATATATATATATATAAGAATTTACTAGTTTAAAAGCAAATCAAAATTCAGTTTAAGTAGCAGATTTTAAAGGAAGGTTGTTCTCTGTTTTTAAAGAACAGGTGAGTAAGCTCTTAGATAGATATGTTATGGTTTAGTATGTGATAAATTCTTGAAGTATACGGAGTATGCTATGCATATCGATTTTATTTGTGAGACATTGTCTGTGATTATGGTTGAGAACAGGAAAAGTATGTTCTGTTCCGAATGTTACAAGTTTAGTACTAATTTTAAATTTAAATCATTAACTAAATGATTTTTAGGCCTGGATTTCCAAACAAAGGGTATACATTTTCATTTTTATTTTACTCGGGCAAAGATTTAAAATGTATTTTATGGAATCAGTTGAATAAATATATACTGTGGGTAAACAAAGGGCAGTGAAAACTTAATTTGGGCTAAAATCAATTTCAATAATTTGTTGATTCAAGAGTATAACCTGAATTCCCTCAGTAAACTAGGATTTTAGAAACCAAAATCTCAATTTATAATTGTGTATTTGGAAAGCAATTCGAGAATGAGCAGAAATTTGTTTTTAGGCAATTTCTAGTGATCGTCGAACTTTGGGACTGATCGGGGTTTGGTTGGGGCTCGCTAGGCGATCGGTAGGGTCAGGAAAAATGGTGTAGCATTTTTAAGACGATCGTGGTGGTTGGGGAAAGGTGAAGTAGGGTTTTGGGGACCGTTTTGGTCAAGATTATTGAAGGTTTGATCTCTTCGTTGGTAATGGTTTGAGATGGACCGGACCGAGGGGAAACGTGGTGTAGGGTAGTGACGAGGCTTTGGTCGGAATTTTACGACTTCTGGTGGTTGGTTGACGTTGCGGCGGGTCAATTTTTGGAGGGTATATCGATTCTTGGTGTTACTGGAGGGTGATTTTCGATCAAATTTCGATCGAAGATTTACGCGCATCAATGAAGTGGTTATTATGGGAGGTGGGAAGTATGGTGACTGAGTTTGAGTGTCACATTTGGGTGATGGTCGGAGGGGACGTTGTGCATGTGCACCGCGTGCACGTTGAGGACCGGCACGGTGATTTGAATCTGGTATGGTAGTGGGTTTCGATCTGGGTTGCATTCTTTTCTGGGTTATTCGAGGTTCGACGAGCTGAATGGTGTGTTGAACGGTGAGTTGATCGAAGTATTATTGGTGGAATGTGAGTTGAGATCCTGGAGATGGATTTGGGGCCGAGGCGAGTGTTTGGAGGAGGAAGACGGATCATCGTTCTTTTTCTCCTTTGGGCTTTGGCCCGCTAATAAATTAGATATTTTAAACAGTGAAGTATGGATATAGTTATAACCAAGATTAAAGCTAGAGTAAATATTTTTATCAAACAAGATAATCAAAGGAAATTATTTAAATTCTTTTTTTTTCCCAGGAATCTTTAAATTAGTTTATCTAATTATAAAATTTCAGGGGAAATGTAAATCAAGTTTAAGCAGAGTATTAAAGCAAGATTTAAATGAAATTTCCAAATTTATTAACATCAGATGAAGATTTAGGAAGTGGTTAAGATAGGTGATTTATCTTGGAAATAATGAAGATTTGAATAATTAGGATGTATTAATTAGTTAATTAATTATAATATATATATATATATAATTAAGGTTTATTAATTAATTAATTTGAATGATAATTACTTGAAGTAAGTAATTAAGGATTTATTACTTAAAGTAATAAATTAAAGGATTAATTAATGTAGGTGATCCAAAAATACTTAATTACTGGATTAATTAAGGTTAATTGATGAATGTGGTTTATTCAAAGATTACGTGTTAAACGAAATTAATTAAATGGAAAATTGAGTAAGGGAAGTGATTGGAGGATCATTTATTAATTTAATTAATTAAATCATGGTGTTTATTTAGAGAATAATTAATGAGAATGGTTAAGAATAATTAATCTATGTGATTGATTAAAGGTTAATTATTCGATGTGATTGAAAATAATTAATCAAGTAGGATTAATTAAAGGATGATCAATTAAGTTGTTTGTAATTAATGGAGATTTAAGTAATTAATTTATTTTGTTTGAATTAATTAGAAATGGTAAGACTAATTTATTTTGATTAGGAATAATTGAATAATATTGTATGCCTTAGATTGATTGATATCTTAGATATGTATTTTGAGATGCTATGTGATGTGTTATGATTGGATTTAACTGAGATAATGTGGTCATTCATTGATGATTAATTAATGCATATAGGTGTCACCTTGTATTTAAAGTTTGAATTGAGTTTCACTTGAATAAGTTGAGATAAAATGGTATTGAATTCAAAGAGACCGAAGTCGGGTATTAGTAAATACCCAAAACCACTTCGATTTATAACCCTCTATAAATTTCTTATGGATTTAGATTGTGAAATCAATAGGCTGGAAATGTAATGATTTGAGAAATTGGACCCTTTAAACTATGTAGAGGTACATAGATATTGATGTGTGAAAGTGTTGACTATAATAAATTGAGAACATGTAGTGAAGTACGAGTTCCCTGGGTTTAAAATAAGTTTTATGTTGTTGAATTGTATGTTAGATGGGTTTACTCACGCTGGTTTCCAGCCTGACCCGGGTATTACTTTGATGTAATGCTCGGGTCAGACCGAGTATTACAGATTTTCACGTAAGGACGTTTTGGAGCTCAGGAGGCGAGCTGGATGGCAAGGACGTATGGAGAGTTTCCACTATGATATTATATATATCCGAGACATGTTAAATTGTATCTATCCGATGTTGTTTAAAATTGTTGTAACTCTGATATATCGATATAAATTGATAAATACAGTTTCACTTGTATAACTGTTATTATTATGTAATATTATATTTTGATCCGCTGCGAATGTGAGGTTTCTGTGTTTCTTTCCTGTTCTTCTTCTTTATCTTTCTTATTCTTTCTAACTATCCGGAATTTTCGGGGTCGAAAATTTCGGGTCGTTACAACATATTTCTGTGCATGTGTAGCATATGAATCTGTGCAAGGTAAAAAACGCTCGTGTATAGATATTGGGATTTACATCGCAACGTACATGTTAGTTCATCCAATATGAAAATATATTGTCTAAATGTATGATTATATACATTTGTTTACATATAAAAAATATTTTAAATATACATACAAACTTTAATTTTTTTTTATAAATACACACACATACACTAATAAACATAATTACGAAATATTAACATTATATATAATTATGAGTATCTATTTAAATCAATTAGAAATATATTAAATAAAATAAATAATAATAATTTGTTTTATAAACCCATAACAATATATACATATGAGCATTTTTTTATATATATTATATTATATTAATTATTTATTTATAAGTATATAATAATATATTGAAATATAAATTAATACTCATAAATACAAAAAAACTATTTTTAATAAAAAATATATTTACTTGGTCTTATGCATGACTCAAAAATAATATATCTATATTAAATATTATTTTAGTTAATTTTTGTACAATTTTAATTTAAAATGTTAGTACAAAATAATTTCGAAACATAATTTTGATATTAAAATCTCTAGTAAATTTACGAATTATATTTCATAATTAGTAAATTTATCTTGTTATTTATGATTTAAAAGTAATTATATAATATATTTTTGATTTTCGACTTATATTTAAAATATATTTAAATAATAGAAATTATTTTTTATTTTTTAGCTAAGCATGTGTTTGTGATAATATAATTTTATGAACGTAAAACATAATTTTTATATAATATATATATATTAATATATGTAATTTATGTAATTAAATGATTTAAATAATATTTAAATAATAATAAATATATATAATAGTTTATTACTATCTAATTTAATATGTGTATACTATATTATATATAAAATTTTCATATATAATGTATAATCAAGTAATTAATTATAAACTATATTTATATGTATATATTTACAATATATATAAATATAATATTAAAATAAATATATTTTTTAGTTTCTAAACTGTGCCATTATAGGTATGAACAAATATCTTTTTAGTATATACATACATACAACCAGAACAATTGCGATATTATCATTTATGTACCAAAATCGTCACCTAACTAGCCAACTAACTACACACAAAAAATAAAATAAATTATTACATTTAAGCATGTTTTACAAAATGGAGTAACTATCTGGTCGGCTTTTTCCTTGATAAGCCTCTTTCTTACTCAACAGTTATTAACTTTTTAAAAAAGTACTAGAAACTCAAAGGTTTGATCAAAGTTAGATATATGGCTTCCTTTTCTTATTCTTGTTGTCCTGTGATGAAGATAGGAACAGAATTCTATAAGGTGACCCTACTGTTATGTGACATAAACTCTTTATTGTCAAGCAATGGGATCCAACGGTGGGAAATACTTGTGAGAATATCTCTTCGGTGCCTGTGTGGGTTAAATTCTCTAATATTCCTCTTTTCTCGTGGTCTCATATTGGAATTAACTGGTTAGGTAGCAGATTGGGAAAATTGATTTGTATGGATGAATCAACTGAGAGACTGGAGAGGCTTTCTTCTGCTAAATGTATGGTAGAAATAAAACCAGACCGTGGTCTGATTGATTCATTTCCAGTTCAGCTTTTAGATGGAGGAACGCAAAATATTCATATTGAATACCATTGGAAGCCTGATATTTGCAATCAGTGTTGTGTTTTTGGACATACTGCTTCTAATTGTGGAAAAGAAAAGCCTAATCACAAGTGCGATGTTAGAGAAGAATTAAACGAATAAAAAATTTAACGAAGTCAATGTTACTGTTTCTAGGGAATACAAGAAAGAAACTAGGAATAAAATGAGTCAGAGAAAACAAAAATGGCAAGTGGTGAATAGAGCTAGAAGACAGAAACTTAAATCCTCATATTCGAATTTTAATTTGGTGGTTGTTCATGAAGATGAAAAGTCTATGAAAGCTAGTTTCGGGGATGATGTATTAGTTCTTTGTCAATCTGATGCAAGCTAGAGCAGCTGCTGGAGTAGTTAGGATTGGAGGAGCTAATCCCGTGGCTCCATATCGAAACAACCATGCTAAATTGAGCAGAGATTATACCAGTCTTGGTGGGAAGCTGTTTTTTGGAATGGAGGATGCTATAGAAGTTGAGAATTGGACATTGTATTGTGAGAGAATCTTCGCTGACTTAGGGTTGAATGATGAGCAGAAAAGGATGGTTGCTTCTAAACAGTTGCACGGAGTAGAGCTTCATTGGTGGAATAGTGTTACTACCGGAGTTTCCAAGGAAGAGTTGATGGGTGGAATTTCAGAGAAGATTCATGCAAAGGTTTTTGTCTGAAGTTTCCAATTCGGCGTTGTTAAAGAAGTTCATGTACTCGGTGCAAGGCGAGATGTCGGTGATTGAGTATGCGATGAAGTTTGATGAGCTATCCAAGTATGACATGCTACCATTGACACCGTCATCAAGAGGAATGATAAGTTTATTTGGGAATTAAGATCCGAGATTGCTAGGGCAACCCTGCTACATCTTCATGGTCCTTGTAATCTTGTTGTGGAAATTGAAATTCGATGTGAGGAGATCCTTGCTACCTATGGGAAGGAGAAGCAGATTGAAACCCAGAGTTCTCTTGGCAAGAAGAGGAAGTTCTTCAAGAAGAAAAGAACCTGTAAAGGGGAAGCTGCCGAGAAGGCAAAGGCTGATCTCATTTGCATTAAGTGCGATAAAAAGGGTCACTATGCTTATGGATGCCGAACTGGCAAGAGGAAGAAGGCCGCAGACAAGAAGGGCATGAAGTGCTATAACTACGACCAGGTTGGGCATTATAAGAATCAGTGTCCAGAACCAGTCAGGGCAGGCAAGGGAAAAGTCTTTACTATTTGGCCATCATCTTCTAGGCCAACTATTGCTGAGAAGGGAAAGACGGTGATGGAAGGTACGCTTTTGATTCAAAGTAGACTAACTAGGGTACTATTTGATACCGATGCATCGCATTCATTTAAATCTCAGTGTTTGGTTGATAGGTAATGTTTATAACCCACATACCTTGTTACTTCCTAAAAGATCGCGAATCTGATTGGAGGGTATGCAACTGTAGGAATGAGACGTAACTAGTTAGAACTTGATTTGTTAGGTTATAAGTCTTCATGCAGTCTGTATGTTTTTGATTCCATAAATTTTGGAATCATATTGGGTATACATTGGTTCGGTAGATATGTGGCTAGGATATTTTGCCAAGATTGGGAAATATCGTTGAGACACCCTGACAATCGTAATCAAATTATATTCTCAGTGGAGGATTCTAACCGGAGTGCTTGTGCTCGGTTGAGTGCTATGAAAGTAGAAGAAGAATTAAGTCAGGTTTGAGTAGAAAGAGAATTTGCAGATGTTTTTGAGCCGGTTACAGGATTACTACCGAAAAGAGCCGTTGAGTTTCGGATAGAGCTTGCACCAGGAGCTGAACTTGTAAGTAGACCATCTAGCAGGATGATGTTGACCGAGATGAAAGAGTTGAAGGTGCAGCTTCTGGATCTTGGAGGGAAATTTTTTATTAGACCAAGTAGTTCACCTTGGGGTGTGGCTGCAGTGCCCGTGAAGAAACCAGATGGGTCGCTAAGGATGTGTATTGACTATTGTAAGTTGAACGAGAAGACGATCAAGAACAAGTATCCTTTGCTGAGAATCGACGATTTATTTGATTAGTTGTGTGGAGCCATAATAGTTTCCCAATTGGACTTGGCGACAGGTTTTCACTATATAAGAGTAGCAAAGGATAGTATGTCGTGGACCGTGTTTTGGGCTAGGTGTGGTTCATACAAGTGGTTAGTAATGTCATTTGGGTTGACGAATGCACTAGCTTTTTCCGTAGATTTGATGAATCGAGTTTTCGAGAGTACTTGGATAGTTTTGTATTGTTAGATGACATTTTAGTATACTCTAAAGATGAAAGAGAGCATGAAGTTCATCTTAAGTAGTGCTTGAGAAGCTGAGGCAGCATCAGTTGAAAGCGAAGTTTTCCAAATGACATTTTTGGACGAAAGAGGTTAAGTTTCTTAGTTACATGATTTCAGAAAAGGGTTTTCCAATTGAACCAGATAAGATCGAAGCTGTTAATAACCAGTAGAGACCAAAGAGGTGACTGAGATTGGAAATTTTCTTGGACTTGTTGGCTATTACTAGAGATTCATTAAGGATATCTCGTGGATAGTAGCTCCTTTGACTAACTTAAGCAGGAAGGACGTGAAGTTTACTTGGTCTGACAAATGTGAGGAAACATTCCTTAAGTTAAAGCATTTGTTGACCAACGCACTTTTGTTAATGGTTCCAGATAGAAACCAAAGGGTTGGTGGTGTATATCAAAGCATGTGGAATTGGACTAGGAGCTGTGTTGATGCAGAAGGGTAAAGTCATTTCCTACGCTTCACGACAACTTAGACCGCATGAGGTGAGATATCCTACACATGATTTGGAGTTGGCAACGGTGATCTTTGCATTGAAGATATGGAGACATTATCTCTTAGGGGAGAGAACTGAGCTATACATAGATAATAAGTCCTTAAGATATTTATTCTCTTAGAAAGAGTTGAATATGAGACAGCAGAGGTGGATGAATTTTTAGCAGCTTATGATTTTGGTATAGAGTATACACTTGGGAAAGGAAATAAAATAGCGGATGGTCTTAGCAGAAAATATCAGAATGTGGTGTTATCCATGCTGACAGAATGGAAAGATATTGAAGCTTTGGCTACTTATAGCGTGCAATTAAGATCGACTACTAGTTCTAGTCATAGCACCGCCATGTTGTCCTGTTTAGAAGCTCAACCAGTATTGATCGAAAGGATCGCTTCTAAGTAGAAAGATGACCCATTATTGGCTGAGAAGACTAGAAGGCTTGAGGTTAGGTTGGAGATCGATGATCTAAAGGATTTTAGTCTCGACCAAAGGGGATGATTGAGAAAGAAGGGATGGTTGTCTGTTCCGAATGTGGAGGTCTTGAGGAAAGAAGTTCTTAGGGAATGTCATCGATCCAAATTTACGATTCATCCTGGGGGAACCAAGGTGTATCCGGATATGAAGAGAAGCTTCTGCTGGGAAGGTATGAAGAAAGATGTTGGCTTGTGGGTTAGGCAGTGTGCGAACTTTCAACAAGTGAAGACCGAACATCAGAAGTTAAGTGGATTGCTTAAACCTTTGGAGATTCTAGTTTGGAAATGGGATTCGATATCCATGGATTTTACAGACAAGTTTCCAAGGTCGAATTGAGGAAATGAAAGTACATGGGTCATAGTAGACCGGTTGATCAAGAGTGCTCATTTAATTCTAGTTAAGTCAACTAGGATGACACCTGTTTTAGCTAAGTTGTTCATGAAGAACTTAGTTAGACTGCATGAAATTCCTAGTAGTATAGTCAGTGATATGATGCTTTATTACTTGTGAATTTTTGAAGGGTCTATAGGAGATGTTATGTACCAAGCTCAAGATGAGTACTGAGTATCAACCTCAAACGGGTGGGCAGATAGAGAGAGTCAATAAGGTAGTTGAAGATTTGTTAAGAGCTTGTGTATTGGACATTGGGGGATGTTGTGACGATCACCTACACTTAGTTGAATCTTCCTATAATAACAGTTATCAGACTAGCAAAAGAATGGTGCCTATTGAAGCTTTGTATGGAAGGCTATGCAAATCACCACCATGTTGGTTAGAAACTGGAGACAGATTAGTCTTGGGTCCTGATCTGGTTAGAGCGGCAACATAGAAGATTGAGTTGATCCGAGAAAGGATGAAGGAAGCTTAGTCTAGACAGAAGAGTTATGCAAATAAGAGGCTCAAAGATATTGAATTCACGGTTGGAGATAAATTCCTCATTAAGGTATCACCATGTAGGGTGTGGTACGATTCAGAAAGCCAAGGAAATTGGCACCAAGATATGTTGGACCATTTAGAATTATATAGAAGATTAGGAAGCTCGCATACAAAGTAGAGTTGCCAAGCAGTATGGCAGGTGTCCATAATGTGTTTCATGTATCTCATATTTGCAAGTATGTGCATGATTTAGATTCTACTATTCCTCTGACAGAGTTGAAAGATTTGATAGTAGAACTGAATTTGACTTTTGTTAGACAACCAATTCAGGTTGTGGTGAGAGATGAGAAGAGGTTAAGGAACAAGATAGTCAAATTGGTGAAAGTTCAGTGGAGCGACAACGAGAAGGACTGTACTTGAGAGACATAAGACAGGATTAGAGATACTTGTCTCGATCTGCTGTAAGGGTATGTTCTATATTTGCTTGGTATGAACTGTTACTAGTCAGGTAGGCTACTATGGTAGTTAGGAGATGTTATAGATGATTTCTATGTTTAGTATTTAGTCTTTACTGAATTTTGAAGATGAATTTTTTTAAGGAGGGGAGCCTGTAATAACCTTATAACATTATATAGTAGATTTAATTAGATAAATTAAATATAATAATGTAAAGATTAGAGTGATAAGGGAATTGAGATTTGGAAATTAAATAGAGGCGTGCTTAACTAAACAAAACTAAAAGGATAAGTTTATGGAAATGGTTTGATAAGCTAATAAGAGAATAATGCAAGGGTATTATGGGGAATAGCCCACCATAACCTCTAACCCCTAAACCCTTATTCTTATTTTCATTCGGTACGTTCATAATTTAAAATCGTAATTAAAAGGGGAGCTCAAAGCCTACCATAACTAAGGGGATAAGAGGAATAAAAATCAAGTAAAAGCTAAGGAATCAAGCAAGGAGAATTAAGCAAGATCATATGTTAAGTTCCTAACCAAAATAAGGTGAATAATAATCAAAACCATCTCATTTTCATTTTAAAAAAGCATTTGATTTCGGGTTTTAAGTTTAAAACCTTTATGATGATTTTAATTATAATATGCTTGTATTACATGGTATGTTAGGTTCAAATAAGTATGCTTGATAAAGTTTTTATTCGATATAAGGCTAAAATCATATATTTGGTTTAGAATGCCATAAGGATTTAATATGTTATGTAAAACATGATTTGGGTGATGAGTTTGAATTTTCGTAATTATCCAAGCTATGGATAATTTATTATAAAGTGGAAATTAGGTTAAAGGGCTTCTACTTGCAGGGTTATAAGTTTTAAGGACAACACTTTTGAATAATTAGTTTTAAGGACAATTTACAACATAATGATAAATTCATTTATCTTTTTAAGTTATACAGAAAAATGATAAATCGTTTTATCATTATTTCTGTATAACTTAAAATGATAAATTCTTTTATCTTTTTCCTGTAAAATGTCCTTAAAACTAATTTTTCAGAAGTAGTGTCCTTAAAACTTATTACGCTGCACAAATAAGCCCTTGAAGTGAAAATCCCCTATTATAAATATATGAAAGAAGAAATAATTAATTGGGTTTTAAAAATTTATTTAGGCTATTATATTATAAATTTTTCATCTGAAATTTATGTACGTTAGATAACAAATTAAAAGTGAATTTTGATGATTTTTGAGGATTTTTCCTAAGTAATTTACTATGTAAGTTAAATTATTTAAGTTGGAGGACTTAAATGTCTTAATTGTTTTGTAAAGGAAAGGGCTACTTTATAAATTAATTTTAATTAATTCTGGACAAAGTCGGCAGTCTTTTGAAAAGATTTTGGTAAATATTATGGCAACCGATTATATTTTTACAAATATCCAAGTGATTTGAAAAGCATTTACTCAAAAAGGCAACAGAACAGTTTTGTACAGATTTATTGTTTCTCCACTTCCAGTAGTAACCTTTCGACCTCATACCTCTACCCCTAACCAATTCAAAACCAATAAACATAGTATCCATGCTTTGGTACGTAGTGGATTGGACAAATGTGGAAGGTATAGAGTCAAAACCATGCTTTCGAAGGGGTCGAGGCCATTTTAAATAGCTTTCGAAGGTCTTTGTTTTGCTTTCAAAAGAGATGCCACTTGCCTACTTTTAAATGGATGCTTCCGAAAGGGTTGAACATTTTTATATATCTTTCGAAGGGGTTGCCTCCTTCTTGTTTTAAAAGGGTATCTTTCGAACAAGTTGCCGTGTTTTATGTTATAAAAAGGGAGCTTTCAAAAGGGTAGTTTGAACCGGGTCGAAACCTTGCTGTTGTCTTTGTACCTTTGGAATAGATTATGAAACACCCCATAGTATACCCTAAATGGCACACTAAAAGGTGCAGTGCATTGTAGGTATAACTAAAACTAGTAGAGACTAAGATTCACAAGACAAAAATAGATAAAACAGCGGAAGCAATTAAAAATAATAAATTTCAAAAAGCCAAACTTCATAATATAGAATTATAAACCAAATACATAACATGTCTCAAAATACCAATATATGTCTCATGAAATTCAAAAACTCAGTCTCATAAATATCAGAGTACAAGCCATCCCTCAAATAGTGCCGGTACAATGAAAGAACTAAAAGATGAAGAAAAGAAGAGAAAGGCATAAGAAAATCTCTGCCAAAGAAACCTCTAAGAATCTGCAATCTACCGTCCTTGCCCCTAATTGCCTATGGGGGGAAAGTGAAAAATAGAGGAGTGGGCTAGACTAAAAGTCTGGTGAATGATAGTAGTTACCAGAATTCTTAAGCAAAGTAAAAGCAATAGACTTTATAACAGTTCTAGTATATAAAAGGAAACGAAGGAAATCGAAAGATAAAGTTGAAATAAATACGAGTTAATTATTGCTAAATTAATATGATTGGTTAACTTTGATTGTTTGCACTTGTCCCTGATAGCTGCTTTGATTAGGCTGAATTCTTAATCTTATTTTAATTAAGCTGAAATCCTAACTCTACCCTTTGATCGGCCTGCTACTCCATAGTACCTACTGTGGACTAGAGCTAGATAGCTCCCTACATAGAAGGCAATGCCGCCTACGAAAGACACACACTAAGCGCTTGGAACTCAGTTGTGACTTATCTTCCCTAATTGATGTCGCGCTGGTCACTGCTAGTTCACACTATATATTGCTTCCTCTTTTGACCTTCTATTCACGCTAGACAGCATAAGCGTGTCCTCGTCTCACTTCAGGCTATTTTGAGACATAGTTCCCATAGAAAATAGGGAATGCTGTTGGTACTGCCTGTCAAACAAAATATAGTTGCGTCCCTTGTCCAAATCCCCATGATTTAGTCTTTTAATTATTGACCTCTTATCTACCCTAAGCAGCATAAGCGTGTCATAAGAAAAATACTGCCGGTACAGATCTTTTCTTTTAAGTATTGACCGCTTATCAATCATAAAAATCATAAGGGAAATGC
The DNA here is from genome assembly GCA_030765085.1 of Allium cepa. NCBI lineage: Eukaryota > Viridiplantae > Streptophyta > Magnoliopsida > Asparagales > Amaryllidaceae > Allium > Allium cepa. The sequence continues at coordinate 44,873,810 of CM060946.1, forward strand.
TATCTGTATGAATCTTTTCTTTTAAGTATTGAACGCTTATCTACCTTAAACAGCATAAGGAAATGCTGCTAGTACAAATCCTTCTTTTTATCTATCGGCTATTTATCTACCCTAAATGGCATAAGGGGAATGCTGTCGATACGGATCCTAATTTCATCTTTGCTTATTAATTTGGATTATTTTAAAAAAGCCTTTATTATTACTCTTACTATCTGTGCTTATTAATTTATCCTAAGTCTTAAATAAGCCTCATTTTTTTTCTGTTTTCTTATTATAACCTATGTTATAATCCTGCTTATTACTTAACCCAAGACCTAAGTATGAAATAAGCTTTTTTCTTCTCTTACACTTTTTTACTTATAATTCCGAGTCAACTAAGCCAATCTCTTTAACTCGGACTAGTTCTAATATTTACATCACAATTTCTGTCCAATTCCATTTTTATTACAGTCCTTACAGTTTACATCTTATCTTCCATTATTTCGGTATTCTTATAATTTAATCCAAAACCGCATTTAATCTATTCTAATCCATACGCGAAGAAAAGGGAGAAATAAAAGAAAACAGAAAATAGAAGAAAATCCAAAGCGTAGGAGAAAGATGTAAATAACGCATAAATAACGGTAAATAAATTAAAATACTGTAAATAGACTATAAATAAATGGAAAACCTATAACTAACAGAAATAAACTAAATCAACCGAAAAGAATAGATAAAAGAAATAGACTGAAAATAATTTTAAAACAGGAAATAAACTACCAAAAAGGTTATTCCAAAAATCGTAGTAAAACTACGACTATTGAAAACCCTATTATTTTAATTACTTAAAAATCTAAAATAATTAAAATCACTCACCTATAGTCCAAAGCTCTTCCCGGATCCACTCGAGGGTATTAAAATATTTTATTAAAAAAAGATTCTCTCCTTGGAAAATTGTTCCTTTTAGGGTCCTTCTTGAAAAGGTGAACCCAATTAGCGAAAATCTTAGAATGAGAAATAAATTTAGGCCTAGGGTTTTATTTATAGGCGTAGAAGTGGATCTCAGACCGTTAGGTTTAGAGATTGACTATGGTGTGACCATGTTATAGGCTGAATAGGAGCCATCTAATGGAAGCACAGAGGGACCAAATTGAGTAAAAGAGTGAAATTGACGTGTACAAGGCTTGCTGGAATGAACACGAACGAAAAATTCGTTCGTTCGCTCGCTATGTAGGGCAGGTCGATCGCACAGTCGACCTTTCCCCTCCTAGGTCGACCGACTGGTTGACCTAGGGTGTGGTTGGGTCGACCTGAACCATATATTATTACAGTTGTTATTTTTTTGATTCTTGTTCGATTTGTATCTTGCTCATATTAGCTTGGATTCCGACGTTCTATATATGGAAATTAACCATAAAATTATCCCAAACACAATGGTGCTACTCTCGTGGCTCAATTTTGATAATTTCACAAAATTATATCATTTAATTAATTCGCTAAATAATTATTATAGCTTAAATTTTGGGTTGCTATAGGTTGAAAGTCTTTAATGAGTTCGAAAGGCAAGTATTTGTTTTATAAACATACTCAACCCGTTTTTCATTGCTTTCGAAAGGGCTCTAGTAGCCATTTAAACCAAAGGTTTCGAAAGTAGTGGCTTCGAAAGGTGTTTCGAAGCTATCATTCCAATTGTTTTTCTAAAAGACTAAAGCTCTCGAAAGGATGGTTTTGAAGCCATCTGTTTTCCCCAAACTCTTGTACTTGAAGTATGATGGTTTCGAAAGGGATACTTTTGTTTATGTTCACTTTTACCTAAAAGTTATTTTTAAGGGTAAACCCAAAGATTTCGAAAGACTTACTTTCAAATGGTTTCGAAAGAGGTACTTTTAAATGATCTCAAAGCTATGCTTTTACAGTTGGAAAATGATGCTTTAATACTTTTGAAAGGAAAGTTTTAATGCTTTTGAAAGGAGATGTTTTATAGTGTTTCTTAAGGCATATTCTTAGACTTTTGAAAGGAAGATTTGAATGCTTTTGAAAGACATACTCTAATGGTTTTGAAAGTAAAGGACTAGGGTTCTGACAGCCTTAGTTTTCAAAACAAAGAATCCAATCTCCTTTTTAAAGGAAAACCCATGGCAATATAAAAGAGCTTTGAAATGGCTTTTAATTTGGAGTTTGAAGAAGCTGTCCTTGATAAAAATAATGGGTTAAAGGGATTAAACATTTTCTATATGGGAATGATTTCTTGGATATTAAACTATAAGTGTTGGTATTATTATTATGTTATGATCAGTTTTTATATGTGCTTATTCTACAAACATATTCACTGTATAATCGACCCATAGCTATATTTTGAGGAGTACGGGCATAATAACGAGCTAGGTTGACCCTATAGCTGTGCAGTTAATGCCCCGCTATTACCCTGATATAACCCTGCTATATCTCATAGCGGATATCTACTGCTACAATTTTTCCAAATATAGCCTTCCCGCTATAAGCCCCGCTAATCCTGCTATATCCCGTTGTTTCTGCTATATCCCGCTATTTCCAATATGTCTTATTTAAAAGAAATGAATTGAAAACCGACGTTTATACATTACAAAAATTATGAAATTAATTTATTTATTTGAATGTTTTTTATTTTCAGAAATGAAAATACTCTAATACTCTACTAAGTTCAATTATGTTATATAACAGTTTTACGTTTATTTACAGTATATTCGCACATGTTTTTATTTAAAATTATTTATGTATTAATTATAATTCAAATGAATGTTAACTTTTCATTTAATTACCATTTGTATATTTGTAAAAAAATTAAGTACGGGTTTTATATGCTATTTTAGAGTCATTTGCTATATCCTCGCTACATCCCTGCTATGACTTTTTGCACCTCCACCGCATTGAATCTACCGAGCGTTTTAACTGCACAACCCACTAGTGAATATAACTTGTGTTTACTCCTTAATGAATAGAATTGCATCCAGGAGGTCAGGTAGACCAGAACATAGGATGCCCAACGACTGATCAAAGAAGTTGTCAGATTAGACATGTTCATAATAAACCCATGAAAACTATGTTTGGAGCCGAGGCCATTAGGTTCATAGTGATCCCATGAAAACTATATTAGAATAAAGTTATTGACAGAAGTCAATAGATTCATAGTCAACTCACGAAACTATGGTATTGGAGATACCAATAAGTTCAGGGAGAACCCATGAAATAATCGAATGAAGTTATTGGTTGTGGCCAATTGGTGTTTAGTGATCCCATGAAAGCTACAAAATTGGACAGATAGTCCATAAGATTTAAACAGGTTATTAGCCAGCCCATGAAAACTATTTGGTTAATAATGACCGTAGAAACTATAATTTAGACAGATAGTCAAATGAATGGGGATGAGAAATCCTGGATATTTTGCATGTTTGCATATCATCATGATACATTTTAAATTGCTATGTTTTTAACCGTAGTGGATGAAGGAACATAGTATATGGTTATTATAAATTTTTGGGTAAGATAATAGTGAGAGGAAAACCTGTTCTGCTAAGAGGCATGGTCTCACTAGATATCTAAATGGTTCGAGATTGTAGGTAATTATTCGTACCAAACTTTATGTCTAACTCGAAGTTTATGTTTTTCCCCTTAAACTCTCAGGTACTCATTAATTTTGTGTAGTTTGAGAGTTGAGGTTTTGTAACGATCCAGAATTTTTGACAATTTAAAATTAAAGATATTTAATTAATTTTAAATATTTGAGATAATTTTAAATTGAATTCCAATAAAACTATGAAATTTAGCGATTAAATTTTAGAATTTAATCTATTTAAAGTTGAACTAAATTTAAATTTAACTTTGAAGTTTGAAGTTGAATATTGAAATTGTATCTAAAATTCGAGCTAATGACTTAGAAAAAGAATTTAGGTATAAGAATTATTATTTATGAAAATTAATAAATTTGTGGTTAGTTTAAATAACATTCTTTAACTTAAATAAAATAGAATAAAATTTTAATCAATAACAAAATAAAAATAATATATATACTAGTTAAAATTTTAACAAAAGTAATCAAGCAAAATAGTACAAAAACAATTGAATTTAAAATGAAAAAAATAAATAAGAAAAGATAAATAAAATAAATATAAAATATTAAGTATACACTACCTTACCACAGACCAGATCCATTTTTCACGCCTTGTTTCACGCCGTAAACCATACCCAAATTCACGTTCTCCTCTGCATAATACACGAACCCCCCTTCCTCCATCAGTTCATACGAAAAAAAATAAAAAGGAAAAGAAAAAAATGGCGGCCTCGATTCTTCGTTCAATCCAAGATTAGGGCTTCATGGCGTTCGTCGCCGCCTCTGATTGCTCGAAGATTTCTGCTTCGATCGATTCCTCCTCTCCGAAACTAGGGCTTTCGTTCGTCTTCGATTCTTGCTTCGACTCGCGTGCTCTTCACTTCGTTTGCAAAGGTGAGTTCTCTCACGATTAATCAGTATTCAAGTGTTTAAATTTGTTTGAATTGGGTTTTGGTTGCATGCTATGTTTTGGGGGTTATTCGTTATCATTTGCTCGGTTAATTTAATCTAAACTGATAGGAACAGATAAGTGCTTGGTTGCATGCTATGATTTGGTGTTATTTGCTATCACTTGCTCGATTACTTGAATTGTTACTGATGAAAACAGATGCTATTTAAATTTTAATTTCTACTGATAAGAACAGATGCTTAAAGTATGTTTTGGGGTTTGCTTGAAAGTGTGTTGTTTTGGCTTGTGGGTTGATTGTTGTGCTTGAACCTCTGCATATATGCCATGGCTTCGAATTTAATGGATAGTGTGCTTGTGTTTCCTTTTGCCTGGGGATGTATTGCCTTTCCAGTTTCTCTGAGTTATGATTTACAGTGTTCATATACCAAACTCAAACCCCCCTCTATTTGTTATCGGATTTAAAAAAAAAATAAACAAACATGATGGAGTTGTTCAAATTTGTACTGTGTTTCCAGTAATAAATATCAAGGTAAGTTTTGAAATTTTCTTTTACTGAAAACTTTAGAGAACACAGTTACCTATAAATTTTGGTTTACAGTGTAAACCATGTCAAAAAAAAAACCCAGAAACTCTTCCCTTATTCCTTCTGAAAGATAGGTTGAGAACAAGTTAAAGTATGTTGTGACATAGCATTTTGTTTCAGCATTTTGTTTCAGTAATTAGTTGTTCAAATCAGTAAATTTCGAGCAAGCTTTATCCTTTTGACTTTAATATGGCTATATATTAAATTGATGAGATAGATGATTGAAGCATGATTAAGGTGTGAATATGAACATTGGTTGTAGTTGCATGTTGTACTTATCAGATGCCGGTGCAGATCTAGTTCTGTGCATATTTATCCCCTCTGTCTAAAAGATTTTTCAGATGTTAGTTGATTTTCAAAATACGGTCCAGATGTTTATATTTAGGCAATACAAATTTGAAACAATCAAATTCAGTAAAAATGAACCAACTTGTGAAAATTTGGTCAAGCAATTCCAGTTGCCTATATCCTTGTTTCGTATGTCCCTGCCTGTGCATTTCCCTGATGCTTGAAATTTTTATCACACAACCATTACCAAGTGCCTTGTTCTTTTTCTTTTGTACACTCTAATACCCCTATTGCATTCAGAAACTTAAAAATATTATGCATGTTGTAATTAAATGATTTTGTGCATATTTGTTATGGTTATCTCTGGGTGCATGCCTGAAATTCAAGTGAGTAAACCCTTCTTTTTGACTCCAAACTCGAATACCTTGATTTCTATGTTTGATGCTTGATATTTGAATACCCTGCTAAGTTATGTTTACATGTTAAATTGTTCACTGTTGCATTGTTGGGTGTTTGTTGTACATATGAAATTGATTCATATGTATGATGGACAAAGTTCACATTGCATTGCCTTATTTTTGTGCTTTCACCTCCTTTTTGCTGGCTTTATGTAGTAACGGTGCCTGTGTGCATTTGTGTGACTGGTCAGTAGCTTGACCTTTGCAATTTTGTTAAAAAAAAAAAAAATTGGCTTTGCAGTCTCATTTATTGCTGTCTCATCTTGTTCCTATGGTGTTGGGTTCAGTTTGGTGCCAAATTGATTCTGCACTTGCATTGGTGATCTTCATTTGCATGTACTCTGTCTTTGAGTTGCTGTGTTGATTTCATTGTTGTACACTGCTGCCTGAGTGCCAGTTTACATTGTTCGTGTGCACTGACCATATGGGTTTTGCTTAATTGTAGCTTGTATCATTTGTTCCCCTGTACTTGTTTCACTGTAAATCGTACAGGCTTCACTGCCCTTGTACATGATCCGTGTTGCATGTTTGCTATTGCATGTCTGCTGCTGCATGTTTGTTTGCTTCATGTTTTTGTTCAAGTTGGCACTAGTTTTGCCTTGAGCATTTTCTTTGCAGTGATTTGTCCGATTTGCGCTTGCACACGCGTTGGCGAGGCAGTGCACATGTGTATTAATATACGTGTGTACTGCAGCCACACGGGATTGACAGAAATTTAAAATTTTAAGTTGTTAATAATGAAAATCCATAATAGATTTAAATTGATTCATTTGTTTCGTCGTCTCTGTCACCATTTTATTCAGTTCATTGCAAATTTATTTACTTGAATTAAGATTACTCCTGACTCGAGTGTTTTGTGTTTTGCAATTAACGCTCGGGTCAGACCGAGTATTTTTACAGCTTGAAGATTTTTAGGCCGTGAAGTTAGAGAGAGGGGATTTCGGCATTCACTAAAGTTTTAAAGAGATTTTTCTTGTATTTAATAAAAGATATATTCCGCTGTATAAAAATTTAATGCATTGTACAAACTCTGTATATAAAAGAAAAATTCATTTATGAACAATATTATGTTATTCTGTGATTCTGTGGCTGATTCTGTTTAAACTCTATAAACTAAACAACAATCCGTCATTTTGAACGTTTCGAGTTGGTTTAATTACCGACTAGAGGCGGTCAGAGCGGCGGGTCGTTACAAAAGTGGTATCAGAGCTTTGGTTTACTCAAAGCTCAGTTTATGATGTTTAATATGAATAGTTACTAGAACCACTATAAAGAAAGTGCTTTTCAAATTTAAAGAAGTATGAAATTGTTTCTTTAAAATAAAAAGGTATTTTGAAAATTAGAATTATTTTGAAAATTCCTCTCTCTAAATGTGAGTTTGCGATAGTTCTCTTCAGTGCGGTCTTATTAGATTTGAGTTTCGATCGTTCGGAAACTCATTTTCTAATTATTGAGATTTATGGAAAATGAAATATGAGTTAAGTGAACTAGCGAATTAATGAATTGTTTTAAATTGGTTTAAATCGAATAACTTGAATATTTCGAGTAATAATTGTGAAATAAAAGGATATGTTAATTTGGTTATAACCAAGAGAATTATTGAATTATAACTTGAGAATTTGATTCTGAATTCTTTAGAAATTAATTTCAAAAGTTGTGAAGAACGAATTAGTAAATAAATGGATTATAAGTATTTAACTTATAATATGAACTTTTGGGTATATAACTGAGTTATATAAATTGAATTGAATTGAATCAATAAGAAGATTTATAAATCGAGGTTTTATAAATAGAAAAGGAATTTATGAAGATTGTTTATAAATTCGAAATCAATTGAATTTGATAAGTAATTTGTTATAGCTTATTAAAGGAGATATATCCACGATTTTGGACAGTGGGTAATCCTTTAAAAATAAAAATAAGTTGTAGAAATGATGAAATTGGTTGACAAAGCATATTCACGATTTTTGACAGTGAATATATTATTGAATAAAACAGATATGTTTTAGGGAAGTGATATTATGAAATGAAATTTAATTGTTGATTTAACTGTATGAATCAAACTGAGTTTGATGTAAAGTTTATATTTCAAGTTAAAACTATTGCCTAAAATAGTTAACGTGGAAATATGAATTTAATGGAATTAAATCGATGAATAATTTACTAAAGAATTAGTTGACTATTTTTGAAATAGAAAGCAAATGTAAAGTCCAAATGAAATTTAGATTTCAAATTTGAAGTTGTCAACACGATAATCTATAATAGGTTTAAATAAATTCAGTGATGAATTTGAGTTTAAACGTGCCGAGAATTAAATTAAGTGAAAAACTTAATATTGAAAAGTTTAAGATCGGTTTAAAACTGATATTGTGAAATGTATACAGAATTCAAACTATTGAATTAAGTTGAAGTTGAAAAGTTAATAGTTTTAAAGATGTTTTAAAATGCATTAACTATCGAATACATAGATTTCAACATTCAATTGTTGAAATAGACGTTTTCGAGAAAATTAAGGAAATGGTGGACTATAACACTGTTGTTATAGTAAATGGTTTCCGGAAGGAAATGTTGTTTATAGTATTGGGATTTATATATCTATCTTAAATCCGAATCCCTATACTAGTGATTTTGAGTTGTCGTAACGATGTTTTACGCAACATTCGTTTTAACTCAAATAAATGTGTTTAAAAGAATGATTTCCTTAAAGAGTGAAATATATACTTAATTTTGATTCAAGTATATTGAATATTTTTCAAAGTGTTGAAAATAAAAGATTTGTGAATTACTTATTATTGAATAAGTATGGGAATGTTTTCCAATATGAAATGAAAGGTTTCAAATTTTATCTTTTAAAGATAAATTGAGAAATGAATATTTGAAATTAGTTTCAAATGGCTAAGTGTGAAAATTATATATCTTGTAAAGATATTATTTTGAGAAATTTGAACGATTAGTTCAACTTGGAAATTTTTCAAAGAATTGAATTTTGAGTTAAATTGAGTTTAACTTTGACACCAAAAACAATATAAGTTCAACTTTGAATTTTGGATAGTCGATTGGGATTGTATGTCTAACATTGTGAATTGATGACATATCATTTGATCTCTATTAAATATATATCTGTGGTGGCGGAGAATTTATTCTTTTAGCTTAACACCCTTCTCTGAGACGTACGAGCTTAGAGGTTATATATCGATAGACATCAATTATGTGTTGATAATTGACGATGTAACGTGAAATCAAAATCGGATGTGAAGTCGATAATGAATTGGATTATGAATGTGAATTAGGTTAGAGATAACCTTAAATTTTCAAATCGATTTAGAGGAAAATTTTAAACGTGATGGAAAATTTGGAATCCTCTATTTGTTGTGAATGTGAATTGAGTTTTCGTAACTTATATATGTGAATATAATCGAAAACCATCAGTTTAGAAAGTCATTATTATGAAAGTCCTGTGTAAGTTTACATAGGTATGATAAGTACGAAATGTGAAATGAAGTACTATATGTATATGACATATGTTTTCTAAAAAAAAAACTGAGGATATGGAAATGTACCTTCCATTTATTATATGTGAAAGTGATTGGAACTCGGTGGAGTGTCCATTGTAAATCGTAGCTACGTAGAATTCCATTAGTGGAATGTCCAATGGGACTGATATGACATCCCCCACGATGGATCATCGTGTTTGGGATTATGTGATTGATGCTGGCGTAATTCGTGGGGTGTGATGCCTACAGTTACAAGCGATTCCACTGAGATAGTGGCGCAACCGCCGAGTAAACTGCGATCTGGAAACCGAAGCGAAATTCGAGGGGCGTGATGCCTAAGGCTACGAGCGATTCTACTGAGATAGTAGCGTAACCGCCGTGTGGACCGCGATCTAAGGCGATAACCATGGCGAAATTCGAGAGTGATGAGAAATTTGAGATTACAAGCGATTCTACTGAGATAGTAGCGAAACCGCCGGGTAAACTGTGATCCATGGGGGAACGGACTTTCCATATCCATTTTTAAAAGAATTTTTAAAAAGTATTTTCACTGGGAGTTGAAGCAAGTATGTTTAGTACTTGGAGATTTTTAGTCTTGCGTCTGATCAGCGTATGCCTAAAGTTTGTGAGAACGACGATGGACTTGTTAAACTTTGAGTTATCAAGTATTTTCAAACTTTAAATAGAAAATCAATAATCTGAAATTAGAATTACATAATTCTAACTTAATGAATTAAGGAAGAAGATCTTTTTGAATATCTTGAAAGTCCACAGCTTTTGGATAAGATATATTATGCAAATATTTAGCATGAAAGATTTAAAGTTTAAAAATCTAAGTTTTTGTAACTCAAAAAAATTTGGTAAAAGACTTTTGTGTCTTGATTATTGAAATCGATGAACAAAACCAGTAAAATGTAATAAATGGAATGAATCCTATATTTATTTATGAGTTTGAAACTTAGTAAAATTTTGTAGGATATAAATATTGGTGAGATTTTAGCAATCGGTTTTCCTAACTTATAATTTCGGGACGAAATTCTTTTAAGTAGGGGAGATTGTAACGACCCAGAATTTTTAACAATTTAAAATTAAAGATATTTAATTAATTTTAAATATTTGAGATAATTTTAAATTGAATTCCAAAAAAACTATGAAATTTAGCGATTAAATTTTAGAATTTAATCTATTTAAAGTTGAACTAAATTTAAATTTAACTTTGAAGTTTGAAGTTGAATATTGAAGTTGTATCTAAAATTCGAGCTAATGACTTAGAAAAAGAATTTAGGTATAAGAATTATTATTTATGAAAATTAATAAATTTGTGGTTAGTTTAAATAACATTCTTTAACTTAAATAAAATAGAATAAAATTTTAATCAATAACAAAATAAAAAAAAATATATACTAGTTAAAATTTTAACAAAAGTAATCAAGCAAAATAGTACAAAAACAATTGAATTTAAAATGAAAAAAATAAATAAGAAAAGATAAATAAAATAAATATAAAATATTAAGTATACACTACCTTACCACAGACCAGATCCATTTTTCACGCCTTGTTTCACGCCGTAAACCATACCCAAATTCACGTTCTCCTCTGCATAATACACGAACCCCCCTTCCTCCATCAGTTCATACGAAAAAAAATAAAAAGGAAAAGAAAAAAATGGCGGCCTCGATTCTTCGTTCAATCCAAGATTAGGGCTTCATGGCGTTCGTCTCCGCCTCTGATTGCTCGAAGATTTCTGCTTCGATCGATTCCTCCTCTCCGAAACTAGGGCTTTCGTTCGTCTTCGATTCTTGCTTCGACTCGCGTGCTCTTCACTTCGTTTGCAAAGGTGAGTTCTCTCACGATTAATCAGTATTCAAGTGTTTAAATTTGTTTGAATTGGGTTTTGGTTGCATGCTATGTTTTGGGGGTTATTCGTTATCATTTGCTCGGTTAATTTAATCTAAACTGATAGGAACAGATAAGTGCTTGGTTGCATGCTATGATTTGGTGTTATTTGCTATCACTTGCTCGATTACTTGAATTTTTACTGATGAAAACAGATGCTATTTAAATTTTAATTTCTACTGATAAGAACAGATGCTTAAAGTATGTTTTGGGGTTTGCTTGAAAGTGTGTTGTTTTGGCTTGTGGGTTGATTGTTGTGCTTGAACCTCTGCATATATGCCATGGCTTCGAATTTAATGGATAGTGTGCTTGTGTTTCCTTTTGCCTGGGGATGTATTGCCTTTCCAGTTTCTCTGAGTTATGATTTACAGTGTTCATATACCAAACTCAAACCCCCCTCTATTTGTTATCGGATTTAAAAAAAAATAAAAAATAAACATGATGGAGTTGTTCAAATTTGTACTGTGTTTCCAGTAATAAATATCAAGGTAAGTTTTGAAATTTTCTTTTACTGAAAACTTTAGAGAACACAGTTACCTATAAATTTTGGTTTACAGTGTAAACCATGTCAAAAAAAAAAACCCAGAAACTCTTCCCTTATTCCTTCTGAAAGATAGGTTGAGAACAAGTTAAAGTATGTTGTGACATAGCATTTTGTTTCAGCATTTTGTTTCAGTAATTAGTTGTTCAAATCAGTAAATTTCGAGCAAGCTTTATCCTTTTGACTTTAATATGGCTATATATTAAATTGATGAGATAGATGATTGAAGCATGATTAAGGTGTGAATATGAACATTGGTTGTAGTTGCATGTTGTACTTATCAGATGCCGGTGCAGATCTAGTTCTGTGCATATTTATCCCCTCTGTCTAAAAGATTTTTCAGATGTTAGTTGATTTTCAAAATACGGTCCAGATGTTTATATTTAGGCAATACAAATTTGAAACAATCAAATTCAGTAAAAATGAACCAACTTGTGAAAATTTGGTCAAGCAATTCCAGTTGCCTATATCCTTGTTCGTACGTCCCTGCCTGTGCATTTCCCTGATGCTTGAAATTTTTATCACACAACCATTACCAAGTGCCTTGTTCTTTTTCTTTTGTACACTCTAATACCCCTGTTGCATGCAGAAACTTAAAAATATTATGCATGTTGTAATTAAATGATTTTGTGCATATTTGTTATGGTTATCTCTGGGTGCATGCCTGAAATTCAAGTGAGTAAACCCTTCTTTTTGACTCCAAACTCGAATACCTTGATTTCTATGTTTGATGCTTGACATTTGAATACCCTGCTAAGTTATGTTTACATGTTAAATTGTTCACTGTTGCATTGTTGGGTGTTTGTTGTACATATGAAATTGATTCATATGTATGATGGACAAAGTTCACATTGCATTGCCTTATTTTTGTTCTTTCACCTCCTTTTTGCTGGCTTTATGTAGTAACGGTGCCTGTGTGCATTTGTGTGACTGGTCAGTAGCTTGACCTTTGCCATTTTGTTAAAAAAAAAATTTTTGGCTTTGCAATCTCATTTATTGCTGTCTCATCTTGTTCCTATGGTGTTGGGTTCAGTTTGGTGCCAAATTGATTCTGCACTTGCATTGGTGATCTTCATTTGCATGTACTCTGTCTTTGAGTTGCTGTGTTGATTTCATTGTTGTACACTGCTGCCTGAGTGCCAGTTTACATTGTTGGTGTGCACTGACCATATGGGTTTTGCTTAATTGTAGCTTGTATCATTTGTTCCCCTGTACTTGTTTCACAGTAAATCGTACAGGCTTCACTGCCCTTGTACATGATCCGTGTTGCATGTTTGCTATTGCATGTCTGCTGCTGCATGTTTGTTTGCTTCATGTTTTTGTTCAAGTTGGCACTAGTTTTGCCTTGAGCATTTTCTTTGCAGTGATTTGTCCGATTTGCGCTTGCACACGTGTTGGCGAGGTAGTGCACATGTGTATTAATATACGTGTGTACTGCAGCCACACGGGATTGACAGAAATTTAAAATTTTAAGTTGTTAATAATGAAAATCCATAATAGATTTAAATTGATTCATTTGTTTCGTCATCTCTGTCACCATTTTATTCAGTTCATTGAAAATTTATTTACTTGAATTAAGATTAATCCTGACTCGAGTGTTTTGTGTTTTGCAATTAACGCTCGGGTCAGACCGAGTATTTTTACAGCTTGAAGATTTTCAGGCCGTGAAGTTAGAGAGAGGGGATTTCGGCATTCACTAAAGTTTTAAAGAGATTTTTCTTGTATTTAATAAAAGATATATTCCGCTGTATAAAAATTTGATGCATTGTACAAACTCTGTATATAAAAGAAAAATTCATTTATGAACAATATTATGTTATTCTGTGATTCTGTGGCTGATTCTGTTTAAACTCTATAAACTGAACAACAATCCATCATTTTGAACGTTTCGAGTTGGTTTAATTACCGACTAGAGGCGGTCAGAGCGGCGGGTCGTTACAGGTTTTAAGGTTCTCCTTTAGACGAATAAGCTTCCAAAGACATGCATGAGGCAAGGTAGGTAATAAGGAGTTGTTTTCTATTTGATTCTGCTATATTTTGATGTAAAGGCAAAGTGTTTAGTTGCCAATACACACACACACACACTCGCACACTCTGATCATCCAAGGAGGCATCTTGATATGCCTCTCTTAGTGTAGTTTGTAATAGTTATATTTTCTCTAAGCATGGTTCTTGAATTTGGGATTATGTACTGAATTTGAAATATGATTGAAATGAAATGAGAAATTTGTTTAATGTTTTAATTTTTTTTCCCATCCATGTGTTTCTGTTGTATCAATGTATCTAACATTACCGCATTTGGTCCCAAGGATTAATTACTATGGATGACTGCAGCATCCGTAGCCGTTAATTTTGGACCTCTAAGTGGGGGATGCTACAGGCATCTTCATATGCCGCTTTTGGAATATGTTGTAATAATTATAATTTCTCTGGACGTGGTTTTTGAATTAGGATTATGTAATGAAATTGAAATCTTATTGTGAAATGAAATGAGAAATTTTATTTTAAAACTATGTTTGAATTTTCCATATTCATGTGTTTCTGGTATTTTCAAAATGATTAACATGGTTGCATTTTTTCACCGAAAATTAATAATTACGAATGACTGTAACATCTGTATTACCTAGTTTTGGGCCTCAGAACGGGAATTGTTATAATATAGTATCTTCTATATGAGTTTATACAAAACTCAAAGTCCATAATAATAGATAATGGGCAAGGAAGATAATTCTAAGTTTGAATTGCCATCAATGAAGCGTGTAATAGTTATTTCAGATTGCCCTATTTTATTTGATGGGTCAAAGCAGATCCCGATTCATGTTAAACCAGTAGAGTAAAATGAAGCTTTCTGAGTTTTAATAAGAGCTTGTTTGCAGCTGATTGTTCAATGAGAATTTTTTTCAAGTATTGGAATATGGCGAAATTTGAAAATTTTGTTTAATGAAAGATAATGAATTCTTCAAAGTGAGGATTTTCGGATTATAGAATATTAGAAATTTATATATGGAATGTAGATTGCAGAATACAAAATGGGAATTTATTTTAACAAATCCTTTTTACTTTAAAGGGGAGTTAAGAAGTGCTAAATTGCATGTAATTAATTTAAATAGGTTACATTGAGAATCTATTTGTTAGACTATTCTATTAGTTATAATAGGAGTTCAAAAATTATTATTTTGAAGATAATCAAACCTTAGGGAATTTGGAATTAAACTAAAAAGGTTGTACTGTAGTTTATGAATTTATATCATAAATGATAATAAATTAGAAGTATTAATTAGTAATAAGTACTAGTAAGTACAATTTGACATTTTATAGGAACCTTGATTGGAAATGAATTTTTTAAAGGAAATAAAAACCAAGGTATATTTTCTTGAAGCACGTGAGTTAGATGAGAATTTCTTTTGATTTTTTGTTGTTTTCATACATTTTGTGCCAAAATTTGTTAGTTGTGGAGCTAAGTCGTAGCTTGTTATGGAATTTCCTTTAGATTCAAATTGTGGATGCAATTTTATTAGGTGGGGAGTTCTGTAATAATCTGATTGATTTCACTTGATTATAATTTATTTAATTAAATAAACTGGATTTTATTGTGTAAAATTAAAGATCTAATAAGAGAGGAATTGTGTAATTGGATTTTTTGGATAAATTGTGTTTGAGAAATTTCGGTTTTGATTGAGTATTTATGTAAATTAGAGTATTATAATCTTTTAAAGATTAAAATGTGGATTTATAAAGTGTTAGAACTTATTTGTAAAATCAATAAGTTTAGAGAATGAGTTAAATCAATAAAACTGTGTATTTCTTTAATAAAGAAATTTAGAGAAAATATTATGAAAAAAGGATTTGTGTGACGATCCGGAATTTTTGAGCATTTGAAATTGGAATATTTAATTGATTTTAGATATTTGAATGGTTAATTTTAACTTGAATTCCAAACATCACTGTTTATTTGATAATTAAATTATTGAATTTAATAATTCGAAGTTGGGTGGAATATTGAATCTTCAGTTTTAAGCTTGTTAAAAATAATTTGAAGGCTTGTAAAATTTATATTGATAGAACTGAAGATAGTAAAATTGTTAAAATTGAATTTGGGAATGTTGTGTTAAGTTTTGAAAGTATATCGTTTAAATTGACGTTTAAAAATAGTCTTCCAAGGCACAATCTCGGCGAAACCAGTTTCATTGGATCCGTAATATTGTATTATTATTAGATTTCAATTTTTGTAATGTTTGGAGTTGTTTGAGCGTACGATATATAAACGCACTGAATTTAAATCGGAATTTAATATAATAACTGGGTTCAAAAGGCTGTCTTCTCCATACGATTGAATTAGGACTCGAAAGCTTTTCCATTGCGTTCGAATAGGGGTATAACATTATAAATGCCTAGCGGCACGTCTCGATAGGATGTTAAGATTTTAAGCTGCAAATTCAAGACAATTTAAATTTAAATTTAAATTAATATATTGTTGACCAGTCAACCCTTCCATTCCGCTATTTTTCTATCCCATCGGTTATTAGTCCTTTCACTCAAATCACCGTGCTTTTCTTTCTCAAGCACGCTTCCCCTTCAATTTCATTTTCCTCCTCCCTTTTTATAAACAACCGAGTGTTTTATAACCCCAAACCAAAAATAAAAAAAATGAGAGAAAGAATGCCTGTCTCAGCAAAATCCGAAAATCGAAAGAATATATTCACAGCCGAACCCAATACAAATCAAAATTACCCTACTCTTCATTTAACCTCGCCCACCCCTTTTTCATGAATTAAGATCAAAAAAAAATTCCATCCGAAGAAATGGGGGAAGGACGATAGCTCGTTTGGGTTTCGCGATATTGGAGGCGCCGATTGAGACGTCGAGGTGCAATCTAGGTTGGAGGAGGGTATTCGCGTGGCTTGGTGGCGTTTCGACGCGCCAATGGAGGCGTGATCAGGTTGATTTCAGCATCATCAATTTTGTGGCAAGAGTCGCCAATCGATATGCGAGCTGTTCTCGAGCTAGGGCTTCGACGTAGGGCACGAGCACTACAATCGAATCCAAATGGAGGTGGTGTCGTGTGCGAGCTTATTGGCCGTGGTTCAAAATCGTGTGGATTTTTGAGCTCGAGGTGGGCTGTCGATTTGCGTGCATGTCATACTCCAGATCGCGAAGAGAGATAGATGGACGCGGTGGTGATGACGCGGCTGTGGGATTCGGCTTAGCTGTGGTATGATGGCTTGGGCATTCTTGATGGGATGAAGACCGTGTTGCTTTACTATTTCACGATGGAGTCGCTACCTTCTGACGTGAATCTGGTATATCTCTGTTTTGAATTTAGTTATCATATATATATGCAATTCATTTTTTTCAGTTAAAATTAATAATATATACCAGTTAGGAAACAGAAAAAAGAAATTATCAGGGAAGTAAATATTATTTTTGTTATTTACTGTAGAAGAAAAAAATATACAGTAAGGTATAGCTGCGATCTGTTTTCTCAATTTAGAATTTCTTTCATATACTTGTTCAAGAGAAAAGATAATATATATATATATATATATATATATATATACAAGATTTGGGTAATATAGGGATTTTATTTTACAATCTAATGTATATATGCATGTCTCTATATAAATCAGAAATGTATAATTAAGATCTGGAGATATAGGAATTTTTTAAATGGGAGGTTTATATAAAATTTGATTTTTTAAATCTATAAATTTATTTTTATGCATATAGTTCAAAAGTGAATAAATATACAGATAGACCTATTTGCATTTACTGGTTTGTTTTTTTAAAATAATAATATTATGGAAATTAAACTTATTTAATTATTTGGTCACTAGAAAATAATTTACAAAAAAAAGAAATTTTGTTAAAATAAATTATTAGTTAATTAATTTAGTGGTAATTAACTATTTGACTGTTTCAAATATTAATAAATTGTATAAATATTTATACAAGGTCAATCGTGGAATCTAATCGAGAATGAAGTGGATTTGCAAATTTAAGGGGCAAAGGTGAGTTAATCTCACTCTTCTAGATGGCTATTTAAATTTAAATGGTTAAATTTAAATAATTGGTTGAATGATTGAATTGATTTGATGTGCTATATTATATATAGTAATATATAGTATATATTGGAGTGATTGATTTCCCGCATTATATAGCGGATGAGACCCTATGCGCCGCATAATAGCGGATGATATTATATTAATCTCATATACCGCGATAATCCACCTCGAAGTGGAATTGGTATTATGCTAACATCTGCGGATGCAGGAAAACAGGTTGGAGGGATCCAACTGGATTCCTCAAAATTATTTAGATTGTTTAATATTCTGTGTTATGAATATTGATATTCTGTGATGAATTATATTGGTAATTGGAATATTGAATGCTATGGTTTGCTTGAATATATTTCGGTACACCGAGTTAACAAAATATATAGAATTGGATTTTTGAAAAGAAAATAAAAAAGTGAATTTTTAAGTAAAATAATCATAGAGAATTTGAATAAATTTAAGAATCAACCGGAAAAGAATAAAAGTGATTTTTAAATTTTAATAAATAAAATCCGAGTATGGGAAGGGAGATTTTGAATAAAAGGGAAAATAATGATTTAAAACCCAAGTGATATTATTTAAAGGAATAAAGAATTTATTTTAAAATTCAAGGTTTAAATTTATTTGAAAGGATAAAGAAGGAATTTGGGAAATATGAAATTGGTATTTTCAGCTAAAGATTTTAAATCATAATGAAGAAATAAAATATGAAGTTAATGGATTTTGGAATAAATGGAGTAAGTGAGGAAATTTATTTAAAAGTGAAGTAAATTGGAAAACCAATTTGGGGATTGATTTAAGTGTGTAAAACTGGGATTTTTAAAAGAGAAGCGAGAATAGAAATTTATAAACTGGGTTTATAAAAGCGAAGTGATATATCAGTGGATATTTGGAAGGATAATTTCACAGTGGGAATTTATTAAAGGAATGGGTAAATTTGTTTAAAAATAAACGGTGTGTTTTTAAAGGATGTGAAAGAGAAGCGTAGTTCCCTGGATAGCCAAGTATGTTTTCAAAACAAATTTATAAGTATAAGTTAAAGTTAAAGTTGTTTTAAGAAGTATGTTGTAGAAAATTTATTATTTTTAAATGTTTAAATTTTAAAGTATGTCTTTTTCAAATTTATTATAGTAGTAATTATTTAAAGGTGGGTTGGTGCTATGTTTCTAAAGGAGAAAAATTTATTTTTATATTTTATAAAGTATCCTCATTTTAAGTATTCCTAAATTTTTTTTAATAAAGTATTGAAGTAGTTTTCAATTTAAATGTTAAAGTATATTTTATAATAAAGTGTTTTTAAATTATTTTAAAAATCTAAAGCATTGGTACTTGGTGTTTTCAGTGGAAATAAATATTTGGGACTTCATTCCATGAGAAAAGTGTGATTTAAAAACTGTTTTCAAAAGGGTTGAAAATGGAAATATATCTTGCAAAGATATTTTGAGATTAATAAATAATTTGGGAAATTATTTATTGTTTGATGGTTGTTTGTGAATGTTAATTGATAGTTAAATAACCGACTATCAATATTGGCCAATGCGTTGATCGTTTCGAAGATACCGAGAACGGGATTTATTTCTTGAAAACCACTTCGATCTGGTTTAAACGTTTTCGGGTGGAAAACAAGAGTTTGGGTTCGAAGATGGAGCAGTGAAGTGCAAGGGCTAGTCGCTACTAATCCTGAGGATGATTCCAAAATGGATGTAGTAGGAGTAGTGCCTTCGGTTCTGTTCAAACCCGAGACGGACTTGTCTGGACGAATGCTTTCAGAATATCGTCAGGTGAGCGATGAGCATTCTAAGTGATATGTTCTAAAAAGGTAAAGCTTAGCCTCGAGCCTCATCAACAGAGAATGACTGAAAATCAGGGGATATGCAGCAAGGCAAGTGTGTAGCACACATTAGGGTGAGGTCATCCCTGTCTAGATGTCCCTTTTTTGGGCTTAGTGGTGCAGTTGTTGATCCCAACCGTGGGGTGATCATACTCGGGATTATCCAGTAAGGGGTAGTTCCGGTCTTGTGTTGTCGGGGATTGGGAGTAATCCTCGATACGGTGATGTAGGCCACGTACTGTGACAGGCGGTTCCCAATGCCTTGTCATTAGTTGGAAATCCATTCTCCCTACGCGCCTGTACGGTTTTGATTGTGCCCAACTATTACTGAAACGTGAGATGCAAGAATTTCAGCTAGATTCTATTTTACTTTCTATAGACACCATTATAATATCAGAGGATTTTGATAAAAAGTGTTTTGGCTATCGTAAGGTAAAAACCCGACATGTTTATTTGTGGCGTGGTCTTACGAGATGCTTTTGTTTTCAAAGGATTTTGAAACATTAATAATCCAATTGAGTGTGGTTTTCTCACGATGGTTTTTCAAATTGGCTCGGGTGTTATTTAACTATAATGCTCGGGTCGGACCGAGTATTATTGAATACAGGAAAGGATGCTGTGGAGCTCGGTAGATGGGTTGGATGGCGATACGTACTCCCAACTTGTTTTAGATATTCCGTCGTGTTGTTTAGCTGTGCATTCAGTTTTGTGAGGATAGGTCATGATTACTGTTCGGCTGTGTGTTATGTATACTCTGATGATGCAATGTATAAACAGATTTGTTTTGTGTAAAGATCATTTATTATCTATTATATTTTATTCCATTGCGATGGTTAGATTCTGATGTTGTTTCCTATTTTCTTCTTCGACCTCGTCTTCTTTAACCCAAATGGTTCGTATTTCCGTGCATCTTGAGTTGATTGATGGAGAATAGTGTCGAATCAAGGGGTACGGAACTGCGGTTTGTTTCAATTTGAGTGTGTAAATTCTTTTTTAAATCATGTTATAAATTGTGTTAGTGTTTTCTAAATAATAAGTAACTTTATTTAGGGAGGAAATGATAAACTTCAGTGTTAAAATCATTTATGGGTATGTTTTCTTATTTTAGAAAATGTAGAAATGCCTCATTTTCAATAATAAAAATAAAGGGCTAAATGATTATTGAAATTTAATTTTATTATCTAATCATCAAGATTAAGTTTTGAACTTAATTTTAGAGTGTTCAGATAAATTTTTCTATGTTTAAATCATTGAAACAATATTGTTTTTAGTTGTGTAAAAATGAGATTTTAGCATGTTTGTTTTAATTCAAAAGGGGTTTTGGGCTTTTATTTTTGGTTTAGCCCATTTAAGTAACTTAGTGAATTTCTTTAAGTTGAGAAAACAAATAAAATAGTACAAACATTTCATCTTTAGGAAAACCAACATAACCTTTTCTCGAACCAAAAACTCTAAACCTAGTTGAGAGCAAAATTGCTCTTAAAGATGACTTCCATCCTGGACTGCTACAAATAGAACTTCGCTACCCTCTCTTTCGCCAAGTGTTTGCCATTTAAAATCAAATAAAATCCGAGAAAATCAAGGTGATGTCTCCCTCTTATCTACACCACTTCTGAAATTCGTTTAGTTGTTTGATTGTAATTTCAGATTTTTTTTTGTTAAAACAGAATTCTAGGTCTAAAATTGAAGAAATTGAGTTTTGGCTAGAGGATAAAGGAAAAGTAGTGCAGTAGCAAGGCTACATGGTGAGTTTATCTCATTACTATCTATAAATTCATTTGTATGTGTGATTGCTAATTGTTATTTAGTCGAAATAGTTGAATCAATGGTTGTATTGATTTTAGTCTCCTATGTTAGTTACATCTTTTGTTATAAACCATATGTTTGCTAAAATCCACATCATTTGATCTCTTGAATCATGAATTTGTAGTTATTTGTATGCTTGCATGTCTCTAAATTAGTTACTCTTGAAGTCAAAATAACCACTGCTAGTAAATTCACCTTGGCAGACATCGGAGAGCCATGAATACTACCTGACGCTCGACCAAGGCAGTGCAACCAGTAGATCTGTTGGCTCGACTAGCGCACTGGTTACCACCTAGTGTAACGACCCATAATTTCACTACTTCGAAAATGAAAGATTTTGTTCGATTTAAATTTAAAAGAAGTTTAAATCTTAAATAAATATGTTATGTATATAAATAATTATCTATTCTTATAGTTAATGTATTAAAAAGTATAAATTTGGATTTTAGAAAAATCGACAAAAGTTAAGTTTTGTTAAAAATAAATAAAGGCTTGAATAAATGGATTTTAATATTTGTCTAAAAAGGTAAATCTTATTTAAAACATCTAATAAAGATAATAAAAGTATGTTAAAAGATTTAAAAGTTTGTTAATAATCGTTTTATAAAAATAACAAAAATTTGTCGCATTTTGTCAGTTTTACATACACTGTAAAATTAGAGATTTTGATATTAATTAAACATGATTTTAAAACATAAAGAGACTTTCTTTAATTTATTTAAAGAAGTAAAAAGTTCATTTTCAAATTTGGTTTACATAAATAAATAGTTTAACTAAAACGTCAAAATGTGACCGTAAAACATTTTGTCGAAAAACGACGTTTTGTCGATTAAAAGTTGTCGCAACGTCGTCGCACCTTTATTTTCTTATATAGGAACATATATTCTAATAGTATAAGCATTAATTAATTAACTAATCAAGTTTCATTTTACTAAAAAAGGTTAAAAAACTTCTAGAAGTCATTAAGAAAAGTAAGTAAGAATTAACAAAAGTAAGTAAGAAAAGTCAAAAGTAAACATCAAATCAATATCACATCAAAAGCCAGCATAATTATTATTTTACTTAGATTAAGACATAAAGTGAGGATGTGAAAGGTTATGTTAAGTTTTGAAAAAGTGGAAATTGCTTTAGGTTGAAGTAAGGTTAGTTTGGTAATTTGGTAAGAGGTTATTTTGGTAAATTACCACTTTCTTTCTTTTTCTATAAATATCCACCTCCTTCTTCACTTTCATTCACATTTTCTTATTCTTCTTTTATCATGCTTCTTAATCTTCTTCCTCTCCTCTCTAATGGCTTTCATGCCATATAAAAATATTATAAAGAAATAATGTAAAAATATTTACAAAATTTTCAAAAGAAATCAATGTTTATTTTCTTCAAAACAAACTCCTTTTTTATCTATATTTTACCTCTTCTTCTTTCGACCATAAGTTCTTCAATACTGAACCAAAATGCAAAATTCTTTTTTTAAATCATTTATTTTTTCAGTGGATCCAACTTTCATGTTTATCACTTTGTTTCATTCCAAAGTTTACTATGTCAAAATTCCACTTATTTCAAGTGCATTTTCTGGCCCAGTTTTTAAGCCAGAAAATAGGCCGTTTTGTTTTGATCATAACATGATCATAACATGATCATAACAGATCCAAATTTAGAAATTCATTTATTATAACCATATGAAATTTCAGTGGCTACAACTTTTATGTTGGTCACTTTTTCCCGTTTTGAGGTTTGCTATACCTGAAACTCAATTCTTTGAAGAGTATTTTCGGGCTTTATTTTTTGTGAATCCGAGAATAGCTCTTTTATTCTGAACATATCTCTCTCAAAACAACTTGGATTCAAATGATTCTTTTTTTCAAATTCAACAAAAAAAGAATTTGCAACAACTTTTCAGTTAATAATTTTTTCAAATTTTTTGAGTAAGAGAGTCAAAAACAAAAGAGAAGATGACCTTTTTTTGGGATCTAAACCTTGGAAATTCAAGTTCAAAGCTCTACCGCTTCTTCTCTATATTTCCGGCCAATGTAACGACCCGTAAAATTTAACCGGTTTTAATAACGTTATTAATTGAAATTTTATGGAAATTTAAACGATAAAATTTTGAAATATAAATTTGATATTTGGAATGCGTCTAGCTAAATATAGTAAGCGGTAAATTTTCGTTCAAAAATATGAAAGTTTATTTCGTGCGTAAATTTACTTCGATTTAATCAGTTAAAAAGCGATGAAAATAAAACGTTTTCAAAACCAAAATATTTTTACATAGAAAAATTCTAAACCATCTTCTGAGCAAGATGTCAGTTTGTCGTTTTTTCCAAATTCGGACATCTTTGGCTCCGTCGATCTTATTTTTCTACGTTTTCATGCATTTCCGCTATTATAAAATTCAGATTTTTATAATTCAATCGAACCACTGATATTAGTATACCGTTTTGAGCGTCTCATCGTGCTGATCTCTACGGTATACTTATTTTCTATGTTTTGAAGTCCTGGTATGTGACGGATTGATACAATTGTCTATATCGGTATCTGTTTTAGCTATTTATTTTCCTGTATCCTTTCGCCGTCCCGGGACAACCAATAGCCAGCTGCATTTATGTATTTCCGTGAATTCATGACCCTGCTCTACTTTGTGATAGTACCACTATATTTACTTTTTTTTTCCGCTGTTCGGTTCTTCACGTGAGCAACAATTAGCTTGCATCTATTCTCCTACTTTCAAATCCATCTCTTACATTCTCCTTTCATAAAAAATAAAATAAACTACAGCATCAACACCATAGCTTCACGTCACTCTCCCTCCATGCGTAAATCTCCAACCCACGCCGCCATGTCTCACTACCAGACTCTTCATCCAATCTATGTTCAATCGCAACAACACTCGCGCGTAGCCGAACCCACCTCCGACAAACCCAGCCGTGACCCATCCCCCTTCTCCACGCAAGCACATGAAACCATATCCGAAGCATGCAAAAACCCGCAACAGCCCATCGAACCCATTTCGCACCCAAATTGCCTCTTCCACCTCGCCATGCCAAAGCCTTCATCCTAGTCACCACCTTGTCTTGCCACTCTTACTTCAGCCACCTTCACCGTTCACCCTCCGTCGCATCAGTCTCCACCTCCCTCTCTTTCATCTCTGACTCGGCGCATTTCCAGCGGTTAGCAGAGTATAGGAGCCGTGCTTGGCCGAGCACATGAGCTCGCTTCACCTCCAACTCCTCGTCTCGAGCACTGCAACTTTTTTCCTTCTTCTTGCTTTAGGTATGTATTCGTATTTGATGTGCTTGTTATGGAAGTTTGGTTACATACTTTTGATGTTTTGATATACGTGGTTTAGGAAATAAGGTTTTAAAAAAATGAAGTGTAAAAGGTATTTTTCATATACTGGAAGAATGCTTCACCTTTCCTCAGCTATGATATATCTCTAGATAGGTTCGAATTTTGCTACTTTGGGTTTCGAAATAAAGTAAGTTATTTACATAATTAAATTTTACCCACTTTTTCATTATTGGTTGGTGTTATATAGGAATATAATTTATTATATTAAGAGATATTCTATTATATATTTTTTTGGGTTGAGTTTGGATGTGTAAAGTTATAAAAATTTATATTTGTTTCAAGATTTAGTTTACAGGTTATATAGATTTAGCATATATAGTTTATAAGCTAATGATCTTTTGAGTTAAATATATACTACTAGGCTTTTTATATTTATAGTTTACCCTTCATTTGTTCCTGATGCTTGCGTGTATATGCGCATATACCGATTTATATATTAAGCTTTGAGTGAAAGGGAGCACAACTTTTGTTTTATAACCTTGTTGTTTTATATTTGTTTTGAATATATATATTAGCTCATATTATATACGTGCGTACTAGTTTTGTATTTTGAATGAAGGGTGTGTGTTTTCTAAAGCAGCTTAAAGTGGCATATCTGAGTTGTATAACAATATGAAATTTTACGCATGTACATTTTTTTTGTATATGTCTAATAAAAAAAAGAGTTTAATATATAAGTTGATATTTTACTATAGATGTTTATACTATTTTATATACATGTTTTATACTGTTTTATGTATAGTGATGGGTCTGCAGGCCTTTCGCTTTTTATAAAATATTATGAATATATACATTTATTATATACAAGGTACTTGCATTCCACATTTCAAGGACTATATATAATGGGTGTGGAATATTATTATCATTGTTTAAATAGATATGTAAATTTTACGTGTCTATAGTTATAATATTTATATAATACGTTATATTTTGATAGTTCGATCTGTTATATATAGTTGGTCAGTAAGTTTTATTTGAGATCTGAGTGTATTGAATATATATGTATGGTTATATTAATGAATAATATTACCGTTGGTCTGCACACCTCCGTATATATATTAACCAAGGTATGTATATCTTGTTGTATATTTTAAAACCGCGTCTGCATATGTTGACTAGTTGTATAATGTTATGATGTTTTGCAGTTAATAAATATATAATATATGTGTTGATTTTATTATATGTGTTTGGTTAAACAACGATTTGAAATATGTATACTTAGTTAACATGTGTTTGGATTAATTTGTAAATAAATATAATACATGTTTATTTGATTTAAAATATGTTTGAATTTAGAATATCATTTTTTATATTTATATATGGTGTATATAAAGCTCATTTATCTTATTTATCTTCCTCGACCCAATTCTGATTTGATTTCGTCTATTCCTATTCATCAGCTTTGTTCGTCGAACTCGAGCCATTGTTCTGCGTTTTGAAATTCGTGCTTGGATTTGTAATTCAATTTCAGTGTCGTATCAGTGTGTGCACCCGTGTCATTCCCTAGCCCTCTAGCCTCGAAAGGCGAGCAATCACTCATGATTAATATTCTTTTATTTATTAAATTTGATTTCAATTGAAACGACAATTGAAATATGCTGTCGTAGTTATTTACACTGTTATATATGCTATTACCTGTATCTGTTCACCTTTGACATCTGACACCGTTATCTGTAAAATATACGATGATAATCCTGTTTGGATGATAATTGATTGATTGTTTGTTGTTTATATTGGATGTTAAATTTGAAATGTATAAAGTGATAAATATTATGCAATTGAATTTGACGTAGGATAGTTAAAATTTGAAACGACATATGTGTTGAATTTAATTAGTTAAACTTGTATAATATGGCCCCTTAAATGTTTAATTATTTGACACGTAGAAACAGTTAATTAACTTGAACCATTTGAATTTATGTTGCATTAGTTGATGAAGTATGAAATTGAATAATTGATGTAAAGTGTAGAATTGCATAGAATAATTAGTGTAATAATCTTTAATCTACATAAAATGATAGTGTAGATTCTAGAAATAATTATATTAATTTGCACAAACAACAATGTGAATTAATACGATTATTTCGGGATTATTTGAATTAATTATTTTACTGTTATTGATTGTTGTTATTGCTTGTTTATTTACTTTGACACCATCTCAGTTATCACACTGCAAGTTCCCTTTATTATGCTTAATCTTGAATTAAATTGGAATCGGGTTGAAATGATATATACCCAAATGAATTTGACCTAGGATAGAGAATTAAATAAAATCCGATTGGTCAATAATTTGATTTAAAAATAAAACAATGATTTTATTCGAGCAAAGCATAAGTTTTGAAATGAAGTTGGAATTTGAATTTAGAAAGGAAAATGTAAAGATTTAAATCTGAAACAATTATTAACGAAGTAATTGATGAAAGAACGTTGTTTGAAATTTAATTATTTAATAATTAAATTTAGAATTATTAATAAATAATTTAGAATGAGTAATAATTGAGTTTTGAAATTATTAAGTTTGAAATCAATAAATAATTTAATTTGAAAGTATAATTAAGTTTGAAATTATAATTAAGTTTGAAAATATTAAGTTGAATTTATAATTAAGTTGAAATGATTTGATAATTAAGTTTGAGTTCAAAATTAGGTGGAAATGATTTAATAATTAAGTTTGAATTGATAATCAAGTTTGTAATTATTAAGTTTTGAAATATTTAATAATTAAGATTTAAATTATTAAACAATTGAATGAGATTGAATTATTTGATAATTGAATAAAAAATTGAATTCTTTGATAAGAGAAAACCGAACTTTTGACTAAGTTAATTTGATCTTCGTTAATAAATGAAATGGGGTTCTTTATTTATGAAGTTTGGAAAAATATTTAAATAAGTAAATAAGTGAAATTGAACTTCTCGAATATGTGAAAGTTAGTTTTATTAATTGAGTTTGGAATTTATGACTAAGTAAATAAATAAGCGAAATTGAATTTCTTTAACAAGAAATAAATTGAGATTTATTGAAATTAATGTAAGACTTGGAATTTAAGAATTTGATTTGACGAATCTAAATTAATTAAATTTGTAAGTTGATATAATGAAGTTGAACGTAAGTAATTGATTTAATGAACTGGAAATTAAATGGAAACTGTTTAAATGATAAATAAACTTAACGAATATTGAATGAAATTGATTAATGAATTGAAATTGATTTTTTTTGAATGTTTAATTTAATTTAATTTAAATGATTTCGGAATGAAACTTATATATACGAACTTGGGTTAATATTTAAATAAAATTGAAATTGAATTGTAAGACTTTGAAATGGAAATTGGAAAGCTGAACGTAAATTTTGGAAATTGATTTAGAAAGACAAACGAAATGTTGATTTTCGAATTTTAATTGAAATTGAATTTTGATTTGGTTTGAAATATATTAAACGACAATCGGTGCAATAATTACGAAAGTTATAAAGAAATCGGAATCGGTTATGGGCATGCTCTCTGTCTAAACCGAAAACTGCTTTAATAACTATACGCGGAGTGTGATCCAGAATGAAGTGGTTGGAATGATGTACATGATGATTGAAGAACGAGAACGATAATGGATAGCCTTGACACTTGTGTCAAATTGGAAATGACTAAAATCAGGAGCCGTGCCGGGCCAAATGGGGTTAGCCACCTCGAGCGGACACACTTCTTCGTAACTACTACTCATTACTTGTGATTGATTGGTGCACCCTAGGAATTTCAGGAGTGTTGTTTCGCGGTGTTGCGATCGCTGCGGCGATGCGTTCTCACCAGTCCGGATCAGGCAAACGGTAGTTTCACTACCTTGGGTATTGCCTCATGTGCCTTGTCATACTTGTATCCCTATTTACACGACCGCTACGAATTTATTTTGTATTCTACCTATGGAGTACTCCCTGATATCCCACTAGTTTACGGTGGAGTTTACAGTGTTGTATAGACTATGACACTTATAAAATGTGTTAAGGGGGATAATGGTAACGCCTTAACACTATTTTGATACTTTATATTACCGATAGACATTATCTATTTAGCGTACATACTACCTAGTAGATAGTTTAACGGATCCTTAGAGGATGGTGATTCCAACATTCTATGAGTTACTTGTATTTCAATTGCTATTTCACTTAAGTTGGATTTATTGATATATGAATGTTAATCCCGACTCGAGTGTTTTGTGTTCTGCTTTACGCTCGGGTCAGACTGAGAGTACCAACTTTCGAGACTCACCTTTGGAGTTGGAGCTTCGCTTGGAGATCCAGCTATTTATCCAGCTTTCAGAGATTCAGTTGATTCCAGTGATGTATATTGATTCTTGTATTCGATTATTGTATTCAAGAATTCTGTTGTAACTTATTTAACTCTGTTATATATATAGTAGCTTCATGAACTACTATCTCTTTACTTCTGCTGCATATTATTACTCTGTGTCTGTGATTCTATGATTATTTATTTACTGTATATCTCAGTTTTGCCAAAATTTAAATTAACAATCCGGTATTTTGAATTATTCCAGTCGGACATGTGCGGATGCGAATAGTCCAAAATAGCGGGTCGTTACTATTGGTATCAGAGCTTTTGGTAGTAGGCAAAACTTAGCATATAGGGTAAATGTATTTACAGAATCACTCTCGTTCGAGTTTCAATCTCTTCCTTTTGACTCAATTCCTTTGAATTTTGGAACGTTCCCTCGGTTTCGAAATTCATTCATGTCCCTCACTATTCGTCTTCTTTTAATTCTGGAATATTCCATAATCCACTTCGAATGATATCTATAATAGATCGGCGGTCTCGCCAAACTTCGAATTATTTGTAAACGGGTGAAACTCCTTTACAATAGACATCGATTTACCGAAGATTTCTGTATCCTCGGTTTACGATGCTACCTATTTTCTGTTATACCCGAATTCTATCTCTCGAAATCGAATGTTGATTTACCTCGGAATTCAACAATCGATCTTATTCTTGAGGTTACGGTCGACCCGGCTAAGGTTGCCCGTGGATTAAATAAGTTTGTCCACCTCTCGATTCTGTTAATTGAATTATCTTATCTTCTGTTTCGAACTTGCTATCGAATCAAAATTCTCTTTGATTTGATTTCCATCAAATTTGAATCTCTATACTTATTTTGAAATCCCTTCTTGTATCGTCAAGCGAGGAAGTGTATTTGTAAATTAATGTTAAAAATGTTTATATATTGTGTTGTTTGAGTTGTTAATGTTGATTTGGATTTTCGATCGGTTCGTCTGATCAACGCTATCGACAGGATTTCCAAAACACTTGAACAGAGCAAACTGACACAATATTATTTTCAAATTTGGTAAATAAAATAGTTTTGTATAATTATATGGTATATAAGCCTAAATTTTTCTGAAATTAAAATGTTAATGAATTTGTTGTCAGAAATGATAATATTTAATTTTAATTTATTGTTTTATAAACCATTGACTATTTCATAATATAAATAAATGAATTTGTAAACTTGGGTATAATTTGATTAAAATTTGAAGTAAGTTTAAATTAGAATTATAAAATTTAATTTCCGGTGATTTCAAACTTTGATTTGTAAGTTTTTAAAGTGTATAGTATTTAAAATATTTTCAAATAGAAATCATTTCAAGGAATTTTAAATGTTTAAAATCAGTGCTCTCCTATTTTGTCGTTGGAAAATAATTTCGGTGATGGCGGCCGCATCATCGATATTCATTTTCAGGTTTCGAAGTGGAGAGACTATTCATAGCCTTGCTACACTTCGATTTGAAAATTTTAAATAGATTTGAATTTCTAAATTATGACTTGATTCATATATATTGGTATATGATTATTGATTCGATGTGATATATTAGATGTATATATATATATATATATATATATTTATTTCAAAATTGTTTGAAGGTTGAAAAGGAAATTCTTAAAATTTATGTTAAGAATGATTTCAATTTTAAACGAAGCCAAAATTTGAATGAATATTGAAACTTAACAAATTGGATTAGAAAATTTACTTGTATAATACCCAATTACATTATAATACGACTTACCAAAACCATCCAAAAGTTGAATATGTAATTGAATAATTTACAATGCGAAATGATGTTAAAAGAAATTTAAATTTTGAGTAGTTATAATAACTATAATATGCTTGATATATGTGATAGGATATATTAAGTGGAATTAATTTAAAAACTAATTTAAAATAAAGAAGAATTGAATTTGTTGAATAAAATATGATTATTATTTATTAATAGGGTATAATTGGATAATAAAACAATGAATAAATGAGATAAATAAGTAAAATTTTGTTCTGAAGGAATCATTTGTTAACAAATATTAATAAACTGAAATGAAATCAACTTAATAAATTATCTTGGATTTAAAGTAAATTGTTGAATATGAATTTATTTAAATTGAAATTTATATGCTTTAAATAAATTGTTTATAATGTAATTCAAGTTTATTTTCTTTTGGTTGATTCTATTCTCCTACTTCCTTCCTTTTCGAGGACGAAAAGTTTTGAGCGGAGGAGAGTGTAACGGCAACCGATTTTAATAACGTTATTAATTGAAATTTTGTGGGAATTTAAACGACAAAATTTTGAAATATGAATTTGATATTTGGAATGCGTCTAGCTAAATATAGTAACCGGTAAATTTTCGTCCGAAAATATGAAAGTTTATGTCGTGCGTAAATTTACTTCGATTTAATCAGTTAAAAAGCGATGAAAATGAAACGTTTTCAAAACCAAAATATTTTTACATAGAAAAATTCTTAACCATCTTCTGAGCAAGATGTCAGTTTTTCATTTTTCCAAATTCGGACATTTTGGCTTCGTCGATCCTATTTTTCTACGTTTTTCATGCATTTTCCGCTATTATAAAATTCAAATTTTTATAATTCAATCGAACCACTGATATTTGTGTACCGTTTTGATCGTCTCGTCGTGCTGATCTCTACGGTATACTTATTTTCTGTGTATTTAAGTCCCGGTATGTGACGGATTCTATGATACAATTGTCTATATCGGTATCTGTTTTAGCTATTTATTTTCCTGTGTCCTTTCACCGTCCCGAGACAACCAATAGTCAGCTGCGTATGTATTTCCTTGAATTCATGACCCTGCTCTACTTTGTGATAGTACCACTATATTTACTTCTTTTTTTCGCTGTTCGGTTCTTCACGTGAGCAAAAATTAGCTTGCATCTATTCTCCTACTTTCAAATCCATCTCTTACATTCTCCTTTCATAAAAAAATAAAATAAACTACAGCATCAACACCATAGCTTCACGTCACTCTCCCTCCATACATAAATCTCCAACCCACGCGGCCATGTCTCACTACCGGACTCTTCATCCAATCCAAGTTCAATCGCAACAACACTCGCGCGTAGCCGAACCCACCTCCGACAAACCCAGCCGTGACCCATCCACCTTCTCCACGTAAGCACACGAAACCATATCTGAAGCATGCAAGAACCCGCAACAGCCCATCGAACCCATTTCGCACCCAAATTGCCTCTTCCACCTCACCACGCCAAAGCCTTCATCCTAGTCACCCCCTTGTCTTGCCACTACTTACTTCAGCCACCTTCACCGTTCACCCTCCGTCGCATCAGTCTCCACCTCCCTCTCTTTCATCTCTGACTCGGCGCGTTTCCAGCGGTTAGCCTAGTATAGGAGCCGTGCTTGGCCGAGCACAGGAGCTCGCTTCACCTCCAACTCCTCGTCGCGAGCACTGCAACTTTTTTCCTTCTTCTTGCTTTAGGTATGTATTCGTATTTGATGTGCTTGTTATGGAAGTTTGGTTACATACTTTTGATGTTTTGATATACCTGGTTAAGGAAATAAGGTTTTGAAAAAATGAAGTGTAAAAGGTATTTTTCATATACTGGAAGAATGCTTCACCTTTCCTCAGCTATGATATATCTCTAGATAGGTTCGAATTTTGCTACTTTGAGTTTCGAAATAAAGTAAGTTATTTACATAATTA
This sequence comes from Allium cepa, assembly GCA_030765085.1. Classification (NCBI taxonomy): domain Eukaryota; kingdom Viridiplantae; phylum Streptophyta; class Magnoliopsida; order Asparagales; family Amaryllidaceae; genus Allium; species Allium cepa. The sequence continues at coordinate 44,906,592 of CM060946.1, forward strand.
AATTTTACCCACTTTTTCATTATCGGTTGGTGTTATATAGGAATATGATTTACTATATTAAGAGATATTCTATTATATTTTTTTTTGGTTGAGTTTGGATGTGTAAAGTTATAAAAATTTATATTTGTTTCAAGGTTTAGTTTACAGGTTATATAGATTTAGCATATATAGTTTATAAGCTAATGATATTTTGAGTTAAATATATACTACTAGGCTTTTTATATTTATAGTTTACCCTTCATTTGTTCCTGATGCTTGCATGTATATGCGCATATACTGATTTATATATTAAGCTTTGAGTGAAAGGGAGCACAACTTTTGTTTTATAACCTTGTTGTTTTATATTTGTTTTGAATGTATATATTAGCTCATATTATATACGTGTGTACTAGTTTTGTATTTTGAATGAAGGGTGTGTGTTTTCTAAAGCAGTTTAAAGTGGCATATCCGAGTTGTATAACAATATAAAATTTTACGCATGTACATTGTTTTTGCATATGTCTAATAAAAAAAGAGTTTAATATATAAGTTGATATTTTACTATAGATGTTTATACTATTTTATATACATGTTTTATACTGTTTTATGTATAGTGATGGGTCTGCAGGTTTTTCGCTTTTTATAAAATATTATGAATATATACATTTATTATATACAAGGTACTTGCATTCCACGTTTCAAGGACTATATATAATAGGTGTGGAATATTATTATCTTTGTTTAAATAGATATGTAAATTTTACGTGTCTATAGTTATAATATTTATATAATACGTTATATTTTGATAGTTCGATCTGTTATATATAGTTGGTCGGTAAGTTTTATTTGAGATCTGAGTGTATTGAATATATATGTATGGTTATATTAATGAATAATATTACTGTTGGTCTGCACACCTCGGTATATATATATTAACCAAGGTATGTATATCTTGTTGTATATTTTAACACCGCGTCTGCATATGTTGACTAGTTGTATAATGTTATGATGTTTTGCAGTGAATAAATATATAATATATGTGTTGATTTTATTATATGTGTTTGGTTAAACAACGATTTGAAATATGTATACTTAGTTAACATGTGTTTGGATTAATTTGTAAATAAATATAATACATGTTTATTTGACTTAAAATATGTTTGAGTTTAGAATATCATTTTTTATAGTTATATATGATGTATATAAAGCTCACTTATCTTATTTATCTTCCTCGACCCAATTCTGATTTGATTTCGTCTATTCCTATTCATCAGCTTTGTTCGTTGAACTCGAGCTATCTTTCTGCGTTTTGAAATTCGTGCCCTCTAGCCTCGAAAGGTGAGCAATCACTCATGATTAATATTCTTTTATTTATTAAATTTGATTTCAATTGAAACGACAATTGAAATATGTTACCGTAGTTATTTACACTGTTATATATGTTATTACCTGTATCTGTTCACCTTTGACATCTGACACCGTTATCTGTAAATTATACGATGATAATCCTGTTTGGCTGATAATTGATTGATTGTTTGTTGTTTATATTGGATGTTAAATTTGAAATGTATAAAGTGATAAATATTATGCAATTGAATTTGACGTAGGATAGTTAAAATTTGAAACGACATATGTGTTGAATTTGATTAGTTAAACTTGTATAATATGACCCCTTAAATGTTTAATTATTTGACACGTAGAAACAGTTAATTAACTTGAACCATTTGAATTTATGTTGCATTAGTTGATGAAGTATGAAATTGAATAATTGATGTAAAGTGTAGAATTGCATAGAATAATTAGTGTAATAATCTTTAATCTACATAAAATGATAGTGTAGGTTCTAGAAATAATTATATTAATTCGCACAAACAACAATGTGAATTAATACGATTATTTCGGGATTATTTGAATTAATTATTGTATCGTTATTGATTGTTGTTATTACTTGTTTATTTGCTTTGACACCATCCCAGTTATCACGCTGCAAGTTCCCTTTATTATGCTTAATCTTGAATTGAATTGGAATCGGATTGAAATGATATATACCCAAATGAATTTGACCTAGGATAGAGAATTAAATAAAATCCGATTGGTCAATAATTTGATTTAAAATAAAATAATAATTTTTTTTGGCAAGGCCGACGGGGTTAAATGGTCCCCGACCATTTTATTGTAGCGCCATCAGAACAACATACAAACAGTAACAAAAGAAAAACTAGGGAAACAAAGCGCTACAAGCACAACTGGAAACAAGCACAAAACAGAAAAGAAAAAAAAAACAAATACCAGGCAGCATATGAGAATACTCAGGGATTGAAAGCTTGAATAATCCCAGGGTCAAAAGAGAACTGCATCGCACGTAAGTCACTTCTTATTTCATGCAATACCCAATGTAGAAACACATTGCCTCGCTTCATATGCACACAATCAAACACCCTAACATTTCTCTCAGTCCAAACCGCCATTATGAAACACTTCAAGACAGCAGTAGTTAACTTCTTCAACACCTGATTACACCCTGTGTTACTGTAGATATGCTTCCATTCATCCATATTATTATTAGCAACCGAATTACTGCAGAGCTTGTTCTTCACAACAGACCACATTACAGCGATCATCGAGCATTCGAAAAACAGGTGCTCAACAGTTTCCGGTTGTTCCATACAAAATGAACAGTAAATGTTAACGTTCATACCCGTAGCAACGAGCTTGGCTCTCGTTAGAATGGCACGATTAAGAACTTTCCAAAGCAACAAATTTTCACGCAATCTACTATCCTTATTCCATGTGCGCCTCCACCACTTCCACTCTGGCAAAATACTGTTCTTCATCAAGAACTCGTAAGCTTCCCCAATTTTGAATTTACCCTTCTTCTCCCCCCAGACAAGTTCATCAGAAGACGAGTTGATAGGAACGAAATGTCTAATCATTCTCCGGTATTGTTGTATTCTCGGATTAGAAGAGAATAGACTAAACCGATGACTATCTAGAACCACATCCTTGACCTTAGCCATTGGGTGAATACCAGATTGCATCATTTCACCATGAGTTAAATGTCTTCTGAGAATCAGACCCTTAATAAGCCAAGGATCATCCCAGAAACTAGTGTTGTATATTGGATTGGAATTTATACGAATGATAGGAAGAAAAGTCTCCTTGAGTTTGAAGACACACTGCCATGTCCAGCTTAGATTTTGTGGCTTCTGCATATTCCAAAGCCTTCTACCTTTGATAACATTTCTTCGAGACCACGCAGCCCAGAGACTGGTGGAGCAATTAAAAAAAGTGTCAATATCTTTAGCAAAAGCAGCGTGGTTCCATTGAGATATGTTGAATAAGCCGAGCCCACCTTTATTCAAGGGACATTCAACTCTAGAGAATTTAATAGGAGCAATATATCTACCAGAGGTTTTTCCCGTCCAAAGAAAGTTCATAAAAGCACTGCGTAACATTTTTACAAGTTTACAAGGAAGAACAAAGGTTCTTGCCCAATACACCTGCATAGCAAAGAGCACGAACTTGATTAAAGTGAGCCTACCAGCATGACTAAGCTTCCTAGCAGTCCAACATTCAAGTTTAGCAGCAATCTTGTCATACAAGGGGAGGCATTGCAAGGTAGTAATTCGCGATGAAGCAAGGGGAAGCCCTAAATAGGTTATAGTATTGTAGTCAGGGGAAAGACTAGAGACTTGTGAAATTTCAGCTATTTGTTGTAAACTGACTCCAATAATTTTGATGTCAGATTTGAGCATGTTAACCTTTAGACCCGTCATAACATAAAACTGTTCAAGGGTTAACATAATGTTCGTAATAGTGTTGATGTCAGGAGTACAGAATAAGATTAAGTCATCAGCAAACATGAGAGATGAGATTTGTGGATCTTTGCAAGCGTGATGAAGAGAAAAACCACCATTACTGATAAGTTTATTTATCAATCCTGTCAGCAGTTCCATCACGATAATGAAGATATACGCAGAAATAGGGTCCCCCTGCCGTATCCCTTGCTTACTACCAAAGAAACCAGCATTAGTGCCATTAATAATAACAAAAAAGTTTGTAGTAGCAATACATTCGTAGATCCACGTAATAAAGTGCGGTGGGAAGTTCATGTAACCCATAATTCTCACTATACTGTCCCAGTGAACCATATCAAAAGCCTTCATGATGTCTAGTTTAAGCATAGCTTTAGGAGTAGATTGCTTCATGTTGTACCCTTTGAGTAATTCATGAGACAGCAGGATATGGTCAAGGATGTTTCTTCCAGGTAAGAAGGCAGCTTGATTATTGGAAATGATGGAAGGAAGCACTTCCCTGAGTCTAGTTGCAATGATTTTGGATATGCATTTATATATAGTATTGCAACAAGAAATAGGGCGAAAGTCGTTCACATTATGAGCATTCTTTATCTTCGGGATCAAGGCTATATTGGTATAGTTATAGGATCTATAGATTTTTGCCTTCAGAAAGAACAGTTTAATAGCATTACACACATCAGTTGAAACAAACGTCCAACATGAAGTGCAGAACTTAGCATTTAATCCATCCGGACCACCGCAAGAGTTGGCATTGAGGGAGAACATAGCTTTTTCAATTTCATCATTAGTAACCTCTTTGCCTAAGGCATCATAATCAGCTGTTGATAATTTAGGAAGAATGTCATGAGGAATTTCATCAATAGAGGGGGTGAAGTTGGAATCATTGCCGTAAAGTGAAGAGAAATGATGGACAAAGGCAGCTTTCACATCAACATCAGTGGTTTGAAGGACACCATTTCTATCATGGATAGACACAATCACTTCGCTGCTTATTCTTGAGACTAGCATGGAACTAAGAACTGTTCCTATCACCCTTCTCTCTCCATTTTATTCTAGACTTTTGACGTATCATGTCACTTTCTTTAGCCAGCGCTTCGTAGTACTTTTGGGACAGCAAGCATTCAGTAGCAGATAGGCTTACATCAGTAGTATTATTCATCATAGAAGTTTGCACCGTGACAAGCTCTGCTTCAAGCATCGTGCTCATTTTAGAACCTTTACCAAATCTCTTAAACGAACACTCCTTCAAGACATCTTTCATCTCTTTGACTTTCTCCTGCAAAATATATAAGTGGTTACCATACTTAGTTTTACTCCAAGAGGCTAAAACAATTGCTTTAAAGTCAGGCTCAAGCACCCAAGAATTAAAAAAATTTAAAATTAGTTTTTCCTCTTTTGTCAGCTTAACGAAGATGGATAATTTGAGAAGAGTGGTCAGAGAGAAGTGGAGGTGGAAGATAAGTGTATAGCAGAGGCCATTTATCAAAAGAAGATTGATTACAGAAGGAGTGATCAATTCTAGAGAAGGTTCTATTGCCTTGCCTCCTTTTATTATTCCACGAATACGGCATACCAACCGATTTAATTGGGATAAGATCAGCTTGTTGAAAAGATTCAGCAAGAGGCAAGATTTCATTACGAGAGAGGGGGTTGCCACCAACTCGGTCAGTGAGTTTGTATCAACAGTTGAAATCTCCTGAGATCAGCCAAGGGTGGGTGGACTGTCTCAGAGCAGGGATAAGAGAATGTAAAGAAGTGCGAGCAACGACTGTGTTGAATGCGTAGACAAAGGGGATAAAATAATGATTTATTCGAGCAAAGAATAAGTTTTGAAATGAAGTTGGAATTTGAATTTAGAAAGGAAAATGTAAAGATTTAAATCTGAAACAAATATTAACGAAGTAATTGATGAAAGAACGTTGTTCGAAATTTGATTATTTAAGAATTAAATTTAGAATTATTAATAAATAATTTAGAATGAGTAATAATTGAGTTTTGAAATTATTAAGTTTGAAATCAATTAATAATTTAATTTGAAAGTATAATTAAGTTTGGAATTATATTTAAGTTTGAAATTATTAAGTTGAATTTATAATTAAGTTGAAATGATTTGATAGTTAAGTTTGAATTCAAAATTAGGTGGAAATGATTTAATAATTAAGTTTGAATTGATAATCAAGTTTGTAATTATTAAGTTTTGAAATATTTAATAATTAAGATTTAAATTATTAAACAATTGAATGAGATTGAATTATTTGATAATTGAATAAAAAAATTGAATTCTTTGATAAGAGAAAACCGAACATTTGATTAAGTGAATTTGATCTTCGTTAATAAATGAAATGGGGTTCTTTATTTATGAAGTTTGGAAAAATATTTAAATAAGTAAATAAGTGAAATTGAACTTCTCGAATATGTGAAAGTTAGTTTTATTAATTGAGTTTGGAATTTATGACTAAGTAAATAAATAAGTGAAATTGAATTTCTTTAACAAGAAATAGATTGCGATTTATTGAAATTAATGTAAGACTTGAAATTTAAGAATTTGATTTGACGGATCTAATTTAATTAAATTTGTAAGTTGATATAATGAAGTTGAACGTAAGTAATTGATTTAATGAATTGGAAATTAAATGGAAACTGTTTGAATGATAAATAAACTTAACGAATATTGAATGAAACCGATTAATGAATTGAAATTGATTTTTTTTGAATGTTAAATTAAATTAAATTTAAATGATTTCGGAATGAAACTTATATAAATGAACTTGGGTTAATATTTAAATAAAATTGAAATTGAATTGTAAGACTTTGAAATGGAAATTTGGAAAGCTGAACGTAAATTTTGGAAACTGATTTAGAAAGACAAACGAAATGTTGATTTTCGAATTTTAATTGAAATTGAATTTGATTTGGTTTGAAATATATTAAACGACCAATCAGAGCAATAATTACGAAAGTTATTAAAGAAACCGGAATCGGTTATGGGCATACTCTCTGTCTAAACCGAAAACCACTTTAATAACTATACGCGGAGTGTGATCCAGAATGAAGTGGTTGGAATGATGTACGTGATGATTGAAGAAAGAGAGCGATAATGGATAGTCTTGACACTTGTGTCAAATTGAAAATGACTAAAATCAGGAGCCGTGCCGGGCCAAATGGGGTTAGCCACCTCGAGGGGACACACTTCTTCGTAACTACTACTTATTACTTGTGATTGATTGGTGCACCCTCGGAATTTCAGGAGTGTTGTTTCGCGGTGTTGCGATCGCTGCGGCGATGCGTTCTCACCAGTTCAGATCAGGAAAACAGTAGTTTCACTACCTTGGGTATTGCCTCATGTGCCTTGTCATACTTATATCCCTATTTATGCGACCACTACGAATTTATTTTGTGTTATACCTATGGAGTACTCTCTGATATTCCACTAGTTTACGGTGGAGTTTACAGTGCTGTATAGACTATGCCATTTATAAAATGTGTTAAGGGGGATAATGGTAACGCCTTAACACTATTTTGATACTTTATATTACCGATTGACATTATCTATTTAGCATACACTACTACCTAGCAGATAATTTAACGGATCCTTAGAGGATGGTGATTCTAACATCCTATGTGTTACTTGTATTTCAATTGTTATTTCACTTGAGTTGGATTTATTGATATAAGAATGTTAATCCTGACTCGAGTGTTTTGTGTTCTGCTTTACGCTCGGGTCAGACTGAGAGTACCAGCTTTCGAGACTCACCTTTGGAGTTGGAGCTTCGCTTGGAGATCCAGCTATTTATCCAGCTTTCAGAGATTCAGTTGATTCCAGTGATGTATATTGATTCTTGTATTCGATTATTGTATTCGAGAATTCTGTTGTAACTTATTTAACTCTGTTATATATATAGTAGCTTCATGAACTACTATCTCTTTACTTCCGCTGCATATTATTACTCTGTGTCTGTGATTCTGTGATTATTTATTTACTGTATATCTCAGTTTTGCCAAAATTTAAATTAACAATTCGGTATTTTGAATTATTCCAGTCGGACATGTGCGGATGCGAATAGTCCAAAATAGCGGGTCGTTACAGCCAACCTCCATCTCAAGCCTCGGCCAAGCTATTGGATGGGAGAGGGTGTTGTTTGCCAGTGTTTAGTGGAGTAGGAATTAATTAGTGAAGTGTTGGTTGATCAGATTGTTGGTAGGAAGTTAATCGCTTTGGTTTATGGTGAGAAATTCTCATTGCTTTTGAATTTATATTTTGATTATGTTATAAATCATATTTACAGCCTTATGACATATGAATGTTTATACCAAATTGATTGTTAATATGGATGATTTGATAGTTAGTAAATTAAGTGAATTGTGATAATATATCCCGTTGTGATATTAATAGTGAATGTTAGATTTGAAATCATATGCATGTGATTGGTTGAATGGATGTTATGTTAGTGATAAATATGAATATTGGATATGTTCGTTTTGATCAAGTAATCCCTTTATCTAAAAAGACCATATTTTAGTGATATGAGATATTGTGGAAAAATAAGTCTCTTTTCATTTAGAAGTGAAATTAACATTAAAATGAAAGAGAATTTGAAATTTGAAGTGAATCGGATTTGAAAAGGATAGATAATTAGAAATTGAAATTAAGATGAATAGTGAAATTGAAATTGAAATCGATTTTGAAAAAGTGAAGTTTAGTTTGAGAATGAATTGAAGTTTAAATTGAAACTAGATTTGAAATCTAAGTTTTAAATGTGTTTAATTTGATATTAGAATTGAAATTGAATTGAACTTGGAATTTAAAATTTAATATTAAAATAATGTGAATATAATAATATTATAATATGGTAATATTGAAAATTCATTTTAAATACTTTTAAAAGTGAAAATATTGATTTAAAATGGTTTCTAATGATTTTATAAGTGTTGAAATCCAATTTGAATTGATTATTTTAAATATTGAAAAATAAGTTAAAACTAGACGCGTCGCGCAACGGTAGTTCGCGATTTCGCGCCTAAAGGTTCAAATGTGCGTATAGAGTGGAATATAGCTTGGAATTCTTCTAGATAAGAAAATTTCAGACTATTATATCCATATCTTCTAAATGAAGAAAGAAAATCAATGTTTCGATAAGTAGATTTTGAATTAAGTCCAAATCAATTTTCTAGAAAAATCGCGCTAGTGCAGTTTAGTGACCATAACAGGAAATTTGTTTAAATGGATGTTTTTAATTATGGAAAAATATGGAATAAATTTGATAAATCTATTTAAATGATTTAAAAGAGATTTGGATAGGAAAATATGAATTATCTAATGTTTAAAAGTTGTTTAAATCAAATAAGCTTATATAGCACTTTCCACATCACTTTTATGCTGCGAATTCTATAACTTTTGGAATATAAGTTTAAATGTATCAACGTTTCCCAAAAGAAATTGTGAATGTTTTTAAAAGGATAATTAAGCATTTTTAAAGATAATTTGGAATATCTATAAGCAATTCCAAAGTAAAGTTGAAAATCTAAGTATGCGGAAACGACTAGTACATTTGTCCCGTCTGTGAGATCTGGGAAGATAAAACAAGGTGTTTAACTAAGGTTAGGGGTGGAGCATCCAGTGCCCTAAACTTATCTGGCCTATGATTTCTTTTCTTAGGGGAGGGGTGGAACAGATTGAAAGGAAAGCCCAGATGCTCTTAAATAAAATGATTCTGTATTAAGTTTTTGAATTAAAAGAAGATTGGTATTATCCAAGAGTTAAGCAATCTCCAAGACGAATGATTTCTATGATCCTATTTACTCAAAAATGTTTTTGTTAAGATTGACTTAGAGTTTATCGTAAACGATGTCTTAAATAACATTGTTTTTGACCCGCTTAAAAGTTGAGAAGTTTGGATCAAGAATTAAGTAAGGAAATCTGAGATATTTTCAAAAGAATGAACTTCTTAGAAATTAATCTAAGTTAAAAGAGAGAGAATTTTGAAATCATCCAAAAAAAATTAAAGTGAAAAGAGACTTAATAAATCCTATATACTCATATTCACTTTTTATCGATGATTGGATTTCAAAGGAACCGGAGTCGGATTTGGTTAATTCCTATCCGAAAACCACTTCGAACTAATGTATACGTTCGAACGTGAAGACATGTTGAAGACGATGATTATTGAAGACCGTGGATCTTCATAGCGTGAGGACTGCTTGTTGATTTGCTCAGGGTCGCACCCATTATAGAGTTATATATAGCGGTGGTCTCCTCGTGATGGAGATTTTGTGGATTGCAAGGGCTTCTCGCCTAATAATGGCTGAGGAAAGTGCCTTCGGTTTTTCCTGTTCCTGGACAACTTGTATGGACGTTTGTCTGACATTACATTTCTAACGACTACGTACATTGGTTTTTACAAATCTACATCAGTGGTGGCGGAGAAGGCAAATTCTCTTAGCTTAACACCCTCCTTGAGACATACGAGCTCAAGGGTTGTATTTTTATGGAAGGCAATTAGTAGTTAAACAGAAATGACAATGTGGCATTCAAAGATGTGATATGTGCTATGTGAAAAGGTAATCTTTTGCCTCAAGCCTCATCAAACCGAAAATGACTGAAACAGGATTAGATGCGGCAAGGCTAAGTGGGTCATTCCCAATAAGGGTATGATCGTCCCCTTCTAGATATATTTCTTCCCGCTATAAAGTTCGGGATGTTAATTAATGTGGTGCATGGAAAATGAGCGCTCGGTTAAAGGTCGGTAACGATCGGGGGATGACATATTCGGTACCATCTAGTTAAGAGGTGGGCCGGTCTTGTGTTGGTAGAGAAGCTGTGTGATGGTTTCTCAGGACATCCATCTAGAGGTGTACCCATTTCGGAAGGTAGATCCTGCGCCTGGTCATTTGTATGGAAATCCATTCTCCAATAAGAACCTACGGTTTTGTTTGTAGAGCCTAGTATGCTGGAATTTAATAATGGTAACAATTTCAGCTAAGATTAATAAGTTTATTTGCAAATGTTTTCAAAGAGATGTCATTAGAAATAATATCAAATGTTTTGATATATAAAAGTGTTTTAGTTATCATAAGGTAAAAAACCCGTCCGTGTTTATGTGTGGGCGTGGTCTTATGAGATACTCTTTCTTTTCCAAAGAATTTTATCCAAAGGCTGATATATGACACTGTCATCTATTATTGAGTTTTTCTCACGCTGTTTTATCAAGCCTGATCCGGTTATTTTCAATACTCGGGTCAGATCCGAGTAGTTTTAGGTTTAGTCGAAGATGGTTGGAATTTCCAGAGGAGAGCTGGAGATATTCATCGACGTATGGAGATATTCTATTATCCGCTGTACTTAGTGTATTTTGTTTGATGTTTGTCAGCAATTGTAAGGGCAGATGTTTATAACTGTCCAAGCTGAATTTAGGTTAGACTCAGATATATGTATTTAAAAGTTTTCCGCTGTAAAAATATTTGTTCAATATTATATGTTATTCCATTCGTGTGAGATTCTGTTCTGTCTACTTTTCTTTTTAGATTTGTCTTTTCGTGCAATTTGAGTTCGACATGTGTGGTTTATTGTTGATTCAAAGGGTACGGAAAAATGGGCCTTTACACCTAGGTTGAGCCTCAGTTAGTGCCCAATTTGGCTCTCCGATCGCCCGTTTGTTTGTTCGTTCGCTCGTCCATTTCCATATTGTTATTGCATTGTTTAATTACCTTGTTTCGTGATGATTTTGATTCCATTCTTATGTTTGGATTTATGAATTTATGAATTCACCTTGGAGTTTATACTCCATAGAAATGCCCCATGAATATATAATGTGACAAAAAAGTTTTATTACACAATATCAACTTAAGTTTACAAAAGAACGATTTCCAAGCAAACCCTTTTCTCATAATCTTCTCAATGGAAATTTAGAACATGTATATAAAAATAAATAAATAAATATATAAACACACACATGCACATTTTATATCAATTTGGATTTTGCCGCTTATTTCTTTTAAGTATTAAAAATATATGTACAGTTGAGCAATAAATGAATTTATGGATTTTAAAGGAGAATTGAGAAAATAGACATATAAATCTTATTTAGAAATCGTTTTATATATGATGAATTTGAAGTAAGTCCTTTCAAAACTACATATATGCTAATTCGGGATTTATTTTGTGACTTTTGATGAATTTCTATCTAAATTAGCTTTTAAGCTAATTATTTTCTTTTTTAATGAAATGAGAAGTATAGTTAAACAATGTAGTAGTAATAAGTGGCCGTGGGACATTAATTATCACTTCATTATTTAATTATATACTTATTTGTGTAGAGTATGTTTGTACCAAAATTGGGCACAACACTCTTTGGATGTGTTTGAAGAGATAAAATGAAGAAAGTAAATGTAAAATGAGGTAGATCTAACAAACACACCAATCAACAAGTAAGAAAAAGGATAGAAACACATGAATTTAGAGTGGTTCGGTGTATGGCCTACGTCCATTAAGAAATGATCGATGTTTATCGATTATAACTCGCTAGTTACAAGTGGATTACAACATACAATCAAAGTATAACAATAATTTCGACAAAGTATCGACATAGAGAGGCCAAAAAGAGCATTTTATGTAGGTTCAGGGTCACTATTTATAAGCATACCTAGATCTCGGAGGACTACTCCTCATACATGGGTGGGCACATATGATCGATCCGAGGTCCATATGATCGATCCAGGGTAGATTGGGATCAATCCCTGATCGATACGTGCACATTTCGCATTGATCGGAAACACCTTTATTTGGCTTGAGATCGATCAAGGACATTCTTGAGGTGGTGCGCAAGCTTCTGTGAAAATTTAGTGGCATTTAGACTTGTAGATCTTGAGATATGATCGATGCAATTTTGGATTTGTATGACATTGTAGTCTTCGTATCGATACTATTTCATATCAGTTATGCATGGCTCTATTGTATCGATGCTTGCATGCTACTTCGTATCGATGGTTGGAGGCTGCCTTCGTATCGGTGCTTCATGTTGCTTTCTTTGTATCAATCGGTGATTGTTGCTCTTCATATCGATGGTGGGAGATTGGTACGAGATGGATGGAGGGAGATCGATATGAAATGGACATTTTTTGATGGATACGAAGTGTTGTGAACATGATGGATATGAAGTAGCTTCATTTTGATGGATACGAAGGAAATTAGTGGGCGATTAATACGAACTGAATCTATCTTGGGGAATGGGTACGAAATTGGATGGATACGAATAGAGTTGGTTTTCTCAACCTTGGTCGATCAATATCTTGAGCATACAAACTCCGATTGACTTAAAATTTATAATGTTGGCTTTCATAGCTTTGCTTATCGTGTCATATCAATTGTAGCTCGATTTGGACTCGAGGAAATTCTACTAGTATCCATAGCGAACCTATGTATAACTGGTATTAGGACGAACTATCCTTGGTTTCTAGTCAAGTTCTTGGTGTCACGGCCTTGCCAAAAGACAGGATAATAGAGTATTTTGTAATGGAGTTTACTAAATAATAGTGAATATTTTAGTAAACTGAGTGGTTATATTACATGGGTTTTACTTTAATAATTACTATAAAAGATTATGTGACACTATGGGATTGAATAATATTTTAGGAATTTGAGTTATCGTATAACCCGTTATATTCATTAATGCATTCATAAGCTTGACCTTGTAGGCTAGTTGTTTGACCTAGCAGCTTGATGGCGGAGGTCACCCCACTATATTCATTTAGTTTCTTGCCCTATACCACTAAGCCAGCAGTCTGTACCATGGAATATATTCGATATTATAACAATTGCATCATCGGTTTGTAGGTGTGGCACCATAGTAGTGCAATATTAGGTCAAACATATGTTATGGATATCCAGTACCGATGGACTGTAGGAGTTTAGTGGGATAAACCCTTGGAGGTTTTCTTATCAGTCTCCCCTTGGAAGAGAGCAATTTGTAAAAGGAATATCCTATTGGTCGATTTATGTATTATGGTATTAGCGACCAACTTAACTGCTAGTATGGAGTTAGCGACTGACTAAACTACTAGTATAGTGTTAGTGTTCGACCGAACTATTAGTATGGTGTTAACGATTGACTAAATTGCTAGTGTGGTGTTAGCAACCGATTTAAGCTACTATTGCGTTGCTAGTGACCAACTAAACTATTAGTGATCATTTAGTAGTTTTTTCGAATATCCATTTCATCGTATTCTTCGTGGCTTTTAGTTTTGGATTATAATTTACTTTTTGTGCTTCGAAGATGCTGATAAGTTAACACCATATTTAAGATGATAGTCCATGAGGGACTTGATATGATTTTATGACATGGTGTGATTCCTTTGTGTTTTACGTTTAATCCAAAAAGGGGCAGTACCTTTGATTAACATTAGACTTATATGAATTTCTTTGGTCTACTGATTTGAAATGGTTGTATATGAATTGCCATATTTTTATATGATTGTCTAAATAGACATGAGCATTGTTGAGATCACTTATATGTTAACTATAGTTAGATATACCTCATTTCATTTGTTATATAATTGATATCTTTATTACGTGTTAGTCCTTGAGATGATGGTTTTGATGACAACAACCTTAGAATAGATTATAAAATATAAATACTAACAATATAAGTTTAGATATATATGTATATGCAGGATTTAACCATGTAGGTACAAAGAATGAAGACTGTATAGTATAAAGATTCAAGATATCAAGATTGAAGACTCATGAGTATCAAGATTATCAAGAGTTCAAGTAATTTATCTTTTTAATTAGAAATATTGTTAAAACTCCTAGAAAAGCACCGGCATCTTAAAATCCAATTTATTCGTGGAATGGAATCCACTTCGAGCCTGTTAAAGGGATGGATCCCTAAGTAGGATGGAACCTACGAAAAATCTAGTGGAACATTGTTTTGTATTCGCTAATTTTTATTCAAATTGATTTTCACAAAATTATATCTTGTTTTCAAATATTTTCAAAACCTTCCTTTTAAAAGCATCAACAACATCTATCCTGATTTCAAATACTTTTAGCCTCAAAATAATCTTTAATTTCAAAATCAAATTATCCGTTTAACTATCTTTAATAATAATATATTCAATTTTTAAATATTTATACTTAGATTTAAATATAAAATTATAGTAAAATTTTGTATATATTATTCTATATATTTACATATGTATTTTAACTATAGACAAGTATATTTATAAAGTTTAAACTAGTTTTAATCTAAAATAGAAGTTATTTTCAATGAAAATCAAATCACTAAAAATTCCTTTGGGATGTCGACATGCTCAACCTACCCATGTCGACATAGTGTCAATTGGTTTCAAAAATTAAATTTCAAATGAAGTGTCTTATCGTCATATCTCTTCACTAATGGACATGGCTGTTGTTCTTCTATAAATAGGGGATGTTTTCAACGAATTTACATACAGGTTTTCTCGTTTCTCACTCCTCTTCTTCTTCCACATTTCTTATACATATTCCTACCATTACTCTGCCAAATCAACATTGAATCTAATTAGATTATCTCTGGTTTGATTCTCTATCACTATCTCAACAAGATCCTCAGTGCTATTCAGAGTTATAGGCTTCTTTGTAATCAATTAAACGAGAAAAGGTGTGATTATGTCCTTGGAAATCAATCAAGTGAGATAAGGTGTGATTGTAGCCTTGGAAATCAATTGGGTGAACTTGTTGCTCGATAAATCAAGTATCTCTACCCAGAGGATTGTAAATCTGGAGGATGTATCTCGTTGCCTTGAAATCGAGGGTGTAATTATAAAGATTGTTTCTGAAAGAAAATCCGTATTTGTGTGCGGGACTAGATATAGGGTAACTCTGAACCAGTATAAAATCTAGTATGTTCTTTCCTTTGCTGCTTTTACTTTATATTTGCTTCTGTGTTTGATTCTGTGATCATATCCGTGTCTGAATATTGCATACATTTGTATTCAAATTAACAAAACCTAAAAAAGATTTAACAATTCTCATAAACACTATTCACCCCCCTCTAGTGTTTATCCTTAGCTTTAAGATCCTTAATCCGCATTTCTCACATTTGGCATAGGAGCAAGGTTTTCAAAGTTTCATAATCTGATTTTTGAAAAAGTTTTCAAAATGGCTACCAACAGTGGTATTGTTACTAACACTAGTATCTCTATCACTAGTTCATTTGTAGAAGGTCAGTCTACGGTCAGACCACCCCTTTTTAATGGCAGTATTATGCATATTGGGCATGTAGGATGAAAATATATTTACAGTCTGTAGGATTAGATACTTAGAATATCACACAAACTGAATATTCTGAACCCATAACTGATTTTGCATAGTGGACCGCTGAGAAAAAGACTGTTGCACAAAATAATTCTAAAGCAATGAATATTCTGTTTTGTTCACTTGATAGGAATGAATTTAATAGAGTGTCCGTTTGTAAGTCTGCATATGAAATCTGGAAAACTTTGCAAGTGACTCACGAGGGAACAAGCAAAGTTAAACAAATCAAAATTTCCATGCTCACAAATCAGTTTCAATTATTTAATGAATTCTAATGAGTCTGTTTCAGATATGTATAGTAGATTTCAGGATATTGTGCATTCTCTAATATCCTTGGGAAAAGAATTTTCGAAAGAAGATCAAGTCAGAAAAATTCTAAATTCTCTTACTCTAGAATGGGATCAAAAGATACTTGCGGTCGTAGAGGCAAATGACATCAGTACTTTAAAGATAGAAGAATTAATTGGAAATCTAAAGTCGTTTGAAGTTCAAATGATCGGGAGAAGAGAAAGCAAAGCATCTGAAAAGAAATCAATGGCATTCTATGCATTAACTGATGGATCAGACTCAAACAGCGATAATGATGAAGAGATAGCCTTTATAACCAGGAATTTTCGAAATTTTTTGAAATACAGAAAGATGAATAATCTCAAGAGAAATAACTATAAGAACTCTGGAAATCAGAATGTAGTGCCAAACAATGTCAAATGTTTCAACTGTGTTGAACCAGGGCATATCAAAAGAGACTGTCCGTATCCAGATAGGCAAAATCCTCCTATAAACAATGATTCAGTAAAGAAACAGAAGCGTGCAATTACTGCTACTCTAGATGACTCAGACTCGTCCTCAAGCGATGATGATCAAAAGACAGATAATTCAAATTTGTGTTTTACGGCAATTCACGATTCCGATGAATTCAGAGAAACCGACTCAGAAAAAGGTACATATTTACAATACAATTGGTTGAAATTGCATACTTAGAATTAGATGCTTAATTGCTTAATTGATTTTGAATTGGTGTGTTATTTGAATTTTAAATTTTTTTACTATTTTTATTATTATTTTTATTAGTATATTATTGAAAATATTATAATTCTAATATTATTCTAGATATATAGACATTAAAAATAATAAGTATATATATATATATATATATATATATATTAGAGTACTTAGCAAAAATAAATCGTAGAAATTCATAGGCACATGTCGACATGGTCCCTACCATGATGTCGACATGGGTACCAGAATTTGAAATCCAAAATTTGAATTCAAATGGTTAAATTTTCCTCATCTTTTCACTTCATTAATTCTCTAAAAGGGCATCTTTTGACCAGAGAACATGTCCTTTGAGAATCTATTTATTCACTATCTTTTATCATATCTTTTCACTCTCATTTTCAAATTCAAACTCTCTCTTCAAAACTTCAAGCTCTCTACTCTCTAATTAAATGGCTTCTTCAAACAACCCCTCCACCATGAGAATTTCCAGAAAGATAAAAGAGAAACTCTTCAATGATCCGGAGGCAATTAAAGCATATATCAATTATGCTAACTATGCAAAAGTCCATCCCGGAAAGTTTGCTATCTTTAAGATTTTTCTTCTTATGAAATTGATTCTCTTTTTGCAAACAATCGTATTCTTAGTCTTATTGATGCTTCTCAAAATGATTTTGTTTGCTATCCAAACCTTGTCAAAATTTTCTATGAAAATTAATAACCGTGGATTTTATAATGGTAACGAGGATGAAATTTGGAGTAGTGTCAAAGGCACTAGAATTGTTTTAAATTGTAATCTTTTGGGTACCATTCTCAATTGCAAGAGTACCGGAATGGATCTTTCTAATTTTAAAATCGATGAAAATGATCGTGAGACATTTCATCATAGTTTCGAAGGGAATGATTATTTTGAAATCAAAAATCAAAATTTTCGACTAAAAGAAAGAATTGTCAATCTTCTTTTGCAATATACTTTGTCCCCAAGATCGGGGAATTTTAATAATCCTACTTCAAAAGTTTGCAAAGCACTTTTTGTTATTTTTGGAAACTATAACACTAATTGGACGCAAGTTATTTTGGATGAACTTCGTCCTAAAATTCTTGAAATGGGTGAGAATACTTTGTATCATGGAATTTATCTCACTCGGATTTTTAACTATTTTAGAGTGGATTTCAAACTAGAAGAATTTGTTTCTCGAAAGCTTTCAATCATTCCAATATTTTTATGAAAATTCCATTAGTTTTTCAATCTTATAAGACTCTTTTCGAAAAGGAAGAGCCTTTGGCTCATGAGGAGATGGAAGAAGAGAAAGAGGAAGAAGAAGGGGATGAAATGGAAATTGAAGAAGAAGAAGAAGATGAAACTTCTTTGGAAAGCATCGACTATCCTTCTAATCCATCCAACAAAACCCTTCTCAAAAATCAAAAGACTATTGTTGAGAATTAGCGGATTCTTAAACGATCCGTTAGTAAGAAGTTGGACAAAATTTCATCCAAGGTGAACAGGTTTGTTTCCAGAGTCAGCAAGAAACTTGAATTATCTTCATCATCATCATCCTCTAACTAGTTCTACCTTTTCGTATCTCGTTGTATTTGTTTTAGTTTATTTTGATTTGGATGTTGGTGTAGTTCTTTATGATTAATCGTTGTATCGTCTTAGTATGAAATGAAATGGAATTTCTTTTCTGTTATCTAGCTTATCTTATCTCCAGAATAAATGTAGAATATCATATAAATAAATACATATACACAATTATTCATAAAATCAAAATAAGTCATAAAAATTCACTACCCCATGTCGACATACCCCCTATGACCATGTCGACATGTACTGGTCAGAAATGACACTTCATTTTGAATTTGAAATTTGAATGACTACCATATATCTATTCATTTCAAACGAATTTCTACGCCTATAAATACCTATTTCTTCCAAAATTCATCACTGAATATTATTTCTTATCTACTCTCTCTCATTCTTCTCACAAATCCAATTATGGCTAACCCAATTCATAATTTATCCGAGAATCTTAAAGAAACTATTAATTCATTCAAGAATATTCTCTCATTCATTCTTCGTAACTAGCGACACTTAGAATTGAGTCAAATGCACATGATCAAGGAGCAAGAAGGCATTTCGATGCAATACGATGGATGATTTCCTCCCTGCACAAGGATGATAACGAAGCACATCCTCCAGTCTCTCTCACCAATGACAATAAAAATTGGGATGCTATTAAAGCAGACCCTATTTTTGGAGAAGAAGGATGGGTGGAAGTTCCTCGTAACGTTTAAGTTTATTGCTTTGTTTGAATTGTTTGCCTTGATTGATTTGATTTCATTTACTTTAATTTGGTTTGATATGGATTGATATTTAGTGTGCATTGATGATTGTGCAAAACATGTATAAATATACATTTGATCCTTGTTTGATTATCAAGTCTATCAGTTTAAATTATCTCTTAATATATCTATTATATACTCCATTGTATAGCTTTTTAATGCAGGTATTTTAGTCTAAGAATAAAGGGGAGTTATATAGTTTGGATATGGTTTTTGTTGATGAAAAAGGGGGAGAAATATAAAATAGGGTAGTTAGGCATAGATTAAGGGGGAGTTATTAGGATAGAAGTAATATTTTATAAAAAGGTTGTCATCATCAAAAAGGGGGAGATTGTTAGTCCTTGAGATGATGGTTTTGATGACAATAACCTTAGAATAGATTATAAATATAAGTACTTACAGTATAAGTTTAGATATATATGTATATGCAGGATTTAACCATGCAGGTACCAAGAATGAAGACTGTACAATAGAGAGATTCAAGATATCAAGATTGAAGACTCATGAGTATCAAGATTATCAAGAGTTCAAGTAATTTATCTTTTTAATTAGAAGTTTTATTAAAACTCCTAAAAAAGCACTAGCATCTTAAAATCCAATTTATTCATGGAATGGAATCCACTTCGAGCCTGTTAAAGGGATGGAACCCTAAGTAGGATGGAACTTACGAAAAATCTAGTGGAAAATTGTTTTGTATCCACTAATTTTTATTCAAAATGATTTTCACAAAATTATATCTCGTTTTCAAAATGTTTTCAAAACCTTCCTTTTAAAAGCATCAAAAACATCTATCCTGATTTCAAATACTTTTAGCCTCAAAATAATCTTTAATTTCAAAATCAAATTATCCGTAGTTTTAACTATCTTTAATAATAATATATTTAATTTTTAAATATTTATACTTAGATTTAAATATAAAATTATAGTAAAATTTTGTATGTATTATTCTATATATTTACTTATGTATTTTAACTATAGACAAGTATATTTATAAAGTTTAAAATAGTTTTAATATAAAATAGAAGTTATTTTCAAACATAACAAATCATCGAAAATTCCTTTGGGATGTCGACATGCTCAACCTACCGATGTCGACATAGTGTCAGATGGTTTCAAAATTTAAATTTCAAAAGAAGTGTCTATTCGTCATATCTCTTCACGAATGGACATGGCTGTTGTTCTTCTATAAATAGGGGATGTTTTCAACGAATTTACATACAGATTTTCTAGTTTTCCACTCCTATTCTTCTTTCACATTTCTTATACATATTCCTACCATTACTTTGCGTAAATCAACGTTGCATCTAACTAGATTATCTCTGGTTTGATTCTCTATCACTATCTCAATAAGATCCTCAGTGCTATTCAGAGTTATAGGCTTCTTTGTAATCAATTAAATGAGAAAAGGTGTGATTATAGCCTTGGAAATCAATCAAGCGAGATAAGGTGTGATTGTAGCCTTGGAAATCAATTGGGTGAACTTGTTGCCCGGGAAATCAAGTATCTCTACCCAGAGGATTGTGAATCTGGAGGGTGTATCTCGTTGCCTTGAAATCGAGGGTATAGTTGTAAAGATTGTTTTTTTAATGGAAATCTGTACTTGTGTGCGGGACTGGATGTAGGATAACTCCGAACTAGTATAAATCCGGTATGTTCTTTCCTTTACTGATTTTACTTTATATTTTCATCTATGTTTGATTCTGTGATCATATCTGTGTCTGAATATTGCATACATTTGTGTTCAAATTAACAAAAACTAAAAAAGATTTAACAGTTCTTATAAACACTATTCACCCCCCTCTAGTGTTTATCCTTAGCCTTAAGATCCTTAATCCGCATTTGTCATATTACGGTGGCCTTACCTTTTGATATTTAGAGGCAGTCTGATCTAGGTGTTATTTTATGCTCGGGTCAGATCGAGACATTTCAAGTTTAGGGACATTGACCATTTCATGTGCGTGTTTGGAGTTTGAAGCGATTTTGCACCATGCAGCTTTTTGTTATCTCGTCATTAGGTTTAGCAAGATTTTCATTCTTTATCTCTTCAGTTAGTGGCGTGTGCGTGTATATATAAATTATTCTAGATTAGGGTAGTAATGACTATGATGTATAATCTGGGTAGCAAGTTGTGTACTTTATTTTGAGTCCCACTTTATATTATGGGATGTGTATCATACTTTATTCCACTTGTGATTCCGTGTCTATGTATATTTATTATATACTGTTTGTTGTTATGAACCTATACAAGTATTGCTTTGTGCAAACATCGCATATGTCAAATTTTTGAGTTGACTCGGATTACGGTAAGAATGAAATATCAGTGTTAGCTCAAAGGAAGATTTACGTAAGGAAGCTCCTAACTAATCTCTTTTTTATATTATAGACGACATTACTCCATAATGTGCTTTAATAGTATGGGTGTAGAGGTGGGGCGTTATAGCCACGGCTCGACAAAGATGACTTTATATATAGAGAAGTTATATAAAGTGGGCCATTTAAATAAGAGTCGTTTAGGTAAAAAAAGCTAAATAGTTTCAACATTAAGAAATATTAATAGAATAATTTTAGGAATTATATAAAATAATTTTAGGAAATATATAAAATAATATTAGTAATTAGTAACAAAATATGAAATTAAAAGGAAAATAGTGGGTAGTTTCCATAAATATATGCATTAATTGCGCATACCTTTTAAAATTCCCTTTGAATGCTATTAGAATCTCCACTAAAGCTAAAAGTGGAAGTAACATGAGTATTAGGAAAATAATAGGATGAAAATTATCCTTGTCTACTCCTGTTTTGGGTAAAAGTTATAAACGATGTTTTAAAAACACTATAAGATTCATTTTTGAAAGAAAAATGGTTTGGTATAAAAATTTAGTTTTTAGAATACAAAACTTAATAAATAATTTGAGTTAAAAATCCCACTTTTAAGAAGTTAAATCTTTATTGTGAAAATGATTTGAAGGAAAAGGAAGGGAACTTTTCAAAATTAAATTGCTATCATTTTCTTTTAGACTTGATGAATAAGATTAATTAAAAAAATCCTAAAATTGTAGTTTTAAAAGTTAAGACACCAAGTTATTTTTGAATTTAATAGGAAGTTTCTAAATTTGTACTTTTAAAGATAAATTTTTTGAAATTAAGTACTTTATAATTGTGAAGTTTTAATTTTAGAAAAAATGGCAAAAACCAAACCAAAATTTTAATATGGAAGGGATGACTGCCTAGGTAAGACAGGATTAAAGTTAAGGCTATGAATAAAATAGTTATGAATGCTCATAGAATAGAAATAGTAGACCCCCATTGGATAAAAGGAATATTAGTTAAGCTTAGGAATATTCCACTAAACATGGATGAAGACCATGAAGAAGAACCCATAATAAAATGGGAAATGGTATCAAAGTTCATTTTTGCGAGCTTTATAATGTACCCACATGAAAGATCAAAAATAAAGAAAGTCAAGATATACGGGTTATAGCAGAATGACGTGTTAGAAATGTCAACTTAATTTAAGTAAGGAGTGAAATGGTCACAACATCGTTAATGTTAGTTGATGTTGAAAGGCATCTTCCAGCAATTGTTTCTTTTAGGCTACTTGGGTTGTAAGAATTATTTATCTCTTTTTTTATAAAACACATATGATATTTTGTGAGAAAATTTCATTTTTATATGGATTTTCAAGATGGACCGCTATATATTGGAAAGCAGAATAAGTAAATCTTATGTAGACGCTTAGATAATGCAAAGTAAGATGGGAGGTTTATAAAATAAACTAGAAATTTATTAGTTAATAAAAATAAAATAATGTTAAGTCCTTAAAGTTTCAGAGCTTTAGGATGTTAAATTTTAGCAAGCGAAGGACATGGAAATGTTGTTGTGAAACCATGGGTTACTATCCTCACACCTTAAAAGCTAAAATTTATAAATGAACTTGTGTGCTAATCGTTGTTCTAAAATAAAGAAAAAGTTATAGAAATTCAAAATTCTACCAAAAAAGGGACAATCATGGACATTAACTGATTAACTAAATCCGACTACGTAGGATGTGGCTTAGTTTGTTTTGAAAAGATAAAAACAAATACCTTTGGAAAAAATATTTGTTCAAAAATCTTTGATTTTTAATAGACAATGCTTTTTTTTAAATATTTTGGAAAAGAAAATTTATTTTTAAATTTTCTAAACATTTCTAAAATTTGATTAGAAAAGATTTTGAATGAAAATAAGGGAATTTTTTATTTTTGAAATGCCACATGCTTAGCATGGGTTAAAGTTAACAAGTTAGCAAGTAGGGATTTTACCGTTCAATAGGAGTGACAATAAAGTAAAAGTAGTTAGTGATAAGGATAAAGGCTTTTTTAGCCTTAGGATTTCTTTTTCCATACGTTGTTGATAGGTGAACATAAATTGTTTTAAAATAATTCAGTTTTGAAATTTTAAAATTTTAAAAGTAAATTTTCTTATATGGACTATATCCGGAAAAGTTGGAAAAGAATTGAGGGGCATAAGAGAAGGTTCTAAGGTATATTGAATGTAACACCCTGTTAATTTGACATTAGTTTTTTTAATTAATTAGCTAGTTAAATAGGCTTTAAAATTGGAATTTGTGTGCAATTTGATCACGAAACTTGCACGATTGCATTCATGGTGAAATCCTAAGCAACTTTCATATTTGGAGTTTTGCGATCGAAGTCCAAATGAAGAAGTTACAGATGAAAGACGAATTCGATATGAAAATAATTAGATTAGAAATTAACGTTTATATATTAATCACCGAGGTCCACGAGTCGACCTTTATTGGGCCAATCGACTCCTAGTGATCGACCATCACCCATGAGTGGTTAACCGATTGGCAAGCTGACGGCTAGGGTTTGCCTTGGCCAAAACGGCCCGGATTTAATATATTTCGACCACATGGTTGTGGTTGATTCGAGTGCCTATAAATTCAAGCTTAACCCTCTCTTATTTTCTCATATTTTTTAAAAGCAGCAGCAAAGCTCTACCATTTTCTCTTCTTCACTATTTTCCAAATTATAAAATAAATTACTTATATTTGTATATATACAAATTGGAGAAGAACATATTCAAATAAGAAAACGTAGAAAAGCGAATCGACACTATGCGATAACAAGGTAACACATACATACATACATACATACATACATACATATTTATATTTCCCTTCAACCCTAAATATCTTCTCAGATCTATAATTCTAATATATGTATATACCCATTTTATACATATTTTTTGGAATAAGAAGGAAATGGAGTTGAATCAATTATTTTACTTCAGATATGTAGATTTGGAAAGCTTTTAGAAGGTGAGTGGGAAATTTATATATATTTTGTGATTTTGAATCTATTCAGTTTGCATACGTTTGTTTTTTATGCCTAAATCAATAATATTTGTGAATTATAGGGTTAAATTAGCATAGAAATATCTTTTTTTAGATTTGATATGAATTTTTGTAACATCCTGATGTGGAAATCAGTTCCGAAAGTTATAGATATGAATATTGATTAGATATGAAATTTATTCCAAATCTGAGTTGGGGTGTAGATTATAAGTATCGTTTTGATTATGACCCTGATTATATTGAATTGGGAATTTTCCATAGTTTAATTCGTGGAAAGAACATCTGTTTGATTTTTGTAAATTCTTTTATGTTTCTAAATTGCATAAAAAATGCAGCATTTGATTTAACAAGGAATATAAGCAAAAGAGAAGGAAGAGATGTGTAAAGTATAGATCTATTCTTTGTAGTTTACACTGTCTATTCTAATAAAAAGAAATTAGTCATTCCTTGTAATTTCAGACGAGGAAAATCATTCCTTTTATTCTTGATCTTTTGTTTTAAACTATTTATGGAAATTATAACAGAGAATCTTCCTAAGAAATGTAATTTCAACAAATTAAATATGGAAAAGAATATTCTGTTTAAAGATTTGTCACTAGAATATATTTGGTAGAAGTAGGTATTTGTACGCACAAATAAATATGACGATTTATGTGTAACACTCAGTTAGGATATTAGTTATACGTAGTAATAATGTTGCTTTTTGGATAAGAATTAGGAAGGAAAGCAAGGAATGGTTGTATCTTTAACTAACGGGAAGTAAATGTGGAATGAATTTGGAGTCACAAATAACTGATAGGATAAATAGATTAATGGGACTAATAAATATGGAATAGTTATAAAAGGTTACTAACTGAAAATTAGTAAATATACATAAAAATCTTAGGAAATGTCCGTTATGATGATATTCTTTTATCATGGATAAATTGACATAAATGGAAGGAGTAAATAAAGGGGATTTATGGATAACTAAATATTTAAGGTAATTTATATAGCGTTAAATAAGAAAAATGAGATTAGTAAACTAAGTCCAATATTTAATTTAGGATGATAAATCTTAGAAATAGTGAAGCCTAGGATAGTAGGGCTTAAGTTAGTAAAGCCTAGAATAATTAATTAGACTTAATAGGTTGGGATGCGAGGTTGGTAGAGTTACACAATAAAAGTATGTCCTTTACTTTGAGGCTACCAGCAGTTGTGTGCACTTCCTACTAATCTGAGACATCTTTAACCATAGAACCCATAGGATTATTTATTTGGCTTAGAAGATTGGGACGTGAGGTTAGTAAAGTGTTATAAGGGAAGTCTTCCCTTCACTCAGAGGCTACCAGTAGTTGTGTATACTAATTACTGATGTGGGACATCACTAGTTATAGGACCTGTGGGAATCGGTTATATAAACTAGACGATCCGCTTAGGGGCTAGAGGTATTAAGTGGTTGTTTGAGGTCCCACCTCTTTCCTAATTAAAAAGTATTAAATGGTCTCAATTTTCAATTAGGAACAATAGCGGATATCTCAGGAAGGGTCCACTTTGGATTAGGGGTGATAAATGATTGATCTAGGATCCACCTATTTCCTATAATGAAGTATTAAGTGTCCCAATGAGATTCCAAGCATGTCAGCTAGATAGTACTAGTGAGAAGTCCGCCTTGTGGTTAAGTATAAAATAATGAAGGCCTACCTAATAAATATGTATTAAATGGTGTAATATCCCACCTTCTGAGGCCCAAAATTAACCGCTACCGATGCTGCCGAATGCGGCATAGTTAATATTGATACAAAGGAACAACAGAATATGAATTTTTTTAACTTCAACAAAACAGAATTTCCTATTTTTTATGAATAATATTTAGATTTAATTACATAATCCCAGATGCTAACCACGTTCAGATCACATATACATGTATAAAATTAGATAAGAGCGACATATGAAGATGTCCCCTTATAATGATCAGAGAACTAATAATATGAACTTTACAGTTCTTAGTACATCACAGCGCAATACACAAAATATCTCCTATATAGTTAATACAGCCTCCTGCATGTTGACGGAAGCTTATTCATCCAAAAACATGGAAGTCTCCCACTCTCAGACTACACAATTAATTTTCAGTACCCGAGAGTTTGTGGAGAAACACAAACTTCGAGTCAGATAATAAATCTGTATGAATAATCCCCTATCATCTTTTATCATAAATAAATATCTAGTGAGATCATGCCGTTTAGCGGAACGGGTTTTCCCCTTACTAGCACCCAAAATAAAACATGTGAATCATTTACTATGCCCCTGCATCCAAAATGGTTAGTCTTAACATAAAACGAAATAAAGGCATAAATCATATGTCATTGGATATCCCATCCACCCATTTATTAGATATCCTATCTAAAAGCATCTTATTATATTTCCCATCTAAAATCAATTTATTATGGTTCCCCTCTAAAATTTTTAAAATGACTATCCTTCCTAATTTAATAGGATCATCCATCCAAAATCCCTTTAAAATAAATGTAGATTATCCTTCGTACATTGATTTATAAAAGATGGTATGCTATCCACCGCACACTCCATTGTTTTCCTAGGATGACTATGAACCCTAGGGTGCCAAATCCCGAGGCTATCCACCTCTAGCAAAACATTCTTTATTTTATAAATTTGATGTGGGCTATCCACCGCACATTCCATGGTTTTCCTAGGCTAATCAAGAACTTATCACTTGGCCAATTAAAACATCATGATCCCCATGATTATTTATAAAAATTCATGTTCCCCGTGATTAATTATTTTTTCTAGGTATACCACCTGTTTAACCTATTCCAATTGGTAGCCCCAATTAGGTTAAATTAATAAAAAACACATTGATAGCCCCAATATATATTTTCGAAAGAATATTTCTGTTTGTAACCTCAAACCATGTATCAAAAACACTAAACCCACCCTGGTGCCCCTAAGGTTTAATAACATTCAATTTAAATAAGAACCCCTATTATATATATTCAAACAAAGATAAGAATTTTATGCTATAACCCTTCGAAGTAACCCCTTCGACTTAGCAAAGTTTTACTCAAGAAAATTGGCAAAAAACAGCCCTTTAAAACCCTTCAAATGAAGTCCCATTCGAAAGGAAATAAACATCCAAAGTTAGCCCCTTTGAAAACCTTTTTTTTGAAAGCATCACAAAATCATACCTTTCGACCTTGTCGGAAGGTCCTACCTTTCGACCCTGTCGGAAGGTTTCTTTTAGACCTAGTCAAAAGGTTCTACCTTTCAACCTTGTCCAAAGCCTAGGGTACATCCCCCTTATAAAACCATTTTTAAACCTTTTGAAAGCAATGAAACTTAAAACCTTTCGCAATCATTGAAGGTAACCCCTATAAAACTTTTTGAAATCAAATCTTTCGAAATCAAAGCCTTTCAAAATCAAAACCTTTCGAAATCAAACCTTTTGAAATCAAAACCATTCGAAACCATTCAAAAACAATGAAGTGCTGGTGTTGGAACAAACCCTTCGAAAGTATACTTCCGACCTTGTCGGAAGGTTTACCCTTCGACTTTGTCGAAAGGTTTTAAAACTTTTGCATTGAAAACAATGGGAACGTTGGATTTTCCTCCCCCTTTCCCTTAGACTTTGTTGAAGGGTATAAAAATCCATCTAGAAAGCATTTAAAACATTAACTCTTAAAGGTTTTGGCTTTTGAAGATCCCCTTCGTGGCCCCTCCTTAAGAATATAAAATTTAATCTTTTTATATAATTTATAGAATCGAAGGATCGACCTTCCTCTCAGTTGAAAGCAAGTTTTATTTCTATTTGAAAGCAAAGGAAGCAGCTCCCCAACCCTTCGTCCCTCTTCCTTTCGTCACCGTGCCTACTTTACGACTTAGACGAAGGGATAAAAGCGGCTTTCGAAGTCGGAGGGAGCATATGGGCCTACTGAAGTGATGTTTTATCTTGTTTGTCTAATTGTGATTGGTCAATGGGCTTCACCTAAGCTTTCGAATAGTAAAAAGTATATCAAATTCAACCTTTTTCTTAAAACACTGTAATTCTTCCCCAAATCAATTCTTGAAACCAATTTCCCTCCGGCTTTGACCGATGCTGAAGCAATATTGCAGTTTATCCTTAGGCTTAACTAATTTAATTACCTTAGTCAACCACTAATGAAAAATCCCCAAAAAAGTTATAATTAATATGCTTCAACATATCAAAATTTCAAAGCATATGAAAATCAAAACAACAACCGAATAAAACGTGTTAATTATCCTACTAACATTTTAAAACACCTAAGTCTTATCCAAACAAAGTTTAAATGGTTATGTCCTTACCAAAATCAAAAACATGAATTGGGTATAACCCATAACCGATCCAAACACAGAAAATGGGATAATAACATGATTATTCACCTTGATTAGTTAATTGGAGAATCGAATAATTTACTTGTGTTAATTCCTTAGCTTTTTCTTCAATTTATTGATTCTCTTAGAGCTTTTAATGCCCGACCGAAAGTTGGTGAGGAGTTATGATTGAGAGAGTGAAAATTTATTAAAGTGGGGGAAGAGATTTATACTAAGAAATGTAGCCCCATTTTCAAGTTTACCCCTTAGGAAATTCCTCCTACTTAATTCAGTTAAGTCTTATTTTAGTTCATTGATTAAGGCACGACCATTGGATTTATTAATCTCATCTCTCTAAGTTTTCACATTATTCTATTTAATTTACCCAATTAAATATTCTGAATAATGTTAATTAAAATTCAAGGGCATTATAGACTCCCCCCTTAAAGAATTTCATCCCTAAAATTTCAGTAAGGACAAAACAACAAGCATATAGCCCATGCAAGCAAAGCTAGTATAATCTACCAGCCAAATTCTATATAAACACGATATAGAACATACCATCTAAAACACCCCAGGAAAAGTAGCCTTAATCCTGTCTTCTCTCTCTCAAGTAATTCCTTCACGTTGTCATTCCATTGAACTTCCACCAACCCGATTGTCTTGTTTCTTAACCTTTTCTTATCTTTTGCCACAACAAAAACTGGTTGCCTCACAAAAGTCACATTCGGTTCCACCACTAAGTCCTCCAATGCCGTCGGGGCGATATTAGTTTCTGGATCATGAACATACTTCCTAAGATGAGAAACATGAAACACATTGTGGACACCGGCCAAGCTGCTCGGCAAATCTACTCGATGTGCGAGTCTCCCAATCCTCTCTGATATAGGAAATGGTCTAACGTATCTCAGTGCTAGCTTCTCGGTCTTCCCGAACCGAACCATACCTTTCATCGGTGATACCTTAATGAAAACTCTATCTCCAACAGAGAACTCCAGGTCCTTATGCCTTTTGTCTACGCAACTCTTCTGCCTAGATTGAGCTTCCTTCATTCCTTCCCGTATTAACTTGATCTTATCTGTCGCCTCTCTCACCAAATTTGGACCAAGGACCAATATGTCTCCGGTCTCTAACCAATATGCTGGTGATTTACGTAGCCTTCCACACAAAGCGTCAAAAGATGCCATTCCTATAGCAGTCTGATAACTATTATTATAGGAAAACTGCGCTAAGTGCAAGTAATTTTCCCAAGAACCACTAAAATCCAACACACAAGCCCTCAACAGATCTTCCAGTACCCTATTGACTCCCTCTGTCCACCCATCCGTCTGAGGATGATATGCGATACTCATCTTGAGCTTAGTGCCTAACACACTATGTAGGCTCTTTCAGAACTCGCTAGTAGACAAAGCATTTCTATCACTGACGATACTACTAGGAATTCCATGCAGTCTAACGATGTTCTTCATGAACAACTTAGCCAAAACAAGTGCCATCCTGGTTGACCTTACTAGAATGAAATTGGCATTTTTGGTCAATCTGTCCACTATGACCCATATATTTTCATTACCCCGGTTTGACCCTTGCAACTCGCTAATAAAATCCATGGATATTGAGTCATACTTTCAAATTGGAACATCCAAAGGTTTGACCTTACTAGAATGAAATGGGCACTTTTGGTAATTCTATCTTCTATCTCTCAAGTACAGTCCTTTACATTGTCATTCCACTGAACCAACCCGATTGTCTTGTTTCTTAACCTCTTCTCATCTTTTGCCACAACACGAACGGGTTGCCTCAATAAAGTCATATTCGATTCCGCCACTAAGTCCTCTAATGCCATCAGAGCGATATTAGTTTCTGGATCATGAACATACTTCCTAAGATGAGAAATATGAAACACATTGTGGACACCGGCCAAACTGCTCGACAAGTCTACTCAGTGTGCGAGTCTCCCAATCCTCTCTGATATAGGAAATGGTCCAACATATCTCGTGCTAGCTTCTCAGTCTTCCCGAACCGAACCACACCTTTCATCGATGATACCTTAATGAAAACTCTATCTCCAACTAAGAACTCCAGGTCCTTACGCCTTTTATCTTCTTAACTCTTCTGCCTAGATTGAGCTTCCTTCATTCTTTTTGTTATCAACTTGATCTTATCTATCGCCTCTCTCACCAAATTTAGACCAAGGACCAATATGTCTCCGGTCTCTAACCAATATGCTGGTGATTTACATAGCCTTCCATACAAAGCTTCAAAAGATGCCATTCTTATAGCAGTCTGATAAATATTATTATAAGAGAACTCCACTAAGTGCAAGTGATCTTCCCAAAAACCACTAAAATCCAACACATAAGCCCAGCACCCTGTTGACTCCCTCTATTTACCCTTCAGTCCGAGGATGATATGCGATGCTCATCTTGAGCTAGTGCCTAACACACTCTGCAGGCTCTTCTAGAACTCGCTAGTATAATAGAAATTCCATGAAGTCTAACGATATTCTTCAAGAACAACTTAGCCAAACAAGTGCCATCCTGGTTGACCTTACTAGAATGAAATGGGCACTTTTGGTCAACTGTCCACTATGACCATATGCTTTCATTACCCTGATTTGACCTTGGCAACCTGCTAATAAAATCCATGGATATCGAGTCCTACTTTCAAACTAGAACATCCAATGGTTGAAGCAAACCACTTGGCTTTTGATGTTTGGCTTTTATTTGCTGACAGTTCAAACATTGTGTACCTTTGTATGAAAAGATAATATCGGTATTTAATAGATGGGATAATAGGTATATATCGCAATCAAGGAGGCTTGTGATAATAGATGCCATCACACTTCTTTGACGGTATGTTGGAGCAGAACATTTTTATTGCCATCCAAGTTAATAGCTATGATAAGATCGGCTATCATAAAATTCTTATGGTCTAGATCAATATACTCAAATAAACTCTCTCCTGTTGCTTTAAATAAACTTGAAATGCCTAAAAGAAAGGGAGATTGGGCATAAAAGACATAAAGAAGTGGAATGTAGCGGCATTATCTAAGCATTTTCATAATCTTGTATCTCAAACAGAGTCTCTATAGACACAGTGGAGCATAAAAAATAACTTAAAATAAGAAGAAATATGGATTGACTCAAAGATGGGTGTAGAAGACAATATTAAAAATAAGAGATATTTTTCTTCCACATACAAAGCTTCACCTTTTATCTGTGAGAAGTTTCAAATTTTGGAGTACTCCGTGGATTGAAAATGGAAAGATACTACACAGAATGCTTTCACATAATAACATTAGTCAGACTGGCATATCATTACATGCTAGAGCCTCTTTCTATATCACCAATGGAAGAATCTCTCTTCCACATATGAGTAACTCCTCTATAAATGCAGTATGGGTTCTATATAATGATAAACCCTACATTTATAGCCTTGATGAAGAATATAAATGCTCTGATACCCCTCGGGACCACTCTACTCATGTTGTCTGCATTGCCATAATGGAAGAAAATAATCTGCCTTCTTTCCCATGGTACAAAAGAATATGGAATCTATATGCTAATGATAAGCTTAATTTTATGCTATGGAAGGTTCTTTGTAATGCTCTTCATACTTTGAGTAATTTGACAGTGAAAGGTATAGCTATTTCAACTATGTGCATTTTCTATTCTGCTGCGATTGAAGATATTCAACACTTATACTTTAAATGTCCTTTCTCTTGATTCTTATGGTCCAAGATTAAGAATAGAGGTGGTTATGAATCACCTCAGGTAGATAGTAAACTTGAAAGGATGAATTTATATAATGCTACAAGATGGTAGAAATCATCAACATATGAAAAATTGATACTTCTAAAGGTCTTTGTTTCAGTAATCTTGCTTGAAAGGAATAAACGAATTTTCCTACATATGAGCAAGAATCGAATGAAACTATATTATCAGATATGCGGCAATATACATACTATGATAGCTCTTCCACCTTTCCCTTTTGATGCTGCCACTTTAGCTAAATGAGCCTAACTAGTCTGCTTGTTTTTCTATCGTCTTGTCTTTCTTTATTCTTTTTCTTCCATCCCTTCTTTTTTCTATCTCTATTTCTTTCTTGTATCTCATTTATATTGTACGTACCATCTTATTGATATAAATATATGGTAGGGGCCATTTAACCTCGTTTGCTTTGCCAAAAAAATATTTAATCATCGAATTTTTTTGAAAAATTGGAACCTTTTCATATAAACAACGTATCTAAAACTGCGTTATTCAAAATGCAATTACAATTATGTCATTCAAATCACAAGGTTCAAAAATAATAAATTTTCAAAATTACAATTCCATTGCATAAATGCATTTATAATTGCATTTTCCTAATACGATTAAATTTTACATTATGATCGAATATAACCACATTTTCTAAATGCGGTTAATTTATAAATTAATATTATATAAATTATCAAATGCAACTAAAATTATTACTACATTACATAAATGCAGTTAAATTAATTCTAAAAAATATTATTATCTTGTAATTGCATTTTCTTCAAGCATATAAATTTCATTTTCCTAATGCATTTGAAATATAACTGGTTAAAATTGAACAAAATTATCAAATGCCATCAAAATTATTTCTACATCACATAAATACATTAAACTAATTCAAAAATATATTCTTAGAGTATAATTGCATTTTCTAAAAGCATTTAAATAACTGCATTTTCTTAATGCGGTTAATTTACAAAGTGCATTAAGGTTGAATAAAATTGTCAAATGCAGCCAAATTATGACTACATCACATGGATGAAATTAAAAATTGCACCATTACTATACTACATTTTCTTAATCAAATGCAATCATTACTGCGTTTTCATTTGCATACAAATTTGTTTTTATGAACCAGATTAATTCAAAACAAAAAATGCAATTAAATTTAACTGCATTTTCATAATGTAGTTAAGTTGTAACCGAAATATGAACTAGTTTATTTAAAAAAATGTGTTTTAAATCTTATTGCATTTTATTAGTGCAGTTATAACAACATTTTCTTAATGCAATTATAATTGTTGTGCGCAACCAGAATTGTTACTGGATAATATAATTTGCAACCAAAACTAAATATATTTTTTGGCAATTATAACTTCATTTTTTTATTGCAGTTAAAACTTATGTAAAATAATAAATTTCAAAGTTATATGAGGTAGTAATAGTGGATATCATTAGAAAATTTTATAAATTCATGATTTAATGGCTCTTAAATCTTAGTAGTCCACAAAAGGCTATTATATATTAAAGATTTAAATCAAATGAATTAGAAAATGATGTTATTTTTAGGGTATGATGTTAAAAGAGTAGGGACCTAGTTTATAAAAAAATATTGAAATAGACCTGCCATACATTAAAATAAAAAATAATGGTGCAAGATTAATACTCTATATTTATATACAGTGTAGTTCAAATGACACGGCACATAATAAATTTCATATTTGTGTTACTTATCTCTAACTTGTTATGGACTAGATCAAGACAAACTCATCTATGCCTTTTCGGGTGGTCTCTTGGATGAGAATATATGTACTCAACAGTTTTAGGAAGATTATGTTATTAGAATATTAAAAAACTTATCCTTTACTCACTGTAAATGAGATTAAGAACCACCCGTCTATGAATTACACTCAAGTCTATTA
Source organism: Allium cepa (assembly GCA_030765085.1). Lineage (NCBI taxonomy): Eukaryota > Viridiplantae > Streptophyta > Magnoliopsida > Asparagales > Amaryllidaceae > Allium > Allium cepa. The sequence goes on from CM060946.1 coordinate 44,941,394, forward strand.
TAATTGGCTAACTCATGGTCTCAACTAACACTTTGGGAGCCTCTCTCATTCTGGCCTTCATTATCTCCATGAATATTTTAACAAGCACTTGGGGATGCTCCTTGCTGTTCACATCTCTATATTGTTAGTTGGGTTTTTAACCAAGCAGATTTTCAATGGAAGTTGGAATGACAAATTAAGACAAAATGACTCAAGAACTTGGAAAGATACCTGGGAAGACTAGAAGATGGGCTTTAGAAAGTCTAACTCAATTTGGATCTAAGTAAAGCTCTTAGTACCGAGAGGTACCTCTTGGTATCTTGAGGTTTTTCTCCAAGTTTGAGTCCATTCTACTCCATATACTTCATTTGTTCCTTCAATCAATCGACATTAAGTGTTTTTCTCGAAGAATGGATGAGCAGTTCAAAAGATAGATGAGAAGAAAACAAAGAAAGCGGGATAATACAAGTGTTACCGAAGGAATCATCGAAATGGACTCAAACTCTATGGAAAAAATGTTGGAATGTGTCAAATTAAAGATAGAAGAGTAAAGTAAATGAGAAAAGGAAGGATTCACGAATGTAAACCTCTCGACACCGGTAGGTCCATATTGATTATTAGGCCACGTATTCCCTTGTATGCATCTAGTCTTGCATTTGTACCTTATTCAACTTGACCATGTAATCCAGCAGAATAGTTTCTCTATAAATACTAGCCCTATAGCAACCCAAAAAGGATCTTAGACTCTCCTACCTTTCCTTCATAATAGTTACCTAGGCTGACGCTTTTTGCTGTTTTAGGCTTAAGAACACGTTAACCCCCTGTACTATTGACTTCAAATCTCTATCAAATCTATAATTAATAAAATATAAAGTGGATGTAGGCTAGAGATTACCGAACCACTATAAAAATCATTTGTCTCCCTATTTTTCTACATTTTTTTGTGTTTTCTACTATGGTCTACTTGACCTAATCCTACAATAGTTCATATTTAGATGTTGTGCCACTTTTGGCATCAACATTTTAGTGTTTTCTCTGAGAAATCGAACTCAGGGTTAGATCTAGGTTGCTATTTTCGAGTTGAAGAGGTACAGTGGTCAGGTCTTGAAGTTTTGCTTGAAAAATTTGGAAATTTGATATTTGAAGTCAATGGAGCCTAGAAGATCTAATATATCCACAGATGCAGTAGATGGTGATGATGAAGGAAATGCACACTAAGTTGAATTCTGTTTTCAACAAGCGATACCAGGTTATCTGCTCAACAGGAAGTAGATACTAAAGGAGAGTTTGATAAGATGCTACAGGAATTGAATCAAAAGATGGTTGACAGTTAGAAAGCTTTGATGGATAAGATGGATGATTTGCTAAGCTTACAACCATAGAGAACTAGGAGAACTAGAAGGGAAACTTCACTTGGGTTAGAACATGAGAACTCCTTTATTTCTAGATAAAACAGAAGGGATGGAAAGCAAAAGCAAAGGGAAGGAGTTGCTATAGTTGTTGAAGGACTTGTAGGAGGAAGCAGGAGTGCCCCCCATTAGGAGACCACCTGGTATCGAGAGGATTTCTCTCGGTATCGAGAGGAATGTGATAGAGAATGTGGGATAGGAAGCTAATACTATGGAAGTTTTAGACTTTGAAGACGACTTGTAGTTAAACAATAATGATCTTGAGCTGGATATTGAAGTTAACAGAGACGAAGTTTAGATAGCCACAGCTGAACTAACCATATGCCAATGGAATACCACAAGAGTGGTTCTCCTAGAGACTAAGGAATTTAGACGTCAACAGGCAAGATGAGATCGTTTATGAAGTCAAACACTCATGTAGCCACTATACTTTGGAGTACCGTGTCAGTGACGAACATATGGCTGACATGGTTAAGAGATTAGTTGAAGAAATTAAAGGTAGGAAGAATGAAGATTGGAGTTCTGCACCAAGTAGAACTCCATTCACGAAGAATATTTGGAGAGAAGAGTATCCTAGGAAGTTTAAAATGCTAACTATGCCATCATAAAACGGGATACCGGATCCTTAACAACATTTACTCAAGTATGAATGGCAAATAGATGGTTCTAAGGCAATGAAAGCTGTTCGATGTTGATTCTTTCCTATTTTCTTGGAAGGAGTTGCGTCAATGTGTTTCAGTAGGCTTGTACTGAGATCCATGTCAATTTTTGATGAGGTTGCTAAGAAATTCATGGAATAGTTTTGACTGCACGCTACACGACCCATGGACGTTATGTCCTTGTCGAGCTCATCTTTAAGGCCTAAGGAATAACTAAAAGGGTTCTTAAATTAGTTTAATGTTGTTGTTACTGAAGTAAATAATCCAAAGGAAGATCTTGTGTTCATGGCTTTAGTCCAAGGAATCCATCCAGACACAAATTTTGGAAGATCGCTGAAGATGAATCAACCTATATAGGATCGATTTCACCCTAGTGGGGAGGTGAATAGGGTGATACTAATAATAATAAAAATCAATGCGGAAATGAAAGCAATCACAAATAATAAAATAGAGAGATAATGTAAAAGAGATCACATACAAATTTATCCAGCTTTGGAAAAGGCCTACCTACGTGTTGTCCCTAATGTTTCTACTAGAAATTAAGTAGTCAAACGCTTACACACGTAAATCTGCGACACCCGCTGAAGACTAACCTAACTCTACGTTCAAAACCGTACCACAACACAGCCACTGAGTTGCGAATTCCCAAACTACACCACCATAGTTCGTAACCTAGTTACACAACTAGAGTTTCACAAATTTAAAGGTAAATTACAAATCAAATACAATGAAAACAAAACAAATCCCTACTATAAAAATTAGGCCAAAAGTAAAGGCCGACCCACTAGAAATTAAAAGAAGTCGCTCTTTCCTTTTTACTTTAAGAAATCTACGGCTGTTCCCTTGATCATTTGTAACTTCGGCTGTTATCTTCAAAAAAGGAACTAGGGTTTTTTAAAAAGGTTGAAGCGCCTCTTGAAATTTGTTGAAAGACGTGATGATTTTTCCTTTAAATTGCTTTATTAATCTCTCAATCTTTGATTACTTGCGGTAGCTCCAATTTAGTCGAGCACGAATGTAAAGAATGGTATGCAATTTTATCCCCTTTTGATTTTGATTACACTTGACTTCGATTCGTGTTTCATGATTTTATTCAGTGCTTGCTCTCTGATTTTCTTAAACTCAAATCGTAAATTTGCCTATGATAAATTTGGGTAATTATAGGAATCAATTTCCTATATTTCGTATATAGTTTCGGCTTGAAACATTATGAGATTTTTACTTTGGCCATGGATTATTTGATCAAATGTTGGTAATGATATTTCACTTGTTCATCTCTGATACATTAACTTGTTTGAATTATTAGTTCCATTCTTATCTAATTCCATTATTTGCTGGTGCTATGACTTGTTCATTGGCTTATTCAAACGTATGACTTTGTTTGATTTTCTCTAAGTCTGTTTTGTTTATTTTGCCTTGACTTGTTCATCGTTCTCAGCTTGCATTTGAATTTGACTTAAGTTTGATTTCCTGAAGATTGACTGGTTCATATTTACTTGCTGGCAATTTTCGAGCTGCTATTGTCACATGGGATTTTCTTCCTTTAAATGGTTTGTGCCTTTCTTATGTGTCACATCATGTATATACTTATGATCTATTGTATGCGCGTACACCGGTTCCTCTTGGTTATGTTGAATACCTGCATATCCACACTGGTCTGCATTATGATTCTACTTGGAGTCTTTATGTGTACTTCATGATGTCTGATTTGGTTCACTTTCATGTTAAAAACTGAATACTTGCATCCCATTTTACTTGAATATTTTGCTTTGTACTGTTGGGTTATGGTTTGTAATCATGCTTACCCATTTGAACTAAGCATGTTTGGTTTGGGTTGTATGTTGTTGTCATGTGCATTCATTTGACCTCGGTTGATCCGCACTACTCCAACCACTGCCGTGTTGCCTCTGTCCTTGTTAGACTTGAAGTCTAGTCCTTGTTAGACTTGAAGTCTAGTGTGTTCATGTCTATTCATGTATGTGGCTTCTCTATGTATATACATACATATATGTATGTATATATGTGTGTGCTTTATTTTGCCTTTGTATATTACATTCAAGTTGACTGGCCTGAATGCATGTTTTGAGTCATGTATACATTTGAGCATGTTGTTTTCATTTGCATCTGACCATGCTATATTGAGTTTCTTGAACATTTTGTTCTGATATTCACATTACATTATGTTGAGGCCTTTTTGGTTGAGTTTGTTATCATTAGTTCATTGAGTCTGGGCTTATGTTCATTTGTAATATGTTCACCACTATCTGGTTGACAACACATATTTGTACAAGTCCACACATGCATGCTGGTCTGGATTATCTTGAAATTTGGTTCTTGCCTTTGTGTTTGTAGTCTTGTCTACGTTGAGGCTTCACTCACACACTCTTAACCCTAAAATTTAATTTTTCATTCTCTATTGCATATGTTTATAGGTGCATGTGCTCTTGTACTTTGTAACCACGCTCGCTTGTCTGAATTCTTGTTGACTGGTTTGTGGTGAGTACATTTCTTGTAACGACCTGAAATTTCTGATCTCGAAAATTCCAGACAGTTATGAAAAAGAAGAAAGAGATAGAAGAAGAAGAAGATCAAAAACATCAACATCTCATATTTGCAGCGGAATAAAATATAATAATAAATAATAACATTTTACAAAAACATTTTGTATCTGCCAATTGCATTTATAATACATCAGAGTTACACATTTGTATAGACATTGGACATACACAATTACTATACCTCAGATATACAATAATATAATACAGCGGAAATACTCTATACGTTCCTGCCATCCAACTCGACTCCTGAGCTCTAGAACGTCCCTACCTGAAAATCTGTAATACTCGGTCTGACCCGAGCATTACATCAAGTAACACCCGGGTCAGGCTGGAAACCAGCGTGAGTAAACTCATCCAACATGGAATATAATGGATACAACTCATGTAGAACCCGGGTTAACTCGAATCAATTTATAAGTTCACAGTATGTTATAGACATCACTTATTTCACACATAAGTTTTCTAAATACCAAAAGTTAGATTTAAAATAGTCCAATTCATATAAATCACTTCATTCCAGCCTATAGATTTCTCATATCAATCTATAAAAAATCGAAGTGGTTTCGGGTATTTCCTAATACCCGACCCCGGTCTCTTCGAGTCCCAGGTCATCCTAACCCAAGTTATCCAAATGAAATACACAACATTTCATATCAGAGATATCAACTCATTCAAAGCATCCAATACCATTCAATCATTCATAAGAAAAGCTTAATCACATACAAATTTAATTTAATTAATCCTGATTGAATTACTAACCTCAACGACTTAGATTTCTTCATTTAACATTAATTAATTTCAAATCAATTCATCAATCATCCCTTCATTATTCATCTTAATTAATCACCCTGGATTAATTATCCTTCAATTACATTCAATTAATTATCTTTAATTAACTTCACAACATTAATTATCCTTAACCAAAAACAATAAGTAAACTTAATTACTTCATAAATTAATTAACTATAATTAATTACATTAATCCTTGATTTCTTATATTAATTAATCCCTCATAAGTCACTTATTATTTATTAATCAATCTTAATTAATCAGACTTTAATTACATCATTGATTATACAATTAATGATTTCTAATTACTTTTCAATTTATCCTAATCTAAATTACTTACATTAAATAATTAATCATTAATTAAATTGCAAATATTTATCACTCTTGGTTTATTTCATCCTGTAATTATCTACCTTTTTATTTACTTCATTAAATAAATAAATTACAACTTAATTAATTATCTTAATAAATCTCCTGATTAATTACACAAAGTAATTATATTTTATTAATTACATTAAGTACTTACCTATCAACTATCCAATGATTATTTTAATTTAATTAAACTTCGTTAATTAACTTAATCCTTAATTAATTAATTCAAACCCTTAATTACTAAATTAATTAACCTAAATCATTAATTAATTGAATTAAATTATTATCCATTTTTAGTTACCCTAATAACTTAATGATTCAAAAATCGTCAAGCCCTTATTAACTTTAAAACGAAAACATGTTCTTATTTATGATTTAAGTTTAAAACAATTTAAATCCCGAATACTTCGAGTCAAGCAACAATTAACTCTAGAACCAACCAAAATCAAAGTCACCATATCATCAGTGCACATCCAATCAATTCAATCATTCAACCAATTATTTAAATTTAATCATTTATATTTAAATAAAAATCCAACAGAGTGAGATTTACTCACCTTTGTCTTTGTTGTTTGCAATTTATTCCAAACTTGCTTGTTCCATGATTTAAACCTTGAATAAAAATTTACAGCTTTATTAATATTCTAAATGAATCGAACAATTAATTATCCATTTTAATAAATTTAATTAACTAAGAACTAAATTAGAACATTTTCCTTTAAAAAAATCCTTTAGTGACTAAATAATTTAAATAAGCTTATTAAATAAATTAATCACCCTAAATAAAAATAAAAATTTCATAGCCTAGTAAATTGTATTTTACGTCTCTTCCTCTCCAAACAGCATATAAAATAATCTATGTAAGTTTAAAATCCAAGTTCTAATATAAATTCCTATATTTCCAAAATTTTATATATTTACCGGATATCTATGCATATTTAAATTACATAAGTATGTGTGTAAACATTTTTCTTCTGCAATAACAAACTGTAATTTGCTAATTGAAAATCTGTTCTATTTAACAAATGTATATTTGTAAATTAAAATCCTAATTTCAGAATTTCCTCTCAGTATTTAACACATTTATTTTCTATAACTAAATTAAGATAAAACGATACCTCGAACTAACGGCTCTACTTCGACTCTCTGCCGCGATTTCCCATCATCACCGTGAATCGCCTTGACTTCCCAACTCACGAACCCTAACCACGCATGCCGTCGAAGCCTCCCCATGTTAAGCTGCAATGTCGCTTCGTGCTTATACTATGCTCGTACCAGATTTCGCTCGAACTCGAGATTACTCGAACGCGACCTCATCGCCTATCGTTCTCGAGCTTGAGCTCGAACTCTCGCAATCAACTCAATGCATGCAGGTGATTTGAGACTTCAAGCCGACCACAGAGGGTAGAGGGACACGCGCGAAAAATCAACTTCCGGTCCACACTAGCTTGCCCCGAAGGATGGAGTTCGCTTTCGATTCAAGAGAGAGGGGAAAGGGGTTTCAGTTGCTTTAGTGAATTCGAAGAGAGGGAGGAGATAGGGTTCGATCGAAATTTTGAAAAGGAGGAAGCCATTTTCGTTCTGAAGAATTTATATTTTTTTTCTTAGTTGATTCGGTCTAGAAGCTTGAGGAGACGAAGACGTATAATAAAATTGGGAATGGCTTCTTGAGTACGCTTGATTATTTTATAATTGAATATTGAAAATATCTCGCGTTGCATACCGTGAAATTTCGAACTCCTAATCAGACATGCCGCCAGGAATTTATAAGCTTTACCCATATTCCGAACACAATGGAATGTGTTTCGAAAGCTAATTTAATCGTATGTGAAAGTTATCTTTATAAATCGATTTAAAATATTAAATTATCGATTTTAATTTCAACACGTTTCTCACCCGTACGAGCAAACGGTAAATCCAAACGCTACGAAAATTGAAATCCGATAATAACTAACTATTACGGATCCAATGGAACTAGTTTCGTCGAATTCCGAGACTGTGCCTCGGAAGGCTGTTTCTAAACATCAATTTAAACGATAAATTATTAAAACTGAACAAATTACCTTTAAATTAAATTTCAACCATTATATTTTCTTCAGTATCATCATTATAAATTTTATAAGCCTTCAAATTATTTTTAACAGGCTTAAAATTCCATATTCAACATCTTACCCAATTTTGAATTATATAATTCAATAATTTAATTATCAAGTAAATATTAATATTTGGAATTCTAGTTTAAAATTGACCTTTAAATATTTAAAATCAATTAATTATTCCAATTTTAAATTGTTAAAAATTTCGGGTCGTCGCATTCCTCCCCCCTTAAAAGAATTTCGTCCCCGAAATTACTAGTTACGGAGAATGGTACTATACCCTTTTACTTCTTCCAAAACCAAACAGGTATATCAACTTGCCATAAGATATCTTTTTATAAAAGACCTATTATTGTTCTTACTAACTTTCCAAACTCTCCCACAGTTTTCCAACAATACCCTTTTTGCTCAATCATTCAAATTTTAATTTAAAACCAATTTTGAATTATCAAAATTTTCTCAAAAATTTTCTAACTCTCTAAATTTCCGAAATTTTTTGCCAGCGTCTCATTTGCGCGGCTAGCTCAGTACAACTACAAAATGCCTCTACGAGCTCCCAAATTCCAAAATAAAACAAAAAGCCAAGTGGCTAGATCCAAAACCCAATCCAATTTCATACAAAAATTTAAATACATACCTTTTTGTCGACCAATTCAAATTATCTCCTGAAATCAAAACCAATTTTCCTTTCCCTTTATAATACCTGCATATCTTACTTAGCAATAATCTCCAATCATAGCTTTTAGAATCATTTTATACATTTCCTTATAGAAGTTTTCATATCTATTCCTATTCAAATTAAATTTTCCCATTTCCATATGAATTCAATTTATCTTTAATTCTGAACATTGAATTTTATCTTCCATTTATAACCGGTTCATGTTAGTTTCATCTACTAAGTTATTTCAGTTTTATATTTAAAATCGTTTTCGATGCTTATATTAATATCCATTTTCCAAATAAATTTAACCCAAACTTTATTTAAGTAATTTTACTTCAAATTAATATGCTTCTGAACTTAAGTTCATTTTGATAACCCAATTGCAATTAAAACTTTGATTTAATTTTTATTAAATCAGACCTCATCCATTTATTTTTTTCATTCAATTAACCCATTTATTCACCCCATGTTTAAATTTTTAATTCACTTACTTAATTCATTTTCGAATTTATTTCATTAATACAAAGCCATTCTCGATTTATTTCTATTCACTTGGGTTTTGTTTGCAACTCAAACCATTTCTATTATAATTCACTTCCATTTCATTCAACAACACTGCCTTTATATCTAGTTTACTTATAAATTTCGTTAAATATTATTCAAATCACACTTGAACTTTATTTGTAATTCAAACCATCACTATTTCGATCCAATTCTATTCTATTTTATTTTTACAACATCCCTTCGTATTTAATTCATTGTTAAATCTAAGTCGAATTCTATTTACAATTCGAATTCATTTGCAAACTCCATTATTAACTTACAATCCATTTTATTTAACCGAGTTAAATTTTATTAACATACTATATCAAATATTTATTTAGCTAGTTAGCTTACTTCCAACTTTTAATTCAATATTCGATTTTATTTCAAAAATCACTTCATTAAATTTTTCCGAATTCAAATTTTTTTCATAATTCCAGTTTGGATTTGGATTTTCTTTCATTTTCCCAAAATTCTAACACTTTTATTTTAAAATTTTAGAAATGCTTTTAAATTCAGATAATATTACTGAAATAGCTTTTCTTATAAAAATACTTCTTATAACTCGATGTCTCAACCAGTCCATCCCTGTTCTCATAGAAATTCAGTCATACGTTGATCAGGCGTAGGACTGAAAATCTATAAGTGCTTGGTAAACCCGTTTTCAACATCTAGTGAAAATACTTGGAAAATAATTTTATTGAAAATATAGAAAACAATTTTTTAAAATAGAGGAAATATCTTTGGTGAGAATGCTCTGGAAATCATCACCCCCATCCATGGTCGCAGTTACATCTTGGGTTACGTTGCCATCGGAGCAAAAGTCCATGTAACTGTAGGCATCGGCGCCCCTCAATTTTCGCTGTCAAAATGTAACTTCTCCACTCCTGCATAGGTCGCAGTCCACCGATGTAAAATCAAACGCAGACTGTTGGCTCTCAGCAGCACACACAACTTTCTCTATGTTATACACTACTCATAATCCTCAGGAACTAGTTTTGTCCAGACTCCTCACAGGATCAACTTTAGAACCCCCCTCTTGGGGCTCAAGGCAGCACTACCCGGTGGCACTCCTGAGAAGTTCATTTCAAGGAAGCGCCTTTTTCCCAAAGCCATTATCAAAACACTTTATACTATACACATATTGTATCTTTCAAATCATACACCTAGTATGATCTCATACAAAGCTCCTTTACACAAAATCGATTATCCCAAAATCGATAATTTTCAAAATAGGCTTTCCAAATGCCAATATTGGTTTTACCCAAAAACCAAAAGCCTTTCCAAATCCAAAGGTTCCCAAAACCTTTTTCCAAAATCCTCATAAGATCCTTTATATATATTCAGATATATATAATTTTTAAAACTTTGGATCATTTCAAACTTGAATAAAACTCCTTTTATACTTCAAACACTTTCAAAATCCTTTCCTTCTGGCAATAGATTCAACGAGGGGAGATTTATCTTATATAACAAGGATATAAATCTTGGTCTATTAAAAATCAAATATTCCAATTTGATTACTCTTTTCAATATCAATTTCATTCAAAACTGTACGATGTACACTTGTCATCCGTACGCTATACCAATCTGATCGCTCGCTCGATCACACGATTTCACTTCCGAACTAGTATTGTCCACTCGACTTCCTAATGCGGACATAGATTTGGTTTCTTGATCAAAAATCATCATTCTCCTTGCATAGCCATAACTATGATAGAGAATATCCAGAACCAATCAACAATCCATATCCAGGTTCGCCGTCGAAAATTGAGTGAAAAATCCCAACTCGGATCGATAAACTATCTCGAAATTCTGTGCTCAAATCTGGATCAAATCACTATGCGAATGGAATAATATACGTACATCCTACGTATTTAACTTCAATGATTATTAACTAAATCAATTTCCTTTCTATTCACATCCCCTTTAATTTCTATCCACATAATCCCAGTTGTTTCAATTCCATTGGATTATTACTTCAATCCTTACCCCAAATGGACATTCAATAAACAGTTTGAACTCCAACCAGTTTATGTCTAGAAAATAGCTTGAAAATTCCTTTTTTAAAAATAGATAAGTAGTTGAGAAATAATTGTTAATTTGCAAAATAGCTGTAAAATAGTTAACCAATTGTAAAATAGTTGGAATATAGTTAAATAGTCTCAGAAATGTTAGATAATTACAAAATAGTATAAAATAGTAATTAGTAATAAAACAGTTGAAAAACAGTAATTTGTTTATAAAAAAGATACAAAATAGTTAAATAACTCCAAAAGTAGCTATAAAATAAGTATAAGATAGTTTTGGGTTTAATAAGAAAGGTTGTATATATAATAAATAACTTGGAAAAATAAATTTGTACCAAAACAATTTATTTTAAAAAATAGTCTAGAGTCAAACTGTTCAATTCCCAATCTCCATTTTCATCAATTCAATTTAAATTTCCACTTCCATTTAAATTGACCCAATTCCAATTTAAATAACTTCCATTTCCATTGAAATTGACTTAATTTATTCCCAATTCAAGTTGAATTAATTCTCAATTTCTTTCCAACTTCAAATCAAATTCCGTTTGATTCTTACTTATTCAACTTTATTTACAGTTCCAAATTATTCAAATAAATTTGGACTAATTTCAAAATGAATCCACTTCAATTTCAAATCATTTCAATTCCTGCTTGAATTTAATCCCAATTCCCATTCAAATTTTAAAACTTCAGATTAATAACCTTTCCACTTAAGTTTGAAACTTGCTTCACTTTGGGTTTCACATCACATTCCAAAGAAATTCAAAACTCAACCTTAGAATTTATTTTCATATTTATTTCCTTTACACACCAGGCTACTTTTAAATTTTAAACCACCCTTGGTTTTAATTTCAAAACAAATCCCTTAAAAATCTTCCCAACTTTTCTTATTTTAAAATAAGACTATATTCAAAATAGTGTGAATGATTTTGTTTGTTATTTTCTTTAACTCTTTGAAACAATTGATTATTTCTAGACTTAGGTTTTAAAACTTCACAATTGTAAAACCTACTTTAATTTTGAAGTTATACTCATCTTATAAATTTACTTCATTTGGCTTACTTAATAACTAATATATCATTATTAAACACAATAACTATTTATGACAATGCAATACCAATTCCTTTTTATATTATCCTTACTTCTATAAATTCAAGATTAAATTTCCGTTTGAATCCATTTCAAACTTACCTTTATTTAAAGTTTTTAAACAATTTAATTTCAGAGCTCAAATTCTAGAATTTCATTTCAATCAATTTAATTTTAATTTGGTTGTATTTCTGTTACCACTTAATTTAATTCCAATTCAAGATTTCAATTTGATTGTATTATACTACTTCTTAATTTAATTTCAATAATTTAAGAACCAATCACTTAAAAATTTATTAGAAGGGAATATTGCTTTATATATCAAAATATATTTTTATATAAAATCATTTAAAACCTTTATATAAGAAAATAACAAGTACGCGCTCATATATATATATATATATATATATATATATATATACACACACAATCGACTCATTCTAGAGTACTTTGGACTCTATTTAATGAGTAATCCCCACCAGAGCCAAGGTTCACACTTAACCTTTCAACTCTGATACCAACTGTTATGACCCTAAATTTCCGATCCCGAAAATTCCATATAGTTATGAAAAAGAAGAAAGAGATAGAAGAAGAAGATCAAAAACATCAACATCTCACATTCGCAGCGGAATAAAATATAATAATAAATAATAACAGTTTACAAAAACATTATGTATCTGTCAATTGCATTTATAATACATCAGAGTTACACATTTATACAGACACTGGACATACACATTACTGTACCTCAGATATACAATAATATGATATAGCGGAAATACTCTATACATTCCTACCATCCAGCTCTACACCTGAGCTCCAAAACGTCCCTACCTGAAAATCTGTAATACTCAGTCTGACCCGAGCATTACATTAAGTAACACCCGGGTCAGGCTGGAAACCAGCATGAGTAAACTCATCCAACATGGAATACAAAGCATACAACTCATGTAGAACCCGGGTTAACTCGAATCAATTTACAAGTTCACAATGTGTTACAGACATCACTTATTTCACACATAAGTTTTCTAAATAACAAAGATTTAGATTTAAAATAGTCCAATTCCTTTAAATCACTTCATTCCAGCCTATAGATTTCTCATATCAATCTATAAAAATTCGAACTGGTTTCGAGTATTTTCTAATACCCAACCCCGGTCTCTTCGAGTCTCATGTCATCCTAACTCGAGTTATCCAAATGAAATACACAACGTTTCATATCAGAGATATCAATTCATTCAAAGCATCCAATACCATTCAATCATTCATAAGCAAAGCTTAATCACATACAAATTTAATTTAATTAATCCTGATTGAATTACTAACCTCAACGACTTTGATTTCTTCATTTAACATTAATTAATTTCAAATCGATTCATCAATCATCCCTTCATTATTCATCTTAATTAATCATCCTGGATTAATTATCCTTCAATTACATTCAAGTAATTATCTTTAATTAACTTCACAACATTAATTATCCTTAACCAAAAACAATAAGTAAACTTAATTACTTCATAAATTAATTAACTATAATTAATTACATTAATCCTTGATTTCTTATATTAATTAATTCCTCATAAGTCACTTATTATTTATTAATCAATCTTAATTAATCAGATTTTAATTACATCATTTATTATACAATTAATGATTTCTAATTACATTTCAATTTATCCTAATCTAAATTACTTACATTAAATAATTAATCATTAATTAAACTACAAATATTTATCACTCTTGGTTTATTTCATCCTGTAATTATCTACCTTTTTATTTACTTCATTAAATAAATTAATTACACCTTATTTAATTATCTTAATAAATCTCCTGATTAATTACACAAGTAATTATATTTTATTAATTACATTAAGTAATTACCTATCAGACCATCCAATGATTATTCTAATTTAATTAAACTTCATTAATTAGCTTAATCCTTAATTAATTAATTCAAACCCTTAATTACTAAATTAATTAACCAAAATCATTAATTAATTGAATTAAATTATTGTCCATTTCTAGTTACCCTACTAATTTAATGATTCACGAATCGTCAAGCCCTTATTAACTTTAAAACGAAAACATTTCTTATTTATGATTTAAGTTTAAAACAATTTAAACCCCGAATACTTTTAGTCAAGCAACAATTAACTCGAGAACCAACCAAAACCAAAGTCACCATATCATCAGTAAACATCCAATCAATTCAACCATTCAACTAATTATTTAAATTTAACCATTTATATTTAAATAAAAATCCAACAGAGTGAGATTTACTCACCTTTGCCTTTGTTGTTTGCAATTTACTCCAAACTGGCTTATTCCATGATTTAAACCTTGAATAAACATTTACAACTTTATTAATATTCTAAATGAATTGAATAATTAATTATCTATTTTAATAAATTTAATTAACTAAGAACTAAATTAGAATATCTTCCCTTAAAAAAATCCTTTAGTGACTAAATAATTTAAATAAGCTTATTAAATAAATTAATCACCCTAAATAAAAATAAAAATTTCATAGCATAGTAAATTGTATTTTACGTCTCTTCCTCTCCAAACAGCATATAAAAATAATCTATATAAGTTTAAAATCCAAGTTTTAATATAAATTCCTATATTTCCAAAATTTTATATATTTACCAAATATCTATGCATATTTAAATTACATAAGTATGTGTGAAAACATTTTTCTTCTGCAATAACAAACTGTAATTTGCTAATTGTAAACCTTTTCTATTTAACAAATCTATATTTGTAGATTAAAATCCTAATTTCAGAATTTCCTCTCAGTATTTAACACATTTATTTTCTATAACTAAATTAAAATAAAACGATACCTCTAGCGAACGGCTCTACTTCGACTCTCTGCCGCGATTTCCCATCATCACCGTGAATCGCCTTGACTTCCCAACTCACAAACCCTAACCACGCATGCCGCTGAAGCCTCCCCATGTTGAGCAACAACGTCGCTTTGTCCTTATACTATGCTCGTACCAGATTTCGCTCGAACTCAAGATTACTCGAACGTGACACCATCGCCTATCGTTCTCGAGCTTGAGCTCGAACTCTCGCAATCAACTCAATCGCACGCAGGCGATTTAAGACTTCGAGCTGACCACAAAGGGTAGAGGGACGCGTGAAAAATAAACTTCCGGTCCACATTAGCTTGCGCCGAAGGATGGAGTTTGCTTTCGATTCAAGAGAGAAGGGAAAGGGGTTTCAGTTGCTTTAGTGAATTCGAAGAGAGGGAGGAGATAAGGTTCAATCAAAATTTTGAAAAGGAGGAAGCCATTTTCGTTCTGAATAATTTATATTTTTTTTCTCGGTTGATTCGGTCTGGAAGCTTGAGGGAGACGAAGACGTATAATAAAATTGGGAATGGCTTCTTGAGTATGCTTGATTATTTTATAATTGAATATTGAAAATATCTCGTGTTGCATACCGTGAAATTTCGAACTCCTAATCAAACATGCCGCCAGGCATTTATAAGGCTTTACCCGTATTTCGAACACAATGGAATGTGTTTCGGAAGCTAATTTAATCGTATGTGGAAGTTAGCTTTATAAATCGATTTAAAATATTAAATTATCGATTTTAATTTCAGCGCGTTTCTCACCCATACGAGCAAACAGTAAATCCAAACGCTACGAAAATTGAAATCCGATTATAATTAAATATTACAGATCCAATGGAACCAGTTTCATCGAATTCCAAGACTGTGTCTCGGAAGGCTATTTCTAAACGTCAATTTAAACGATAAATTATTAAAACTGAAAAAATTACCTTTAAATTAAATTTCAACCATTCTATTATCTTCAGTATCATCATTATAAATTTTATAAGCCTTCAAATTATTTTTAACAGGCTTAAAATTCCATATTCAACATCTTACCCAATTTCGAATTATATAATTTAATTATCAAGTAAATATTAATATTTTGAATTCAAGTTTAAAATTAACTTTTAAATATTTAAAATCAATTAATTATTCCAATTTTAAATTGTTAAAAATCGTCACATTTCTGTTGATTCTATTGAAGCTTTGTTGCCACCTCTTTAAATATGGTTCACTTCAGTTTTGGATTGTTCGAAGTTTGGTTTCTTGCAATTGCTTGAAGTGATTCTAGTTTGGGTTCACTTTGTGTTCACATTGCTTTTTGCCTCATGGTTTGCATCCTTGTACTTATGCTTTTACTTGATCATTCTGTGATGTTTTGTTTTTATATTGCACCTGAGTTGAATCCAGCTTTTGCTTGGGTTTGACCTTTTTCTCACCTGTCCCTACAATTTTATCAAGCAAGTGTATATCAGTATGCATGGCCTTTTGGCATGTACAGTGATACATTGTGCATGTCACAAGTTGTTCGTGTAAGATGAATTAAAAGAAATGATGAAGAATAAACCAAATAACCGAGGCAAATAATATTTTCAAACACACACTTTTATTGTACATTGCAAATTTTTTTGTTCAATTTAATGCGTCAGTGTTCATTTTGCAGATAATTCAGATGCTGGATATGAACTGGAATGGAGTTGAAGAACAAATACGAGTGAATGAGTGATATATAGTGAGATGATAAATTGTAAATTGAAATTTATAATGTACTCGAAATTGTATTATATAATGACATTGTGGAAATGTATAATGAGAGCTTAAATTTGTACAATTCGAATTTGTAATAAAATATTTGTTTGAATAAAATATTTGTTTGAATATGAATTATGTTTTATTTATCTTATTCACCAAATATTTATTTAATTATGTGAAAAATAGAATAGTACAATAATAAACATTTAATGAATATGTGTGTGTGTGTGTTTGTGTTTATTATCATCAAAAAAAATCATGTACTAGCATATTCAATAATCTCCCCCTTTTGATGATAACAAACATATATTAAGATTTTGAATTTATTAAATGTATTTGGCCATTGATGAAATCTATTTGCTCCCTTATTTGAATGCTCCCTCTATATAACAAAGCTCCCCCTTCATATATGCATGTGAATAGATAAAAATATACAAATGAACCTAGATGAGAACATGCAAATAAAAAACAAAATATTTGAATATTATTCGCCAAAATCTTAACTTTTCTCTCCCCCTTTTATTATCAGCAAAAGAGTAATAGTGTTAGAAAAATAGAGATAACATGACAGATATTAATACAACATTAATACCAATCGAGTATAAATATTGAATTCAAATAAAAAATCAAACAAAAATCATAAATACTCTATTAAGCGCATATTCCACTTTAGAGTGATAAGGGTGATGTCGGTATATAAAATCATATAGTTGTGTCTATTTGTGGTATATTTATAACAGGAATTTGTTAAATAATTACTAATCATGCATAACCGTTAGGATTTTTAAATGAGATTAGTAGTATTCTTTAAATTTTATAATAATAAATAAATTTTAAGCATCTTCTAACCATGCGTAACCGTGATGTGACGAACCCATCTCCTCGACCCTCAGAAATCAACACTAATACATCCACGAGATTCACGTGCCATAAATCCAAGTGCCGGGGAGGGCAAATTATCAGGAGTGTAAGAGAAATAAAGATAGAAGATAACAAAATAATAGAATCTCACATCGCATTCAACATTTTAATTATACATAAATGATCAGAGTCAAATAAAATCCAGCTGGATAGTTATAACTATCTATCTATACATTTGCTGGAAAATACGTACTACATAACACAGCGGGAAATGGGTTAATATCTACATTGGGTACTTCAATCTTCATAGCTCCAAAAGACTTCACCAAAATTCTCTAAAATGCTTTAAGGTATCATGACTACACGGCTGTCCGGAAAATAGGGCACCTAGAGTTTAAAGGGAAAAACAAACTTTGGGTTAGTCATGGGACTGGTGTGAGAACTCAAAGTATGATGTTTGAAAACAAAAAGGTATCTTATAAGACCATGCCGCACAAAAAAAGAATGGGTTTTTACCTTATGATAACCAAAACTCTTTATTACATAAAATTTGAGGATATTATTTTTAATGACTTTCTTTGAAAATATTTGCAAATAGACTTATTAATCTTAGCCGAGATTGTTACTTTGATTAAATTCCAGCATAATAGTTTTATAATCAATTCCGTAGGTTCTTATTGGATAATGGATTTCCATACAAATGACCAGGTGAAGGGACTACCTTTCGATGGTACACCTCTAGATGGATGCCCCGAGGCACATAACATCTGTCGTCTACCAATACAAGACCGGTTACCTCTGTAACTAGGTAGTACCGAATATGTCTTCCTCTGGTCGTTACCGAACTTTATCCGAGAGCTCTCTTCGCATACATCCACATTAATTTACATCTCGAACGTCATAACGGGAAGAAATATATCTAGAAGTGGATGATTATACCTTTATTGGGAATGACCCACTAAGACTTGCCGCATCCAACCCTATTTCGGTCATTTCCGGTTGATGAGGCTCGAAGCAACAATTACCTTTTCACATAACAGATCTTATTTCACTTTGAATGCCACATTGCTTTTCCACATTCACATAGATAATTTCTATAAATATATAACTTCCTAAGCTCGTATGTCTCGGGAAAGAGTGTTAAGCTAAGAGAAGGTGTCTTCTCTGCCATCGATTGATATACTTTTATAGAGATCACTCATTGTGATTTGGAATGCAAGGTTAGACATTCATCCATACAAGTTCGTTCTGGGACTGAACGAAACCGAAGGTACTTTCCTCGGCCATTACTAGGCGAGAAGACCTTATGTTTCTAAGATTTTTGATAACAAAGAGACCACTGCTACAATATAGTGAATCATGAGTTTATCCCCAATCAATTAACAATAGTCCATTGTTATTATTCATCTCAATACTTCCGTCTTCAAACATCTTCATTCTTCGAACACGTAATTGGTTCGAAGTGGTCTTCGGATAGGAATCACCAAATCCGACCACGGTTCCTTCGAAATCCAATCATCGATAAAAATGATGTAATTATGTGATTGTTTTTATTCATTATTCATTCAGTTTCCTTTACCAAAATATCTTCAAGAGATATATATTTTTAAAATATTCTTTCAATGAACATAGAATCATTTAAACCACTTTTTGAATATTTCTCAAATCATTTTTAAAGAGCATCTTTGAGAAAATAGATTTATAGAAATCATTCTACTTTTATCCAAAATCAACTTCTGTACTCAACGAGTGCTATGGGCGGAATAACGGTGATATCACCTTTTAAATTCCATGAATAGGACAAGTTCCCTCTTCGGATTTTAATAATGAGTGTAAGAAGATTATTTCTATAAAATCCAAGTTTAGCATCCGGGCTTTCCTTTCGACATGTTCCACCCTTCGCCTAAAAGAGAAAACTGAGGCCTGGTAAGTTTAGGTCACTGGTTTCTCCATCCCTAACCTTAGTTACACACCTTTTTTTCACTTTTAGATCTCATAGGCGGGACAAATGTACTAGTCGTTTCGGCATATTCATTTTCCCTTTTCAAATCACTTAACGATTTGTTTGAACATCTTTGAAATAATTTTAAATTGTTCGAATTTATTTTTAAATGCTTTATTATTTACTTAAAAACAGTTATTAAGGATTTGGAAAAGAATTGTAAAGTTTCAACCTTTATTTCAAAAATTTTTGAAAAGCATTGCAAAAGGTGTTACAAAAGTGCTTTAAAAACTATATTCTCTAAAACAACTTTTATGTTATTAATAGAACTATATTTTTCAACTTAAATCACTTTTAAACCATTTTAAAATATTTTTAGAATTTATTTCATATTTTTAAAATATTAATTCAATTTTCAACTTTGGTCATTTAGCGCAAAAACTAGATTTTTCTTGAAAATAGATTTCGCCATATTTCAAAATATATAAGATGAAATCTTGAGTTTATTCTTTTATATGAAAGATACGGATATAAGGATTCGAAAAATTCTCACTTCGAAGAATTCCAAACTATTTTCCACTTCGTATGTTCATTTGAATTTTTGATGCGAAAACACGAAAAACCGTTACTCGACGCGTCAAATTTTAGGCGCATTTTGAGATTCATATCCAAACTTTGTCAAGACAAGTTTAAACACATAGGAATCATTTCTAAAGCATATTCAAAAAAATTTCAAAGGTATAAATGATTCCATATCACATTTCATTTCTTTTGGAAAGTGATTTCGATGTGATTATACATCGTGTAAATCCATGACTTGTTTCATTATTTTCATGCAATAAACAACATATGGAAATCAATATCATTACCCAACATCCAAACAAACATATCACAACATCGAAACCAAATATATACGTATAAATTAGGAGTTCTCACCTTAGTTGCAAATGAACTAACTTTAAAGTGATTATAACTTTGCTAACTTCAATCGGGTGCTCCCGAATGCTTGTTTTAAGGCTTCTAGGTGGCTTGGCTTGACTTATGGAGGCCTTTGGATCTTTGGGCTGTGATTTCCAAGGAGGTTTGGACTCCGTTTGATGGTAAAGGGGGGCATGAGCAATAAGAGAGGGAAGGAGGCGTTCTGAAGTGGTTCGGACGGAGTTTTGTCGATATTTTTCTTTATTTTATTTTTGGAAATATTTTGGCATGACTTTGTTAAGGTTGGAAGCCATTCAAAAGAGTGAGAAGAAGCTTGAAATTTTGAGAAGGAGAAGTGTGGAAGGAAGTGAGAAAGTGGGTGTGTATTTATAGAAAATATTTGAGATTAAAATATAGATTTGTGTTTTTACTTAAATAACCTTCCTTAAGAATTAAGTAATCTTATTTAATTCAAAATTACGATCCACATCACATCACACTTTTAAAATTTAAATATTTTAGAGTTAAGTAAAGAATAAGAATGATTACTTTACTCTATGTCACTTTTCTTTACTTTATGTCACATTTGGTGTGACATGTGTTTTGTTTTTTTAGTTTACTTTTGCTAATTACTTTCTAGAATTTTCTAAGCATGATTATTAAAAGTAACTTTGTTTAGTTAATTGTTAACTATCTTTACAGTTAACATATTTATTAAACTGTGTACATAAAGGTGCAATAAGTTGCGACAACTTTAAAATGATAAAACGTTGATTTTTGACAAAATGTTTTACGGTCATATTTTGACGTTTTATTTAAACTATTTATTTATATAAACCGAATTTAAAAATAATTTTTTACAATGTCATTTAAAAATATAAACACTCATAAATAAATTAAATTAATTTATTAAATCATTTAAACTTACTGTTTGAAAATCAGGATTTTGTCACTTTTGTCGATATAAGCAATTGTTACTGTTTATTGTTTATTTCTATTTCTAAATCATATCTAATATTATTTAAATCCTAAAAATATTTTAATTTTATATTTAAAATAACTTTATTATATTTTGAAGTGTTTAAATTTTGGGTCGTTACATGTGAGGACTTTCAAATGGGATTAGAATGAACTCATCTATTTAATAATCAATTTTGATATGTGTTCCATACATGCATAACCATGGGGGCTTTCAAATAAGCGTGAAAGCGCATAATCAATGATTCCAAGTAATTCACCCAGGCATAACCATGAGAACTTTTAAGTGAGAGTGAATATTTTGGATAATTTTATTGCTAATTAATTTAAAAAAAGTGAATAATTTCCCATTTTAAATACCATAATTTGACATACTATATTGGATTTTGATGAGTGATGATCATTAGAAATATAATAGAAATAGAGATGGTCATGGAATTTTTGCCAATCAAAGTTATTATAAATTTTGTTTAAATTTTTAAAGAAATTTACTAAATATACTATCTCAAGTCCTAATGTATGATTAATATCATTACTCGTCACATTTTTCAGTAACTATTATTTTTTTGATAATCTCTAGGGAGTCAGATTAGTTAATGTATTCATTCTAGATCAAATCCAAAAATAAATATAAAATCAAATTTCTAAAATGTCTAGTCTAAAACGAAGTCGACAAAAATTATTTTCGGGAAGGGGTTTTGTGAAAAAAATGTATGCCAATTGAAAATTAGTTAAAATGAAAATGATGCAGATATTTTCCTTGTGAATGTGATGCAACTAATGATGTCCCTAGATAAAACACATTCTACCAGTAATTTTTCTATCAACTAGACTACCAGCAGAATCTGCATCTGAATACCCTTTTAAATCATAGTTACAATAAATTGGACATCATAGACTAGACCATGAAGTTGCAACAAATACCTTATAATAATTTTACAGCTTTTAAAATGCGATTTCTTGAGGATATGATTGATAACATGCACATAAGCAACTAGTGAACATAGTGTTATATCTACAAGCAGTAAAATAAACAAATATATCCACATGTATCTAAAGTAATCATCAACCAATACAAAACATCTCTTATCACCTAAACTTGCAATATTGTTAGTCCAAATAAATCTATATGAAATAGTTCAAGCATGAAAAGATGATTGGTCAACATTTTTCACGAATCAAAATCAAAATCAACATTCATTTCATTATCACATAACTGGCTGATTTAAATCACATTATAGTGCAAATTTTCAACATTTAATATATCGTTCAAGATATATGTAACGTTACCTATTTTACCTTTACGATAATCTTTTATCGTTACCCATTGTGACTCTGCCACCTTGTACTAGGTTAAGAACTTTGATTTGTCGCCCGCCGTGTGCCTGGAATAGCCAGAATCCAGGTAACACTATTTTTGTTCCTTAGCCTGCCATGACACCCACACAAGGAAAGATTTTTGTGACCTATTTTTTTATAGGTCCATGACTATTAGTGACAAACGTTTTGGAAAATAAGTTTGTGTAGACCCAAGACAATTTATATTTATTCCTTTTGGCATCCAGATTTGTTTGACTTTAAGGGATTTTATATTCGTTCCTTTTGGAACCCAGATTGGTATAGTTTTCATGTGTTGGGTCTATACCAGTAATTATTGTCATTCTGTCCAGTATTTTCACAAATCATGCACTTGGAATTGACTTGATTAATTTCACTTCTAAGACATTCAGATTGATTATACCCAAGTCCTTATCTAAGAGTATTAGCAATTTGTTTCCCTAATAACATATTTAGCGATCTTTGTCCTTTTGAAAAATTTCCTAAAGTTGTAGACAATTGTTGGACTTATGTTTTGAGGGATTCATTTTCATTCAATAATAAAGTGCACTTTTTAATAGAATTTCTCTCCTAGTATTTTCACTTTCTTTCAAAATCGAAATTTCATTTTCTAGTGACTTAAGTTTAATTTCTGATTTTTTTAATTTCTTCTTTGAATGATGGACACTTATCACACTTAGGGCTCTTATTTTGATTGTTTTTAACCAATTGATCGAGCTGTTTATTTAATTCTATCAAACTATCTCTTTGTGATTCAATTTCAGCGTAATTCTCCCTAAGTCTTTCAAAACAGCCATTTGCTTCATAAAAATATATAAGCAATTCCGAGTGAGTAAGTTTTGATACCTTGCTTGTCTCGTCATCATCGCTGTTAATTGTTTCTCCTTGAAGGCACAATTTTTTTTTTCGCTCTCACTGCCAGTGCTTTTATCAGCTTCACTAGTTTCATCCCAAGTAGCTGCAAAATTTCTCCTTTCAGTTTCTTTCCTTGGCTAAGTCGATTCTGAGGACAATTGGGCTTGATGTGACCAGGTTTATTGCACTTGTGACAAATGATCTCCTTCTCTTCTGAATTGTCTAGTACTTTGACTATTCTGCTTTCAATTGTTGATTTAGAGATGGATTTTCGTATTTGTGGTTCCACCTTTTGAATCTCTTTATTAACAGTGCTAGTTCAGTAGCTCCATCATCATCATCGTCATCATCACTTTTTGTTGTTTCTTTGAGAGCTATTGATTTCTTTCGAATATCACCTCCTTCACATGCGCCTTGAATTTCATTTCCAGCTCATAAGTAGTGAGATTTCTAATGAGTTCTTCAACTTTAACTTGTTTCAAATCCTTTGATTCTTGAATGGCCATTATTTTTGCTTTAAAATTTCATGGAAGGGCTCTAAGGATTTTTCGGACTACTTCCTATTCTGTGTATGGTTTTCTAAGAGCTTTTGATTTGTATAAGAGATTAGAAAGTCGTCCATACATTTCTTTGACATTTTCATCCTTGGCCATTGTGAAGTTCACGTATTCACTACTAAGCATGGAAAGGCGGGATTATTTGACTTGGGAGGTTCCTTCGTGAGTCACTTCAAGTATGCGCCAAATTTCCTACGTAGTTAGACAATGTGAGACACGATTAAATTCAATTTGATCTAATGAACAAGTAATAGAATTCATAGCTTTAGCATTAGCATTCTACGGTTTATTTTCAAGATTTGTCCATTGATCCATCGGTTTTTCAATTTCTTGATTAACTGCTACTATAGTTAGTGTCCTATATCCCGTCTCAACAATATTCCATGCATCTATGGTTTTCAGAAAAAAAATTATTCTATTTTTCCAATATTCATATTCACCATTGAACATGGATGACCTAACTATGGACTGACCCTCAGCAAAAACATTATTGAAAGAAGCCATTTAAAAACAAATCAATTTTTTAACACAAAAATTGGTTTTCGAAAAATCAATTTTTTAAAGCAAAAAATGGGTTTGTTTCTAGCTTTAATCCACTTGTAGGATCGATTTCATCCTAGAGGGATGGTAAATAGGGTGACACTAATAATAATAAAAATTAATGTAGAAATAAAAGCAATCATGGATAATAAAACACAGAGATAATGCAGAAGAGATTATACACAAATTTACCCAGCTTGGAAAAACCTTGCCTACATGCCGCCCCCATGGTTCTGCTAGAAATTAAGTAGTCAGACGCTTACACACGTAAACTTGTGATACCTGCCAATGACTAACCTAACTCTATGCTTAAAACCTTGCCACAACTCAGCCACTGAGTTGCGAATTCTCGAGCTACACCTCCGTAGTTCGTAACCTAGTTATACAACTAGAGTTTCACGAATTTAAAGGTAAATTAAAAATTAAATACAACTTAAAAAATAAAATCCTATTATAAAAATTAGGCCAAAAATAAAGGTCGGTCCACTAGAAATTAAACGAAGTCGCTCTTTCCTTTATACTCTAAGAAATCTTCGGCCGTTCCCTTTATCCTTCCTAACTTCAGCCGTTATCTTCAAAAAAGGAATTAGGGTTTTTTTTAAAGATTGAAGCGTCGCTTGAAATTGATTGAAATACTTGATGATTTTCCCTTAAATTGCTTTGTCAATCTCTCTGTCTTTGATTGCTTGCGGTAGCTCCAATTCAGTCGAGCACGAGTGTTGAGAATGGTATGCAATTTTATCCCCTTTCTTATTTTGAGTACATTCGACTTCGATTCGAGTTTCGTGATTTTATTTAGTGCTTGTTCTCTGATTTTCTTGAACTTGAATCACAAATTTGTTAATGATGAATTTGGGTATTTATATGACTCGATTTCCTATATTTTCATATATACTTTCGGCTTGAAACATTCTAAGATTTTTTACTTTGGCCGTGGATTATTTGATCGAATGTTAGTGATGATATTTGACTTGTTCATCTCTGATACTTTAACTTTTTTGAATTGTTAGTTCCATTCTTCTCTAGTTCCATTCTTTGCTGGCGCTATGACTTGTTTATTGGATTGTTCAAACGTATGAGTTTGTTTGATTTTCTCCGAGTCGGTTTTGTTCTTTTTGTCTTGACTTATTCATCAATCTTAGCTTGCATTTGAATTTGACTGAACTTTGATTTCCTGAAGATTGACTGGTTCATGTTTACTTGTTGGCAATCTTCGAAACTCTATTGTCATATTCGATTTTCTTCCTTTAAATGCTTTGTGCTTTCTTGTGTGTCACTTGATGTATATGCTTATGATCTGTTGTATGCGTGCACACTAGTTCCTCTTAATTATGTTGAACACTTGCATATCCACACTGGTTTGCATTGTGATTTTGCTTGGAGTCTTCATGTGTACTTCATGGCATCTGGTTTAGTTCACCTTCATGTTAAAAACTGAATACTTGCATCCTGTTTGACTTGAACATTTTGCTTGGTACTGCTGTGTTATGGTTTGTAGTCATGCTGACCCATTTGAATTAAGCATGTTTGGTTTGGGTTGTATGTTGTTTTCATGTGCATTCACTTGACATGGGTTGATCTGCGCTGCTCTGACCATTGCCATGTTTCCTCTATCCTTGTTAGACTTGAAGTCTAGTGTGCTGATGTCTATTTATGTACGTGGCTTCTCCATGTATATACATACATATATGTATTTGTATATGTGTATGCTTTATTTTGCCTTTGTAATACATTGAAGTTGACTAGTCTGAATGCATGTCTTGAGTCATGTGTACATTTGAGCATGTTGTTTTCATTTGCACCTGACCATGCCATGTTGATTTGCTTGAACATTTTGTTTTGATCTTCACATGTACATTATCTTGAGGCCTTTTTGGTTGAGTTTATTACCATGTGCTTATTGAGTCTTGGTTTGTGTTCATTTCTATTGTGGTCACCACTGTCTGGTTGACACTGCATATTTGTACATGTCCGCACATGCATGCTAGTCTGGATCATCGTTAAATCTAGTTCTTGCCTTTATGTTTGTAGTCTTGTCTATGTTGAGGCTTCACTTGCATGCTCTTAACCCTGAATTCTGATTTTTCATTATCTATTGCATATGTTTATAAGTGCTTGTGCTCTTGTATTTTCTGACCATGCTCACATGTCTGAAATCTTGTCGACTGGTTTGTGTTGAGTACATTTCTGCTTGAATCTTTTGAAGCTATGTTGTTACCTCTTGAAATCTGGTTCATTTCAGTTTTGTATTGTTCGAAGTTTTGTTCCTTGCAATTGCTTGAAGTGATTTTGATCTGGGTTCACTTGGCATTCACACTGCTTTTTGTTCCATGGTTTGCATCCTTGTACTTGTGCTTGATCATTCAATGATCTTTTTTTTATATTGCACTTGAGTTTAATCTAGCTTTTTCTTGGGTTTGACCTTGTGCTCAACTGTTCCTGCAATTTTATCAAGCAAGTGTATATCAGTGTGCATGGCCTTGTGGCTTGTACAGTGATACATTATGCATGTCACAAGTTGTTCATGTAAGATAAATACAAAGAAATGATGATGAACAATAACTGAGGCAAATAATATTTTCAAACACACACTTTTATTGTACACTGCAAAATATTTCTCAATTTTACTCCGTCGGTGTTTATTTCGCAGATAATTCAGATGCTTGATACAAACTGGAATAGATTGAAGAACAAATACCAGTGAATGAGTGATATGTAGTGAGATGATAAATTAAAAATTAAAATTTATGATGTACTTGAAATTGTATTGTAAAATGACAATGTGTAAATGTATAGTGAGAACTTAAATTTGTAGTAAAATATTTGTTTGAATAAAATATTTGTTTGAACATGAATTCTGTGTTATTTATTTTATTCATCAAATAGCTATTTAATTATGTGAAAAATAAAATGGTACAATAACAAACACATTTAAATGAATATATATATATATATATATATATATATGTGTGTGTGTGTGTGTGTGTGTGTGTGTGTGTGTGTGTATGTTTATTATCATCAAATTAAAATCATATACTAGCATATTCAATAGCCTACAACCATGGAAGAGTTCTGTTGGAAGGCTAATCAGTTTCTGCCCTTGGACAAAGCAAGTTTCGCTTTAGGGAATATTGATGATGGACAATCAAAGGAGGTTATCCAGAGGAAATTGGCAGTTAAACAATCCGGAGATAGCACCGGTTATGTAGTAACTAATGCTGGAAACTTTGGTAACCAAAAGAAATAGAATCAAGGTCCCGACGGTAGGCGTAATGACAAAAGGAAACGTCCAAGGAATTTGAGACCGAAATATTACACTCCTATAAACGATACGTTAGATAACTATACCTAGCCACTCAAGGAACGGAATGGTATAAGAAACTGCTAAGGAGGGAGGAAACCAAGCAAGAAAGGTGCTTCGGGAAGTTTTTTTATTTGCATGAAATTCATTGACACAACACGAGTGAGTGTCGGCATTTAAAGGACCTTATTAAAGAACTGTAAGGAGAATATGCTCTAATAGTATGCCAGGGTAAAGGTAAGTTGTGAGATCCTAAGGCCGCTTGCCCATAGGAATCGGCTTGGACCAAGCAGAGAAGAACCCAGGCGAAATGATGGAAATTTGGCTATCAGTACCATAACTGAAGGACCCCATCTAGCAAGAAAAGCTAGAGGGAAATGGAATGGAATGTAAGCTTGCTGAAGTACGTACCAGAGGAGGATTGCTTCCCTATAGAAGATGGAGCAGAGGATGATAACTGATGCAGAAGATGCTAACTGATGATATCATATTCAAAAATACAGATGCTGACAGAGTTGAAGTGACAACTTTCGACCCCATGGTAGTAACAGTCAGAATTGTACCGACAACTGTACATCGAGTCCTGGTAAATATAAAGAGTTTAGTGAACATACTCTTTAGAAGAACTTTCGGTTAGATGAAGATCAACATGAAGGAGGTGACAGCCAGTAAATCCGAGAGTCAAGGATTTATATGTAAAGCAAAAAATTCAATGAAAATGATCAATTTGCTTATGGATCTAGCAAAGAAGATCATGGGATAATCCAAATTCAATTTTTTTATATCATGGATGAGTTTCGGCATACAATGCAATCTTGGGCTGACTGGTTCTCGCTGACATTAGAATAGCACTTGCTACTTGGTGTTTAGTAATGAAGTTTCCGTTGGCAAGTGGAGTCGAAGTGTTGAAAGGTAACTGGAGCATTGCAAAAGAATGTTACACCGTAGAACTTAGAAAAGTAAAGCGGCGTAGGAAAGGAAACAATGGAGAGAGAACACTCCGCATTCAGGACTTACAAGCATAGTAATTAAATTGTGGACGCTGGCTCAGGAACCATAGCCGTTTTAATAAGACTATGGATTCGAGGAAGTAGTCAGGGGAAGAGCGACTGGCAGTGAACAAGCTGACGATGAATTTTCCATTCGACGTGGATGATCCTACTTAGGTCCTGAAGATTGGACCTTAACTCAGCACTAATTTAAGAAAGGAACTGGTGAATTCTCTTTGAGGAAACTTAGATGTATTCACCTGGACATTTTAGACTTATGCTGGATATCACCGAAGATAGTGTGTCATGAAGACCCAATGTCACACTATAAAATAGAAAATGTGTATTCTTGGTCTAGAAAGATCTGCTATGTTGAAGGAAAAAGTGGACAAGCTATTGGCGAACGACCTTATCCATGATGCTTAATACCTCATTGGGTATCCAATCCCGTGGTCAAGAACCCAAATGGGAAATGGTGAATGTGTATCGAATACTCGGATTTGAATAAGGCATGCTCGAAGGACAACTTTTTTTATCCAGGACTGATCAACTGTTGACGAGACCGCAGGGAATGAATTGCCCTCTATTAGGACATTTATTCGGGCTATAATCGGATACCTATGCATATACCAGATCAGGAGAATACTAGCTTTATAACGAACTTGGGATTATATTGCTGCATTGTTATGCCATTCGGTTTGAAGAACACTAGAACCACATACCAGAGAATGGTATATTCTATGTTCAAGAATCAAATCGGGTGGATGATGGAAGTATTTGTAGACGACATGCTTGTGAATCATAAGTGTCTCGAAACCATCTGGATGATCTTTTAGATCTGTTTGAAGTTTTGCGAAAATATGGAATGAAGCTAAATCTATTAAAAAGTTCTTTCGGAGTAGCATCGAGAAAGTTTCTAGGATTTATTATTAATGCATGGGGCATCAAGGCTAATCCGAAATAGATTAACTCCTTGAGGAATGTAACTGCCCCGACCGTGAAGAAAAAATTCAAAGCTTAAATGGAAAAATCGCTGGTCTAAGTCAGTTCATCTCAATGGCGACATATAAGTGCGTATCTTTCTTCGATGCTCTCAAGAAAGGTAAGAAGAACTTTGAATGGAATTGTTGATACAAATGGAAATAACATCGGCCTTATCCAAAACGCTAGATGGGTAGGATATATTTGTTTACTTGGTAGTGTCTGCTCACGCATTAAGTGTAGCACCAGATCGAGGAGGCAAGGATTCAAATACCAGTGTGCTATACTAGCAAGCGGTTCACTGGAGCTGAAAAGAGTTACCCAAGGCTAAAGAAACTCGCATATTGCTTGCTAATTGCATCAAGGAAGTTACGAGCATATTTTCAAGCTCATCCAATCAAAGTACTAACCAATCAGCCTCCGAAGCAGGTTTTGTACCGACCAAAAACCTTGGGAAGGTTGCTTAAATGGAATATCGAGATGAGTTAGTATGACATTACTCACCATCTAAAGAGATTAATAAATGGGCAAGCATTGGCAGACTTCTTTGCTAAGTTTACCACATGGGATGGTGAGGAAGAGGAGGATAATGCAGTCACAGCTCCCTACTGGAAGTCATTTTTTGATGGTACTTTGGACAAATATAGCTCAAGGTAGGGGTAGTATTTGAAATGCTGGAGGATGATCAATCTATTACATATTGAAGCTAGAATTTTCTACAACTAATAACGAAGTTGAGTATGAGGCATTGCCAAAAGGATTAAGGATATCTAAAGAATTGGGGATAAAAACGCAACATATATTTAGCGATTCCCAGTTGGTGGTCATCCAAATAAAGAAGTATCAAGCTAAGGGAGAAAGAGTAGCCCCTCACCTGTCAAGGGAACATGAATTACTTGAGGACATAAAGCATTATACAATAACACATTTCCCTAGAGAAGGAAACATGATGGTTGATTCATCAGCTAAGCTAGCCAGCTCTGGGAGTGCATAGCTAATGGGATTGGTTTCAGTGGAAATTTTGGCAGCTTTGAGCATTGATCAGATGGATGTTGACTGGATTTTGGAGACCATAAAAGAGGAGTCATGGATGGCCCCAATCAAGGACTATCTGGTTAATGGATCTCTCGAAAGACAAGAACGGATGGAAGAAACTGCTTCCAAAGGCAACAAGATTCATGATGCAAGACGAGGTACTATACAAAAGGGGATTCTCAACTCCTATGCTTTAGTGTATTACGAAGGATGATGTAACAACCCGATTTTTCGATGCCCGAAAGTCGACATCAATACGTCCACTATATCGAATGCTACACAGTAGAATGCCGAAAAACCAAACCGTTAGGGTTTAAAGAAGAAGAAGATAGAAGAAGAACAGAAACAATAAGCAGAATCTCACATTTCGCAGCGGAACAATATACAATAGATAAATAAATATCTTTAAAACCAAGAACTATATCAGTTATTACCTTATGTCACATTACATTATCAGAGTGTTACAACAACAAATTACGGAAAAGAATATAACATGTACTGGTGATACGCTTAGCCATCCAACTTGCCCCCGATCTCCACAGCATCTCTTTTCTGACTTCGCTCCAGAATAACGATACCTGACTCTAGGCTGCCCGTGTGGAAAATTATGGGCACCCAGAGTTTAGAAAGGGAACAATAAACTCCAGATCAGTCGTGGGACTGGTGTGAGAACTCAAAAACAATTTTTTTTCACAAAGAAAAGAAATCCGCTATGCTTTCTGGAAAATGAAACTACCATAAGGCCTCCCACCACACACACAATGCAAACTCAGAATTGGAGGAGATTTCTCCTTATGATAGTCAAACATGTTTAATACGCAAAATTCTTTTTTTTAATATTATCATTAGTGCATAGTGCAAAAAACATTTCGAAAGTATAATATTAATCTTAGCCAGTATACAACCATTATTGTATGCCTACTATAGCTACCATGTTCAATAGCAGGTTACCACCACATTCCATGGCAGGTTATACAACTAAAACTGTACAGGGCGGTATTGTTTTATTGGATTTCCAACAAATGGTCAGGCTAAGGAACTTCCTACTGCCACATGGGTATGCCTCTAGAGGGACGTCCCGAGAACCTACTCGACTCTCTGCCAACACAAGGCTGGTGTCCTCCCTTCCGGGGAGTAACACCTAAGATATGCCACCCCCGGTCCTTTGCGACCTTTATCCGAGGATCCTTTACACCAACAACATCACACAGTAATAAATATACTACAGTGTCCACATGAGTAAGTATCTAGGCTCCATACCATGATACCACCCTTTTCAAGAAGCAATGGACATACCTTAGGGGTGTTATCCCTGAAACCTTGCTACATCTTTCCTGTTTCGACCATTACCGGTTTGTGAGGCTCGATGAGGTCTCATCCACAAAGCTACGCTTTTTCACAAAGCCA
This sequence comes from Allium cepa, assembly GCA_030765085.1. NCBI lineage: Eukaryota > Viridiplantae > Streptophyta > Magnoliopsida > Asparagales > Amaryllidaceae > Allium > Allium cepa. The sequence continues at coordinate 44,973,878 of CM060946.1, forward strand.
TGCTTTGATCAATAAATGATCAGCAGCACTTCGTATGCCACATTACCGAATTGGGAATGTATCATGAGTAGCCATCTACTGCATAACCTTTGAGCTCGTACGTCTCAGAGAAGGGTGTTAAGCTAAGAGAATAAATCTCCGCCACCAAACAGAAATGTATTTGATAGAAACCGGCTTTACATCTCAAAGTGTAACGTCAGACAAACATCCATACAAGTCTGTTCCGGGTTCGAACAGAACCGAAGGCACTTCCGAAGAAGCCTTTGCAATCCGGGTATTCACAATCCCCTTCGGACTTCCCATCACTTAGGGAATCTCTATACCATAGCTACTAAGTGCAGAGACAATCGATAGGTCATCCTATCATTCTGGCAAATACCCGGTCTTCACCACCGGTCTTCAAGTGCTATCTATAATGTCATATCATTATTCGGAATGGGTTATATGACACAAAGGTCCTCTCCCGGCTAATCTGAATAACGAGCGTTTATTTAAAAAAAATAAGTGTTATATTCAGATTTCAACAAATCACAACAATTTTCACTTTGATTTTTTAAATAAAAGATCTATCACAATCACAAAGGTTCGATGTGGTTTCCGGATATCCACTTGGAATCCGACCCTCAACCGCATCGAAATTCAAATGCCATTAAAGGTCAATGTTGATAGTCGGTTATTTAACTATCAATCATCATTTACAACGATCACCAAGATTTAAGCAATTTTTCCCACCAATTATTATTTTCAAAATATTTTCGCAAGATATATTTCACACTTCAACCATTAGAAAACAAATTTCAAATCACTTTTCACCTTTCAATCCTTTAAAAACAAATTTCAAATCACTTCCCTCACGTGGAATAAATTTCCAAATATTTATTTAATTCTACCGGAAATCTGCCGAGTTCAAATATTTTAAAATACTTATTTTAGATATTAGCTATGAAACTTTATACCAATATCTCATATAAAACTTCAATTCCAAACTAATTTTTAAACAAAATTAGTAGATAGGGTATAACTATTTAATTATCCACTTTCTTTTTCCTTTAATCCCAATTTATTTTTTGATATTCTTAAAAATACCAAATTATATTTTTCCAACCATAAAACAGCATAACAAGATCCAAATCAATTTTGTCACAGGATATCAATGAGATATATCAAAGAATATAAATAAAATTCCTATTTGTGAGGAATGCAGTTGGATCCCTCCAACCTGTTTCCCTGCATCCACAAATATTAGCACAACCAATAAATATCGATTCAATGTAAAAATAATTATCATATTCAGCTAAACAACCAATCAAACATTTTAAATATTAGCTATTTAAATTAACTGGTATCCAGATGTGAGTGAGATTAACTCACCTTGAGTTCAACGAGCGTTTTAAATTCCTGAATTTAATCGACTGTGATCGATTTAACCCAAAAGTTCTGCTAGCTCTGATAGTCTCCAAATCAGTACTGCAGCGTAGATCGCGTCGCTGCGATTCCAGCGCTTCTCGTTTCATCGAAATCTGATAACGAATGCATAGGTTTGTAGGATCGATTTCACCGTAGAGGGGGGTGAATAGGGTGACAGTATTAATTTTAAAAAACTAATTGCGGAAGCTTACGGAATAGTTTCAACACAGATCATAGAATAATAGCAGCACAGATAATAGCAAAATAAAATGCAGAATTAGAACGACACAGAATTTACCCAGCTTCGACAAAGCCCTGCCTACGTGCTGCCCCCAAGGTTTCTACTAGAAATTAAGTAGTCACACGCTTACACACGTAAACTCGCGACACCCGCTACTGACTAACCTAACTCTACGTTCAAAACCCTACCACAACTCAGCCACTGAGTTGTGAATTCTCAAACTACGCCACGTAGTTTGTGCCCTAGTCACACGATTAGAAAATACAACGGTCTAAAATTGAAAATACAAATTTAAAACGATTTAAAAAAAAAATTTAAAAATAAAGCCTTAATTAAAACTAAATCCTTTTTTTATTCTTTAACAAGGGCAGACCCTTTTATTTCTTCGTTTATTCTAGCCCGTTCTATTTTCTTTGATAATGGCGGCTTTGTTAATCTTCGTTCGTTCCTCTTTGCAAATTTAGGGCTTTCGAATTACAATCGAAGCTGTGCCTTCGTTGATTGATCGATAGGTATTTTGCGTGATAATTTGTTCTTGTTTGAGTTCCACTCGGCTGCTTCGATATTGATCGAGTTTGATTGATGACTTGTATGTGATTTTTGCCTTTTGCTTCGTCTGATTTGCTTTTTCTTTTACTCGATCGATGAACTTTGAATGTCGATGATGTTATCCTTTTATATGAGTTGAATACCTAATATTCGTTCGTATATATTCGTCTGATGATTTTTGAATTTGTCAAAACCTTTTCTCTACCGCTTGATAATGCTTGAACGTTTGAGATTTCACTGACTTGTTCAATTCGAATCTTTTCCTTATTTTACTGTCACGGTTTTAGCTTCAAACCCTTCGATCCTTCCTTGATCGTTACGGCAGTGACTTTCCTATTTTATGTGGATTTGATTTTTTACTTTTTCCATTTTTACACATACTTGATTTATGACTTGGTCAACTTCGATTTTGATTTGTGAATTCAACTCCATGAATCTCAACTTCATTGCATTGATATTATACTGCAGTAACAAACTATGCCATTTCTGATTATTTGGTGATTCTTGACTTTACTCTCCGATTTCTTAAAATTACTTCTCTGTGTCTTCATCACTGTTTTGATTTGAAAACACTTGCGGCCTCATTTTTGGTTCGAAACTTCGGTCATATTCATTTTGTGTATGCATTGATATGTGTTCGCACTGCATACTGTATCGGCCTACATTGTTCATGTCTTTCTGCTTGATGTTGTTGTCGGTCTGTAGCTCCATGTTTTGAGTTAAAACTTCATTGACCTGTACATGTTGTTGCTTGATTATGGTTTTGATTTTTTGTAATTCCATGGTATTTACATGAATTAACACTGTCACTATACTACTCATGTACTGTTACTCCTACATCATGATTCAGTGTTGTATTTGCATTGTGCTCGACCTGATGCCGCATTGTTCACTGTATATAATGTTGCTGCATCATGTTGCATTGAACACCTCATTTGATCTACTTGCATTGTTTCATGTGTGCTCAATATCACTTGATGTTGTTGCTTCACCACTGAGACTTATTCATGTATGTTTCATTTAGACTGCTGTATCACCACTTGTGTCTGCACTTGCTCGATCCAATTTTCACGGTTGCATGCTTGCTGTGCATTGTTCATGTCACTCCTTTGGTATTGTTGCAGACCACATTGACACTGTTTGATATAGTTTGCATTTCAGTTGTACTAGTTGCTGTCTTCATTTGGTTGTTGTTGATATCTTGGTTCGGTCTGTATTTTGATGTTCACCTCTCTTGTATCATTGGTGTTTCTCACTGTGGCATTTGTTTTGGTACAACTCCTTCATGTATACACAGTTGAGTTGTTCTATGCTTGCAGTCATTATTTCACTGTCTTTATGCACTTGTGTTGTTTGCTGTACATATGAACTTGGTGCATTGCTTCGAGTTGTATTTGCACCACTTTCTGTTGCAAGTGCTTGTATCATCACTGTATTTTCATTACTGCTGTATCTGGTTTGGTATTATCTCGAACTTGACACTTTTTGAAGTCTGCATCTGTTAGTGGTTCTCTGTCTTGTTCAATAATACGTTCATTTATGTCTTCATGTATGACAGCTGAGGCAGTGCCATTGTCATTTGCGTCTGCATTGTACTTGAGTGCATTATCTTCGTGTATGCATTCTCTTGCATTTGGTAGTTGCTTGTACTTGTATCAATCCATATCATTGCATTGATATTGCTGTCTGGTCTTGGTGTAGTTGCTATGCCTTTTCTGTTGTGTTGTCATATTTGGGGTCTTGTTCTTGTGCATGTAGATAGCTCATGTGTTTGTGTTGTTGTGCACTAACCATGTGGTGTTTTGATCTGTTCTTTGAGTCAGTGGTATTGTCTATGTTGATTTTGGATTCTTGATGCGGCTATGCACTGTATATACACGTTCCATTTCATTTTCTTCTTTGGTCTTGTTTATATTGAACTAGTCGACACTTGATTCTTGAGTTTTGGCCATTTGCACCTGTGTTGAATCCAGCTAATAGCTCGGGTTTGACCTTGTGCGCGTGTTGTAACTTTATTTGTGTTGCATTTGAGTTGAACCTGTATTTTGGGTTTGACCTGTGCTCACCTGTCCCTGTAAACCAATCTAGTGTATATTTCAGTGTGCACGGCCTTGTGGCATATACAGTGATACACTGTGTATGTCACAAGCTGTTCGTGTATGTTGAATTGAAAATTAAATGATGACGAACAACCCAAATAACTTAGGCAAATATTATTTTCAAAATCACATTTTATTTTATACTGCAAAAATATTTCCTTTTCAATTTTACTGCGTCAATATTTATTTTTGCAGATTGCTTAGATGCTGGATTCAATTTGGAATGAAGTTGAAGATAAATTATGAGTGAATGAGCGATATGTAGTGAGGACATTTGTAAATGAAAGATTGTGATGTAATTGTAATATATATTGTAATCAAAATTGTATAGTGAGAGCTTGAATTTGTACTATTCAAAATTGTAATAAATATTTGTTTGAATAAAATTTCCGTTTGAATTCAAATTCTGTGTTATTTAATTTTATTCAGCAAATATTTATTTAATCTGTGAAATGTACATTACCAAATACATTTACACGAATATATATATATATATATATGTTTATTATCATTAAACAAAAATCATATAATCGCATATTCAACAAGGTTATGGTTTAACAAAGTTTGCATATAATTTGAAAACAACTTTTCTTTTATTATTACTTTTATTTTTATACCATATCCGTTCGTTCAGAGATCCTAGATCCAGGCCGCCCAATACTTCTTCCTCCTCGCGCACGATCCAAATTAGGAACGAACCCAACAGCCGCCTTTAGGGTTTCAAAATGCTCCTCCATCGACCAACTTTGAACATGGTCTGGCACCGCCACGACATGCGCCAAGGCGCGCTCTATCCACCACACGAGCAGCTTCGAGCTCGGTCATCCCCGTAGCACGAAATACGAAGAAGAACGGCAACGGTTCCAACCTCGATTTCCCCCTACTCGTCGCTCGAAACATGATCACTATCGTTGGATTGGAAGTTCGTAGCGAGCTCTTCAACTTTGCAGTTGGAAGTTTTTGGTATAGGTGAGCAGATGGAGAGAAAAACGAGGAAGATGAGGGAAGCACGGCGGCCATGGAAAACATAAGCGGTGGCTAGAACGCTAATACTAGGGTTTCTGCGCGTGAACAAAATATATACGCGGAATCCAATTATTTTAATATTAAACTCACCTTTAAACAACTTTTTCAAACGATCTCCAAACAACGCGTGCCGACAGGCGATTATAATGTTTTACCCGCGTTACGAACACAATGGAACGTGTTTCGGAGCCTAATTTGGTCATATGTGGAAGATAGCTTTTTGAATCGAGTTTAAATATTAAATTATCGATTTAAATTTCAACGCGATTCTCACCCGTACGGACAAACGGTAACTCCAAATACCACGAAATTTGAAATCTGATGATAATACACTATTACGGATCCAATAGAACTAGTTTCGTCAAATTTTGAGACTGTGCTCCGGAAGGCTATTTTAACTCGTAGATAAATTCAAGCGATTTCCGAAATTGTCAAAATCACTTAAAATTTCACTTTTAAAATTTTACTAGCTTTATTATAGATCATATAGACTTTATAATTACATTAGAAACTATTCTGATTCACTTCGAACCAAAATCTGATTATTTGCATTATTATATTATTAAATTCCATTATTAAATTAATATGAAATCCCAAACCTTTAACCTATCGACTTTTGACTCCATCCAAAAGTCCAACATCGTTATTTAAATTCAAATAGACTTAAAATAAATTTTAGAAACCACATAACTGTTTATATTCAGATTCACCAATTATCACAATTCCAAATATTTAATTATTATTATTCAAATCCAATTAAATTACCGTATTTGAAATTTAACTAATTCTATTAATTTGACGAAAATCTTTTTACTTCAAAATCAATTCAAAATCCACATTTAACATTTAAAATGAATTAAATGTTCAAAATCTAACGACTAGAAATTCTGGGTCGTTACATCCTTCCCCCCTTAAAAGAATTTCATCCCCGAAATTACTATTTAAGAAGAATGATCCTTAACCCATTTATCATTTTCCCAAAACCAAACAATTTCAACTTTCTAAAATAAATCTTTCTATTAGAGACCCATTATCATTTTAACTAACTTTCTAAAATGTTTCATGCTTCCCAAACAACATTGTTTTCCTAACAATTCAAATTTAAATTCAAAATTTAAATTTTCAAAATTTCTCAAAAAATTTTCTAACTCCCAAAATTTTCGAAAAAGTTTGGCAGAGTCTCCATTGTATGGAGGAGCTTTTGCAATATCACAATAGATATAAATATATATACATCGACCCACACGGTCTGAAAACCAAATATATCACAACATATATATCATTTCCCAATTATATTGTATAGGCGTACCTTTTGATTAGCATTTTAAAAGCAAGCGGCTAATTATATTGTATATACGCGCTTCAACTCTATTGATCGCTTCCCGTACCTGTACTTACTTAAGCAAACACATTATTTTTCAATAATATGATATTTTCAACAAGATTCCATACATTAATCTAAACCAAACATGTCAATTTTCAAAGCCCACACAACAATTTTCGAAATCCTGCAAGTAAACCATATTTTATAAGCAATTACAAGGTTTCAACACCATTAAATTTCCCTAATACATCCAAATTTCATTTTACTTTACTGAAAAAGGATTTACAACCAAGTTTGCTACATTCAATACATATTTATCACGACCAACTCAAAATCACTACAATATGATCTACATATGCCTATATTATATAAATTTACCTTTAAGCAACTCCAAATTGATCCATAACCAATTTTATCTCTAATTTGATTTATTTGCTTCATATTCATAACTCACTTTATTTATATGCAAATCCACGAAATTAAATTCTGACCCATTCCAATTTATTCAAAAACCACTTATTTGCTTACTTTAAACAATTTACTTCCGTTTACACAAAACGACTATTTTCTTCTGCAAATTCTAATGTTGTTTATACAAACAACAATTACATAAGCTTATACCAAATTCAATTAATTCATCTCAATCTAATATATTCAAAACTAACTTCATTTACTTTCCTTAATTTATTAGCTTTGTTTACAAAAAAACGACTAATCTCAATGCAAATTTGATGTCATTCAAGCAAACAACAATTACTGAAGTTTATAACCATTTTAATTAATCCCAACTCAAACTATATTAATTTTACTCCTTTCGAAATTATTTACAACCCATACATCCTCATTTTTGTTCCATTATCAAATTAAATTCTTATTCTTACACTTCCAATTCATTATCCATATAGGTTTATATTAATATCATTCAATTTCAGGTTATATACAACTCATACATTCTTATTTCATCACAATAAGAAATTAAAATTCTTTCGCTTGCATTAAAATTTTACTGTCTAAATAAATTTCATTCAAGACCATTTCATAAGTTTGACAACAAACATTCCACATTTTCCTTAAGTAATTTCAATTCCAAAATATCCCAATTTCTTCTTGCATCATATTTATTTTTATTTTAAATTTGATTCTTATCCAATCAAATTCCAATCCATTACAAATTTTAATTCAATTTGTTTACTTACTCAATCCATTTTAAATTTATTTACCTTCTTAATTCACTTTTGAATTTATTTATAACATAACCATTCTAAGTACTCTAAACCAAAACTGGGTTTTATTTTACTTTTTAAAATTTACAAGCTACCATTATCCATTTCAATACAAATTCCTTTCAATTTAGCTCACGCTAGATTCATCTTCAAACTTCTCTTTTGAATTTAGTTGGGTTAGAATTTTATTTACTATTATTTTGATTAAATTAAACTTTCCTTCAACTCAATTTCTTTTCCAATTTTAATTCAAGTTTAACTAAATTTTATTTAGCCAACTTAAATTCATTCGACTTCATTTACTACTTAAATAAGAATTGAATTTCATTCAATATTATTTATAACACCACTGAATTTTGATTTTAATTCAATCCAAATTTAACTTAATTGCTTTTTAACTTAAATTAAATCCAATTCGGTCCAATTTTATTTCTCTATTCAATTTAAAATTTTACTTTCTAATATATAAGTTTAAAAATTATTTACTAACTTAAGTCCATTCAGATCATATATTTTTCCTTCGTCTTATCTTACTTTACCTTTCATTTAGGATTAAGTTTGAATTCACCATACCATTCAACTATTTCCCATTTTTGATTATAATTCCATTTTCTATTTATAAGTTCACCAACTTACCTACTTAAAAGCTAATATTGCCCGTTTGAGTTATTTTCATCTTATAATCACAATTCTAGATTATCTATATAACACTTAATAGCTTAAGGATATAAATTTTCATTACACAATTATAGTCATTTTACATTTCAACTTTATATCCAATTTAATTCAATTTCAAATTCAAATTTTTATTTAACTTATCCTAAGTTAAATTCAAATATATTTTATTCACCGCCATATATTCAAATTAAATTTTAATTCTAGGAGTAAAATTTTCATTTTATTCTACCTTATTCAAATCAACTTCACTTTATAGGTTCAATAGTTGATTTATCTTAACTTTTCACATTATTAAATAGAGCATCCAGAATTCAATTACCCGGTTTTATTTCAAAACCATTTTGAAATAATAATCAACTCATACCTACTTGGTACATCAAATCAAATCTCCGGATTCCAAAACACTTGGTTTTACCAAAACAAATTTCCCCTTTGAAATTTCTAAAACACTTTGTATATCGAACAAATCTAAACAGATATCATACCCAATTACTATGGAAGCAATCCATCACTTTAGAAACTCGAAAATGAATTCTAATGATGTGGCCATCATCATCAGGATTATTTTCCAGCGACTGAAGTGAGTTCAGTGCTTCCTTACTTCCACAAATTCCTTTCAAAAAAATTTCCATTCAAAAATATTTCCCAAAACAATTGCCTTCAAACACTTTGGAAACATTTCAAACATTCCCAAGATTTTAAATTTCCAAATTTTTTGTTTAAGCTCATTTTAAACACTTTTCAAAATTCCCGGGATTTAAATTTTGGTTTAATTCAAATTTAGTTATTCTTCCTTTAGATAAATCATACTTATAGAATTTTATTTGGTTATGAACCTTTTCAAACTTTAGATTCTTATATTTGATTATAATATCGACAACCAAACATCCAAATATATATATAATATTTTCAAAAAAATTATTCCTTTTATATCAAAATATTCATTTACCCCACTTTAAAACAATACCATGTCGGTTTATCTTGTTTAAGAGTTTAGAAACCCCTATCGATACGGTTGTACTTCCCGTACCGACCAGAATTCATAAACACTCAACCAATAAGTCAACACAGTATAAAACCAATTTTATATTCACTAACAAATATGCTCTCATATCTATTATTACACTCAAACTCATTCTAAAGTACTGGTGACTCTATCTCTAATGAGTAACATCCAACAGAGCCAAGGTTGCCGTTAAACTAAATGCTCTGATACCACATTGTAACAACCCGATTTTTCGACGCCCGAAATTCGACATCAATACGTCCACTGTATCGAATGCCGCACAATCGAATGCTGGAAAACCGAACTGTTAGGGTTTAAAGAAGAAGAAGATAGAAGAATAACATTAACAGTAAACAGAATCTCACATTTCGCAGCGGAACAATATACAATAGATAAATAAATATCTTTAAAACCAAGAACTATATCAGTTATTACCTTATATCACATTACATTATCAGAGTGTTACAACAACAAATAACGGAAAAGAATATAACATATACTAATGATACGCTTCGCCATCCAACTTGCTCCCGATCTCCACAGCATCTCTTTTCTAACTTCGCTCCAGAATAATGATAACCTGACTCTAGGCTACCCGTGTGGAAAATTATGGGCACCCAGAGTTTAGAAAGGGAACAATAAACTCCAGGTCAGTCGTGGGACTGGTGTAAGATCTCAAAAACAATTTTTTTTCACAAAGAAAAGAAAAGAAAAGAAATCCGCTATGCTTTTTGGAAAATGAAACTACCATAAGGCCTCCCGCCACACACACAATGCAAACGCAGAATTGGAGGAGATTTCTCCTTATGATAGTCAAACATGCTTAATAGGAAAAAATCTTTTTTTTTACATTATCATTAGTGCATAGTGCAAAAAACATTTCGAAAGTATAATATTAATCTTAGCCAGCATACAACCATTATTGTATGCCTACTATAGCTACCATGTTCAATAGCAGATTACCACCACATTCCATGGCAGGTTATACAACTAAAACCGTACAGAGCGCGTATTGGATTTCCAACAAATGGTCAGGCTAAGGAACTTCCTACTGCCATATGGGTATGCCTCTGGAGGGACGTCTCGAGAACCTACCCGGCTCTCTGCCAACAAAAGGCTGGTGTCCTCCCTTCCCTGGAGTAACACCTAAGATGTGCCACCCCCGGTCGTTTGCGACCTTTATCCAAGGATCCTCTACACCAACAACATTACACGGTAATAAATATACTACAGTGTCCACATGAGTAAGTATCTGGGCTCCATACCATGATACCACCCTTTTCCAGAAGGAATGGACATACCCTAGGGGAGCTACCTCTGAAACCTTGCCTCATCTTTCCTGTTTCGACCATTACCACTTTGTGAGGCTCGATGGGGTCTCATCCACAAAGCCATGCTTTGATCAACAAATGATCAGCAGCACTTTGTATGCCACATTACCAAATTGGGAATGTATCACTAGTAGCCATCAACTACATAACCTTTGAGCTCGTACATCTCAGAGAAGGGTGTTAAGCTAGGAGAATAAATCTCCGCCACCAAACAGAAATGTATTTGATAGAAACCAGCTTTACATCTCAAAGTGTAACGTCAGACGCACATCCATACAAGTCTGTTCCGGGTTCGAACATAACCGAAGGCACTTTCGAAGAAGCCCTTGCAATCCGGGAATTCACATTCCCGATCGAACTTCCCATCACTTAGGGAATCTCTATACCATAGCTACTCAATGCAAATACATTCGGTAGGTCATCCTATCGTTCTCGCAAATACCCGGTCTTCACCACCGGTCTTCAAGTGCTATCTATAACGTCGTCTCATTATTCGAAATGGATTATATGACACAAAGGTCCTCTCTCGGCTAATCCGAATAACAAGCGCTTATTTTAAAAAAAAAGTGTTATATTCAGATTTCAACAAATCACAACAATTTTCTCTTTGATCTTTTAAATAAAAGATCTATCACAATCACAAAGGTACGACGTGGTTTCCGGATATCTACTTGGAATCCAACCCCAGGTCGCATCAAAATTCAAATGCCATTAAAGGTCAATATTGATAGCTGGTTATTTAACTATCAATCATCATTTACAACAATCACCAAGATTTAAACAATTTTTCCCACCAATTATTATTTTCAAAATATTTTTGCAAGATATATTTCACACTTCAACCATTTGAAAACAAATTTCAAATCACTTTTCACCTTTCAATCATTTGAAAACACGTTTCAAATCACTTTCCTCACGTGGAATAAATTTCCAAATATTTATTTAATTCTACCGAAAATCTGCCGAGTTCAAATATTTTAAAATACTTATTTTAAATATTAGCTATGAAAACTTTATACCGATATCTCATATAAAACTTCAATTCCAAAATAATTTTTAAACAAAATTAGTAGAGAGGGTATAACTACTTGACTATCCACTTTCTTTTTCCTTTAATCCAAATTTATTTATTGATATTTTTAAAAATGCCAAATTATATTTATCCAACCATAAAACAGCATAACAAGATCCAAATCAATTTATCACAGGATATCAATGAGATATATCAAAGAATATAAATAAAATTCCTATTTGTGAGGAATCCAGTTGGATCCCTCCAACCTGTTTCCCTACATCCACAATATTAGCACAACCAATAAATGTCGATTCAATCTGATAATAATTATCATATTCAGCTAAACAACCAATCAAACATTTTAAATATTAGCTATTTAAATTAATTGGTATCCACATGTGAGTGAGATTAACTCACCTTGAGTTCAACGAGCATTTTAAATTCCTGAATTAAATCGACTGTGATCGATTTAACCCAAAAATTCCGCTAGGTCTGATAGTCTCCAAATCAGTACTACAGCGTAGATCGCGTCGCTGCGATTCCGACACTTCTCGTTTCGTCGAAATCTGATAACGAACGCACACGTTATGGTTTAACAAAGTTTGCATATAATTTGAAAACAACTTTTCTTTTATTATTACTTTTATTTTTATACCATAGCCTTTCGTTCAGAGATCCAAGATCCAGGCCGCCCAATACTTCTTCCACCTCACGCACGATCCAAATTACGAACAAACCCAACAGCCGCCTTTAGGGTTTCAAAATGCTCCTCCATCGACCAACTTTGAACACGATCTGGCACCGACACGACGCGTGCCAAGGCGCGCTCTACCAATGACCAGAGCAGCTTTGTGCTCGGTCATCCCCATAGCACGAAATACGAAGATGAACGGTAATGGTTCCAACCTCGATTTCCCCCTCCTCGTCGCTCGAAACACGATAACTACCGTTGGATTGGAAGATCGTAGCGAGCTCTTAACTTTGCAGTTGGAAGTTTTTGGCATAGGTGAGCAGATTGAGAGAAAAACAAGGAATATGAGGGAAGCATGACGGCCATGGAAAACATTAGCGGCAGCTAGAATGCTAATACTAGGGTTTCTGAGCGTGAACAAAATATATACGCGGAATCCAATTATTTTAATATTAAACTCACCTTTATACAACTTTTTCAAACGATCTCCAAACAACGCATGCCGACAGGCGATTATAATGTTTTACCCACGTTATGAACACAATGGAACGTGTTTCGAAGCCCAATTTGGTCATATGTGGAAGATAGATTTTTGAATCGAGTTTAAATATTAAATTATCGATTTAAACTTCAACGCGTTTCTCACCCGTACAGACGAACGGTAACTCCAAATACCACAGAATTTGAAATCGGATGATAATATGTTATTATGGATCCAATGGAACTGGTTTTGTCGAATTCCGAGACTGTGCTCTGGAAGGCTATTTTAACTCGTCGATAAATTTGAGTGATTTCCGAAATTGTCAAAATCACTTAAAATTTCACTTTTAAAATTTTACTAACTTTATTATAAATCATATAGACTTTATAATTACATTAGAAACTATTCTGGTTCACTTCGAACCAAAATCTGATTATTTGCATTATTATATTATTAAATTCTATTATTAAATTGATATAAAATCCCAAATCTTAAACCTATCGACTTTTGATTCCATCCAAAAGTCCAACATCGCTATTTAAATTCAAATAGACTTAAAATAAATTTTAGAAACCATTTCATAACCGTTTATATCTAGATTCACCAATTATCACAATTCCAAATATTTAATTATTATTATTCAAATCCAATTAATTTACCGTATTTGAAATTTAACTAATTCTATTAATTTGACCAAAATCTTTTTACTTCAAAATCAATTCAAAATCCACATTTAACATTTAAAATGAATTAAATTTTCAAAATCTAACGACTAGAAATTCTGGGACATTGCAGACGACTCCAGGAAGATCTTCCTGGAAGTCCACGAGGGTAGTTGTACTAATCATATAAGAGGCAGACTCTGGCGAAGAAGATACTTTGCTATAGATATTTCTAGAAGACTATAAACTGGGATGTTGTTGATTACACTAAAAGGTACAACCTGTGCCAGAGGTTGGCAAATATTCCAAAGCCCCATCGATGGAACTTATGCAAATGGTCAGCCCATGGCCATTTGCAATTTAGAAAATCGACATTATTAGTGTTCTACTGATTGCAAAAGGAGGAGCGAAATAAAGTTTAACATATAATGGGCATATAAAGCCTAAATTATTTAGTTCTTATCTAAATTTATTTCAATTAACGTAATATTTTATTTAATTCATAAATAAAGTTTTATTTATTATATTTATATAATTTAATATAATATATGTATCATATATACATAAGTGTGAACGTGCACATGCAACATAAATAGTGTATATGGTCTAACATGCCCATATATAAATATTGTGATTTTTACCGCAAGGGACATGTTACCCCTCCACATACATGTGTTTGTCTAGTATATATGTATATACCTACATATATACATGCATTTGTATGTGTTGTGTGTTAATATGCAATGTGCATATTGTAAGTTGATATATATACATATATATATATATATATATAATGTAACTGATTATACAATGTATTTATTTATATGTATATACACACACATACTTTATTATAATGTATAATAAATGTAAATGAGTATAAACAATTGCAAGATTGAATTCAAATTTAAAATTAAAATTTAGATCTAGAGAGGATTAATAAAATATAATAACTACAAAATCCAAATTTAATATATCAAATTTGGATAAATATCTATGTAATTTTTATATACATTTCGAAATCATTTTTATAATTTATATATAAAGATATATGTACATATATATGTACGTTTGTATATATGTATCTGTGTTAAAATTCTATTTATAAATACTATATATATACATAATACATACATATAAATATGTTTAATGTAAATAAATTATTAAATATATATACAAATACTTTAGCATGTATGGCATAAAAAAATTCTTTTTTTCTAGTTTAAAATTGTTATAGTTAAAAAATTGTTGTTTTTTGATTATTGAATTCCATATGGAAGTCGATAACAAATAATTTTTTAATTTTTTTGAAAACAATATAAACTAATATATATTTTATAAAATATTTTTCATGTATGTATTTTATAATTGTATACCTATACTTATTTATGTTTAAAACATACAATATTTAAATTAAAAAAATGTAATAATATTATATTGAATTTTAGAATAATTTTTCTTCCATGAACTTTAAATTATAATTACATATTAATAAAGTGATAAACATATACCTTATATTATTATGCTTGAATTTAAAAATTAGTTTGTTAAATAATCATTTTATAATATATTATATTCTAAAAAAACCTTTTTTATTAAACTATAGCCATGAGTTTATATATATAAATATGTACTAAAAAAATTAATATTATTATACATATATACATTATCATTAATTGATGACAACACTAATATATATACATTCGTGATAATTGAATATACTAACTACAACATATATATGACATGATGAACAATATATACACTAAGTTGTAAATGAAGGATTTACCGTTGCCTTATGCCTAAATGAAACACCTTGAGATGTTGAATCAAAACTCCTTGAATCCGATTCTAGAAATCCAGAAAGTGCTACTAATCTAAATATTGTTACCACCAGTGTTTGAATTTAATTTAATCTGAGTGTTTAAAAGCTTGAAATTGAGAAGGAGGGGGCTATTAGGGTTGACCATTGCTGATTTAAAAAAAGAAAAAAGAAAAAGGCAAAAAGTGGAGTTTGGATGTCAATAAATAGGCAAGATCTCAAGAAGTAAAAAGAGGATCTTGACCCACCTTTTTCTCCGACCATATCATAACCTTTTAAATTAAAATTCACCCCACTTGTCCACGATATGGTCAGCCACTCTAGGCTCCATAATGGGCCTTAAATCGCTTCAAGCATGATCAATGAAAAATGCATTTAAATCTTATTCAAATGCACATCGATATCATATATCAATACATATGTTTATAACTATTCTATGTACACTATTTATCAACAGAAATAGAAAAATATTTATAATTAATATTTCATAAATATTTAATAATTAATTTATAACAACTCTAATTAATTAAATCAGGTGGTAATAGCCGTATTCTACATTTCGGTTGTATGACTCTTAGGTCTAAATTTAATCGATGATTAATATTAAATAATTTGAACATTAACATTCATACATCACTTAGCAGGTGGTATGACATTATGACCAAATTCGCTTACTTAGCATCAGTAAAAATCCAATTTTACTTTATCAAGCATTACCTAGTAGTGACAATATTTACACCGATTCTCTTTGCCAAAGCTATATCATTTTGGACTTATGGAATTTGGTAATGGTCAAAATTATAGTATTGTCCATATTTAACTTTATAGTCTAAACACAAAGTCGTTGGTTTAACAGTAACAATTATTATTAACCGTACTACTCTAGTCAGATACTTTGATCTTGAGTTGACTTCGGTTGGCTGTGATACTAACCTCATATAACAATGGAGACGAATACTCACTTGAATAATGTTTCTGTAACGACCCAGGATTTGTGTCATTCGATATTCTTATATTTAATTGATTTTAAATAAGCATAAGTAAATTTTATAAGATGAATGAATTATATTTCGAATATAGTGATTTAATTGGATAATTAAATCATTAATTTAATATTTGAAATTGTGAATATAATTGATATTTGAGTTTTATATGAATAAAAATGTTGTATAAAGTTGAATTAAATCTTATTTGAATTAGAATGATGTTACAAAACATTTAAAATCGAATTAAAAGTTAATTTGTAGAAATTGAATATTTTAATACTTAATTGACGAGTGAAAATGGTTGTTTTTTCAAACAGTCTCGGATTTCGATGAAACAAGTTTCATAGAATCCGTAATGTTATATTATTGTAAGAATTTAAATTTCATGTCAATCGGATTTACGGTTTGTCCGAGGCAAGCTAAAACGCATAGTAATCTGTTTAAGTGAATTTTAAATTTAAATATTCGATTCGAAAACCTATCTTCCAAATGCAATCGAATTGACTCCCGATATATATTCCATTGCGTTCGGAATAGAGGTAAAATATTATAAACACCAGGCGACATGCTTTATTTCGAGTTCGAAAATTTTCAGGGTGAATAGTGTTTTGCAATTTTCTATAAAAGGCCCCCTCTTTCTTCACCTGCAACAAACCTAGGGCAAACTAACCCTAGCCGCCACTTTGAAAACAATAGCCAGAATTTCGTTCCCTTCTTCCTTGTTTTTCTTCAAATCCGTCAATCGATTCAAAAAAGTTTCAACTACAAAATCGTAGAGCACATCCTCCTCTATAATCTGAATGGTGGTGATCGATTTATATTGCATGGATCGATTAAAAATCGTGTGAAAAGCCACGACGTTTGCGTACAAATTTCGAGGCTAATATACAGCCGAGCTCGACCGGCTTTAGGTCGGAGGGAGTGTTCGCGAAGGCATCGACGTGGTGGTGGTTGATCGAAGTGAAATCGATCGGCGTGGCCGCGAAAATTCAATCAAGATCGGCGGCATAGGTTGTTCTGCTGCATTCGAAATCACGATGGAAGAAGATAAGCTCATGCCCCTGATGTTGAATAGCAAATCGAATAGCCCAGAAAAAGAAGGTTTAAAAAAATAAAAAATAAAAAGGAAATTGATTTATTATATATTATAATTCGTATAAACTTCTAAAATGAATAACTTTGTCATACGAGGTCCATCTTTTACGAAACGAATTGCGTTGGATTCATATGGACGAGCACTACATTATGGAGCTGGATTGGGATTTATTTGAGCTATTGAAAATTTTGGTTGATATTAAATGTTTGTTTAATTTTAATCGGAATAAAATTATTATCGCAACGACTACAAGCAATGTGAGTACAACTCACTCTTTCTGACTCACTGATATTTTTATATAAGTGGGAATAAATTTTATTTATGATGATTGTTTGGATGGTATATTGATTGATATTTGGATATATACCTGCCTAGTGGAGCAGATGACCCTATACGTTCCCGTGTATGAGCGAATGACCCTTTGTACGTGCGTGTGCCTTGAAGTGGACATTGTACACATATTCTATTATGTATATTTGTTGCAGGTGACAGGTTGGAGGGATCCAACTGGATTCCTCAACAGTATTGATTTGTTTACAGATATTGTGATATATGCTGTTATCATATGATATATGATATTTTGGATGCCCTGATTGATGTATTTGGTGCTGTTGCAGCATTGGGCCTATTTTTTATAATTTAAAAATATTAAAGTGATGATTTCCAAATTTAAAAGGATTTTCAAGTGATTTTGGAAATAGATGTTTTAATGGATTTTAAATTGTTAAGGAATTGATTTATTTTTAATAAATGAAAGTTATAATTTTTATGTTATAAAAACTATGATTTTAGTGAAATAAAACCAGAACAAGATTTTTGGAATGTGAAGTTAACTATTTTGAAAAATGGTTTAAATTGAGTTTTTTGATTTATTATAAATGGTTTATATAAAAGATTTATAAAATTGATATTTTATAAATTAAAATATTGGAATTATAAAACGAGTTTTATAAGTGTTAAAATGAAGTTATAAATGGATTTTACAAGTGAATAATAATTGTGAAGTTATAAAATAAATGAATTTGTAAAATAAATGATTTATAAGTAATTAACTTATAAATTGGATTTGGCATATAAATGAGATAAATGGAATTGGTTAATAAAGGAGATTTATAAATTGAAGTTTTTTATAAAATATAAATGGAATTTATACACATTGTTTTATAAATCCGAAATCAATTGAATTTGTTAAGTTAAATATAGAAGTTTATTAAAGGAGATATATCCACGATGTTGGACAGCGGATTATCCTTTAAAATAAAATGTGTAGAAATAATAAATTTGGGTTAGAGAAGTATATTCATGATTTTGAACAGTGAATAATCTTTTGAAAGTAAATAAATGTTTTGGGAAGTGATATTTTAAATGGAATAAAATGGTTTAAAGTCATTTTAAAATGTGTTAAATATCGAATATATAGATTTCAACATTCATTGTTGAAATAGATGTTTTCGAGGAATAAGGAAATGATGGACTATAACACTGTGTTATAGTAAATGATTTTCGAATGGAAATGCTTTTGTATAGTATTGGAATTTATATATCTATCTTATTATTGAATCCCTGTACTGTTGATTTTGGGTTGTCGTAACGATGTTTTATGCAACATTCGTTTTGACCGAAATAAATATGTTAAAGAGAATGTTTTCCTTAAAGAATGAAAAATATACTAAATCCTAATTTAAATATATGCAATATTTTCTAAGTGTTGAATATTAAGTGAATTGTGAATTACTTATTAGTAAATAAGTATATGGAAATGTTTTCCAATATAGAAGTTGAAATGTTTTGAGATTATATCTTTTAAAGATAAATTGAAGTGGATATTTGGCAAATGATTTAATTAATAAAATATTAATTAAAAGGCCCAATGATTGTTATGGTGCTAAATATTTGTTTGCTTGCTTTGATAGTTAAATAACCGACTATCAGACTTGGCCAAAATTTTAGTTCCTTGACTTGATGGGGGAACTATTTAGTCGTACACTTAGTACGTAGCCTTTTGTGTAGGCTTGATTATCATTTGTGTTGAGGATGTTCATTCGTATAGTGTGGAGTATTACTCCAATCTATCGAGCTTCCTTCTTGGCCCGAAGGATAGTAAGTTGAAAGTTGAAGACGTGATAAGTCCAAGAGACTTAGTTTCTGTGTGAGGTTGAGAAACGCTTTTGTGTTGTTGTCTTCAGGATCAGATTTGCTTAGTGATGTTCATACATGATAGGGGCTCTCGCTTCTTGTTAGGTAGCGAACGGATGACTCTTACTCCTACATGTCCTTGAGATCGAGTATCGAGGGGTTAGTTTGGTAGTTTGCCTTACAGGCAAGAGGCTGGCCGTAAAAGCAAATCGTGAGGTACCCATGTGAGCAACGGTGAAGTTTATCCATTGTTGATGGTTGCAAAGCCTAGATCGTCACAAGAGGTATCAGAGCTTAGATTTCGTATATTCCTAAGCTTTGATGTGTAATCATTATAGGTAGGGACAGTAGCACCCTAGATTGAGTTTGAGTGTATTATATACATACGAGCGCGTATTTGTTAGTGAATATAAAATGTTTTATATTGTGTTTTCTTATCCGTTGAGCTGTTTGTGAGTTCTAGTCGGTATGCGGGACGCCATGTTATCGATAAGGATTTCCAAACACTTAAACGAGGCAAGTCGACATAGTATTATTTTAAATTAGGTAAATGAAATAATTTTACCTCAATTTTATTTTATATATAAAGGAAACAATTTTTTTGGAATTATTAAAGTGTAAATAAATGAATTGTTTGATTGTTTGAAAATATAAATATATATAAGTTAATGAAAGATGTTTGAATAATATAAATAGAAACAACAATTGTAAAAGAATAAATTATATGAGCAAATGAATTATAAATATGGAATTATAATTAATATGATTTGCAATTGTGAAATAAACTTATATATAAGAAATGAAACTACATGAATATATTTATAAATACGAATTATAAATAAAAATGAATATGAACTAAGAATTTGAAAGAATTGGAATCCCGTTGATTTTGGAAGTTATTGTTCAAAAGTTAAAGAGGTTATACTATTATAAATAGAAAATAAGTGAAATTATATAAGTAAAAAGATTTATAAATGTGATTTATGAATAAAAAGAATTTTTAAAAGTATATAAAGCACTGAATTCACTACTGTTGCTAGGAAATAATAAGGGTGATGGCCGCAGCATCATCAGTATCATTTTCGAGTTTCTGTGTGATGGATTTGCTACCAATAATAAATTGACAATTGAAGTTTTGTTTTGACAAACAAATTTGATTTAAAATCCAAGTTAAAATTGATAAAAATAAGTGAAACGATTTTTGGACTTATAATAAGAAGTAAGAATTTACTTTAGTAAAGTTGAAAGGAATTTGAGTTAGTAAGCGAATTATATAATTTGAAGTTTAACTAAAGGAAGGTTAAATAATTAGAATTGGATTTTAACTGGATTTGATAAGTTATTGAAATGGAAATTAAACTTAAAAGATAAGTGATTATATAACATGAATTTGCAAGTATGAATAAATAAGCTGTATAACTTATAAAATGAGAAAATGTAAGTAAAACCAATTGTAAAATGGTTAAACAATTTTGTTAAGAAAAACAAAATTGAATTTGAATAGTAATGTGAAATTTGACTTAAGTAAAAGTTAAATAAAATAGAATTTGGAATGAATTAGAGATGAACTTAAGTTGTATAGTAAATGTAAATGAAATTGAAATGAAAAATAACTTAAGTGATGTTGAATCAAGTTGTTTTGGGTATCGAAGTAAATTAATAAAGTGAATTAATGAAATGAAGTCATTTAATGAATAAAATTTTGAGTTATATAAGGAAACTCAACATGAAATGTGTAATGAATTAGCATTAAAAATGTTGTTGTTAAGAAGTTGTGTATTAATAATAATATTGAAAGTGTTGTATAAAAATATGAATATAGTGAATACTAGAATTCAATCTAAACTGAATAATTGAATATTAAACCAATTGAAATTAAAAGTGTTAAACCAAATTGAATATGAGTAAAGTAAATAAATTTGGTTATGATTGGATATACAGTGGTTGTTAGATGGTTGTTAATTGATTGTATAAGAAATCCATATGAAATTGAATTAATAAAATTGGAAGCTATAAATAGTTGAATTAAAATTGGAAGTATAGTAAATTTTAAAAGAATTTAAATTGATTTGATTCGAAAGTGAACAAACTTGAATGTAAATTAGTGAATGTAAACTAATTGAAAATGAATGAATGAATGAATGAATGTTAGTAAAATCCAATGTTAACGAATCAAATGTGATTTAATTGAAAACCAATTCAATGAATATTAATGAGAAGTGAATTTATATTGATTTGGTTATGGAGTAGTTGGATGATAGTTGTTTGATGGTTGGATTTGTTGTTTTTGTTGCATTTGCTATAGTGGCATATATTATTGTTGCATTGGTATATGTTGTATATTGATATTACTTTCATATATGCATGTTTCTCATTTGTTTGTTGAGTGTTTAGTAGGTGTGTATAGCGCTTGCTTCGCATTTGGAGCTTGCTTTCGCGCTATATTAGCCGTATATGCTCGCTAATAATATATAAGGTACATATCTCAGATTACATATCGTACTTTACACTTTTTTCCCTTCGGGATGCCTCGTCCTCGAAGATGATATGTATATTTGTGATATATATATATATATATATATATATATATATATATATATATATATATATATATATTGTGATCCTACTATGATTGAACCGCACAAAGGAGACGCTTGCGAATTTTTTTTGAAAATTTAAGGTGTTAGTAAAGTTTTGAGAAATTGGGAAAATTTATGAAAACTAAATTTTTGATATCAAGTTAAAAGTTAAACGATATTAGTTGGTTTTGAAAATATAACTATGAATGTATTTGAAAACTTAGTAAAGTTTTTGTAAGAAGTTTAACTAATGGAGTTTGAGAAAAGTTAAAAGGTTTAAACTTTTGGTAATCTAATTTGAACGAATTGTTTTGAAAAGTTAATGGATTTTGTGACTTTTTCTTAATTAGTAATTTCAAGGACGAAATTCTTTTCAGTAGGGGAGAATGTAATGACCCAGTATTTCTATCATTCGATATACGTATATATAATTGATTTTAAATATGCACAAGTAAATTTTATAAGATGAATGAATTATATTTCGAATATAGTGAATTAATTGGATAATTAAATCGTTAATTTAATATTTGAAATTGTGAAAATAATTGATATCTGAGTTTAATATGAATAAAAATGTTGTATAAAGTTGAATTAGAATGATGTTACAGAACTTTTAAAATCGAATTAAAAGTTAATTTGTAGAAATTGAATATTTTAATATTTAATTGACGAGTGAAAATGGTCATTTTTCAAACAGTCTCGGATTTCGACGAAACCAATTTCATCGGATCCGTAATGTTATATTATTGTAAGATTTCAAATTTCATGTCAATCGGATTTATTGTTTGTCCGAGGCAAGCTAAAACGCGTAGAAATCTGTTTAAGTGAATTTTAAATTTAAATATTCGATTCGTAAACCTATCTTCCAGGTTACAGGTTTTTTCAAGACCTGTTCAAGGAAAAAGAAAACGTATAAACACCTGGAATGAAAATTCCAAAAATGTCGTCATACAATCAATGTTGGTTAAGATCTTTAAAGATGAATTGTATTTACAAGTGTGATATGACTTTTAAAAATAATTTCAAGTTTATTTATTAAGTAAATATTTTATAAAAATTGGGTTACAGTAACCTATGTTCAAAAATAGTAAAATCAATTATCATGAATTCAAATTTGGATTTCATAAATTGATTCATGGTAGGAAATGATGATTTTAAAAATATAATCATGATTTTTAAGTTTGAAAATCGAACGAAATTGCAAGTTGAATGGAAATCAAAGGTTGGGTGATTTCTGGCGAACGGCGATGATCAACGGGTCGAGGTTGATGCGGAAGATAGTGGGAAGGTTGAAGAGGCTGGGAAAAATGATCGAAGAATTTTTCGATCATTAGAGCGGCGACACTACGTCAATTAGGGTTAGGTTCACAATTTTTATTGGCCGAGCTTTTGGGATTGCTGCATCGTCGGCGATGGACTATAGGTGATCAGACTGGGGGGAAAGCTTCGTGGGTCGTCGGAGCAGTTTGGGTCATAAACGTGTGGCGTCAGGTGGTCGGCATTGTTTGTCGGCGGGGCGTTTTAGCTGAGTGGGTTGGAATGTATGGATGATCGAACTGTTCGTTTTTTATTTTGGAATTTGTTCGAAGTTGAGGTGGTCGGAATCGAGGGAGGAGGTTAACGTTGACTCGTTGGCGATGGAAGTGGTGGCCGGAACACCAGCGATGGTTGGTGCAGGTGCACGCGTGTTTGTGTGTGTCAGAAGGTTGGATAGTAGGAAGAGGGAGATGATGGTCTCGAGTTCATTCTCGGGTTTGTGCTCAGGTAGTTTCGAAATTAGCTCAGGGATTTTGAAAGGAGGCTCGGGTTGTTCGAGTGTTAAACTGTACAACAGGAAGTTTTAAAAATTAAATAAAGTAAAATAAGAAGGAGGAAATGGCTCGGGAAAGGATCGGGTATTTTGGGGGTTTACTCGTAGTTGGGTTTGGGTTTTGTGGGAGTCATCTTAGGTTTGCCTTGAAACGGTTTTGATTTCTAAAATTTAAACAAGTTTCCAAATGATTAAATTTAATTAAGTTTAAAATACTTTCTTAATTAAATGTTTTATACCAGTTTTGTTAAATAGTTAAAGCTTAAGATAATAAATTAATTAAGTTCAAGTTCAAAAGAATCCTTAAGTTTATTTTAAATTTAAATGGTACAATTAAGTAATTAAAAGATAATGATTTTTAATTAACTTAAGTATTTTAAGTTAATCCTTATGTTAAATGATAAATTAGTTTAATTGTTTATTTAAAGATTTGAATAACAATTAAGAAATTGATTAATTAAAGGGTTTATCTTAAATTTATTAAGATTTTAATTAATTACCAGCTGTTTAATTGATGTGATAATTTGAAGGTTAATTACTTAATGAAAGTAATTAAGGATAATTAATTAATAATTAAAGTTGGCTAATCAAGTGATTACAGAATAATTACTTAATGTAATTAATGTTTGATTTATTAATATAAGTGATCGAGGATAATCACCTATGGTAATTAATTAAGGAATGATATTTAACTAAGGGCTAATTAATAAATGTGATTAATTAAGGATAATTAATTAATTAAAGGTAAATTTATTAATGAAGCTGATTAAGGAATGATAATTTATTGAGGTGTAATTAATTAATGTAATTAATTAAGGATAATAAATTAAAGGATAATAAATTAATTAAAGGATAATCATTTAATGATTAAGGGTTGATTAATTAATAATTAAAGGTTAATTAATTTATTATTAATGGTTAATTAATAAAGGACTAAAGAATAATTAATCAAAATGATATGTAATTAATTAATGTTAATTAACCAAGATTAGTAATTTATTCATAAGTAATTAATATGATTTACATTAATCAGATAACTAATTGATCTTACTTATGGATGTTTGGATTGTATGAAATGCTTTGAATTGTTTGATATCCCTGACGTGTGATGCTTTGTAATATGAATTATTTAGAGTCGAGCTGTGATGAATGTAATTTATTTTATTTGTGATTAATGTATATTATTTATCTATGAATCTATAAATGAAAATAAGCGTTGTAGGATTATACTGCTTATCGATATTGATGTAATCTATGATGATTGATGATGTTGCGCTATTGTGCAAAAGCCCTGGACTACACGATACACACACCAATATGGATTTCACGGGAAATAAGTTAAGTCACAGATAATTTGAATTTAATTTAATTTTATTCAAATGATTTAATGGTTTTAAAAAAAATGAATTTTGAATCCAAATGGTTTTGGAAATGGAATTGGATTGAATATTAAAAGCTTTTGGAAAGGATGTTTGAAATTGAAATTTAGTTTGAATATAATTTATCTTGTTTAAGTTTCGGAAATTTGGTTTGAAAGGTTTATACAAGTTATATAATATATATATATATATATGGATTTAAAACCATCTTTAAAGTATTTTAAATGTATTATTTTGGGAATTTGAATTTAACCCAAGTTTATACTTTAAAGATATAACTTGTGCATGTTTGATCGGATTTTCAGAAACGAAAACCCTTGTTTATCAAATAATAGCTTTCATATAAAGAAAGAATTTCCAATTTGTGTTGAAAAGATTTGAAACGGAATTACTTTGAAAGCTATGAGTGAATCTTTGTGAAAGATTATTGAACTTTGTTTTGAAATTGAAGAGGATCTTAAAGGTGTATCTTTTGTTTAAAACATTTGTAATGGAATTGTTTTGAAAGCTATTAATTAATCTTTGTAAAAGATTGGTGAAGTTTGTAAAGCGAATCTTTCTGTTTTAAAATTTGAAAATGGTAATTTGTTTAAACCATTTGAAGAAAGGTTTTGGGCTTTAAGTTGTGACTTAACTGAGATCCTAATATCCATACATTTTTAAATATCACGCTCATTATTCAGTTTAGCCGGGAGAGGACTTGGTGTCATAAAACCCATTCCAAATAATGATATGACGTTATGGATAGCATTTGAAGACGGTGGTGAAGACGGGTATTTTCGAAAACGAAAGGATTACCTGTCGAATGTGTGACGCCCCATCTCTATGCTCACAATAACAAAGGTTATTATAAGGAATAACGTCTGCTATTGCGAAGAATAAGGCTTGTTAGAAGCGACCATCCATATGTTATGTCTTAGATGAGCATTGATTACATCGGTAGGAGCTGTATAACTTACTCCCAAAGATATAAATTCAATCCAGATCTAAAACGAAACTACGATGGCTAATGAAAAAATCCAGAACAACTCATAATATCAATAACACTGATAGTATAATCACATCAGAAACAGAAATATCATATATATATATAGCGGAAGACAAGTCTGGAATACATGCTACAACAATCTTTAGTTCCCATGAACCAAATACACATATACATGGATAACTACATACATAAGATGGGAGTCAAATAACCAAAAGAACTCCTCGAATGCCAGACAAAAGAAGATGCAAAATCCCAAAAGCTGAAGCTGCTACAGAAACAGAGATAGCGACTATCCTGAAATAACTCGGTCTGACCCGAGTATTATTTAAAAGAAAATAATAAATGGATCAGTCTAATTTATTCTTAGAAATAAGAGTATGGTAAACAACACTGAAACAAATAATTATAATCTCGAATGAGACTATATAGCATAAACGGTCAGTATAGTTTAAATGAAGAAATCTCAATTTAAACTCCATTACATCAGTTTTCAAATTCATAATTGAATTTAAAACAACAATTCACAAAATCTAGAAATCAAAATAGATAACTAGAAAATCAGCAGTCGCAAAATCATCAGTCGCAAAATCTAGAAATCAAAACAAGATAACTAGAAAATCAGCAGTCGCAAAATCTAGAAATCAAAACAAGATAACTAGAAAATCAGCATAAAAGTGGATCGATCCCAGCAGATGGCGAGTTTTAGCTACGCCGCACGTGCATCTCAGATGGCCGAAGCCTACCAAGTACTATAAATTTTTGGCGCCCATCAGATGACCCGAAGGTCCAGCAGAGTGACCCGAAGGTCTAGTACTGGTAATTGACCCGAAGGTCCATCAGATGACCCGAAGGTCCGCAGAGTGGCTCTTAAGCCCAACAAAATCATCAGAATCATCAAACAACAGATGTTTCAATTAACGAGTCCGGAATTAACCGAAATAGTAAAAGTTTGGTTCCATACTCCACACTTTTGCTAAATCGTTTAAATCTCTTCATCGTTTCCTTGAAAGTGCAAAATGGTGTATTTTAAATAAATTACAATTTGCGTTCTCAAACGGACAAGTCCAAAATTAAACGGATCAGTAAAAGTGAGGGTTCATAGTCCTCAATTTTGCTGAAGCGTTTAAATTGCTTCCTCATTCTTTTGAAAGCGCAAACAGTAAAATTTTCAGAAAACAAATTTTATTTTTAAAACGATTTTTTTTTAAAACACGTGATTAAAACAGCAACATCTGTAGCAATTTCGACGAGGAAATTGCGCTCCACAAAACACCGTAAAAACGGATACCAAATCAGCGTTGCGGGACAACCGCTTGAAAAGTTACTTTAAATAGTGGACTGCGCCACTAGATTTTCAACAAATTATTGCACTGCCTGGATTTAACTCTTGAACGCATGAATTAAATTATACATTGGCAATCTTAACACATTTACACACACACTTGTGTTTCACTGGTGCATGAATTAACAACCGTAATGAATAAAATAACTTGGAACCATTTGCCTTTAGAAAACTATGCATGCAATGTAAATCACGCATGCAAGAATTTCCACCCAAAAGTCAAAGCTGAAACACACGTATATAGCAAGTAATTTGTAAAATAACTCACACATAAACGGAGCATAATGTAAAGCTTTGTTTGGAAATCTCTTGTTGCCTAAACAAGTGTAGTGAAAGTGACTACTCTAAAAAAATGGGATGATCACCTGCGCCCAACGTCCATGCAGGCATTGCAGGCAAAGTAATTGAAGCACTTGTATTGTCCAAAATGAAATATGTACATGTTAAGTTTGTAAAACACATACAAGGCCGGGACAACAATCCCATACACGTTCAAAACAAAAGTGCCTGTCCTTGGAATTTTAGTGCAACTCTATTTACACGGAAATGAATTTAAAAATGTAGATGATCTGGCAATATAATTATTGTATGCACTACAAGACCTGGACAGTGTTATTGCACAACCACGTGAGAAATTTATAAAACAAAACAGTGCACAGTTACTTATTTCTCAAAACAAGCAATTAGACTACTGGAGTCCAAGAAACAGAGAATTTAAAAAGGAGTACATGCATATAACAGAACTTCAATGTGAAGTGGTTGTCACAGTCATATATACGATGCATATTTAAGTGCAGCAGTGAACAATGCAACTAAAAATGACAGAAACCCCATTGATGCAACTTTGAGCTTAAGTTAACATACCCAGTTCAATTGAACTGAGCTAGTAAGTAGTCTCAAAAGGAATAAATTAGCAAATGTGAGATTTTTCACTCACCTCCACTCGTTCAAAGAAATAAGCACCAGAGATTTAAGTGGCAAGAATGGCCATTAATGCAATTGTACCCCGAGTGCCAGATTTAATATTTTATGTGACTTATTCATATTCTGGAGAAAAGAAAATAGCTGCAACTTTATTTTCACTCTGCATCGGCTGATCCTCGGTATAGAGATTTGATCACCTTTTGTGATGGGGAGTCCAGACGTGATCAATGATTATCCGGGTTGCAAGGGCTTCTTTGGAAGTGCCTTCGGTTCTGTTCGAACCCGAAACAGACTTGTATGGATGTGTGTCTGTAACGACCCAGAATTTTTGTTAATTAAAATATGAATATTTAATTGAATTTAAATATTAATAAGTGAAATTTATAAGTCGGATAAATTTTATTTCGAATAATTGGATTTAATTGGATAACTAAATCGATAATTTAATAGTTGAAATTACAGAAATAATTGAAAATCAAGTTTAATATGATTGAAAATGATTTGTAAAATTTTATTTAATCTTGTTGAAGTTAGAATGATATTATAGAACTTTTAAAATTGAATTTGAAGTTAATTTGTGAAAATTGAATATTTTAATATTTAATTGACGAGTTAAAATAGCCATTTTTCAAACAGTCTTGGATTTCGACGAAACGAGTTTCATCGGATCCGTAATGTGATATTATTGTAAGGTTACAAATTGCGTGTCAATCAGATTTACCGTTTGTCCGGGGCAAGCCAAAACGCCTAGAAATTAGTTTAAATCGATTTAATTTAAATTGATCGTTTATTGCTGTAACTCTCACATATGATCGAATTAGCTTCCGAAACACGTTCCATTGTGTCCGGAACGCGGGTTAAACCCTAGAAACGCCAACCGACACGCTTCATTTGGAGTTCGAAAAATTCGGAATGAATAGTAATATGGAAATTTTCTATAAAAGCCCCCTTGTTTTCTCATTTTTCACAAAACCCTAGGTTAAAACCTTCAGGCCGCCACTTTTTATTCCATGGCCAAGAATTGTCCCCCTTCCTCCTTTAATCTCTCCCAATCTACGCAATATTTCAAGAAACTTTCTACACGAAAAATGAAGAGCTTCACGTGAGCTTCAGATCCGTATGGCGATGATCATCTATAGAACGTCGTGATGCTCGAATTTCTACCATGAAGTACCCACATTCGCACGCAAATTTAGGGCACTAGGGAGGGCCGAGTGCCACGTGGTCTTGGCCGTGGGTGGTGCCGGAGCACGCGCATGTAGTGGAGGTCCTTGATCGAGTTGAAGTGGTCGGGGATGGGTTGCGTTATCTAGGGCATATATAGGGGCGGCGTTTGGGTTCGAACGAACCTGGGAGTTTTAACGTGGGGGAAGAAGCACATACGTGCGGCCAAGATGCTGGGGAAAAGAAATGCACGGTTGTGATGGAAGTAGGGTTTGAAATTGAGAAAGTAAATTGTGAATTTAATTATATAATAACTCGTGTAATATTTAAAATGCTATATCTTATTCATACGAGGTCGAAAAATCACGAAACAAGTTGCGTTGGGTTTGTATGGACGGACACTACGCTATGGAACTGGATTGAAGTCGTTTGGAGCTAGTGAAAATTTCGGGTAAAACTAAACGTCCGTTTAATATTATTCAAAATA
Organism: Allium cepa; assembly: GCA_030765085.1. NCBI lineage: Eukaryota > Viridiplantae > Streptophyta > Magnoliopsida > Asparagales > Amaryllidaceae > Allium > Allium cepa. The sequence goes on from CM060946.1 coordinate 45,004,318, forward strand.
AAAACGCTGAAACGGAATTGAATTCAAGGTGAGAACTTCTCACTCAATCGAATTAGTTTCGATTTTAATTTTAAATAGTTAGATTTAAAATTGCTTGATTGTATGCCTGGATGATGATTGTTATCTATTAATTGTTAAAATAGACATTATACGCTGTTAGTAAGCGGAGGTTATTTATTAAAAACATATACCGCGATAATTCCAACTTGTATGGAATTGGTATTATATATGTACTTGGAGTTGATTTCCTGCATTATATAGCGGATGAGACCCTATTGCACCGCATAATAGCGGATAGTATTTTATAAATCCCATATACCGCGATATTTCGTCTTGAAGCGAAATTGGTATTGTGCTAACATTTTTGGATGCAGGAAACAGGTTGGAGGGATCCAACTGGATTCCTCAAACATTTGAATTGGTTTCAATGTTGTGTGTTGATCTATTTGTTGATCTATTTATAATCTGCGTGATTATCTTTGTGATTGAGATTGTTAAAGGCTAAAATTTAGCCGAATATATTTTGGTATCGTTAGATGCTGAAAATAAATAAAATTTGATTTTTGAAAATTTAAGTTGAGAATTCATAATAAAATCTAATTTTGGAATTGATTCATTTTAGATAAATAAATGTTATAATATTTATTATTATAAAAATGATATTTTTGGAAAATGATACTTAAGTATGATTTTGGAGTTATATAAGCTTTAATAACGATGTGTAAATTATTAAAAGGATTGGTTTATTTAAATTGGGATTTTTGAATTATTATAAATAATTTATATAAAATATTTATAAAATTGATATTTATAAATTAAAAATATTGTAATTATAAAACAAGTTTTTATAAGTGTTAAAATGGAATATAAATGGATTTTATAAGTGAATGAAATCTATATATTTATAAATTGTGGAATTATAAAATGAATAGATTTTATAAAATAAAAGATTTATAAGTAATTAACTTATAAATTGAATTTTCGCGTGTAAATGGAATATGGATAGAATTTGTTAATAAAGTGATTTGATAAGTTGAAGTGGCCATAAAATATAAATGGAATTTATAAACATTGTTTTATAAATCCGAAAACGACTTATTTTGATAAGTTGATTATTATAGCTTATTAAAGGAAATATATCCACGATTTTGGACAGTGGATAATCCTTTAAATAAAATATGTAGAAATGTTGAATTTGGATAAGGAAATATATTCACGATTTTGGACAGTGAATAATATATTAAAGAAATATTTTGGAAAAGTGATGCTTTAAAATAGAATTAAAACGATTTAAAGATGTTTTAAAAGGGGTTAACTATCGAAACCATAGATTTCAACATTTATTATTGAAATAGATGTTTCGAGAAATAGAAGGAAATGTTGGACTATAACACTGTTGTTATAGTAAATGATTTCCGAAAAGGAATGTTTTATATTGTATTGGGATTTATATATCTATTTTAATTTTGAATCCCAATACTAGTGATTTTGGGTTGCCGTAACGATGTTTTACATAACATTCGTTTTTGACCAGATAAATGTGTTTAAGAGAATGTTTTCCTTATAAAATAAAATATATACTTAATTTAGATTTAAGTATATTGAATATTTTCAAAATGTTGAAAATAAATAGATTGGTGAATTGCTTATTATTAAATAAGTATGGAAATGTTTTTCCAATATGAAGTGAATGTTTGAGATTTTATCTTTTAAAGATAAATTGAAAATGAATATTAGAAATCGATTTTAAAAATCGTATATTCATAGATATTTTGGAATTGTAAATTCACTATGGAATTTATAAAAGAAAGGGAAATTAGTTAAAAATAAACGTTGATTTATTTTGAAGTGTGGAGATTAATTTACGGATTTGGAACGTAAATTTAAATAAATCGGTAAGGATTTATTTAATTGGTTTAAATGAACCATTTTGAAATGAAAGTTGTAAGGGTGTAAATTTATTTGAAATTGGTTTTCAAATGGTTGAAGTGTGGGATATATATATCTTATAAAGATATTTTTGAAAATAAATAATTTGGGAAATTATTTGAAATCGGGTGATGTTGTGAATCTTGATTGATAGTTAAATAACCGACTATCAAATATTGACCTTTGAATAGGTATTTGTTGTGAATTGGTTGAAATTGAAATGCTACACTTATTTCTAAATTATTGCGCTCGTTATTCGGATTGCCCATTCCGAATAGCGATACGACGTAATGGATAGCATTGAAGACCGATGGTGAAGACCGGGTATTTGTGAGAACGATAGGATGACCTATCGATTGTCTCTGCACCGTTAGCTATGGTATGGAGATTTCCTTTGTGATAGGAAATTCGATCGGGATTGTGAATACTCGGATTGCAAGGGCTTTTTTGGAAGTGCCTTCGGTTCTGTTCGAACTCGGAACAGACTTGTATGGTTACGTGTCTGACATTACATTTTGAGGTATAAAGCAGATTTCTTTCAAATACATTTCTGTTGGTGGCGGAGAATTTATTCTCTAGCTTAACACCCTTCTCTGAGACGTACGCGCTTAGAGGTTATGTAGTTGAGGGTTATCAGCGATATATTCCCAATTTGGTAATGTGGCATGCTTAGTGTTGCTGTGTGATGATTATTTATTGATCATTTGTTGATCAAAGCGTGGCTTTGTGCCTAGCTTTGTGGACGAGATTTCATCAGACCTCACTCCCCGGAAATGGTCAAAACAGGAATATGCGGTAAGGCTATGAGGGTCGCGCCCTTTAGGGTATGTCATTTCCTTCTGGAAAGGGTGGTATCATGATATGAAGCCCAGATACTTACTCATGTTGATACACTATATCTATTACTGTGTGGTGTTGTTGGCATCGAGCGCTCGGATAAAGGTCCAAAGGGACCGGGGGATGGCATAGTCGTGTAGAAGTTACCTAATGACAAAGGTAACCCGGCCTTGTGTTGGCAGAGAGCTGGTTAAGTTCTCGGGACGTCCCGCCAGAGGCGATCCCATGTGGCAGTAGGAAGTTCGTGACCATTTGTTGGAAATCCAAAGAAACAATACGAACCCTGTACGGTTTTAGTTGTATAACCTGCCATGGAATGTGGCGGTAACCTTCTATTGAACATGGTAGCTATAGTAGGCATAAGTGCGAAATGTCTATGCTGGCTAAGATTTATATCTTTACTTTCGAAATATTTTCCTACACTATGCACTAGTAATAATATCAAATGTTTCTTTTTAATGCGTATCAAGCATCTTTGACTATCATAAGGAGAAATCTCCTCCGATTCTGCGTTTGCATTGTGTGTGTGTGCGGGAGGCCTTATGGTAGTCTCATTTTCTAAAAAGCATTGCGAATCTATTAAAAAAAATTATTTTGTTGTTTGTTTTAAAGATAAACTGTTTTAAGTTCTCACACCAGTCCCATGACTGACTCGGAGTTTATTGTTTTCCTTCCTAACTCTGGTGCCCACCAATTTCCACACAGGAAATCAAGAGTCAGGTTTATCAGGATATTTTGGAATTCACGAGTTGCTGGAGGCAAGCTGGATGGCATGGCATATTCACTAGTATATAGTACTTCTTTTCCGTTGTTTGTTGTTGTTTTGTTGTTGTACACTCTGATGATGTAATGTAAAGTGATGTAATGTAATAACTGATGTAGTTCTTTGTTTAAAGCTATCCATTTATCTATTATATGTTGTTCCGCTGCGACTGTGGGATTCTGATATTGTTCTATTGTTTCTGTTCTGTTTCCTTATTTCTTCTATCCTTTTCTTCTGCCCCTTCTTCTTTAACCCTAACAATTTGGTTTCCCGGCATTCGATTATGCGGCATTTGATACGGTGGACATAAGAATACCGACCTTCGGATCCCGATAAAATTGTAATGTTACAGCTGGTATCAGAGCATATGGTTAAGCGACAACCATAGCTCTGTTGGGAATTACTCATTAGATATAGAGTCAATAGTACTCTAGAATGAGTGTGAGTGTAATAATAGATATGAGCGCATATTTGTTAGTGAATATAAAATGTTTTATATTGTGATGATTGGTTTGTTGAGTGGCATATGGATTTTGGTCGTTATAGTCTGTACAACTCTATTGATAGGGATCTCTAAACACTTGTTCAGAACAAATCAACACGATATTATTTTAAAATTGGGTAAATGAAATAATTTTACCTCGATTATATTTTATATATAAAGGAATAATTTTTCAGGAATTATTAAGTGTATATAATTGATTGTTTGGTTGTTGAAAATGTAAAAATGCATAAGTCAATAAAAGTTGTTTGAATAAGTTAAATAAAAACAACAGTTATAAAGGAATGAATTGTATAAGTAAATGAATTATAAATATAGAATTATAATTAATATGATTTACAATTGTGAAACAATCTTGTATAAGTAAAGGAAAATAATGAAATTTTATAAGGAAAGATTTATAAATGTAATTTATAAATAAAAGGAGATTTTTGAAAGAATATTTAGCATTGATTTCACTATTGTTGCTGGGAAATAATAAGGGTGATGACTGCAGCATCATCAGTATCATTTTCGAGTTTCTATGTGAGGGATTTGCTACCATAGTAAATTGAAAGTTTGAGTTTTATTGTGATAAACAAATTCGAAAATTTAAAAATCCAAGTTGAAATTGATGAATATAAGTGAAATGAATTTTGAACTTATAGTATGAGATAATAAATTTAGCTTTGGATAAGTAAACGGATTTCGAAGTTTAAATATATAAGTTGTATAACTTAGAAAATGAGAAAATGTAAGTGAAACCAATAGTTAAAATGGTTAAACAATTTTGTTAAATAAAATGAAATAGAATTTGAAATAAATAAGAAGTGAACTTAAGTTGTATAGTGGAAGTAAAATGTAAAAGAAGTTGAAATGGAATATAACTTAAGTGATGTTGAAAGAAGTTGATCTTGGTGTCAAAGTAAATTAATAAGTGAATTAATAAAATGAAGTCATTAAGAATATGAACTTGAGTTATATAAATGAAATTCAACTTTATTTGTAAAATGAATTAGCTATTCAGTTAATGAATGAATTGAATGTTAATCAATCTAATGTAAATAAGTTGATATGAAATAATGAATGATGTGTTAATTCATTGAAAGCCAATGTAATTAGAAGTTGAATAATTGAATGAAAATCAATTAAATGTTAAACCAATTGAAATTAAAAGTGTTGAACCAAATTGAATGTTGAATGTAAATTTAATAATTTGGTTATGTTGAATATACATTGGTTGTTATTTGATTTTTAGTTGATTGTGTAAAATTCATTAAGTGTTAATGAAAGTAAATTAGCAAAATCAAAAGCTATGTAATTGAATTCAAATTGAAAGAAAATGAATTTGAATAGAATTGAATTTGATTTGGAAGTGAACTAATGTGAATTTAAATTAGTGAATGTATACTAATTGGAAATGAATAAATGAATATTTGTAAAGTCCAATGTTAACAAATCAAATGTGATTAAAATGGAAAAAAACAATTCATTGAATGTTAATGAGAAATGAAAGAATATTGATTTGGTTATTGATTTGTTGAATGATTATTGGATGATAGTTGTTGATGGTTGCATTTGTTGTTTTTGTTGCATTTGCTATGTTGGCATATGTAGTTGTTATGTTGCTATATGATGTATATTGATACTATTTTCACATATGCGTGATTCTCATGTTATTGTTGAGTGTATAGTAGGTGCGGATGGCTTATGCTTCGCATTTGGAGCTCGCTTTCGCGCCATATTAGCCGTATATGCTCGCTAATAAAAATATAAGGTACATATCTTGGATTAAATATCGTACTTTTACACTTTTTTTCCCTGCGGGATGCCTCATCACTTGATGAGATGTATATTTGTGATATATATATACTGTCATTTTTTTTTATCGAGCCGCGCAAAGGAGACTCTGGCGAATTTTTCCGGAAATTTAAGGCGTTAGAAAATTTCTGGGAATTTTGGAAAATTTTGAAAACTATAACTAAGTATGATCTGAAAAGTTAGTAAAGTTATTGTATGAAGTTTAACTATGAATTTTGGGAAAGTTAAACACTTAAGAGAATTGTAAAATCTAACTTGAACGGTTTGTTTTGGAAAGTTAATGGATTTCGAAATTTTTCTTACTTGGTAATTTCGAGGACGAAATTCTTTTAAGGGGGGAAGTCTGTAACGACCCAGAATTTTTGTTAATTAAAATATGAATATTTAATTGAATTTAAATATTAATAAGTGAAATTTATAAGTCGAATAAATTTTATTTCGAATAATTGGATTTAATTGGATAATTAAATCGATAATTTAATAGTTGAAATTACAGAAATAATTAAAAATCAAGTTTGATATGATCGAAAATGATTTGTAAAATTTTATTTAATCATGTTGAAGTTAGAATGATATTCTAGAACTTTTAAAATTGAATTCGAAGTTAATTTGTGAAAATTGAATATTTTAATATTTAACTGACGAGTTAAAATAGCCATTTTTCAAACAGTCTCAGATTTCGACGAAACATGTTTCATCGAATCCGTAATGTGATATTATTGTAAGGTTTCAAATTTCGTGTCAATCGGATTTACGTTTGTCTGGGGCAAGTCAAAACGCCTAGAAATTAGTTTAAATCGATTTAATTTAAATTGATCGTTTATTGCCGTAACTCTCACATATGATCGAATTAGCTTCCGAAACACGTTGCATTGTGTCCGGAACGTGGGTTAAACCCTAGAAATGCCAACCGGCACGCTTCGTTTGGAGTTCGGAAAATTCGGAATGAATAGTAATATGGAAAGTTTCTATAAAAGCCCCCTTGTTTTCTCATTTTTCACAAAACCCTAGGTTAAAACCTTCAGGCCGCCACTTTTTATTCCATGGCCGAGAATTGTCTCCCTTCCTCCTTTAATCTCTCCCAATCCACGCAATATTTCAAGAAACTTTCTACACGAAAAATGAAGAGCTTCACGTGAGCTTCAGATCCATACGGCGATGATCATCTATAGAACGTCGTGATGCTCGAATTTCTACCGTGAAGTACCCACGTTCGTGCGCAAATTTAGGGCAACAGGGAGAGCCGAGTGCCACATGGTCTTGGCCGTGGGTGGTGCCGGAGCGCGCGCATGTAGTGGAGGTCCTTGATCGAGTTGAAGTGGTCGGGGATGGGTTGCGTTATCTAGGGCATAGGGGCGGCGTTTGGGTTCGAACGAACCTGGGAGTTTCAACGTGGGGGAAGAAGCACATACGTGCGGCCAGGATGCTAGGGAAAAGAAATGCACGGTTGTGATGGAAGTAGGGTTTGAAATTGAGAAAGTAAATTGTGAATTTAATTATATAATAATTCATGTAATATTTAAAATGCTATATCTTATTCATACGAGGTCGAAAAATCACGAAACAAGTTGTGTTGGGTTCGTATGGACGAACACTGCGCTATGGAACTAGATTGGAGTCGTTTGGAGCTAGTGAAAATTTCAGGTAAAACTAAACGTTCGTTTAATTTTATTTGAAATAAAAACGTTGAAACGGAATTGAATTCAAGGTGAGAACTTCTCACTCAATCGAAGTAGTTTCGATTTTAATTTTAAATAGTTAGATTTAAAATTGCTTGATTGTATGCCTGGATGATGATTGTTATCTATTGATTGTTAAAATAGACATTATACGCCGTTAGTAAGCGAAGGTTATTTATTAAAAACATATACCGCGATAATTCCAACTTGTATGGAATTGGTATTATATATGTACTTGGAGTTGATTTCCCGCATTATATAGCGGATGAGACCCTATTGCGCCGCACAATAGCGGATAGTATTTTATAAATCCCATATACCGCGATATTTTGTCTTGAAGCGAAATTGGTATTGTGCTAACATCTTTGGATGCAGGAAACAGGTTGGAGGGATCCAACAGGATTCCTCAAACATTTGAATTGGTTTCAATATTGTGTGTTGATCTATTTGTTGATCTATTTATAATCTGCGTGATTATCTTTGTGATTGAGATTGTTAAAGGCTAAATTTTAGCCGAATATATTTTGGTATCGTTAGATGCCGAAAATAAATAAAATTTGATTTTTGAAAATTTAAGTTGAGAATTCATAATAAAATCTAATTTTGGAATTGATTCATTTTAAATAAATAAACGTTATAATTTTTATTATTATAAAAATGATATTTTTGGAAAATAATACTTAAGTATGATTTTGGAGTTATATAAGCTTTAATAACGATGTGTAAATCATTAAAAGGATTGGTTTATTTAAATTGGGATTTTTGAATTATTATAAATAGTTTATATAAAATATTTATAAAATAGATATTTATAAATTAAAAATATTGGAATTATAAAACAAGTTTTTATAAGTATTAAAATGGAATAGGATTTTATAAGCGAATGAAATCTATATATTTATAAATTGTGGAATTATAAAATGAATAGATTTTATAAAATAAAAGATTTATAAGTAATTAACTTATAAATTGGATTTTTGCGTGTAAATGGAATATGGATAGAATTTGTTAATAAAGTGATTTTATAAGTTGAAGTGGCCATAAAATATAAATGGAATTTATAAACATTGTTTTATAAATCCGAAAACAACTTATTTTGATAAGTTAATTATTATAGCTTATTAAAGGAAATATATCCACGATTTTAGACAGTGGATAATCCTTTAAATAAAATATGTAGAAATGTTGAATTTGGATAAGGAAATATATTCACGATTTTGGACAGTGAATAATATATTAAAGAAATATTTTGGAAAAGTGATGCTTTAAAATAGAATTAAAACGATTTAAAGATATTTTAAAAGGGATTAACTATCGAAACCATAGATTTCAACATTTATTGTTGAAATAAATGTTTCGAGAAATAGAAGGAAATGTTGGACTATAACACTGTTGTTATAGTAAATGATTTCCGAAAGGGAATGTTTTATATTGTATTGGGATTTATATATCTATTTTAATTTTGAATCCCTATACTAGTGATTTTGGGTTGTCGTAACGCTGTTTTACGTAACATTCGTTTTTGACCCAAATAAATGTGTTTAAGAGAATGTTTTCCTTATAAAATAAAACATATACTTAATTTAGATTTATGTATATTGAATATTTTCAAAATGTTGAAAATAAATAGATTGGTGAATTACTTATTATTAAATAAGTATGGAAATGTTTTTCCAATATGAATTGAATGTTTGAGATTTTATCTTTTAAAGATAAATTGAAAATGAATATTAGAAATCGATTTTAAAAATCGTATATTCATAGATATTTTGGAATGTAAATTCACTATGGAATTTATAAAAGAAAGGGAAATTAGTTAAAAATAAACGTTGATTTATTTTGAAGTGTGGAGATTAATTTACGGATTTGGAATATAAATTTAAATAAATCGGTAAGGATTTATTTAATTGGTTTAAATGAACCATTTTGAAATGAAAGTTGTAAGGGTGTAAATTTATCTGAAATTGGTTTTCAAATGGTTGAAGTGTGGGATATATATATCTTATAAAGATATTTTTTAAAATAAATAATTTGGGAAATTATTTGAAATCGGGTGATGTTGTGAATCTTGATTGATAGTTAAATAACTGACTATCAAATATTGACCTTTGAATAGGTATTGGTTGTGAATTGGTTGAAATTGAAATAGTACACTTAATTCTAAATTATTGATAGTTAAATAACCAAAGGCGATCCCATGTGGCAGTAGGAAGTTCCTTAGCCTGACCATTTGTTGGAAATCCAAAGAAACAATACGAACCCTGAACGGTTTTAGTTGTATAACCTGCCATGGAATGTGGCAGTAACCTGCTATTGAACATGGTACCTATAGTAGGCATAAGTGCGAAATGTCTATGCTGGCTAAGATTTATATCTTTACTTTCGAAATGTTTTCCTACACTATGCACTAGTAATAATATCAAATGTTTCTTTTTAATGCGTATCAAGCATCTTTGACTATCATAAGGAGAAATCTCCTCCGATTCTGCGTTTGCATTGTGTGTGTGTGTGTGCAGGAGGCCTTATGGTAGTCTCATTTTCTAAAAAGCATTGCGAATCTATTAAAAAAAATATTCTGTTGTTTGTTTTAAAGATAAACTGTTTTAAGTTCTCACACCAATCCGATGACTGACTCAGAGTTTATTGTTTTCCTTCCTAAACTCTGGGTGCCCACCAATTTCCACACGGGCAGTCAAGAGTCAGGTTTATCAGGATATTCTGGAATTCAGGAGTTGCTGGAGGCAAGCTGGATGGCATGGCATATTCACTAGTATATAGTACTTCTTTTCCGCTGTTTGTTGTTGTTGTATACTCTGATGATGTAATGTAAAGTGATGTAATATAATAACTGATATAGTTCTTTGTATAAAGATATCCATTTATCTATTATATGTTGTTCCACTGCGACTGTGAGATTCTGATATTGTTCTGTTGTTTCTGTTCTGTTTTCTTATTTCTTCTATCCTTTTCTTCTACCTCTTCTTCTTTAACCCTAACAATTCGGTTTTCCGGCATTTGATTATGCAGCATTTGATACAGTGGACGTAAGAATGCCGACCTTCGGATCCCGATAAAATCGTAATGTTACAGTGTCTGACGATACACTTTGATATGTAAACTGGTTTCTATCAAATACATTGCTGTATGGCGGCAGAGAATTTATTCTCTTAGCTTAACACCTTTTCTGAGACGTACGAGCTCAGAGGTTATGTAGTTGATGGTTACTAGTGATACATTCCCAATATGGTAATGTGGCATACGAAGTGCTGCTGATCATGTGTTGATCGAAGCATGGCTTTTGTGAAAAGCGTAGCTTTGTGGATGAGACTTCGTCCAGCCTCTCAACCCGGAATGGTCGAAACAGGAAAGATGCAGCAAGGTTATTTAGGGGTAGCGCCGCCTAAGGGTATGTCCATTTCCTTCTAGATAGAGGTGGTATCATGGTATGGAGCCCAGAAATTTAACCTACATGGTTACTACAAATTTATTACTTTGTGGTTGTTGGTGTCGAGCGCTCGAATAAAGGTTGGTTACGACCAGGGGATGGCATACTCGTGTAGTAGTTACCTAGTTTACTTCATTACAACATGATAGGGGGTTCTCACTTCGTGTTTGGTGGCAAACGGGAGACTCTTACCTCTACACGTCCCGGCTATAGGTTGGTTGAATTGAGTCAAAAGGATGGCCGTAAAAGTAAATTGAGGGGTATCAGTGTGAGCCACAGCAGATCGTTATAGGGTATTTGTCGGGTGGACTGTGACCTTTTTCTATCAGAGCTAAAAGTTGAACTTTAGCTTTCGGAGTATAACACATTAGGTAACTCATTATAGATAGGGTGAAGTATACCCTAGAATGAGTATTCCCTAAGATATCCGTCTGTATACCTCAGTAAATTCTCTTACTATCCACTGATAGTGAGTATGAGTACAAGAATAGGACGAGATAGGGGATAAGGAAGTACCAATGCAAATGGTCAAAATCTTGCAACAACAAGGAAATAACTCTTCTCAATCTCCTCTGATCCAGTTTTAATTCTTTGATTGCTTCGTGGCAGCTACAAGAAGAAGCTTTGGTGTGATGGTGCCCCTGCGAATCGTTGTAGAAAAGGTTCTAATTCCTATTTTTTATTCTAATCATCCATTTCCTTCAACTTTCTGTTTTATCTTTAAAGGATTTGAAATTTTAATTGAACTGAATTGGTTAGCAAAATATGAAGATTTGTATCGATAAAACGATTTCGATTAAAACTAAATTTGAAATTCTATTATAGTTTCTTGTGAGGATCAAAGTCCAAAGAGGGACAAGTTGGTGTATACTTTGGGTATTCTAACCTGAATTGAATATCCATTGTCTGTTCTAATTGGGTCTAGATATATTACGAATGGCTAGTTGTCCTTCGAAGTAACCGAGGTCCCTGCTTATTTGTAGATCTGGTGACCTAGTATCTTGTGTAATATTGAATTAGTTCGTTCTCATAATTATTGTTGATATTCTGATTTGGTAAGCCAAATGCAGAATAGATATTCAGTTTGATCCGGAAAACTGTTTCTCTATCTTTCTTTGTTGTCTCCCTGTCTAGCATATTTCGAGGACGAAATTTTCTTAAGGGGGTAATCTGTAACGATCTCGGTTTTTAAGCCAAGATTAATTTGGTAATTAATTTAATTAAATAGTAAATTAAATTTTAATTTTCAAAATAAATAAAAATATACTGATTATGAATTGAAATTTGGATTTGAAAATTCAAACATAAATGTATTGAAAATAAAATTGGATTTATTAACTTATTTTTTAGGAACTAATATATATATATATATATATATATAATTATTAGTAATATATAATTTTGATTTCAAAATCATTTTCTTTAAAGTTGTATAAATATAAATAGGAATGCATGGATATATTGAGATTATATTATGAAAAACAATTGGGATAAATTTAATTAAAATAAGATTTAAGAACTTTATAAACTAATAGAAATTTGTTTTCTATTTTATATATATTTGTGTGTGTGTGTGTGTATTAGTGATTTGAAAAGTTATGATCTGAAATTAATTTTTGAAAGGTTAATCTAAGTTAAATTCTTATATATATATATATATAATCAATATAATTACTTATTTATGTATAGTTGGTTTTAGAATCATTTTCCTAAAGGTTATAAAAGTATATAACATTTAAAAACATAATAAATATAAATTGAAAATATAAACATATGTAAATATAGAAGAGTTAAGTAATCTTTAAAATGAAAGGGTTTAAAACAAAATTTATAAATTTAAAATAAGTGAGGTATTTAAACATAAAAAGGTTATTTTAAAATGACATATGTAAGCACTAAAAATAAAAAGAATGCAAGTGTAAGCCTCTTAACACATATTTAAACATTTGTAGCTAAATAAATATATGCATTAACAAGTATTAGTAATATTGCTATGCAAATAATACAAGTGTCAAGATGAATTATTGAATATACATGCAGCAAAAGTTTTATTTTTCTCTTCGTTAGAAATACAAAGAAAATAAAATAAAACCTGGCAACCAAGAGAAAACCTGGAAATGAAAAATAAGGCAATCAAAACAATAATCAGAATAGAAAATACAATCCAGATCAAAACAAAGAAAAAGGAAATCAAAACTTAAAAGCTTCAATCTGGAATCAAATTTCAAAACCGAATCAACCTGAAACAATGCAAACCAAACTCTAAAACCTTGAAATGGAAACAAAACTGTAAAAAAAAAATTTGGAAAACAAGATCCAGATCAAATTTAGTTCAAACTACAGATAATTTTCTGGAAACCAACCTGGAAGCTTTAAACAAATCAAGCATGCAAGTTCAAGCAGGGTCAGGTTTAAGAAAAAGCATTTAAAACAAATTCCAGATCAAAGGAATTTCTCTGCTTCTCTGCATTATCCATATCCAAGTGAGCAAACATCACCTTTTAAACCGTTATATGTTTATATTTTGATGGAATGTGATGCATGATTAAAGTGATGCTATAGTTATGTTTGCATAATGAAAATATTTCTGTATACATATGCAAATATTAGTGTGTAAGTCTGTAAATAGGCAAAGGAAGGCCTCTGCCTTTGGTTACAGGTTTTTTTTCAATATTTGTTCGAGGAAAAAGAAAAATTTCAAACACTTGGAATAAAAATTCAAAAAAAGTCGTCATACAATCAATGTTGGGTTAAGATCTTTAAACATGAATTGTGTTTACAAGTGTGATGTGATTTTTAAAAATAATTTCAAGTTTATTTATTAAGCTAATATTTTATAAAAATGGAATCACAGTAACATATGTTTAAAACTAGGAAAATCAATTATCACGAATTCAAATTTGGAATTATAAATTGATTCGTAGTAGGAAATGATGATTTTTAAAAATATAATCATGATTTTTAAGTTTGAAAATTGAACAAAATTGCAATTTGAACGGAAATCAAAGATTGGGTGATTTTTGGCGAACGACGATGATCAGCGGGTCGAGGTTGATGCTGAAGATAGTGGGAAGATTAATGAGGCTGGGAAAAATGATCGAAGTATTTTTCGATCATCAGATCGGCAACACGACGTCAAATTATGGTTTAGGTTCACAGTTTTTATTGGCCGAGCTTTTGGGATTACTGCATCGTCGACGTTAGACTATAGGTGATCGGACTGGGAGGGAAAAGCTTCGTGGGTGTCGGAGCGGTTTGGGTCATAAACGCGTGGCATCAGATGGTCGGCATTGTTCGTCGGTGGGGCATTTTAGCCGATTGGGTTGGAATGTCTAGATGATTGAGCTGTTCGTTTTTTATTTTTGGTATTTGTTTGAAGTTGAGGTGGCCGGATTCGAGGGAGGAGGTCAACATTGACTCGTTGGCGATGGCAGTGGTGGCCAGAACACTAGCAATGGTTGGTGCAAGTGCACGCGTGTTTGTGCGTGTCAGAAGGTTGGGTAGTAGGAAGAGGGAGGTGTTGGTGTCGAGTTCATTCTCGGGTTTGTGCTTGGGAAGTTTTGAAACTACCTCAGGGATTTTCAAAGGAGGCTCGGGTTGTTCGAGTGTTAAACTGTACAACATGAAGTTTTAAAAATAAAACAAAGTAAAATAAGAAGAAGGAGGAAATGGCCCGGGAAAGGATCGGGTATTTTGGGGGTTTACTCAAAGTTGGGTTCGGGTTTTCAGGGAGTCATCTCGGGTTTGCCTTGAAACGGATTTGATTTCGAAAATTTAAACAAGTTTCCAAATGATTAAATTTAATTAAGTTTAAAATAGTTTCTTAATTAAATGTTTTATACCAGTTTTGTCAAATAGTTAAAGTTTAAGATAATTATTTTATAATTAATTAAGTTCAAGTTCAAAAGAATCCTTAAATTTATTTTAAATTTAAATGGTATAATTCAGTAATTGAAAGATAATGTTTTTTAATTAACTTAAGTATTTTAAGTTATTCCTTATGTTAAATGATAAGTTAGTTTAAGGGTTTATTTAAAGCTTTGAATAACAATTAAGAAATTGATTAATTAACGGGTTTATCTTAAATTTATTAAGATTTTAATTAATTACCAGTTGTTTAATTGATGTGATAATTTGAAGATTAATTACTTAATGGAAGTGTTTAAGGATAATCAATTAATAATTAAAGTTGATTAATCAAGTGATTAAAGAATAATTACATAATGTAATTAATGTTTAATTTATCAATATAAGTGATTAGGGATAATCACCTATGGTAATTAATTAAGGAATGATAATTAATTAAGGGCTAATTAATAAATGTGATTAATTAAGGACAATTAATTAATTAAAGGTAAATTAATTAATGAAGGTGATTAAGGAATGATAATTTATTGAGGAGTAATTAATTAAAGTAATAAATTAAGGATAATAAATTAATTAAAGGATAATCATTTAATGATTAGGGTTGATTAATTAATAATTAAAGGTTAATTAATTGATTATTAATGGTTAATTAATAAATGATTAAAGAACAATTAATCAAAATTATTTCTAATTAATTAATGTTAATTAACCAGGATTAGTAATTTATTCATAAGTAATTAATTTGATTTAAATTAATCAGATAATTAATTGATCTTACTTATGGATGTTTGGATTGTATGAAATGCTTTGAATTGTTTGATATCCCTGATGTGTGATGCTTTGTGACATGAATTATTTTGATTCGAGCTGTGATGAATGTAATTTATTTTATCCATGATGAATGTATATTATTTATTTTGTGAATCTGCGAATGAAGACAAGTGTTATAGTATTATACTGCTTATCAATATTGATGTGCTTGAATCTGTAATGATTGATGATGTTGCATTATTGTGTAAAACCCCTGGACTACACCATACACACACAAATATGGATTTCACGGGAAATTGGTTAAGTCACAAATAATTTGTATTTAATTTTATTTTATTCAAATGATGCAATGGTTTTGAAAAAAAGATGATTTTTGAATCCAAATGGTTTTGGAAATGGAATTGGATTGAATATTAAAAGCTTTTGGAAAGGAAGTTCGAAATTGAAATTTAGTTTTAATATAATTTATCTTGTTTAAGTTTTGGAATTGTTTTGGAAATTTGGTTTGAAAGGTTATATAAGTTAGATAACATATATATATATATATATATATATATATATGGATTTTAAAACCATCTTTAAAGTATTTTAAATGTATTATTTTAGGAATTTGAATTTAACCCAAGTTTATACTTTAAAGATATAACTTGTGCATGTTTGATCGGATTTTTCCAAAACGAAAACCCTTGTTTTTCAAATAATAATAGCTTTCATATAAAGAAAGAATTTCCTATTTGTGTTGTAAAGATTTGAAACGGAATTGATTTGAAAGCTATGAATGAATCTTTGTGAAAGATTATTGAACTTTGTTTTGAAATTGAAGAGGATCTTAAGGGTGTATCTTTTGTATAAAAGATTTGTAATGGAATTATTTTGAAAGCTATGAATTAATATTTGTGAAAGATTGGTGAACTTTGTGAAGTGAATCTTTTTTTTCAAAATTTGAAAATGGTAATTTGTTTAAACCATTTGAAGAAAGGTTTTGGGCTTTAAGTTATGACTTAAGTGAGATCCCAATATCCATATGTTTTTAAATATCGCGCTCATTATTCGGTTTAGCCGGGAGAGGACTTTGTGTCATATAACCCATTCCGATTAATGATACAATGTTATGGATAGCATTTGAAGACGGTGGTGAAGACCGGGTATTTTCGAAAACGAAAGGATTACCTGTCGAATGTCTCTGCGTCGGCTGATCCCTGGTATAGAGATTTGATCACCCTTTGTAATGGGAAGTCCGTACGTGATTAGGGATTATCCGGATTGCAAGGGCTTCGTTGGAAGTTCCTTCGGTTCTGTTCGAACCCGGAATAGACTTATATGGATGTGTGTCCGACGTTACACTTTGAGATGTAAAGCTGGTTTCTATCAAATACATTTCTGTTTGGTGGCAGAGAATTTATTCTCTTAGCTTAACACCCTTCTCTGAGATATACGAGCTCAGAGGTTATGTAGTTGATGGTTACTAGCGATACATTCCCAATTCGGTAATGTGGCATACGAAGTGCTGATGATCATGTGTTGATCGAAGCATGGCTTTTGTGAAAAGCGTAACTTTGTGGATTAGACTTCGTCGAGCCTCACAACCCGGAATGGTCAAAACAGGAAAGATGCAGCAAGGTTATTTGGGAGTAGCGCCCTCTGGGGTATGTCTATTTCCTTCTGGATAGAGGTGGTATCATGGTATGGAGCCCAGATATTTAACCTATGTGGTTATTACAAATTTATTACTTTGTGGTTATTTGTGTCGAGCGCTCGGATAAAGGTTGGTTACGACCGGGGGATGGCATACTTGTGTAGTAGTTACCTAGTTACAGAGGTAACCCGGCCTTGTGTTGGCAGAAATCCGGCTAGGTTCTCGGGGCGTCCTTCCAGAGGTGTACCCATGTGGCCCAGGAAGTTCCTTTGCCTGACCATTTGTTGGAAATCCAAAGAAACAATACGCGCCCTGTACGGTTTTAGTTATATAATCTGCCATGGAATGTGGCGGTAACCTGCTATTGAACATGGTAGCTATAGTAGGCATACAATAATGGTTGTATGCTGGCTAAGATTAATATTATACTTTCGAAATGTTTTCTGCTCTATGCACTAATAATAATATTAAAAAGGTTTTCGCGTATCAAGCATGTTTGACTTTCACAAGGAGAAATCTCCTCCAATTGTGCATCTGCATTATGTGTGTGGCATGAGGCCTTATGGTAGTTTCATTTTCCAAAAAGCATTACGGATTTCTTTGAATTTATTTTGTTTTCTCTTGTTAAAGATAAACTATTTTTGTTTGCTCACACCAGTCCCATAACTGACCTAGATTTTATTATTCCCTTTCTAAACTCTGGGTGCCCACAATTTTCCACACGGGCAGCCTAGAGTTAGATTTTCAGATTATCAGCTAATAGATATAGATTCGATAGCCTCCAGCTTCCCATTTGGAACTCTTTGGAATCTTTGGATCTTGGTAAATTGCATTGCTGGCTGACCTTGCTTAATACAACTTGCTGGTGGTTCGAGCTTCTTGGATTGGAGTTTTGGGTTTCGGCATTGAAGACATTATCTTTCCATTGTTGAGTTTTTTGTCTTCTGCTGTTGATTCTTTCCGCTATTGTATTCTAGCTCTGATATATGCATTAATATTCATTGTACCAAATGTTGTATCTATTGTGTATCAATAAGTTATTCATTTTCTTCCGCTATGTTGTTGTAGTTAATGTGTTATAAGCTCTGGCACGAATCGGATTTCAACGGTTGAATCTGCGACATTCGAGTACAAGTGAAGTACGGGTGCCAATTTTCGAACGCTGAAATTTGGGTTGTGACAGTAATCGCCTAATTAAGATTGTTCTCATTCACCTTAATCCTAAGCTCTTCCTATTGTCCTTACCTGAGGATCGACCCTATATTCACTAGCTTTACTTGCTTTGCCTTTACATCAACGCTTGTGTTCTTCTAGGTTGCATTTATTTTATTTTTAGGGAATTTTTTAGAGTGAGGGAAGAGATAAATTTTGGCAGAGTTCGATTACAGTAAATGGTTATGGGAATTTTAGGGTTAGGTTAGGCTTGAACTTATAGGGTTTAGCAATTTGTTTTGGTCATTGGATTTAGGTTGGAGAATCTCTCTAGTGATCACGCACGTTCATCAAATGCTTGGCGATGAAGTAATGATCTGAATCGTTCAAACACGTCATGAAGCAGCTAAATACCCTTGAGTTTACATTTCCTACGATCGACCACTTCCCTCTCTGGGTCGACCACAACCTATCTTTAGTCGACCAGTCACTATGTAAAATTGTGAATTTTTATTTTTAATTTC
Organism: Allium cepa; assembly: GCA_030765085.1. Taxonomy (NCBI): domain Eukaryota; kingdom Viridiplantae; phylum Streptophyta; class Magnoliopsida; order Asparagales; family Amaryllidaceae; genus Allium; species Allium cepa. The sequence goes on from CM060946.1 coordinate 45,023,223, forward strand.
TTATTATATCTCCAATTCTTCCAACGCCCATAATTTCTCCGTATTAACTGTAATTTCGAAGTGTTATTAATGAAAATTAGCCAAAAAACGCTACGAACGTAATGATGCAAGTTCCATAGCCATCTTCATATGTTTGTGAAAATTTTCCTTTTTTAACCCTTGTTTTATTTAATTTAGTTTTCTTATTAAATTTCTGTTAAATTTTTGTGGTGTTACATTCTCCACCCGTAACAACCCGGGGTTTTGTTGTTAATTTGTTATCATCATTAGATGATTAATTTGCTAGTTGATTGTTGTTTGAAGTTTTTAAACCGGGTTGAAGTTCTTGTAATAAAATGGTTAAGGGTTAAGTGGGTATTAAATTAAATCTCGGCCCATGTATAATTCGGGATGCCATTTCATTTTGAGGCAGAGACCCGTTCCCTCCTCTCTATTCAATTCCATTCGCAAGCCCTAGCTAAAAATAAAACAAAGGAGAAAAATAATGGCGGCTTCATTCGATTTCGTTCGTTCACTCTGAAAATTTAGGGCTTTGGCTTGGTTGCTTCGAGTTGATCGAATTCGTCTTCTCTCGGGGTTTCGTCTTTCTTTTGGCTCTGCTCTTCGTATAAGGTGAGTAACTTATACTCACATCTTGAATTCGAACTCAGTGTTACGCTCTCGTTCGATTTTGTGTTGATACTTGGGTTTTGAAATCTGACTTAGTTGAATCTCTGTCAATTATTGACTTCGGCCATTAAGGGATTTTTGACAATTTTAGTGATTTTGTAAATACTGGGCTTCGGCCATTCGATTTGTTTTGATGTTGATTTTGTAACTTGATATTCTCGGCATTGATTTCTGACTTGGTCACTTTGATTTGTTGAACCGCTTTGTTGTGTTTTACTGGAATTTGTCGAGTGTTTTTAGCGTGAGCATTGATTCTTATTGTGACTTCGGTCTTGACTTCTGGTGACATTAGTGTATTACCACGGTTTTGGTTTGAAAAGGTTCGACCTTTCTGTTGATATTCTGCTTGACTTGTTCTTATAATTCGATTGTTGCCTTGCCGTAACAGTGGCTTCGGCTCTTGAGATAGTTCAAACTTGTTTTGGTTGTATAAATTGGCTTTGGCATCACTCTATTTCACTGTCATGTTTACATTTGAGCTTCCTTTGGTTTTGCTCGGCTTCATCATGTCACTTGATCTATTTTGATGATGACTCAGGGCATTGACTTGATGTTAATTTACTTTGGCCATACTGTTGAAATTGAACTGGTCATTCTTCACTACGGCCTTCGACTTTACATTTTCTTTGTTGTAACTGGACGTGTACTTGTAGTCTTTATTTGTGTACCTGATTCTGCATTGTCATGTTGTATTATTGACATGATACTCGACTGTTGCATTCCTTAGTGCTCGACCTGATGCTTGCATATGACTCTTGCATATATGTGCTTTTAAACATTTTGCATAATGCTGCTAGTTGCTTTGGGACAGTTTCATTTGAAGTTGTAGATTGCACATTTGTTGTTTGCATTGAGCATTTTGTATGCTTGCAATTTTGGGTTTCACTGAGTTTGGGCATTTGTTGGTTTGTTCAGGTTGGTATCCATCCGCTCGACTTGTTGCACTGTTTCTGGCCATTCGTGTTGCCTCTGTTCATATGCAATATTGTGGTTCATGTGTTTGCATTGTCCCGCATTTTATTTTGAAGAAGCAATATATCTTTTCTCTTTGCTTCAGCACTGAATTCTCGTAGTTGCATTTGGCATCCATTGTGTTTGCACTGTATAGCACTTTGCATTCATAAGTTTACATTGTCTGGTTTTATTTAGTTGTTCACTGGTTTACAGCATACATGTTCTTTCGTTCCAGATTGCACTGAACACCTCACTTGATCTTCTTGCATTAGCATTGTCACTGTTTGATATAATTTGCATCTAGTTGTGCAGTGCATTTGGGATATATTGTCTTGAACTCGAGTTCATGTAACATTAGCTTGACCTCTGTCTTTATTAGTTGTTTGAGCATTTGCACTTGGTCACTTTTTAGAAACTGAAGCATTGCATTATTCATTTGCATTTGGTCTTGATGTATACTTCACTGTGCATTAGTTCATTTGAAGTGTAGCCATTGTGCATTGTCCATGTCATCACCTGTAGCTGTCTCGGCCAGTTCACTCGTTTGTGTTTTTGTGATTGGTATATTTTGTACTTGAGTTGATTTACAGTTGTGTTGAGGCAGCTTGAATATGAATTAGCTGTCATGACCACTTGATTACATTGGGATTTGTTCTTCTAATTACGCTAGAGTTGAATCTAGTTTGTAGCTCGGATTTGACCTCGTGCTGCTTTCTATTTTTAACGCTGCAGTGGCGAGGCAGTGCACGCGTGCGTGTACTGCAGCCACATAGCATTGATTTTATTGATATTTCAATTACTTTTGATCCATTGATCTTTTGTGTATTTCACATGCCATATTGGCGACGCAGTACACGTTAGCGTGTACTGCAGCCAATTAGAATTGATGTTTTAAGTGATATTTCAATTGTTTAAATTGATTTAGTTTCATTTGATCATTTTCTTGTTATCTAATTATGTGTTTGATAATTAGATTATGAGTTTCTAGTTATTTATTTATAATTAGATTTTGATGTTAATTGCCGATTAGGCAATTCTGATGTTTTTCTAAATTATCTTCATTGATATTCTTTTCAATTATCTTCGTTGATGATTTTATTCTGCTGATTTGTTGTTTAACACTGTTAAGTGTTATATCTATCGTTATCCAATTTCTTATTGAAGGATTGGATGTACGAGATTTTGTGACTGTCATCTAATTATTATTTAATTATTATTGCTTCTGTGCATTAATAACTGAGTTTGAATTAGACTGACCCGTGTATTATTTTCTTTTGAATGTAATACTCGGGTCAGACCGAGCATTTACAGGTTGTTGATATCTTACTTTGGGTTACTGCTAGAGCTATGAAGTCTTTTCATACTTTTTGGAGTAGTCGTTGTCTTAGTATAGGATGTTGTATATTCATGTATATTATTTACGATAATGTACTTGTATATGTAACTTCCCGAGTCGACAGTTGTAGTTGTATCATATATACTGTATCACATGTATTGTAACTGACATCAATTGTTATATATATATATATATATATATATATATATATATATATATAAGAGACCTTTTGTTTTATTTGTGTTCCGCATTTATATGATCTGTGTTATTATTATATTTATTGTCCTAAACTATTATGAACCATCGTAGTTCGTTTTATACTGGAATTGGGTATGTCGATGGGAGTATATAAATAAGAGATGAAAAACCAAAAATATACTACTCCTATCGAGATAACCAATACTAGTGTAAGGCCTAACTACGGATGGCCGCTCCTATCCAGCCTTATTCTTCATGATAACAGACAGTATTTCCTTTAATACTCTTTATTATTGTGAGCATAGAGGTGGGGCGTCACAGTTGGTATCAGAGCTTGGGGTTTATGGACATAATATAAAACATAACTTAGATGGAACATGTGTTACAACTATTGGTCGATGTTTTATTATGCTTTGAGTCAAAGCTAAAGTTTTGAAATTTTAATGAAATTTTTAAATATATGTATTTAAAAATAAAAGAGAATTGCGTTTTGTTTATCAGAGTGCGCAGCAAAAACAGTGAGACTGCTTCGCTGAGTACAGTTGATAATTATTTTGATTTAAAAATCGAAATATGAAAAAGAATTTAATTTCATTATGTTGTTTAACCAGTGGTTTGATTTATTGAAATTCTTGCTGGTTTTCTTTGGTGCTAATCGTATCTGATTAGATTTTTGCTATTTTGAATTATCTTCGTTTAAGATATATTTGAATGATTTTCTATGTTGCACGTTACTGCATTAATTTTACGTTGAACCGATGTTTGGTTATGAAACGTATTTTGTTGCCGTTATTTTTATAACAGGATTTTTACACCGATGCTAGATTTTTGAAGTACGGTGGTTTGTTGACATTTTTAATGAATGAAAATTCACTGATATTATGTTTTGATGCAAATTATTTTGATGAGATTTTAACATTTAAAAATTACAGTCGCATTGACTTCAGCAACCGTCAAATTTTAAAGTGGATTTTCAAGCGGTTATCCCGCAATGATGATTTTGAGATCCGTTTCTACGGTGTTTTGAGAAGTGTAATTTCCTTGTTGAAATTATAACCAATGTTGCTGTTTTTAATCACGGATTTGCAAATCGTTTTAAAAATAAAAATTATTTACAAAAATTTTATGGTTTACGTTTTCAGAAGAATGAGAAAGTGACTTAAACGTTTCGGCAAAATCGAGGATTATGACCCCTTTCTTTTACTGATTCGCTTAATTCCGGACTTGTTCGTTTGAGAATGTAAATTATTACTTTTATAACATAAATGAAACTGTTTTCAGAATTTTTACAGTTTGCGCTTTCAGAAGAATGAGAAAGTGACTTAAACGTTTCAGCAAAATCAAGGATTATGACCCCTTTCTTTTACTGATTCGCTTAATTCCGGACTTGTCCGTTTGAGAATGTGAAATGTTATTTTGGAATACACAATTTTGCACTTTCAAGGAAAGGATGAAGAGATTTAAACGATTTAGTAAAACATGTAGTATGGGACATGTGCGTTTGCTATTTTGGTTAATTCTGGATTCGTTAATTGAAATATTTGATGATTTTCGTGTGCTTTCGAGCCACTATGATGGACCTTCGGGTCATATGATGGACCTTCAGGTCAAATACTAGTACCAGACCTTCGGGTCATATGCTGGACCTTCGAGTCATATGATGGGCGCCAAAATTATGATGACGGTACTTGGTAGGCTTCGTCCATATGAGATGCATGTGCGGCGTAGCTAAAACTCGCCATATGATGGGATCGATCCACCTTTTATGTTGATTTTCTAGTTATCTTAATTGATTCTAGATATTTGTTGAATCTAATTATCTGCAGGTAATTAGATATTTGATGTTATGAGTTCTGATTATCGTTTTTGATAATCGAATATTTGTTGTTTCTGATTATCGCTTGAGGTACTTAGATATTTGATGTTATGAGTTCTGATTATCGTTTTTGATAATCGAATATTTGTTGATATGATTACCGTTTTTGATAATCGAATATTTGTTGAATTGAGATTTGATTATCGTTTTTGATAATCAAATATTTGTTGAATTGAGATTTGATTATCGTTTTTGATAATCGAATATTTGTTGATATGAGATTTGATTATCGTTTTTGATAATCGAATATTTGTTGATTTGAGATTTTGATTATCATTTTTGATAATCGAATATTTGTCGATTTGAAATTTGATTATCGTTTTCGATAATCGAATATTTGTTGATTTGATTATCGTTTTTGATAATCGAATATTTGTTGAATTGAGATTTGATTATCGTTTTTGATAATCGAATAATTGTTGATTTGAGATTTTGATTATCGTTTTTGATAATCGAATATTTGTTGATTTGAAATTTGATTATCGTTTTGATAATCAAATATTTGTTGATTTGAAATTTGATTATCGTTTTTGATAATCGAATATTTGTTGATTTGAGATTTTGATTATCGTTTTTGATAATCGAATATTTGTTGATTTGAGATTTTGATTATCGTTTTTGATAATCCAATATTTGTTGATTTGAGATTTGATTATCGTTTTTGATAATCGAATATTTGTTGATATGAGATTTTTGATTATCGTTTTTTAAAATTAGACCTTAGTTGTTTTCTGATTATCTATTTGATAGTTAGATTTTTGTTGAGAATTTGTGAATTTCTTTTAATGGAATTAAAAGATTTCTTTGGCAATGTGTTCTTAACCTTTATTTTTCTAGCTTAACCAGTTTATGTTAGAAAAACAATTGTTATTGACGTGCTTAATTATGAAAATTGCGGGGATGTAATTTTTTTATAAGGAGGGGAGTCTGTAACAACCCGGGGTTTTGTTGTTAATTTGTTATCATAATTAGATGATTAATTTGCTAGTTGATTGCTGTTTGAAGTTTTTAAACCGGGTTGAAGTTCTTGTAATAAAATGGTTAAGGGTTAAGTGGGTTTCAAATTTAACTCGGCCCATGTATAATTCGGGATGCCGTTTCATTTTGAGGCAGAGACCCGTTCCCCCCTCTCAATTCAATTCCATTCGCAAGCCCTAGCTAAAAATAAGACAAAGGAGAAAAATAATGGCGGCTTCATTCGATTTCGTTCTTCGTTCGTTCACTCTGAAAATTTAGGGCTTTGGCTTGATTGCTTCAAGTTGATCGAATTCGTCTTCTCTCGGGGTTTCGTCTTTCTTTTGGCTCCGCTCTTCGTATAAGGTGAGTAATTTATACTCACATCTTGAATTCGAACTCAGTGCTATGCTCTCGTTCAATTTTTTGTTGATACTTGGGTTTTGAAATCTGACTTAGTTGAATCTTTGTCAATTATTGACTTCGGTCATTATGGGATTTTTGACAATTTTAGTGATTTTGTAAATACTGGGCTTCAGCCATTCGATTTGTTTTGATGTTGATTTTGTAACTTGATATTCTCGGCATTGATTTCTGACTTGGTCACTTTGATTTGTTGAACCGCTTTGCTGTGTTTTACTGGAATTTGTCGAGTGTTTTTAGCCTGAGCATTGATTCTTATTGTGACTTCGGTCTTGACTTCTAGTGACACTAGTGTATTACCACGGTTTTGGTTTGAAAAGGTTCGACCTTTCTGTTGATATTCTGGCTTGACTTATTCTTATAATTCGATTGTTGCCTTGCCGTAACAGTGGCTTCGGCTCTTGAGATAGTTCGAACTTGTTTTGGTTGTATAAATTGGCTTTGGCATCACTCTGTTTCACTGTCATGTTTGCATTTGAGCTTCCTTTGGTTTTGCTCGGCTTCATCATGTCACTTGATCTATTTTGATGATGACTCAGGGCTTTGACTTGATGTTAATTTACTTTGGCCAAACTGTTGAAATTGAACTGGTCATTCTTCACTGCGGCCTTCGACTTTACATTTTCTTTGTTGTAACTGGACGTGTACTTGTAGTCTTTATTTGTGTACCTGAGTCTGCATTGTCATGTTGTATTATTGACATGATACTCGACTGTTGCATTCCTTAGTGCTCGACCTGATGCTTGCATATGACTCTTGCATATATGTGCTTTTAAACATTTTGCATAATGCTGCTAGTTGCTTTGGGACAGTTTCATTTAAAGTTGTAGATTGCACATTTGTTGTTTGCATTGAGCATTTTGTATGCTTGTAATTTTGGGTTTCACTGAGTTTGGGCATTTGTTGGTTTGTTCAGGTTGGTATCCATTCGCTCGACTTGTTGCACTGTTTCTGGCCATTCGTGTTGCCTCTGTTCATATGCAATATTGTGGTTCATGTGTTTGCATTGTCCCGCATTTTATTTTGAAGAAGCAATATATCTTTTCTCTTTGCTTCAGCACTGAATTCTCGTAGTTGCATTTGGCATCCATTGTGTTTGCACTGTATAGCACTTTGCATTCATAAGTTTACATTGTCCGGTTTTATTTAGTTGTTCACTGGTCACAGCATACATGTTCTTTCGTTCCAGGTTGCACTGAACACCTCACTTGATCTTCTTGCATTAGCATTGTCACTGTTTGATATAATTTGCATTTAGTTGTGCAGTGCTTTTGGGATATATTGTCTTGAACTCGAGTTCATGTAACATTAGCTTGACCTCTGTCTTTATTAGTTGTTTGAGCATTTGCACTTGGTCACTTGTTAGAAACTGAAGCATTGCATTATTCATTTGCATTTGGTCTTGATGTATACTTCACTGTGCATTAGTTCATTTGAAGTGTAGCCATTGTGCATTGTCCATGTCATCACCTGTAGCTGTCTCGGCCAGTTCACTCGTTTGTGTTTTTGTGATCGGTACATTTTGTACTTGAGTGTATTTACAGTTGTGTTGAGGCAGCTTGAATATGAATTAGCTGTCTTGACCACTTGATTACATTGGGATTTGTTCTTCTAATTATGCTTGAGTTGAATCCAGTTTGTAGCTCGGATTTGACCTCGTGTTGTTTTCTATTTTTAACGCTGCAGTGGCGAGGCAGTGCACGCGTGCGTGTACTGCAGCCACATAGCATTGATTTTATTGATATTTCAATTACTTTTGATCCATTGATCTTTTGTGTATTTTACATGCCGTATTGGCAAGGCAGTACACGTTAGCGTGTACTGCAGCCAATTAGAATTGATGTTTTTAAGTGATATTTCAATTGTTTAAATTGATTTAGTTTCATTTGATCATTTTGTTGTTATCTAATTATCTGTTTGATAATTAGATTATGAGTTTCTAGTTATTTATTTATAATTAGATTTTGATGTTAATTGCCGATTAGGAAATTCTGATGTTTTTCTAAATTATCTTCATTGATATTCTTTTCAATTACCTTCGTTGATGATTTTATTCTGCTGATTTGTTGTTTAACACTGTTAAGTGTTATATCTATCGTTATCCAATTTCTTATTGAAGGATTGGATGTACGAGATTTTGTGACTGTCATCTAATTATTATTTAATTATTATTGCTTCTGTGCATTAATAACTGAGTTTGAATTAGACTGACCCGTGTATTATTTTCTTTTGAATGTAATACTCGGGTCAGACCGAGCATTTACAGGTTGTTGATATCTTACTTTGGGTTGCTGCTAGAGCTATGAAGTCTTTTCATACTTTTTGGAGTAGTCGTTGTCTTAGTATATGATGTGGTATATTCATGTATATTATTTACGATAATGTACTTGTATATGTAACTTTCTGAGTCGACAGTTGTAGTTGTATCATATGTACTGTATCACATGTATTGTAACTGACATTAGTTATTATATATATAAGAGACTTTTTGTTTTATTTGTGTTTCGCATTTATATGATCTGTGTTATTATTATATTTATTGTCCTAAACTATTATGAACCATCGTAGTTCGTTTTATACTGGAATTGGGTATGTCGATGGGAGTAAATAAATAAGAGATGAAAAACCAAAAATATACTACTCCTATCGAGATAACCAATACTAGTGTAAGGCCTAACTACGGATGGCCGCTCCTATCCAGCCTTATTCTTCATGATAACAGACAGTATTTCCTTTAATACTCTTTGTTATTGTGAGCATATAGGTGGGGCGTCACACCACCCTTAAAGAACTTCATCCCCGAAATCTTGAAGGACGGAAAAATGGAACGCATTCACATAGTAGCCAATAGCTACAATCATTTATTCATCCATCCTCAATGAGAAATCATTGTCCTTAGAAATTTTATAATGCATCAAGTACATATATATGCACTATGACATACACGTGAATCGAAACTATTGTAAAAGTGTAGCGGTCTACTGATCCAGTTGACCTCCTGTTATATGGATGCTCATGCCATGCATCCAAATGTATGCGACATCTTAAGTAAACATACTTGCAATTCTATATGTATGTGCAACCATACAACTCATATACAACATCCGTATGCATAAAATCCACTAGCACAATCAAGATACAACATGCTATCAAGTGTGAGTGTGTGTATACCTAGAGAAAATACTATCCTGCAAAAGAGTACAATTCAACAATATATCCAAATACATCCATTTGCGACCATCGTCCGTAACACATTTAATTGACATGTTTACAACCATTCCTACCATCCAATAGTCTCTACCTAAAGGGTATACTACCTAAGTCCTATACATAAGTAACCTATACTTATAAGAATTAAATTGGAAACATATCAGCAAAGAGTTGTGGGTAGGTAGTACGGATCTTCTCCTCGGGCGTCCATGTATTCTTCGCTACGTCGTCTCCCCATTAGTCTTAAACAAGTCTGATCTTCTTATTATAGGGCTGCTTTGTGCTATGCTCAAGAATACGAGTGAGTGCTCAATGTACAAGTGACTCTCGCTTAACCTCCACCCCCTTTAGCTAACTTGGCTCCACCACGGTAGTTGTAAAGTGCAAGCACTTCCGCAAATGTGATGCATGGAAAGCATAATATACCTTAATTACCTTTTCTGAAAGCTCTACTTTATATGCCAATTTTCCCACTTTAACAACTATCGAGAAAGGCCCTAATAATCCTATGCGTAGTGCCCCACCAACACGACAGTGATCTACAGGGTCTACTATATAATGCCTTGAATGGTACCATCCCTGTAACGACTCGAAATTTTCAACCTCAAGAATTTGACACTGATACATTCATTGTAGAAGTGGCGAGCAATTGAACGTCAAAATCTCAGATTGTTAGGGTAAAGAAGAAAAGAGATAGAAGAAGAACAGTAAATAAAACATAGGATCTTTCATTCGTAGTGCAAATAATAGCATTTATAAAAGGAAAAGTTGTATTTGTCAATTTACATTCAATACATTTTAGCACAACCATAATCGCAAATAAACAGGACAATTGTAACAACTCGTCACAGAAAACAAACAATACAACTCCAATACATAGCGGAATATACTCCATACGTTCCTGCCTTCTAGCTTGCCACCTGAGCTCCAAAACATCCTAACCTGAAAAAACTATAATATTCGGTCTGACCCGAGCATTACAATAAAGTAACACCCGGGTCAGGCTGGAAACCAGCGTGAGTAAACCCATATAATTTGAAATACTTAAGTTATAAAATTCTTTGAAAACCTGGGTAACTCGTACCTCCATACGAGTTCTATCTTGTTATAATCAACCAGACATTTCACAACAATATCTAAGTATCGTTACTTAGTTTAAAATGGCCAAGTTCACTTAATTTATTCCATTCAAGCCCATTAGATTCTAAAATCAAATCTATAAAGAATTATTGTAGATTACTAATCGAAGTGGTTTTGGGTATTTGCTGATACCCGACCTCGGTCTCTTCGAATCCAATCCCATTTTTAATCCAAGTTGTTTAAGTGAATACAATTCAATTTATAATCAAAGTAACATATTCGTATAATGATTCCATTACAGATAGATAATTCATACTATCCCAGTTCAACCCAAACATATCATATAACATCACAAATCACATACCAGAGATATCAAATAATCCAAGGCATTCAATATAATTAATCACCCATAGCAAGATTAATTAGTTGTGCGATTCCTAATTAATTTAATTTAACCTCCAAATAAATTAAATTAATTACCTTTAAATGCTGCTTACTTAACATTAATTAATTACAAACAATTTATCATCACTTTAATTAATTAATGAAATTAACAAACCAACCCTCAATTATTAACATTAGTTAATTAACCTTTAATTATTAACATTAATTAATTATACTATAATTAATTAAATTAATTAATGATCCTTCAATTACTTCCATTAATTAATTACCCTTTAATTAATTACATTAAGTAATTATTCTTTTAATTAATTACATTCAATAATTATCCTTTAATTAACTACATTCACTAATTATTACTTAAGACCTTAATTAATTTAAGATAAATCATTTATCTTAATTAATTACTTAATTATCATTATTAAATTCCATTTGATACACTTAAGAATATAATTAAATGGTTAACAAATTATATAATTGTATTGAATCAAAACAATTTTAAAACATTAGACCTATACTTTATATTTTGAAACTTGATTTTGAAAACTTGATAAATATTTATACTTTGAAAACTTGTTTTTGTTGGATTTGAAAACTTTGCTTTGAAAACTTGTCAATATTTTACCTTTGCTTTTAAAACTTGCTAACAAAATACACTGCATTATACAATCAGGAAACTCGAGCCCAAGCCAGGATTTCCCAAATACTCACTCGAGCCACTCCTCCCTTCGAAGATCTCATGAATCAACCTGAGCGAAACCCCATACAAACCCGAGCCAACATCCATTTCTCCCTGCTCCTTCTCTTCTTCCTTTCTTCTCCTCTTCTTTTAATTCTTGTTCCTTTCCCTTCCTCAATTTTCCAGCCGTGTACGATCATGTGCACGTAGCACGATCATATCCCCTTGAACCATACCGTCGATCCCTACCACTGACCATCCACGACCCCGCTGTTAAGCTCATCAGACTGAAAACACAGCAGGAGCTCACGTTCGAAATTTCAAACCCCAACCAAATATGAAACGAACATCGACACTAACAATACCCTCGGCAAGCCACTACCGTGGTCTATCTCCCACCAAACCTCATCGATACACTCGCCGTCACTCATTCCTCCTCTTCACCTAGGACCGCACTCCTCTCTTTCCCCCTCCACTATGCAGTTGCCCAAAAATGGGGATCCACCTAAAACAACCCTTAAACCCTAGATTGGCCTCGGCACACCACCACTCTGCTCAGAATAATTCAACTCCATTTTTATGGTTGAGCCGCTTCCCCACGCTCCTCCTCACCAAACCTTGCATCACGAATGAGTCTGGACCGCCGCAATTTGTCCCTCGAACAAAATCCGTTCAACCCGAGAAATCACAACAAATACGAGTCTAAAAATCATGAAATGATTGTCAAAATTCATCATTTTACAATACGAATTAGTTTATATGATCAAAGCTTGAAAATTTAAAAATCAAATTTTCGACTTCATTCTTACTGACATTTCTTATTTCCAACAAATCCACCTGTTAATTTCACTTAATAATATTTCTAAAAATAAAATTTGGTTATTAAAATTAGATTTCCTTTAAATATCATAACCTACAACTGTTTGTATAAGGAGATAAGAATTTTTGAACTTGATTTAGTTGGTTAAAATCAAACATAGACCAGCTTTATTCACAACAGACATGCACGCGCACACACACACACACGCACACACAGATATATATATATACAGTGATTCAGCTATACTTTTAAATAACTTACAACCATGCAACCATCATTCACAACATTTCCTCAAGAATTTACACATGCATCAGAAAATAACAGATTAAGTTTCCTTTAAAATAAATGTTTACTCACCTGTTAAAAAAATCAGAGAACATACTTCAATTTTGATCTGGAATTTGAAAACTTGATTTACTTTGTTGAGATGAATTTGAATCTACTACTTGCCTTTGCTCTTGAAAAGAAGCTTGAAAGAGTTGTTGATTAGTTGAATCTTGAAGTTGAAATTGTTGATTTAGTTTCCTTTCAGTTTTTAGTTTTTGAATATGAAAGAAAGGGTTGAAAAAATGTAAATTGTTTTTGAATTCCATAGCCTGGTTCCTCATTCACTATTATTTATTTTCAAATTAAAAGAAGAATCATGCCACTTGTAATTATGCATGGCACCCAAGCTACAAATGTTAAAACCCTTTATTTATTAATTACTTATGTTTTTGTTAATATATGTTTATGTTTTTAACTTTTCTTTATATATATATATATATATATACAAATTACATTAATTTCAAGTATAAAAGAAAGTGTATTAAACCTTTGTTAAATCTTCTTTTAGGCCATCGTACTTTTGAACTACTTAATATTTATCTTTAATGTTTTGAAAATATAGAATTTTAACTTTAAATATCCTTTGAAAATTTAATGCATTGAATTCAAATCAATGCTTTCTATTCACCAACATATATATATATATCTATAATAATTAAAAAACATTATTTTATTAGAATTGTTTATATATATATATATATATATATATCCACACCTTTACAGACTTCCATATATGCTACTTCTCATGGCATATATATACATATATATACACATACTTATATACTTGTATGAGTATACACTTAAAATTTCAACATTATATAGTTTTCATAAATCTTATTTATATGTATTATTTATTTACCATAAGATTTATCATTTCCAGATATTTCTAATTCAACTTTTATTATAGTTTTAAATCCATTTATATATCCAGATATTTTTAGTCATCAGAATTTTATTTGTTCAACCAAATAAAATCAGTATCTCAATAGTAAAAACCAGTTAATTATCCAATTACCAGATGTTCAAAAGTCTAGGTTATCACATTCCTCCCCCTTGGAATCGTTTCGTCCTCGAAAAGGAACGAAATCAGAATTTATTAAAAAGCTTGCTATCTGTTTAATTACTCTTTGAACATTTTTAACTAAAAGCACTTATTATATAAAAAATTAAAACACTTAAAAGTTTACATAATATTACCGAAATAGTTTTTTTAAAAATACTTTTTATAACTCAATGTCTGAACATGTCCATCCTTATTCTCATAGAAATTCGGTCATACCTTGGTCAGTCATAGGACAGAAAATTTATAAGTACTTGGTAAACCCATTTCAACACTCAGTGAAAATACTTGGAATATATTTTGGTGGAAATATAGAAAACATTTTTGAAATATAGAAAACATTTTTGGTGAGAATGCTCTACAAATCATCACCCCCTTCATAGTCGCAGTTAACCCGATGATTACGTCGCCATCACGGCAAAACCATAGAAAACTGTAGGATCTCCGAGCCCCTCGATTACACCATAGAACCCGCCACAAATCGCAGCTACACCTAGGTTTTATGTCACCATCATGGCAAAAACCCATGTAACTATAGGCATCAGCGCCCTTGAATTTAGCTGCCAAATGAAACTTCTCCACTCCTACATAGATTGCAGACTACATCAGTCGAGTCCCAATATAGCCTATAGGCACTCACTGCCACACGACTTTTGCTATGTCTTCATAGATCGCAGTCTATCGATGTTACATTGCCCTCGTGGTGAAATCAAATGTAGACCGTTGGCACTCACTGCTACATGACTTCCGCTATGGTCCGCGGTAGATCGCAGTGACATCGAGTTATATTGTCGTCACAGCATAACACAAATGTCTCTATAGGCATCAGCGCTCCCGACTTTCACCACCCACACACAATCCTCAGGAACTTCAATTTGTCTGAACTTCCTCCCAAGATCAAATTTAGAACCCCCCTTAGGGCTCAAGGCAGAACCACCCCGTGGATCCCCTAAGAAGTTCATTTCATGGGAGCGCCTTTTTCCCAAAAGTTAATCTCAAAATGCTTTATACTATACACATATAGTATCTTTCAAATCATACTCTTTATGATTCGCATAAAAATCTTCTTTTCACAAAATCGATATCTCAAATCGATAGTTCCAAACTTGGCTTTCCAAATTTCCAAAATTGGTTTTTCCTAAAAATCAAAAGCCTTTCAAAATCCATGGTTCCAAAACCTTTTTCCCAAAATTATTCTGATAAAATCATTTGTATATATAGATATATATAGATATATATAACTTATCCTTTCCAACTTGAAAAATCTTTGGATCACCTCATACTTGTATAAATTCCCTTTTCTACTTCACATATATTTCAAAGATCCTTCCTCTGGTTATAGATTTAACAAGGGTAGTTATCATATAAAACAAATATATATAACTTTATTTATGCCCAATCAAATATTTAAGTTTGATTTCCCTTATAAAGTTATTTACCATATTACTTACTTTTCATAAAGTGAATTTCAGTTATAAAGATATCCAACTTCCACTTTTATTCATCAATATTTCTCAAAATATACTATTTCATTTCAAAAATCATTTTACATTTCTTTTCAAAATTTTCAAAATTTATTTCATTCAAGCATGTACGACGTACATATACCATCCGTACGCAATATCAAATCTGATCGCTTACTCGATCATATAATTTCACTTCCAAACTAGTATCGTCCATCCGACTTCCTAATGCGGACTCTGATCTAGTTTCTTGATCAGAAACTGTCATTCTTCTTGCATAGCCATAACTATGATAGAGAGTTTCCAGAATCAACCAAAAATTCATATCCAGGGTTCGTCGTCGAAAATCGAATGAAAAATCCCAACTCGGATCGATATACTATCTCGAAATTCTATGCTCGAATATGGATCAAATCATTATGCGCATAGAATAATATATGTACATCCTACGTATTTATCTTCATTGATTGTTAGCTAAATCAATTCTCTTTTTACTACACATTTATTTTGAATTCTATTCCCTCATTCACAATTGCTTCATTCCACCTAGTTTATCACTTCCATTATAAACAGCTTGCACTCTGACCATCTTGAGTTTAGAAAATAGCTTGAAAGGTTTAAAATAGATAAGTGGTTGAAAAATATTTATTAGTTGTGAAACAATTGTAAAATAGTTAAGTAGCCATAAAATAGTTGTAAAATAGTCAAATAGTTGTAGAATAGTTAGCTAATTGTAAAATAGTTGTAAAGTAGTAATTAGTTATAAAGTAGTTGTAAAATAGTAATTAGTTCATAAAATACTTGTAAAATTGTTGTAATAGTCAAATAGTTCCAAAAGTAGTTGTAAAATAAGTATAAGACAGTTTGGTTTTCTTTAAAAAGATTGTATAATAAATAGCTAGGAAAAATAAATTTAAGAAGGTTTATATTAAAATAATTTATTTGAAAATAGTTCAGAGCCAAATTGTTCAATCTTCCAATCTCCATTTCCAATCAATTTCCAATTTCCACTTCCATTTAAATTGATTTAATTTCCATTTCCAGTTGAATTAACTTCGATTCCCATTCCAAATTCAAATCAATTCCCTTTTGAATTTAAATATATTCAACTTCAATCATAGTTCCAATTTAATTCAAGTCAAATTCAATTTGAACTGATTTCTGTTGAGACTTGGTTTTGATTCATGACACAAAGCTATCATCTACAATATACAGATTTGATGACTGCTATGACAAAAAGAGAATATATACTACAAGGAGATAAGACTTCAAGACCGGTGCATCAATTTTATTATTATTTGATTTTTGAGTCTTAGGTCAATATTGTTAAAATCTATCCTCGGTTAAGTATATATTAGCTTATATATTTTCTTTCACTCTATTTACAAATATTTTATATATATATAAGCATATAATTAAGATTATAAAAGTTGGAAACTTATATATTTATCTTTATTTATGTGAACTGTGCTTATTGCACAAAATTCACGAGGTCAGTCGACTGACCCTGTTTGCCAGTAGACTGACACTGGAGAAAAAGTGCAATATGCACGGTGCACATATATATGAATTTAAAATTTTAAATTCGTTTGAATATTCAATCGACTGACCCTGATGACCAGTCAACTGACCCTGAAGACCAGTCAACTGAATTTCTGTAACAGCCATATTTTTGAAAGGACGCGACTTTTGTGAAGAGTTGCGAACCTTTAACGAAAAGATTCGGATGCAACACTTCTATCGAAACTCTTCACCAACAGTCGTAGCTTTCTAACTATTATAAATGCAAACTTGTAAAGACCCAGAATTTTTATTAATTAAAATTGAATATTTAATTAATTTTAAATATTAATAAGTGAATTTATAAGTCGAATAGATTTTATTTCGAATAATTGGATTTAATTGAATAATTAAATCAATAATTTAATATGTGAAAATACAGAAATAATTGAAATTTGTGTTAAATATGATTGAAAATGATTTGTAAAATTTTATTATGTCATATTGAAGTTAGAACGATATTTTAGAACTTTTAAAAACGAATTAAAAGTTTATTTGTGAAAATTGAATATTTTAATATTTAATCGACTAGTGAAATTAGCCGTTTTTCGAACAGTCTCAGAATTGGACGAAACTAGTTCCAATGGATCCTTAATAGTTTGTTATTACCGGATATCAATTTTCGTAGCAATCGGAGTTGTCGTTTGACCGTGGCAGCTCGAAACGCATCGAAATTGTTTTAATATTAATTTGGCGAATTAAAATAGTCATTTTTCAAATAGTCTCCGATTTCGATGAAACCAGTTTCATCGGATCCGTAATGTGATATTATTGTATGGTTTCAAATTTCGTGTCAATCGGATTTACCTTTTGTCCGGTGCAAACCAAAACGCCTAGAAAATCGTTTAATCGGTTTAATTTTAAATTGAACGTTTATTGCCATAACTCGCACAGATGACTGAATTAGCTCCCGAAACATGTTCCATTGCGTTCGGAACGCAGGGTGAACCTTAGAAACGCCAACCGCCACGCTTCGTTTGGAGTTTGGAAATTCCGGGTGAATAGTAATCAGTGAAATTTTCTATAAAAGCCCCCCCCCCCTCATAATTTCCAAAAATATCAAACACTAACCCTAAACTGAAGCAGCCGCCACCCTCTTCAACCTATGGCCAGAAAACAATTACCTTCTTCCCAATTTTTCTTCTAATCCATGCGTTGATTCAAGAAGTTTTCAACTAGCAAAAGGTAGAGGGCATTGAGATCTTCGATCTCAACGGTGGAGATCGCATTCGGAGCAGTGTAGTGGTCGAAATCGTGGCTCAAAGGCCTGATGTTGCGCATGCATTTCGAGGATGGTATGATGACCGAGCTTTCTAGGGTCGTGGCCGAGGGTAGCGTTCGTCACAAGCTTTCGAGTGGTAGTGCCTGATCGAATTTTTATCAAGTGTGGTGGTCGCGGCTATTAACCCTAAAAATAAAAATGGGTTCGGCTACAACTGGTAGCGTGCATGGGTGTTTTCTGGAGAAGGAGGAAAGAAAGCGCGCACGGCTTGGATTTGGAGGCAATGGATCTAACGGCCTTGATGTTATTTAGGTTAAAAATTATAAAATTTGTTGTAAATTTATGAATATAAAATCGTGTAAACTTTGAAAAATCATATCTTTTTCATACGAGGTTAAAAACGCGCGAAACCAGTTGCGTTGGAATCGTATGGATGAGCACTACGCAGTGGAAATGGATTGGAGTCGTTTGGAGTTAGTGATAATTTCGGATAAAATTAAACGTCCGTTTAATTTTATTCGAAATAAATCGCTAAAACGAAATTGAAATCAAGGTGAGAACTTCTCACTCAATCGAATAGTTTCGATTTAATATTTTAAATAGTTAGGTTTAAAATTCTTGAATGCATGTTCGAATGATGATTGTTATCTATTGATTGTTAAAATAGACATTATGCGCCGTTAGTAAGCGGATGTTATTTATTAAAAACATATACCGCGAATATTTCATAAACAGTGAAATTGGTATTATTTATGTACTTGGAATTGATTTCCCGCAGTATATAGCGGATGAGACCCTATTGCGCCGCCTATTAAGCGGATAATATTTTAAATCCCATATACCGCGATAATTTCGTACTGAAACGGAATTGGTATTGTGCTAATGTTTTTGGATACAGGAAAACAGGTTGGAGGGATCCAACTAGATTCCTCAACAGTATTTATTTGATTATGGATATTTTGATATTCGTTGATTATCATATCGATATATGATGTCGTTGTAGTCGTGATTGACTATTTGGTGTGTAGCATCATTGGGCCAAATTTTGGAATTTTAAAATGATTTTTAAAGTGATTTTTGAAGAGTATACGTTTACAAAATATTTTTGGAATTGATCCATTATAAATAAATAAACGTATAATTTTAATGTTATAAAATTATGATTTTTGAGAAATATAGTTAAAAACTGATTTTTGTAAAAATATGGGGTTAATGATTTAATAAAATGGTTTAAATCAGGATTTTTTGAATTTATTATAAGAAGTTTAATATGTAGGATTTATGAAATTTGATTATTTTATAAATCAAAATGGTGAAATTATAAAGGAGATTAAAGACGTTTTTAAAATAATAATATAAATTGATTTATATAAAAGATTAATAAATTGATAATTTATAAATTAAAATATTGGAATTATAAAACGAGTTTTTATAAGTGTTAGAATGAATTGTAAATGAATTTCGTAAATGAATGAAATTTATAGAATTATAAACGGTGAGGTTATAAATGGAATTTTATAAGAAGTAAGTTATAAAATTTATAAAGTTATTAAAAGAATAGATTGGGTAAATAAATGAATCTTATAAGTTATAAGATTTATAATTTGGGAAGTTTAAAAGAACGATTTTTGTAAACAAATAAATTATAAGCATTTAACTTATAATATGGACTTTTGGTTTATAATTGAGTTATAAATTGAATAGATTAATAAAGAAGATTTATAAAGGAAGTAGTTATAAAATAAATAGAAATGGAATTTATAAACATTGTTTTATAAATTCGCAAACGACTTATTTTGATAAGTAAATTGTTGTAACTTATTGATGGAGTTATATTCACGTTTTAGACAGTGAATAATCCTTTAAAATAAAATGTATAGAAATGATGAAATTTGTTAACAAAGTATATTCACGTTTTTGAATAGTGAATAATATGTTAAAGAAAATGTTTTGGATGTGATGTTTTAAATAGAATTAAAACGATCTGACGATGTTTTAAATGTGTTAAGATTCGAAACCATAGATTTCAACATTTATTGTTGAAATAGACGTTTTCGAGAAATAGAAGGAAATGGTGGACTATAACACTGTTGTTATAGTAAATGATTTCCGAAAGGAAATGTTTTGTATAGTATTGGGATTTATATATCTATTTTAATTTCGAATCCCTATACTAGTGAATTTGGGTTGTCGTAACGATGTTTTACGTAACATTCGTTTTGGCCCAAATAAATATGTTTAAGAGAATGATTTCCTTAAAGAATGAAATATATACTTAATCTCGATTTAAGTATATTGAATATTTTCCAAGTGTAGAAAATAAAAAGATTTGTGAATTACTTATTAAATAAGTATGGAAATGTTTTCCAATAAGTGAATATTTTGAGAACTTATCTTTTTGAAGATAAATTGAAAATGAATATTTGAAACCTATTGAAAATCGTATATCAGTAGATATTATGAAAAATAAATTCACTATGGAATTTATAAAAGGAAGTGGAATTTGTTTAGAAAAATAAATATTGATTTATTTTTGAAGTATTGAAAATTATACATCTTGTAAAGATATTTTGGAAAATAAATAATTTGGAAAATTATTTGGAATCTGGTGATGTGTGCATATCCATTGATAGTTCAATAACCGACTATCAATATTTACCTTTGAAAGGTATTTGTTGTGATTTGCTTGGATTTGAATGCCACACTTATTTTTAAATTATTGCGCTCGTTATTCGGATTACCCATTCCGAATAGTGATACGACGTAATGGATAGCATTGATGACCGGTGTTGAAGACCGGGTATTTGCGAGAGCGATAGGATGACCTGTCGATTGACTCTGCACCGAGTTGCTCCAGTATAGAGTTCTCCATATGTGATGGGGAATCCGATCAGGATTGTGGATATCCGGATTGCAAGGACTTCTTTGTAAGTGCCTTCGGTTCTGTTCGAGCCCGGAACAGACTTGTATGGATTGTGTGTCTGACATTACAAATTGAGATATAAAGCTGATTTCTTTCAAATATATTTCTGTTGGTGGCGGAGAATTTATTCTCTTAGCTTAACACCCTTCTCTGAGACGTACGAGCTCAGAGGTTATGTAGTTGATGGTTATCAGCAATATATTCCCAATTTGGTAATGTGACATGCTGAGTGTTGCTGTGGAATGATTATTGTGTTGATCATTTGTGATAGGATCATTTGTTTGATCGTTTATCTTTGTGATCATTTCTATGATCATTTGTTGACCCAAAGCACAGCTTTTGTATAAAGCGTGGCTTTGTGGACGAGACTTCGTCGAGCCTCACACCCCGGAATGGTCAAAATAGGAAATATGCGGCAAGGTTATGAGGGGTAGCTCCCTTTAGGGTATGTGCATTTCCTTCTGGAAAAGGGTGGTATCATGGTATGGAGCCCAGATACTTACTCATGTTGAAACACTTATTATTTGGTGTGATGTTGATTACGAGCGCTCGGTTAAAGGTCCCAAAGGACCGGGGGATGGCATACTCGGTCAGTTGTTACGTAGTTTGAAAGGTAACCCGGCCTTGTGTTGGCAGAGATCCGGTTAGGTTCTCGGGGACGTCCTTCCAGAGGCGTTCTCATGTGGCAATGGGAAGTTCCTTGGCCTGACCATTCGTTGGAAATCCAAAGAAACAATACGATCTTGTACGGTTTTAGTTGTATAACCTGCTATGGAATGTGGCGGTAACCTGCTATTGAACATAGTAGCTATAGTAGGCATACGATATTGGTCGTATGTTGGCTAAGATTTATATCTTTATTTTCGAAATGAATTTTTCCTACACTATGCACTAGTAATAATAACAAATGTTCTCTTTTTAATGCGTATCAAGCATCTTTGACTATCATAAGGAGAAATCTCCTCCGATTCCGCGTTTGCATGTGTGTGTGTGCGGGAGGCCTTATGGTAGTCTCATTTTTAAAAGCATTGCGAATTGACTTTAAAAATATTCCTCTATTTTGTTTTCAAAGATAAATAAACTGTTTTGAGTTCTCACACCAGTCACATGACTGACTCGGAGTTTATTGTTTTCCTTCCTAAACTCTGGGTGCCCACCAATTTCCACACGGGCAGTCAAGAGTTAAGGTTTATCAGGATATTCTGGATATTCAGGAGTTGCTGGAGGCAAGCTGGATGGCAAGGCGTATTACTAGTATATAGTATTTCTTTTCCATTGTTTGTTGTTGTTTGTTGTTGTACACTCTGATGATATGATGTAATGTAATGTAATGTAATAACTGATATAGTTCTTTGTTTAATGATTATTCATTTATTTATTATATGTTGTTCCGCTGCGATTGTGAGATTCTGATGTTGTTCTGCTGTTTTCTGTTTTCTTCTGTTCCGTTCTATTTTCTATTTTCTCTTCTCTCTATTTTCTATCTTTTTCTCTCTTCTTCTACCTTTTTCTTTTTCTTAAAACCCTAACTATTCGGTTTTTCGGCAACGAAAAATCGCGTATGTTACATTTGGTATCAGAGCATATGGTTAAGCGACAACCATGACTCTGTTGGGTATTACTCATTAGAGATAGAGTCGGTAGTACTCTAGAATGATTTGAGTGTAATAATAGATACGAGAGCGTATTTGTTAGTGAATATAAAATTGTTTTATATTGTGATGATTGGTTTGTTGAGTGGTATATGGATTCTGGTTAATACGAGTAATTAACGTTGTTGATAGGGATCTCTAAACACTTGTACAGAACAATTCGACACAATATTGTTTTAAAATGGGTAAATGAAATAATTTTACCTTGAGTATATTTTTATATATAAAGAAATAAATTTTCAGAATTATTAAAGGGTATATAAGTAGATTGTTTGGTTGTTTGAATAATCTAAATAAAAGAAAAATTGTATAAGCAAATGAATTATAAGAATTGAATTATAATTAATGTGATTTGCAATTGTGAAATAAACTTATATATATAAGAAGTGAAACTATATGAATATATTTATGAATATGTGTTGTAAATAAAAATGAATTTAAAGTTAAATGGAAATTTACTTAGAATTGGTATCTGAATTTGATTTATACGTGGGAATTGAAGTTATGAAAAAACAAATAATGTTTAAATGAAGTATGACTTAAGAAATGTTGAATGAAGTTGATACTGGTATCAAAGTAAACCAATAAAGTTAAGTGATAAATGTGAACTTGAGTTATATAAATGAATTGGAAATTGAATAATTGAATGAAAATCAATTTTATTAAACCAATTGAAAGTGATGGTGTTAAACCAAATTGAATAAATATAAGCAAATAAATTTGGTTGTAATTAATATACTTTGGTTGTTATATGATTGTTAGTTGATTGTATATAATTCATTAAGTATTAATGAAATTGAATTAGCGAAATTGAAAGCTAAAGTAATTGGAATTCAATTGGAAGTTAAGTGAATCTTAAATAGAATTGAATTTGAATTGGAAGTGAACCAACTTGAATATGAATTGGTAAATATAAACTAATTGAAAATGAATGTTAATAAAAACATCCACTGTTAATGAATCAAATGTGATTAAATTGAAAACCCAATTCATTGAATATTAATGAGAATATGAATGAATATTTGTTGGTTATGGATGTTAGTTGAATGTTAGTTGGTTGATGGTTGAATATATAGCTTTTACTGCATTTGCTATGTTGGCATATATAGTTATTATGTTGCTATATGTTGTATATCGATACTATTGTCTATATACATGTTTCTCATTTGTTTGTTGAGTGTTTAGTAGGTGCGGATCGCGTTTGCTTCGCATTTGGAGCTCGCTTTCGTGCTATATTAGCCGTATATGCTCGCTAATAAAATATAAGGTACATATCTCGGATTAAATATCGTACTTTTACACTTTTTTCCCTGCGGGATGCCTCATTACTTGATGAGATGTATATTTGTGATATATATACTTTCATTTTTTTCGGATCGAGCCGCGCAAAGGAGACTCTGGCGAATTTTTCCGAAAATTTAAGGCGTTAGAAAAAATTTGAGAAAATTGGAAAATGTTGAAAACTTTAATTTTGATTTTAGAAGTTGAAAGTTAAACAATAGTAGTAGTTTTTTTTTGAAAAGATAACTAAGTATGATTTGAAAACTTAGTAAAGTATTGTAAGAAGTTTAACTATGGATTTTTCTAAAGTTAATGGATTATGTAATTTTTCTTACTTGGTAATTTCGAGGACGAAATTCTTTTAAGGGGGGAAGTATGTAACGACCCAGAATTTTTATTAATTAAAATTTGAATATTTAATTAATTTTAAATATTAATAAGTGAATTTATAAGTCGAATAGATTTTATTTCGAATAGTTGGATTTAATTGAATAATTAAATCAATAATTTAATATGTGAAAATACAGAAATAATTGAAATTTGGGTTAAATATGATTGAAAATGATTTGTAAAATTTTATTATGTCATATTGAAGTTAGAACGATATTTTAGAACTTTTAAACACGAATTAAAAGTTTATTTGTGAAAATTGAATATTTTAATATTTAATCGACTAGTGAAATTAGCCATTTTTCGAATAGTCTCAGAATTGGACGAAACTAGTTCCATTGGATCCGTAATAGTTTGTTATTACCGGATTTCAATTTTCATAGCAATCGGAGTTGTCGTTTGACCGTGGCAGCTCGAAACGCATCGAAACTGTTTTAATATTAATTTGGCGAGTTAAAATAGTCATTTTTCAAACAGTCTCGGATTTCGACGAAACTAGTTTCACTGGATCCGTAATGTGATATTATTGTATGGTTTCAAATTTCGTGTCAATCGGATTTACCATTTGTCCGGTGCAAACCAAAACGCCTAGAAAATCGTTTAATCGGTTTAATTTTAAATTGAATGTTTATTGCCATAACTCGCACAGATGACCGAATTAGCTCCCGAAACACGTTCCATTGCGTTCGGAACGCGGGGTAAACCTTAGAAACGCCAACCGGCACGCTTCGTTTGGAGTTTGGAAATTCCGGGTGAATAGTAATCGGTGAAATTTTCTATAAAAGCCCCCCCTCTTCATAATTTGCAAAAATATCAAACCCTAACCCTAAACTGAAGCAGCCGCCACTCTCTTCAACCTATGGCCAGAAAACAATTACCTTCTTTCCAATTTTTCTTCTAATCCATGCGTTGATTCAAGAAGTTTTCAACTAGCAAAAGGTAGAGGGCATTGAGATCTTCGATCTCAACGGTGGAGATCGCATTCGGAGCAGTGTAGTGGTCGAAATCGTGGCTCAAAGGCCTGATGTTGTGCACGCATTTCGAGGATGGTATGATGACCGAGCTTGCTAGGGTCGTGGCCGAGGGTAGCGTTCGTCACAAGCTTTCGAGTGGTAGTGCCTGATCGAATTTTTATCAAGTGTGGTGGTCGCGGCTATTAACCCTAAAAATCAAAATGGGTTCGGCTACAACTGGTAGCGTGCGTGGGTGTTTTCTGGAGAAGGAGGGAAGAAAGCACGCACGGCTTGGATTTGGAGGCAATGGATCTAACGGCCTTGATGTTATTTAGGTTTAAAATTATAAAATTTGTTGTAAATTTATGAATATAAAATCGTGTAAACTTTGATAAATCATATCTTTTTCATACGAGGTCGAAAACGCGCGAAACCAGTTGCGTTGGAATCGTATGGACGAGCACTACGCTATGGAGTTAGATTGGAGTCATTTGGAGTTAGTGAGAATTTTGGGTAAAATTAAACGTCCGTTTAATTTTATTCGAAATAAATCGCTAAAACGAAATTGAAATCAAGGTGAGAACTTCTCACTCAATCGAATAGTTTCGATTTAATATTTTAAATAGTTAGATTTAAAATTCTTGAATGCATGTTCGAATGATGATTGTTATCTATTGATTGTTAAAATAGACAATATGCGCCGTTAGTAAGCGGATGTTATTTATTAAAAACATATACCGCGAATATTTCATAAACAGTGAAATTGGTATTATTTATGTACTTGGAATTGATTTCCCGCAGTATATAGCGAATGAGACCCTATTGCGCCGCCTATTAAGCGGATAATATTTTAAATCCCATATACCGCGATAATTTCGTACTGGTACGGAATTGGTATTGTGCTAATGTTTTTGGATGCAGGAAAACAGGTTGGAGGGATCCAACTGGATTCCTCAACAGTATTTATTTGATTATGGATATTTTGATATTCGTTGATTATCATATCGATATATGATGTCGTTGTAGTCGTGATTGACTATTTGGTGTGCAGCATCATGGGCCAAATTTTGGAATTTTAAAATGATTTTTAAAGTGATTTTTGAAGAGTATACGTTTATAAAATATTTTTGGAATTGACCCATTATAAATAAATAAACGTATAATTTTAATGTTATAAAATTATGATTTTTGAGAAATATAGTTAAAAACTGATTTTTGTAAAAATATGGGGTTAATGATTTTATAAAATGGTTTAAATCGGGATTTTTTGAATTTATTATAAAAAGTTTAATATGTAGGATTTATGAAATTTGATTATTTTATAAATCAAAATGGTGAAATTATAAAGGAGATTAAAGACGTTTTTAAAATAATAATATAAATTGATTTATATAAAAGATTTATAAATTGATAATTTATAAATTAAAATATTGGAATTATAAAACGAGCTTTTATAAGTGTTAGAATGAATTGTAAATGAATTTCGTAAATGAATAAAATTTATAGAATTATAAACGGTGAGGTTATAAATGGAATTTTATAAGCAGTAAGTTATAAAATTTATAAAGTTATTAATAGAATAGATTGGGTAAATAAATGAATCTTATAAGTTATAAGATTTATAATTTGGGAAGTTTAAAAGAACGATTTTTGTAAACAAATCAATTATAAGCATTTAACTTATAATATGGACTTTTGGTTTATAATTGAGTTATAAATTGAATAGATTAATAAACAAGATTTATAAAGGAAGTAGTTATAAAATAAATAGAAATGGAATTTATAAACATTGTTTTATAAATTCGCAAACGACTTATTTTGATAAGTAAATTGTTGTAACTTATTGATGGAGTTATATTCACGTTTTAGACAGTGAATAATCCTTTAAAATAAAATGTATAGAAATGATGAAATTTGTTAAATTCATGTTTTTGAATAGTGAATAATATGTTAAGGAAAATGTTTTGGATGTGATGTTTTAAATAGAATTAAAATGATCTGACGATGTTTTAAATGTGTTAAGATTCGAAACCATAGATTTCAACATTTATTGTTGAAATAGACGTTTTCGAGAAATAGAAGGAAATGGTGGACTATAACACTGTTGTTATAGTAAATGATTTCCAAAAGGAAATGTGTTGTATAGTATTGGGATTTATATATCTATTTTAATTTCGAATCCCTATACTAGTGAATTTGGGTTGTCGTAACGATGTTTTACGTAACATTCGTTTTGGCCCAAATAAATATGTTTAAGAGAATGATTTCCTTAAAGAATGAAATATATACTTAATCTCAATTTAAGTATATTGAATATTTTCCAAGGTAGAAAATAAAAAGATTTGTGAATTACTTATTAAATAAGTATGGAAATGTTTTCCAATAAGTGAATATTTTGAGAATTTATCTTTTTGAAGATAAATTGAAAATGAATATTTGAAACCTATTGAAAATCGTATATCAGTAGATATTGTGAAATATAAATTCACTATGGAATTTATAAAAGGAAGTGGAATTTGTTTAGAAAAATAAATATTGATTTATTTTGGAAGTATTGAAAATTATATATCTTGTAAAGATATTTTGGAAAATTATTTGGAATCTGGTGATGTGTGCATATCCATTGATAGTTCAATAACCGACTATCAATATTTACCTTTGAAAGGTATTTGTTGTGATTTGCTTGGATTTGAATGCCACGCTTATTTTTAAATTATTGCGCTCGTTATTCGGATTACCCATTCCGAATAGTGATACGACGTAATGGATAGCATTGATGACCGGTGTTGAAGACCGGGTATTTGCGAGAGCGATAGGATGACTTGTCGATTGACTCTGCACCAAGTTGCTCCAGTATAGAGTTCTCGATATGTGATGGGGAATCCGATCAGGATTGTGGATATCCGGATTGCAAGGACTTCTTTGTAAGTGCCTTCGGTTCTGTTCGAGCCCGGAACAGACTTGTATGGATTGTGTGTCTGACATTACAAATTGAGATATAAAGCTGATTTCTTTCAAATATATTTCTGTCGGTGGCGGAGAATTTATTCTCTTAGCTTAACACCCTTCTCTGAGACGTACGAGCTCAGAGGTTATGTAGTTGATGGTTATCAGCAATATATTCCCAATTTGGTAATGTGACATGCTGAGTGTTGCTGTGAAATGATCATTGTGTTGATCATTTGTGATAGGATCATATGTTTGATCGTTTATCTTTGTGATCATTTCTATGATCATTTGTTGACCCAAAGCACGGCTTTTGTATAAAGCGTGGCTTTGTGGACGAGACTTCGTCGAGCCTCACACCCCGGAATGGTCAAAACAGGAAAGATGCGGCAAGGTTATGAGGGGTAGCTCCCTTTAGGGTATGTGCATTTCCTTCTGGAAAAGGGTGGTATCATGGTATGGAGCCCAGATACTTACTCATGTTGAAACACTTATTATTTGGTGTGATGTTGATTACGAGCGCTCGGTTAAAGGTCCCAAAGGACCGGGGGATGGCATACTCGGTCAGTTGTTACCTAGTTTGAAAGGTAACCCGGCCTTGTGTTGGCAGAGATCCGGTTAGGTTCTCGGGGACGTCCTTCCAGAGGCGTTCTCATGTGGCAATGAGAAGTTCCTTGGCCTGACCATTCGTTGGAAATCCAAAGAAACAATACGATCTTGTACGGTTTTAGTTGTATAACCTGCTATGGAATGTGGCGGTAACCTGCTATTGAACATAGTAGCTATAGTAGGCATACGATAATGGTCGTAAGTTGGCTAAGATTTATATCTTTATTTTCGAAATGAATTTTTCCTACACTATGCACTAGTAATAATAACAAATGTTCTATTTTTAATGCGTATCAAGCATCTTTGACTATCATAAGGAGAAATCTCCTCCGATTCCGCGTTTGCATGTGTGTGTGTGCGGAAGACCTTATGGTAGTCTCATTTTTAAAAGCATTGCGAATTGACTTTAAAAATATTCCTCTATTTTGTTTTCAAAGATAAATAAACTGTTTTGAGTTCTCACACCAGTCACATGACTGACTCGGAGTTTATTGTTTTCCTTCCTAAACTCTGGGTGCCCACCAATTTCCACACGGGCAGTCAAGAGTTAAGGTTTATCAGGATATTCTGGATATTCAGGAGTTGCTGGTGGCAAGCTGGATGGCAAGGCGTATTACTAGTATATAGTATTTCTTTTCCGTTGTTTGTTGTTGTTTGTTGTTGTACACTCTGATGATATGATGTAATGTAATGTAATGTAATAACTGATATAGTTCTTTGTTTAAAGATTATTCATTTATTTATTATATGTTGTTCCGCTGCGATTGTGAGATTCTGATGTTGTTCTGCTGTTTTCTGTTTTCTTCTATTCCGTTCTATTTTCTATTTTCTCTTCTCTCTATGTTCTATCTTTTTCTCTCTTCTTCTACCTTTTTCTTTTTCTTAAAACCCTAACTATTCAGTTTTTCGACAACGAAAAATCGCGTATGTTACAAAACTCCAACTTCATTTCAACTTACGAAATTACAATCGATTTCTCTTATTCTATGATCTAACTTTCTGAAATGTTTTTGCTATT
This sequence comes from Allium cepa, assembly GCA_030765085.1. Taxonomy (NCBI): domain Eukaryota; kingdom Viridiplantae; phylum Streptophyta; class Magnoliopsida; order Asparagales; family Amaryllidaceae; genus Allium; species Allium cepa. The sequence continues at coordinate 45,053,228 of CM060946.1, forward strand.
ATACTCTCAATTATTATGCATAAAAGCAATACTATACTTTTCTATTCTTCATATACTTCAAATACAAACATTTACACTCGAGGAGAAGATTATAGAAAGGGTGTACAACAACTGACAAATCCGTGTTATCAGAACACATAAGTCAAAACTATTTTCTGTAATTGTTGAAGTCTTGTTCTGCTGCTCAGGCGAGTGAAGTCATCTTCGGCTGTTGAGGCGAAATCCTGTTCCGCTGCTCAAGTCCCCGTTTGGCTGCTCAGGGGTTGTATAGACCTGATCCTTCGGGCTAAGCATGGTTTGTTGTTTTAGTGAAATTCCAGAAGGATTCTGGGACTAGACGTAGGACGGTGCTTTGAACCAGTATAAAAATCTCTGGTGTCATTTTACTATACTGCTTTTTATTCCGCACTATGTACCGTATAAATATCATCATTATACTCTGCATTATCATATATCCATATTGCACGATCCACTGCACTTTCATTTAGTATCAGAGCAAGGTCATCATATAACCGTAACACAGTTATTTGATAATCTATTAATATGGACACTAACACCAGCACTAGCATTAACACTAGCTTCGTTGATGGACAATCCACTGCACGTCCACCACTATTTGATGGCATGAATTATAACTATTGGTCCACACGAATGAGAATATATATATGCAAGCAAATAGTTTTGAATCATGGAATATAACTCGGACATAATATACTATTCCCATTGAATAATATTCCACTTGGTCAAATACAAAAAAATTAGACGCCATAGCTAATGCAAAAGCCATGAATATGTTGTTTTGTGCTTTAGATAAAATGAGTTTAATTATGTTAGCATGTGTAATACTGCATATGAATTATGGCGTACACTAAAAATCACACATGAAGGAACCAATAAGGTTAAACAAGCAAAATATCCATGCTCAAGAGTCCGTTTCAAAACTTTAGAATGAAAGAAAATTAATCCATAAATGACATGTATTCAAGATTTCAGGATATCTATCATTCATTAGTAGGATTAGGAGAAAAATATTCAGATTTTGATATCGTATCCAAAATCCTTAATTCTTTAACGGATGAATGGGAAAGAAAAGTTCTCGCTATTGAAGAAGCAAACGATATTTCCAAAATAACTCCAGAATAATTAATAGGAAATCTAATGTCTTATGAAGTGAATTTGCAGGCAAAAAAGTTCAGGCTCAAGATTAAAAGAATGTAGCATTTTATGCAGAACAAGAATAATCAGACTTAGACAAAGACGACTTAGCTTTTATTGCAAAGAACTTCAAGAAATTCTTGAAATATAGAAAAGGAAACAGAAATAATAGCAAAAGAAGCTCAAATAAACCACCGTCTTTATCAGTTATGGAATGTTATAACTGTCACAAAAAGAGGCACATGCAGAAAGACTGTCCAGATCAAAAGAAAGAACATCGAATAAAAGGAAGAACAAATTCAAAAGAAAAGCCTTTTCAGTCACATGGGATGATTTAGATTCTTCATCGTCTTCTTTAGGAAATGAAAGTGAAAGCGATAATGAACATGCTAACGTATGTTTTATGGGTAAAGCAAATGAGGTCCCACTCAAGAAAAGAGGAAAATGGATAGTCGACAGTGGTTGCTCAAAACATATGACAGGAGATAAGGACATGCTGATAAATGTTACATACTCAAATGGAGGTTCTGTCACTTTTGGAGACAACTCCAGGGGATATATCATCGACAAAGGCGATGTGAGCAATTACAGTACATCTAATTTACCTCTTATTACAAATGTTTTATTAGTTAAGAATTTAAAACATAACTTATTAAGTATACGTCAACAATGCGATAAAGGTTTTAAAATTTCATTTTCTGAAAATAAGTGTAGTATTCTTGATCAGAATCAAAATCTAATTTTCGAAGGAAATAGAGAAAAAAATATTTACGTTTTAAATATGAAAGTTAATCATAACTCAGATTTATGTTTAATAACTAAAGAAAATGATCCATGGATATGGCGTAAACGATTTTGTCATATCAATTTCAAAAATATAAATAAGATTTCTAAGAATAATCTTGTAAAAAGGTTACCAAATATGAATTTTAAAGTCAATAATATATGTGACTCACATCAATTAGGAAAACTAACCAAATCCTCATTTAAATCTAAGAAAGTTATCTCGACATTACAACCGCTCGAATTACTTCATATGGATTTATTTGGCCCTACCCAAATTCAATCCATAAATCATAATAAATACGTATTTGTAATAGTTGATGATTTTTCTAGATATACATGGACTATTTTTATGAAAAATAAAAGTGATACTTTTGAAAATTTCAAAACTTCTGTTAAACAAATCAAAAACTTAAAAGGTATTAAAATAAAAAACATTAGAATTGATCATGGAGGTGAATTTGAAAATATACAATTTGATAACTATTGTAAAAAGAAAGGAATATTTCATAACTTTTCATTTCCTAGAACTCCACAACAAAATGGAGTTGTAGAATGAAAGAATCGGACTCTACAAGAATGTGCAAGAACTTTATTAAATGAAAGCATGTTACCAAAACAATTTTGGGCACAAGATGTTGCAACTGCTTGTTATATTTTGAATCGTGTTTCCATTAGACCTCTCACAAAAAATACTCCTTACGAACTTTTTAATGGTAGAAAACCAAACATATCTTATTTTAAAATATTTGGATCAAAATGCTTTATATTAAATACTAAAGATCAGCTTGGAAAATTCAATTCAAAATGTGACGAAGGAATATTTCTTGGATATTCGAATCGAATTAAAGCTTTTCGAATTTTTAATAAATGAACAAATACTATCAAAGAGTCACTCCATGTATCTTTTGATGAAAATGCTAAAACTGCTTCTACTACAATTAATGACAATGACTTACTTAATAAAACAAAAACAATTATAAATAATTCGAATGACGACGACGATATCATTCTATCTAGAGAATATGGAAACATTGTTTATAATTTAGAAAATAAAAATACTACTAATACGATAAGATCTCCTCGAAGAATTTTATGAAATCATCCTACAGAAAATATAATTAGAGAAATAAATTCAAATGTTCGAACTAGAAGTCAATTAAATTTAATGAGTAATGTAGCATTTATCTCTACTATAGAACCTAAAAATACTAAAGAAGCTTCATCCGATGAAAATTGGATTATCGCTATGGAAGAAGAATTAAATCAGTTTGAACGAAATGAAGTTTGGGAACTAGTACCTAGACCAACCGATCAGACGGTTATAGGAACTAAATGGGTTTATAAAAATAAAGCAGACGAACTAGGAAATATAACTAGAAATATAGCAAGATTAGTAGCACAAGGATATAACCAAGAAGAAGGAATAGACTGCGAAGAAACATTTGCTCCGGTTGCTAGACTAGAAGCAATACGAATCTTATTGGCATACGCGTGTTTTAACAATTTTAAACTTTATCAAATGGATGTTAAAAGTGCATTTTTAAATGGTTATATTAAAGAAAATATTTATGTTGAAAAACCTCCTCTATTTATTCATGAAAAATATCCAGATCATGTATATAAACTTAAGAAAGCTTTATATGGATTAAAACAAGCACCACGTGCTTGGTATGAATGTCTTAAAAGCTATTTAATTAATTCTGGATTCGAAATAGGAAAAGTAGATCAAACACTATCTGTAAAGCAATCTAAAAATGATATATAAATAGTTCAAATATATGTCGATGACATTATATTTGGCTCAACTTATGATGAATTATGTAAATAATTTTTTGAAATAATGACTAGAGAATTTGAAATGTCCCATGTGGGAGAATTATCAAATTTTCTATTACTACAAATCAAACAAGTTTCAAATGGAATATTTATTAATCAAGAAAAATACTGTAATAGTCATATTAAACATTTTGGAATGGAAAATACTTCCGCCAAACCAACTCCTATGAGTACAACAACACATCTTGATAAAGATGAAAATGGCAAAAGTGTAGACTAAAAATTATATCGTAGTATAGAATCACTACTATATTTAACAGTAAGTAGACTAGATATCATGATGAGTGTATGCTTATGCACTCGATTTCAAGCAAACCCGAAAGAATCACATCTATGTGTTGTAAAACGAATACTACGTTACCTTAGTAAAACTATAAATTTTGGACTTTTCTATCCAAAAGAGTGTTCGTTCGAATTAGTATCATATAGTGATGCTGATTTCGGAGGATCACGAACAGATAGAAAAAGTACAAGTGGTACGTGTCACTTCATTGGTAAATCATTAATATCTTGGTTTAATAAGAAACAAAACTGTGTCTCTCTATCAACTTGTGAAGCAGAATATATTTCTGCAGCATTAGCTTGCACACAAGTAATTTATATGCAACAGACACTTAAAGATTTGGGAATCAATTTATCAAAATCAATAATTTACTGCGATAATTCTAGTGCAATAAATTTATCTAAAAATCCAGTAAATCACTCGATAACTAAACATATAGATATTAGACATCACTTTTTACGCGATAATATAGAAAAAGATATAATAAATCTAGACTACGTTCCATCAGAAAATCAGTTAGCCGATATTTTTACTAAACCACTTTTAGAGAATACGTTTATAAAATTGCGACGTGAGGTTGGGATAATTTCAAGCAAGGGTATATAAATAAACATATAAAAGCTTTTTAAACTAAAAAGTCAAAAATTCAAAAAATTCAAAATTCTGACCATGTTATGACTCAAACTCGTGACCTGTTATGAATAGCCCAAATGTCTTAACCACCTAAGCTATTAATGTTTTCTGTTCTAGTCTCTATTAACCGTCTTATTATATAGTTACATGTATTTTATACTACTATATATGTAACAATTATCTTTATACTATTGTATTAGTATATTATTAACTTTATACATATAATATCTGATCAAATAACCTCAGCCAACAGAAATCCACTGACTCTACGTACATTTAGCCTAGAATTAATATAATCCATCAATTCAAATCCTTTTTTTGTAAAACTACAACTATAAATAGAAACATTTTTTCTATTCCTAAGCACTCAAAAATAATACATTACTCGATTCTCTGAAATATAAAATCAATCAACAGCAGCCTTTACCAATGAAATCCTTGCCACACCCAACTCCCCAAAAACAACAAACCACCAAGGTTCGCCATCATCGGCTTACCATACCGGATACACGCCTGACAAGAAAAAAGGAAAAAAGACATGCGATATCTCACCAAACACAAAAAAAAATCGACGATCTCCATCATTATCAACAGGAGTCTCTAACGCTTCAACGGGAGATGTATTATGAGCAGAAAATTAACTCCAGACGTATAGGTATAATCGAGCATATAGCAATGAAATTCTATGGGGCTTCGTCACACCCGATAGACGAAAATGCTATTTCACCAATCCGACGTCCTTTGACTTCGTCTCCTCCGCGACCTCCATACTCATCAAACTAATGGGATCGCAACGAAGCTTCGAAAGTTCGTCGTAAACAGCTGAAAGAATTCAAGAGACCAAGTCCGAAGAAATAATCATAGTGTTTAATAATTTCTTTCGTTGTGTGCTTAATAAAATTTTTTTATCAATGTGTACGTTTATATATATTTGAAATAAAATTAATTCTCGTCCAATAAATAAACAATTTAAATATAAAAACTATTCACATTTAACTGCAAAATAAAATTAGATTTGTGGAATAAATAAAATATATACATTTCATATAACAAAACAATTCATTATGCAAAATGATACAGGTCAGTCGACTGGACCCTCAAATCAGTCAACTGACACTGCATAATTTTAAAAATAAAAACACGGCCAGTCGACTGATGTAGGCCCTCAGTCGACTGGTCCAGAAGGTTGAAAATAAACAACCTTCAGCTTCAGTCGACTAAAGTTCTACATCAGTCGACTGACGCTGTAATGAGGCCAAAAATAACATATGGCCAGTTGACCGGTGTAGCCCTCAGTCGATTGGTCTAGAAGATCGAAAAATCACAACCTTCAGCTTCAGTCGACTGAAGGCCTGCACCAGTCGACTAAGCCGTAGATCTGAAAGGCTTTTAACCTTTCCACCTACCCTTTCACCCCTCTCTATTTATCACTTTACCTTCTCTTCTCCTTCACAATTCAGTTTTTCAAACTACTCCAAAACCTAAGCTCTCCAAAACTCAAAATTTTCTCCTCCAAATCAAAATTAAATGGCACCCAAACGAAAAGGCCAAGCCTCCTCCTCGTCTCAATCACCTTCTAATGAACAAATTCAGCAATAGTTATTTGACAACACCGCAATGAAGCGATGGAGTCGGATGCAAGATTCCAGAATATTCGAAGGTTCATTCGTCAACTTCCCTGATTTTTCACGTTATCATATTCAAGAATTCGCCCGCCGTAGCAATTTAGAGTCGTTAATTGATATCAATGACAATAAATACAAAATTAACCAAATTATGGTTAAATTGTCTACGCTAATCTCAACTTGGGTCATCAAGATGTTCTGAATAAAGAAGATTGCATATGGAGCCTAGTATGTGGTAAGCCCGTCTTCTTTTCTCTAGATCGTATGGCTCATATACTAAAAAAAGAAAATGATGGAATTGAATTATCTACTATTGATGTTGATTTGGTTGTTAGAAACCGCGTAAGCCATTTATTTCTTGAAGACGATATGCGTCAATTAAAGTCGATGTCTTTATAACCAAAAGCCCAAATAATTCATCGCGCCTTAATGAAAACCGTAACTCCTAGAACCGAGAGTTATGAACTCGTCTATGAGCATAATTTTAGAGCCTTGTATGCTATATTTGGGAACATTAAAATCAATTGGCTTCGTTTAATACTTGACGACTTTTTAAGCTTTAACAAAGGCAAGATGAATATAATTTATCACGGAGAATATATTATGCGTTTTCTCAAAGCTTGCGAAGTACCAGAACTGGATTCACCGGTTTCTACAGTTGGATGCTTAAATGCTTGGACCTTAGCTTTAATGAAGTTACCAGTTGCTCGATCCCCTCCTATAATTTCCTTTGAAGAATGGACACAAAGAAAACATCTCAAGTCTAACAACAACAAGGCGAGTCTTCTCACCGACCATCGCGTCAAACGTCAACTAGATATCAACAAGAAGAAATTACAATTTCGGATGAAGGTCTTCAACCACGTGCGGCCATCAAGATCATGTGTCGTAATCAACAAATCCTTTAATCAAATATTCAAAAAGTTGATAAGAAGCTCGATAAAGTGAAAGGATTTTTTACAAAATTATGGCAAGCCATATCGTGCTCTCCCGGTACTTCTACATCTACTTTGGGCGATCCGGGTAAGCAACCCGTATTTACATGGTCTTCTTCTTCTTCTGGGGACGATCAAGCTAGTAATGATGAAGGAGATGATGGTAATGAAGGAGATGGTGGTAGGGGTAAGGGTCCGATGGTGTAAGATGCTTATTTTTTCTTTTGATTTAGGATATTTGTTTTAATTAATATGGCTTGTACTTAAGTAGACATCCTAGTTTATTTGCTTTTAAACACTATTTTCTATGGATATTAATTGTTTGGATGTGTGTTCTTCATTTTATTTCATATTATCTTTCACATTATAATATCATATTACTTATTCCTTTTTGTCGATGACAAAGGGGGAGATATTTTGTTGCTAATAATAAGAATGTAGGATATAGAGCGTCAGAGATTCAGGTGGAGTAAGTATTTATGTTGTTTTATATACAGTCGAAATCTATATCTATTTATAGGTTGTCATCGATCGGAAAGAGGGAGAATGTTGAGACTTGGTTTGATTCATGACACAAAGCTGTCACCAACAACATACAGATTTGACGACTACTACGACAAAAAGAGAATATATACTAAAAAGAGACAAGACATCAAAACCGGCGCATCAATTTTATTATTATTTGATTTTTGAGTCTTAGGTCAATATTGTTAAAATCACTCCTCGGTTAAGTATATATTAGCTTATATATTTTCTATCACCCTATTTACAAATATTATATATATATATAAGCATATAATAAAGATTATAAAAGTTGGAAACTTATATATTTATATTTATATATATGAACTGTGCTAATTGCACAAAATTCACTAGATCAGTCAACTGACCCTGTTTGTCAATCGACTGACACCGGAGATAAAGTGCAATATGCACAGTGCACGTATATATGAATTTAAAATTTTAAATTCGTTTGAATATTCAGTCGACTGACCCTGAAGACCGGTCGACTGAATTTCTATAACAGCCATATGTTTGAAAGGACGTGACTTTTGTAAAGAGTTGCGAACCTTTAACGAAAAGATTCGGATGCAACACTTCTATCGAAACTCTTCACCAATAGTCGTAGCGTTCTAACTATTATAAATACAAACTTCAACTTCATTTCAACTTACGAATTACAATCGATTTCTCTTATTCTCTGATCTAATTTTTTGAAATCTATTTGCTATTATACTCTCAATTATTCTGCATAAAAGCAATACTATACCTTTCTATTCTTCATATACTTCAAATACAAACATTTATACTTGAGGAGAAGATTATAGAAAGGGTGTACTACAAGTGACAAATCTGTGTCAACAGAATACATAAGTCAAAACTATTTTCTGTAATTGTTGAAGTCCTGTTCTGCTGCTTAGGCGAGTGAAGTCCTCTTTGGCTGTTGAGGCGAAATCTTATTCTGCTGCCCAGGTCCCTGTTCGGCTGCTCACGGGTTGTATAGACTCGTTTCTCCGGGTTAAGTGAGGGTTGTTGTTTTAGTGAAATTCCAGAAGGAGTCTGGGATTGGACGTAGGACGGTGTTCCAAACTAGTATAAAAATCTCTGGTGTCATTTTACTATACGGCTTTTTATTCCGCACTATTTACCGTATAACTATCATCAGTTACTATGCATTATCATATATCCATATTACACGATCTACTGCACTTTCAATTTCGATTCTAAATCCACCCTTGAATTAATTTCAATTCTATTTCCAATTTCAATTCAAATTAAATTAACTGCTTTTAACTTTAAAACCAATTCTTAAATAATTTCCAGTTTGCAAGTTCATTTATAACATTTAAATCTTAATGTTCAAAGTGATTTCATTTTCATAAGTTCAATTTTTATCTTTAAAAATCAAAATTACTTAAATAATTTCAAATTAAAGTTTTATTTCGTTTCAATTTCTGCAATGGATATAAAATATCTCAATCCACTTCTTAATTCATTTTAAACAATCAAATTCATAGTTTCATAGACTATTAATAACAACAGGATGATATCAGGTTAAGTGAAAGTAAACAAAAAAACCAATTTATCTAAAACATCCATCAATAGCAACCATCACACATTCCCAGAACTCGAACCCGTTTGAGATCTTATATAATTCCCTTACAAATCAACCCATTTAACTTCCCTAAGTTAAATCTCAATTCAATCCAGTCAACTTTACTCAATTTGAATTCCAATTTCAAATTTTAAACTTCTTATCAAAATTCTCCCCTATTTATAAGTTCAAAAACTTATTTTTCTTTTGGTTTTTACATTACATTTCAGGGAAAATTTAAAAATCAACCCTTAGAGTTTATTTCAATTCATCTTTGATATTATGTATATCCCACATATATACATATTTATTTCCTTTACATACCAAGTCACACTTTCAATTATAAACCATTCTTGTTTTTAAATTCAATAAATTCCTTAAAAATTTAAAACATCTCTTATTTTAAAATAAGATTCCTACATTCAAAAATATTCTAAATAATATTATTTATTATTGCTTTTAACATTTTGAAACAATTTCAAATTTGCTGGACTTAGATTTTAAAACTTCACAATTTAAATCCCTTTCTATTTACAAGTCATACTTATCTAAATGTTTACTTCCTTAAACATTTCATTCTGCTTAATCATTAATTATTATTAGAAAACAAACATCCCGTTATTTGACATAATAACTATTTTAAGAAAATAACCAAGATGATCAAATCTGGAAAACAATTCACTATATATTATCTCATAATTTATTAGAAATAAAATCAGGGTAACTTAATTCAACATTCTAAAAACATTTTTACAAATTTCAGGATTTTATTTTCTAGTTTGAATCCATTTTTAGCTTATCTTATTTGTACGGTTCATATTATCCAATTCCTATTTGGATATAATATATCACCGCTTAAATTCTTATGATCTTATTCAATTTCAGTAGCAACAACCAAATATCTTAATATATATATAATAATTAGAAAAATTATTGCTTTATGTACCAAAATATAAAATTATGTAAAAATCATTTTTAAAGCCATTTTTAAAATCATTATATAAGAAAATAACAAGTACTCTCATATATATATATATATATATATATATATATATATAAACACACACACACACTTAACTCATTCTAGGGTACTATACATTATTTTTGAACCCGAGAATTCGACACTGATACGTTCACTGTAGAAGTGTCGAGAAATTGAATGCCGGAAATCTCAGTTTGTTAGGGTAAAGAAGAAAAGAGGTAGAAGAAGAACAGAAAACAAAACATAGAATCTCTCATTCACAGCGGATCAAAATATAATATCAAATAATAGCATTTATACAAAGAAAAGTTGTATTTGTTAATTTACATTCAATACATCAGAGCACAACCATGATCACAAATAAACAGGAAAATTGTAACAACTCGTCATAGACAACAAACAATACAACTCTAATACATAGCAGAATATACTCAATGCATTCCAGCCTTCCAGCATGCTACCTGAGCTCCAGAACGTCCTAACCTGAAAATCCATAATACTCGGACTGACCCGAGCATTACAATATAGTAACACCCAGGTCAGGCTGGAAACTAGCGCGAGTAAACTCATATAATTTGAAATACTTAAGTTATAAAGCTTCTTTGAAAACCTGGTAACTTGTGCCTCCATACGAGTTCTATCTTGTTATAATCAACCTCACATTTCACAAAAATATCTAAGTACCATTACTTAGCTTAAAATGGCCAAGTTCACTTAATTTATTCCATTCAAGCCCATTAGATTCTAAAATCAAATCTATAAAGAATTATTGTAGATTACTAATCGAAGTGGTTTCGAGTATTTGTTGATACCTGAACCTGGTCTCTTCGAATCCAATACCATTTTTAATCGAAGTTGTTTAAGTGAATACAATTCAATTTATATTTAGAGTAACATATTCATATAGCGATTCCATTACAGATAGATAATCCATATTATCCCAATTCAACCCAAACAAATCATATCACATAGCATCACAAATCACATATCAGAGATATCAAATAATCCAAGGCATTCAATATAATTAATCACCCATAGCAATATTAATTAGTTGTTCAATTCCTAATTAATTCAATTTAATCTCCAAATAAATTAAATAAATTACCTTTTAAATCTTGCTTACTTAACATTAATTAATTACAAACCATTTATCATAACTTTAATTAATTAATGAAATTAACAAATCAACCCTTAATTATTAAAATTAATTAACTAACCTTTAATTATCAACATTAATTAATTATACTATAATTAATTACATTAACTAATGATCCTTAAATTACTTCCATTAATGATTACCCTTTAATTAATTGCATTAAGTAATTATTACTTAAGACCTTAGTTAATTTAAGATAAACTATTTATTCTAATTAATTACTTAATTATCATTATTAAATTCCATTTGATACACTTAAGAATATAATTAAATAATTAACCTATTATATACTTATATTGAATCAAAACAATTTTAAAACATTAGACCTATACTTTATATTTTGAAACTTGCTTTTGAAAATTGATAAATATTTATACTTTGAAACCTTGTTTCTATTGCCTTTGAAAACTTTGCTTTGAAAACTTGTTAAAATTTTACCTTTTCTTTTAAAACTTGTTAACAAAATACACTACATTATACAGTCAGGAAACTCGAGCCCAAGCCAGGATTTCCCGAACACTCACTCGATCCACTCCTCCCTTCGAAAATCTCGCAAATCAACCCGAGCGAAACCCCATACAAACGCGAGCCAACATCCCTTTCTCCATGCTGCTTCTCTTCTTCCTTTCTTCTCCTCTTCTTCTAATTCCTGTTCCTTCCCCTTCCCCAAATTTTCCAACCGTGCACGATCATGTGCACGTGCACGCGATCATGTCCCCCTGAACCATGCCACCGATCCCTACCATTGACCATCCACGACCCCACTGTCATTCTCATCACATTGAAAACACATCAAGAGCTCATGTTTGAAATCTCGAACCCCAAACCAAAACTGGAATGAACATCGACACCAACAATCCCCTCGGCGAGCCATCACCGTGGTCCATCTCCCACCAAACCTCACCAATACACTCGCCATCACTCATTCCTCCTCCTCACCTAGGACCACACTCCTCTCTTTCCCCCTCCACTATGCAGTTGTCCAGAAATCGAGCTCCACCTGAAACAACCCTTAAACCCTAGATTGTCCTCGACACACCACCACCCTGCCCAGAATAATTCAGCAACATTTTTATGGTTAAGCCGCTTCCCCACACTCCTCCTCACCAAACCTCGTGTCACAAATAAGTTTGGACCATCGAAATTCGTCCCTCGACCAAATTCCATTCAACCCGAGAAATCACAACAAATACGAGTCTAAAAATCATGAAATGATTATCAAAATTCATCATTTTACAATATGAATTAGTTTATATGGTCAGAGCTTGAAAATTTAAAAATCAATTTTTCGACTTGAATTCATTCTTATTGACATTTCTTATTTCCAGCAAATCCACCTATTAATTTCGCTTTATAATATTTTTAAAAATCAAGTTTGGTTATTAAAATCAGATTTCCTTTAAAGATCATAACCTACAACTATTTGTATAAGGAGATAAGAATTTTTGAACTTGATTAAGTTGGTTAAAATCAAACAGAGACCAGCTTTATTCACAACAGACATGCACATATATATACACATACAGTGATTCAGCTATACTTTTAAATAACTTACAACCATGCAACCATCATTCACAACATTTCCTCAAGAATTTACACATGCATCAGAAAATAACAGATTAAGTTTCCTTTAAAATAAATGTTTACTCACCTTTTAAAAAAAATCAGAGAACAGACTTCAATTTTGACTCGAAATTTGAAAGCTTGATTTACTTTGTTGAGATAAATTTGAATCTACTGCTTGCCTTTGCTCAGTTGAAAAGAAGCTTGAAAGAGTTGTTGATTAGTTGAATGTTGAAGTTGGAATTGTTGATTTAGTTTCTTTTCAGTTTTTAGTTTTTGAAGATGAAAGAAAGGGCTGAGAGAATGTAAAATGTTTTTGAATTCCATAGCCTGGTTTCTCATTCACTATTAATTATTTTCAAATTGAAGGAAGAACCATGCCACTTGTAATTATGCATGGCACCCAAGCTACAAATGCTAAAACCCTTTATTTATTAATTACTTATGTTTTTGTTAATATATGTTTATGTTTTTAAACTTTTCTTTATATATATACAAATTACATTAATTTCAAGTATAAAAGAAAGTGTATTAAACATTTGTTAAATCTTATTTTAGGCCATTATACATTTAAACTACTAAATATTTGTCTTTAATGTTTTGAAAATGTAGAATTTTAACTTAAATATCCTTTGAAAATTTAATACATTGAATTCAAATCAATGCTTTCTATTCACCAACATATATATATATATATCTATAATAATTAGAAAACATTATTTTATTTGAATTGTTTTTATATATATATATATCGACACCTTTACAAACTTCCATGTATGCTACTTCTCATGGCATATACATACATATATATATATATGTGTCTATATATACACATATATACGTATATATATATATGCGTATATATGTGTATATATAGACATATATATATACATATATACGTATATATATACATATATATACTTATATACTTGTATGAGTATACACTTAAATTTTCAACATTATAAAGTTTGCATAAATATTATTTATATGTATTTTTTTATTTACCATAAGATTTATCATTTCCGGATATTTCTATTTCAACTTTTATTATAGTTTCAAATCCATTTATGTATCTAGATATTTTTAGTCATCAGAATTTTGTTTGTTCAACCAAATAAAATCAGTATCTCAATAGTAAAAACCAGTTAATTATCCAATTATCAAATGTCCAAAAATCTAGGTTATCACAATCCTAGTGCTTACCTGGTAACTATTGTTATCGGTGAACTCCCCTAATAGCAAGTCGTCCTCCCAAGGACCTCCAAAATCCATAATTAACATCGATAGCGAATCCTACAAAACCCAATTTACTCTCTCCGTCGGTCTGCGGATGATATGTGGTACTTAAGCTCAACTCAGTCCCCATTGCCTCATGTAGACTCCTCCTGAACTCACCAGTGAAAAGCTAATCTCGATCGCTAATTATACTAGTAAAAACTCCATGTAACCTAACGACCACTCCCACATATAGAGCCGCCAACGATGTTATCGTCTTCGTACTTATCGCTTGTATGAAATCAACACACCTGCTCGACCGATCGAATATGATACGAATGCTCTCATTCCCTCTCCTACACCTTGGTAAACCATCCACGAAATCCATAGAAATACTCTCCCACTTCCAATAAGGAATATCTAATGGCTGCAGCAACCCTCTTGGCTTCTTCTACTCCGCTATTACTCTCTGGCAAGTCGTACATCCAGCTACGTATTCTGCCACATGCTTCTTCATACCAGACTAATAGAAGACTCTCTTTATGTCACGGTACATCTTGTCACCACCATGATGAATGGTTACCCTAGGACGGTGAGACTCGTCTAGTACTATGTCTACCTAATCCATACTATAAGGAGCACAAAGTCTGCCATACCTCTATAACCATCCTTTCGGGTCAATAGAATAATGCCTTAAATGGCTCGGTGACTCTTCTTTGCCAATCCTCTCAATAATATCTACTAGCTCCTAGTCTTCCTTCTGCTTGGATCTAATACGCTCCATCAAGTAGGCTAAACATCTAAAGCTACTAATAATCCAGGAGTAATATCTAGTGATGGTCATAAATCAGAAGTATAAATGTACTCCAAATGCTTCCACAACAAGAACATTGGACCCATTACTGCTTGTTCCCTACTCAAAGCGTCAACCACTATATTACCCTTGCCCGGGGTATATGAGATGTCAAAGTCATACGATGCCAAGAACTTCATCCAACTTTGCTGCCTTAAATTCAAGTCTGTTTGGAAGAGCAAGTACTTCAAGGACTTGTGATCCATATATTGCTCAAACCGCTCTCCTAAAAGTAATGCCTCCATGGTTTGAGCACAAAGACAATGGCCGAGAACTCAAGATCATGGGTAAGGTAGATTCTCTCTTTGGTCTTTAGCTGCCTACCTGCATAACTCACCAACCTACCTTCTTACATCAAGACCGCACCTAACTTCGTACCACAAGCATCGATATAAACTATAAATGGCTTCGTCCCATTAGGTAATACCAAAACTGGTGCACTGGTCAACGGCTCCTTTAACTTGATAAAAGCATTTCGCATTTAACATCCCATGAGAAAACTAAGTTCTTCTTGGTACAACGGGTCAAAGGGGTAGAGATTTTTATGAAGTCCTTAATGAACCTCTGAGAATAGCTCGCCAAACCAAGGAAACTTCCCACCTCCATGGAATTTTTTGGAACATGCCAATCTGAACTGCTACAGCTTTACTGGGATCAACTGCTAGGCCACTTTCAAAGACAACGTATCCCAAAAAGCGTACCTCCTTTCTCTAGAAGTGGCGTTTTGAAAATTTCACATTCAGCCTATGTACTTAGAGTGTACCGAGCACTTCTCCTAAATGCCACACGTGCTCCTCCTTGGCCCACAAATAAACTAGAATATCATCCGCCAATACTATGACAAATTTGTTTAGCAACCCCAGAATACTCGGCTTATCAAATCAACAAAGTAGGCGGATACATTGGTCTATCCAAATGGCACGACTAACTACTTATACAATCCGTCGAGTTTATGGAATGCCATCTTCTATAACATCCCCCTACTTGGAGGCCCAAAACTAATGGTTACAGATGCTGCAGTCATCCATAGTTATTAATCCTCGACGACCAAATACGGCGACATTAGATATATTGATACACGGAATCACAAAAATATAGAGAAAAAATTTGAACATCAAACAAATTCCACATTCCATTTCAAAATATTCCAAATTGATTACATAATCCCAATTTGCAGACCATGTTCAATTAACAAATCGTTATTACAAAACACAACAAGAGCGATATACGAAGATGCCCCTTTGGTAGATCAGAGTATATAGATAGGCAAGAAACAGTTTGCCTTTACAAATAAAACACACAGCGGAAATAGTAGAACTCTAATAATAAGCTTGCCTCCTACAGGTCCTCGGAAGCTTTATTCATCTAAAAGAACACCTGAAGACCTTAACTCTCAGCTTACTCAAAATCAATTGGTTACTCAAGAGTTTAAGGGGAAAACAAAAACTTCGAGTCAGGCATAAAGCCTGGTATGAATAAAAATCTGCCATCTCAAACCATTTAGATATCTGGTGAGATCACAACTCTTAGCGGAACGGATTTTCCCCTCACTAGTATCCTAAAACATTATAAAACCGTATACTACGCTCTTGCATCCACAATTGCTAAAACATAATATATCAAAAACTTTATGATGATATGCAAAACATGCAAATCAAATCTGGATTACCCATCCCCATTCAATCTAACTATCTGTCTCAATTGTAGTTTTTACCTATTAAATGTTATGAACTATCTATCTAATATCATAGTTTTCATAGGATCATAAGAACCTATTGTAACTCCAGCATCTTATCGCGTATCCTAGTTTTCATGGGCTAACTAGGAACTTATTGACCGACTGTTAATATCTTAGTCCGAATATATTTTTCATGGGCTGACTACAAACCTACTAGCCCCTGCCAATATTAAATCATAGTTTTTATAGGCTGATCATGAACCTATTAGCCCCTGTATCATACTATTTTCATGGGCACACTGTAAGCCTATTGGCCTATTCCAATATCTTTAATCAAGATTTTAACATCTGTTAAGTCATATTCACTACTGGGTCAACATAACTGGTTATTTTGCCCTTTCCCCAAAATACAGTTATGGGTTAGTAACAGTATGAATAATATTTCCAAAATCTTCATTTATGCCATGGTTTTTCCTTCAAAAATGAAATGGATTATTTGTTTTGAAACTTCAAAACATCACTTTCAAAACCACTGGATGACCTCCTTTCAAAGCATAGAAAACCTATTTTCAAAACTCTAAGTATATACCTTTCGAAACCGATGATACCTTTCGATAATGTCAAGGAAACATCCTTTAAAGCATAGCTTCAAAAATAATAAAGTACCATTTTGAAAACATTGGGTTTACTCTGTAAAAACATCATTTGGGTCAAAATGGTTATATAAGAGAGTATCTCTTTCGAAACTAACTAAAATTAATTTGGGAAAAGTTGATGGTGTCAGAACCATCTAGTCGGAAGCAAAGACCTTTGAAAATAAAATTTCGAGGGATAGGGTCGAAACCCCTTTCGACCCCATTACCCTCGAAATCCTCAACCCCTTTCGAAAGCAATGAGGAAGCGGCTTAACCTAGGTAAAAGCAAAGATAATAACCTTTCGTAGGTATTGTGACTTTGGTATTTCGGAAGGAAAATAGCGGTTGGGTTTCGACTAGGTCGGAACCAACTCTTTCGAAAGCTCTTATTTAAAGGAAAAAGGCATTCCTTTTAAAGATGATACTTCTTTGTACATTATAGCAAGCTTTTTCAAAATCCATTTATAAAACCTTTTCGAAAGCATGTGTTTTGACTATGTCGAAAGCTTTAAATAAAACTAGGCAAGACTTTAATTTTTGAAAACAAAGCAGGGTTTCGCCCCCTTCGGAAGCTTACCTTTCGACGCCAAGGCTTCCTCCTTCCTTCCAATCCACTGCGTACCACTAGGTGATACCTTGTGTATTGGTTTCGATTATGAGGGTTTCGACTAAGTTGGTTTCGACTAAGATAAGATGGAGTCGTTGGAATCGAAAGGGCTACTAATTCAGGCGGAACACCTTTCTTTGAATTAAAGGCTGAAATGTTGCTTCTTTTATTAATTGCTTTATATTAACTTGCCTATTTGTAAACCATTGATTGGTTGCCATAAAACTTTTCAAATATTTTACATTTAAAACTGTCGCACTTAAAAATGTAACATTTTAGCCCTTCCATATACCAAAACCAATTATTTCAAAAAAGTCCTTTTAAAATAATTTACTTTCTTAGTAAATCAATTGGGAAAAATATCTAAAAGTCACAGAAATTCGACTTCATCATGTAATCAAACATATTAAAAATCTAGACCCAATTTCTTCATGAAATATTCAAAATAAATTTTGAACCCGGTTACATCATATTTACCATTAAAAATTCATAACAAAATTTTCATAGCTTGGAAAATTCTAAAAATTAAAACCCATCTCCAAAATCATCTTTTACTTAACATAAAAATTTTCCATGGCATTTTAAAATCAATAACCCATGGTTTTAACCCTAAAACTGTATGAATTTCATGTACAAATAAATTGTTTAAATCAAACAATTCATAAATTAAGCATATCAGCATCCAATATATATTAGAAACAAAATCAATACCCAAATCCAAAATCATATGACCATAAAACCAAAAAGAGATGGAATGAATTATTATTCACCCTAATATGATAAGGAATTTGAGATTGTTATTTATTAATCCTTCTTAGCTTTGCTCCTTAGCTTTTAGGTTATAATCATCCTCTTTTCCTCCTTATTAATGGCCGGCTCTTAGGGTTTTTGTGTTTTGTTTTTTATTTGAGAAAAAATTAACGAGAATGGATAGTAGTGAGAAATGTACGGCTGTGTAAAATAAAGAGGCTATTTTTTTAATATACCCATGTGTGAACTAATTATCCTTTAAACCAATTAAAGCCCATTTATTTAATTACTAAACACGGCCCTTTTACATAATTTATTCAAATCTCAATCCCCTTATCATCATTATTCTATTTAATTTATTTAATTAAATTTCTCTGAATAATATTAAAATTAGGGATGTTACATCTTCTGAATACTATCCTTGGCTACATGCAATTGATGGAATCTGGTAGCCAAGTCAAGCTGTGGGAACACCTTAGCTCCAACCAACTAATCAAAGATATTATCTACGCAGGGCAGTGGATAACAATTCCTCTTTGTCAATTTATTCAGCTCCATGTAATCAACATAGAGTCTCAGAGAAAACTCTGGGTGCTCCTCGCTAAGAAATGCGCCTCTTGATAAAACCTTCTCCAATAACTCATTAACCTATTTGTTTAACTCGCATCTCTCCTTCGGAGCCATATGCCTTAACGGTAAGGTGAATGGGTCTAGCATTCTCAATAAGATAGATTCTAAACTCAATCTCTCTCTGGGGTGGAAGACTGGTAAACTTAGCAAAAACATCTAAGAAATCTTTAACTACAGCTATGTAGTTAAAACCCCACTGCAGTGCATCGTGCTCTTTGACCACTATGTTAT
Organism: Allium cepa; assembly: GCA_030765085.1. Classification (NCBI taxonomy): domain Eukaryota; kingdom Viridiplantae; phylum Streptophyta; class Magnoliopsida; order Asparagales; family Amaryllidaceae; genus Allium; species Allium cepa. The sequence goes on from CM060946.1 coordinate 45,072,876, forward strand.
TATAATTTTGCACTCTTAAATATTAGAACCACTTAAAGTCTCGCTATTTTCCGCTACACCTGCTAAATCAAGGCTTTTTAGCACCTGTATTAGCAACATTAATATGTAAAGGTTGATTTGACTAGTTTTTTTATACCAAATCAAAAAAAATTAATGTAAAGACCTAATATTAAGGCATACGTGTTTAATATAAGTTAGAAATCTATTGTAGTCACCAAACCTAGTCTGCATAAATCATGATATTATTCAATTTTCTTATATGGAAATAAATAATATTTTTGTTTCCTATAAAAATATTGTGAGAATGAGAATAAATTAACTTTAAATATCTGGTTTTATATTTAACGAAGCTTTTTGCACCTCCATTGTTTTCCACTGTATCCTCGCTTTATCCCCACCATAAATTTTTGCACATCTACTACTAAGGGATTTTAATTGCATAGAACTACAAACACCATGTCTAGCTCATCAAATGAAGGTCCAAAGAATATAAGTAGCTTAGCATAACCGATCCTCGGGGGTTGCAATAAACCTTCAAGGTATGTCCACCACATGCGCTCAATCTAATGACCTTCCTATCAAAGTCTAAAATAGCCTTATACATAGTCATATAATCCATGCCTAATATCAATCAAACCCAGAGAATCCCGATACAAAGGTATTACAATCAAACTTGACCCCCAAAAGAAGAAACTTCAAAACCCTACATACCATGAACAAATAGGTCGATCCTCCTACGAGTTTGACATAACTACAGGATCTGTGATTATACTAGTGTGTAAGTGCAAGTAACCAACAGGTCTACAAGAAATGAAAGAATGTGAAGCCCCATCTCAAATAAATTGCAAATAGATAAACCAAAAAGAGTCAACGCACCTTCGATCGCCACTTTCTTAACCTGGGTTGCCATTGGTTGTGCACTCGAGCTTGGGACTGCCTATAGTACTTAAGCCAGGACCAACTGAGTGGATATCTAAGTGGAAGCTTTCGATGGTGCTATGAAAGCTCTCTTCACATGCCCAAGCCGACCGTATTTATAGCATTTAACTTTAGAAAGGTTTGTCTTGCATTCCTTAAAGAAATGCCCTTTCATGCCACACTTCTTACAGTGTACATCCTTCTTCTGTGTTCCTTTGGGTCCAAATCCTCCCTTCTTTTAATTTTTCTGTTGTCCCTTCTCTGCAGCCTTCCTATTTTCATCCTCCTTAGCTCCCTCGGTGGAGATGGTGTTTTAGTCAGGTCATCTCCACTAGATCCTCATATGTAGCATCCATGGGAATGTGACTCAAAGCTAAACCTTAGTGAGGTTGATTCAACCATTTAGCAAACTTCAAAGCATTCTTTGTGTAGGATATCAATCAGTCGCATCTCGAATCTAGATAGCTCGTAGAACTGATGATGTATTCTTTAACTGGTAGATTTCCTCGCTTTAAGTGGATAACTCTCTTGCTGAATGCCTTCCTCTGCTGCAGATAGGAACTTCATTTTAAATCTCCTACAGAACTCCACCTAAGAAATATCTCCTCCATCGATCTCAGACCCAGTAACCACCCACCAACTTAATACCTTTCTCTACAACTACCATGAAGCTAACTATCTCCTTATCTTGTCAATCAAACCCATCAAACCAACGTCATCTCACAAGCTTGGATCCATGTAAGACGTTATCCCCATGTATGGCTTTCCTCTGAGGCTAGAAAAATCTTTGCATAACCTATCAAAATCCGAAGCAGTAGGTGAGCGGGAAGGAACCGCACCCGTCGCGCTCTCCACGGCTCTCCAATGGGATTTAGCTTAGCCTGTCCCCTAACCTGAGGATACCAATGGAACCACATATGGATGTTCATTCCCAGGATCTCGCTTCAACGGAGCCTAAACCAGTAGGATTAGTCATCTTATATTTGTGAATGTTAAGAATTCTATTAGCAACTTCCACATATAACTTAAATACGATTGAGAGATAAGTGGTAACATATGCACAAATGAGAATTAGCATAGGCATGTATAGGAGAAATTTTAAAATATGAAATTTTTTGAATTTTTTTTGAAATACTTTATCTATACTTATGTTTATATAATATACACACTTTTAAGAAGTCCATTTTGAAAACTTTTAGAGACTATTTTGAATATCCTTTTCGAAAAGCCCTTAAAAACTTCTCAAATATGTTCTCTCAATATAGTCCTAATCCAAAGGAATCTTGAACCTGTGTAACATCCCCCTATTTGAAGGCCCAAAACTAACAGCTACAGATGTTGCAGTCATCCATAGTTATTAATTCTTAGCAACCAAATAGGGTGGTGTTAGATTCACTGATACATGAAAACACATAAAAATGGAAAAAAATTTAAACTTCAACAAATTCACATTCCATGTCAATACATTTCTAATTAATTACATAATCCCACTTTTGCAAATCACGTTCAAAGAAAATATATTTATTGCAATATATGCCCAGAGCGACATATGAAGATGCCCACTGGGATGATCAGAGTATATACAGACAATATAACAACTTTGCCTTTACAGACAACACGGCGAAATCAGAAGAAAAAAGAACTCTAAATAGCTATCATGCCTCATGTACGTTTTCGAAAGCTTTTTCGTCTTAAGAGATACCTAAAAACCTCAACTCTCAAACTACTCAAAATCAATTAGGTACCCAATATTTAAGGGGAAAACATAAACTTCGAGTCATACATAAAGCCTAGTATGAATAATAATATACCATCTCAAATCATTTAGATATCTAATGAGACCACGCCGCTTAGCGAGATGGGTTTTCCCTCACTAGCACCTCAAAACCTTTATAAAACTGTATATTGTACTCCTGCATCCTCAATGGTTAGAACAATTTAAAATAGTATAATATGATGATATACAAAACAACTGAATTAATCCTGGATTACCCATCGCCATTCAATTAAGACTATCTGTCTCAGTTATAGTTTCTAGTGTTACTATTAACCTATTAGTTTTCTTGCACTGACTAATGACCGGTTAAACATCTAAGGACTCCCTGTCCAATTACATAGTTTTCATGGGATCACTATAAACCTATTGGTAACTACAATATTGCTCTTATCCTAGTTTTCATGGGTTGACTAGGAACCTATTGATAACCCCAATATCCTTTCTTCTTACTCTTGTTTTCATAGATTGACTTGGAACCTATCTGTAACCCCAATATCCTTTCTTCTTACCCTAGTTTTCATGGGTTGACTAGGAACCTATTGACATCTATCAATATTTCATCCAGATATAGTTTTCATTGGATAACTACAAACTACTGGCCCTACCAGTATCCAATCATAGATTTCATGGGCTTACTATGAACATGTCTAACCGACATCTTCCTTGTACATAGTTTTCATGGGCTAACTATGAACATGTATATCTGACATCTTCTTTTATACATAGTTTTCATGGGCTTACTATGAACTTATTGGCCCCTGCCAATATCATATAGTTTTCTTGGGTTTACTATAAACCTATTGGCCCCTGCCAATATCTTTCCCTTATATTCTTGCATCCTATATTCTTGTCTTCCTTACCTTGTGGATGCAATTCTACTCATTCAGGAGTTTATTCAATTTATATTAACTACTGTGCCAACCTAACTAGTTCTCCTACTCTTTATCCCCAAAATGTAGTTATGGGTCTATTATAAAGTGAATATATTCATATTAGAAGAAGCAATATAACAACATAGCAATACCACTCCTGTAGGTTTAATATAAAACATTATTAATCCCTTTAACCTATTTCTTTATCAAAGATGACTTCTTTTTAAAACCATTATAAAAACTCCTTTAATATTGCCATAGGTTTTTCCTTTAAAAATAGAGTTCGGTTCATGAAACCTTTCGATACCTTCAAAACCTATCTTTTGACTTTATAGGAAACCTCCTTCGAAATCCTTAAAATCTTTCTTAAAAACAATAGGCTCCTGCCTTTTAAAATTTTAAAATCTACCTTTCAAATACATTAAAGCATTACTAATTAACCTTCAAAAACGTAGCTTCGAAACCAGTTGAAAGTACCCCTTTCGACACCATTGGAAGTAACCCTTCTAGAAACATTGAAAGTGCTCCTTTCGAAAACATTAGGTTTATATTTCAAGCATTACTTGGGTCAAAGTGAATATAGTCGAAAACATCTATTTCTAAACCAATATAAAAACATTGGAGAAAATTTGATGGCATCGGCACCATCCGTTTCGAAAGCACAAAACATCTAGGTAAAACATTAGAAGGTTGGTGTCGAAACCCCTTTCGAAACCATCACCTTTGAAACCCCTAGCCCCTTTCGAATACTTTAGGAAGTGGCTTGAACTTATAAAACAAAATACCTTTCGACGGCATAGATATCTTCAATACCATCAAAAGGCTATAAAACGGCAGTAGGGTATCAACTAGGTTGGAAGCCCTTCTTTGAAAACATTCTGTTATAAGTAATGAACCCGGTCGAAAGCAATTATAAGTTAATGGCAACCCTTTCGAAACCCCTTTTGAAACCTTATACTCCGACTCTATCAAAGGCTTAAAACAAAACAAAGGCAGGCACTTTTCTTTTAAAAACAAACCATGGTTTTGACCCGTTTGGAAGCTGTGCTTTCGACACCCTACCTTCCGCCTATCTCCATCCACCACGTACCATCATAGTGATACCTTGTTTGTTGTTTTTGGCATAGTTGGTTTCGACAAAGATGAAGGCGGAAGTTATTGTGTCGAAAAGTGCTTTCCTACGTAGGCGGAGCCACTTTTCTGAGCAAAGCTGGTATAATTCATGTTTATGTAAACTTTTCTATAACTAATCTGTCATGTGTCAACACTAGATTGGTTGCCTTCCAATCTTTTGCAAATTCTTTTTCAAAAAATAAATGCAGCTAATCCAGATCTAAATGATGGTTAAGTTGATCAATTAAGCCCTTCCAATCTTTTGCAAAGAAGTCCCTCTTCTAAAACAATTTATTTTGCATAGTAAATCACTTCGAAAAAATCCCTAAAAATTCCAAAAATTCACTTTAATCATATTATTAAACATATAAAAATTTTGGACTCAGATTCTCAATATATTTACCAAAATAATTTATCAACCCAAATAACCATATTTTCCTTTGAAAATTCATAATAATCTTTCCATAGCTTGAAAAATTCTCAAAATTGAAACCCAACTCCAAAAATCATGTTTCTCATAACATAAAATCTTCTGATGGCATTTGATCAACATTTAATCTTGGTTTTGGCTTAATAGAGATGGAATTATTATTCACCTTGTTCTAGATAAGGAGATTGAATTGAAATAGATTTCCCGTAAGCTTAATTTTCTAGCTTTAATTTGATTTCCTCTTCTTCTTCTTAATGGTCGACCATTTCTTCTCTTTTAATTGTCGTTTTAAAATGACGTGAATAGGAAGGAATGGTAGGAACGAATATATATATAGGCAAGGGTCCTTGGGCGGCCAATTCTAATTATACCCTTATGTAATTTGTTTAATCTATAAACCATTCTTTAGCCATTAATTAGTTTATTAGGCTCAACCTTAATTAATTAATCCAAGTCTCAACCCCCTATTCTATTTAATTTATTTAATTAAATCTCTTGAATAATATTATAAAAAATTAGGGGTGTTATAAGCTCCCCTTCTTAAAGAATTTCATCCTTGAAGTTCAGTGAGGACTAAATACTAAACAACTGTAATGACTCCTAACAACCATACTAGTCTACCTAACTGGGAAATATTTATATAAATCTAATATAGACATACCCTCAAATCAGATTAGGGTATGTATCTCAAATTCTATCCTTTGTCTCCCATGTACAGTCCTTTTCGTTGTTGCTCCACTGAACTTTCACCAACTTGACTGTCTTGTTCCTCAATCTTTTGTCATCTCTTGCAACAACCCGAACTGGTTGTCTAACAAAAGTCAAATCAGGCTCTACTCCCAAATCCTCCAATTCTATCTGAGGAATGGTAGCCTCTGGATCATGAACATATTTGCTAAGATGAGACACATGGAATACATTATGGACACTTGCCATACTGCTTGGCAACTCAACTCCGTATGCGAGCTTTTAAATCTTCTATGTAATTTGGCATGGACCAACATATCACGGTACCAACTTTCCCGACTTTCTAAATCGTACCATAGCCTTCATCGGTGATACCTTAATGAAAACTCTGTCTCTGACAGAGAACTCTAGGCATTTACGCCTTTTATCTGCGTAACTTTTCTATCTGGATTAAGCTTCTTTCATCCTTTCTCAGATTAACTCAATCTTCTCTGATGCCTCCCTTACAAATCTGGACCCAAGTCAATCTGTCTCCAGCCTCCAACCAACATGTAGGGGATTTGCATGGCCTTCCATACAAAGCTTCAAAAGGAACAATTCTTATACTAGTCTGATAACTGTTGTTATAGGAAAACACAACCAAATGTAGGTGATCCTCCCAAGATCCACCAAAATCCAACACACAAGCCCTCAATAAATCTTCAAGCACCTTATTGACTCTCTATGTCTGCCCATCCGTCTATAGGTGATATGCAGTACTCATCTTGAGCTTAGTGCCTAACACATCTTGTAGACTCTTTCAAAATTCACTAGTGAATAAAGCATCTCCATCGTCAACTATGCTATTAGGAACTCCATGAAGTCTAACTATGTTCTTCATAAACAACTTCGCCAAAACAGGTGCCATCCTGATCGACTTTACTGGAATGAAATGGGCACTCTTGGCCAGCCTGTCCACAATAACCTGTATACTCTCATTTCCGCTTCTTGACCATGGCAACCTATCTATAATAGCCATGGATATCGAATCCCATTTCCAAACTGGAATATCTAGCGGCTGAAGTAAGCTACTCAACTTCTGATGTTCGGCCTTTGCTTATTGATAGTTTACACACTGCCTAACCACACAAGCCAACATCCCCCTTCCCAATAGAAGCTCCTCTTTATATCTTAGTACATCTTGGTCCCACCAGGATAAATCGTAAACTTGATCGATGACAATCCTCAAGAACTTCTCTTCTCAAGTTCTCCACATTTGGAACACATAACCATCCCTTCTTTCTCAACCATCCTCTCTAGTCAGGACAAAAATATTTTAAATCATCGACCTCAGTTCCAACCTCAAGCCTTTTGATCCTCTCAGCTAATAATGGATCCTCTTTCTGTTTAGAAGGATTCTCTCGAACAACACGGGTCAAACTTCTAAACAGGACATCATGGCAGTATCCTGACTAGAACTAGAAATCGATTTTAACTGCACACCACAACTGGCTAAAGCTTCTAGATCCTTCTATTCTGCCAACATAGCCAACACTACATTCTAATGTCTTCTGCTGAGAGCATCTGCTACTTTATTACCTTTCCCTAGGTATACTCTATACCAAAATCATAAGCAGCCAAAAACTCCAACCACCTCTGATGTCGCATATTCAACTCCTTCTGAGAGAATAGATATCTTAAAGACTTATGATCTGTATATAAATCAAATCTCTCCCCCAAGAGATAATGCCTCCAAATCTTCTAGGCAAAAATCATCGCAGCCAACTCCAAGTCATGAGTAGGATATCTTACTTCGTGCAGTCTAAGCTACCTAGATGCATAAGCAATGACTTTGCCCTTCTGCATCAACACTGCTCCCAATCCAATCCCTTACGCATCAATGTATACTACCAACCCTTGGTACCATCTGGAACTACTAACACTGGAGCATTGGACAAAAAGTGCTTTAACTTAAGGAATGCTTCCTCATATTTGTCGGACCAAATAAACTTCAGTTCCTTCCTGGTAAACTTAGTCAATGGTGCAGCTATCCATGAGAAATCCTTTATGAATCTCCGGTAGTAGCCAACTAGTCCAAGAAAACTTATGATCTCGGTCACTGTTTCTAGTCTCTTCTAGTTGTTCACAGCTTCGATCTTATCTGGATCGACTGACAATCCTTTCTCCGAAACCACATGACTAAAAAACTTAACCACTTTCTTCAAACAATGACATTTGGAAAACTTCTCCTTTAGCAGATTTTGCCTCAGCATCTCTAGCACAATTCTAAGATGATCTTCATGCTCTATCATCCTTAGAGTATACCAAAATGCCATCCATAAACACTAATATGATTCTATCCAAATACTCTCGAAAGACTTGATTTATCAAATCTACAAAGAAAGTAGATACATTCGTCAACCCGAATGGCATCACTAACCACTCGTACGAACCATATCTAGTTCGAAATGCAGTCAAAGGAATACTGTCCTCTACCGTTCTCAACTGATGGAACCTCGTTGCCAAATCCAACTGGGAAACACTTGGCTCCACTCAACTGATCAAACATATCATCAATTCTTGGCAAAGGATACATATTCTTTATTGTCCTTTCATTCAGCTTACGATAGTCGATACACATTCTCAATGACCCATCTGGTTTCTTCACGAATATCACGGCCGCTCCCCAAGGCGAACTCCTTGGTCTAATAAAATTCCTTTCTTCTAAATTTACTAGCTACACCTTCAGTTCCTTCATATCTGTCGATGCCATCCTGCTAGGTGGTCTACATATAGGTTCAGCTCCTGGCACAAGATCTATCTGAAACTCAACAGCTCGTTATGGTGGTAGCCCTGTGAGTAGCTCAAACACAGTTGCAAACTCTCTTGCAATAGGAACCTGACTTTACTCTTCTCCCACTTCCATTGCACTTAACGAAGCACAACTACTCCGGTTAGAATTCTTTACCGAGAATATAATTCGGTTATGACTATTAAGGCATCTCAAAGATATCTCCCCATCTTGGTAGAATATCTTGGCCTCGTACCTTCTCAACCAATCCATACCTTAGATGATTCTATGAAATCACAAACATACAAACCACATGCAAACTTATGATCTAACAAATAAAGTTCCAACTAGTCATGGCTTATCTCAGAGTTGCATACCCTCCTATTGGATTCGTAGCCCTTAAGGAAGTAACATGGTGAATGGGTTCTAAGAATAACCGATCACCAAACACTAGGATATAAATGAATGCATGTGATTCATCGATATCGAACAGTATCCTAACTGGTATACTCCAAATTAAAAATGTACCTTCCATCACAAGTTTTCCCTTTATCAGTTGCAGTGGGCTTAGCTGATGATCCAACAGAAAAAACTTTCCCTTTGTCCGCCCTAGCTGGCTCTGGACATTGGTTCTTATGGTGCCCAACTTGATTGCAGTTAAAACATTTCACATTCTTCTTGTCTGCAGCCTTCTTTACCTTGCCAGACCGACACTCATTTGCATAATGAACCTTCTTATCACATTTGTAGCACACCAAATCAGCCTTTTCCTTCTTAGCAGCATCCCTTTTTGGGCTCCCTTCTCTTTAAAGAATTCTCTCTTCTTTCCCTGAGGACCCTAGGTTTCAACTGGCTTCTCTCTAGCCGAAATAGCAAGCATCTCTTCATGGAGAACGACCATCTCCACTACCACAATAGAAGGATCTCGAATATGGGTCATGGTTATTCTGGCTAGCTTAGGTCTCAGGCCTCAAATGAACCTTTCATTCCTGCTGACATTAGTGTCAATCAAAGCATATCTGTATCGAGATAGATCGTCAAATTTAGCAGCGTACTCGACTACTAACATCTCTCCCTAAACCTGATCCATGAACTTCCTCATCAATGTTGGCTTAGCAACTTCAGACATAAACCTTTACTCAAACCTTCTTCTGAAATCAGCCTATGTCAGCTCTTCTTCCGTAATTTCGACGGTCACACTATTCCACCAATGAAGCGCTGCCCCTTGCAACTGTCTAGAGGTTAGCCTTCTCCTTTTTCCCATTATCCAAGCCTAGATCAGTACAGATCCTTTCACAGTTCAATAGCTGATTCTCAACTTCAACAGCATCCTCGGAACCAACGAACGGCTTTTCACCCAAATTGGTGTAGTCCCTGCTATGCTTATCATAGTTATTCCTAATAGGAGCCACAGGATTAGCTCCTCCAACATTATTAGCAACTCCGGCTTGCAAAAGACTGGTCAACATATGATAAACCATCATGCATCTACTGGCAGATTTCCAGCACCTACGTTGGCTTCAACATTAGCCTGTCGACCTTGACTCCTCCAGGTATTAGGTCGAACATTTTCGTTGGTTGTAGTGCTTCCTTCACCTAGATTTCCTCTTCCATTTCCTGCTTCCATATCCTCTTTCTCGTAAATCTTCATACGAGCCTTAGTAAGATACAAAAGAATAATCTAAGAGAGAGGGGAACACGTAGTGTTATATATACGTGTGTGTGTGTGTGTATCAAATACAAGTACGTTACTATAGCATTAACCCTAACCCCAGTCATATTTTCAAATTCATTGGATTATGTTTTAAAATCTTTTAGGTTTAACTTTCTTTTAAATTTTCACAAACCTATGCTTTAATACCAACTTGTAACATCTCCCTATTTGCAGGCACAAAACTAATGGTTACGGATGCTGCAGTCATCCATAGTTATTAATCTTCAGTGGCCAAATACGGCGATGTTAGATTCATTGATACATAGGAACACATGGTATGGAAAAAGAATTTAAACTTCAACCAAAATCACATTCCATTTCAAAACATTTCCAATTCATTACATAATCCCACATTTGCAAATCACGTTCAAAGAAAATATAGTTATTACAACATACGCCCAAAGCGACATATAAAAGTTGCCCCTAGGATGATCATAGTATATACAGGCAATATAACAACTTTTCCTTTACAAACAACACAACAGAATCAAAAGAAAAGAGAGCTGTAAATAGCTATCATGCTTCCTACATGTTTTTGGAAGCTTATTCGTCTTAAGAGGTACCCGAAAACCTCAACTCATAAACTACTCAAAATCAATTGAGTATCCAAGAGTTTAAGGGAAAAACATAAACTTCAAGTCAGATATAAAGCCTGATATAAATAATAATCTACCATCTCAAATCGTTTAAATATTTAGTGAGACCACGCCGCTTAGCTGAACGGGTTTCCCCTCACTAGTATGAAAGTTACTAAACTAAAGGATCGTGTAATATGGAAAAACATAAATAGCTAGTGCGGAAATAACAGTAAAAAAATAAAGAGTTTTATAAAAGATTATATATACTTCTTTCTAATTAAAGAACTATTTGACTTAGGAACCCAAATTTTAATTGATGAAGTAAAATTGGAAATTTTAGAACTACGTTTTTCAACTTTATTATTCCTTTTATTTGAAGAATTTTTCTTTGGAATAATTTTAGAGGATGGTTTATATATCCTCTTCTATTTGAAACAGTTTGACAATTTTCTATATTTTTGGAAAGATTTTCTCTACCTTTATTAAAATTAAAAACATTTTTAGTAATGTATTCTAGTTTTGTTTTAAAGCTAGAGTTATCTAATTCTAAAATCTTGATATTTGCTTTAAGGTCATGATTTTCAATTAATAAAGCATTATTTCTTTCTTTGTGAATTTCTATCTCTTGACTTAGCAGAGAAAGTTAAGATGTCATATTAGAACATGATTCTTGAGTAACTTGGAGTTCTTCTTCTAAAATTTTATTTTCATCTCTTAGCATTTCTACTTTGATTTCAGTTCTATTCAATTTTTCAAGAACTTCTTTGTACTTTCTATTTTTGCCTTTTAATTTGTCAAGTAATTCTGAATTGATTTCTAAAAGGTCATCAAAAGTTAGATCACTTACCTCGTCTTTTATAAGCATACATTTTCTTGTTCTACATCACTATCTGAGTCACTATCTGATGATGAAGATGATTTCGTATTGTCCCATGTGACAGAGAATGCTTTCTTCTTGAATCTGTCCTTTTTTGCCTATATTTATCCTTCTTTTCAGGATAGTCTTTCTTGAGGTGACCTTTCTTGTGACATTCATAACATTCTAGAGCAGATGATGATGATTTGTTGGTGTTGTTATTATTGCTGGAGCAGTTCTTGTTTTTTCTAAATTTATTATTCTTTCTAATTTCAAAAAAAATTTGAAATTTTTTGTAATAAATGCCATATCTTCTTCATCTGAATCTGATCCATCTTTATCTGCCCAGAATGCTATGTTCTTCTTATCTAGAGCTCGTACTCATTTTGCATGTAGATTAACTTTATAAGACATTAGATTTCCAATGAACTCTTCTTGTTTTATGGTCAAAATGTCATTAGCTTCTTCGATTGCTAAGAATTTTCGTTCCCACTCATCCATAAGCGAGTTGAGGATTTTTGACACAGTATCAAAATCTGTATAAGTTTCTCCTAATGTTATCAAAGAATGATATATCTGGAAATCTAGAGGACATTTCATTTATAGTCTTATCTTGCTTCATTTTAAAATTCTGGAACTGATTTTTGAACATAGAAATTTTACTTTCTTTGATTTTGTTAGTATCTTCATGTGTAACTTTAAGTGTACGTCAAATTTCATGAGCAGTTTTACACACGCTTATTCTATTAAACTCATTATTGTCCAATGCACAATATAACATATTACTATCTTTAGCATTTGCAGTAGCATCTAATTTTTGTGTGTTAGACCATGTTGAATATTCAGTAGCAGGAATAATATATTCAGATTGCATAATGTTCCAGGTTTCATAACTACTTGCTTGTATGTAGATTCTCATTCTAGTAGCCCAATAGTTATAGTTCATTCAAATTAAAGAGGTGGTCGTCTAGTAGATTGAGCTTCTAAAAGGGTAGTGTTAGAAACGGTGCTGGTGTTGTTTTTCGTATTAAAAAAATTATCAGATAACTATGTTATGGTTAAATGATAGCCGTGCTTTGATACCAAATGGAAGTTACTGAACTAATGGATCATGTAATATGGAATAAAATAAATAGCTAGTGCGGAAATAGCAGTAAAAAATGACACCAGAGATTTTTATACTGGTTCGAACTCCCGTTCTACATCCAGTCCCAGACTCCTTCTAGAATTATAGCTAGCAACCCTCATTTAACCCGAAGGAACATGTATTACACTACCTGAGCAACCGAATAGGACTTTTACCGCCTAAGCAACCGAATAAGACTTTGCCCCCCTGAGAAACAGAATCAGACTTTGACCGCCAGAGCAACCGATCGGGACTTTCTTACAAACTGGATTTTAACTTGACTTTGTGTGTTTTGAATAACATAGATTTGTCACTTGTAGTACATCCTTCCTATATCTTATCCTCGGAGTAGATTTATATATTTATGTGTGTATGAAGAATAGGAAGTATAATATTGCTTGAAAAGTATGGAAATGAGAATATAAGCAATGATTGTATGAGAGCTTGTATATGTTGAACTCAAGAATGCTAGGTGCTATAGATCAAAAGAGAATATAGAATTGATTGATAAGGTCTATGAACCTTGAGTGCATATATAGTGTGTGATGAGATATGACTTCTGGAAATTGACATCTATTAGAATCTAAGAGTTGTGACCTTTCAGGAAGAAGAAACCCTTTGATCAAAAGAAGTATTTATTGGAGAAAAATTACAGTTGCATATTCAGTCGACTGAACTTGCTTGAGCAGTCGACTGAATTTCAAACATTCATAAAAACATGTATAGTGCCAGTCGATTGACCTAAGCAAGTCAGTCGACTGAATGTTGTATATAAAAAATTTCAACACAGTGTCAGTCGAATGAGATAAAAATTCAGTCGACTGAGCACTGTTTTTCAGTGCATTCAGTGCAATTTATAAAACAAATGATAAATGAATTTGTGACTGATGTGCTTTGAGGATAGATTGTAACAAAACTCTATACTTGACGGTCTACATATAGACTCAAACAAAATGAACCATACTTGAGGTGATGAGCTTGAATTTTCCATAGTTGTAGATTTGTGAAGATCATTCGCCTCTTGTCAGCATTCAAGACCTTATGATCCAACGTTCTTCCCCATTTTTATGATGATAACTCCATTTTCAACAAGTGAATCTTTGGCATGATTTTGTTAATATATTTCTTCCCTTGAGTAATATGCTTGCAACTTATATTGTATTCTCCCCTTGAATCTATGCTATATTTCCTGTAAACAACAATTTATGTTTTTCTCTCCCTTTATCATCGATAAAAAGGAAAGTACTCAAGGTATAGGATAATGAAAGTACGAGTAATATTTTACAGGAACACAAAAACGTATGAAACTGAAATTTAGCACAGTGCATAGAAACAGAATAGTCATACCCCCGACAATAATAAAATAACATGACATACAGATAGAAACACATAGAGTTTTTAGACAAGTACATAATTTGACTAGAATTTAAAAACAAGGACCAACAATAACACAGAGAGAGATAAAAAAAGCTTATTCATCACCTTGAATTTTCACATTTGAACTTTGTTCATCACCTTCAGTTTCTTCATCATCTGAATCATCACCTTCTTCAACTGCTTCATCCTGCTCCTCATTTGATGTAGACTAAGTAAAATGTTCTACCGATCATTTTCTTTGAGACGTTGGGATGTGGCGGAAGTAGAAGATTATTGGGAGCATGAGATAGCATCCTAAATATTTTTGAGGAAGTTCTTGATATAATTTAGCTTTTTATTGACTTTTGAGACATTTTTATCAACTCTAGAGACAGTTGTTCTACCCGAGATAGACGATTATCGAGAAGCCTTTGATTACTAGCAATTGTAGACATGGCTTCATGAGGTCGTGCTTGATGGTCTATTTCTTGAATCTCTTAAATTTCTCAAGTAGATCGAGAAGGTTGGGATGAAGAAGAACCTTTCACATGTGAAGTTTGCTAATGAGCTTGGCGGGAGGAAGGTTGAGGTTGACCCGTGGCTTGGTTTTCAAGCCAATGTTCATAAGTAATTATGGTGTAATTAAGATATTGCTTTGGTAGGTTCATGAGAGAAAGGGTTTTAGAATTCAGGGAACCTATGTTCGAACATTTAGAATCACCAATAGGAACATCAATATGTTTGAGAATGCGCATATGTAAGCGCCATAGTAGTTCATCCTCATTCATCCTTGATTAGAAGTTTAAACTCATCCAGAATTACCTTTGCTCAGTTTACTTGTCTATTTCCCCTAATGGCACATAAGGATTGGAAACCACGCCAATAGACTTTCTCATAGCTTCAGATGCGGGGATTGATGGTGTGGGTAAGCACTCTATGCATAATATGAGTTTTTGGCCTTAGTGTTACCGCTTTTAACTCTGTCAAATCATCTAAGAGGAAAAAATGACTAACTCGTCATGGGTATCCACGTTTACCGCAATCTCAGAGAGCTCGTTACCCTCATTAGGACATTGCAAAATCCATGCAAGTTGCTGTAGAGGGAAAAAATCTTTCTACCACATACTACCGTCCAAATGCTGTCATCTAGATCTGTAATTGTGTGGTGATCTAGATTTAAGGTGGCGTAGAAAAGTTTAATAAAAAGGTGATTAATCTTGTTATTATTTGCCTCAAATCAATGAGATGTTCCAAACTGCTACGGCAAGCTAAGTCTTGAATAGCATAAGAAGAAAAACTAGGGAATTTTATAAAAGAACCTTCAAAAAATCTAGAGTTTTGCATTTTTTTTCAAAGCATTGTACAGCCTTGCCATTGTGTAGCCATGCTCTAATTTGTGAATCCGAAGAAGTTGCTGAAGATTGAGAATGTCTTGGTCTTTTAGGAGCCATTTGAATAGCTAGGGTTTTGATGATGAAGTGGGAGTGTGAAATGATAAGAAGTGGTCAAATTTTGAAGAAATTCTAGTTGAATTTTGAAGATGAAAAGAGTTTAATGGCAATAAGAAGAAAAGATTGAAGATAAAAATGATTTTAGTAAAGGTAAAACGGTAAAAAAGTAGAGGCTAAAAGAGGGTTAAAGTTTGGGTACCCAGTATCAGTCGACTGAATATTCATAGGAAGTCGACGGGTACTATATTTGAAAACATTTTTTTGAGAAGGCACCCGACTGAAAAAAAAAGAGTCGTTCGACTGTTTTTATCTCGAGAATTTATAACTGGAAAACACTAAATTTAGTCGACTGTATTGGATTTTCAGTCGACTGACTGTAGAGCAAAACTAATATATGGAAGACAGTTTTAGTCGACTGATTATTCCATTCAGTCGATTGGCGCTATTGAATTTTTACAGTGAACCTCTTGTTGAAAGAAATAGATTTGAGAAAAAATATAAACAACAATTTTACATAACATTGTATATAATTTATATACCAGTAAAATATATATACATATATGTATATTATTATTATTATATGTAACGGCCCGCCTTTTTGGACAGTTTAAACCGACGATCAAATACCCATGTCGATTCCAAACCATTAAAAGGGCAGATAGTTATTGGGGTAATTAAGAAAAGAAAAGGAAGGGAAATAAAGGAAATGAAACAACACAGAATCTCACAGCGGAAGGCTAAAGTATAATAATAAAATAACAGTTCATGAAGCTGTTAATTAAATGAATACATTTGAAATGAATACATTTGATTATTATTATACAACATTTATCAGAGTTACATACACAACAAATATCATACAACAATGCAGCGGAATGGAATGAATATAATAGTAGTAGATAATATACCAAATCTTTGTCTCCGTCCTCCAAGGAAATGATCTTCAACCTAAACTGAAAACTCAGGACTGACCCGAGCGTAATGAAAAGACAAAACACTCGAGTCAGGACTAAAATATCCTTATGAGAGTTAAATCAATCGTAAATAAATATGAGTGTAACGGCGTCAGAGATGTTTACGGGGTTTGACATCTCATATCCAGTGTCAACGTGCGTGCAATAACTCAAGAGATGTTACGGGATTTTCCATCTCTCAAGGATCCGTGAAACTATCTACTATGTAGTAATATACGCTAAGTAGATAATGTCTATCAGTAATATAAAGTATCAAAATAGCGTTAAGGCGTTACCATAATCCCCCTTAACACATTTTATATTCCCAAAAGCATATACAAGACCGTAGTTTCCCCAAAACCGGAAGTCACCAGAGGGCAATCCATATACTCAAGGTACAAATCAAAACGTAGTGGTCGCGAATAGGATAATCAGTATGACAAGGTACATGAGGCGATACCAACTAGGATACTAGTAGTTGCGTGATCCGGACTGATGTTGGGCATAGCCAGCAGCTACCCCAACACCGCGAAACAACACTCCCAAATCAAGGGGTGCACCCAAATCGCATCACAAATGTAATAGATATGGTATCGAAGAAGTGTGTCCGCTAGAGGTGGCGAACCTCAATGGCCCGGCGCGGCTCCTGTTTTAGTCATGTCAGGGGTCATCCAATAATCGTTCTCTTTCTTCAGTCAACGCGTTCACCAAACCATCCACTTCATTCTGGATCAACACTCCGCGTATAATAGTTATTAAAGTGGTTTTCGGTATCGACAGAGAGTATGTCCATATCCGATCCCGGTCTCTTTAATAACTACGTATTATTACACCGTTGGCTCTTTTACATTTCGAATCGATTCATGATTGATATCAAATGTCATATTCACTTCAAAATCAAATCCATTTCAAATATCGACATAGCCATTCAAAATATAAGGTTCCTTTTCAAAAATCATTTTGCGTCTCAATATCTTATTTCGGTTTCAAAATCATTCCGAATTTAAATTTTATGTTGCAACTTCATTTAACCCAATTCGTATTTAAATTCAAGATTTAAACATAAACATTCCACCTTATTAACCAGCTTGAAATTTTAGAAAATAGTTTTAAGTAGTTTAAAAGTAGTTTAAATAATTAAAATAGTTAAAAATAATTAAAATCTTGAAATGGATTTAAAATAGATAAATTAGTTTAAAATAATTTAAATTGGGTTAAGTAGATTAAAAATAGATTAAAATAGTTTAAGTATTCAAAATGGTTTATATAACAGAGTAATTTGGAAAACAAATTAAAACAGCTTCAAAACCAATCCATTTCAATTACAACTTCCCAATTCCAATCAATTTCAATTTCCATTTTACCGATTCAATTTCGATTTCAATTCAAAACAACGTCAACTTTAACTTCAAATCAATTCAATTCTACATTCACCTTCAATTTATTCAATTTCAATTTTTTTATCGATTTGGAGCTGGATTTCAAAATATCCATTTATAACACTTAACAAATTTTCCATCAATATTCAAGTCTAAATTCCAATTTCAAATATGATTCAATTCCAAACTCGATTTCAAAATATCATTTTTATATCACTTTTACTTAATAATATTCAAAGCTCGATTTAAGGTTCAATCCCTTAAACGAATAAATTTTCGAACTTCAATCATAACCAAATTTTAAATTTCAAAGTCTCAACTTAATTCTTTAACAAAATTCCTTTAACCAAATTTTATTTCAACATTCCAAACTCAATTTTTCGATGAATTCAATTTCTATAAATCGGTTTCTGTTTATAACTTTTAAATCAAAACATTTAAATAAATTCAAATCGACGATTTCAAAAATTATTAATTTAACAAATTCGGTGTCCATATATAATTTTCTATCCTATGGCCAAGTAGTTATTTATTTCAATTAGATGTCAAGGATGAGTATATATTATTTAAATTAAATCACAGTATCATATGTATGCATAACAGGATCTATATAAGCAAATAAACATCCAAACATTCAATTATCAACCAATAGCATCCATCAAAATACATCATCCAATAAACAATACAATTCATGGCAGTTTCATAGTTATCAATGTCAGGTAATTTATTCGCAATTCAATTTTAATTTCAATTTAACTGTCAATTTAATTTTTCAACAGTTAATGCAAATGACAAGCTATATGACAATTAAATTTTTATCAAACAACCATAAATAAAATCATAACACTTCATAATATCAAATTTAACTAGCATAAAAATATTTAGTACGGTGTGAGCGTTATAAAACACTCACCTTGATTTCAATGTAGTTCCAGCGCTTTATTTCGAATAAAATTAAACGAGCGTTTAATTTTACCCGAAATTTTTACTAGCTCCAAACGACTTCAATCCAATTCCATAGTGTAGTGCTCGTCGATACGATTCCAACGCAAAAAGTTTCGTGCATTTTCGACCTGGTATGAAACAGATATGATTTTTAGAAGTTTGTACGAATTAATTACAATAAAATTTTCAATTCTATTTTATTTTATTAACCTAGATGCAATCAGGGCCGTGCATTTACCAATCTCAAATCCAGGCCGTGAGTTTTCTCTTCTTCTTCCCCAGTAAAACACGTCCAAACCAAAACCCATAGCCGCCATCTAACTCCCAATTATCGCGACCCACTCGAGCTGGCTGGAGACGATCGGAGAGCGGCACCTCGAAGCTCGTAACGCGAGCTACACTCGGCCAGAAGGCGGTGGAGCTCGGCCTCCCCCCGACAATGGAATGCGTGCGCGATACGTGGGTGGACGCGGCCAAAATCTGGCGTCTCTGGTCGACGATTCAACGAAGTAGCCGTATGGATCTGAAGCTCCTACCAAGCTCTATCATCTTCCAGTTGAAAGTTTCTTGAAATATCGTATGGATTGTGAGAGATTAACGGAAGAAGGTCGGCAAAATTTCGGCCATTAATCAGAAAGAGGCGGCCACGAAACCCCTTAGGGTTTCACTGTGCAAACGTTTATATAAGATTTTATATATTATTTTATTATTAGTTCCAAAATTTACATGCTCTTTCAAACGATCTCCAAACGAAACGCGGTGACCGACGTTTCTAGGGTTTACCCCGTGTTCCGGACACAATGGAATAGGTTTCGGAAGCTAATTCGATCATATGTGAGAGTTACGGAAATAAACGACCAATTTTAAATTAAACCGATTAAACGATTTTCTATGCGTTTTGGCTTGCCCCGGACAAACGGTAAATCCGTTTGACTTGAAATTTGAAAACTTACAATAATATCACATTACGGATCCAATGAAACTAGTTTCATCGAAATCCGAGACCGTTTGAAAAATGACTATTTTTAACTCGCAAAATTAATATTAAACAATTTCAACGCGTTTCGAGCTGCCACGGTCAAACGACAACTCCGATTGCTACGAAAATTGAAATCCGATAATAACTAACTATTACGGATCCAATGGAACTAGTTTTGTCCAATTCTGAGACTGTTCAAAAATTGGCTATTTTCCAGTCGATAATTAAATATTAAAATATTCAATTTTCACAAACAAATTTTAAATTCAGTTTTAAAAGTTCTACAACATCATTCTAACTTTCATATGATAAAATAAAATTTTACAAATCATTTTTAATCATAGTAAACCCATTATTCAATTTATCCAATAAATTCCAATTTTAAAATCTTATTAACTCTATTAAAATCCAAATATAACTTACATTCACTTTGTAAACCAATTTGAATCATATTAAATCAAATTTCAATTATTCACTCTATTTTCGTATATTAAATTTCAATATCAAATTAATCATATCAAATTCGGAATTTAATTTATTCAAACATTCGTAATATTAAATTTAACAAATTTGATTATTCTTAAATCACTATCTTTTGAAATATTCAAAATGAACTTATAAAATTTAACTTTTGAAACGAATTAAAATTATAGAACAACTATTTCCATTATACGGTTATTTAATTCCCATTATTAAATTATTGAATAATTTCCAAATATTTAATTTAAAATATTTTACCGGTTCAATATTCAATATTTGATTTTAAATAGATTTTACTTATCAATCAATTACTCTATTATACCCAATGAATTTCAACATTTATTATCCTATTCAACTATTGATTTCAAAGGCATTCACTAAGTAGCATTTATTTTTCATTACTTGGATAATTGTTGTCGAAATTCATTCCATTTATTATTATTCCAAACGACTTATAAATTTTTTCTAACACTAAAATCACGAAAACTTATTAAATTAGCTATTTTAATTATCGGAAATTTACGGGTCGTTACATTATATAAAAAAATCAAGATGATTTGGATGAAGAGGAAGGAGTGTGGTAGTCTTCTAGTTCCACTTTTGTATTCTCATGTAGAGATCGTAATAGTGACCGGCCTTGTCCACATTCCCAAGAATTCGAAGATAACGGTGGACGTTCTAGTGATAGTTCCCATGGATTACGATTTTAAGGAGCTGTTGGTTGATGGACCATGTTGTGCTAAGATGAACCATAGAATTTAAGAGCCACTTGTTCAAGGAAGCTTAGCCGCTTTGCATTCACCTTTTGTTCGTAGTATAATTCTGGTTGTAACTCGAGAGTCTCTCATTGATAGTGATAAATGTCGTCTATTTTTTCTTTTTTAGACGGCGAGCCAAAAAATAGAGAACATTTAGCTCTTTTTACAGGAGTATAACCAGTGTGGATGTTAGATAGAACAATAGGAACTACTTCATAAATCGATGTTAGAGTAGGTAAATTTTCGAATCCTGAACTAGAAGAGGAACATGATAGGGCAGAGGATTCAGAATTTAGCTGGGAAAACATATTTTTGCAAAGTAAGAGAGTTGAATTTTTTAATTATTTTTGATTGAATGCAAAAGAAAAATAAGGGGTAGAAACAATTTATATGAAAACTTACATATAAATAGAAAGAATATTGGTGGTTAGGATGATAGGAACCAGAGAAAAAAATTGGTGGAAAAAAATTGCAAGGTAGACAATAAACAAAAAAAAAATAGAATGTAATCCAAAAATAGATGCAAAGAAAAGAGTAGTGAGGTGGTAGAGTACTAGATTTCTAAGAAGAGATCCCGAGTTCGAGTCTTTGAAAAAATATATAAATCTTTTAGGGATACAATTCCTAATTCTCTTCTTAATTTTATGAAAATATTTTCATTTAAGGGTATTGTAAATATATCTACCAATTGGTTTTTAGAGGAAATTCTCGTTTGACTAAATCCTTTTCAATACTATCACGAACAAAATGATGACGAATGTCAATATATTTAGTTCATGAGTGATTGAAGGATTTTTAGATAAGTTTATAGCACTAGTATTATCACAAAAAAATTGTTGATTTAGATAAATTAACATCAAAATCTTGTAGTATTTGTTGCATATAAATGACTTAAGCACAAGCTAAGGCGGCAAAAATATATTCTGCCTCATAAATTAAAGTGAAACACGTTTTTGTTTCTTGCTAAACCAAGAGACTAAAGATTATCTAATAAAGTGACAAGCCTCGCTAGTACTTTTCCAGCTGTCCGACATCCTCCAAAGTCAGCATCACTGCAAGAAACTAACTCGAAAGGACATTCTTTTGGATAGTAAAGTCCAAAATCTTTTGTTTTGCTAAGATAACGCAATATGCGTCTTACTGCTCGCATATGTGATTCCTTAGGGTTTGCTTGAAATCTAGCACATAAACAGACACTCATCATTATGGCAGGTCTAGTAGTAGTAAGATAAAGTAATGATCCGGTTATGCTTCAATATATTGGTCAACACTTTTCCCATCTTCATCTCTATCGAAATGAACTATTGTACTCATTGGAGTTGGTTTAGCCGACGTGTTTTCCATATCAAAGAATTTAATTAGATTATTGCAATATTTTTCTTAATTAATAAAAATACCATTTTCTAATTGTTTAATCGGTAATCCAAGAAAATCCCATATGTGACATTTCAAATTCTTTGGTCATTATTTTTGAGAATTCCTGACATAATTTTTCATTTGTAGAACCAAAAATAGTATCATCTACATAAATTTGAATAATTAAAATATATTTTTTAGTTCTTTTAATAAAAAGAGTTTGATCAACCTTCCCAATTTTAAAACCAAAATCTATTAGATAGTTCTAAAGACGTTCATATCAAGCACAAGGTGCTTGTTTTAGACCGTATAAGGCTTTCTTAAGTTTGTAGACATGGTCTGGAAATTTTTCATGAGTGAATAATAGGGGTTTTTCAACAAAAACATTTTATTTTATAAAACCATTTAAGAAATCACTTTTTAAATTCATTTGATAAAGTTTAAAATTATGAGTATATGCAAAGGCCAGTAAGAAATATATTGCTTCAAGTCATGCAGCTGGAGCAAATGTTTCTTCGTAGTCAATTCCTTCTTCTTGATTATATCCTTGTGCAACTAATCTAACTTTATTTCTAGTTATATTACCTTGTTCATCTGCTTTATTTTTAAAGACCCATTTAGTACCAATGACTGTTTGTTTATTTGGTCTAGGAACTAGTTTCTAAACTTCGTTTCGTTATAATTGGTTTAGCTCTATTTGCATAGCTATAAACCAATAGTCAACAGTAGATGCTTCTTTTGAATTTTTAGGTTTGATTTTAGAAAGAAAAGCTACATGGCCCCTTTGATTAAGTTGATTTCTAGTTCTAACATGTGAATTAATTTCTCCTATAACATTAATGGGTGACCTCGTAAAATCCTAGAAGGAGATCTTTATTCATTTTCGTTATGAACAATGTTTTCATTTCCTTCAAAGTTATAAACAATGTTATCATCTTCTTCAAAATTATTTTGAGTAACGGTATTTGTGACCATCTTAGGTATATCCTCATTATCCTTATAATTAGTATTAAATTTGAAATTTTCATCAAATGAAACATGAAGAGTTTCTTCGATTGTATTTGTTCTTTTATTGAAAATTTGATAAGCTTTGCTTCGTTTGGAATATTCTTCGAAGATTCCTTCATCGGATTTTGGATCGAATTTTCCAAGCTGATCTTTTATGTTTAAGATAAAACATTTTTAACCAAAAGTTTTAAAATATGAAATGTTTGGTTTTCTTTGATGAAGAAGTTCATATGGAGTATGTTTTGTTAAAAGTCGAATGGAAACACAATTTAAAACATAGCAAGCAGTTGCTACAGCTTCTGCCCAGAAATATTTTGGTAAAGTTTTCCCATTTAACAAAGTTCTTGCACATTCTTTTAACATTCTATTTTTTCATTCTACAACACCATTTTGTTGTGGTGTTCTAGGAAAAGAAAAATTATGGTATATTCCCTTTTTATTACAAAAATGTCCAAATGTTTCATTTTCAAATCCACCTCCATGATCACTTCTAATATTTTTAACTTTTAAATTTTTGAATTTTCTTTGCAAAATTCTTGAAATTTTCAAAAGTATCACTTTTATTTTTTAAGAAAATAGTCCAAGTATGTCTTGAGCAATCTTCTACTATAACAAACACATATTTACTATGGTTTATAGATTGAATTTGAGTTGGACCAAAGAAATTTAAATGTAACAGTTCTAGTGGTTGCATAGTAGAAATATTTTTCTTTGATTCAAAGGCTAATTTTGATAATTTCCCTAATTGACAAGCATTACAATCATTGTTTACTTTATAGTTTATTTTTGGTAAACCTTTTACTAAATTATTTTTAGATAATTTATTTATAATTTTGAAATTAACATGACAAAATCTTTTGTGCCATAACCAAGGATCATTCCCTTTGGCTATTAAACACATATTTGTATTATGATTTATATTCATATTTAAAACATAAATATTTTGATCTCATAAACCTTCAAAAATAAGATTTTTATTTTGATCAAAAATGCTACACTTATTTTCATAGAAAGAGATATTGAATTCTTTGTCACACAATTGGCTGATACTAAGTAGATTATGCTTCAAATTTTTAACTAATAAAACATTTGTAATGAGAAGTAAATTAGATATGCCATTATTGCTCACATTGCCTTTGCCGATGAAATATCCTTTGGAATTATCTTCAAATGTGACAGATCCTCCATCTGAGTAAATAATGTTTGTTAGCATCCCTTTATTTCTTGTCATGCGTTTTGAGCAACCACTGTTTAGTATCCATTTTCCTCTCTTTTTAGGCGATACCTGCAAAATATAGAGATAACATTGGTACCCACCCTTTTATTTTGGGTCCTAAAAGTTAGGTCTTAGGAAACCAAACCCAAGAGGGTTCAGTATTCCTTTTGAAAACGAATTTTTTTGTTTTCATGAACAGTTTTTATAAAAGATTCTATATATGCTTCTTTCTAATTAAAGAATTATTTGACTTAGGAGCCCAAAATTTAATTGATGTAGTAAAATTGGAAATTTTAGAATTAGGTTTTTTAACTTTATTATTCCTTTTATTTGAAGAATTTTTCTTTGGAATAATTTTGAGGATTTTTTATATCCTAGTCCTTTTTATTTGAAACAATTTAAGAATTTTCTATAATTTTGAAATTTTTCTCTACTTTATTAAAATTAAAAACATTTTTAGTAATGTCTTCTAACTTTGTTTTAAAGCTAGAGTTATCTAATTCTGAAATCTTGATATTTGCTTGAAGGTCATGATTTTCAATTAATAAAGTAGTATTTATTTCTGCTGAATTTCTATCTCTTGACTTAGCAGAGAAAGTTGAGATATCATATTAGAACATGATTCTTGGGTAACTTGGAGTTCTTCTTCTAAAAATTTCTTTTCATCTCTTAGCATTTCTACTTTGATTTCAGTTTTATTCATTCAAGAACTTCTTTATGCTTTCTATTTTTGCCTTTTAATTTGTTGAGTAATTCTAAATTGATTTCTAAAAGGTCATTAAAAGTTAGATCACTTACCTCGTCTTTTGTAGCCATAAAGCATACATTTGCTTGTTATGCATCACTATCTAAGTCACTATCTGATGATGAAGATGATTCTATATCGTCCCATGATAGAGAATGCTTTCTTCTTGAATCTATCCTTTTTGTGCCTGTATTTATCCTTCTTTTCAAGAAAATCTTTCTTGAGGTGACCTTTCTTGTGACATTCATAACATTCTGGAGCAGATGATGATGGTTTGTTGGGGTTGTTATGCTGGAGCTATTCTTGTTATTTCTAAATTTATTGTTCTTTCTAAATTTCAAAAACTTTATAAGATTTTTTGCAATAAATGTCATTTCTTCTTTATCTGAATCTGATTCATCTTTTTCTACCTGGAATGCTATGTTCTTATTATCTTGAGCCTGTACTCATTTTGCCTATAGATTAACTTCATAAGACATTAGGTTTCCAATCAACTCTTCTGGTTTTATGGTCGAAATGTCATTAGCTTGTTCGATTGCTAAGACTTTTCGTTCTCACTATAAGTGAGTTGATGATCTTTGACACAGCATCAAAATCTATATATGTTTATCCTATTGCTATTAAAGAATGATATATATCTTAAAATCTAGAGTACATTTCATTTATTGTCTCATCTTGCTTCACTTTAAAATTCTGGAACTAATTTTTAAGCATAGAAAATTTACTTTGTTTGACTTTGTTAGTAGCTTCATGTGTAACTTTAAGTGTACGCCAAATTTCAAGAGCAGTTTTACACATGCTTATTCTACTAAACTCATTTTTGTCTAATGCATAATATAACATATTCATAGCTTTAGCATTTGCAGTAGCATCTAATTTTTATGTGTTAGACCATGTTGAATATTCAGTTGTAGGAATAATATATTCAGATTGCATAATGTTCCAGGTTTCATAACTATTTGCTTGTATATAGATTCTCATTCTAGTACCCAATGGTTATAGTTCATTCCATTAAATAGAGGTGGTAGTGTAGTAGATTGACCTTCTAAAAAGGTAGTGTTAGAAACAGTGTTGGTGTTATTTTCCATATTAAAAAAATATCATATAACTATGTTACGGTTAAATGGTAGCCTTGCTCTAATACCAAATGAAAGTTACTGAACTAAAGGATCGTGTAATATGGAATAAAATAAATAGCTAGTGCCGAAATAACAGTAAAAAAATGACACCAGAGAATTTTATACTGGTTCGAACTCCCATTCTAAGTCTAGTCCCAGACTCCTTCCAGAATTATAGCTAGCAACCATCACTTAATCCGGAGGAACAGGTATTACACAGCCTGAGCAACAGAATAGGACTTTTACTGCCAAAGCAACCGAATAGGAATTTGACTGTCACGACTCGATTTTTCGACCTTCGAAAGTTGACATTAATACGTCCACTGTATTACATACCGAACAATCGAATGCCGAAAATATCCAACTGTGAGGGAAAAAGAAGAAGAAAAAGGTAGAAGGAGAAGATAAAAATAAAACAACATTAGAATCTCATAATCGCAGCGGAACAAAATATAATGTATAATATCAGCTTTTAAAATACAAAGAAATCTTAATGTTATATACCTACAACCATCAGAGTACATTGAGCAACAATTAACCTGGACAATTAAATAGCTTGTCCTTATATAGCGGAATAATAATCAAATACGAAAGTACGCTCTGCCACCTGCTCATCTCTTGATCTCCTTAGCTTTTCAACCTGATCCTGTACAACTCGATCTGACACGAGAATCACAATAAAACAACGTCCGAGTCAGTCTGGAAAACCTGCGTGAGAAAACCACACTCAATTGGATTATTAAATTTTTTGAAAAGCCTTTGAAATAAAGGTATCTCGTAAGACCACGCCATAAATAAATATATCGGCTTTTTACCTTGCTATAATCAAAACATTTTTATCAAATTCGTCTGATATTATAATAGTGTCTAAAGAAGGTAAAATAGAATCTAGCTGAAATGCTTGCATCTCACATTCAGCAATATTTGGGCGCAATCAAAACCGTACAGGCGCTTATTGAAGATTGGATTCCATACAATGGCAGGGTTACTGGAGCACCGCCCATCACAGTACCTGGTCTAGATCAGAGTACCGAGGACCACTCTCGATCCCCTATGACACAAGACCGGAGCTACCTCTTATTGGATAGTCCAAATAAGATCACCCTGTGGTTGGAGCTAATAACCACCCACACAGCCGAAATGAAAAGGGACATCTAGACAGGGGAAATCTTACCCTACTTGGGTGCTACCCACTTAGCCTTGCTGCACCTCTTCTGTTTTAGCCATTCCCGGTTGATGAGGCCTGAGGCTACGCGTTACCTTTTTAGAACACATTTACTTAGAATGCTCATCGTTCTCCTAACGATGTTTTGATTGCATTCGTCCATACAAGTTGCCTTAGGTCTGGACAAACCGAATCACCATCTTCATCATATTCACGGTCTTCATTCGCTAACGTTCAAACCAGATCGAAGTGGTTTCCGGATAATTAAACCCGATCCTGGTCCCTACGAAATGATCAGTTCATTGGCCAATATTGATAGTCGGTTATTTAACTACCAAATAACATCCACAGCAAACATCAGGCCTCAAATAATTTCCCAAATTATTTATCTCAAAAATATCTTCACAAGATATTATTTCCATATTTCAACACTTTGAAAATATTTTTCAAATCACTTTTATTTACATGGAATAAATTTAAATCTTTTCCCATGCTTAGAATATTTTATCCACTTCATTTAATATTCAACACTTGAAAACTATTCATTTTATTCCTTTTAGGATCTCATCCACTATTATGCAGGGAATATAGGGTCTCATCCGCTATATAATACGAGAATATCAATCACTCAAATATGTATATACTACTATATATATAATATCATCCAACAGATAATTTATACAATTATCAGTCAAGCCAGACATCTAATAATTTAAATTTAACATTTAAATTTAAATAGGTAATCCAAATGAGTGATAAAATCTCACCTTTATTTTTGTTTTGCCACCCACTTCCATCTCGGCTTGTTTCATGATTTTTAACCTTGTATAAACAATTTACAATTTATTAACATTTGAAATAGTCTAACAATAATTTACCATTTAATAAATTTATATAACCAATAATTTTCCTTTTTAAAAAAAATTCCTTTTAGTAGCTAAAATAAATTAAATAAGCTAATTAAAAAATTAATCACCAAATCCATTATTTTAAAATAAACTAGTAAATTAAAAATTGTGTATATGTATGTCTATTTTATTATTATTTTTTCCTTTGAAACTAAAAATATAACCTATATACATTTTAAAGAATCTAATTTTTATATAAGCTCTACAACATTTTCAAAATTCCTATATTTTGCCAAACCTTATATATACATATATATATTATTTTAAATTAAGATATGTATGTAGATAAAAACTGAATCATTTCATGCCTTACAGTAATTATATTTATATATATATATATATATATTTGTTTTCTATATATGTTAAAATATGTGTGTATTTATATTTATCTTCATATTCTTCTCCATATGTATGTATGTATGTGTGTGTGTGTGTGTGTAATTTAATAAAATAAAATATAGAAACTACCTTCACCGCCTTGGCCTCGCCAGTCACCATCACCGCAAAACTCGCGACCAACCTTCCTTGGCTACGACGCATGCGAACGAACTAACAACCCCAACCCCCGATTAGCGTCTCCTATTCTAACTATGGCTACCCAATATCGAACTTGGCTTCGACTTCAATTTCGAACGCCAAACCCTTCGAACGAGCCGCCGCGACATCATGCTTGACTTCACCTCGAGGCTGCCGCCTCTCTGCGCACAGGCGATGGTTTTCTTTATAATCTTCGATCGGCTCGTATACGATGAGAGGAAATTCGACGCTAAGATTTTCGGTTGCTATGTTGAAGAAAAGGAAATGGGAAGATTTTGTGTTCCCTGATGTATGCAATGTCGAGATTAAGAGATAACATTCGGCCAATGTATTTTTATCTTTGAGAATTCGATTTGAGGTAAGAGAAAAGAAGAGAGCTCGCGAATTCATTTGTCCATTGCTATTTTTTTTATTACGAATGATTTCGTTTTTCTTTGTTGAACTAAAGGAGGGATACGTGGTTTATAGAGGAAGGTGAAAGATAGGAGAGGGTGGTGTGCACGAGAAGGTTGGCTATAGTAATGGCAAAAAGTTATGATGGTGAAAGAAAGCAGGCCGATGGAAGGGAATCTCAGTTGATGGGGAAGAAGGTAGGTAGATGGGAATACAACTTTGAATGTTGGAATATATATACATATATGTGTGTGTCTGTTTAAAATTTAAATCATCTCGATCTACGTAACTCAAAATCTCGAACCCCTATCGAGCCATGCCACTATATGTTTATAATGGTATACTCCTAATCTGAACACAATGGAAAATATTTCGAGTCCTAATTCGATCATATGGAGAAGATAGCTTTTTGGACCCAGTTATTATATTAAATTTTCGATATAAACTTCAACGTGTTATATCTCGTACGGCCACATGATAACTCCGAAAGCTATGAAATTTAAAATCCTATAATAATACAATATTACATATCCAATGGAACTGCTTTCATCGAGATATGAGACTATGCCTTGGAAGGCTATTTTTAAATGTAGATTTAAACGATAAATTTTTAAAATTGAACCGATTGCTTCCAAATTCCATTTTAAAAGTTGCATTGTCTTCAGTATCATAAATATGAATTTTATAAGCCTTCAAATTATTTTTCAAGCTTAAAACGCAAGATTAACTATTTTACCCAATATTCAATTATTACTTTAATAATTAAATTATTCGACAAACTGCTATATTTAAATTTGGAATCTATTTTCTTTAAATAAACCCAAGCTTTCTATATTCAAAACCAATTTATAATTTAATATCAGTATTTAAAATCATTTAAATACCCCAAATTCAATGTCGAAAAATCTGGATCGTTACATTCCTTCCCCCTAAAAGAATTTCATCCCCAAAATTGCTAAGGCAGAAAGAACGCTATAACCCATTAACTTATTAAAACCCACTTAGTGACTACTCGATATTCTCTTTTTTATAAACCTTTTGTTTCTCCCGAAAATAATTTGTTTTCATCTTCTAGTTCAAATCCTACATTTTCATTACAATTTGAAAATCAACCTTCCGTTAACAGAAATTTTCCAAAAATTTTCAAAAATTTTCTAACTTCCAAAATTTCTATAATTTTTTGACAGAGTCTCCCTTGCACGGAGGAGCTTTTGCAATTTGACAAGAGAGATAAATATATATACATCGACCCACATGGTCGGAAAACAAAAAAACAAAACCATATTTCATATTTCCTATCTTTGTTGTGTAGCTGTACCTCTATTTAGCCTTTTTTTTAAGCAAGCGGCTTATTATTTAGCAATTTAGTGCGACCAAAATCCAGCTAAACGACTTTCTGATACCTATACTTACTCAATTCAAACATGTAAGTGCCATATATAGGAAGCTTATTTACATTTCACTCATTTTCAATAGTTAACACATGGATTTCATAAGCAATGCACGCAAAATAATTTCCATACGAAATTTATAAGGTTTCGATACAAATTTAATTGCTTTTAACCGATTGATATACCATTTCATTCAATTTCAATGGTTTACAACTCAATTTCTTACATTCAATTCATTATTAAACGAAACGAACTCATGTTCATTTCAATTGATTCCAAAATCAATTTCATTTGCTTCTATCCATTTCTAGGATTTTATTTAATCTTGTTTGCATTAAACAACAATTATTTCTATGCAACTTCGGCGATATTCATGCAAATAAACAATCACTTAAGCTTATAACCATTTTAAATTGATTCTAACTCAACTTATTTTAAATTCCATTCCATTCTAACTTATTCACTATCCATACACTCTCATTTCCATTTCATCTCCAAATGGGTTCCGTTTCAAAACCATATTATTAAGCTCGACAACTAATATATTTTAAATAGTCATTCTGCAAATAAATTTAAGTTAAGCTTTTCCTAATATTAACTTAAGTTGTGTATTTTCTTCAAGTTATTTCAACTCCATAACTCAAGTTTATTTTTCTAGTAAACAATTTCCAATTTAAATCCTCGATTTGATTTTTATCCATTTCGTTTTACATTAAGCACACCAATTCATTCACTTAATCCATTTTAATTCCAAATTCCATATTCAATTCATTCCCGAACTTATTTAATTAAATAACAAGGCCATTGATGCCAAATGTAACGACGCGATTTTCGACTCGAGAAAGTCGACATTAATACGTCCACTGTATCAACTGCCGAGCAATCGAAGGCCGGAAAATCGTACCGTTAGGGTTAAAGAAGAGGTAGAAGATAGAAGAAGAAAGAAAGAAGAAGAAAACAGAAAACAATAACAGAATCTCACAATCGCAGCGGAACAACATATAATAGATAAACGAATAATCTTTAAATCAAAAGAACTATATCAGTTATTACATTACATCACATTACATTATCAGAGTTTACAACAACAAATAGCGGAAAAGAAATACTATATACTAGTTGATACGCCATGCCATCCAGCTTGCCTCCAGAGCTCCACAGCTACTCCTGAATTCCAGAATGACTGACAACCTGACTCTAGACTGCCCGTAACAAACGGGATTTTCGACTCCCGAAAGTCGACATTAATACGTCCACTGTATCAACTGCCTAGCAATCGAAGGCCGGAAAACCGAACCGTTAGGGTTAAAGAAGAAGAAGATAGAAGAAGAAAGAAAGAAAAAGAAAACAGAAACAATAACAGAATCTCACAATTCGCAGCGGAACAACATATAATAGATAAATGAATATCTTTAAAACAAAGAATCATATCCGTTATTACATTACATTACATCACATTTCATTACATTATCATAGTTTACAATAACAAACAGCGGAAAAGAAATACTATATACTAATTGATACGCCATGCCATCCAACTTGCTCCTAATATCCACAGCAACTCCTGAATTCCCAGAATGACCTGATAACCTGACTCTAGACTGCCCGTGTTAAAATTAGTGGGCACCCAGAGTTTAGGAAGGAAACAATAAACTCCAGGTCAGTCATGGGACTGGTGTGAGAACTTAAAACAGTTTATCTTTAAAAACAAATAAAGTAATATTTTAAAATAGATTCGCAATGCTTTTAGAAAATGTAACTACCATAAGGCCTCCTGCCACACACACAATGCAAACGCAGAATTGGAGGAGATTTCTTCTTATGATAGTCAAAGATGCTTGATACGCAAATTTCTTTTATATTATTACTATAAGTGCAAAGTGTAGGAAAACATTTCAAAAGTATAATATAAATCTTAGCCAGCATAGGTACCATTATAGTATGCTTACTATAGCTACCATATTAAATGGCAGGTTCTACAACTAAAACCGTACAGGGCTCGTATTATTTCTTTGGATTTCCAACAAATGGTCAGCCAAGGAACTTCCCATTGCCACATGAGTACGCCTCTGAAAAGACGCCCCGAGAACCTAACCAGATCTCTGCCAACACAAGGCCGGGTTACCCCTAGCTGGGTAACTACTGACACGAATATGCCATCCCCCGGTCGTAACCGACCTAAATCCCCGGATTCACCAACAACCACAAAATAATAAGTTTGCAGCAACAACATAGGTTAAGTATCAGGGCTCCATACCATAATACCACCTCTATCCAAAAGGAAATGACATACGCTAAGGGGGCGCTATCCCCTAATAACCTTGCCGCATCTTTCCTGTTTTGACCATTACCGGGGTGTGAGGTCCGACAAAGTCTCGTCCACAAAGCTACGCTTTTCATAAACGCCACGCTTTGATCAACAAATGCTCAACAGCACTTCATATGTCACATTACCAAATTGGGAATGTATCACTAGTAACCATCAACTACATAACCACTAAGCTCGTACGTCTCAGAGAAGGATGTTAAGCTAAGAGAATAAATCCTCCGCCACCAACATAAATGTATTTGATAGAAACCAGCTTTATATCTCAAATTGTAACGTCAGACACACATCCATACAAGTCCATTCCAGGATCGAACAGAACCGAAGGCAATTCCAAAGAAGCCCTTGCAATCTGGATATTCACTAATCACGACCGGACTTCCCATCACAAAGGGTGATAAAATCTCTATATCGGAGATCAGCCGATGCAGAAACATTCGACGGTAATCCTTCCGTTTTCGAAAATATCCGGTCTTCAACACCGGTCTTCAAATGCAATCCATTACGACATATCACTATTCAGAATGGGATTTATGACACAAAGGTCCTCTCCCGGCTAAACCGAATAACGAGCGCTTATTTTAAAATAAGTGTAGCATTCAAATTCAAGCAAATCACAACAAATATCCATTTAAAGGTAAATATTGATAGTCAATTCTTTAACTATCAAAGCCAACCAACCAATATTCAGCACCATAACAATCACTAGGCCCTTGTTATTAATCTTCCATAAATTAAATAACTTGCCAAATATTCACTTCAATTTATCTTTGAAAAGATATATTCTCCAAACCCTTTCAATTTCTACATTGGAAAACATTTCCAAATACTTATTTAACAATAAGTAATTCACAAATCTATTTATTTTCAATACTTAGAAAATATTCAATATACTTAAAACACGATTAAGTATATATTTTATTCTTTTAAGGAAAACGTTTTCTTAAACACATTCGTTTGAGTCAAAACGAATGTTGCGTAAAACATTGCTACGACAACCCAAAATAACTAGTATAGGGATTCGAAATTAAGATAGATATATAATTCCCAATACTATATAAAACATTTCCTTTCGAAAAATCATTTACTATAACAACAGTGTTATAGTCTACCATTTCCTTTTATTTCTCGAAAATGTCTATTTCAACAATGAATGTTGAAATCTATGGTTTCGACACTTAATACATTTTAAAACATCTTTCAATCGTTTTAATTCTATTTAAAATATCACTTCCCCAAAACATTTCTTTAATATATTATTCACCGTCTAAAATCGTGAATATACTTCGTTAACCAAATTCAACATTTCTACACATTTTATTTAAAGGATTATCCACTGTTCAAAATCGTGGATATATCTCCTTTAATAAACTATAAAATTAATTTATAAAAATAAGTCGTTTTCGGATTTATAAACCAACGTTTATAAATTCACATTTATATATTTTATAAAAACTTCAACTTATAAAATCCCTTAATTAACAAATTCTATTTATATCTCATTTAAATGCCAAAATCCAATTTATAAGTTAAAAACCTATAAATCTTTTATTTTACAAAATCTATTCATCTTATAACTTCACAATTCATAAATTCATAAATTTCATTCACTTATGAAATCCATTTGTACTTCATTTTAACACCTTTAAAAACTTGTTTTATAATTCCAATATTTTAATTTATAAATATCAATTTTGTAAATCTTTTATATAAACCGTTTATAATAATCCAAAAATCCCAATGTAAACCATTTTATAAATTAATCAACTACTTATTTAAAAAAACATCACATTTTGGTTATATTTCACAAAAATCATAATTTTTATAAAATAAAAATTATAACGTTTATTTATCTAAAATGAATCAATTCCAAAATTCAATAAAATGTATATTTTCAAAAATCACTTTAAAATCCTTTTAAAATTCGAAATCGTTACTTTAACATTTTTAAAACTCCAAAAATAGGTCAAATGCTGCAACAGCACCAATACATCAACCATGGCATCCAAAACATCATATATCATATGATAACAGAATATATCACAATATCTGTAAATAAATCAATACGGGTGAGGAATCCAGTTGGATCCCTCCAACCTGTTTCCCTGCATCCACAGATGTTAGCACAATACTAATCCCGTTTCAAGACGGAATATCGTGGTATATAGGTTCATATAAAATATAAAATACCATCCGCTATTATACGGCGCAATAAGGTCTCATCCACTATATAATGTGGGAAATCAACTCCAAGTACATATATAATACCAATTCCACGTCAAGGTGGAATATCGCGGTATATGTGTTTAATAAATAACATCCGCTTAATATACGGCGTATACGGTCTATTTCAATACAACAGATAATAATTTGTCATCCAAGCATACAATCAACACAATCAAGCAATTTTAAATCTAACTATTTAAAATTTAAATCGAAACAATTTCGATTGAGTGAGAAGTTCTCACCTTAGCTTTCAATAACAGTTTCAGCGTTTATTTCGAATAAAATTAAACGCGCGTTTAATTTTACCAAAATTTTCACTAGCTCCAATCGATTCCAATCCAACTCCATCGCGTAGTGTTCGTCAATATGAACCCGACGCAATTTGTTTCGTCCAAAACGGACCTCGTATGAAAGAGTTACAGTATTTTAAAGTTTGAACAAATTCATATAAATAAATTTTCAATTTCTTTTTATATTTTATAACCTTAATCCATCTGGGTCGTTCGTTTCTTTTGCTCAGATCCACGCCGTGGCCCCTTTCTTCCATCTCACGCGCACGTCCTTCTACAGGTTGAAGACAACCCATATCCTCCACTTAGGGTTAGATATAGCGGCCACTTGGACGAACTATGCAACGATCAAGCAGCGCTACTTCGAAGCCCCTCACACGAGCTACCCACGCCCACGAGCAAGTGAAGCTCGGCCTCCCCATTACCTAAAAAAACGTGCACGACTCTCTGATGAACGCGAGCCCCTAGCCTCCACGTCGAGCCTCCATTTTCGATCACCACCATTGAGATTGAAGATCTCGACGAGATCTATCACTTTGTAGTTGAGAGTTTTTGATAAATGTCAATAGATTGGAAGATATTAGAGGAAGAAGATGGAGAATTTTCGGCCATTAAAAACTTAGGTTGCGGCCTAAAGCTTTAGGGTTAGGGTTTATTGCAAATGTTGATAGTCGGTAATTCAACTATCAATCAACATTCACAACAATAACTGGATTTCAAATAATTTTCCCCCGGTTATTATTTTCAAAATATCTTTGCAAGATATAATTTCACACTTCAACCATTCTCGAAAACATTGATATAGTGGACGAGACTTGCTTGTCTTAGTGAAATGTGATGGGGGGTTCTCGCTTCACGTTAGGTGGCGAACAAGAGACTCTTGCCCCCACATGTCCTCTTTACGAGGTTGGTTAGGCGTAACCCATGACAGTCGAAAGGCTAGCCGTAAAAGCAAGTTTCGGGTACCATTGTATGCCATGGTAGGTCTGGGATGGTTGCAAAGCCTACCGGTCGCTGCTGCCTCGGGTCTTTACATTTGGTATCAGAGCATTTGGTTAAGTGACAACAAAGGAAAAAAAATTTAGCTTTGGTAAACTTGAAATGAATTTGAGTTAGTATAATGATGTAACATTTACGATTTTTCGACGCTCGAAAATCGAGATTAATAGGTCCACTGTATCAACTGCCGAGCAATCGAATGCCGGAAAACCGAACCGTTAGGGTTTAAGAAGAACAGGTAGAAGAAAAAGAAAGAAAGAAGAAGCAACAGAAACAATAACAGAATCTCATAAATCACAGCAGAACAACATATAATAGATAAATGAATACCTTTAAAACAAAGAACTATATCAGTTATTACATTACATCACATTCATTACATTATCAGAGTTTACAACAACAAACAGCGGAAAAGAAATACTATATATTAGTGATACGCTTCGCCATCCAGCTTGCTCCTGATTTCCATAGCAACTCCTGAATTCCAGAATGACCTAATAATCTGACTCTAGACTGCCCATGTGGAAATTGGTGGGCACCCAGAGTTTAGAAAGGGAACAATAAACTCCAAGTCAGTCATGTGACTGGTGTGAGAACTTAAAACAGTTATATCTTTAAAAACGACAAAGAAATATTTTAAAATAGATCCGTAATGCTTTTAGAAAATGTAACTACCATAAGGCCTCCCACCACACACACAATGCAAACGTAGAATTGGAGGAGATTTCTCCTTATGATAGTCAAACATGCTTGATACGCAAAACAAATCATTTTTTTATATATTACTATTAGTGCATAATGTAGAAAACATTTCGAAAGTATAATATTAATCTTAGCCAGCATAGACATTCCGCACTTATGCCTACTATAGCTACCATCTAAACAGTGGGGCGCCACCATAAGTAAATGGCAGGTTCTACAACTAAAACCGTACAAGGTACGTATTTGAAGATTGTATTTCCAACCAATGGTCGGGCAAAGGAACTTCCCAAGTAAAATAGAATGCCTATGGAGTGACGTTCCCGGATCCTAACTGGATCTCTGCTAGACAAGGCCGGGTTACCCCTTAACTGGGTAACTACTGACACGAGTATGCCATCCCCCAGTCGTTTGCGACCTTTATCCGAGGATCCTCTCAACAACAACCACAAAGTAATAAGTTTGCAGCAACCACAAAGTAAGTATCTGGGCTTCATACCATGATACCACTTATAGTCCAGAAGGGAATGACATACCCTCGGAGGGCGCTACCCTCAAATAACCTTACTGCTACGATTCCTGTTTCGACCATAACCGGGTTGTGAGGTTCGTCGAAGTCTCGTCCACAAAGCTACGCTTTTCACAAAAGCCACGCTTTGATCAACAAATGATCAGCAGCACTCAGCATGCCACATTACCAAATTAGGAGTATATCACTGATAACCATCAACTACATAACCTCTAAGCTCGTATGTCTCAGAGAAGGGTGTTAAGCCAAGAGAATAAATTCTCCGCCACCAACAGATACGTATTTAAAAGAAATCAGCTTTACATCTCAATTTGTAATGTCAGACATACAATCCATACAAGTCAGTTCCGGGTTTGAACACAACCGAAGGCACTTCCAAAGAAGTCCTTGCAATATGGTTATTCGCAATCCCGATCAAACTTCCCATCACAAAGGAAATCTCCATACTGTAGCTATCAGTGCAGAGACAATCGATAGGTCATCCTACCGTTTTCACAAATGCCCGGTCTTCAACACCGGCCTTCAAATGCTATCCATAACGACATATCATTGTTCGGAATGGGTTATATGACACAAAGGTCCTCTCCCGGCTAATCCGAATAACGAGCGCTTGTTTTAAAAATAAGTGTAGCATTCAAATTCAAGCAAATCACAACAAATACCCATTTAAAGGTCAATATTGATAGTCGGTTATTTAACTATCAATGCATATGCACAACATCACCATATTCCAAATAATTTCCCAAATTATTTATTTTCCAAAAATATCTTTACAAGATATTATTTTTTTCACACTTCAACCATTTGAAAACAAATTTCAAGTCATTTTCCACCTTTACCACTTTTGAAAACAAATTTCAAATCATTTCCCTACACGGGATATATTCACAAATATTCATTCATTTTCATTTCAAAATGGTTCATTTAAATCAATCAAATAAATCCTTACCGATTTATTTTAAACACACGTTCCAAATCCGTAAATTTATTCCCACACTTCAAAAATAAATCAATGCTTATTTTTAAACAAATTTCCCTTTCCTTTATAAATTCTATAGTGAATTTAAATTTCCAAATATCCACTGATATACGAATTTCAAACCGATTTCAAATATGCACTTTTAATTTATCTTTAAAAGATAAAATCTCAAAACATTTCACTTCATATTGAAAAATATTTCCATACTTATTTAATAATAAGTGATTCACATATCTATTTATTTTCAACATTTGGAAAATATTCAATATGCTTAAATCACAATTAAGTATATATTTTATTCTTTAGGGAAAACATTCTCTTAAACACATTTATTTGAGTCAAAACGAATGTTGCATAAAACATCGTTACGACAACCCAAAATCACTAGTATAGGGATTCGAAATTAAGATAGATATATAAATCCCCATACTATATAAAACATTTCCTTTCGAAAATCATTTACTATAACAACAGTGTTATAGTCCACCATTTCCTTCTATTTCTCGAAAACGTGTATTTCAACAATGAATGTTGAAATCTATGGTTTCGATACTTAGCACATTTTTAAAACATCTTTAAATCATTTTAATTCTATTTAAAATATCACTTCCCCAAAACATATCATTTTTAATATATTATTCACTGTCTAAAATCGTGAATATACTTCGTTAACCAAATTCAACATTTCTACACATTTTATTTAAACGATTATCCACTGTCCAAAATCGTGGATATATCTCCTTTCATAAGCTATAAAAATTAGCTTATCAAAATAAGTCGATTTCTGATTTATAAAACAAGGTTTATAAATTCCATTTATATTTTATAACAACTTCAACTTATAAAATCACTTTATTAACGAATTCTATCCATATCCCATTTATACGCCAAAATCTAAATTATAAGCAAATTACTTATAATCCTCTATTTACAAATTCATTCTTTTTATAACTTCACAAATCGTAGATTCATTCTTTTAGAAAATCCATTTAT
Organism: Allium cepa; assembly: GCA_030765085.1. Classification (NCBI taxonomy): domain Eukaryota; kingdom Viridiplantae; phylum Streptophyta; class Magnoliopsida; order Asparagales; family Amaryllidaceae; genus Allium; species Allium cepa. The sequence continues at coordinate 45,112,896 of CM060946.1, forward strand.
AACATCATTTTAAAACGTCTTTAAAACTCCTTTATAATTTCATCACTTTGATTTAAAAAAAATCAAATTTTATAAATCTTATATATAAAGCTTTTATAATAAATTCAAAAATCTCTATTTAAACTATTTTATAAAATCATTAACTCCATATTTTCAAAAATCAATTTTCAACTATATTTCTCAAAAATCATAATTTTTATAACATCAAAATTTAAACGTTTATTTATTTAAAATGAATCAAATTCCAAAATTTAATAAAACGTATAATTTCAAAAATCACTTTAAAAATACTTTTAAATTTGAAAATCATCACTTTAACACTTTTAATTTTTTCTTTAAAATAGGCCCAATGCTGCAACAGCACTAAATATAAAAATCACGGCACCCAAAACATCATATATCATACGATAATAGAATATATCACAATATCTGTAAATAAATCAATACGGGTGAGGAATCCAGTTGGATCCCTCCAACCTGTTTTCCTACATCCACAGATGTTAGCACAATACCAATCCCGTTTCAATACGGGATATTGTGGTATATGGGTTTATACAAAATATTATCCGCTATTATGCGGCGCAATAGGGTCTCGTCCGCTATATAATGCGGGAAAATCAACTCCAAGTACATATATAATACCAATTCCACTTCAAGGTAGAATATCGCGGTATATGTGTTTAATCAATAACCTCCGCTTAATATACGGCATGTAGGGTCTATTTCAATACAATAGATAATAATTTATCATCTAAGCATACAATCAACACAATCAAGCAATTTTAAATCTAACTATTTAAAATTTAAATCGAAACAAATTCGATTGGGTGAGAAGTTCTCACCTTGCTTTCAATAACAGTCGCAGTGTTTTATTTCGAACAAAATTAAACGCGCGTTTAATTTTACTCAAAATTCAAACTATCTCCAAATGATTCCAATCCACCTCCATCGCGTAGTGTTCGTCAAAACGAATCCAACACAATTCGTTTCGTCCAAAACGGACCTCGTATGAAAAAGTTACAATGTTTTAAAGTTCATACGATTTTAAATGAACCAATTTCTATTTTAATTTCTAAACCTCACTTTCATTTGGTCCATCCATCCCCCCACAGCAAATCATGGCCGCACATTTCCTTTCTCCTTCTTCCCAGGTTGAATACGCGACATCAACCCATCGGCCTCCCCCATGCCCTAATTTTCGCGACCAAACTACTCGACTTCACGATGATCAGACGGTGACGTTCAACTCGCCATGACGAGCTCCCCCTACACTGTGACCGCGGCAAGGCTCGGTCGCCCCTATGCGTCGAAAAGCGTGCACAACACGTTACTCAAGCTTCAATTGCCATCGATTTACTCCACTATTTTCGATCATAACCGTTGAGATCGAAGATCTCACGTAGCTCTACAACTTTCATTTAGGAAGTTTGTCGAATTGGTTGATGGATTTGAAGAAAATGAGGGAGGAAAGAGATGAACTTTCGGTCGTTAAATGAATAAGTGGCGGCTGAAGCTTTAGGGTTAGGGTTCAGTGTAAATAATGAATTTTGGTGGCCTTTTATAGAAAATTACGCGACACTATTCACCCGAAATTTTTCCGAGCTCCAAACGAAGCATGCTTCCTGGCGTTTATATTGTTTTACCCACATTCCGAACACAATGGAATATATATCGGGAGCAAATTCGATCATATTTGAAAGATTAGTTTTTGAATCGACTATTTAAATTCAAAATTCACTCGAATCGATTTCTACGCGTTTTAGCTTGCCCCGGACAAACCGTAAGTCCGATTGACACGAAATTTGAAATCATACAATAATATAACATTACGGATCCGATGAAACTGGTTTCATCGTAATCCGAGACTGTTTTAAAAATGGCTATTTTAACTCATCAATTAAATATTAAAATATTCAATTTTCACAAATTAACTTTTAATTCGATTTTAAAAGTTCTATAACATCATTCTAACTCCAATATGATTTAATACAACTTACAAATCAATTTTAATCACATTAAACCCAATTATCAATTATTTCTGTAATTTCAAATATTAAATTATCGATTTAATTATCCAATTAAATCTAGATATTCAAAATAAAATTTATTCGACTTACAAATTTTACTTATTAATATTTAAAAAAATCAATTAAATATACGAATTTCAAATGACAGGAATTCTGGGTCGTTACAATTTTCAGTTTATTTTTACTCGCCTAGATTTTATTTGCAACTCAAACCGTTCCTATTTTAATCCAATTCCATTTTATTTTTACAACATCTCCACTTATTTTTGATTCATTATCAATCCAAGTCGAATTTTATTTATAAATCGAGCTTATTTTCCAAACCCTATTATCAACTCATGAACCAATTTTATTTAACCGAGTTAAATTTTATTAACATATTATATCAACTAATTTATTTAGCTAATTAGCTCACTTCCAATTTTTAAATCAATATTTGATTTTGTTTCAAAAAACACTTTATTTAATTTTCCTAAGTTTAAATTTATTTTATAATTCAAGTTTGGATTTTCTTTCATTTTCCAAAATCAAACAATTTTTATTTTGGATTTTCTATTTTTATATGCCACCCACTTATATTTCATATTCCCATCAAGTTATACTCAAGCAATTTCACACTTCGTTATTAACTCAAGATTATACATTCATTTATATCGCAAGACTGTTTTTTATTTTTATACAACGGATATTCAATTCTTTTATAAGCTAGTTCAGTTTAATATCATCTATAGCTTACTGAATTTTATTTCAGTTTAATTCTATTTCAACTCAACTTCATTCAATTTAAGTTAATTTCAATTCAATTCTTATTTCCCAAATCCAACTTAATTTTATTTTCCAATTCAGTCACATCCAAAATTTAATCCATTTAACTAATCTACTTCACTAATTTATTTCTTTCAACACATAATCAATTAAACTTTTAATAATTTTAATTTCTTCAATTTAATCTAAGTTAAATTTCATTCATACTTATACAATTTCCTATGTTAATTATATAAGCCATTTTAAATTTCATAATCTTATTTGACTATAATATTATCATCTAATCACTTCAATTATATATAATAATTTTTATAAAATTATTTCCTTTTATATTAAATATGAGTTTGGGTAAAATTATTTCATTCACCCCTTCCGAAAACAAAACTATGTCGGTTTTCCTAGTTTAAGAGTTTAGAAATCCCTATCAATATAGGGATCCAGACTGTACCGACCAGAATTTATAAACATCCAACCGATAAGTCAACACAATGTAAAACAATTTATATTCACTAGCAAATATGCTCTTATATTTGTTAATACACTCAGACTCATTCTAGAGTACTACTGACTCTATCTCTAATGAGTAATCCCCACCAGAGCCAAGGTTCTCGCTTAACCTTCAGCCCTGATACCAAAATTTCTCAATCTGATTTTTCGACCTTCAAAAGTTGACATCAATACGTCTACTGTATTATATACCGAACAATCGAATGCCGAAAATAAAAAACCGTAAGGAAAAAAGAAGAAGAAAGAGGTAGAAGGAGAAGACAAAAACAAAACAACATCAGAATCTCACAATCGCAGCGGAACAAAATACAATATATAATAACAGCTTTTAAAATACAAAGAAATCTGTACTGTTATATTCTTACAACCATCGGAGTACATTGAGCAATAGTCAACCTGGACAATTAAATAGCTTGTCCTTACACAATGGAAAAATAATCAAATATGGGAGTACGCTCTATCATCCAGCTCATCTCTTAAGCTCCTTAGCTTTTTAACCTGATCATGTACAACTCGATCTGACCCAAGCATTATAATAAAACAAACTCGACTCAGTCTGGGAAACCAACGTGAGATAACCACACTTAATTGGATTATTAAAGTTTTTGAAAAGCCTTTGAAACAAAGGTATCTCGTAAGTGCATGCCACGAATAAATATGTTGGATTTTTACCTTACGATAACCAAGACATTTTTATCAAATTCATCTGATATTATAATAGTGTCTATAGAAAGTAAAATAGATCTAGCAGAAATGCTTGCATCTCACGTTCCAGCAATACTTGGGCACAATCAAAACCGTACAGGCATTTATTAGAGATTGGATTCGATACAATGGCAGGGCTATTAGGGTATCGCCCGTCATAGTACCTAGTCTAAATTAGAGTACCGAGGACCACTCTGATCCCTTGCAACACAAGATCGGAGCTACCCCTTTGTGGATAGTTCGAATAAAATCACCCCACGGTTGGAGCTAACAACCGCCTACACAGCCGAAATAAAAAGGGACATCTAGAAAGGGGAAATCTTACCCTACTTGGGTGCTACCCACTTAGCCTTGCTACACCTTCCCTGTTTTAGCCATTCTCGGTTGATGGGGCTTGAGGCTATGCGTTACCTTTTTAGAACATATTTACTTAAATGCTCATCGTTCTCCTGATGATGTTCTGATAGCATTCGTCCATACAAGTTGCCCTAGGTCTAGACAAATCGAACCACCGTCTTCATCATCTTCACGGTCTTTATTCGCTAACTTTCAAACCGAATCGAAGTAGTTTTCTGATAACTAAACTTATTCTCGATCTCTTCGAAACGATCAGCGCATTGGCCAATATTGACAGTCGGTTATTTAACTATCAAATAACATCCACATCAAACATCAGGCCATAAATAATTTCCCACGTTATTTATCTCAAAAATATCTTCACAAGATATTATTTCCATATTTCAACACTTTGAAATAGTTTTCAAATCACTTTTATTCACACGTAATAAATTTAAATCTTTGCCCATACTTAAAATATTTTCTCCACTTCAATTAATATTCCACACTTGCAAACTATTCATTTTGTTCCTTTTTTTCCAAAAATTCATTTACAATTAGATTTGTAAATTCCCAACCGTTTCACATGAATTCTCTTAGTTTAAGAATTACTTAATTAATTTCCTTTAATATTTCCAAAGCCGTTTATGCTTATTTAAAATTCTAGTTTCACTTCTACTTATTTTGTGAACTTTATTTCTCCTTCAGAGTTCGCATACCTTACTCTTTAGAATTTAAGTTCCCACAATACCCCTATAAGATCTTTCTTCTAAAATCTTATCTGTTATTATTAAACTTCGCTTCCCATCTCGAGAGGATTTATAATTGAATTTAAAACATTTAGAAACATATTTACTTATAAAATAGGAATAATGGTTTTATTTTCAAAATATGGTTTAAGGTAAAAATAATTATCAACATAAAAATTCATATCCAGCTATTAATAAATAATAACTAATTTCGAAATATTCTAAGCCTAATAATACTTTTATAAAAAATATATATGTTTTGATTTTTAAATACAATTTTAAAAAATTCCACTTACTTAACAAAGTCTATTTTTAGAAAATCCAATATTCACCAATTCAATTCATAAATTCCTCTTAATTCGTATCACGTCGACCATATTCTAAATTCTCATATTCGAAATAAATTCCACTATTTCCTTTCAAAGTTATTTCAATTTCTCAAATATAAGTTCTCACCATTGACTTATATTTTTAAAACATGTCCACTGATAACTTTATATCACATTATAAGCTCTGTTTGTAATTTTATAAACTCCCCTGAGTTCTCCATTTATTTATTAAAAACAACTTTTATTCAAACTTCCATTTTATAATTTTATTCCTTAACAAAATTCCATTTTTTATTTCAAATCTCTACCTAAACCAATTTCCAAATAGTTAAGAATAACCCCAGTGTGACGACCCGGAATTTTCGAGCATTTAAAATCGGAAAATTTAATTGATTTTAAGTATTTAAAGGTTAATTCTCAACTTAAATTACGAATATCATAATTTATTTAACAATTAGATTGTTGAATTAAATAATTTGAATTGGATAAAATATGAAACCTGAGATTTTAAGCCTGTTAAAAATATAATTTGAAAGCTTATAAATTTATATTCATAACATTGAATATAATAAAAGTGTTAAAATGGAATCTAACATTGAATTGGTCAGTTTTGAAATTTAATCGTTTAAATTGAATTTAAAAATAACCTTCCGAGGCACAGTCTCGGAATTCGATGAAACCAGTTCCATTGGGTCCGTAATATTGAATTATTATCGGATTTCAAATTTCAGAATTAGTGTGTGAGTGTACGATATATAAACACGTTGAAAATTTAATTGATAATAATTTAATTAGTCAAGCTTCTTGTATACACCATCTCTATTGTATCTATATTTATAATAATACAAAAGGTATAAGTATGTATAAGTATAGGATAAGTGGCATGACATGGTGAAGACAAGTGGCATAATATGGACCATACACCTATCTTAAGATGAAATAGAATTATGACACATATATCACTTAGGGTACACTTCTAGAACACCTTAAATGATTACCAAATAAGGTATGTGTCATGAAATAAAGCTTGCGTAAAAAAATGAAGGACATGTGTCCATGTGTAGAAACCTCTTAAGACACCTAAGTAGACACATAACTCCATTAGGTGTCCATGTGTAGAAACATCTTAAGACACCTAAGTAGACATGTGTCAACATTATAAAGCTTGTACAAAGAGAAGAAGACAAGTGTCCAAAACTAAAATTACCAAACTAGCCTTGAAAATTAATATATATAAAGGGTGGAAATGTTCACTTATTTTGGATACTTTCACAAAGCAAAAATAAAAGTAAGATAAAGTGGAAAAGCTTGGAGAAAGCTAGGGAAAAAAAGTCAAGTCAAATACACAAGTTTAAGGTGAGAAAAACTATTTAATTTCTAGTATTCATGTTATTCTTGAAGAGATGATAGTTATAAGTAAAAATGGCTCGGTTCTATCAAAAACGCGGCTTAGTAATTTAACCATAACTTTCTCAATCCTTAATGAAATTTCGATTTCTTGGATGTTCTGAAAATCTTATTTCATGTGCTATAACTTTTATGTTTTGTGTTTTCTGTAATTTGGATGTTAGCTATGTCAAAATTGAACCTTTCTACTGTAATCCCGAGAGCAAAACCAATATTAGCTCTGTGCTTAAGGCTGAAACTAAATTGGCCATAACTTCTTCGTTCCTCAACCGATTTCGATAAATTTAGATGTTCCGGAAAGCTTAGACTTTTTTCTAAAACTTTTATGTTTTGAGTTTTCCAAAATTTCGATGTTATCTTGGCCAAAATTGTAATTGTTTATCGCTGTCCCGAGACAAAATGACTTAAGTTGTGAAATTCAAATCTTAGAATTGTTTTATCCATAACTTTTACAATTCTTATCGGAATTTGGAAATTTTTAATGTTCTGGAAAGCTTGGGAACTAAGCTAAAACCTTTGCTTTATTCATTTTGCCTGATTTCGACGTTTTCTATGCTAAAATTGAAATTGTCGGTCGCTGTCCTGCAAATGCATAAGTTCAGGCTAAGTTTAATGTTTTTAGTAAAATGGTCATAACTATTGAACCGTTGATCCAAATTCGACGATCTTGGTCATTCCGGAAAGCTAACGGAAAGTACTATAACTTTTATTTGTATCATTTTCTGAAATTAGTTGATTAAAATGTTGAAAAACCTCTTGCAAACTCGCTCTCCTGTTGTTTTATGCAAACCTGAGCTAGTATTTTGTGCATAACTTTTGCGTTTCTTATCCAAATCCTATAATTTTTAAAGTTTTAGAAACTGCAGGAAGAACGTGATAACTTTCATTTGTATCACTTTTAAATTAATAAAATTCTGTATATGGAAAGGAATTTTTGAATAAGAAGAAGGTTAATGAAGTTTGAAACTTCAATGATATTATTTAATAAAAACAAACATTTATTTAATATTTAAGATTTAACTTAAGGAATAAAGAAGAAATGGGAAAAAAGCCTGACATTCGTATATTTTAGTTAAAAGTTTTAAAATCAAACGGAAAATAACAACAATAATAATAAGTCCATAACTAATGAATTTTTGAAATGAATTGAGTAATTGAAGAAACTTACTTCAAATAAAATAAATTGGAAATCAATTTCGGGGAAATTGATTTAAGTGATTGAGTTGGAACTTTCTCTGGATGGCCAAGTACATGTTTTAAAAGGTAAAATTGTAAATATAAATTAAATGTTGTAAAGCTGTTTTTAAAGAAAGCAAGTTTTGAAAAATTTATTATTTCTATTATTTACAGTTTAAAGTAAGTATTTTCTTTAATCTATTCTAGCAGTAAATTATTAAGAAGTAACTTAGTATTTTGTTTTAAAAGTAGACATCTAGTTTTATAACCTTATTTCAAACATTCTTATAGTATGTATTTTTAACAAATCATCAAAGTAATTTTAACTTAAATGTTTTAAAGTATATTTCAAGATAAAGTGTTTTAAATTATTTTAAAATCTAGTTTTGTGCTTGGTGATTTCAGAGGAGATAGAAAGTAATTGGGAAAGTTTATTCTGAAAAGAAAGATGGTTTTGAAACTGTTTTCAAAGGATTGAAAATAAAAATATATCTTGTGAAGATATTTTGAGGTTAATAAATAATTTGGAAAATTATTTATTGGTTGATGGTTGTTTGTGAATATTAATTGATAGTTAAATAACCGACTATCAATATTGGACAAATGCGCTGATCGTTTCGAAGAGACCGGGATCGAGATTTATTTCTCGAAAACCACTTCGATTTGGTTTGTACGTTTCGTGTAAACGATTTTGGATTCGAAGATGGAGCAGTGAAGTGCAAGGGCTAGTCGCTACTAATCTTGAGGATATTTCCAAAATGGATGTAGTAGGAATAGTGCCTTCGGTTCCGTTCGAACCCGGGACGGACTTGTATGGACGAATGCTTTCGGAACATCGTCAGGAGGGCGATGGGCATTCTAAGTGAAACGTTCTAAAAAGGTAACGCTTAGCCTCAAGCCTCATCAACCGGGAATGACTGAAAATCAGGGGATATGCAGCAAGGTTAGGTGGGTCATGCCCAAGCAGGACAAGATATTTCCCCTGTCTAGATGTCCTTTTTTATATATTTCGGCTCAGTGGGTGGTTGGTCGCGCCAACCACGGGGTTTATCTTGTTCGGGACTGTTCAGTAAGGAATGGTTCCGGCCTTGTGTTGCAGGGGATGAAGGGAGTAATCCTCGGTACGGTGATCTAGGCCCCGTACTGTGACAGGTGGTACCCCAGTGCCTAGTCATTGTTGGAAATCCATTCTCCCTACGAGCCGTGTACGAGTTTTGTTTGTATTACCCACTCTGTGGCTAGTAGCTGGAATTTAATCATGTAACAATTTCGGCTATTTTATAAGTATTTGTATATAGACCCTATTATAATATCAGAGGATTTCTATAAAAATTGTTTTAGCTATCGTAAGGTAAAAACCCGACATGTTTATTTGTGGCGTGGTCTTACGAGATGCTTTTGTTTTCAAAAGATTTTGAAACTTTAACAATCAATTGGATGTGATTTTCTCACGCTGGTATTCCAGACTGACTCGGGTGTTATTTAACTGTAATGCTCGGGTCAGACCGAGTATTATAGAATACAGGATGTGATGCTGTGGAGCTCAGAAGACGAGCTGGAGGACGATACGTACATTCGTACTTGTGTATATATATATATATTCCGCTGTTGAGTTGTGTATCCATTTGTATGTTGTTGTTGAGTCATTGATCGATGTACTCTGATGATGTAATATATAAACAGAGATATTTGCTTTTTGAGTAAAGATTATTTATTATCTATTATATTTTATTCCGCTGCGAAGGTTAGATTCTTTTGTTGTTTCCTATTCACTTCTTCTACCTCTTCTTCTTAAACCCAAATGATTCGTATTTCTGTGCAACTTGAGTTGATTGTTGAAGAATAGTGTTGACTCAAAGGGTATGGATTTGCGGGCTGTTACACCCAGTTAGTTAATATATTTTTATTCCACTTAATTCCTTTTTGAATAAATCTAATTTTCAATATAAATAATTTTCTTCCAAATTTCCTTTTTAATTCCTTCAATTTAATTATTTCTGGTATTTAAAATGTCCATTTTAAATTCTAACTCCATTTAACATTTAATAGTTCAATTTACACCAACCATATCAATTTATCCACCATACCATATATCAACATATATATATATGAGCAATAAACATTTTTAAAGAATCCAGATGGATCCCTCCAGCCTGCTTTTTTCCTACATCCACAGATGTTAGTCAACAAATAAAATATCAATCCCACTTTGAGGGGGATATCGCGGTATATAGGGTCATTTGCTATTATGTGGAGCACATAGGGTCTCATCCGCTATATAATGCGGGAATATCAATCACTCCAATACATGTATACTACTATATATATAATATCATCCAACAGATAACTTATACATTTATCATTCAAGCCAGACATCCAATAATTTAAATTTAACAATTAAATTTAAATAGGTAATCCAAATGAGTGAGAAAATCTCATCTTTTATTTTGGTTTTGCCACCCACTTCCATCTCGGCTTGTTTCATGATTTTTGACCATGTATGAACAGTTTACGATTTATTAACATTTGAAATAGTCTAACAATAATTTACCATTTAATAATTTTAATTAACCGATAATTTTACCTTTTTAGAAAAAAATCCTTTTAGTAGCTAAAATTAAATAAGCTACTTAAACAAATTAATCACCAAATCCATTATTCTAAAATAAACTAGTAAGTTAAAAAATGTGTATATGTATGTCTATTTTATTATTATTATTATTTCCTTTGAAACTAAAAAAATAACCTATATACATTTAAAGAATATAATTTTTATATAAGCTCTACAACATTTTTAAAATTCATATATTTTCCCAAACCTTATATATATTGTTTAAATTAAGATATGTATGTGGATAAAAATAGAATCATTTCATGCCTTACAGTAATTATATTATTTTTGTTTTCTGTAAAAATTTGCATACATACCTTACTGTAAATTTTCGTTTCAATTTCCCTATATATGTTAAAATATGTGTGTATTTTTATTTATCTTCATATTCTTCTCTATGCGTGTATATATACATATATGTATAATTTAGTAAAATAAAATATAAAGGAATACCTACACTGCATTGGCCTTGCCGGTCACCACAACCCCAAAACTCACGATCCACCTTCCTTGGCCACGATGCACGCGAACGAGTTGACAACCCCAACCCCTGATTCGCATCTCCTGTTCTAACTTTGGCTACCCAATGTCGTACTTGGCTTCAACTTCAATTTCGAATGCCAAACCCTCCGAGCGAGCCGCCGCGACATCGTACTGACTTCCCCTCGAGGCTACCGGCTCCATGTGTGTGGGCGATGGCTTGCTGTGAAATCTTCGATCAGCTCATATATGATGAGAGGAAATTTGATGCTAAGATTTTCGGTTGCTACGTTGAAGAAAAGGAAAGGGGAAGATTTCGTGTACCTTGATGTACGCGATTTCGAGATGAAGGGAGGCCAATGTATTTTTATCTCTGAGACTTCAATTTGAGGTAAGAGAAAAGAAGGGAGCTCATGAATTCGTTCGACCATTAGTATTTTTTATTACGAATGATTTCGTTTTTCTCTATTGAACTGAAGGAGGGATACGTGATTCATGGAGGAAGGTGAAAGACAGGAGAGGGTGGCGTGCACGAGAAGGTTGGCTACAGTGAAGGAAAAAAGTTATGATGGTGAAAGAAAGCAGGCTGATGGAAGGGAATCTTAGCTGATGGGAAAGAAGGTGGGCTGATGGGAATACAGCTTTGAATGTTGGAATAGATATATGTGTGTGTGTGTGTGTGTGTTTAAAATTTAAATCGTCTCGATCTATGCAACTCAAAATCTCGAACCCTTATCGAGGTGTGCCGCTAAGTGTTTATAATGTTATACCCCTAATCCGAACGTAATGGAAAAAGTTTCGAGTGATAATTCGATCGTATGGAGAAGATAGCTTTTTGGACCCAGTTACTATATTAAATTTTCGATATAAACTTCAACGCGTTATATCTCGTACGGCCACATGATAACTCTGAAAGCTGCGAAATTTTAAATCTGATAATAATACAATATTACGGATCCAATGGAATTAGTTTCATCAAAATCCGAGATTGTGCCTCGCAGGCTATTTTTAAACGTCAATTTAAACGCTACATTTTTAAAATTGAACCGATTACTTCCAAATTCCATTTTAAAAGTTGCATTGTCTTTAGTATCATAAATATGAATTTTATAAGCCTTCAAATTATTTTTATCAAGCTTAAAACTCAAGATTCAATATTTTACTCAATATTCAATTATTACTTTAATAATTAAATTATTCAACAAATTGCTATATTTAAAATCAGAATCTATTTTCTTTAAATAAACCCAAGCTTTCTATATTCAAAACTAGTTTATAATTTAATTTCAATATTTAAATATCGAAAATTCAATGCCGAAAAATCCGGGTCGCTACATTGACTACATGAGCAACAGAATAGGACTTTAATCGCTTGAGCAACCGAACAGGACTTTCTTACAAATTGGATTTTTACTTGACTTTGAGTGTTCTAAATAACACAGATTTTTCACTTGTAGTACACCTTTCCTATAAACTTATCCTCAGAGAAGATGTACATATTTGTGTGTGTATGAAGAATAGGAAGTATAATATTGCTTGAAAAGTATGGAAATGAGTATGTAAGCAATGATTGTATGAGAGCTTGTATATATTGAACTCAAGAATGCTAAGTGCTATAGATCAAAAGATAATAGAGAATTGAGTGATTGGATCTATGAATCTTGAGTGTATATATAATATGTGATGAGATATGACTTCTGAAAATCGACATCTATTAGAATCTAAGAGTTGTGACCTTCCAGGAAGAAGGAACCATTTGATCAAAAGAAGTGTCTGTTGGAGAAAAATGACACTTGCGTATTCACTCGACTGAAATTGCTTAAGTAGTCGACTGAATTTCAAATGTGCACAAAAACATGTATAGTGTCAGTCGACTGACCTAAGCAAGTCAGTCGACTGAATGTTGTATATATAAAAAAATTCAACACAGTATTAGTCGATGAGATATAGAATTCAGTCGACTGAGTACTGTTTTTCAGTGCATTCAATGCAATTTATAAAACATACAATGAAATGAATTTGTGAGTGATGTGCTTTGAGGATAGATTTTAGCAAAATTCTATACTTGACTGTCTATATATAGACTCAAACAAAACAAACCATATTTGAGATGTTGAGCTCGGATTTGCCACAGTCGTAGATTTGTGAAGATCATTCGCCTCTTGTCAGCATTCAAAACCTTATGATCCAACATAGTATCTCTAAACCTTTATAAGATCATATATTGTGCTCCGACATCCACGGTAGTTAAAAAATTCAAAATTGTATAATATGATGATATGCAAAACAATTGAATTAATCCTGGATTACCCATTCTCATTCAATTTAGACTATTTGTCTCAGTTATAGGATCTAGGATTACTATTAACCTATTAGTTTTCATGGGCTGACTAATAACCGGTTAAACATTTAAGGACTCCCTATCCAATTACATAGTTTGCATGGGATCACTATGAACCTATTGGTAACTCCAATATTGCTTTTATCCTAGTTTTCATGGGTTGACTAGGAACGTATTGCTAACCCTAATATCCTTTCTTCTTACCCTATCTTTCATGGGTTGATTAGGAACCGATTGGTAACCCCAATATCCTTTCTTCTTACACTACTTTTCATGTGTTGACTAGGAACCGATTGGTAACCCCAATATCTTTTCTTCTTACCCTATTTTTCATAGGTTGACTAGGAACTGATTGGTAATCGCAATATCCTTTCTTCTTACCCTAGTTTTCATGAGTCTACTAGGAACCTATTGACATCTGTCAATATTTCATTCGGATATAGTTTTCATGGGGTAACTACAAACCTATGGCCCTGCCAATACCTAATCAAAGTTTTCATGGGCTCACTATGAACTGTCTAACTGACATCTTTCTTTATACATAATTTTCATAGGCTATCTATAAACTTGTCTATTTGACATCTTTTTTATACATAGTTTTCATGGGCTAACTATGAACCTATTGGCCCTTGCCAATATCATACAGTTCTCATGGACTTACTGTAAACCTATTGGCCCCTGCCAATATCTTTCTTTTATATTTTAGCATCCTATATTCTGGTCTTCCTGACCTCTTGGATGCAATTTACTCATTCAGGAGTTATTCAATTTATTTCACTACTGGGTTAATCTAACTGGTTCTCCCACCTTTATCCCCAAAATGCAGTTATGGGTCCATTATAAAGTGAATATTTTCATATTAAAAGAAGCAATATAACAAAATAGTAATATCACTCCTGTGGGTTTAATATAATTCAGGATTAATCCCTTTAACCTATTTCTTTAATAAAGATAGCTTCTTCTTAAAACCATTATAAAAACTCTTTTAATATTGCCATGGTTTTTCCTTTAAAATAGATTTTGGGTCATAAAACCTTTCGATACCTTTTGAAACCTAGCTTTCGACTTCGTAGGAATACCTCCTTCGAAAGCCTTAAAAAAATTCTTCAGAACAATAGCCTCCTGCATTTTAATACTATAAAATCTACCTTTCGAAACCTTTCAAATACATTAAAGTGTTACTAATAAACCTTTAGAAGCATAGCTTCGAAACCAGTTGAAAGTATCCCTTTCGACACCATTGAAAGTAACCCTTCCAGAAACATTGAAAGTACCCCTTTCGAAATCATTAGATTTATATTTAAAACATTACTTAGGTCAAAGTGAATATAGTCGAAAACATCTGTTTTGAAACCAACATAAAAACATTATGGAAAATTTTACGGCGTCGGCATCATCCTTTTCGAAAGCATAAAACATTTGGGTAAAATATTGAAAGGTTTGTGTCGAAACCCCTTTCGAAACCATCACCTTCAAAACCACTAACCCCTTTCAAAAGCTTTAGGAAGTGGCTTAAACTTATAAATAAAATACCTTTCGACAGCATAGATATCTTCAATACCATCAAAAGGCTATAAAACGGCAGCAGGGTATCGACTTGGTCAGAACCCCTTCTTTTGAAACATTCTATTATACATAAGGATCCGAGTCAAAAGCAATTACAAGTTAATGGCATCCCTTTCAAAACCCCTTTCTAAACCGTGTGCTTTGACTCTATCGAAGGATTAAAACAAAACAAAGGCAGGCTCTTTACTTTTAAAAACAAACCAAGGTTTCGACCCCTTTGGAAGCTATGCTTTCGACACCTTACCTTCCGCCTATCTCCAATCCACTACGTACCATCATGGTGATACCTTGTGTATTGGTTTGTCATAGTTGGTTTCGACAAAGATGAAAGCGGAAGTTACTGTGTTAGAAGGGGCTTTCCTAAGTAGGAAAAACCACTTTTTTGAGCAAACCAGGTATAATTCTTATTTATATAAATTTTTATCTAACTAACCTACCATGTGTCAATACCAGATTGGTTGCCTTAACTTTTCCAAAATCGTTTTCAAAAAATAATTGCCGTTAATCCAGATCTAAACCATCGTTAAGTTAATCAATTAAGCCCTTCCAATGTTTTGCAAAGAAGTCTCTCTTCAAAAACAATTTATTTTGCATAGCAAATCACTTTGAAAAAATCTTCAAAAAGTCCAGAAATTCACTTTAATCATGTTATCTAACATATCAAAATTTCAGATCCAAATTCTCAATATATTTTCCAAAATAATTTATAAACCCAAATAACCATATTTTCTTTTGAAAATTCATAATAATTTTTCCATAGCTTGGAAAATTCTCAAAATTGAAATCCAGCTCTAAAATCATGTTACTCATAATATAAAAAAATTCCATGGCACTTGTCAACATTAAATCTCGACTTTGACCTAAAACCGTGCAAAAACCCTTTTAAATAACAATATTTAAATCAAATAAATCATGAATCAAGCATATCATCATCCAATATATCATATAAACGAATTTATCCCTTAAAACTGAAAATATATGATTTACAACAAAACAGTGACAGAATTATTATTCACCTTGCGCTAGATAAGGAGATTGGATTGAGATAGATTTCCCTTAAGCTTAATTTTCTAGCTTTAATTTGATTTTCTCTTCTTCCTCTTGATGGCCAGCCGTTTTCTCTTTTGATTGGATTTTAAAATGGCGTGAATAGGAAGGAATGGTAGGAATGAAAATATATACGCGTAAGGGTTTTTGGATGGAAAGTTCCAATTATACCCTTATGTAATTTATTTAATATATAAACCATTATTTTGCCCATTAGTTAGTTCATTAGGCTCGGCTTTAATTAATTAATTCAAGTCTCAATCCCCTTATCACTTATATTTACATTATTCTATTTAATTTATCTAATTTAATCTCCTGAATAATGTTATCATAAATTAAGGGTGTTACAACCTGGCTCTGATATCAACTGTGACAAACCGCCTCCTGACACACCGATCCAAAGCTCATGGTGACTTTCAGATTCATGTCTTACCATGACATTTTGATCATAGGGGTTTTCTAACATTATAAAGACTAATATAAAAAGATATAATTTAAGGTATACTAGACTTTTAGTACTCACAACGAAATGAATAAAAATATATGACTTGGAAATGTACATCTTATAAAATATCCAAATCACGGTCTTAGAAAACCAGTACGTGGTTTACGATAGAGCACATAGAAATTATCACTTCAAGTCTGTAACGTTTCGATTTTTCGTTGCCGAAAAACCGAATAGTTATGGGTTTAAGAAAAAGAAAAGAAGAAAAGAGAAGGAAAGAACATAATAGATAAGGTAGAAGATTGAGGGAAAAGGAAATAGAAAATTTTAAAATAGAAGAAAAAGAGAATAGAGAACATAGAAGGGGAAAGAAAAATAGAACATAATTTTAAAATAGAACGGAACAGAAAGAAAACAGAACAGAAAACAAGAGAACAACATCAGAATCTCAAATTCGCAGCGGAACAACATATAATAATAAATGAATAATCTTTAAACAAAGAACTATCAGTTATTACATTTTATACATTATATTACATCATATCATCAGAGTATACAACAACAACAACAAACAGTGCAGCGGAAAAAGAAATACTATATAAGTAATAGGCCATGCCATCCAGCTTGCCTCCAGCAACTCTAGAATATCCAGAATATCCTGATAAACCTTACTCTTAACTGCCCGTGTGAAATTGGTGGGCACCCAGAGTTTAGGAAGGAAAACAATAAACTCCAAGTCAGTCATGTGACTGGTGTGAGAACTCAAAACAGTTTATTTATCTTTATAATCAAAAATAGAGGAATATTTTTAAAGTCAATTCGCAATGCTTTTAAAAATGAGACTACCATAAGGCCTCCCGCACACACACACAATGCAAACGCAGAATCGGAGGAGATTTCTCCTTATGATAGTCAAAGATGCTTGATATGCATTTAAAATAACATTTGATATTATTACTAGTGCATAGTGTAGGGGAAAAATTCATTTCGAAAGTAGAATATAAATCTTAGCCAACATACGACCATTATCGTATGCCTACTATAGCTACCATCCAAACAGTGGTGACCACCATAAGTAAATGGCAGGTTCTACAACTAAAACCGTACAAGTTTCGTATTGTTTCTTTGGATTTCCAACAAATGGTCAGGCCAAGGAACTTCCCATTGCCACATGAGAATGCCTCTGGAAAGACATCCCGAGAACCAAACCGGAACTCTGCCAACACAAGGCCGGGTTACCCCTAACTGGGTAACTACTGACACGAGCACGCCATTCCCCGATCGTAAACGACCTTTCTCACGGGATCCCGAAAACCAACAACCACAAAGTAATAAATTCGTAGTAACCACATAGGTTAAATATCTGGGCTCCATACCATGATACCACCTCTATCCAGAAGGAAATGTACATACCCTAAAGGGTGCTACCCCTCATAACCTTGCCGCATCTTTCCTGTTTTGACCATTTCCGGGGTGTGAGGTTCGACGAAGTCACGTCCACAAAAACATACTTTATACAAAAGCCATGCTTTGGGTCAACAAATGATCAACACAATGATCACTAAGATAGACGATCAAATAAACGATCCTATCACAATAATCAACACAATGATCATTTCAGCAACACTCAGCATGTCACATTACCAAATTGGGAATATATCGCTGATAACTTCAACTATATAACCTCTGAGCTCGTACGTCTCAGAGAAGGGTGTTAAGCTAAAAGAATAAATTCTCCGCCACCACAGAAATATATTTGAAAGAAATCGGCTTTATATCTCAACTTGTAATGTCAGACATACAATCCATACAAGTCTGTTCCGGGCTCGAACAAAACCAAAGGCACTTACAAAGAAGTCCTTGCAATCCGGATATTCACAATCCTGATCAGATTCACCATCACATATGGAGAACTCAATACCGTAGCTACTCGGTGTAGAGTAAATCGACAGGTCATCCTATCGCTCTTGCAAATACCGGGTCTTCAACACCGATCTTCAATGCAATTATAACGACGTATCACATATTCGGAATGGGTTATACGACCCCATGGTCCTTTCCCGGTTAACCCGAATAGTGAGCGCTTATTCAAAAATAAGTGTGGCATTCACATTCAAACAAATCACATCAATTACCCATTCAAAGGGAAATATTGATAGTCGGTTATTGAACTATCACTGGACATGCACACATCACCAGTTTCCAAATAATTTTCCAAATTATTTATTTTCCAAAAATATCTTTACAAGATATATAATTTTCAACACTTCAAAAATAAATCAATATTTATTTTTTAACCAATTTCACTTTCTTTTATAAATTCCTTAGTGAATTTACATTTCACAATATCTATTGATATACGTTTTCAATTATCCATTTTCAATTTATCTTCAAAAAGATAAATTCTAAATATCACTTCATATTGGAAAACAATTCCATACTTATTTAATAAGTAATTCACAAATTTTATTTATTTTCAACACTTGAAAAATATTCAATATACTTAAATCGAGATTAAGTATATATTTCATTCTTTAAGGAAATCATTCTCTTAAACATTTTATTTGGGCCAAAACGAATGTTACGTAAAACATTGTTACGACAACCCAAAATCACTAGTATAGGGATTCAAAATTAAATAGATATATAAATCCCAATACTATACAAAACATTTCCTTTCGGAAATCATTTACTATAACAACAGTGTTATGGTCCATCATCTCCTTTTATTTCTCGAAAACGTCTATTTCAACAATAAATGTTGAAATCTATGGTTTCGAATCTCAACACATTTTAAAACATCGTTAGATCGTTTTAATTCTATTTCAAATATCACATTCAAAACAATTTCTTTAACGTGTTATTCACTATTCAAAAACGTGAATATACTTCATTAACAACTTCATCCTTTTATTCAATTTAATTCAAAGGATTATTCACTATTCAAAAATGTGAATATAACTCCATTTATAGGTTTCAACAATTTACTTATCAAAATAAGTCATTTGCGAATTTATAAAACAACGTTTATAAATTCCATTTCTATTTATTTTATAACAACTTCCTTTATAAATCTCCTTTATTAACCTATTCCAGTTTATAACTCAATTATAAACTAAAAGTTCATATTACAAGTTAATTACTTATAAAACGATTATTTTACAAAATCGTTCTTTTTAAGACTTTCCAAATTATAAATCTTATAACTTATAAGATCCATTTATTTAACCAATCTATTCTTCAAATAATTTCACCAAATTTATAAATCTTACTATTTATAAATTTCATTTATAACTTCACCATTTATAATTCTATGAATTTCATTCAATTACAAAATTCATTTTCACTTCATTTAAACACTTATAAAAACTCGTTTTTATAATTCAATATTTCAATTTATAAATACCATTTATAAATCTCTCAATATAAATCAATTTATATTGTTCTTTAAAACATCTTCAAATTCCTTTATAATTTCACCATTTTGATTCATAAAATAATTAAATTTCATAAATCCTATATTTAAACTTTTCACAATTAATTCTAAAATCCCGATTAAACTATTTTATAAAATCGTTAGCATCATATTCTCAAAAATCAGTTTTTAACTATATTTCTCAAAAATCATAATTTTTATAACTTTAAAAATTATAACATTTATTTATTTAAAATGGATCAATTCAGAAATTATTTTATATTTTCAAAGATCACTTTAAAAATCATTTTAAAATCCCAAAATTTGGGTCCAATGATGCTACACACCAAATAGTCAATCACGACAAACAACGATATCATATATCAATATGAAAATCCATCAAATATCAAAATATCTGAAATCAAAAATAAATACTGTTGAGGAATCCAGTTGGATCCCTCCAACCTGTTTTCCTGCATCCAAAAACATTAGCACAATACCAATTTCGTTCCAGTACGAAATTATCGCGGTATATGTTCTTATTAAATATTATCCGCTTAATAACGGCGTAATAGGGTCTCATCCGCTAAAAAAATGCGGGAAATCAACAACTGCAATATATACATATGCCAATATATATATATTGATATTATTTATAATACCAATTTCACTGTTTATGAAATATTCGCGGTATATGTTTTTAATAAATAACATCCGCTTACTAACGGCGCATAATGTCTATTTTAACAATCAATAGATATTAATCAACATTCAAACATGCATTCAAATATTTTAAATCTAACTATTTAAAATAAAATCGAAACTGATTCGATTGAGTGAGAAATTCTCACCTTGATTTTATTTCCGTTTTAGCGATTTATTTCAAATAAAATTAAACGGACGTTTAATTTTACCCAAAATTCTCACTAACTCCAAACGACTCCAAACCAACTCCATCGCGTAGTGCTCGTCCATACGATTCCAACGCAACTGGTTTCGCGCGTTTTCGACCTCGTATGAAAAAGTTATGAATTTTTGAAGTTTGTACACGATTTATATAAACTTTTTACAACATAAATTAACTAATTTATAACCTAACTCATTTCTGGCCACAAGATCCAAGCCCAATGCATCTCTGCCGTCCCCTGCATCTCCTTCATCTTCACGCATGCACGGGTTATAGCCGTCTTCATGAAACCCATCACATATAGATTAGGGTTTGATTATACTCCTCCATTTCTCAACGATACTTCATCAAACTACTTGCAATAGGAAGCTCTCGACCAAGGCTATGCTCGGCCAGAAGCATGTGGAGCTCGGCCACCTCCTCTTCATCAAAGTGCGTGCGCAAGTGCTTCTGAACGCAGGCCATTATCTCCCCCATCGTCGCTCCAAATCACATCTCCACCGTTGAACTTCAAGATCTCGATGCGCTCTACGACTTTCTAGTTGGAAGCTTCATCTAATTGCTGATGGATTGGAAGATCTAGAGGAGGAAATGAGATTGAATTCTGGCCGTGGGTTATGTGGGTGGCGGCTAGGGAAAATTAGAATTAGGGTTTATTTTTTTTTATCAAATTATGAAGAGTAGGGGCTATTTATAAGAGAACGAACGACACTATTCATCCCGGAAATTCCGAACTCCGATTTACGCGCCGTAACCAGCGTTTCTAAGGTTTACCCCGCGTTCCGGACACAATGGAACAGGTTTCGGAAGCTAATTCGGAAGTATGTACGAGTTATGGCTGTAAACGCTCAATTTGAATTAAACCGATTTAAGCGATTTTCTAGGCGTTTTAATTTGTACCGGACAAACGGTAAATCCAATTGACTTGAAATTTAAAACCTTACAATAATATCACATTACGGATCCGATGAAACTGGTTTCGTCGAAATCCGAGACTTTTTGAAAAATGGCTATTTTAACTCGCCAAATTAAAATTAAAAAAATAAATCGATGCGTTTCGAGCTGCCACGATCAAACGATAACTCCGATTGACACGAAATTTGAAATCCGGTAATAACTAACTATTATGGATCCAATGGAACTGGTTTCGTTCAATTCTGAGACTGTTCAAAAATTGGCTATTTTCACTAGTCGATTTTAATATTAAAATATTCAATTTTGACAAATTAACTTTAAATTCGATTTTGAAAGTTCTAAAATATCATTCTAACTCCCATATGATAAAATAAAATTTTACAAATCATTTTCAATCATTTTTAACTCAATTTTCAATTATTTCCATAATTTAACGTATTAAATTATCGATTTAATTATCCAATTAAATCCAATAATTCAAATTAAAATTTATTTGACTTATAAATTCACTTATTAATATTTAAAATTAATTAAATATTCAAATTTTAATTATCAAAAATTCTGGGTCGTTACAATCTTCCCCACTTAAAAGAATTTCGTCCTCGAAATTACAAGTAAGAAAAATTACAGAAGCTATTAATTTTCCATAATTCATAGTTAAACTTCTTACAATCTTTACTAAGTTTTCAAAATCATACTTAGTTATCTTTTCAAAAACAACTACTATTGTTTAACTTTCAATTCCAAATCAAAATTAAAGTTTTCAAAATTTTCCAATTTTCTCAAAATTTTTCTAACGCCTTAAATTTTCGGAAAAATTCGCCATAGTCTCCTTTGCGGTGCTCGATCCGAAAAAAAATGACAGTATATATATCACAAATATACATCTCATCAAGTAATGAGGCATCCCGCAGGGAAAAAAGTGTAAAAGTACGGTATTTAATCCGAGATATGTACCTTATATTTTATTAGCAAGCATATACGGCTAATATAGCGTAAAAGCGAGCCCCAAATGCGAAGCAAACGCAATCCGCACCTACTAATCACTCAACAAACAACATGAGAATCATGCATATATGAACATAGTATCAATATACAACATATAGTAACATAATAACTATATATGTCAACATAGCAAATGCAACTAAAGCAACAAATGCAAACATCAACCAACTAACATTCAACAAATTCATATTTGATTCATTAACAGTGGATGTTATCAACATTCATTCTTATTCAATTTTAATTAGTTTGCATTCACTAATTCACATTCAAGTTGGTTCACTTCCAATTCAAATTCAATGAATTTAACTTTCAATTTCATTAATTCTTAACGAATTATATACAATCACTCTAACAATCATATAACAACCAATGTATATTCTTTGCAACCAAATTTCTTTGCTCATATTCATCTTGGTTTAACATTAAATTGATTTCCATTCCAATTTATTCAACTTTCAATAACTTTAGATTTTAATGAATTAACACTTATATTCATTATTTCACATCAATTATTCACATTTAATTGATTAATATTTAATCCATTCATTCAATTCAATTCAATTCTAAAGTAAATTTTCATTTAACTTCAAATTCATTTTTATTTACAACTCATATTCATAAATATATTCATATAGTTTCACTTCTTATGTATAAGTTTATTTTATAATTGTAAATCACTCTAATTATAACTCAATTCTTATACTTCATTTGCTTATACAATTATTCTTCAATTTAGATTATTCAAACAACTAAACAATCAACTTATATACTCTAATAATTCTAAAAATTATTCCTTTATATACAAAATATACTCAAGGTAAAATTATTTCATTTACCCCATTTAAAAATCAATATTGTGTCAAATTGTTCTATTCAAGTGTTTAGAAACCCCTTCGGCATAGTCTTGCGGACCACGCTGACGAAAGTTCATATGCCACTCAATAAACCAATCATCACAATATAAAACAATTTCATATATTCACTAACAAATACGCTCTCATAGCTATTATTACACTCAAACTCAATCTAGAGTACTGCTGACTCTATCTCTAATGAGTAATACCCAACAGAACCATGGTTGTCGCTTAACCATATGCTCTGATACCAAATGTAACGTTTCGATTTTTCGTTGCCGAAAAACCGAATAGTTATGGGTTTAAGAAAAAGAAAAGAAGAAAAGAGAAGGAAAGAACATAATAGATAAGGTAGAAGATTGAGGGAAAAGGAAATAGAAAATTTTAAAATAGAAGAAAAAGAGAATAGAGAACATAGAAGGGGAAAGAAAAATAGAACATAATTTTAAAATAGAACGGAACAGAACAGAAAACAAGAGAACAACATCAGAATCTCACAATTCGCAGCGGAACAACATATAATAATAAATGAATAATCTTTAAACAAAGAACTATCAGTTATTACATTTTATACATTATATTACATCATATCATCAGAGTATACAACAACAACAACAAACAGTGCAGCGGAAAAAGAAATACTATATAAGTAATACGCCATGCCATCCAGCTTGCCTCCAGCAACTCCAGAATATCCAGAATATCCTGATAAACCTTACTCTTAACTGCCCGTGTGAAATTGGTGGGCACCCAGAGTTTAGGAAGGAAAACAATAAACTCCAAGTCAGTCATGTGACTGGTGTGAGAACTCAAAACAGTTTATTTATCTTTATAATCAAAAATAGAGGAATATTTTTAAAGTCAATTCGCAATGCTTTTAAAAATGAGACTACCATAAGGCCTCCCGCACACACACACAATGCAAACGCAGAATCGGAGGAGATTTCTCCTTATGATAGTCAAAGATGCTTGATACGCATTTAAAATAACATTTGATATTATTACTAGTGCATAGTGTAGGGAAAAAATTCATTTCGAAAGTAGAATATAAATCTTAGCCAACATACGACCATTATCGTATGCCTACTATAGCTACCATCCAAACAGTGGTGACCACCATAAGTAAATGGCAGGTTCTACAACTAAAACCGTACAAGTTTCGTATTGTTTCTTTGGATTTCCAACAAATGGTCAGGCCAAGGAACTTCCCATTGCCACATGAGAATGCCTCTGGAAAGACATCCCCGAGAACCAAACCGGAACTCTGCCAACACAAGGCCGGGTTACCCCTAACTGGGTAACTACTGACACGAGCACGCCATTCCCCGATCGTAAACGACCTTTCTCACGGGATCCCGAAAACCAACAACCACAAAGTAATAAATTCGTAGTAACCACATAGGTTAAATATCTGGGCTCCATACCATGATACCACCTCTATCCAGAAGGAAATGTACATACCCTAAAGGGTGCTACCCCTCATAACCTTGCCGCATCTTTCCTGTTTTGACCATTTCCGGGGTGTGAGGTTCGACGAAGTCACGTCCACAAAAACATACTTTATACAAAAGCCATGCTTTGGGTCAACAAATGATCAACACAATGATCACTAAGATAGACGATCAAATAAACGATCCTATCACAATAATCAACACAATGATCATTTCAGCAACACTCAGCATGTCACATTACCAAATTGGGAATATATCGCTGATAACTTCAACTAAATAACCTCTGAGCTCGTACGTCTCAGAGAAGGGTGTTAAGCTAAAAGAATAAATTCTCTGCCACCACAGAAATATATTTGAAAGAAATCGGCTTTATATCTCAACTTGTAATGTCAGACATACAATCCATACAAGTCTGTTCCGGGCTCGAACAAAACCAAAGGCACTTACAAAGAAGTCCTTGCAATCCGGATATTCACAATCCTGATCGGATTCACCATCACATATGGAGAACTCAATACCGTAGCTACTCGGTGCAGAGTAAATCGACAGGTCATCCTATCGCTCTTGCAAATACCGGGTCTTCAACACCGATCTTCAATGCAATTATAACGACGTATCACATATTCGGAATGGGTTATACGACCCCATGGTCCTTTCCCGGTTAACCCGAATAGTGAGCGCTTATTCAAAAATAAGTGTGGCATTCACATTCAAACAAATCACATCAATTACCCATTCAAAGGGAAATATTGATAGTCGGTTATTGAACTATCACTGGACATGCACACATCACCAGTTTCCAAATAATTTTCCAAATTATTTATTTTCCAAAAATATCTTTACAAGATATATAATTTTCAACACTTCAAAAATAAATCAATATTTATTTTTTAACCAATTTCACTTTCTTTTATAAATTCCTTAGTGAATTTACATTTCACAATATCTATTGATATACGTTTTCAATTATCCATTTTCAATTTATCTTCAAAAAGATAAATTCTAAATTTCACTTCATATTGGAAAACAATTCCATACTTATTTAATAAGTAATTCACAAATTTTATTTATTTTCAACACTTGGAAAATATTCAATATACTTAAATCGAGATTAACTATATATTTCATTCTTTAAGGAAATCATTCTCTTAAACATATTTATTTGGGCCAAAACGAATGTTACGTAAAACATTGTTACGACAACCCAAAATCACTAGTATAGGGATTCAAAATTAAATAGATATATAAATCCCAATACTATACAAAACATTTCCTTTCGGAAATCATTTACTATAACAACAGTGTTATGGTCCATCATCTCCTTTTATTTCTCGAAAACGTCTATTTCAACAATAAATGTTGAAATCTATGGTTTCGAATCTCAACACATTTTAAAACATCGTTAGATCGTTTTAATTCTATTTCAAATATCACATTCAAAACAATTTCTTTAACGTGTTATTCACTATTCAAAAACGTGAATATACTTCATTAACAACTTCATCCTTTTATTCAATTTAATTCAAAGGATTATTCACTATTCAAAAATGTGAATATAACTCCATTTATAGGTTTCAACAATTTACTTATCAAAATAAGTCATTTGCGAATTTATAAAACAACGTTTATAAATTCCATTTCTATTTATTTTATAACAACTTCCTTTATAAATCTCCTTTATTAACCTATTCCAGTTTATAACTCAATTATAAACTA
Organism: Allium cepa; assembly: GCA_030765085.1. NCBI lineage: Eukaryota > Viridiplantae > Streptophyta > Magnoliopsida > Asparagales > Amaryllidaceae > Allium > Allium cepa. The sequence continues at coordinate 45,139,650 of CM060946.1, forward strand.
AAAGTTCATATTATAAGTTAATTACTTATAAAACGATTATTTTACAAAATCGTTCTTTTTAAGACTTTCCAAATTATAAATCTTATAACTTATAAGATCCATTTATTTGACCAATCTATTCTTCAAATAATTTCACCAAATTTATAAATCTTACTATTTATAAATTTCATTTATAACTTCACCATTTATAATTCTATGAATTTCATTCAATTACAAAATTCATTTTCACTTCATTTAAACACTTATAAAAACTCGTTTTTATAATTCAATATTTCAATTTATAAATATCCATTTATAAATCTCTCAATATAAATCAATTTATATTGTTCTTTAAAACATCTTCAAATTCCTTTATAATTTCACCATTTTGATTCATAAAATAATTAAATTTCATAAATCCTATATTTAAACTTTTCACAATTAATTCTAAAATCCCGATTAAACTATTTTATAAAATCATTAGCATCATATTCTCAAAAATCAGTTTTTAACTATATTTCTCAAAAATCATAATTTTTATAACTTTAAAAATTATAACGTTTATTTATTTAAAATGGATCAATTCAGAAATTATTTTATATTTTCAAAGATCACTTTAAAAATCATTTTAAAATCCCAAAATTTGGGTCCAATGATGCTACACACCAAATAGTCAATCACGACAAACAACGATATCATATATCAATATGAAAATCCATCAAATATCAAAATATCTGAAATCAAAAATAAATACTGTTGAGGAATCCAGTTGGATCCCTCCAACCTGTTTTCCTGCATCCAAAAACATTAGCACAATACCAATTTCGTTCCAGTACGAAATTATCGCGGTATATGTTCTTATTAAATATTATCCGCTTAATAACGGCGTAATAGGGTCTCATCCGCTAAAAAAATGCGGGAAATCAACAACTGCAATATATACATATGCCAATATATATATATATATTGATATTATTTATAATACCAATTTCACTGTTTATGAAATATTCGCGGTATATGTTTTTAATAAATAACATCCGCTTACTAACGGCGCATAATGTCTATTTTAACAATCAATAGATATTAATCAACATTCAAACATGCATTCAAATATTTTAAATCTAACTATTTAAAATAAAATCGAAACTGATTCGATTGAGTGAGAAATTCTCACCTTGATTTTATTTCCGTTTTAGCGATTTATTTCGAATAAAATTAAACGGACGTTTAATTTTACCCAAAATTCTCACTAACTCCAAACGACTCCAAACCAACTCCATCGCGTAGTGCTCGTCCATACGATTCCAACGCAACTGGTTTTGCGCGTTTTCGACCTCGTATGAAAAAGTTATGAATTTTTGAAGTTTGTACACGATTTATATAAACTTTTTACAACATAAATTAACTAATTTATAACCTAACTCATTTCTGGCCACAAGATCCAAGCCCAATGCATCTCTGCCGTCCCCTGCATCTCCTTCATCTTCACGCATGCACAGGTTATAGCCGCCTTCATGAAACCCATCACATATAGATTAGGGTTTGATTATACTCCTCCATTTCTCAACGATACTTCATCAAACTCTTTGCAATAGGAAGCTCTCGACCAAGGCTATGCTCGGCCAGAAGCATGTGGAGCTCGGCCACCTCCTCTTCATCAAAGTGCGTGCGCAAGTGCTTCTGAACGCAGGCCATTATCTCCCCCATCGTCGCTCCAAATCACATCTCCACCGTTGAACTTCAAGATCTCGATGCGCTCTACGACTTTCTAGTTGGAAGCTTCATCTAATTGCTGATGGATTGGAAGATCTAGAGGAGGAAATGAGATTGAATTCTGGCCGTGGGTTATGTGGGTGGCGGTTAGGGCAAATTAGAATTAGGGTTTATTTTTTTTTATCAAATTATGAAGAGTAGGGGCTATTTATAAGAGAACGAACGACACTATTCATCCCGGAAATTCCGAACTCCGATTTACGCGCCGTAACCAGCGTTTCTAAGGTTTACCCCGCGTTCCGGACACAATGGAACAGGTTTCGGAAGCTAATTCGGAAGTATGTGCGAGTTATGGCTGTAAACGCTCAATTTGAATTAAACCGATTTAAGCGATTTTCTAGGCGTTTTAATTTGTACCGGACAAACGGTAAATCCAATTGACTTGAAATTTGAAACCTTACAATAATATCACATTACGGATCCGATAAAACTAGTTTCGTCGAAATCCGAGACTTTTTGAAAAATGGCTATTTTAACTCGCCAAATTAAAATTAAAAAAATAAATCGATGCGTTTCGAGCTGCCACGATCAAACGATAACTCCGATTGACACGAAATTTGAAATCCGGTAATAACTAACTATTACGGATCCAATGGAACTGGTTTCGTTCAATTCTGAGACTGTTCAAAAATTGGCTATTTTCACTAGTCGATTTTAATATTAAAATATTCAATTTTCACACATTAACTTTAAATTCGATTTTGAAAGTTCTAAAATATCATTCTAACTCCCATATGATAAAATAAAATTTTACAAATCATTTTCAATCATTTTTAAATCAATTTTCAATTATTTCCATAATTTAACGTATTAAATTATCGATTTAATTATCCAATTAAATCCAATAATTCAAATTAAAATTTATTTGACTTATAAATTCACTTATTAATATTTAAAATTAATTAAATATTCAAATTTTAATTATCAAAAATTCTGGGTCGTTACAATCTTCCTCACTTAAAAGAATTTCGTCCTCGAAATTACAAGTAAGAAAAATTACAGAAGCTATTAATTTTCCATAATTCATAGTTAAACTTCTTACAATCTTTACTAAGTTTTCAAAATCATACTTAGTTATCTTTTCAAAAACAACTACTATTGTTTAACTTTCAATTCCAAATCAAAATTAAAGTTTTCAAAATTTTCCAATTTTCTCAAAATTTTTCTAACGCCTTAAATTTTCGGAAAAATTCGCCATAGTCTCCTTTGCGGTGCTCGATCCGAAAAAAAATGACAGTATATATATCACAAATATACATCTCATCAAGTAATGAGGCATCCCGCAGGGAAAAAAGTGTAAAAGTACGGTATTTAATCCGAGATATATACCTTATATTTTATTAGTAAGCATATACGGCTAATATAGCGTAAAAGCGAGCCCCAAATGCGAAGCAAACGCAATCCGCACCTACTAATCACTCAACAAACAACATGAGAATCATGCATATATGAACATAGTATCAATATACAACATATAGTAACATAATAACTATATATGTCAACATAGCAAATGCAACTAAAGCAACAAATGCAAACATCAACCAACTAACATTCAACAAATTCATATTTGATTCATTAACAGTGGATGTTATCAACATTCATTCTTATTCAATTTTAATTAGTTTGCATTCACTAATTCACATTCAAGTTGGTTCACTTCCAATTCAAATTCAATGAATTTAACTTTCAATTTCATTAATTCTTAACGAATTATATACAATCACTCTAACAATCATATAACAACCAATGTATATTCTTTGCAACCAAATTTCTTTGCTCATATTCATCTTGGTTTAACATTAAATTGATTTCCATTCCAATTTATTCAACTTTCAATAACTTTAGATTTTAATGAATTAACACTTATATTCATTATTTCACATCTATTATTCACATTTAATTGATTAACATTTAATCCATTCATTCAATTCAATTCAATTCTAAAGTAAATTTTCATTTAACTTCAAATTCATTTTTATTTACAACTCATATTCATAAATATATTCATATAGTTTCACTTCTTATGTATAAGTTTATTTTACAATTGTAAATCACTCTAATTATAACTCAATTCTTATAATTCATTTGCTTATACAATTATTCTTCAATTTAGATTATTCAAACAACTAAACAATCAACTTATATACTCTAATAATTCTAAAAATTATTCCTTTATATACAAAATATACTCAAGGTAAAATTATTTCATTTACCCCATTTAAAAACTAATATTGTGTCGAATTGTTCTATTCAAGTGTTTAGAAACCCCTTCGGCATAGTCTTGCGGACCACGCTGACGAAAGTTCATATGCCACTCAATAAACCAATCATCACAATATAAAACAATTTCATATATTCACTAACAAATACGCTCTCATAGCTATTATTACACTCAAACTCAATCTAGAGTACTGCTGACTCTATCTCTAATGAGTAATACCCAACAGAACCATGGTTGTCGCTTAACCATATGCTTTGATACCAAATGTAACGTTTCGATTTTTCGTTGCCGAAAAACCGAATAGTTATGGGTTTAAGAAAAAGAAAAGAAGAAAAGAGAAGGAAAGAACATAATAGATAAGGTAGAAGATTGAGGGAAAAGGAAATAGAAAATTTTAAAATAGAAGAAAAAGAGAATAGAGAACATAGAAGGGGAAAGAAAAATAGAACATAATTTTAAAATAGAACGGAACAGAAAGAAAACAGAACAGAAAACAAGAGAACAACATCAGAATCTCACAATTCGCAGCGGAACAACATATAATAATAAATGAATAATCTTTAAACAAAGAACTATCAGTTATTACATTTTATACATTATATTACATCATATCATCAGAGTATACAACAACAACAACAAACAGTGCAGCGGAAAAAGAAATACTATATAAGTAATACGCCATGCCATCCAGCTTGCCTCCAGCAACTCCAGAATATCCAGAATATCCTGATAAACCTTACTCTTAACAGCCCGTGTGAAATTGGTGGGCACCCAGAGTTTAGGAAGGAAAACAATAAACTCCAAGTCAGTCATGTGACTGGTGTGAGAACTCAAAACAGTTTATTTATCTTTATAATCAAAAATAGAGGAATATTTTTATAGTCAATTCGCAATGCTTTTAAAAATGAGACTACCATAAGGCCTCCCGCACACACACACAATGCAAACGCAGAATCGGAGGAGATTTCTCCTTACGATAGTCAAAGATGCTTGATACGCATTTAAAATAACATTTGATATTATTACTAGTGCATAGTGTAGGGAAAAAATTCATTTCGAAAGTAGAATATAAATCTTAGCCAACATACGACCATTATCGTATGCCTACTATAGCTACCATCCAAACAGTGGTGACCACCATAAGTAAATGGCAGGTTCTATAACTAAAACCGTACAAGTTTCGTATTGTTTCTTTGGATTTCCAACAAATAGTCAGGCCAAGGAACTTCCCATTGCCACATGAGAATGCCTCTGGAAAGACATCCCCGAGAACCAAATCGGAACTCTGCCAACACAAGGCCGGGTTACGCCTAACTGGGTAACTACTGACACGAGCACGCCATTCCCCGATCGTAAACGACCTATCTCACGGGACCCCGAAAACCAACAACCACAAAGTAATAAATTCATAGTAACCACATAGGTTAAATATCCGGGCTCCATACCATGATACCACCTCTATCCAGAAGGAAATGTACATACCCTAAAGGGTGCTACTCCTCATAACCTTGCCGCATCTTTCCTGTTTTGACCATTTCCGGGGTGTGAGGTTCGACGAAGTCACGTCCACAAAAACATACTTTATACAAAAGCCATGCTTTGGGTCAACAAATGATCAACACAATGATCACTAAGATAGACGATCAAATAAACGATCCTATCACAATAATCAACACAATGATCATTTCAGCAACACTCAGCATGTCACATTACCAAATTGGGAATATATCGCTGATAACTTCAACTATATAACCTCTGATCTCGTACGTCTCAGAGAAGGGTGTTAAGCTAAAAGAATAAATTCTCCGCCGCCACAGAAATATATTTGAAAGAAATCGGCTTTATATCTCAACTTGTAATGTCAGACATACAATCCATACAAGTCTGTTCCGGGCTCGAACAAAACCAAAGGCACTTACAAAGAAGTCCTTGCAATCCGGATATTCACAATCCTGATCGGATTCACCATCACATATGGAGAACTCAATACCGTAGCTACTCGGTGCAGAGTAAATCGACAGGTCATCCTATCGCTCTTGCAAATACCGGGTCTTCAACATCGATCTTCAATGCAATTATAACGACGTATCACATATTCGGAATGGGTTATACGACCCCATGGTCCTTTCCCGGTTAACCCGAATAGTGAGCGCTTATTCAAAAATAAGTGTGGCATTCACATTCAAACAAATCACATCAATTACCCATTCAAAGGGAAATATTGATAGTCGGTTATTGAACTATCACTGGACATGCACACATCACCAGTTTCCAAATAATTTTCCAAATTATTTATTTTCCAAAAATATCTTTACAAGATATATAATTTTCAACACTTCAAAAATAAATCAATATTTATTTTTTAACCAATTTCACTTTCTTTTATAAATTCCTTAGTGAATTTACATTTCACAATATCTATTGATATACGTTTTCAATTATCCATTTTCAATTTATCTTCAAAAAGATAAATTCTAAATATCACTTCATATTGGAAAACAATTCCATACTTATTTAATAAGTAATTCACAAATTTTATTTATTTTCAACACTTGGAAAATATTCAATATACTTAAATCGAGATTAACTATATATTTCATTCTTTAAGAAAATCATTCTCTTAAACATATTTATTTGGGCCAAAACGAATGTTACGTAAAACATTGTTACGACAACCCAAAATCACTAGTATAGGGATTCAAAATTAAATAGATATATAAATCCCAATACTATACAAAACATTTCCTTTCGGAAATCATTTACTATAACAACAGTGTTATGGTCCATCATCTCCTTTTATTTCTCGAAAACGTCTATTTCAACAATAAATGTTGAAATCTATGGTTTCGAATCTCAACACATTTTAAAACATCGTTAGATCGTTTTAATTCTATTTCAAATATCACATTCAAAACAATTTCTTTAACGTGTTATTCACTATTCAAAAACGTGAATATACTTCATTAACAACTTCATCCTTTTATTCAATTTAATTCAAAGGATTATTCACTATTCAAAAATGTGAATATAACTCCATTTATAGGTTTCAACAATTTACTTATCAAAATAAGTCATTTGCGAATTTATAAAACAACGTTTATAAATTCCATTTCTATTTATTTTATAACAACTTCCTTTATAAATCTCCTTTATTAACCTATTCCAGTTTATAACTCAATTATAAACTAAAAGTTCATATTATAAGTTAATTACTTATAAAACGATTATTTTACAAAATCGTTCTTTTTAAGACTTTCCAAATTATAAATCTTATAACTTATAAGATCCATTTATTTGACCAATCTATTCTTCAAATAATTTCACCAAATTTATAAATCTTACTATTTATAAATTTCATTTATAACTTCACCATTTATAATTCTATGAATTTCATTCAATTACAAAATTCATTTTCACTTCATTTAAACACTTATAAAAACTCGTTTTTATAATTCAATATTTCAATTTATAAATATCCATTTATAAATCTCTCAATATAAATCAATTTATATTGTTCTTTAAAACATCTTCAAATTCCTTTATAATTTCACCATTTTGATTCATAAAATAATTAAATTTCATAAATCCTATATTTAAACTTTTCACAATTAATTCTAAAATCCCGATTAAACTATTTTATAAAATCGTTAGCATCATATTCTCAAAAATCAGTTTTTAACTATATTTCTCAAAAATCATAATTTTTATAACTTTAAAAATTATAACATTTATTTATTTAAAATGGATCAATTCAAAAATTATTTTATATTTTCAAAGATCGCTTTAAAAATCATTTTAAAATCCCAAAATTTGGGTCCAATGATGCTACACACCAAATAGTCAATCACGACAAACAACAATATCATATATCAATATGAAAATCCATCAAATATCAAAATATCTGAAATCAAAAATAAATACTGTTGAGGAATCCAGTTGGATCCCTCCAACCTGTTTTCCTGCATCCAAAAACATTAGCACAATACCAATTTCGTTCCAATACGAAATTATCGCGGTATATGTTCTTATTAAATATTATCCGCTTAATAACGGCGTAATAGGGTCTCATCCGCTAAAAAAATGCGGGAAATCAACAACTGCAATATATACATATGCCAATATATATATATTGATATTATTTATAATACCAATTTCACTGTTTATGAAATATTCGCGGTATATGTTTTTAATAAATAACATCCGCTTACTAACGGCGCATAATGTCTATTTTAACAATCAATAGATATTAATCAACATTCAAACATGCATTCAAATATTTTAAATCTAACTATTTAAAATAAAATCGAAACTGATTCGATTGAGTGAGAAATTCTTACCTTGATTTTATTTCCGTTTTAGCGATTTATTTCGAATAAAATTAAACGGACGTTTAATTTTACCCAAAATTCTCACTAACTCCAAACGACTCCAAACCAACTCCATCGCGTAGTGCTCGTCCATACGATTCCAACGCAACTGGTTTCGCGCGTTTTCGACCTCGTATGAAAAAGTTATGAATTTTTGAAGTTTGTACACGATTTATATAAACTTTTTACAACATAAATTAACTAATTTATAACCTAACTCATTTCTAGCCACAAGATCCAAGCCCAATGCATCTCTGCCGTCCCCTGCATCTCCTTCATCTTCACGCATGCACAGGTTATAGCCGTCTTCATGAAACCCATCACATATAGATTAGGGTTTGATTATACTCCTCCATTTCTCAACGATACTTCATCAAACTACTTGCAATAGGAAGCTCTCGACCAAGGCTATGCTCGGCCAGAAGCATGTGGATCTCGGCCACCTCCTCTTCATCAAAGTGCGTGCGCAAGTGCTTCTGAACGCAGGACATTATCTCCCCCATCGTCGCTCCAAATCACATCTCCACCGTTGAACTTCAAGATCTCGATGCGCTCTACGACTTTCTAGTTGGAAGCTTCATCTAATTGCTGATGGATTGGAAGATCTAGAGGAGGAAATGAGATTGAATTCTGGCCGTGGGTTATGTGGGTGGCGGCTAGGGCAAATTAGAATTAGGGTTTATTTTTTTTTATCAAATTATGAAGAGTATGGGCTATTTATAAGAGAACGAACGACACTATTCATCCCGGAAATTCCGAACTCCGATTTACGCGCCGTAACCAGCATTTTTAAGGTTTACCCCGCGTTCCGGACACAATGGAACAGGTTTCGGAAGCTAATTCGGAAGTATGTGCGAGTTATGGCTGTAAACGCTCAATTTGAATTAAATCGATTTAAGCTATTTTCTAGGCGTTTTAATTTGTACCGGACAAATGGTAAATCCAATTGACTTGAAATTTGAAACCTTACAATAATATCACATTACGGATCCGATGAAACTGGTTTCGTCGAAATTCGAGACTTTTTGAAAAATGACTATTTTAACTCGCCAAATTAAAATTAAAAAAATAAATCGATGCGTTTCGAGCTGCAACGATCAAACGATAACTCTGATTGACACGAAATTTGAAATCCGGTAATAACTAACTATTACAGATCCAATGGAACTGGTTTCGTTCAATTCTGAGACTTTTCAAAAATTGGCTATTTTCACTAGTCGATTTTAATATTAAAATATTCAATTTTCACAAATTAACTTTAAATTCGATTTTGAAAGTTCTAAAATATCATTCTAACTCCCATATGATAAAATAAAATTTTACAAATCATTTTCAATCATTTTTAACTCAATTTTCAATTATTTCCATAATTTAACGTATTAAATTATCGATTTAATTATCCAATTAAATCCAATAATTCAAATTAAAATTTATTTGACTTATAAATTCACTTATTAATATTTAAAATTAATTAAATATTCAAATTTTAATTATCAAAAATTCTGGGTCGTTACAAAGTCTGATAAAAGAATCAAAATGTACTGATAAGATAGATAGATGAGAAAATATGATAAAAACGGTCTCCAAAGATAAGCTCGACTATCCAAGTATTAAGAATGGGATAATCACCTGTTGCCCTGTCCACCTATTGTGGGGGGAAAGAAGGAAAAGAGTGGGTCAGACAAAAGTCTGGTGAATGAGTATAAGTTTAATGTGCGATGATCACGTGTAGTTAACTTTAATACTACTCTAGATAATAGAGGGTGTGACACAAGTGTTCTTGAATCCCTAGGGTCCATTAATTAAAAGTTCTTGTTCAATACATACCTACACCACAACTTGTATAGGTAATTACATGGATCGAGCTATGTATTGAACCTCACAACTAATGGTTGGCCGCTACTCCTAAAGCTACCCAATAAGGAAACACCACCCTTAGACTATTAAAAGAAATGATTTTCCTCTGACTACAATACATAATCCCAGCTACGCATTGAGAGGGAACACCTATACGGACTCACTGAAATGTCTCATCACTCGCATGTGTATCTACCTTCTGATCATAGTATTGGCTTCTTATTTCATGCATCGGGATCCTCCATCAAAATTATATCACGTCGTGCCAAAAATCGTGCATACTTGAATATCCGTTATGCCGAACTACACTCCATCTGATATCCTTATCATTAGTGTGCATCCACCACGAACCCTATTTTGAGTGTCATTTACATTAAAAATCACCCCTTGTCGAATAATAGACCCCCAAGTTGGGTAAGCAATGTTTACCCAACACCGCAACGAAACGACCTAGCATCCTCTGATAAAGAACTAGCTTCCCTACTATTTTTAACATACACTTTTACCCCCTAAGTAGGCTCAAGCAAGAAAATATCAATTATATAATTTTTATCTAATTTATATTATTATTTTTGCTAACTTGGGCCTTTGGTTGAGGTTTAAATACTGCATTTTTCGTCTTGAGCGGTCGACATTTTACATATAAAATTTAGGGTGTCTGCATTTTCTTAACTGTCGATTTTATTGTTGTTGAATTCACGTCCTTAGCAATTATCGGTGAACGCTAATTACTAGGTGATCAATTCATGCTTCAATTTGCAATTCAATTTGGGGTTTACTGATATACGGTTTATCAATTTATGGTTTTTCTACTTAATCACAAGAGAGGTGTGCACTATAAGAAATACCATTTACAGTTGCAAAACTCATGGCATTTCTGTTTAAATGCAACCAACAATATTTTCACTAATAACATAAATGCATCCAAAAGCATTTGACGTTCCCACCTTTCCTTAGAAAATTCCACGTAAGCAAAATAAATGTGACACATCTAAATACATTCGTATACTTAGAAAATTTATTACCCACTTTCATTTTCACCTTTTAGTTTTCGGTTGAAGAAAAATTTCCCCGTTTAGTCGTGCTCAAATTTCATCCCGCTGAAGATAAATTTTTTCTTTTCACTGTCGACTCCATCGTTGTAGTCCACTCAACATCGTCATGGAAGCTAGCAAAAGTTTCTCCTCGCGGTATAGGTATATTTAGGTATGAATTTATTAAATCGATTTTGTGATTCAATTTGAATGTTGTATTAATTTGAATGCATCATATTTTTGAATTTCGGTCTAACTTGAATAGTTGATTTAAACTTATTTTGAGTGGTTGAATTTATTTAGTATTTTATTTTAACAAAAGTGATTAATTTAAACTATTTAGCAATCAGTTTGAACTGTATTTGTTATATTGTAAGATGTTAACGACTAAGTATTGAAGAATTTTTCGTTTTAGGGGGGCCAACAAGAATTGAAAGTTTTAGAATGAAAATTAGATGTTAATATCTTATGATGATCTCTGTCCTACTTATACATAAGGGAAGTTGGTAAATGCTGCATAATCTAAGATATAACGATGATATATGTTTTTATTTTCTTTGAGTATATGAATGTTCGGTTGGGATACTGTTGTATTTGGGTTTGTATTCAAAAATTGATTCACTGTCTATTCAAAATGCTCATGTTTAATGCTACATGAATTTTGATCGGTTTTATCTATTTGAATGAATGCATGTTTTGTTGAGTTTTTGTTGCTTTGAAATGATCAAATTCTAGCCATATGGTTTTTATGTTATACAACTTTATTCGTTTTACAACTGTTTAGTGAACCTACTCTTAAGTTCATGTAAACAAGGTCAATTTGACATGTAAAATAGTAATTAGACATTCTAGATTGCATAAGGATTTATAACAGTGGAGATTCCTCAAGTTATTGATATTTGTTACTTGGTATATGGTTTCCATATTTAAAACCATATATTACATACTACATATCGATAGGTTAATACTACTGAATATCATAAGCATGTGTTTAAAACCTAAAATAGCATGTATAGGTAATGCATATTTCTGCTAGTAGCCTGTAAGCATTTGAAAATAATCATTAGCAATTTGTACATGTAAAGAACATATCGAGTAACTTAATAGAAGCACCAAGAGTTCGATCAGTTGCAATTAATTCATCAACTACTAAAGCTTATTCACCAGGTTAGACTACACCAGTGTGCATTTCAAGGCAGACTCAAGGACGTATTCTTTCGAAATTATTTCACCTAATCAAATAGATAGTATTTTTAAGATTTTTGGTTGGTATAGAAGAGAAATTGGTGTTTTTTTTTATATCATGTTTCCATTGTAATGGTATAGTCAATTTTCAGAAAGTTGCCATACATGTTTATTATTCTGTTGCATTGTTTATGTTAATGGTGAGCATCCTCAGATAACTTTTTACTGTTTTGTAACACAGTCAAAAAATAGAAAAATTATTTTTACGTCGTTTAGTTGCATGCTAATGAAATTACTAGGTTAAATCATGACGATATTTCAGAGTTCTTCAAGAAAAATACATACCAAGCAATTTTCTTAGCTTCCTCAATGGTACAAATTTTGTACCAATTGCTAGTACGATAGGAGGACCAAAAATGAAACCCCTAGCCTCAAAACCTATTAAAACATTACAAATTAACAAGTAAGAAATAGGTAAAAATAGCTATATTTAAATAGTTATTAAATTCAAGTAAACATAATGTTATAATCTTTAAATATGCAGTTTTTGATAATGTGCAGTTAATAACAGTAACCGAAAGATTAAAAAACTGCATACTATCAAAAAATTGCAGGTATACAATATAAGTCCAATTATTGTACTGTTGATTTTTAAGTTAATAAGAATAGTATTTTGTAAAACTTAAAACATCATGGTTTCACGATATATATGTAGAAAAAGAGACCGTTTGGTTAAAAATGTGTTTGATTGAAACACAAATTACATAATCATTATGCTCCGGCTCAACCAGAACGAGCTCTAGTACAACTATCTTTCACTATTGCCCGGGCAGCAGTGCTTCGATACACTATTGCCCCAGATTATAGTATTACACGACATTACTGCCATCGACAGCAGTGTTTTATACACTTATACACTGGGGCAGCAGTAGTGTTCATGGTTACACTACTGCCTAGGCAGTTATGTGGCGTGTAATATCTTAGAGTAATTATTTGCATTTAATTATTCTCGAACATGTGTGATTATTTTTTTGACTACAACAGATAACCGATATCTTCGTCAAAGTATGGAAACTTATTTGCCTTCATATGTGGATGATTGAAAAAGATTGGGTTTTTTTAAACATGCGATGATAAGCTGCTAAACTTAATATTTATTTTAAGAATTAAAATATGTAATATAATATTGAAACTCATCTTTTTTATGTTTCTAACTTTTGTGATAGAACTATTATAGAGCACCAACAAGGAGCAGTGAATTTCGTGCATGCTGCATAGAGGAATGTAAGTGGTGTAGAAATTTTTTTATGTCCATGCAAAGATTGTCGGAATCTTAGTCATCATGATAACAACATCATCATTAAACATTTAATTATGAAAGGAATGGATCTTAGATACATGGGCGGTTTATGGTTTAACCATGGTGAAGTGATAAATATAGAGAAGAAAACAAAAGCGTTTGATATATATGATTTATTTAAGATGATTCATTATGAAGATGAAGATTTTTTGAATCATGAATTTTTTCATGATGATAAAGATAATGTCGATTCAAAGAAAAGAGGATGAGTTTATCAAGAACTTGGAAGATGCAGAAATTCCATTATATCCTGGTTGCACATATCACACAAAATTATCTGCCATCACCATTTTGTATAATCTTAAATGTGAGACTGGCTTATTTGATAGTGGGTTTGATAAGTTTTTAACTGTGCACATTTATTTTTGCCGAAGGATAATGTGCTTCCCAAAAACTTATATGAAGTAAAGAAATTTCTTAAAGCATTCGATATGGGTTTCGAAAAGATACATGCTTCTGAGAATGACTGCTGCCTTTTTAGAAAAGAGTATAAAGATATGAATACTTGTCCAAAATGTGGTTCTTTGAGATGGAAGAAAAATCAAGATACTTAAGAAGTTATACAAGGTATTTCAGCTAAAGTGTTGAGATACTTTCCAATAATTCCAAGATTTAGAAGAATGTATAGATCTCAAAAGATGGCAGAAGATTTAAGATGGCATTTTAATAATGCAAGCAATGATGGAAAAATGCATCTCCCCATAGATTCTATGCTTGGTCTTGCTACAGATGGATTCAATCCATTTTCCTTGTTGAGCTTGAAATATAGTTGCTAGCGGTAATGCTTGTGACATACAATCTCTCGCCTATGTTATGCATGAAGAAGGAAAATATTATGTTAACTTTACTTATTTTCGGGCCAAAGTAACTCCGGAATGATATTGATGTATATTTGGCGCCTTTGGCAGAAGACTTGCAACATTTGTGGTGTATTGGAGTTGATGCTTATGATGCATTTTGTAAAACATTTTTTAAACTGAATGCAATTTTGCCATGGACAATTAGTGATTTTCTAGCTTATGGCAATCTTGCTGGATGTCGTGTGAAGGGGGAAAAAGCTTGCCCATTGTGTGGTATCAATACCCATTCTAGTGGTATCAATACCCATTCTCATTGGCTGAATCATAGTCGATAGAACATCTATATGGGTCATAGAAGATTTTTACCTATTTAAGATTCACGAAGGAAACAAAAGGCATTGTTTGATAATATCGTAGAGAAAGGTAGTGCTTCTAGAATTCTAACTGGAAGAAATATTTATGCATTGTTGAAGGATTATCCGAATGATTTTGGAAAAGAAAAGGAAAAGAAAAGTAAAAAGAGGAAGAATGCTTATGAGATAAAAGATGAAGATGATAATATTAATGATTCTACAAAAATGGAGCTATCAAGGCCGGAAAAAAATCGATTTTCTTTGATTTTCCATATTGGAAGGTTAATGGTTAATTAATTTACTTTACATAGTTTTAGCAGAAGTAAAACCAAATAATGCATTATTGTTTTGGTTTTCGCAGGTTTCCATTACGTCACAATTTAGATGTGATGCATGTGGAGAAAATCATTGGTGAAAGTTTATTAGGGACAATGTTGCATGGTAGTAAATCAAAAGATGGAACCAACTTTAGAAAGGATTTAGAGGATTGGGGAATTCGACATGAGCTTCATGCAACCTCGTGGGAATAAAACACATCTTCCACCGATTCCATACATGTTGTCAAATTCGAAGAGGAAAATATTTTGCAAAATATTGTACGATTTCAAATGGCCAGATAACTACTGTTCAAATTTGAGGAATCAGATTTCGTTGCACGATTGCAAAGTTAGTGGATTGAAATCACAAGATTACCATGTATTAATGCAACACTTATTGCTAGTAGCATCGAGACGATTAATGGCAAGAAGGCAAGAAAAGAAATAATTCGCTTATGTTCTTTTTTCAACAAATTATGTCAATGTGTTCTTGATAGAGAGAAGGTAGAACAAATCAATGTTGAGATTATTGAAGTTTTATGTGAGCTCGAGAAATGTTTTCCACCATCTTTTTTTGATATAATGGTACATTTGTCAGTTCATCATAGAAAAGAAGCACTAATATATGGACCAGTTCGTTTTCATTGGATGTACCCATTCAAAAGATATACGAAGACACTTAAAGATTGTGTATGAAACTATGCCAGGCAAAGGGATGTATTGTAGAATCCTATCTTGCAGAAGAATCCATGATGTTTTTCAAATAATTTTTGAAAAAATCGAGATATATAGAGGAGAAATAAGTTCGAAATGAAGATTACGAAAGCAATGTAATACTCGAGGGACGTCTGATGTATGTACAAATACATGTATGATGGTGCTTATGTACTTTATGAAATGCCAACCAAAATCATAACTTCAAAATTTCAATGTCCAAGACAATTACATTGTTAGTTAATGATAAAGAAAGTGCTCGTTTAGCCGTATTAATGAATATGGTTGTAGTGGAACCATTTATAGAGTAAGTTTATGTTACATTATTTTAATTATTTTGATGTATTCGTAATGCTAAATATAACTTATAATTACTTGTTCTATACTAGTTTGCATTTGGAGGAATTAGAATATTCAGACTAACACATGAGAAAAAAATTCGACCTTACTTTGGGAAACACATACAAAAATTTTTGCCGACTGGATTAAAAGAAAGGTTAGTTAGATTCCAAATATATTCTCATTTGACTACCAATATTACTTTAAAATATACATGCCAAATGGAATTTGTTGTAGATAACTATTACCTCGAAGGATCATGATGACATGTTAAGATGGATTGCTTTTGGTCTGAAGAATGATGTTATGTCTTATAAAGGATATATCATCAATAGGCAACTTTTTCATATAAAAGATGCAGGGAGAGAAACCCAGAATTATGGGGTGACTTTTGATGTAACTACTATGTGTAGAGAAAGTGCAAAAGATACATCCCAAGTGGTTGATGTAGTCACTTATTATGGAATATTGACGGATATAATTTTATTAGATTATCATTTTTTTACATTCCTGCTTTTAAGTGTCGTTCGAAGTATATAGGAAATGGAGTAAAAGTTGATGATGATGGGTTCACTCTTGTTAACATACATCAAGCATCGTTTTCAAAAGATCCATACATACTTTCATCTCAAGCAAGACAAGTATTTTATTCTAAAGAAAATGATGTTTCTAATTGGTATGTTGTAATGAAAGCACCATCAAGAAGGTCTGATGATATAGAGTCACATGATATCGTTGAGGAAGATATTCAAGTCGTGGAAGATTGCGAAATAACCAAAATGGATAATGAAGATGTTAGCTATGTTAAGGAGGATTGCATAAGCATACTTGAGTAGATTATATGTTCTATTTGAACATGATTATTAATTTATGATAGTATAAATCTGAGCAATTTGGAGATTCATTTGAACTTGTATTAATTTTCTTTAGTGACTGTTGTTCATCTGCACTGTTATTCTATGTATTAGCTGTTTCTATATTAATGCATTCTTTTACATAACTCCACTCGTGTCACTGGCTATATTGTGGTTATTGATTTGTCTTTAAGTGTATTAGCAGTTAATGTTTTTCTCAAATAGCATTAATAAATGCATGTTGCAGTTTTGCTCAATCATGCTTATACCTTAGCAATTAATGTTTTTCATTTCACAACTCTAACATAGTTGATGATGCATACCATATTGACATTACCTATCATATCAACTGAAGTTACATCAGTTTATACATGTACAAGTTAATGTCAGTTCTATTACAACTTGGATTTGTTGATGATTGTAGTAAGCATAGATGTCTAAAAAGGTACTGCATAGACTTAACATCATAAGATATGGCATTTTAGTTGGCGCTGTAGCTGGCAAAATGATGGTAAATTTTCCGAAATTTAGGCATAATTTTTAGCGCACTATTGATGTGGTTAACCGACTAATATCATGAATACTTAATTTTTTTTCCTATTTTCTATCGATAAGCATTTAGTGATGCAGTTAATGCTTTCAAGATTTTAATAGCTAAATAAGTTAATTATTATTTTGTTGATGTTATCTGTTGAGTAAAGACAAGATGGAATTTTATGATGTGATTCTTTTCATTATATTGAGATGTCTGATATATATGTATAATGATTCATAAATGTGAGTACCTCATTTCGGTAAATATATAACTAAATATCAAATATATTCATGGATGGTATGCAATAGCATTTATGGAGTATACAGGAAATATTTTTTAACTGCAAATGCAAACTTGGCATTTTCCCATTATTATACTAAATCTTTGGTCTAGGTTTCATCCTTTTCAAATAGAAGTTCAAGCTAAAAGACTCAGAATACATAGGCATAGGAAAATGGATTGTTGACAAGTACTCTTGCACATCAAGATAATCGCTCTGAATAACCATCGTCATGGGTTTCAGTACAGAAATTTTGGCTCCTAAAAATGTTCATTATATATAAGTGATATCACTAATGTAAAAGATGTTAGCTCTTATTTTACAAGCACAAGTATATTATGCTCACTATCAAATTTTTGTTTATGAATTAATTTTAAGGTGCCTTCAAATTCACTGAACTAATTTATGTTTTATCCTTTATTTCCTTTTTTATCATAAATCGAAACAATACCAAATTTTATTTCATTTGCAGAAAAGAGATGTCTCTAAGCTTTGTATGTACTCGCAACTAGATAAAGACCGAAGAGGAATTCCAGAAGCGTAATTCAAAGCGGAATTATAATTTAAATGAAAAACGTAAGAAGCTAGCCAATGTTTGCAATGAAGGGAAAGAACAAGCAGTCGATGCTAACAAGCCAATCGGTGCTTGCAGTGAAGGCAAAGACAAGAAGTCAATGCTAGAAAATGACCCAGTGCTTGCAATGAAGACAATAAAGATAAAGAACTCCACTCAGAAAATGAATTCCATTTTGACCAAACTGATGATGTTGAGATGAAAATTGGGAGATCAAGTGAAGCTAAAATTGCAACTACATCTCAAAAAAGAGGAAGTAAAGGTCCAACAAAAGCAAAAAAAACTCCCATTAAAAATTCATGATCGAACTGAAGTTGAGTTAAATGAAGTAGGCATAACAATATGGCCAGGGTCAGTATGTTTATCCTCCTTTCTTGGACCGCTTGTGCGAGAGCAGGTCCCATATACACTTGATGATTGGAGGAATCTAAGTGATGAGTTCAAAGTTTTTTATAGCGATCGATTCAAGTATGGAAAGCAAATAATTACACTTATTAGGATAACTTTTGAAATGCCAACATTTTTTCTTTTTAAGAGCAGAATAGATCAGTTTATTACTTCTATTTTTGTAATCCATTTTACAGGTATCTCCGTGGTTGAATCCATTTCTATATTAGGCATTTAAATTGTAATGTGAACAACCAAAAGATTATTGCATTTGATGTCTGTACATTCTTTAATGTACAGTACCAATTTAAAAAACATATACATTTCAACATTGAATTAACAAAATATTGAGTTTAAATGTGAATCAATAATTAGGTAAAAACATAGATTTATGTAATTGTATTTGATATTAGCGTTAGTAATTTAAAGTTATACAACCGTAGCAATATAATGAAGAAATGAATTAATACCAGAAGCTACTATTATTTTCCGTAAATGTGCCTAATGCAACATTGAATACAATAACGGTTTTATGAGCATTAGCTGAGATCCATGAGCATTCCAACTATGATTTATTCTTTCATCCCACTATAGTATACAGTAATAGTTTTACAACATAAAGCTTGGGCAAATAGTTATTGTTAATATCATGTGTTCTAGTGTTAATATCATGTATTCATGTATTGTTGTAGATTCGATTTAAATTGGAAGAGGATTGGCAAAGAAAAGCCGTATTTCAACAAATGGGAATAATTTGGAGGTCCTCAAAAAGCAAGTTGGTTCGAAAATTAAATAAAGCAAAGAACGAAGAGGAAAGATTGAAACTGAAACCTACCAACATCAAAAGCATGAACGAATGGAGAAAATTTATGAAGACGAAAACTAGTCCTAAGTTTAAGGTAATATTAAGGTATTTTGTGTTCATATGTTGAATGTAAAGAAACATATAACATTGTCGATATCAAGCAATATAATAATATATATTCAAAAATTGAACCACTGATTGCCTGTGTACCGTTAATTGTTGTATAGCTTGTATGTAACAATCAAATCAACTTAAGCAAGCTAGCTTACCAGTGGTCAGTAAATTCTAACACCTTCCAATGATTTCAGAAGAAGCGAGAAATTTTCAACCCTTAGGGATAAACAACTTCCACACACATCTGGTCGTAGGGGAATGGCGAGATTGGCCGATGAAATGGTTAGTTAATTAAGCATAGCATTATGTAATAGTATTTAATACCTGTCAGTTTGTTTATTTAACGTTATTCTAAATTTAGAAAAAAAAAGTTTAGATCCATTGACTATAACTAGAGCTGATGTTTGGGTTAAATCTCAAATTAAAAAAATGGTGCACCAGTGACCATGGAAGCTGCAAATACTATTGTAAGAGTTTATTTTACCGGTATATGAAAATTTGTCTGATAGTAAGATAATTTTACCATCATAAATTATCTGTATGTATTTATTTATGTAGGAGGAGATTAAAAAATTTGGTAGCCTATCACAGGTCAGCGCATCATATATTGTCAACGGAGATGTTCTTGCATATGTATTGGGACAAGATAAATCAAGATGGTTAAGGGCACTAGGAAGGGGTTGTACCTTAACTAAGCTAGATGTGGCCCAGTCCAGAGGTATACAAGTATCTCAGTGTCAACAACAAATAACAGTATCGAAGAGTATGGTACAGATGCTAGTAGACCAGAAGGTAAACTTGTGATGACCCGACTTCCTATCTCCAGGAAATTGCATTATCTTGAAGAAAGAAAGGGATAGAAGAAGAAAAGAAAGAGAAAGAAGAAACACAACAACATCAGATAACTCACAGCGGAACGAATGAAATATAATATATCATATAAAATATTGCATAGTATCATATTACATCAGAGTACACAACTTATACAACACATATTAGACAGTTATAAACATCTGTCTAACTATACAACTCAAGTACAACAGAGACAGATACAACAAACACAGCGGAATCAATATATATCTACACATGGAAGCCTCTTGCTCCATATCTCCTCCAGAATTCGTCAAGAAAACCTAAATCACTTGACTACTCATATATAATATGAGTACCCAAGAGTTTAATAAAACAGAAAATAAACACTCGGGTCAAATAGGGGTCTGGTGTGAGTAAACGGGTTAAAATTGCTTAACTTAAGAAAACCTTTTGAAAGAAAAGGTATCACGTAAGACTTCCCATACATAAACAAGGAAAAGTTTTTACCTTACGCTAACCAAAACATTTGATAGGAAATCCAGTGATATTATAATAGTGTCTAGGGTTTTCAAATAAATAAGAAATAGCCGAAATTGTTACATGATTAAATTCCAGCTACTAGCCGCAAAAGTGGGCAATATAATAAAAACCGTAGGGTCTCGTAGGAAGAATGGGTTTCCATCAATGGCAGGTTACTGGGGTACCATTCGTCACAGTACGTGGCCTAGATCAACGTACCGAGGAGCCACCCTAACTCCCCTGCAACACAAGGCCGGAACCGTTGCTTAATGAACAGTCCCAAACAAGACAACCCTGCAGTTGGCGTGCGATTCCAACTGCCCACATAGCCGAATAGAAAGGGACTTCTAGATAGGGGAAAATCTTGCTCCCCAGTGAGAGCTACCCACGAAGCCTTGCTGCACCTCCCCTGTTTTAGCCATTCCCGGTTGATGAGGCTTGAGGCTGCGATTACCTTTATAGAACACATCTATCTTAGAATGTTCATCGTCCACCTGACGATGTTCTAAAAGCATTCAATCCATACAAGTTCGTTCCGGGTTCGAACGAAACCGAAGGCACTATCTCGTTGCACTCATATTGGAATCACCCTCAGAGTCAACGACTACAACCCTTGCACTCTGAATCATCATCTCGAACCTATAAGTACTATTCCGTCAAACTCATTACGGAATCACCCACAGAGTTTTACTGACGTATAGTTCTTACAACTCGAGCCTTCACTTGCTCCACTTGGATTCACGGCCTAACGTTTAATTGGAATCGATGTGGTTTTCGGATTATCCAAATATGGAAACTCGATCCCGGTCTCATCGAAACCAAACGCCATTTTAATGTCCAAGTTGTACTTAAGGGTTTAAACAGTTAAACTTATATTCAAGATGATATAAACAGATAGATGAATCACATTATCTCAATAGATAATTCATATCAACATTCATCTCACAAACAGCATATCACATAACAGAGATATTCAAATCATCCAGTATCAACCAATATCAATCACCCAATATCAATCACTCAATATTGATCATCCAATATCAATCAATCAACCAAAATCAATTAATCAACCAAGCAGAATTGATTAACTCTTAATCAATTGGATTAATTCTAAATCCTTTTTCATTTATCTATTCCAAATAAATAAATAAATCATCTCTTAATGATCTTCTTCAATTAATCTACCTTGATTAATTATACTTTAATTACATTAAGTAATTATCCTTAACCATATTCAGTAATTAACCTTTAATTACTATCATTAATTACAATAATTAATGATCCTTCATTTACTTCCATTAATTAAATATAATTAATTACATTAAACCTCAATTAATTATAATTAATTAATCACACATAAATTCATTACTTTTATTAATCAACCTTGATTAATATCATTACTTATATCAACTAATGATCCTTATTAATTAATAATTCTCTTTAATTAAATAAATAATTAACTTGTAATTAATCATCTCATTAATCATAAACAGTAATTAACAATTTGTAATTACTTAACTTAATTAATTAACTTCTTATTTAATTAAGTTAACCCTTTTTGATTAATTAATCTAATTAATTAATCTTTAATTACTTCATTAAGTAATTATTATTCAATTAAATTAACAAATAATCCTTAAATAATTATTTTATTAATTAATTACATTTTTAATTGATTACCCTTAGTAATTAATCTTAAATTGATCACATTTATTTATTTATTAATCACATTAATTTATTAACTAAATAATTAAGTAATTAACT
The DNA here is from genome assembly GCA_030765085.1 of Allium cepa. Classification (NCBI taxonomy): domain Eukaryota; kingdom Viridiplantae; phylum Streptophyta; class Magnoliopsida; order Asparagales; family Amaryllidaceae; genus Allium; species Allium cepa. Next base: position 45,162,594 of record CM060946.1, read on the forward strand.
CTTAATGACTTATATAAGTAATCACCTACTAATTACTTCATTAATAAATCTTGATTACTCTCTTAATTAATTACTTAACAAATAATTAATTCTATCTATCATTAAACAATCCTTAATTCCTTACTTAATTAATTACTCCATAATTAATTAACTTCAAACCATTATATTAACCAATCCCTTAATTAATATCATCAGGTGATTAACCAATAATCACTTCCATTAATTTACTCCCATGAGTAATCTCTCTAATTACTTCCATAAGTAATTATCATTCTTAATTACATGCTATAATTAACCATTGATTACTTCCTTAAGTAATCACACTTAATTAATCCATAATTAAGTTATTATTTAAAATTAAATAAACAATTAACTAATTATTTAAAATTGATTAAACAATTAATTAATTAACTCCCTAGATTTAAAAATCCTTAATTAATTTAGGAAAAACATTAATCTTAAATTAAACTTTACTTATTAACAATCATATTAAATAAGTATTCTTAAATTAATATCAATAATAAAATTTACCATAATTATCTTCATAAATCAATTAATTGAAATAAATCAAATTTTAAATAACTTAAAAATGAATTATTCTATTTGGTTTTCAAAATTTTAACTTAACTTTATTTGAAAATAAGCATTTAGAAAAAGAACAATTTCAAATCTTAAAACCCTTTTAATTATCTAATTTAAACTTATTTATTTTCAAAGTAAATTTGAAAACTTAGTTATTAAATATTACTTTAAGATTTACTTTAAAACTTTTGTTTCACTATTTAAATTCAAAATATTCTTTTAACTTGAAAATCCAAAATTTAATTAAGATTGTTACTTACAAAAGAAATCACCTCAAAACTTTTAAATTTGAGAATAAATTCAATTTGCATTTTTAAAACTTTGATTTATGTTTATTTTAAAACAACAAGTTTAACCTTTAAAAATTTATTTTCTTTCATAAGCTTCCTTTATTTATTTAAACACAAGTTCAATATACAGTAAAACCAGAAAATCTCATAATCCTCAAACTCGAGTTTCATATGCGACTAAATATTACACAGTACTAACCGAAAACAGCGTCAAAACAACTCGAGACAAACACCAATAAAACACGAATCAAACCCGAAGCACACCAGCACGCAACAACTTCGAGTCACCCCCGGAAACAACACGAGCACCCCTTCGAGATTCTATCGTCATCCACAACTAATATACCCAGTGCACACACCCAACCCCGTGCACATGTCCCACCGCCTGCGGCCAATTCAGGTGGTCGCGTTCATCGACGATGATCACATGATCCCACGCAAGCATGAATCCATACCCAGATCAAACAATACGTATGAGATTCGAAATTCGATCATTCGAATCAAAATCTGCAGAACAACGACCTCAATTCCAAACCCAATGCCGTCCATTCCAACGTTGATGAACTTCGCCGTCGCCACCAAAGGATCGCCACGCTTCGCCGAACAATCCTCACCCCTTGCGATGCGTTCCGGTTCCCAAACCAAGTCGCGACAGTCACGATTGTTAAGCCCAGCCGAAAGCAACCTTAAACCCTAATTTATTCAAATTTGAAAAAATTGAACATTGGAAAAATTCCCTTGCATTTTTCCCTTAATGTACAACATACATGCAAGCTTCGACCCAACTATCAACTCAAATTATTAAGTATATCATCTGCAGTTCATAAAAAACCCCAAAACATTCAAACACAAATTTCGAATAAATTACTAAACTAAAAATTTCAAATTTCATATCTAAATTCATGATTTTACATCAAGATCACATGCATGTAGTTAAATTTTGAATTTAAGATAATAAATTTTTAACAAATATTCAAGTTCCTCTGTAAATTTTTATTTTAATCATGATTTATGATATTTAAAATTCCCGGACTATTTTATAATCTTTGTCATACAATTACAAATCAATTTCATTCAAATAATTAAGGCTAATATGGATTAAATTTGGAAATTTTGATTTTTGGAAACAAAGGTTAAAGTTTTTTAATTCAAATAGAGAACAACACCACATATACAGTCATATGTTTACATATATAAATATAACTATAAATTCAATAAATAAAACTGAATAATTTCCATGCAATACTAACATCAATTCACATGCAATTAAGTTAAAAAGATTAATCTGTTTTTAAAATATTTACTTACCTTATATATTTCAGAGAACACAGCAGTTTTCAGGCTTTGATTTGCTGAAAAGTTCTTTTGCATGCTTTTAATTTGATGATTAAAAAGATTGAAATTGCTGATGAACTTTAATGCCTCTGCATGCTTTACAAATTGATGCTTGGAGGTTGAAACAGCTGTTGATTTCCCTAAACTTTGAAATGCAGGTTGTTGAAGTTGCAGATTGATTGTTGAGAAGAACTTCAAATTTGTTTTTCAGTTGGATTGCTGACTTACTTTTGCAAATTTTATTTTAGATCTTGCTTTGCTTTTGGATTTTATTTTCAGATTTGAAGAAAATAATTTCTGTTTTGCCATTAATTTGAAAAAATTGATGAAAGGAAAAACAAGCTTCTTTATGTTTAAATTTCTCAAATAAAAGTAAAAGAAAAGCCACTTGTTCAAAAGATTTACACTTGTCATCAAAGTATTTACTTTTTCTTACAAGTGTTATCAAGTTGATTAACATATTAACACATGTTCTTAACATTTTTAATTAATTTTTTATTTAATTTTAAAGATAATATAACTTACATATTTAAATCCCTTAATTAATAAATGTTTTCCATACGTATTTATAAGTTTACTTTTAAAAGAAAAATATTCTAAAACTAATAAATACAAATATATTCTTATGGATTAAAAAAAATCTAAACATTTATATTTATACACTTATAACCATTTTATTTTAAGCATTTTCAAAGAAAACAAAACAAAATGTTTAAATCTTTTTAAACTATCATATTTAAAATAAATAACAATCTCATATTTTAAAAACAAACAATTATCTTATAATTGAAAACAATTTGACAAATCTAAATTAAATTTTGAAAATATAAATTAAACAAAGCTTTAAATTACAATTATAAATTATCAATTGATTAAATTAAATTTCCAAAACAATATCAAATTATAACATATACACACATATATATTACAATTTGAAAATTCATCTTTCATTTAAACAAAAGATCCTCTATTCACAATATATATCATATATATATATATATATATATATATGTTATAAATAGAATAAAATTTCATTAGCTCTGAAAAATAATTCTTATCAATTCTTAAATTGTTAAACAGATACTGATCAAAGTTACCAGATTAAATATTTATTAACCTTTAGAAAATTAAATTTACCAATTTTAAATTAAAGTTATAAAGAAAAATTATCAAACCAATTAAATTATTAATACCTATTATTAAATTGATATTGCCTAAATTCCGGGTCGTTACAATCCTCCCCCCTTAAAAGAATTTCGTCCCCGAAATTTAAAAGAAAAGATAATTTAATAATCCAGTAAAGATTTTAATTTCAAACAGCAAAGCATGCCCTATCAACCAATTGCTAACAACCAAAGCAATCAATCAAACAAACAAACCTAACTAACTAATTATTCTGACACAAATCAGAATAAATTCTACTAACACTATCTCGAGTTTCCCAAGTATAAACCACTGGGAGACTCGCTCTACAGAAGCTAACAAACTACACTACCAAGATCCATAGCTCATCTCTAGATCCATCAATCTGAACAGAACATCAGACTATACTCAAGTCTAGCTCAACTTCCAAAATCCAACTGAACTACAGATTCAACAATCAACAGTGAATCATACACGTGCTCCCTCAGAGATACGTGAAATACAATGAATTCCAGCTATCCAAACTGGCAATTCAATCTTATCCTATCAAAAACATAGATAAGAAATCTCAAATGCCACAGCACTAACCAACCAATTACTTTTCTCTTGACCAGAGAAATCTTAACAGCAATGAAGTCTCCAACTTCGAATTCCAAACTCCTTATCTCATATCTACATATCCCAATAGATAATCCTGGCTACCAATTCTCTTCCAGATCAGCTCAACCTATGATGATGCTTCTAGAAACAACTAGACCAAAACAAACCAGTTTCTGGATTCTATTCAACAGAAAAGTCTTCCAAAATCCGTCGAAATCCAGAACTCAAACTCTACTACTCAAGCAATAGCAAACGGAACTTGCTTCCTTCCTTGCACAGTTGCTACCTTGCTTCCGCTGCACAACTCTGATTCTGAAATAGATGGGAATACTGCTGATGAACACAAGTTCAAACTTATACAATATATCAGAGAAACTTTATTCATCAAATCCATAAAATCTGAGTAACCCAACTGACTCAGTCACACCATCCAACTCAAAACAAGATCCGACCAACTCAAATTCCAAAAATATTCTGAGCTGCTACATCAACTCTTCCTCTCCAGGAACCATCCTACTACCAGGCTAACTACCAAAATCGCTTCTGGAACCGAAACAATATGGAGCTCAACTCCAGATGCAGACAAACTTCTGATTACTTCAGTAGCTCCTACTTCCGTATAAGAACCCTCAGCCTCAAACAAAAGATTGCCCAAAGAAAAATTTCCAAACTAATTGCAAGTCACTTTTGCGATCCAACCTAGTTCGGATTCTAAGGAAACCGTCCTCTCTTTACCAATTAGAATAGCCTTAAGCTTCTCCAAACAAGGTTAACCCTTCCAGGAAACTTCACCAACTGCCCGGACTGCTGATCAAAGAACCAGAAAGATTCCTGAACTATCGGAGAAACAGCCACACTGCTGCTTCCAAACTCTACCTCGATGATACTACAAAGCTAAAAGACCTTCTCATCAGCACACCGAACACTTCGAACTGAAACTGCTACCTTAGCCAACCAAAGACTTCTAATCCAAAGGCTTCTCCAAACCCAAAACCATCAACAAACCACACAACGGACTTACGAGATGGCAGACATCCTCTCAAGAGATTCGGGCTCCAAACCAAGCATCAACAACTCGCTCCCCTTAATGAATGACAATGAGACCATGTCGAAGCGAAACAACTCATAGACCTTAGTTTCATATTCCAGAACAGCCAACCTATTGCTAAAGATCCAGACAACTTCTACACAGACGAGTCTTCCCTGCGGCAGGTAAAGACTGCTTCTCAACCACTTCCAAAACTGTTCCAACAGAAAACACCTTCAGAAAATATCCAAGGATACTGCATCTCATCACACAGTTATCAAAATGTCATCACTTACTTCTGCACTTCCAACTGATCCAAACTTACACTTCAAAGATAGACTCCGAATCTTTAAAAAAAATTCCTTCGAATATCAGAGAAATCCTTACTCCAATCTTCAAATCTTACTCGAGACGGTATTAGGTCTACAGTCTCGACAAATACTTCCAACCTCAAACATATGGACCTCTTCCTTCAGTGGTAGTCGTGTTACACACACACACCACTACTCCATCTACCTCTAAAAACTTAAGTTGGAAAATCTAAACAGATAACCCAACAAATCAGGTAGATATTGTTATATATATATATATATATTGTTATATATATTACAAGTACGCTCTCTCAAAAAAGACACCGCTGCAGATCCTAGGTATTCACTCAACCTAATGCTCTGATACCAAGTGTGACGACCCGACTTCCTATCTCCAGGAAATCGCATCATCTTGAAGAAAGAAAGGGATAGAAGAAGAAAAGAAAGAGAAAGAAGAAACATAACAACATCAGATAACTCACAGCGGAACGAATGAAATATAATATATCACATAAAATATTACGTAGTATTATATTACATCAGAGTACACAACTTAAACAACACATATTAGACAGTTATAAACATCTTTCTAACTATACAAGTCAAGTACAACAGAGACAGATACAACAAACACAAAGGAATCAGTATACATCTACACATGGAAGCCTCATGCTCCATATCTCTTCCAGAATTCGTCAAGCAAACCTGAATCACTTGACTACTCATACATAATATGAGCACCCAAGAGTTTAATAAAACAGAAAATGAACACTCGGGTTAGACAGGGGTCTGGTGTGAGTAAACGGGTTAAAATTGCTTAACTTAAGAAAACCTTTTGAAAGAAAAGGTGCCACGTAAGACTTCCCACACATAAACATGGAAAAGTTTTTACCTTACGCTAACCAAAACATTTGATAGGAAATCCAGTGATATTGTAATAGTGTCTAGGGTTTTCAAATAAATAAGAAATAGCCGAAATTGTTACATGATTAAATTCAAGCTACTAGCCAAAAAAGTGGGTAATACAATCAAAACCGTAGGGTCTCGTAGGAAGAATGGGTTTCCATCAATGGCAGGGCTACTAGGGTACCACTCGTCACAGTACGTGGCCTAGATCAACGTACCGAGGAGCCACACTAACTCCCCTGCAACACAAGGCCGGAACCATTCCTTACTGAACAGTCCCGAACAAGACAACCCCGCAGTTGGCACACGATTCCAACTGCCCACGCAGCCGAATAAAAAGGGACTTCTAGACAGAGGAAAATCTTGCTCTCTAGTGGGAGCTATCCACGAAGCCTTGCTGCACCTCTCCTGTTTTAGCCATTCCCGGTTGATGAGGCTTGAGGCTGCGATTGCCTTTATAGAACACATCTATCTTAGAATGCTCATCGTCCACCTGACGATGTTCTAAAAGCATTCAATCCATACAAGTTCGTTCCGGGTTCGAACGAAACCGAAGGCACTATCTCGTTGCACTCATATTGGAATCACCCTCAGAGTCAACGACCATAGCCCTTGCACTCTGAATCATCATCTCGAACCTAAAAGTACCATTCCGTCAAACTCTTTACGGAATCACCCACAAAGTAATACTGACGTATAGTTCTTACACCTCAAGCCTTCACTTGCTCCACTTAGATTCACGACCTAAAGTTTAATTGGAATCGATGTGGTTTTCAGATTATCCAAATATGGAAACCCGATCCCGGTCTCATCGAAACCAAACGCCATTTTAATGTCCAAGTTGCACTTAAGGGTTTAAACAGTTAAACTTATATTCAGGATGATATAAACAGATAGATGAATCACATTATCTCAATAGATAATTCATATCAACATTCATCTCACAAACAGCATATCACATAACAGAGATATTCAAATCATCCAGTATCAACCAATATCAATCACCCAATATCAGTCACTCAATATTGATCATCCAATATCAATCAATCAACCAAAATCAATTAATCAACCAAGCAGAATTGATTAACTCTTAATCAATTGGATTAATTCTAAATCCATTTTCATTGATCTATTCCAAATAAATAAATTAATCATCTCTTAATGATCTTCTTCAATTAATCTACCTTTATTAATTATACTTTAATTACATTAAGTAATTATCCTTAACCATATTTAGTAATTAACCTTTAATAACTATCATTAATTACAATAATTAATGATCCTTCATTTACTTCCATTAATTACATTAAACCTCAATTAATTATAATTAATTAATCACACTTAAATTAACTACTTTTATTAATCAACTTTGATTAATATCATTACTTAATTAACTAATGATCCCTATTAATTAATAATTCTCTTTAATTAAATAAATAATTAACTTGTAATTAATCATCTCATTAATTATAAACAATAATTAACAATCTGTAGTTACTTAACTTAATTAATTAACTTCTTATTTAATTAAGTTAACCCTTTTTTATTAATTAATCTAATTAATTAATCTTTAATTACTTTTAAGTAATTATTATTCAATTAAATTAACAAATAATCCTTAATTAATTACTTTATTAATTAATTACATTTTTAATTAATTACATTTTTAATTAATTACCCTTAGTAATTAATCTTAAATTAATCACATTTATTTATTAATTAATCACATTAATTTATTAACTAAATAATTAAGTAATTAACTCTTAATTACTTACATAAGTAATTACCTTCTAATTACTTCATTAATAAATCTTGATTACTCTCTTAATTAATTACTTAACAAATAATTAATTCTATCATTAAACAATCCTTAATTCCTTAATTAATTAATTACTCCATAATTAATTAACTTCAAACCATTATATTAACCAATCCCTTAATTAATATCATCGGGTGATTAACCAATAATCACTTCCATTAATTTACTCCTATGAGTAATCTCTCTAATTACTACCATAAGTAATTATCATTCTTAATTACATTCTATAATTAACCATTGATTACTTCCTTAAGTAATCACAATTAATTAACCCATAATTAAGTGATTGTTTAAAATTAAATAAACAATTAACTAATTATTTAAAATTGATTAAAAAATTAATTAATTTACTCCCTAGACTTAAAAATCCTTAATTAATTTAGGAAAAACATTAATCTTAAATTAAACTTTACTTATTAACAATCATATTAATTAAGAATGTTTAAATTCATATCAATAATAAAATTTACCTTAATTATCTTCATAAATCAATTAATTGAAATAATTTAAATTTTAAATAACTTAAAAACGAATTATTCTATTTGGTTTTCAAAATTTTAATTTAACTTTATTTGAAAATAAGCATTTAGAAAAAGAACAATTTCAAATCTTAAAACCCTTTTAATTATCTAATTTAAACTTATTTATTTTCAAAGTAAATTTGAAAACTTAGTTATTAAATATTACTTTAAGATTTACTTTAAAACTTTTGTTTCACTATTTAAATTCAAAATATTCTTTTAACTTGAAAATCCAAAATTTAATTAAGATTGTTACTTACAAAAGAAATCACCTCAAAACTTTTAAATTTGAGAATAAATTCAATTTGCATTTTTAAAACTTTGATTTATGTTTATTTTAAAACAACAAGTTTAACCTTTAAAAATTTATTTTCTTTCATAAGCTTCCTTTATTTATCTAAACACAAGTTCAATATACAGTAAAACCAGAAAATCTCATAATCCTCAAACTCGAGTTTCATATGCGACCAAATATTACACAGTACTAACTGAAAACAGCGTCAAAACAACTCGAGACGAACATCAATAAAACACGAATGAAACCTGAAGCACACCAGCACGCAACAACTTCGAGTTACCCTCGGAAACAACGCGAGCACCCCTTCGAGATTCTATCGTCATCCCCAACTAATATACCCAGTGCACACACCTAACCCCGTGCACATGTCCCACCGCCTACGACCAATTCAGGTCGTCGCGTTCGTCGACGATGATCACATGATCCCACGCAAGCACAAATCCATACCCAGATCAAACAATACGTATGAGATTCGAAATTCGATCATTCGAATCAAAATCTGCAGAACAACGACCTCAAATCCAAATCCAAACCCAATGCCGTCCATTCCAACGTTGATGAACTTCGCCGTCGCCACCAAAGGATCGCCACGCTTTGCCGAACAATCCTCACCCCTTGCGACGCATTCCTATTCCTAAACCAAGTCGCGACAGTCATGATTGTTAAGCCCAGCCAGATGCAACCTTAAACCCTAATTTATTCAAATTCGAAAAAATTGAACATTGGAAAAATTCCCTTGCATTTTCCCCTTAATCTATAACATACATGCAAGCTTCGACCCAAGTATCAACTCAAATTATTAAGTATATCATCTGCAGTTCATAAAAAACCCCAAAACATTCAAACCCAAATTTCGAATAAATTACTAAACTAAAAATTTCAAATTTCATATCTAAATCCATGATTTTACATCAAGATCACATGCATGTAGTTAAATTTTGAATTTAAGATAATAAATTTTTAACAAATATTCAAGTTCCTCTGTAAATTTTTATTTTAATCATGATTTATGATATTTAAAATCCCCGGACTATTTTATAATCTTTATCATACAATTACAAATCAATTTCATTCAAATACTTAAGGCTAATATGGATTAAATTTGGAAATTTTGATTTTTGGAAATAAAGGTCATAGTTTTTCTTTTCAAACAGAGAACAACACCACATATACAGTCATATGTTTACATATATAAATATAACTGTAAGTTCAATAAATAAAACCGAATAATTTCCATGCAACACTAACATCAATTCACATGCAATTAAGTTAACAAGATTAATCTATTTTTAAAATATTTACTCACCTTATATATTTCAGAGAACACAGCAGTTTTCAGGCTTTGATTTGCTGAAGAGTTCTTCTGCATGCTTTTAATTTGATGATTAAAAAGATTGAAATTGCTGATGAACTTTAATGCCTCTGCATGCTTTACAAATTTATGCTTAGAGGTTGAAACAGCTGTTGATTTCCCTAAACTTTGAAATGCAGGTTGTTGAAGTTGCAGATTGATTATTGAGAAGAACTTCAAATTTGTTTTTCAGTTGGATTGCTGACTTACATTTGCAAATTTTGTTTCAGATCTAACTTTGCTTTTGGATTTTATTTTCAAATTTGAAGAAAATAATTTCTATTTTTCCATTAATTTGAAAAAATTGAAGAAAGGAAAAACAAGCTTCTTTATGTTTAAATTTCTCAAATAAAAGTAAAAGAAAAGCCACTTGTTCCAAAGATTTACACTTGTCATCAAAGTATATAATTTTTCTTACAAGTGTTATCAAGTTGATTAACATATTAACACATGTTCTTAAAATTTTTAATTAATTTTTTATTTAATTTTTAAAGATAATATAACTTACATATTTAAATCCCTTAATTACATATGTATTTATAAATTTACTTTTAAAAGAAAATTATTCTAAAACTAATAAATACAATTATATTATTATGGATTAAAAAAATCTAAACATTTATATTTATACACTTATAACCATTTTATTTTAAGCATTTTAAAAGAAAACAAAACAAAATGTTTAAATCTTTTTAAACTATCATATTTAAAATAAATAACAATCTCATATTTTAAAAACAAACAATTATCTTATAATTGAAAATAATTTGACAAATCTAAATTAACTTTTGAAAATATAAATTAAACAAAGCTTTAAATTACAATTATAAATTATCAATTGATTAAATTAAATTTCCAAAACAATATCAAATTATAACATATACACACATATATATTAAAATTTGAAAATTCATCTTTTATTTAAACAAAAGATCCTCTATTCACAATAGATATCAAATATATATATATATTATAAATAGAATAAAATTTCATTAGCTCTGAAAAATAATTCTTATCAATTCTTAAATTGTTAAACAGATATTGATCAAAATTACCAGATTAATATTTATTAACCTTCAGAAAATTAAATTTACCAATTTTAAATTAAAGTTATAAAGAAAAATTATCAAACCAATTAAATTATTAATACCGATTATTAAATTGATATTGCCTAAAATTCCGGGTCGTTACAAAACTTTTGTAGTGCTTTCTTTCTGTTTACAGTGCTTAATTTTGTAATGCTTTCTTTCGGTTTGCAGTGCTTAATTTTGCAGTATAAAAATTAGTAGTATTTTTTATTTGGGTCATGTCTAAATAATATATTTTGAAAAATCTATAACTATGATCTATTAAAGATTATGGTTTTATTTGGCTTGTGGGTGTAGTTTTAGTGTAATACGTATACAATGGTGTACATGACTCACAATTACTTCTTCTTTGCTATTTGTGATTTAATTGTGATTATGTACACAGACTCACATGTACAATGGTGTATAAATGTGAGCTATTTGTGATTTAATTGTGTATATCCACTTTAGTGCTCCTAAGATTAAAGTATGGTAATATTATTGCTTTGCTGCAAGGTAAAGAAAGTTTGAAAGGTAAAGAAAGTTCGAAAGAAGGAAGCACAACCGAATTGGTAAAACTAATAATTATGTTACTCAAGAAATAACATTTGGATTTTAGTTTTTGATCCAGTAAGTGATATAATTTTTGGTTGAATAATTATAGAGCAATGACGACGTATGTTCAGTGAATAATTGGGATGGAACCTCTGGATTTATTGCCAGCGGGAGAGTGTTGTCTGATGACCCAAATGAGGTTGTCAACGGCATTTGTCTTGGAACAAGTGCTATAAGCGTTATTATAGATTTCATGGAATAACCAAATACTTATTTATGAAGGCCTATACATGAAATGACAGTTTTAGCAAACGTTGAGAATAAGGCAGAAGTATGGCCGTCTACTTCCAAAAAGAGGGCGCTGCAAGCACGCTTGAATGAAGTCGGTACGGTAAATTTTACAATTCATAATAATTTCGTAGGTCTTCTACAAATTTAATTTAGAAATCTGTCATGTACAATATTTTCACTTAAACACTAAACTCTTGATTTACACTTCTCCTTTTTAGAGTAACAGCAACGCCCAAGATGACAAATGCAAGATTATGGTTTGCATGAGGGCGAGGGGGTAGTGGCCGAAGGAAGAACCTATGCAAGAGATCCTCAACATATTGTTAATGGTATTCAGCTCGGTCCATCCGCCATTGTGATTTGGGTGGACAATGTAATAAATGGAGATGCTTACTTGTGGCCGCCCACAGTTGACATGTCGTGCACTAGAGATGTAGTCGGTACGAAAATATGTAACGACCCGTAATTTTCGATAATTAAAATTTGTTAATTAAATAAGATTTTGGTAATTTAATAGTGAAGAAATAAAAATTTCATAATTTAATAATGAAATGAATGCTAAAGTGAAGTGAAACCATTGAAATTAAAGCCAAGTATTAACAATTGAAATGAAATTACGATTAATTGAAGTAATGTAAATTGTTATACTATGCTATAAATTGAATATAAGAAAACAAACGTAAATATTAAAATAATTAATGAATTAATAATAATAAATAGTAATCGAATAAAATTAATATCCTATAAGTAATTATAATATTGTTTGGAAATGATAATTTATTAAAGTATGATTAAGAGTTAGTGGCAATAATTATTATAACTTATCGATATATTTTAATCCATTAAATCGAATTTAAATCAATTGCAGTAAATAAAAATAAATTATTACGTTAAGGTTAATTAAGGTAATGTTTGAAAATAATGTTAATATTATCCATAATAGGACAATTAGTTGAATAAAAATAATGGAAATAAAGATTTATCAATTTATTGGGATTCGAACTATAATAAATGGATTTAATTGCAATTAAATGAAGTTAAATAATTAAATACTACGTAAATATTAATTTAGATGAAATTGAAGATATTTATGTAATAAAGTATGAATCCAATGTTAATTTCATATGTTTGATACTAATAAATTGAATAATAGAAAGAAAAGTCAATTAAATGGAATTATTGAAAATAAAATTTGTAGTTTCTGGATTACTAAAATTGAAAGAAAAGATAGTAATTATTGAAATAATTAACATTGAATCAACATGAAAATCTGTTTTAAATTGTTATAAATGGCTAAATAAATCAAGTGACAAAATTTGTAAACTATAGAATTGAAATGGAAAATTTGAATTGATTAATTAATTATTAATTTATTTAATTAACTGTAAAAAAATAGTCATTTTGGCCACTGGCTCAGATTTCGATGAAACCAGTTTCGTCAGATCCGTAACGGTGAATTATTGCAGGATTTCAAGTTTCGTAGCGATCAGACTTGTCGTTTGATCATACGGGCTCGAAACGCGTAGAAATCAATGAAATTGAAATCAATTGAAATCAATTTGAAATAATTTGATTTGAGCATAACTTCTTCATACGATGGAATTGGACTTGAAACATGTTCTGTTGTGTTTAAAATATTTAAAAACATCTATTTTGATATGTGGGTTAACCCAATTTCGTTCCAGAGTCAGAACGGACTTTTAAGGCCATTTATCGTTCAACGATCCAAACTAATCGTGTTCATTCATCTCTATTTCTGACTTACCTATATATACCTCGTTATAAACCCTAGCATGTTTCTTATGTTCATTATTTTGTACGTACAATTCCATTTTCTCCTCCTCATTCCAATGGCAGACAAACCAAAATTCCAATTGCAATTTCAAATCAAATTCAAAGCCAAAATTTCAAACTCCTCAAAAAAATTCAGAAAAATTATATATCAAATATATTGACAATATGAATCTGCGTCAAGTGTTTGTTTTCAGAATTGATGCTTCAATCAGTGGCAAATCTCGGTCAAAACTCCGAACGGCGAAACCCGAAGCACAATTGGGCGTTTTTGATTCGGGAAGCTATCGGCAAAATTGGAATATGGATTTGGTGGAGATTGTCACGTGGACCTACGCGATGGTGGTCGAACGGTCGGAATCGCTATGTGGTGGCAGGAATTTCACGTTTAGGGTTTTGAAATTCAAAGAGAAGGCGGCGGCGTGGCTCGGTGGGTCGTGGGTGTGCCGATAGGTGGAGATGGTGTTGGGGAGCTCGTTGGTGATGGTAGTTTGGTCGTTGGCGGCCCCTTTGGCATGATCAGCAACGGTCAACGCAAGGCTGATGACATGTTCATGGGTTCGTGCAAGCTCGGTTATGCTGAGAGAGATGGTGACGTGTTTCCATCTCTTTATTTAAAATTTTCGAATATTCTAGTTCACATAACTTATTCATACGAGGTCTGTTTCATGCGCGGTTTTCTCCGCTAGGTTTGTATTAGAATTCTGGACATTTTGATGCTAGCTTGGACGGATTCTGAGACTGTTCAAATTTTGGGTTTAAATTGGATTTAAATTCAATTTAAATTCAAAAGGTGGGTGTTTTAACCCACTCACAACTTCTAAAATTTCTTATGTGTGTTAAATTAATTTCTGATGTGATTGGAAATTTATCTATGACTGTTTGACATATTTTAATCATCATCTCAGTTAAATTGAATTTATTGAATTTAATTGTTATTTAATTTATTTTTGCATATAAACTGCCAGTTAAATAGTTGTTTAATTTATTATTGAATATAAACTGCCAGTAAATGCTTGTCATTTATTATTTGCTCTATATTGATGTTATTGATTGAATTGGATGACGATTGTGATAAATGTTTGATGATTGATATTAGATGAATGGATGTTGTGCTTTACATTGTTATAAACTGCAAGTTGTTATGGATTTTATTTCATTCGGGATTGTGGTTTGAAATGATATATAACCGTATTTTTATTTTAAATTACGGATTGAAATGATAAATATACATATCACTTGACCATAGGGTAGAAAATTATATACAGACACCGTGGTCTATATCTAAAATATTTTGAAAATGATTTCTATGGTTTTGGAAAGAAATATATGGTTTAATCGATATTGATTTTTGATATTATATAAATATATTTTATATACAGTTAAACGCTTGAATTTAAGCTATGTATAAGTTTGTTAAATAAAAATTAAGTTTAATAATTGAGTTTGATTTTTATTAAATAAATATGAGTAAGTATTTAAATTTTATTTTAATGAAGAGTGTATAATGATTTAAATAAATTAAGATTGAGACATAAATTGGAGATTTATTTGAAATTAAAGTCATTTAAGAATTAAACTCAAAATTTTGATGTGAAATTTATTAAATTGGAAAATTTAAAAGGTATAATTATTATAACTTGATTTTGGAGTCAAGGTGAATTAAATGATTATTTCGAGTATAAATGAATTGAATGAAATATTTAGTTATTTGTAAATTGAGTTTTATTTAAGTGATATAGGATTTATTATGTAAATTATTTCAAACTAAATAATATAAAATTTAATTGTTGAATCGAAATTATAAAATTAAGTTTGAAATTTTGGAATATTTAAAGCTTGAAATATATCGAAATCGAAATGTTTTATCGAAATTGAAATGTTTCGAAGTTATGAATTTCAAAGTATTATGTTTTAAAAGTGTTATAATTTCAAATGTTTGGTTTCAAAGTGTATAAATTTGAAAGTGTTATGATTTTGGAAAAGGGATATATTTGAAATAAAAAAATGATATCATATTGATTTGGGTTTTGAAGTGGAAATTATATCGTATTTATATAGTTTTGAAATGGATATTATATTTTGGTTTTGAAGAATAATTATTTTGAAATGACTGAGGTGTTACAATAACATTTGGCTGCTAAAGAGACTGGGATCGAAAGTTGTCATACTCTCTGCCAACTTCGAAAACCACTTTAACAACCATGCACGCGGTGGAGATTCCAGAATGAAGTAGGATGGTGGCAGCGTTCCTTTAAGGTATGAACGTGGACCCGACTCCAGTGAGTTGGCATAAAGTGGCTAAAATAGGAGCAATTGATGGACTAATGAGGTCATTCCTATGATCGGGCACACTCCTTCGATATTATATTCTGACCTTGAGATTGATTCGGTGGCGACTTTTGATTCTTTTGATTTTGGGTGTGGCTCAAGGTGGGCGGTAGTATCTGCTACGCATTACCACCGGCCCGAAAGTGTAATTGGTATATCTACCCTGGCATTGCCTAGTTGTGCCGTGTTACCTACCCTAGCGTGCCTTGTACGAGTTTAGTCTTCTCCCGTAGCCCGTGGAGTATTTAGGGTAGTCTCCCGATCTGGAGAACTGCTGATACTGGATGGACTACTGGGACTATTACGTGTTAAGGGGAATATTGGGTCACTCCTTAATGCTATTTAAAAGTAAGTTTATTTTACATAGACATTATTATAATAGCGAAATATTACTACATAGTAAATAGTTTAACAGATCCTTAGGAGACGTGAATCCCCAGCATCTTTTAACTTACTGCACTCATGTTAGACACTAGATAGGAGATGTCAATTCTCGTAAACATCCCTGGCGCCGTTATACTCATATTTATTTTAGTTGATTTAACTTATATAAGATCTTTTAGTCCCGACTCGAGTGTTTTGTCTTTTTGATTCGCTCGGGTCAGGCTGAGCATTACAGGATATAAAGACTTTATTCCTGGAAAACGAAGACGAAAATTTTATTACTATAATTTATTATATTATTCCACTGCATTCATACCGCTCCGTGGCATTGTAATTATTATTCTCTGGTACGTATAACTCTGATTTTATAGTGTATTAGTATAATCAATTGTTTTTTAAACAGCTTCATGAACTGTTTATTTTTAATTTTTATATTTTATCGTTCCACTGCAAGATTCTATTTTGTTTTCTTTCTCTGCTTTTTCTTATTTACCCCATAACAATCCACCCTTATGTATGGTTTAAGTCTGACGTGTGTGATTTATCGTCGATTTAAAGCGTATAAAAAGGCGGGATGTTACATTTGGTATCAGAGCTTTGGTTTAGCGATAAACCTTAGCTTTGTGGGGTCTGACTCTTTATTAATAGGGTAGAGTGTGTGTGTGTGTGTGTGTGTGTGTGTGTGTGTGTGTGTATGAGAGAGAGCGTATTTGTTAGTGTTATAAAAGGTTTGATATTGTGTTAATTTTTTCCATTTTGTATTTATAAATTCTAGTTGGTGCATAGGATGCTATGACATCAATAGGGATTTCTAAACACTTAATAGAATAGAACGACACAATATTTGTCTTTGAATATAGGTGAATGAAATAATTTTTCCTATTATATTTTCTATATATAAAATAAATTTTTTATAAAGGTTATATTTGGTTGTATTATATTGGTTGTTAGGTAGTGAAATTTATAAATATTGATTAGAAATAAAATTTGAAGAAAATAAAATAAATAAAAATTGGGAATTTTAGAACCTAAGTTTCGGGGCTTTGAAAATTTATTTCCAATGATTTTGGGATATAATAATAATATTATTTAGAAGTATTTTCTAATATAAATATTTTAATATAATTTGAAAGAATTGTTTTAAAGAAACTTTGGAAAGAAATAAGTTCTGTACTCCCCTCTCTGTCGTTGGAAAATAATTTTGGTGATGAGTGCACGCATCATCGACATTCATTTTCAAGTTTCGAAGTGGGAAGGCCACTATAGTAGTTTTACTACGGATTTATTTTGATAACCAAATATAAATTTTTAATTGTTTTAAATATAATTGGATATATAAGTTGTAAGTATACATTTATCTATTTTTTTAAAATGATTTGAAATTTAACCCGGTATTTAGTTCTAAATTTTCCATTAATTAATAGTTTCAATTGCCTTAGTGAAACGGAATTTAACTAAATTGAAACCTATAAATGATATAATAGATCTAATGCTTGGTTATAAATGAAATAACAAGAAAGTTAAATTTTGTAATCTATAAAAAGTAAGGGATATGATTATTGAACATTTAATTAAAAAAAGGAGAAATGAGAAAAACTTGTGTAACTTTCAATTACATCCTTAAAAGCTTATATATAACTTACCAAATATTAAAAGTTCTAACGCTTATAAGAAATGTAATAGGACATTATACCAGTAAACTTGAAGTAATGAAAAGTATTCAATGAAATTCCTAAATAAATAAGAATTTGAGGTTGTAGTTGTTATAAACTTATGTATAATTGAAATATTACTATAACAAATTGTGATAGAAAGTAAGAATTATAAGAAAGTAATTAAAAACTTAAGTAAATGAAATTGATATGCCAAGCAACTGAATTGAATATGAATACTATGGATAAATGAATGAAAATAAATGAAATTGAGAAATTAATAAATGTAATGCAATAAAAAGAAAATTATACAATATGAATAAATAAAAATGAATTCATGTAAGCATAAGTGCAAACTAGTGAAATAAACACTGAATCAATGAACGGAAATATAAAAATCTATGAGAAATAAATGTTTATTAAAAAGGATAAATCATTATATAAATAAAAAGGGAATGAAATAATAAATGTTATGAGATGAAATTAATAAGAATAAACTTTAATAATGTTAAAATTTGTTGTTTGTTTTGGTTATGGTTGTTTGGCAAGGATACTTTAGAATTGTTTGGATGTATGAATAATCTATTCAGTTTTATCTAAGACTGTTGAGTAAATGGTATACTTAATAGTTTATTTGTCGTTCTACACAATTTAAAAGTGTCTAAGCCTGAACTAACTACTTGTTTGGTTGATGTGGATGAACTAATTGATTGTGTTGATTTTACATGATGATTGTATATTGTTGCAAGTGATTGTTGTTATATTGGTTTGTTTGTTAGTGGTTGAAACAACTTTAAATATTTCATTTATATAATTATTATTAACTCTTTTTGGATTATATAAGTGAAATACAGGTTATGGAAGCAATTTCTACTGCTTTTGGTTTCATAAAATAAGCGTAAATTGCCCGACAAATAGGTACGTTCTCGGATTACGGTTTTATAGCGTTATTATATTGTTTTTCCCGTGTTGGGATATATTATTTTGGAAAATATATGTTGTATATTGTTATATTTGATACTTTATTTTCTCCCGAGCCTCTCCGTACAAAGGAGACTCTGCCGAAATTTTCCGTAAATTTTGAACTTAGAAATTTTTTGAAAAATGTTTTCCAAACTTTATTAATTTGAGTATAAAAATTTTTAATGGCTATGCATTTATATATTTTATTTAAATTATTAAATTTTGTAAATTTATTTGTTTATAAAATTATTATTTTGAATAAATTATATCGACTACATAATTTTTTCTTCTCCCTTCTTTTTCCTTTTCGGGGACGAAAAGTTTTAAGTGGGGGAGAGTGTAACGATCCGTAATTTTCAATAATTAAAATTTGTTAATTTAATAAGATTTTGGTAACATAATAGTGAAGAAATAAAAATTTTGTAATTTAATAATGAAATGAATGCTAAAGTGAAATGCAACCATCGAAATTAAAGCTAAGTATTAACAATTGAAATGAAATTACGATTAATTGAAGTAATGTAAATTGTTATACTAGACTATAAATTGAATATAAGAAAACAAAAGTAAATATTGAATTAGTTACTGAATTAAGAATAATAAATAGTAATTTAATAAAATCAATGTCCTATAAGTAATTATAATATTGTTTGGAAATGATAACTTATTAAAGTATGATTAAGAGTTATTGGCAATAATTATTATGACTTACTGATATATTTTAATCCATTAAATCGAATTTAAATCAATTACAGTAAATCTAAATAAATTATTACGTTAAGGTTAATTAACGTAATATTTGAAAATAATGTTAATATTATCCATAATAGGACAATTAGTTGAATTAAAAGAATGGAAATAAAGATTTATCAATTTATTGGGATTCGAACTATAATAATTGGATTTAATTGCAATTAAATGAAATTAAATATTTAAATATTACGTAAATATTAATTTAGATGAATTGAAGATATTTATATAATAAAGTATGAATCCAATGTTAATTTCATCTATTTGATACAAATAGATTGAATAATAGAATGAAAAGTCAATTAAATGGAATTATTGAAAATAAAATTTGTAATTTCTGAATTATTGAAATTGAAAGCAAAGATAGTAATTATTGAAATAATTAACATTGAATCAACATGAAAATCTATTTTAAATTGTTATAAATGGCTAAATAAATCAAATGATAAAATTTGTAAACTATAGAATTAAAATGGAAAATTTGAATTGATTAATTAATTATTAATTTATTTAATTAACTGTAAAAAAATATCCATTTTGGCCACTAACTCAGATTTTGATGAAACAAGTTTGATCGAATCCGTAACGGTGAATTATTATAGGATTTCAAGTTTCATAGCGATCGGACTTGTCGTTTGATCGTACGGGCTCGAAACGCATAGAAATCAATGAAATTGAAATCAATTGAAATCAATTTGAAATAATTTAATTTTAGCATAACTTCTTCATACGATGGAATTTGGACTTGAAACCTATTCCATTGCGTTTAGAATATTTAAAAATATCTATTTTGATATATGGGTTAGCCCAATTTCGTTCCGGAGTCAGAATGGGCATTTCAGGCGATTTATCGTTCAACGGTCCAAACCAATCATGTCCATTCATCTCTATTTCTGACCTACCTATATATACCTCGTTATAAACTCTAGCCTATTTCTTATGTTCATTATTCTGTACGTATAATTCCATTTGCTCCTCCTCATTCCAATGGCAGAAAAACCAAAAATTCCAATTGCAATTTCAAATCAAATTCAAAGCCAAAATTTCAAACTCCTCAAAAAAAATTCAAAAAAATTATATATCGAATATCTTGACAATACGAATCTGCATCAAGTGTTTGTTTTTGGAATTGATGCTTCAGTCAGTGGCAAATCTCGGTCAAAGCTCCGAACGCCGAAACCCTAAGCATAATTGGGCGTTTTTGATTCGGGAAGCAATCAGCAAAATTGGAATAAGGGTGGAAATTGTCGCGAGGAGCTGCGCGATGGTGGTCGATCGGTCGGAATCATTGTGTGGTGGCCGGAATTTCACGTTTAGGGTTTCGAAATTCAAAGAGTGGGCGGGGGGCGGCGTGGCTCGGGGGGGTCGCGGGTGTGTCGATAGGTGGAGATGGTGTTGGGGAGCTCGTTGTGGTGGTAGTGTGGTCGTTGGCGACCCTTTTGGCGTGAGTGGCGACGGTCAACGTAGACTGGTGACATGTTTATGGGTTCGTGTAGGCTCGGTACTGCTGAGAGAGATGGTGACGTATTTCCATCTCTTTATTTAATTATTTTATTTAAAATTTTATTTCAAATGTTCTAATTCACATAACTTATTCATACGAGAACCGTTTCACGGGCGATTTTCTCCGCTAGGTTCGTATTAGAATTCCGGACATTTTGACACTAGTTTGGACGAATCCTGAGACTGTTCAAATTTTGGGTTTAAATTGGATTTAAATTCAATTTAAATTCAAAAGGTGAGTGTTTTAACCCACTCACAACTTTTAAAATTTCTTATATGTGTTAAATTAATTTCTAATGTGATTGGAAATTTATCTATGACTGTTTGACATATTTTAATCATCATCTCAGTTAAATTGAATTTAATTGTTTTTTAATTTATTTTTGCATATAAACTGCCAGTTAAATAGTTGTTTAATTTATTATTGAATATAAACTACCAGTAAATGCCTGTCATTTATTATTTGCTCTATATTGATGTTATTGATTGAACTAGATGACGATTGTGATAAATGTTTGATGATTGATATTAGATGAATGGATGTTGTGCTTTACATTGTTATAAACTGCAAGTTGTTGTGGATTTTATTTCGTTCGGGATTGCGGTTTGAAATGATATATAACCGTATTTTTATTTTAAATTACGGATTGAAATGATAAATATTCGTATCACTTGACCATAGGATAGAAAATTATATACGGACACCGTGGTCTATATCTAAAATATTTTGAAAATGATTTATATGGTTTTGGAAAGAAATATATGATTTAATGAATATTTATTTTTGATATTATATAAATATATTTTATATATAGTTAAACGCTTGAATTTAAGCTATGATAAGTTTGTTAAATAAAAATTAAGTTTAATAATAGAGTTTGATTTTTATTAAAATAAATGTGAATAAGTATTTAAATTTTATTTTAGTATAGAGTGTATAATGATTTAAATAAATTAAGGTTGGGAGATAAATTGGAGATTTATTTGAAATTAAAGTCATTTAAGAATTAAACTCAAAAATGTTGATGTGAAATTTATTAAATTGGAAATTTTAAAAGGTATAATTATTATAACTTGATTTCGGGGTCAAAGTGAATTAAATGATTATTTCGAGTATAAATGAATTGAAGGAAATATTTAGTTATTTGTAAATTGATTTTTATTTAAATGATAAAGGATTTATTATGTAAATTATTTCAAACTAAATAATAGAAAATTTAATTGTTGAATCGAAATTATCAAATTTAGTTTTGAAATTTTGGAATATTTAAAGCCTTGAAATTATCGAAATTGAAATGTTTTATAGAAATTGAAATGTTTCGAAGTTATGAATTTCAAAGTATTTTGTTTTAAAAGTGTTATAATTTCAAATGTTTGATTTCGAGTGTATAAATTTGAAATTTTTGTGATTTTGGAAAAAGGGCATATTTGAAGTAAAAAAATGATATCATATTGATTTGGGTTTTGAAGTGGAAATTATATCGTATTTATATAGTTTTGAAGTGGATATTATATTCAGGTTTTGAAGTATAATTATTTTGAAATGACCGCGGTGTTATCATAACGTTTGGCTGTTAAAGAGACCGGGATTGGAAATTGTCATACTCTCTGCCAACTCTGAAAACCACTTTAACAACCGTGTACGCGGTAGAGATTCCAGAATGAAGTAGGATGGTGGCGGCGTTCCTTTGAGGTATGAACGTGGACCCGACTCCTGTGAGTTGGCATAAGGTGGCTAAAATAGGAGCAATTGATGGGCTAATGAGGTCATTCCTCTGATCGGACACACTCCTTCGATAATATATTCTGACTTTGAGATTGATTCGGTGGCCACTTTTGATTCTTTCGATTTGGGGTGTGGCTCAAGATGGGTGGTAGTAACTGCTACGCGTTACCACCGGCCCGGAAGTGTAATTGGTATATCTACCCTGGCATTGCCTAGTTGTGCCGTGCCACCTACCCTAGCGCGCCTTGTACGAGTTTGGTATTCTCCAGTAGCCCGTGGAGTATTTAGGGTATTCTCCCGATCTGGAGATGCACTGATACTGAATGGACTACTAGGACTATTACGTGTTAAGGGGAATATTGGGTCACTTCTTAATGCTATTTAAAAGTAAGTTTATTTTACTATAGACATTATTATAATAGCAAAATATTACTACATAGTAAATAGTTTAACGGATCCTTAGGAGATGTGAATCCCAAGCATCTTTTAAGTTACTGCACTCACGTTTGACACTGGATAGGAGATGTCAAATCCCATAAACATCCCTGACGTCATTCCACTCATATTTATTTCAGTTGATTTAACTTACATAAGATCATTTAGTTATAACTCGAGTGTTTTGTCTTTTCAATTTGCTCGGGTCAGCCTGAGCATTATAGGATATGAAGACTTTATTTCTGGAGGACGAAGACGAAGATTTTATTACTATTATTTATTATATTATTCCGCTGCATTCATATTGTTCCGCTGCATTGTAATTATTATTCTTTGGTATGTATAACTCTGATTTTATAGTGTATTAGTATAATCAAATGTTTTGTAAACAGCTTCATGAACTGTTTATTTAATTATTATATTTTATCGTTCCGCTGCAAGATTCTATTTTGTTTTTCTTTCTCCGCCTTTTCTTATTTACCCCATAACAATCCGTCATTTTGTTTGGTTTAAGTCTAACGTGTGTGGTTTATCGTCGATTTAAAGCGTACAAAAAGGCGCAATGTTACAAAATAGCATGGCCAAAATCAAAAGTTGAAGTTGGTAATGAAAATCTAAATGTGACTGGAAATTGTGCAACTTCTCCCCTGAGATCCACACTTGCATTCATGAAGAAACGTACATTAGAATGTGTAAGTGTATATTCTGCAGTTTATATTGTGTTATGCTTTCATGTTTATGTATAATAAGTTCAATTTAATTATTCAATTTAATGTTTACCTATACAATAACGATGATTTTGTTTGATTTCATGTTTCCGGTACCGGTTTTTACATCGACTTTATGAGTTAACTTTATTTTGGATCATGGTTTATTTATTTTGTTTTTTCATCATTTTTATTTTGGTTTCATTTAGTGCGTTGGTTTTCTTATTAATTTGGCTTTAGTTCCACTGTTTGTGCAGTTTTATGGCTTTGTCTGTTCAAAATATAATGTTAAAATATATAGCTTTTGATGATATTCAATATAATTTACAATTCCCACCTCGTTCTCAATCTTTTTGTGAAGTGGCAACATGACTTATAGTATAAGTGGTTTCTGTTTATTATTGGTTTCGAACTTAAGTAAACATGATGAATGATGAAATGCAGACGAGTTCTTCTTTTTATCATTTATGATGAATATAATTGTGGTTATTATGTGTCGATGTATTTATGTTCAGTTATGTGTATGTATACAAATATCGCATATATATTCAGTATTTATGTGTGTGTGTGTGTGTCTATTCTGCATAATAATCTCTCTTTTTCCTAGCCAATTGCAAAGTCGGTAAAAAAAAGGATAAATGCAAGCTATCGATGTGGGAGGAACCAATGAAGTAGTGGCTGAAAGAACCATTGCTTCAACCGATCCAATATCGATGGTTCATTGTTATCCATTGGGATGTGATGCTGTTAAGGTTTGGGTTGAAACAGTAAGAGTTCCGAATGCAGAGCTATGGAGACCCACATTATAGTTGACTTGCATAGAGGATGCCTTTGGCGTTCCCATAGCCTGGCCAATTGGAAAAGTGATTAAGGAAACATAATGAAAGGTATGAAATTCTGTTTATAATTGAAATATTCGGTTCCTATCGGTTTATATCATAATATTGCTTTAAAATATTATGAATTCGTTAAATTGAAGGTTCAGATATAAGAAGAGTATGAACTTAGGACATACTGTATCAGAGTAAATGATTTTTTGATCGTATATGTAGTCAATGTTTGAAAACATAATTTTGACTGAAAAAAAATCTATGAAGTGCAGGAATACATTGAAAAGTTGATTAAAAATAACATGGTGTTGTAAAATTTAATTAACATATGGTTACAACTTATATATGTAGTTAAAGGCAGAGGTTTAGAGTGCATAATGGATACTTACCTTATAATCGGCTATGATTAGCTTAGAAATGTACGAAATGATCCCGATGAACGTCATTTGTTCCTTCAAAATCTGGATATGAAAAATAAGTGGAAAATTGTGGTACAAATTAGCCAAAGAAACGTAACAGTTTATATGACATGTCAGAAGAAACATACTTAAGATAATGAATTGTTACTACGTAAAAGCATATATTGAAGTTCAAGGGTTGGTTTGGAGTTGTAGAAGTTGGTGACAGTCGAAGTTTTTTTTGGGTAATTGGTCGCTAAGCGAAGTGTATGAGGGTTATGGTTTGAAGGAAGGGAAGATATATGAGGTCTTGAGTTGTGGAAGTGGCTATCAGGTTGTGATTGTATTAATGGAAGAACGGTGATTGGGTCTGTGATGATACAGAAATATGGTGGGAGGAGGTGATGAAGAGCAATTTGATGTTTTTATGAGTGGAGGAAGAGGAAGTATTTTGCTGTATACGTTTATGGTGGAATTATGGTTGTAGACAGTGGTGGGGGTGTTGAAGGTGATTGTTTTAGGTCATAGAAGTGCTCGGAGGGGATTTATGTATGTTCGAGTCATGTTGCAGCTAAGTTAGGTTTGAAAGTTACAATTATGAGCACTTCGCCTTATAAGGTAATATATTCACACATGAAATGAACTGTCAACTATATAAATAATTTGTGGGATTGCTTCTAGTTGCATACATGAGATATATGTGCATATATGTGTGTTTGAGTGTAAATATGGTTGTGTCCATAATAGTACAGTTGTGGGCATGTTTATGTTTATGTATGTAGTTTGTTTCATTCGTAAGTGTGTGAATTGTGTTAAAGTGTTCGGTAGTGAGTGAGTCTGTATATATGCAAATGCTCTATAAATGTTACATAGTATAAGTTGCTATATTTGTATCATGCATGAGTTAATGTGCTGGGTATGATGTGAATGACCTGCGTGTGTTGTGAGTTTGCTGAGTGAAGAGAAATAGAGTTGCTTGTTTGTACATACATATATGATTTTTCATGCTTGTACATGCTTTGCTTAACTTGCGTGTAAATGGCCTGCCTGTTCATGCTTTTATTAACTACATGCTTTTACTAAAACACACGCACATGTATTTGACCTATTATATTTTGGTTGTGTTATGCAGATAATGACTTGCTGCCGATATTTTGGATGAAGCTTCAGATATCACATTTCAATATCACATTACACATTTGCTATATCACATTTGGATAAAGTTTCAGTATTAATTAAAACTTGAAACTAATTGTTGGTTATTACTTGTCTAACGGTAGATCGGTTTTTCTGAAGAAATAAGCAGCAGCAGCACTAGTTGTTTATTAGGTAGTTTAGTTGTTTATTGTACTATTATGGAAACTTTAGCTGCAGTGCTGTCTATGGTACTTTAACAACAACTGTCTATGGTACTTTAGCTGCAATGCTGTTTATGATAGTTTGGTTGTGTAACTATATTTAAGTTTATGATAGTTCGGTTGTGTAACTATATGTACGGTTAAGTTTATGGTAGTTCAGTTGTGTAACTTTATATACGATTAACTTCTTGTCTTGAAACTACTGTTTGGTTATGAACTAGTCATGTTTATGTTAGTGCAGTTGTTTATGTATTTTGTGGTTCTTTGAATGTGTTTATGTTTGAATGTGTGTGCTTATGCATTTTGTGGCTGTTGAATGTGTTTATGTTTAACTGTGTATGTGATTATGTATATATTATACTATAAGCTATGAAAAAATTGAATCGGAGGGCGGACGATTTGTAGCGGCGTTTAGAAAACGCTACAGAGTGAAAACATGGCAAAATCCAAAAGATATGGTAGCGGAATAAAAACGCTACGGAAGTATCAAGTGGCAAAACTAAATCATATGGTGGCAAATAAAAAACGCTATAAAAAATGTACATGGAGAAATACACAGAATTAATATGGAGCGTTTAATAAACGTAGCTGTAGGGTTTGGTTATGAGTTGCGCCCTAAATTATAGCGTTTAGAAACCGCTACCAAAATAGTTTACGATAAAACAACGATTTTTAGTGGCATATAAGCAACGCTGCGATAAATTTTATTAGCAGCGTTTCTGAAACACTGCAATAAAGATATTTATAGTGTTGTTTATATAAATGCAACTAAAAAAAATGTATTTTTAGTTACGTGCTTTACCACGGCATTTATCAAAACGTTGCCAAAAATTTTGGTAGCGTTTTTTGTGTGCCACCAAAAATAAAATTTCTTATGATGGTGCTAGCATAAAATTAGGTTTAGCAATTACAGTAATTCAATTTCTATCTAGGTTACAAATTTTAATTTAGGGTTTCTAACATCATCTTAGGTTATAGTGAATAGATCGATTTTAAATGATCACCTAATTAAGATTGTTTCCACCCACCTTAAGCCTGAGCTTTTCCTATTGCTTTTGCTTGAGAATCGCTAGCTTCACTTGCTTCGCCTTGATATCAGCGCTTATGTTCTTCTTGGTTGTTTTTCGTTGATTTTTAAGAAATTTTTAGAGTGATAGAAGAGAGAAAATTTTGGCAGAGTTTGGTTACGACAAATAGTTATGTGAATTCTAGAGTTAGGTTGGGCTTTAATTTATAGGATTTAGCAATTTGTTTAAGCTATTGGATTTAGGTTGGAGAATCTCTTTAGTGGTCACGCACATTCATCAAATGCTTGGCGACAAAGTAACGATCAGAACTGCTCAAACATGTCACAAAGCAGCTGAATACCCTCGAATTTATGTTGCCTACGGTCGACCTCTTCCCTCTTTAGGTAGACCAGTACAAGTCGATATGGCCCATCTAGGGTCGACCGGTCACTGTGTAAAATTTTATTTTTTATTTTTAATTTCTTATTCTATCTCCAATTATTCCAATGTCTGCAACTTCTCCGTATTAAATCCGATTTAGAAGTGTTGTATATGAAAATCGTCTAACAAATTGCAACGACCGCAATGTTGCAAGTTTCGCAACCAAATTTAGATATTAGTAAAAATAATAATTTTTAATCCTTGTTTTATTTAATTTAATTTTCTTATTAATTTTTTTTAAAATATTTTTGGTGTTACAGTATGTCATCGACCCTACCACATGTAGCTAACCTAGTCGCTTGTGGTCGATCTAGCAACATATTGCTAACCCATTCCATGCTTCTCTCATTTTTATGCCTTTTTGCGTTTCTTCTTTTTCTCTTTGAGATCTATCTTCGGATAGGATCTTTTCAAGGATATTTACATTAATAGTCTGCTCGATTCATCATTCTTGACCAGAAAAGAACCAGACTGCAACACACCCGTAACAAATGCCCATTTTGGTATTAAGTACCAAGTAATATAAATTAAATTTTAATGGGCGACATAAGAGCAACTACAACAATTAGAAATTCAGCTTTAATATTAAGTAAAACACGAATAAACATCATAAGCAAATGCTACTATTGGGGGTGAGCATTCGGTTGGTTCAGTCGGTTTTGAGGTAAACAATGTTAAAATGAATTGAAACAAAAAAAATCAAAACGAATCGACCCGAATTAATTTCGGTTAATTCGGTCAGTAATCGAACTAAGAAAGCAAGTAAGAGAAATTACTATATGTTATTATTCAAATGATTGGTTTAGACAATGAAAATACATAAATTTATGTTTATATAAACTATTTAGTGTATTTATTTTAAGTTTATAAGAAAAAATAAACTATTTTTAATAGATAAGGTTTGTTTTTTTATTACCAAATCGATTGTTAAGAGTATTACAATGTTATGATTGGAATAATATAATAAAAGCATGCATTTATACTCAGACGTGGTTAAACAAGTGTCTGGTCAAATCCCCGGTGATTAAAGGCTTAATGTTTAGGGGTTGAATACTGAACCTTTAGTAGTGGGACTTTGCTCCAAGGACGGCTAAAAACACGGATCATTTTATTTATACGGGCTTCATAGCAGCTCTATTTGGGCTGGGCCATATTTTTAATAAATTAGCCACCGTTTTGATCTTGTAAATCAGGAACACGTCTCAAAATCATAATAAAAGAATACAATAACAGAAATGCCGCTAGCCGATGGGGATCGACCCAGACTCGCCTCCAAAATCGAGCAGTATGACGAAGACAACTACCGTCGCTACGACCACCGCCGAAACCGTAGATCTGAATCTCTTCGTTCCCGCTACAACCGCGACGGCCGTCGGTCTAGGGTTTCTCCCTCATATACACCTTATTCCAGTCATCACCGGAACCCTAGATACGAAGATAATATTTACTACACAAATAATAAAAGCAAGAACGAATTTTCAGATTCAGATGACGATGAGGAGCTGAAAGGGCTGAGTTATTCAGAATACAGGAGATTGAAGCGACAGAAATTAAGGAAGAAATTGAAGAATTGTATTTGGAGGGTTACCCCTAGCCCTCCGAGAAATGAAGGGGATCAATCTGAGCCATTTGATGATTTTAAAGAAGATGACGGTAAAACAAATGATGATTTAATTAAAAAGAATAAACATGAATCATCTGATGAGGATGACGATTTCAGAAGCAGAAAGAGGAGAAGCGGAAAGAGTAGTTATTCTGGTGATGAAAGCAATGAGGATTCAAGTTCCGATTCTTATGATGATTCCGATGATTCTAGGGAAAGAAAATCATCAAGAAAGAAAAAGAGCAGAAGGTCTAGAAATGATACAGAAGAGGATTCTGAAGATTATAAAAGTAGGAAGAGGAGGAGCAGGCAAAGGAGGAGCTGTTCGGTTGGTGAGAGTGTGGATAATTCAAATTCGGATTCCAGCGATGATTCTGATGTCTCTAGGAAAAGAAAAACATCTAGAAGGAGAAAGCGTAGAAAGTCTAGAAATGTTAATGATGATTCTGAGAGCTCTGATCATTCACTAAGTGATCGAAGAAGAAAACATGCTCGAAAAAAACGGAGTAGAAAGTCGGAAACAGATTCAGAGGAAGAAGTGTTAGATGATTCTTCTAGTGATAGGAAAAGGAGATCTTCAAGGAAGAAAAGGAGCAGGAATTCAAGTTCAAGAAGAAGGAAATCTAGCAGAGGCAGTAGAAGACGTAGGAGAAAGAGCAGAAAACCAAGTTCTAGTGGCTCTGGGGAAAGTAATAAAGAAAACGATGGATCAATGTCTGATGCGAGTCTCACTCCTAAAAAGAAAAAGAGCTCAAAGAAGGCTGATACATCTATCACATCAGATTCTGAAATCAAAGATGATTCAAAAAAACCGGAAACTGATACAAAGAAAGTGGAGCTTGATTCAGAAGCATTGGCCTTTAAGGAACTGTTAGAATCACAGAAGAAAAACAAAGCAGAAGAAACAGATACATTTGTGGGTCCTGTGCCATTACCAAAAGCAGATGGTCATATTAGCTACGGTGGAGCATTGAGGCCTGGAGAAGGAGATGCAATAGCACAATACGTACAGCAAGGGAAACGTATTCCAAGAAGAGGAGAAGTGGGGCTTTCTGCAGATGAGATACAAAAGTTTGAGAGCTTGGGCTATGTGATGAGTGGAAGTAGGCATCAGAGGATGAATGCAATTCGAATTAGGAAGGAGAATCAAGTCTATAGTGCAGAGGATAAAAGAGCGCTTGCGATGTTCAATTACGAAGAAAAGGCAAAGAGAGAGCATAAAGTGATGGCAGATTTGCAAAGGCTGGTGCAGAGACATATTGGGCAAGATACAGGGCCTGCACATGATCCGTTTGGAAAAGATTCCGTTGCTGCTGATGCTTAAGGATGGGTGAGCCGTTGAGGTAGGTAGAATTGAATACCATAATTTTTTACTGATATTGTTGAAAGTAGTGCCATGTCATATGATTTTCTTGTAATACCGTTGCTCTATCCCAGACATATTTGATTATGACCATGAAATTGAAGAATTACTAGTGTTACTCCTATATGTGGGATACATGCTAGGATACTAGTAATTTGATGGTAACATGGTGATATGCCAACTTTATATATTGATAAATGGTTGGACGAAAGCTAACTTTGTATATTGACTAGTGTTTTGATGATTGGACCCAACCGCAGTCCGACCTCGAATAACTCTGCACCATGCACCACTATGACCAGGAACTCAATCAAATCTCAGTCGTACACGAACCCAGGTCGGATCTTCGAACCAGCGGTCCAACCGTTAATTTTACTTGTTTGAACCGCTGTTTTTTTACCGTTTTCTTACTTTCTCACTATGCAATTTTCTCTTTCTCATCATATGCATTGATTTGAAGAAAATATATAAATATATGTTACAAATATTATCATCGTCCTAAAATATGAACATCAAACTCCACCATTTTGTTACTTACTGCTGCAAGCTCCTCTAACATTTCTGCAAGCTTCGTCAAGTTTGTCGTTACTGAACTTCCATCGTTACGCACTGCTACTGTATACACAACTATAATTGTGTTGGTACAGTTGTGCATTGCTACTGTACACAACTTCGGTTGCAAATTTTGAAGGCCGTCTAAAACTTGTCTACGTAACATTTTTATTTCAATATTTTTGCGTATAACTTGTACTTAAATGCAAAAAAAAAAAAAAAATTAAAAAAAATCCACGGTTCCGACGGTGGTTTCGACGGTTTGGCCGGTTGAACCGGTAAAAACTTAAACCTCGAGTCGTCACAGTCCGGTTATGAAAACTATGATATTGATAAATGGTCAGATGATATGGTTATCATGCATTTGATGCATGGTGGTTACGATATCAGCTAATATATTCCTATTTAAATAATTATTCAAATGAGAACATGTGGTTGAAATGAAGGGAGTTGAGGTGTAGCCAAAATAAGGAGTGCCAAAATAGGTCCCTGGCCAAAATAAGGAGAGAATCACCAGCCGTTCAAATTTTAGTTTCAAATTCAATCCGTTTGACATCCATTCGACCGGATCACCTTTTCGTCCGTAACTACGAGCCCCGAATGTGACATAAACAGATAAGGACGAGTGTACCCTTAATGACAAATGTGACATTTGGCACATTCTTCTTATGCACTACTAGTCTGAGTGCAAGGGTAAATTCGGTATTTCAAAAAGACAATAATGAAAATAGTTCATGGAATTCTCTTTATTAGTAGTGAAGATATGTCAAATCTTCTCCATATGATTTTAAAATGTATTCATATCAGGAAATGCGCATTTGAATTTGGCATATAGTCCCAGATTTCTTTCAAACAACGTCCAAATTTTTTGAAGAACAAAAGCTTACACTTCGTTAGGTTGACTCATATAGGAAATTTTGGCTAAGTTCAATGTAATACTTGTGTTGTATGCAGGCATAGATAGTCGTAATCCCTTGGTCAATTGGAAACGACCATTGCAAGATTCACGGTTATCTTGGATTCAAATGTGAACATATTTTCGGGTACCTAAAAGTGAAATCCTGCAACATTATTTTTATATTTTATCCCGAACGGGTAGTTCAGTTGCTTTATGCAATGGTTTCATTAGTGTGATTGTTCCTTTGCTACAATTACATATAAAGAAACATCTGGTCACCATTAAATGAATTCTGTATTTTCGACGTAGAATGTGTATACTCGGGAATGTTTCCTCTAATCAAATATGAAAAGGACATGATAGTATATCAAAATGTACAAGATCGGTACATCTTTATGGAAGTTTACAACTTTGTAGGATTCATGTTCACGTTATTGAAGTTCGTTTTCATATGAAACATTGAGTTGTTAACTCCTCCATTGAATTCCATCCAAGCTGTGCTGCCTTGGTATGTTTGTCAGACAGTAATTGGATTGCTATTATAGTTGTTTTATTACGTTGGTATAACGGTCCTCTGTGATAAAAGGTACATGCTATTAATACTCTATGACGTACCTTTTTTTTACGCTACAGTAACCCCTAATGACAAAAATGTATGTACTATCTAAGATCTTTCATGGGTAGGTGGTGGTATCCACTGACATAATATCATGATGTTGATTCTAAGAATACTTCAGCTACTAAACCCCCCCCCCCCCCCCCCCCGCCTCCCTCCCCCCTCTCTCTCTCTCTCTCTCTCTCTCTATATATATATATATATATATATATATATATATATATATATATATATATATATATATATATATATATATATATGCTTGGTCCGACCGCGAACTTCCGAAAATATATTTTACTCATATATAATTTAACGTTCATCTATGTATGTTACCAAATCCTTTAAAAATTCGATCTAATAGTTAAACTCACTTTACAAATTTAACCCGTGCTTTTACGGATATTAATGAACATTAATATCATTTGAAAATAGGAACTGATAAATTTTTTTTTACAAATTCAGAACGCTCAAATATAATCAAATCTTAATGCCACCAGGAGGAAGGATATAACAAATTGAAATTCCTTTACAAATTCTTTCTTTATTAACTAATAACAGAAATATAAATTCAAACTATCAACAAAAAAAAATTAGATACTGAAACTTAGAAATAAAAATTCAAACAAACTATGCGTGAGTTCAACGCAAAATACGACTAAATATTTTTGGA
Organism: Allium cepa; assembly: GCA_030765085.1. Taxonomy (NCBI): domain Eukaryota; kingdom Viridiplantae; phylum Streptophyta; class Magnoliopsida; order Asparagales; family Amaryllidaceae; genus Allium; species Allium cepa. The sequence continues at coordinate 45,196,668 of CM060946.1, forward strand.
AATTATTTTTTTGAGTGTTATAAAACATATACAATTTATAGAACAACTCACGCGCGGAGCGCTTGCCTTAATGCTTGTGTGTGTGTGTGTATATATATATGTATACATATACATATACATACATATATATACATATACATACATATATATACATATACATATATATATATATACATATATATATATACGTATATATATATATATATATACATATACGTATACATATACGTATACATAGACATACACGTATACACACACATATATATGCTTCTGTCAAGATATTAGTTTAAAAAATGGTTTACTTGTTGGGACTTCTGTAGGCATGTATTGTTGTTTGTTTTATGAATATTCATGCACATCACTGTAATAGCTAATTTAACTGCAAATGACTTACTTTGACAGTTATATTTTTACATGTAGGTAATACATCAACTTAATCATGGAAGAGGCAGGTCACAACCTCTGCATCAGTTTCTTCTTACCTTCTATCAGTTGCAGATTGGGTACTGGCATAGATCGTTACTCTCCCAATAATTTTCGCCAGCATAAAAATTTTAAAAAGTGAAAAATACTACCATAATTACTTCTAAAGGAGAAACTTTTTTGCTAAATGTCCATTGCCATTATTTTGATTATCAAATGTGATGCCATTATCTGACTAAATTTTGGTCAGAATACGCTGACTTTCTGGATTTTTATACATAAATTTTGATTTTACTCTACTTAGAGTGAGAAATGCTAATTTTTTAAACCATACTTCAAATTCTTAATGCTACAAATGAGTAAACAAAATTTAATTCTTTCAGTTTGTTGGTCAAAATTGAATGGTATGTATTTTCTCCTTTAGTATCATGCATGGTTTGGGCAATGACCAGGCCGAAATTCATCCGTAGTTTGATTCTAACCCAATCAAGGTTGTAAGATGGATGATTCTACGATTTATAAGACTTTGATGGAACAAAAGAAATAATGGATTTGATTCAGGAATAAGAATCTTTTTCAGTAAAAAGGAAGGGAAGGAAAAAAAAAAAAGAAAAAAAAAAAAAAGAAAAAAAAAAACGTTGCTAGCTGAGGATGAAAATTGAGAAGCAATTTAAGGGGTCAAAGTTTTTCTTTTAGCCTTAGTATTCATGTGTAAGAAGAAGACAAATTAAAAAGGGTTTGGGGGAGATGATGACTTAAAGTGTTAGGGGAAAAGTAGCAGCCAGGCCATTATGGACCAGTATCTTGAAGATGGGTTGGGCTCATTATTTAGTTTTTGCTAGTTGTTTAATATAAATACAGCCGAATTGTGTTTTTCAAAAGAAATAATTTGATTTAAAGGGAGAAATTGAATCTTATTGGACGTTAATTAGTTATTTCTTTGGGCAATGCTTAATTACTTCAATTTGGGCTTTGTCTTAGGCTCTTGCTTTTTTATTTTTTTTGCAAGTATGGTATAAAATTAAATATAGTGAAGGAATGATTTGTTTAGTTCATTGTAAATTTGTAACTTTTGTTTATCTATTTATATAAAATATTGTTCAAACTGTGAGAAAACAGTGGAAAAACTTCTAGTGATCAGACCGGAACCCGAATTCGGAACCTTGTACTATCATGTTCTTTACTAGAAAAATACTTAGATTCCGCGTAATAGACACTGAACTTTGCATGGTAGATGGCTTAATTGCAGGAGTACTCTATTGATGCATTTATGACTGATAATATCCTTCAACTTGGTTTTAGAATGTGAAAGCTATGTTCTTGGTTGATATCAAAGAATATACAAATGATACTACGGAGTCAATGTACTACCTTCTGTAAATAAGAATTAATAATATGTATGATTCAGTTAATCCCAGTATGGCCAATATATTAATTATTAACCAGATCTTAAACTGTACTGTACGTATGACACGCCAATTTTAAAAAGAAAATTATAATAAGGATAATTTTTAAATTAAAATTAATTACAAATTTTAATCAGTTTAATAACCTATCACTTTGGCCACATCAGCGTCATGCGTACTGGAAACATCTCAATGCCGCTAGTATAATTTTTCTTTCTAAAGTAAATAGTTTACGGCATTTGAGATGCGATCAGTGTGCGGCATTTGAAATACCGTCTAGAGTTATTATTATTTTTTAAATAGGTTGCGGCATTTGAAAGGCGGCGAATTATTTAAAGGAGAAAAAAAGTTGTAATGGCGACATTTGAGATTGCCTTCTGTACACTGGTGCTGCTGCGTATAAAGTGGTCTATTTTTTTAATAAGTTACAAAATTGGTCTAAATTCGTAGTTAGTTTTTAAAATGGACCTAAATTTAAGAAATTTTCTAATAATAATCTTTATTAATAGTTGGTCTAAAAGCGCTAACTTTTGGTCCGATCGCGAACTTTCAAAATTGCCTTATGTGAGTCTTTATTAATAGTTGTGATATATTTGCTGTCGCACTTTTTTAGTATTAGCAAGAAATACCAAAACTGTCTCTCTACGTATATTATTAAAATTTAGCATCGTTTAAAATTAGGATGTAACAATTAATTTTTTTTATAAATTCAAAATTTCCTCTACAAATATTTGCTTAGTCTTAATATCACTTAAAAATATGATCTAATAAATAAACTATTTAACAAATTTTTTTTATTAATAATATAAATAAAAATTTAAACTTGTAAGAATTTAGATATTGCAACTTAGATTTAAAATTGCAAATTATCTATGTATGATTCAATGGAAATCATTTTATTTTGAACATATTAGTTAAATACAATTTGTAAAAAAGCACTTCAGTCTTCTTATCACGCCGTAACGCTTAATAATAATAATAATATTTCAACCAATCGATTTAACCACGGTGATAAAATGCTAATTCCATTCATTTCAAGTTTTTATTGATTTCTCCAGCGTAAACACAAATTCAATGAAAAACCGTTTCAAATGCCATATTCAAAGACCTTATTTTGTTTGGATATCTTGTATAAGCATCGTACATCATTACATACTACTTGGATTATGGCCAGTGAAGATGTTATACTTTGTATTACTGGAATGTTCGTGGGTATTAAACTATGAAATGAGTAATTGCTGCGTAGAAGCGATAATAAACCATGATGGACTGCAGCACATACAATGGAATTTTTTTGGAATTTTTTTGTCAACGATCCAAGGATTTTACTATTTAAACATCAATTTATATGATAATGCAAAAGTTTAACAATTAATGCAATTGTTTAAGTTACACGCATTATTTCTTCTTCAGAACTTGATTTTAGTTTAGGAAGTATGGGGAAATGTTAGGAATTCTCAATTGGCTATGCATCTTATTACAAGTCAAGCATCACAATGCCCATATATTGGTCGTGTTCATGTCAAGTTTTAGGCACAATATGCATACATTAGCATGCACATTCTGCATACCTATTATCATATAACTAAATGGAATTGCACATAAAAATTGTCTTGCTCACTCCAAACTTAAATATGGTAGCCATACACAAATACGAAGCATGTACGTGCATATACGTGTGATGTAATTTGCTTTTGCTTTTTCAAAGAATTTTTTGGAATATTCATGTGGAAAAAAAGCCAAATTGAGTCAATATCAAGATATCTTAGCATGATGTTTAATCCATCTATTGTTGTTTCAACTTCATAACTTGCTTGGTGATAAAAGTAAAATACCATAATGAGATCCATGAAGCTTTGAATTTCACCCATCGCATGGATTTTTACTTATTCGTTGTGAGATATATACCAACAAAGTAGACAAGTCATGGATGAACTGTCATATTGTGGTGTCTAACCTTGAATCGTAGAGCTGTCAAAATTTGACCCAACCCATTAACCCAACTCATTTACCCTACTTATAAATGAGTTGGGTCAACCCATTTATGAATATTATAAAATGGGTTATGGGTTGGGTTGACCAATTTTTAAAAGGGTTATAAATGGGTAACTCATTTACCCATTTATTAAAAAAATTAAATTTTAATATAAATTTGAAAAATAAGAATTTTAAACATACATTATAATTTTTCATGGAGACTGACAGTTGTACTTAGAAAATAACAGGCTACTGCATCCTCATATTTGAACTCCGCCTAGCGCAGAAGCCACTATTTTTTGTTTTTGTTTGGACTGCAATAACTCTTTCGTTTTAACTCTGAATCAGACGAGACTTCGACCGATTAACTTCCACCTAAATTACAGACAGTATGAAACACTCGGATACTTCATCGTGTGAACGCACACTGTAGTTTTACAAGGGGACTGGGAGTTGTACTTGAAAAATAGCAGGCTACCACATCCCCATATTTGAACTCCACCTAGTACAAAAACCGTTATTTTTTTGTTCGGACTGCAATAACTCTTTCGTTGTAGCTCGGAATTAAGCGAGAATTCGATCGATTAACTTCTACCAAATTACGGACAGTATGAAACACTCGGATACATCATCGTGTGAACGCACACTGTTGTTCTCCAACGAACTGGCAGTTGTACTTAGAAAATAACAGACTACACCACATCCTCATATTTGAGCACTGCCTAGTGCAGAAGCCGCTATTTTTTTTGTTCAGAGTGCAATAACTCTTACGTTCTAACTCGGAATTAAGAGAGACGTCAAACGATTAACTTCCATCTAAATTACGGACAGTATAAAATACTCGAATATTTCATCGTGTGAACGCACATTGTAGTTCTCCAAGGGGACTGACAGTTGTACTTGGAAAATAACAAGCTACCACATCCCCGTTTTGAACTCTGCCTAGTGCAGAAGCAGCTATTTTTTTTGTTTGGACTTCAATAATTCTTTCGTTCTAACTCGAAATTAAGCGAGTCTTCGACCGATTAACTTCCACCTAAATTACGGACAGTATGAAACACTCGGATACTTCATCCTGTGAACGGACACTGTAATTCTCCAAGCGGACTGACAGTTGTACATAGAAAATAACATGCTAGCACATCTGCATATTGAACTCTGCCTAGTGCAGAAGCCGCTATTTTACTCGGAGTGCAATAACTCTTTCGTTCTAACACGGAATTAAGCGAGACTTCGACCGATTAACTTCCACCTAAATTACGGACAATATGAAACACTCGGATACTTTATCCTGTGAACGCACACTGTAGTTCTCCAAGAGGACTGATAGTTGTACTTAGAAAATAACAGGCTACCACATCTGCATATTGAACTCCACCTAGTGCGGAAGCCGATATTTTTTTTGATCATACCGCAATAATTCCTTCGTCCTAACTCGGAATCATGCGAGATTTCGACCGATCAACTCCTACCTAAATTACAGACAGTATGGAACATTTAGATACTTTATCATGTGACGCACACTATAGTTCTCTAAGGGGACTGACAGTTGTACTTGAAAAATAACATGCTACCATATCCATGTATATGAACTCCGCCTAGTGCAGAAGCCGCTATTATTTTTCAGGCTGCAATAACTCCTTCTAACTCAGAATCAGGCGGGACTTCGACCGATTAACTGACACCTAAATTACAGATAGCATGGAACACTCGGATACTTTATCGTGTGAACACACACTGTAGTTCTCCATGGGGACTGACAATTGTACTTAGAAAATAATGAGCTACCTCATCGGCATATTTGAATTTTGATGAAAATTAGAATCAAAATTTTAAATTTTTGTTGGATCTCAAAACATAAAAATTAGAATTAGAATTATTTTATATTTATTTGTTTTTCATTAATCAAATTAAATTTAAATCTTTAAATGTGTTAAATGGGTAATCCGCTTATTAAGTGGGTTGGGTCATAAATGGATAAAAGAGTGGGTCATAAATGGGTTTGGTCAAACTCGATCCAACCCATTTTGACCCAACCCAACCCGTTTGACTGGTCTAACCTTGATACTAGGGCAACTACTTTAGTATATCATATGAAGTCTGTGTGGATGCACATATAGAAGGAACTAAACAACAACATCAACAAAATAAACTAAAAAAAGCATCAACTATCATCTAAACACCCATTTAAAAAATAGATTTTAATAACAATGAAAAATGAAAAATGAAAATGAAAATTTATTTTTTGCAAAGGCAAATGGGGTTTGAAACTAAATAAATGAAAAGCGGGAAAAGAGAAAAGCATGGATTATATTAGAAAAGAAGGGAAAAGGGAAAACAAAAACTGAATAAACAAAACAAACCCTAAAAGTGTATAATAAACAAAAACAAGCCATCTAATAGCAAATTCCATGAAAGTGAGTCAGCATAGTGATTCAAACTTAGGCCATATTTAAGTTTCCTGTCAATATTGCTTTTAATTTGAGCTCCTAATTCTCCCTTTGATTTGATTCTGTTATCGAAAACTCTTGTTTTTCCTTCTTTCTAGATCAATGCACTGAAACACTCAAGGGTCGACAACAGAGTGCTACCACCCATAGTCTTCCATCTTGTGTGCTTAAATATGTTATGCCATTCGACGTGATGATTCTTGTCAGGCATTTAAGGTGAGATAGAATTGATTCCCATGACCCAAAATCAAAAGGGCAGTCCAAAATAGGTGTTCTATGTTTTAAGGAAAAAAATTAGGGAAGTACGGAAAAACATAAACTTTGAAAACGAATTAGGCCGAAGGACAGGAAGTTTATTTTTAGGCTGAAGGACAAATGCTAGTTATAATTAATATTATATTCTACTTTTACACTATATAAAATGCTAGTTATATCTAGCATTATATTCAGTTTTACACTATACAAAATGCTATTTATAACTAGCTTTGTCCTTCAGCCTAAAAAACAAACTTTTTGCTATTCAACCTAATTTTTTTTCTTCTAAGTTTGTCCTTATGCCTATTTTCCTGTTATAAACACACACATAGAATAATTATTTTTAAGATCGATATTAATTTTACAAATATCTTTCTGAAAATAATATGAACTTTAAAATGATAAAAGGTAAGGTTAATCGTATAATTTTCGAAACATTTATTTCAAGATTATATATCTTGATTAAATATGGCCAAAACTAAATCTTAGGTAATATAAATTTTAGATTAATATTCTTTTGCAAATTACTTATTACAGTTATCATTTTTATTATTAGGCCAAAAACTATTATTATTGTATATACATGTACATGCCTAATATGTGTGTATACACACACACATATTATGTCATAAATCCTCGTACGCGCTCATACACACACATATGTATGTATGTATATGTATATGTGTATGTATTATATATTTTTAGTATATAATTGCATAACATACTTGCGTATATTAGAATATATGATGTTCTACTATCAATAACCATTAAAATTAAAGTTACTATTTAATTTAATATATCTAATCTTATATGGGACTAATATTGAATGAATTTTATCCAATCTAAATCACATCATCACTAAAGTTAATTATGTATGTATTTATGTATGTATGTGTGCATGTATGTATATGGAAACATATCACTCATAATGACACAAAATCATGTCTTGTGTAAAATGAAATAAGGAATCACTTGTTTTTTGAAATTTTCCTCGGCTTCCTATTGCATAAAGCACCTGATCCAATAGTGGTACTAGAGCCATTGCGTTTTATTAAATTAAATTAGTTAACAACTAGGAAAATCAATAGAATATTCACATTGCATTAGTGTCCAAGACAAGTGTGTCTAAGACGAACAATTACATAATTAAAGAAGTTCTTATGAATATAAAACCTCTCTAGTCTATCTAGCACATGCTTAGCTAATTTGATATTATAAATTCAATGATGTGCCTTATATGTGGTTCACTAGATAGTTGCACCATGGGTTAATATAAATAGCATACTTAATAAAGTTTACAATGGTTATAAACCAAAACCAAAAATTGTTTTGAATTTAAATTAAAGCTACAAGCATTGTTATAACAATAATTGTAGCTTTTAATTAATATAGGGGACGACTATTTAGACACAAAATTAGATATAAATTGGGGACACAAAAATTCATGGCCGTTGGATATTTTTGTCGTTATATGGAAGGTGGAAATCACGGGGCAATCCAATGGTGCAGATCCATTATGTCACCAATTGTGTCTACATTTTGTGTCTAAATAGACTTTCCCATTAATATACAAGTTATCAAAATAAAAGTTAAAATAAAATGGAAATAAAGTCTATGTACGTAAATTGCGTACATGTAATTAATGACGTTTAGTGTCCCAAATTATATTTAATACTTATCATCCCTTACCATTAATGTCACCCATTTACATATTTTAAATTTACGAATTTTAATATCGTTTCTTTATATCATTTGCATTTAATAACAGAATACTGAGACATTTATATGGTTGTCGAGCATACTCTATCCATATAATATGTATTAGTGATTCTATTAATTGTTAGAGTTGAGGGCATGACCTAGGAGAAAATTATATAGTTTTGATTACATGGATGTACACTTAACTCTTAGGCACGAATCTTGTTTGGAATGAAAATATGAATAATACACACACACACAGATATAATATATATATACACACATAAATATATATATATATATATATATATATATATATATATATATATTGGATGTTGATGATTAGATTCATACATACAATATGAAACCCCTGTAAATAAGTACTTTACCGATTTCAATCTTGAATGTATCCATAATCATGAGTATTGAATTGTGTACATATGAGTAAATACTTATCATTGAATGTTCTTATTTAGGGTGATTCAAGATAGGAGTACCAGTTCACCCGCAAGAGTGGTGTATGTAATGCACTCCGAAAGATTGGCGGTGATTTACTCATGATCACCGGGAGCACCAAGTGGTTACATACTTGTAGTTATTGTTATAGGTCAACTACAAAAGGACTACTGAGTGTCTTCTTTAGGTTAGTTACATATTTAACAACACCATTGTTCCAGTGGTAATACGTTTCGACTTTGGTGTGAGAGGCCACAAGTTCGAAACTTGCATAGCGTAATTCGAACATATAGTGACATGTAGTATGTTGTATACTACCTGAGACTTATAGTACAGATATGTGGTCCCATCTAAGTACCCAAATTTTCAAAAAAAGGTCAAAACAGTAGTCTTATATGATAATGTGCAGTGGTCTTTTGATTTGAAAAAGTTGTGGATCTTGTTTTTCGATGCCCAACTTTAATAGTGGTTAATCATATGATATGATTTCGTGTTAGGACAATAGTTAGGTAAAAGATTAGACACCAGAAGTAAAAAAATACTTAAGGGAGAATTCATCTCCTTTAATATAGAAGTATAGTGTCGTTGTAATTGGTTTTTAACTCTGAGTTAGAAATCTCTAACCATACTAAATCTGGTTAATCGATAATTATTGTTGATTGAACTAAATAATTTTGGAGATCAAATTCGTAGTTAAATAAGGACATTTTTAAGAGTTTGACCGATGACCTAACCCCAGTGTCTAAGTAACATAGTTTTGACGAATAAACAAATGTGCACAAATATCACTGCATGAGGGTGCAACTTAAAATGAATCCGAAGTAGGACTTCACCTAGATGATCGATAAGAATATGACTTCATGTCCTTTACTATGCTTTAGTAAAGTCCATAAAGAATTTGATACCTAAATAGTTCAAAAATTAACCAAGGACCGAAGTCGCACCTATAAATCACACAACAGAGAAATGTAGAATTGGATTTAAATGCTATAATGTAATAATTTATAGCTGTTACAGTTAGGTTAAAATTTAGGCCAACTTAATGCTCCTTGGTTTTGAGGAGTAGAGGGTACTTAAGTATGATAAGATTCTTAGTCAAGTATGTTAGCATGCGAAGTCATTTTGCAATTATTTCTTTATTAAAGTCCTAGTATAAAATTCACAAAGTCCATAAGGTTAAATCGACTTAACTGACCACTGATGCTACAAATCAAGCTCTCTTTATTATGCAGTTTAAGGTGAGATAGAATTGATTCCCATTTCCCAAAGACAAAGGTACAGTCCAAAATAGGCGTTCTATGTTTTCAAGGAAAGAAATTATATATATATATATATATTGAATAATTATTTTTTAGATCGATATTAATTTTACTAATATCTTTCTGAAAATAATCTGAACATTAAAATTATAAAAGGTAAGGTTAATCATATAATTTTTGAAACATTTATTTCAAGATTATACGTCTTGATTTAAGATGGCCAAAACTAAATCTTAGGTAATATAAATTTTAAATTATATCCTTGTTCAAATTACTTATTATAGTTATCTTTTTTATTATTAGGCCAAAAACTATTATTATTGTATATACATGCATCTGCCTAATATGTGTGTGTATGTATACATACATATTATATCATAAATCCTAATGATCGCGTGTGCGCGTGCGCACATACATACATACATACATATGTATGTATGTATGTATATGTATATGTGTGTATTATGTATTTTAGTTTATAATTGCATAACGTACTTGTGTATATTAGAATTTATAATGTTCTACTATAAATAACCATTGAAATTAAAGTTACTATTTGATTGAATATATCCAATCTAATATGGGACTAATATTGAATGAATTTTATCCAATCAAAATCACATTAGTACTAAATTTAATTATATATATATATATATTTATGTATGTATGTATGTCTGTGTGTGTATATGGAAACATATCACTCATAACGGCACAAAATAGCGTCTTATGTAAAATGAAATAAGGAACCACTTTTTTTTGAAATTTGCCTCAGCTGCCCGATGCATAAGGCACCTAATCCAATAGTGGTATTAGAGCCATTGCATTTTATCATAAATGAAATTAATTAGCAACTAGGCAAATCAATAGAATATCCGCATTGCATTAATGTCCAAGACAAGTGTGTCTAAGGCAAACAATTACATAATTAAAGAAGTTCTTATGAATATAAAACCTCTCCAGTCAATCTAGCACATGCCTAGCTACTTTGATATTATAAATTCAATGATGTGCCCTATATGTAAATCACTAGATAGTTGCATCGTGGGTTAATACAAATAGTATACTCGATAAATTTTACAGTGGTTATAAACCAAAACTAAAAATTATTTTAAATTTAAATTTGAGATATAATTTTTATAATAATAATTGAAGCTTTTAGTTAATATATAAGGTACCAAAATTTGAAAAGTTAAAATAAAATGGAAATAAAATCCATATGTACGTAAATTACATGTAATTAATGGTATTTAGTGCCACCAATTATATTTAATACTTATCATCCCTTACCGTTAATGTCACCCATTTACATATTTTAAATTTATGAATTTTAAATATCGTTGTTTTATATCATTTGCATTTAATAATAGAGTACGGAGACATTTATGTGGTTGTCGAGCATACTCTATCCATATAATATGTATTAGCGATGCTATTAATTGTTAGAGTTGAGGGCACGACCTAGGAGAAAATTATGTAGTTTTGATTACATGGATGTATACTTAAATCTTAGGCACAAATCCTGTTTGGAATGAAAGTATTTTTATGGTTTCTTTTCAATTGTATGTGATAAGCCGGAATTTTGGACAATATCAATTTAATAATTTGTATTTAAAATTAAATTGATTTGATAATTGTCTTTTATAATTGTAATGTAAATTGGCAAATTAATTCTTTTAAAAACAAATAAATATTTGAATTGATAAATTTTACCTTTCAAAAGGTAATAAAATGTTTTCTATTTATAATTGTATATATTGTAAATAGAAAAGCTTTGGTTGAAATTTAATAAATAAAACCATGTTTTCAAACTCTAAATATATTTGGCAACTTGGAATCTTGATTAATTTAAAATAAAAACTTTCCAAAGCTATTTAAATAAATAATCATATTGTTTTAAAATATTTAAGATAAATATTTAATTTTTTAAAATATCTTTTAGCCTAAGTTTGAATTTAAATAAAATTAACAAAAAGATTTTTTTTATCTTCTTTTTAAATATTGCTTAATAAATATGATATATTAATTCATTTAAAGTAAGATAAGTAATTTATTAATAATGAGATAATTTCCTTTATAAATTTATTTAAAATTAGCAAAATTGATATTTTAAATAATAATTATAATGTATTATTTTTATAAATATAAATAGATTTTAGTGAAAATAGAATTTGTTATTTTTAAATTTAGTATGTTGTTATATATATATAATTGACTTTGATTTGGATTTTCAAATTTAATTTGAATTTGAATTTGGATTTAATTTTGAAATTCAAAAAGGTAGATATTGTAAAATATTTGGATTTAAATTATATGTATAAGTTTTTATTTATATATAATTGATTTTATTTATATTTTCTTTAAAAAAATTATATATATAAATTTAGATAAGAAATAATAAATTAAGTAAAAAGTTTTTATTAACACTTAATAAATAAATAAATATAACAAATTACAAGTGTAAATCTCTAAAGGCCTAATGTAACATGTGTTAAGTAAATATTAATTCAAGACGACAAATGTTAAAGACATGAGACAAGTGTCATTTTAAAAATTTTAATTTCCTTTATTTTAATAAACTACATTTTCATTTATATAAACACATTGTTCTCTATCTTTATTTATTTCATCTTCTTGCTCAAAGCAAGAAGAAATTAAAATCAAATCCTCTTAAAACCAATCTAAAAATCACCCTCCTCAAACTAGAATTTATCAATCAATAAAGCGTGAATTCATTTTTTTCAATCTGTAATCTTCTTCAATCAGAAATCAAAATCAGTAATCGAAATTCCTTTCAAACCAGAAAATTTATTCAAAACAGAGTCTGATAATCAGTAATAAAATCCCTCCACATACCAGAAATCAATCACCAGTAACCATCTTCAAATCATTAACCTAAAATTCATTCTGCAAATCATTTTCAAGATCGAAATGTAAAGCCTGCATGCAAACCTGTAAAATAGTTTGCAAATCAAAAAATCATCAACTTGTAGTTCCTTTTTTAAATCTGGGATCAAGCCTATATTTTTTTTCCATTCTGTTTTGAAAGCAACAACAAATGTTTGCATCTTTTTCAAAAACTTAAGCAGTCCAAAGCAAGCATGCAAGTTCTGAAATCAAAGAAACACTTTTCAGCTACTCAAGTTTTAAAGGCAAAGGCATTCATGTTTTCATAATGATTCAAAGGCTGTTTCAAAGCAAAAAGGGTCTATTTTCAAATTAACAGGTGAGTAAAAATTCTTTTTAAAATTTAAGTAGAAATTTGGTTGCGTGCTAATCTCTAAAATGAGTATATTTGTGTGGATATATATGAAGAACATTTTCTGGATGAATGTATGATATATGTATGCCTGTTGTCTTTGTGATATCCTTGTCCTCTGTTTTCAAGCTCAGATTTTAATCAAAATTCATTATCTTTTGAGTCAATCTCTATTAGGACTTAGGATGCAGACAAATCTTGTTTGTTTCATCATGAAGTAAGTTTTAAAATTTTATTTATGTTAAAATAAATTTGAAATGTATCTGGAAACCAAATTGAACATAATAGTTTAAGTTATGATAAAATTCAAACATTCGAAATCATTGATTTAGGAACATAATCTGAATCCCTGAGCTAAATAATGAATTTAAAAGTGCAATTACAATTTCTAGTTTTGGATTAAGGGTGCAATTTGAGTTTGACCAGAAATGGTATTTTTAGCAACTTCTGATGATCTAAGTGGTCGGGATGGATGCGATCATCACTGGATAGAGTAGGATGACCGAAGATTGGGGGAAAAATGTCAGGTCGAGGTTCAAGGTGCTGTGGCGGCGATGGGAGGTCAGTGTTGCCTGTAAACCTAGTTTTAGGCTTGGTAGAAATTTTATTCTTCATGGCATCTCTGGTGGACCGAGCTCCGCCAGATTCTATGAGATGGTAGTTTGGATGATGTCGAAGTTGTGGCCGGAAGCAACGGAGCGCTAGTGGACGGCGATGTAAGTTCGAGGCGGTTTCAAGTGTGGTATGTGGTTCCAGGTTCATGCCTATATGCTCGATTTCGATGTCGAGTCATAATGGAAGTTTGGATGATCGGATTTTAGGGTGGAGTTGATCGCTGACTTAAATAAGTCATCATGGATGGCCACAGACGATCGGAGCCACTGTGCATATGCATGGTGCATCTATGTGCCTAGTGAATTCTAGAAACAGAGAGGATGTGGTACTCGAGTTTTCTTGAGTCGAATGCATGTGTTGCCCGAAGCATTGAGGGTGTTTGCTCAAAATTTTTTGAGGGATGCTCGGGAGGTTGTTTTGTTTCAAGTTTTAAAACCTGTCAGGTTTAAATTTTAAAAATGAGTTTTAAAATTTAGAGCAAAATTTAAACCAAGTTTTAAATAAGTTATTAAGTATGGATTTAAATTAACTTTTGAATCATAGTTTTGAATAAATAAAGTTTTATAAAATTAAATTGTTTAAACTAGATTAAGGTTTAAAGTATATTGTAAATAAATTAGTTTTCAAATATATGAGTAAAACTTTATTTATATAAATTTCTTTTATAAAAGTTCTTTAATATTTGAAAGGAAAGTTATATAAATCTGTTTAACTTAAATTGCAAGATAATAGATTAATTTATTATTTTAAAACTTGATTTTTAAATTAAATTTAGTTTAAACCTTTATTTATATAAGTTTCTTTTTAAATGATTTTTAATATTTTACTTAAAAAGGTTTATAAAATTGATTTAAATTTGGTTAAAGTTTAAATTTATTAATCATTTTAAAAATCCTAAATTTGAAATGAAATTTAAAAAGTAAATTTAAAGGTGAAATGTTTTAAATGTATATGTTAATGAAAAATTAAGTCATCAATAAAAGAATGATTTAGCCTAAAAATAAATTTAGGTCTCAATGAATAATGATTAATTAAGTTAATTAATTAATAATTTAGAATTAATTAATTAGTAATTTAGAATTAATTAATTAGTGAATATGGATTGTTAGTTAATTAATTAAAGGTTGATTAATTAAGTAATTAAGGGCTAAGTTAATTAATTTAAGATTAATTAATTTGAAATTAAGGATCATTAATTAGGTAAATATAGGTTATTAATTAATGATTTAAAGTAATTTATTAATAAATTTAGTAACTAAATTTTAATTAATTGGTAATTAATATTAATTATTGTAATTAATAATGATTAATTTAAGTTTAATTACTTAAGAGAAGTAATAAAAGAATTGTTAATAGTTAATGAAGATCACTAACTTGAGATTATTAAATAATTAATTAATGTGATTAATTTAATAATTAATTAGATTAGTTAATTAAGAATAATCATTTATGGAACTGTGAAAGTATAATTACTTAATGAAAATAATTAATAAATTAATTACTCATTGTAATTAATTGAGTTTAATGTGATTAGTTTAAGCTAATTAATTAAGTTTAATTAATTAATATAATCACTGGATGATTTGTTAAGTATAATTATTTAGTGTAGTTAATGAAGTGTAATTACTTAGTGAAGTAATTAATGGATAATTACTGGATGTAATTAATTGAAGGGTGATTTATTAATGGAGGTAATCTGAGTTCAATTACATTGTGTAATTAATCAAGGGATTAATTAAAGATAATTAATTAAGGATTAATTAATTAATTAATGAAGTAATTAATTAATTAATGAAGTAATTAAGGGTAGTTAATTACTGGATGAGATTAATCAAGAGTGACTAATAAATACGGTTTAATTAAAGATTAACTACTAAATGTAATTAATTTAAGTAGAGTAATTAATTAGAATGTAATTAAAGACCATTAGTTAATATAATTAATGATGTGATTAAGGGTTGATTAACCAGGATTAATTAATCAATGATAAGTGATTATAGAGTAATTAATTAATGTAATTAATTGAGGATGAATGTAATTAATTATAATTAATTAATTAAAGAAGTAATTAAAGGTTAATTACTGTATTTGGTTAAGAATAATTAATTTATAAAATTAACAAAGGCTAATTACTTGAATGTAATTAAAGAATAATTAATCAAGGATGATTAATTAAGATGAATGATTATATGGTGATTAATTAATTGATTCGTAATTAATTAATAATTATGTAAGTAAGATTTATAGAATGAAGTAATTAGTTTATTTTAAATTAATTAGAGATGCAAGTAATTAATTTAATTCATTTTAAATAAATCAAAGATAGTGTGATTAATTAACCCTTGCTTATGTATGGATGGATGATATTGATTGCCTTGAATGGTTTGAGATCTTAGATATGAGATAAGTGATGCTGTGTGATATGGATGCTTTGGTTGAAGTATGATGATAATATGAATTATCTATTTATGATGATAATATGGATTATCTACTTGTGTGATGATGTGAATTATCTATCTGTGTGCATTTAGATAATGAATTGAATTGTTTTAAACTTTAAAACAACTTGGACCTAAAAGATGGCGTTTTGGATTTCGTTGAGACCGGGATCGCGTTTCCAGATTTGGATATCCGAAAACCACATCGATCCAAATTAACGATAGGTCGTGAATCTCAAGTGAAGATGAAGATTCAGAGTGCAAGGGTTATTGTCGTTAACTCTGAGGGTCATTCCAAAATAAGTGTAACGAGATAATGCCTTCGGTTTCGTTCGAACCTGGAACGAACTTGTATGGATTGGATGCTTTCATAACATCGTCAGGTTGACGATGAGCATTCTAAGAGATGTGTTCTCTAAAGGTAATCGTAGCCTCAAGCCTCATCAACTGGAATGGCTAAAACAGGGGAGGTGCAACAAGGCTAGGTGGGTAGCACCCAAGTAGGACAAGATTTTCCCCTGTCTAGAAGTTCCTTTTTATTCGGTTGTGTGGGCAGTTGGAACGCGCATCAATTGCGGGGTTGTCTTGTTTGGGACTGTCCAGTAAGGGATGTTTCAGCCTTGTGTTGCAGGGGATTGGGAGTAATCCTCGGTACAGTGATCTAGTCCCCGTACCGTGATGGGCGGTACCCCAGTAGCCCTGCCATTGATGGAAACCCATTTTTCCTACGTGCCCTTACGGTTTTGATTGTATTACCCACTTTGTGGCTAGTATGCTGGAATTTAATCATATAACAATTTCAGCTATTTCTTATTTATTTGAAAACCTTAGACCCTATTATAATATCACTGGATTTCCTATCAAATGTTTTGGTTAGCATAAGGTAAAAACTTACCCATGTTTATGTGTGGGAAGTCTTATGTGATACCTTTTCTTTCAAAGGTTTTCAAAGTTAAGCAACTTTAACCTGTTACTCACACCAGACCCATGTCTGACCCGGAGTTTATCTTCTGTTTTCTTAAACTCTTGGGTACTCAAATTTTTACGAGTAGCCAAGTGATTCAGGTTAGCTTTGACGAATTTTGGAGGAGCCATGGAGCAGGAGGCTTCAGCGTTTGTAGATAGATAAAGTATTCCGCTGTGTGTTCTCTGAGTATTTTGTTTGGGTTGTATATTGTGTTGTAATAACTAGACATGTGTTTATAACTGCCTTGTATGTGTTGTATAAGCTGTATAACTCTGATAGATATTGTATACTATGTAATATTTATGTGATTAATATAATTTATCTGTTCCGCTGTTGAGATTTTGATGTTGTTTCTTGCTTTCTTCTCTATTCTTTTCTCATTTCTACCCCTTTCTTTCTTATTAATGATACATCATTCTGTGGAATGGATGGAGGGTCGTTATAGTGGTATCAGAGCGCTAGGTTGAGTGAATACCTAGGCTTTGGAATGTTTTCTTTCTTGAGAGAGCGTACTTGTATTTTTATATATATTTATATATATTATTCCTACCTATTTTATTGGATTACTTGTTCAAGTTTCCAATATAAGTTCTAGAGGTAGATAGGGTAGTGGTGTGTGTAGCACGACTACCAATGGTAGTGGTCCGATTGTTGGGATTGGAAGTGTATCTGTCGAGACTGTAGACCTAATACCGTCTCGAGTAAGTTTTGCTGCGGTGAAGGATTTCATCAATCTTTGAAGTAAACCTTATTAAGGTTCGGAGTCCATCTTTGAAGTGAAAGTTTGGATGGGTAAGAGTTTGCATTTGTCGGTTAGGCAGAAGCGAGTGATGGTATCTTGGTAACACAGGAAGTAGTAGCTGTGTGATGAGACGCAGTGACTATGGATGTCTCCGAAGATGTTTCTTTGGAACAAGTTTAAGGAAGTGTGTTTGCATCAGTGACGTGGCTGAGTTCAGCAGGGTGTTTCTGTATGGCTTTGAGGCCCGAGTTTCTCGAAGAGCTTTGGATTAGGAAGTCTTTGGCATCTGTGGTAGCAGTGCAGCTCGGAGTGTTCTGTGTGCCGGTAGGAAGGTCTTCTGGCTAAGCAGTTTTCTTGAAGTGAAATTCTGAAGCAGCCGAGTAAATTCGTTTCTTCGATGGATTGGTTAGATAACCATAAGCTGTTCTGATTGGTAAAGAGAGAACAGTTTTCTTTGGAAATTATCCTGGGTTGATTGCAAAAGTGACTTGTGATGATTGAGTGTTCCCTTGGGTTGTCAGAGATTTTCTCGATGTCTTCATAGAAGTCGAGGTCTGCCATAGCATCTGGAGATTGAGTTTTTATATTGACTAGTATTCCAGGAGTGATACCAGTGGTTTGACATTATAGAAGGATGGTTCTTAGAGAGAGGTTTGGTGAAATAGCTTAAGATATTATGGAACTTCTGAGTCTTCTTTACGGATCCGATGAACCGTGTCTTTTGGGAAATGTTGACAAGTTTATGCTCGTGTTCATCGATGAATTTTTCTCATCTATTCTTGATCAGAGTTGCGCAGCGGAAGCGAGGTGGCAGCTACTCTAGAATGGAAGCAACCGGGAAATTTGCAGTATTTTGGATTAGAGGGTTTCTACTGGAATTTTTCAGGATCTAATGGCAAGAATGGCGAGTGCTCCTGTTTTGTCTTTTTTGGATAGGAGAAGTTTGAAGTCTACTGATGATAGTAGAGTTTGATCTTGATATTGGTGGATCTTGATAGGATCATTCTGTTGGGTTGTTTCTGGTCCAGTTTGTTTCGAGAGGCATCAACGAAGGTTGAGCTGATCAGGAAGGATGAATGCAGCCTAGAATCATCAGTGGAGTTTTGTGGATAAGAGATGGAGGAATTTGGATTTCGAAGTTGGAGATTTGATTTTGGATAAGTTTTTCTCTGATCAAAAGAGCTATAAGTTTGGATAAGGCTGGAAAGCTAGCTCCAAAGTGTATTGGATCTTCCTGTGATCTTATGAGGATAAGATTTGGTCTACAGGATTTAATTGCTAGATTGGAATACTGGGATTCATTGTGTTTCACGTATCTCTGAGGGAGTGCATGTGTGATCCATCTCTGGTTTTGGAACCAGCAGTTCTGGAGGATTTGGTTGTTGAGCAGGACTTGTCTGTGGTCTGATACCCTGTTCAAATCTAGATGAGTTGGTGCTCTGTAGCTTAGTAGTGTGGATTGTTTGGATTCTGTAGATTGAGTATCTTGGTATTTATACCTAGGAAACTCTAGGAAGTTCTATCCAGAATTTTGTCTGGATAGTTAGATTTATTAGATTGACTAAATTGGTTGCTGTGGTAGTCAGCATATGGTTGTGAATATATGCTTGTGATTTAAATTAAAATCTTTGATGGGTTATTAAATTACCTTTTCTTTTAAATTTCGTGGACGAAATTCTTTTAGAGGGGAGGAATGTGACAACCCGGAATTTTAGGCAATATCAATTTAATAATCTGTAGCTAATAAAATATTTTCTATTTATAATTGTATATATTGTAAATAAAAAAGCTATGGTTGAAATTTAATAAATAAAATCATGTTTTCAAACTCTGAATATATTTGGCAATTTGGAATCTTGATTAATTTAAAATAAAAACTTTCCAAAGCTATTTAAATAAATAATCATATTGTTTTAAAATATTTAAGATAAATGTTTAATTTTTTAAAATATCTTTTGGCCTAAGTTTGAATTTAAATAAAATTAACAAATTTTTTTTATCTTCTTTTTAAATATTGCTTAATAAATATGATACATTAATTCATTTAAAGTAAGATAAGTAATTTATTAATAATGAGATAATTTCCTTTATTAATTTATCTAAAATTAGCAAAATTGATATTTTAAATAATAATTATAATGTATTGTTTTTATAAATATAAGTAGATTTTAATGAAAATAGAATTTGTTATTTTCAAATTTAGTATGTTGTTATATATATATATATATAATTGAATTTGATTTGGATTTTCAATTTTAATTTTAATTTGAATTTGGATTTAATTTTGAAATTCAAAAAGGTTGATATTCTAAAATATTTGGATTTAAATTATATGTATAAGTTTTTATTTACATATAATTGATTTTATTTATATTTTCTTTAAGAAAAAGTATATATAAATTTAGATAAGAAATAATAAATTAATTAAAAAGTTTTTATTAACACTTAATTAATAAATAAACATAACAAATTACAAGTGTAAATCTCTAAAGGCCTAATGTAACATATGTTAAGTAAATATTAATTCAAGATGACAAATGTTAAAGACATGAGACAAGTGTCATTTTAAAAATTTTAATTTTGTTTATTTTAATAAACCACATTTTCATTTATATAAACAAATTGTTCTCTTATCTTTATTTTTTTTCATCTTTTTGCTCAAAGCCAAGAAGAAATTAAAATCAAATCCTCTCAAACACAATCTAAAAATCACCCTCCTCAAACTAGATTTTATCAATCAACAAAGCCTGAATTCATTTTTTTCAATCTGTAATCATCTTCAATCAGAAATCAAAATCAGCAATCAAAATTCCTTTCAAACCAGAAGATTTATTCAAAACAGAATCTGATAATTAGTAATAAAATCCCTCTACATACCAAAAATCAATCACCAGTAACCATTTTCAAATCATTAACCTGAAATTCATTTTGTAAATCATTTTCAAGATCAAAATGTAAAGCCTACATGCAAATCTGTAAACTAGTCTGCAAATCGAAAAATCATCAACCTATAGTTCCTTTTTTCAATCTAGGATCAAGCCTGCATTTTTTTCCAGTTTGGTTTGAAAGCAAAAACAAATGCCTGCATCTTTTTCAAAAACTTAAGCAGTCCAAAGCAAGCGTGCAAGTTCTTAAATCAAAGAAACACTTTTCAGCTACTCAAGTTTTAAAGGCAAAGGCATTCATGTTTTCATAAAGATTCAAAGGCTATTTCAAAGCAAAAAGGGTCTGTTTCCAAATTAACAGGTGAGTAACAATCCTTTTAAAAGTTAAGTAGAAATTTGGTTGCATGTTAATCTTTGAAATGAGTATATTTGTGTGGATATATATGAAGAACATTTTCTGGATGAATGTATGATGTATGCATGCCTGTTGTCTCTATGATATCCCTGTTCTTTGTTTTCAAGCTTAGATTTTAATCAAAATCCATTATCTTTTGAGTCAATCTCTGTAAGGACTTAGGATGCAAACAAATCTTTTTTTTCATCATGAAGTAAGTTTTAAAATTTTGTTTGTGTTAAAATAAATTTGAAATGTATCTGGAAACCAGATTGAACAAAATAGTTTAATTATGATAAGATTCAAACATTCTAAATCAAAGATTCAGGAACATAACTTGAATCCCTGAACTAAATAATGAATTTTAAGAGTGAAATTACAATTTCTAGTTTTGGATTAAGGGTGCAATTTGAGTTTGACCAGAAATGGTATTTTTGGCAACTTCTGATGATCTAAGTGGTCGGGGTGGATGCGATCATCACTGGAGATAGTAGGATGAACGGAGATTGGGAAAAAATGTCAGGTCGAGGTTCAAGGTGCTGCGGCGGTGATGGGAGGTCAGTGTTGCCTGTAAACCAAGTTTTGGGCTTGGTCGAAATTTTATTCTTCACAGCATTTCTTGTGGACCGAACTCCACCAGATTCTATGAGATGGTAGCTTGAGTGACATCGAAGTTGTGGCCGGGAGCAACGGAGATCTGGTGGATGGCGATGCGAGTTCGAGGCAGTTTCAAGTGTGGACTGTGGTTCCAGGTTCAGGCCTATATGCTCGATTTCGATGTCGAGTCGTAGTGGAAGTTTGATTGATTGGATTTTAGGGTGGAGTTGATCGCCGACTTAAATAAGTCATCGTGGATGGCCATAAACGATCGGAGCCACCGTGCATATGCATGGTGCATCTATGTGCCTAGTGAATTCTGGGAGCAGAGAGGATGTGGTACTCGAGTCGAATGCGTGTGTTGCCCGAAGCATTGAGGGTGTTTGCTCGAAAATTTTTGAGGGATGCTCGGGTAGTTGTTTTGTTTTTGGTTTTAAAACCTGTCAAGTTTAAATTTTAAAAATGAGTTTTAAAATTTAAAGCAAAATTTAAACCAAGTTTTAAATCAGTTATTAAGTATGGATTCAAATTAACCATTGAATCATAGTTTTGAATAAATAAAGTTTTATAAAATTAAATTGTTTAAACTAGATTAAGATTTAAAGTATACTGTAAGTAAATTAGTTTCCAAATATATGAGCAAAACTTTATTTATATAAATTTCTTTTATAAAAGTTCTTTAATATTTGAATGGAAAGTTATATAAATCTGTTTAACTTAAATTGTAAGTTAAAAGATTAATTTATTTTTTTAAAACTTTATTTTTAAATTGAATTTTGTTTAAACCTTTATTTATATAAGTTTCTTTTTAAACGATTCTTTAATATTTGATTTAAAAAGGTTTATAAAATTGATTTAAATTTGGTTAAAGTTTAAATTTGTTAATCATTTTAAAAATCCTAAATTTGAAATGAAATTTAAAAAGTAAATTTAAAGGTGAAATGTTTTAAATGTATATGTTAATGAAAAATTAAGTCATTAATAAAAGAATGATTTATCTTAGAAATAAATTTAAGTCTCAATGAATAATGATTAACTAAATTAATTAATTAATAATTTAGAATTAATTAATTAATTAATAATTTAGAATTAATTAATTAGTGATTGTGGATTGTTATTTAATTAATTAAGGGTTAATTAATTAATTAATTAAGGGCTAAGTTAATTAATTTAAGATTAATTAATTTGAAATTAAGGATCATTAATTAGATAAATACAGGTTATTAATTAATGATTTGTAATTAATTAATTAATTAATTAATTAAAGAATAATTAATTGGTAATTAATATTAATTAACTTGTAATTAATAATGATTAATTTAAGTTTAATTACTTAAGAGAAGTAATTAAAGAATTGTTAATAGTTAATGTAGATCATTAACTTGAGATTATTAAATAATTAATTAATGTGATTAATTTAATAATTAATTAGATTAATTAATTAAGAATAATCATTTATGGAATTGTGGAAATATAACTACTTAATGAAAGTAATTAAGGAATTAATTACTCATTGCAATTAATTGAGTTTAATGTGATTAGTTTAAGTTAATTAATTAATATAATCACTGGATGATTTGTTAAGTATAATTACTTAGTGTAATTAGTGATGTGTAATTACTTAGCGAAATAATTAATGGATGTAATTAATTGAAGGGTGATTTATTAATGGAGGTAATTTGAGTTTAATTACTTTGTGTAATTAATTAAGGGATTAATTAAAGATAATTAATTAAGGAGTAATTAATTAATTAACGAAGTAACTAAGGGTAGTTAATTACTGGATGAGATTAATCAAAAGTGATTAATAAATAAGGTTTAATTAAAGATTAACTACGAAATGTAATTAATTTAAGTAGAGTAAATAAAATGTAATTAAAGATCATTAGTTAATATAATTAATGATGTAATTAAGGGTTAATTAACTAAGATTAATTAATCAATGATAAGTGATTATAGAGTAATTAATTAATGTAATTAATTAAGGATGAATGTAATTAATTATAATTAATTAATTAAAGAAGTAATTAAAGGTTAATTACTGTATTTGGTTAAGAATAATTAATTTATAAAATTAATTAAAGGTTAATTACTTGAATATAATTAAAGAATAATTAATCAAGGATGATTAATTAAGATGAATGATAAGATGGTGATTAATTAATTGATTTGTAATTAATTAATGATTATGTAAGCAAGATTTATAGAATGAATGAATTAATTTATTTTAAATTAATTAGAGATGCAAGTAATTAATTTAATTCATTTTAAATTAATTAGAGATAGTGTGATTAATTAATCCTTGCTTATGTATGGATGGATGATATTGATTGCCTTGAATGGTTTGAGATCTCAGATATAAGATAAGTGATGCTGTGTGATATGGATGCTTTGGTTGAAGTATGATGATAATGTGATTTATCTATTTATGATGATAATATGGATTATCTACTTGTGTGATGATGTGAATTATCTATCTGTGTGCATTTAGATAATGAATTGAATTGTTTTAAACTTTAAAACAACTTGGACCTAAAAGATGGCGTTTTGGATTTCGATGAGACCGAGATCGGGTTTCCAGATTTGGATATTCGAAAACCACATCGATCCAAATTAATGATAGGTCATGAATCTCAAGTGAAGATAAAGATTCAAAGTGCAAGGGTTATCGTCGTTAACTCTGAGGGTGATTCCAAAATGAGTGTAACGAGATAATGCCTTCGGTTTCGTTCGAACCCGAAACGAACTTGTATGGATTGGATGCTTTCAGAACACCGTCAGGTGGACAATGAGCATTCTAAGAGATGTGTTCTCTAAAGGTAATCGTAGCCTCAAGCCTCATCAACCGGGAATGTCCAAGGGAGGTGCAACAAGACTAAGTGGGTAGCACCCAAGCATGACAAGGTTTTCCCCTGTCTAGAAGTCCCTTTTTATTCGGCTGTGTGGGCAGTTGGAACACGCGCCAACTGCGGGATTGTCTTATTCGGGCCAGTCCAGTAAGGGATGGTTTCAGCCTTGTGTTGCAGGGGATTGGGAGTAATCCTTGGTACGGTGATCTAGGCCTTGTACTGTGACGGGTGGTACCCCAGTAGCCCTGCCATTGATGGAAACCCATTTTTCCTACGTGCCCTTACGGTTTTGATTGTATTACCCACTTTGTGTCTAGTATGCTGGAATTTAATCATGTAACATTTCAGCTATTTCTTATTTATTTGAAAACCCTAGACCCTATTATAATATCACTGGATTTCCTATCAAGTGTTTTAGTTAGCGTAAGGTAAAAACTTACCCATGTTTATGTATGGGAAGTCTTACGTGATACCTTTTCTTTCAAAGGTTTTCAAAGTTAAGAAACTTTAACCTGTTACTCATACCAGACTCATGTCTGACCAGGAGTTTATCTTCTGTTTTCTTAAATTCTTAGGTACTCAAATTTTTACGAGTAGCCAAGGGATTCAGGTTAGCTTTGACGAATTCTGGAGGAGCCATGGAGCAGGAGGCTTCAGCCTTTGTAGATAGATAAAGTATTCCGTTGTGTGTTCTCTGAATATTTTGTTTGGGTTGTATATTGTGTTGTAATAACTAGACAGGTGTTTATAACTGTCTATTATGTGCTGTATAAGCTGTATAACTCTGATAGATGTTGTATACTATGTAATATTTATGTGATTAATATAATTTATTCGTTCCACTGTTGAGATTTTGATGTAGTTTCTTTCTTTCTTCTCTATTTTTTTCTCTTTTCTATCCCTTTATTTCTTATTAATGATACGTCATTAAGTGGAATGAATAGCAGGTCGTTACATTGTATGTGAACACACACACATACATATACATATACATATACATATACATATACATATACATATACATATACATATACATATACATATACATATACATATACATATACATATACATATACATATACATATACACATATCCATACATATACATAAACATATACACATATCCATACATATACATATACATATACATGTACATATACATGTACATATACATATACATATACATACCTACAGACATACATACATACATACATACATACATATATATATATATATATATTGGATGTTGATGATTAAATTCATACATACAATATGAAATCCCTATAAATAAGTATTTTACCGATTTCAAACATGAATGTATCCATAACCATGAGTATTGAATTATGTACATATAAGTAAATACTTATCCTTGAATGTTCTTATTTAAGGTGATTTAAGAGAGGAATACCGAGAGTCTTGCAGTTATTGTTGGGAGGCCACGGGTTATTGTTGGCGGTGATTTACTCATGATCACTGGGAGCACCAAGTGGTTACATACTTTAGTTATTATTGTAGGTCAACTATAGAAGGACCTACTGAGAATCTTCTTTTGGTTAGTTACATATTTGACAAGCACCATTATTCCAGTGATTAAACACTTCGACTTTGGTGTCAGAGGCCATAGGTTAGAAACATGTGCCGCGTGATTCGAACATA
Organism: Allium cepa; assembly: GCA_030765085.1. Classification (NCBI taxonomy): domain Eukaryota; kingdom Viridiplantae; phylum Streptophyta; class Magnoliopsida; order Asparagales; family Amaryllidaceae; genus Allium; species Allium cepa. The sequence goes on from CM060946.1 coordinate 45,222,991, forward strand.
TATTGACATGTAGTATGTTGTATACTACCTAATACTTATAGTATTATATGTGGTACCATCTAAGTACCCAAATTTTTAAAAAAGGTCGAAATAGTGGATCTCATATGATGATGTGCAGTGGTCTTTTGATTGGAAAAGTTGTGAATCTTGTTTATCGAGGCCCTACTTTAAAATGGTTAATCATATGATATGATTTCGTGTTAAGACAATAGTTAGGTACAAGATTAGACACCAGAAGTCAAACACTACTTAAGGGAGAATTCATCTCCTTCAGTATAGAAGTATATTGTCATTGTAGTTGGTTTTATAATCCGAGTTAGAAATCTCTAACCATACTAAATCTGGTTAATCGATAATTATTGTTGATTGAACTAAATAACTTTGGAGCTCAAATTCGTAGTTAAACAAGGACATTTTTAAGAGTTTGACCGATGACCTAACCCCAGATGTCTAAGTAAAATATTTTTGGCGAATAAATAAATGTGCATAAATATCACTGCATAAGGGTGCAACTTCAAATGATTCCGAAGTAGGACTTCACCTAGATGATCGATAAGCATATGACTTCGTGTCCTTTACTATTCTTTAGCAAAGTCCATGATAGTTCAAAAATTAACCAAGGACCGAAGTTGCACCTATAAATGACATAATAGAGAAATGTAGAATTGGATCTAAATGCTATAATGTAATAATTTATAGCTATTATTTATAGTTTAAAATTTAGGCTAACTTAATGCTCCTTGGTTTCGAAGAGTAGAGGGTACTTAAGTATGATATGATTCTTAGTCAAGTATGTCAACATGCGAAGTTGTTTTGCAATTATTTTTTTTATTAAAGTCCTAATATAAAAATCACAAAGTTCGTAAGGTTAAATCAACTTAACGGACCACTGATGCTACAAATCAAGCTCTCTTTAGTCTGCAAAAATTATAATGAAAATGAGGAAGATGATCAATTTGGAATTATGTCATTTCTAATAGGGGTACATGTCTATTTACATAGAGCTCTAACCCTCAAATTCATGACATGTGTCATATAAAATGAATGGACACCTAAGATTTGCTAACGTTGCAAAAGCTTTGCTGATTGACATGCGATGGTAAGGAATCTTCGTGGTAGTTGGGAATAGCAACATTGGATGTATTTTTCAATATTCATAAGCTTTGATTATCAAAATGCGATAGTTCCTTTGCTCCTCACTATGTGATAACTCTTATTAGATTGATATCTAACATGCGATAACCCCTTGGCTTCAACATGCAATGGCTTTTTTAAACTCTACCCATGGACATCTTCCTACTTCCATTATTCGATAGCTTCATAACTTAACTTGCAATAGCTTTTTTCCTTTATCATGTGACAGCCCTATAAACTCAATATGCGATAGCTCAGATATATATCAACAGTCAATATATCTTGGAGTGAACATGCGATAACACTAATATCTCAAACTTTGATAGTTCCTGGAGTCAACATGCGATAGTTCTAATATCACAACCTTCAACAGTTCAAGGAGTCAACATAAGATAGCTCTAACATCTCAAATTTCGATAGTTTCTGGAGTCAACATATGATATCTCTAACATCTCAACCTTCGATAGTTCTAGGAATCAACATGCAATGGCTCTAACATCTCAACCTTCGATAGTTCCTTCGATCTATAATTACTTAATTTATTACATATATGCGATAGCCTGCTAAACTCCAAACTTGCTATAACCCTTTACTGTATTAGCTTTCGTCAACTTGCGATGACTCATTATTTCAACCTTCGATGGACATATTCATTATCCTCTAATAGCATTATTTTCCATCCTTTGATAGCTTATTAGTCATCCTTCGATGGTTTATATTCATCAACATTTGATAGCTTTTTTATCCTGAAAATTTGGGTGTAACACTTGCTCCTCTCCCATAAGAAGTCTTCTTATGCTTTAACTTTAGTAAAATTCTATTCCTGTTCTTACTTCTTTTCTTCCCAAGTTGTTATTACTTGTTGTCGTGCTTTTTCATCATTGATCACTTGTGCTCCTTGGCTTACTTATTGTCTTAAAAATCTTGATTTTTATGCAAACCGTTTTATCGAAAATGTCTTCCAAAGCATTGAGGTTTTTCTGTCTTTTGAATGTATATATATTTGCAATAATCGCTTTCATTGAAAATATTCTTTTTGGTAAATTTCCCATAAACTTATTCAAAGATATCCATAGAAATTTAAACGATTTTCATAACTCTATTTAGAAATCATTTTATACATAGACGAAATATATATTTGTTAAAGTGTGGTTTTTAGAAAATTGATTTTTGAAAGCAAGAAAATCCTCTTGAAACCTTTTGAAAATAGGTTTTATAAAAAATAATCGACGATACCATAAGGTGGAAGCTTGTTGTAGCCTTGATGGAGTTAACTTTATTATTACCTATGCTGAGTTTGATCTTCATTGAATCAGGAGTTTGGTTGATCGTTATTCTTTGGACGGTTACTTTTGAAGACCTTATTTGATTGTAAGAATTTCTATTGACCATCTTTCTTGGGTGAATGCTTTTTCCAGGCTTGACGGTGGAACCAAAGGCTTAATTGACCATTGTAGGATCAAATTAACTCTAAAAGGGGGTAGATAGCGTTTACTATAAATTCACAATAATAATAATAATTGTAGCATAGATAATAATAAAGTAAATGTGTAAATAAAAGCCGCATACAAATTTATCCTAATTTGGTAAACCCTGCTTACTGTTGTCCCTAAGATTTGTATTAAGATTAAACAATCGACCGCTTACAAATTCCCTATAAACTTGTGACTATCACTATCCTGATTATTCTTACCATATGCTTAGAAACCCTGCCTTAAATTCACAAGTTGATAATTTCTCGAACTACGAAGATGTAGTTCAGATTTAGAAATACTAAAGTTCTAAACTAAAATTAATTACAAAATAAATAAAAATGAAAACATACACACTTAAATTATATATATATAATCGTTTATATTATAACGGTCGACCTCTTAAATCACTTCCTTTTTATTTTCAGGTCGTCCCTCTTTCCTTTATTATCTTTTTTAGGGTTCTTCCTCTTTCTTCGAATCTAAAAGCCGCCGCTTTGAAATTAAGTTGTTGTATTCGTCACTTTACTCCTCTATTGGTTGGTTTTCAATAGCCTGGTAATTATTGGTTGCGGTTGCGTCCTTGGTCGAGTTATTTTGCAGTTGATATTTTGGCACGGCTTTGATTTTTTGATTGTATGTGTATTTTGTTTTCAAACTCGGCCTTTTTCAAATTGCCCATGATGATTGGTTTATATAGGGGTTGATTTAGAGAAAAATCTTTTCAAATTTTTAGATTTTTCATGATTTTCGGTTTGAATTTCTCAATGCTGATTTTTTGCTCTGGCTTTTGATTTGTATACAACTTATTCTCAAACTTGATTTCTATGATTATTGGCTTGAGATTTTTGACTTCTTCATTCTTAAGATTATTTCTTTCAGCCCGACTATATAGACTTGTTCCTCAATGATATTATTAGCTTTGTCTTGACATTATAGACTTGTTCAATTTTTGGAATTTTTGGCTTGGGCCTGATATTGTGGACTTGTTTAACGTTATCCTGTACACTTAATTATTTCTAAAATATCCATGTTGTATGTGTAAAAATATACATGTATATACACACACAAATATATATACGCATACTCGTATATTGTACGTTGGACTATTCTGGTGTGTGCCTGACCTTGCTGGCCTGTTATTTTTTCGAGAACATCTCTGGTTTGCACATTGTGTGCTTATGAGTTTTCTTATGTTTTGATGGCCATCATTCTATGGATGTTCCTTATGTGCATGCTCTTGTGTGCTTGCATGCTTATGTGTGCTTGAATCTCCCTTGTGTGCTTACTTGCTTGTTTGCTTTATATGTGTCGCAACAACCGACCTTTTCGACCCTTGAATGTCGACATTAATACATCCACGATATTCATATCCTGAGCACCCAAGTGCTAGAAAGATAGATTTTTCAGGTAAAATAAAAGAAAAATAAAATAGAACAAGAGAGAAGTGAACACGATATCAGAATCTCACAGGGGAACGAAAACATGTCATATCAAAAGATAGTACAGACTGCCACCCTAAAATGCACAGCATTTCAAAGCTACAATTATAAATACTATCATCAGCCTAGACAGTTATAACAACATGTCCTTAGAAATGTTGATACATACATAGTAGTAATGTAGTGAAAATATGAATACAATGGTAGGTAATACATCCAGCTCATCTCCTCGAGCTCCAATGACCATCAACAGAACTGTCTTTCTTAGACTACTCGAAATAGCACATGACGAATTTAGGAAAAACAAAACCATATGCCAAACATAAGTCTAGTATGAGAAACTCAAGAAACATGCAGTTAACATATAATAGTACTTTTGAGACCACATGGAATGTCGAAAGAACCACCATATAATAAGTACATAATGTGATAGAATAAATAATGTCTAGGGTGAAGAATATAAATTAGAAAATAGCTGTGCCGCTTTCATCTCATGACACAACAATATTTGGAGTTATCAAATCAAAGCCATTAAGGTATTTCTGCATAATGGGCCTTCTATAGAGATCTCTCTAATCAAGACAAATCCAATCTCCTACACAAGGGTCAGAAACTACCTCCAAGCATCGTACATATCTAGACAGAATATACTAATAAGGAAAATAAAGTCGACCCATGCCCGAATATAGTATAAACCACGTGGAACTAAGTATCCATGGCTCCCGTGACAATAGAATACTCTAGATATGGAGCTGATAAATCTACTGAGAGTTAGCAAAACCCCAAGCTATGCCCCTACACTGTTTTCTGTTATTTCCGACGTCGAGGTCACGTTCGGCATCTCTCACACGAGCCTTCATCACTCGAACAGAATACGAATCTGCAACTAGGTTCCAACATCTCGAATAGACCACAATATCTACATGGATTCATGCCTCTCGAATAGATCTCGGATCTTCATATAGATTCCAGCATATGTCTTTCGATTAATGCTAATGTTGACCTCTCCCTTGGACTTAACCTTAGGATACATAGTTCAAATTTATAGCATTCCACTTAACAACCACTTCCAAAACAAAGAACTCGTATATAAGTTTTAAAGTGGCATTTGATAAGTAAAACTATTCAAAAAGATTTAAGGCTAATGTTACTTAAACATTTTCACTACAAACCCAAAACGATTTCGCTTATGCTTTTCTTAAAAATTTCTTTCCAAAGATCCATTTACATTTATAAATATAATAAAAAAGGGTTAAAGACGAATATTATTAATACATTGCCACAACAAACCCAAAACCATTTATACTTAACATTATCTTTAAAACATTCTTTTCAAAGATATACGTATATCCACACCTAATCAAGGTAATATACATTTGATTAACTTTCCAAAACCATCTATTATAACCTAAGTATTATAATCCAAACCTTCGTTTGTTCCATTATAAAATACTTAACTTACTTCTTCCAAATTTATATATATAGATACACATTTTAAAAATACTTATAAATAGGTTCTAAATATCTATGTAAAATATTGCTTGAAAATAACTATTTTATAACTTGATGAAAATAAATAAAAGCATGTTTTATATTATAAAACCTCTTTACTTTCAAAATTCATAAATAATTATTTAAAATAGATTGAAAGTTAAAAACAGCTTTAAAATACTAAAAAATATATTAAAAATCACCACTTAAAATATTAGGTAAAAATAAAAAATTCAAAAATCATTTTTGGGCACTTAAAGCCATAAGTAACTTACTACAACATTTACAAATGCTGTTAAATGTCCTTGATAAAGAACAAGATAGGAAAGCATGAACTTTGCGACTAGTTTTCACCAATTAAGTTTACGGCTTGAAATTTTTATATTAAGTACTACCGTTAAGATGCTTAAAACCCGTAGAAAGAAACCTCTAAGGATATCTTTTAATTTATTATAAAATTTCCAAAAACAAGCTATTTTTCAAATGTATTTATACCATCATTTTACTCTAGCTTTAGCCATTTTGTTTGACAAGTTATAAAATATTTTAAACTTTGATTTTTTATAATAATAAGTACACATATAATACTTATTAAAAATTCAAAGAAATCCCTAGATATCTTTTAAATTAATTACAAAAATCCCCATAAACAAGGTATTTCAAAGTACTCATATAATGACCTTCTTCTCGGTACAACTTTTTATAACTTTGTTTCACAAGTTAATGAATGATTTACACTTCCATATTTCTCCAGAGTAAGTATATGTATAATACTTATTAAAAATGCAAAGAATCCCATAGAATGTCATTTAAAGTTGACTTTGAAAATCACCAAACATAAGCCATTTTCAAAATGCATCCATAACGACCTTTTTGCTTCTAACTTTTACAAGTTTGTTTCACAATTTCTATTACTTTCCAAATTAATTCCTTACTGTCCTCATACCAACAATATGTGCAGTAAACAATCAAATCTAATTATCCCAATTTAAGTTCATAAATCTTCATATTATCCGAGTTTTTGACCCTGCGGAATTCAAAGGAAGTTAAAACATCTACGTCAAGTCAAAAAAACTCAGGAACAAACCAGAAAGATCATAAGAAGAAACCAAGAAGAACACAGGAGGAAAAGGAAAAAATTTCCTAAGGAGATGGATTGCTAGCGATCCATAAATATTGCCCATGGATCATTCATTCTTCTCGTATCATGAAGCATTATCTTTTCTAGGAACGCCTGTTGAGTTTCACGAGGTTCCAATCTAGCTAGACCAAGAAGTGAGCATTCATCTGATTCTAGCAATAGTTCAATGTAACTAGTACATGAATCATCATCAATACAAGACATCTAGTCATGAAATTACATGGAGCGCATCTACACAAGGTAGGGAACATGATCATATTGAGATGAGCATAAAACACTCTAATTCTATGGATCACTAGCGATCCATGCCCAATGGATCGCTAGAAATCCATCATATTGGGTCTGTTCACAGTGAAATTTCTTTAGCATCTTCGTACCATCAAATGTAAGTCTCTAGCAAAGCGGTACTGGCCTAAGTGATATCGAGCCCCTATAAATACAATCCTACCTTCAACATAAAGGGATCTTTTAGACTGGCTGCTGAAATTCTACAGAAACTATTCTTCACTCTTCTCCACCCACACAATAGTCATCTAAAGGGTTCACTATAATTCTCTAGTGAACTCTAACACTGGTGACTTGATCTCGCTTACAAGATCCAATCAAATTGTATTTCAATTCAACTTGTAATCAAGGTCAGTTAAGAAAAAAAGTTATAAAGTGAACGTAGGCTTCATTAACAGCCGAACTGCTAAAAATATCTCTTGTCTCTTAAGTCTCTCTACAAGTTATTGTTCCTTGTTTAAATTTTATTTACTTGGATAACAGGGCTGGTGCTTTCACACTTAATCCAGGGTATTGATCATTTTTTTGGTTAACATTTTGATGCTTTCATTGAGAACCCAAATCAAACTTAGACCTAGCTATCTACTTTGGATCAGATAGGTTCAAAAGTTAGATCCTCAATCTCTGTTTAGAAGTGTAACAACCCGCACCCTAGTAGGCTTAATTTTTCAATGAACTGAAAATCCGCTAGTTTGGTATCCTGCAAATAACAAAGGCAAGTCAGAGTAATGTTTATAAAATATCACAGTGGAAAAATGATAAAGTATTCAACAAATGATTATTAACCAGGATTAGGCTACTTTCCCTAATAGTGTTCAACCTAGGAGTGAAACTTTCCTTTTTAGTAAATCCTAATACTTGCTAAAATGTCTTCCTATGGATGGGAAAAATATGAATGGGTCGGATATAAAGTCTAGTGAATGAGAAATAAAATGAAGCAGAAAGAATAAAACATTTTAATTCCAGGTCTTCCCTGGATATAGTAGATGGTGAATTATTTAATGCAGTGAATCCTTCTTAGATACAGTTCCTAAGAAGCCAAAGTCAGCGGTCACTCTAGGAAAGTCAACCATGCAGTAGTACTAAACGTCAATCGCCCTGTCGGATCTGCTGTCCTTACCTATCCATGTGCTACAGCGTGAAAGTCATGCTCTTCAACCGTATACTGTGACTGTCTATCCACGTGCTACAATGTGAAACTCATTCTCTTCACCCATGCACTATGATTAAATGGCTCTTACGTCTGACCGACGCCAACTCAAACAACCTCGCAGGAACCCCAAGTTGCGCTAGGCTCCACCAAACTGGACTCATGTCCTTCTGTCTACTTGGACACCAACGTGGATTTGCCCCTATCCAAAGTGTCGGTTCTTCGAAAGAGCGCATGCAGTTGCGTCAGCTGCTCAAAATCCTCGAACGATCTACCTAAAGACGCCTAAGAGCATACTTATCTTGTTCGTTTGCGTCGATCTGCCTGAAAAAGCCTACGATTGCAGATGCTATCTATCCTACATACTAGCAACCTTTGAAAGACAACAAACATCCTTACGAACCTACTTGCCCGCTCCTAATACGTACAACCAAAACTATATTTTGGTCTTAACTGCATGAAATACCTATCCAGATCTTTACAAGGTCTGCCTACCAAATCGCTTCCAGATTAATTAATTTTACCGTTATAGTTTACATATTGTTTATTTTCATTAATATGCTTTAAGCCATTTTTACATCCGATTTGGTTATTTCGCAATTTCTTTTTTTCTTACATAAATGGTTTTTTAATTTTAGGTCCGTTCTATCCATATGGTTTGTCTGTAATTTTTATACCTTTTTGTTACAGATTTACACTAGCCTTTAGGGTCCATTTAATTTACATTTTTTTCCACCCTAATTTACATTCTCCTTTTAGAGATTTAATATGTACAAAGTTTTATCCAATAGCCACAAATCATTTAATTACGCAAAATTCCACTTTTTAAGGCCGCAAATGGGATAAACACATATACCAATTAAAATTCCCAATTTTGTTCCATAACCACTTTCCAAATTGTGCGATTATACCAGCCAAATTTCCACTTTTATTCAAAGAACCTATTCTGAATTTATCCAACTAACCAGTTATGCCACTAAAAATCGAATAAAAATTCTAATTCAATTTAATTAAACAAATCTCATTTACGCCATAAAACATGAATAAGCAATTTATACGTTCCATATTTTAAACAAAATATGAATTAGAATTGAGAAGTGGTAGAAGAAAAAGTTATAATAATTTGCATCAAACCTCAATTATTAACAGAAATTAATTCATATTATCGTGCTAGAAAAGAAGTAAAATTAAACTACTCTATTTTTCTGTTTCATATTAATTCCCACTCACTTGGCACTTGTGCTGGTATAAATTTGAAAAGCTTTACTTCTTCTGTCTTCCTCCTTTTTGAATTCTTCATAATTCTTCAAATAACTCGTATACATATTTTTAATTTGATTTGGAAGAGAATTATTTATTTAGTGGAGAAAAGGAGGAAGAAGAATACACACAAAGTTTTTCGGTAGACTTATGGCGACAGTTGAATAAAAGATTAGGTTTTAGGTTAGATGTTTTATTTATAGATAGTGTGAGTGCATATAATCCATTAACTTTCCTAGGTTAAATTATGTTCATCTGGACACCTCATGGTTATTCACTCTGGCTCATACATGTCACTGGACCAATAGAATGCTAGGAAATCAAAAACCACGTCACCCAGTCCAATAAAAAAGCGCCACGTCAGAAAATAAATCAGCATTCATTAATTACTCCCATTAATTGCTTTCACTGCAAAATTCCCATTTTTGTTTTTTGTGTGTATACATTGCACTGTTTGAGAGATTATATTCTCCCTCTTTATTAACTTTACAAATTGTTTCCCATTTTATATATCTCACTAGATCTTCATTTTAATATTTGCATTTATTAGCAATCAATCCATCTTAATTTGCCAAATTTACATCCACAATAATTTCCTTTGTTATACATTCTCGTTAATGTCAATTATGTCATTTATTCAGCCAATCAATTTATTCTCAATCCTTATCTATTCATCAATTGGGTATGTTATAGATTTATTTACACTTTTGAGTGTGTACAATTAACTAGGATATATGTATATACACATATACAATTTAAACTAATCAATCCCTCAGTTAATTTTATTCATTCATAGTTAATTTTCTTAATTGATTGCTTATAAATTTTAACCATTCTCCATTGATTCTTGTCCGTCACAACATTTATTTGTTAATACTTAATCCTACTTTCTAAATCTTCTATTTATAAACATTAAAGATTTAAACTTCAAGAATATATATTCTATAAACAAATTTAGTTTACTTATCTTAAATGTTTACAATCTACATTAATTTACAATTAATGTACATTAGTACATGTTGCAACGCATGTTAATTACAATTGTAACGTACATTAATTACTAATAATGTGCATCTATTGTCAATAGATCATTTTACCTTTTCTCTCCTTATATTGTATATATATTAATACAATACTCTTGTTTCCAATTAATTTCATTAATCAAATTCAAACGTTTAAATGTGCGCATAAACCATAGGCTATTAAAATAATTCCAAACTTTGTGTATATAATATGTTTCCATTCTAAATAAATTCTACCGACTCATTCCTAACTGTCTACATATGTAATTTAACACACATCAGCAATCGATCAGTCAATTATAAATAATGTAAGTTACCAATTTCATATGTGTAATTGTTTCTTATGCCTAAACTTCCAATGGTCATAACTTCTTCGTTTGAACTCCATTTGGAAGACATTATATATGAAAATTAATTTGAAAATTGCCACGAACACAATGGTATAAGTATCATAGCCAAATTCCACTATTTGCAAAATGTCTCTTTTTCACAGTTGTCTAAGTTTATTAGTTATTTTTCCATTAATTAATTAGTGTAAAAAAAGTGAGGCATACTTTAGATTACACATTTCCTTTAAATTTTCTTTTAATAATAACTTCTTCTATTTTAATTCCTTTTTAATTATTTTTCCCCTGAGATATCGGGGTGTTACATCTCCCCTCTTAAAGTATTTCGTCCCCGAAATCCCGAGAGACGGAAGAATGTAAATAACAACCATCATCCAAAAACTATGTCCTTCTACTTAGCCATCATCCATTTCTACCATGTCCTTATTTTTAACTAATGCAATTTATGATTCATGCAAAGTGAAATGCATGTGAACTTACCAAATGCGAAAAAGGCAGCCGGTCTACTGATTCAGTTGACCTCCTGTAATGCAAGTATGCTTATGCCATACAACCAAATGTTTGCAATTACTTTAGTATAATTGATAATTCTATATGTATGTTTCAATCATTCACCCAAATGCACCATCCATATGAAACATCCATTTATACACACACACATACATATATATACAACCGTGTGCAAATGCAATAGATGACAGGCACACATATGCAGGCGTGTGTACCTAGTTGGCCGATTATCCTAATAAATATTTATCTAGTGCATGTAATGCATCCATTTGCAAACATTGGCATCCACTTGCAATCGTTTTCATCTATCAAACATAACATACCCTAATGACATGTTTACAACCAAGTTACCATCCATAGGTTTCACCTAAAGATTATCGAAAAGAACCTAACTAAGGAAAGGTCAAAGATCAAAGATAGGATGCTCATAAGAAAACCTACAACAAAAAGACGTGGGTAGGAAATCCTATTCCTCTCCTTCAGGGACATATGATGAACCAGTAGAGTAACCGGCCGAGCATTATCAACAAGATATATCCTGAAATCAACCTCTCTCCATGGAGGAACGTCAGTGACATCCTCAAAACATCATGGTACAAAGAAAAAATTGGAACAGAAATGAGATCATAAGGCGATACATCTAAAGAATAAAGGTAGCTAAGCATAATAGACCCTTGCGAATCACATGAAACCTTCAAGGTACACCCACCGCACGTACCTAATAAGACTACCCTCCTATCACAATCTAAGAACGCCTCATACATCGACTGCTAGTCCATACCAAAAATAAGACCAAAACCGGAAAACCTAGAAAGAATACCTCATAGTCAAACTCTACTTCGAGAATCAAAATTTTCAAACCTTGGCAAAGCATTGACAAGTAAGCCGATCCTCTAACTGGGTTTGAGACAACAAGTGGATCAGAAATGATGAAACATCTAAATGAAGTCCCTCAACAATAGAACTAGAGATAAAGGAATGAGATGCTCCTGAATCAAACAAGGTGTGTATTGGATTATCAGAAATGAAACACAAACCTTCCACCATAACTTTCTCATACCCTTCCATTTGTTTTTCAAAATCTATAGTAAACCTTATCCTAGTGGGCTACTTAATCCTATTTTTCTAACTCCAAATTTTTTTCTTCCCTTTTTAAGTGAATAACAAAAACATTTTCACTTCGTCATTTCAACAAAGATCATAAATTTCTCAAAGCCAATTACTTTTTAAAATTATAAAGTATGCCTTTTCATTTCTTTTATAGTTTAGTTCAACTTCTGACTTTTACCATTTCCATACAACTAGTATGTCGCCTAAGATTTTAAAATCTTCCTATTTTCAAATTTCACAAAGCTAGAAAGTTTTAAAACTGCTAAATTCTCTTTTAATTTTTTAACTTACCAGCATTTACCTGTATATTTCCAAATATTATTTATTTCAAAGAAAATTTCAGAAGTAGTGCTTTATAAACTTTTCAAACTCTCTTTTTTAACAAAATTTCCATTTTTAAAAGTAAAATACACATTGGAAATAAGTGCAGCAATGTGTAAAATAAAATGCTAAACAATTATTGAAAAATAGCTTTCCTCTTGTTTATGTCAAATTCTTTCAATTTATCTTTTTAACAAAATTTAAGTAGTTTGTCTGATTATTTTATTGAAATAAAATATCAAATACCCACTTCTTCCACTAAAAGCAAACTACACATTAAGGGTTAATATAACAATGTGCTTAAAAGTTTCTACAATTATTATCGAAAAATAGCCTATAATAATTTCTTTTTACATGTTCCTATAAAGTTTATTTGACAAATTTCATATCATTTTCCTTTCTATTTTAAATATCATATTTCCACCATTTTTATTTTAAGAAAACACTTCCACTTATTTACCATTTAAATCGGAGTAGATAATAGGAAACCTAATAGCTTAAGCCCACTTTTATGCATCAATAGTAAAAATGCACAAATTTCCTTATGATTGCAAAGCCTTTTCCTCATATTTATTTCCAACTTATCTATCTCCTAAAGGTCGCACTGGACTAATCTCCTTTATTTACTTTCATGCCCAAAATCCTCTACAACTACTAGCTTATATAAGTAACAAACATTAGCATTTATAAAGAATAACTAGGGAAGGTCCATCCTATCTCCTAAAACTTGTTCTAATTCACTTTCCCATAGATATGGTAGGCACGAATAAAAGGAATTCCGACATATATAGATAAAAACTTTAAAACTACTTTTAACAAAACTTTCATCTATATACTTTTAAATAAATATATTCTTTCAAAACTTGTTTTTGAAAACTTTTAGAAAGACACCTTGAAAAAACCATTTTTTCCAAGTACGTTATCTCAATACGTGTCTTAATCCTAGGGAATCCTTAACCTTAGGCTCCATTTCCTACCTACTCCGTATTTTAAAACATGGTTTGGCATTTATTTCTTCCTTTCAAAAATTAAAGCTTCAAAATTTTTTGAAATCCCAAAATTCTTGCCTTTAAAAGTGTTACCTAAAACTTCTTATTGAATCGATAAATACTTGATGGCTTTACCTTACACTCTTACGGTGTTTGAATTTAAATTATCCCCTGAAACTAGATGGGAATATTAACAATTCTAAGTTTAGAATTTAACCTATTTTTCCTTTTAAAGACCTTTATAAATTTCTAATAATTAGAATCTTTGATTCAACTTTTCATTAAGTTTTTCTTTTTCAAAAACTTATTTATTTTCATCAAACCATTTATTCCAAAGACCTACCTTATTTGTTTTCAAAATGTTCTTTCACAATTTTCAAATTACAAAAACTGGAGAAGATAAAAACAATGAATCTCTCAAGAGTTCCTTGACTTTTTCCCTACTACACTTACTAACATTTCTTCCGACTATTGCACTTTTTATTATACTTAAATATTTTATACTTTAATGTATTCGAACTACTACGGAAACACTAAAAATCTTCTATAAATCCTTTAAAGAAGGATTTATGTTTGTGTGATATTGCAAGGAATTATTTTTATTTTATTCTTAAAATAGGCTATACAAAATACAGTCTTTTCTATATTTTGTACATCTTTTTCGCGTATTCTCATAATTTCAACAAAAATTCTTTATTTATAGCTTGGTTGATTCATAGAAAATTATATCATTACTCCTTTCATTCTAATAAACTAAAGTATGTCAAATCCCTACAATCTACAATAAAAATGCAGTTACTTAACTAAATTTCAAGTTTTACATCTCCTTTTTTAAAATATGTACTCTATTCCCAATTTCTACCATCTATTTTGTTCATCCATAAAAATAATTTTAATGTAAAAATATTTCCAAACTATATTGCTCTTTTTATCACTTTCATAAGAATAGAATTTTACAAAATTTCCTTTACTGAAATTTCTGACTTCCAATTAACTTAAATTTAAATTCTTTTTACTTTATAAAGAAACTAGCAAGCTACTTATGCTGTATAATCTTACAAAAAGAATTTTTATTCAAAAAGAAATCTTTATCATACAAAAATCGTACCTCTTTTCCAAAACCTAATATTTACCTTTTCAAATATATTTCAACTTTTTAATCTAAATTTTTTTCCTCTTTAATGGGTTAAACTTTACTTACTTCCTTAGGAATGTTCTACTCCTAATCTTGGAAATTGTTTCCCCCCCCACCTAAATCTCTTTTTTTCTAAGGAATTATTCTATTTGCCTAACTTATGGATCCTAATTCTTTTCCAATAAATGAACCTATTGTACATTTTCCACCGATAATAAAAATGGGGACTTAACATCCTTGGGCTACAACGACCCAACAAGAACTCATGTACAATTTTTTTTCCACAGACATTCCATGTGTTACTAATCTATGATTGGGATCAGTTGGATTTAATATATTTATTTTTATATTATAAATGCAAATACAGTCACTTATACTTCCTAATTTTTAGGATCATCTAACCTACTTTTATCGGATCTACTAACCAATGCTCTAATACAAATGTAATAACTCGCACCAAGTAGGCTTAAATTTTCGATGAACCGAAAATCCAAGTCCACCAAGGCACGAATTGCTGGTTTGGTATCCGGCAAATAATAAAGGCAAGTCTGAGTAATGTTTGTAAAATATCACAATGGAATAATGATAAAGTATTCAACATACGGTTACTAACCAGGATTAGGCTACTTTCCCTAACAACGTTGAACCTAGGAGTGAAACTTGCCTTTTTACTAAATCCCAATACTTGCTAAAATGTCTTCCTATGAGAAAAATGTGAATAGGTCAGACATAAAGTCTGGTGAATGAGAAATAAAATAAAGCAGAAAGAATAAAATAGTTTAATTCCAGGTATTCCCCAGATATCGTAGAGGATGAATAATATAATGTTATGAATCCTTCTTAGGTACAGTTCCTAAGAAGCCAAAGTCGATGGTCACTCTAGGGAAGTCAACCATGTAGTAGTACTGAACGTTAATCAGCCTGTCGAAACCGCTGTCCTTACCTATCCATGTGTTGTAGCATGAAAGTCATGCTCTTCACCCATGCACTGTGACTATCTATCCACATCCTACAATGTGGAAGTCATGCTCTTAACCCATGCATTGTGATTAAATGCCTCTTACTTTTGACCAGCGCTGACTCAAACAACCTCACAGGACCCTTAATTTACGCTCAGGCTCTGCCAAACTGGACCCCAATCCTCCTGTCTCCTCAGTCACCAATGTGGACTTGCCCCTATCTGAAGTGTCAGTCCTCCGAAAGAACTCACGTAGCTAGGTCGGCTGCGTAAAATCCTCCAATGATATGCCTAAAGAAGCCTACGTAGGAGCATACTTGTCATGTTCCGTCCGCGTCGATCTGCCCGAAGAATCCTATGATTGCGGATGCAATCTATCCTACGTACTAGCAACCTGTGAAAGGTAATAAAGATCCTTGCGAACATACTTGCCCGCTCCTAGTATGTACAACCAAAATTATATTTTGGTTTTAACTACATGAAACACCTATCCAGGCCAAGGTCTGCCTACCAAATCCCTTCTAGATTAATTAAACTGACCATTACAGTTTACATATTGTTTATTCCATTAATCTGCTTTAGGCCATTTTTACATCTAATTTTGTTATTTCACAATTTCCATTTTTCTTATGTAAATGTTGTTTCAATTTCACGTCCATTCTGTCCGTATGATTTGTCTGTAATTTTTATACCATTTTGTTACAAATTTACACTAGCCTATAGGGTCCGTTTAATTTACATTCTTTTCCACCCTAATTTACGTTGTCCTTTTAGAGATTTAGTCTGTACAAAGTTTTTATCCAATAGCCACAAACCATTTAATTACACAAAATTTCACTTTTAGTGTTTAAGGCTGCATATGGAATAAACACATATACCAATTAAAATTCTCAATTTAACTCCATAACCATAGTCAAAATTATGTAATTATACTAACCAAATTTTCAATTTTATTCAAAGAAGATATTCTGAATTTTCCCAACTAACCAGTTAAGCGATTAAAAATTGAATAATAATTCTAATTCAATTTAATTAAACCAATCTCATTTATGCCATAAAACGTGAATAAGCAATTTATACGCTCCATATTTTAAACCAAACATGAATTAGAATTGAGAAGTGGTAGAAGAAGAAGTTACAATAATTTACAACAAACCTTAATTATTAATAGAAATTAATTCATATTATCGTGCTAGAAAAGAACTAAAATTAAACTATTTGTTTTTCTATTTCATATCAATTCCCACTCACCTGGCACTTGAGCTTGTATAAATTTGAAAAGCTTTTCTTCTTATTATCTTTCTCCTTTTGAATTCTTCAGAATTTTTCAAATAACTCGTATATATATATATATATATATATATATATATATATTTATTTTTATTTGGAAGTGAATTATTTATTTAGTAGAGAAAAGGAGGAAGAAGAATGCACATAAATTTTTTTGCAGACTTATGGCGACAGCTGAATAAAAGATTAGGTTTTAGTTAGATGGTTTATTTATAGATATTGTGAGTGCATATAATCTATTATATTTTTCTAGGTTAGATCATGTTCATCCGTACACCTCATGGTTATCCACTATAGCTTATACACATCACTAGACCAATAGAATGCTAAGAAATCAAAAACCACATCACCTAATCCAATAGAAAACCGCCAAGTCAGAAAATAAATCAGTATTAATTAATTATTCCCATCAGTTGATCGCATTGCAAAATTTCCAATTTTGTTATTTGTGTGTATACATTACACTATTTGAGAGATTATACTCTTCATCTTAATTGACTTTACAAATTATTTCCCATTTTATAAAACTCATTAGATCTTTATTTTAAATATTTTCATTTGTCAGCAATCAATCTATCTTAATTTGCCAAATTTACATCCATAATAATTTCCTTTGTTATACATTCTCATTAATGTCAATTATGTCATTAATTCAGCCAATCAATTTATTCCCAATCCTTATCTCTTCATCAATTGAGTATGTTACAGATTTATTTACACTTTTGAATGTGTATAATTAATTAGGATATATTTATATATACATATACAAATCAAACTAATCTTGGTTAATTTTATTCATTCATAGTTAATTTTCTTAATTGATTGCTTGCTAATTTTAACCATTCCCCATTAATTCTTGTCCGTCACAACATTTATTTGTTGACGTAAATCTTCTATTTATAAACATTATAGATTTAAACTTCAAGAATATACATATTTTATAAACAAATTTAGTTTCCTCATCTTACATGTTTACAATGTACGTTAATTTCCAATTAATGTACATTAGTAAATGTTGCAATGCATATTAATTACAATTGTAACATACATTAATTACTAATAATGTGCATTTATTGTCAATAAATATTTTTACCATTTCTTTCCTTATACATATGTGTGTGTGTATTAATACAATACTCTTGTTTCTAATTAATTTCATTAATCAAATTCAAACATTTAAATGTACGCATAAACGCGTAAGCTATTGAAATAATTCCGAACTTTATGTATATAATATGTTCCCCTTTTTAATAAATTCTACTAACTCATTGCTGACTGTGTACATATATAATTTAACACACATCAGCAATCAATCAACCAATTATAATTAATGTAAGTTACCAATTTCATTCGTGAAATTTTTTCGATGCCAAAAATTCCGATGGTCATAACTTCTTCATTTGAACTCCGTTTGGAAAATATTATATACGTAAATTAATCAGAAAATCGCCACGAACACAATGGTTTAAGTTTCATGGCCAAATTCCAATATTTGCAGAATATCCATTTTTGACAGTTGTCTAAGTTTATTAATAATATTTCACTTTATTAATTAGTGTAAAAAACGTGAGTTGTACTTTAATTTACACGTTTCCTTTAAATTTTCTTTCAATAATTTCTTCTATTTTAATTTCTTTTTAATTACTTTTCCCCTAAAATATCGCGGTGTTACAAGAAGACTTGCTGTTGAGAATTAATGGCACCAAGAAGAAAGAGAACTACTTCCAAAAGATCCATAGAAGCTACCATTGCTGGAGAAGAAACAAATCCCCAACAGATTGAAGTCAACAACCCCAATAATCTACAGTTAGGAGCTAATTCGGGAGATCAGGTTTTAGGATCATTTATTCAGCATGAAGTTGTCACTAGGGATGAATTAAATAGAATGGTTGACAAAATTAATTAGAAAATGGGGAACAACCAATGGGCTCTTATGGACAAATTGAATGCCCTATTGACCTTACAGTCACTTGCTGCTCCAAGAATCATGACAGAGCTCGCGGCTACCATGGAATAAGGAAAATTCTTCCATCTATGGCCTGAACAGGAGAAATGGAAAGCAGCCGTAGAAAGGAGTGATATATGGAACTATAGGAATCAATATGGAAGGAAACACAAACACTCCACCAATTGCGAGGCAACCGACTACAAACTTGAGTCTAAAAGTGAAAACCCCAAGGGAAGATGTAGCCATGGATCACTCTAACTCAGAAGATGGCGAGCGACTTGATGACGACAAGTTGGAAGGAAATACCAATGCATTCAATGACACTAGGGAGATCCGAAGAACCCCAATCAAACCAACCACAAGCCAACAGAACCTTGAGGGAGTGGCTCTCCTAAAGACAGGAGGGCCTAGGCTTCAGCCTGCTCACCAAGATCGTTTGCAAAATCAAACACCTTGCGTAGTCACTAACATCCAACCCCTAGATTATTAGACATTATATCGTGAACATGGTCAAGCGACTAATGGATGAAATTAAGGATAGAAGGGACAATGAATGGGGATCCACTCCAAGTCGGACTCCTTTCACCGATGGCATTTTTAATGAGCGGTACCCTGAGAAGTTCACTATGCTGAATATTCCGTCTTATGACAGAATGAGAGACCCAAAACCCCACTTGTATAAGTACGTTTGGTACATGGATGAAGCGAATGCTTTAGATGCCATTCTATGTAGATGTTTCCTGATTTTTTTGGAGATAATTGCTTCCATGTGGTTCACCAGGCTTCAGCCAAAATCATCTCCACCTTCAATCAATTAGCAACAAGATTCCTTGATAAATTTAGTATTCACACATTGCAACCAAAAGATGTGATGTCCTTGTTCGGCCTTTCCACAAAGAATGAATCTATGAAGTCTCCATTTATTAGTTCAACACTGCGGTAATTGAAGTAAGTAATCTAAACGAGGTATGGTTTTTATGGCCTTAGTCCATGCAATTCACCCTAAAACTGAATTGGGGAAATGAATCAAAGTGAAATAACCCACCACTAGGAAGGACTTCAACCGGAAGGCGAGCCAGTACTTGAGATTGGAAGAGGCATAGAAATTAGTAAGGAAATCTATTAACTTACAGCCGTCCAACATTGGACAAAGTGATATGGCGATAACCAAGATATAAACACCTCAGGGACCGCTGAAGGGAACACAGGAAGTAATAGGAATCAGAAAAGGAAGAGCCAGAATTCCAACAAGCGAAATGGATGTAGCAAGTTACTCAAAGGTTTGTAGCCTGAAGAATACACCTCGCTCAACGATACTCTAGAAAACATCTATCTCGCGACAAAGGGGACGGAAGAGTACAAGAAGCCACATAAAAAGGAAGCAACTGAACAGCAAAACCATTCCGGAAAGTATTGCCGCTTGCATGAGACACATGGCCACAACATGAATGAGTGTTGACACCTGAAAAACTTATCAAGGAGTTGATTCAGGAAAACAAGCTTCAGCAGTATGTGAGGAAACCACTAAATCCTGACCAAACCGTAGTGCCCCCAAGCTACTAGAGACCAAGGGAACCAAGCTAGAACCACCAAAGAGGGACCCAAATGGACTTACTAGAGGCTCATCATTGGAACGATATCTAGAGGGCCCCATCCTATGCAAAAGAGTTGGGGAGAAATGGAGCGATATGCGACCTCATTAAAGCACGCTCCAAAGGATAACGCTTCGCGATCGAAGATGGAACCCCTGCCTAGCAGCAGAGAACCCAGAACGACGACATAGTATTCTAGAATCAAGACACTGAAGGAATAGAAGCTCCAACTCTCGACCCCCTGGTCATGATAATAGGGAATGGACCCGCCATGGTCCGACGAGTATTGGTAGATAGCGACAGTTCTATGAATATCCTTTTTAGATGGACCTTTGATTAGATGAAGATCAGTATGAAAGATATATCCCCCTGCCAAACAAAGATTCAAGGATTTACTGGTGAACCTAAGCAACCTGTTGGAATGATGACTTACCTGTAGAACTCAGAGAAGGTGTCCGAAGAGCCACCCTCATCCAAACTTTAGTGATCGTAGATGAATTTCCGCCTACAATGCCTTTCTAGGGTGACCCGCATTGGCAAATTTTAGGATTGTTTTAGCTCAATGGCATCTAACTATGAAATTTATGAAGGAAAATGGAGTTAAGGTGATCAAGGGAGACCAAAGTGCTGCTAAGGAATGTTATATCATGAAACTATGCAAGTCTAAAAGAAAAGAAAAAGGGAAGAATGTAGGGAGAGCTCTCCACATTTGTGAACCTACTGAATAGCAACTATAGAGCCGCCTTGGGTTGGGAACCATAACTGATTCGATAAGGCTTTGGACCATAGAAAGAAGAGTTCAGGGGAGGAATGGGCAGCACCAGCAGAATTGACGGTGTCTGTCCCAGTTGATATGGACGACCTAACGCGGGTATTTAAAATTGGATCACATCTTGGAAATAGGATGTGACTTGAACTCAACAAATTTCTTCATGCCAATCTGGATGTATTAGATTGGACGTATTCTGATATATGCATGGTGTCATATAGCCTTCCATTCATTTAACATTTATCTCAAGTATATGCCAGTGAAGCAAAGAAGGCGCAGCTTAGGGCCCGAGCGATCCAAAGCGCTAAGAGAAGAAGTGGACAAGCTGATGACGAATGGTTTTATCCACGATGCAACCTACCCTGAATGGGTATCTAACCCGGTTTTGGTCAAGATGTCCAATGGGAAATGACAAACCTGTATCGACTACTTGGATATGAACAAAGCTTGTCCGAAAGACAACTTTCCTCTACCTAGAATCGATCAGCTTATGGATGGAACGGCTGGATATGAACTACTATCATTTATGGATGCATACTCAAGGTACAATCAGATCAGTATGTACGAGCCGGATTAAGAAAATACCAGTTTCATCATAAATTAGGGACTAAATTGCTACAAAGTAACGCCATTTGGCTTAAAGAATGTCGGGGCAACTTACCAGCAACTAGTAAACGCCATATTTATGTAGACAATATGTCTGTTAAATCACGTATAGCTGCAAATCACTTAGACAACCTCGTTGTAATGTTCAAAATACTTCGCAAATATGGAATGAAGCTCAATTCACTCAAGTGTCATTTTGGGGTAGCCTCGGAAAAGTTCTATGGATTTATCGTAAGCGCCAGAGGCATCGAAGCAAATCCCGAGAAATAACCACTTTGCAGGAAGTCGAGGCTACGAGGAATAGGAAAGAGTTACAATGCCTGAGCGAAAAGATTGCAGCACTGAGCCAGTTTACCTCAAAAGCGACTGACAATGTATACCATTATTCAACATGCTAAAGAAGGGAAAAAACTTCGAATGGAATCAAGCTTGTCAAATTGCATTCGAAGACCTGCTACGATATATGGAAACCCCACCATTCCTGTATAAGCTGGTAGATGGTGAAGATTTGTACATCTACTTAGTAGTCTCGCCACATGCATTCAGTGCCACACTCGTACGAGAAGAATTTAAGATCTAGCGACCCATACATTACATCAATAAACGGTTCACTAGAGCAGAAAAGGACTATCCAAAATTGAAAAAAATGGCATATTGCCTCTTGATCGCATCCAGAAAGTTACGACTGTATTTCCAGGCATACCCTATCAGAGTATTGACAGATCAAACCTTAAAGCAAGCGTTATAGCACCCCGAGACCTCTGGATGGTTAATTTACAATATGGGATAACGAGAAAGGAATGACTCTAGAAGTGGAGACACGTTGGAAGCTGTTTATCGATGGTGCGTCTAACAACTTCTGCTTGGGAGCTGGGTTAGTGGTCGAGACTCCCGAAGGATGATCCATTTTCTATGCCTTGGGCTTGGAATTCCCTATAACAAATAACGAGGTAGAACACGAAGCATCAATTGCCGGGTTGAAAGTTGTAAGGAATTCGGGATAAAATCCATACACATCTATAGCGACTCTCAACTAGTCGTCTGTCAGGTGAAAGACGAATACCAGGCTTGGGGGGAGAATCTCCCTCCGTATCTTCCTAAAGTGCCAGAACTGCTGAACGACATTGAGCAATACAACATAACTCATATCTCGAGGGAACATAACACAAAGGTGGATTCTGGCCAAACTGGCCAGTTTCAGAGAAGCTCAGTCATTAGGGCTAGTCTCAATTGAAACCTTGACCACTACGAGTATAAGTAAAATGGACATCGACTGGATTTTTGAGACAGCCAAGAAACTAGAGATATGGATGACGCCGATTAGAGACTACCTGCTCACAAGAGCTCTCCCCATAGATAGGAACCAGTGGAAAAAGCTTCTCAAAAGGCACCGTGATTTGTAATACAGGATGGGCTACTCTATCGAAGGGGATTCTCTACCCCTTGCTCAGATGTGTGATCGATGATGTAGCTTGAAGTATCCTAAAAGAAGTTTGTGAAGGTGACCGCGGAGATCATTCCAAGGGGAAAATCCTTGCAAAGAAAGTTCTCTGGTATGGGTATGATTGGCCAATAGTGAACCACGATGTAGCAGATTACGCCAGACAGTGCGATTAAAGCCAAAGATTCAACAAGATCAAAAGAGCCCCCTTGACGGAGCTAACAAATATGGTCAGCTCATAGCCGTTTGCAATCTGGGAAATCGATTTGATTGGCATATTATCAATGGCTAAAGGAGGAGCCAAATATGCTATCGTTATCGTTGACTATTTCATCAGATGGGCCGAAGCAGAACCACTGACCACTGATACCACAAAGAAAGACATTAACTTTGTTACTAAAAATATTATTTGCAGGTTTAGGGTGCGACAGAAAATCATCACGGATAAAGAGACTCAATTTGAAAGCGCTGAGTTCGAATACTTTTGCAAACTCTTTCGAATTGAGAAAAGCTTTTCCATTGTCATGCATCCGTAGGAAAACGGGCAAGTGGAAGCAGTAAATAAGATCATCAAGTCCACCATAAAAAAATGGCTAACTAAAGCAAAAGGAAATTGGGTCGATGAACTTCCACTCGCACTATGGGCCTACAGGACAACACACAAATATACAACTAGGCACTCTCCGTTCGCCCTAGCATATGGTGCAGAAGCAATTATCCCGGTTGAGCTAGAAGTCCCTTCTCATCAGAGGCAAAAAATCAATCAAAGGTAGGACGAATAATCCTACTTGAATCACTTGATATGGTCGATGAAAAGAGGGGAGAAGCCAAATTAAGGACTACCGCTCATCAAAAAGGGTCGCACAGAACTTTAACTCCAAAGTTCATAATGACACCTTCAAGGTGGGAGACCTTGTCCTCAAGAGGGTCTACCCTATACCGAGAGCATTCAAACCAAATTGGGAGGGACCCTATATGATCGGTTATAATCTAAGGGATGAAAAATTCAAGCTAGCAAATATTGATGGAGCCCAAATTCTCTGAGCATGGAACAGTGAATCGTTCCATCATTTATCTAAGACTATCTTATGTATTTCCTATTTCCAACAAATAAGTCACCATGGAATATCGAAGGCACTGTAAATAGGCAGAACTTGCCCAACTTTCATTAATAAAATGGTTTTTCTTTCTGGACCAATAAAACTATGTTCACAAAAGTAACCTGCTGAATCGATTGGGTCAAATCGGCTAAAACCATCTAATTGCTAGTTGAAACATTGGGACCATGCTCATGAATGTCCCATCTATCCGCCGGGTTGACTAAAGCAAATTGTCTCAAATCGTTGGATTGACGGAACTTGATCCCTACCTTCTAAGAACCGTTGTTGCTCCGACAACACGAGGAGGGCCGTAATCAAATTCGTTCACCTCCATAAGCCATGCGTTGCTTCCAAAGTCATGGAACCATGCTCTCGAAACATGAACTCCTCACGTTGCCAAAGAATGGTAACATCGGGAGATTCCAAACCATTCCGGATTGACGGGTTATATCGATCCCAAAACCCACACAGCTCATAAGCTACACACTTTCCTAAAAGCCGCGCATACCATAACCCATGCATACTCTCAAAGCCATGCATCTTATAAGCCTCACATACTCTTAAAAGCCGCACATTTCATAAGCCACACATACTCTTAAGTACCGGCATTGTCCCGGCAGTGATGGGAGACTTGTCTATTATAGGACTAACAAGAAGCAATCCACTCCTTGTATCAGGAGTAATAGGTATGAATCCAGCAATGACAAATGACTACGAACCGGCAAAGAATTCTGATTGTTGACTGACAAAATGTTTGGAATCAAGACGCTCAAATTGCAAGTTCCCGAAGATAGAAACCAGAAAATAGATTCGGTTACAGACTTTCGAAGAATCACATGGATCAACCGGTCGTTCATCAAATGTTTGAAGTAAACAACCCCATGAACTAAGAGGAACACACACCAATACTCAAAAGTAAAAAACCAAGTACTACATGGTTCTGTTACTCCAAAAGAATTCTAGAAATAATTGTAGGACCAAATAAAATAGTAGTAGATAAAATTGGCATAAGTGCATGAGATGTAGATAAGTAGGTAGATAAAGTTATAATCAAAATGTCAACATTGTATTACTTACAGCATTTTTTGTATAATGTCAAAATGTAGGTGCCATACCCACATAATATTGGCCAACAAAAAAGGTAAATACAGATGCTGCTATGGAAGCAATAAGTGAAGACTCTACATTTGTACAAAACACGTATCGAATAAAATAGAATGTCCCAAAATCTAGCTCCACTATTACTCAAGCCTATGAATGCTTCTTTCCACTGCCCCCTTCTCACCTTTAGTTGGAAGTTTCTTCTCTCTCAGAATCCCTTCAAAGAGTAGTGTCGCTGTTGAAACATCAACTATCTTCTTCATGCCATCATCTCTTCCCTGTTCTTTGACCTTCTCGAAAGACCCCCTCTTGGTCCTGCGCTTTCGGGACTTGTGGGTGCTCCTTGAAGATTTTCTCCCCTTGATCTTTTCCTTCTTAACTACCACCATCTAATGTTCAGATTTATTTAGCTAGCCATTTTCTCTTCTTGCTTTTGAGTTTCAACTGCCACGAAATCATCCTCCAAAGATACGGAAGGGTCGTCTAGATCGTGCAATGCCTCAATCTTCTCGGATTCTGACCCTAGTTGTAAGCCAGACACATGTGTAGCAATCGAAGCAGCTATGGAAACAAGCATCGAGGCATTTAAAATAGCAGCAAGCCTAAGATCAAGGAAATCGGCAGGTCGGTAGGTAAATAAGACAGACATAAAAGATCAAAGAGGACAACAATCAGTTCGTCTTAATCTTGCGGCATGAGCTGAAAATTCTCAAACTCAGGGAAACAAGATGCTTACCTGCATTAGAAGAATTGCTAAGAATTTCAATCTCATACTCCTCACCTTCTCCTTCTTTGGATGGCTGCATGATCTTCAGAGAAGTTCCTGGACCTTCTGAAGCTTCAAAGATAGCCGTAGGAGGGGTAGACAACAAGGTAGCACCGACCAAACTCATCAACTAATTGCAAGGCTATTTTGGTGATTCGCCAGGCCCGAAAATGAAAGGCTTTGGCAGCGTTTTAGCAGTTGCAGTCACAACAACATCGGCGGCCTCTTGCTCCCTCTCAATTCGAATGATCTCCCGACCCTCTGTTAAAGCTTTCTTCGATTCTTCATTGATATAGGCGTCCTCCAACTCTTTCTCAGTGTATACATCCCCGTTCATTCGAAAATGGGCCAGAATTTCTTCCCAAACCATAGCAACAATATTCAGGAATTTAGGGCCCATATAGTCGAGGCTCCCCTGATGCAGTAATGAGTTAACATAGAAATTTAAGATGGTATCATCCATTCTTTTTTTCAAAAGTATACTGGAACTCAAAGTAGTCTACTGTTACAGTGGACTTCTCAACTTCAACTATGGCCTTCTCAACGTTAAGCTACGCAAAACTGTCTTAGAGCAAAGTAATCATTTGAGTCTAATCAGAAATGGTCTTGTCATGGGATTCCACCATTCTCGCATAATCAGCAATTGTCTTTTTATAGGCTTCATCAAATTCGTTATGATCAGCGACAATTTTCTTTTGAGCTTCAATGATCACGTCATGGGCTTCAAGCTCTTCTTTTAGCTTAACCTCATCCGCGTTGGCCTTCTTGATTTCGTCTCATAATACAATCTCTATTTTTGTGTGGGCCTCTTTCAGTTCCTTCAGCAAGTTGGCATTGCTCTTGCTCTCTTGAAGTGTAGCGTCTCTCTCCTTTGTTAATTGCTCGGTTGTAGCGTTATATTCCACTAACACCCTCTCATATTCATCATTTTTTGATTCAAAGGAAAGGATCTCTTGATAATTATTGTGGTTTATGTCTTCCAGTTACTTACATAACTTTTTCCATCCTTCATCTTGATCCAAACCACTTTGAATCGCCTAGGGATGAGGAATGTAGGAATCTTTATGGATTGGGTCAGGTCACGGTCAAACTTACCTCCCTTTAGAAACCACCAGGGGAGTACAACTTCGAGTCTAAGGGTACTGGATGGAAGAATATAAGCCAGCCTCCTGTGAGGACTAAAGAACCAGAAGCGAGCACCACATGACTCAATGGAGCTTGGGGTGATGGTGAAACTTGAACAGTGGAAGCCAAAACTTCAATTTCGACAAAGATTGGGGCTGAGGCAAAAGCTTGGTGCTCAGAGGGTTGAGAACCGCGATCTACCTTCGGCTTCTTATGCGTCTCTTCTCGGTCGTCGGGAGTTTTTCTCCTCTCATAGCTACTCTTATAAGCCCTAACCCATTCCATATCGTCCGATGACGTACTCCGGCTTCAAAGTCTTTCTGCCTTTTCCACTCTTCCTTAGTTTCATGAGGCTGATGGCGGCTTGAAGACCATCTTGACCAACATTGCGAATCTGTGAATTATTCAAGATCCTCTGAAGTCCATAGCCTCACATAGTAACTGATATAAAAAAACAAATAAAGAACTTTAGCAACAAAAATGGACTTAAGTAATGCATGTGTAAGTGATTATGACCCTAGTGAAATGTGTAACATGTCATAAGTGGCCTAAAAGGATGTCACAAACTGGATCGGGAACCACCGTGGTAGAAATCGGGCTGATTTTAGACAAAATATGACCGGGTTGAGGAGACGATCCCTCGAATTTGAAATCTTCTCCCATGAGTTCATTGATATCTACGTAAACATTTACCAAATCCCCAAAGTCAATACCGGTTTCCTTAAGCGGGGAATCCTAAAGTCCCTCGGCTATTGGGGGAGCATCTTTATCATGAATCTCTTAGGGAGGCGAATTCAAGAGAACGAGACTCATTCTCGTAGTTTCATCGCACGATTCAATTATCCATCATCGGAACTTGCATCGAATTCATCATCGCTAGAGGAGGAACCATAATTATTGCTACCCTCAATTTCACCCTCCTCCTTTTTTGTTGTCACGACAGCCTTGCCCTCATGCTGTTTGAATTCTTCTTCCACCTCCTCTGGAATCGAGGACATCCTGGGCGGGCAGTTGGCTTCAGTCGTAACACCCCTTCCTTCTTGAATTTCTTCGGTCGATCCGCCAAATGGCCCTTCTCCTTCTAGGAGATCGCCCTATTTGGAGCTACATAATGAAGAAGGGGAACATGTTCGAATTCTGGAACAGGAAGGAGATGGAACTTCAACGGCCACGGCAGACCTCCCGGGATGCTACAATACTGAAGTAGATTCTCGTCCATTAGTAAAAAGTTGATGGATCTCTCCTTGGCATCTACGACCTTTAGAGTATGGAAAATTAGATCGAGTGATGGATCTTTGTTCAGCCTCAGAATAATTGTAAGAAGTTTTCAATCTATCAAAAATCCCATAGCGACGTATTCAATCTTGATAAGTAAAAGAGAGGACTTACCCCCATCGTCCAAAGACGATTAAATCCCTTAGGACATGTAATGAAGAAATACTGGGTCTTGAATTGAGATAGGTTGCTTTGATCTGTAGCACAACCTTGTGGTTTCTTTGGGCCTCGATGACGATGAGGGACGGACAATCATCTCTCTTCTTGAAAGTGAGGAAACATCTTAACTCATCAAAACTTGGGGCACGATTAAATGTCTGCATAAATTAGACGTGAAGGAAAGTTAAGATCGCTTACCCAATGGGATGAATAGGGCAATTCCTAAGCTCAGAAGAGTTTCTTTCAAGAAGTGATTGAAGAGGGGCGTTGCTCCATTTAAGCACAAATACCGGCGGCAAGCGGTGTACCGCGAAGGTGGCATATGTGCAAACTCATTCTCCAACAGAATATGCACGCCATCGTCTGAAATGTCGTATTGTAAGCAAATGTTAGCAGAAATTACGAAGGAAGCCCTCTTGGAAGGGTTGAATAGAACTCTAAAATTTAGAGGAGTCTAGTTTACAACCTAACCAATTGGAACTAGTTGACCATATTCAGCTTGCAATACTAAAGAAGTAGGCACTACGAAAACAGTTTGCGAAGGCGCAACTGATGACGATTCGCTTTAGAAAGTGCTGGACTTTCTCCATTGGACTTATGATGAGAGGATGTGTGCTTCATTCTAAACAACAAAACTTGTACATAACATAGTCAAGTAATTCTATCTTTAGCTAAAATTTCTCCTACGATAATTGAACTCCAAAAAAATATCGATCTATGCTAACATGTTAGGTTCCAAGTGTTGACGGGGGCAAGCATAGTGTTATCTATGTGGGATGGGCTCAATGTCTTGAACACTAGAAATGCTCTATTATGTGTAGATGGTTCTCTAGCAGTGAAGAAATAAAAGAGCTTCTCAAATCATTTATTGAAGTTATTTCTCCTACACTTACCCATTGTCGATCAACAATCGATAATAGATCCGTTGTCTGAAGAGACGTGGGAAGCTCTTCCTATTCTAGGTACACCGACTGTGCAATAATAGGACCAATCCAAAGTGAACAACCTATTTGATGGGTCCGAATCAAGTAAAGAATTCTCAGCAAAGTCGATTTTAGCTCTTCAAAAGGTGATAATAGCATAATCAACACACGAGACGCTACCTTAAGCTATTATCACCCAAAAAAACCAAAATCAATCTATGAGACATCGTTTCAGATTAAAAATGTAACTCAATGCAAGTTAATTTTGATTCTGTTGATGAAGATAGCAAAAACATTCAAGCACCGAGGCAAAGCCCGAATTTCGTTCCGTGAAGAACTCAAGACTCGATTTACTATCTTCTTCCACAAAATCATAATCAACTCGAATTCTCCATAATGATCACCATCAATACAACCTCATTGTCGAATTGCTGAAAAAACGCCAAAAATCTGCATACTCACCTCTAGTCGAAAGGTGAACATGGTTGAACTTAGGATGCTAGCGATCTAAAGCAAGTAAGATCGACGGTGATCCAAAGGGATAGTCCGGGGGCGATCCAAAATACGAAGCAATGTGAACTAGAGGCTGGGTCAAAGAAACAAAAAAGTCAAGCATTGTCGAAGGCGAAGAACAACGGCGATGATGGAAAAGGAGGATTTAGGGTTTGAATGTTTGAGGTCGGGTCGTAAGGTGGAAGGGTCGATTCACGAATGAAAATATGAATGAAAGAAGGTCGGCTTGAATAAACTAAATAAGACAATGCATAAGAAAAACAAGCTAAGTCCTTGGATTTCTAGTGATCCATGGACTATGGGTCGCTAGCGATCCATATAGTTGCAACCAAATTTTGCCAAACTCACCAAGCATGATCTAAGTATCTTTTGCAAGCATTTTGAAAGTTATGGGATTAAAATTAATTTATTATGACGAGTAGTGATGATTCATGTCAGAACTCAACAAGCTGTTGGATAACCAAAGCCGAATTCGTATGATAACCTCAATGCGATCAATTAAACTTTGCAAAGTGGGAACCCATAAGTAGTTAATTCCATAGCACACCTTGTTTCCAACAAAAGCGTACTCTAATGGGATTTTTTTGATTTTTTGATCTAGCAGAATTAAAAGGAAGTTAGAACATGTGCATTAAGTCAAAATAGCATAGGAACCAACCAAAAGGATCAGAAGAAGAAATCAAGAAGGATACAAGAGGAAAAGGGTAAATATTGCCTAAGGAGATGGATCGCTAGCGATCCATCCTCCATAGATTGCTAGCTATACATAAATACCACCCATGGATCGTTCATTCTTCTTGCATCATGAAGCATTACCTTTTCTAGGCATGCTTGCTAAGTTTCATGAGGTTCCAAGCTAGCTAGACTGAGAAGTGAGCATTTATATGATCCTAGCAATAGTTCAATGCAACTAGTACATGAATCATCATCAAAACAAGACATCTAGTCATGAAATTACATGGGGAGCATCCACACAAAGTAGGCAACATGATCCAATTAAGACAACCATAAAACACTCTAACTCCAAGGATCGCTAGCGATCCTTGCCCTATGGATCGCTAGCGATCCATTATGTTGGTTCAGTTCGCTGTGAAATTTCTTGAGCATCTTCGTACCTTCAAATGTAAGTCTCTAGCAAAGCGGCTTTGGGCCATGTGCTCTCCAGCCCATATAAATACAATCCTACCTTCAACAGAAAGGGATCTTCTGGACTGGCTGCTGAAACTCTGTATAAACTATTCTTGACTCTTCTCCTCCCACACAATAGTCGTCTAAATGGTTCGCTGTGATTCTCCAGCGAGATTTAACACTGGTGACTTGACCAAGCTTACAAGATCCAATCAAATGGTAATCAGGTTCATCTTGTAATCGTAGTTAGTCAATGACAAAAGTAATAAAATGGACGCAGGCTTCGTGTAACGACCCGATATTTTCAACTATTCGCATCCATTATAAGTGTATAGGTAGACACTCATGCCGGAATTGAATTGCTCAAAATACCGCGTTGTAAATAAAAATTTGGAAAATCTCAGAATATACAGTAAATAGAAATCACAGATCACAGACACAGAGTAATAATAATGCAGCGGAAGTAAAAGAAATAGTAGTTCATGAAGCTACTGTATAAAAATATCAGAGTTACATAAAATACAACAAAAGAAATAAAGTACAAAGGAAGTCTCACTACATAGAAGTCTACTAATACAAGAGCTGAAAGGAACAACAGACTGCAAAAGATAAAACTTGAAAAGTAGATAATCTCCAGCGATTTCAATCTCCAGAAAATGGAAATCCAAATCTGTGAATAACTCAGGCTGACCCGAGCGTAAATAAAATACAAACACTCGAGTCAGGACATAAATACTTATACAACGTAAATCAACTCAAGTGAACTGTAGTAAAGGTACAAGTAACTTAGAAGATGCTTGGGACCGCACATCCTCTAAGGATCCGTTAAACTATTTACTATGTAGTATATTGTGCTATATACAATAGTGTCTAATCAGTAAAGTATAATCATATAGAAAATAGCGTTAAGGGGATGGTGAACCTTAATGCGGCCGGATCTTTAAAACCAAAATCGTAGTGGGCTCGATATAAGGATATGACAAGGCACGCGAGGCAATGCCAGGGTGGATACACCGTTTGCACTCCCGGACCGGTGGTGACGGCAAGCCAGCAGCTTCCGCCCACCTCGAATAATACCCCCGAATCAAAGTGGCTCCACCTATCGAATCACAAAAGTAATAGAATGGTTTTCGATGGAGCATGCTCGATGAAAGGGTGCGACCCTTTGTGTAGCCCGGTATAGCTCATGTTTTAGTCATATATGCCAACTCATGGGAGTTGGGTCCACGTAATATACCTTGAGAACGTCGCCATCATCCTACTTCATTCTGGAATCTCCACCGTGTACACAGTTGTTAAAGTGGTTTTCGGTATTGGCCAGCCATAAGACAATATCCGATCCCGGTCTCTTTAACAACCAATCGTTATTATAACCTGTAGTTATAACTTTAAAACAGTATTATGTACTTCAAAATAAAATATCATTTCGACCCAAATCTTTATCAAAATAAAGGTTAAATCATTTTCAAACCATTTCAATATATCATCATACCATATCTTTCAAATCAAATATGTATCAAAATAAATATCAAATCATTTCTAACCATTTCAATATATTAAATTATCATATCCTTTCAAAACTTCCTTTCAAATCATTTTAATATATCAAAATATCATAACCTTCAAAGCTTCATTTCCAAAATATCATATCTTTCAAAACTCCATTTTTCAAATCATTTAATATCAAAATATCATATCTTTCAAAACTCCATTTTTCAAATCATTTAATATCAAAATATCATATCTTTCAAAACTCCATTTTTCAAATCATTTAATATCAAAGTATCATATCTTTCAGAACTTCTTTTCAAATCATTTTAATATCAAAATATCATTCTTTCAAAACTCCATTTTTCAAATCATTTAATATCAAAATATCATATCTTTCAAAACTCCATTTTTCAAATCATTTAATATCAAAATATCATATCTTTCAAAACTCCATTTTTCAAATCATTTAATATCAAAATATCATATCTTTCAGAACTCCATTTTTCAAATCATTTAATATCAAAATATCATATCTTTCAAAATTTCGTTTCAAATCATTTTAATATCAAAGTATCATATCTTTTCGAAACCACATTTCAACCATTTTAATATATCAAAATATCATATCTTTCGAAACCACATTTCAACCATTTTAATATATCAAAATATCATATCTTTCGAAACCACATTTCAATCATTTTAATATATCAAATAGTTATATTTCAAAACAAATTACTTCATTGTTAAATCATAAAAATGAAGTTATTACATTTAATAATTAAATTATTAAATGCCAAAAGTTTAAACTTTTCAATCTTCATATATGCACTTAAAATTATTAAAACAATGAAAATTCAAGTTTCACAGCATTTAGAAAATGCTACAGAAAGTTACAATCAAAAAATAATTAAATTTAACAAAAGTCGGTATTAAAAATGCTGTTAATTAAATTCAAATATTCAATTGAATTTCACAAACACTTATATTTTTATTTAAATCATTTTTAATTTATAAAATCATACATTTTCACATTTATAAGCATTATTTAATTTTCCTTAAATTCATGATTTTATAAAGTTAAGTTTCCTTCCAAAAATCAATATTTATTAATAATTCACTTATTAAATTTCAACATTCAAATTTAAATTCATTACATTAAATTTCAACTTAACACTTAAGTTTAAAATTTCAAATATAACTTAATTCCATTTTATTTAACTTAACTTAAAATTTCACTTTTAAACCAAATTCATTAATTCCAATTTAAGTTATATTTCCAAATTCAACTCAATATTCACTCATTAACATTTTAACTTTATTCAAAAATCATTAATATGTTATACAAATAATTTTAAATAAATTTAAATTCAAAATATCATAAATTTATCATATCTCAAAGTTAATTTAAATTCCATTAAAAATTAAATCAAAATTTCCAAAATAACTTACATTCAGATTTTTTAACTTTTCCATAATTTATTTAACTTATAGATTTTCAGAAAATCAATAATACTTTACAAAAATTATATTATTATTTAATTTTAAATCAAAATATTATAATAATTAAATTTCTAAAATATTTTAAAACTTTTGGAAAATATATTTTAACTACGGGCCTGTATATAATTTTCTACGCTATGTAAAGCGATACGGGTAATATATCATTTCAACCCGTAATTTACAAAGTAAAATCCGGGTTTTATCATCTCAAACCCGCAGTCCCAAGTAAATAAAATAAGTTGAAAATCAATCAGGCCTATCATTTCATAACGATTTTCCCCTATTCTAAAGTCCGTTCGGGTATGTATCATTTCAACCCATAGTGATTGTAATCTAAATGGAACGTGCAGTGTGATAAACCGATAAAAATAGTAGAACAACATAATATAACAGTAACAGATGTTTAAGCATGGGTGAACATCATGAAATCATAATATAGCAGGTGTAACATGATAATGCATTTTACAGATTCAAAAGGGGTCAATTTACTAGTTACATATGTACATATTGTCTGGTGAGAATAACTCACATGTTCAAAGCTGGAGATATCCATCAAAGCAACAATACTGACATTACGAAGGCACGACAACACAGATACGACAAGAGAGTGGAGAGCCAATGCTAATAGCCTTGTTCAAACATTTACAAAAAATAATACAAATATATGTAAGTTTCAACACGATTTAAACATCAAATAACATTAGAATTCAAAGCCCAAAATAACATCGAATGAATTGCACTTGTTCACAACTTCACATACTTCAGTTATGAACTAAAATAGCACAGCCAAGGCATGGATTTAGGTCTAGTTTGGGTCCCTATAGGGTCAGCCTACACATGGGTTTGAATGGTGAGTGGGAGTTACAAGTAGAGAACGCAATGGAATACAAAGGGTTCTAAGGCAAATGGTCGCTTTTGTTGCAGCATAGGGTTCGGCCCTCAAGCTATAGGGGAATGGCCAGGTGTCCAGATGGTGATGAGTGATGTGGCAGAGGGTGGTGGTCAGATCTGGGCTGGTGGTGGTGGTGGAAGTGGCGGCTAAAGGAAGGTGAAGGTGGTGCTAGCAAACTAGGCTCGGTTTGTGTGAATAGGTGATGTATTTGTCAATTTTGGTGATGATCTTCACCTTGGATTGGCTCGGCCTGAAATGGAGAGGTAGTAGGATGGGTGATGGTCAAAGGAAGGGGGTGGTGGAGGTCAGGTCAGAGCTGGAGGAGGAGGATCCAACCAAATCTAGATGAGAACAAGTGCAAAAATCAATGTAAACAAGGAAGAAGAATAAGAAAAGTTGAAAAATCATTACCCAAACTCTTCTCAATAGCCATGGCCGAAATCTTTTTGTTTCAGAAATGAAAATGAATGTACGTGAATAGGAAATAGAGTATGTAGCTGAAAGATGTGGCTAATAAATAAAAAAACTACCAAAGAGTAAATGAAGAAACGGTAAAAGAAACGACTTAGGAGGTGAAACGACTTTACGTTTCAAAAGCTTTTAAAACCTTTCAAATTTCCTTAATTTATTCATATAAGTTTACATAACTGAAAGTAATAATAATTCCAGTCAAAATTTAGAAAATATAACCAAATATAAAATATAATAAATATTTATTAATTATATAAGGTTAAAATAAGAAAATAGCACAAATTTGCAAACTGTCTAGAAAAATGAAAAATAAACAGAATGAGCTTTGGAAAATTTATATGGGCTTGTAAAAATATTTTTAACAAAGATAATAATATAAAATAAAATGCGTTCACAAATAAATATATAAATTTTAAATTTAAATATAATTTAAATAAAGAAAATAGCAGAAAAATGGAAACTAGGCTTTAAAATTTGGAAATAGATTCAATAAGCTTTGGAAAAATTCAAACATCACTTTAAAAACATTTAAAAGACAAAATATAACTAAAATAACATATTAACACATATAAAAAAAATTAAATTCAAAGAAAATAGAAAAAGATTTAAAGTAATTTCTTAAAAATCCAAAACAGTGTCCAGAAATTACAAATAAATCACCATTGAATTTGAAAAATTGTTTACTTCATTTTAAAATTATTATTATACAAAGTATACATACAATAACATATTAAAATAAATATGACAAATAATTTTTTTTATAATTTATAATAGACAAAATTGTTAAATAAATCAAATTACACTCAAAATTGAAATGTACATAACTTTTACAGTTTAACTCCGTTTTCAACGAAACGACAAGCAATGTTCAAGTTATTACATCTATTTTCATGATAAAAGATAAAATTTAAGATTTTAAATAATTTAAATTTGAAGTTTAAAAGTCACAGTTTGAACCGCTTGACCAGAAATCCACTTTATAGTAAAATATCCAAATTATACTGGTTTGAACTATAAATCATTTAATAATCATCATTTATATTTAAAAATGAAATGTTTGAAATAAAACAAATTTAAAATAATTTAAAAATAAAAGAAAGTCCAATTTAAATAATATACAAAAATCTAGGGTTGTTACACTCTCCCCCACTCAACTTTTCGTCCTCGAAAAGGGATGAGGTACGGAAAAGCCCAGAAAATGATAGAGTGAAATAGGATTAAGATAAGATGACAAGAAGATTGAAAATTATACCTGATAACTGTTGTTATAGGTAAGTTTCGCAAGGTGCAAATTATCAAAGATTATAGAAAGATTTCTAAATAGAAAGATTATAGAAAGATGCCTATACCAGTCTATAGCAAGATAAGGATGATAAGGACAACCAAAAGATAGTTTGAAAAACAAAATAAGGAAATAGATTTGAAAACATGGAAATTTCAACTTAAATTTTTTTCCCTTTTTTTATTCATAAGTTAAATAAATCAATAACTATCTCAAATTTCATTATCTTATTATCCAATCATTTTAAATTAACAATTTTTTAAACCATGGGTTTGAAAAATAATCATTTATTACACTCACAATGTACTTAATAAATCTTATTCTTCTTTATTCCTAATTAAAATTAAATTTATTCCGCTCAATATATTTATCACTTATGTTAAATATACTTACACTTATTATAACTGCTTTCTTTTATTCTTAGTTCTTTTAACATTATTTTACATTGTAAATTATTCAATTACCCATTTATGCTATTTACCTCTGCTAATCATTTTATAATTAAAAATTAAGTGTATAACATTTATTATAACCACTTCAAAATTTATTTATAAAATCTTTTTATATTGTATATTATCCAATTACATTGTTAACATTTGAAAAATTAAGGTAAGTTGTATTGAATGCAATTGTATTATACAATTAAATCATTTCATGCTTGAATATTCATCCAAAATTTTTATTTTCTTTTTATAATTGAAATTATTCTTTAAAATAAAATTTAAGAATTAAATTTACGATTTCTTCAACCCATTTAGAGATAAATAAATGTATGTACATAATTTATCAAATCAAATTTAAATCATATGTCTATATATATTATAGATCAAGTCATATTTTAGAAATTCAAATCAAACTGATTTCCAAAACAAAGCTGTAGCAAGACTACAGAGCGGTCTCTTCACTTCGAAACTAGAAAATGAACGTCGATGATGCTGTAGTCATCACCGAAGTTATTTTCCAGCGACAAAGAGAAGAGCTCTAATTTTTTAAACTTTCAAGTTCTTTGAAAACAAATTTCTATTCGAAAATACTTTAAATAATATAACCCTTTAAAACTTGAAACACAAGGTTTGAAACCATCGGAAATTAAATTCTCAAATTTCTTGTTTTAAATCCATTTCAGTTCCCAAATAAATTTATAAACAACTATCTATAAATTCATTTATAGAACAATAAATGATAAATTAAGTATTATCATTTCAAATAATCAATTTTAAATCAATTTATTAAGTTCCATAAATTTACTTATATATCAAAATTTTATTTCATTAACCAAATTTTAAAATAATATTTTATCAGTTTGTTCTGTCAAAGTGTTTTAGAAATCCTATCGATAGCGTTGATCAGACGAATCGATCGGAAACCCAAATCAACATCAACAACTCAAACAATACAATATATAAAACAAAACATAGATACAAGTACAATTCAAATTTTTTGCAATAATAGATTGGAAACAAAAGACAAGATGATTAAATAACAGAGTAGGGAGGTGGGTAAGCTTAAATAAATCGCGGGCAACCTTAACCGGGTCAACCGTGACTTAAAGAATAAGATCAATGTGGATTTTTTTCTGGGGTAAATCTACATTCTATCTCAAGAGTTAGAGTTTGGGATAACAAAAGATATTAGCATCTAAACCAAGGATAGATATAAATCTCTGGTGAATCGATGCTAATTGTAAAGGCGTCTCACCCCTTTACAATTCAATTTGAAATCGGCGTGACCACCAACTCACTAGAAAGATCATTCGAAGCGGAGTTATGGAATACTGCAGAGTCAAAAGAAGATGAATAGTGAGGTATACAAATGGATTTTGGAACCGTAGGGAACGTTCCAAAATTCAAAGGAATCGAGTCAAAAAGGAAGAGATTCAAACTCGAATGAAAGTGCTTCTGTAAATACATTCACTCCATATGCTGAGTTTTGCCTAGAGCTACCAAAGCTCTGATACCAACTGTAACGACCCGATATTTTCAACCATTCGCATCCATTATAAGTGTATAGGTAGATACTCATGCCGGAATTGAATTGCTCAAAATACGACGTTGTAAATAAAAGTTTGGCAAATCTCAGAATATACAGTAAATAAAAATCACAGATCACAAACACAGAGTAATAATAATGCAGCGGAAGTAAAAGAAATAGTAGTTCATGAAGCTACTATATAAAAAAATCAAAGTTACATAAAATACAACAGAAGAAATAAAGTACAAATGAAGTCTCACTACATAGAAGTCTACTAATACAAGAGCCGAAAGGAACAACGGACTACAAAAGATAAAACTTGACAAGTAGATAATCTCCAGCGATTTCAATCTCCAGAAAGTGGAAATCCAAATCTGTGAATAACTCAGGCTGACCCGAGCGTAAATAAAATACAA
Organism: Allium cepa; assembly: GCA_030765085.1. Taxonomy (NCBI): domain Eukaryota; kingdom Viridiplantae; phylum Streptophyta; class Magnoliopsida; order Asparagales; family Amaryllidaceae; genus Allium; species Allium cepa. Next base: position 45,262,517 of record CM060946.1, read on the forward strand.
ACACTCGAGTCAGGACATAAGTACTTATACAACGTAAATCAACTCAAGTGAACTGTAGTAAAGGTACAAGTAACTTAGAAGATGCTTGGGACCGCCCAAGCTCTAAGGATCCATTAAACTATTTACTATGTAGTATATTGCGCTATATACAGTAGTGTCTAATCAGTAAAGTATAATCATATAGAAAATGGTGTTAAGGGGATGGCGAACCTTAACGCGATCGGATCTTTAAAACCAAAAATCGTAGTGGGCTCGATATAAGGATATGAAAAGGCACGCGAGGCAATGCCAGGGTGGATACACCGTTTGCACTCTCGGACCGGTGGTGACGGCAAGCCAGCAGCTTCTGCCCACCTTGAACAATACCCCCGAATCAAAGTGGCACCACGTATCGAATCACAAAAGTAATAGAATGGTTTCCGATGGAGCATGCTCGATGAAAGGGTGCGACCCTTTGTGTAGCCCGGTATAGCTCCTGTTTTAGTCATATATGCCAACTCATGGGAGTTGGGTCTAAGTAATATACCTCGAGAACGTCGCCACCATCCTACTTCATTTTGGAATCTCCACGTTGTACACAGTTGTTAAAGTGGTTTTCGGTATTGGCCGGCTATAAGACAATATCCGATCCCGGTCTCTTTAACAACCAATCGTTATTATAACCCGTAGTTATAGCTTTAAAACAGTATTATATACTTCAAAATAAAATATCAAATCGACCCAAATCTTTATCAAAATAAAGATTAAATCATTTCCAAACCATTTCAATATATCATCATACCATATCTTTCAATTCAAATATGTATCAAAATAAATATCAAGTCATTTCTAACCATTTCAATATATTAAATTATCATATCCTTTCAAAACTTCCTTTCGAATCATTTTAATATATCAAAATATCATAACCTTTCAAAGCTTCATTTCCAAAATATCATATCTTTCATAACTTCTTTTCAAATCATTTTAATATCAAAATATCATATCTTTCAAAACTCCATTTTTCAAATCATTTAATATCAAAATATCATATCTTTGAAAACTCCATTTTTCAAATCATATAATATCAAAATATCATATCTTTCAAAACTCCATTTTTCAAATCATTCAATATCAAAATATCCTATCTTTCAGAACTTCTTTTCAAATCATTTTAATATCAAAATATCATATCTTTCAAAACTCCATTTTTCAAATCATTTAATATCAAATTATCATATCTTTCAAAACTCCATTTTTCAAATCATTTAATATCAAAATATCATATCTTTCAAAACTCCATTTTTCAAATCATTTAATATCAAAATATCATATCTTTCAAAACTCCATTTTTCAAATCATTTAATATCAAAATATCATATCTTTCAGAACTCCATTTTTCAAATCATTTAATATCAAAATATCATATCTTTCAAAACTTCGTTTCAAATCATTTTAATATATCAAAATATCATATCTTTTCGAAACCACATTTGAATCATTTTAATATATCAAAATATCATATCTTTCGAAACCACATTTCAATCATTTTAATATATCAAAATATCATATCTTTCGAAACCACATTTCAATCATTTTGATATATCAAATAGTTATATTTCAAAACAAATTACTTCATTATTAAATCATAAAAATGAAGTTATTACATTTAGTAATTAAATTATTAAATGCCAAAAGTTTAAACTTTTCAATGTTCATTCATGCACTTAAATTTATTGAAACAATGAAAATTCAAGTTTCGCAGCATTTAGAAAATGCTACAGAAAGTTACATTAAAAAAAACAATTAAATTTAACAAAAGACAATATTAAAAATGCTGTTAATTAACTTCAAATATTCAATAGAATTTCACAAACACTTATATTTTTTAAAATCATTTTTAACTTATAAAATCATACATTTTCACATTTATAAGCATCATTTAATTTTCCTTAAATTCATGATTTTATAAAGTTAAGTTTCCTTCCAAAAATCAATATTTATTAATAATTCACTTATTAAATTTCAACATTCAAATTTAAATTCATTACATTAAATTTCAACTTAACACTTAAGTTTAAAATTTCAAATATAACTTAATTCCATTTTATTCAACTTAACTTAAAATTTCACTTTTAAACCAAATTCATAAATTCCAATTTAAGTTATATTTCCAAATTCAACTCAATATTCACTCATTAACATTTTAACTTTATTCAAAAATCATTAATATGTTATACAAATCATTTTAAATAAATTTAAATTCAAAATATCATAAATTTATCATATTTCAAAGTTAATTTAAATTCCATTAAAAATTAAATCAAAATTTCCAAAATAACTTACATTCAGATTTTCTAACTTTTCCATAATTTATTTAACTTATAGATTTCCAGAAAATCAATAATACTTTACAAAAATTATATTTTTATTTAATTTTAAATCAAAATATTGTAATAATTGAATTGTTAAAATATTTTAAAATTTTTAGAAAACAAATTTTAACTACGGGCCTGTATATAATTTTCTACGCTAGGTAAAGTGATACGGGTAATATATCATTTCAACCCGTAATTTACAAAGAAAAATCCGGGTTTTATCATTTCAAACCCGCAATCTTAAGTAAATAAAAAAAATTTAAAAATCGTTCAGGCCTATCATTTCAGCCCATAACAATTTTCCCCTATTCTAAAGTCCATTCGAGTATGTATCATTTCAACCCATAGTGATTCTAATCTAAAGGGAACTTGCAGTGTGATAAACTGATAAAAATAGCAGAACAACATAATATAACAGTAACAGATGTTATAAAAGGTGTTTAAGCATGGGTGAACATTATAAAATCATAATATAGCAGGTGTAACGTGATAATGCATTTTGCAGATTCAAAAGGGGTCAATTTACTAGTTATATATGTACATATTGTCTGGTGAGAATAAATCACATGTTCAAAGCTGGAGATATCCACCAAAGCAACAATACTGACATTACGAAGGCGCGACAACACGTATACAACAAGAGAGTGGAGAGCCAAAGCTAATAGCCTTGTTCAAACATTTACAAAAAAATAATACAAATACATGTAAGTTTCAACACGATTTGAACATCAAATAACATTAGAATTCAAAGCCCAAAACAACATCGAATGAATTGCACTTGTTCACAACTTCACATACTTCAGTTATGAATTGAAATAGCACAGCCAAGGCATGGATTTAGGTCTAGTTTGGGTCCCTATAGGGTCGTCCTACACATGGGTTTGAATGGTGAGTGGGAGTTACAAGTAGAGAAGGCAATGGAATACAAAGGGTTCTAAGGCAAATGGTGGCTTTTGTTGCACCATAGGGTTCGGCCCTCAAGCTATAGGGGAATGGCCAGGTGTCCAGTTGGTGATGAGTGATGTGGCAGAGGGTGGTGGTCAGATCTTGGCTGGCTGGTGGTGGTGGAAGTGGCGGCTAAAGGAAGGTGAAGGTGGTGCTAGCAAACTAGGCTCGGTTTGTGTGAATAGGTGATGTATTTGTGGATTTTGGTGATGATCTTCACCTTGGATTGGCCCGGCCTGAAATGGAGAGGTAGTAGGATGGGTGATGGTCAGAGGAAGGGGGTGGTGAAGGTCAGGTCAAAGCTGGAGGAGGAGGAGCCAATCAAATCTAGATGAGAACAAGTGCAAAAATCAATGTAAACAAGAAAGAAGAATAAGAAAAGTTGAAAAATCATTACCCAAACTCTTCTCAATAGCCATGGCCAAAAATTTTTTGTTTCAGAAATGAAAATGAATGTATGTGAATAGTAAATAGAGTATGTAGCTGAAAGATGTGGCTAATAAATAAAAAAACCACCAAAGAGTAAATGAAGAAACGATTAAAGAAACGACTTAGGAGGTGAAACGACTTTACGTTTCAAAAGCTTTTAAAACCTTTCAAATTTCCTTAATTTATTCATATAAGTTTACATTACTGAAAGAAATAATAATTCCAGTCAAAATTTCGAAAATATAACCAAATATAAAAAATATATAAATATTTATTAATTATATAAGGTTAAAATAAGAAAATAGCACAAATTTGCAAACTAGTCTAGAAAAATGAAAAATAAACAGAATGAGCTTTGGAAAATTTATATGGACTTGTAAAAATATTTATAACAAAGATAATAACATAAAATAAAATGCATTCACAAATAAATATATAAATTTTAAACTTAAATATAATTTAAATAAAGAAAATAACAGAAAAATGGAAACCAGGCTTTAAAATTTGGAAATAGATTCAATAAGCTTTGGAAAAATTCAAACATCACTTTAAAAACATTTTAAAGACAAAATATACCTTATATAACATAATAACACATATAAAAAAAAAATTAAATTTAAAGAAAATAGAAAAAGATTTAAAGAAATTGCTTAAAAATTCAAAACAGTGTCCAAAAATTACAAATAAATCACCATTGACTTTGAAAAATTGTTTACTTCATTTTAAAATTATTATAATACAAAATATACATACAATAAAATATTAAAATAAACATGACAACGAATTTTTTATTATTATTTATAATAGACAAAATTGTTAAATAAATCAAATTACACTCAAAATTGAAATGTACATAACTTTTACAGTTTAACTCCGTTTTCAATGAAACGAAAAGCAGTATTCAAGTTATTAAATCTATTTTCATAATAAAAGATAAAATTTAAGATTTTAAATAATTTAAATTTGAAGTTTAAAAGTCACAGTTTGAACAGCTTGACCAGAAATCCACTTACAGTAACATATCCAAATTATACTGGTTTGAACTATAAATCATTTAATAATCATCATTTATATTTAAAAATGAAATGTTTGAAATAAAACAAATTTAAAATAGTTTAAAAATAAAAGAAAGTCCAATTTAAATAATATACAAAAATCTAGGGTTGTTACGCTTCGTTAGCAGTCGAACCACTATAAAAATCTCTTATGTCTTTCCTTATCTGCAAGTTATTATTTATTGTTTCTATTTTATTTTGCCTTGATAAATTGGGTTGGTGCATTCATACTCAATCCAGAGTGTTGATCCATTTTTTGGGTTAACACTTCCATTTACACAACTTAAAATTGAGTGATATCAAATTGCACTTATAACGACTATTCTCGCTTCTAACACTTTCAAACACACACAATCAAAACAACCATTTAAACATTAAGTCAAGGCCACACCACATGTTTCATAAGGTAATAAGAGTGACGTTGTATAATATAAAGTTGTCATTTGCTGTCAAAAGCAAGAGGGTCCAAGGTTCATAACTTTGCTTTGTTATTGTCATTTTAACGTTATCCGCCTCACACTAAAATACCCACTTCGCCATAGCCTTGGAGCCATGGCTCGTTACATTTTAGGTGATACCGAAAATTACAGTAATAGTTACATTTCTAGTTTCATTTGTAGTGAAGGCGTAAGCAATAGTGAAAATGGAAATTCTAGCCCCGGATGGTAATCTTAATGTGGCTGATTTACCCTCTTTTGCGGTCAGTTTCGCTACAGCGCCCGCCGCTCTAGCTAATTGTCCACCGAAACAAAGACAGGGAACGGGTTACCTACCCCTAATGGTCAAAGCGAGCTCGAGGGCCAATCTCCGTCCGGCCTGAGGAAACCTTTGCATGCCTCTGTTACCTTTTGGGAGGCCTACGCCCCATTGAAACTGTCCCGTTTTTACCCATCGTAGCCTATCACTCATGAGGCATCTAAAACTCCATGCACATATATATGCACAATATGTACATACATGATAGTGAGATAACTCACCCAAATCCAAGCCTACAATAAGCTTAAACTCAAGAACAAAAAACCACTTCCTACCATCACCCAAAAGCATAAAGACACAACCTTTAGCTCTAAAATCACAAAGCCAAGTTCATATCATAACATCCTATAAAATCAACCATAAATAAATAAATTGGATAAATTAAATTAAATAAGATAGGATAAAAATGAAAATTTTACAAAAGTTGGAATTTCATTACGAAAGTTATACCGTTGTGTTCATGTTGAAATTTTGGTCAATTTTCGTACATAATATGTTGAAAACGGAGCTCAAACGGAAAAGTTATCGACATTTGAAGTTTTCAGATTCAAAATAATTTAAATAGAATTCAAATTCAAATAATTACATAGTTCTTAAATTTTAAATTAAAAGGTTAATAGTAGATAGACTTGGGAATTAAATAAACGTTAAAATCAACATTAATGTTAAATAAAAATTAAGGTATAAAATGATTAAAAATCAATGGCATGATAAATCTTCCCAAAGTAGGCATAACGGTCGATCACTTCGTAGGACCGGTCGACCGTTAATGGTTGACCTGTAGGGTGGTCGACTGGTAGGTGCGTTTGTGGCTAGGTATTTTATTTGTAAGAATGTGCTGGATTTAATTATTTAACCGATGGTTCTTACGCTTTCTCACCACTATAAATAAGACCTTAGACCCCTCACTTTTATTCACATAATATTTTGGGAACTTAACAAAGCTTTATCAGTTCGTCTCTTCAAGATTCAGAAAAACTCTATTAGGGTTTCAGGTAAGAAATCCTATAGATCTATCTTTGTTCATTATTTATTTTCCTAACCTATTCTTTACCAAAATTCTGAATCTAATCTATATATACGAATCTTTTATTATATATATCTAAAAGAATAGACGCGATAGAGATTGTCAAAGGCGTTTCAAATCCAAAGGAGGCTTAGCTAAGGATATGCTATGACTGGAAATCTAACTTTTCTATTTAATATTTGATTAGTGTAATTTGGGTTTTAATAAGCCTTGGGGAGTTTTGGTTTGCGAAAACATCATATTATAAACCCCTTTATCTCATTCAATTCGAAATCTCAATTGTTTATGTCAAAATAACGGAAATTTTAGATTTACAGTTTTGGAAATTTTACCATCTATTCCATTTCTTATTCTTTTTCTTTGAATTTGATTAAAAGGTTTTGATTAAGGAACAGTGTGTAAGTTATGAATTTTATTCGTAGTTTGCACTGCTTATTCCCATAAATTAAATAGAAATTCCTTTGTTTATTTTTATGTGAAAACAAAGTTGAATAGAGCATAAAATTGGAATTGTTAGTGTCTCCCATCAATATATTCTACTACATCAATGTAATAAGTTGAGTTTAAATTTTAATTGTATATAAGTCTATTGATTTGAATTTGTTGATAATACGTGATGAGACTTTCATAATTGTCGAAAGAGTTGAACTTTAAACGCTTGTTTAAAGTGTAAACTCTACATGCTTAGTACTAGGCATGCATCAATGTTTTTATATATTAGTGTAATTATCGTATAATTATAACATATAATTGCATAGTCAAATACGTTATTAATTCTATTAAATCTCCCTTAGGACCGTAATTAATGTTATAGGCGGAATAAGAAAGATTTCTTATAAGGCCTTGATTATGGAAACAGTGAGATATGTGATAATATATGTAGAGTCTGATATAGACTGTGACTAAGTTACTGGGATGCGAGGTCAGTCAAAAGCACACGGAAGTCTGTCTAGCTAATATGGCTATGAGTGTGACATTGAGGCCAATGTGTGGCATCATCTATAATAAGTAACTACGATGACATAAGATTACTCCTAAATTACATAAGGTAAATCTTCGCAGCTAATCCGGCTATTAGTACCTACAAATATTCAGGCTAATGTGACACGTTACTGTGGGATACATGTCATAATACAAAGGACCTGCTTCAGATATTGAAAGTATTAAGTGGTTGTGTGAGGGCCCACCTCTTCTCTGTGTTGGAAGTAGTAAATAGTTAGGATTATGGGTTAGGCATTGTAAAGAATATGTTGTGAAAGGGCCCAGGATTAAGCGGTTAAAGAGATACCGTGTAATGTCATATGTAGTAAATGACGAGGACCTACCTTAAATGAGCATTAAATGGTTGGAGTCTACTTAATTCCCATTAAAAGGTATTAAGTGACTTGAACACTATCTTTTACATTAATAGGGCATTATGGGCGATAGATATGGGTTATTATAATGATAAAAGGTTAGCTATGGGCTTTGTTAACCTGCCTTTAGGCAAGGCCACATACATGTGGATTTAACCCAATCGACTGCACAATGATCAACGTTGGATTTTCGTAGTTAATAAGCATGATCACTGTTATCCCACCTTTTGGAAAGGTCGTGACACCGAGAGATCGACTAGAAACTAAGGACAGTTCTCCTCTAATGCCATCTATATACAGGTTCGCTATGGATACTGGTAAATTTTGCCGAGTCCAGAATGAGCTACAATTGGTATGACACGACAAGCAAAGCCATGAAAGCCGATATTTCAAATTTCAAGTCAATTGGAGTTCAAATGCTCAAGATATGATCGATGCAATTCAAGCAACGCTCCCATTGGTATCCATCAGATCGCCTCCTTCGTATCCATCCTATTCGAATCCAACCCCGAGGCCTCGTTCGTATCCATGCAGGCTCGTATCCATAATGCCTCAAGCGAAACACATTTATTCAAATCCATGCTCATTCGCATCCATCAGATGTCACTCCTTTCTGTATCCATCAAACATCCTTACTTCCTATCCATCTAAGGCAGCCTCCTTTGTATCTACCAAAGTCGACCTTGTTCATATCCATCAAAGTTGACCTTGTTCGTATCCATCAGAAGTCATCATTTAGTATCGATCGTGTCCTTACATGCTTCGTACCGATCATTTCATCAACAGATGTCTATTTCGTATCGATCTCCCTCCATACAAGGAGCGACAACCAGTAAACATCCACCATCAATACGAAACAGGCACCTCCTATCGATACGAAGCTAACCCCAAATGATCGATGTGAAGAAGTGCACGCCAGCATCGATACGAAAAGGATGATATGTGGTCGCTACGAAGGAGGCAAAGTCAACTCGGCATAAAAAATGGATCTCTACTGAATTCTCGAGCCATGTCATCGATGCGCATGGCATGGATATGAAGAATGATGGATGTACAACTCTTGATCAATACGAACGTGACACCCTACCTACAATATCAAACTTGCATCGATCATAACTCAAAATCTACAAGTCCAACTGCTACCAAATTTTCAAAGAAGCTGTGTACATCTTCAAGAATGTTCATGATCGATCTCGACTCGATTGGATAATATATTGATCTCACGGACCTAGTGCAAATGCTATGGGATCGATCATATAGGCCCACCCACACGAGGGAAGAAGTCTTTCGAGATCTGGGCGAGATATTTGCAGCCTACACCTATAAATAGCAGTCTAAGTGCTTCAGAAAAGGGGATCTTTTGGCTCTCCTATGTCTAGACTCTGCCGTGGTTATCTTTGTACTTCACTTCTACTATTGTAACTCGTTGTAACCAGTGAGAGCCATCAATAAAATAGAAAATCCTTCAAAATGGATGTAGGCTACAACGCTGAACCACTATAAATCTTGTCTTTCTACTGCTTTCTTTTTAATTTTTTAGTGTTCTTCACATTTATTTTCTCGACATATTTGGTATCTGTGATCTATGATTGTAAATGTGTGCTTTCATCAACATTTGGGTGTTTGTAACCAAATTTGGCGCAAATAGGCTTATATTGGAAAGCCTTTAATTTATGTTTGTGAAAGGCCTTTGGGCTTGTATTTGAAAGGACTTATGATGCTGGTAGAAATCTTAAGAGAAATTTGTATTTGAATTATACTGCCGAAGCACTAATATAGTAAGGCTCGAGATTTTTATTCACTAGACATATATTGTTTTACTCCCTTTCATTACAACATAGGTTAATGTTGAAAGTGGAGATGTTTATAAGACTTGTAATAGTCTATTTATTTACTTATTATTTTTTGTAGATTCTGATGTATCCATGAAATAAAATGTTGTTACAATTTTTGAATACTGTACCACAGATATGTAACGATGATTATGGATATTTTGTTATGATTTTCAATGACATTTTGAATTTATGATAAAATAGGTAATATTGTATTATTTTATTTTATCCTTCTATTGTGAGATTCTAAATGTCTAGATAAATAACTCTGTGTGGTTCTTTTTACAAACCAATAACTAGCTTTGAGATGGGTCCAAGTTTTGATGTGCCTTTTCTAGGTCAGAGTTTAGGTCCATTTCTAGATGGGTTATTACATTTGGTATCATAGCTTAAGTTACCTGACCAATGGGGATAGGCATACATATGAGAGGAGTGCTTGTTACTTTTGAAAATATTTTTCAAAAAAAATCCTAAAATATATAAATATATATACTTATTTTAAACTTATGCAAATACATTTGGAAAATCTTTACTTCAACATATATTACTATCATAGGAAATGTAAATGGAAAAGATTGTAACTCCGTGGTTAAAAAATAAATAAATGTGCAATAAATATTGAGTTATAAGAATATAATAAGGATGTAAATGGACAATTTGAAGAGATTATTAGGGTAGTTATAGAGAGATAAGGAAGGCATAATAGGAAAAGAATTAGAATGAATAAATATATGTCTTTAAAGATTGCCGTTAGAATAAAAATCATTTATTATGGACAATTGACATTTATAGAAATAGAAAATAAACCGTTAGTAGTAATTAAATATTATAAGGTGATTAATTGTCATTTTGGTAAATTATATAGCTTAAATTATAAATACAAAGATTAGTGGGCATGGCCTAATACCTTGAAATATATGGGAGATAAGAATCTATTTGTTGTAAATAACCGGAAGTAAGGAAGGAAGCAAGATTTGAAAAAGGAGTAGAGCAATATTCCATAAGAAGGTGTACATTAATCACTATAAGAAGATAACATGATTTTAAAGGTTGAGTAGGAAAGTTCAATAGAAAGGAAAATTAAAGTCAATTTCTAAATCCAACCCAATGGGAAAGAATTTGATAAAAGATTTCTAGAAAATTCCTTAAATGTTTTGAATAAGTTTTCAAAGGATTTATTGAGAAGTTATTTTGAAAAAGTACAAAAATTTGAAAACTCATAATCCAAAAATTCTTCGAGTCAAAAGTTATGACTAAAAGGTTTCTAGTAAATGGATTTTATTTTTAAAATTCTAATTTAAAATTGGCTGCGTTAAAAAGTTTTTGATTTTTAGGGAAAGGGATTCTTCGTTTCTAAAATAAATATGAAATACAACATAGTTTGGACTTGATAATTTTCTATTTCGTAAATTTAAAAGTTCTTTTTTTGAAATTCTTTATAAAAAGGGGAACACATGAAAATGGAACTTAATTAAATTAAGGAATAAAAAATAGAAGGATAAGAATAACTAAATAGAAGGAACATTTCCATATAAAGAAAATACAGAGAATAACATCTGGAGTAGGAGCCAATTAGTTAGGAGAAATATACATAGAGGCAATATTAGCAGATTTGGATAGAAATAACATTAGGAATTTATATAAAACTGGATCAGTAATCTAGTTAGAAATTAATAGGATAGAAGTTATCCTTGTCTACTCCACTTTTTATTGTTTAAAGTTATAAAAAAGTATTTAGTTAAAGGACAATAAATTTTAGTAGTAAAATAATAAATGTTGATAATAACTTATGGTTTGACGTCTATTTGCCTTGTTACTAGAAATATCTTTGAAATAATAAATAACTATCAAAGGAAAATCTATTATTTTAGAATGCTATCTTTGTAATGGGATTAAAAGGGGTTAAATTTGGAAAATAATAGGGGTCAATGAACTTCTCATAAGTAAAGGCCATACTTTCAAGGAGTAATAAGTGTTGATTTTGAATTTAATGCCATAAGTTTATTTGTATGAAAACAATTTATTGAAATTTATTTTCTATGCCGTTGAAGGTTTTTGAGAAGGGAAGTTATATTTCTCTTTTATGGAATTAAGCAATTTTTGAATTATTGATTTAATAATAGTTTGGTTTCATAATTGGGTTTTGAATGTTTTGAATTAGAAGTCCAACTTTTAACTAAATAAATCTTTATCGTAGAAAGTCCTTAAAAGGGAAAAGTCGGTTAGAGAAAGGAAAATCTTTCATGGCTCATTTTGAGAACTACGTAATTTTTGAAAATTGACAAAAAAGGTTACCTTATAATTTTAAAGATAAAGGTTTCAGATAAGGTACTTTATAATTGTGAAATTTTTGTTTTAAGAATGGGAAAAAGAACTAAACTAAATTTTTTTATGGAGTAGACAGAGATTACTACATAGGTAAGGTAGAGTAAAGGTTCTGATATACGAATAAAATAGGAATGGTATGTACAACTGATATAGAAATTTCAAAATTAGTCCTAAATATTTAATTGTAGAATATTGGTAAAATTGTGAACATATTCTAGATTTATAATTGGATTGTAAGTTAGATTACCCTAGTTGACTTGGAATGTAAATTTTTATGTTTAATTTATTTGGAGCGATCTTTGTGTAACTTCCATAAATTTTTGGATTCCAAAATATGTATAAAAGTGCGGCATTTGAATTAATAAAGAATATATCAAGGAGAGATTAAGATGTGTAAGATATCGATATTATTTTCCATAGTTTACACTTTCTATTCAATAAAAGGAAAAGAACAATTCCTTGTAATTTCAAACACAGCAAAATCTCATTCTAGTTAATATATAGAAAATTATAACAGTGATCCTTTTTACAAGGATAGCTTTCATAGATTAAAAATATGGACCGTTTTAGTTTGGAAATTAATATACAGACATACATATGACTGCGCTTAACGTATAAAAATAGAAATATATAAATAGCATAATTTACAAAGATATTCATATTAATTACCATAGGATAAGGATTTATGGACATTAATTACAGATTTAACGGGCAATAAATTTTTAATTAACAGAGAATTAAAAGGAATTAAATAGGGACTAGTTAAGAAATTTAGTATGATGAAGGAATTGGATCTGCATAATAAATGGATTTTGGAACCGATAATAAGTTTAAAGGAATTTAAATGAGGACTGAATAGAGATGGTCCAACTTTGATATTAATGATCAATTATTACAGATATATTAACTGAAGTAATAGAGGAATCATATTTATTGTAAATTAAGCAGGAGAATTAAGTGGAATAAAATACTAAGGATGTTCATCTTAATTTTAGTAAGGAGTATTATGGCCCCAACATCATTAATACCAGTTAATGATAAACGAAAACTTCTAGCAAAATTTCCTTTTGGAGTTTTTGATTGTTATCACTAGTTGTCTTCCTTAGGCTGTTGGAAAAGCATATGGTATTGTAGAAGATATGTACCTATTTTATCAATTGATTGATTTTATGGATACGATTAGACCGCCAAATAATCATATATACGAAGGAAAAACGTAAATAAGGAAATTTCGTAAAGACACTTAGATAGTGATAAACTGTAGGTAAGACTATAAGTTAACGAGGAAATTAGGTTAGTAACTGGAAATAAAAGAGTTCTTTAATCCTAAAAATTTAGGATTTTGGTAAGATTAAATTTTAGCTTACGGAGAGACACCATTCAAGGAGACCATTCACTCAGAGGAGAAGATGAACATGGATATGAAGAGAATTTTCTATCGGACAGAGATGAAGAAGAAGGTGGCAGAATTTGCCACTAGGCATTGGACGTTCCAAAACGAAAACAGATAAAATTAGAAGTTGGGGATATGGTGTTTACCAAATTTTTCCTCTTAGATAGGTCATGAGATTTGAAAGTCAGGAAAATTGGCACCAAGTTTTTTAAGCCTTTCCCGATTTTGGAAAAAATAGGAAAACTTGCGGAGTTAACGGATAAGTTAGCGGGATTCCATGATGTTTTTCATATATCATGTTTAAGGAAATACCTTCATAGCATAACCAATAAGGTGGGGCCTGATATATCAAGGGATATTTAGATGGAGCCAACAACATCCCGTGATACCACAAGCATTATGGAGCACGGAATTAGGAAGCTCCATAGCGAAGAATTAGACTGGTTCGAGTATAATGGGGTGTAAATCCAGCGGTAAGCATGAAAACTTCTCATCTTAAGCTTTTCATTGGCAAACTTTCCTCTCTAAAATTTGGTTTTGATTACATTACTATTGCTTGATTGGATGATGGGAGATGGTTACTTCACATTTACTATCCTTTTTGCACTCGTATAGAACACTTTTTGCACATTTAAGGTGTTTCATACATACTTATATCTTATGGTCATATACCCATGCTATGATTGAGCTCACTTACAGTAAGTCTACACACAAAATCACATTGCACTTTTGGTTGAGTAGATTGTTGTGTAGATAACTTGGCTATATGGCCTGAATGTTTATTGCGCATTATGCTGTTCGCTCCTTGGAAAAGATTTCGAGGACAAATTCCTTTTAGGGGGAAAGAATGTAACACCCCATAAAATTAACCATAAATAAATAAATTGAATAATTAAATTTAATAAGATAAGGGTAAAAATGGAAATCTGTAAAGTTCGAATTTAACCATGAAATTATGTTGTTGTGTTCATAGCGAAATTCTGATTAATTTCCATATATAATATGCTAAAAAATGGAGCTGAAACAGAAAATTTAAGGACTTTTGAAGTTTTCAGATTCAATATAATTTAAATAGAATTAAAATTCAAGTAATTAAATAATTCTTAAATTTGAAATTCAAAATTTAAGAGTACATAGACTTGGGGATTTAAGTAAAATTTAAAATCAACGTTAACGTTAAATATTAGTTAAGGAATAAAATAATTCGAAATCAATGGCATGATAAATCTTCCTAAAATAGGCATAACGGTTGACCACTGCCAGGGTTCGGTCGACCGGTAGTATAAGGATGATCGACTGGTGGTGCGTTTGCGAGTAGGGTTTTTTTATCTGTGTGAACATTCCAAATTTAATTACTTATATCTGACGGTTCTGATGCTTTCTCACTAATTTAAATAAAACCTTAGGCCTCTCATTTTATTGAGATAATATTTTAGGGACCAAGCGATGCTCTGTTAGTTCATCTCTTCAAGATTTAGAAAAATTCCACTAGGGCTTCAGGTAAGAAAGATTTATCTTTGTTCATTTTTATGTTCCCAACCTATTCTTCTCTAACTTTCTGAATCTAATGTGTATATATATATATTGTATATCTAAAAGAAGAGATCAAATAAAGATTGGCAAAGGCATGTCAAATCCAAAAGGGGCAAAGCTACGGATATGCTATGAGCGGAAATCTTAGCTTTTCTGTTTTAGTAAGAGATCAGGGTAATTTAGGTTTGAATATGTCTTGGGGAGATTTGTTTCGTGAAAACATCATATTATAAACATCCAAAACTCCTCCGATGCAAAATGTCAATTCTAGGTTGAAATCTCAAATTTGTTTATGTCAAGATAATGGAAATTGTGTAGATTTGCAGTTTTGATAAATTCACCTTCTATTCCGCTCCTTGTTCTTTTTCTTTGGATTTGGTTAATTTTTTTTGCTTAAGGAATAATGTGTAAGGTAAGAATTTATTCGTAGTTTGCATCGTTTATTCGCATGAATTATATAAAAATTCCTTTGTTTATTTTTATTTGAAAAAAAGAGTTGAACATAGCGTAAAATTGGAATTGTAAGTTTCTATTATCAATATATTCCATTATTTTGATATAATAAGTTGAGTTTGAATTTTAATTGTATGCAAGTTTATTAATTTGAATTTTGATGTGAATGTTGGGATTATGGTAATGTTGATAATGTAGGATGAGGCTTTTATAATTGTTGAAAGAGTTGACATTTAAACGCTAATTTAAGGCGTAAACTTCGCATTCTTAAAAATTACTAGGGACAAATATATAGCGTAATTAACGTACAATTATAACGTATAATTACGTAGTTATATAGGTTATTAATTCTATTAAATGCCCCTTAGGAAGTTATTTAATGTTAAAGTTGAAATAAGAAAGATTTCTTATAAGGCCTTGATTATGGAAATAGTGAGGTGTGTGATAATATATGTAGAGTGTGACATAGATTACGACTAAGTTATAGGGATGCTAGGTCAGTCAAAAGCACACGGAAGTCTATCCAGCTAATTTGACTACAATGAGTGTGGCTTTGGACTGATGTAAGACATCAACTATAATAAGTAACAGTGATGACGTGAGATTAGCCCAAATTCTATAAGGTAAATCTACCCAGCTAATCTGCGTACCAGTACCTACGAATAATCGAGCTAATATGAGATCACTGAGATGTCACCATGGGACATGGGTCATAATACAAAGGACCAACTTCAGAGATTAAAGGTATTAAGTGATTATGTGAGGGCTGGCATCTTCTTTATGTAGGAAGTAGGAAATGGTAAGGTTTATGGGTTAGGTATAGTAGATGATATCAAGGGAAAGGGCTCGCTTCAATAGGAAGTATTAAGCAGCTGAAGCGATTCTGTGAAATGTCCGTTAGACAGTTACTAGTGAGGTGTCCGCCTTAAGATTATAGGTAGTAAATGAGGTGGACCTGCCTTAGATGAGGCATTAAATGGTCGGAGCCTACTTAGTTCCTATTAAAAGGTATTATGTGACTTGAATACTATATCTTACATTGATAGGACATTGTGGACGATAGATATAGGTTATTAGGATGATAGAAAGTTAACTATAGGCTTATATTTGGAAAGCATTTTATTTAAGTTTTAGAAAAGCTTTCGGACTTATATTTAAAAGGACTTAGGTATAGGTAGAAACCATAAGACATATTCTTGTTTGATTTATACTGCCCAAGTACTAATATAGTAAGGCTCTGATTTTTATTCACGAGACATATTTTGTTCTTACTCCTTCCTTATTACAACACAGATTAAGAAGGGTGATGCTAAAGGCAGAGATGACGAGGAGACATGTGGCAGTAGTCTATTTACGTACTTTTCATTTTGTATAGTTTTTTATGTATCCATGAAATAAAAATGATGTTGTAATTTTGGAATATTGTACCATGGATATGTAATGGTGATTATGGATATTTTATTATGGTTTTCAATGACATTTTGAATTTATGGTAAAATAGGTACTGTTGTTTTTATTATATTTTATCTTTCCGCTGTGAGATTCAAAATGCGTAGAAAAATTACCGACCAATAGCCAGCTTTGAGATGGATCAGAATTTCGATGGACATTTCCAGGTCGGAATTTAGGTCCATTTCAAGGCAGATTGTTACACCCCTTTGTTAACCCAAAAAATGGATCAACATGCTGATTTAATTTTGAAAGCACCAGCCCTGTCCCCACCGAGCAATATCACAGATCAGAGATAAGAAAAGAACAGTAAAAGAAAGAAGATAAAGAATTTTTATAGTGGTTCGGCTGTTAATAAAGCCTACGTCCACTTTATATTTTTATTATAGACTGATTGCTGTTACAAGATGTATTTGATTACAGGACTTTGATTATTTTTAAGTAGATTGAATCTCCAAAGTTGGAATCCGCTACAGAATCATAGTGGATTCCGTTGGAGATTGTTGTGAGGGAGGCAGAGAGTGAAGAATGCTTTGGCAGAGCTTCAACAACCAGTCCGGAGTAGATCCCCTTTATGTAGTAGGTCGGATGGTATTTATAGAGATCAGAGGACTTCTGGGCCAGGCCACTTCATCGATTGATTGCATGTAGGTATAGATCGACCTAGAGGGGTTTAGCTCGCGATCCAAGCCTAAACCTTGAGTCGCTAGCGACCCATGGTCTACGGGTTGCTAGCAACCATTGGTCTATGGGTCACTAGTGACCCATAGAGTTGGCTCGTATGCAAGCTAATGACTTAACCATGGCAATGTTTGGTTGCCTCGCTGAAGACACATGGAGGTTTTCTCCTCATACGGCTCGAGAAAAAATGATTCTAATATTTCTGTATATAATGTAAAATATATAAAAAAATTATGAATTAGACTATGATTTAAGTTTTTCTGTTCTTAATTACATAAACATAAAAAAAGAAAAAAAAAGAAATATCATTCGTACTCATAACTCAAGTTGGGTAATTCTGAAAAAGTCCGAAGGTAAATCCTTAGGAATTTCTTGAGTCGTCTCTAACCTCTTTTTTTTGTTTCGTCTCGAATCTTTTTTAGTCGCCATCATTATACTAAAAATAAAATATTGAGACAATTGAAAATAGCATGGGCGAGGTCTCTGGTTCAAGTCCAGGATGGCCCAGCTGCGCTAGGGAAAAGAATAGAAGAAGCATATGAATCTTTCATGCATACTCCACTTGGCTCGGGGGGTTATAGCTCAGTTGGTAGAGCTCCGCTCTTGCAATTGGGTCGTTGCGATTACGGGTTGGATGTCTAATTGTCCAGGCGGTAATGATAATATCTTGTACCTGAACCGGTAAGCATGGGTCGCTAACGACCCATACACTTAGCCTTTTTTTTGTCATGCTTCTTCCTTCTTTTCCTTCTTCCATTTAGTAGAGCGACCTTCCATTTTGCATGGTCTTGCATCGTCGTTGCTTGTGCAGTCTTATTGCACATTGTTCCGTTTTGATGGTAGTTTGCTAGCTGTTTGGGCTCAGCTGCTGATTGGGCTGAAAGAATATTGGTCTCTTATTTTAATCGATCCCAGCCGTTGCCTTAGTAATATAGCTTGGCTCTTGTTAATTTCTTGCCTTAGCTTTTCTGGTTACGTTCTAAACCATCTGATAACACAAGATTGTTCTGTCTCATGTTGGATCTTGCTGGATAAAAACCCGAATAACATTTACCCCCAGTGCACGTCTTCGTTGTCAATAAGGCACATGCTCTGGAAATTAGCACTCTCAATATCTATAATTTGATTTCCAAGTCATTGCATTAGATTTTTACGAATACGTGGTAGGTCATGCTATTGGTTATCCAGTTTTGGTCTTGACCGCAATTGCTTGTCACAACGGATCAAATTCCTTCCCATAGTTTCCCGACATGCTTCGAAATGGTGGATAAATTTGTAAAGACGAACTAAAGATAAACATACCCCCTCCTTATGGGTCACTAGCGATCCATCATGCAGCCGCAAAAATTTTCTTTGCAAGTTGGGTCACGAGCGATCCATGATGGATAGCAGGTGACCCAATGCCTTAGATAAATTTGAGCTTCATCTTTTCTGCCTGCTTATATATAAGTTTAAGCCGACCCTTCCACTTATTCAAAGCCCTTGTTTCTTCGCACGATCCACTTTTTGCATGATCCACTTCCAGGCAATTCATATTCTTACTCGACCCGATCGATTGCCTCCTTAGATCCATCTCATTCAAGCTTCACGCTGTTCAAGCACTTTCTCGTGTAACCCTTACCGATCAACAGTTTTGCTGTTGCTCATACATTTCGATCTAAACTCTAGCTCGCCTTAGAACTGCGTCGACCCACCATTAGTTTGTGTGAGAAATGCGGATTACGGATCTTAAGGATAAGATTAACACTAGAGGGGGAGGGGGAATAGTGTTAATAAAGAATTACTAAATCTTTTTAATTTATGTTAGTTTAGACACAAAAGTACGCAATATACAGACATAGATACGATCACAGAAACAATCACAGATGCAGAAATAAAATAAAAGCAGTAAAGTAAAGAACACACCGGATTTTATGCTGGTTCGGAGTTACCCTACATCCAGTCCCGCAACACAAGTACGGATTTCCTTTCAAAAGCAATTGTACAATTACACTCTCGGTTTCAAGGCTACGAGGTACACCCTCCAAAATTTTGATCCTCTGGGTAGAGATACATGATTTCCGGGCCACAAGTTTACCCAATTGATTTAGTAAGGCTACAATCACACGTTTTCCCTTTTGATTGATTTCCAAGGCTACAATCACACCTTTTCTCGCTTAATAGATTACAAAGAAGTCTATAACTCTGAATAGCATTGAGAATCTTGCAGAGATAGTGATAGAGAATCAAACTAGAAGTAATCGAGTATGATTCAATGTTGATTGCAGAGTAATGATAGGAATATGTATTAAGAAATGAGGAAGAAGAAGCGGAGTGAAAACCAGAAAATTATGATTAAAAATTCGTTGAAACTGACCCCTATTTATAGAAGAACAATAGCCATGACCATTCATGAAGAGTTATGGCGAATAGACACTTCTTTTGAAATTTGAATTTTTGAATCAAACTGTCACCATGTCAACATGGTCATGCTAGGCATGTCGACATCCCAAAGGATTTTTTAGTATTTTGGATTTTCTTTGAAAATAACCTTTATCTTATATAAAACTATTTTAAACTTTGTAAATATACTTGACTATAGTTAAAATTCATAAGTAAATATAAAGAATAATATATATATTTTAACTATAATTTTATATTTAAATCTAAGTATAAATATTTAAAAGTTAAATATATTATTTAAAAAGATAGTTTAAAATCAGGAGTAATTTGACTTCGAAAATAAAGATGTTTTTAAGGCTAAAATTATTTAAAATCAGGATCGAGGGTTTTGAACCTTTTAAAAGGAATGTTTTGAAAACATTTTGAAAACAGGATATAATTTTGAAAAATCATTTTGAATAAAAGTTAGCGGATACAAAACAATGTTCCACTAGATTTTTCATAGGCTCCATCCTACTTAGGGTTCCATCCCTTTAACGGGCTCGAAGTGGATTCCATTCCACGATTAAATGGATTTTAAGATGCCAGTGCTTTTCTACGAGTTTTAACAAAATTTCCTAATAATAATAAAAAATACTTATCCTTGAAATCTTGAACTCTTGATAGTCTCGATACTCATGAGTCTTCTATCTTGATATTTTATCTTGATATCTTGAATCTCTATACTGTACAGTCTTCATTCTTAGTACCTGCATGGTTAAATCCTGCATATACATATATATCTAAACTTATAATGTTAGTTATTTATTACGTATATGGTTGTATTTACATTTGCGTTTGGAAAACATAAAAAAACAAACAACAACGGAAGGAAAGATAAGAAACTAATGTGTGTTTCTGAACATAGGAGATCTATGAATCGAACAGTTTGGATAGTGGAAACAGAAATTTCCACGTTGTTCGACAAGATTCCCATTTTTGTCGAAACACACTTCTCCAACACACACTACTTGGTCATCATCCTCCTCATGTGCTTCTTCCATGGGTTCTTCTTCTTCTTCTTCGTCGCTGGCCTCTTGTTCTTAATTGAGTGAAGAGTCTTCATCGATCAAGATAGGGTTGGCCTGGTTGTTCATTAGGAATTTTTGCAAATTCCTAAGAATCTTGCCTTGCCTTTCCTGTTCCTTTGCCATACGAAGTTGAGTTACTTGAATTTAAGTTAACATCCGAAGTACATCAATCATAGACTCCTCTATTTTCGTTACACGAGCAAGAGTAGTGCATTGGAATGGACCAGAAGTAGGAGAGGGAAATGAGAAAGTTGATTTTATGTTTGATTTTGAGGATGAAGCCATGATTTTATTTATTTCAGAAGAGAGAATGAAGAGAAAACAGAGAGAATGAATGAAAAGTCGAAATTGAGAAGAATATATAACTAAATTTTTGAATTTTGGTGGGAAAATTTTTAAAAAATCAAAAACATTATATGTCGACATGTATACTTAGGGGATGTCGACATGGTCTTTTTAAAATTTAACTCTTTGTTTTATTTTGATACCAGTTGTTAATTACACTTGTTATTTATATTTTATATTTCAGTTATAGAACAAAATTCCTAATTCTCTTCTTAATTTAGTAAATATTGATTCATTAAAAGGTTTTGATAAGATATCAGCAATTTGATTTTCAGAATTGATATAATCGAGAGTAACTACTTCCTTGCTTATATTATCTCTGAGGAAATGATGTCTGATATCAATATGTTTAGTTCGAGCACGTTGAGTAGTATTTTTGGATAAATTTATCGCACTCGTATTGTCACAATACATTGGATATTTTGAGAAATTTAAACCAAAATCTTTTAAGGTTTGTTGCATATATATTACTTGAGAACAAGCCAAAGAAGCAGAAATATACTCTGCTTCAGTTATTGATAAAGAAACTGTGTTTTTCTTTTTACTAAGCCAAGAGATCAGAGAATGCCCCAAAAAGTGACAAGTCCAACTTGTACTTTTTCGGTCTGATTTACAACCAGCATAGTCAGCATCACAGTAAGATATTAAGTCAAAAGAATCATTTTTAGGGTAGAATAAACCATAATCAGACGTGTGTTTAACATATCTTATGATTCGTTTCACGGCTTTTAAGTGAGTCTCTTTAGGTTGGGATTGATATCTGGCACATAGACAGACACAATGCATGATATCAGGTCTACTAGCAGTAATATAGCATAATGAGCCAATCATTCCTCTATATAGTTTTTGATCTACATCTTTCGAGAGATCTTCTTTACTAAGGTACTCATTGGTTGCCATAGGAGTGGGTTTTCCACTCGCAGTGGTCAAACCAAATTTACTAATTAGGTCTTTACCATATTTTTCTTGATTAATAAAGATACCATTATCTACTTGTTTTATTTGTAATCCTAAAAAGAAATGTAATTCACCCATATGACTCATCTCAAATTCTTTTTTCATTATTTTAGAAAATTCTTTATTCATTTCAAAATTAGTTGAACCTAAAATGATATCATCTACGTAAACTTATACTAGCTGAATATCATTTTTATTTCTTTAATAAAAAGTGTATTATCTACTTTACTAATTTCAAAATTAGATTGCAATAAATAAGATCTTAGTCTATCATACCAGGCTCTAGGAGCTTGTTTTAGACCATATAGTGCTTTTTTATGTTTGTAAACATGATTTTGTAATTTATCATTTTCAAAAAGTGGTGGTATACTTCTTCTTTTACAAATCCATTTAAAAAGGCTCTTTTAACATCCATTTGAAATAATTTGAAATTAATATGACTTGCGAAAGCAAGTAGAATCCTAATGGCTTCTAATCTTGCTACGGGAGCAAAGGTTTCATCAAAATCTATTCCTTCTTTTTGACAATAACCTTGAGCGACTAAACGAACTTTATGTCTAACTACCTCTCCTTGTTCATTCATTTTATTTTTATAAACCCATTTAGTTCCAATTATAGTTTTATTTTCTTGTCTAGGAACAAGTTCCCAAACGTCATTTCTAGTAAATTAATTTAATTCTTCTTGCATGGCCAAAATCAATGAATCATCAGTAGATGCTTCTATTGGATTTTTGGGTTCAATAGTTGATATAAAAGCTATATTACTCATTTGACTTAGTTGATTTCTAGTTTTAACAACAGATTGCATATCTCCCAGTATATTTTCTATAGGATGATCT
Organism: Allium cepa; assembly: GCA_030765085.1. Classification (NCBI taxonomy): domain Eukaryota; kingdom Viridiplantae; phylum Streptophyta; class Magnoliopsida; order Asparagales; family Amaryllidaceae; genus Allium; species Allium cepa. The sequence continues at coordinate 45,285,703 of CM060946.1, forward strand.
TTTAAAAGTTTTGTCCTTTTATTAGGATGATCAATTTCATTATTAGTTTCAATAGGTTCTTGATTTTGAGTGATTAAATCCTCTTCATCATTTGTATCTTTAAAATTTTTGAAATTTTCATCAAATGAAACATGCATTGTTTCAATAGGTTCTTGATTTTGAGTGATTAAATCCTCTTCATCATTTGTATCTTGAAAATTTTTGAAATTTTCATCAAATGAAACATGCATTGTTTCTTCAATGGTTTTAGTTTTTAAATTAAACACTTTGTACACTTTACTTCTATTAGAATATCCGATAAAGATACCTTTGTCGGATTTAGGATCAAATTTAACTAAATTATCTTTTGTATTTAAAATAAAGCATTTACTTCCAAAAATTCTGAAATAAGATACCTTAGGTTTCTTTGAATAAAGAAGTTCATAAGATGTCTTATCAGTTAGCGGTCTAATTAAAGTTCTATTCAAAATATAATAGGTGGTAGCAACTACTTCTGCCCAAAAATTCTTTGGTAAATTATTATCTGTAAGCATAGTTCTCGCACACTCTTGAATCGCCCTATTTTCACGTTCTACCACTCCGTTTTGTTATGGAGTTCTCAGAAATGAAAAATTGTGAGTTATTCCCTTTTTATTGAAGAATTTCTCAAACCTTTCATTTTTAGATTCACCACCGTGATCACTTCGAATAGTTATAATTTTTAGAGAAAATTGATTTTGAATTCTTTTTGAGAATGTTTTAAAACATTCAAAAGTATCACTTTTATGTTTCAAAAATATTGTCCATGTAAATCTGGAATAATCATCTACAATTACAAAGACATATCTACTATGATTTATTGATAAAATTTGAGATGGACCAAATAAATCAAGATGAAGTAACTCAAGAGGTTTTGAAGTTGAAATCATATCTTTTAACATAAAAGAATTTTTTCTAAGTTTTCCTAATTGACAAGCATCAGATAAACTATCTACTTTAAAATTCATCTTAGGGAGACCTCTTACTAGATCATGTTTTGACAGTCTAGATAGGAGTTTGAAATTCAAATGCCCAAATCTCTTGTGCCAAATCCAAGGGTCACTTGTATTTGCCAACAGACACAGGTTATCATTTGAAACTTTCATACTAAGAATATATACATATATTCTTTTTCCTGACTCCCTCAAATATAATGGTTGAATTATTATCTTCAATGTGACATTTATCTTTTTCAAATTAATTTTATAACCTTTATCACATAGTTGACTTATACTTAGTAGATTATGCTTCAGATTCTTAACTAGCAAAACATTAGTAATAGTAGGAGTTTCAGAATTACCGACTTTGCCAATGCCAATCACATATCCTTTTGAATTGTCTCCAAAGTTAACCAATCCTTCGTCTTTGTATATTATATCATTCAGTATATCTGGATTGCCAGTCATGTGTCTAGAAGATCCACTATTAAGTATCCATTAGTTCTTTCTGATCTGCACAAATTTTCCTTTGTGGATTGAATCCTCAACACCCATAAAGCATGATTCCTGCACATCAAACAATTTTGGTAGATAACTTGAATTTGAATATTGATTATGTGCAGACTTATGAAACAATGATGATTTGAATACTTCTAAGTTAGTATTAACGAATATAGCCATTTTAAAAACTTTTCAAAAATCAGATTATGAAACTTTGAAAACCTTGCTCTGATACCAATTGTGAGAAATGCAGATTACGGGTCTTAAGGCTAAGATTAACACTATAGGGGGAGGGTGAATAGTGTTAAGAAATAATTACTAATTTTTTTAATTTATGTTAATTTAGACACAAAAGTATGCAATATACAGACATAGATATGATCACAAAAACAATCACAAATGCAGAAATAAAATAAAAGCAGTAAAGGAAAGAATACACCAGATTTTACACTGGTTCGGAGTTACCCTACATCCAGTCGCGCAACACAAGTACTGATTTCCTTTCAAAAGCAATTATACAATTACACCCTCGGTTTCAAGGCTACGAGGTACACCCTCCAGAATTTCGATCCTCTGGGTAGAGATACTTGATTTCCGGGCCACAAGTTTATCCAATTGATTTACTAAGGCTATAATCACACCTTTTCCCTTTTGATTGATTTCCAAGGCTACGATCACACCTTTTCTCGCTTATTAGGTTACAAAGAAGTCTATAACTCTGAATAGCACTGAGAATCTTATAGAGATAGTGATAGAGAATCAAACTAGAAGTAATCGAATATGATTCAATGTCTATTTCGGCAGAGTAATGATAAGAATATGTATTAAGAAATAAGGAAGAAGAAGAGGAGTGAAAACCAGAAAATTATGATTAAAAATTCATTGAAACTGACCCCTATTTATAGAAGAACAATAGCCATGACCATTCATGAAGAGTTATGGCGAATAGACACGTCTTTTGAAATTTGAATTTTTGAATCAAACTGTCACCATGTCGACATGGTCATGCTAGGCATGTCGACATCCCAAAGGATTTTTTGGTGTTTTTGATTTTCTTTGAAAATAACCTTTATCTTATATAAAAACTATTTTAAACTTTATAAATATACTTGACTATAGTTAAAATTATTAAGTAAATATAAAGAATAATATATATAGATTTTAACTATAATTTTATATTTAAACCTAAGTATAAATATTTAAAAGTTAAATATATTATTTAAAAAGATGGTTTAAAATCATGAGTAATTTGACTTTGAAAATAAAAATATTTTTGAGGCTAAAATTATTTAAAATCAGGATCGAGGGTTTTGAATCTTTTAAAAGGAAAGTTTTGAAAACATTTTGAAAACATGATATAATTTTGAAAAATCATTTTGAATAAAAGTTAGCGGATACAAAACAATGTTCCACTAGATTTTTCGTAGGTTCCATCCTACTTAGGGTTCCATCCCTTTAACGGGCTCGAAATGGATTCCATTCCATGAATAAATTGGATTTTAAGATGCCAGTGCTTTTCTACGAGTTTTAACAAAAATTCCTAATAATAATAAAAAATACTTATCCTTGAAATCTTGAACTCTTGATAGTCTCGATACTCATGAGTCATCTATCTTGATATTTTATCTTGATATCTTGAATCTCTATGTTCTACAATCTTCATTCTTAGTACGTGCATGGTTAAATCCTACATATACACATATATCTAAACTTATAATGTTAGTATTTATATTTTATAATCTATTCTAAAGTTGTTGTCATCAAAACCATCATCTCACGGACTAACAGTTTGCTGCCGACCTAGCATTAGCTCGCCACCGATCCATTTCATAGTTCGTTGAATTCAGCCTTCGATCACTCTTGGTTTCTTGAATCCAGTCAGAGGTGGGTTTTCTTATTTGGCTTGCTAATTATTATGTTTGTGTAACGATTCGACAATGAGTTTCCATTTGCAACGTCGATCGCGAGAAGTTCGAGTTGATTACGGTTTAACGGGTCAGATAGCCAATCGGGTCTCGTGTTCTCTCTCGAAACGACATTCGGGCTTCGTCCCAATGCTTGACATGTCTTTGCCCGTTAGACCAGAATCAACTTGTGCCCAGTTTTGTAGAGGTCACTGCACGTCATATCATCTGTCGATCCCGATTCTTCTAGAGAATTTGGGCTTATCATGCTTGTTTGTTGCACACTTGACGAACCTGTAGTGAGAAGAGTTTTCCATGTCGCTACAGACAATGGATTCGTTATCGATCATTGAGTGATGATGGATAAGCGTACAAGAAGTAGAAAAAAAGTAGAAAACAAAGTGACAGCGGTGTTCTTTACTTCTTCCACTACAAACGAACTATCTACACGGGATAGGGCGTTTGCATTGTTTTGAGCATCGAGTTTATCCCATATAGATAGCACACTGCACTTGCTCCAGTTCATAATTGAAATTCGATGTGTCGATCACAAGATAATGTTTATTAGGAATTCAAGTGTGGCAGGGGAAGCTATTAGTTTAAAATAGATTTACCTGACCAATTAGGATGCGAGTTCTGTTATTTAGAATGAAGCAGCCATCCACGCGTCGTAAATCAAGCGGGGAAGCCCGACGCTCTCAAAAGCCGAGTCATCATTCACTTCACAAGCTCAGTATGGACAGTTAGTTCCGGTTGGGCCAATCGTGGATCGAACACCTCCCAACTTTAGAGTTCTACTTAACCCACCTGAGAGAGCTTCATCAGTGGGTTCTGGCAAGGTTCTTCATAACATATGTGCGCAATATGAAATTCCCAAAGAGGATGTGCGTCTACCAGAGAAGGATGAATTCGCTCATATGCCTCCCCCGAGGTACACCGCTTTCCACCGATACATGTGTTTGAATGGAGCCGTGCCTCCCTTCAACAACTTTCTGCGTGATACTTTCTCGAACTGGGTATAGCCCGATTTCAGCTTCATCCTATTCGCTAGGCCATCTTGACATGTGTACATGTTCTTTTCATGCAGGCGTGAAACCATGCTCCAAGTTTTGATGAGTTGCGGTACTTTCTGGCATTTAATAGGAGAGATGACTATCCCGCCTTGATCATAATCAAAGCCCAAAGCAACCAAAAAAATATCCAGCGCTTGCAAAGCAACTTATCGCAATTCAAGGCGCAATATTTCTTTGTCAGACGTGCCGAGTGGTTGAAACGATGGACGACATGAGGTAAGCTTAATTTTTCATTCGTCGAGCTCTGATGCACTGCAGTGGAGTTTCTTACATACCATATGCCTCTTTTAGTTAATCCAAGGCCAAATAGAGATGCGGCTCTTGACAAAGTTTGTCAGACTCTAAAGGCAATTGATGTCGAGGAGTTGCGTTAAAGTGCTATTGACTGATGAGAACTTGCATCGATATGGATTATTGGCTCTGGGTAGATCCGCTGTTCAAGTTGAAATTCCCTCTCCTGCCCGATCCTGGGTTCTTACAAGATCTACTTCTTCCTCCCATGATTCTGCGGAAGGCGCTTCCGTAGGGTGAGAGAGCCCGCTTGGTGAATCCACAGATGAGGCCCATGAGGGAAGAGATGCCACTGCGGTTGGATTAAATGGTCCAGTCAGAATGCCTCCAATTTTGGAGGAAGAAGAAGCGGAGTTCAAACAAAGAGAAGGCAATGCCACATTGAACTTAAAAAATGAAGAAGGAGAGTTCGAGAGTAGTAATGACGAGTCTACTGCAAGTGACGATTGAAAGTGGCTACTGTGTAGCTAGCTATCGCTTAGAATTGTGAAATATGGAATATAATTAAATCTAAATGCGAAAATAGATGATAATAGCAAAATAAATAAAAAAGAGCACACCAGGAATTTTTATACTGGTTCGAACTTCCCGTTCTACGTCCAGTCCCCGACTTCCCTTTGGAATTTCTCATAATAACCCTCTCTTAACCCGGAGGAATAAGTATACAACACTTGAATAACCGAACAGGATTTTTCCGCCTCTAACAACTGAAAGAGGACTTTACTCGCCTGAACAACTGAACAGGACTTCAACAGTTTCACAAAAGTTGCTTTGACACTTTGTATTCTTGATAACACTGACCTTCCTACAATCTTTCCTCAAGTATATATGTGTGTATAAAGATTTAAAAAGGAAAATATTGCTTTTGAATCAAAGAATAAGTTAATTGATTCAGAGATTCAAGCAATATATGAAAGTTGTGATTGCTTTTTAGAATACAGAGATAGTAGAAAGTAAGATCAGAATGTAATCAAAAAATTGGTGTTTTGTGAAGTGAATTTTGTGTGTTTATATAATAGTTAAAGAGATGCAACCGTTCATAAAGAGTTCTAATCAAAGGAAGCATCCATACCTCTTCATATTAGAACGTGACTCTTGGCAAAAGGAAGTGTCCATTCAGAAAAAATAGCTGTTGAAAGAATTCAGTCGACTGACCCAAAATGATCAGTCAACTGAATGTTCAAAGTTGTTTATAAACAGAATGTTTCTGTGCACCTGTATAGTTTCAGTCGACTGGCCATATACGGTCAGTCGACTGACCTAACAGTCAAAGCACAATCTTCACATTTTTTTAAAAGTTTAAAGTTTAAAACAACTTAACTACTTGAGTATAGATTTTAACATTTCTAAAACTAAAAAACTTCAATAAATCAACATACTATACGCAGTTTTATAGCCTTTTCTCCTTTGTAGTTTGAATAGCATAATTCCTTTTCTTTTTATCGCTTATCAGTATAATTCACTGCTTTGTCATGAATCAAAATATGTGTTTCAACATTCTCTCCCTTTTTGATTGATGACAACCTGTTATCTATGATACTACTTTTGAGAAATATATAACGAGAGTTATATATCTCCCCATGAATATATGGTGACATTTTTAATCCCTGCATGAAATGGTTAGTCATACAAATTTCTCCCCCTTTGTCATCGACAAAAAGGAAACGATAATTAAAGCATTAAACTAACACAATAGAATAAAAATACTAGTTACAATCATAGAAACAAAAGATTTCAAATGTTACGGTTACAAACTTATAGATAGATTGTTCGAAACAAAGAAGTAACTCACTTCCACTAAAAGATAACAACCTCATTCAGAATCAGATTCTGTCTCCTCTTCTTCAACTTGCATTGGTCCTTTTCCTCTAGAGGAACTTCTTGCAAATTATCTGTCACCTCCATTGCCACTTGTGTCAGAACTAGTATGTTCTTCCGATGTTGACCAAGTAAAGTGAGGGGCTGGGCATTTTCCTAGATCACGTTGAGAAGTCTCCGTAGCAGTGGAAGAGGAGCATGATATTGCATCCCATAAAATCCCGAAGAAACTCTTGATTTTTTCAAATTTTTTGTCAATTTTCTTATCAAGTTTTTTAATGCGGGAATCCAAGATAACTTGATTTCTTATGATTAAATCAACAAATTCCCTAGTGCTTTGGGATGGAGTTAGCATACGGATGTCATCTCTTGATTGATGTTGTTGTTGAGTAGAGGTTTCTTGGCGAGGTCGAGATTTCCATTCTTGAAAGCTCATGATAGTGAGAGGTCTTGGCGGTAGTTTCATAAGGCTAATGGTGCAGCTATTCAAAGTTTTTGGAATAGAGGTATCAGATTCCGGAATAGGAACCTTTGAGATTCATAAGCAGCCGCATAATATATTCTCCAAAATAAATAATATTCATACGACCTTGGTTGAAAGACAAAATATCGTCTAGGATGAGTTTTGGCCAATTTACTTCAACTTCTCCCCAAACAGCATGTAATGCTTTATAGTTGTTTGGATAAACAAGCTCACAAGAGCTAGTATGGGGTAGAATTGTTTGCATTAAAGCTCTATGCATTATTCTGGCAGTTGGTCGTAATGCACTAGACTTAAGTTCGGTCATGTCATCTTTTAAGAATCGATGATTTACTTCGTCTCTCTCGCTTACGATAACATTTAATTCTTGTAACTCAATACCTCTTGTCGAAGTATGAAGAATATGATCAATTATATCTAAAGAAAGAAACACTTGTTGCCCACATACTAGACTCCAAGTGCAATTGTCGCGATTACGCGGGTTTTGATGGCTTAAATTCAAATTCGCATAGAAGAGTTTTACTAAGATATGATTAATCTTGATATTGTTTTTATTATGATCTAGGACTGATTCTAGATGACTTCTCCTTGCTAGACCTTGAATCCTATATGACGTAAAATTAGGAAAGATGAACCTTCAAAGAATCGGGCTTCTTCCATCGTTGAACTGCAGTTGCATCGTATAGCCATTGAGCGATTTGAGAATCAATTGGCTTAGAGGAAGAAGAAGCATGCCTAGATCTCTTTGTTTGACGAGGAGCCATTTGAATTTATCAAAGTTTTGAAGAAATTTGGAAAAATTTGGGAACTCGGATTTTAGAATTATGGAGAATGAAGGTAAATGTAAAAAGTAAAAGAGGAAGTAAAGGGTTTTAGTGTTAAAAATTAGGTAAAAAGGTGAAAAGGTACGTTTCAGATTTGAATTCAGTCGACTGAACAATTGTGGTCAGTCGACTGAACCACTTTCCCGAGAGTTCTACTTCAGCTTCAGTCGACTGGGCTAATGTGGTCAATCGACCGAACCACTTTCCCAAGAGTTCTGTTCCAGAATTAGTCGACTGGTCTAGTCGACTGAATAAACAAATATGCTCTCTGTTTAGTCATTCAGTCGACTGGTTGCATTCGATCAATCGATTGAATAGTGTATGAAAACATACAGTATGCAAATTCAATCGACTGATCGAAATTTTCACTCGACTGAATGAGTCTTTCAGCATATTCAGTCATATTTGAACATAAACAAGTAATATATTTTATATCTTAACAAAATGTATACGAGGTAAGACTAAAAGACAATTGTAAAAAGTAGACAAACGAAATTATTTGGAAGAAGAAGTTGATGGAGACTTGGAGTTTGTCGGTTTATCCTTCGTCTTCTCTATATATGGTTGTAGTGGTGACCAACGGTTTCCACGTTCGCATGATTTTGGAGAGACCGGCGGAGGTCGAGGCGACCTGTCCCATGGATTCCGAGATAACAATGGTGTAGGCTGATGAACCGAAGAGGAAGATGAACCGCAGAACTTCCATCCAATCTGCTCAAGAAAACTCAGACGTCTAGAATTCATTTTCTGTTCATAATACATTTCGCGCTGAAGCGCCCTCTGGTAATGATGTAGATCATCAATTTTTTGTTCGGTTTGAGGAGAACCAAAGAGCAGGAACTGTCTAGCTTTCTTTTTCTTGGGTATATAACCTGTGCGATAATTTGATGGTCTTGCAGGTTCATGGGTAGAAGTAGGTGTAGGCAGGTTTGACGATGGAGATGAAGGAGTTTCAAAGTTGATTGATGAGTAGGATAATCCATTTGATGAATCATGTGATGAAGACATTTTGATTTTGTAAGTAGTTTTAGAAGATTATGTAGAGATAAAAAAGAATTTGAGACACAGATTTTTTTTTGATGGAGAAAGAGAGCTGAGAACTGAATTACGTAAGAGGCAATGCAGTTAGAAAGTGATGGTTGAATGTACAAATTGAAAAATGAGGAAGAGAATTAAACGAAAGTTTGTGGCTGAAATTTTATTTTAAAAAACAAAAAAAATATAACGAAAAAGATGTATAAGGAGTAGATGTGAAACATTGAATGGTCAGGTGGAAATGACATAGGCTTATCAAACCTGAGGTGTAGAGTTCAAGCACCAAATTTTTATTTTTATTTTTTATTTTAAATTAAATTAAATTAATTAGTAATTTTCATAATTCTTTTAAAGAAATTATACCTAGTTCTCTTCTTAATCTTATAAAACAATTTTCATTGAGAGGTTTAGTGAAAATGTCAGCTAATTGATTTTCAGAATTTACAAATTCTAAATTTATTATATCCTTTTCAATATTATCACGAAGAAAATGATGACGAATGTCAATATGTTTAGTTCGTGAGTGATTGATAGGATATTTAGATAAATTTATTGCACTAGTGTTATCACAATATATTATAGACTTATTTAATTTATATCAAAATCCTATAATGTTTGTTGCATGTAGATTACTTGAGCATATGCCAAAACTGCAGATATATACTCTACTTCACATGTCGATAGTGAAACGCAATTTTGTTTCTTACTAAACCAAGATACTAAGGATCATCTAATGAAGTGACAAGTTCCACTTGTACTTTATCTATCTGTCTGACTTCCTCCAAAATAAGCATCACTATATGATACTAATTCAAAATGACATTCTTTTGAATAAAATAATCCTAAATCTTTGGTTTTGTTAAGATAATGAATTATACGTTTAACTGCTCACATATATGATTCTTTAGGATTTTCTTGAAATCGAGCACATAAACAAACACTCATCATAATGTCAGGTCGACTAGCAGTTAAGTAAAGTAGTGATCAAATCATACTATGATATAGTTTTTGGTCAACACTCTTACCATTTTCATCTTTTTCAAGATGTAAAGTTGTACTCATAGGAGTTGGTTTGGCAGACGTGTTTTCCATACCTAATCGTTTAATTAGATTATTACAATACTTTTCTTGATTAATAAAAATGCCATTTTTCATTTGTTTGATTTGCAATCCGAGAAAATATGATAGCTCTCCCATGTGTGACATATCAGATTCATTTGTCATGATAGTCGAAAATTCCTGACATAATTTTTCATTTGTTGAACCAAAAATAATATCATCAACATATATTTAAATAATTAAAATATCTTGTTTAGTTTTCTTAATAAATAATGTTTGATCAACTTTCCCAATCTCAAAACCAGATTCCAATAAATAACTTTTAAGTCGGTCATATCAAGCACGAGGTGCTTGTTTTAAACCATATAAAGCTTTCTTAAGTTTATAAATGTGATCTGGAAATTTTTCATGAGTAAATAGAGGAGGTTCTTCAACATAAACATTTTCTTTTATAAACCATTTAAAAAAGCACTTTTAACATCCATTTGATATAATTTAAAGTTATGAAAACATGCAAAAGCCAGTAGAATACGTATAACTTCAAGCCTTGCAATTGGAGCAAACGTTTCTTCATAGTCTATTTCCTCTTCTTGATTATAACCTTGTGCTACTAATCTAGCTTTATTTCTAATAATGTTTCCTTGTTCATCAACTTTGTTTTTGAAAACCCATTTTGTACCGATGACTGATTGATCACTTGGTCTAGGAACTAATTTTCAAACTTTGTTTCTTTCAAATTGATTTAGCTCTTCTTGCATAGCTATAATCTAATAATCATTAGTTGAGGCATCCTTAATATTTTTAGGTTCTATATTAGAAAGAAAAGCTATATGGCCCATTTGATTTAATTAATGCCTTGTTCTTGCATACGAATTTACTTCACCAATTATATTTTGAACAGAATGATCTCTAAGAATTCTTGGAGGAGATCTTACTATATTATCATTATTAATAGTATTAATGTTTTCTAAAGAAACATCAAAATTATTATTTTGAAGAATAATATCATCATCTTTTGAATTATTTGTCAGAATTATATTTGTATTATTTTCCAAATTTGTAAATTTAGAAGAAGTTTTGACATTTTCATCGAATGAAACATGAAGAGTTTCTTCCATTATTTTAGTTCTTGTATTAAAAACTCGATAAACTTTGCTTCTTTCCAAATATCCTATGAATATACCGTCATCGGATTTTGGATCAAATTTGTCAAGCTGATCTTTAGTGTTAAGTATGAAATATTTTGAACCAAAAACTTTAAATATGATATATTTGGTTTTCTACCATTTAAAAGTTCATATGGAGTATGTTTTGTTAATGATCAAATAGAAACACGATTCAAAACATAGCGAGCAGTTGAAACAGCTTCTGCCTAGAAATGCTTAGGTAAAGTGCTTTCATTTAATAAAGTTCGTGCACATTCTTGTAATGTTCCGTTTTTTCTTTCTACAACTCCATTTTATTACGATGTTCTAGGAAAGGAGAAATTATGATTAATTCCTTTCTTGTTACAAAATTTTTCGAAAGCTTCATTTTTAAATTCACCTTCATGATCACTTCTAATGTTTTTAACTTTAAAATTCTATATTTTTGAACTTTTTACAAAAATTTTAAAATTTTCAAAAGTATCACTTTATGTTTCATAAAAATAGTTCATGTATATCTTGAAAAATCATCTACAATAACAAACACATATCTATTGTGATTAATAGATTGACCTTGAGTAGGTCCAAAAAGGTCCATATGTAATAGTTCAAGTGGATGTGTTGTAGACATAATTTTCTTAGATTTAAAAGAACATTTTGTTAATTTTCCTAACTGACATGCATCACAGATATTATCAATTTTGAATTTCATATCAGGTAGTCCTTTAACAAGTTTATTTTTAGCTAGTTTATTAATAATATTAATGTTCATATGACAAAATCTTTTGTGCCATAGCCAAGAATCATTTTCTGTAGCCACTAAACACATATTTGTGTTATGATTTATATTCATATTTAAAATACATATATTTTTATCTCTTATTCCTTCAAAAATTAAATTTTGATTTTTATCAGAAATATTACATTTATTTTCTGAAAAAGATATATTAAAACCTTTATCACATAACTAACTTATACTCAATAAATTATGTTTTAGGTTTTTAACTAATAGAATAACAGTAATGAGAGGTGAGTTAGAGATATCGTTATTGCTCACATCTCCTTTGCCAATGACATAACCTTTTGAATTATCTCTAAAAGTGACTGATCCTCCATTTGAGTAGGCTATGTTTGTTAACATGTCTTTATCACCAGTCATGTGTTACGAGCAACCACTGTCTAGAATCCATTTTTCTCTCTTTTTAAGTGGTACCTGCAAAAAATAAAGATGAAGATAGTACCCACTTTTCTTTTAGGGTCCTAAGAGTTAGATCTTAGGAAACCAAACCCAAGAAGGTTCAGAATTCCCTTTAAAAACATAATTCTTACTTTTATGAACAGTTGCCATAAATGTTTTGATATGTTTATTCCTAATCAAGTTATTATTTGTTTTAGGAATCCATATTTTAATAGTTTTAATATTTTTAGAAACCGTTTTCTTTAAATCTTGCTTAATTTTGTTTTTAAACTTATTTTTAAACTTTTCTGATTTCTTTGGATTTTCAATTTTCTTACATCCTAATCCCATTTTATTTGAAGTTGACTTAGAATTTTTTATTATTTTAGAAAGATTTTGTCGTCCTTTATTAAGTTTGAAAATATTTTTATTAATAATTCTAGCTTAGTTGTAACGATCCCGATTTTTAATCAAATGTAAATTGGTAGTGAAATTAATTTTTGAATTTAATTGTGAATTTATTGGTAAATTTATTTGAAAATTTCCAGAATGAAAATATATGTGTATATAAATTGATTATAAATGGAATTTGGATTATAAATTTAAGAATAAGTGTTTTTTTAAATAAATTGGATTTAAACAATAAATATTTTTGGAATTAATAAAGATTTGTTTTCTAATTATAAGAATTAATAAAAAGTTTAAAATACTTTTCCTTTATACTTGAAATAAATTAATTTTGTACATATTTAAATTGTATTGGATTTGAAACGTTACATTTTAAATTTTTTTATGTATATATATGTAAAAGAAAATGAATTTATTTAAATTGAAAATATAAACAGGGAATATAATACATATGTAAATAACATGTTTATAAAAAACATGATATATAAATAAATTAATACAAGGGTTTAAAACGTAAAACAAATAAAAGTTTAACAAAGGGTTTAAACACAATTTAACCAAAAAAGAGACATTTGTACAATAATTATGCAAGATAATACAAGTGTAGGCTTAATGAACATGGAAGAAACAAGTGGCATGCAAAATCATTTCTTTTGAAATTAAATTACATAAACACATATGTAGAAACAAATCGAAACCAGGTTTTTTTCCTCAAGCTTGGAAACTTAAAAAAAAAAAATCAAAACCAGGCTGAGCTATACCCCTTTCAAATTCTTCATCTTCTAAACAAAATTTAAAATCAAAATCCTGATCATTCAGAGCAATTCAATAACAAACCAGAAGCAATATAAAGATCAAACAATTTCAATAAAATCAAGCTTCTGATTTGAAAACCAAATCTTCAACCTGAGTTTAAAGCTTCAGGCAATTTAAAACAAATGCAAAGATCAAATTCAACAACTCAACAAATCAACTTCCAGCTTTACTTTCTACTGAGCTGAAGATCATTTAAAAAAAAACCCGAAGCATGCAAAATTCAATTTGGTTTAAATAGCAAGCATGCAAGTTCCAGGCAAAACTCTCTGCTTTCGAACCGTTCAAGGTGAGAAACCCTTTAACCTATATATATGTATATATTGGTTTGCATGTGATGATCTGAAAAGTTCTGATATAAAATATGCTTGCATATGAATTCCTGTATGTATGTATATGATGTGCATATATATCGGTGTGCTTTACTCTGGTCTACAGGGATTTAAAACAAACAATTAATGCAACATCCTTCTTCCAAATCCCTTATTCTGGTTAATGTTTAAACAAGGAAAACATTTAGTCTAACCAGATTTAAGTTTCAAAAATATTTTTTAAAATTTGGAAACTGTTTAAACTGGAAAGAGATTTTACAGTGGAAGCTCTAAATATTGTCAAATTCAAATATCATGATTTCCAATTTCACTTACACCACCTAATTTGATTTTAAAAACTAAGATTTTTAAAGCTAAAATCAGAATTTTAAAGCTAGTATTTTGCGAAAAATTAAGGTTGAACGAAAATGAAACTTTGGCCAAATTCTGGTGATCACGGTGGTTTGGGGTCTCGAAATTGATGTGGTAGGTGGCTGATGGGTTGTTGGTTGCCAGAAAAATCATGGGTAAATTTATTATTCAACGTGGTGGCCTATGCGAGGTTGAAGTAGGGTTAAGGACCCGTTGACTCGTCGAAGTTTGGGATGGAGATTCGTGGTCGTAGATGGACTAGTGGCGATCGGACCGGGGAGTTTTGATGCGGCATGTGGTGGCGCAGCTATTGGTGGAGTGGCATGATCTCTGGTGAACTAGGTTGTCGCCGACATGGTGGTTTCAGTCACAACGTTAGTTTTAGCTTTTAGTTATAATACTCGATTTTGACTCATTGCCATATTGGATCATCTGGGTGGTCAGGGAGGTTCAATGGGTTAATGATGACATGTCGGAGGTCTTGGAAGTGGTCGGCGATGACTCGATCAGGTGTACACGTGCACCGTGTGTCGCTAAATGTCTGGTAGGGTTGATTGATTTGGGGGAAGAAGATGGGTCGCGTTCGAGCACAAGAGAACGGTGGGTCGACTCGAAGAGGGTCGGGGGTTAGCTCGAGGATTTGAATGTGTTGGCCCGGGTTTTCAAAAATAGTAGTTTATGTTTGGATTTTAATTTTGAGGAAATGGGTAGCAGGTTTCAAAGTTTTCAAGTTTTAAAATGATTTAGATCAAAAGAAATTTCATCAAGTTTTCCAAAGTAGATTTGATTAAACAAGGTTCAAGTTTTAAAGTCAAATGTTTAAAATGGTTTTGGTTTATAAAATTTTGTATTAGACTAATTATCTTGTTTAATCTCTAATTGTTTTCAAATTGAAAATGATTTCAAGTATTTGATTTAAATGATGATTAAGTGATTAAGGATAATCACTTATTGTAATTGTATCTATTAAATGGTAATTAATTAAGGGTTAATTAATTATGTAATTAACTTAAGATTTAATTAATTATTGTAATTAATCAAGGATAATTAATTAAAAGATAATTAAGTAATTAAAGGTTAGTTAATTATTAAAAGTAATTAAGGGATGATTATTAAATAAGGATTAATTAATTTTTTCAATTAATTAAGGATAATTAATCAAAGATGATTAATTATTAATTAAAGGTTAATTAGTAAATGATTAAACGTTAATTAATTAAAAAGGGTTGTAATTAATCAATGATTAATTAACCAGGATTAGTAAATTATTCGTAAGTAATTAATCTGATTTAAATTAATCAGACAATTAACTGATCTTACTTATGAATGTTTGGATTGAATTAAATGCTTTGAATTGTGTGATATCTCTGATGTATGATGTTCTGTGATATGATTTAAGCCGTAAACCGTGTGTAATTTATTAATCTGTGATGTAACTTATTTATCTGTGATAAATTTATATTATTATCTGTGAATTTGTGAATGAAGATAAGCGTTATGGAATATACCGCCTATCGATATTGCTATACTTGAATCTGTGATGATTAATGATGTTGCACTATTATGTAAAATCCTGGACCACACTATACACACACAAATATGGATTGCACAAGGAAATCGGTTAAGTCACAGATTTTAGAAAAAGCTTTAAAAAATTGAATTTGAATCCAAATGGTTTTGGAAATGGAATTGGGTTAAAAATGAAAAGCTTTTGAAAATGGGTTTTTAAGATAAAAGTTATTTTGAATAACTTGATAAAGTTTTGAAATTTAAATAGTGTGATGTCTCGGAAATTTAGGCAATAATTATTTAATAGCTTCATTGATAATTATTTTAAAATGTGAAAATATTGATTTAATAAATTAATTCAAACTGAAATTTTCTTTTGAAAATTTATAATTATTTAGTTTGTTAATGATATTGTTTTCAAAGTTAAAAATATTTAGATAATAATAAATTTATCTTTCTAAATTGATTTAAAAATATTTATTTATAATGTATAAATGTTTGTACATTGTAAATAGAGGATTTGGTTTTAATTTTAATTTATATTAAATAAAGGATATTTTCTAATTTGTATATATAATTGTATAAATTGTAAATTGATTTAAATTGTAAACTTTTCAAAAGTTTGTTTTAAAAATCTTTCTTATAATTTCCATAGATGTAAGTGAGCATTTATTTTGTTTAAAAGAATGAATATAGTTTAAATTTTGTTTTATAATAAAAGTTTATTTTATTTTGTTTATTTTAAA
Source organism: Allium cepa (assembly GCA_030765085.1). Lineage (NCBI taxonomy): Eukaryota > Viridiplantae > Streptophyta > Magnoliopsida > Asparagales > Amaryllidaceae > Allium > Allium cepa. Next base: position 45,302,126 of record CM060946.1, read on the forward strand.
AATTGTTTTTCTTGAATAAGATAAACTCAACATCTTTCTTCTTTTAAAAATCTTTTCTTTTGAAAGTTTGTTTTATAAAGAATATTATTTTGAAAAATAATTAAACAAACATTTAAAATGTATAGTTTTATAAAGAAGTTCATAGTATATGTGTATTTATTTAAAGGCTAGTGTTAATAAACATTTGTAACTTGCTCAAAATAAATTAGATATGTTTTAAGATAATTTAAATACAAGTATAAATTTAGAAATTTGCTTTTTATATTAATATGCATATGTGTTAGTCATTTAAACTATTAAGTGGACACTTGTAAAACAATTAGCATAATAAGTACACATGGCATTTGTTTAAATTTTTGATAAGAGAAATATAACATAAGCATTTGGATTAAAACACTTTCTCTTCAAATTTGAAAGACCTGAAAATCAGATTTGAGCAAAAAAAAACCCCCTCAAAAAAAATGCATGTTTTAAAATCTGCATTCAACCTCAAATCTGCAACATTTAAAACAAAATACAAACCAATCTTCAATTAATTTCTTCAAAACTGCATCTAAATTCTGTAAGATTCAACGTCATCTGGAGCTCAACTTCAATATTAAATATGAGCAATAAGTATGGGTCTGCATGCATCATCAGCAACAAGCAATTTCAGTGATCAATTATCAAATGCAAGTCAGGACTTGGAATTGTGATCTGCTTCTCTGGAAAATGGAATCTGCATTTATTATGCTCTGCATCTTCATTAATAAGGTGAGTAAACTTCTTGTTTTGAAAACAGATTCTTCCTTTAAATTAAATGCTTAAGTGATATACTAAAACTCAAGTTCAACAAAACTGTCATGTAAAAATCAAATTAAACTGCTATGATTTGAAACTGCAACACCTTCATTTTTGATAAATAACTTCACAATTGAAAATTGTTTTAAATAATCTGTGCATGTGTCTGATAAAACTAAGCTTTTTGGATTGATCTTGTGTTGTGATGATGTTTTGTGTATACATATGTAAATATGTATATGTGTGTAACTGATGAATCTGCATACCTGTTTGTCCTATTATTATTATTATTATTTACTAAGATTTTAAAAAGAGAAAACCTTTATCTCTGAGTTTAGTTCTCTGTTAGGATTGATAAGTAAACAATATTTGTTTGTTGTGTATAAATTCAAGTTTATAAATTATATTCAAGATAAATAAATTCTGTGCCTCTGTTATAAGAAATACAGTATTGGTTCTTTTAAAAAAAAAATCAACATCATAAACTGCTTAAAACAAGATTTTAACATGAATATGTTAGAAATCAGAAAGTATAAACAAGTTTCATTTTTAGTTGACTTTGTAGATTAGCATTTCTGTTTCAAAACAGAAATAGGAAAATTTGAAATTGTCTGTAGGCTAGTGTATTTGGAGGTTAAGGTGCTTACTGTAGTGGAGTTTTGATGTAAGTATGTAGGGGAAATTTTTCAGGAGTTTATGACAGTGGAGGTGGTGATATGAATGGGGTGTTTCCAGGTTTTCAAAACCACTGTTTTAAGAGATGTAGTGTTGAAGTTTTGAGGGTCTGTACCTTCTCTCTGTTGCATCGAGTAGGAGGAGAATTTGGAAGGTTGCAGAAGGGTTGTAGATGGAGCTATAGCCGGAGTTGTAAGTGGTCTGGTGATCGGAGATTTGGTTGCAAGATGTTGACAGATTTACATTGGTAACTCAAGTGAACTATTGTTTGTGTGTAGGGCTTATTTTCTCGAAGTAGAACTCGGGTGCTTTTGCTTTTGACTCGAAGCAACTAACTTAGGAACTCGAAGTAAAATCATAGGTTGCTCGGGTAGTTGGCTACAGGTTTTAAACAGAGAGTTTGCAGTTTTTAAGAATTTTGAATGAATTCATATTTTAAGTTGTAATTTGATTTAAATGCAAGTTAAAACTGAATTCAAATAGAGTTTGAAATTCAAAGTTTTTAAAAATGAAATAATTTAAATTTAACAAGTTTTAAATTTGGTTTTAAATCAATATTAAAATCAGTTGTAGGTTTTGGAATCTGTAGTTTTGCAGTTTTGAATAAATTCATTTTGCAACTTGATTCAAGTATGAGTTGAAACTGAATTCAAGTGTAGTTTAAAATCAAATTTTTAAAAAAATGAAAATCTTAAATTTAAACAAGATTTAATTTCAGTTTAAACTCAAGTCTAAGACAGTTTTCAGGTTTATTCTTTTAAACCCAGTTTTTTGATTCAAACAAGTTTTGTATGTTTTAAATTTTTGAACAGATTTGAATGTTTTAAGCAAGTTTTAAACTCAGTTTGAAATCAATTTAAAAACTGTTTCCAGGTTTCTTTGAAACCCAGTTTTAATTTCAAAACAGTTTTTGAATTTAAAATGAATGAACATATTCAAATGTTTAAAAGTGAATTTGAAAATGAAATTTCATTTCAAATGAGTTTTAAAACTTGAAAGAATTTAGTTTCCATTAGTATTGAATTAAAATATGAAGTGTTAATTCAAATTTGAAATTGAAATAATCAATCAAGTTACAAAACTTGATTTATTTTAATCAAGTAAGTTATGTAAATCTTTCTTTATATTTACGTAATGAATGTTGTTTAACATTCATTTTTATTTAAGGTTTATAATTATTTTTGGAATTAAAGTTTAGATAATTAAACATTTGAATCTTTAAATAAATTGGAATTTGAATTTAATTTTTAGAAATGTATTGTTTTAATACATTTTGAATTTAAATGAGTCATTTGATAAGTAATCTAAATCATTTTGAAAATATTTAAAATAATTAAGGATTTTACTTAATTATTTGATTTTTAAATAATGATTTAGATTAATATTAAGTAGAAAGGATTTATTGATAATTAATCTAACTCAAATTTTCTTAAGTATGTAATTATGGAAATGTTGTTAATTAATAATTGGTGATAATTATCTTGGGATAATTTAGTAATTAATTAATGTAATTAATTTTGATAATTAACTAGATTAATTAATTGAATATAATTAATTGTTAAAGTAATTAAGGATTTAATTACTTATTGTAATTAATTTTAATATATTGTGATTTAATTAAGTTAATTAATTTAGTTTAATTAATTTAAATAAATCATTTGATGATTTAAGTGTAATTACTTAATGTAATTAATGGAGCAGGATTACTTAGAGAAGTAATAATGATAATTACTGGAATGTAATTAGTAATTTGGATAATTACTTTTGTAATTAATTAAGGAATTAATTAATGATTAATTATTGGTTAATTAATTTATAAATAAGTAATTAAAGATAGCTAATTACTTAATTTAATATAAATCAAGCTGATTAATAATTAGATTAATTTCTAAATGTAAATAAATTTTAATTCATTTATTATTAGAGATCATTAATTATTATAATTAATGATGTAATTAAGGATTGTTTAATTAAGTAATAATTAATTAATTAAGTGATTAATTAATTGTAATTAATTAAGAATAAATATAATTAATTATAATTAATTAATAAATGAGTAATTAAATGTTAATTACTTATGATTAAGGTTAATTAATTTATGAAATTAATTAAAGACTAATTACTTATTGTAATTAGCGAATGATTAATCAAAGTCGTTTAATCAAGTTAAATACTTAGTGATTAATTAATTAACTGGGTTAATTAATTAATGGATGTTAAGCAGGATTTAAATGAGTAATTAAATTAATTTAAATTAATTTGAGATGGTTGTAATTAATTTAATTCATTTTAAATTAATTATAGCTGATTGTTAATAAATCATTGCTTGTAGATGTTATTGATTGAATGTTGTGATCTCAGAAATGAAACGGGTCGTATCTGTATGATATGAATGCTTGGTTTAGGTATGATGGTTTGTGATGGATTATTTGGTTGAGATGATTATCTGTTTATGGATGATACAGATTATCTGCTATGTTATGAATGTGATTATCTATTGTGATATATAGTTTATCTCTCTATGTGAATTAGATAATAATGAAATAAATTAATTGTTTAAAACCCTTAAGTACAACTTGGACATTAAGATGGCGTTTGGTTTCGGTGAGACGGGGATCGGGTTTCTATATTTGGATATCCGAAAACCACATCGATTACAATTAAACGTTAGGTCGTTAATCCAAGTGGAGCAAGTGAAGACTCGAGGTGTAAGGGCTATACGTCAGTATAACTCTGTGAGTGATTCCGTAATGAGTTTGACGGAATAGTACTTATAGGTTCGAGATGGTGATTTAGAGTGCAAGGGTTATCGTCGTTAACTCTGAGGGTGATTCCAAAACGAGTGTAACGAGATAATGCCTTCGATTTCGTTCGAACCCGGAACGAACTTGTATGGATTGAATGCTTTCAGAACATCGTCAGGTGGACGATGAGCATTCTAAGATTTGATATGTCCTAAAGGTAATCGTAACCTCAAGCCTCATCAACCGGGAATGGCTAAAACAGGGGAGGTGCAGCAAGGCTTCGTGGGTAGCACCCACTTGAGAGCAAGATTTCCCCCTGTTTAGAGGCCCCTTTTTATTCGGCTTAGTGGGCAGTTGGAATCGCGCGCCAACTGCGGGGTTGTCTTGTTCGGAACTATTCAGTAAGGAATGGGTCCGGCCTTGTGTAGCAGGGGATTGGGAGTAATCCTCGGTACATTGATCTAGGCCACGTACTGTGACGGGCGGTACCCCAGTAGCCCTGCCATTGTATGGAATCCAGAATCCAATAAGTGCCAACGGTTTTGATTGTATTACCCACTTTTGTGGCTAGTTGCTAGAATTTAATAATGTAACAATTTCGGCTATTTCATATTGACTTGAAAACCCTAGACCCTATTATAATATCACTGGATTTTCTATCAAATGTTTTGGTTAGCGTAAGGTAAAAACTTTTCCATGTTTATGTGTGGGAAGTCTTACGTGATACCTTTTGTTTTCAAAGGGTTTTCTAAAGTTAAGCAACTTTTATCCCTGTTTACTCACACCAGACCCCTGTCTGACCTGAGTGTTTATTTTCTGTTTTATTAAACTCTTGGGTACTCATATTATGTATGAGTAGTCAAGTGTTTCAGGATTGCTTTGACGAGTTCTGGAGGAGATAATGGAGCAGGAGGCTTCAGCGTGTAGATATATTTAGTGGTTCCGCTGTGTTTGAGTTGAGTCTGTTTCTCTGATATACTTGGATTGTAATTGCTAGACAGATGTTTATAACTGTCTAGTTTGTGTTGTATTAGCTGTTTAACTCTGATGTATATGATACTATGTAAAGTTTTGTGTGATATATTATAAATTATTCGATTCCGCTGTGAGATTCTGATGTTGTCTGTTCTTTCTTTCCTTTCTTTTCTCTTTTCTATCCCTTTCTTTCTTCTTAACGATGCAACTTTCTGGAGTTCGGAAGTTGGGTCGTTACAAATAGTTTGATTTGAATTTGAATTCAAGACTTGAAATTGAATTCTATATTTGGAAATTATGGTTTAAAAAATTATACGAGTTATAAATGTGTTTTAAACCATTTTAAAATCATTGTTTCGGGAATTTGAATTTAACCCAAGTTTTAAACTTAAAGGCTTTAACTCGTGCAAATAAAATCAGATATTTTCTAAAAGTAAACTATTTTTTTCAAATAGTAATAGCCTTTATGTAAAGAAAGGATTTCCAATTTTGGTTGAAAAGATTTCAAATTTGAAATGGAATAGTTTTGAAAGCTATCTTAAAATTTTGGTAAATCTTGTTATTGGACTGAAATGGATCTTTTATTTAAAAAGATTTGAATCGTAAATAGTTTGGGAAACTATGAATGAATCTTTGTGAAAGATTGTTAAGCTTTGTTTTGGAATCGAAGAGGATTCTAAATGGTGTATCTTTTATATAAAAGATTTGGAATGGAATTGTTTTGTGGAAATGGTTTTGAAAGCTATGAATTGAATCTTGATTTACATATTGGATGAGTTAATCCAATTTGAAAGGGAAATTGTTTTGAAAGAATATGAATGAATCTTTTTTAAAGATTGGTATACTTTGTTTTCAAATTGAAAAGGGATCGTAAAAGTGTATCTTTTCTATGAAAGAGTTGAAATGGAAATTGGTTTGAAATCTGTGAATGAATCTTTGTGAAAGATTGGTGAACTTTATGAAATGAATCTTTTTGTTTAAAAGATTTGAAATGGTAATTTGTTTAAACCATTTGTTTTGGGCTTTAAGTTGTGACTTAACTAAAATCCCATATCCATATGTTTTTAATATTGCGCTCACTATTCGGTTTAGCCAGGAGAGGACCTTTGTGTCATATAACCCATTCCGAATAATGATACGACGTTATGGATAGCATTTGAAGACCAGATACTTTCAAAAATGAAAGGATTTCTTGTCGAATGTCTCTGCATCAGCTGATCCCCGGTATAGAGATTTGATTACCCTTTGTGATGGGGAGTCCGGATGTGATTAGGAATTATCCGGATGTGCAAGGGCTTCTTTGTGAAGTGTCTTCGGTTCTGTACGAACCCGTAACAGACTTGTATGGATGTATGTCTGACGTTACACTTTGAGATGTAAAGCTAGTTTCTATCAAATACATTTCTGTTTGGTGGCGGAGATTTATTCTCTTAGCTTAACACCCTTCTCTGAGACGTACGAGCTCAGTGGTTATGTAGTTGTTGGTTACTAGTGATACATTACCAATTTGGTAATGTGACATACAAAGTGCTGCTGATCATTTGTTGATTGAAGCATGACTTTTGTGAAAAACGTAGTTTTGAGGACGTGACTTCGTCGAGCCTCCCAATCTGGAAATGGTCGAAAGAGGAATGTTGCAGCAAGGTTTTTAGGGGTCACGCCCCTAGGGTATGTTCGATTCCTTCTGGATAAAAGGTAATATCATGGTATGGAGCCCAGATATTTAAACTATGTGGTTACTGCAAATTTATTACTTTGTGTTTGTTGTTATCGAGGCCTCGGATGAAGGTCGGTAACGACCGAGGATGGCATACTTGTGTGGTAGTTACCTATGTTATAGCTTGGTTAAAGCGTGAGGTAGCGTTGGCCTTGTTAGCAGAGATCCGGTTAGGTTCTCGGGGCATCCTTCCAAAGGCGTATCCATTTTGGTAAGGAAGTTCCTTAGCTTGACCATTTGTTGGAAATCCAATCAACATACGCGCCTTATACAGTTTTAATTGTATAACCTGCCATTTAACGTGGTAGCTATAGTAGGCATGGTACGAAATGCCTATGATGGCTAAGATTAATATTACATTTTCGAAAGGTTTTCTGCACTATGCGCTAATAATAATATCAAATGGTTTTCGCATATCAAGCATTTTTTGACTGTCATAAGAAGAAATCTCCTCCAAGTGTGCGCTTGCATTGTGTGTGTGTGGCGGGAGGTCATATGGCAGTTTCATTTTCCAAAAAGCATTATGGATTTCAATGTTTTAAAATTCTTTTGTTGTTTGTTTTAAAGATAAAACTTTTTTTGTTTTCTCATATCAGTCTCATGACTGACCCGGAGTTTATTGTTCCCTTCCTAAACTCTAGGTGCCCACAATTTTCCACACGGGCAGTCTAGAGTTGGGTTTTTCAGATAGTCAGGTTTAGAAGATTATTTGGAGCTAGTTCAGTCTTTGGATTCAGACTGACCTGGATTAGCTTAGTACATCCTGATTGGGAGTTTGAGTTATTTCTGGATTGGTGCTTTGGAGATGGAGATTGCTGGTATTGGAGTTCTCTTTTGAAGACTATTCTTTCTGTTTGAGATCATTGTTATTAGTTTCCGCTGTTATTTTTATCACTCTGATATTGATGTATATCATTGGATATTGCATTCATTGGAGTTGTATATGATACTCATTCCTTTTTCTTCCGCTATGTTGTTATACTTAATGTGTTATAAGCTCCGACGAGCCAAATTCGACGTTGAATCTGCGGCATTCGAGTATAAGTGAAGTACGGGTGCCGATTTTCGAATGTGAAAATATGGATCATCACATTTGGCATCTGAGCTAAAGATTGAAAACTTTAGCTCTGGAGTATAACACATTAGGTAACTCATTAGAGATAGGGTGAAGTATACCCTAGAATGAGTATCCCTAAGATATCTGTCTGTATGCCTCAGTAATTTCTCTTACAATTCACTGATAGTAAGTATGAGTGCAAGAAGATGATGAGATAAGGGACATGGAAGTACCACTTCATATGGTCAATGCCCTGTAACAACAACGGAAACAATCTTTCTCTATCAATCTTCTTTGATCATTATCCGATTTTCAATTCTTTGATGGCTTCGTGGCAGCTTGAGGGAGAAGCTTTGGTAGTAAATCGTTATTTTTGGTTAAATCAAAGGATAAGTTGATATGGGACATAAACTCCAAATGGGTCAAAATTGTTTGTTTGGATGAATTGTTTGCTTTGGTTGCTATGGTTGATAGGTATACTTTTTTTAAACTTAAAAGTTTTGGGATTGTATCCATATATTTGTCTATTCTTTGGGGTTCAGATATGTTATACGAATGGTTAGTTATCCTTTCGAACTAACTAATGCTTCTGCACATTTCGTAGATTTGGATGACCCGAGTATTTTGTGTAGCATTGAGTGAGTTTTTCCCATAATTATTGGTAATATTCTAATTTGGTAAGCCAAATGCAGAATAGATATTCAGTTTGATCTGGAAACTGTTTCTCTCTCTTTGTGTGTTCATCTATTCTTTGTTGTCTCCCTACTTTCAAATTTCGAGGACGAAATTTTCTTAAGGGGGAATCTGCAACGATCTCGATTTTTAATCAAATGTAAATTGGTAATTAAATTAATTTTTGAATTTAATTGTGAATTTATTGGTAAAGTCATTTGAAAATTCCAGAATGAAAATATATGTGTATACAAATTGATTATAAATGGAATTTGGATTAAAAATTTAAGGATAAGTGTTTTTTTTTAAAATAAATTAGATTTAAACTATATATTTTTTTGGAATTAATAAAGATTTTTTTTCTAATTATAAGAATTAATACATAGTTTAAAATACTTTTCCTTTATACATGAAATAAATTAATTTTGTATTGGATTTGAAACCTTACATTTTAAAATTTGTTATGTATATATGTGTAAAAGAAAATGAATTTTTTAAATTGAAAATATAAATAGGGAATATAATACATATGTAAATAACATGTTTATAAAAAAACATGATATATAAATAAATTAACACAAGGGTTTAAAATGTAAAACAAATAAAAGTTTAACAAAGGGTTTAAACACAATTTAACAAAAAAAGTGACATTTGTACAATAATTATGCAAGATAATACAAGTGTAGGCTTAATGAACATGGAAGAAACAAGTGGCATGCAAAATCATTTCTTTTGAAATTAAATTACATAAACACATATGTAGGAAACAAATCGAAACCAGGTTTTTTTTTTCCCAAGCCTGGAAACTTAAAAAAAATCAAAACTAGGCTGAGATATACCCCTCTCAAATTCTTCATCTTCTAAACAAATTTAAAATCAAAATCCTGATCATTCAAAGCATTTCAATAACAAACCAGAAGCAATATAAAGATCAGACAATTTCAATAAAATCAAGCTTCTGATTTGAAAAGCAAATCTTCAACCTGAGTTTAAAGCTTCAGGCAATTTAAAACAAATGCAAAGTTCAAATTCAACAACTCAACAAATCAACTTCCAGCTTTACTTTCAACTTAGCTGAAGGTCATTTTAAAAAAAAAACTGATGCATGCGAAATTCAGTTTGGTTTAAATTGCAAGCATGCAAGTTTTAGGAAAAACTCTCTGCTTTCAAACCATTCAAGGTGAGCAAACCCTTCAACCTTTATATATGTATATATTGGTTTGCATGCGACGATCTGAAAAGTTCTGATGTAAAATATGCTTGCATTTGAATTCCTGTATGTATGTATATGATGTGCATATATATTGGTGTGCTTTACTCTGGTCTACAGGGATTTACAACAAACAATTAATGCAACATCCTTCTTCCAAATCCCTTATTCTTGTTAATGTTTAAACAAGAAAAACATTTAGTCTAACTAGATTTAAGTTTCAAAAATATTTTTTTAAAATTTGGAAACTGTTTAAACTGGAAAGAGATTTTATAGTGGAAGCTCTAAATATTGTCAAATTCAAATATCATGATTTCCAATTTCACTTACTCCGCCTAATTTGATTTTAAAAACTAAGATTTTAAAACTAAAATCAGAATTTTAAAGCTAGTATTTTGCGAGAAATTTAAGGTTGAACGAAAATGAAACTTTGGCCAAATACTGGCGATCACGGTGGTTAGGGGTCTCGAAATTGATGTGGTAGGTGGCTGATAGGTTGTTGGTTGTCAAAAAAATCATGGGTAAATTTATTATTCAACGTGGTGGCCATGCGAGGTTGAAGTAGGGTTCAGGATCCGTTTGAGTCATCGAAGTTTGGGATGGAGATTCGTGGTCGTAGATGGACTACTGGCGATCGGACCGGGGGTTTTGATGCGGCAAGTGGTGGCGCATCTATTGGTGGAGTTGCATGATCTCTGGTGAACTAGGTTGTCGGCGGCATGGCGGTTTTGGTCACAAGGTTAGTTTTAGCTTTGAGTTATAATACTCGATTTCGACTCATTTCCATATTGAATCATCTGGGTGGTCGGGGAGGTTCAGTGGGTTAATGATGACGTGCCGAAGGCTTGGAAGTGGTCGGCAGTGACTCGATCAGGTGTACACGTGCACCGTGTATCGCTAAATGTTTGGTAGGGTTGATTGATTTAGGGGAAGAAGATGGCTCGTGTTCGAGCATAAGAGAACGATGGGTCGACTCGAAGAGGGTCGAGGGTTAGCTCGAGGATTTGAATGTGTTGGCCCGGGTTTTCAAACATAGCAGTTTATGTTTGGATTTGAATTTTGAGGAAATGGGTACCAGGTTTCAAAGTTTTCAAGTTTCAAAATGATTTAGATCAAAAGAAATTTCATCAAGTTTTCCAAAGTAGATTTGATTAAACAAGGTTCAAGTTTTAAAGTCAAATGTTTAAAATGGTTTTGGTTTATAAAATATTGTATTAGACTAATTATCTTGTTTAATCTCTAATTGTTTTCAAATGAAAAATGATTTCAAGTATTTGATTTAAATGATGATTAAGTGATTAAGGATAATCACTTATTGTAATTGTATCTATTAAATGGTAATTAATTAAGGGTTAATTAATTATGTAATTAACTTAAGATTTAATTAATTATTGTAATTAATCAAGGAATTAAGTAATTAAAGGTTAGTTAATTATTAAAAGTAATTAAGGGATGATTAATAATTATGGATTAATTAATTTTTGCAATTAATTAAGGATAATTAATCAAAGATGATTAATTATTAATTAAAAGTGAATTTATAAATGATTAAAGGTTAATTAATTAAAATGGGTTGTAATTAATCAATGATTAATTAACCAAGATTAGTAAATTACTCATAAGTAATTATTCTGATTTCAATTAATCAGACAATTAACTAATCTTACTTATGAATGTTTCGATTGATTTAAATGCTTTGAATTGTGTGATATCCCTGATGTAAGATGTTCTATGATATGATTTAAGCTGTAAACTGCGATGTAATTTATTAATCTGTGATGTAACTTATTTATCTGTGATAAATTTATATTATTATCTGTGAATCAGTGAATAAAGATAAGCGTTATGGAATATACCGCTTATCGATATTGCTATACTTGAATCTGTGATGATTAATGATGTTGCACTATTGTGTAAAACCCCTTGACCACACTATACACACAAATATGGATTGCACGAGGAAATCAGTTAAGTAACAGATTTTTGAAAAAGCTTTAAAATATTGAATTTTGAATCCAAATGGTTTTGGAAATGGAATTGGGTTAAAAATGAAAATCTTTTGAAATGGTGTTTTTAAGATAAAAGTTATTTTGAATAACTTGATAAAGTTTTGAAATTTAAATAGTTTGATTTGAATTTGAATTCAAGACTTGAAATTGAATTCTATATTTGGAAATTATGGTTTAAAAGATTATACGAGTTATAAATGTGTTTTAAACCATTTTAAAATCATTGTTTCGGGAATTTGAATTTAACCCAAATTTTAGACTTAAAGGGCTTTAACTCGTGCAAATAAAATCGAATTTTTCTGAAAACGAAAACTATTTGTTTTCAAATAATAATAGCCTTTATAGAAAGAAAGGGTTTCCAATTTTTGTTGAAAAGGTTTCAAATTTGAAATGGAATAGTTTAGAAAGCTATCTTAAAATTTTGGTAAATCTTGTTATTGGACTGAAATGGATCTTTTACTTAAAAAGATTTGAATCGTAAATAGTTTGGGAAACTATGAATGAATCTTTGTGAAAGATTGTTAAGCTTTGTTTTGGAATCGAAGAGGATTCTAAATGGTGTATCTTTTATATAAAAGATTTGGAATGGAATTGTTTTGTGGAAATGGTTTTGAAAGCTATGAATTGAATCTTGATTTAAATATTGGATGAGTTAATCCAATTTGAAAGGGAAATTGTTTTGAAAGAATATGAATGAATCTTTGTTAAAGATTGGTATACTTTGTTTTCAAATTGAAAAGGGATCATAAATGTGTATCTTTTCTATGAAAGAGTTGAAATGGAAATTGGTTTGAAATATGTAAATGAATCTTTGTGAAAGATTGGTGAAGTTTATGAAATGAATCTTTTTGTTTAAAAATATTTGAAATGGTAATTTGCTTAAACCATTTGTTTTGGGCTTTAAGTTGTGACTTAACTGAAATCCCATATCCATATGCTTTTAATATTACGCTCATTATTCGGTTTAGCCGGGAGAGGAACTTTGTGTCATATAACCCATTCCGAATAATGATACGACGTTATGGATAGAATTTGAAGACCGGTGGTGAAGACCGGATACTTTCGAAAACGAAAGGATTTCTTGTCGAATGTCTCTGCATCGGCTGATCCCCGGTATAGAGATTTGATTACCCTTTGTGATGGAGAGTCCGGACGTGATTAGGAATTATCCGGATGTGCAAGGGCTTCTTTGTGAAGTGCCTTCGGTTCTGTTCGAACCCGGAACAGACTTGTATGGATGTATGTCTGACGTTACACTTTGAAATGTAAAGCTGGTTTCTACCAAATACATTTCTGTTTGGTGGCGGAGATTTATTCTCTTAGCTTAACACCCATCTTTGAGACGTACGAGCTCAGAGGTTATGTAGTTGTTGGTTACTAGTCATACATTCCCAATTTGGTAATATGGCATACGAAGTGCTGCTGATCATTTGTTGATCGAAGCATGGCTTTTGTGAAAAGCGTAGCTTTGAGGACGTGACTTCGTCGAGCCTCACAAATCGAAAATGGTCGAAACAGGAATGTTGCAGCAAGATTTTTAGGGGTTGCGCCCTAGGGTATGTCCATTTCCTTCTGGATAAACGGTAATATTATGGTATGGAGCCCAGATATTTAACCTATGTGGTTACTGCAAATTTATTACTTTGTGGTTGTTGGTATCGAGGCCTCGGATAAAGGTCGGTAACGACCGGGGATGGTATATTTGTGTGGTAGTTACCTATGTTATAGCTTGGTTAAAGCGTCAGGTAGCATTAGCCTTGTTAGCAGAGACCCGGTTAGGTTCTTGGGGCGTCCTTCCAGAGGCATACCCATTTCGGTAAGGAAGTTCCTTAGCCTGACCATTTGTTGGAAATCCAATCAACCAATACGCGCCTTGCACGATTTCAGTTGTATAACATGCCATTTAACGTGGTAGCTATAGTAGGCATAGTACGAAATGTCTATGCTGGCTAAGATTAATATTACATTTTCGAAAGGTTTTCTGCACTATGCACTAATAATAATATCAAATGGTTTTCGCATATCAAGCATTTTTTGACTGTTATAAGGAGAAATCTCCTCCAAATGTGCGCTTGCATTGTGTGTGTGGCGGGAGGCCTTATGGCAGTTTCATTTTCCAAAAAGCATTGTAGATTTCAATGTTTTAAAAATCTTTTATTCTTTTTTTAAAGATAAAACTGTTTTTGTTTGCTCATACCTGTCCCATGACTGACCTGAAGTTTATTGTTCCCTTCCTAAACTCTTGGTGCCCACAATTTTCCACACGGGCAGTCTAAAGTTGGGTTTTTCAGATTGTCCGGTTTAGTAGATTATCTGGAGCTAGTTCAGTCTTTGGATTCAGACTGACCTAGATTAGCTTAGTACATCCTGATTGGGAGTTCGAGTTATTTCTGAATTGGTGCATTGGAGATGGAGATTGCTGATATTGGAGTTCTCTTCTGAAGACTATTCTTTCTATTTGAGATCATTGTTATTAGTTTCCGCTGTTATTTTTATCGCTCTGATATTGATGTATATCATTGGATATTATATTCATTGGAGTTGTATATGATATTCATTCTTTTTTCTTCCGCTATGTTGTTATACTTAATGTGTTATAAGCTCCGGCGAGCCAGATTCGACGTTTGAATCTGTGGCATTCGAGTACAACTGAAGTACGGGCGTCGATTTTCGAACGAAAAATACGGATTGTCACATTTGGCATCTGAGCTGAAGATTGAAAATTTTCGCTCTGGAGTATAACACATTAGGTAACTCATTAGAGATAGGGTGAAGTATACCCTAGAATGAGTATCCCTCAGATATCTGTCCGTATGCCTCAGTAAATTCTCTTACTATTCACTGATAGTAAGTATGAGTGCAAGAAGAGGATAAGATAGGGGACGTGGAAGTACCACTTCATTTGGTCAATGCCCTGTAACAACAACGAAAACAATCTTTCTCTATCAATCTTCTTTGATCATTATCCGATTTTCAATTCTTTGATGGCTTCGTGGCAGCTTGAGGGAGAAGCTTTGGTAGTAAATCATTATTTTGGGTTAAATCAAAGGATAAGTTGATATGGGACATAAACTCCAAATGGGTCAGAATTGTTTGTTTGGATGAATTGTTTGCTTTGGTTGATATGGTTGATAGGTATACTTTGTTTAAACTAAATTTTTTAGGATTGTATCCATATATCTGTCTATTCTTTGGGGTTCAGATATGTTCTACCAATAGTTGATGCTTCTGCATATTTCGTAGATCTAGATGACCCGAGTATCTTGTGTAGCATTGAGCGAGTTTGTTCTCATAATTATTGGTGATATTCTGATTTAGTAAGCCAAATGCAGAATAGATATTCAGTTTGATCTGGAAACTATTTCTCTCTCTTTGTGTGTTCATCTATTCTTTGTTGTCTTCCTATTTTCAATTTTCGAGGACGAAATTTTCTTAAGAGGGGAATCTGTAGCGATCCCGATTTTTAATCAAATGTAAATTGGTAATTAAATTAATTTTTGAATTTAATTGTGAATTTATTGCTAAATTTATTTGAAAATTTCCAGAATGAAATCATATGTGTATATAATTGATTATAAATGGAATTTGGATTAGAAATTTAAGGATAAGTGTTTTCTTAAAATAAATTGGATTTAAACTATATATTTTTGGATTAATAAAGATTTGTTTTCTAATTATAAGAATTAATGAAAAGTTCAAAATACTTTTCCTTTATACACGAAATAAATTAATTTTGTACATATTTAAATTGTATTGGATTTGAAACGTTACATTTTGAAATTTGTTATGTATATATATGTAAAAGAAAATGAATTTATTTAAATTGAAAATATAAATAGAGAACATAATACATATGTAAATAACATGTTTATAAAAAAACATGATATATAAATAAATTAACATAAGGGTTTAAAATGTAAAACAAATAAAAGTTTAACAAAGGGTTTAAACACAATTTAACCAAAAAAGAGACATTTGTACAATAATTATGCAAGATAATAGAAGTGTAGGCTTAATGAACATGGAAGAAACAAGTGGAATGCAAAATCATTTCTTTTGAAATTAGATTACATAAACATATATGTAGGAAACAAATAGAAACCAGGTTTTTTTTCTCAAGCCTGGAAACTTAAAAAAAAATTCAAAACCAGGCTGAGCTATACCCCTCTCAAATTCTTCATCTTCTAAACAAAATTTAAAATAAAAAACCTGATCATTCAAAGCATTTCAATAAAAAACCAGAAGTAATATAAAGATCAGACAATTGTACTAAAATCAAGCTTCTGATTTGAAAAGCAAATCTTCAACCTGAGTTTAAAGCTTCAGGCAATTTAAAACAAATGCAAAGATCAAATTCAACAACTCAACAAATCAACTTCCAGCTTTACTTTCAACTGAGCTGAAGCTTTTAAAAAAAAACCTGAAGCATGCAAAATTCAATTTGGTTTAAATAGAAAGCATGCAAGTTCTAGGCAAAACTCTCTGCTTTCAAACCATTCAAGGTGAGCAAACCCTTTAACCTATATATATATGTATATATTGGTTTGCATGTGATGATCTGAAAAGTTGTGATATAAAATATGCTTGCATATGAATTCCTGTATGTATGTATATGATATGCATATATATTTGTGTGCTTTACTCTGGTCTACAGGGATTTAAAACAAACAATTAATGCAACATCCTTCTTCCAAATCCCTTATTCTTGTCAATGTTTAAACAAGAAAAACAATTAGTCTAACCAGATTTAAGTTTCAATTTTTTTTTAAAATTTGGAAACTATTAAAACTGAAAAGAGATTTTACAGTGGAAGCTCTAAATATTGTCAAATTCAAATATCATGATTTACAATTTCACTTATACCACCTAATTTGATTTTGAAAACTAAGATTTTTAAAACTAAAATCAGAATTTTAAAGCTAGTATTTTGCGAGAAATTTAAGGTTGAACGGAAATGAAATTTTGGCCAAATACTGGCGATCACGGTGGTCAGGGGTATCGAAGTTGATGTGGTAGGTAGCTGATGGGTTGTTGGTTGTTAGAAAAATCATAGGTAAATTTATTATCAAATGTGGTGGTCGTGCGAGGTTGAAGTAGGGTTCAGGACCCGTTTGACTCGTCGAAGTTTGGGGTGGAGATTCGTTGTCGTAGATGGACTAGTGGCGATCGAACCGGAGGGTTTTGATGCGATATGTTATGGCGCAGCTATTGGTGGAGTGGCATGATCTCTGATGAACTAGGTTGTCGCCGGCATGGTGGTTTTAGTCACAGGGTTAGTTTCAGCCTTAAGTTATAATACTCAATTTCAACTCGTTGCCATATTGGATCATCTGGGTGGTCGGGGAGGTTCAGTGGGTTAATGATGACGTGCCGAAGGTCTTGGAAGTGGTCGGCGATGATTCGATCAGGTGTACACATGCGCCATGTATCGCTAAATGTCTGGTAGGCTTGATTGATTTGGGGGATGAAGATGGCTCATGTTCGAGCACGAGAGAACGGTGGGTTGACTCGAAGAGGATCGCGAGTTAGCTCGAGGATTTAAATGTGTTGGCCCGGGTTTTCAAACATAGCAATTTATGTTTGGATTTTAGTTTTGAGGTTCAAGTTTTAAAATGATTTAGATTAAAAGAAATTTCATCAAGTTTTCTAAAGTAGATTTGATTAAACAAGGTTCAAGTTTTAAAGTCAAATGTTTAAAATGGTTTTGATTTATAAATTTTTGTATTAGACTAATTATCTAGTTTAATCTCTAATTATTTTCAAATTAAAAATGATTTCAAGTATTTAATTTAAATGATGATTAAGTGATTAAGGATAATCACTTATTGTAATTGTATCTATTAAATGGTAATTAATTAAGGGTTAATTAATTACGTAATTAACTTAAGATTTAATTAATTATTGTAATTAATCAATGATAATTAATTAAAAGATAATTAAGTAATGTAAGGTTAGTTAATTAATAAAAGTAATTAAGGGATGATTATTAATTAAGGATTAATTAATTAATTTTTGCAATTAATTAAGGATAATTAATCAAAGATGATTAATTATCAATTAAAGGTTAATTAATAAATGATTAAAGGTTAATTAATTAAAATGGGTTGTATTTAGTCAATGATTAATTAACCAGGATTAGTAAATTATTCATAAGTAATTAATTCGATTTGAGTTAATCAGACAATTAACTGATCTTACTCATGAATGTTTGGATTGAATTAAATGCTTTGAATTGTGTGATATCCCTGACGTATGATGTTCTGTGGTATGATTTAAGCTGTAAACTGTGATGTAATTTATTCATCTGTGATGTAACTTATTTATCTATGATAAATTTATATTATTACCTGTGAATCAGTGAATGAAGATAAGCGTTATGGAATATACCGCTTATCGATATTGCTACACTTGAATCTGTGATGATTAATGATGTTGCACTATTGTGTAAAACCCCTAGACCACACTATACACACACAAATATGGATTGCATGAGGAAATCAATTAAGTCACAGATTTTTGAAAAAGCTTTAAAAAATTGAATTTTGAATCCAAATGGTTTTGGAAATGGAATTGGGTTAAAAATGAAAAGCTTTTGAAAAGGAGTTTTTAAGATAAAAGTTATTTTGAATAACTTCATAAAGTTTTGAAATTTAAATAGTTTGATTTGAATTTGAATTCAAGACCTAAAATTGAATTCTATATTTGGAAATTATGGTTTAAAGGATTATACGAGTTATAAATGTGTTTTAAACCATTTTAAAATCATTGTTTCGGGAATTTGAATTTAACCCAAGTTTTAGACTTAAAGGGCTTTAACTCGTGCAAATAAAATCGGGTTTTTCCTAAAACGAAAACTATTTGTTTTCAAATAGTAATAGCCTTTATGTAAAGAAAGGATTTCCAATTTGTGTTGAAAAGATTTCAAATTTGAAATGGAATAGTTTTGAAATCTATCTTATAATTTTGGTAAATCTTGTTATTGAACTGAAATGGATCTTTTACTTAAAAAGATTTGAATCGTAAATAGTTTAGGAAACTATGAATGAATCTTTTTGAAAGATTTTTAAGCTTTGTTTTGGAATCAAAGAGGATTCTAAATGGTGTATCTTTTGTATCAAAGATTTGGAATGGAATTGTTTTGTGGAAATGGTTTTGAAAGCTATGAATTGAATCTTGATTTACATATTGGATGAGTTAATCAAATTTGAAAGGGCAATTGTTTTGAACGAATATGAATGAATCTTTGTTAAAGATTGGTATACTTTGTTTTCAAATTGAAAAGGGATCTTAAAAGTGTATCCTTTCTATGAAAGAGTTGAAATGGAAATTGGTTTGAAATCTGTGAATGAATCTTTGTGAAAGATTGGTGAACTTTGTCAAATACATATTTTTGTTTAAAAAGATCTGAAATGGTAATTTGTTTAAACCATCTTCTTTGGGCTTTAAGTTGTGACTTAACTGAAATCCCATATCCATATATTTTTAATATTGCGCTCATTATTCGGTTTAGCCGGGAGAGGACCTTTGTGTCATATAACCCATTCCGAATAATGATACGACGTTATGGATAGCATTTGAAGACGGTGGTGAAGACCAGATACTTTCGAAAACGAAAGGATTTTTTGTCAAATGTCTCTGCATCGGCTAATCCCCGGTATAGAGATTTGATTACCCTTTGTGATGGGGAATCCGGATGAGATTAGGAATTATTCGGATGTGCAAGGGCTTCTTTGTGACGTGCCTTCGGTTCTGTTTGTACCCGGAATAGACTTGTATGGATGTATGTCTGACGTTACACTTTGAGATGTAAAGCTAGTTTCTATCAAATACATTTCTATTTGGTGGCGGAGATTTATTCTCTTAGCTTAACACCCTTCTTTGGGACGTACGAGCTCAGAGGTTATGTAGTTGTTGGTTACTAGTCATACATTCCCAATTTGGTAATGTGGCATACAAAGTGCTGCTGATCATTTGTTGATCAAAGCACGGCTTTTGTGAAAAGCGTAGTTTTGAGGACGTGACTTCGTCGAGTGTGACGACCGCCCAAGACTCCCGCACCAAAACAAGAAAATAGTGCGCTGAAAGGCGTGCCAGGCAGCCTGTGGTGACCGTCAAGGGTAGAATAAACATCGTAGAATCTCTATCGTACAACTCACAGCGCATGGATAAAATACAATAGAGAAATATATAGTGAAGCTCCGTAACAGAAAATCATCATATAAGTATCATAGTAGTTTTATACAAACATATGAATCATCCATACATCAAAGCATCGCTACATTACACTCAATCAGATACAACAGCGGAACACCCAGTACATATAGTAAGGAAACTAATATGCAAAGCCTCCTGCTCGTCTTCGTCATCATCAGCGTAGATTTCCAAGAACAGCACCTGTCACCTGCTACCTAGTCTGCCCATCCCAAACATGGATGAACAGCCCAAGGTAATAAGAGGAGACATAAAACCTTGAGTCAGACAAAGTCTTAGTGAGCAGTAAATTAACTACCAAACATACCAAAAGAGCATAAGGGATAAAAGGAATAGGAACCAAACCATCCCACTCCACCTCTTTCTACAGTGATAGCCCCCAGACACACACTAAGGAGAAGCAAGCATAACATAACAAACAATTAAGGTAAGCAATAATCACTCGAGTCAAGGTCGATGTTCTCCAAATACAAACCCCCAAGGCCTAAACCAAGATCAGATAAGCACCCAGAAAACACCGCTCTTGAGACCGAATGATGATACAACCAAACATCCATGACTCTGGCTATCACTGTTATCCTTGCCTTGATTTCACCGTTAATTGAATGACCACCTGTCAAGGGCTAATGGTAACCCCGGTTTTAGACATAACTCTGCACGTCATCATGACCCGTGCCTAAGCCGAACGCATCAGCCCAGAGTACTAGCACGTCATCGTGACCCGTGCTTGGAACGTCATCGTGACCCGTTCCAACGTACCCTTGCTTTGAGTATGCTAGAACCTTCAACAACGATGAGATCTTAGCCTCCTAGTCATCCTCCTTGACGACTCTTTCCACACTAGCTCAAGCGCCTCTCAAGCTAACCATTGTCCATCCCAACTCGGACCGCATCACCGAGTTATAACTTCGCACGTCGTCATGACCCGTGCTTGGAACGTCATCATGACCCGTCCCATCTCAACATATGCCTTGCCCCATCACATCATAGCAAAGTCCCATCTCAATATCATGCTTTGCCTTCTCGCATTATGGCAAGGTCCCACATCCTCGAATCCATCCATATGAGCTTCCACATCCGCTTCATAAGCCACAGGCAGCTTTCCTTATTCAAGAGCCTTTCCACTTGGCTTTTGAATCACCATCAACCATACTTGTCCAAGTCAAGTAATCGATCAGCTAATCAATCAAATCAAATATTAATCCAAGCAATCAATCATTCAACAAGATCTAAATAGACAATCAAATAATCAAACATGATCTAAATAGGCATTTATAATTACAATGGCAATTTCGTAAATAAATGAGCATAGATCTAACTTACATGAATCATGGGTCTTTAGCATAGATCTAACAAATATAAATCATGGGTTTTGTCTCTACAACTAGATGAATGAACTTGCAAAGGTAAACATCTTCATAAGTAATGGATCTACACTTGGATCTAAGGAAAAATGCATAAAATCACTATCTACAACACTCCAACAAACCACCAATCCAATATACTCCTTTGGGTCCGCGTGAGAGATAACTACCACTCACCAAATCACCTAAACACCTCAATAACAATCAACTCCAGATCTGGACAGCGAAGAACAAGGCTTGATCCGGCAAAATCTCGCTTCAATTGATGAAATCTCACTTCAACAGATGAAGATCT
The DNA here is from genome assembly GCA_030765085.1 of Allium cepa. NCBI lineage: Eukaryota > Viridiplantae > Streptophyta > Magnoliopsida > Asparagales > Amaryllidaceae > Allium > Allium cepa. The sequence goes on from CM060946.1 coordinate 45,323,835, forward strand.
TCAACTTTGGCTCTTGGATCTTCGATCTTGGATGGATGTTAGAGCTAGATTGGAATGGAGAAAAGAAGATGAAGAAATGTTGTAGTCTAGTTCCCAAAATGGCAGCACTTCGTCGCTTCAAAAACCGGTGCCAAAAAGTGAGCCAAACCCCTCTATTTATAGGCTGAAATCACCCTTAGGTCGTCGCCCTATAAGTCTGTCACGACCTATCCATGAGTCGTTCACGACTCATCATCATCCTACGACCTAAAACAAGCCGCCCCTACAACCTAACGACCTACTGACCTAACAGCACGCGGCATAGCGACTTAAGCCCCTTCACGACCTAACGCCTTAACATCCCACACGGCTTAGCTTAGTGCCGACCTAAAATCTTCCCCGACCTAACTTAGGTCGCTGCCGACCTATCTCTATGCCGACTCAACTCCCTGCCAACCTAACACAACACAGGGTCATACGACCTAAGTTCCCCGACGACTTAACGACATACGACCTATGAACACGGCCGACCTAACTCCTATCCAAGCTAACTCTAAGTCGCTAACGACTCAAGTCCTGCCGACTTAACACACGGCATCCCTAACACTAAGTCGCTCACGCGACTTAACCCAAAGCCGACCCAACGACTTATCTACCACACGACTCAACTAAGGCGCGACTCAACACAACAACACTCACGCGACCTAGCGCCCAGCCTAAGTTCCAACGACCTACGACTCAAGATCCTGTCGACTCAACTACCCACGACCTAAGCCTTATCCCCTTAAGCCGCTAACCCATGAGTCATTCAGGTTTTCCTAAGTCGCTAACACCCTTAACTCGGTCCAAACCTATAGGTCGTAACTCGGCAACTGTCTTAGGTCGTTACTTCCACTAACCCATGAGTCGGCCACACTTGAGTCGGTCACATCCTTATCTCGGCCAACACCTTAAGCCCTTAACCTCTAGGTCAGACCAACCCAATAACTTGCTATCCCCTAAGTCGGCTACCTCCATGACTCGTTCGCATGACCTAGGCTCCTACCGACTCAATCATCACATGACCTGAGACGCTAAGTCGGTCATGACTCAATCCCTAACGACCTAGGTTACCAAACGACCTAAGCACTAAGTCGTTGACTAACTTAACTCGTAAATTCGACCTAAGCACCATACGAGTTAACTTCCACACAACTTATCAACACTAACGACCTATAAATTCTACGATCTATCGACACGTAAAATACAGGTCGTTACATTCTCTCCCCCTTAGGAATTTCGCCCCCGAAATTCCAAGCAATCAACAGAAATCAAAGATATTCCGCATGCCTACCATCCATTGCAATCAACAGATCATGCATCCAATTCTAACCTAGCATGCAGAATTCTAAGACTTAGAACAAGCTACAAATTCATGAGATGTCACGACACTTTAGGGCCATACCTTGAAGAGTTCGGGATGAGCTGCCTTCATCCTCTCTTCCTCCTCCCACGTACAGTCGTTAACATCATCACTCCATTGTACCTTGAGCAACGTAATCGTCTTCCTCCTAAGCTGTTTCGTGTCGGTCTCAACAACACGAAGCGGCTTACGAGGTCTTCTAACCACTGGATCAACCTCTAAATCTTCACAGCTATCAGCAGAAACCACAGTACTTGGGTCATGCACACACTTCCGTAGATACGATACGTGAAAAACATTGTGCACACCTGCCATCTTCCCCGGTAACTCCAATCTATACGCGAGCTTTCCAATTCGCTCGATAATCTGGAATGGTCCAACAAATCTCGGAGTTAACTTTCCCTTCTTCCCGAATCTAATAACACTCTTCAATGGATAAATCTTCACAAAAACCATATCACCGACGTCGAATTCCAAGTCCTTACGACGATTGTCGGCATAACTTTTCTGACGATCTTGGGCTGCCTTCATTCGTTGCCGAATGATCTCTATACAATCCGAAGTCTGTCGAATCATCTCTGGCCCAAGCATGGGCTTTTCTCCAGTTTCCAACCAACATGTCGGAGAGTTACACGGTCTTCCATATAATGCCTCATATGGTGCCATACCAATACTCGACTGATAACTGTTGTTATATGCAAATTCTACCAAATGAAGGTGATCTTCCCATGATCCTCCGAAGTCCAAAACACATGCTCTCAGGAGATCTTCCAAAACTCGATTGACTCTCTCAGTCTGACCATCTGTTTGGGGGTGATAAGCTGTACTCAAACACAACTCGGTTCCCAAAACTTCCTGGAAGCTCTTCCAAAATCCACTAGTGAACAATGGATCTCGATCGCTTACTATACTCTTCGGAATACCATGGAATCGAACTATCCACTTAACATACAACTCAGCCAACTTCGATGCAGTCCTAGTTGATCGAACAGGAATAAACCTTGCACTCTTGGTCAACCGATCTACTATGACCCAAATCCCTTCATTCCCTGCTCTGGTTCTAGGTAGGCCATCGATAAAATCCATCGATACTTGCTCCCACTTCCATGTAGGAACCTCTAATGGTTGAAGCAATCCACTGGGCTTCTTCTGCTCAGCTTTCACCAACTGGCAGTTCATACATTTGGAAATAAAACTTCCAACATCTTTCTTCATACCTTCCCAGTAGTAAGTTCTCTTCATATCCCGATACATCTTATTTCCACCTGGATGAATTGTCAACTTCGATTGATGACTTTCCCTCAGAACTTCATCTCTCAATCCATCTACATCGGGAACAACTAGTCGTCCTTGCTTTCGAAGCCAACCCTCTCGATCGACCTCGAATCCTTTATACTTTTCTGGTTCCAATCTAGATTCCAAATCTCGGATAATCCTGACAAGCTTATCATCTCGCTTTTGGCTCTCGCCAATTCTCTCCACAAGAGTAGGTCTTATCGATAAGTTTGCCAACATCTCAGGTTCCAATTCACATCTAGGCCTGAAGTCAAATCCAGCCAAATACTCAAGACTCTTCCATTCCGAAAACATGGCTCCCAATCCTGCATGTCTTCGACTTAACGCATCTGCCACTGCGTTACCTTTTCCCGGAGTATAGGCTATACCAAAATCATAAGATGCTAGAAATTCTAGCCACCGTTGCTGTCGAAGATTCAAATCCTTTTGGGAGAACAGATACTTCAACGACTTATGATCCGTAAACAACTCGAATCGAACTCCCAATAGATAATGTCTCCACATCTTCAAAGCAAACACAATCGCCGCTAACTCCAAATCATGAGTCGGATAATTCCTTTCATGCGGCTTCAGTTGTCGACTAGCATATGCAACAACTTTATCCTTCTGCATTAGCACCGCTCCAAGTCCAGTACCACTTGCATCGGTGTAAACCACCATCTCATCATTCCCACTTGGAATAGTCAAAACAGGAGCACTTGTCAGTCGCTCTTTCAGGATTTCAAAAGCTTGGTCACACTTAGCATCCCATTTGAACGCCTGGTTCTTCTTCGTCAATCCTGTTAACGGTGCAGCTATCTTGGAAAATTCTTTGATAAACCGTCGATAATATCCTGCTAATCCAAGAAAACTTCTCACATCAGATGCATTCTTAGGTCTAACCCAATCCTGGATCGCTGCCACCTTAGCGGGATCAACCGCTATTCCATTTCCAGAGATAACATGGCCTAAGAATCTCACTTCACTCTTCCAGAAGTGACACTTCAAAAACTTAGCCTTCAGCTGATGTTTCCGCAAGATTTCCATAACAATACTCAAGTGCGTCTTGTGCTCTTCTTCATTTTTGGAATAAACCAAAATATCATCCACGAACACAAGCGCAAACTTATTCAACTGATCTCTGAACACTCTATTCATAAGATCCACAAAATATGCTGGTGCATTGGTCAATCCAAACGGCATTACCAGCCACTCATAAAAACCGAATGGTGTCCTAAAAGCAGTCTTCGGCACACTATCCTTAGCCACTCTCAACTGGTGAAATCCCGTTGCCAAATCCATCTGAGAAAACACCTTAGCCTCGTGAAGCTGATCAAACAAGTCATCTATTCTCGGCAATGGATACTTGTTCTTCTTAGTCACTTTATTCAGTTCACGATAATCGACACACAACCTCAACGATCCATCCGCTTTGGTTGCGAACACAACTGGTGCACCCCATTCGGACACACTACGCCGAATGAATCCTTTCTTCAAAAGGTCATCAACTTGCACCTTCAACTCTAGCTGCTCTCTAGGCGCCATCCGCCTAAGAGGCATCACAACAGGTCTGGCTCCCTCAACTAGATCGATACGAAACTCGATCTCCCTATGCGGCGGTAACCCTTTGACTTCGTCAAAGACGTCCTCAAATCCATTCACAATAGGCACCGATGACAGTCCATCCCGTGGAACAACCAGCGAATACATGAAGCTCATGAAGACGCCTTCCTCATGCTTACATCGTATCACAACCTTTCGCCCTTCCACATTCCCGACTGTCACCTCCAGCCTTTCACAGTCAATCCTTGCCGCATACTTCCTAAGCCAGTCCATACCCAAAATAATTCCGAACCCCGCAAAGTTCAGAACAAAGCAATCACAAACAAACGAGCAATCATGACTCGATACAACTAGACCACGGCATAACATACACAAACAAGTCGAACCCCTAACTGGATTAGTCACAACCAATGGCCTATCAACAATATCCGGTTTCAAACCTAACCGGCCTACCAAATCATCACAAACAAAAGAGTGCGACGCTCCAGTATCAAATAACACTCTAGCTGGAACACCACAAATGGAAAGAATACCTTGAACCACCACACTCTTCCCCTTCTCTTCAGTAGTAGGAGCCTTTGAAGACGACGGCACAGCTCCCAAAGCATAAGCTTGCACAATCTGCTTATCTTTCCTCGGCTCTGGACAGTCCTTTTTGATATGTCCGAGCTTATCACAGTTGTGACACTTCAACTGCACCTTTGGATTCTTGCAATCCCGGGAGAGATGACCCTTCTGTCGGCAGTTGTAGCAGGTCACTTCGCCCTTTGGCTTCTTCTGGCCATCCTTACCCTTCTGCTGCTGCTGCTTCCTCTTCTTATTTCCACTATGGTCCTTGGTCACAACAACAACAGAACTTTCCCTAGGAAACAAACTCTCATGCCTTAGAGCTTTCTCCACAAGCTTCTCAAACGGATCATCCAAATGATCCACTAACTGCCTCCCCAGATAAGCGTCCAAACCAGTCACAAACTTTTCATTCTTCTGATAGGGAGAATCAATATACGACCTGGCATACTTAGACAAAGCTTCAAACTCAGAAATATACTCAAGAACTGGTCTCCCAGCTTGCTTGAGCTCCACAAACCTCTTAAACAATACAGATTTCTGAGCCGTAGAGATGAACTTAGCTTCAAATCTGACTTGGAATTGCTCCCAAGTGATCTCTTCTTCTGGAGTATCAATGGTGATAGAATTCCACCAATCCGCAGCTCTTCCTTGAAGTTGCCTTGATGCAAGCTTCCTCTTAGTTGCATCCTCAATTCCCAAATCACCAAAAATCCTTCGACAAGCATCAATCCATCTCTGCACTTCAATGGTCGACTCCGTTCCAAAGAAAATCTTTCCTCCAAGAGAAGTATAATCCTTACATAGCTTAGCAAAATCCACTGGTCTTGGAGCTTGAACTTGAACTCCCACATCCACTGATGATCCTGAAGCTGGTATCCTTCTCATGATCGAAGTCATCATCGCTTCGAACATAGTTCCATAATCAACAGCTCCTTCAGTAGCACGGTCTTCCCTTGCAGTTGGTCTCCCTCTTCGACTCATCTTTAGTATCTAGAAAAAGGAATGATTAGAACACCTTAAGAAACAACTGCATAAGGAGTTCAAATCCTTCTAAGCTACTATATTAAGTATAGTAATCATCCATCAAAATACAATTACGTCTCTCATACGTAGTTACGTCAGCGAGCGTTGGCTAAAATCGATTAACCAAAGCTCTGATACCAAATGTGACGACCGCCCATGACTCCCGCACCAAAACAAGGAAATAGTGCGCTGAAAGGCGTGCCAGGCAGCCATGGGTGACCGTCAAGGGTAGAATAAACATCGTAGAATCTCTATCGTACAACTCACAGCGCATGGATAAAATACAATAGAGAAATATATAGTGAAGCTCCGTAACAGAAAATCATCATATAAGTATCATAGTAGTTTTATACAAACATATGAATCATCCATACATCAAAGCCTCGCTACATAACACTCAATCAGATACAACAGCGGAACACCCAGTACATATAGTAAGGAAACTAATATGCAAAGCCTCCTGCTCGTCTTCGTCATCATCAGCGTAGATTTCCAAGAACATCACCTGTCACCTGCTACCTAGTCTGCCCATCCCAAACATGGATGAACAGCCCAAGATAATAAGAGGAGACATAAAACCTTGAGTCAGACAAAGTCTTAGTGAGCAGTAAATTAACTACCAAACATACCAAAAGAGCATAAGGGATAAAAGGAATAGGAACCAAACCATCCCACTCCACCTCTTTCTACAGTGATAGCCCCCAGACACACACTAAGGAGAAGCAAGCATAACATAACAAACAATTAAGGTAAGCAATAATCACTCGAGTCAAGGTCGATGTTCTCCAAATACAAACCCCCAAGGCCTAAACCAAGATCAGATAAGCACCCAGAAAACACCGCTCTTGAGACCGAATGATGATACAACCAAACATCCATGACTCTGGCTATCACTGTTATCCTTGCCTTGATTTCACCGTTAATTGAATGACCACCTGTCAAGGGCTAATGGTAACCCCGGTTTTAGACATAACTCTGCACGTCATCATGACCCGTGCCTAAGCCGAACGCATCAGCCCAGAGTACTAGCACGTCATCGTGACCCGTGCTTGGAACGTCATCGTGACCCGTTCCAACGTACCCTTGCTTTGAGTATGCTAGAACCTTCAACAACGATGAGATCTTAGCCCCCTAGTCATCCTCCTTGACGACTCTTTCCATACTAGCTCAAGCGCCTCTCAAGCTAACCATTGTCCATCCCAACTCGGACCGCATCACCGAGTTATAACTTCGCACGTCGTCATGACCCGTGCTTGGAACGTCATCATGACCCGTCCCATCTCAACATATGCCTTGCCCCATCACATCATAGCAAAGTCCCATCTCAATATCATGCTTTGCCTTCTCGCATTATGGCAAGGTCCCACATCCTCGAATCCATCCATATGAGCTTCCACATCCGCTTCATAAGCCACAGGCAGCTTTCCTTATTCAAGAGCCTTTCCACTTGGCTTTTGAATCACCATCAACCATACTTGTCCAAGTCAAGTAATCGATCAACTAATCAATCAAATCAAATATTAATCCAAGCAATCAATCATTCAACAAGATCTAAATAGACAATCAAATAATCAAACATGATCTAAATAGGCATTTATAATTACAATGGCAATTTCGTAAATAAATGAGCATAGATCTAACTTACATGAATCATGGGTCTTTAGCATAGATCTAACAAATATAAATCATGGGTTTTGTCTCTACAACTAGATGAATGAACTTGCAAAGGTAAACATCTTCATAAGTAATGGATCTACACTTGGATCTAAGGAAAAATGCATAAAATCACTATCTACAACACTCCAACAAACCACCAATCCAATATACTCCTTTGGGTCCGCGTGAGAGATAACTACCACTCACCAAATCACCTAAACACCTCAATAACAATCAACTCCAGATCTGGACAGCGAAGAACAAGGCTTGATCCGGCAAAATCTCGCTTCAATTGATGAAATCTCACTTCAACAGATGAAGATCTTCAACTTTGGCTCTTGGATCTTCGATCTTGGATGGATGTTAGAGCTAGATTGGAATGGAGAAAAGAAGATGAAGAAATGTTGTAGTCTAGTTCCCAAAATGGCAGCACTTCGTCGCTTCAAAAACCGGTGCCAAAAAGTGAGCCAAACCCCTCTATTTATAGGCTGAAATCACCCTTAGGTCGTCGCCCTATAGGTCGGTCACGACCTATCCATGAGTCGTTCACGACTCATCATCATCCTACGACCTAAAACAAGCCGCCCCTACAACCTAGCGACCTACTGACCTAACAGCACGCGGCATAGCGACTTAAGCCCCTTCACGACCTAACGCCTTAACATCCCACACGGCTTAGCTTAGTGCCGACCTAAAATCTTCCCCGACCTAACTTAGGTCGCTGCCGACCTATCTCTATGCCGACTCAACTCCCTGCCAACCTAACACAACACAGGGTCATACGACCTAAGTTCCCCGACGACTTAACGACATACGACCTATGAACACGGCCGACCTAACTCCTATCCAAGCTAACTCTAAGTCGCTAACGACTCAAGTCCTGCCGACTTAACACACGACATCCCTAACACTAAGTCGCTCACGCGACTTAACCCAAAGCCGACCCAACGACTTATCTACCACACGACTCAACTAAGGCGCGACTCAACACAACAACACTCACGCGACCTAGCGCCCAGCCTAAGTTCCAACGACCTACGACTCAAGATCCTGTCGACTCAACTACCCACGACCTAAGCCTTATCCCCTTAAGCCGCTAACCCATGAGTCATTCAGGTTTTCCTAAGTCGCTAACACCCTTAACTCGGTCCAAACCTATAGGTCGTAACTCGGCAACTGTCTTAGGTCGTTACTTCCACTAACCCATGAGTCGGCCACACTTGAGTCGGTCACATCCTTATCTCGGCCAACACCTTAAGCCCTTAACCTCTAGGTCAGACCAACCCAATAACTTGCTATCCCCTAAGTCGGCTACCTCCATGACTCGTTCGCATGACCTAGGCTCCTACCGACTCAATCATCACATGACCTGAGACGCTAAGTCGGTCATGACTCAATCCCTAACGACCTAGGTTACCAAACGACCTAAGCACTAAGTCGTTGACTAACTTAACTCGTAAATTCGACCTAAGCACCATACGAGTTAACTTCCACACAACTTATCAACATTAACGACCTATAAATTCTACGATCTATCGACACGTAAAATACGGGTCGTTACATCGAGCCTCACAACTCGGAAATGGTCGAAACAGGAATGTTGCAGCAAGGTTTTTAGGGGTTGCGCCCTAGGGTATGTCCATTTCCTTCTGGATAAACGGTAATATTATGGTATGGAGCCCAGATATTTAACCTATGTGGTTACTGCAAATTTATTACTTTGTGGTTGTTGGTATCGAGGCCTTGGATATAGGCCGGTAACGACCGGGGATGGTATATTTGTGTGGTAGTTACCTATGTTATAGCTTGGGTAAAGCGTCAGGTAGCGTTGGCCTTGTTAGCAGAGACCCGGTTAGGTTTTCGGGGCGTCCTTCTAGAGGCGTACCCATTTCGATAAGGAAGTTCCTTAGCCGGACCATTTGTTGGAAATCCAATCAACCAATACGCACCTTGCACGATTTTAGTTGTATAACATGCCATTTAACGTGGTAGCTATAGTAGGCATAGTACGAAATGTCTATGCTGGCTAAGATTAATATTACATTTTCGAAAGGTTTTCTGCACTATGCACTAATAATAATATCAAATGGTTTTCGCATATCAAGCATTTTTTGACTGTCATAAGGAGAAATCTCCTCCAAATGTGCGCTTGCATTGTGTGTGTGGCGGGAGGCCTTATGGCAGTTTCATTTTCCAAAAAGCATAGCTGATTTCAATGTTTTAAATTTTTGTTGTTGTTTGTTTTAAAGATAAAACTGTTTTTGTTTGCTCATACCAGTCCCATGACCGACTCAGAGTATATTGTTCCCTTCCTAAACTCTGGGTGCCCACACTTTTCCCCACGGGTAGTCTAGAGTTGGGTTTTTCAAATAGTCGGGTTAGTAGATTATCTGGAGCTAGTTCATTCTTTGGATTCAGATTGACCTGGATTAGCTTAGTACATCCTGATTGGGAGTTCGAGTTATTTTTGGATTGGTGCTTTGGAGACGGAGATTGCTGATATTGGAGTTCTCTTCTGAGGACTATGCTTCCTATTTGAGATCATTGTTATTAGTTTCTGCCGTTATTTTTATCGCTCTGATATTGATGTATATCATTGGATATTTTAGTCATTGGAGTTGTATATGATATTAGTTTCGTTTTATTCTGCTATGTTGTTATACTTAATGTGTTATAAGCTCCGACGAGCCAGATTTGACGTTTGAATCTGCGACATTCGAGTACAAGTGAAGTACGGGTGCCAATTTTCGAATGCGAAAATCCGGATCGTCGCATTAGTTTTAAGACTAGATTTTTCTAATTCTAATACTTTAGTGTTAGATTTTAAATCATTAATTTCAACTGATAAAACATCATTTTTTATTTTTCTGAATTTCTAATTCCTGAGTTATCATAGAAAGTTGAGACGCTAAATTAGAATTAGATTCTTGAGATTTGTCAAGTTCTTCTTTGAGAATTTTCTTTTCATCTCTAAGCAGGCTAATTTCTAATTCGGATCTGTTCAATTTTCCTTGTAACTCCTTATTATGTTTTTAATTTGTTTCACAAAATTTATTAGTTCAGAATTAAATTCAACTAAATCTTAAAAACTTAGTTCACTTGCATCTTCATTTGTAGCCATGAAGCATGCCTTTGCTTGCTCTGTGTCACTGTCGCTGTCGCTTTCTGATGATGAAGACTCTGAATCATCCCATGTTACAGAAAATGCTTTCTTCTTGAATTTGTTCTTTTTCAATTTGTTTTTCTATTTCTCTAGACAATCTTTCTTCATATGACCCTTCTTATGACATTCATAACATTGCATGACAGATAATGATGGTTTTTGCTATAATTGTTGCTAGAATTATTTTTGTAACTCTTGCCCTTGTTATTCTTTTTGAATTTCAAAATCTTTTTGAAATTCTTAGCAATAAATGCCATATCCTCTTCATCTGAGTCAGAGTCATCTTGTTCTGCTTGAAATGCTAGATTCTTCTTATCTTGTGCTTGAACTTTCTTTGCCTGCAAATTTACTTCATATGACATTAGATTTCCTATTAACTCTTCTGGTTTCATAGATGAAAGATCGTTTGCTTCTTCAATAGCTAGGACCTTTCTTTCCCATTCATCTGTTAAAGAGTTTAGGTTTTTTGATACTATATCAAAATTAGAGAATTTTTCTCCTAATGCCAATAGTGAATGATATATATCTTGAAATCTAGAATACTTGTCATTTATATTTTCATTTGATTTCATTTTGAAATTTTGAAACTGATTTTTCAACGTTGAAATTATGCTTTGTTTGACTTTTTTAGTTCCTTCATGAGTTACTTTTAGAGTTCTCCATATCTCATAAGCATTTGTGCACATACTAACGCTATTAAACTCATTTCTGTCTAATGCACAAAATAGCATATTCATCGTTTTTCCATTTATAGTAGCACCAGTTTTCTATGCAGCAGCCCAAGCTGAGAAATCTTTTATTGGAGTAGTATATTCGTTTTGAGTAATTTTCCAAGTTTCCAAACCATTAGATTGCATATATATTCTCATTCTAGTTGACCAATAATTATAATGCCATTGGATAATGGAGGTCGTGTAGTAGATTGACCTTCAATAAAACTAGTGTTAGTGACAGTGCTTGTGATGTTGTTATTTTCCATATTAACTAATGATAAATTATCTAATAACTGAGTTACGGTTATAGGATGACCTTGCTTTGATGCCAAATGAAAGTGGCTACTGTGTGGCTAACTATCACTTAGGATCGTGAAATATGGAATATAATTAAATCTAAATGCGGAAATAGATGATAATAGCAAAGTAAATAAAAATGTGCACACCAGGAATTTTTATACTGGTTCGAATGTCCCGTTCTACGTCCAGTCCCAGACTTCCCTTTGGAATTTCTCACAATAACCCTCTCTTAACCCGGAGGAATAGGTATACAACACCTGAACAACCGAACATGATTTTTCCGCCTTAAACATTTGAAAGAGGACTTTACCTGCCTAAACAACTAAACAGGACTTCAATAGTTTTACAAAAATTGCTTTGACACTTTGTGTTCTTGATAACACTAATTTTTCTTTGATAGTACAACCTTCCTATAATCTTTCCTTAAGTATATATGTGTGTATAAAGATTTAGAAAGGAAAATTTTTCTTTTGAATCAAAGAATAAGTAAATTGATTCAGAGATTCAAGCAATATATGAAACTTGTGATTGCTTTTTAGAATACAGAGATAGTAGAAAGTAAGAACAGAAAGTAATCAGAAAAATTGGTGTTTTGTGAAGTGAATTTTGTGTGTTTATATAATAGTTAAAGAGATGTGACCGTTCATGAAGAGTTCTGATCAAAGGAAGCATCCATACCTCTTCATATTAGAACGTGACTCTTGGCAAAAGGAAGTGCCCATTCAGAAAAAATAGCTGTTGAAATAATTCAGTCTACTGACCCAAAACGATCAGTCAATTAAATGTTCAAGGTTGTTTAAAAACATAACGTTTCTGTGCATCTGCACAGATTCAGTCGACTGGCCATATACGGTCAGTCGCCTGACCTGACAGTCAAAGGAATCTTTACATTTTTTTTAAAAGTTTAAAGTTTTAAAACAACTTAACTACTTGAGGATAGATTTTAACATTTCTAAGACCAAAAAACTTCAAAAAATCAACATACTATACACAGTTTTGTAGCCTTGTCTTTTTTGTAGTTTGAACAGCATAATTCCTTTTCTTTTTGTTGGTTATCCATATAGTATAATTCACTGCTTTGTTATGAATCAAAATATGTGATTCAACAACGATCTCTTCGTAGAATCCAACCACGAGGACTCTGAATCGTATGACAAAACTTCGGGTACGATCCCCGTTCTTTAGAGCTCGCCTCGCCCTGATATAAGTAATAAAGACAAAGCTCCAGAATCTGAAAGTCATCGAGAATCTCTAAGCAAAGACGTCGGAGTAGAGTTAGGGGATTTCAACGACGTTTATATCAACTTTGATGAGCTCATAAAAGAAGATTTTAAATATGATACGGCGCCTCCCTGCTCGGGTAACATCACACCAGAAGTTAGCCCAATTCTGCGCACAATGGCTGAAGTTAGTCCAATTCCACCTAGACGGCCGTCCGTCCTAGTTTGTGATGACATTTTAGGCTCGCCTTAGAAACGCAATATACGTCACGCTAGGATTACTCTCATTTTCATTCATTTCTCCATTTTCATTGTGTTTATTCTATGCTTCTGAAATCTTTTATGTAAGTTTTATGCCAAATATGACAAGGAGACAAGGTTGCTATGATGAATTTGAAGAGTTTACCGACTCACAATGATATTCCAAGCGCACCTACAGCCATTATCAATCCCGAGAAGCGGAGGAAGAGTATAGGAGGTGGAAAGAGCTTAAAGCCGAAACCCACCGTCAGAAAGAAAGAAATAGAGGGCGATCGTATAAAGGTGGGTATGAGAAGAGGAGATCTCTTGAGGAGAGGGATGAACCATCGAAAAAGTTGAAGTTTGAACACCGTACTCATTCTTTAGAGCTTGCTCCAAAACATTCTTCTGTGGAACAAGAAATTCCCATTACTTTTGTCTCGATTCAACCTTCAACTCATATCTCACCATTTTCTATCGTTACCACTGCCCTGGTGCTTCTCGCCCTTACCGGAGACCTGCCTATGTTCTTCCCTCGAGCCCCCATACTTAAGGAAGCATTTCCTAGTTTGTTCTTGAAGGGGGTTAAGTTCGACCATGATTTGCACCCCATTCGCAAAGATACATACAGGCCGCACCTCCAAGCTATTCGTAGCGACCTAGAACTGGCCGAGGGATGGGAGAAACTCTGCAAATAGTTGGAAGATACGAATAGAAATAATTATCAGGAGATCCTTTCCTTCGAATCAGAGAAGGACGACGTTGAGAGGGCGTTGGCCGATCATGATGCTAAGATTAATCAGCTAAAGGAAGAGAAAATGACGGCGCTACAAGAGAGTAAGAGAAATGCCGACTTGCTAAAAAAGGTGAAAGAAGCCCATACTCGAATAGAAATCATCTACAAAGATGAAATAAAAAAGATTCATGTAGAAGAGGAGAAATTAAAGCAAGAAGTGATCGCCTATAGCACAATGATTGAGGCTCAACAGAAAACTATCACTGATCATGACCTCATCATTGAAGGGCTCAACAAAACCATTTCAGACCAGGCCAAGATCATTGCCAAGTTACAGGCTCATGTCGCACAACTCAGTGCCGATAAGTCTGCCACTGGTTTGAGAAAACTGCTATGAGAGCGGATTATTTGGAGCTACAAATCGCCTTTGAAAGAAAGATGGAGAAGCATGATGCAACCATCTTGAATATTTATGTTAACTTCTTTTCGCATCAAGGAAGTCCCAGTAATTTGGGCCCGAAGTTCTTGCGCATTCTTGCCCTGGTATGGGAAGATATCTTGTCCTGCTTTTCTGATAGCGACGATGTCTACACCGAGCAGGAGTTGGAGGATGCTTACCTGAATGAAGAGTCGAATAAAGCATAGCTCTAGAGATGAAAAATTCTTTGAGTTGAAGAGAGCAGGAGGCCACTGGTGCTGCCTTGACGACGGTTGCCAAAGTGCTCACCAAGCCTTTTATTTCTAGCGCGAGCGAATCTTCAAAGCAGCCACACGACCTGCCAGCAAGTTCGGGACTTGAACCTCTCCCTCAAGTAGTAAAGCCATCAAAAGTGGGTGAAGGTGGTGAGTTTGAGGTTGTTATTCTTGACCGTTCCTCCGATGCAGGTAATGTTCTTGCCTTCTTCGTATTTGGGAGTTTCCAACTTATGCCGCGAGAGCAGGAGGAATTGAATGCTTTCATATTTGATCTTATAGGTCCATCTACTTTCCCCCTTGTCGTGTCAGCTTCTTCCACCGGACCTATCGCCATTTCCATATCTTCTGTGGTTGTCTCTTTTCCTATTCCAGCTTCCACATCTGCATCTAGCTCGCAACCGGGGCCAGAAGCCAAAAAGATAGCCATGCACCATGGCCTAGATGACCCTTCTGTGTCTTTGGAAGGTGATATAATAGTAGCAAAGGCCAAGGAGCAGGAAACTCAGACAGAACAACCAAAAAAGACTCAATGCGATCTGTTTGCTGTCAAGAAGGAAAAGGCAGAGGCGATCAATGCCTCAAAGAGCTCCTGGAAATCGAGAAAGTGGAAGGGGATGGGAAGCTCTTCTAAGAAGATTTTGGAGGAGGATGAGGACACTACCACCGAGGTGTTCGTTGACATTACCAGCAGCGACATCTCTCCCGAGT
The DNA here is from genome assembly GCA_030765085.1 of Allium cepa. Taxonomy (NCBI): domain Eukaryota; kingdom Viridiplantae; phylum Streptophyta; class Magnoliopsida; order Asparagales; family Amaryllidaceae; genus Allium; species Allium cepa. The sequence goes on from CM060946.1 coordinate 45,339,079, forward strand.
AGAAGTAGAAGCTGCCGATCAACGCTGCAAAGGGAAGCGGCGGAAAGAAGCATTAATCAGCTTGTATGAAGACTGACTTGTTTTTGTTTCTTTTTGAGTCATTTGTTCAAGTGCAGAGTCTACACTTTACGTATTTGTTGTGGATTCTATATTTTTTTTTGTTGACCGGTGTTGTATGGGTACGACCCCCACATTTTGACTCGGTGTTTAGTAAATTATAAGCAATATACTGATATTTTGACTATTTTCTTATTTATATGCTCATATATGTTCTATGCACTTGTGCTTGTTTTATTTTATATTTATCTAGTTCTGTGATTACAGCCAAAGCCCGTCATTCGAAGTAACAGATCTTAGAAGTTAACATCACTTTGGAAATTAATAGAACGTTGGAATTTAACAACACTTAATTTTTTTTGTTAATTTAGAAATTAAAATAGCATAGGAACAGAACTTAGAAATTAAGAGCACTTTGGGAATTAATAGAACTTTTAAAATTCTTTATTAACATCTTTGTTTAATTTTATTTGTTTAGAATGAGCAAACTTGTGAACTCAGAGATGTCACGTGTTTTTGTTGAAGTACCGGTCCATGCCCCCAGTTCACAAAGCTGTTTAACTCAAATAATTTTCAGACGACTGAAAACTTAAGGTTTAGATAATTCTTATATCAAACTTGAGATTTTGCTAAGTCGTGGCTTGATTTTCTTTCTTTTAGAAGTTTTGCAACTTTAGCATGTAATCCCAGTTTCTGGCGGTATTCTACCAAATATGCAATTTATGCGTATTTGAGAGGTGCACATTACATGGGTTGATTGAGGGCGGTTTTAATCATTAAATGTCTGTAGTTGAAACTTTTCAGTTCGTTTATAGCATTCCAACTTCGTGGAAACTATTGTAACGACCAGATTTTTCGACGTTCAAAAATCGACATCAATACGCCCACTACATCAATTGTCGAACAATCGAAAGCCAGAAAACTGAATCATTAGGGTTAAAGAAGAAGAAGGTAGAAGAAGAATTAGAAAATAATATCAGAATGCCACGATCGCAGCGAAACAATATATAATAGATAAATGACTTATCTTTAAACAAATAAGCATATCTGTTTATATATTACATCATCAGAGTACAATAAAATTCATAACACATAACTGGACAATTAACATAACCTGTCCTCATAAACCTGACTATACAGTTAATCAAACAAAGACGAAAATTCATCAAATACGTGTGATACGTCTCGCCATCCATCTCGTCGCCTGAGCTCCACAACAGTCCATCCAGAACCTGTACTCTACAATACTCGGTCTGACCAGAGCATCATAGTTAAATAATACCCGAGTCAGTCTGGCAACCAGCGTGAGAAAACACACTCGATTGGATTATTAAAGGTTTCAAAATCCTTTGAAATCAAAGGTATCTCTTAAGACCATGCCACAAATAAACATGCCGAATTTTTACCTTATGATAACCAAAACATTTCTTATAAAATCCTCTGATATTATAGTAGTGTCTATATAAAAATACTTATTCAAATAGCTGAAATTGTTACATTATCAAATCCAGCAATACTAGGCTCTACAAACAAAACCGTAAAGGCACGTAGGGAGAAAGGATTTCCATCAATGGTAGGGCTATTGGGGTACTGCCCATCATAGTACGTGGTCTAGATCACCGTACCGAGGATCCACCTTGATCCCCTGCATCACAAGACCGGAGCTACCGCTTGCTGGATAGTTTGAATGAGTTCACCCCACGGTTGGGATCAGCAACTACCCACACAGTCGAAATAAAGGGACAACTTGACAGGATTGACCTTACCCTAATTGGTTGCTAGCCACTTAGCCTTATGTGAATCTCTCCTGTTTTAGCCATTCACGGTTGATGAGGCTCGAGGCTATGCGTTACCTTTTTAGCACACATTCACTTAGAATGCTCATCGTCCTCCTGACGATGATATGAAAGCATTCGTCCATACGAGTTCGTTCCGAGTTTGAACAGAACCGAAGGCACTACTCCTACTACATCCATTTTGGAGATCACCCTCAGGATTAATAGCGATTAGCCCTTGCACTTCACGGCTCCATCTTCGACTCCTAGCTCTTGACTTCCTTGAGAAGACGTTCAAACCGGATCGAAGTGGTTTTTGGGAAATTAATCCCCACCCGGTCTCTTCGAAACGATCAGCGCATTGGCCAATATTGATAGATGGTTATTTACTGTCAAATAACATTCACAAAACAACTATCAGACTTTAAATAATTTTCCGAACCATTTATTTCAAATATCTTCGCAACTATTTTCCATACTTCAACCCTTTGAAAACAGTTTTCAAACCACTTTCCTTTCACAGAATAAATTCTCAAATATTATTTATTTCCACTGAGAATTTCCAAGTCTAAATACTTTAGATTTAAAACAATTTAAATCACTTTATCCAAAAATATATATTCTTTAAAAAACTTAAATTAAAACTATCTAAAATACTTAAAATAAAAAATATTTAAAGCACTTATTTAAAATACTAGTTATGAAATTTTATAATAATTTCTCACGTAAAACTTAAGCCAAACAATTTAAAAATAAAAGTTATGAAATCCTATACCAAATTTTCAAACAAAAACTTCCCTTAAATAAAATTACTTTGTAAAATATAAATATTTAACAATTATCTTTTAAGCTATAATTCTAGTCAAACCTTTAAAACAATTTACTTATATAATTAACTTAATAAATATTTACCTTTAAAATTTTTAAAACTTCTAAATAATAATTCTTTCAATAACATTCTTTTAAAGCCACTTTAAAGATTCTAACTTATACTTTGAAATCTTTCTTTGAAAATATACTTGGCTTTTCAGGGAAATACACTTCCCATTTAAATATAGCCATCAAATCATTTATAAATCCTTCTCGATTTATTCCAATTTAATTTATGTCCCAATTCTGTAAATTTCCTTTCCATACTTTTCAAAAATAAAAAACTATTTATTTTTAAACAAATTACCCATCCTTTATAAATTCCCATTGTGAATTTATACTTCCAAATATACACTGATATCTCATTTCACTGTATAAACCCAGTTTATAAATTCCATTGTCTCATTACAGTTTTAAACAATAAATCAATTTCCAAATTGATTCCCCAAAATTTACACCATTTGAAAATAAATTCCTTTACTTACTCAATTTATTTCAAAACCCATTAATTCAATATTCCCTTCTATATTTATGATTTAAAATCTTATTTAAAATCCGAGGCATTAATTTCATACTTAACCTTGAATTCTCCCTTTGTTTCCCCCAAACCATTTTAAATCCTGAATTTAAAATAAATTCTTCAATATTAGTACTTAAGTTCCCAATATTCATTTATTTCCATTTATTAAAAATCGTTTTCCCCATACTTGGAATTTATTTGATAGGATTTCAAAAATTAAATTTTATCCTTTTCCAATTCATTCTTTAATTTATCCAAATTCTCTATATTTATTTTACTTAAAAATTCTCTCTTTTATTTTCCCTTCAAAAGTCCAATTTATATATTTTTAATAACTCGGTTTACCCAAATATATTCAATCAAACCATAGCATCCAATATTTTCGATTACCAATATAATCTATCTCAGATTATTAAATAACTCAGATCACATAATATTAAAACAATCTAAATATTATTGAGGAATCCAGTTGGATCCCTCCAACCTGTTACCATGCATCCATAGAAGTTAGCATAATGTAAAAGTACCAATTCCACTTCGAGGTGGAATATCGCGGTATATGGGGTCATCCACTATTATGCGGGGCGCATATGGTCTCATATGCTATATAATGCGGGAAATCAATCACTCCAATATATTTATATACATACTATATATAACATATCACATCCATGCTGAAAATAAGTTACCAATTCAAGCAAACAATCAATAATTTAAATTTTAACTATTTAAATTAAATGGTATTTGGAAAGAGTGAGATTAACCCACCTTTGACTATGCATGTAACCCATTTCCAATCCGGCTTGTTTCCTTTCAGATTTTGACCTTGTATAAACATTTACTTGGTTTATTTATACTTTTGGCTAATCGAACAATAAATTACCATTTATTAACTTAACTGACAATTGGATTTTTAAACTAATTTTTTTAGTGAAAGAAATTTAATAAGTTGATTTAAATAAGTTTATGTCCTTAATCCATTATTTTAAAATAATCAGGTAAGTGAAAATAGGTATTTATGTACATTTTTTTATTCTTAAGCTACTTATAAAACAATTTATATGGATATAAAAATCTATTTTTATATAAAATAAAACATTATAAAATTCCTATATATATATATATATTATAAAAATTTGTTTTCTTTTCTATAAATAATCCCAGAGATCTATTTTACACCCTATATACACATCCATATATAAATCCACATCTCTTGAAGAAAATAATTTGGTTTATAAACTTACTGATTTTTTAATTTCCCTACTGTTCATATAAATCTTATGTGTGTGTATATATATATATTTGAGAAAATCTGTATATATATATCACTATATATATATATATATATTTTAAATTTATTGAAAAATCAAAAACAAAAGCCAAAACTAACTTTATATATTTTCAATCAGTATATATATATCATACCAAGTTATAATCGGAAATTAAAATTTGAACCTAACTGTATATATATATATATATATATATATATCTTACTGTAAGAAAATTTTCTTCCTAATATATATATATATATATATACATATATATAGTTGAATTAAATTAAACCCAAAATAGGACTGCATACCTCACTTGATCGATCTAAAAACTCGATCCCACTCTCAGATCATCACTGCAGACACCACATATCTTCGGCCGCAACCACAACTGAGTTTAGCCGAGCTCGGTATCCCCAGCGCCACTTCTGACCTGTTGATGAACTGGTGAACGACCAAATCGACCCGCCTTCCCAAACTCGCCCACTACGGCCGCTCCATCACCCGAAAATGCGGACTCTACCCATTGCGACAGTCGTGCCCCCTTAAAGCCGCACCTCGTGGTCACGAGCTCCATTTCGAATTGATTTGAATTGAACGAGGCGGATGAGGCTTGATTTAAAATGTCGGCCATTCTTGTTGTTATTTTTGAGATGTTTTGACTTGAATTTGTATAGGTGCGGTCGTGTATATTCTTTCGATTTTGAATTTTGTTGACACACGGCATTCGATTCTTTTTTTTGATTTGGGGTTTTAAAATACTCGGTTGCAAATAAAAAAGAAGAAGACATCTGTACGCAATTTGGAAAGGAAGGGGAACACGTGTTGTTACGGGCATATGTGTTAAATCCGTCTAATGTATGTGAATATATATATATATATATATATATATATATATATATTCAATTTAAATTTAAATTCAAATCGTTTTAATAAATGCAACTCAAAATCTTGATCTCCAATCGAGGCATGCCGCTAAGCGTTTATAATGTTAAACCCCTACTTGAACGCATTGGAAAAGGTTCCGAGTCCTAATTCGATCGTATGAAAAAATAGCTTTTTGGACTTAGTTATTATATTAAATTTCGATACAGATATTAGCGCATTTATCTATCATACAATAACACGACAACTCCGAATGCTATGAAAATTGAAATCCGATTATAATAAACTATTGCGGATCCAGTGGAATTGGTTTTGTTGAATTTCGAGACTATGCCTCAGAAAGCTATTTTTAAATATCGTTTTAAACGATATAATTTCAAAACTTAATAAAACACTTCCAAATTGAAGTTTATTTTACTATCTAAAATACTATCAATATAAATTTTACAAGCCTTTAAATTATTTTAACAAGCTTAAAATTTCAGATTCGACCATTTACCCAATTTCCAATTTTTTTAATTAAACAATTAAATCACTCAATAAATAGTGGTATTTGAAATTCAAGTTAGAATTTAACTTTTGAATATTTAGAGTCAATTAAATATTCCAATTTCAAATGTCCAAAATTTCGGGTTGTCACATTCCTCCCTCTTAAAAGAATTTTGTCCTCGAAATTACTAGTTAAGAGGAATGTCCCACAACTCGTTAAATTCCCTCCCAAAATCAACAGTTTTAACACACCTAATTTTTATTAAAGACACTATCACACTTACTAACTTCCTAAATTTATCCATAACTTCCAAACAATATTATTTTCTCAACAATTCAAATTTAAATTTATATCCAAATTTCTCAAAAAAATTCTAACTCTCTAAATTTTCGAAAAATTTCGCCAGCGTTTCCTTTGCGCGGCTAGCTTAGTATAACTACAAAATGCCTCTACGGGCCCCCAAATTTCAAAAAGGAAAAAAGGCCAAGTGGCAAGATCGGAAAAACACTAAATTTCATATAGAAATTTAAATACATACCTTTTTTCGAGCAATTTAATTATCTTCTGAAATCAAAAATCCTAATTTATCCTTTTGCTTTTTAAACACCTGTATATCCTACTAGCAATAATATCCAATCACAACATTCAAAATCGTTTTATACATTTCCATTTAAAAGTTCAACATTTGCTTTACTTAAGCCCATACGATGTACATATACCATCCATACGCAATATCAAATTCCATCGCTCACTCGATCACACAAATTCACCTTTGAACTAGTATCGTCCATTCGACTCCCTAGTGCAGACTCAGATCTGGTTTCTTGATCAGAAACCGTCATTATCCTTGTATAGCCACAAACTATGATAGAGAATTTCTAGAATCAATCAAAAATCCTTATCCCGGGTTCGTCATCGAAAATAGAGTGAAAAGTCCCAACTCGAATCGATATCACTATCTCGAAATTCTGTGCTCGAGTCTGGATCAATTCGTTATGCTAATAAAATAATATACGTACATCCTATGTATTTATTTCCAATTGATTATTAGCTATATCAATCCCTTTTTATTCACATTTATTTTGATTCCTATTTACTTATCCACACTTGTTCCATTTCACACTTTACTTATCTTTTATTCAACATTAACTTAGAATATTTTCCAATACCAAATTTTACTTAAGAATTTACCATTTCTTCTTAAGTGCAACATAAATATTTCATTTACTTCTCATATTTATTCTGCACTTCACCACTGAAGTTTATCATTATTATTATTTTAAATTAATTCCATTTATTTCAAATTTCAATTCATTTTATCTCAAACCATTTTTATTTAACCATCTCTTTAATTAGTTCTACTTATCGATTAATTTTACCACTTCACTTTACTCAATTAAATGTAAATTTTAATATTCAGTTTTCAATTTCATTTAGTTACAACCAAATAAATTTTCAAACCTCAATACTTTTATTCAAATTTTCATTTTCAATTCCACTTGAATTAAATTTTCCTTTTGCTAATTTCTTTTAATTCACTTCAATTAATTAGCTTACCTTTCAGCTTTTGTTTTCACACCTACTTTGTTTACTTACTGGCTCAATTTTTTTCATTCTTATTTTAACTAAACTCTTCTTAAGTTAAATTTTATTCTAAAAAAATTCAATTTTTTTATAAGTTTCCAAACTTATTTATTATTCCATAAACATTTTAAATAAGATTCCAGGGTCCTTTAAACAATTACTTAACATTTCAAAATAAATTTTGAAAACATATATATCTAAATCATACTATTCTTTTGCATTTCCAAAATCAAACCCAATCTTCGCAAAGAAACATCAATCCAAAACATCCGGGTAGCAATCCCTCTCTTGGAACTCGAAAATGAATATCGATGATGCTGCAGTCATCACCAAAGTTATTTTCCAGCGACCGAAGAGAGTTTAGTGCTTTTACCTCCTTTAAACACTTCCAATATTTTTAAATCCAAATCCCACCAGATTTCAAATCCAATTCAAAAATATTTCCGAAATAATATCACCATTATTTCTCCAAAGCCTTTTGAAAACCATTTTCAAACCTAAAGGAATTTAAACCTTTTCCAAAATTTCAAAATTTCAAAATTTCAAATCCTTCCAATCTATATTCAATCATTACTCTAGAATTTTTTCTCATTTCAATTATAAATCATATTTATAATTCACATTTATAAATTTCGTTTGTTAAATGAATTTATTTCCAAATCTTTGGTTATACCATTATTTCCTTATAACAACAATGATAATTATTAATAATATCACTTCCTAACAACCACGCAACCATATACTATAATCGTTTACAAAATTATTTTCTTTAAATACAAAAATAATATGGGTAAAATTATTTCATTTACCCTATTTTAAAACAATACTATGTCGGTATATCTTGCTTAAGATTTTAGAAATCCCTATCGATACAGTTGGCCAGACTGCACCGACCAGAATCTACAAACACTCAACCGATAAGTCTACACAATATGAAAACAATTTAAATATTCACCAAAAAATACGCGCTCATATCTATTAATACATTCAAACTCATTCTAGAATACCACGAACACTATTTTAACGAGTAATTCCCACCAGAGCCAAGGTTCTCGCTTAACCTTTAGGTTTGATACCAATACGTAACGATTTTTCTACGCTCGAAAATAGACATCAATACGCCCACTGTATCAAATGTCGAACAATCGAATGTTGGAAAACCAAATAATTAGGGTTAAAGAAGAAGAAGTAGAAGAAGAATTAGAAAACAATACCAGAATCTCACAATCATAGCGGAACAATATAGAATAGATAAATGACTAATCTTTAAACAAAGAACTATATTTGTTTATGCATTACATCATCAGAGTACAACAAAATTCATAACACACAACTGGACAGTTATCATAACCAGTCCTCACAAAACTGACTATGTAGTTAATCAAACACATTGGAATATTCATCAAATATGTGTGTTACGTCTCATCATCGAGCTCGTCTCCTGAGCTCCATAGCAGCCCATCCAGAATCTATACTCTATAATACTCGGTCTGACCCGAGCATTATAGTTAAATAACACCCGAGTCAGTCTGGAAAACCAGCGTATGAAAACACACTCAATTGGATTATTAAAGTTTTCAAAATCCTTTGAAATAAAAGGTATCTCGTAAGACCATGCTACCAATAAACATGCCGGGTTTTGACCTTACGATAACCAAAACATTTCTCATAAAATCCTCTGATATTGTAGTAGTGTCTATATAATTCAAATAGCCAAAATTGTTACATTATTAAATTCCAATAATACTAGGCTCTATAAATAAAACAGTAAAGGCACGTAGGGAGAATGGATTTCCATCAATGGTAGGGCTACTGGGGTACCGCCCGTCACAGTATGTGGTATAGATCACCGTACCGAGGATCCACACTGATCCCCTGCATCACAAGACCGGAGCTACCCCTTACCGGATAGTCCGAAAAAGTTCACCCTGCGGTTGGGATCAACAACCGTCCACACAGCCGAAATAAAGGGATATCTAGACAGGGGAGACCTTACCCTAATTGGTTGCCAGCCACTTAGCCTTGTGTAGCACCTTCCTGATGAGGCTCGAGGTTATACATTACCTTTTTAGCATACATCCACTTAGAATGCTCATCATCCTCTTGACGATGTGACGATGTTCTGAAAGCATTCGTCCATACAAGTCCGTTCTAGGTTCAAACGAAACCGAAGGCACTACTCCTACTACATCCATTTTTAAAATCACCCTCAGGATTAGTAGCGATTAGTCCTTACACTTTATAGCTCCATCTTCGACTCGCAGCTCTTGACTTCCTCACGAAGACGTTCAAACCGGATCGAAGAGGTTTTCAAGAAATTAATCCCAATCCTGGTCTCTTCGAAATGATCAGCGCATTGGCCAATATTGATAGTCGGTTATTTAACTATCAAATGACATTCACAAAACAACCATCAGACTTTAAATAATTTTCCAAATTATTTATTTCAAATATCTTCACAAGCTATTTTCCATACTTCAAGTGGTTTGAAAACAGTTTTCAAACCACTTTCCTTTCATAGAATAAATTCCCAAATATTATTTATTTCCATCGAAAATCACCAAATCTAAATACTTTAGATTTAAAACAATTAAAATCATTTTATCCAAAAATATATATACTTTAAAACACTTAAATTAAAACTATCTAAAATACTTAAAATAAAAACTATTCAAAGCACTTATTTAAAATACTAGTTATGAAATTTTATAATAATTTCTCATGTAAAACTTAAGCCAAACAATTTAAAAATAAAAGCTATGAAATCTTATACCAAGTTTTCAGATAAAAACTTCCTTTAAATAAAATTACTTTGTAAAATATAAATATTTAACAATTATCTTTTAAATCATAATTTTAGTTAAACCTTTAAAACAATTTACTTATATAATTAAGTTAATAAATATTTAACTTTAAAAATTTTAAAACTACTAAATAATAATTCTTTCAAAAACATTCTCTTAAAGCGACTTTAAAGATTCCAACATATACTTTGAAATCTTTCTTTGAAAATATACTTGGCTTTTCAGAGAAATACACTTCAATTTAAATATAGCCACCAAATCTTTTATAAATCCTTCTCGATTTATTCCAATTTAGTTTATGTCCCAATTCCATAAATTTCCTTTATACACTTTAAAAAAAATAAAACACTATTTATTTTTAAACAACTTACCCATCCTTTATAAATTCCCATCATAAATTTATACTTCCAAATATACACTGATATCTCATTTCACTTTATATACCCAGTTTATAAATTCCATAGTCTCACTATAGTTTCAAACACTAAATCAATTTCCAAATTGATTCCCCAAAATTTACACCATTTAAAAATAAATTCCTTTACTTACTCAATTTATTTCAAAACCCATTAATTCTACATTCACTTCTATATTTAAAATCTGAGACATTAATTTCATACTTAATCTTGAATTCTCCATTTATTTCTCCCAAACCATTTTAAATCATGAATTTAAAATAAATTCTTCAATATTACTACTTAAGTTTCCAAAATTAATTTATTTCCGTTTATTAAAAACCTTGTTCCTCATACTTGGAATTTATTTGATAGGATTTCAAAAATTAACTTTTATCCTTTTCCAATTCATTCTTTAATTTATCTAAATTCTCTATATTTATTTTACTTAAAAATTCTCTCTTTTATTTTCTCTTCAAAAATCCAATCTATATATTTTTGATAACTCAGTTTACCTAAATATATTCAATCAAACCATAGCATCCAGTATTTACAATTGCCAATATAATCTACCTCAGATTATTAAATGTAACGACCCAGAATTTTTATTAATTAAAAATTGAATATTTAATTAATTTTAATTATTAATAAGTGGAATTTATAAGTCGAATAATTTATTTTCGAATATTGGATTTAATTGGATAATTAAATCGATAATTTAATATGTTAAAATACAGAAATAATTGAAAATTGAGTTAAATATGATTGAAAATGATTTGTAAAATTTTATTTTATCATGTTGGAGTAAGAATAATGTTTTAGAACTTTTAAAATCGAATTAAAAGTTAATTTGTGAAAATTGAATATTTTAATATTTAATCGACTAGTGAAATTAGCCATTTTTCGAACAGTCTCAGAATTGGACGAAACTAGTTCCATTGGATCCGTAATAGTTAGTTATTATCGGATTTCAATTTTCGTAGCAATCGGAGTTTTCGTTTGATCGTGGCAGCTCGAAACGCATCGAAATTGTTTTAATATTAATTTGGCGAGTTAAAATAGTCACTTTTCAAACAGTCTCGGATTTTGACAAAACCAGTTTCATCGGATCCGTAATGTGATATTATTGTAAGGTTTCAAATTTCGTGTCAATCGGATTTACCGTTTATCCGGTGCAGGTTAAAACGCACAGAAAATCGTTTAATCGGCTTAATTTTAAATTGAACGTTTATTGCCATAACTCGCACAGATGATCGAATTAGCTTCCGAAACCTATTCCATTATGTCCGGAACGCGGGATAAACCCTAGAAACGCCGGTCACCGCGCGTAAATCGGAGTTCAGAAAACCCGGGATGAATAGTGTTTTCGTTGAAAATTTCTATAAAAGCAACCCATCCCTTTCATTATAGAGAAACCCTAACCCTAGTTATACACAGCCGCCACCATCATAACCAATGGCCGAAAATCACCAATCTTCTTCCCCAATTATCTTCCAATCCATAAATTATTTCTAGAATCTTTCAACTGGAAAAATGTTAAGCACGTCGAGATCCTTGTTTTCAACGACTATGATTAATTTTCATCGAGCCGATCGACGGCAAAACGTGTTCAAAGTCGCACGTTCATCTTCGTTTTGCTGAGCCTAGGGGTGGCCGAGTGCTATGCTATTGTAGCCCAGTGTAGAGCTTGTGAAGGCGCACGCAATGATGGTTCTTGATCGACCTAAAAACAATGGAGGGGGTCACGAAAATTCATTGCAAATGGCGGCCGATGGGTTTCGAACGACCTGGACAAATGCGTGGATGGGAAAGAAGATAGGGGATGGCCTTGATCTGCTAAGGCTAGGAACGAATGGCTCAGATAGACGTGGGTTTGAAAAATTAAAATAAAATTTGTAAATAATTTTATATAAATTCGTGTTAACTTATAAATATCATAACTTGTTCATACGAGGTCGGATTAAGACGAAACGAATTGCGTTGGGTTCGTATTGACGAGCACTACGCTATGGAGCTGGATTGGAATCGTTTGGAGCTAGAGAAAAATTCGGGTAAAATTAAACGTCCGTTTAATTTTATTCGAAATAAAACGCTGGAACGGAATTAAAATCAAGGTGAGAACTTCTCACTCAATCGAACAGTTTCGATTTAAATTTTAAATAGTTGGATTTAAAATTTTCTTGAAGGTATGTTGAATGATGATTGCAGTTATTGATTGCTGTTTGGTTGTAATATTAGATATAATAGGATATATCTATATATAGCAATATATATATATATTGGCATATGTATATATTGGAATTGATTTCCCGCATTGTATAGCGGATGAGACCCTATTGCGCCGCCTATTAAGCGGATGATATTTTATAAATCCCATATACCGCGATAATTCCATACTGAAACAGATTTGGTATTGTGCTAATGTTTGTGGATGCAGTGAAACAGGTTGGAGGGATCCAACTGGATTCCTCAATAATATTTATTTGATTACAGATATTGTGATATTTGTTGATGTTGTAGTCGTGATTGACTATTTGATGCTGTTGCATCATCGGATCCATTTTTAAAGTTTAAAAATACTGAGTTTGGTTTCTAAAATAAATTTTAAAGTAATTTTTTTAAAGTATACGTTTTATTAAGTTTTTGAATTGATTCATTTTAAATAATTAAAACGTTATAAATTTTTATGTTATAAAAATTTAGATTTTTGAGAAATATAACCGAAATGAGATTTTTGGAAATAAATAGTTAAGTAATTTATAAATTGGTTTAAATTGGGATTTTTGAATTATTAAAAACGATGTGTATAAAAGACTTATAAAATTGATATTTTATAAATTAAAAATATTGGAATATTAAAACGAGTTTTTATAAGTGTTAAAAATGAAATAAAAATGGATTTCATAAGTGAACGGAATTTATAGATTTATAAATTGTGAAGTTATAAAACGAATAGATTTTGTGAAATAGAAGATTTATAAGTAATTATCTTATAAATCGGATTTTGGCATTTAAATGAGATATAAATGGAATTTGTTAATAATGAGATTTATAAATTGAAGCTTATAAATATAAATGGAGTTTATAAACGTTGTTTTATAAATTCGAAATCAATTGAATTTGATAAATTGAATATTGAAGTTTATTAAAGAAAATATATTCACGATTTTGGACAGTTAATACATTATTGAATAAAATGGTCATGTTTGGCAAAATGAATATTATAGAATGAAGTTAATTATTTTAAAGATGTTTTAAAATGTATTATGAATCGAAACCATAGATTTCAACATTTATTGTAGAAATAGACGTTTTCGAAGAATAAGGAAATGGTGGACTATAACACTGTTGTTATAGTAAATGGTTTCCGAAAGGAAATGTTTTATATAGTATTGGGATTTATATATCTATCTAAATTTCGAATCCCTATACTAGTGATTTTGGATCGTCGTAACGATGTTTTACACAACATTCGTTTTTTGACCCAAATAAATGTGTTAAGAGAATGATTTCCTTAAGGAATGAAATATATACTAAATTTTGATTTAAGTATATCGAATATTTTCAAATGTGGAAAATAAATATATTTGTGATGTACTTATTATTAAATAAGTATGGAAATATTTTTCCAATGTGAAATGAACGTTTTAGAATTTATCCTTGTAAGATAAATTGAAAGTGAATATTGAAAATCGATTGAAAATCGTACACCATAGATTTTTTGGGATTATAAATTCACTATGGAATTTATAAAAGAAAGGGGAATTAGTTTAAAAATAAATGTTGATTTATTTTTAAAGTGTGGGAATAAATTTACGGATTTGGAACGTAAATATAAAGTAAATCGGTAAGGATTTATTTAAATTGGTTTGAATGAACCATTTTGAAATGAAAGTATTTCCGAGTAAGGAAAAGTGATTTGAAAATTTGTTTTCAAATGGTTGAAGTGTGGAAGTTTATATCTGGTAAAGATATTTTTGAGAAATAAATAATTTGGAAAATTATTTGGAATCTGATAATGTTGAGCATCTTTATTGATAGTTAAATAATCCGACTATCAATATTTACCTTTAAATAGGTATTTGTTGTGATTGTTTGAATTTGAATGCCACACTTATTTTTGAATAAGCGCTCACTATTCGGGTTAGCCGGGAAAGGACCTTGGGGTCGTATAAACCATTCCGAATATGTGATACGTCATTATGGATTGCATTTGAAGACCGGTGCTGAAGACCAGATATTTTTGAAAACGGAAGGATTACCGTTGAGTTACTCTGCATCGGCTAATCTCCGATATAGAGGTTTTATCACCCTTAGTGACGGAAAGTCCGGACGTGATTAGAAATTATTCGGAATGCAAGGACTTCTTTTAAGTGCCTTCGGTTCTGTTCGAGCCCGGAACAGACTTGTATGGATTGTATGTCTGACATTACAAATTGAGATATAAAGCTGATTTCTTTCAAATATATTTCTGTTGGTGGCGGAGAATTTATTCTCTTAGCTTAACACCCTTCTCTGAGACGTACGAGCTCAGAGGTTATGTAGTTGAAGCTTATTAGTGATATACTCCCAATTTGGTAATGTGACATGCTGAGTGTTGCTGTGAAATGATCATTGTTTGATCATCTGTGATATGATCATTTGTTTGATCATTTGTTGACCCAAAGCACAGCTTTTGTATAAAGCGTGGCTTTGTGGACGAGATTTCGTCGGACCTCACACCCCGGAAATGGTCAAAACAGGAAGGATGCGGCAAGGTTATTAGGGGGTTGCGCCCCTTTAGTGTATGTCATTCCTTCTGGATAGAGGTGGTATCATGGTATGGAGCCCAGATATTTAACCTATGTTGTTGCTGCAAATTTTGTGGTCGTTGGAAATCGAGGATCCTCGGATAAATCGGTTACGATCGGGGGATGACATATTCGTGTCAGTAGTTACCCAGTTAGGGGTAACCCGGCTGTGACGACCCGCCCTTCCGCTACCAGAAAGACGTATCATCATTAAGAAAGAAAGGGATGAGAAAATAGAAAAGATAGAGAAGAAAGAACAACAACATCAGAATCTCACAGCGGAATGGAACAAAATATAATATATCACATAACTATTACATAATTATACATATACCAGAGCTATACAGATCATACAACACATACTAGACAGTTATAAACACCTGTCTAGTTAACACAAGTCAATATACAATACAGATAAACAGCTCAGAGATATCAACACAGCGGAACACCATATATATATATATATATCTACAACGTAGAAGCCTCCTGCTCCATTGCTCCTCCAGAATTCGTCAAATCTAACCAGAATCCCTTGGCTACCCGTAAAAATTTGGGTACCCGAGAGTTTATGAAAAACAAAATAAACTCCGGGTCAGACATGGGTCTGGTATGAGTAAACGATTTAAAGTTGTTTAACTTTGAAAACATTTGAAAATAAAGGTATCACGTAAGACTCCCCACAAATAAATACGGGTAAGTTTTTACCTTACGCTAACCAAAACATTTCATAGGAAATCCAGTGATAATATAATAGTGTCTAGGGTTTTCAAGTAAATAGAAAATAGCCGAAATTGTTACATTCATTAAATTCCAGCTACTAGCCACAAAAGTGGGTAATACAAATCAAAACCGTAGGGTCTCGTAGGGAAAATGGATTTCCAATAATGGCAGGGCTACTGGGGTACCGCCCATCACAGTACGGGGCCTAGATCACCGTACCGAGGATTACTCCCTTCATCCCCTGCAACACAAGGCCGGAACCATTCCTTCTGAATAGTCCCGAACAAGATAAACCCCGTGGTTGGCATGACCAACCACCCACTAAGACGAAATATATATAAGGGACATCTAGACATGGGAAATATCTTGTCCTACTTGGGCAAGACCCACCTAACCTTGCTGCATCTCCCCTGTTTTAGCCATTCCCGGTTGATGAGGCATGAGGCTGCGTTTACCCTTATAGAACATATTTCTTAGAATGCTCATCGTCCGCCTGACGATGTGCTGAAAGCATTCAATCCATACAAGTTCGTTCCGGGTTCGAACGAAACCGAAGGCATTATCTCGTTACACTCATTTTGGAATCACTCTCAGAGTCAACGAAGATAACCCTCGCATTCTGAAACACCATCTCGATCTTCATTTCAGGATTCACGACCTAACGTTTAAATTGGATTGATGTGGTTTTCGGAGAATCAAATTTGATTCTTCCGATCCCGGTCTCATCGAATCCAAACATCATTTTAAGGGCCAAGTTATCTATTTAACTTAACATTTCAATTCAATAATAAGAATTAACATGACAGATATCTCAGATAAATCATATACAGTTATCACAGATATCCATAACATATCACAACATATCACAGAAACATCATCAAACAGATATTAAAGTCAACCAACAGAATTAACAATTCATACCAAAACAGTGGGTTTTACCTAAATTAATTAATTGCTTAAAGGTAAACTGCGTATTCCGCTTAATTAATTACTGATTAATTAACTTATTAATGATCAATTAATTACTTAGTTAATCATTAATTATTAATTAATTAATCCTTTAATCTTTAATTAATTATTTTATTGATTAACTTTTATTCATCAATTATTACTTAATTGCTGTTAATTAATTTATTCTTAATTCTTATTTATAACTTAATTATTAGTTACTAAGATTTAATTACTTATTTAATTATCAAAGATTACTTTAATTCATCAATTATTATCAATTAGTAATCATATAACTTTAAAACATTCTGTTCTTTTACTAACCACTTAAATACATTTCTAAATTAAGTTTAAATTAACTTAAGAATTCATCTTAATAAGTGAAAGTAACAAAATCATACAACTCTTAATCAGTTATTAACAACATTCATTATATAAGACCTGCTGTTATTTAAAATTTAAAACCCTGTTTTAAACTTTTACAACAGATTTTAGAATCTGCTTCGGGTCCAACCCGTCCCTTACCCCAGTTCAACTCCGAGAAAACTCACCTCCTTCCCTTTTTCCTTGAATTTTAACAACTTGTATTTGTTTAAGTAAAGAATCTGGAAAGTTAGCACCCACGTCCCCGAAGCTAAACTCGCGTAAAACAGCTAAATCCCCGAGTCACTCTCGAGCCACTTCCCCTATCAACTACTGACACTCTGACACTCGTACACGTACACGCTAGAACTTCGACCTTCCAACCATCACTGTTACCTTCAACATATCGACGACCATACCATCATCGATCCCGACCTTCCAGATTTCATCACAAACCCCGAATTCGAAATCGAGCTAGGGAGTTGAAACTGGAAACTACACCTATGGCCAAACTCCTTTCGAACCCACGTCTCCGACCACCGGAGTGCCTATACTTCCGGTTACAACTTCGACAACCCCCATCCTTCCATCTCCAAGAAGCCGGTGGCACTCGATCCACCAGAGGCATCACCATGGTCTCGTTTCTATACTCTACAAAACACAGTTCAAAACCCTATGTTGACCAAACCCCGCCGCCACGACGAACTGGAACAACTCCGGCTATTTTTCCTGACACCCTTAGACGACAAACTAGCTTCGATGAAAGCCACGACTCCTAAAGTTCACTTGGTCACCGTAAATTGACCAATCTTTCATTCCTGGCCATCTCATAAATGCAGTTCAAAAACTCAACTAAAATTCGAAATTCTGTTCTTAAAAATCAAGTTTTGTAAAGAGAAGTCAGATTATATAAATGAATTTGCAAATCATTGTATTTGGTCTTTAACAAAAACAATGTTCCTCTACTCTTTTATATTTTTTTCCAGTCAATATTCCTGTTTATTAAACTTAAAATATTTTTGAATCTAAACCTTGTTAAACTAAATACAATTTGTTTAAACATTAACAGAAACCAGAGATTTGGAGAAAGATTTTGTGAATTTATACATGGGTTTAAACACTGTGAACTAAAGCAGAGCATATAGACATGCACACTTATCATATTCATATATACAGAAATCTCATTCATATTTACATGCAAAGCATAGCCCATTCCTTACATTCCAGGGTATTCACATGTCACAGATTTTTATTAACTTAAGCTTTTATAAAAAAAATGTTTACTCACCTGAAAGATTTTATAAACAGAGAATACCAGCAGTTCTTGAAAATCTGAAACTTGAACTATCTCGAATCTGCTCTTAAATCCCTGCTTGAATTCTTGACAGATTTCTAGTTTGAATTAAATTAATCATTTCTTTTTCTTTCTTGCTTTAATTTTAATTTTTTTTTCCAGGTTTCTTAAGTTCCTTTATACAAATCGAACTGAAAAGAAAAATGTATTCATACGTATATATAGAAGACACAGTTGAATAAAAGGGAAGGTAGTATCTGGTAAGGTTGTTTTCTCTCTCTCTTTTTTTTTTTAACATGTTCAGATTTATACATATTTGATATGACAAAATGCATGCTGAGCTGATGGCAATAAATGCCTTGGCCACACAACAAGTTTACATAATTATCACTGTTTCTTTGCTATGTGAAGATATTTGTATGAAGATGTACTTTTGCAGGTCAACATGGCTTGTGAATGAAGGCATCATGTAAAGATGTTTGTATTCAAATGTTATGAATTCTTTGTTTTCTCAGTACAAAATCCTTTGCATATGGACATCTTGTAATTCATTTGTAAATTATGATTCCTTTGCACACATTATTACACAGCAACACTTAATCAATATAAATGAAGATATTTTGTAAGAAAATATTTGTTTAGTTATTTTGTTGTTTTCTAGCTTAGTTTACATAATATAATTAGGGTCGGCTGCTTAAAGATATTGTATGTACTTTAGCAGGTAGCTTATGGTTTGTATAAGAGGACATGTTGTTGTGTATAAAGATTTTGTTGTATGAAAAGTACATTTGCAGATAGATAGTTAGTTTTTAAATGAAGATATTTGTTTTATAAATATTTGTGTTCTTGCTTCAATTTATCATATACTTTGCTCTTAAATTTTATTATGTATTTTGTACTTTTATACTTGTTTGTAGTTACATTTTTATTTTATATTTTGACAGTCAATAATTATATGGTTCATTTTCTTATATTTATATTTATTCTTCATATTTAACTATCAATATTTAAATGATATTCAGTTGCTTACTTATTTATATTTATATTTTATATTTTGATTATCAATATTCATATCATACTCTTAAGTTTTACTTATATTTACTATTCATATCTTATTGATAAACTTTGGTTTTATGTTGAACATTTTCATTCACATTAATATATATGTTAATAAGACAAAGTATTGTAATTCAACCATATATAGGAAATTTTTTATTTTAATTGAATAAGAATAATTTTATTGTAAATATCATTGAGATTTATTTCAAATTTCCAAATCAATCCCCTTTTTAAAATATAGTCTATAGAAAATAGATGTCAACATTTCCAAATCATATCCATTTTAAGATGATCAAGCTATTTTTATTTAAATTAGATTAAACATTTATTAAAATAACCGGGGCCAAAATCCAGGGTCGTTACATTCCTCCCCTCTTAAAAGAATTTCGTCCCCGAAATTTAAAACAAAGATAATTTAAAAGCTGTTATACCAATCATTCAAACATAAATATCATTTATGTATTAACAAACAACCAAACAGTCTATTCTAACAAACAACACTAATTATCCGAACACAAATCCGGATAAGCTTCCCTAAAATTATCGAAAGTTGTCACTCGATGATCAACAACCCGAACTGAATCCTTGACCATGGGTAAATTGATTCAATTTCCAAATTCCTGAATTACTAGTTTAACAACTAATGATGAATCATGAACAAATTTCCCTCATGGGATATATGGAATATACAATAAATTCCAGACATCCATTCTAGCAATTCAATTCTGAAATCTACAGTATTAACTCTTTCCAAATTTATTGACCTCTTTACAGAATTTCAATATCTATACAATCAAGCCCATACGATGTACATATACCATTTGTACGCAATATCAAATTCGATCGCTTGCTCGATCACACAATTTCACTTTCGAAGTAGTATCGTCCACCCGACTTCCTAGTACGGACTCAGAACTGGTTTCTAGATTAGAGACTGTCATTCTCCTTGCATAACCATAACTATGATAGAGAATTTCTAGAATCAATAAAAATCCAAATCCAAGGTTCGTCGTCGAAAATCGAGTGAAAAATCCTAACTCGGATCGATATAACTATCTCGAAATTCTGTGCTCGAATCTGGACCAAATTGTCATGCGTACAAAATAATATACATTCATCCTATGTATAAATATCCATTGATTATCAACTTTATCAATTTTCTTTTATTCACATTATTCTGATTCTATCCACTTGGAATAATTTTTACCAATATCAAATTTTACTTAAGAATTTTACCATTCATTTTTTTAAGCTTACTATAAGCATTATATTTCCCTTATATTATTACTCTACCACCATAGCCTTTATATCCTCTTACATCTACTTATTTCTTTTGAATTTCTAATTTCATGTGAATTTAAATTTTCTTTTACTCTGAATATTGAACTTTTATTGACTATCTCCATTTATAACTGATTCCTATTATTATTTTAAATTAATTTCATCCACTAATTTATTTTAAATTTCCAACATGAAATCATTTTGTTGCTAATTTTTTTTTTTTAGTTTTCAAATTCTGGAAAGCTTTGACATATTCCCCATTTGTTTAGCATTACATATTTCCATAAGCACAAATGTAAGGTTTCAATCCTCAACACAATTAACTTCAATCAATTTTCAAACCATTCTCTTTAGTTAAAAGGAATTTACAACTTTCTTGCTTATATAATCCATTTAAGCAATACAAACTCATATTCAAAAATCATCCTATTTTGCTTCCAATAATTCATAGAATTTCATCTAATCTTGTTTACTTCAAAACAACTCTTTTCTTGTGCAATTCAACAATATCATTGTAAATAAATGATTACTTAAGCTTTATAACAAATCTTAAATTGATTTCAACTCAATTTACACTTGAGTCCATCACATTTAATTTATTTACAATCCTTTTATTGCATTTCCTTTCATTTCAATAGGTTTGATTTCAAATCATTTTATCAAACTCAACAACCAATATTTTAAATAATCATTTCACAATTTACTTAAACTGTTCCACCCAACAACTTAGGTTTATCCTATTCCACCAATTTCCATGTAAATCTTTGATTTGATTTTCTTTTAAATCAAATCCCAATTATTTACTGATTAGTTTATTCCTTTATCCATCCTTAAATTTTTTATTTACATTAACAATTCTTATTTGAATTTATTCATAATAAGGTTATTCAATTTATACTTGAATTAGATTTATTTACAACTCCTTCCAATTGTATTTTATCCATATTCAAGGCTTACTTGGTTTATATTTACTTATTTACATAAGAATTTTTATTCCATTCAATTTTATAACTCGATTGAATTTATTTAAATTCAATTTTATTTTAACTCGACTTCAATTAAATTTAGCTACTTACCATTCCTTAAATTTATTTCTCAATATATGAGCTCAAAACCTTTTTTTTATCTACTTAACAACTTACATTACTCATTTGGGTC
The DNA here is from genome assembly GCA_030765085.1 of Allium cepa. Classification (NCBI taxonomy): domain Eukaryota; kingdom Viridiplantae; phylum Streptophyta; class Magnoliopsida; order Asparagales; family Amaryllidaceae; genus Allium; species Allium cepa. The sequence goes on from CM060946.1 coordinate 45,361,343, forward strand.
ATTTCATCTTATAATCACAATTCCAGATTATTTATATATATAACACTTACTGTCTTAAGGTATAAATTTCCACCTCTCAATTACAATCATATTACCTTCAAATATTATATCCAATTAAGTTTATTTTGAACTTTAATTCCATTTAACTTATTTCAGGTTAAACTCCAGTATATTTTCTTATCTTCTTTTACTTAAGTTAAATTTTAATTCCCGGATTAAAACTTTCCAATCTCTTCCTATTAATATCAACTTTACTTTATAAGTTCAATAGTTGATTTATTCAAACCTTTCATATTATTAAAGAGAATTCTTAGAATTCAATTTCCCGGTTTTTATTTCCAACACCATTTTGAAGGATAACTATACTTACCCACTTGGTGTCAAATCAAATTTCCAAATTCCAAACACTTGTTTTCACCAAAACAAATTTTCTTTTTTTTTTGAAAATATCTAAAACAACTTGTATACCCAACAAGCCCAAACAATATCCTGATAGCAATCCATCACTTTAGAAACTCGAAAATGAATACTAATGATGTGTCCATCATCATCAGAATTATTTTCCAGCGACTTAAAGTGAGTTTAGTGCTTCCTTGCTTTCACAAATTCTTCCCAAAACAATTTTCATTCAATCATATTTTTCCAAAACAATACTCCATTATTGCATTCAAATCTTTGGAAAAACATTTCAAACTTTTCCAAGATTTTTAAATTTCCAAATCCTTTTGTTTAAATTCATTTAAACACTTTCAAATTTCTGGGACTTAAATTCTGGTTTAATCAAATTTTAGTTATATTCCTTTTGAATTAAAGATCATACTTAGACAATTTTATTTGTTTATCGACCACTCAAATTTAAATTTTTATTTGATTGTACTATTAACAATCAAACATCCAAGTATATATAGTTATTTCAGAAAAATATTTCTTTTATATTAAAATATAATTTTGGGTAAAATTATTTCATTTACCCTACTTTAAAAAACAATATTGTGTCGAATTGCTCTATTTAAGTGTTTAGAAACCCATTCGATACAGTTTTCGAGGCTGTGCCGACGAAGGTTCATATACCACTAAATAAAGCAATCAACGCAATATAAAACAACTTTATATTCACTAACAAATACGCACTCATATCATTAATACGCTCAAACTCATTTTAGAGTTCTACAAACTCTATTTTATGAGTAATCACTACCAGAGCCAAGGTTATCACCAACCTATGCTCTGATACCAACTGTGACGACCCGCCCTTCCGCTAGCAGAAAGACGTATCATCATTAAGAAAGAAAGGGATGAAAAAATAGAAAAGATAGAGAAGAAAGAACAACAACATCAGAATCTCACAACGGAATGGAACAAAATATAATATATCACATAACTATTACATAATTTTACATATACCAGAGCTATACAGATCATACAACACATACTAGACAGTTATAAACACTTGTCTAGTTAACACAAGTCAATATACAATACAAATAAACAGCTCAGAGATATCAACACAGCGGAACACCATATATATATATCTACAACGTAGAAGCCTCCTGCTCCATTGCTCCTCCAGAATTCGTCAAATCTAACCTGAATCCCTTGGCTACCCGTAAAAATTTGGGTACCCGAGAGTTTATGAAAAACAAAATAAACTCCGGGTCAGACGTGGGTCTGGTATGAGTAAACGGTTTAAAGTTGTTTAACTTTGAAAACATTTGAAAATAAAGGTATCACGTAAGACTCCCCACAAATAAATATGGGTAAGTTTTTACCTTACGCTAACCAAAACATTTCATAGGAAATCCAGTTATATTATAATTGTGTCTAGGGTTTTCAAGTAAATAGAAAATAGCCAAAATTGTTACATTCATTAAATTGCAGCTACTAGCCACAAAAGTGGGTAATACAAATCAAAACCGTAGGGTCTCGTAGGGAAAATGGATTTCCAACAATGGCAGGGCTACTGGGGTACCGCCCGTCACAGTACGGGGCCTAGATCACCGTACCGAGGATTACTCCCTTCATCCCCTGCAACACAAGGCCGGAACCATTCCTTACCGAACAGTCCGGAACAAGATAAACCCCGTGGTTGGCGTGACCAACCACCCACTAAGCCGAAATATATATAAGGGGCATCTAGACAGGGGAAATATCTTGTCCTGCTTGGACATGACCCACCTAACCTTGCTGCATCTCCCCTGTTTTAGCCATTCCCGGTTAATGAGGCTTGAGGCTGCGTTTACCCTTATAGAACATATTTCTTAGAATGCTCATCGTCCGCCTGACGATGTGCTGAAAGCATTCAATCCATACAAGTTCGTTCCGGGTTCGAACGAAACCGAAGGCATTATCTCGTTACACTCATTTTGGAATCACTCTCAGAGTCAACGAAGATAACCCTTGCATTCTGAAACACCATCTCGATCTTCATTTCAGGATTCACGACCTAACCTTTAAATTGGATTGATGTGGTTTTCGGAGAATCAAATTTGATTCTTCCGATCCCGGTCTCATCGAATCCAAATGCCATTTTAAGGGCCAAGTTATCTATTTAACTTAACATTTCAATTCAATATTAAGAATTAACATGACAGATATCTCAGATAAATCATATACAGTTATCACAGATATCCATAACATATCACAACATATCACAGAAACATCATCAAACAGATATTAAAGTCAATCAAACAGAGTTAACAATTCATACCAAAACAGTGGGTTTTACTTAACTTAATTAATTGCTTAAAGGTACACTACGTATTCCGCTTAATTAATTACTGATTAATTAACTTATTAATGATCAATTAATTACTTAGTTAATCATTAATTATTAATTAATTAATCCTTTAATCTTTAATTAATTATTTTATTGATTAACTTTTATTCATCAATTATTACTTAATTTCTGTTAATTAATTTATTCTTAATTCTTATTTATAACTTAATTATTAGTTACTAAGATTTAATTACTTATTTAAGTATCAAAGATTACTTTAATTCATCAATTATTATTAATTAGTAATCATATAACTTTAAAACATTCTGTTCTTTTACTAACCACTTAAATACATTTCTAAATTAAGTTTAAATTAACTTAAGAATTCATCTTAATAAGTGAAAGTAACAAAATCATACAACTCTTAATCAGTTATTAACAACATTCATTATATAAGACCTGCTGTTATTTAAAATTTAAAACCCTGTTTTAAACTTTTACAACAGATTTTAGAATCTGCTTCAGGTCCAACCCGTCCCTTACCCCAGTTCAACTCCGAGAAAACTCACCTCCTTCCCTTTTTCCTTGAATTTTAACAACTTGTATTTGTTTAAGTAAAGAATCTGGAGAGTTAGCACCCACGTCCCCGAAGCTAAACTCGCGTAAAACAGCTAAATCCCCGAGTCACTCTCGAGCCACTTCCCCTATCAACTACTGACACTCTGACACTCGTACACGTACACGCCAGCACTTCGACCTTCCAACCATCACCGTTACCTTCAACATATCGACGACCATCCCATCATCGATCCCGACCTTCCAGATTTCATCACAAACCCCGAATTCGAAATCAAGCTAGGGAGTTGAAACTGGAAACTACACCTATGGCCAAACTCCTTTCGAACCCACGTCTCCGACCACCGAGGTGCCTATACTTCCGGTTACAACTTCGACAACCCCCATCCTTCCATCTCCAAGAAGCCAGTGCACTCGATCCACCAGAGGCATCACCATGGTCTCGTTTCTATACTCTACAAAACACAGTTCGAAACCCTATGTTGACCAAACCCCGCCGCCACGACGAACTGGAACAACTCCGGCTATTTTTCCCGACACCCTTAGACGACAAACTAGCTTCGATGAAAGCCACGACTCCTAAAGTTCACCTGGTCACCGTAAATTGACCAATCTTTCATTCCTGGCCAACTCATAAATGCAGTTCAAAAACTCAACTAAAATTCGAAATTCTGTTCTTAAAAATCAAGTTTTGTAAAGAGAAGTCAGATTATATAAATGAATTTGCAAATCGTTGTATTTGGTCTTTAACAAAAACAATGTTCCTCTACCCTTTTATATTTTTTCCAGTCAATATTCCTGTTTATTAAACTTAAAATATTTTTAAATCTAAACCTTGTTAAACTAAATACAATTTGTTTAAACATTAACAGAAACCAGAGATTTGGAGAAAGATTTTGTGAATTTATACATGGGTTTAAACACTGTGAACTAAAGCAGAGCATATAGACATGCACACTTATCATATTCATATATACAGAAATCTCATTCATACATACATGCAAAGCATAGCCCATTCCTTACATTCCAGGGTATTCACATGTCACAGATTTTTATTAACTTAAGCTTTTATAAAAAAAATGTTTACTCACCTGAAAGATTTTATAAACAGAGAATACCGGCAGTTCTTGAAAATCTGAAACTTGAACTATCTCGAATCTGCTCTTAAATCCCTGCTTGAATTCTTGAGAGATTTCTAGTTTGAATTAAATTAATCACTTCTTTTTCTTTCTTGCTTTAATTTTAATTTTTTTTCCAAGTTTCTTAAGTTCCTTTATACAAATCAAACTGAAAAGAAAAATGTATTCATATGTATATATAGAAGACGCAGTTGAATAAAGGGGAAGGTAGTATCTGGTAAGGTTGTTTTCTCTCACTTTTTTTTTAACATATTCAGATTTATACATATTTGATATGAGAAAATGCATGCTGAGCTGATGGCAATAAATGCGTTGGCCACACAACAAGTTTACATAATTATCACTGTTTCTTTGCTGTGTGAAGATATTTGTATGAAGATGTGCTTTTGCAGGTCAACATGGCTTGTGAATGAAGGCATCATGTAAAGATGTTTGTATTCAAATGTTATGAATTCTTTGTTTTCTCAGTACAAAAATCCTTTGCATATGGACATCTTGTAATTCATTTGTAAATTATGATTCCTTTGCACACATTATTACACAGCAACACTTAATCAATATAAATGAAGATATTTTGTAAGAAAATATTTGTTTAGTTATTATGTTGTTTTCTAGCTTAGTTTACATAATATAATTAGGGTCGGCTGCTTAAAGATATTGTATGTACTTTAGCAGGTAGCTTATGGCTTGTATAAGAGGACATGTTGTTGTGTATAAAGATTTTGTTGTATGAAAAGTACATTTGCAGATAGATACTTAGTTTTTAAATGAAGATATTTGTTTTATAAATATTTGTGTTCTTGCTTCAATTTATCATATACTTTGCTCTTAAATTTTATTATGTATTTTGTACTTTTATACTTGTTTGTAGTTACATTTTTATTTTATATTTTGACAGTCAATAATTACATGGTTCATTTTCTTATATTTATATTTATTCTTCATATTTAACTATCAATATTTAAATGATATTCAGTTGCTTACTTATTTATATTTATATTTTATATTTTGATTATCAATATTCATATCATACTCTTAAGTTTTACTTATATTTACTATTCATATCTTATTGATAAACTTTGGTTTTATGTTGAACATTTTCATTCACATTAATATATATGTTAATAAGACAAAGTATTGTAATTCAATCATATATAGGATAAATTTTATTTTAAATGAATAAGAATAATTTTATTGTAAATATCATTGAGATTTATTTCAAATTTCCAAATCAATCCCCTTTTTAAAATATAGTTTCTAGAAAATAGATGTCAACATTTCCAAATCATATCCATTTTAAGATGATCAAGCTATTTTTCTTTAAATTAGATTAAACATTTATTAAAATAACCGGGGCCAAAATCCAGGGTCGTTACACCGGCCTTGTGTTGGCAGAGATCCGGTTTGGTTCTCGGGACGTCATTCCAGAGGCGTTTCCATGTGGCAATGGGAAGTTCCTTGGCCTGACCATTTGTTGGAAATCCAAAGAAACAATACGAGACTTGTACGGTTTTAGTTGTAGAACCTGCCATATAATATAGTAGTTATAGTAGGCATAACATAATGGTACCTATGCTGGCTAAGATTTATATTCTACTTTCGAAATGTTTTCCACACTATGCACTAATAATAATATCAAAAATGATTTGATTTTGCGTAGTAAGCATCTTTGACTAACATAAGAAGAAATCTCCTCCAAGTCTGCGTTTGCATTGTGTGTGTGGTGGGAGGTCTTATGGTAGTTACATTTTCAAAAAGCATCGTGAATTGATTTTAAAATTATCCCGTTCTTTGTTTTAAAGATAAATAACTGTTTTAAGTTCTCACACCAGTCACATGACTGACTCGGAGTTTATTGTTTTCCTTCCTAAACTCTGGGTGCCCACCAATTTCCACACGGGCAGTCTAGAGTTAAGGTTATCAGGTCATTCTGGATTCAGGAGTTGCTACAGAATCTGGAGGCAAGCTTGATGGCGTAGCATATTACTAAGTATATTATTTCTTTTTCGCTGTTTGCTGTTGTAAACTCCGATAATGAATGTAATGTGATGTAATGTATAAAATATACAGTTCTTTTGTTTTAATGATTATTCATTTATCTATTATATGTTGTTCCGCTGCGAATTGTGAGATTCTAATATTGTTCTGTTCTATCTTTTTCTTTCTTCTTCTACTTCTTTCTTCTTCTTTAACCCTAACATTTTGGTTTTTCGGCAACGAAAAATCACAGTCGTTACATTTGGCATCAGAGCTTATGGTTAAGCGACAACCTTAGCTCTGTTGGGTATTACTCATTAGAGATAGAGTCAGTAGTTCTCTAGAATGAGTTTGAGTGTAATAATTGCTACGAGCGCGTATTTGTTAGTGAATATAAAATTGTTTTATATTGTGATGATTGGTTTGTTGAGTGGTATATGGATTTTGGTCAACAACGTTGTTGATAGGGATCTCTAAACACTTGAGTAGAACAATTCGACACAGTATTGTTTTAATAGGGTAAATGAAATAATTTTACCTTGATTATATTTTGTATATAAAGAAAATAATTTTTCAGAATTATTAAAGTGTATATGAATTGATTGTTTGGTTGTTGAATAAGTTAAATAAAAACAACAGCTGTAAAAGAATGAATTGTATAAGCAATTGAATTATAAGTATGGAGTTATAATTAAAATAATTTACAATTGTGAAATAATCTTATATATAAGAAGTGAAATTATATAAGTAAAAGATTTATAAATGTGATTTATAATCTGAAATGAAATTCCAGAGAAGTGTTTTGAAAGGATTTGATATTTTGGGAAATTTTTTTTGGAGAAATTAAAGCTCTAAACTCTTTTCGGTCGCTCTGGTGATGATCGCGACATCATTGGTGTTCATTTTCGGGTTTTCAAAAGAGGGATTGCTGCCAAATTGTTTAAAAGAAAGTTGTTTGGAAAATTTGGATTTGATCTGGATTCGATAAGATGCTTGAAATGGAATATAACTTAAGTGATGTTGAATGAAGTTGATTTTTGGTGTCAAAGTAAATTAATAAGTGAATAAATGAAATGAAGTCATTAAGAATTTGAACTTGAGTTATATGAATGAAATTCAACTTTATATTGTTAAAGGAATTAGCAATGGAATTGAACTAATGAATTGAATGAAAATCAATATAATATCAAACCAATTGGAATTAAAAGTGTTGGACCAAATTGAATGTAAGTTAAATAATTTGGTTATGTTGAATGAACATTGGTTGTTATTTGATTGTTAGTTGATTGCATATATATTCATTAAGTGTTAATGAAAGTGAATTAGCGAAATTGGAAGCTAAAGAAATTGAATCCAACTTGGAAGAAAATGAACTTAAATGGAATTGAAATTTGATTTGGAAATGGACCGACTTGAATGTAAATTAGTAAATGCAAAATAATTGAAATTGGATATGAATAAATGTTGATAAAATCCAATGTTAATGAATTAATTGGAAAACCAATTCATTAAATATTAATGAGAAGTAAATTTATATTGATTTGGTAGTTGCATTTATTGCTATTGAATGCATTGATATGTTGGCACATGTATTTGTTATGTTGCTATATGATGTATATTGATATTATTTTCATATATGCATGTTTCTCATGGTTTGTTGAGTGTTTAGTAGGTGCGGATTGCGTTGCTTCGCATTTGGAGCTCGCTTTCGCGCTATATTAGCCGTATATGCTCGCTAATAATAAATAAGGTACATATCTCGGATTACATACCGTACTTTTACACTTTTTTCCCCGCGGGATGCCTCATCACTTGATGAGATGTATATTTGTGATATATATACTGTCATTTTTTTTTTCGGATCGAGCCGCGCAGAGGAGACTATGGCGAATTTTTCCGAAAATTTAAGCCGTTAGAAAAATTTAGGAATTTTTTGAAGATTTTGAAAACTATAATTTTGATTTGGAATTGAAAGTTAAACAATAGTAGTTGTTTTTAAAAAAGATAACTAAGTATGATTTGAAAACTTAGTAAAGTATTATAAGAAGTTTAACTATGGTTTTGGGAAAGTTAATAGATTCTGTAACTTTTCTTACTTGGTAATTTCGAGGACGAAATTCTTTTAAGGGGGAAAGATTGTAACGACCCAGAATTTTTATTAATTAAAAATTGAATATTTAATTAATTTTAATTATTAATAAGTGGAATTTATAAGTCGAATAATTTATTTTCCAATATTGGATTTAATTGGATAATTAAATTGATAATTTAATATGTTAAAATACAGAAATAATTGAAAATTGAGTTAAATATGATTGAAAATGATTTGTAGAATTTTATTTTATCATGTTGGAGTTAGAATGATGTTTTAGAACTTTTAAAATCGAATTAAAAGTTAATTTGTGAAAATTGAATATTTTAATATTTAATCGACTAGTGAAATTAGCCATTTTTCGAACAGTCTCAGAATTGGACGAAACTTGTTCTATTGGATCCGCAATAGTTAGTTATTATTGGATTTCAATTTTTGTAGCAATCGGAGTTTTCGTTTGATCGTGGCAGCTCGAAACGCATCGAAATTGTTTTAATATTAATTTGGCGAGTTAAAATAGTCATTTTTCAAAAAATCTCGGATTTCAACGAAACCAGTTTCATCGGATCCGTAATGTGATATTATTGTAATGTTTCAAATTTCATGTCAATCGGATTTACCGTTTGTCCGGTGCAAGTTAAAACGCCTAGAAAATCGTTTAATCGGCTTAATTTTAAATTGAACGTTTATTGCCATAACTCGCACAGATGATCGAATTAGCTTCCGAAACCTATTCCATTGTGTCCGGAACGCGGGATAAACCCTAGGAACATTGGTTACCGTGCGTAAATCGGAGTTCAGAAAACCCGGGATGAATAGTGTTTTCGTTGAAAGTTTCTATAAAAGCAACCCATCCCTTTCATTATTGAGAAACCCTACCCTAGTTATACACAGCCGCCACCATCATAACCAATGGCCGAAAATCACCAATCTTCTTCCCCAATTATCTTCCAATCCATAAATTATTTCTAGAATCTTTCAACTGGAAAAATGTTAAGCACGTCGAGATCCTTGTTTTCAACGGCTATGATTAATTTTCATCGAGCCAATCGACGGCAAAACGTGTTCAAAGTCGCACGTTCATCTTCGTTTTGCCGAGCCTAGGGGTGGCCGAGTGCTATGCTATTGTAGCCCAGTGTAGAGCTTGTGAAGGCGCACGCAATGATGGTTCTTGATCGACCTAAAAACAATGGAGGGGGTCGCGAAAATTCATTGCAAATGGCGGCCGATGGGTTTCGAACGACCTGGACAAATGCGTGGATGGGAAAGAAGATAAGGGATGGCCTTGATCTGCTAAGGCTAGGAACGAATGGCTCAGATAGACGTGGGTTTGAAAAATTAAAATAAAATTTGTAAATAATTTTATATAAATTCGTGTTAACTTATAAATATCATAACTTGTTCATACGATGTCGGATTGAGACGAAACGAATTGCGTTGGGTTCGTATTGACGAGCACTACGATATGGAGCTGGATTGGAATCGTTTGGAGCTAGAGAAAAATTCGGGTAAAATTAAACGTCCGTTTAATTTTATTCGAAATAAAACGCTGGAATGGAATTAAAATCAAGGTGAGAACTTCTCACTCAATCGAACATTTTCGATTTAAATTTTAAATAGTTGGATTTAAAATTTGCTTGAAGGTATGTTGAATGATGATTGCAGTTATTGATTGCTGTTTGGTTGTAATATTAGATATAATAGGATATATCTATATATAGCAATATATATATATATATATATATATATATATATATATATATATTGGCACATGTATATATTGGAATTGATTTCCCGCATTGTATAGCGGATGAGACCCTATTGCGCCGCCTATTAAGCGGATGATATTTTATAAATCCCATATACCGCGATAATTCCGTACTGGAACGGAATTGGTATTTTGCTAATGTTTGTGGATGCAGGGAAACAGGTTGGAGGGATCCAACTGGATTCCTCAATAATATTTATTTGATTACAAATATTGTGATATTTGTTGATGTTGTAGTCGTGATTGACTATTTGATGCTGTTGCATCATCGGATCCATTTTTAAAGTTTAAAAATAATGATTTTGGTTTTTAAAAGAAATTTTAAAGTAATTTTTTTTAAGGTATACGTTCTATTAAATTTTTGAATTGATTCATTTTAAATAATTAAAACGTTATAAATTTTTATGTTATAAAAATTTAGATTTTTGAGAAATATAACCGAAATGAGATTTTTGGAAATAAATAGTTAAGTAATTTATAAATTGGTTTAAATTGGGATTTTTGAATTATTAAAAAAGATGTGTAGAAAAGACTCATAAAATTGATATTTTATAAATTAAAAATATTTGAATATTAAAACGAGTTTTTATAAGTGTTAAAAATGAAATAAAAATGGATTTCATAAGTGAACGAAATTTATAGATTTATAAATTGTGAAGTTATAAAACGAATAGATTTTGTGAAATAGAAGATTTATAAGTAATTATCTTATAAATCGAATTTTGGCATTTAAATGAGATATAAATGGAATTTGTTAATAATGAGATTTATAAATTGAAGCTTATAAATATAAATGGAGTTTATAAACGTTGTTTTATAAATTCGAAATCAATTGAATTTGATAAATTGAATATTGAAGTTTATTAAAGAAAATATATTCACGATTTTGGACAGTGAATACATTATTGAATAAAATGGTCATGTTTGGCAAAATGAATATTATAGAATGAAGTTAATTATTTTAAAGATGTTTTAAAATGTATTATGAATCGAAACCATAGATTTTAACATTTATTGTAGAAATAGACGTTTTCGAGGAATAAGGAAATGGTGGACTATAACACTGTTGTTATAGTAAATGGTTTCCGAAAGGAAATGTTTTATATAGTATTGGGATTTATATATCTATCTAAATTTCGAATCCCTATACTAGTGATTTTGGGTCGTCGTAACGATGTTTTACACAACGTTCGTTTTTTGACCCAAATAAATGTGTTAAGAGAATGATTTCCTTAAGGAATGAAATATATACTAAATTTTGATTTAAGTATATCGAATATTTTCAAATGTTGAAAATAAATAGATTTGTGATGTACTTATTATTAAATAAGTATGGAAATATTTTTCCAATGTGAAATGAACGTTTTAGAATTTATCCTTGTAAGATAAATTGAAAGTGAATATTGAAAATCGATTGAAAATCGTACACCATAGATATTTTGGGATTATGAATTCACCATGGAATTTATAAAAGAAAGGGGAATTAGTTTAAAAATAAACGTTGATTTATTTTTAAACTGTGGGAATAAATTTACGGATTTGGAATGTATATATAAAGTAAATCGGCAAGATTTATTTAAATTGGTTTAAAAGAACCATTTTCAAATGAAAGTATTTCCGAGTAAGGAAAAGTGATTTGAAAAATTGTTTTCAAATGGTTGAAGTGTGGAAGTTTATACCTGGTAAAGATATTTTTGAGAAATAAATAATTTGGAAAATTATTTGGAATCTGATGATGTTGAGCATCTTTATTGATAGTTAAATAATCCGACTATCAATATTTACCTTTAAATAGGTGTTTGTTGTGATTGTTTGAATTTGAATGCCACACTTATTTTTGAATAAGCGCCCACTATTCGGGTTAGTCGGGAAAGGACCTTGGGGTCGTATAACCCATTCCGAATATGTGATATGTCGTTATGGATTACATTTGAAGACTGGTGCTGAAGACCGGATATTTTTGAAAACGGAAGGATTACCGTTGAGTTACTCTGCATCGGCTGAACTCCGATATAGAGGTTTTATCACCCTTAGTGACGAGAAGTCCGGATGTGATCAGAAATTATCCGGAATGCAAGGACTTCTATGTAAGTGCCTTCGGTTCTGTTCGAGCCCGGGACAGACTTGTATGGATTGTATGTCTGACATTACAAATTGAGATATAAAGATGATTTCTTTCAAATATATTTCTGTTTGTGGCGAAGAATTTATTCTCTTAGCTTAACACCCTTCTCTGAGACGTACGAGCTCAGAGGTTATGTAGTTGAAGATTATTAGTGATATACTCCCAATTTGGTAATGTGACATGCTGAGTGTTGCTGTGAAATGATCATTGTTTGATCATTTGTGATATGATCATTTGTTTGATCATTTATCTTGGTGATCATTACTTTGATCATTTGTTGACCCAAAGCACATCTTTTGTATAAAGCGTGGCTTTGTGGATGAGACTTCGTCGGACCTCACACCCCGGAAATGGTCAAAACAGGAAGGATGCGGCAAGGTTATTAGGGGGTAGCGCCCCTTTAGTGTATGTCATTCCTTCTGGATAGAGGTGGTATCATGGTATGGAGCCCAGATATTTAACCTATGTTGTTGCTGCAAATTTTGTGATTGTTGGAAATCGAGGATCCTCGGATAGATCGGTTACGATCGGGGGATGACATATTCGTGTCAGTAGTTACCCAGTTAGGGGTAACCCGGCCTTGTGTTGGTAGAGATCCGGTTTGGTTCTCGGGATGTCATTCCAGAGGCGTTTCCATGTGGCAATGGGAAGTTCCTTGGCCTGACCATTTTTTGAAAATCCAAAGAAACAATACGAGACTTGTACGGTTTTAGTTGTAGAACCTGCCATCTAATATGCTAGCTATAGTAGGCATAATATAATGGTACCTATGCTCGCTAAGATTTATATTCTACTTTTGAAATGTTTTCCACACTATGCACTAATAATAATATCAAAAATGATTTGATTTTGCGTAGTAAGCATCTTTGACTAACATAAGAAGAAATCTCCTCCAAGTCTGCGTTTGCATTGTGTGTGTGGTGGGAGGTCTTATGGTAGTTACATTTTCAGAAAGCATCGCGAATTGATTTTAAAATTATCCCGTTCTTTGTTTTAAAGATAAATAACTATTTTAAGTTCTCACACCAGTCACGTGACTGACTCGGAGTTTATTGTTTTCCTTCCTAAACTCTGGGTGCCCACCAATTTCCACACGGACAGTCTAGAGTTAAGGTTATCAGGTCATTCTGGATTCAGGAGTTGCTACAGAATCTGGAGGCAAGCTTGATGGCGTAGCATATTACTAAGTATATTATTTCTTTTCCGCTGTTTGCTGTTGTAAACTCTGATAATGAATGTGATGTGATGTAATGTATAAAATATACAGTTCTTTTGTTTTAATGATTATTCATTTATCTATTATATGTTGTTCCGCTGCGAATTGTGAGATTCTGATATTGTTCTGTTCTATCTTTTTCTTTCTTCTTCTACCGCTTTCTTCTTCTTAACCCTAACATTTCGGTTTTTGGCAACGAAAAATCGCAGTCGTTACATTAAATGACTCCGATCACAGAATATTAAAACAATTTAAATATTTTTGAGGAATCCAGTCGGATCCCTCCAACCTTTTCCCTACATTCATAGAAGTTAGCAAAATATAAAAATACAAATTCCACTTCGAGGTGGAATATCGAGGTATATGGGGTCATTCTCTATTATGCAACGCGCATAGGGTCTCATCCGCTATATAATGCGAGAAATCAATCACTCCAACATATTTATATACATACTATATATAACATATCACATCTAGGCTGATAATAATTTATCAATTTAAGCAAACAATCAATAATTTAAATTTTAGCTATTTAAATTAAATGGTATTCCGAAAGAGTGAGATTAACTCACCTTCGACTATGCATGTAACCCATTTCCAATCTGGCTTGCTTCCTTTTAGATTTTGACCTTGTATAAACATTTACTAGGTTTATTAATACTTTTGGCTAATCGAACAATAAATTACCATTTATTAATTTAACTGATAATTGGATTTTTAAACTATTTTTTTAGTGACAGAAATTTAATAAGTTGATTTAAATAAGTTTATCTCCTTAATCCATTATTTTAAAATAACCTGGTAGGTGAAAATAGGTATTTATGTACATTTATTTATTCTTAAGCTACTTATAAAACAATTTATATAGATATAAAGATATATTTTTATATAAACTCAAACATTATAAAATTCCTATATATATATATTATAAAAATTTGTTTTCTTTTCTGTAAATAATCCCAGAGATCTATTTGACAGCCTACATACACATACATATATAAATCCGTATCTCTTGTAGAAAATAAATTGTTTTATAAACTTACTAATTTTTAAATTTCCCTATTGTTCATAAAAATCTTCTATATATATATCTGAGAAAAATATATATATATATATCACTGTATATGTGTGCATATATATATATATATATATATATATATTAAATTTAATTTTACTTGAAAAATCAAAATCAAAAGCCAAAACTAACTTTATATATTTTAAATCAGTATATATATTATATCATGTTGTAATCGAAAATTAAAATTCGAACCTAACTGTACATATATCTTACTGTAAAAATTTTTTCTTCCAAATATATATATACTTGAATTAAATTAAACCCAAAATGGGACCGCATACCTCACTCGATCGATCTGAAAACTCGACCCCACTCTTAGATCTTCGTTGTAGACACCATGATTACTGCCTATCTTTGGCCGCAACCACAACTGTGACTAGCCGAGCTCGGCACCCCCAGCGCTACCCCTAACCCGTTGATAAACTCGCGAATGACCAAATCAACCTGCTTTCCCAAACTCGCCCACTACGGCCGCTCCATCACCCAAAATTGCAGAATCTACCCATCAAGACAGTCGTTCCCCCCTAAAGCCGCGCCTCGTGCTCGTGAGATTCATTTGGAATTAATTTGAATCAAATGAGGCGGATGAGGCCTGATTTATAACGGCGGCCATTCTTGTTGTTATTTTTGGGATGTTTTAATTTGAATTTGTATAGGTTCGACTGTGTATATTCTTTCAATTTTGAATTTTGTTGAGACAGGGCATTCGATTCTTTTTTTTGATTTAGGGTTTTAAAATACTCGGTCGCTAATAAAAAAAGAAGAAGACATCTGTACGCAATTTGGAAAGGAAGGGGAACACGTGTTGTTAAGGGGACACGTGTTAGGTCTATCTAATGTATGTGAATATATATATATATATATATATATATATATTAAATTCAAATTCAAATTCAAATCGTCTCGATAAATGCAACTCAAAATCTTAATCTCCAATCGAGGCATGCCGCTAGGCGTTCACAATGTTAAACCCCTATTTTGAATGCAATGGAAAAGGTTCCGAGTCCTAATTCGATCGAATGGAAAAAATAGCTTTTTGGACTCGGTTATTATATTAAATTTCGAAATCGATATTAGTGCGTTTATCTATCGTACAATCACACGACAACTCCGAATGCTACGAAAATTGAAATTCGATAATAATACACTATTGCGGATCCAATGGAACTGGTTTCGTCGAATTCCAAGACTGTGCCTTGGAAGGCTATTCTTAAATATCGTTTTAGACGATATAATTTTAAAACTTAATTCAAGTTTAACACTTTTACTATATATAGTACTATCAATATAAATTTTACAAGCCTTTAAATTATTTTTAACAAGGTTAAAATTTTAGATTCAACCATTTACCCAGTTTCCAATTTTTTTAATTAAACAATTAAATCACTCAACAAATAGTGGTATTTGAAATTCAAGTTAGAATTTAAATTTTAAATATTTAAAATCAATTAAATATTCCAATTTCAAATGTCCAAAATCCTAAGTCGTCACAACTATGCTCATTATTCCTGATTATAGAAGTAGTTGGAGCTAGTTATGAGACGTACGATTTTTGGTGCTCCTTGGCGTTACCTATCTTCGGGCCACGTAAGGAGTGTGTTTTTCAGTGTTCCCCAATGCTGCCTACCTTCAAACACCGCGATTGGTTTAAGCTTTAAGAATCAGCGTGATTTTTCCTGTTCCTCGATTTTCCTATTTTCGGGCAATATGAGGAGTTAAGTGTTTTTGAATTTAGTGCGCGGCTTATGGAGTGCATGGCTTTTCTATTCCTCAGTGTTGCCTATTTTCAAGCAAAGTGAGGAGTTATTATTTTAGTGTGTGGCTCATGAGGTGAGCGACTTTTGTTTTTCCTCAATGTTGCCTATCTTCGGGCAACATGGGGAGTAATTATTTTAGTGCGCGGCTTATGGGATGTTGCCTATCTTCGGACAATGTGAAGAGTTATTATTTTAGAGCGAGGCTTACTGGGTGCATGGATTTTGTTTTTCCTTGGATTCACCTATATTCAGGCATCGTAAGGAGTCATTATCTTAGTACGTGGCTTATGGGATGCTTGGCTTTTGTTTTTCCTTGGTGTCACCTATCTTTGGGCAACGTGAGGAGTTATTATCTTAGTGCATGGCTTATGGGGTGCATGGTTATTATTTTTCCTCGGTGTCACCTATCTTCGGGCAACGTGCGGAGTTATAATTTTAGTGCATGGCATATAGGGTGCGTGGCTTTTGTTTTTCCTCGGTGTTGCCTATCTTCGAGCAATGTGAGGAGTTATAATTTTAGTGCGCGGCTTATGAGGTGCATGGCTTTTGGCACTCCATAGTGTTGCCCCTCTTCGAGCAACGAGAGGAGTATTGATTTTAGCCTTCTCGATATTGCCGGAGCAACACCGATTTTTGGAAGGCAAAGACCGGGTTTTGTCGATCTAACAGTTTGAGTTGATTTGCTTCCGTCGACCCAGTGGGTAATCATTATGAACATGGTTTTGATGGTTTAAAAAGAAAACTTTATTAGGGAAAGCAGGGCAGTTTTTGCTTATGTACAATACCCCCGGTATCTCGAGATGGCTTATTTGCTGGAAAATAAAAAACATAAGGTAGCATTCAGACAAAGTAACGGCGAAGCGATTTGCTATTCCATGCCGTGGGAACTTAAGTTTCGTCGACGGTTGTTAGCTTGTGTAACGACCTGCTATTTTGGACCATTTAAATCAACAATAAAACCATACATGTCCGACTTGAATAATTCAAAATACCGAATTGTTAATTAAAATTTGGCAAAACTTAACATATACAGTAAATAAATCAATCACAGATACAGAGCAGTACAATAATACGCAGCGGAATAAATGAATAGTAGTTCATGAAGCTACTATATAAACATCAGAGTTAGAGATAAAGAACAACAGAATATCTTGGATGCAGTGAAGTCTTCAGTACTAGCAAATAACTTCTCTGGACCTATCAACAGGATGACTGAAAGGATAGATAGCAGGATCTTCAAGCAAAGCTCCAACTTCGAAGGTGAGTCTCAAATGCTGTATCACTCAGTCTGACCCGAGCGTAAAGCAAAACACAAAACACTCGAGTCAGGATTAACATTCTTATATCTATAAATCTAACTCAAGTGAAATATCAACTGAAATATAATTAACTTAAAGGATGTTTGGGATAACCATCCTCCAAGGATCCATGGAACTATCTACACTGTACAAATATACACTATAACACCGTGGTCATTCAAATTAATTTATACTTCAAAACCAGAGTATTATTTCCATTTCATATATATATCTATATCCATATACAGGAAAATAGGCACAGGGAAAAAGTTACAAAAAAATTTAGTTTTAAGGACAACAAGTTTGTTTTTTAGTCTGAAGGACAATTTATAATGTAAACAGAAAATGATAGTTGCAACTATCATTCTGTGATTTACACTATCAAGTGTCCTTCATACCAAAAAACAAACTTGCTGTCCCTGATTTTAAATTTTTTTGCAACTTCTTCCTTGTGCCTAAAAACCCCATCTATATATATATATTTCCAAATTTTATCATTTTCAAAGTTACGATTCAAATCAACACAATTTCCAAATATAAATTTAATTAACTCTCAATTCAACAAATTTCAATTCAATTCAGTTTCTAATAAATAATTGCAAATTATATCGATTTCCAAATGCAGATATAAATCACAAAATAAACCATTTAAATTCCAATGTATTTCAAAGCCTTAATATTCACATTTTCAAAGCTAAATTTAATAGTTTCATATATCCTGATTTAACTTCATTATTATTTAGTCTTGAAATATTCCCTCATTTATTCAATATCATTTAAGTAACCTTAAATTACGTCATACTAAGTATTTCCTTTAATTTATTTTAACATGGAATATTCATTAAGTCACTTAAATCCAAAAAAAAATCCAGTTAAAATCATATCTTTAAATTTAAATTTCAATAGTTCCAAATCGGTGTTTATTTACTAAAATTCTTAATTACATACAATTTCAAATACATTTATATTTATCTTCCCAGCATTAACTTATTCAAATTATTACCAAAATCTATAAATTTAATAAGTACTTAAGCAAATTATATGTATTAAATCAATCTCCATTTAATTTAATATTATTATTAAATCTATATATTATATTTCCATTTATATATAATATTTAAGAATCAATATTTATTAAAAACTTATATTTCTTTCCAAAACCATAGAAATTATTTCAAATTATTTATATATGGATCAATGGTGTTTGTATATAATTTCTTATCCTATGGTCAAGTGATACAGATATTTATCATTTTAATCCGTAACTTAAATATATATATATATATATATATATATATATACACACATATGGGTAGATATCTTTTCTACCCGTAATCCCAATTTCAATTCAATGAAAATCGCTTGGGTCTATCCTTTCAATCCATAACGATTTTCTCCTATTCTAAAGTCCGTCCGGGTATGTATCATTTCAACCCATAGTGAATTATATACTAACAGGGAACTTGCAGAGTGATAACAGATATGACAATAATAATAACAGGCATATATCATCAATAACAATATAATATGAACAACAGGATATGGTGTCATATCCCATAGGTGAACAATTACATATAAATGCATATCATATATTTAACAATTTAAAAAAAAATTAACAGTTAAATTTTAGCAACATATTTCAATTGTCGTTCAAATTGAAATCAAATGTAATAAACAAAAGAACGTTAATCGTGAGTGATTGCTCACCTTCGAGGTTAGAGATGAACGAGAATGAGATGAGTTACGAATCCAAGCACGAATTCCAAAGTAAATCAGGACTTGTACAATTTGACGAGCAAAGCTGATAGATATGAATCGATGAGAATGAATAAATTAGCTCGATATAAATGAAATACATACATACATACATACATACATACATACATACATACATACATATATATAAACTTTCAAAAATCCATTTAAAACATATATTTCAAATTTATATCAAATTCAAACACAAATTAATTAAATTATATATATACATATATGTATTTATAAATCTTTGTTTTCAAATAAATCCACATATAAGTCACATAACTACATAGTATAAATTGAAACAAATGAATATATCTACTTATAATCAAATACGTAAACAACCTATATAGCCATTCTATGAAAATCCATATAAAAATCAGTAACAAATTTTAAAACATGTACATATTAAAATCTATGTATATACAATACTGTACACAGTATATAAAATACATAAACTAGCATTTGTACCTTTATATGCACAGACATATTAAAGAATAACATATCAAACTTATGTAAACTTTATATATACACAAAATGTCATTTCTACTAACATATATTCACTATCAAACTCATATATTACTAACATTTTACATTGGAAAACTGACATCAATCATTTATACCAAAAATCTTTTTTTTTTCATAACATATTTTATAAACATAACATACCAAGCTGTTAACAAAACATATTTTGTTTAAATATATACTCTGCCAAAATATATAATAATACTATAAAAGCTATATATTTTATTTGCAGAAACCATATAGCCTGCATAAACCTAAAACAAACAACTAATATATATAATAATTTGTACAACATAAACTTATCCAAATATGCAGAAATCATATATACATACCGAATAATAAATATGTGTTATGAAAATCTATTTCAAACTTATTAATAAAAACTTAAAATAACCAAGCAGATTATATATATAGGCTCTAAAACCAACTCACCAAGATACTTGAAATCTTGTATAAAATAAAATATACATATAAATCTATGTTTTAACAAACCTTTCATATGCTTGAATATATATAAAGCTGCAAGTATAAGAAACATATATAATATATAAAGCAATACTTACATATAAAGAATGAAAGAAGAGAGGAAACGGTTGTGGGTAGTTGAGCATGCAGTGAAGGCGTAGAGAAAAGAGGAATGAGGGGAAGAGTTTTTCCAGAGAATGAAAAGAAGACGGAGAGATACGCTTATCATGGGCAATATATATGCGTTTTTCTTATATTTTTTTAAAAGATTGAATGCTAATGAACAGAGGAAATAAATTAAAACAAATATATATAAAGATTGAATGCTGGTGAACAAAGGAAATAAATTAAACTAATATGTATAAAGATTGAATGCTAGTGAATATAAGAAATAAATTAAAATAAATATGTAGAAAGATTTAATGCTGGTGAATAGAGGAAATAAGTTAAAATATGTATGAAGATTGAATGCTGGTGAATAGTAAAATATGTATGAAGATTGAATGTTGGTGAATAGAGGAAATAAATTAAAATATATATGAAGATTGAATGCTGGTGAATAGAGGAAATAATGTAAAATATGTATAAAGATTGAATGCTGGTGAATAGAGGAAATAAATTAAAATAAATTTGTATAAAGATTTAATGCTGGTGAATAGAGGAAATAATGTAAAATATGTATAAAGATTGAATGTTGGCGAATAGAGCAAATAAATTAAAACAAATATGTATAAAGATTGAATGTTGGTGAATAAAGGAAATAAATTAAAATATGTATGAAGATTGAATGCTGGTGAATAGAGGAAATAAATTAAAATATGTATAAAGATTGAATGCTGGTGAATAGAGGAAACAAATTAAAATATGTATAAAGATTGAATGTTGGTGAATAGAGGAAATAAATTAAAACAAATGTGTATAAAGATTTAATGCTGGTGAATAGAGGAAATAAATTAAAACAAATGTGTATAAAGTTTGAATGCTGGTGAATAGAGGAAATAAATT
Organism: Allium cepa; assembly: GCA_030765085.1. Taxonomy (NCBI): domain Eukaryota; kingdom Viridiplantae; phylum Streptophyta; class Magnoliopsida; order Asparagales; family Amaryllidaceae; genus Allium; species Allium cepa. The sequence goes on from CM060946.1 coordinate 45,382,835, forward strand.
AAAACAAATATGTATAAAGATTGAATGTTGGTGAATAGAGGAAATAAATTAAAACAAATATGTATAAAGATTGAATGATGGTGAATAGAGGAAATAAATTAAAACAAATATGTATAAAGATTGAATGCTGGTGAATAGAGGAAATAAAGTAAAATTTCACAAAATTCAATTAATTTAATAAATAAAATCACTAAAATTTTGGGTCGTTACACTTTCCCCCACTCAAAACTTTTCATTCCCGAAAAGAAAGTAGGTAGGAGAATAGAACAACTAGAAATAAAAGTAGATTGAAAGTGAAGAATAAATAATTAATTTAAAACTATATAAATTTTACTTGAGATATTCATACTTTTCAAAATCCATTTGTAAAATTTCTTGCTTCCTTTATAAATACCATTTATATGTTTAAATAACACCTTTATAAGTATATGAAAACTATTTGAAAACAATTATTTACAAAGAATTTATTGAAATATTAAATCCATAATTCATAAATTTATTAATTTATCTTAAGATACTTTCAACATTATAGATAAATTAATAATCATTTTCTTTAAATATGTTTTATTTAATTAATAACTTCTAAAATATTAATAACACTAGTAATTTACTATCAAACCATATAGTATATAAATGAACAATATTTTAAAAGGACATATTTAAAAGGAAAGGAGGTAGATTCGAAAAACGGAATATAGGTGAATAAATAAAGTTTAGCAGATAAGGTAGATTCTAAAGAATAGTATCGGGCACGAATAGTTAATTCAAGCCATAAAAATTTCAATCCCAAATATTAATACAAAATTTCTTTGTTGGAAATACTTTTATAATAAAATACCTTTATAATAGAAATACTTTTATGTCGAAACTAATATTCCTTTCGAAAATACTTCTATAACTCGATGTTTCAACAAGTTTATCCTCGTTCTTGTAGACTCTGGCCATGCGTTGATTAGGCGCAAAGCTAGAATTCTTCAAGTACTTAGTAGACCTATTTCAACAACTAGTTAAAATACTTGCAAAACCTTTAAAAACAGATATGGAAAGTACAATCCAAACAAAACAACCAAACCAAAACCTTTGTCCAACCATGGTTCGCAGATACACAATGGTTACGCATGGATCCCCCAGGAAACAATCTGTATCCGTAAGCTTTCTTAACCCTGCGAGTTACGCCATGATGACTAGTAGAGTGTAGGATACACAATGGTTACGCCTGGGTCCCCCAGGAAACAATCTGTACCCCTAGGTCATCTCAGCCAGGCAGTTTCGCTACTAATTACGACCTATACAGATTGCAGGATACACAATGGTTACGCCTGGATCTCCCAGGAAACAATCTGTACCCCTAGGCCAGACTCAGCCAGGCAGTTGTGCCATGCAGTCGCGAGAGAAAAAAAACCATGGGTTACGCCACGGTGGGAACATTCGAGTATCACATCCGGAAAACCAAAAATCAGAGAGAAAAATATCGATAGAATGAATCCACAATGTGGCCACAAAGCGGAGATCAAGCAGAAGGCACTTCCCATATCTTTAGTTCGAAAATATTTATCATATAGTACCTTTTCAAATCACTTTCAAATATCATACATATATAAAGTCCATTATATATAGGATCACATTTTCAAATCGAATACTTTCCAAATCAATAGTATATCAAATCATACTTATATAGACTTCGATTATATAAAATTCTCTTTCCAAATTGAGTACCTTTCAAATCAATAGATTTCAAATCAACTTCATACTTATACAAATCCATTTTATATAAGTTCGACCACTCCCAAATCAAGTACTTAATAATATAAGGTTCTCAATTTCAAATTATTTCAATATCAATTCAGTTTCAAAGTTTCTTAATCAATAGGTTTAGAAAATAATCCAAATTTCCAAATCAACAAAACCTAGGTCAAACAAATTCATTTTCAAAATCACCATATAAGTACTGGTTTTAATTCCAATCAAATTTCAAAACCAAATATTTTTCTCAAAATCAATTATACTCAAAATGGTTTCCAAATTTATAATTATCCCTTTAAAACCCTTAAACTATTTATTTCTATTTGAAATATCCAATTTACCTTTCTGAAAACCGTTATTTAAAACTAATTTTTTTTCTTCAAAACATTTCAAAACTAAATTCCATATTAGTATAATTCAAAATATTCATATTCATTTACTTAACAAAAGGTTTCAAACTTAAACATACAAAACTAAACTTATATGCTTTATCAAATTTTTATCCTCTTCGAAATTTCTTAGCTTTGGAAATTTAACCTCGATTTGGAAGTGTTCGAACATTCAAAATAGTTAGGGAAATCAAATTTCCAATTCAAGAGTTGAAAATCAACAATAGATAAATTTCAATAGATAGGATTATACCAAATCAAATCCGAAACTTGAGGACTGAATACCGGTCTCACTTTAAATTATTTCAAATCTATACATATATCTTTCGAAAATATCAAATTAATTCGGAATTTGAAATCAAAATGGTTTTACAAAATCATTCGCATAGAGAAGCTATTAAAGTGGCCTCTCCCCACTTAGAAACTCGAAAATCAATGTCGATGATGCGTGCACTCATCACCGAAATTATTTTCCAGCGACGTAAGTGAGTTCTGGACTTCTATTTTCTTGAAAACTTCGTTTGAGACTCATTCGAAGTCATTTGAAATATTTCTTATTCAGAAAATACTTTTAAATCTGTGATGTCCCGGAAATTTGGGCAATATTTATTTAATAATTTCATTAATAATTATTTTAAAATGTGTAATGTTGATTTAATAATTCAATTCAAACTGGAATTCTCTTTTGAAAATTTATAATTATTTAGTTTGATAAATCATATTCTTTTCAAATGTTAAAAATGTTTAAATAATAAATTTATCTTTCTATGCTGATTTAAAAATATTTTATTTATAATGTATAAATGTTTATACATTGTAAATAGAGGATTTGGTTTTAATTTTAATTTATATTAATAAAGGATATTTTCTAATTATTATATATAAATGTATAATTTGTAAATTGATTAATTTGATTTAAATTAATTTAAAATAGTATTGTAAACTTTTCAAAAGTTTGTTTTAAAAATCTTTCTTATATATTTATAGAAACGTAAGTAAGTATTTATTTCGTTTATAAAAATAAATATAGTTTAGATTTTATTTTATAATAAAGGTTATTTTGCTTTGTTTTATTTTAAAATTGTTTTTCTCTTTGAAATAAGATTTAATTCATTCTTGTTTAAGTATAACATTTGATTTAAAACTCTTGAATAAGATAAACTCAACATCTTTCTTCTTTTAAAAATCTTTTCTTTTGAAATTTAAAGTATATTATTTTTTAAAAAATAATTAAACAAACATTTAAATAGTGTATATGTTATTATTTAAAGATTAAATGTTAATAAATCATTTGAAACTTGCTAAAAACAAATTAGAAATGGTTTAAGATAAATTCAAATACATTTATAAATTTAAAATTTTCTTTTAAATATTGAAATGAACATGTGTTAGTCATTTAACTAATAAAAATGGATACTTGTAATCACCTAACAAATTAACATAACAAGTGGCATTTGTTTTAAACCTTATTATTTAAATTATGTTGTCAAGAAACATAGCAAATGCATTTGATAAAAACACATTTTTCTTCAAATTGAAGACCTGAAATCATATTTCAGCAAATCAAAACTCAAAACAAAATGCATGTTTACAAATCTGCAAATCAAATCCAGTAAGCCAAATACAAATCAATTTCTTCAAAACAAATCAAAATCTGCAAATCATTTCTACAAACAACTTCAAATCTGCAAACAACTTCATATCTACAAAGCCAATTCTAGTCAAAATCTGCAAACCCAAATCTGCATATCTGAATAACAAAGTACAACATCAAATTAGAAGTTCAACTTCAATAAAATCTGTAATCATTTCCTTCAATATATCAACTGCAAAATGAAGATCAATTCTACTGCAAATCTGAGCAATGAAGTTTTGGAGTCTGCATGCAATCTTCATCAACCAGAGAAGTAATTTCTATAAGCAAATGCAAGCCAGGATCAACATGCATTTCAATATGCATTTCTGGAAAATGGAATCTGCAATTTTTTGTGCTCTGCATCTTCATTAAAAAGTGAGTAAGCAAGTAATTTTAAAAACAGTTCTTATTTTTTTTATATAACCAAAGCTAAACAAGTTTTTCAAAAAAACACAAGTTCTAATTCAAACTTGTTTTAAAAAAATAATAATCAAAACTGCTTTAGGAAAAAGGAAGAAAATGGCTCTGAATTTTAGTGAGTAACCTCACTATCATATTTAAACACAAATTATCTTTAAAAACATAAGTAACAAATATATGTGTTGCAGTGAATACTGTTTGATGATTTCCTTGCTTTATGTACATTTGTGAACCTGTGTGTTTTCAGTGGATTTTTGCATCTCTGTGGTTTGTTATGTCTCTGTACTGAATACTGTGAGCATGAATCAATTTAAAATTTGATTCATATACAAAATGTTATAGTAAATTCATGGAGTATGTTGAATTTTTTTTTATGCATGCTATTTTATTTTGAATAAATGAATGATTATTAACCTAATAACATATGTGATTCATTGTTTATATCATTGCTTCTCTGTTCATTATTACAGAGTGTAGTGACAATAACAAAAAAATTCAAAATCTTTTTATCTAATCTTTGTTAGGACCTGAATTTAAAACAAAATAGTTTTGTTAAATCATAACCTAAGTACCAAAAATAGATTCCTGTATTTTAAAGTTTTGAACTATGTTAGGATATGTAAAATACAATAATGATGTTAAAATCTTGTTAAATAAAATCTCTTAATATATTGATTCAGGGTTATAACTTGAACCTATTCAGGAAATTATGTTTTTAAAAACTAAAATCACATTTTTTTTAATAATGCTTTGGGGTGGCATTTTGGGTTTATCTGGGATTTGAGTTTGAGGCAGTCTCTGTCAATCAAGAGGTTGAGGAGGCTCAGGGTTTCTGTCGAGGGTGTATGGAGTTGCGAAGAGTTCGGGAAAAAAATGCCTGAGGTGGTTCACGATGGTCGAGGCGATGATCAGAAGGGGTGGAGATGATATTGGGTTTTCCAGGTTTTGATAGGATTTGGGGTTGTGTTTCAGGTTGTTTGATCAACCTGAAATTTTGGAAGTTTGAGTTGCAGTGGATGTAGGGGATGATAAGTGACTTGTAGGAGTGGGTTAGCATGGCTGTATGTTACGCCCCACCTCTATACCCACACTAGCCAAGAACACTACGGTGTAATGCTGTCAACTAGCGCGGAGAATAAGGCTGTTGAGGAGCGGCCATCAATAGTTAGGCCTTACACTAGTATTGGTTATCTCGATAGGAGTGGTATATATATATATTCTTTCATTTTTCATCTCTGATTTATTTTCTCCCATCGACATACCCCAATTCCAGTATAAAACGAACTACGATGGTTCGTAATAGTATAGAACAGTAAATACAAAATATTACACAGATAATATAATGCGGAACACAAATAAAACAGAAATTCTCATATATACAATAACTGATGTCAGTTACAATACATTTGACACGGTACATATGATACAACAACAATAGTCCACTCAGGAAGTTACATATACAAGTACATTAACGTATATAATATACATGAATACATATCTTCCTATACAATTATACAGACTACTACAAATAACGACGACTACTCCAAAAGATTTGAAAGAACTTCATAGCTCTAGCAGCAACCCAAAGCAGAATATCTACAACCTGAAATACTCGGTCTGACCCGAGTATTAAATTCAAAAGAAAATAATACTCGGGTCAGTCTAATTCAAACTCAGTTATTAGTGCACAGAAGCAATAATAATTAAATAATGAATAGGCGACAGTAATTAAACCAAATCAGAATGCAATTCAGAATATTAAATTGAAATAAAAAAACAGTTCAAACCATTGAAATATCAATTAAATTATTAATTCAAGTAGGGCTGCAGTACACGCACGCGTGTACTGCCTCGCCACTACAGCACATGAACTACGCAAAAGATTAATCAATCAAAACAAAATAGAATACCACAAAACCATAACGTGTGGCTGCAGTTCACGCCTGCGTGCACTGCCTTGCCACTATAGTGAGAATGTACCCAAAAGATCAACGAACCAAAATCAATGAAGGTTCAAATACCAATGAAATCAAGGTGGTGTGGCTGCAGTACACACGTACATACATGTGCACTGCCTCGCCAACTCGAGTGCACAAGGTCAAATCAAAATCAGATTCAACACAAGTACATATGGCCTCGAAACTAAACGATCGAGCAACGACAAGGTAAGTGCCGAACTCAACTGAAATTAGGAAAAACAAATCCAATCGCATCAATGCGACGCAAATCACAAAGCGAAACTGCATATAAAATGAAACTGCAGTCACTAATGAATACAAAGGCAAACTGCAACAAATACTGCAGTCACCACAAGTACCACACATGAAAACAACTTAATGTAGCCACTAACCCAAATGCAACAGGGTTTTAAATGAAGGGCAACAAGTATTGCATCAGTGAACAACTCAACAAATGCAGCCTACAAAGTTCCAGTGAAGTGAAATAGTGCAACTCAACATGGCCTCGTGTAGTGACTCGCAAGATACAACGGGTCAGCGTCGAGCACAAGTGTGCACATGACAAAGACAGAGCTCGAGGCCAAGCCTAAAGCAAACCAGACCAGGTAATACAAGGATGGCCAGTACAAGTATCAAGATCAGTGACAAGATACTGCAGGAACCAAACTACAAGAAACAATACTGCAACATTGTAGAATGCATATACACAAGGGAATTATGCAGAGACTTCAATTTCAGGTCTAGTGCACAGTGAAGACAGACCAAAAGTGAGAACAAGACAACACAAATGTCAGATGCCTCAACTGGTACAAGTTGCAGACTACAACATCAAGTGATACAAGAGAATGCATACACAAGGCCAATGCATTCCAGGATAACAATTGCCACAGTGAAAAAGAATCAAACTCAAAGGACAACCCAATACAAACAATACCAAAGATACAGCCGAACCAAGATAATGCATCAGTGCATGGCAAATACAACATGCATGAGCCTGTCAACATCCTTAAAGCTAACACCAAGGATGAACTTAAAGGTATAAGACATGAACAGACCAGGGACAAAGTGAATTCAACTCAGGTGGACATTACAACCAAATATGGAAATGACTCAAACCAGAGTACAATATGATACAACATGGTACACTGCAAGTGCACTGACAACTATCAATTGGTCTCAACTCCAATGCAAAACTCAAACTTGGCTGAACACTGATACAACAACATAGTAGCCATGGCACAAACGACCAGAGTCCAACATACATGAACCTCAACAATATGTTAAACCAAACCAGTTTAGTGAACAAATGAAATCACAAAAGCACAACACCCTAGGCAAACTGAAATTGGACCAATTGTCATATATCAGACATATGGACATATACAGAGATGTGATACAAAGTGCAACAAGAAATCAAAATAGCAGTTTTGAACAAGACAGTGCCGAAGCAAAAAGCAGATAAACCCGTGGTGGTCACGAGTTACTACAGTGCCAAAATAACCAGAAAACACAAAATAAATCATCGACATCGAAACACAGTTGAACAGCCGAAAGTCAAGTTGAACAAAGTCACAATTTCAAAACCGCGTGAAGCGAAAAGTCAGAGAAATCATCAACACTCACATGAAATCAAACCATACGCAAGCATGACCAACATAGATAACATGTATTAATGAGCATACGCAAGCATGAGACTAAGTCGACTTAGATGTGAGTAATAAAGATTACTCACCTTAGTTCGAATGAAGCAGCCAAAGTCCCCTCGAGCACGACCAATTTGAAGTAGCCGTTCGAATTGGGGAAGAGTTGATTGCCGAAGCCCTAATTTCTCGATCAAACGAAGAAAGGGACGAGCCACCATTAATTTTCTTTTGTTAGGGTTTTAAGTCTTGAACGAGAATGAATAAAAAGGGGGGAAAAAGAAGCCGGTTATTTTATTTTGTTTTCGTTTATTTGGTGCAAGGGTTTGTGAATGAATACGAATCAAAAATGAAGTGGGGAACGGGTCTTTAATTTTTGCTATGGCCAAATTAAATAAAAGAAAATATTTATTTAAAGTCCTAACTATACTAACAAATTTCTCAAGAATTTTAAACCCGATTACAAACTCCTGACAACAATTAGCAACAAGATTAATCGTTTAATGTCGATTATTAATCGACGCAAATACCGGGTTGTTACAGACTCCCCTCCTTAAAGAAATTGCGTCCGCGCAATCATAAGGAATAAATGGACAAAAGGTAACAACCATAAGAGCATGAAAGAGTAAGCTTGAACGTGTTTGCTTGATGAATTCTCTGGATTCCAAAGAGAAATCCAGAGGATTTGAGAACCACTGAGCTTTTACGTGAAAAACATCTTTATTTCGAGGGTGCTGAACCTCCGAAGCAATGATGTGAATAGAAGGTTGCTAAAGAATAAGGATCGGAAATCCCTAAGGCATTTCCGTAATTGGAAGACGAGGAAAACGTCATGAATAGCAGAAAATTGAGCCGATACACCGGCGTAGTACAATATGAACACCAAAGAAATTTTTTAATTTTATAAAAGAAATTCACAAATTCTTTATAAAATTTAATTATCAAATAGATAATCAGAATACAGAAATCACAAAATAGCAATATCTAATTATCGATACGACAATTAGAAAACAGCAAAATCAGCAAATCTAATTATCAACAAAGATAATTAGAAAACACAAATCACAAATATCTACTATCAAAACATTAATCAGGAATTACCACAACGGTAATCAAATTTCAAATCAGCAAATATTCAATTATCAAAACGATAATCAAATCATAATCACAAATATTTAATTATCACAAACGATAATTAAATCTCAAATATCTAATTATCACAATTGATAATCAAAAACAACAAATTTCTGATTATCAAAAACGATAATCAGAAATCACAAATCAATGATTATTTAATTATCACAATTGATAATCAAATCTCAAATCACAAATGTTTAATTATCACAAACGATAATTAAACCACAAATATCTAATTATCACAAACGATAATTAGATACAATAAATATCTGATTATCAAAAACGATAATCACAAATCACAAATTTTTCAATTAACGAGTCCGGAATTAACCGAAATAGCAAACGCACATTACCCATAACCATGAGTTTTACTAAATCGTTTAATTCACTTCATTGTCTTCTTGAAAGTGCATAATTTTGTATTTTTAAAAAAAAATAACATTTCACATTCTCAAACGGACAAGTCCGGAATTAAGCGAATCAGTAAAAGAAAGGGGTCATAGTCCTCGATTTTTCTGAAACGTTTAAATCGCTTTCTCATTCTTTTGAAAGCGTAAACTGTAAAACTTCTGAAAACAATTTTCATTTATTTTGAAACAATTTTGAAGAATAACAAATTTTTAAAACACGTGATATAAAATAGCAACGTCAGTAGCAACTTCGACATACGTCAAAATTTCATCGAAATAATTGGCATCAAATATAATACCAATGAATTTTCATTCATAAAAAATGTCACAAGAATCTTCTCAAAGATAGGAAGGGGTATCATACCCTAAACTTGTATTCATAACAAGTCAATAACACACGAATTCACCAATGCACAAAAATTGATAAAACTTATCAATAGAAATCACAAAAATTGGTGAAGCTCAAATTCTAGAAATCATCACAAGAAATCCAGAAATCACAAATTCTAGAAATCTACACAAGAAATCCAGATATCACATAATGAGAGTATGAAAACTCAAATGGGAGTACGGAAACTCGAATGGGAGTATGGAAACTCAAATGAGAGTATGGAAACTCAAATGGGAGTATGAAAACTCACCTACACGTGAGCATGAAAAATCACCAACACGTGTAACGCAAAGCGAGAACAGGAGCATGGAAACTCACCTACACGTGAGCATGAAAAATCACCAACACGTGCAACAAAAAGTGAGAACGAGAGCATGAAAACTCACCTACACGTGAGCGTGAAAACTCATCAACACGTGTAACGCAAATCGAGACGATATCTCATGGTGGCTAACCGAAAAGCAAAAAGATATGTGTGAATGGAATCTCACAAATGGTGTCTAAGCTAACCAAAAGGCATAAAGGTATGTGAATGGAATCACACAAGTGGTGTCTAGCCTAACCAGAAAGCAAAAAGATATGTGTGAATGAAATCACACAAATGGTGTCTAGGCTAACCAAAAAGCAAAAAGGTATGTGTGAACGAAATCACACAAGTGGTGTCTATCCTAACCAGAAAGCAAAAAGATATGCGTGAATGGAATCACACAAGTGGTGTCTAGGCTAACCAAAAAGCATAAAGGTATGTGTGAATGGAATCACACAAGTGGTGTCTAGCCTAACCAGAAAGCAAAAAGATATGTGTGAATGAAATCACACAAATGGTGTCTAGGCTAACCAAAAAGCAAAAAGGTATATGTGAACGAAATCACACAAGTGGTGTCTAGCCTAACCAGAAAGCAAAAAGATATGCGTGAATGGATCACACAATTGCTAGTCTAAATCACAAAGATGATCGTCATAATCATCCAGAGATCAATCAATATCACAGAAAAAGGGAAAGAAGCCTATCACATGACGGTCCGAAGACCATGGGGAGCTACCCCATATGGATGAGTCTGAGTCACCCGAATGAGGTCAAGGCTAACCAAAAAGCAAAAAGGTATGTGTGAATGAAATCACACAAATGGTGTCTAGCCTAACCTCGCAAACAAAAAGGTATGTGTGAATGAAATCACACAAATGGTGTCTAGGCTAACCAAAAAGCAAAAAGGTATGTGTGAGTGAAATCACACAGGTGGTGTCTAGCCTAATCTTGCAATGAAAGAGACATCGCACAATTGCTAGTCTAATTCATAAAGCGAACATCAAGATCAACGAGAAGTGTCAATTACACTAAGCTAGTAAATATAAAAGTTTAGCTTCATGTCCCATAACCACTTGCTTAACTTAAATATTTACGAACAAACTGTAAATCTTCACTAGAAAATTGTCACAAGAGATTCAATCGAATAAGTCCAAGAATTAACCGACGAAGTAAACGCAAGCGTTATATACCACTCGTTTTACTAAGTCGTTTAATTAGATTTCTCATACGAGTGAGTTAAAGGTTAGTATATACTAATAGATTGGAAAATGGTTTAGGAAAAGAGCTTTGTAGTAAAATAGTTTTGAAATCGTTTGGAGAAAAGGGTTTTGATATTTACTACTAGTATAGAAAACCTTTATATTTTTAAAGTGACAAATCACAAAAATGATTGTAGGAACAATCAATCACAAGAATTCACATACAAAGATGTGAATAGAATCCATAGAAATCGATACTGTATCCATCAAAAGGTATGTTCACAAAAATTCCGAAGAAAATGTTATCAAAATTGCTAATAAATGATAGCAACAAATCGGGGAATTAACAAGAATCGATTAAATTTGGAAACCAAATCAATTCACTAAAATTCACATTCGAAGACGTGAATAAAATCCAAAGAATTCAATTCTAAATCCATCAAAGTAGAAATACCCAAAAATTCCAGAAATAGAAGTTATCAAAGTCGACAAAGAAGATAACAACTAATCGGAAAAGAAGAATCGATTAACAAATGGAAAAACAAAGCAGAACGAGCATAAATGCATAAATGACTTCAACAGAAATAAAAATCAAGACAATGTCGAAGTCAACAATTAATGGCCACATTCAAACAAAATCAACGTCGGCTAAATCAATTCAAAGCCGAAAACACAAGAACAAAATCCTCATCATCAAAAATCCAACTTAAGTTCGCAAAGCAAACGGAGGCAGAAGATAAAATTCTTTCACGAAATCAAAATCAAAGGCATATAAGTAAGCGTTAGGAATTCATACCTAACAATCAAAGATAATCATATGCAAAGATGAGAGATAAAATATCGACAAATAGTTGTAACATATGTTCCATCCAAGTTATGTTTTATATTTGTTCTAAACCCCAGGCTCTTATACCAAGCTGTGACGCCCCACCTCTATACCCACACTAGCTAAGAACACTACGGTGTAATGCTGTCAACTAGCGCGGAGAATAAGGCTGTTGAGGAGCGGCCATCAATAGTTAGGCCTTACACTAGTATTGGTTATCTCGATAGGAGTGGTATATATATATATATATATTCTTTCATTTTTCATCTCTGATTTATTTTCTCCCATCGACATACCCCAATTCTAGTATAAAACGAACTACGATGGTTCGTAATAGTTTAGAACAGTAAATATAAAATATTACACAGATAATATAATGCGGAACACAAATAAAACAGAAATTCTCATATATACAATAACTGATGTCAGTTACAATACATTTGACACGGTACATATGATACAACAACAATAGTCGACTCAGGAAGTTACATATACAAGTACATTAACGTATATAATATACATGAATACATATCTTCCTATACAATTATACAGACTACTACAAATAACGACGACTGCTCCAAAAGATATGAAAGAACTTCATAGCTCTAGCAGCAATCCAAAGTAGAATATCTACAACCTGAAATACTCGGTCTGACCTGAGTATTAAATTCAAAAGAAAATAACACTCGGGTCGGTCTAATTCAAACTCAGTTATTAGTGCACAGAAGCAATAATAATTAAATAATGAATAGACGACAGTAATTAAACCAAATCAGAATGCAATTCAGAATATTGAATTGAAATAAATAAAACAGTTCAAACCATTGAAATATCAATTAAAATATTAATTCAAGTAGGGCTGCAGTACACGCACGCGTGTACTGCCTCGCCACTACAGCACATGAACTACGCAAAAGATTAATCAATCAAAACAAATTAGAATATCACAAAACCATAACGTGTGGCTGCAGTTCACGCCTACGTGCACTGCCTTGCCACTGTAGTGAGAATGTACCCAAAAGATCAACGAACCAAATTCAATAAAGGTTCAAATACCAATGAAATCAAGGCGGTGTGGATGCAGTACACACGTACATACATGTGCACTGCCTCGCCAACTCGAGTGCATAAGGTCAAATCAAAATCAGATTCAACACAAGTACAAATGGCCTCGAAACTAAATGATCGAGCAACGACAACGTAAGTGCCGAACTCAACTGAAATTAGGAAAAACAAATCCAATTGCATCAATGCGACGCAAATCACAAAGCGAAACTGCATATAAAATGAAACTGCAGTCACTAATGAATATAAAGGCAAACTGCAACAAATACTGCAGTCACCACAAGTACCACACATGAAAACAACTTAATGTAGCCACTAACCCAAATGCAACAGGGTTTTAAATGAAGGGCAACAAGTATTGCATCAGTGAACAACTCAACAAATGCAGCCTACAAAGTTCCAGTGAAGTGAAATTGTGCAACTCAACATGGCCACGTGTAGTGACTCGCAAGATACAACGGGTCAGCGTCGAGCACAAGTGTGCACATGACAAAGACAGAGCTCGAGGCCAAGCCTAAAGCAAACCAGACCAGGTAATACAAGGATGGCCAGTACAAGTATCAAGATCAGTGACAAGATACTACATGAACCAAACTACAAGAAACAATACTGCAACATTGTAGAATGCATATACACAAGCGAATTATGCAGAGACTTCAATTTCAGGTCTAGTGCACAGTGAAGACAGACCAAAAGTGAGAACAAGACAACACAAATGTCAGATGCCTCAATTGGTATAAGTTGCAGACTACAACATCAAGTGATACAAGAGAATGCATACACAAGGCCAATGCATTCCAGGACAACAATTGCCACAATGAAAAAGAATCAAACTCAAAGGACAACCCAATACAAACAATACCAAAGATACAGCCGAACCAAGATAATGCATCAGTGCATGGCAAATACAACATGCATAAGCCTGTCAACATCCTTAAAGCTAACACCAAGGATGAACTTAAAGGTATAAGACATGAACAGATCAGGGACAAAGTGAATTCAACTCAGGTGGACATTACAACCAAATATGGAAATGACTCAAACCAGAGTACAATATGATACAACATGGTACACTGCAAGTGCACTGACAACTATCAAATGGTCTGAACTCCAATGCAAAACTCAAACTTGGCTGAACACTGATACAACAACATAGTAACCATGGCACAAACGACCAGAGTACAACATACATGAACCTCAACAATATGTTAAACCAAACTAGTTTAGTGAACAAATGAAATCACAAAAGCACAACACCCTAGGCAAACTGAAACTGGACCAATTGTCATATATCAGACATATGGACATATACAGAGATGTGATACAAAGTGCAACAAGAAATCAAAATAGCAGTTTTGAACAAGACAGTGCCGAAGCAAAAAGCAGATAAACCCGTGGTGGTCACGAGTTATCACAGTGCCAAAATAACCAGAAAACACAAAATAAATCATCAACATCGAAACACAGTTGAACAGCCGAAAGTCAAGTTGAACAAAGTCACAATTTCAAAACTGCGTGAAGCGAAAAAGTCAGAGAAATCATCAACACTCTCATGAAATCAAACCATACGCAAGCATGACCAACATAGATAACATGTATTAATGAGCATACGCAAGCATGAGACTAAGTCGACTTAGATGTGAGTAATAAAGATTACTTACCTTAGTTCGAATGAACCAGCCGAAGTCCCCTCGAGCACGACCAATTTGAAGTAGCCATTCGAATTGGGGAAGAGTTGATTGCCGAAGCCCTAATTTCTCGATCGAACGAAGAAAGGGACGAGCCACCATTAATTTTCTTTTGTTAGGGTTTTAAGTCTTGAACGAGAATGAATAAAAAGGAGGGAAAAAGAAGCCGGTTATTTTATTTTATTTTCGTTTATTTGGTGCAAGGGTTTGTGAATGAATACGAATCAAAAATGAAGTGGGGAACGGGTCTTTAATTTTTGCTAAGGCCAAATTAAATAAAAGAAAATATTTATTTAAAGTCCTAACTATACTAACAAATTTCTCAAGAATTTTAAACCCAATTACAAACTCCTGACAACAATTAGCAACAAGATTAATCGTTTAATGTCGATTATTAATCGAAGCAAATACCGGGTTGTTACACTGTAGTTCGCCGAGGCGACGGTGAGGTGCACCATTCATGTTTGGAGTCTGGTGGTCTTTTGGATGTGCAGGGTTTTTTTTTACTCGAAGTAAACTCGGGTGTTTTTTATTTTGACTCGGAGCAGGTAGCTTTAGAACTCGAAGTAAATTATTGTTTCCTCGGGTATTTGGTTGCAGGTTTTAAAATCTGTAATTTTACAGTTTTTAAAATTTTGAATGAAGCTCATATTTTAAAGATTGTAAATTGATTCAAATGTAAGATTAAACGGAATTCAAATGTAGCTTTGAATTCAAAGTTTTTAAAAATGAAAATTTTGAATTTAAACAAGTTTTAAAATTCTGTTTTAAATCAAGATTTAAAACAGTTACAGGTTTTAATCCAGAGAGTTATTTTGCAGTTTTTTTTTTGATTTTTCTGAATGAAATTCAAATTTTAAATTGAAAACTTGATTCAAGTATAAATTGAAACTGAATTCAAATGAAGTTTTGAGTTCAAGTTTTTAAAAGTGAAATCTTAAATTTAAACAAGATTTAAATTCAGTTTTCAATTAAGTTTTGAAAATAGTTTCAGGTTTACCCTTTTAAAACCAGAATTTGATTTAAACAGTTTTGTTAATTTTCAAATTTTGAACAGATTTAAACATTTTAAAACAAGATTTAAATTTGTTTTTGAAATCAAGTAAAAATTTGTTCTCAAGTTTCTTTAGAAACCAGTTTAGGATTCAAAACAGTTTGTAAATAGAAAATAATAATGAACAGATTTAGATGTTTTAAAGTAGATTTGAATATGAAATTTGATTTCAAGTAAGTTTTAAAACTTGAAAGAGTTTATTTCTTTAAGTATTTGAATTAAAATATAAAGTGTTAATTTTAAATTTGAAAGTTGAAATAATCAATTTATTTTCAAAGATTAATTTTAATCAAGTAATTTATTTTAAATCTTTCTTTATATTTAAGTAATGAATGTTCTTTAACATTCATTTTATTGAAAGGTTTATAATTATTTAAAATTTAGATTAATGTTTAATAGTTAAACATTTTAAATATTAAATTTTTAAATGGAATTTGAATTTAAATTTAGAAATGTATTGTTTTAATACATTTTGAATGTAAATGAGTCATTTGATAAGTAAATAAATTATTTTGGAAATAATTAAGATAATTTAGAATTTACTTAATTATTTGATCTTTAAATAATGATTTAGATTAATTTTAATTGGA
This sequence comes from Allium cepa, assembly GCA_030765085.1. NCBI lineage: Eukaryota > Viridiplantae > Streptophyta > Magnoliopsida > Asparagales > Amaryllidaceae > Allium > Allium cepa. Next base: position 45,399,288 of record CM060946.1, read on the forward strand.
AATGATTTATTTATAATTAATCTAATTCAAATTTTCTTAAGTATGAGATTATTGAAATGTTGTTAATTAATAAATGGGTGATAATTATCTAAGGATAATTTAGTAATTAATTAATGTAACTAATTTTGATAATTAACTAGATTGATTAATTGGATATAATTAATTGAAATTTGTTAAGTATAATTAATTGTTAAAGTAATTAAGGAATTAATTACTTATTGTAATTAATTTTAACATGTGATTTATTTAAGTTAATTAATTTAGTTTAATTAATTTAAGTAAATCATTTGATGATTTAATGGAAGTAATTACTTAATGTAATTAGTGGAGCAGGATTACTTAGAGAAGTAATAATGATAATTACTGGAATGTAATTAGTAGTTTGGATAATTACTTTAGTAATTAATTAAGGAATTAATTAATGATTAATTATTGGATAATTCATTTGTTAATAAGCAATTAAAAATAGTTAATTACTAGATTTAGTATTAATCAAGGTGGTTAATAATTAGATTAATTACTAAATGTAATTAATTTTAATTAAGTAATTTATTTAAATATTAGAGATCATTAATTATTATAATTAATGATGTAATAAAGGATTGTTTGATTAAGTTTAAATTAAAATAAGTGATTAATAAATTGTAATTTATTTGGGATAAATATAATTAATTATAATTAATTAATAAATGAGTAATTAAATGTTAATTACTTATGATTAAGGTTAATTAATTTATAAAATTAATTAAGGACTAATTACTTATTGTAATTAGTGAATGATTAATCAAAAATGTTTAATCAAGTTTAATACTTAGTGTATAATTAATTAACTGGGCTAATTAATTAATGGATGTTAAGTAGGATTTTTAATGAGTAATTAATTTAATTTAATTTAAATTAATTAGAGATGGTTGTAATTAATTTAATTCATTTAAATTAATTGATGGTTAATAAATCATTACTTATGGATGTTATTGATTGAATGGTTGTGATCTCAGTAATGAGATTAGTTGTATCTGTATGATATGGATGATTGGATTAAGCATGATGGTTTGTGATGGATTATTTGGTTGTGATGATTATCTGTTTATGGATGATACAGATTATCTGTTTATGATATGAATGTGATTATCTATTGTGAGATGTAGTTTATCTATCTATGTGAATAGATAATAATGAAATGAATTAATTGTTTAAAACCCTTAAGTACAACTTGGACATTAAGATGGCGTTTGGATTCGATGAGACCGGGATCGGGTTTCCATATTTGGATATCCGAAAACCACATCGATTCCAATTAAACGTTAGGTCGTTAATCCAAATGGAGCAAGTGAAGACTTGAGGTGTAAGGGCTATACGTCAGTATAACTCTGTGGGTGATTCCGTAATGAGTTGACGGGATAGTGCTTATAGATTCGAGATGGTGATATAGAGTGCAAGGGTTATCGTCGTTAGCTTGAGGGTGATTCCAATACGAGTGTAACGAGATAATGCCTTCGGTTTCGTTCGAACCCGAAACGAACTTGTATGGATTGAATGCTTTCAGAACATCGTTAGGTGGACGATGAGCATTCTAAGATTGATATGTCCTATAAAGGTAATCGTAACCTCAAGCCTCATCAACCGGGAATGGCTAAAACAGGGGAGGTGTAGCAAAGCTTCGTGGGTAGCACCCACTGGAGAGCAAGATTTATCCCTATCTAGAGGTCCCTTTATATTCGGTTGTGTGGCAGTTGGTGACGTCCAATCTGCGGGGTGGTCTTGTTCGTAACTGTTCAGTAAGGAACGGGTCCGGCTTTGTGTTGCAGGGGAGTGGGAGTACTCCTCGGTACGGTGATCTAGGCTACGTACTGTGACGGGCGGTACCCCAGTAGCCCTGCCATTGTTGGAAACCCATTTTCCCTACGTGACCCTACGGTTTTGATTGTATTACCCACTTTTGTGGATAGTAGCTGGAATTAAATAATGTAACAATTTCGGCTATTTCTTATTTATTTGAAAACCCTAGACACTATTATAATATCACTGGATTTCCTATCAAATGTTTTGGTTAGCGTAAGGTAAAAACTTTTCCATGTTTATGGGTGGGAAGTCTTACGTGATACCTTTTGTTTTCAAAGGATTTTTCTAAAGTTAAGCAACTTTTATTCCCGTTTACTTACACCAGACCCATGTCTGACCCGAGTGTTTATTTTCTGTTTTATTAAACTCTTGGGTACTCATATTATGTATGAGTAGTCAAGTGATTCAGGATTGCTTTGACAAGTTCTGGAGGAGATAATGGAGCAGGAGGCTTCAGCGTGTAGATATTTGTAGTGGTTCTGTTGTGTTTGAGTTGTATTGGTTCTCTTTGATGTACTTGGATTGTAATTGCTAGACAGAAGCTTATAACTGTCTAGTTTGGGTTGTATTAGCTGTTTAACTCTGATGTATATGATACTATGTAATGTTTTAGGTGATATATTATAATTTATTCAATTCCGCTGTGAGATTCTGATGTTGTCTGTTCTTTCTTTCCTTTCTTTTCTCTTTTCTATCCCTTTCTTTCTTCTTAGCAATGCGACTTCCTAGAGTTTGGAAGTTGGGTCGCTACATTGTGGTATCAGAGCTCTAGGTTGAGCGAATACCTAGACTCTGGAGTGGTGTCTATCTTGAGAGAGCGTATTTGTAATTTTGAATATATATATTTATTTATTTCTACCTATTAGAGTGGGTTACCTGTTCAGGTTTTCCAATATAAGTAATAAAGGTAGATAGGGTAGTAGTGTGTGTAACACAACTACCAATGGTTGGAGTCCAAGTGTTTGATGTTGGAAGTAATCTACTAGGGCAGTTTGGGCATCTAGGGTAGCTTGGCAGTTTGGTGTGAAGGATTTCGCCAATCTCTGAAGGAAATCTTTTCAAGATTCGGAGTTTATCTTTGAATTTTAAGCTTGGTAGCACTCATGTGAGTGGTTTTTCTTGAATTTGGATTAGTTGGGAGTGCTGAAGCCAGAGTTGGTATCTTGGCAACCTTAGGAAGGAGTTCTGCCTATATTTGAGTTTGAAACTCAGTTTGGCAGAGTGTTTTGAGCTTGGTTTGGGAGCAAGTTTCCTGAGAGATATCTGTCTATCTGGAATGCTCTATTGTGAAGAGGCTGGTGTAGCTTTGTGATTCGATGAGCTTTTGGATAAGGAAGTCTTTGGCAGCAATAGCAGCAGTGAGTGGCCTATTCTTCAATGGTTCAGAAATCTCTGTGATTCTTCTGTCAGTAGTCCGGGCATATGGTATAGCTTGTCCATTTCTTCTGGAAGCCCAGCTGGGTGTGATATTTGTGGTTGGAGGTAGACCACTAGTTTCTTCTTTGATTAGAAGGTTTTAGCTGTTCTGATTTTGAAGAGAGAACGTTTTCTTGGTATCTGAACTGAGTGGAATCGCAAAAGTGACTTGCGACGGTTCGGAAGTTCTCTAAGTGTTCTTTGTTTTGGGATTGAAACATCTCTAGTGGATGTTTGAGTTATTGAAGTGGTTTGATTTTCTGGATATCTTCGAAGGAGTTAAGATTTGCATCCGCATCAGAAGTTCGAGTTCTGTTTCAACTTGATTCTTGGAGTTTTACCGGTGGATCAGCATAGTAGGAGGGCTCTTTTAGATAGAGATCTGTTTAAGTTGGCAGGATTGATTGAATCCAGTTTCTGGTAGAATTTTTGTTGTGTGTTGTGACTGAAACGGATAGGTCACTGAGATTTTATGGAATTTGATGAACAATATTCCGGGGTAAGTTGATCAAGTTGTACTTGTGTTCATCAACAGCATTCTTAATCAGAGTTGCGCAGTGGAAGCATTGTGGCAGCTATTCCAGAATAGGAGGAGCACCCGATTCTTTGGGAATTTGAGTTTTGTCTTGAATCAGAGGATTTCTACAGGGAATTCGTTTTAATCTGGAGACTTGAATGTTTTGTATCTGTTTGTTTCCAGATAGGGTAGTTTGTCTGAAGTCTTCTGATGTTTGTGTAATTGAGTTGTGTGGTGGATTTTGATTGATCTAGAAGTTGAAAGCAGCCCAGGATCGTCAGGAGAGATTTGTAAATGTGAGTATTGGATCTTTCTATTTTTTCTTGAGAGTTAAGTGTTTGGTCTACAGGATTGAATTTCCAGTTCAGATGGCTGGAATTTGTTTTATTTTCACGTATCTCTGAGGAAGTACGTGTATGGTTTATCCCTGGTTTTAAAATCAGTAGTTCTGTGAGATTTGGGAGTTGATCAGTACTTGTCTATGGTCCTGTATTCTGTTTAGATTTGTAGATCTAGATATATAGGAGCTTTAGATCTGAGTGGTATAGTTAGTTTAGATTTTATAGGGCGAGTGTCCCAGTGTGTGTACCCGGGAAACTCTAGGGAATCTTATCCAGAATTTTGTCTGGATAATTAGAATTGTTTGTTTGGATTGGTTGCTATGGCCATTAGTATTTGGTTGATAGTATATGTTTGCTCTTTTAAAATTTAAAATCTGTATGGGATTATTGAATTACCTTTGCTTTTAAATTTTGGGGACGAAATTCTTTTAAGGGGGGAGGAATGTGATGTCCCAGAAATTTGGGCAATATTTATTTAATAATTTCATTAATAATTATTTTAAAATGTGTAATATTGATTTAATAATTTAATTCAAACTGGAATTCTCTTTTGAAAATTTATAATTAAATAGTTTGATAAATGATATTCTTTTCAAATGTTAAAAATATTTAAATAATAAATTTATCTTTCTATGCTGATTTAAAAATATTTTATTTATAATGTATAAATGTTTATACATTGTAAATAGAGGATTTGGTTTTAATTTTAATTTATATTAATAAAGGATATTTACTAATTATTATATATAAATGTATAATTTGTAAATTGATTAATTTGATTTAAATTAATTTAAAATAGTATTGTAAACTTTTCAAAAGTTTGTTTTAAAAATCTTTCTTATATATTTATAGAAAAGTAAGTAAGTATTTATTTTGTTTATAAAAATAAATATAGTTTAGATTTTATTTTATAATAAAAGTTATTTTGTTTTGTTTTATTTTAAAATTGTTTTTCTCTTTGAAATAAGATCTAATTCATTCTTGTTTAAGTATAACATTTGATTTAAAACTCTTGAATAAGATAAACTCAACATCTTTCTTCTTTTAAAAATCTTTTCTTTTGAAATTTAAAGAATATTATTTTAAAAATAATAATTAAACAAACATTTAAATAGTGTATATGTTATTATTTAAAGCCTAAATGTTAATAAATCATTTGAAACTTGCTAAAAACAAATTAGAAATGGTTTAAGATAAATTCAAATACATTTATAAATTTAAAATTTTCTTTTAAATATTGAAACGAACATGTGTTAGCCATTTAACTAATAAAAATGGACACTTGTAATCACCTAACAAATTAACATAACAAGTGGCATTTTTTTTAAACCTTATTATTTAAATTATATTGTCAAGAAACATAGCAAATGCATTTGATAAAAACACATTTTTCTTCAAATTGAAGACCTGAAATCATATTTCAGTAAATCAAAACTCAAAACAAAATGCATGTTTATAAATCTGCAAATCAAATCCAGTAAACCAAATACAAATCAATTTCTTCAAAATAAATCAAAATCGGCAAATCATTTCTACAAACAACTTCAAATCTGCAAACAACTTCGTATCTGCAAAGCCAATTCTAGTCAAAATCTGCAAACCCAAATCTGCATATCTGAATAACAAAGTACAACATCAAATTAGAAGTTCAACTTCAATAAAATCTGTAATCGTTTTCTTCAATATATCAACTGCAAAATGAAGATCAATTCTACTGCAAATCTGAGCAATAAAGTTTTGGAGTCTGCATGCAATCTTCATCAACCAGAGAAGTAATTTCTGTAAGAAAATGCAAGCCAGGATCAACATGCATTTCAATATGCATTTCTGGAAAATGGAATCTGCAATTTTTTATGCTCTGCATCTTCATTAAAAAGTGAGTAAGCTTCTAATTTTAAAAACAGTTCTTATTTTTTTATATAACCAAAGCTAAACAAGATTTTCAGAAAAACACAAGTTCTAATTCAAACTTGTTTAAAAAAAATAATAATCAAAACTACTGTAGGAAAAAGGAAGAAAATGGCTCTGACTTTTAGTGAGTAACCTCATTATCATATTTAAACACAAATTAGCTTTAAAAACATAAGTAACAAATATATGTGTTGCAGTGAATACTGTTTGATGATTGCCTTGCTTTATGTACATTTGTGAACCTGTGTGTTTTCAGTGGATTTTATCATCTCTGTGGTTTGTTATGTCTCTGTACTGAATACTGTGAACATGAATCAATTTAAAATTTGATTCATATACAAAATGTTATAGTAAATTCATGGAGTATGTTGAATTTTTTTTTATGCATGTTATTTTATTTTGAATAAATGAATGATTATTAACCTAAGAACATATGTGATTCATTGTTTATATCATTGCTTCTCTATTCATTATTACAGAGTGTAGTGACAATGACAAAAAAAAAATTCAAAATCTTTTTATCTAATCTTTGTTAGGACCTGAATTTAAAATAAAATAGTTTTGTTAAATCATAACCTAAGTACCAAAAATAGATTCCTATATTTTAAAGTTTTGAACTATGTTAGGATATGCAAAATACAGTAATGATGTTAAAATCTTGTTAAATCAAATCTCTTAGTATGTTGATTCAGGGTTATAACTTGAACCTATTCAGGAAATTATGATTTTAAAAACTAAAATCACATTTTTTTAATAATGCTTTGGGGTGGCATTTTGGGTTTATCTGGGATTTGAGTTTGAGGCAGTCTCTATCAATCTAGAGGTTGAGGAGGCTCAGGGTTTCTGTTGAGGGTGTATGGAGTTGCGAAGCGTTCGAGAAAAAATGCCTGAGGTGGTTCATATGGTCGAGGCGATGATCAGAAGGGGTGGAGATGATATTGGGTTTTCCAAGTTTTGATAGGATTTGGGGTTGTGTTTCAGGTTGTTTGATCAACCTGAAATTTTGGAAGTTTGAGTTGCAGTGGATGTAAGGGATGATAAGTGACTTGTAGGAGTGGGTTAGCATGGCTGTAGTTCGCCGAGGCGACGGTGAAGGTGCACCATTCATGTAGGAGTCTGGTGGTCTTTTGGATGTGCAGGGTTTTTTCTTACTCGAAGTAAACTCGGGTGTTTTTGATTTTGACTCGGAGCAGGTAGCTTTAGAACTCGAAGTAAATTATTGTTTCTTCGGGTATTTGGTTGCAGATTTTAAAATTTGTAATTTTACAGTTTTTAAAATTTTGAATGAAGCTCATATTTTAAAGATTGTAAATTGATTCAAATGTAAGATTAAACTGAATTCAAATGTAGCTTTGAATTCAAAGTTTTTAAAAATGAAATTTTTGAATTTAAACAAGTTTTAAAATTCTGTTTTAAATCAAGATTTAAAAACAGTTACAGGTTTTAATCCAGAGAGTTATTTTGCAGTTTTTTTTAGATTTTTTTGAATGAAATTCAAATTTTAAATTGAAAACTTGATTCAAGTATAAATTGAAACTGAATTCAAATGAAATTTTGAGTTCAAGTTTTTAAAAGTGAAATCTTAAATTTAAACAAGATTTAAATTCAGTTTTAAATTAAGTTTTAAAAATAGTTTCAGGTTTACCCTTTTAAAACCAGAATTTGATTTAAACAGTTTTGTTAGTTTTTAAATTTTGAACAGATTTAAACATTTTAAAACAAGATTTAAATTTGTTTTTGAAATCAAGTAAAAATTTGTTCTCAAGTTTCTTTAGAAACCAGTTTAGGATTCAAAACAGTTTGTAAATAGAAAATAATAATGAACAGATTTAGATGTTTTAAAGTAGATTTGAATATGAAATTTGATTTCAAGTAAGTTTTAAAACTTGAAAGAGTTTATTTCTTTAAGTATTTGAATTAAAATATGAAGTGTTAATTTTAAATTTGAAAGTTGAAATAATCAATTTATTTTCAAAGATTAATTTTAATCAAGTAATTTATTTTAAATCTTTCTTTATATTTAAGTAATGAATGTTCTTTAACATTCATTTTATTGAAAGGTTTATAATTATTTAAAATTTAGATTAATGTTTAACAGTTAAACATTTTAAATATTAAATTTTTAAATGGAATTTGAATTTAAATTTAGAAATGTATTGTTTTAATACATTTTGAATGTAAATGAGTCATTTGATAAGTAAATAAATTATTTTGGAATTAATTAAGATAATTTAGAATTTACTTAATTATTTGATTTTTAAATAATGTTTTAGATTAATTTTAATTGGAAATGATTTATTTATAATTAATCTAATTCAAATTTTCTTAAGTATGAGATTATTGAAATGTTGTTAATTAATAAATGGGTGATAATTATCTAAGGATAATTTAGTAATTAATTAATGTAACTAATTTTGATAATTAACTAGATTGATTAATTGGATATAACTAATTGAAATTTGTTAAGTATAATTAATTGTTAAAGTAATTAAGGAATTAATTACTTATTGTAATTAATTTTAAGATGTGATTTATTTAAGTTAATTAATTTAGTTTAATTAATTTAAGTAATCATTTGATGATTTAATGGAAGTAATTACTTAATGTAATTAGTGGAGCAGGATTACTTAGAGAAGTAATAATGATAATTACTGGAATGTAATTAGTAATTTGGATAATTACTTTAGTAATTAATTAAGGAATTAATTAATGATTAATTATTGGATAATTAATTTGTTAATAAGTAATTAAAAATAGTTAATTACTAGATTTAGTATTAATCAAGGTGGTTAATAATTAGATTAATTACTAAATGTAATTAATTTTAATTAAGTAATTTATTTAAATATTGGAGATCATTAATTATTATAATTAATGATGTAATAAAGGATTATTTGATTAAGTTTAAATTAAAATAAGTGATTAATAAATTGTAATTAATTTGGGGTAAATATAATTAATTAATAAATGAGTAATTAAATGTTAATTACTTATGATTAAGGTTAATTAATTTATAAAATTAATTAAGGACTAATTACTTATTGTAATTAGTGAATGATTAATCAAAGATTTTTAATCAAGTTTAATACTTAGTGTATAATTAATTAACTGGATTAATTAATTAATGGATGTTAAGGAGGATTTTTAATGAGTAATTAATTTAATTTAATTTAAATTAATTAGAGATGGTTGTAATTAATTTAATTCATTTAAATTAATTGATGGTTAATAAATCATTGCTTATGGATGTTATTGATTGAATGGTTGTGATCTCAGTAATGAGATTAGTTGTATCTGTATGATATGGATGATTGGATTAAGTATGATGGTTTGTGATGGATTATTTGGTTGTGATGATTATCTGTTTATGGATGATACAGATTATCTGTTTATGATATGAATGTGATTATCTATTGTGAGATGTAGTTTATCTATCTATGTGAATAGATAATAATGAAATGAATTAATTGTTTAAAACCCTTAAGTACAACTTGGACATTAAGATGGCGTTTGGATTCGATGAGACCGGGATCGGGTTTCCATATTTGGATATCCGAAAACCACATCGATTCCAATTAAACGTTAGGTCGTTATTCCAAATGGAGCAAGTGAAGACTCGAGGTGTAAGGGCTATACGTCAGTATAACTCTGTGGGTGATTCCGTAATGAGTTGACGGGATAGTACTTATAGATTCGAGATGGTGATATAGAGTGCGAGGGTTATCGTCGTTAACTCCGAGGGTGATTCCAATACGAGTGTAACGAGATAATGCCTTCGGTTTCGTTCGAACCCGGAATGAACTTGTATGGATTGAATGCTTTCAGAACATCGTTAGGTGGACGATGAGCATTCTAAGATTGATATGTCCTATAAAGGTAATCGTAACCTCAAGCCTCATCAACCAGGAATGGCTAAAACAGGGGAGGTGCAGCAAAGCTTCGTGGGTAGCACCCACTGGAGAGCAAGATTTATCCCTGTCTAGAGGTCCCGTTATATTCGGTTGTGTGGCAGTTGGTGACGACCAATCTGCGGGGTGGTCTTGTTCGGAACTGTTCAGTAAGGAACGGGTCCGGCTTTGTGTTGCAGGGGAGTGGGAGTACTCCTCGGTACGGTGGTCTAGGCCACGTACTGTGACGGGCGGTACCCCAATAGCCCTGACATTGTTGGAAACCCATTTTCCCTACGTGACCCTATGGTTTTGATTGTATTGCCCACTTTTGTGGCTAGTAGCTGGAATTTAATGAATGTAACAATTTCGGCTATTTCTTATTTATTTGAAAACCCTAGACACTATTATAATATCACTGGATTTCCTATCAAATGTTTTGGTTAGCGTAAGGTAAAAACTTTTCCATGTTTATGTGTGGGAAGTCTTATGTGATACCTTTTGTTTTCAAAGGATTTTTCTAAAGTTAAGCAACTTTTATTCCCGTTTACTCACACCAGACCCCTGTCTGACCTGAGTGTTTATTTTCTGTTTTATTAAACTCTTGGGTACTCATATTATGTATGAGTGGTCAAGTGATTCAGGATTGCTTTGACAAGTTCTGGAGGAGATAATGGAGCAGGAGGCTTCAGCGTGTAGATATTTGTAGTGGTTCCGCTATGTTTGAGTTGTATTGGTTCTCTCTGATGTACTTGGATTGTAATTGCTAGACAGAAGCTTATAACTGTCTAGTTTGGGTTGTATTAGCTGTTTAACTCTGATGTATATGATACTATGTAATATTTTAGGTGATATATTATAATTTATTCGATTCCGCTGTGAGATTCTGATGTTGTCTGTTCTTTCTTTCCTTTCTTTCTCTTTTCTATCCCCTTCTTTCTTCTTAGCGATGCAGCTTCCTAGACTTTGGAAGTTGGGTCGCTACAAAATCTTATTATTATATGTTTCAAAATCTCAAACCAATTTTCAAAAGGATATCGAAATCCAATCTCTCGAATTTCAAATTCAAAACCTTTCATTTATAAATCATTTTTATATAAATCAATTTTCTTATAAAGTTTCAAATTTTCACATCCTTTCAAAATTTCAGACTTTCGTTTTTTATATAATCCTTATTGAAAATATTTTCTCCTTCATATATAAAATAAAATCAAAAGTTACCCAAATAAAAATTTTGGTACATAACCAATTTTAAAATACAAACAAAACCCGATTTTCAAAGGATGATTCAAGAATGGGTTTCAAAACCAAGATAGATATTCAAATTAGAGGGACTCTAATCAAATAGAATTCTGATTCGAAGATAGGCTCGATCAAAAATGAGGTAATTAAATTTCAAAATAGAAGGTGGATATACTTATATAAATCTCGGGCGACCTTAACCGGTCAACCGTGACTTCAAGAATATAATCGATGCGGAATTCCAAAACAAATCGACATTCAATCACTAGAGATAGAATTCGACATATCAAGATATAGTAGCATCGTAAACCGAGGATATAGAAATCTTCGGTGAATCAATGCCAATTTCAAAGGAGTTTTCACCCCTTTTACAAAACATTCAGTGGAGTTATGGGGTACTCCAGAATCAAATGAATATAAATAGAAAGAGACAAGAATGAATTTCGGAACCGAGGGACATTCCAAAATTCAAAGGAAATCGAGTCAAAAAGAAGAGATTCAACTCGAATGAAAGTGATTCTGTAAATAAATTTACCATATATGCTAAGTTTTGCTTAGAGCCAACGCTCTGATACCAAATGTAATGACCCTCTATTTTGGACCATTCAAATCGACAATAAAACCATACATGTCCGACTTGAATGATTCAAAATACCGAATTGTTAATTAAAATTTGGCAAAACTTAACATATACAGTAAATAAATCAATCACAGAATCACAGATACAGAGCAGTAAAATAATACGCAGCGGAATAAATGAATAGTAGTTCATGAAGCTACTATATAAACATCAGAGTTAGAGATAAAGTACAACAGAATATCTCGGATGTAGTGAAGTCTCCAGTACGAGCAAATGACTTCTCTGGACCTATTAACAGGATGACTGAAAGGATAGATAGCTGGATCTTCAAGCAAAGCTCCAACTTCGAAGGTGAGTCTCAAATGCTATATCACTCAGTCTGACCCGAGTGTAAAGCAAAACACAAAACACTCGAGTCAGGATTAACATTCTTATATCTATAAATCTAACTCAAGTGAAATATCAGCTGAAATATAATTAACTTAAAGGATGTTTGGGATAACCATCCTCCAAGGATCCATGGAACTATCTACACTGTAGAAATATACACTACAACACCGTGGTCATTCAAATTAATTTATACTTCAAAACTAGAGTATTATTTCCATTTCATATATATATATATATATCCAAATTTTATCATTTTCAAAGTTACGATTCAAATCAAATCAATTTCCAAATACAAATTTAATTAACTCTCAATTCAACAAATTTCAATTCAATTCAGTTTCTAATAAATAATTGCAAATTATATTGATTTCCAAATGCAGATATAAATAAAAAAATAAACCATTTAAATTCCAATGTATTTCAAAGCCTTAATATTCACATTTTCAAAGCTAAACTTAACAGTTTCATATTTCCTGATTTAACTTCATTATTATTTAGTCTTGAAATATTCCCTCATTTATTCAATATCATTTAAGTAACCTTAAAGTACATCATACTAAGTATTTCCTTTAATTTATTTTAACATGGAATATTCATTAAGTCACTTAAATCCAAAAAAAATCCAGTTAAAATCATATCTTTGAATTTAAATTTAAATAGTTCCAAATCGGTGTTTATTTACTAAAATTCTTTATTACATACAATTTCAAATACATTTAAATTTATCTTCCCAGCATTAACTTATTCAAATTATTACCAAAATCTATAAATTTAATAAGTACTTGAGCATATTATATGTACTAAATCAATCTCCATTTAATTTAATATTATTATTAAATTTATATATTATATTTCCATTTATATATAATATTTAAGAATCAATATTTATTAAAAACTTATATTTCTTTCCAAAACCATAGAAATTATTTCAAATTATTTATATATGGATCAATGGTGTTTGTATATAATTTCTTATCCTATGGTCAAGTGATACGGATATTTATCATTTTAATCCGTAACTTAAATATATATATATATATATATATATATATATATATATATATATATATATATATACGGGTAGATATCCGTTCTACCCGTAATCCCAATTTCAATTCAATGAAAATCACTTGGGTCTATCCTTTCAACCCATAACGATTTTCTCCTATTCTAAAGTCCGTTCGGGTATGTATCATTTCAACCCATAGTGAATTATATACTAACAGGGAACTTGCAGAGTGATAACAGAAATGACAATAATAATAACAGGCATATATCATCAATAGCAATATAATATGAACAACAGGATATGGTGTCATATCCCATAGGTGAACAATTACATATAAATGCATATCATATATATAACAATTTAAAAAAATTAACAGTTAAAATTTAGCAACATATTTCAATTGTCGTTCTAATTGAAATCAAATTTAATAAATAAAAGAACGTTAATCGTGAGTGATTGCTCACCTTCAAGGTTAGAGATGAACGAGAATGAGATGAGTTACGAATCCAAGCACGAATTCTAAAGTAAATCAGGATTTGTACAATTTGACGAGCAAAGCTGATAGATATGAATCGATGAGAATGAATAAATTAGCTCGATATAAATGAAATACATACATACATATATATATATATATAAAAACAATCAAAAATCCATTTAATACATATATTTCAAATTTATATCAAATTCAAACACAAATTAAATTATATATATACATATATGTATTTATAAATCTTTGTTTTTAAATAAAACCACATATAAGTCACATATCTGCGTAGTATAAATTCAAATAAATGAATATATATATATATATATACTTATAATCAAATACGTAAACAACCTATATAGCCATTCTATGCAAATCTATATAAAAATCAGTAACAAATTTTAAAACATGTACATATTAAAATCTATGTATATACAATACTATACACAGTATATAAAATACATAAACTAGCATTTGTACCTTTATATAAACAGACATATTAAAGAATAACATATCAAACTTATTTACACTTTATATATACACAAAATGTCATTTCTACTAACATATATTCACTGTCAAACTCACATATTACTAACATTTTACATTGGAAAACTGGCATAAATCATTTATACCAAAAATCTTTTTTTTTCATAACATATTTTATAAACATAACATACCAAGCTGTTAACAAAACATATTTTGTATAAATATATACTCTGTCAAAATATATAATAATACTATAAAAGCTATATATTTTATATGCAGAAACCATATAGCCTGCATATACCTAACACAAACAACTAATATATATAATAATTTGTACAACATAAACTTATCCAAATATGCATAAATCATATATACATACTGAATAATAAATATGTGTTATGAAAATCTATTTCAAATTTATTAATAAAAACTTAAAATAACCAAGCAGTTTATATATATACGCTCTAAAACCAACTCACCAGGATACTTGAAATCTTGTATAAAATAAAATATACATATAAATCTATGTTTTAACAAACCTTTCGTATGCTTGAATATATATAAAGCTGCAAGTATAACAAACAGATATAATATATAAAGAAATACTTACATATAAAGAATGAAAGAAGAGAGGAAACGGTTGTGGGTGGTCGAGCATGCAGTGAAGGCATGGAGCAAAGAGGAATGAGGGGAAGAGTTTTTCCAGAGAATGAAAAGAAGAAGGAGAGATACGCTTATCATGGGCAATATATATATATATGCATTGTTCTTAATTATTTTTTTGAAAGATTGAATGCTGGTGAATGGAGGAAATAAATTAAAACAAATATATATAAAGATTGAATGCTGGTGAACAGAGGAAATAAATTAAAACCAATATGTATAAAGATTGAATGCTAGTGAAGCAGGAAATAAATTAAAATAAATATGTAGAAAGATTTAATGTTGGTGAATAGAGGAAATAAATTAAAATATGTATGAAGATTGAATGCTGGTGAATAGAGGAAATAAATTAAAATATGTATGAAGATTGAATGCTGGTGAATAGAGGAAATAAAATAAATATGTATAAAGATTGAATGCTGGTAATAGAGGAAATAATGTAAAATATGTATAAAGATTGAATGCTGGTGAATAAAGGAAACAAATTAAAATAAATATGTATAAAGATTTAATGCTGGTGAATAGAGGAAATGATGTAAAATATGTATAAAGATTGAATGTTGGTGAATAAAGGAAATAAATTAAAACAAATATATATAAAGATTGAATGTTGGTGAATAGAGGAAATAAATTAAAATATGTATGAAGATTGAATGCTGGTGAATAGAGGAAATAAATTAAAATATGTATAAAATTGAATGCTGGTGAATAGAGGAAACAAATTAAAATATGTATAAAGATTGAATGTTTGTGAATAGAGGAAATAAATTTAAACAAATATGTATGAAGATTGAATGTTGGTGAATAGAGGAAATATATTAAAACAAATATGTATAAAGATTTAATGCTGGTGAATAGAGGAAATAAACTGAAATAAATATGTATAAAGATTTAATGCTGGTGAATAGAGGAAATAAATTAAAACAAATATGTATAAAGATTGAATGCTGGTGAATAGGGGAAATAAATTAAAACAAATATGTATAAAGACTGAATGCTGGTGAATAGAGGAAATAAATTAAAACAAATATGTATAAAGACTGAATGCTGGTGAATGGAGGAAATAAATTAAAACAAATCTGTATAAAGATTGAATGCTGGTGAATAGAGGAAATAAAGTAAAATTTCACAAAATTCAATTAATTTAATAAATAAAATCACTAAAATTTTGGGTCATTACAGCTTGAAAGTCCCGTCTCTTAGCTTTTCATTATTGACATATGGTCCCCCCCCCCAATTTGGTCCGAAGGTCCCCGAAACGGGGTAAACTCTCTTGAGCACAAGATCTCCCACTTCGAAGGTTTGACTGTGAACTTTGGAGTTGAAGTATCATGTGACCCTTTTTTGGTGGGCAGTAGTACTCGACTCTTCTTCTTCTTCTCTTCTTTCATCAATCATATCTAGTGATTCAAGTAGGAGCTTCTTATTTTGTTTTTGATTGAAGTTCTGCCTTTGGTACGAGGGGACTTCTAATTCAACGGGAATCATTGATTCTAAATCATATACTAGGGCGAATGGAGTGTAGCCGTTGTTTTGTGGGTAGTTCTGTAAGCCTATATGCGAGTGAAAGTTCATCAACCTAATTTATTTTGGCTTTAGTTAGTCGCTTTTTGATAGTGGACTTAATGATCTTGTTTATCTCTTCTACCTGCCCTTTTGCTTGCAGATAAGCCACTATGGAAAAGCTCTTTTCGATTCGGAAGCGCTTATAGAAGTCTTTGAACTCGGCACTTTCGAACTGGGTTCTATTGTTGGTGATGATCTTTTGTGGCAAACCAAACCTGCAAATTATGTTTTAGTAACAAAGTTAATAATTTTCTTTGTGGTTATGGTGGCCAGCGGTTCTGCTTCGGCCCTTTTTGTGAAATAATCTACGGCAACTATAGCATATTTGGCTCCTCCTATTGCTATCGGCGGGACACCAATCAAATCGATCCCCCATGTTGCAAATGGCCATGGGAAAACCATCCGAGTTAGCTTCATTGAAGGATTTCTCTTAATTTTGCTGAATCTTTGGCAGTGATCGCATCTTCTGGCATGATCTACGGCATCGCGATTCATCGATGGGCATTCGTCTTCATGTACTCCTTTAGGATTCGTCGTGCTTCGTCATCGGTCACACACCTAAGAAGGGGTTTGGGGATCCCCTCCGATATAGTATTCTGCCTGTATCATGAACCGTGGTGCCTTTTGGAGGAGCTTCTTCCGTTGATTCCAGTCAGTAGAAGGGTTCCTACGAGTAGATAGTTCTTTATCGGAGTCATCCACATATCTGGTTCGATGGTGGTTTCGAGGATCCAGTCTACGTCCATTTCATTTATGCTTGGGTTGGCCAGAGTTTCAACTAGGACTAGTCCCAATGACTAAGCTTATCCTAAACTTTCCAGTTTAACCAAATAATCTACCTTAGTGTTTTGCTCCTATAGTATGTGAGTGATGGTGTAGTGCTTGACGTTGCTTAGCAATCTTGTACTTTTGACAGGTACGGGAATAAATTCTCACCACGCGCCTGATACTCCCCTTTTACTTGACAAACGACCAGTTGTGAGTCGTTGTATATGTGAATAGCTTTTATTTTGAGCTCCTTCACAGCTTTTAGTCCAACAACTAGTGCTTCATATTCTACTGCATTGCTTACGGCTAGGAATTCCAAGTGCAAAGTGTAGCTAAAACATCGCCCCTCGGGGGTCTCAAGCACTATTCTAGCTCCCGAACAGAAGTTGTTTGATGTGCCGTCGGCGAAGAGCTTCCATTGCATGTCTGTTTCTTACTGAACTTCCTCCACATCATCCTGTATTGTAAATTCGGTGATAAAATCGACCAATACTTGCCCATTAATGGCTTTCTTTGGGTGGTATGTGATGTCATATTGACTCAACTCTATATTCCACTTGAGTAGTTGTCTGGAAGTTTCTGGCCGGTATAACACTTGCTTCAGGGGCTGATCAATCAAAACTTTAATTGGATGAGCCTAAAAATATGGTTGTTACTTTTAGGAAGCGATTAAGAGGCAGTATGCAAGCTTTTCTAGTTTTGGGTAATTCTTCTCGGCTCCAGTGAATAATTTGCTAATGTAATATATGGGTCATTGGATTCACGCTTCTTCCCACACGACAACGGCGCTCAATGCATGCGGGAAGACTACTAAATAAATGAATAGGCCCTCTCCGTCCACCGGCTTTAATAAGATTAGGGGAGCTTCCATGTGTCATAGAAGTTCTTCGAAAACTGTATGACAAGCTTCACTCCATTCGAAGTTTTTCTTTCCTTTTTTCAATATGTCGAAGTACGGTATCCACTTTTCTATAGATTTTGATATAAATCGGCTCAGTGCCGCGACCTTTCCATTCAAGCTTTGAAGTTCCTTCTTATTTCTGGGGGCTTGGAGACTTCTTGTAGTGCCGTTATTTGTTCTGGATTTGCTTCGTTTCCTCGAGCACTTACTATGAACCCAAAAATTTCTCGGAGGCTACTCCGAAATGAAATTTGAGTGGGTTGAGATTCATTCCATACTTCTAGAGTATTTCGAACATTTCAACGAGATTTTCTAGATGGTTAGCTGCGACTCGAGATTTGACCAACATTTCGTCCATATAAACTTCCAATGTCTTTCTGATCTGACGTTTAAGCAGGGTATTTACTAGCCTTTGGTATGTTGCCTCGGCGTTCTTTAACCTGAAAGGCATTACTCTATAGCA
Source organism: Allium cepa (assembly GCA_030765085.1). NCBI lineage: Eukaryota > Viridiplantae > Streptophyta > Magnoliopsida > Asparagales > Amaryllidaceae > Allium > Allium cepa. The sequence goes on from CM060946.1 coordinate 45,417,757, forward strand.
GATTACAGTTCCAAATCAATGATGAAGCTGATTATTTCTTGATCTGGCTCATACATCAGGATCTGGTTGTAGCCCGAATATGCATCCATAAACAACAGCAATTTATACCCATTGTTCCATCCACAAGCTGATCGATTCTAGGGAGTGAGAGGCAATCTTTCGGACAACCCTTATTTAGATTCGAGAAGTCAATACAAGTTTGCCATTTTCCATTTGACTTCTTGACTAAAACTAGGTTCGATAGCCATTCAAGGTATTGCGTCCCAAATGAAGCCATTAGCCATCAAGTTATCAACCTCCTCTTTCAATGCCTTGGACCGTTCAAGGCCCAAGTTGCACCTTTTTTGCGTTACCGGTGTGAGTTTAGGGCCAATATTGAGTGCATAACAGGCAATTTAAGGTGATACCCCACACATATCGGAGTGTGTCCAAGCCTTGTCCTATTTCCAAGATGCTATCCAATTTTTAGGACCTGTGTCGAGTCATCCATACAAACTAGGGAAAACACCGTTAACTCTTCCCATGCTGCCGCATCCTCCCCTGAACTTTTCTTTATAGGGTCCAAAGCCTTATCGAATCTGCTATGGCCTCCAAGCCAAGGGCGGCTCTGTAGTTGCTATTCAAAGGGTCATGGATGTGGAGGGTTTTTCCCGCATCCTTTACTTTTTCCTTTCTTCTTAACTCATGCAATTCCACGATGTAGCATTCCCGGGCGGCGCTTTGGTCTCCTTTCACAATTCCGATTCTGTGCTTTACGGGGAAATTCATTGTAAGGAACTATTGGGCCAGTGCTATTCTAAAGTCGGCTAATGCAGGCTGTCCCAAGAAGGGGTTGTACACTGACATTTCATCTGTGATCACAAAAGTCTAAATGAGGGTGACCTTTCTCTTACCCTCTCCAAGCTCCATAGGTAGGTCAATTGTTCTTACCGGTTGTTCGGGTTCGCCAATAAACCCCTAAATCTTTGTCTGGCACATAGATGCACTTTTCATGCTAATCTTCATTTAATCGAAAGTACGTTTGAAGAGTATGTTAACGGAGCTGCCACTATCAACCAACATCTGTCGAACTACAGCAAGTCCAATTCCTACCGTCACCACCATCAGGTCGAGAGTTGGAGCTTTGATCCTCGCGATGTCTCGATTTTGGAACATAATATTGTCATTCAAGGCCCTTTGCATCTTGACTAGAGTTTCGTCTTCCACATCTAAACATTATTCCTTCGGGGAATGCTTCAACGAACTTGCATAACGCTTCATTTTTCCCCAACTTCTTTGTGCGGGATGTGATCCCTTGGATATTGTTCCGATAATAAGCTTTTGGTTAGTTTGTTTCGAACCTTCTTCACTGGTTCCTACTTGATTCCTTCATTCTCTTAGGCGTTGAGGGGTCGTAGGTTGATCAAGGTTTTGCGGTTGTCTTATGTATTGCTGGAGTTTGTTATTCTGGATCAGTTCCTCAATGAGATTCTTTAGGTGGTGACATTCTTTCATGTTGTGGCCGTGTGTCTTATGAAAGCGGCAGAATTTCCATGAGTGCTTTACTACTTAGTCGCCTCCTTTATGTGTGGCCTTTTGCATTCCTCAGTTCCTTGAATTGCGAGAAAAATGTTTTTCGGTGTGTCACTTAATGGAGTGTAGCCTTCTAGCCTAAACCCTTTGAGCTTTTATTGCTGCCATTACCATTCTTCTTACTGGAGTTTTGACCTTTTCTCTTCAAATTTTTGTCTTTCCCAGTGGTTCCTTCAGCATTTCAAGAAGTGTGCACATTATGATTCATTGCTACATCGCTTTGTCCAATGTCCACCGGTTGCACACTAGTAGACTTCCTTTCCAATTCCTACACGTCCTCCAACCTTAGGCACCGGCTTGCTTTACGATTGAAATCTTTCCTGGTGGTAGGTTGCTTCATCCTAATCCACTTTTTGAATTTAGTTTATGGGTGAATGGCACAGACTAATGCCATAAAAACCATGTCTTCATTGGGGTTACTTATTTCCATCACCGCGGTATTAAACCTGTTCATGAAAGATTTCAGTAATTTTTTATGCCCTTGGAATAATCCAGATAGGGACATGACATCTTTTGGCTACGTAGTATGGAGTCTGAATTGATCAAGGAACCTTGTCGTCAGTTGGTCAAAAGTAGAGATAGATCTTAGTGGAAGCCTGGTGAACCACATTGACGCAACTCCTTTGAGAAAGTTAGGAATGAATTTGCATCGAACAGCTTCAGAGGTGTTTGCGCCGTCCATATCCAACTGTATTTGTACAAGTGAGGTTTCAGGTTCTTTGTCCCGTCACAGGACGGAATAGTTGGCATTGTGAATTTTTATGGTTATCTCTCATTTAGGATTTCATCAATGAAGGGAGTCCAACTTGAAGCAGATCCCCATTCATCATCTTTTTTATCTTTACTCTACTCCATTAATCGTTTAACCATGTCTGCTATGCATGCCTCTGATGTCAGGTAGTCCTGAGGATGACAATCAGTCAATACGCTAAGTGTTTGACTTTGTAAACAGTCTTGGTGAGTAAGCTAAGGCCTAGGCTCTCCGGTCTTCAGGAGAGCCGCTCCTGTAGGGTCTTGTTGTCTTGCAGTTGGTCTAACTGGAGTAGTTTGGATATTTCTTGCATTATCAAATGCATTGGCATTTTCTTCCAATTTGTCATCTTGCTCTCCGTCCTCTAAGTTAGAAAGATCGCTATGTCTTCTACAGGGGTCTGTGCCCCTTGGCTCAAATTCAGAATAGTTTGCCTTGTGGCAAATGGAGTACTTCATTCATGTTAAGTCCTATAGTTATACTTTTTTGCATTTGTTTTCCATTTCTTCTATATGGACCATAAATGGAGGAATTCTCTTGTTCCATACCAACTATGAGTTCGGGCATAGCACTTGGAGCTGGATTTGGCTATAGGGTTAGGAAAGCGTTATGCTTATCCATTAGAGCCTTTTGGTTACTTTCCATTTTTTGGTTGATCTCATCAACCATTTTATTTAACTCATCCCGGGTAATAAACTTCATGCTGACTGGAGGAGGCTGGCGCTGATTCCCTAAGCTAGCGCCATTTAATTTAGTTTGTTGGGGATTAATATCTTCTCCGGCTACCACTGTCCCTACGGATCTTCTAGAGGAAGTTCTTCTTCTTCCAGGGGCCACTGATAAGGATCTAACTTCTGGACCTATGGGATACAAAGTAGATAGCTAAATCTAGATCCTTAGTTCAATTCTCGGTGAAAGCACCAAAATGTTATCCCAAAAAATGGATCAACACCCTGGTTTACGTTTGAAAGCACCAGCCCTGTCCTGGCAGAGCAATATCACATATCATAGATAGAAGAAAAGAACAGTAAAAGAAAGATGAAGTAGAAATTTTATAGCGGTTTGGCTGTTAATGAAGCCTACGTCCACTTTATAATTTTTATTATAGACTGATTACAGTTACAAGATGTGTTTGATTACTAGACTTTGATTATCTCTAAGTAGATTGAATCCATTGGAGAATCATAGTGAATTCTGTTGGAGATTGTTGTGAGGGAGGCAGAGAGTGAAGAATGTTTCTAGCAGAGCATCAGCAACCAGTTCAAAGAAAATCCCCTTTATGTTGCAAGCAGGATGGTATTTACAGAGATTGGAGGACTTTTGGGGTAGGCCACTTCATCGATTGATCGCAGGTAGGTATAGATCAACGTAAGGGGGTTTAGTTTGCGATCCGAGCCAAAAACCATGGTTCGCTAGTGACCCATAAAGTTGGCTGTACGTGAGCTAATGACTTAGCCATTTCACTATTTTGTCGCCTTGCTGAAGACACGTGGAGAAGCATAGGTCGCCAACGACCCATGGTGTGTAAGTCTCTAGCGACCCATACACTTAGCCTATTTTTTGTCATACTTTTTCCTTCCTTCTCTTCTTCCATTTAGTAGAGCGACCTTCCATTTTTCATGGTCTTTATCGTCATTGTTTGTGCAGTCTCTTTGCACGTTTTTTCATTTTGATGGTAGCTTGCTAGCTGTTTGGGCTCAGCTGCTGATTATGCTGGAAGAATACCGGTCTCTTTGTTTAATCGATCCAAGTCATTACCTTAGTAATATAGGTTGGCACTCGTTAATTTCTTTCCTTAGCCATTCTGGTTAATTTCTAAACCATTCTAATAACAAGAGATTGTTCTGTCTCATATTTGATCTTGTTGGGTTAATAACTTTGATAACACCCTTCATTCATGCTCACAGCCCAAATGGAATCTCCTTCATTTTTTCATATTTCTTCCACTTCGAATTTAGAACCATGTTTCCTAAGGTATTCTAAGGTGCTGGTGAAAGTTTGTTGAATTTTGGGAGGGATTTGAACTAATTAAAGAAAGATTAGCAAAGAACAGAGTGGACTATTGCTAATCCACTTCCACCATTTTTGATCTTTTTATAAATTTTGAAGCTATTGAGTATTATAAAGCATTAGCACATTCCTAAGCCCTCCTTTATCCCTTCCATTTCTGGCTAAAAGATCCCCCCTCATGCCTTGCACATGTTTCCACTTTACACCTCGTAATCCACTTGAGAATATCTTCTTCCTTTCACACCTACCCAGTCAAATTCTAGAAGCTTCTTTCTAATATTTTTCAAAAATCATTTTTAGTTGTCGATTACCTCTATAATGATTAATTTGGCAAGCATCAAAAGTTCAAACAACTTCCGTTGTGAAAAAACTATTTATCATAAAACGGCTTTTGGTCGTTATCTATATTTCAATGAACTATATATTTTTCCAAACACTTTTCAAAAACAAGTTTTCTATCGTTAGTTATTACTTAAAAGGTGGTTAATAAGGTTATTAAATCAATTTAATCGCATTTAATCCAAGATTCAAATATTTAAATAGTTCATATATGTAAATACAAAGTGCCCGAAATTCCGGGTCGTTACATTCTCCCCCACTTAAAACTTTTCATCCTCGAAATTCCAACACGAGCAACAAATGGAAACAATCACATAAGGATACTTAATAGTATTCAAAATTACTAGCAAACAAAGCCCATAATTTGCTCAAGTTCAAAAATTCTCTTATCACACAAAGACGATAAACTACTTGCTAAGCGCACCGTACGCTCAATTGCCTTAGGTATTACTTAGACGATTATTCATGCTACCTCATAACAAATCAAAGAGTCATTACCTAAACTCTCCATAAGCCAACATATTATAATACACATATAGTAAATCCCATACAATATGCATGGATCATCTGTATGCAATATCTGATCTAATCACTTGCTGATCATATAAATCTCACTTCCAAATTAGTATAGATCACTTGACTTCTCTAGTGCGGATTTCGATCAGGTTCCTTGATTAGAAATGTATGTCTTCCTTACATAGCAATATACTATGACAGAAAATTTGAGATCATATCAAGAATCTATATCAGGCATTCACCGTCGAGAATCGAGTGCAAAATCCTTTTTTGAGCCGGTGTAAATCACCTCAAAACTATGTACTCAAATACTAGATCAAGAACGTTGATGCGAATAAAACGATCTATGTAAAACTTGCGTATTTATCCTATTGTTTTCTCAATTATACCAATATCTTTTTATCACATTCATTTATACAAGCGGTATATTTTTTAATACTAAACTCATTTATGAATCATTTCATAAAACATAACTTCAAATTATTAAGCATTTTATAATTTAAGTTCATACTCGTATAATACTCCACTTCATCCTAAGAGTATATACCAAACATCAAATTTATTTCGGTTAACATAGATGTTCAACAAATTCAAAACTTGTTTTAACTTACTACCTTCTCAATTTACGAGTTATAAATACTCAACTTTTATATTTTCACAAAAACACTTAGCTATAAGTTACATAACGATTCAGAAGTTTCCATTTGTGCAAAATTTTCGAAAATTCTGTTCAATTATAACAAATGAAAAGCACAAAACAAACACATCAAACATGATGAACATACCATACTGTTATAATGCCTAGGCTACATGCATCCATAAAATAACTTACAAAGTTTCAATCATTTATTAACCGCCCTTTTGCTACAAAGAGAAAATAGAAAAAGGTTTCACAATTATTTGGGTTATGCCACTAGCACTCGGGCTCTCAACGTAACATACATACTAATATTTTCCATATCGAAAGCGTAATTTGAAATCTTTATCAAACTACTCTCTATTTTGTATCAAATTCCTTAAGGAAAACATTAGAACTAAACACTGGGTTTTATTTTGAATCGATTGAAATAATAATATACATATATACGTCTTTCATATATAAACTCATACTTTTAGAATGAAACCAAAATTTGTTTTCCTAAACAACTTTGTTGCATCCCCCACTTTGAAATCTGAAAATAATTTCAGATGACACTGCAGTCATCACCAGAATTATTTTCAAGCGACAGAAGCGAGTTCGGTATATCCAAACCATACTTTTGGGATAAGACCCGAAATCATTTTCACAGTGGTGTCAAATACTTCGCATAGTGGTACTAAATATCATGATCTCAATTTCATAAACCAATTTTCCAAATATTTACTTTTAAATAATACTATTATTATTTTCTCAAAAACCTTATAAATCAATTTCAAAACTACTAGGATTTAAGTTCTCAAAATATCAATTTAAATCCTCTTCGTTTATAAACATTATTTTTATAAATCACACTTATATAAAAGCATTTTCTTACATAAAATCTTTTCATAAATGTTTATTCCCAAAATACCTTATCTTTTCTTTAGATTATAGTAAACATTTTTTTACTAAATTTAATCTTTGATTAGGTTAACTTCTAACCCAATATTGTCATCGGATGCCTTTTGGTCAAACTGTATAACTCAATTCACAAGGTATTCGTTTTAATGCATCTACAAATACTGTTTACCCAACTCATACGGTGAAAAGATAAAAATTCTCTTAAACTAGTCAAGCACAAATCAATAATCGACAAACAATAATTAGTGCTCATAAACTGGCCACGCATGACTAAAAAATCAACATGCGATACAATGGTCGTAAATTTGCCGAGAAATATTAAGTTAATAATCCTACAAATGATAATAATGCTCATAAACTGGTCGAGCATGTCAAATCATCTACAAAAGATAGCAATGCTCATAAACTAGATAAGCATAGCTAAACTAATTAATGAGGGGTAACGTGAATATCATTAATCCCTACATTAATTAAACTACACTTTAACAATTCATACTTACATAAGTTACCTTATATGAGATCTTTAATTTTGGTTGTTGGAATTACCATTAAGAAATACATTTATAACAAATAAAAATATACTCTCAGATATATAATACACTTAACTCATGCTAGGGCATTCCTTTAACATATTTCTTAATGAGCCTTACCCTCACTAAAGCCAAGTTTCTCACTAAAACTGGCTCTGATTCCTGATGTAACGACCAACCTTTTCAACCCTCGGATATCAACACTAATACATCCATGGTATTCACATACCGAGTACCCATTGCTAGAAAGACAGGTTGTTAAGGTAAAATAAAAGAAAATAATAAAGAGGAGAACACAATATCAAAGTATCATAGTGGGATGATAAAATGTAACATCAAAAGATAGTACAGAATGTCACTCTAATATACACAACATTTTAGAGTTAAAATTCTAAATATTATCATCAGCCTGAATAGTAATAATAACTTGTCCTTACAAATGCTAATACGTACATAATAGTAATGCAGCGTAAATAAGAATACTATGGTAGGTGAAACATCCAGCTCATCTCCTCGAGCTCCAATGAACATCAACGAAAACCTGCCTTTCTTAGACTACTCGAAAGAGCAAACGAAGAATTTAGGGAAAATAAAATAACATGTCAAAAATAAGTCTAGCATGAGAAGAAATATGCGGCGGACATATAATAGTACGTTTGAGACCGCACGGAATGCCATAACGATTATCCCTTTGAAAGAACCACCATATAATAAGTGCATAAGGTGATATAATAGATAATTTCTAGAGTGAAGAATATAAATCAAAAAATAGCTGTGCCGCTTGCGTACCACGACACAACAATATTAGGTAGGTGTATGATAAAAAGCGCTAAGGTATGTACACATAATGGATTTTCCACAAAAATATTTCTGATCAATACGAATCTAATCTCCAGCACAAGGGTCGGAAACTACCTCCGAACTTCATATATCTATAGATAGAATAAACCAATAAGGAAAACGTAGTCGACCCGTGCGATAACCCGGAAATTTTAGCAATATCAATTTAGTAATATGTATCCAAAATTAAATTGATTTGATAAAATTTTAATAAAAATTTACTTGATTTAATAATCCAAATAAATATATGTTTAATTGGTGAATTTTATCTTTTAAAAGCTAATGAAATGTTTTCCTATTTATAATGTATATATATTTATATATATATATATTGTGAATAGATAATTTTTGAATTTAAGTTAAATAAACAATTAAAATCTTGTTTTAAATTCTAATAATCATTTTGATAATTTGGGAATTTTATAAGAAAATTTAAAATACCATTTATATATTAATACATTAATTCATTTAAATAAAATAAGTTAAGTAATTTATAATTTCTTAAATAATTTAAAGTTGGATAAATATGTTATTTTCAAATAATAATAATAAATGCATAATTACAGATAAATTTTGAAAGTCAATATTGTTATTACTTTAAAATTTAATATGTTAATATAAATTAGTTTTAAAATTGGATTTTTTTAAATGTGTGAATAACATTTGGAATTGAGTTAATTTTGAATTCAAAAAGTAATCATATTTAAATTATTTGGTAAGCTATCATATTTTTTTTAAATTGTTTCATTTCATTTTCTTTAAAATGAAATGCATAAACATTTACATATGAAGATGATTTATATACATAAGTACTTAATAAATAAAAAAAGGGTTTCTTTTACTTTTAAAATAAATAAAAACAATTAGAATAATTCTCAAAACACATGTTATCATATTAAGTGGTATAATGACAAGTGTAGTTGAATTAAATTACCTATGTGACAAATGTTGTTTCTTTTACATGTGTCCATGCATTTTTAATTTTTCTTTTAATTTATAAATAAATCATTTTTATCTTATATAAGCATGTATCTTCAAGCTTTATTCTTTTCCAATCTTCATTTTTTTTTAAAAAATTAAGAAAAAAAAAATCTCAGCTGAAACAAAATTTACTTTCAAACTCTTAAAAATCAAATCTGTAACCATATTCCTCAATACAAAATCTGGAAATTCTTTCTAAACCAAAATCTGAAGTTCCTTTCATATTCTTCAACCTGAAACCTTTTCAATAACAAATGTAAAGCCTGCAACCTAAAATTCATTTCAGAAAGCAAAGCAAATATTGCCTGCATGTAAGTTTTTCTCTTCAAACTGAGTCTTTAAAGTAAGTAGAATCAAAGCCTGCATTTTCAAGTCTGTTCAAACATGCAACTACAAGCATTCAAGTTTGATTCAAAAGCATAATGTAAAAAAAAAGAGAGTCTGCAACTCAGTTTTTAAAACTCCAAGCATGCAACTGCAAGCTTATCAAATTCAAGCATTTTCAAATGAAATCTGGGTTTTGCCTTCTGCATTCTGAAAATCAAGCCATCTTAACATGCAACTGCAAATTCAAGTTTTTCAAATTTAAAGATTCAAATACATATGGAGTCTGGCCTGCATGCAAGCTGAAAGCAACAGCAAGGCACTCTGGTTTTAAAATCAAAACAAAAGGCTTTTCAAAAAGAATTTGGGCTCTGCTTTCAAAACATCAGGTGGGTAACTTCATTAATTTAAAAAATAATAAGTATTATTTTGTTGCATGTTTATTTTTCCCTGAAATAAGTAAGTTGTGTGAATATTTATTGATGAATGTTCTGTGTGAATTTGTATATGTGTGTATGTGATGACTGCAAACTTTCTATTATCAGTTTCTTAAAAAAAAAAGAATCCTTTTGCTTTAGTAGGAAATTTTTGTTAAGGCTTAGTTTATGCAATAACTATTTTTATTAGAACATAGTTTAGTTTAGAAACCTATTGAGCAAAATTCAAATTTGGTGATGTCTCTGTAAAATCTTAAACATCACAGTATGTTAAATAAGTTGAAACTCAAACATTATAAATTATAAATCCAGTATTAAAATATGGAAACTTAAACAAAATAATGATTTTTAAAACTAAAATCATATTGTTTAGTTAAGGATTGGGATTGCAGTACTTATTTGTACTAATAATGAGTTCTGGTCAATCTGTGTTGGTCAAGTTGATTGAAGAGTTTGGTGTTCATGGAGGTGGTAGTGGGATGATCTGGGGGCGTGGTAAAAATAGAAGGAAAAAGAACAGGTCTCGGTGGAGGAGATGGGACGTTGATGAAGTCGGTAAACCTAGAATTTAGGAACTGCAGTAATTTCTTTTGTATGGGAGCTTCAGTTGACCGAGTGTCTCAATTTTTGGGTAGTGGTAGTTTGGGTATTGATAATGGGTTGGACGGAGTTGCTTGGCCGCCGGTGATCGGTGGAGTGAGGACGAGGGGTTTTCAGGTGAAGGGGTTGTGTCAGGTGTTTTGTTGGGGTGCAGAGTAGTTTGCACTCGGGTCCATACTCGAGTAATTCAATAAATTACTCGAAGTATTGAAGGGGTTTACCCGAAGTATTATTAGAGGAAGCTCGGGTTTATTTCCTGAGTTACAGGTTTTTGAAAACCCGTGTTTTCAATTCAAAATTGATTTTTAAAAATCTAAATGCAGGGTTTTTAAAACAGGAATTTAAACTTAAAGTTCAAAGTATGGATTTCAAAACTAGATTTAAATTCAAGTTTTAAAATTTAATTTAAACTATTTAAATTAAATGTTTAAGCAACATTTAAAAGGGTTTAAATGATTAAATTTAAAGTTAAAACTTTAAATTTAAAATAGAAGATTTAATCATAAACTCAAATCTGGAAACAAGAATCAAATTTGAGTCAGGTTTTGAAAGAAAAGAAGTTCTAAATGTTTTAAATGTTTTAAACAATTTTAATATATATATATATATATATATATATATATATATATATATATATGATTTGTATTTTGAAATGAATTTGGGATTTAAAATTTATTTTAAACTTCCTTTATAAAATAAGGAATCTTTAGCATGAGATTTAAAGGTTGAATGTTTTAAAACTTTATTTAAGTTAAGTTTGATTTCTTTTTAAATTTTAAATTTAAAAAGTAATTTTAAAACAATTTTAAGTTAAATTGTTTTAAGTTACTTTATTAGAAAATTAAGTAATCATGAATAAGAAATGTTTTATTTTAAGAAGTAAATTTAAGATTTAATGATCTTCGTTTCATTAAATTTGTAAGGTAATTTAAATAATTTAATTAATTAATTTGTTTAATTAATTAAAGATTTGAAATTAATTAAGGTTAATTAAATTAGTAATTAATTTAAGTTAATTACTTAAGAAAGGTAATCAAGAAATTGTTAATAAGTTAATGAAATTCATTAACTTGTGATTATTTATTAATTAATTAATGTAATTAATTTTGATAATTAATTGGATTAATTAATTTAAATAATCAACTATGAAACTTAATTAAGTATGATTACTTTATGTAAATAATTAAAGATATTATTTACTCTTTGTAATTAATTTATTAATTGGATTAGCTTAAATTAATTAATTAATTTTAATTAATTTAGAATAATCATTGAATGGATTGATAAGGAATCAGTGTGGAATAATTACTTAGAGAAGTAATTAAGTTAAGTAAATTATTGGAAGTAATTAATTAAAGTATGATATTTGGGATTAATTATCTTGTGAAGTGATTAAAAATTAATTACTTAATGGAATTAATTTAAGCATTTATTAATTGAGTTATTTGAAATAATTAAGTGATGTAATTAATTAAAAGTAATTAATTACAAATGAGATTAATCAAGGATGATTAATCAATAGAATTTATTATTAAATATAATTAAATTAGGAGTGATTAAGAAGTAATTAAGGTTAGTTGATTACTAAATGTAATTAATCAAGTATGATTAATAATTATGGATTAATTAAGGTTAATTACTTAATGTAATTAATTTAAATAAGTAATTAATTTAAATGTAATTACGGATCATTAATTAATTAATATGATTAATGATGTAATTAAGGATTAATGTAATTAATTAATTAATGAAGTAATTAAAGGTTAATTACTGACTTTTGGTTAAGGATAATTAATTTGTAAATTAATTAAAGATAATTACTTGGATGTAATTAAAGGATAAATAATCAAAGGTGACTAATTAAGGTGATTAATTTGAGGATAATGATTTAATTGATTGATAATCAATTAATGGTTAAGTAAGCAAGTTCTAAATGGTGAAATAATTAATTTAATTCATTTTAAATTAATAAAAAAAATAGGTAATTAATTTAATTCACTTTAAATTAATTAGAGATAGAAATAATTAATTTAATTCATTTTAAATTAATTATAGATGGTGTGATTATGGATCCTTGCTTATGAATGGATGATTTGGTTTGACTTGAATGGTTTGAATCTCAGACATGAGATAAATAGTGTTGTGTGATGTGGATGCATTGGTTGCATTGTGATGGTATAAGTTATCTATGGATGATGGTAATATAGATTGTCAATTTGTGATTATTACTTGTTTATGATAATATTGTTGATTATCTATTATGATGATGTGAAGTATCCATCTATGTGTATATAGATAGTTTAAATTGAATTGTTTTAAACTTAAAACAACTTGGACTTAAAAGGCACGCTTTGGATTTCGATGAGACCGGGATCGGGTTTCCATATTTGGAATCCGAAAACCACATCGATTCCAATTAACGTTAGTCGTGAATCTAAGTGGAGCAAGTGAAGACTCGAGGTGTAAGGGTTATACGTCAGTATAACTCTGTGGGTGATTCCGTAATGAGTTTGACGGAATAATGCTTATAGATTCGAGAGGGTGAATCAGAGTGCAAGGGCTATGGTCGTTGACTCTGAGGGTGATTCCAATAACGAGTGCAACGAAATAGTGCCTTTGGTTTCGTTCGAACCCGGAACGAACTTGTATGGATTGAATGCTTTCAGCACATCGTCAGGCGGACGATGAGCATTCTAAGATTTGATGTCCTATAAAGGTAATCGTAGCCTCAAGCCTCATCGACCAGGAATGGCTAAAACAGGGGAGTTGCAGCAAGGCTTCGTGGGTAGCCCCCACTTGAGAGCAAGATTTACCCCTGTCTAGAGGTCCCTTTTTATTTCGGCTGTGTGGGGCGGTTGAATCGCGACAACTGCTGGGGTTGTCTTGTTCGGAAATGTTCAGTAAGGAATGGGTCCGGCCTTGTGTTGCAGGGGATGGAGGGAGTAATCCTCGGTACGATGATCTAGGCCACGTACTGTGACGGGCGGTACCCCAGTAGCCCTGCCATTGTATGGAATCCAAAATCCAATAAGTTCCGTACGTATTAGTTGTGCCCAACTATGTTGGAATGTGAGATGTAAGCATTTCAGCTATTTCTGTATTTTATTTGAAAACCCTAGACACTATTATAATATCACTGGATTTCCTATCAAATGTTTTGGTTAGCGTAAGGTAAAACTTTTCCATGTTTATGTGTGGGAAGTCTTACGTGATACCTTTCTTTTTAAAAGGTTTTTCAAAAGTTAAGCAACTTTAACCTGTTACTCACATCAGACCCATGTCTGACCCGGAGTTTATTTTTGTTTTTCATAAACTCTTGGGTACTCAAATTTTTACGAGTAGCCAAGGGATTCAGGTTAGGATTCGGGTTAGCTTTGACGAATATTGGAGGAGCAATGGAGCAGGAGGCTTTTGCATTAGATATTAGTATTCCGCTGTGTGTTCTGTGTTGGCTCAGAGTTTGTATTATGTTGTAAATACTAGACAGGTGTTTATAACTGTCTAGTATGTGTTGTATTATCTGTGTACTCTAATAGTGGTTGTAAACTATGTAAATATTTTATGTTTATTAATATAATTTATTTGTTCCGCTGTTTAGATTTTGATGTGTTTCTTCTTCTTTCTTCTCTTTCTTTATATTCTCTATCCCTTTCTTTCTTATTAGCGATGCAAATTTCCCAGAGATAGGAAGTTGGGTCGTTACGGTGGTATCAGAGCATTAGGTTGAGTGAATACCTAGGCTCTGGAGTGGTGTCTATCTTGAGAGAGCGTATTTGTAATTTTGATATATATATATATATATATATATATATATATAATTATTATTTCTACCTATCTATTGGGTTACCTGTTCAGGTTTTCCAATATAAGTTATAAAGGTAGATAAGGTAGTAGTGTGTGTAACACGATAACTACCATTGGTTGGAGTTTGAATGTTTGAGGTTAGAAGTATATTTGTAGAGACTGTAGACCTAATACCGTCTCGAGTGAGTTGTGCAGAGTGTAGAGATTTCATCGATCTCTGAAGGTAACCTGTAAAGGTTCAGAGTTCATCTTTAAGGATGGATGAGTTGAGTTTGAATATGCCGGTTTGGCAGAAGTGTGTGATAGTATTTTTGATACCTCAGGAAATAGTAGCTGCGTGATGAGATGCAGTGACTATGGATATTTCCGAAGATGTTTCTTTGGAACGAGTTAGGAAGTGTGTCTGCTTCGGTGATGTGGCTGAGTTTAGCTGGTTGTTTGTGATTGGCTTTGAGGGCCGAGTTTCTCGAAGAGCTTTGGATGAGGAGTTTTGGCATTGGTGTCAGCAATGCAACTCGGAGTGTCTGTGTTGGCAGAAGTTGATTGGCTGAGTAGTTTCTGAAGGAGGAGTTCAGAAGCAGCAGAGTGGACCCGTTTCTTCGGTGGATTGGCTAGTTGAGTATAAGCTGTTCTGATTGGAAAAAAAAAGAACAGTTTTGTTTGGGAATTGGTCTATCTAGATCGCAAAAGTGACTTGCGATAGTTTGAGTTTTCTTTTGAGGTATTGAAGAATTTTTGGCTATCTTCTGAGAAGTCGGAGGTTTGTCCCCTTCTGAAGATTGAGTTTTCTTATCGTCCGGATTCCAGGAGTGCTACTGATGGATCAGCTAGTAGAAGGAGGATTTCTCGAGATAGGTTTGATAAGGTAGCTCAGGATTAGTAAAACATCTGAGTTTTCTTTGGATATGTTGAGCCATATTTCTGGGAAGTGATGTCCAGTGTGCTCATGTTCTTCATCAGCAGTGTCTTCTGTGCCAGATCAGAGTTGTGCAGCGGAAGCAGTTTGAGAGTATTTCTGCTTTGTCTTTTCTGGATAGAAGAAGTGAGTTTGTTCTTCTAACGTTTGAAGAGTAGAGTTGGCGATCTTAGTCTTGGTTGATCTTGAGGAGATCGTTGTGTTGGGGTGTTTTTGGTCTAGATTGTTTCTAGAGAAATCAGCAAGAGTTGAGCTGATCAGTTTGGATGTAGGCAGCTTGGGATCGTCAGAAGAGTTTTAAAGATCGTCGGAGTTCTGTTTTTGATCTCTTCTGTGTTTTGGATAGTTTGGTGTTTGGTTTTCAAGAGTTGAATTTCCAGTTTGGATAACTGGGATTCGGTAAGATTCACGTATCTCTGAGGGAGTACGTGTATGAGTTATCTCTGGAAGTGGAACCAGCTGTTCAAGAAGGTTTGATGGTCGAGTCAGACTCGTATGTAGTCTGATATCTTGTCTAGTTCTATAGGTCTAGATGAGTAGAAACTCTGTAGCTTTGTAGTTTAGATTGTTTGTATTTTGTAGGGCGAGTATCCCGGTATATATATACTTGGGGAAACTCGAAAGATTTTTATCCAGAATTTTATCTGGATAATTAAATTTGTTTGATTAAATAGATGGTTTGCTATGGTTATTGTATGTTTGTGATTTAAAATCTAGAATTTTTAAATTGGTTATTAAATTATCTTTGCTTTTAAATTTCGGGGACGAAATTCTTTTAAGGGGGGAGGAATGTGATATCCCGGAAATTTTAGCAATATCAATTTAGTAATCTGTATCCAAAATTAAATTGATTTGATAAAATTTTAATAAAAATTTACTTGATTTAATAATCCAAATAAATAAATGTTTAATTGGTGAATTTTATCTTTTAAAAGCTAATGAAATGTTTTCCTATTTATAATGTATATATATTTATATATATATATATATATATATATATATATATATATTGTGAATAGATAATTTTTGAATTTAAGTTAAATAAACAATTAAAATCTTGTTTTAAATTCTAATAATCATTTTGATAATTTGGGAATTTTATAAGAAAATTTAAAATACCATTTATATATTAATACATTAATTCATTTAAATAAAATAAGTTAAGTAATTTATAATTTCTTAAATAATTTAAAGTTGGATAAATATGTTATTTTCAAATAATAATAATAAATGTATAATTATAGATAAATTTTAAAAGTCAATATTGTTATTACTCTAAAATTTAATATGTTAATATAAATTAGTTTTAAAATTGGATTTTTTTAAATGTGTGAATAACATTTGGAATTGAATTAATTTTGAATTCAAAAAGTAATCATATTTAAATTATTTGGTAAGCTATCATATTTTTTTTTAAATTGTTTCATTTCATTTTCTTTAAAATGAAATGCATAAACATTTACATATGAAGATGATTTATATACATAAGTACTTAATAAATAAATAAAAAAGGGTTTCTTTTACTTTTAAAATAAATAAAAACAATTAAAATAATTCTCAAATCACATGTTATCATATTAAGTGGTATAATGACAAGTGTAGTTGAATTAAATTACCTATGTGACAAATGTTGTTTCTTTTACATGTGTCCATGTATTTTTAATTTTTTTTAATTTATAAATAAATCATTTTTATCTTATATAAGCATGTATCTTCAAGCTTTATTCTTTTCCAATCTTCATTTTTTTAAAAAATTAAGAAAAAAAAATCTCAGCTGAAACAAAATTTACTTTCAAACTCTTAAAAATCAAATCTGTAACCATATTCCTCAATACAAAGTCTGGAAATTCTTTCTAAACCAAAATCTGAAGTTCCTTTCATATTCTTCAACCTGAAACCTTTTCAATAACAAATGTAAAGCCTGCAACCTGAAATTCATTTCAGAAAGCAAAGCATATGTTGCCTGCATGCAAGTTTTTCTCTTCAAACTGAGTCTTTAAAGTAAGTAGAATCAAAGCCTGCATTTTCAAGTCTGTTCAAACATGCAACTACAAGCATTCAAGTTTGATTCAAAAGCATAATGTAAAAAAAAAAGAGTCTGCAACTCAGTTTTTAAAACTCCAAGCATGCAACTGCAAGCTTATCAAATTCAAGCATTTTCAAATGAAATCTGGGTTTTGCCTTCTGCATTCTGAAAATCAAGCCATCTCAACATTCAACTGCAAATTCAAGTTTTTCAAATTTAAAGATTCAAATACATATGGAGTCTGGCCTACATGCAAGCTTAAAGCAACACCAAGGCACTCTGGTTTTAAAATCAAAACAAAAAGCTTTTCAAAAAGAATTTGGGCTCATCTTTCAAAACATCAGGTGAGTAACTTCATTAATTTAAAAAATAATAATTATTATTTTGTTGCATGTTTATTTTTCCCTGAAATAAGTAAGTTGTGTGAATATTTATTGATGAATGTTCTGTGTAAATTTGTATATGTGTGTATGTGATGACTGCAAACTTTCTGTTATCAGTTTCTTAAAAAAAAAGAATCCTTTTTCTTTAGTAGGAAATTTTTGTTAAGGCTTAGTTTATGCAATAACTATGTTGATTAGAACATAGTTTAGTTTAGAAACCTATTGAGCAAAATTCAAATTTGGTGATGTCTCTGTAAAATCTTAAACATCAGAGTATGTTAAATAAGTTGAAACTCAAACATTATAAATTATAAATCCAGTATTAAAATCTGGAAACTTAAACAAAATAATGATTTTTAAAATTAAAATCATATTGTTTAGTTAAGGATTTGGATTGCAGTACTTATTTGTACTAATAATGAGTTCTGGTCAATCTGTGTTGGTCAAGTTGATTGAAGAGTTTGGTGTTCATGGAGGTGGTAGTGGGATGATCTGGGGGCGTGGTAAAAATGCAAGGAAAAAGAACAAGTCTCGGTGGAGGAGATGGGACGTTGATGAAGTCGGTAAACCTAGAATTTAGGAACTGTAGTAATTTCTTTTGTATGGGAGCTTCAGTTTACCGAGTGTCTCAATTTTTGGGGTAGTGGTATTTTGGGTATTGATGATGGGTTGGACGGAGTTGCTTGGCCGCCGGTGATCGGTGGAGTGAGGACGAGGGGTTTTCAGGTGAAGGGGTTGTGTCAGGTGTTTTGTTGGGGTGCAGAGTAGTTTGCACTTGGGTCCATACTCGAGTAATTCAATAAATTACTCGAAGTATTGAAGGGGTTTACCCGAAGTATTATTAGAGGAAGCTCGGGTTTATTTCCTGAGTTACAGGTTTTTGAAAACCTGTGTTTTCAATTCAAAATTGATTTTTAAAAATCTAAATGCAGGATTTTTAAAACAGGAATTTAAACCTAAAGTTCAAAGTATGGATTTCAAAACTAGATTTAAATTCAAGTTTTAAAATTTAATTTAAACTATTTAAATTAAATGTTTAAGCAACATTTAAAAGGGTTTAAATGATTAAATTTAAAGTTAAAACTTTAAATTTAAAATAGAAGATTTAATCATAAACTAAAATCTGGAAATAAGAATCAAATTTGAGTCAGGTTTTGAAAGAAAAGAAGTTTTAAATGTTTTAAGTATTTTAAACAATTTTAATATATATATATATATGATTTGTATTTTGAAATGAATTTGGGATTTAAAATTTATTTTAAACTTCCTTTATAAAATAAGGAATCTTTAGCATGAGATTTAAAGGGTTTGAATGTTTTAAAACTTTATTTAAGTTAAGTTTGATTACTTTTTAAATTTTAAATTTAAAAAGTAATTTTAAAACAATTTTAAGTTAAATTGTTTTAAGTTACTTTATTAAAAAATAAAGTAAACATGAATAAGAAATGCTTTATTTTAAGAAGTAAATTTAAGATTTAATGGTCTTCGTTTCATTAAATTTGTAAGGTAATTTAAATAATTTATTTAATTAATTAAAGATTTGAAATTAATTAAGGTTAATTAAATTAGTAATTAATTTAAGTTAATTACTTAAGAAAGGTAATCAAGAAATTGTTAATAAGTTAATGAAAGTCATTAACTTGTGATTATTTATTAATTAATTAATGTAATTAATTTTGATAATTAATTGGATTAATTAATTTAAATAATCAACTATGAAACTTAATTAAGTATGATTACTTTATGTAAATAATTAAAGATATTAATTACTCTTTGTAATTAATTTATTAATTGGATTAGTTTAAATTAATTAATTAAGTTTAATTAATTTAGAATAATCATTGAATGGATTGATAAGGAATCAATGTGGAATAATTACTTAGAGAAGTAATTAAGTTAAGTAAATTATTGGAAGTAATTAATTAAAGTATGATATTTGGGATTAGTTATCTTGTGAAGTGATTAAAAATTAATTACTTAATGGAATTAATTTAAGCATTTATTAATTGAGTTATTTGAAATAATTAAGTGATGTAATTAATTAAAAGTAATTAATTACAAGTGAGATTAATCAATAGAATTTATTATTAAATATAATTAAATTAGGAGTGATTAAGAAGTAATTAAGGTTAGTTGATTACTAAATGTAATTAATCAAGTATGATTAATAATTATGGATTAATTAAGGTTAATTACTTAATGTAATTAATTTAAATAAGTAATTAATTTAAATGTAATTACGGATCATTAATTAATTAATATGATTAATGATGTAATTAAGGATTAATGTAATTAATTAATTAATGAAGTAATTAAAGGTTAATTACTGATTTTTGGTTAAGGATAATTAATTTGTAAATTAATTAAAGATAATTACTTGGATGTAATTAAAGGATAATTAATCGAAGGTGATTAATTAAGGTGATTAATTTGAGGATAATGATTTAATTGATTGATAATCAATTAATGGTTAAGTAAGCAAGTCTAAATGGTGAAATAATTAATTTAATTCATTTTAAATTAATAAAAAAAATAGGTAATTAATTTAATTCACTTTAAATTAATTAGAGATAGAAATAATTAATTTAATTCATTTTAAATTAATTATAGATGGTGTGATTATGGATCCTTGCTTATGAATGGATGATTTGGTTTGACTTGAATGGTTTGAATCTCAGACATGAGATAAATAGTGTTGTGTGATATGGATGCATTGGTTGCATTGTGATGGTATAAGTTATCTATGGATGATGGTAATATAGATTGTCAATTTGTGATGATTACTTGTTTATGATAATATTGTTGATTATCTATTATGATGATGTGAAGTATCTATCTATGTG
Organism: Allium cepa; assembly: GCA_030765085.1. Taxonomy (NCBI): domain Eukaryota; kingdom Viridiplantae; phylum Streptophyta; class Magnoliopsida; order Asparagales; family Amaryllidaceae; genus Allium; species Allium cepa. The sequence continues at coordinate 45,438,169 of CM060946.1, forward strand.
TATATAGATAGTTTAAATTGAATTGTTTTAAACTTTAAACAACTTGGACCTAAAAGACACGCTTTGGATTTTGATGAGACCGGGATCGGGTTTCCATATTTGGAATCCGAAAACCACATCGATTCCAATTAACGTTAGTCGTGAATCTAAGTGGAGCAAGTGAAGACTCGAGGTGTAAGGGCTATACGTCAGTATAACTCTATGGGTGATTCCGTAATGAGTTTGACGGAATAGTGCTTATAGATTCGAGATGGTGAATCAGAGTGCAAGGGCTATGGTCGTTGACTCTGAGGGTGATTCCAATAATGTGTGCAACGAAATAGTGCCTTCGATTTCGTTCGAACCTAGGAACGAACTTGTATGGATTGAATGCTTTCAGCACATCGTCAGGCGGACGATGAGCATTCTAAGATTTGATGTCCTATAAAGGTAATCGTAGCCTCAAGCCTCATCAACCAGAATGGCTAAAACAGGGGAGGTGCAGCAAGGCTTCGTGGCTAGCCCCCACTTGAGAGCAAGATTTACCCCTGTCTAGAGGTCCCTTTTTATTTCGGCTGTGTGGGGCGGTTGAATCGCGACAACTGTCGAGGTTGTCTTGTTCGGAACTGTTCAGTAAGGAACGGGTCCGGCCTTGTGTTGCAGGGGATGAAGGGAGTAATCCTCAGTACGGTGATCTAGGCCACGTACTGTGACGGGCGGTACCCTAGTAGTCTTGCCATTGTATGGAATCCAAAATCCAATAAGTGTCGTACGTATTAGTTGTGCCCAACTATGTTGGAATGTGAGATGTAAGCATTTCAGCTATTTCTGTTTTTTATTTGAAAACCCTAGACACTATTATAATATCACCGGATTTCCTATCAAATGTTTTGGTTAGCGTAAGGTAAAAACTTTTCCATGTTTATGTGTGGGAAGTCTTACGTGATACCTTTCTTTTTAAAAGGTTTTTCAAAAGTTAAGCAACTTTAACATGTTACTCACAACAGACCCATGTCTAACCCGGAGTTTATTTTTGTTTTTCATAAACTCTTGGGTACTCAAATTTTTACGAGTAGCCAAGGGATTCAGGTTAGGATTCGGGTTAGCTTTGACGAATATTGGAGGAGCAATGGAGCAGGAGGCTTCTGCATTAGATATTAGTATTCCGCTGTGTGTTCTGTGTTGGCTCAGAGTTTGTATTATGTTGTAAATACTAGACATGTGTTTATAACTGTCTAGTATGTGTTGTATTATCTGTGTACTCTGATAGTGGTTGTAAACTATGTAAATATTTTATGTTTATTAATATAATTTATTCGTTCCGCTGTTTAGATTCTGATGTGTTTCTTCTTCTTTCTTCTCTTTCTTTCTATTCTCTATCCCTTTCTTTCTTATTAGCGATGCAAATTTCCTGGAGATAGGAAGTTGGGTCGTTACAACCCGTACCTAAACATAATATGAACCATATAGACCAAGTATCAACAATTCCCATGCACAACATCTCGAAAGCATACTCTAGATATGGATTTGATGTACCCTGTTGTGAGTTAGCAAAACCCCAAACTATGTCCCTACTCTGTTTTCTGTCATTTCCAAATGTTTGGCAACTCTCACATAAGTCTTCATCACTCGATCGGAACATAAATCCCAATGGATTTCAGCATCTCAAACAGATCGCAAATCTCTACATGGATTCAAGTACCTTGAATAGACTCGAATCTCCATATAGATTCCAGCATAAGTCATCTGACGGATGCTAAAGCCGACCTCTCCTTTGGACTTAGCCTTAGGATAGATAGTTTAACTCTATAGCATTCCATTTCACAAACGCTTCCAAAACATAGAACCCACATATCATTTTCATGTGGTATTCGATAAATAAAATATTACCGCTCTCGGTCTCTTCAAAACTAAATTAATGAATTTTTGGTAAACTCAGTTCCGGTTATTTTACAAGTAAGCAAACCATATAAAGGGGAGTCCACTCCGTAAGATCTTATATATATATATATATATATATAAGTTCTTAAAGCTAGAGATGTTTTGTATAAATGCTCCTTCACAGGGGTTCTCAAATCCTACGAAGCCGTGAAACTTTTAGATACTTTCTAAGTTAATCGGTCAAGTTTGATATTCGACTAATCGACTATCATGTTCAAAGTAGATGATCATATATGGAAGCTATGTCTCATATACTTATCAGGTATTCGTCCTTTTTGTCTCATGCTATCCTCATTCAAGAGTGAAGCTAGGTAGGTTAAACCACTTGTTACATCAAAGCCCTACCTAGACACCTCATCCTCGACTCTCATAGATAGACAAGTCTACTTCATCGGCTTCAGCGCTAAGTACACAACTAAATGCTTTCCATAAACGCATAAACACATAAAGCACGATCAAGTCACACAAAATACGATTAAGTTACATAAGTGATTTCTAATCCTTTTATCAATTTAAACTTCTTTTTTTGTAAAACTTATTTTATATAATAAAACTTCATTTATCAACTTCAACTATTCGTTTTTACTCTTTTAACACTTCAAAAAGTATTCATATACCAATCTCAAATGGTATAAGTATATTCATAAATCTTTAACAAGATTTTTTACTTTAAATCTTTACTCTTTTCTTACTTTTTCAAAAGATTTGATACTTGTTGTTCTCTTTGAAATATTAAAGATTTAAGTACATTCAAAAATCTATTCTAAATGGTTTAAGGCTAATGTTACTTAAACATTGTCACTACATATCCAAAACCATTGCACTTATTTTTATCTTTAAAACATTCATTTCAAAGATCTATTTACATTCACAAGTATAATAAAAAAGGTTGAAGATGAATGCTATTAACACATTGTCACAACAAAGCCAAAATCATTTATACTCAACATTATCTTTAAGACGTTCTTTTTAAAGATCAAAGTATATCTACACCTTAAATAAGGAAATATACTTTAATTAACCTCCCGAAACCATTTATTATAACATAAGTGTTATAATATCCAAATCTTCCTTTATTCCTTTACAAAATACTTAACTTTTTCCATACTTATATATATATTTTGAAAATAATTATAAATAGGTTTTAAATATTTATGTAAAATATTACTTGAAAATAATAATTTATAATTTGATGAAAATAAATAAAAAAAGCCTCTAGGATGTCTTTCAAAGTTAACTTTGAATATCGCCAAACATGAGGCATTTACAAAGTGCATCCATAGCGACCTTTTCGCTTCTAACTTTCATAATTATTTTTCACAAATTCTATAACTTTTCAAACCAATTCCAAACTATGCCATACACAAAAATATATGTAAAAAATACCAAATCAAATTATCCAAGTGAAGTTCATAAATCATCCATTGACATGAGTTAAAGTTAAAGGATATCCAAGTGCATTTATAGTGAAGAACAAAGTGGATTAGTGTTAATCCACATCCACCATTTTTGATCTTTTATCTCATTTGAATATTTTGATTATTATGAAGAGTTAACACAAGCCTAAACCCTCCTTCACCCCTCCCGTTTCTGGCCAAAAGAGCTCCCACTAATGCCTTTCAAATGTTTGCACTTTACACCTCTTACTCCCATTTACACCTAACTAGTTAAATTTTAGAAGATTATAGAAGATTCTTTCTAATATTTTTCATAAATTATTTCTTGTTGCTAGTCACCTCTATAGTGATAAATTATACAAGCACAAACAGTTCAAAAAACTTCAGTTGAGAAAAAAGCCGTTTATCGATAAAATGATTTTCAGTCATTTTATCGATATTTCAACGAAATATATATTTTTGCAAACACTTTTCAAAAACAATTTACCATCATTAGTTATTACTTAAAAGGGGGTTGACAAGGTTATTAAATTAATCTAACCATATTTAATTTAAGATTCAAATATTTAAATAATTCAGATATTTAAATACGAAATGTCTGAAATTCCGGGTCGTTACATATGTGCTCTTGAATTAATTTGTTGCCGTGTAATTACCGATTTATGCATATGGTTTGATATTTTTGCTTTCCTATAATGACCATGCCACTATACCCTTACTATTAAAGGAGATTTCAAGTAATATCATCTAATAACACGGAGAATATGGCTGGTTAAGGGCGATCGAATGTAAATATATCTTTGGACTAATACTGACACGTCTTTATTACCAGGATCTGAACTGAAAATTTGACATGTACAGTAATAATAAAAATTAATTAACACACTGATTTAAAATACTTAAAAGTATATAATATAAATAAATCCAAATCAGAGTCACAGATCACAACGAAATAATATACATCATATAACATAATAAAATGTGAATCTACAAAATATTAGTACTGGACCCACATATATATGTACATCGCATCAAATACAGTATTAGGTACATAGTAACTACTAAATAATATACATGACATATCCTCCTAAGTGTTAATATATAGAATGATGAAGTACACTAAAACAATCAATCTAGTCTACTCCAGTCCTAGCACAAAATCCAAAGATCAATGAGTCCTTATACTTATAGAGTCTCGGTTCGACCCGATATTTTTTAAAATAAACGAGTCAGACTATATCTAATAATGAGGTGAGATACAGATATCATAAATATATGGCTTAGTAGTAAATAAGCCATAATAAAAATATGTCAGAACAAATAATCATAATAAGGCATATCAATTAAAGATGCATATATGACTTAAGCATAAAATAAGTCATCTCAAATTATGCCTAGATACCAATTGACCATAATAAGGCCTATCAAACCAAATCACCATTTCATAATTCCATATCAAGTCTCGAATGGACTATTATCAAAAATATGATGATAACAATTCAAAATTCTCTTGAGCCAAAACATACTAAATATCCATCCAAAAATCTCTGAAGAAACAATCATCACTAATAAACAATCATAATCTCGGATCCAAAATAAGATTATGATAGCCTTGACAAGGACATTAACACCTCCTCAAGAAGTTTTGTCGGCCTTAACAGGGTCGTCTACACATCATCAAGCAGTTTCTCTTTAAATGACAAGGTCGCTAACACCTCTAAGCAGTTTCATCGGCCATGGCAAAGCTGCTAACACCGCACTAAGCAGTTTCGCCTTAAATGACAAGGTTGATAACACCTCTCTATGTAGTTTCTCCCTAATTGAAAAGGTCATTTACACCTCCTCAAGCAGTTTTGTCAAGCGCTACTTAAATATCCACTCTCAGGTCGACGAAAAATGAGTCATCATCTCTCAGGGATTTATCGATCTGAAATCCAAACACCCTAAGATAATATGACTCTAAAGTGTAGATCACCTTCACTTTAGTGATCACTAGAATTTAACTAACTACCCATACCAAAAAATAAATTCAAGTATTTACTAAAAGCTAGTAATTTTCACTTATAACACCACGTAAAATGAACCATATATAAATAAAGTAAATTAAATATGATAAGGCTTGGATATGAGAATTTTATTAAAGTTGAAATTTGACCACAAAAGTTATTCCGTTGCATGCGTGTAGAACTTTTGATATGTTTTCATATATGATATGCTAAAAACGGAGCTCAAACAAAGAAGTTATGAGCATTTGAAGTTCTCAGGTTTAACTTAATTTAGTTTGAATTCAAAATCAAATAAGAAATAAAATTTAGGATTTAAATTTCAAAAAATTTAGCTTAAGGGCTAAGTAAATGATTAATTAATACTTAATGTTAAAATTTAATTAGGGAATAAAATAACTCGGCAACGAAAAGAAAAATAAACGTCGCTAAATAAGATATCGGTCGACCTAACTAGGTCAATCAGTTGACTATAGCGGTTGACTGATCGCCCTAGGGCAGTCGACCACTTGGCAACGAAAGTTGCCAGTGGCGACTACGATTTTATGCAATGTTCTATTCAGGTGTGCGCTTCAGAGTTACCTGTTTCCTACCTACTTCCATCCTACAGTTCTAGAGCATTTCAACTCCTATAAACAAGACCTTATCCTCTCAGCTTTTATTCATATTATTTTAGGGAATATGATGAAACTCTACCATTGCTATCTCTCTAATAAGATTTCGATACTCCTTAGAAAATACAGGTAAGGATTCAACTTATTTCTTCTGCCAATCTATTCTTATCCTATTCTTCACCAATTATTCTGAATCTAATGAATATATACACCTCTTCCCTATTGTATGTGTGTGTGTGTATATATATATATGTATATATATATATATATATCAAAATAGAGAGATACTGAAGAGATCGGAAGGCTGCAAATCCATTTGAGTAAAGCTAAGGCTCATCTGTGAGTTGAAACCATAGTATTTCTATTTAGCAATTGTTTAGTGTAATTCTTTTAGATTTGAATATGCCTTAGGGACTATGGATTTCGAAAATATGACAGATAAAATCCTCCAAAATTCCTTTTAATTCAATAAGTCAATTCTACGCAGAGATTCCTAATTATTTATGTTAATTTGATGGAATTTGTTTCGTTATGCAATTTATGACAATTTCATAGCCTATTCCACTTCTCCTTCTTCTTTGGTTTAAATTGTGTTCTTTAATATAATAAGTGGTTTAGATCATGAATTCTATTCATTGTTTACACAGTTTATTCTTATCTGTTTCTTTGTAAAAGATGAGCTGAATAGAATATGAGGTTTATATTGCAATTCTTATTATTTATGATATTCCATTGAATTGGTGTAATACATTGAGATTCTATTTTATTTACAAGTCTGTTATTGAAGTTTTGATTATGAATATTTATTCCTTGTTTTGGACATTTGAATTCCATGAAATATTAGGAAATTGAAGAAAAATGACTATTAATAATAATTGGTTAGGGAATTGACATTAAATGCAAGTTTAGGGCTTAAAATCTGTGTGGTTAGAAATTATTAAGCACAAATATTTATTTATTTCTATCTACGTAATTAACATATAACTATTGCGTATATGGTGTAGTTAATTAGGCATTTATTTATATTTATTTTCCTCTATTAGGAAGATAATTGATTTTGAGGCAAAAATAAGAGAAAATTCTAATATAGCCTAATTATTATTTTTAGGCATAATAAGAAAGATTCCTTATAAGGATTTATTTATGAAACGATGAGATGTGTGTATATATAGAGAGAACGATTAATTTATGGCTAAGTCATAGGGATGCGTGGTCAATAAGTCTTCCATTCACTTTGAGTCTACCAGCGGTTGTGTATACTTTTATTGATGTGAAATATCATTATGATAAATATTTGTAATAACTCAAGGTTAGTTCCAAATCCAGTAGGAAAATCTGTCCACCTAATCAGGCTACCATTTCCTATAAAGAGTGGACTAATATGAGACATCGTTTTAGGTATGAGCCATAAGACGAAGGGCCTGCTTCGAGGTTTGGGGTATTAAGTGGTTGGACCCGCCTTTTCTCCCAGATGAAGTATCAAATGGCTAAGGGGTTACACTAGGTGGTATACCTATAGGGATCCTCATCTGGTATAAGCCTTAAATGACGGGCCTGCCTATTTTCCACTTGGAAATATTAAGTGTCCTATGAGATTCCATGTGATGTCAGTTATATAGTACCATTGAGGGGCACGCTTCTAGAATTAGGCCTTAAATAACAGGGTCAGCCTATTTTCTACTGGGAAGTATTAATTGGCTTGGATACCATCTCTTACATTATTAGCTATTTATAACGTATGACTGGTATATGAGATATACTTCTGAAACGGAGGGTATTATGTGGGTGGAACCACCTCCTTTCATTATAAAGAAGTATTAAATGATTTCAATGATTTTATGTTCGTAGACATATACTTATTTTGACATATACTACCCAAGTGCTAAAAAGATAATATTCGAGGTTTTTATTCACTAGACACTTATTGTTCTGACTCCCTCCTTATTACAACATAGGTCAAGGATGGATGATGGCAGTGACGATACTTAAAGGTGAAGAAGCTAGGCAAGTGGTAGTATTTATTATTATGTACTTTCTTATGTACCCATGGATTTAAAAAATTATTTTAATGGATATTATATTATGGTTTTTATTGGATTTTGTATTATGACATTTTTATGGTTTTGAAATAAATGGGTACATTTTACTATTATATTTTGTTTCATCCGCTGTTAGTTCTGAATGCTTAGTTATGGCTCTACAATATTACTTATTTTCACTATCAATGGCTTACCTTAGAATGGATTTAAGTTTCAATGGACCTTTTCTGGATCGAAATTTAGTCCTATTCCGGGGTAGGTTTTCACATTTGTTATCAGAGCTCTAGGTTATCCGATCAACGGGGAAAACTTGTACATATAAGAGACATATATGTTATTTTGAAAAAGGTTTTCAAAATGTATTCTTACTACACCCACACACCCCTATTCCCCCTCTACTTGAACATACTCACATACACTAGGCAAACTTTTCTTTTCTTTTAGCACATAAATGCTATCTTAGCAAATCGTCACTACAGGTTTAACCTATAGATAGTTGATATGGCTGATAATCGATCTTCTTCTGAACCAGGGAACCCAACTTGAGGAAGACCACCCATTCATGGAATGCGCAAAGGGTTTAAATAATTTGTTAGGACTGTTGGGTTATTGCTATTCCTATATTTGCACATGTAGCACCCAGTGCCCCAAATTTTGATGCAGCGCCATGCCCTGCCGACTTTCCTAAGCTATATAAGGACTTTATCAACATGGGAGGGAAGACATATGTTGAATATGCGCTTATATGTTTTTGTTTGATGATAATAAACATATATATTCATTTAAATGTATTTGGTAATTTACTATTTTGTTTTTCATAGATTAAATAAATATTTTTTGAATAAAATAAATTACACAGAATTTGAATTCAAACAGAATAAGTTACACAGATTTTGAATTCAAACAGAAATTTTATTCAAACAAATATTTATTACAATCTTGAATAGTACAAATTCATGCTCTCACTATACATATACATTTCTGATTACATCACGATTACATCACAAATATTTTTACATTGATAACCTCACTACATATCACTCACACTCGTATTTTGTCTTCAACTGCATTCCAGTTTGAATCCAGCATTTGAGCAATCTGCAAAAATATTCACTAACGCAGTAAAATTGAAAAAGAAATATTTTTGCAATATAAAATAAAATACGATTTTTGAAAAAATGTTTTGCCTCAGTTATTTGGGTTGTTCGTCATCATTCACACTTGATTTCATCACAAAGTCGTGCATATAGATATTACAGGGACATGTAACCATAAGTGGCTGCAATACACACGTGTACATTCATACACGTGTGCACTGCCTCGCCAACTCGTGTGCGCAGCCGACAAGAGCAAGTGTACAACAGTGTCAAGTTGCTAACAGTTCAAAGCTTCGACAATGCACTATGCAATGTACAACAAGACTGACCAGAATACAAATGAACAGCCATCATGAGTGCAGTTGCAACATGAATGAAAAGACCAGACACAAGGGCAGTAATACAAAGCAAAGTGGCAAAAAACATGAAGTGAATCAAGTTCAAGCCACAAGTGTACATGAATACAACTCGACTGCAACAGTACAGTCATGAAGACTGCAAGAACATGAACATAGAGCAACAATGAAACTGACTCAAAGCATAAAAGTGCAACAATGAAGTGACAAATGTTCAGTGGTGAAGCAACAGAGATCAGAGACCAAGCAAAGCATAGTAACTGCATAGCAACAGCAAAAAGGGACTGCAACAAACATATATGCAGCATCAAGTCAAAGTATGCAACTACGTGACATAAATGCAACTACAACAATGCAAGCGAAGAACCAAAGTCAGTGGCATAAGTGACCATGAAACTGACTCGAAGCAGTAGTGACAGTAAGCATGAATCAAGCTCAGTGGCAAATGCATAAAAATATCAGAGTGAAACATTTGAGTTGCAAAGAACCAGACACAACAGTGCACAAGTACAAGAAACTTGAATTCAATTGCAACAACTCAATGGACCAAACTGCAAGTACAGGAGGCAGTTCAATATAAACATGCTCAAGTCAGAGACTACAACATCAAAGTGCAGTGCAACATGAACCAACTCCAAGATGTATCACTAACATATACTACAGGGATGAACACATGAGAATGGACAAGGCACAAATCAAGTCCAGCTACAAGTTGCAGACTCAAAACAAACATGACACCAAGCTACAAACTCAAATGCAAACAGGAATAGAATATATACAATGCAAATGTATGCAACAGTGTGATAGATCAAGTGAGCACACTCATATGAACAAATGCAAAGAACAGTGAAGCATGCACATAGGCCACCAGTGAAACAAAGTAATATATACATGAACAAGTGTAGCATCTGTTACAGTGAAAAAGCCCAAGTCAAGATGGAGTTACAACAATGCATCAGTAAGGAACACAACAACAATGAATACTGCAACATGACCAAATGTCAAAACTGCATCAATCACAAATGCAATGCAAAATGGAGTGAATGCAACATGGTGAACAACTAAAGTGCAACAAGTATTGCAGTAATGAATGCATCACATATACAACATCAAAGTGCAACAGAATGGATGCAGCAGTACCAAGTGATAGTGAAGATGGCCAGAGATGAAGACAGGGGCAAACACAAGATGGCCGAAGCAGTGAAGTCAGAATTTTCGAAAATAGGATGCTAAAGTCAAGACAGAGAATTCAACAAATATATTCGTCTTTGAAATAGTCAGAAAAATTAAAAAGGGAAAGTGTCTGTTACAAGAAGGATCGAACGTTCTCAAAACAAAGCCGTATGAATCAAGTAAGTAACGAATGCATTAGGAAAGTCGTGTGCATCACGAAAGTGAATTTCAGGAAAGTATCGAGTTAATTAGTGTAATCGAATTCATATAAATTCAACCCGAAGGTATCATCATCAAGCAAGTACTTCAATTCACAATCGAACTATCAATCGCAATCCCAACCTATCATCATCGGCATCGAAAAAGAGCAAGCAATCAAATAAGCAACAAAAGAAACAACATACCAAAGAGTCGATTGCTGAAGTAAGACAGAGAAGGACCAAATAGTCATCAACGAATAGAAGAAACCGAAGCCAAACCCTAGTTTCTCAAATCAAGAGAACGAGCAAGCCGAGCAACGCAATCTCAAAGTCAACCAAATCATCAGAGAACGAGCGCGAGCAACATCAGAGGAATCGAATATTGAAAAGCCCCAATTATGGATCGCAAGCCCTAATTTCAGAACGACAAGAGGCCGCCATTTTTCTTCTCAAAAGACAGTGGATCGGGTTAAAGATAAAGGGGCCGGCCTTGTTTATTTTCAAAGGGGTTTTATTGATTTAGTTTTAATTTTATAATAGGGTTTTTAGTTTTTTAATTTGAGCAAAAATTAGGGATTCTAGTTTATATTTTAATTTTTGCTCCTGCGTGTATTTTTGAAGTTGTTTTTTCTTTTCGAGTCGAAGAATCTGTAAATCACCACCTAGGGATTAGGTAGTGTCAGATTGTCTATTTAGAATTAGTTCAGTGAGCAGGGAGTGCGAGTTTGCAAAGCTCGATAGGCGGGAGCAGTGTTTGCGAGTGAGCGAAACTCTATAGGCGGGAGCAGGGTGTGCGAGTCTAGTAGAGTGTTTGTGAGCGGGAGCAAAAGGGTCTGCGAGTCTAGTAGAGTGTTTGTAAGCGTGATACTGTTTAATTCTAATAGAAATCTGGGAATGCAGCAGTAGGCAAGGATTGCCGAAGCTGGGTAAATTTTGTGTGTGATTTACTTTTCAGCATATTTATTTCTGCAATTATATTTCTGTGTTTAATTTGAGAAAATTTGCTATAACCCTATTCACTCCCCCTCTAGGGTTAATCTAGATCCTACAATTGATATCAGAGCCCGGTATATATTTTTTTATTTAACTCTAGAGTCATGAATCCATCAAATAATGCTTTCTCTGAGGGGCAATCTATTGTTAGGCCACCCATGTTTAACGGGAATGATTATGCTTATTGGAAAGTTAGGATGAGTATTTATCTTAGTTCCGTTGATTATGATGTTTGGGATATTATTGAAACTAGCTATAAACTTCCCACTATAATCGTTGGTGATACTGAGATTCCTAAACCTAAGGATAGGTGGGATGCTAACGATAAGAGATTGAAAACGACAAATGCTAAAGCCATGAATGCTTTGATATGTGCTCTTGATAAAAATGAATTTAATAGAATTTCTCATTGTACAACAGCACAGGAAATTTGGCACACTTTGGAGGTGACGCACGAAGGAACTTCTCAAGTCAAGGAGTCTCGTCTAGCTCTATTCAGCAATGAATACGAGAACTTTGTGATGGACAAAGGCGAGAGCATAAAGGACATGTTTGGACGCTTCTCAACTTTGGTGTACAACGCTAGAGCACTTGGGAAGGTATTCACTGAGGTAGAGCTTGTGCGGAACATACTACGAGTCTTACCAATGAAGTTTGAGGCAAAAGTCACGGCAATCCAAGAATCGAAAGATCTGAGTAAGCTAAGCATGGAGGAGTTGATTGGAAACTTGATGACATATGAGCTTGAGCTAAAAGCAAAGGAAGAACGCAACAACTCCGAACCAAAGAAGAAGACGATTGCCTTAAAGAGCAAAGAAGAAAGCGATGAAGAAGATCCAATTGAAGAGCTTGCAATGGCTGTCAATAGAAGATGGTCTAGATTCAAGCCACGCAAGAAGAAAACAAAGGGCAATAGGTCAAAAGATTCCGAAAATTCCGATAGTGAACTGACATGTTATAACTGCAACAAGCCTGGCCACATCAAACCAAAATGTCCACTTCTCAAAAACAACAAAGGAAAGAAAAAGGCGAAGAAGGTATTTGCAGCGACTTGGGATGATGAAGAAGGAGAAGAAGCTTCGGATAGCAGCTCAGAGGAGGTTAACTTGTGTCTTATGGCGAAATCAAATTCAGATTCAAGCTCAGAGGAATCTAGTGAGGAAGGTGAGTATTCCTATAGAGATCTTGTTTTTATGTGTTCTGATCTTACTAAAGTAGTTGATGCTCTTGAATCTAAAATTGAAAAACTGAAAACCGATAGGAGAGAACTTGCTCGTAAAAATTTTAGGTTAGAAACTGAACTTGAAAATATTCAAAACCTAGAATGTAAAAGATGTAAAGTTTTAGATTCAGAATTGACAAGACTTAAGAATAACTCTGAGAATCTTGAAAAAGAAAACTTGAATCTTAAGGAAACCATCGACACTAGGAAAAAGGATTTTATAAATCGATGCACCTCACTTGTCACTGAAAATACAACACTAAAAACCAAAGTCCAAAATCTTGAGAAATCTTTGAATAACTTTTCAAGAGGCGAAAAATCTTTCAACATGCTATTGGGAAATCAAATTTTTGCTAACAACAGAAAAGGACTTGGTTTTGGGAAAACACAAGCTGAGGATAATGCAAAAGGGAAAAGTATCTTTGATAAATGTGAAATAATTGGACATCATGTTGAAAATTGTAGTCATAGGAACAAGAACACAAAATTTATACAAGTTTGGGTTCCTAAGAATTCTACAAACAAATTTCATGTCTATTGGAACAAGAATAAAAGAACTAAACCAGTTTGGGTTCCAAAGGGTTTGTTTATTCATAATGTTTCTGCCACTAACAATCATGGACCTAGAAATAGGTCACAAAAATCTTTCATCGTGTAGGTGTGGTGGCAGGCTAAGGAACAACAACGGTGTTTTCTGGATTTTGGCTGCTCCAGAAACACAACGGGCAACATAGCAAAGTTCCTTAGCCTAGTATAAAGGTGACAGAATCACTATGGGCAATCACGAGAAATTATCGTAAAGGTAAAACAGGTGAAGGTATAATCTGCACCATATTCTGAATTAAATCAGCCAAAATTGTGATAATGATGTGATGTCTTTAATTCTGACTTATTGATATGATTTTTCCTTTGACTTGTTTTTACTTTGATCTGTGCTTAAAAGTAGACCAACCATCCTTTCATCATTGAACTTAATATGTTTGGTCAAACGATGGTATTTTATTGATCCTTGATTACTCATGCTACACGTAGATATATTTTGACATTTTGATCACTGCTTGTAAATTTGCACGATTTCAAATTCATGTGAAAAAGGATTTTAAGAAATTGTTGAAACTTCAAGAAATTGTTACGATGTTGACTGACTGTTGATTACTCATGAATATAATTGTTTATCCTATGCTTTCTGAAATTAACACCATGATATTTGGTTGAGTGTGAACATGGCTTCAATTCAAAATCCAAAGAATGTCATTTAAATTGTTGCTAAAATTGAGTTTGAAATTTTTGATGGACACTTCATGTCTGGTTTACCAAATCCAGTTAGTGATATTTTGGATTGAAAAAGAAATTCAGATGCAATTCATACTAGTAATCTAGTTGATAGAAAACTTAGGAGTTGAACATGATTTATTGTGAAACATTCATTTGCTGCATCATTTTTCAAAGAAAATTTCTGCATATTGTTCACTTCAAATAATTTTCAAATAGCAGAAATTATTTTCTTATATAATCCCTTCGAGAAAATAATTGTTTGACCATATTTTCAGATTAATCATTTTTATTTGATTTTAAATGACAAATTTTGACTGATCCGACTCCCTACTAATTATCAAAGAGATAAATAGTGATTGAAAAAGTGATGAGTGTTGATATTTAACATACATTACTCAAGAGAGTATATTTGGAAAATTTCTTTAGGAATTAAAACAAGAATTATAAAACTTTTTGTTGGGTAAAGATTCCATGACCATTTCTATATCTATCATTATTTCTATCGACCATGGTTTATCAAATATTCAATATAGTTTGTCGATATGTGGTACTATAATCAGGAATCATTTGTTTTTCATGTCATATTTTTTTAAAAAATAAATAAATATCCAAAGTATTCACTCTCATTTAAAAGTCCTCACGGTTATGCATGGGTGAATTACTTGGATTTTTGATCATGTGCTTCCATGCTCATTTAAAAGTCCTTACGGTTATGCATGTATGGAACGCATATCAAAATTAAATTGCTTAAATAGACAAGTTGATTCTAATCCCATTTAAAAGTCCTCACGGTCATGCGTGGTTAGAAGATACTTGATTTCATTTTTTTAAAATTAAATTCGAATACTACTAATCTCATTTAAAAGTCCTAACGGTTATGCATGATTAGTAGATATTCAAATTCCTGATATAAATACCACAAGAAGATTCAACTGTATGATTTTATATGAACATCAATTTCCATCATTTCTAAAAGTGGAATATGCGCCTAACAATGGTAGTTATGGTTTTTGTTTGATTCTTATTGAAGTTTAATATTTATATTCAATTTGAGTTTAATGTTGGATTAATATCAATCACTTTATCTCTATTTTTCTCTCACACTATTATTCTTTTGTTGATAACAAAAGGGGGAGAGAAAAGTTAAGATTTTGTCAAATAGAATCAAGCAAAGGTCAAATAATTTTTCCATATGCATCTAGGCTCATTTGAATATATTTCTATTTGTATGCATATATGTAGGGGGAGCATCATGTAGAGAGGAAGCATTTAAATAAGGGGAGCAATTAGAGTGTATAATTGGTCAAATACATTTAACACGGTCAAAATCTTAAATATATGTTTGTTATCATCAAAAGGGGGAGATTGTTGAATATGCGCTTATATGTTTTTGTTTGATGATAATAAACATATATATTCATTTAAATGTATTTGGTAATGTACTATTTTGTTTTTCATAGATTAAATAAATATTTGTTGAATAAAATAAATTACACAGAATTTGAATTTGAATTCAAATAGAATAAGTTACACAGATTTTGAATTCAAACAGAAATTTTATTCAAACAAATATTTATTACAATCTTGAATAGTACAAATTCATGCTCTCACTATACATATACATTTCTGATTACATCACGATTACATCACAAATATTTTTACATTGATAACCTCACTACATATCACTCACACTCGTATTTTGTCTTCAACTGCATTCCAGTTTGAATCCAGCATCTGAGCAATCTGCAAAAATATTCACTAACGCAGTAAAATTGAAAAAGAAATATTTTTGCAATATAAAATAAAATACGATTTTTGAAAAAATGTTTTGCCTCAGTTATTTGGGTTGTTCGTCATCATTCACACTTGATTTCATCACAAAGTCGTGCATATAGATATTACAGGGACATGTAACCATAAGTGGCTGCAATACACACGTGTACATTCATACACGTGTGCACTGCCTCGCCAACTCGTGTGCGCAGCCAACAAGAGCAAGTGTACAACAGTGTCAAGTTGCTAACAGTTCAAAGCTTCGACAATGCACTATGCAATGTACAACAAGACTGACCAGAATACAAATGAACAGCCATCATGAGTGCAGTTGCAACATGAATGAAAAGACCAGACACAAGGGCAGTAATACAAAGCAAAGTGGCAACAAACATGAAGTGAATCAAGTTCAAGCCACAAGTGTACATGAATACAACTCGACTGCAACAGTACAGTCATGAAGACTGCAAGAACATGAACATAGAGCAACAATGAAACTGACTCAAAGCACAAAAGTGCAACAGTGAAATGACAAATGTTCAGTGGTGAAGCAACAGAGATCAGAGACCAAGCAAAGCATAGTAACTGCATAGCAACAGCAAAAAGGGACTGCAACAAACATATATGCAACATCAAGTCAAAGTATGCAACTACGTGACATAAATGCAACTACAACAATGCAAGCGAAGAACCAAAGTCAGTGGCATAAGTGACCATGAAACTGACTCGAAGCAGTAGTGACAGTAAGCATGAATCAAGCTCAGTGGCAAATGCATAAAAATATCAGAGTGAAACATTTGAGTTGCAAAGAACCATACGCAACAGTGCACAAGTACAAGAAACTTGAATTCAATTGCAACAACTCAATGGACCAAACTGCAAGTACAGGAGGCAGTTCAATATAAACATGCTCAAGTCAGAGACTACAACATCAAAGTGCAGTGCAACATGAACCAACTCCAAGATGTATCACTAACATATACTACAGGGATAAACACATGAGAATGGACAAGGCACAAATCAAGTCCAGCTACAAGTTGCAGACTCAAAACAAACATGACACCAAGCTACAAACTCAAATGCAAACAGGAATAGAATATATACAATGCAAATGTATGCAACAGTGTGATAGATCAAGTGAGCACACTCATATGAACAAATGCAAAGAACAGTGAAGCATGCACATAGGCCACCAGTGAAACAAAGTAATATATACATGAACAAGTGTAGCATCTGTTACAGTGAAAAAGCCCAAGTCAAGATGGAGTTACAACAATGCATCAGTAAGGAACACAACAACAATGAATACTGCAACATGACCAAATGTCAAAACTGCATCAATCACAAATGCAATGCAAAATGGAGTGAATGCAACATGGTGAACAACTAAAGTGCAACAAGTATTGCAGTAATGAATGCATCACATATACAACATCAAAGTGCAACAGAATGGATGCAGCAGTACCAAGTGACAGTGAAGATGGCCAGAGATGAAGACAGGGGCAAACACAAGATGGCCGAAGCAGTGAAGTCAGAATTTTCGAAAATAGGATGCTAAAGTCAAGACAGAGAATTCAACAAATATATTCGTCTTTGAAATAGTCAGCAAAATTAAAAAGGGAAAGTGTCTGTTACAAGAAGGATCGAACGTTCTCAAAACAAAGCCGTATGAATCAAGTAAATAAGGAATGCATTAGGAAAGTCGTGTGCATCACGAAAGTGAATTTCAGGAAAGTATCGAGTTAATTAGTGTAATCGAATTCATATAAATTCAACCCGAAGGTATCATCATCAAGCAAGTGCTTCAATTCACAATCGAACTATCAATCGCAATCCCAACCTATCATCATCGGCATCGAAAATGAGCAAGCAATCAAACAAGCAACAAAAGAAACAACATACCAAAGAGTCGATTGCTGAAGTAAGACAGAGAAGGACCAAATAGTCATCAACGAATAGAAGAAACCGAAGCCAAACCCTAGTTTCTCAAATCAAGAGAACGAGCAAGCCGAGCAACGCAATCTCAAAGTCAACCAAATCATCAGAGAACGAGCGTGAGCAACATCAGAGGAATCAAATATTGAAAAGCCTCAATTATGGATCGCAAGCCCTAATTTCAGAACGACAAGAGGCCGCCATTTTTCTTCTCAAAAGACAGTGGATCGGGTTAAAGATAAAGGGGCCGGCCTTGTTTATTTTCAAAGGGGTTTTATTGATTTAGTTTTAATTTTATAATAGGGTTTTTAGTTTTTTATTTGAGCAAAAATTAGGGATTCTAGTTTATATTTTAATTTTTGCTCCTGCGTGTATTTTTGAAGTTGTTTTTTCTTTTTGAGTCGAAGAATCTGTAAATCACCACCTAGGGATTAGGTAGTGTCAGATTGTCTATTTAGAATTAGTTTAGTGAGCAGGGAGTGCGAGTTTGCAAAGCTCGATAGGCGGGAGCAGTGTTTGCGAGTGAGCGAAACTCTATAGGCGGGAGCAGGGTGTGCGAGTCTAGTAGAGTGTTTGTGAGCGGGAGCAAAAGGGTCTGCGAGTCTAGTAGAGTGTTTGTAAGCGTGATACTGTTTAATTCTAATAGAAATCTGGGAATGCAGCAGTAGGCAGGGATTGCCGAAGCTGGGTAAATTTTGTGTGTGATTTACTTTTCAGCATATTTATTTCTGCAATTATATTTCTGTGCTTAATTTGAGAAAATTTGCTATAACCCTATTCACCCCCCCCTCTAGGGTTAATCTAGATCCTACAACATACTCTAGATTTGAAGGATATTCGTAAGCTAAAGCGTGAATTGGTAAACGTGAGAGGATATATAGAGAGTTGGGTGGGATGATCAGTTAAGAAGAAGAATGGCAGCCTGGCACCTCAGGGAAGAATCTTTAAATTGGTGGAACTTTGTAACTAATGAGCACCTGGGTAGGATATTCTCTTGGGATGAATTCAAGGATCGATTTGAGATGAGATCATGTCTAGAATAGAGGTTAGCTGTAACATCCCCTATCTTGAATCCCGAAGCTAAGTGCTACAGTTGATGTAGTCATTCATAGTATTAACTTCCGATGATAAAATACGGTAATGTTAATGGTATCCATAATATCAAAAGCACGTAAGTATGAAATAAAATCAACAGATTTCAAAACAACTTTTCTGATTACATTTCATATCCATATTTCATGTTCAGTTATATAATCCCAAAACGATTCCTACGTTTTGATTAAATATAATTATTATAAATTGTCCCAAAAGAGACATATGAAGATGCCCCTTGGATGATCAAAGTACTAAATAGACATATAAGTCATAAATACATCATAGCGGGGACAATACTAAATAACTCCTACATAGCTAGCTTTGCCTCCTGCACATTTTCGAAACCTTATTCGTCCAACCTACTAAACTTGAAAAGTCCTTAACTCTCAATATAACCAAAATTTAATTTTAAGCACCCAAGAGTTTAAAGAGAAAACATGAACTTTGAGTCCGACATAAAGCCTCGTGTGGATAATACTATTGCATCTCGATTTACTGAAATTAAGTGAGACCACGCCGCTTAATGGAACGTTTTCCTTTATTAATATCCTTTTAAAAACATATCTCTTGCAAATCAGAATCTTGCAATCAAACCGATTATAAAATAATAGCAAATACATATATGTATAAAAATCAGAAAATCAGTGGACTATTTATCCATAGTATATTTTTATCTAGCTACCTATTAACCATTGGCTGACTGGGCCTACCAAACATAATCAATAATCTAACTTCTGTTAAACAAAATACTGGGCTATCTGCCCTTAACTTTCTTCCACTAAGGTCAACTGATCCTAATGGTTTTGCCGACTCACCAATAGCCCATCTTTGCTCTTTATATTCCTTGTTGTGTGTAACATTATTTTAGTCCCATCCGTGACAAAGTCCTACACACTGGAATTTTGGACTTATATTACGTAGCGGCTATTAGCTAAAGCATAGGGCGCGAACTCATACCAGTCTCATCTGGTCTTATAATATTTGAGTCATAAATTTAGGTTATCTACCCTATTCAAGTTTTATTTCCTGTCATATACTTAGGGTTGACTATCCTATTCAAATTTCATTTCCTTGTAAACAATCTTTGCAATGGTTTACCCCTGAAATCATATCTTTATAAAACAAGGAAATCATATACTTTGCTTTACTCAAAATACTTATGCCACGATATTTGTTTTATACAAAACAATGTTGATGAAATATAATCAATGGGATTATCTATCTCTTCATAATAAGTTAAAAGCTCCTTTTAACTTAAAAATTTTTAGGCTACAAGGCTAAAAAATACCTTCAAAACCTTTTTTTAAAAACCTTAAACTACATCTTACGAAATAATTGAAAACATCCCTTTCAAAACCATTATATAAAACCTTAGACATTCCCTTTCAAAACCATTTAAAATTATTCCTTTCAAAGCCATTAGGTTTAACTTTTAATATAACTAAGGGGTCATAATGAATAGAGGGTGAAAGCATTAATCCCAATTAAAAGAAAGAGGATAGTTTCAAAACCCACTATTTTGAACCATTGCCTCCGAAACCATTTGAAAACGGCTACACGACCCTTTCAAATGTATTGTTTTAAGGCTATAAAGAAAAGCGTCTTTAACTAATTCGAAAGATATGAATGCGACGGTATTGGTTTCGAATAGGTTCAAAAGCAGTTATCCTTTCGAAAGTTTCTTTTAAAACATAAGTAAGCGGCAACTCATTTGAAACCTCTTTTCTAAAAACAAAGCCAAACGGCAACTTGTTTGAAAGCTTCTTTCAAAAAACAAAGACAAGTTAAAAACAACCCCTTTGAAAGCATCTTTTATAAATAGAAGTAAGAAAAAGATTCGAAAGCTTATAAGAATAACTTCTACCCCTTCGAAAGTGTGGTTTTGACATAGTCCCTTCCGCCTTTCTCCAATGCACTGCATATCAATTGCTTGATACCATGTGCATTGGTTTCAAGTGAGTTCAATAACGGAGGTATGGTGAAAAAATCTAGCAAATGGAAGTGGCGAAGTGGTAAATCCAAGAAAAACTGATTTTTTTGCCTTCCAAAGTAGTTTCTTTTCACTTAACATGCCTAATTTGTCAAAATGTAATCGTTTTCCATTTTCTTGTCAAAATCCTTTTCTAAAAGGCTGCCGAATTCAAAATTATCAATTAAAAATATTTTAATAAATATTCCCTTCTCCTTGATGAAACATATAAAACATTTAAGTCTCTTAACTTAAATAATTTTATAACTATAATAAAATACTTTGGAAAATTCCCCAAATATCACCATATTTACTTTTAATATGTTTCCTAACATATGTAAATTTCAGACCCGAGATCATTATATAACTGCCTTAAATAATTTAAACCCGATATTAACTATTTTCTTTCATAGAAAATTCATAATAAATTCACAATAACTTATAGAATTATGAAACTTGAAAACTACTTCTAAAATAATGTTTTTGATCACACATAAAAAACGCAAATCATATGGATGTCATTTAATAGGATTTCCAATCTAAACTTATCATAGAATCTATATGAAAAATAAATAATCAACAAGCATATATATCCATTTGAACAAACATAACATGACATATTATTTGCAAAATACTTCGGATCAAACCTTGAAAC
Source organism: Allium cepa (assembly GCA_030765085.1). Lineage (NCBI taxonomy): Eukaryota > Viridiplantae > Streptophyta > Magnoliopsida > Asparagales > Amaryllidaceae > Allium > Allium cepa. Next base: position 45,459,885 of record CM060946.1, read on the forward strand.
CGAGATCACTATCTAAAGTGAGATGTAAATCAAATTATTTACCTTAGATTGTCGTCAAGAAGTTTGAGATTTGCTCTTTGATTGATTTGCTTAAGCTTTCTACTTGATGTTAGAACCTCCAATTTTTGTTTCAATGATAATAACTATATAATCATATATATATATATATATATATATATATATATATATAATTTATCAAAATTACGGGTATATGCTACAAGAAGACACTATGCTTGAAGATATTGGGACTCAAAGAGAAACGAAGATCTGTTGAGCATACTATAGTTAGTAAGGTTATTCTACTGTAAAAGAGTCTTAGATATAATATTGTTAAGGTCACCTTGAGTATATATGCATAAACAATCACATACTATTTCATATGCATGGAAATTAAGTTGAAAAACTATTTTTACTACTCACAGACGTCTGAGGTAAAAACACAGATGTCTATGACAATCCTCGGGTAATTATTTTTTGTAGTCATAGACGTATTAGATTGTACCACAGATGTTTGTCATATGAAAAACTATAAATTTTGAAAAGACTCTTCTGTTGAGACAAAAAGAAATTACCCTTCATCGAAAGGTTGCATTAAAGTGAATAGAATTTCTCTGATAATAACAACTCTTCATCTTCATCCTTTTGAATCGATAATACTACTTTGATTGAGACGCAGAAACTAATTTTTTTCGAATTAATGGATTCTTTTCTCTCTTGATTTATTATAATTATCTTGTGCATAAATTGCTACTATTATAACCAAAATATAATTTCTGTTAAGCCATTTCCTATAACTTAAAGCATTCACATTCACATAGTCAAGGCGGCTGGAGCTCCAGTATTGCTTTTGTGCACTATGATCATAAAATATGTGTCGAAGAACCTGCAGGTATTTGCAACAGGGTCAAAGGAGATCATAGGAATATTTGTATTATCAGTCAAAAAACATGTTATTTAGAACATAAGATTGTTAGAGAAATACTTTTGTATTAGCCTATTCCTTCCGGCGAAGCGAGGGTTAGTTAGTCAAAGGAAATACCGAAGGGGAGCTTTAGGACTGGACGTAGGATGGGAGGTTCGAACCAGTATAAAATATATGGTGTGGTCATTTTTATTATTTATCTTATATTCAATTATTATACTCTACTTATCATAGTTACTAATATACTCACATATCTATAAGTTGCATTATTTATAAAGATCGTATAGAATTTCAATTGGTACCAGAGCAAGGTCATTTCAATCTACAGTAACACGTAATTGAAATCATTAAAATGGAAAGTACAATTCAAGAAGGTCAATCAACTGCTCATCCTCAACAATTTATTGGTTTTAATTATGCTTATTGGTCAACATGCATGCGAATTTTTATGGAAGCAAATGGGTTAAAAATATGGCTAGCAACTAAAAGAAATATGAAGCACCTGACACCAATATTGGCACATGGACCGATGCAAAAAAAGAAGAGGCATTTGACAATTCCAAAGTTATGAATGTATTATTTTGCTCAGTTGACAAAAATGAGTTTTCACGTGTCATGCTCTACAAGAATGCATATGATATATGGCACACTTTACAAGTCACACATGAATGCACAAAATAAAGTCAAGCAAACTAAAATTTTCATTTTACAAAACCAATTCTCATTTTTCAAAATGAAAACAAGTGAATCAATTATTGATATGTATGCAAGATTTCAAACCATTCAATACGATCTCATAGCACTTGGAGCCAAATTCACAAATTTCGATTCAGTCTTGTGAATTTTAAACTCTTTGACAAATGACTGGGAAAGAAAATGTTTGGCCATCGAAGAAGCTAATGATCTTTCTCAGCATAAAGTCGAAGAGTGTAACATCCCGATATTTCTTGCCATTCGCATCTGCACATGTCGGACTTGAGTTCTTCAAAATATCATATTGTTAATTTATATTTGGCAAAACTCAGCATATACAGTAAATAAAATAATTACAGAATCATAGACACTCAGTAATACAACAATAAGCAGTATAAACACATGAATAGTAGTTCATGAAGCTACTATATATATATCAGAGTTAAAACAAGATACAATAGAAGTCTCGAATACATAAAAGTATCAATACAATAGTCAAATAACAAGATTAGAATATAACACAGGAGTCGTATGAATAACTAAAAGCTGAATAGATAAATGGATCTCCAAGCGAAGCTCCAATTCCAAAGGTGAATCTATAATGCTGTGACACTCAGTCTCACCCGAGCATAAAGAAAAACACAAAACACTCGAGTCAGGATTAACATTCTTATATCAATAAATCCAACTCAAGTGAAATATCAACTAAAATACAAGTAACTTAAAGAATGTTTGGGATACCCATCCTCTAAGGATCCGTGGAACTATTTACCATGTATTATAATACGCTATTATAATATGTATATAGTAAAGTAAACTACTAAAATAGCATTAAGGTGTTACCCATATCCCCCTTAACACATTTTATATATTCTCATAGTCTATACAATACCATAATCTTTCCGTACTGGACGTCCTCAGAGGGCACTCCATAGGTATGGTATAGAAAAACTCGTGGTGGTCTCGATATGGTAGGTGACACGACACAACTAGGTAATGCCAGGGTAGATATACCAATTACCCTTCCGGGCTGGTGGTAATGCTTGGCCGCAACTACCGCCCACCTCGATCCATATTCCCAAAAATCCAAGGGGTGCGCCCAATCAATCAAAAAGTAATAGAATGGTATCGAAGAAGTGTGTCTGATCGGAGGAGCTACCTCACTTGGCCCGTCAATTTCTCCTGTTTTAGCCACTTTAAGCTAACTCATGGGAGTCAGGTCCACGTATATACCTCAAATAGAATCGTCATCAATCATCGTACTTCATTTTGGAATCTCCACCGCGTGCACAGTTACTTTTTTGGAATTGGCAGAGAGTATGACAAATCCGTTCCCGGTCTCTTTAACAACCAAACGTTATTATAACACTACAGTCATTTCAAAATATCATTTGCATATCCAAAATATTATATCCATTTCGAAACCATATAAAATCTGATATCATTATTCCCTTAAAATATATCCATTTCAAAATCATAGCACTTCCAAAGTTATAACACTTTCAAAATTATAAAAATTAGAAATTATAACACTTTGGAAATCAAAATACTTTGAAAATCATAACACTTTGAAAACATAACTTTCCACTCAAACAATTTAGATATAGAAAATAATATATATAATAAAATAGTTTATATAATAAAATAGTTGTATATTAAAATAGCTATAAATTAAAAATAGTTTATATTAAAATAATTAGAATAGTTTTATACTAAAAATAGTTTTATATTAAAATAGTTTATATTAAAATAAATTTATACTAAAAATCGTTATATATTAAAATAATTTATATAATAAAATAATTTCCTCAAATTTCACAAATCGATTCAAATCAACTTAAATTCCAAAATTCAATTTAATTCGGTTCCAATTTACCCATTTTAATTCAATTCAAGTTTTCTATAACCCATATTCAATTTCTATCGATTTCAAATACAAATTTGAACTGCGAATTAAACCGTTTCAACTTCAATAGATTTCAAAGTTTAATATTCAACCTTTGTAACAACTAAATTTGACAATTTCATATATATTTCACTTAGTCAATTCAATATCATTTAAATAATACCTTAAATTACAATTTAAATAAAAAAATATTCCCTTCAATTTTATTTACTTGAAATATTTATTTAAGCACTTTAAATAAAAAATCAAGTTATAAAATCATATCTTTAAAATCTCAAATTTAATAAGTTCCAAATTGATTTTTATTTAAATATAATTCTTAAAAGAATACTATTTCAAATCAACTCAAATTTATCTTCCCAACGTTATCTTATAAAAATTATTATAAATCTATTTTAAGGGTATAATTTTTAAATAAATATTTAAACATAATAGATGCTAATTAAATTAAATTTTCATTAAATTAAATCTTATTATTAAATCTATTTTATATATTTTAAAAATAGTAAAAATTATAAGTAAAATCATTAAAATTTACAATTTCAAAACGAACTTATAAATTTTAAATTTCCAAACATAAAATTTTAAAAATTAAAATTTAAACTTTTATAAAATAAGATATATATATATATATATAATATCTAAAAATCATTATTGATTAAAACTATATATATTTATTTTCAAAACCTTGGAAATCATTTTTAATATATATATATATATATATATGTATATGTATATGTATATAGACCAACGGTGTTTGTATATAATTTTCTATTCTATGGTCAAGTGATACAGATATTTATCATTTCAATCCGTAATTTAAATATCTACGGATATATATCTTTTCAACCTACAATCCCAAATTCAATGTCAAAAAAAATCACTTGGGTTTATCATTTCAACCCATAACAATTTCTCATATTCTACAAGATCGTTCGGGTATGTATCATTTCAACCCATAGGGAATTCTAAACTTACAGGGAACTTGCAGAGTAAGAACAGAGATGATAATAGTATAACATATCAATAACAGGCATATATCATCAATAACCGATAAAATATGATTGCAAATCATGGTGTCAGATGTCACAAGTGAATAGTTACAGATAATGGCATATACATAAATATGGCAAATAATTCACAGCCGCATATTTCAGTTGTCGTTTCAAATGGAATCAAATCTAATAAATATAAGAATGTTAATCGTGAGTAATTTCTCACCTTTCGAGGCTAGAGAGGTTGGACAATACGACAAGCTACGCATTGAATCACGAACTCGACAATCGACTAGTTCAAATGATAGATCTCAACGCAAAGCAAGGTGAATATGGATTCAACGAAAAATGTTGAAAATAAGGAATAGATGAAACGAATCAGAATTAGCTTGATATAATCAAAATGAAAATTATATTATAATTTTTCTTAAAGCCAATGTTCAATTTAAATTACATATTTTATTTCAAATCATAATACGTATCAAAATCATCTTATATATTATATTTTAGAAATCTAAAAGAAACGAAAATATCTATATAATATATATAGTGTGTATATATATATATATAGTGTATATATATATATAACAATATTCAAAATCCGAAAAATCAAAATTTGTACTTAAAGAGAAAAGACTGCTGCAAGTTTCCAAAATGTGCGAAAACTACCTTTAAGATAAATATATAATAACAAGCTACCTATACATATAAATTTTTTACAAACAATATATATATAAACATGACATACACAAACTTAAAATACATATATACGAATAAAAATACAAGTATATAACTAATATATAAACTTATATAAATAAGCATACAACAAAACACGGTTATATGCACAATGCAAATATATATATATATATATATATATATATATATATATATCAATCAATATATATACCTCCGTCATATATTTAATATCACCCCATAGTATAGTATAAAATATAACATACCTTTATAAAATATTATAAATACAACAACTATACTGAATACATAATTTTTATCTTAGATATTACTTCGTATGCCTTGTTTCCAAATACCATATACTGTAACATTTATAAACATGAATATCATCATATATATATATATATATATATCAATATATCTCTATATATTTAAAATCATGATATCCATATATTTTTCGAAATCATATAGCTTATATTATAAATTATATATATATATATATATATATATATACAGTACAAAAATAAAATACTATAATCATAATATATATACAACTTTGTTTACAAATTTATACATATAAAATGGAAAGTGAGGCAGCAAGTGAGTGCACGCATATATATATATATATATATATATATATATATATATATATATATATATATATATATATATATATGTACATATGCAGACATATAATTTCAAACATATACACTAGCATCTTTTTTTAAACACAAAATATATATACACACACACACAACCCATATATACCTCTTATACTATTAAAAGAAAATATAAAACAAGCAGTAATAGATCAATCATATGAAATATATATATATATATATAAATTTATATATATTAATATAAGCTGTTGAATATATATATATATATATATATATATATATATATATATATATATATATATATATATATATATATATATATATATATATATATCACTAACATCTTTCAACTGCAAACTTAACAAGAAGTTATACATACATATATATAAAAACCCAAACTCATTTATACATATATGCTAATATATAAGTCAATAAATCATATATATAGAATACTGCTGCTTTTATAATAAAATAAATATTGTATGTATATATATAATGTATACTTTATATACGAATAAAAGAAGTGAAGGAGGCTGACCAAATCAATTGCACGTGGCCGCGTGTGACACGACAGATGGAGGAAAGTGATGGTGGGGAGGAGGCTTGCTAGCTGTTCGAGCTTGAATAACTGGGATGCTGGGCCGAGCATAGGAGGAGGGAAGGTGAGAGAGGGAGGCGTTGTCTGGGTGCTTGCGTGAAGGAGAGGGGTGGTTTGGCAAAGATGGCAGTGGGGGATGGGTAAAGAAAGAGGTAGGGTGCGTGGGCAAGGAAAGCATGAAGGAAGGAATGAGTGAGTAAACTTAATTGTATCACTTTTTTATGTGAAAGCTCAGAACAAATTGAAAAATGAAAGAGGGAAGAGAACAAGAGGATGAGATAATTGAACCAAAAAAATATGGCAAGAGAAAGAATAACAAAGGTTGGCACGAATACAATTATAAAAATAAATGCAAATGTGAAGGGTTAAAAGTTGTTTCAAAATTCAATAAAGCAATTATTTTTTTATACAGCTGGAGATTTGAAAAGGCACAAGGAACATGATGGCACAAATATGGTATAGATATGACGAACCGTTATGCCGATTTCATCGTGTATCCAACGTCAAATACACAGTCGAATTTAGTTTGGAGATCAGCATGACGAGACGAACGAATGGTACATGAATATTAGCGATATGGCCATTCTATCAAAAGTCGATATTCGGTACCAGAAATGCTGCTAATTTTGCGAAAATAAGATAAACGAAGCAATAGCAGCCCAAATTTGGAGAAACAAAATATGACGTCTCACTTAGAAGAGGATTTACAAATTTATTATATAAAAATATTTAGACTTGGAAAACATTTTATTATCATCATATATTAACAGATTCTAAATTATATAAAATTACAAAAGAAAGTAAACTTCCAAATTTTTTGATGAAAATTTACCATTTGCTATGTTTAAGTAAACGTATTCCAAATATTAAGTTTTATTTCCAAATTCAATTATTTAAAATTTCATAAAAATTCCGTTAATTACGTTATTAAAATTATTAAAATTTTATGAGTCGTTACAAAAAGCTAACTGGAAATTTGATGTCACACGAAGCTAACTTGCAGGCTAGAAAGGATCAAAATCATGAAGAAAAAAAACATAGCATTCCAAGCAAGTAATGAAGGTTCAGACCTAAGGGAAGAGGAAATTGTCTTTATTACGAAAAACTACAATAAATTCAAGAAGTTCAAGTAAATGACCATATTTCAAAATGGCGGCAAACCAAACTCTTCAAATCAAACATCGATTAAATGCTATGAATGTGAGAAATTTGTCCACATGAAGAAGGACTTCACATAGCTTAATAATGGTATAAAGAAAGGCAAATTCGAGAAATTCAAGAAAAAGAAAAGAGCTTTTCAGGTAATATAGGATGATTTAAATTCATCTTCTTCTTCAGATAGTGATAGTGAAAGCGGCTAGGAATAAGCAAATGTGTGTTTTATGGCTAACACTAATGACGTATGTCTTGAACTTCCTTCTGATGAATTAACGAAAATAAGTATTGAATTAGACGATAAATATATAGAAATAAAAAAAATTAAATAAGGAATATGTAGGAAAGTTAACTAGATCAGAATTAGAAATCAGATTATTAAAAGTTGAAAAAAGTATCTTAGAAGAATTAGAAATTCTTCAGAAAACGTATGCAATATTATTATCTCAAAATGATAAATTATTAAATAATTTAGAAAATTATAAGTTAGAAAAAGTTAATCTGGAAAAGGATAAACAAGAATTACAATCAAATTTAGATTCTAGAAACATTGACATTTGTGATCTTAAAAGTAAATTAGAAAAAATAACAAAATATGTGATAAAATTCAACAAAGGAAAAAATAGTCTATGCAAAGGCTCTGATTGAGATTTCCCTAAATAAGTATTTACCAGATACTATCAAAGTTAGAGTGACTAAGGATCAGATAACGGAGATTGTAGTTCGTTATGGTTGGAAGCCAGACATATGTACGTCTTATCAGTCCTTTGGTCATATATCATTAGCATTGTCTCGTAGGTTTATGTTGGTCCTTTCTCTGTTCGGACCCCTCTTCCTAGGCCTCTGAACATGAAATGGATCTTGAAAAAGCACATTATTCCTACTCCTGTGGCGCCCTCCATATCTCTTGTTGAGCATTCAATGCCTCCTATTGTTCCTTCCCCCTCTGATGTTGATATGGATTCCTCTGTTCCACCTGATATTTTCGATCCTCTATTTTCTCCGACTGCCTTGGCTTTTGATATTGTGTCGATTCCAGTAGAGATGGCCTGGATCCATGTTCAGTCTGACATGAGATATGACCCAACTACACATGATTTCCACTCCTTTGTTAGTGATGACGATGTTGAATCCAGATGTTTACATTACTCTATAGTTGGTGGTGGACTTATTCTCATGGTGGATGGAGCATGTGGTAAGGGAAATAGATCTCTTCTCCTTGACGATAGCTAGGATAGGAGATATATATTGTAGGGAACACCCGTATTTTGTTTTGGATATTGTGTCTCACTTTGCAGATTTTCTACATGTGTTAGGCCTTGCTGGAAGTGATTCTTCCTCCTCTTGGGAGGAGGAACCGATTCTTTTTCGATCACTTTTATAGCTGTAGAAGCACCTTTGCTTCTCACCTTTTATGTACTCTAAGTGGAATGACCATTATAAAACCATATATAGTTGTCTCTGTGCATGTGCAGAACACCTTTCCTTCATTTATATACGGTGGCATAATCTACTATAAAGTCGGCTGGTTACGCCAAAAAAATTCAACCGAAAACAAAATTTAGAAAATTTGATTACGGTATCTAAACTATCTGGAAATCGAAATGGATTAGGTTTTAAAAAAACAAAGGGCAAAGCAATATAACACATTATACACAAAACTCAAAAAGCCAAAGTTAAGAACTAAGTTTAAGAATTCATATACAAATATGATCAAAATATGGATTCTAAAAACAAATAATAAACTAACTAGACAAAAATATATTGATGAATATATACAAAAAGTTATATATAACAAAAATTACATTTCTAAGGGAACCAAATCGTCATGGATATGGCTACCTACATCCACTAACATGTAAGATCTTAATAAAAGAAGGTGGATACCAATTAAAATTTTCTTATTTTGTAGGCACCCAAAATTAAAATAGAAAATAAAGAGAAATGATACTCGATAGCAGTTGTTCCAAGCGCATGACTGAAAATGCTAATATGTTATCAAATATAATATATATCGATGGTGGCACCGTAACATTTGGAGATAACTCAAAAGGATTTGTCATCGGCATTGGAGAAGTCATCAATATCGGGATTTCTAATTCGCTTATAATTACTAATGTTTTATTGGTAGAAAATTTAAAATGTAACTTATTAAGCATAAGTCAATTATGTGATAAAGGATTCAAAATTGATTTCGAGAAAAATAAATGCAATATTTTTGATCAAAATAAAATTTTAATTTTTGAAGGATTTAGAAATCAAAACATGTCTTAAACATGAATATCAAAAACAATACAAATTTGTGCTTAGCCATGAATCATGATGATAATTGGTTATGGCATAAACGTTTTTGTCATATAAATTTTGAGAATATCAACAAGTTAGCTAAAAGCTGTAACAATCCCGGATTTGAATCAAATTTAAATTGGAAATTAATTTAATTTTTTGAATTAAATGGTGAATTAATTTGGAATCTTCCAAATTTAAATGGATATTTGTTTTTTTATATATATGTATATAAATATGATTTTTAACAAAATTTCTAGTTGGAAATTCAGAAATAAATATTTTGAATAATATATTGGATTTGGATTTATTTGTGAATTTATTTGAGAAGTAATTTGAATATTTGGGAATAAAAACATATAGTAAATTGTGAAAATAAAATTTGGATTAAAAGAATCGAAAAAAATATAATAAAAATATTGGAAATAAAATTTGATTTAGAATTCCATATTTTAAAGAAACAAATATGTATAGATATATGATTATTTATTAGTAATGAATAATTTGATTTCAAATCATTTTTCTTTAAAAGTTGTATAAATAGAAGTAATATAAAATGTATGAATGTCAAGGTAAGATTGGTTTGAAAATATGAAGGGTAAGAATTAATTAAAGATTTAAAGTACTTTCTTTTAAAATTACAAAAGAATAAATGTGGTTTATATATTTATAAAACTAAAATTTAATTAAAATGTATTTATTTAGATAGGAGATATAATATAAAGTTATATTTAAATATTAATAACATGAAGATTTAAAGTGTTTAAAATATGAAAATGTAAAAACAAACATAAATTAATAAAAAGGAATGTATTGTAAAGTATTATGTAAAAACTATATAAAAGTAAATACAGTAATATAAGGGTTAGAACAAAAATTTATAAAATTATTTAAAAGAGGGATTTAAACATAATTTGGATTGTATTAACAAGTGTAGGAATTTTAGATCATGCAAAGAGAAGTGTTAACCCAAATTAAGCATGTGGCATAGCTTTTGAATTCTTTTAGTTTGAAATATATGGAAAAAAAATCAAGGTATGAAACCAAGTTTCTCTTCTTTATTTTTCAAACCTTAGACAAACCAGATTCAAGATGGAAAAAAACAGAGTAAAACATTCGGAGAGAAAAAAATTAGAACATTTCAAACTCCTCACTTTCATCTTCTTTAAAATCAAAATCAAGGATCAGATACAATCAAGTTCAGACAACAAAAAAACCAAATGCATCAGGTTCTGGATTTTATAAATTCCCAGATTAAAGATAAATATCCGTCTCTGTTATACAAAGTTCATGCAACAAGTAAATCAATATCAAGAAGCAAATTCAAATCATAAACTTGAAGTTAGCAAATACAAATCTGTTTTTAAAATTCTTTAAGCCTGGAAGCTATAAATCTGAATATCACCTCAATATCAAAACCTGGAAACCAGGAAAGCAAAACAACAGTTCAAAAATCAAAGCCTAGAATCTCAACAACAAGCTTTCGATTGAAAGGAAATTCAATACATGTAACCAAAAAAAATTCAGAGTTCGGAAAGAAAACAAAAAATTTCCAAAAGAAAAATTCAGATTGCAGGCTCTGTTCAACATCAAGGTGAGTAAACTCTTCACCCTATATACAAATGTATCTTGATCTACCTGTGATAGATGCTTGTTATGTGATTATAAAATGTTTGTATAGATGAAATTATATCTGTAAATATGTGTATATACATATATCGGTGAATTAATGTATGCATGTTTGAGTATATGCAATTACACCTCTCTGTTGTTCTTCAGGCAAGAATTCCTCACAAGAAAATCCATATCACTTTGTACAAATAGTTTTAGGTAATGATCTCTAAAGGAAATCTGTTTTAATAACAGAAATATATTTTTAAAAATATAATTGAGTATAATTAACAAATAGATTATGGGAAAATAGAAAATTTCAGTGATCATCTTTTAAAATCAGGAAAATCAATGAACATGAATCCGTGTTTTGATTTTGTAATCTTATTCGTATAGGAAAAACATGAATGCTGATACGATTGGCGAAGCCATGTTCGTCGAGAATTAAGCCGTAAGTGGCTGGAGGTTGGGGGATCCTCGGAAAAATAGTAGAAGGGTCTCAAGATGGCTGTGGTGATGGCATGACGTCGAACTAGGGTTCGATGTCAGGTTTTAAACGACGAGAGGTGCGAGGCAAATTCTTGGTCATGGATGTATCGAGTTGAACCGGCCAAGGGGAGTTCGATGTGTTGTATTACGGCGAGGTTGTGGTCTGAGTTTCAGACTTCCTGGTGATCAGCGGTGGCTACATGAGGCGTTTTTAGGTGATCTTGTTGGTTCCAGTAAATGGATCAAACAGCTCGATTTCGATTCCTGCGGAATCCATCGAATCTGAGTGGTCGTATCGATTTAAGGGGAGATAGGCGATGCGTAGATGCTCGTGGCGATGATCGAAGAAGCTTCGATGATCTGTGCATGTATACATGCACCCTTGTGTCTGGAAGAATAGAAAAAGAAGAAGAAGGAGGAGGGAGACTCGAGGGAATACTCGAGAAAAGGAGAGTTCGGCGCGGGTTCGCCTTCGTGAGTGTTTGCATGTTTTTTAAATTTAAACTTAAAACTAAACTAAGTTTGGTAAAAAAAAAAAGAAGAGGGAGAAAATCTTGGGGCAGGACTCGTGTAAGAGCTGGGTTAAACCCGAAGCAAGTAATTAAAACAGTTATCAAGTTTAAACAAAGGCAAATTTTAAATCTTTAAATAAATCTAGTTTAGATATTTTCTTAAATAAATTTGTATTATACAAAATAAATGTTTTGTTTACATTTGGAAAAGTGAAAAGATTTTTTTTTAAATTATGTGATTTGTTTAAATCTATAAGTTATTTCAAACTTAATTTGGGAATGTAATTAAGTGTTGAATGAAAAGATAAAATGTTTTTAGTTGTAAATTAACTTAAGTTAATTTATAGAATAATAATTTTGTTTTATTAAAGGTTCAAAGATTAAATGTTCTTAAAGATAACTGATGAATAATTACATTATGTAACTAAATTAAATCTAATTACTTTGTGTAGTTAAATTAAGATTAATTAATATTTGTGATTAAATTGAAGAAAAATTAATATAATAATGTATTTATTTATAAAGGATAATTAATTACTTAAAAATGATTACATAATTAAAAACAATTAATTAAAGATTAAAGGTTGATAAATCAAGTGTTTAAACAATAATTAATTAAAGAATAATTAATTAATGTGATTAACTAATTAAAGTAATGTAATTTGAGTTAATAATTATGGATAATTAATTAATGAAAACTGTTATCCCAACTTTTGGCAAAGTTGAGATACCCATAATTTACTAGAAATCAATGATTACTATTCATGAATATCAACCATGCATTATAGGATAACCATGGATATCGATGAATTTTGTCCGAGTCCAGAACGGGCCGCAGTTGATAGGACACGACAAGAAAGATCATAGGAATCTGCATTCCAAATTTCAAGACAATCCGAGGTCGTATGCTCAAGTTATGATGGAATCAAGATAAGAGGAATTGACATTGCTCGGTTCGAACCCATAGTGTTCGAACCCATCATATTCGAAACCATCACCCTACTTATGTTCGAACCCATCTGGTTCGAACCCACGAAATAAGTCTGCGCCTCGAATCCATAAGCATTTGCCCCAGTTCGAATCGATGGAGTTCGTAGCCATCGGTTCGAAACCATCTATTTCGAACCCACCTGCGTTCGAACCGATAGCACTGCCATACCAATCTCGAACCCATCGGGTTCGAGTCCATCTAGTTAGCCTTGACTCCACTTCGAACCCATCACAAAACCTAGCTTCGAACCCATCACAAAACCTAGCTTCGAACCCATCACAGAGCCACACTTCGAACCCATCCTGAGTAGCTTCATTCGAACCCACTGGGTCAACCAACCACGATGACGTGTCTCCCATCGGTTCGACTGCGCCGGGATATATGGAGTCGAAGCGGTCAACACGGAGAGAAGTCCGGATCGATTCGAAACTTGCGCTCCACGTCACCACGAAGTCGCGTGCCACACTGGTTTCGAAATCATCGTTTCAAGCAACAGGGGTTCGAACGCAACAGCCTCACCGTGAAGTCAATTTCGAACCCTGCATATCTCCTAACCTACTGATCCAAATGCCATGAAATTTTCACAGATGCTTGCATACATGATGAAGAATGTCCACGCCAAATTTCACCTCGATTGGATGAATTCTTGATCGGTTCGAATGGAGTTCGAACCGATGCCAAAGTGGGCCCAAACTTTCCGAGACCGTACGTGTGGGCCCCCTCACGTGCCAGAAGAGGTCTCCCAAGTTTTCAGCGAGATAGCAGCAGCCTACGCCTATAAATAGACCTCCAGGTCATTCAGAAAAGGGATCTTTCCGCCATTAAACGCCAAGACTCTGCCGGATTCAAGTTTAACTATCAGAACCACCGTTGTACCTGAATTTCCGAACTACAATTCATTGTAATCCGCTGTAATCGATTGTAATCAGCGAAGAACATCAATAAAAGGAAAAACCTTTGAAGTGGACGTAGGCCGGAGATAGCCGAACCACTATAAAATCGTGTGTTCTTGTTTACATTTACTATTTTGCTACTTAGATCTGCGATTTGTGTTTGGATATTGCTGATTTATATTCCAACACTGGTGCTTTCACACTCATCGGGGTTTGTGACCAATTTTGGTGCAAACACTTTGGTGCTTTCACTGAGAAGAACCAGCACCCGCTACATCAGATTCAGAATTCAGATTCAAAAGTTTGAAGAAACTCCAATCCGGAAACAATGACTCGACATACGAGACAAAGAGTTGATAGAAGCCAACAAGGAGGAAGCCAAGAGGCATCCTCCAGATCAGGAGAAGGACAATCTTCCGTCTACATCACCAGAGACGAGATGGAGGCCATGGCTAATTCATTGCGCGAAAGCATAATGAAGAGTCAACAGGAGATGCTGCAGAATTTCCTCGAGCAGATGAGGGCGGCAAATATGCAAAACCTTGGACCAGCTACAACAGCTACGAGTACGGGACAAGGAATAAGGATTGCAGATGCAAATGAAGGACAGGCTCAAGGCCAGAATACAGGGATTGAAGGTGGTCAACAAGGCCTTGGGGGCAGACCCTCAGGGTCCGATACTGGAAGGCCAACAGACGGAGCCCAACAGACAGGAGCCAATGTATACGCCAACGAGCCACCAGAAGAGTACGTACCGGAATTCCCTTCAAGGCTCGGGGGGCAGGACAGAAACTTGACAAGGGGGCAACCCCTAGACGGAGATGAGAGAATGATAGGCCTAATGCGACGAATCATGAGAGGAGGATTGCCTAGCGGAGGCCTAGAAGAAGTCAGTCGGAGTCCATTCACTCCGAACATCCGAAATGCAAGGAACCCTCCAAAGTTCAAATTACCAGCGCTAGATCCCTATGACGGAAGATCAGACCCAACCGTACACATCACAAGATATATCAGGCACATGGAAGTACTGGGGGCATCCGAGGAAGTGATGGCACGATGCTTCCCTCTATATTTATCAGATTTAGCTTCACTATGGTTCAGACAACTAGAGACTGGATCAATTGGAACATGGAGCGAGCTCGTTGATTGCTTCATGAGACAGTTCAGGGTCCACGTGACGCGACCCAAGAGTGTGATGACTTTAGCAACAATCAAGTAGAGGACCGGAGAGTCCATAAAAGATTTTCTACTCAGATTCAACGTGACAGTGACTTCTGTGGATCGCCCGGATCCATCAATGATTTTGATGGCGGCGGTGGCAGGAGTCGCGGAAGGCACCAAATTTAAGGATTCTCTAACTAAAGATCCACCGCAAGATCTTGGAGAATTCTTCCATAAAGCTGAAAAATTCATTCGATTAGAAGAATCACGAGTCGAGAGTCGTGAAATAAATGCCACGAAAAGCATAGGAACCTCTGGAGAGCAGTCCGGAGCGGACAAGGGAAAAAGGAAACAGGATGACAGACATGATGGTCCTGATAAACGGAAGAAATTCCGAGAACCAAGATTCAGGCAGTACACAGATCTGAATGCAAGCCTAGAAAGAGTCTTCACTGAAACCAGGGGGCAACTTCACTATCGAAAGCCACCTGTAAGGGATCCCACCGAGCGGGAGCGCAGGACTGGAAAATATTGCCTATTCCATGAGCTGGATGGGCACACCACAGATGAATGCCGTCACTTGAAAGATGAGGTGGAAGAACACGCTAGGGGTGGTAGATTACCGCAGTATGTCAGAGAACGGACAACAGCGATAAGGCATGAACAACTACCGCCTCTACCTTGCAGGAACGATCCTGGATCGGGATCACGACTCGTCATCAACTGATCAAAGATGGCAAGGGCCAAGTCCACGATCTGGACTTCGGTCGAATAATTTTATTTAGATTTATTTTCAGAATAAAACGGTTACTCCACTTACACATGTACGGGAACCGGAGAGATCCCTAGGCATGCTCTGAGATGGAGATAAACCGCTACGCCCGGAGAGGCAATCCTTAGTTTTTTCTGATGTTTGAGATTGAACATCTAGAACTTGAATTTTAATAAATAAATTTGAACTTCTTGCAATAAACCTTTTGACCGGAGAGTCAAAGGATGAACATTGAACACCAGTATAAACATGATCGCTTTATAACCCCATCCGGAGAGATGGGGTCCGAAGGCAAGAAGTGAGTTGCTTCGCCGGAGAGCGACGGGATCGACTCACTTATACAAGAAAGATCGCCTTCACCCGGAGAGGTGAATCCAGAAGGCAAGAAGTGAGTTGCTTCGCCGGAGAGCGACAGGATCGACTCACTTATCGTCGTTTCCCCTTCACCAGAGAGTGATAGGATGGGATCCGACAAGAGTCCGGAGAGACTATGATCGGCCGATGATTCAGGTCATGACATCGCTTAATGTTCAACTGCTTTGAACCGGAGTGCAAGAAGTGGGTTGCTTCGCCGGAGAGCGACAGGATCAACTCACTTAAGCGCTGTTTCCCCTTCACCGGAGAGTGACAGGATGGGATCCAGCAAGAGCCCGGAGAGGCTATGATCGGTCCCGAACGACCATGATATCGCTATACGTCCTAACTGGGACCAGAGTGCAAGGAATAGAAGGCAACGCCCGAGAGCAATGGGATCTTTCTATTCAATCACTGAGTCTAGAATGAGCTCAGTAAGGGTTTAGAGCAGCCAATAATAGTCCAGAGAAACTATGAAACTTCATTCTCAACTCCTACGGGAAGAACAAACATTGATTTGGCTTCGAACAGCCACATACTTGATCGATAATGCCACAGCTATCAACAAAACATGAATTTATTACACTTGATATAAGACCGTTCAAAACATACCTTTTACAAAAAGGCATGTTTTGGGGGGCAAAGTGTTATCCCAACTTTTGGCAAAGTTGAGATACCCATAATTTACTAGAAATCAATGATTACTATTCATGAATATCAACCATGCATTATAGGATAACCATGGATATCGATGAATTTTGTCCGAGTCCAGAACGGGCCGCAGTTGATAGGACACGACAAGAAAGATCATAGGAATCTGCATTCCAAATTTCAAGACAATCCGAGGTCGTATGCTCAAGTTATGATGGAATCAAGATAAGAGGAATTGACATTGCTCGGTTCGAACCCATAGTGTTCGAACCCATCATATTCGAAACCATCACCCTACTTATGTTCGAACCCATCTGGTTCGAACCCACGAAATAAGTCTGCGCCTCGAATCCATAAGCATTTGCCCCAGTTCGAATCGATGGAGTTCGTAGCCATCGGTTCGAAACCATCTATTTCGAACCCACCTGCGTTCGAACCGATAGCACTGCCATACCAATCTCGAACCCATCGGGTTCGAGTCCATCTAGTTAGCCTTGACTCCACTTCGAACCCATCACAAAACCTAGCTTCGAACCCATCACAAAACCTAGCTTCGAACCCATCACAGAGCCACACTTCGAACCCATCCTGAGTAGCTTCATTCGAACCCACTGGGTCAACCAACCACGATGACGTGTCTCCCATCGGTTCGACTGCGCCGGGATATATGGAGTCGAAGCGGTCAACACGGAGAGAAGTCCGGATCGATTCGAAACTTGCGCTCCACGTCACCACGAAGTCGCGTGCCACACTGGTTTCGAAATCATCGTTTCAAGCAACAGGGGTTCGAACGCAACAGCCTCACCGTGAAGTCAATTTCGAACCCTGCATATCTCCTAACCTACTGATCCAAATGCCATGAAATTTTCACAGATGCTTGCATACATGATGAAGAATGTCCACGCCAAATTTCACCTCGATTGGATGAATTCTTGATCGGTTCGAATGGAGTTCGAACCGATGCCAAAGTGGGCCCAAACTTTCCGAGACCGTACGTGTGGGCCCCCTCACGTGCCAGAAGAGGTCTCCCAAGTTTTCAGCGAGATAGCAGCAGCCTACGCCTATAAATAGACCTCCAGGTCATTCAGAAAAGGGATCTTTCCGCCATTAAACGCCAAGACTCTGCCGGATTCAAGTTTAACTATCAGAACCACCGTTGTACCTGAATTTCCGAACTACAATTCATTGTAATCCGCTGTAATCGATTGTAATCAGCGAAGAACATCAATAAAAGGAAAAACCTTTGAAGTGGACGTAGGCCGGAGATAGCCGAACCACTATAAAATCGTGTGTTCTTGTTTACATTTACTATTTTGCTACTTAGATCTGCGATTTGTGTTTGGATATTGCTGATTTATATTCCAACACTGGTGCTTTCACACTCATCGGGGTTTGTGACCAATTTTGGTGCAAACAAAAACAATTAGGGATAATCACTTTTTTGGAATTAATTAAGGATAAATAATTAAAGAATAATTAAATAATTAAAGAATAATTATTTAATAATTTAAGGTTGATTCATTTATTAATTAAGTTTGATTAATGAATAATTAAAGTTTGTTTAATTAACAATTAAAGGTTAATTAATTTGTTAATTAAAAGTTAATTAATGAATGATTAAAGGATAACTAATTAAAACGGTTTGTAATTAATTAATATTAATTAACTTGTATTTGTAGTTTAATTGATTTAAATCAGATAATTAATTAAGCTAACTTATGGATATTTGGATTTTATTGAATGATTGAAGTGATTGATATCCCTGATGTGTGATGCTTTGTTTTGAATTGAGCTATAATGAATGTAATTTACTTGTCTGTGATGAATGCAATTTATTTATCTGTGATAAATTTATATTATTTATCTGTGAATTTGTGAATGGAGATAAGCGTTATAGGAATATACCGCTTATCGATATTGATATGATTGAATCTGTAATATTTGATGTTGTTGCACTATTTTGTAAAACCCCTGAACAAGACTATACACACACAAACATGGATTGCACGAGGAAATCGGTTAAGTCATAGATATTCTTGAAATCTAAATATTATTTTTTGAAAGTTGAATTTTGAATCAAAATGATTTTGGAAATTGAATTGGGTTAACTGTGAAAAGCTTTTGAAAAGGAGTTTTGAAAATAAAAGTTATTTGGAATGACTTGATAAGGTTTTTAAATTTAAATAGTTTGACTTGAAATTAAATTCAAAATTTGAAATTGAGTTCTATGTTTAGAAATTATGGTTTAAAAATGTTATACAAGTTGTAATGGTGTTTATATGGACTTTAAACCACTTTAATAAGTATTATTTTGGGGATTCGAATTTAACACAAGGACTTAAACTTGTATAAACGAAATCGAATTTTTCCAAAAACTATTTGTTTTCAAATAATAAAAGCTTTTATATAAGGAAGAAATTTCCAATTTGTGTTGAAAGGATTTCAAGTTTGAAATGAAAATGGTTTTCCAAGTTATGAATGAATCTTTGGAAATAGTTTTGAAAGCTATGAATTAAATTCTTGATTTAAACATTGATGAGTTAATCCAATTTGAATGGGAAATTGTTTTGGAAAGCTTTGAAATGTACTTTGTGAAAGATGGGTGAACTTTGTGAAGTGAATCTTTTTGTTTAGAAAGATTTAAAATGGTAATTTGTTAAACCATTTGTTTTGGATAACAAGTTGTGACTTAACTGAGATCCATATATCCATATATTTTCAAATATTGCGCTCATTATTCGGTTTGGCCGGGAGAGGACCATTATGTCATAAAACCCGCTTCGAATAATGATATGACGTTATGGATAGCATTTGAAGATCGATGGTGAAGACCGGATATTTTCGAAAGCGAAAGGGTAACTCGTCGAATGTCTCTACACCGACTGGTCCCCGGTATATAGATCTCCATATGTGATGGGGAGTCCGGATGTGATTAGGGATTATCTGGATTGCAAAGGCTTCTTTTGAAGTGCCTTCGGTTCTGTTCGAACACGAAACAGACTTGTATGGATGTGTGTCTGGCATTAAACTTTTAGTTGTAAAACCAGTTTCTATCAAATACATTTCGATTTGGTGGCGGAGAATTTATCCACTTAGCTTAACACCCTTCTCTGAGACGTACGAGCTCAGAGGTTATGTAGTTGATGGTTACTAGTGTTACATTCCTAATCTGGTAATGTAGCATACGAAGTGTTGCTGATCATTTGTTGATCGAAGCATAGCTTTTGTTGAAAAGTGTAGCTTTGTGGACGAGACTTCGTCGAATCTCACAACCCGAAATGGTCGAAACAAGAAAAATGCAGCAAGGTTATTTGGGGGTAGCGCCCCCTGAAGGTATGTTCATTTCCTTCTGGATAGAGGTGGTATCATGGTATGGTGCCCAGATACTTCACCTATGTGGTTGCTGCAAATTTGTTACTTTATGGTTGTTGGTGAATCCCGGGATAAAGGTCGGTTACGACCAAGGGATGACATACTCGTGTCAATAGTTACCTAGATACAGAGGTAACCCGGCCTTGTGTTGGCAGAGATCCGGTTAGGTTCTCGGGGCGTCCCTCCAGAGGCGTACCCATGTCGCCCAGGAAGTTCCTTTGCCTGACCATTTGTTGGAAATCCAATCTCCAATATGCACCTTTTACGATTGCAATTGTATAACCTGCCACCTCAGGTGGTAGCTATAGTTGGCATAATATAATGGTACATATGCTGGTTAAGATTAATATTATACTTTCGAAATATTTTCTGCACTATGCACGAATAATAATATCAAAAGAATTTCGCGTAGTAAGCATTTTTGACTATCATAATGAGAAATCTCCCTCAACTGTGCGATTGCATTGTGTGTGTGTGTCAGGAGGCCCTATGGTAGTTTCATATTCCCAAAAGCATTGCGGATTTCTTCTTTTGCTGTTTGTTTTAAAGATAATCTGTTTTTGTTGCTCACACCAGTCCCATGACTGACCTGGAGTTTATTGTTCCCTTCCTAAAATCTAGGTGCCCACAATTTTCGACACGGGCAGTTTAGAGTTGGGTTTTTCAGATAATCAAATAAAAGGTGTAGATTCGAAGCCTTCAAAGTCTTTGGTTTGGAAACTTTCAGTCTTTGGGAATCTTCTTCAGTCTTAGGATGACTGGCCTTGCTTAGTACAACTTGATGGGGATTCGAGCTAGCTTTGGAATTGGAGATGGAATTTTTGGAGTTTGGCATTGAAGACATTGTCTTTCTGCTGCCGTTGTCTCTGTTATTGTCTTATATCTATCTTTGATATATTGATATTCAATTGTATCAAATGTGTTGTATCAAATACTGTTGTGTATGTAACGACCCGCATTTTTACGTGTTGATAAATCGTAGGATTTACAGGTCATTAGTATTGTTTATGTTGTTTCTAGCCTAAGTCGTATTGTTGATAAGTCGTTTGAACGACTTAAGAAAGCTGCCGACTTAGTGTTAAAACGAGTTAAGGGTTAACTCGTATAGAGGCTCAGGTTGAGGGTTCGGAGTTGAGTCGTGACCAACTTAGTGTCTTAGGTCGTGTGAGCGAGTTAGGGAAAGGAGCGACCTAGGGATGAGTCGGTCGAACGGGTTAACGACCTAAGGTATTGAACCAACATAAGTATTTGACCGACTTAGGGGGACTAGCGACCTAGAGTTGCTGTGTATAGATAGGTCGTTGAACGACCTAAGGGATAGCGTTAGGTCGCTAGGGGGATAGGTCGGCAAGCACGATGAGTCGTTGGGGGCTTAGGTCATTGAGTCGGCCTGGTTTGTTAGGTCGCATAAGAGTTAGGTCGGACCTAGTAAGTCGCTGGAGTCTTTAGGTCGGCAGTGTTTTAGGTCGCAGGAATTAGGTCGGCCGTGTGTTAACTCGTGTGACCCTGGGTTTGGTTAAGTCGGTAGGTCGTGTGATTGGTTGAGTCGACTTATAGTTAGGTCGGCCTTGGGTTCTTGAGTCGTGTGTCGTGGAATTTGTTTAGACCGTTGGGTCGTGAGGTAGATAGGTCGGTGACGACCTATGATAGGTCGGGGATTTTAGGTCGGCGACGACCTAAGACCGAGAACGAGTTATAAGGCCTGGACGACCTAATGGGTTTTCAGCCTATAAATAGAGGGGTTTGGCTCACTTTTTGGCACCGGTTTTTGAAGCGACGAAGTGCTGCCATTTTGAGAGCTCGACTACAACATTTCTTCATTTTCTTTTCTCTATTCCAATCTAGTTCTAACATCCATCCAAGATCGAAGATCGAGATCAAAGATTCAAGTGCCAAAGTTGAAGATCTTCATCCGTTGGAGTTAGATTTCATCGATTGAAGCGAGATGTTGCCGGATCAAGCCTTGATCTCCGCTGTCCAGATCTAAAGTGTTTAGTTTTTGAGGTGTTTGGGTGATTTGGTGAGTGGTGGTTATCTCTCACGCGGACCCAAAGGAGTCTATTGGATTGGTGGTTTGTTGGAGTGTTGTAGATAGTGATTTTGTGCATTTTCCTTAGATCCAAGTATAAATCCATTGTTTGTGAAGATGTTTACCTATGCAAGTTCATTTATTAAGCTATAGAAACAAAACCCATGTTTTATATTTGCTAGATCTATGCTAAAAACCCATGATTCATGTATGTTAGTTCTATGCTCATTTATTTACGAAATTGCCATTTTAGTTATAAATGCCTAATTAGATCTTGATTGAATACGTATTTGTTTGGATTAAGGTTTGCCTTGATTGATTGTTGTGAATGAGCTATCTAGTTGATAGATGTGGACAAGTATGGTCAAAGATGATTCAAAAGCTACAGAAGAGGCTCTTGAATGGTGAAAGCTGCTAAAGGCATATGAGGTGGATGTTGAAGCTCATATGTATGGATTGGATGATGTTGAGATGGAACTTTGCCATGATGCGATGAGGCAAACCATGTTGTTGAGTTGAGACTTTGCTATGGTGTGATAAAGCGAAGTACGATGTGATGTAGACTTGGCGTAATCCAGGCAGGGATCAATCCAAGCATGTTGATGACTCGAGGGATGGTTCGAGTTGGTTGATAATGGATTGCTCGAGAGGTAGCTTGAGCTAGTATGAGGATAGTCGTCAAGGAGGATGACTAGGAGGCTTGGATCTCATCGTTGTTGAAGGTTCTAGCATGCTCAAAAGCAAGAGTACATGGGGCGCCCATAACGACTACAGGCAGGTAGTCGGGACACCCAAAAGACTACAGGTAGGTAGTTGAGTACTCTGGGCAGAGTAGGTAAGTCCTAGGCACGGGTCACGATGACGTGCAGAGCTATGCCTAGAACCGGGGTTACCATTAGCCCTTGACGGATGGTCATTCAATCAACGGTGAAATCAAAGCAAGGATAACAGTGATAGCCAGAGTCATGGATGTTTGGACATTTGGTTGTATCATCATTCGGTCTCAAGAGCGGTATTTTCTAGGTGCTTATCTGATCTTGGTTTAGGCCTTGGGGGTTTGTATTTGGAAAACATCGCCCTTGACTCGAGTGATTATTGCTTTACCTTAATTATCTGCTATGTTATGCTTACTTCTCCTTGGTGTGTGTCTGGGGGCTATCACTGTAGAAAGAGGTGGAGTGGGATGGTTTGGTTCCTATTCCTTTTATCCTTTATGCTCTTTTGGTATGTTTGATAGTTGATTTACTGCTCACTAAGACTTTGTCTGACTCAAGGTTTTATGTCTCCTCTTATTACCTTGGGCTGTTCATCCATGTTGGGATGGGCAGACTAGGTAGCAGGTGACAGGTGCTGTTCTTAGAGATCTACGCTGATGATGACGAAGACGAGCAGGAGGCTTTGCATACTAGTTTTCTTACTATATGTACTGGGTGTTCCGCTGTTATATCTGATTGAGTGTTTGTAGTGAGGCTTTGATGTATGGATGATTCATGTTTGTATAAAACTACTACGATGCTTATATGATGATTTTTCTGTTATGGAGCTTCACTATATATTTCTCTATTGTATTTTATCCATGCGCTGTGAGTTGTACGATAGAGTTTGCTGTTTTATTTTACCCTGACTATCGTCCATGGCTACCTGGCACGCCTTTCAGCGCACTATTTCCTTGTTTTGGTGCAGGAGTCATGGGCGGTCGTCACATTTGGTATCAAAGCTTTGGTTAATCGATTTTTAGCCAGCGCTCGCTGACGTAACTGCGTATGAGAGACGTAATTGTATTTTGATGAATGATTACTATATATAATATAGTAGTTTAGAAGGATTTGAACTCCTTATGCAGTTGTTTCTTAAGGTGTTCTAATCATTCTTATTACAGATATTAAGGATGAGTCGAAGAGGGAGACCAGCTGCAAGGGAAAGCCGTGCTGATGAAGGAGCTGTTGATTATGGAACTATGTTCGAAGCGATGATGACTTCGATCATGAGAAGGATACCAGCTCCTGGGCCATCTGTAGATGTTGGAGTTCAAGTCCAAGCTCCAAGACCGGTGGATTTTGCCAAGCTTTGCAAGGGTTATACTTCTCTTGGAGGAAAAGCTTTCTTGGGGACAGAGTCGACTATTGAAGTGCAGAGATGGATTGATGCTTGCCGAAGAATCTTTGGGGACTTGGGAATTGAGGATGCAACCAAGAAGAAGCTTGCATCGAGACAGCTTCAGGGAAGAGCTGCTGATTGGTGGAATTCTATCACCATAGATACTTCAGAAGAAGAGATTACTTGGGAGCAATTCCAAGTTAAATTTGAAGCCAAGTTCATCTCTACTGCTCAGAAGTCTGCTTTGTTCAAAAGGTTTGTAGAGCTCAAGCAAGGTGGGAGGCCTGTTCTTGAGTATATTTCCGAGTTTGAAGCCTTGTCCAAGTATGCCAGATCGTATATTGATTCTCCCTACCAGAAGAACGAAAAGTTTGTGATTGGTCTGGATGCTTATCTTGGGAGGCAGTTAGTGGATCATTTGGACGATCCATTTGAGAAGCTGGTGGAGAAAGCTCTTAGGCATGAGAGTCTGTTTCCTAGGGAAAGTTCTATTGTTTCTGTAACCAAGGAAGGATCTAAACCCCAGCAAAATGGAAACAAGAAGAGGAAGCAGCAGCAACAGAAGGGAAAGGATGGCCAGAAGAAGCCGAAGAGCGAAGTGACTTGCTATAACTGCCAGCAGAAGGGCCATCTTTACAAAGATTGTAAGAATCCCAAGGTGCCGGGAAAGTGTTGCAACTGTGATAAGCTGGGACATATCAAGAAGGATTGCCCAGAGCCGAGGAAAGATAGGCAGATTGTGCAAGCTTATGCTTTGGGAGCTGTGCCGTCGTCTTCAAAAGCTCCTACAGCTGAAGAGAAGGGGAAGAGTGTGGTGGTTCAAGGTACTCTTTCTATCTGTGGTGTTCCAGTTAGAGTGTTGTTTGATACTGGAGCGTCGCATTCTTTTGTTTGTAATGATTTGGTAGACCGGTTAGGTTTGAGACCGGATATTGTTGATAGGCCATTGGTTGTGACTAATCCAGTTGGGGGTTCGTCATGTTTGTGTATGAGATGTCGTGGTCTAGTTGTGTCGAGTCATGATTGCTCGTTTGTTTGTGATTGCTTTGTTCTGAACTTTGCGGGATTCGGAATTATTTTGGGTATGGACTGGCTTAGGAAGTATGCGGCTAGGATTGATTGTGAGAGGCTGGAGGTGACAGTCGGGAATGTGGAAGGGCGAAAGGTTGTGATACGATGTAAGCATGAGGAAGGCGTCTTCATGAGCTTCATGTATTCGCTGGTTGTTCCACGGGATGGACTGTCATCGGTGCCTATTGTGAATGGATTTGAGGATGTCTTTGACGAAGTCAAAGGGTTGCCGCCGCATAGGGAGATCGAGTTTCGTATCGATCTAGTTGAGGGAGCCAGACCTGTTGTTATGCCTCTTAGGCGGATGGCACCGAGGGAGCAGCAAGAGCTGAAGGTGCAAGTTGATGACCTTTTACGGAAAGGATTCATTCGGAGAAGTGTGTCCGAATGGGGTGCACCAGTTGTGTTCGCAAACAAAGCCGATGGATCGTTGAGGTTGTGTGTGGATTATCGTGAGCTAAATAAGTTGACTAAAAAGAACAAGTATCCATTGCCGAGAATAGATGACTTGTTTGATCAGCTTCACGAGGCTAAGGTGTTTTCTCAGATGGATTTGGCAACGGGATTTCACCAATTGAGAGTGGCGAAGGATAGTGTGCCGAGGACTGCTTTTAGGACACCATCCGGGTTTTATGAGTGGCTGGTAATGCCGTTTGGGTTGACTAACGCACCAGCATATTTTGTGGATCTTATGAATAGAGTATTCAGAGATCAGTTGAATAAGTTCGTGCTTGTATTCGTGGATGATATTTTGGTTTATTCCAGAACTGAAGAAGAGCACAAGACACACTTGAGGATTGTTTTGGAAATCTTGCGGAAACATCAGCTGAAGGCTAAGTTTTCAAAGTGTCACTTCTGGAAGAGTGAAGCGAGGTTCTTAGGCCATGTTATCTCTGGAAATGGAGTAGCGGTTGATCCCGCTAAGGTGGCAGCAATCCAGGATTGGGTAAGACCTAAGAATGCATCTGAAGTAAGAAGTTTTCTTGGATTAGCAGGATATTATCGTCGGTTTATCAAAGACTTTTCCAAGATAGCTGCACCGTTGACAGGATTGACGAAGAAGAACCAAGTGTTCAAATGGGATGATAAGTGTGAGCAAGCTTTCGTAATCCTGAAAGAGCGACTGACGAGTGCTCCTGTCTTGACTATTCCAAGTGGGAATGATGAGATGGTGGTTTACACCGATGCATGTGGCACTGGACTTGGAGCAGTGCTAATGCAGAAGGATAAAGTTGTTGCGTATGCTAGTCGACAACTGAAGCCGCATGAAAGGAATTATCCGACTCATGATTTGGAGTTAGCGGCAATTGTATTTGCTTTGAAGATGTGGAGACACTATCTATTGGGAGTTAGATTTGAGTTATTTACAGATCATAAGTCGTTGAAGTATCTGTTCTCCCAAAAGGATTTGAATCTTCGACAGCAAAGATGGCTAGAGTTCTTAGCATCTTATGATTTTGGTATAGCCTATACTCCGGGAAAAGGTAACGCGGTGGCTGATGCGTTAAGTCGAAGACATGCAGGTTTGGGAGCCATGTTTTCGGAATGGAAGAACCTTGAATATTTGGCTGGATTTGATTTCAGGCCCAGATGTGAGTTGGAACCTGAAATGTTGGCAAACTTATCGATAAGACCTACTCTTGTGGAAAGGATTAGCGAGAACCAAAAGAGAGATGATAGGCTTGTTAAGATTATCCGAGATTTGGAATCCGGATTGGACCCAGAGAAGAATAAGGGATTTGAGGTCGATCGAGAGGGTTGGCTTCGGAAACAAGGACGATTGGTTGTTCCCGACATTCATGGATTGAGAGATGAAGTTCTGAGGGAAGGTCATCACTCGAAGTTGACAATTCATCCAGGTGGGAATAAGATGTATCGGGATATGAAGAGAACTTACTACTGGGAAGGCATGAAGAAGGATGTTGGAAATTTTATTTCCAAGTGTATGAACTGTCAGTTAGTGAAAGCTGAGCAGAAGAAGCCCAGTGGATTACTTCAGCCATTAGAAGTTCCTACATGGAAGTGGGAGCAAGTGTCGATGGACTTTATCGATGGTCTACCTAGGACAAGAGCAGGAAATGAAGGAATTTGGGTCATAGTAGATCGTTTGACCAAGAGTGCAAGGTTCATTCCTGTTCGATCAACTAGGACTGCATCGAAGTTGGCTGAGTTGTATGTTAAGTGGATAGTTCGATTCCATGGTATTCCGAAGAGTATAGTGAGCGATCGAGACCCATTGTTCACTAGTGGATTTTGGAAGAGCTTCCAGGAAGTTTTGGGAACCAATTTATGTTTGAGTACAGCTTATCACCCTCAAACAGATGGTCAGACTGAGAGAGTCAACCGAGTTTTGGAAGATCTCTTGAGAGCATGTGTCTTGGACTTCGGAGGATCATGGGAAGATCATCTTCATTTGGTGGAATTTGCTTATAATAACAGTTATCAGTCGAGTATTGGTATGGCACCATATGAGGCATTATATGGAAGACCGTGTAATTCTCCGACATGTTGGTTGGAAACTGGAGAAAAGATGATACTTGGGCCAGAGATGATTCGACAGACTTCGGATTGTATAGAGATCATTCGGCAATGAATGAAGGCAGCCTAAGATCGTCAGAAGAGTTATGCCGATAATCGTCGAAAGGATTTGGAATTCGTCGTAGGTGAGATGGTTTTTGTGAAGATTTCTCCATTAAAGAGTTCTATTAGATTCGGGAAGAAAGGAAAGTTAATTCCGAGATTTGTTGGACCATTCCCGATTATCGAACAAATTGGAAAACTCGCTTATAGGTTGGAGTTACCGGAAAAGATGGCGGGTGTGCACAATGTCTTTCATGTATCTTATCTACGGAAGTATGTGCATGACCCAACTACTGTAGTTTCTGCTGATAGCTGTGAAGACTTAGAGGTTGATCCAGTGGTTACGAGACCTCGTAAGCCGCTTCGTATTGTTGAAACCGATACGAAACAGCTTAGGAGGAAGACGATTACGTTGCTCAAGATACAATGGAGTGATGATGTTAACGACTGTACGTGGGAGGAGGAAGAGAGGATGAAGGCAGCTCATCCAGAACTCTTCAAGGTATGGTCCTAAGGTGTCGTGACATCTCATGAATTTGTAGCTTTTTCTAAGTCTTAGAATTCTGCATGCTAGGCTAGAATTGGATGCATGGTTTGTTGATTGCTGTGGATGATAGGCATGCGGAATAATTTTGATTGCTGTTGATTGCTTGGAATTTCGGGGGCGAAATTCCTAAGGGGGAGAGAATGTAACGACCCGCATTTTTACGTGTTGATAAATCGTAGGATTTACAGGTCGTTAGTATTGTTTATGTTGTTTCTAGCCTAAGTCGTATTGTTGATAAGTCGTTTGAACGACTTAAGAAAGCTGCCGACTTAGTGTTAAAACGAGTTAAGGGTTAACTCGTATAGAGGCTCAGGTTGAGGGTTCGGAGTTGAGTCGTGACCAACTTAGTGTCTTAGGTCGTGTGAGCGAGTTAGGGAAAGGAGCGACCTAGGGATGAGTCGGTCGAACGGGTTAACGACCTAAGGTATTGAACCAACATAAGTATTTGACCGACTTAGGGGGACTAGCGACCTAGAGTTGCTGTGTATAGATAGGTCGTTGAACGACCTAAGGGATAGCGTTAGGTCGCTAGGGGGATAGGTCGGCAAGCACGATGAGTCGTTGGGGGCTTAGGTCATTGAGTCGGCCTGGTTTGTTAGGTCGCATAAGAGTTAGGTCGGACCTAGTAAGTCGCTGGAGTCTTTAGGTCGGCAGTGTTTTAGGTCGCAGGAATTAGGTCGGCCGTGTGTTAACTCGTGTGACCCTGGGTTTGGTTAAGTCGGTAGGTCGTGTGATTGGTTGAGTCGACTTATAGTTAGGTCGGCCTTGGGTTCTTGAGTCGTGTGTCGTGGAATTTGTTTAGACCGTTGGGTCGTGAGGTAGATAGGTCGGTGACGACCTATGATAGGTCGGGGATTTTAGGTCGGCGACGACCTAAGACCGAGAACGAGTTATAAGGCCTGGACGACCTAATGGGTTTTCAGCCTATAAATAGAGGGGTTTGGCTCACTTTTTGGCACCGGTTTTTGAAGCGACGAAGTGCTGCCATTTTGAGAGCTCGACTACAACATTTCTTCATTTTCTTTTCTCTATTCCAATCTAGTTCTAACATCCATCCAAGATCGAAGATCGAGATCAAAGATTCAAGTGCCAAAGTTGAAGATCTTCATCCGTTGGAGTTAGATTTCATCGATTGAAGCGAGATGTTGCCGGATCAAGCCTTGATCTCCGCTGTCCAGATCTAAAGTGTTTAGTTTTTGAGGTGTTTGGGTGATTTGGTGAGTGGTGGTTATCTCTCACGCGGACCCAAAGGAGTCTATTGGATTGGTGGTTTGTTGGAGTGTTGTAGATAGTGATTTTGTGCATTTTCCTTAGATCCAAGTATAAATCCATTGTTTGTGAAGATGTTTACCTATGCAAGTTCATTTATTAAGCTATAGAAACAAAACCCATGTTTTATATTTGCTAGATCTATGCTAAAAACCCATGATTCATGTATGTTAGTTCTATGCTCATTTATTTACGAAATTGCCATTTTAGTTATAAATGCCTAATTAGATCTTGATTGAATACGTATTTGTTTGGATTAAGGTTTGCCTTGATTGATTGTTGTGAATGAGCTATCTAGTTGATAGATGTGGACAAGTATGGTCAAAGATGATTCAAAAGCTACAGAAGAGGCTCTTGAATGGTGAAAGCTGCTAAAGGCATATGAGGTGGATGTTGAAGCTCATATGTATGGATTGGATGATGTTGAGATGGAACTTTGCCATGATGCGATGAGGCAAACCATGTTGTTGAGTTGAGACTTTGCTATGGTGTGATAAAGCGAAGTACGATGTGATGTAGACTTGGCGTAATCCAGGCAGGGATCATTCCAAGCATGTTGATGACTCGAGGGATGGTTCGAGTTGGTTGATAATGGATTGCTCGAGAGGTAGCTTGAGCTAGTATGAGGATAGTCGTCAAGGAGGATGACTAGGAGGCTTGGATCTCATCGTTGTTGAAGGTTCTAGCATGCTCAAAAGCAAGAGTACATGGGGCGCCCATAACGACTACAGGCAGGTAGTCGGGACACCCAAAAGACTACAGGTAGGTAGTTGAGTACTCTGGGCAGAGTAGGTAAGTCCTAGGCACGGGTCACGATGACGTGCGGAGCTATGCCTAGAACCGGGGTTACCATTAGCCCTTGACGGATGGTCATTCAATCAACGGTGAAATCAAAGCAAGGATAACAGTGATAGCCAGAGTCATGGATGTTTGGACATTTGGTTGTATCATCATTCGGTCTCAAGAGCGGTATTTTCTAGGTGCTTATCTGATCTTGGTTTAGGCCTTGGGGGTTTGTATTTGGAAAACATCGCCCTTGACTCGAGTGATTATTGCTTTACCTTAATTATCTGCTATGTTATGCTTACTTCTCCTTGGTGTGTGTCTGGGGGCTATCACTGTAGAAAGAGGTGGAGTGGGATGGTTTGGTTCCTATTCCTTTTATCCTTTATGCTCTTTTGGTATGTTTGATAGTTGATTTACTGCTCACTAAGACTTTGTCTGACTCAAGGTTTTATGTCTCCTCTTATTACCTTGGGCTGTTCATCCATGTTGGGATGGGCAGACTAGGTAGCAGGTGACAGGTGCTGTTCTTAGAGATCTACGCTGATGATGACGAAGACGAGCAGGAGGCTTTGCATACTAGTTTTCTTACTATATGTACTGGGTGTTCCGCTGTTATATCTGATTGAGTGTTTGTAGTGAGGCTTTGATGTATGGATGATTCATGTTTGTATAAAACTACTACGATGCTTATATGATGATTTTTCTGTTATGGAGCTTCACTATATATTTCTCTATTGTATTTTATCCATGCGCTGTGAGTTGTACGATAGAGTTTGCTGTTTTATTTTACCCTGACTATCGTCCATGGCTACCTGGCACGCCTTTCAACGCACTATTTCCTTGTTTTGGTGCAGGAGTCATGGGCGGTCGTCACAGTGTATCAATGATATTATTTCTTTTTCTTCTGCTGTGTTGTTGTACTTAATGTGTTATAAGCTCCGGCGAGCCAGATTCGGCGTTTGAATCTGCGACATTCGAGTACAAGTGAAGTACGGATGCCGATTTTCGAAGGTCGAGTCAGGTTCGTTACAATTGGTATCAGAGCTAAAGGTTAAAACTTTAGCTCAGGAGTATAACACATTAGGTAGCTCATTAGAGATAGAGTGAAGTATACCCTAGAATGAGTATTCCCTAACATATCCGTTCGTGTGCCTCAGTGAAAACTCTTATTATCCACTGATAGTGAGTGTGAGTGCAAGAAGAGAATGAGGTAGGGGACAGGGAAGTACCATTGCAAATGATCAATACCTGCAACAACCAGGAAACAACTTTCTCTATCAATCTCCCTTGATTCAATTCCAATTCTCTAATGTCTTCCTGGTAGCTACGAAAAGGAGCTACGGTGTAATGCTGGCCTGGCGAATCGTTGTAGATATGTTCTATTTCTTATTCTCATCTTCAGTCTTAACTTCAAATGAATTGGAAATTTTAAACTGAAATACATTGGTTAATAAAATATGAAGATTTGGATCGATAAAACTATTTCCACCAAATTGGAAATTCTGTTGTAATTTCTTGTGAAAGATCAAAGTCCGAAGAGGGATAAGTTATATATACTTTGGGGTGTTCCGACTTGAGTTTGGAATCTATATCTAGCGTTTAAGAATTATGGAAGATTAAATCCATTTATCTATCGTATTGGTCTCGACATATTCTACGAATGGTTAGTTATCCCTTCGAACTAACCAATCCACTGTATATTTCGTAAATCTAGTGACCCAAGTATCTTGAGTAATATTGAATGAGTTTGTTCTCATATTGTAGATATTTTGATTTGGTAAGCCAAGTGCAGAATAGATATCTCAATTGATTTGAAAACTATTTCTCTATCTTCGTATATCCATCTTGGTTGTCTCCCTTGCAAATTTCGAGGACGAAATTTTCTTAAGAGGAGAAATCTGTAACAATCCCAGTTTTGACTCAAATTTGAATTGGAAATTAATTTAACTTTTGGAATTAAATGGTGAATTAATTTGGAATCTTCCAAATTTAAATGGATATTTGTTTGTTTATTTATATAAATGTATATAAATATGATTTTTAACAGAATTTCTAATTGGAAATTCAGAAATAAATATTTTGAATAACATATTGGATTTGGTTTTATTTGCGAATTTATTTGATAAATAATTTGAATATTTCGGAATAAAAACATATAGTAGATTATGAAAATAAAATTTGGATTAAAAGAATTGAAAAAAAAAATATAATAAAAATATTGGAAATAAAATTTGATGTAGAATTCCATATTTTAAAGAAACAAATATGCATAGATATATGATTATTTATTAGTAATGAATAATTTGATTTCAAATCATTTTTCTTTAAAAGTTGTATAAATAGAAGTAATATAAAATATATGAATGTCAAGGTAAGATTGGTTTGAAAATATGAAGGGTAAGATTTAGTTAAAGATTTAAAATACTTTCTTTTAAAATTAAAAAAGAATAAATATGGTTTGCTTATTTATAAAACTAAAATTTAATTAAAATGTATTTATTTAGATAGGAGATATAATATAAAGTTATATTTAAATATTAATAACATGAAGATTTAAAGTGTTCAAAATATGAAAATGTAAAAACAAACATAAATTGATAAAAAGGAATGTATTGTAAAATATTGTGTAAAGACCATATAAATGTAAATATAGTAATATAAGGGTTAGAACCAAAATTTATAAAATTATTTAAAAGAGGGATTTAAACATAATTTGGATTGTATTAACAAATGTAGGAATTTTAGATCATGCAAAGACAAATGTTAACCCAAATTAAACAAGTGGCATAGCTTTTGAATTCTTTTAATTTGAAATATATGAAAAAAAATCAAGGTAAGAAACCAAGTTTCTCTTCTTCATTTTTCAAAGCTGTAGACAAACCAGATTCAAGATGGAAAAAAAACCGAGCAAAACATTCAAAGAGAAAAAAATTAGAACATTTCAAACTCCTCACTTTCATCTTCTTTATAATCAAAATCAAGGATCAGATACAATCAAGTTCAGACAACAAAAAAAACCAAATGCATCAGGTTCCAGATTTCATAAATTCCCATATTAAAGATAAAAAACTTTCTCTGTTATACAAAGTACAAGCAATAAGTAAATCAATATCAAGAAGCAAATTCAAATCAGAAACCTGAAGTTAGCAAATACGAATCTGTTTTTAAAATTCTTTAAGCCTGGAAGCTATAAATCTGAATATCACCTCAACATCAAAACCTGGAAACCAGGAAAGCAAAACAGCAGTTCAAAAATCAAAGCCTGGAATCTCAACAACAAGATTTAGATTCAAAGGCAATTCAATACAAGTAACCAAAAAAATTTCAGAGTTCAGAAACAAAACCAAAAATTTCCAAAAGAAAATATCAGATTGCAGGCTCTGTTCAACATTAAGGTGGGTAAACTCTTCACCCTACATATAAATGTATCTTGATCTGCCTATGATAGATGCTTGTTGTGTGATTATAAAATGTTTGTACAGATGAAATTATATCTGTAAATATGTGTATATACATATATAGGTGAATTAATGTATGCATGTCTGAGTATATGCAATTACACCTCTCTGTTGTTCTTCAGGCAAGAATTCCTCACAAGAAAATCCATATCACTTTGTACAAATAGTTTTAGGTAATGATCTCTAAAGGAAATCTGTTTTAATAACAGAAATATATTTTTAAAAATATAATTAAGTATAATTAACAAATAGATTATGGGAAAATAGAAAATTTCAGTGATCATCTTTTAAAATCAGGAAAATCAATGAACATGAATCTGTGTTTTGATTTCGTAATCTTATTCGTATAGGAAAAACATGAATACTGATATGGATACCATGATTTTTAAGTTTGGAATTTGATAAGAATTGTTAGTTGATTAGAATTCGTATTATTGCAATTTGTTGTCGATCGGCGAAGCCATGTTCGTCGAGAATTAAGCCGTTGGTGGCTAGAAGTTAGGGGGGAGGGATCCTCGGAAAAATAGTAGAAAGGTCTCAAGGTGATGTGGTGATGGCATGACGTCGAACTAGTGTTCGATGTCAGGTTTCGAACTACGAGAGGTGTGAGGAAAATTCGTGGTCATGGATGTATTGAGTTGAACCGGCCTAGGGGAGTTCGATGCGTTGTGTTACGACGAGGTTGTGGTCTGAGTTTCAGACTTTCTGGTGATCAGCGGTGGCTACAAGAGGCGTTTTTAGGTGATCTTGTTAGTTCCAGTAAATGGATCAAACAGCTCGATTTCGATTCCTTTTGAATCCATCGAATCTAAGTGGTCGTATCGATTTAAGGGGAGATAGGCAATGCGTAGATGCTCATGGCGATGATCGGAGAAGCTCCGATCATCTGTGCACATATACGTGCAGCCTTTTGTTTGGAAGTATAGAAGAAGGAGGAGGAGGGAGACTCGAGGGAATACTCGGGAAAAGGAGAGTTTGGCTCGGGTTCGTCTTCGTGAGTGTTTACATGTTTTTATAAATTTAAACTTAAAAGTAAACTAAGTTTGGAAAAAAAGAAGAGGGAAAATCTCGGTGCAGGACTCGGGTAAGAGCTGGGTTAAACCCAAAGCAAGTATTTTAAACAGTTTTCAAGTTTAAACAAAGGCAAGTTTTAAATCTTTAAATAAATCTAGTTTAAATACGTTCTTAAATAAATTTCTTTTATACAAAATAAATGTTTTGTTTAACATTTGGAAAAGAGAAAAGTTTTTTTTTTAAATTATGTGATTTGTTTAAATCTATAAGTTATTTCAAACTTAATTTGGGAATGTAATTAAGTGTTGAATAAAAAGATAAAATATTTTTAGTTGTAAATTAACTTAAGTTAGTTTATAGAATATTAATTTTTTTTAAAGGTTCAAAGATTAAATGTTCTTAAAGATATTAATGAATAATTACATTGTGTAATTAAATTAAATCTAATTACTTTGTGTAATTAAATTAAGGTTAATTAATTTTTGTAATTAAATTAAAGAATAATTAATATAAAAAAGTATTTATTAATAAAGGACAATTAATTACTTAAAAATGATTACTTAATTAAAAATAATTAATTAACGATTAAAGGTTGATTAATCAAGTGCTTAAACAATAATCAATTATAGAATAATTAATTAATGTGATTAACAAATTAAAGTAATTTAATTTGAGGATAATTAATAATTAAGGATAATTAATTAATAAAAATGATTAGGGATAATCACTTTTTTTGAAATTAATTAAGGATAAGTAATTAAAGAATAATTAAATAATTAAAGAATAATTATTTAATAATTTAAGGTTGATTCATTTATTAATTAAGGTTGATTAATGAATAATTAAAGGTTGATTAATTTATTAATTAAAAGTTAATTAATGAATGATTAAAGGATAATTAATTAAAATGGTTTGTAATTAATTAATATTAATTAACTAGTATTAGAAATTTGTCTGATTTAAATCAGATAATTAATTGAGCTTACTTATAGATATTTGGATTTTATTGAATGATTGAATTGTTTGATATCCCTGATGTGTGATGCTTTGTTTTGATTTGAGATATAATGAATGTAATTTATTTGTCTGTGATGAATGCAATTTATTTATCTGTGATAAATTTATATTATTTATCTGTGAATTTGTGAATGGAGATAAGCGTTATAGTAATTAACCGCTTATCGATATTAATATGATTAAATCTGTGATGATTGATGTCGTTGCACTACTTTGTAAAACCCCTAGACTACACCATACACACACAAATATGGATTGTACGAGGAAATCTGTTAAGTTACAGATATTCTTGAAATCTAAATATTATTTTTTTAAAGTTGAATTTTGAATCCAAATGATTTTGGAAATGGAATTGGGTTACATGTGAAAAGCTTTTGAAAAGGAGTTTTAAAAATAAAAGTTATTTTGAATAAATTTATAAGGTTTTGAAATTTAAATATTTTGATTTGAAATTAAATTCAAAATTTGGAATTGGATTTTATGTTTAGACCTTATGGTTTAAAAATGTTATACAAGTTATAAATGTGTTTATACGGGTTTTAAACCATTTTAAAAGTATTGTTTTAGGAATTCGAATTTAATCCAATGACTTTAACTTGTATAAACGAAATCGAATTTTTCCGAAAACGAAAACTATTTGTTTTCAAATAATAAAAGCTTTTATATAAGGAAGGAATTTCCAATTTGTGCTAAAAGGATTTCAAGTTTGAAATGAAAATGGTTTTCCAAGTTATGAATGAATCTTTGGAAATAGTTTTGAAAGCTATGAATTAAATGCTTGATTTAAAGATTGATGAGTTAATCCAATTTGAAAGGGAAATTGTTTTGGAAAGCTATGAAATAATCTTTGTGAACGATGGGTGAACTTTGTGAAGTGAATCTTTTTGTTTAAAAAGATTTAAAATGGTAATTCGTTTAAACCACTTTTTTTTGGATAACAAGTTGTGACTGAACTGAGATCCATATATCCATACTTTTTTAAATATTGCGCTCATTATTCGACGTTTAAATCTGTGGCATTCGAGTACAAGTAAAGTACAGGTGTCGATTTTCGAAGGTCGAGTCAGGGTCATTATGAAAAGAATTAGATAAAGGATTATCTAAAATCAACTACAAGGTTAAAAGCCTATGTGACGCGTGTCAATTTGTTAAATTAAAGAAAAGCTCCTTTAAACCTGAAAAAGAAATTTCCACAAAACAACCTCTCGAATTACTTCATCAAGATTTATTCAGATAACCTCAAATATGTTCAATAAATTATAATAAATATTTTTTGTAATTGTTGATGACTTTTTGAGATATACTTGGGCATAATTTTAAAAACATAAAAGCGACACTTTTGAAAAGTTTAATTTTTTTGCTAAAGGAATAAAAAAATTAATGAATTTAAAAATTAAAAATATACGAAGTGGTTACGGAGGAGAATTTGAAAATGAACTATTTACCAACTTTTGTAACAAAAAAGGAATTAGTCATAATTTTTTGTTTCCTCAAACACAACAACAAAACGGTGTTGTAGAAAGGAAAAATCAAACTTTACAAAAATATGCACGAACTCTACTAAATAGTAGTAACTTACCAAAGAATCTTTAGGCCAAAGCCGTTGCTACTACTTATTATGTATTAAATCGTGTAACACTTAGATCAATGACTAAAAACACTTGCTACGAAATATTTTTTAATAAGAAACCAAAAGTATCATATTTTTGTATACATGGGTCAAAATGCTTCATATTAAACACTAAAGATAATCTAGGAAAATTTCATTCTAAAGTCGTGAAGGAATTTTTGTTGGCATTCAGATCGATGCAAAGCATATAGAATTTTTAATAAACGACCAAATATTATAGAAGAAAGTATTCATGTCTCGTTTGACAAATTTTTAACGAAAATAAAAATGACGACGATGAAGAATCAATAGATAAAACTAATATACCTATACATGAAAATAATGATAATATGATAACATCATCACCTAGAATATTAAGAGACCATCCTTTTAATACTATTATTTAGATTTAGATACAAGAGTATCAAGTAGAAAGCAATTAAATCAAATGAGTCTTTTTGCATTTATATGAAATTTTGAACCGAAAAGTTATAAAGAAGCATGAAAGATGATTTTTGGATTATTGCAATGCAAGACGAATTTAATCAATTTGAAAGCAATGATGTTTAGGAACTTGTACCAAGTCCTGATAATCAATCTGTAATTGGAACGAAATGGGTTTTTAAAAATAAAGCAGATGAAAATGGGATTTGTACGAAATAAAGAAAGATTGTAGCTCAAGGATATAATCAAGAAGAAGGAATTGACTATGAAGAAATTCTCTTGTAGCACTTCTCGAAGCAATATGAACATTACTGGCATTTGTCTGTCATCATAATTTTAAACTTTCAAATGGACGTAAAAAGTGCATTTCTAAATGGATTTGTAAAAAAAATTGTATGTTGAACAACCTCTTATATTTGTTCACGAGAAATATCAACTTAAAATGGCCTTATATGGATTAAAACAAGCACCGCATGCTTGGTATGGAAGGCTAAAAACTCATTTACAAAGTTTCGGTTGTCAAATTGGTAAAATTTATTCGTAAAACTAGAAAATAATAATATTTTAGCCGTACAAATATACGTTGACGACATTACATTTGGATCCACTGATGAAAAATTATGCACTGAATTTTCTAAAGTAATGAAAGATGAATTTGAAATATCACATATGGGAGAATTAAACTATTTCTTAGGATTACAAATAAGACAATTAGAAAATGGAATTTTTATAAATCAAGTAAAATACTATCAAAATTTATTAAAACGTTTTGGAATGAAAAATATATCAAGCAAACCAACTCCAATGAGTACTACTCTACATTTAGATAAAGATTGAAAATGGGAAAAATTCCGACCAAAAATTATATCAAAGTATGATAGGATCTCAGTTATACTTAACGGCTAGTAGACTAGATATTATGATGAGTGCATATTTATGTGCTTGGTTTCAAGCACAGCTAAAAAATCACATCATCGAGCGGTAAAATAAATCTTAAGATATTTAACAAACGCCAGAGATTACAGACTTTCTTACCTAAAAGGTAGCTCGTTCGAGCTAGTGTCATATAGCGATGCTGATTTCGGTGGTTGTAAAATGGATAGAAAAGGCACAAGTGGGACATGCCATTTTATTCGTCAGTACTTAGTTTCATGGTTTAACAAAAAGCAAAAACTGCGTTTCGCTCTTGACATGTGAAGCAGTACACATCTTAATGGCTTTAGCATGTGCACAAGTAATATATATGCAACAAACTCTTCTAGATTTTTGGTAAAATCGTAACAAAATCTCCTATATATTGTGATAATACTAGTGCCATAAATTTATCAAAAAATCCTATTAACCATTCTCGAACAAAGCATATTGGTATTCATCATCATTTTCTAAGAGATAATGTGGAAAAAGGAATTATATCACCGGAGTTTGTAAACATCGAAAATCAAATAGCTAATATTTTTACTAAACCATTAAGTGAACTAACTTCTATTTAGTTAAGATCTAGGAATGTGTTCGTACAATGAATTTATTAACTAAATTTGTAGAAATAGTTTTGTACACTTAAATTTAAAAAAGAAATAAGGCTCATATAAAACTACACAGGATAAACTTTATACATATAGATTAATAAAAACCACATAAAATTCAAACTACTATTAACCATATAAAACTTAATTACTCTCTGTAAAATTTATATAATTGAACTTCTTTTCCTCAATATATTCCAAGTGTAGTAAAATTTTCTTTTACATAAATCAGCTTATTTTCTTCCTAAAAACAAATAGATTATTAAAATAAATAATACACAGAAATGTTTTCGATCATGACTCCACCTATTCCACTCTCGACTATAAATCTCCCTCATATAGCATTTACGTTTCACCAACTAAATCCACACCTACATCAATTTGTTCAGCCTCTCTAAACATTGTTGCATCACCTACATACCGCACTGGCTATTCTTTTAAAGAAAGCAAAGCCAAATGTTCATCTGGTCTACAATCTACATCTCTCACCAACAAGATCGATGAAATATATCGCAATCAACAAGAAGTGATGAGAGTTCAACGTGAAAAGTATTACGAACAACGACGTCAAGGATCTCATCCAAATTTTCTTGAAAAATGTGCTCTAGCAATTTTTGGTCATTCACAAACAAAAAGTTGCATACATCAAAAAGCGTATAACATTACTCCGAGAAATCAGTGCAAACCGGGACCATCAAACCAAGCTTTAATTGACACCCAGCTCGTCCGAGTTGGTCTCAACTAAAGCCATTGATTGACGATACAAAAGCTGAACCAAATTCACGGGATATACCACAAATCAATAATTCTAAATTCTCAGAGACTTATGCTATGCGTCGTACAAATTAAGTTTATTTGTTATTTTTGGTTCATGTATTATTTTATTGTATTAGGATTTCAATAAAATTTAATTTCTATTTAATTTCTTTCCAGTATTTCAAAAAAAACATACCACGGACGTCTGTGAAAATACCACAGACATCTGTCAAAAGTTACGGGAAAACAATTTCGTGTAACCTCAAACGTTGTGGGAATTCATAGACGTATATCCTTACTCTCCATTTATTTTTTCTACAACCACAGATGTCTTTGGAACATTAAAGACGTTTGTCATAACTTTCTGTTTAGTCTTGCCTAAAAGCACAGACGTCTGTTCTCCACCCACAGACGTCTGTCGTTGTTCTGAAACCTTAGCTCAGCAGCCGTATATAAATAAGTTGTTCCTAATTTTATCTCTTATCCCAAATTTACTTCCAAAATCTAAAACCCTAGCCTCCAAGAACTCTCCATTTGCTCAATAGCTCCCAAACCAAAAATTCCATTTAACAAACGGGCCAAGAAGGGTAAATCATCATCTTCTTACAATCCCGTGGTTAATGACACTCTCATTCAAGAATGGCTTCGTAATAGCACAACAGCCAACAAGTGATTCGACGAATTAAAGAAAAAGAAGCTTCATTTCAGGCCTTTCTATCGATTATGGAAGTTTGGAGAATATGTCATTCAAGAATTGACTATCTCCTTTGAATGTCGAGATTTAATTAATTTCGATGAAAATGAGGTACAAATCGACCAATTAGCTGTCTTTCTTTTCTACGCAAATTTATGTAGTAGCATTATTTGGAATCCTGAGAATGATGAAGGATGGTAATTGACGAGTGTATATGGATGTTCTTAAAAATTAGCGTCAACACCATTGGACGTACAATCAATCGTTCTTCAGTCGGGATGGATTTAGAAGAAATTCCGACCATAGATTCTTACAACGCGATGATGTAACTCATCTTATTAGGGTAGATAGGATGTCCCAGTGGAAATCCATCCACTTACATCCAAAAGCTAGGCTGTTAAATCATATGATAATAAATATGATAATCCCATGTCAAGGTAGCCATGAACAAATTTATGATAATGATCACATAGGGGGAGACAAATATAATAATTCTTCCATTTTGATTGTATAGTTGTCATCATCAAAAAGGGGGATATTATTAGAACCTCTAGTTTATGTTTCAATGATAACAACTATACAATCACACACACACACACACACACTTTATTAAGATTATAGGTATATGCTAAAGAAGACACCATGCTCGAAGATATTGAGACTTAAAGAGAAACAAAGATTTATCGACCATACTATATTTAGTAAGGGTATACTATTGTAAAAGAGTCTTAGATAAAATATTGTTAACGTCTCCTTGAGTATATATGCATACATAATTACACGCTATTTCATATGCACTGAACATATGTGACTATTCTTAGGTAATTATTTTCTAAAGTCACAGACGTTGAGGTTGTACCATAGAAGTGAATTGAACTTCTCTATTAATAATAACTCTTCATCTACATCCTTTTAAATCTATAAATACTACTTTGATTGAGATGTAAAACTTATAAAAAACTTGAATTAATTGAATCTTTTCTCTCTTGATTTCTTATCACTATCTTGTGCATACATTGCTTACATATTCTCAATCTA
Organism: Allium cepa; assembly: GCA_030765085.1. Taxonomy (NCBI): domain Eukaryota; kingdom Viridiplantae; phylum Streptophyta; class Magnoliopsida; order Asparagales; family Amaryllidaceae; genus Allium; species Allium cepa. The sequence continues at coordinate 45,502,488 of CM060946.1, forward strand.
TTATAACCAAAATAAAATTTTGGTTAAACCATTTCCTACAACTCAAAGCATTCACATTCACGTAATCAAAGGAGATCATAGGAAGATTTGTACTATCAGTCAAAAACTATGTTATTTGGAACACATGATTGTCATAGATATACATTTGTATTAACATATTCCTCCGGGCCAAGCGAGGGTCAATTGGTTAAAGGAAATATCGAAGAGGATCTTTGGAAATGGAAGTCGGACGGGAGGTCCAAAGCAGTATAAAAAATCTGGTGTGATCGTTTCTATTATTATACTCTGCATATCATAATTAGTAATGCACACAAATACACACACGCACATGTTATCCCATCTTTTGGCAAGGCCATGATACCAAGGAATTGACTGGAAACCAAGGACAGTTCAGTCAGAAATGCGGATTACGGATCTTAAGGCTAGGATAAAAACTAGAGGGGGTGAATAGTGTTTTAAGGAATTACTAAATCTTTTTGAGTTTATGTTAATTTGAACACAATGTATGCAATATTCAGACACAGATATGATCACAGAAACAAACACAGATGCAGAAATAAAGTAAAAGCAGTAAAGGAAAGAGCACACCGGGTTTTATACTGGTTCGGAGTTACCCTACATCTAGTCCCGCACATAAGTACAGATTTCCTTTCAAAAGCAATTGTCCAATTACACCCCCGATTTCAAGGCTACGAGGTACACCCTCCAGATTCACAATCCTCTAGGTAGAGATACTTGATTTCAAGGGCAACTTTACTAACTTGATTGATTTCCAAGGCCACAATCACACCTATTCTCGCTTGATTGATTTCCAAGGCCACAATCACACCTATTCTCGCTTGATTGATTTCCAAGGCTACAATCACACCCTTTCTATCTTGATTGATTTCCAAGGCCATAATCACACCATTTCTCGCTAAATTGATTAAAAAGAAGTCTATAACTCTGAATAGCACTGAGATCTTGTTGAGATAGTGATAGAGAATCAAACCAGAAATGATCTAGTTAGATTCAATGCTGATTTCGGCAGAGTAATGGTAAGAATATGTATAAAGAAATATGGAAGAAGAAGAGGAGTGAAACCCAGAAAAATATGAATAGAAATTCGTTGAAAACAGCCCCTATTTATAGAAGTACAACAGCCATGTCCATTCGTGAATGGATATGTATAAAGAAATGTGGAACAAGGTATTCGTTTCAATGCATCCACAAATACTATTTACCCAACTCATAAGGTGAAAAGATAAAAATGCTCATAAACTAGTCAAGCACAAATCAATAATCGAAAAACAATAATTAGTGCTCATAAACTGGCCATGCATGACAAAAAAATCAACATGCGATACAATGGTCATAAATTTTCTGAGCAATATTAAGTTAATAATTCTACACATGATAATAATGCTCATAACCTGGTCGAGCATGTCAAATCATTCTACAAAAGATAGCAATGCTCATAAACTAGATGAACATAGCTAAACTAATTAATGAGGGGTAACGAATGAATATCATTAATCCCTACATTAATTAAACTACACTTTAACAATTCATACTTATATAAATTACCTTATATGAGATCTATAATTTTGGTTGTTGGAATTACCATTAAGAAATACATTTATAATAACTAAAAATATACTCTCATATATATAATACACTGAACTCTGCTAGGGAATGCCATTACCATATCTCTTAATGAGCCTTACCCTCACTAAAGCCAAGTTTCTCACTAAAACTGGCTCTGATTCCTGATGTAACGACCAACCTTTTCGACCCTTGGATATCAACACTAATACATCCATGGTATTCACATACTGAGTACCCATTGCTAGAAAGACAGGTTGTAGGGTAAAATAAAAGAAAATAATAAAGATGAGAACACAATATCAAAGTATCATAGTGGGATGATAAAATGTAACATCAAAAGATAGTATAGAATGTCACTCTAATATACACAACATTTTAGAGTTAAAATTCTAAATATTATCATCAGCCTGAATAGTAATAATAACTTGTCCTTACAAATGCTGATACATACATAACAGTAATGCAGCGCAAATAAGAATACTATGGTAGGTGAAACATCCAGCTCATCTCCTTGAGCTCCAGTGAACATCAACGAAAACCTGCCTTTCTTAGACTACTCGAAAGAGCACACGAGGAATTTAGGGAAAATAAAATAACGTGTCAAAAATAAGTCTAGCATGTGAAGAAATATGCGGCGGTCATATGATAGTACGTTTGAGACCGCACAGAATGCCATAATGATTATCCCTTTGAAAGAACCACCATATAATAAGTACATAAGGTGATATAATAGATAATTTCTAGATTGAAGAATATAAATCAAAAAATAGCTATGCCGCTTGCATCCCGCGACACAACAATATTAGGCAGGTGTATGATAAAAATCGCTAAGGTATGTACACATAATGGATTTTCCACAAAAATATTTCCGATCAAGCCGAATCTAATCCCCAGCATAAGGGTCGAAAACTACCTCTGAACTTCATATATCTCTAGATAGAATATACCAATAAGAAAAACATAGTTGACCCATACCTAAACATAGTATGAACCATATAGACCAAGTGCACAACATCTTGAAAGCATACTCTAGATATGGATTTGATGTACCCTGTCGTGAGTTAGCAAAACCCCAAACTATGTCCCTACTCTGTTTTCTATCATTTCCAAATGTTCAACAACTCTCACATAAGTCTTCAAAACTCGGTCAGAACATAAATCCCAATGGATTTCAGCATCTCAAACAGATTGCAAATCTCTACATGGATTCAAGTACCTTGAATAGACTCGAATCTCCATATAGATTCCAGCATAAGTGATCTGATGGATGCTAAAGCCAACCTATCCTTTGGACTTAGACTTAGGATAGATAGTTTAACTCTATAGCATTCCACTTCACAAACGCTTCCAAAACATAGAACCCACATATCATTTTCAAGTGGTATTCGATAAGTAAGATACTTACCGCTCTCGGTCTCTTCAAAACAAAATCAATGAATTTTTGGTAAACTCAGTTCTGGTTCTTTTAGAAGTAAGCAAACTATATAAACGGGAGTCCACACCTTAGGATCTTTTATATATATATATATATATATATATATATATATATATATATATAAGTTCTTAAAGCTAGAGATGTTTTGTATAAATGCTCCTTCCCAGGGGTTCTCAAGTCCTACGAAACCGTGAAACTTTTAGATACTTTCTAAGTTAATCAGTCAAGTTTGGTATTCGACTAATCGACTATCATGTTCAAAGTAGATGATCATATATGGAAGCCATGTCTCGTATACTTATCAGGTATTCATCCTTTTTATCTCATGCTATCCTCATTCAAGAGTGAAGCCGGGTAGGTTAAACCACTGGTTACATCAAAGCCCTACCTAGAGACTTCATTCTCGACTCTCATAGATAGACAAGCCTACTTCATCGGCTTCAGTGCTAAGTACATGACTAAATGCTTTCCATAAATGCATAAACACACAAAGCACGATCAAGTCACCCAAAATACGATTAAGTTACATAAGCGATTTCAAATCCTTTTATCAGTTTAAACTTCTTTTTTTGTAAAACTTCTTTTATATAATAAAACATCATTTATCAACTTCAGCTATTTTTTTTTACTCTTTTAACACTTCAAAAAGTATTCATATACTAATCTCAAATGGTATAAGTATATTCATAAATCTTTGACAAGATTTTTTACTTTAATTCTTTACTCTTTTCTTACTTTTTCAAAAGATTTGATACTTGTTGTTCTCTTTGAAATATCAATTTTAAAGATCTAAGTACATTCAAAAATCTATTCTAAATGGTTTAAGGTTAATGTTACTTAAACATTGTCACTACAAATCCAAAACCATTGCACTTATGCTTATCTTTAAAACATTCTTTTCAAAGATCTATTTACATTCACAAGTATAATAAAAAAGGTTGAAGACGAATGTTATTAACACATTGTCACAACAAAGCCAAAATCATTTACACTCAACATTATATTTAATACGTTCTTTTTAAAGATCAAAGTATATCTACACCTTAAATAAGGAAATATACTTTAATTAACCTCCCGAAACCATTTACTATAACATAAGTGTTATAATATCCAAATCTTCCTTTATTCCTTTACAAAATACTTAACTTTTTCCATACTTATATATATATTTTAAAAATAATTATAAATAGGTTTTAAATATTTATGTAAAATATTACTTGAAAATAACTAATTTATAATTTGATGAAAATATATAAAATATGCTCTAGGATGTCTTTCAAAGTTAACTTTGAATATCGCCAAACATGAGGCATTTACAAAGTGCATCCATAGCGACCTTTTCGCTTCTAACTTTCACAATTATTTTTCACAAATTCTATAACTTTTCAAACCAATTCCAAACTATGTCATACACAAAAATGTATGTAAAAAATACCAAATCAAATTATCCAAGTTAAGTACATAAATCTTCCATTGACATGAGTTAAAGTTAAAGGATATCCAAGTGCATTTATAGTGAAGAACAAAGTGGATTAGTGTTAATCCACATCCACCATTTTTGATCTTTTATTTCATTTGAATATTTTGATTATTATGAAGATTTAACACAAGCCTAAACCCTCCTTCACCCCTCCCGTTTCTGGCCAAAAGAGCTCCCACTCATGCCTTTCAAATGTTTGCACGTTACACCTCTTACTCCCATTTGCACCAAACTAGTTAAATTTTAGAAGCTTCTAGAAGATTCTTTCTAATATTTTTCATAAATTATTTCTTGTTGCTGGTCACCTCTATAATGATTAATTATACAAGCACAAACAGTTCAAAAAAGCTTCAGTTGAGAAAAAAGCCGTTTATTGATAAAATGATTTTCAGTCATTTTATCGATATTTCAACGAAATGTATATTTTTGCAAACACTTTTCAAAACAATTTACCATCATTAGTTATTACTTAAAAGGGGTTGACAAGGTTATTAAATTAATTTAACCATATTTATTTTTATATTCAAATATTTAAATACGAAATGTCTGAAATTCCGGGTCGTTAGATATGTGCTCCTGAATTAATTTGTTGTTGTGTAATTACTGATTTATGCATATGGTTTGATATTTTTGCTTTCCTATAATGACCATGCCACTATACCCTTATTATTAAAGGAGATTTCAAGTAATATCATCTAATAACACGGAGAATATGGCCGGTTAAGGGCGATCGAATGTAAATATATCTTTGGACTAATACTGACACGTCTTTATTACCAGGATCTGAACTGAAAATTTGACATGTACAGTAATAATACAAATTAATTAACACACTGATTTAAAATATTTAAAAGAGTATATAATATAAATAAATCCAATCAGAGTCACAGATCACAACGGAATAATATACATCATATAACATAATAAAATGTGAATCTACAAAATATCAGTACTGGAACCGCATATATATCTACATCGCATCAAATACGGTATTAGGTACATTGTAACTGCTAAATAATATACATGACATATCCTCCTAAGTGTTAATATATAGAATGATGAAGTACACTAAAACAATCAATCTAATCTACTCCAGTTCTAGCATAAAATCCAAAGATCAATGAGTCCTTATACTTATAGAGTCTCGGTTCGACCCGAGTATTTTTTAAAATAAACGAGTCAGACTATATCTAATAATGAGGTGAGATACAGATATCATAAATATATGGCTTAGTAGTAAATAAGCCATAATAAAATATGTCAGAACAAATAATCATAATAAGGCATATCAATTAAAGATGCATATATGACTTAAGCATAAAATAAGTCATCTCAAATTGTGCCTAGATACCAGTTGACCATAATAAGGCCTATCAAACCAAATCACCATTTCATAATTCCATATCAAGTCTCGAATGGACTATTATCAAAAATATGGTGATAACAATTCAAAATTCTCTAGAGCCAAAACATACTAAATATCCATCCAAAAATCTCTGAAGAAACAATCATCACTAATAAACAATCATAATCTCGGATCGAAAATAAGATTATGATAGCCTTGACAAGGTCATTAACACCTCCTCAAGAAGTTTTGTCGGCCTTAATAGGGTCGTCTACACATCATCAAGCAGTTTCGCTTTAAATGACAAGGTCGCTAACACCTCTAAGCAGTTTCGCTTTAAATGACAAGGTCGCTAACACCTCTAAGCAGTTTCATCGGCCATGGCAAAGCTGCTAACACCGCACTAAGCAGTTTCGCCTTAAATGACAAGGTTGATAACACCTCTCTATGTAGTTTCGCCCTAATTGAAAAGGTCATTAACATCTCCTCAAGTAGTTTTGTCAAGCGCTACTTAAATATCCACTCTCAGGTCGATGAAAAATGAGTCTCATCTCTCGAGGATCTACCGATCTGAAATCCAAACACCCTAAGATAATATGACTCTAAAGTGTAGATCACCTTCACTTTAGTGATCACTAGAATTTAACTAACTACCTATACCAAAAAATAAATTCAAGTATTTACTAAAAGCTAGTAATTTTCACCTGTAACACCCCGTAAAATGAACCATAAATAAATAAAGTAAATTAAATATGATAAGGCTTGGATATGAGAATTTTATTAAATTTGAAATTTGACCATAAAAGTTATTCTGTTGCGTGCGTGTAGAACTTTTGATATGTTGTCATATATGATATGCTGAAAACGGAGCTCAAACAAAGAAGTTATGAGCATTTGAAGTTCTCAGGTTTAACTTAATTTAGTTTGAATTCAAAATCAAATAAGAAATAAAATTTAGGATTTAAATTTCAAAAAATTTAGCTTGGGGGCTAAGTAAATGATTAATTAATACTTAATATTAAAATTTAATTAGGGAATAAAATAACTCGGCAATGGAAAGAAAAATAAACGCCGCTAAATAAGATATCGGTCGACCTAAATAGGTCAACCAGTTGACCATAGCGGTTGACTGATCACCGTAGGGCAGTCGACCACTTGGCAACGAAAGTTGACAGTGGCGACTAGGGTTTTATGCAATGTTCTATTCAGTTGTGCGCTTTAGAGTTACCCGTTTCCTACCTACTTCCATCCTACAGTTCTAGAGCATTTCAACTCCGATAAACAAGACCTTATCCTCTCCGCTTTTATTCATATTATTTTAGGGAATACGATGAAACTATACCATTGCTTTCTCTCTAATAAGATTCCGATACACCTTAGAAAATACAGGTAAGGATATAACTTATTTCTTCCGCCAATCTATTCTTATCCTATTCTTCACCAATTATTCCGAATCTAATGAATATATACACCTCTTCCTTATTGTATGTGTGTGTGTGTGTGTGTGTGTGTGTGTATCAAAATAGGGAGATACTGAAGAGATGGGAAGGCTGCAAATCCATTTGAGTAAAGCTAAGACTCATCTGTGAGTTGAAACCATAGTATTTCTTTTTAGCAATTGTTTAGTGTATTTCTTTTAGATTTGAATATGCCTTAGGGACTATGGATTTAGAAAATATGACAGATAAAATCCTCCAAAATTCCTTTTAATTCGATAAGTCAATTCTATGCAGAGATTCCTAATTATTTATATTAATTTGATGGAATTTGTTTCGTTATGCAATTGATGATAATTTCATAGCCTATTCCACTTCTCCTTCTTCTTTAGGTTAAATTGTGTTCTTTAATATAATAAGAGGTTTAGATCATGAATTCTATTCATTTATTACACAACTTATTCTTATCGATTTCTTTGTAAAGGATGAGCTGAATAGAATATGAGGTTTATATTGCAATTCTTATTATTTATGATATTCCATTAAATTGGTGTAATACATTGAGATTATATTTTATTTACAAGTCTGTTATTGAAGTTTTGATTATGAATATTTATTCCTTGTTTTGGACATTTGAATTCCATGAAATATTAGGAAATTGAAGAAAAATGACTATTAATAATAATTGGTTAGGGAATTGACATTGAACGCAAGTTTAGGGCTTAAAATCTGTGTGGTTAGAAATTATTAAGCATAAATATTTATTTATTTCTATCTATATAATTAACATATAACTATTGCGTATATGGTGTAGTTAATTAGGCATTTCTTTTTATTTATTTTCCTCTATTAAAAAGATAATTGATTTTGAGGCAAAAATAAGAGAAAACTCTAATATAGCCTAATTATTATTTTTAGCCGTAATAAGAAAGATTCCTTATAAGGATTTATTTATGAAATGATGAGATGTGCGTATATATAGAGAGACCAATTAATTTATGGCTAAGTCATAGGGATGCATGGTCAATAAGTCTTCCATTCACTTTGAGGCTACCAGTAGTTGTGTATACTTTTATTGATGTGAAATATCATTATGATAAATATTTGTAATAATGCAAGGTTAGTTCCAAATCCAGTAGGAAAATCTGCCCAGCTAATCTGGATACCAATTCCTATGAAGAGTGGACTAATATGAGACATCGTTATAGGTATGGGCCATAAGACGAAGGGCCTGCTTCGAGGTTTGGTGTATTAAGTGGTTGGACCGGCCTTTTCTTCCAGATGAAGTATCAAATGGCTAATGGGTTACACTAGATGGTATCCCTATAGGGATCCCCATCTGGTATATGCCTTAAATGATGGGCCTGCCTATTTTCCACATGGAAATATTAAGTGTCCTATGAGATTCCATGTGATGTCAGTTATATAGTACCATTGAGGGCACGCTTCTAGAATTAGGCCTTAAATAATAGGGTCTGCCTATTTTCTGCTGGAAAGTATTAATTGGCTTGGATACCATCTCTTACATTATTAGCTATTTATAACGTATGATTGGTATATGAGATATACTTCTGAAATGGAGGGTATTATGTGGATGGACCCACCTCCTTTCCTTATAAAGAAGTATTAAATGATTTCAATGATTTTATGTTCGTAGACATATACTTATTTTGACATAAACTACCCAAGTGCTAAAAAGTTAATATTCGAGGTTTTTATTCACTAGACGCTTATTGTTCTGACTCCCTCCTCATTACAACATAGGTCAAGGATGGATGATGGTCGTGACGATGCAAGTGGCAGTATTTATTATTATGTACTTTCTTATGTACCCATGGATTTAAAAAATTATTTTAATGGGTATTATATTATGGTTTTTATTGGATTTTGTATTATGACTTTTTATGGTTTTGAAATAAATGAGTACATTTTACTATTATATTTTGTTTCATCCGCTGTTAGTTCTGAAAGTTTAGTTATGGCTCTACAATATTACTTATTTTCACTATCAATGGCTTACCTTAGAATGGATTTAAGTTTCAATGGGCCTTTTCTGGATCGAAATATTTTCCTGTTCCGGGGTAGGTTTTCACATTTGTTATCAGATGTCTAGGTTATCCGATCAACGGGGAAAACTTGTACATATAAGAGACATATATGTTATTTTGAAAAAGGTTTTCAAACTGTATTCTTACTACACCCACACACCCCTATACCCCCTCTACTTGAACATACGCACATACACTAGGCAAACTTTTCTTTTCTTTTAGCACGTAAATGCTATCTGAGCAAATCGTCATTGCAGGTTTAACCTATAGATAGTTGATATGATTGATAATCGATCTTCTTCCGAACCGAGGAACCCAACTTGCGGAAGACCACCCATTCATGGAATGCCCAAAGGGTTTAAACAATTTGTTAGGACTGTTGGGTTATTCCGATTCCTCCATTTGCACATGGAGCACCCAGTGCCCCAAATTTTGATGCAGCACCATGCCATGACGACTTTCCTAAGCTATGTAAGGACTTTATCAACATGGAGGGAAGACATACTCTAGATTTGAAGGATATTCGTAAGCTAAAGCGTGAATTGGTAAACGTGAGAGGATATATAGAGAGTTGGGTGGGATGATCAGTTAAGAAGAAGAATGGCAGCCTGGCACCTCAGGGAAGAATCTTTAATTGGTGGAACTTTGTAACTAATGAGCACCTGGGTAGGATATTCTCTTGGGATGAATTCAAGGATCGATTTGAGATGAGATCATGTCTAAAATAGAGGTTAGCTGTAACATTCCCTATCTTGAATCCCGAAGCTAAGTGCTACAGTTGATGTAGTCATCCATAGTATTAACTTCCGATGATAAAATACGGTAATGTTAATGGTATCCATAATATCAGAAGCACGTAAGTATGAAATAAAATCAACAGATTTCAAAAACAACTTTTCTGATTACATTTCATATCCATATTTCATGTTCAGTTATATAATCCCAAAACGATTCCTAGGTTTTGATTAAATATAATTATTACAAATTGTCCCAAAAGAGACATATGAAGATGCCCCTTGGATGATCAAAGTACTAAATAGACATATAAGTCATAAATACATCATAGCGGAGACAATACTAAATAACTCCTACATAGCTAGCTTTGCCTCCTGCACATTTTCGAAACCTTATTCGTCCAACCTACTAAACTTGAAAAGTCCTTAACTCTCAATATACCCAAAATTTAATTTTAAGCACCCAAGAGTTTAAAGCGAAAACATGAACTTCGAGCCCGGCATAAAGCCTCGTGTGAATAATACTATTGCATCTCGATTTACTGAAATTAAGTGAGACCACGCCGCTTAACGGAACGTTTTCCTTTATTAATATCCTTTTAAAACATATCTCTTGCAAATCAAAATCTTGCAATCAAACCGATTATAAAATAATAGCAAATACATATATTTATAAAAATCAGAAAATCAGTGGACTATTTATCCATAGTATATTTTTATCTAGCTACCTATTAACCATTGGCTGACTCGGGCCTACCAGACATAATCAATAATCTAACTTCTGTTAAACAAAATACTGGGCTATCTGCCCTTAACTTTCTTCCACTAAGGTCAACTGATCCTAATGGTTTTGCCGACTCACCAATAGCCCATCTTTGCTCTTTATATTCCTTGTTGTGTGTAACATTATTTTAGTCCCATCCGTGACAAAGTCCTACACACTGGAATTGTGGACTTATACTATGTAGTGGCTATTAGCTAAAGTATAGGGCACGAACTCATACCAGTCTCATCTGATCTTCTAATGTTTGAGTCATAAACTTAGGGTTATCTACCCTATTCAAGTTTTATTTCCTGTCATATACTTAGGGTTGACTACCCTATTCAAATTTCATTTCCTTGTAAACAATCTTTGCAAATGGTTTACCCCTGAAATCATATCTTTATAAAACAAGGAAATCATATACTTTTCTTTACTCAAAATACTTATGCCATGATATTTGCTTTATACAAAACAATGTTGATGAAATCTAATCAATGGGATTATCTATCTCTTCATAATAAGTTAAAAACTCCTTTTAACTTAAAAAGCTTTAGGCTACAAGGCTAAAAAATACCTTCGAAACCTTGTTTTTAAAAACCTTAAACAATATCTATCGAATAATTGAAAACATCTCTTTCGAAACCATTATATAAAACCTTAGACATTCCCTTTCAAAACCATTTAAAATTATTCCTTTCAAAGCCATTAGGTTTAACTTTTAATATAACTAAGGGGTCATAATGAATAGAGGGTGAAAGCATTAATCTCAACTAAAAGAAAGAGGATAGTTTCAAAACCCACTATTTTGAACCATTGCCTCCGAAACCATTTGAAAGCGGTTACACGACCCTTTCGAATGTATTGTTTTAAGGCTATAAAGAAAAGCGTCTTTAACTAATTCGAAAGATATGAATGCAACGGCATTGGTTTCGAATAGGTTCAAAAGCGGTTATCCTTTCGAAAGCTTCTTTTAAAACATAAGTAAGCGGCAACTCATTCGAAACCTCTTTTCTAAAAACAAAGCCAAACAGCAACTTGTTTGAAAGCTTCTTTCAAAAAACAAAGACAAGTTAAAAACAACCCCTTCGAAAGCATCTTTTATAAATAGAAGTAAGAAAAAGATTCGAAAGCTTATAAGAATAACTTCTACCCCTTCGAAAGTGTGGTTTTGACATAGTTCCTTCCGCCTTTCTCCAATGCACTGCATATCAATTGCTTGATACCATGTGCATTGGTTTCAAGTGAGTTCAATAGCGGAGGCATGGTGACAAAATCTAGCAAATGGAAGTGGCGAAGTGGTAAATCCAAGCAAAACTGATTTTTTTGCCTTCCAAAGTAATTTCTTTTCACTTAACGTGCCTAATTTGTCAAAATGTAATCGTTTTCCATTTTCTTGTCAAAATCCTTTTCCAAAAGGCTGCCGAATTCAAAATTATCAATTAAAAATATTTTAATAAATATGCCCTTCTCCTTGATGAAACATATAAAACATTTAAGTCTCTTAACTTAAATAATTTTATAACTATAATAAAATACTTTGGAAAATTCCCCAAATATCACCATATTTACGTTTAATATGTTTCCTAACATATGTAAATTTCAGACCCGAAATCATTATATAACTGCCTTAAATAATTTAAACCCGATATTAACTATTTTCTTTCATAGAAAACTCATAATAAATTCACAATAACTTATAGAATTATGAAACTTGAAAACCACTTCTAAAATAATGTTTTTGATCACACATCGAAAACGCAAATCATTTGGATGTCATTTAATAGGATTTCCAATCTAAACTTATCATAGAATCTATATGAAAAATATAAATAATAAACAAGCATATATATCCATTTTAACAAACATAACATGGCATATTATTTGCAAAATACTTCGGATCAAACCTTGAAACCGAGATCACTATCTAAAGTGAGATGTAGATCAAATTATTTACCTTAGATTGTTGTTAAGAAGTTTGAGATTTGCTCTTTGATTGATTTGCTTAAGCTTTCTACTCGATATTAGAACCTCCAATTTATGTTTCAATGATAATAACTATATAATCATATATATATATATATATATATAATTTATCAAAATTACGGGTATATGCTACAAGAAGACACTATGCTTGAAGATATTGAGACTCAAAGAGAAACGAAGATCTATCGAACATACTATAGCTTGTAAGGTTATTCTACTGTAAAAGAGTCTTAGATATAATATTGTTAAGGTCACCTTGAGTAGATATGCATAAACAATCACATACTATTTCATATGCACGGAAATTAAGTTGAAAAACTATTTTTACTACTCATAGACATCTGAGGTAAAAACAAAGATGTCTACGACAATCCTCGGGAATTATTTTTTGTAGTCATAGACGTATGAGATTGTACCACAGACGTTTGTCATATGAAAAACTATAAATTTTGAAAAGACACTTCTGTTGAGACAAAAAAAATTACCCTTCATCGGAAGGTTGCATTAAAGTGAATAGAATTTCTCTAATAATAACAACTCTTCATCTTCATCCTTTTGAATCTATAAATACTACTTTGATTGAGACGTAGAAACTAAAAAAATTTGAATTAATGGAATCTTTTCTCTCTTGATTTCTTATAATTATCTTGTGCATAAATTGCTACTATTATAACCATAATATAATTTCTGTTAAACCATTTCCTATAACTTAAAGCATTCACATTCACATACTCAAAGGAGATCATAGGAATATTTGTACTATCGATCAAAAAAACATGTTATTTGGAACATAAGATTGTTAGAGAAATACTTTTGTATTAGCCTATTCTTTCGGGAGAAGCGAGCGTTAGTTAGTCAAAGGAAATACCGAAGGGGAGCTTCGAGACTGGACGTAGGATGGAAGGTTCGAACCAGTATAAAATATCTGGTGTGATCATTTCTATTATTTATCTTATATTCAATTATTATACTCTACTTATCATAGTTAGTAATATACTCACATATCTATAAGCTTCATTATTTATAAAGATCCTATAGAATTCCAATTGGTACCGGAGCAAGGTCATTTCAATCTACAGTAACACGTAATTGAAATCATTAAAATGGAAAGTACAATTCAAGAAGGTCAATCAACTGCTCGTCCTCCACAATTTACTGGTTTTAATTATGCTTATTGGTCAACACGCATGCGAATTTTTATGGAAGCATATGGGATAAAAATATGGCTAGCAACTAAAAGAAATATGAAGAACCTGACACCAATATTGGCGCATGGACTGATGCACAAAAAGAAGAGGCATCTGACAATTCCAAAGTTATGAATGTATTATTTTGCTCAGTTGACAAAAATGTGTTTTTACGTGTCATGCTCTACAAGACTGCATATGATATATGGCGCACTTTACAAGTCACACATGAATGCACAAATAAAGTCAAGCAAACTAAAATTTTCACTTTACAAAACCAATTCTCATCTATCAAAATGAAAACAAGTGAATCAATTATTGATATCTATGCAAGATTTCAAACCATTTAATACGATCTCATAGCACTTGGAGTCAAATTCACAAATTTCGATTTAGTCATGTGAATTTTAAACTCTTTGACAAATGAGTGGGAAAGAAAAATTTTGGCCATCGAAGAATCTAATGATCTTTCTCAACATAAAGTCGAAGAGTGTAACATCTCGATATTTCTTGCCATTCGCATCTGCACATGTTGGACTTGAATTGTTCAAAATAACAGATTGTTAATTTATATTTGGCAAAACTCAGCATATACAGTAAATAAAATAATTACAGAATCATAGACACTAAGTAATATAACAATAAGCAGTAGGAACACATGAATAGTAGTTCATAAAGCTACTATATATATATATATCAGAGTTAAAACAAGATACAACAGAAGTCTCGAATACATAGAAGTCTCGATACAATAGTCAAATAACAAGATTAGAATGTAACACAGGAGTCGTATGAATAACTAAAATCTGAATAGATAGATGGATCTCCAAGCGAAGCTCCAATTCCAAAGGTGAATCTACAATGATATGACACTCAGTCTCACCCGAGCATAAAGCAAAACACAAAACACTCGAGTCAGGACTAATATTCTTATATCAATAAATCCAACTCAAGTGAAATATCAACTAAAATATAAGTAACTTAAAGAATGTTTGGGATACCCATGCTCTAAGGATACGTGGAACTATTTACTATGTATTACAATACATTATTATAATATGTCTATAGTAAAGTAAACTACTAAAATAGCATTAAGGTGTTACTCATATCCCCCTTAACACATTTTATATATTCCCATAGTCTATACAATACCATAATCTTTCCGTACTGGACGTCCTCAGAGGGCACTCCATAGGTATGGTACAGAAAAACTCGTCGCGGTCTCGATATGGTAGGTGACACGACACAAATAGGTAATTCCAGGGTAGATATACCAATTACCCTTTCGGGCTGGTGGTAATGCATAGCCACAACTACCACCCACCTCGATCCACACTCCCAAAATTCCGAGGGGTGCGCCCAATCAATCAAAAAGTAATAGAATGGTATCGAAGAAGTGTGTCTGATCGGAGGAGCTACCTCACTTGGCCCGTCAATTGCTCCTGTTTCAGCCACTTTAAGCTAACTCATGGGAGTCAGGTCCACGTATATACCTCAAATAGAATCGTCACCAATCATCGTACTTCATTCTGAAATCTCCACCGCGTGCACAGTTACTTTTTTGGGATTGGCAGAGAGTATGACAAATCCGTTCACGGTCTCTTTAATAACTAAACGTTATTATAACACCGCGGTCATTTCAAAATATCATTTGCATATCCGAAATATTATATCCATTTCAAAACCATATAAAATCTGATATCATTATTCCCTTAAAATATATCCATTTCCAAATCAAAGCACTTTCAAAGTTATCACAATTTCGAAATTATAAAACTTAGAAATTATAACACTTTGGAAATCATAATACTTTGAAAATCATAACACTTTGAAAACATAAGTTTCCACTCAAACAGTTTAGATATAGAAAATAATATATATAATAAAATAGTTTATATAATAAAATAGTTGTATATTAAAATAGCTATAAATTAAAAATAGTTTATATTAAAATAATTAGAATAATTTTATACAAAAAATAGTTTTATATTAAAATAGTTTATATTAAAATAAATTTATATTAAAAATAGTTATATATTAAAATACTTTATATAATAAAATAATTTCCTCAAATTTCACAAACCGATTCAAATCAACTTAAATTCCAAAATTCAATTTAATTCAATTCCAATTTACCCTTTCTTAATTCAACTCAAGTTTTCTATAACCCGTATTCAATTTCTATCGATTTCAAATACAAATTTGAAATGCAAATTAAACCGTTTCAACTTCAATAGATTTCAAAGTTTAATATTCAACCTTTATAATAACTAAATTTGACAATTTCATATATATTATAGTCAATTAAATATCATTTAAATAATACCTTAAATTACAATTTAAATAAACTAAATATTCCTTTCAATTTTATTTACTTGAAATATTTATTTAATCACTTTAAATAAAAAATAAAGTTATAAAATCATATCCTTAAAATCTCAAATTTAATAAGTTCCAAATTGATTTTTATTTAAATATAATTCTTAAAAGAATTCTATTTCAAATCAACTCAAAATTATCTTCCCAACCTTAACTTATAAAAAATTATTATAAATCTATTTTAAAAATATAATTTTTAAATAAATATTTAAACATAATAGATACTAATTAAATTAAATTTTCATTAAATTAAATCTTATTATTAAATCTATTTTATATATTTTAAAAATAATAAAAATTATAAGTAAAATCGTTAAAATTTATAATTTCAAAACTAACTTATAAATTTTAAATTTCCAAACATAAAATTTTAAAAATCTAAAATTTAAACTTTTATAAAATAACACACACACACACACACATATATATATAATATCTAAAAATCACTGTTTATTAAAGCTATATATATTTCTTTTCAAACCTTGGAAATCATTTTTAATATATATATACACCAACTGTGTTTGTATATAATTTTCTATTCTATGATCAAGTGATACAGATATTTATCATTTCAATCCAACTTAAATATCTACGGACATATATCTTTTCAACCTACAATCCCAAATTCAATGTCAATCGAAAATCCCTTGGGTTTATCATTTCAACCCATAACGATTTCTCATATTCTACAAGATCGTTCGGGTATGTATCATTTCAACCCATATGGAATTTTAAACTAACAGGGAACTTGCAGAGTAAGAACAGTGATGATAATAGTATAACATATCAATAACAGGCATATATCATCAATAACCGATAAAATATAATAGCAGATCATGGTGTCAGATGTCATACGTGAACAGTTACAGATAATGGCATATACATAAATATGGAAAATAATTCACAGCTGCATATTTCAGTTGTCATCTCAAATGGAATCAAATCTAATAAATATAAGAATATTAATCGTGAGTAATTGCTCACCTTTCGAGGCTAGAGAGATTGGACAATACGACAAGCTATGCATTGAATCACGAACTCGATAATCGACTAGTTCAAATGACAGATCTCAAAGCAAAGCAAGGTGAATATGGATTCGACGAACAATGTTGAAAATAAGGATTAGATGAAACAAATCAGAATTAGCTTGATATAATCAAAATGAAAAAATATTATAATTTTTCTTAAAGCCAATGTTCAATTTAAATTACATATTTTATTTCAAATCATAATACGTATCCAAATCATCTTATATATATTATATTTTAGAAATCTAAAAGAAACCAAAATATCTATATTATATATATAGTGTGTGTGTATATATATATAAAACAATATTCAAAATTCAAAAAATCAAAATTTATACTTAAAGAGAAAAGACAGCTGTAAGTTTCCAAAATGTGCGAAAACTACCTTTAAAATAAATATATAATAACAAGCTACCTATACATATAAAACTTTTACAAACAATATATATATAAACATGACATATATAAACTTAAAATACGCATATGCGAATAAACATACAAGTATATAACTAATATATAAACTTATATAAATAAGCATATAGCAAAACACATTTATATGCACAATGCAAATATATATATATATATATATATATATATATATCAATATATATACCTCCGTCATATATATAATATCATCCCATAGTATAGTATAAAATATAACATACCTTTATAAAATAATATTAATACAACAACCTATACTGAATACATAATTTATATCTTAGATATTACTTCGTATGCCTTGTTTCCAAATACCATATACTGTAACATTTATAAACATGAATATCATATATATATATATATATATATATATATATATATATCAATATATCTCTGTATATTTAAAATCATGATGTCCATATATTTTTCGAAATCATATAGCTTATATTATATATATATATACTGTACAAAAATAAAATAGTATAATCATAATATATATTCAACTTTGTTTACAAATTTATACATATAAAATAGAAAGTGAGGCAGCAACAAGTGAGTGCACGCATATATATATATATATATATATATATATATATATATATATATATATATATATATATGCAGACATATATTTCAAAACATATACACTAGCATCTTTTTTTAAACACAAAATATATACACACACACACACACACATAACCCATATATACCTCTTATACTATTAAAAGAAAATATAAAACAAGCAGTAATAGATCAGTCATATGAAATATATATATATATATATATATATATATATTAATATAAGCTATTGAATATATATATATATATATCACTAACATCTTCCAACTGCAAACTTAACAAGAAGTTATACATACATATATATAAAAACCCAAACTCATTTATACATATATGCTAATATATAAGTCAATAAATCATATATATAAACATCTACATAGAATACTGCTGCTTTTATAATAAAATAAATATTGTACGTGTATATATATAATGTATACTTTATATATGAATAAAAGAAGTGAAGGAGGCTAACCAAATCAATTGCATATGGCCGCGTGTGACACGGCAGATGGAGGAAAGTGATGGTGAGGAGGAAGCTTGCTAGCTGTTCGAGCTTGAATGATTGGGCTGTTGGGCCGAGTATAGGAGGATGGAAGGTGAGAGAGGGAGGCATTGCCTGGGTGCTTGCGTGAAGGAGAGGGGTGGTTTGGCAAAGATGGCAGTAGGACGATTGGGTTGTGCATAGGGGATGGGTAAAGAAAGAGGTAGGGTGCGTGGGCAAGGAAAGCATGGAGGAAGGAACGAGTGAGTAAACTGAATTATATCACTTTTTTATGTGAAAGCTTAGAACAAATTGAAAAATGAAAGAGGGAAGAGAACAAGAGGACGAGATAATTAAACCAAAAAATTATGGCAAGAGAAAGAATAACAAAGGTTGGCACGAATACAATTATAAAAATAAATGCAAATGTGAAGCGTTAAAAGTTGTTTCAAAATTCAATTAAGAAATTATTTTTTTATACGGCTGGAGATTTGAAAAGGCACAAGGAACGAGATGGCACAAATATGGTACAGATATGATGAACCGTTATGCCGATTTCATCGTGTATCGAACGTCAAAATACACAATCAGATTTACTTCGAAGATCAGCATGACGAGACGAACGAATGGTACATGAGTATCAGCGATATGGTCATTCTATCAAAAGTCGATATTCGGTACCAGAAATGCTGCTAATTTTGCGAAAATAAGATAAACAAAGCAATAGCAGTACAAATTTGGAGAAACAAAATATGACATCTCACTTAGAAGAGGATTTACAAATTTATTATATAAAAATATTTAGACTTGGAAAACATTTTATTATCATCATATATTAACTGATTCTAAATTATATAAAATTACACAAGAAAATAAACTTCCAAATTTTCTGATGAAAATTTACCATTTGCTATGTTTAAGTAAACATATTCCAAATATTAAGTTTTATTTCCAAATTCTATTATTTAAAATTTCATAAAAATTCAGTTAATTACGTTATTAAAATTATTAGAATTTTACGAGTCGTTACAAAAAGCTAATTGGAAATTTGATGTCACACGAAGCTAACTTGCAGGCTAGAAAGGATCAAAATCATGAAGAAGAAAAACATAGCATTCCACGCAAGTAATGAAGGTTCAGACTTAAGCGAAGAGGAAATTGTCTTTATTACGAAAAATTACAATAAATTCAAGAAGTTCGAGTAAACGATCATATTTCAAAATGGCGGCAAACCAAACTCTTCAAATCAAACATCGATTAAATGCTATGACTGTGAGAAATTTGGCTATATGAAGAAGGACTACACATAGCTTAATAATGATATAAAGAAAGGCAAATTCGAGAAATTCAAGAAAAAGAAAAGAGCTTTTCAGGTAATATGGGATGATTTAAATTCATCTTCTTCTTCAGGTAGTGATAGTGAAAGCAGCTCGGAATAAGAAAATGTGTGTTTTATGGCTAACACTGTTGACGTATGTCCTGAACTTCCTTCTGATGAATTAACGGAAATAAGTATTGAATTAGATGATAAATATATAGAAATAAAAAAAATTAAATAAGGAATATTTAGGAAAGTTAACTAGATCAGAATTAGAAATCGGATTATTAAAAGTTGAAAAAATTATCTTAGAAGAATTAGAAATTGTTCAGAAAACGTATGCAACATTATTATCTCAAAATGATAAATTATTAAATAATTTAGAAAATTATAAGTTAGAAAAAGTTAATCTGGAAAAGGATAAACAAGAACTACAATCAAATTTAGATTTTAGAAACATTGGCATTTGTGATCTTAAAAGTAAATTAGAAAAAATAACAAATAATGTGATAAAATTCAACAAAGGAAAAAATAGTCTATGCAAAGGCTCTGATTGAGATTTTCCCAAATAGGCATTTACCAGATACTATCAAAGTTAGAGTGACTAAGGATCAGATAGCGGAGATTGTAGTTCGTTATGGTTGGAAGCTAGACATATGTACGTCCTATCAGTTCTTTGGTCATATATCATTAGCATGCTCTCGTATGTTTTCTGTTGGTCCTTTCTCTGTTCGGACCCCTCTTCCTAGGCCTTTGAACATGAAATGGATCTCGAAAAAGCACATTATTCCTACTCCTGTGGCGCCCTCCATCTCTCTTGTTGAGCATTCAATGCCTCCTATTGTTCCTTCCCCCTCTGATTTTGATATGGATTTCTTTGTTCCACCTGATATTTTCGTTCCTTTATTTTCTCCGACTGCCTTGGCTTTTGATATTATGTCGAATCCAATAGAAATGGCCTGGATCCATGTTCAGTCCGACATGAGATATGACCCAACTACACATGATTTCCATTCCTTTGTTAGTGATGACGATGGTGAATCCAGATGTTTACATTACTCTATAGTTGGTGGTGGACTTATTCTCATGGTGGATGGAGCATGTGGTAAGCGGAATAGATCTCTTCTCCTTGATGATGGCTAGGATAGGAGATATATATTGTAGGGAACACTCGTATTTTGTTTTGGATATTGTGTCTCATTTTGCAGATTTTCTGCATGTGTTAGGCCCTGCTGGAAGTGATTCTTCCTCCTCTTGGGAGGAGGAACCGATTCTTACTTCGATCACTTTTATAACTGCAGAAGCACCTTTGCTTCTCACCTTTTATGTACTCTAAGTGGAATGACCATTATAAAACCATATATAGTTGTCTCTGTGCATGTGCAGAACACCTTTCCTTCATTTATATACGGTGGCACAATCTACTATAAAGTCGGTTGGCTACGCCAAAAAAATTCAACCGAAAACAAAATTAGAAAATTTGATTACGGTATCTAAACCATCTCAAAATCGAAATGGATTAGGTTTTAAAAAAACAAAGGGCAAAGCAGTATAGCACATTATACACAAAATTCAAAAAGCCAAATTTAAGAACTAAGTTTAAGAATTCATATACAAATATGATCAAAATATGGATTCTAAAAACAAAATAATAAACTAATTAGACAAAAATATATTGATGAATATATATATATATATATATATATATATATAAAGTTATATATAACAAAAATTACATTTCTAAAGGAACCAAATCATCATGGATATGGCTACATACGTCCACTAACATGTAAGATCCTAATCAAAGAAGGTGGATACCAGTTAAAAATTTCTTATTTTGTAGGCACCCAAGATTAAAATAAAAAATAAAGAGAAATGATACTCGATAGTAGTTGTTCCAAGCACATGA
Organism: Allium cepa; assembly: GCA_030765085.1. Classification (NCBI taxonomy): domain Eukaryota; kingdom Viridiplantae; phylum Streptophyta; class Magnoliopsida; order Asparagales; family Amaryllidaceae; genus Allium; species Allium cepa. The sequence goes on from CM060946.1 coordinate 45,524,615, forward strand.
CCATAAATGCTAATATGTTATCAAATATAATATATATCGATGGTGGCACCGTAACATTTGGAGATAACTCAAAAGAATTTGTCATCGGCATTGGAGAAGTCATCAATATCGGTATTTCTAATTCTCTTATAATTACTAATGTTTTATTGGTAGAAAATTTAAAATATAACTTATTAAGCATAAGTCAATTATGTGATAAAGGATTCAAAATTGATTTCGAGAAAAATAAATGCAATATTTTTGGTCAAAATAAAATTTTAATTTTTGAAGTACTTAGAAATCAAAACATGTCTTAAAGATGAATATCAAAAACAATAAAAATTTATGCTTAGCCATGAATCATGATGATCATTGGTTATGGCATAAACGCTTTTTGTCATATAAATTTTGAGAATATCAACAAACTAGCTAAAAAGTGTAACAATCTCGGTTTTGAATCAAATTTAAATTGGAATTAAATTTAATTTTTTGAATTAAATGGTGAATTAAATTGGAATCTTCCAAATTTAAATGGATATTTGTTTTTTATATATATAAATGTATATAAATATGATTTTTAACAGGGTTTCTAATTGGAAATTCAGAAACAAATATTTTGAATAATATATTGGATTTGGATTTATTTGTGAATTTATTTGAGAAATAATTTGAATATTTGGTAATAAAAACATATAGTAGATTGTGAAAATAAAATTTGGATTAAAAGAATCGAAAAAAATATAATAAAAATAATGGAAATAAAATTTGATTTAGAATTCCATATTTTAAAGAAACAAATATGTATAGATATATAATTATGTATTAGTAATGAATAATTTGATTTCAAATCATTTTTCTTTAAAAGTTGTATAAATAAAAGTAATATAAAATGTATGAATGTCAAGGTAAGATTGGTTTTAAAATATGAAGGGTAAGAATTAATTAAAGATTTAAAATACTTTCTTTTAAAATTACAAAAGAATAAATGTGGTTTGTATACTTATAAAACTAAAATTTAATTAAAATTTATTTATTTAGATAGGAGATATAATGTAAAGTTATATTTAAATATTAATATCATGAAGATTTAAAGTGTTTAAAATACGAAAATGTAAAAACAAACATAAATTAATAAACAGGAATGTATTGTAAAGTATTATGTAAAACCTATATAAATGTAAATATAGTAATATAAGGGTTAGAACAAAAATTTATAAAATTATTTAAAAGAGGGATTTAAACATAATTTGGATTGTATTAACAAGTGTAGGAATTTTAGATCATGCAAAGACAAGTGTTAAACCAAATTAAGCAAGTGGCATAGCTTTTGAATTCTTTTAATTTGAAATATATGGGGAAAAAATCAAGGTAAGAAACCAAGTTTCTCTTCTTTATTTTTAAAACCTTAGACAAACCAGATTCAAGATGGAAAAAAAATTGAGCAAAACATTCAAAGAGTAAAAAATTAAAATATTTCAAACTCCTCACTTTCATCTTCTTTAAAATCAAAATCAAGGATCAGATACAATCAAGTTCAGACAACAAAAAAATCAAATGCATCAGGTTCCGGATTTTATAAATTCCCAGATTAAAGATAAATATCTGTCTCTGTTATACAAAGTTCAAGCAACAAGTAAATCAATATCTAGAAGAAAATTCAAATCAGAAACCTGAAGTTAGCAAATACAAATCTGTTTTTATAATTCTTTAAGCGTGGAAGCTATAAATCTGAATATCATCTCATCATCAAAACCTGGAAACCAGGAAAGCAAAACAGCAGTTCAAAAATCAAAGCCTGGAATCTCAACAACAAGCTTTAGATTCAAAGGCAATTCAATACAAGTAACCAAAAAAAATTCAGACTTCAGAAACAAAACCAAAAATTTCCAAAAGAAAAACTCAGATTGCAGGCTCTGTTCAACATCAAGGTGAGTAAACTCTTCACCCTATATATAAATGTATCTTGATCTGCCTGTGATAGATGCTTGTTGTGTGATCATAAAATGTTTGTATAGATGAAATTATATCTATAAATATGTGTATATGTTGAGTCACAAGTTCTATGAAGGTTTTGATTTCTGACAAAGAATTAAAGGCGATCGACAAAACAAAGACATCAAGGCTATAAAGAGGCACAAAAGAGCTACATATGGTACTCTAGATTATAGGTTGATTATTTGATATTGTAATAGTGATAAACATGTTAAAATCTATCCTCAAATAATCATGCACCTCAATATAATCGATATATATACGTTTTAATAGCATTGCACATTCATTGTGCAAATTAACAGGGACCGATCGACCAGTCAATAATCATGCGGTCGACCGTTTTTGTGTAAAATGCACAATGAACGTGCACACATGCACATAACGACTATATATTTGAAATCCTGTCTACCGGCCAATTTTTGACCTGTCGACCATTTTTAAACAGAGAGCAACCTTTCCCAAAAGACACTTCCTTCTTCAATGGTTGCATCTCTTACCTTTCAATCAATGATCATAACTTTTAATGGCAACTGTTCACAAAGAGTTACAACTATTTTTCTCTATATATACTCATCTAAATCATTGATTAAAAAATAATGAAAACATGATTGTATATGCTTTTTACTCTAATCTCTGATCTTACTTTCTACATACTCCTGCATTCTAAAAGCTCTCAATTATTTTAACTGCTTATTGAATCATTGAAATTATTTCATATCTTTTGATTCAATAAGTAATATACTTTCCTTAATCTTCACAAAACATCATTCGTATATTTTGAGGATAAGATTATAGGAAATTTGTACTACAAGTGACAAAACTGTGTTATCAAGAACACATACCGTCGACAAACAATTATATTCATTGTTGTTGAAGTCCTCTGTGTTGTAAGAGGCAAGTGTTGAAGTCCTCGGTGTTGTAAGAGGCAAGTGTTGAAGTCCTCAGTGTATTAGAGGCGTGAAATCCCGTTAGTTTGCTCGGGTATTGTAAACCTGTTCCTCCGGGTGAAGCGAGGTAGTTAATAGTGAAAATCCAGATAGAAGTCTGGGACTGGACGTAGGACGGTGCTTCGAACCAGTATAAAAATCTCTGGTGTGATTTTTCTATTTTTATTTTTACTTTGCTACTATCATCTATTTTCCGCATTTATATTATAGTCCATATTACACGATCCGTGTGTACTATATTAGCACGTGCATTCGTATACACACCGCACTTTCATTTGGTATCAGAGCACGGTCATCATATAACCGTAACACAGTTATTTGATATATTATAGTAATATGGCAAATAACGTAAGTACTAGCACTCAAAACACCACTTACACGGAGGGTCAATCGACACAAAGACCTCCAATTTTCAATGGTCTTAACTATAGTTATTGGGCAACACGTATGTCATTCTTTATGCAATCAAATAGCTATGATGCTTGGAATGCCACTCAAAGAGAAATAGTGTGACGACCCGCCCTCCTACGCCCAGGAAGACGTATCGTCTTTAAGAAAGAAAGGGATGAGAAGATAGAAAAGATAGAGAAGAAAGAACAACAACATTAGAATCTCACAGCGGAACGAATAAAATATAATAATCACATAAATATTTACATAATATATAACATAAATCAGAGTTATACAGACAATACATCACATTCTAGACAGTTATAAACACCTGTCTAGTTAACACAACTTAACACAATACAGAGATACCAACACAGCGGAACTATATATATATATCTATAACGCTGAAGCCACCTGCTCCATTGCTCCTCCAGAATTCGTCAAAGCTAAACCTGAATCCCTTGGCTACCCGTAAAAATTTGGGTACCAGAGAGTTTATGAAAAACAAAAATAAACTTCGGGTCAGACATGGGTCTGGTATGAGTAACAGGTTAAAGTTGCTTAACTTTAAAAATCTTTTGAAAACAAAAGGTATCACGTAAGACTTTCCACACATAAACATGGAAAAGTTTTTACCTTACGCTAACCAAAACATTTGATAGGAAATCCAGTGATATTATAATAGTGTCTAGGGTTTTCAAGTAAAATACAGAAATAGCTGAAATGCTTACATCTCACATTCCAACATAGTTGGGCACAACTAATTCGTACGGCACTTATTGGATTTTGGATTCCATACAATGGCAGGGCTACTGGGGTACCGCCCGTCACAGTACGGGGCCTAGATCACCGTACCGAGGATTACTCCCTTCATCCCCTGCAACACAAGGCCGGAACCATTCCTTACTCAACAGTCCCGAACAAGATAAACCCCAGCAGTTGTTGCAATCAACCGCCCACACAGCGGAAAAATAAAGGGACATCTAGACAGGGGAATATCCTTGTCCTGCTTGGGCATGACCCACCTAACCTTGCTGCACCTCCCCTGTTTTAGCCATTCCCGGTTGATGAGGCTTGAGGCTGCGATTACCTTTAAAGAACATAATATCTTAGAATGCTCATCGCCCGCCTGACGATGTGTTGAAAGCATTCAATCCATACGAGTTCGTTTCGGGTTCGAACGAAACCGAAGGCATTATCTCGTTACACTCATTTTGGAATCACCCTCAGAGTTAACGACGATAACCCTTGCATTCTGAATCTTCATCTTCACTTCAGATTAACGACCTATCGTTAATTTGGAATTGATGTGGTTTTCGGATGTTCCTAATGCGGAACCCGATCTCGGTCTCATCGAAATCCAAAACGTGTCTTTTAAGGCCAAGTTGTCTATTTAGTCTTAACAGTTTAATTGAATATAATCAACATACACACAGATGGATAATTCATAATATCACAGTAAATAATCACAGATAATCTCATAAACAGAGAATAAATATTATTATCTAAACAGATAGCCAATATTATCATATTTAAATCAAGCATCCATGACACATAGATATAATTCATGCCAGATCACAATCATCAAATGAAATATCAATATCATTCATCCATAAGCAATGATTTATAATCACACCATTTGTAATTAATTTAAAATGAATTAAATTAACTGCTTCTATCTCTAATTAATTTAAAATAGATTAAATTAATTACTTCATCTATAAATCCTGCTTATACAATCATTAGTTAATTTTAAATCAATTTAATTAATCATCCACTAAGTGTTTATCTTGATTAATCACTATTGATTAATCTCTAATTACAATAAGTAATTAGTCTTTAATTAATTTCACAAATTAATTATCCTAAATTATTCATAGTAATTAACATTTAATTCCTTCATTTATTAATTAATTATATTTATCCTTAATCAATTACATTAATTAATCACTTCATTATTTCTTAATTAACCAATTCTTAATTTCATTTCTAATTATATTTAAATTAATTACTTTACTTAGATTAATTACATTAAGTAATTAATTAAACACAATTATTAATCACCTTGATTAGTATCAATTCAGTAATTAACTACCCTTAATTACTTACATAAATAAATTAATTATTCCATAATTAATTATCTCCATAATTAATTCCCTGATTAATTACAAAAGTAATTACCCAAATTACTTTACTTACAAATCGTATTGTATTAATTACATTCAGTAATTATCATCTAATTACTTCCCTAAGTAATCCTGCTCCATTAATTACACCAAGTAATTACAATTATCAAACCATCAAATGATTTCATAAATTAATTAAACTAAATTAATTAATTAACTTAATTAAATCATATCATCAAAATTAATTACAATAAGTAATTAATCTCTTAATTACTTTTATCAAGTAATTCCACTTAACAAATTACAATAGATTATCTAAATTAATTTATCTAATTAATTAATAAAATTTATCACATTAATTAATTAAATAATAATCCTTAGTTAATTATCTTCATTTACTAATAACATTTCTTAATTTATTCCCTAATTAATTTCTAATTATAAATTAATCTAAATTATTAATTAGAGAAATTTAATACATAAGTCATTCCCTAATTTACTTATCCATTTAATCATCTAAATACCTTAATTGTTTCTAAGATAATTTATCTCTTTATTAATGACTTCATTAATATTAAAATGTATTGGAACATTTTAAGTTCAAATTCAAATTCCATTTTGAATTCAAGATTCAAAGTGGTTATTGTTTAAACATTTACCCAATTTAAATTCAATTTATAAATATAAATAACCTTTATTACTTACATATGAACTTATGTAAGAAAAGCTTTTAAACCCAACCACTTAAATCTTTATTTAAATATAAACTTCCAATTACGTTAATATTTTAACTTGCGAATTCAAATTAAAACAATTTGTTTAACTTTGATTTTAACTTGCTTTTACCACCTTGATTTTAAATTCTTGAATTCATACCTCCACTGGATTTAAACTCTGGTTTAAATCTGGTATACAACTCTATGTTTTCATTTAAATTTGTTACAAAAACTCAAATTAAACTTTGTACCAGGTTCAAAAACACTGGAACAAAGCAACAAGCACGAGCCAAAACTCCGCACACCAAAAACTCCTCAGAATCCAACGGCACGGTGCACGTGCACCGTCCCTCTGGCCATCTCCGGCCAGCCACCAGACCTTCAACTCATCACTGACCATCACCTGACCCAAACACGACCACCAGAATCCACCACAGTAGCTCCATTTTAAAAAAAACGAACAAGCTACCCAAACTTGGAACCAAAATCAAGTTTCTCCCCTGGAACCTGTCAGCGTTCCGCATCCACTTCTCCGACTACCGGAGAGTCAACGCCTCCGGCTACTGCTTTGCCTAAGACCCAGCTTCCATCTCCCACAAACTCATTGCACTCGATCCATCATAGAGGGAGAGATGATCAAATTTTCCAGTCTTCCTAAAATTAGGGTTCCAAACCAAAAATCCACCACCGCTGCCTCCTCATTGCAATATATCACCATCAACAATTTTTCCCATCAAGTACAACCACTCAACCATCACTACCTAAGATTCCGACCTCTCCAAACCATTGAGTCGCCAGAAAACTCCACAAATTAATTTCCAGTTCATCCTAGAACTGCCCCTCAATTCCCAAATTAAAAATTATGATTTTGGTGTTAAAAATCATGTTATAGTTTTTTTTTCACCTTAATATGCTGAATTCATAATTTACAAAGTTTGAGTTTTTCACTTTTGTTTATTTTACACTGTTGTTATCATATTTCAAAGACACTCAGGCTTGAAATTTAGCTTAATTAAGTTTTTAAACATTAGACCATAACAAATCAAACAGCTTTTGTTTGTAATCTAAATCCTAACAACAATTGATTGAAGAGAATATGAATTTAAATCCTAAAACAGGAAACTGGAAAACTAAGTACAGAGAACATTCATATGGTAATAGACATGCATACATCAGATTGATTTATATGTATTCATTCTACAATGTTTACCACAGCAATAACAAGCAACCGTATTAAATCTTGAGTTTGAACAAAAATATAATGTTACTCACCTAGATTGAAGAAAAAGGAACAGAGCACCTATGTTTGAGAATTTGAAAGCCTTTAAAACTTGGAGTTGCATGCTGATCAAACTGAATTGCCAAGATTTCTTTGTTTCGATTAAGCTTGGGTTACTTTGTTATGCAGTACAATCCCAAATTGAAGAATGATGTACGAGCTTCAGTTTTAAAGAAAATGTATGCAGGCTTGCTTGTTTAGTTGTAATGCTTCAGTTTGTACAAAGAAAAAAACGAAAGCTTGCAAATATTTCTACTGGTTTGCTATGCTTGAACGAACTAAAAATATAAGCAGACATATATAGATAGGAAAGGGTTTGTACATGGAAGGTATTATCTGGGTTTAGGCTTTTCTTAGATAAGATTTGTTTTGTTTGTGTCAGGTAGGACATTTTCTTATGGAGGCTGAAAGATTTTTCACTATTTCGAATTGACTCTAGTTGTGCTGAGCTGATAAAACATTTAATGCAAATGTACTTCATGTCTCAACTTGCTTATTTTTTAGATGTTTTACTTTGTTTATACTTTGCTTTGTCTCTCTGCTATCTTTACTTTGCATCTCAAAACCCTACAGTCTACAATTTTGCTAATTTGCAGGCCTAGCTTGCATACATATGTTTATTGTTTTACTTGTTTTGCTTTGTTTACTTTGTTTTATATTTCACTTGTCTGCATATTATATTTGGTATAGCCTATATGCTAATATTTATACTTTCCTTATTTACATTGCTAAATTAAGAAGAACAAAACAATCTTTTTATTTAAAATTTAAACCTAGGCTAGAATTTATTTTTAAACAAATTAAATTTATCTTGAGTATTTTTAAAATCATATTATTATTTATTCAATATTAAATTTCCAAATTATCATAAAGATTAGAATTTGAAAACATATCTTTATTTGTTATATTTTAAACAAAGATTAACTATTTAATATATATACAAATATATATACATTATAAATAGAGACAACTTATTAGCTTTTAAAAGATAAATTATCAGTTGAATATTTATTTAAAGGAAGATTATTAAATCAATTCAAATATTATTAACGAATATTACCAAATCAATTTAATTTTATCACAGATTATTAAATTGATATTGCCCCAAATTTCCGGGATGTCACATTCCTCCCCCCTTAAAAGAATTTCGTCCCCGAAATTTAAAACAAAGGTAATTTAATAATCTAATTCAAGTTAATTTTAAAACATAAGCATATATCAATCATATGCTAACAACCATAGCAACCAATTCATCCAAACAACCAAATCTAACTATCCAGACAAAATCAGGATAGATCTATCTAGAGTTCCCCAGGTATAAATACCGGAATACTCGCCCTACAGAATCCAATCAATCTACTAAGCTACAGCACTTCCATTCATCTAGATCTACAAAACAAGACAGGATATCAAACTACAGACAAGTCTGAATCAACATCCAAAACTCCCTGAACTGCTGGTTCTACAACCAGAAATAGATCTTACACGTACCCCCTCAGAGATACGTGAAACACAATGAATTCCAGTTATCCAAACTGACAATTCAATCTTGAGGACTAAACACTTATCCAAAATCAAATCCCCGATTTCAGAATCCAAATTCCTCCATATCTTATCCACAAACTCTTCGGACGATCCTGGGCTTCCTACATCCTTCCTGATCAACTCTACCCTTGCAGATGTCCTTAAAAACAAACTGAACCAAAGACAATCCAACAAAATGATCTTTCCAAGATCTACCAAAACTCAAAACACAAACTCTATTCCAAATTAGAAAACAGAACTCATTTCTCTCATCTGGAAGAGATAAAACAGGTGCACTCCAATCTGGCCTCAGATTATGAAAAAAAAAATCCTGTAGAACTCTCTAATCCAAACATTTCAATATCCAATTGCTTCCAAACTAAACAGTTGCCACCATGCTTCCGCTGCGCAACTCTGACCGAGCAGATGAAGATGCTGATGATGAACTCAAGCACAGACTGGACAAAACATCCAAAAATAGGGTTCAACATATCCAAAAATAAACTCAGAAGTTCCTCCAAAACTTGAGCTATTTCACCAAACTCATTCTAGGAACCATCCTACTACTAAGCTGAACCATCGGTACCACTTCTGGAATCCAGTCGATACCAAACTCAATCTCCAAATGCTGACAAAACTCTGACTCCTTGAAGCCATCCAGAAACATCTCTGAAAACTCAAGAGATCACTCAAACTACCGCAAGTCACTTTTGCGATCAATCTAGCCTACTTCCAAAGAAAAACTGTTCTCGCTTTACCAAACAGAACAGCCTATGCTTAATTAGCCAATCCATCGAAGAAATGAAACCACTTTGCTGCTTCTGAAATTACCTCAAGAAAAACTGCCAAGCCAGAAGACTTCCTTGACAGCACATAGAACACTCCGAGCTGCACTGCTGACTCAGATGCCAAAGAATTTCTAATCCAAAGCTCTTCGAGAAACTCGGACCACAAAGCAAACAGAAACTTCCAACTGAACACAGTCACAACACCGAAGTAGACACTCCTCCTTAACTTGCCCCAAAGAAACATCTTCGGAGACACCTATAGTCACCGTGTCTCATCACACAACTTCTACTCCTTGACATATCAAGATATCATGCCTGACGACATATCCAAATTCTAGCTCATCCAAACTACACTACAAAATGAACTTCGAACCCTACCAGGTTTCCTTCGAAGATCGATGAAATCCTTACACCACTCAAAACTCACTTGAGACGGTAATAAGTCTACAGTCTCGACAAATACACTTCCAATCTCAAACATTCAAACTCCAACCATTGGTAGTTGTGTTACACACGCCACTACCCTATCTACCTTTATAACTTATTGGAAAACCCGAACAGGTAACCCAACAATAGGTAGAAATAAATATATAAATATATATCAAAATTATAAATATTCTCTCTCAAGAAAGAAAACACTTTAGAGCCTAGGTATTCACTCAACCTAGCGCTCTGATACCAATTGTGACGACCCGCCCTCATACGCCCAGGAAGACGTATCGTCTTTAAGAAAGAAAGGGATGAGAAGATAGAAAAGATAGAGAAGAAAGAACAACAACATCAGAATCTCACAGCGGAACGAATAAAATATAATAATCACATAAATATTTACATAATATATAACATAAATCAGAGTTATATAGACAATACATCACATTCTAGACAGTTATAAACACCTGTCTAGTTAACACAACTCAACACAATACAGAGATACCAACACAGCGGAACTATATATATATCTATAACGCTGAAGCCACCTGCTCCATTGCTCCTCCAGAATTCGTCAAAGCTAAACCTGAATCCCTTGGCTACCCGTAAAAATTTGGGTACCCGAGAGTTTATGAAAAACGAAAATAAACTTCGGGTCAGACATGGGTCTGGTATGAGTAACAGGTTAAAGTTGCTTAACTTTAAAAATCTTTTGAAAACAAAAGGTATCACGTAAGACTTCGCCACACATAAACATGGGTAAGTTTTTACCTTACACTAACCAAAACATTTGATAGGAAATCCAGTGATACTATAATAGTGTCTAGGGTTTTCAAGTAAAATACAGAAATAGCTGAAATGCTTACATCTCACATTCCAACATAGTTGGGCACAACTAATTCGTACGGCACTTATTGGATTTTGGATTCCATACAATGGCAGGGCTACTGGGGTACCGCCCGTCACAGTACGGGGCCTAGATCACCGTACCGAGGATTACTCCCTTCATCCCCTGCAACACAAGGCCGGAACCATTCCTTACTCAACAGTCCCGAACAAGATAAACCCCGGCAGTTGTTGCAATCAACCGCCCACACAACCGAAAAATAAAGGGACATCTAGACAGGGGAATATCCTTGTCCTGCTTGGGCATGACCCACCTAACCTTGCTGCACCTCCCCTGTTTTAGCCATTCCCGGTTGATGAGGCTTGAGGCTGCGATTACCTTTAAAGAACATAATATCTTAGAATGCTCATCGCCCGCCTGACGATGTGTTGAAAGCATTCAATCCATACGAGTTCGTTCCGGGTTCGAACGAAACCGAAGGCATTATCTCGTTACACTCATTTTGGAATCACCCTCAGAGTTAACGACGATAACCCTTGCATTCTGAATCTTCATCTTCACTTCAGATTAACGACCTATCGTTAATTTGGAATCGATGTGGTTTTCGGATGTTCCTAATGCGGAACCCGATCCCGGTCTCATCGAAATCCAAAACGTGTCTTTTAAGGCCAAGTTGTCTATTTAGTCTTAACAGTTTAATTGAATATAATCAACATACACACAGATGGATAATTCATAATATCACAGTAAATAATCACAGATAATCTCATAAACAGAGAATAAATATTATTATCTAAACAGATAGCCAATATTATCATATTTAAATCAAGCATCCATGACACTTAGATATAATTCATGCCAGATCACAATCATCAAATGAAATATCAATATCATTCATCCATAAGCAATGATTTATAATCACACCATTTGTAATTAATTTAAAATGAATTAAATTAACTGCTTCTATCTCTAATTAATTTAAAATAGATTAAATTAATTACTTCATCTATAAATCCTGCTTATACAATCATTAGTTAATTTTAAATCAATTTAATTAATCATCCACTAAGTGTTTATCTTGATTAATCACCATTGATTAATCTCTAATTACAATAAGTAATTAGTCTTTAATTAATTTCACAAATTAATTATCCTAAATTATTCATAGTAATTAACATTTAATTCCTTCATTTATTAATTAATTATATTTATCCTTAATCAATTACATTAATTAATCACTTCATTATTTCTTAATTAACCAATTCTTAATTTCATTTCTAATTATATTTAAATTAATTACTTTACTTAGATTAATTACATTAAGTAATTAATTAAACACAATTATTAATCACCTTGATTAGTATCAATTCAGCAATTAACTACCCTTAATTACTTACATAAATAAATTAATTATTCCATAATTAATTATATCCATAATTAATTCCCTGATTAATTACAAAAGTAATTACCCAAATTACTTTACTTACAAATCGTATTGTATTAATTACATTCAGTAATTATCATCTAATTACTTCCCTAAGTAATCCTGCTCCATTAATTACACCAAGTAATTACAATTATCAAACCATCAAATGATTTCTTAAATTAATTAAACTAAATTAATTAATTAACTTAATTAAATCATATCATCAAAATTAATTACAATAAGTAATTAATCTCTTAATTACTTTTATCAAGTAATTCCACTTAACAAATTACAATAGATTATCTAAATTAATTTATCTAATTAATTAATAAAATTTATCACATTAATTAATTAAATAATAATCCTTAGTTAATTATCTTCATTTACTAATAACATTTCTTAATTTATTCCCTAATTAATTTCTAATTATAAATTAATCTAAATTATTAATTAGAGAAATTTAATACATAAGTCATTCCCTAATTTACTTATCCATTTAATCATCTAAATACCTTAATTGTTTCTAAGATAATTTATCTCTTTATTAATGACTTCATTAATATTAAAATGTATTGGAACATTTTAAGTTCAAATTCAAATTCCATTTTGAATTCAAGATTCAAAGTGGTTATTGTTTAAACATTTACCCAATTTAAATTCAATTTATAAATATAAATAACCTTTATTACTTACATATGAGCTTATATAAGAAAAGCTTTTAAACCCAACCACTTAAATCTTTATTTAAATATAAACTTCCAATTACGTTAATATTTTAACTTGCGAATTCAAATTAAAACAATTTGTTTAACTTTGATTTTAACTTGCTTTTACCACCTTGATTTTAAATTCTTGAATTCATACCTCCACTGGATTTAAACTCTGGTTTAAATCTGGTATACAACTCTATGTTTTCATTTAAATTTGTTACAAAAACTCAAATTAAACTTTGTACCAGGTTCAAAAACACTGGAACAAAGCAACAAGCACGAGCCAAAACTCCGCACACCAAAAACTCCTCAGAATCCAACGGCACGGTGCACGTGCACCGTCCCTCTGGCCATCTCCGGCCAGCCACCAGACCTTCAACTCATCACTGACCATCACCTGACCCAAACACGACCACCAGAATCCACCACAGTAGCTCCATTTTAAAAAAAACGAGCAAGCTACCCAAACTTGGAACCAAAATCAAGTTTCTCCCCTGGAACCTGTCAGCGTTCCGCATCCACTTCTCCGACTACCGGAGAGTCAACGCCTCCGGCTACTGCTTTGCCTAAGACCCAGCTTCCATCTCCCACAAACTCATTGCACTCGATCCATCATAGAGGGAGAGATGATCAAATTTTCCAGTCTTCCTAAAATTAGGGTTCCAAACCAAAAATCCACCACCGCTGCCTCCTCATTGCAATATATCACCATCAACAATTTTTCCCATCAAGTACAACCACTCAACCATCACTACCTAAGATTCCGACCTCTCCAAACCATTGAGTCGCCAGAAAACTCCACAAATTAATTTCCAGTTCATCCTAGAACTGCCCCTCAATTCCCAAATTAAAAATTATGATTTTGGTGTTAAAAATCATGTTATAGTTTTTGTTTTCACCTTAATATACTGAATTCATAATTTACAAAGTTTGAGTTTTTCACTTTTGTTTATTTTACACTGTTGTTATCATATTTCAAAGACACTCAGGCTTGAAATTTAGCTTAATTAAGTTTCTAAACATTAGACCATAACAAATCAAACAGCTTTTGTTTGTAATCTAAATCCTAACAACAATTGATTGAAGAGAATATGAATTTAAATCCTAAAACAGGAAACTGGAAAACTAAGTACAGAGAACATTCATATGGTAATAGACAGGCATACATCAGATTGATTTATATGTATTCATTCTACAATGTTTACCACAGCAATAACAAGCAACCATATTAAATCTTGAGTTTGAACAAAAATATAATGTTACTCACCTAGATTGAAGAAAAAGGAACAGAGCACCTATGTTTGAGAATTTGAAAGCCTTTAAAACTTGGAGTTGCATGCTGATCAAACTGAATTGCCAAGATTTCTTTGTTTCGATTAAGCTTGGGTTACTTTGTTATGCAGTACAATCCCAAATTGAAGAATGATGTACGAGCTTCAGTTTTAAAGAAAATGTATGCAGGCTTGCTTGTTTAGTTGTAATGCTTCAGTTTGTACAAAGAAAAAAACGAAAGCTTGCAAATATTTCTACTGGTTTGCTATGCTTGAACGAAGTAAAAATATAAGCAGACATATATAGATAGGAAAGGGTTTGTACAGGAAAGGTATTATCTGGGCTTAGGCTTTTCTTAGATAAGATTTGTTTTGTTTGTGTCAGGTAGGACATTTTCTTATGGAGGCTGAAAGATTTTTCACTATTTCGAATTGACTCTAGTTGTGCTGAGCTGATAAAACATTTAATGCAAATGTACTTCATGTCTCAACTTGCTTATTTTTTAGATGTTTTACTTTGTTTATACTTTGCTTTGTCTCTCTGCTATCTTTACTTTGCATCTCAAAAACCTACAGTCTACAATTTTGCTAATTTGCAGGCCTAGCTTGCATACATATGTTTATTGTTTTACTTGTTTTGCTTTGTTTACTTTGTTTTATATTTCACTTGTCTGCATATTATATTTGGTATAGCCTATATGCTAATATTTATACTTTCCTTATTTACATTGCTAAATTAAGAAGAACAAAACAATCTTTTTATTTAAAATTTAAACCTAGGCTAGAATTTATTTTTAAACAAATTAAATTTATCTTGAGTATTTTTAAAATCATATTATTATTTATTCAATATTAAATTTCCAAATTATCATAAAGATTAGAATTTGAAAACATATCTTTATTTGTTATATTTTAAACAAAGATTAACTATTTAATATATATACAAATATATATACATTATAAATAGAGACAACTTATTAGCTTTTAAAAGATAAATTATCAGTTGAATATTTATTTAAAGGAAGATTATTAAATCAATTCAAATATTATTAACGAATATTACCAAATCAATTTAATTTTATCACAGATTATTAAATTGATATTGCCCCAAATTTTCGGGATGTCACAAATAGTGAATCCAACAACTGATTATTCAGAATGGACTGCAGCTGAGAAAACGGCAGCAGCCGTAAATGCAAAAGCAATAAATATGTTGTTCTGTGCATTAGACCAAAATGAATATAACCGTGTTAGTATCTGCACTACTGCATATCAAATTTGGCAAACACTAAAAATCACTCATGAAGGTACTAACAAGGTTAAACAAGCCAAAATAGCCATGCTGAAAAGTCAATTTCAAAATTTCAAAATGAAACCAAATGAGACAATCAATGACATGTATTCACGGTTTCAAACTATTCACCATGCACTTATTGGCTTAGGACAAAAGTATTCTGATTTTGATGTTGTTTCAACAGTCCTACATTCTCTGACTAGTGAATGGGAAGGAAAAGTATTAGCAATGGAAGAAGCTAATGACCTTTCCGTCATGAAGCCAGATGAATTGATAGGAAATTTAATGTCCTATGAAGCAAATTTGCAGGCTAGAAAAGAACAGAAAGAAGAAAAGAAAAATGTAGCATTTCATGTTGAGAAAGATGAAAATGAATCAGATTCTGAAGACGAAGATTTGGCATTCATTGCGAAAGGATTCAAAAAATTCCTAAAATATCGAAAAGCCAGTCGTTACAATAAAAGGAAACCTGGATCAAATAAACCATCTTCATCTGCTATAGAATGTTTCAACTGCCACAAAAAGGGACACATGCAGAAGGATTGTCCAGAACAAAAGAAGAAGTCAGAAAATGACAAATTCAAATATAAGAAGGACAAATCTAAGAAACGAGCCTTCTCAGTAACATGGGATGATTCAGAGTCATCTTCATCAGAAAGTGAAAGTGATTCAGAGAATGAACAAGCTAATGTTTGTTTTATGTCAACAGAAGATGAGGTACAAATTCCTACATTTGATGAATTACTTGATATTAATGCTGAATTGATAGTCAAATATAAAGACATAAAACGTCAATTAAAAGTAGTCGAAGCAGATTTAAGTAGAGCAGAGTTTGAACGAGATATGTTAAAAGATGAGAAGAAAATATTAGAAGAGGAACTTGAAAATATTCAAGAATCATCATCTAATGTTGACTCTCAAATATCTCTTTTGAGTCAAGAAATAGAAGCTCAAAAAGAGAAAAATAATGCTCTCACTACTGAAAATTATGAGCTTAAAGCAAAAGTCAAAATTCTAGACCTAGAAAAAGCTAGCTTACAAACAAAGTTTGATGACATTACTCAAAATGTTTCTAACTTTAACAAAGGTCGAGAAAATTTGACAAAAATCATTGAAAGTTCACAATCTATTTCAGACAAACAAGGATTGGGATATAACAAACAAGAAACCAAGAAACATCTTGGAAATAAATGGAAGAAGAAAGTACAAAAAAACTGAAGCTAAGAAAAATCTTAGTTTATTATATTCCAAACCAAAACCAGTTGTGAAATTTCAAAAGAAAAATGTCAAGACTATCAAAATATGGGTTCCTAAAACAAATAACAATTTGATTAGGAACAAATACATTCAGCAATTCATGAATACTGTACATCTTAATATTAATTATGTATGTAAAGGGGATACCAGACCCGTATGGGTTTGGACTCCTAAGACCTAACTCTTAGGACCCTATAAAAAGTGGGTACCATGGACTTAATTTTATTTTTTGCAGGTCCCACTTAAGAAATGAGGAAAGTGGATATTGGACAGTGGTTGCTCGAAGCACATGACTGGAGACAAGAGCTTATTAACAAATATTACATACTCCTATATTATTCCATTATCTATTATTCCTTTTTGTCGATGACAAAAGGGGAGAAAGTGCTAACAATTATTTGCAGGAATATATATATATATATATATATATATATATATATATATATATAAAGAATACAAACAAAATCTTAGGGGGGGATCACATATTCAGGGGGAGATTCAGAACTTCAGATATATGTTGTCATCAATCAAAAAGGGGGAGAATGTTAAGTCACAGGTTCTATGAAGGTTTTGATTTCTGACAAAGAATTAAAGCCGATCGACAAAACAAAGACATCAAGGCTATAAAGAGGCACAAAAGAGCTACATATGGTACGCTAGATTATAGGTTGATTATTTGATATTGTAATAGTGATAAACTTGTTAAAATTTATCCTCAAATAATCATGCACCTCAATATAATCGATATATATACGTTTTAATAGCATTGCACATTCATTGTGCAAATTAACAGGGACCGGTCGACCGGTCAATAATCATGCGGTCGACCGTTTCTGTGTAAAATGCACAATGAACGTGCACACATGCACATAACGACTATATATTTGAAATCCTGTCTACCGGCCAATTTTTGACATGTCGACCGTTTTTAAACAGAGAGCAACCTTTCCCAAAAGACACTTCCTTCTTCAATGGTTGCATCTCTTACCTTTCAATCAATGATCATAACTTTTAATGGCAACTGTTCACAAAGAGTTACAACTATTTTTCTCTATATATACTCATCTAAATCATTGATTAAAAAATAATGAAAACATGATTGTATATGCTTTTTACTCTAATCTCTGATCTTACTTTCTACATACTCCTGCATTCTAAAAGCTCTCAATTATTTTAATTGCTTATTGAATCATTGAAATTATTTCATATCTTTTGATTCAATAAGTAATATACTTTCCTTAATCTTCACAAAACATCATTCATATATTTTGAGGATAAGATTATAGGAAATTTGTACTACAAGTGACAAAACTGTGTTATCAAGAACACATACCGTCGACAAACAATTATATTCATTGTTGTTGAAGTCCTCTGTGTTGTAAGAGGCAAGTGTTGAAGTCCTCGGTGTTGTAAGAGGCAAGTGTTGAAGTCCTCAGTGTATTAGAGGCGTGAAATCCCGTTAGTTTGCTCGGGTATTGTAAACCTGTTCCTCCGGGTGAAGCGAGGTAGTTAATAGTGAAAATCCAGATAGAAGTCTGGGACTGGACGTAGGACGGTGCTCCGAACCAGTATAAAAATCTCTGGTGTGATTTTTCTATTTTTATTTTTACTTTGCTACTATCATCTATTTTCCGCATTTATATTATAGTCCATATTACACGATCCGTGTGTACTATATTAGCACGTGCATTCGTATACACACCGCACTTTCAGTATATACATATATAGGTGAATTAATGTATGCATATTTGAGTATATGCAATTACACCTCTACGTTGTCCTTCAGGCAAGAATTCCTCACAAGAAAATTCATATCACTTTGTACAAATAGTTTTAGGTAATGATCTCTAAAGGAAATCTGTTTTAATAATAGAAATATATTTTTAAAAATATAATTAAGTATAATTAACAAATAGATTATGGGAAAATAGAAAATTTCATTGATCATCTTTTAAAATCAGGAAAATCAATGAACATGAATCCGTGTTTTGATTTTGTAATCTTATTCATATAGGAAAAACATGAATTCTGATATGGATACCACGATTTTTAAGTTTGGAATTTGATAAGAATTGTTAGTTAATCAGAATTGGTATTATTGTAATTTGCCGTCGATCTACGAAGCTATGTTCGTCGACAATTAAGCCGCAGGTGGCTGGAGGTTGGGGGGTCCTCAAAAAAATAGTAGAAGGGTCTCAAGATGGCTGTGGTGATGGCATGACATCGAACTAGGGTTTGATGTCACATTTTGAACGACAAGAGGTGTGAGGCAAATTCGTGGTCATGGATGTATCGAGTTGAACCGGCCAAGGGGAGTTCGATGCGTTGTGTTATGGCGAGGTTGTGGTCTGAGTTTCAGAATTCCTAGTGATCAGTGGTGGCTACACGAGGCGTTTTTAGGTGATCTTGTTAGTTCTAGTAAATGGATCAAACAGCTCGATTTTGATTCCTGTCGAATCCATCGAATCTGAGTGGTCGTATCGATTTAAGGGGAGATAGGCGATGCGTAGATGCTCATGGCGATGATCGAAGAAGCTCCGATCATCTGTGCACATATACATGCACCCTTGTGTCTGGAAGAATAGAAAAAGAAGAAGGAGGAGGAGGGAGACTCGAGGGAATACTCGAGAAAAGGAGAGTTCGGCTCGGGTTCGTCTTCATGAGTGTTTACATGTATTTTAAAATTTAAACTTAAAACTAAACTAAGTTTGGAAAAAAAAAGGGGAAAATCATGGGGCAAGACTCGGGTAAGAGCTGGGTTAAACCCGAAGTAAGTATTTTAAACAGTTATCAGGTTTAAACAAAGGCAAATTTTAAATATTTAAATAAATCTAGTTTAGATCTTTTCTTAAATAAATTTCTATTATACAGAATAAATGATTTATTTAACATTTGGAATAGAGAAAAGAACTTTTTTTAAAATTGTTTAAATCTATAAGTTATTTCAAACTTAATTTGGGAATGTAATTAAGTGTTGAATAAAAAGATAAAATGTTTTTAGTTGTAAATTAACTTAAGTTAATTTATAGAATAATAATTTTGTTTTATTAAAGATTAAATGTTCTTAAAGATAATTGATGAATAATTGCATTATGTAACTAAACTAAATCTAATTACTTTGTGTAATTAAATTAAGATTAATTAATTTTGTGATTAAATTAAAGAAAAATTAGTATGATAAAGTATTTATTTATAAAGGATAATTAATTACTTAAAAATGATTACTTAATTAAAAATAATTAATTAACGATTAAAGGTTGATAAATCAAGTGTTCAAACAATAATTAATTATTGTGATTAACTAATTAAAGTAATTTAATTTGAGTTAATAATTAAGGATAATTAATTAATGAAAATGATTAGGGATAATCACTTTTTTGGAATTAATTCAGGATAGGTAATTAAAGAATAATTAAATAATTAAAGAATAAATATTTAATAATTTAAGGTTGATTCATTTATTAATTAAGATTGATTAATGAATAATTAAAGATTTATTAATTAATAATTAAAGGTTAATTAATTTATTAATTAAAAGTTAATTAATGAATGATTGAAGGATAATTAATTAAATGGTTTGTAATTAAATAATATTAATTTACTAGTATTTGTAATTTATTTGATTTAAATCAGATAATTAATTGAGCTTACTTATGGATATTTGGATTTTATTGAATGATTGAATTGTTTGATATCCCTGATGTGTGATGCTTTGTTTTGATTTGAGCTATAATGAATGTAATTTACTTGTCTGTGATGAATGCAATTTATTTATCTGTGATAAATTTATATTATTTATCTGTGAATTTGTGAATGGAGATAAGCGTTATAGGAATATACCGCTTATCGATATTGATATGATTGAATCTGTAATGATTGATGTTGTTGCACTATTTTGTAAAACCCCTGAACTACACTATACACATGCAAATATGGATTGCACGAGAAAATTGGTTAAGTCACAGATATTCTTGAAATCTAAATATTATTTTTTGAAAGTTGAATTTTGAATCCAAATGATTTTGGAAACGGAATTGGGTTAAATGTGAAAAGCTTTTGAAAAGGAGTTTTGAAAATAAAATTTATTTGGAATGACTTGATAAGGTTTTTAAATTTAAATAGTTTGACTTGAAATTTAATTCAAAATTTGAAATTGACTTCTATGTTTAGAAATTATGGT
The DNA here is from genome assembly GCA_030765085.1 of Allium cepa. Lineage (NCBI taxonomy): Eukaryota > Viridiplantae > Streptophyta > Magnoliopsida > Asparagales > Amaryllidaceae > Allium > Allium cepa. Next base: position 45,545,770 of record CM060946.1, read on the forward strand.
TTAAAAATGTTATACAAGTTGTAAAGGTGTTTATATGGATTTTAAACTACTTTAAAAAGTATTGTTTTGGGGATTCGAATTTCACCCAAGGACTTACACTTGTATTAACGAAATCGAATTTTTCCGAAAACTATTTGTTTTCAAATAAAAAAAGCTTTTATATAAGGAAGGAATTTCCAATTTGTGTTGAAAGGATTTCAAGTTTGAAATGAAAATGGTTTTCCAAGTTACGAAAGATTGGAAATGGTTTTGAAGGCTATGAATTAAATCCTTGATTTAAAGATTGATGAGTTAATCCAATTTGAAAGAATAATTGTTTTGGAAAGCTATGAAATAATCTTTATGAAAGATGGGTGAACTTTGTGAAGTGAATCTTTTTGTTTAGAAAGAATTAAAATGGTAATTTGTTAAACCATTTGTTTTGGATAACAAGTTGTGACTTAACTGAGATCCATATATCCATATATTTTTAAATATTGCGCTCATTATTCGGTTTAACCGGGAGAGGACCATTGTGTCATAAAAGCCATTCCGAATAATGATATGACGTTATGGATAGCATTTGAAGATCGGTGGTGAATACCGGATATTTTCGAAAGCGAAAGGATAACTACTCGAATGTCTCTACACCGGCTGGTCCCCGGTATAGAGATCTCCATATGCGATGGGGAGTCCGGATGTGATTAGGGATTGTCTAGATTGCAAGGGCTTCTTTTGAAGTGCCTTTGGTTCTGTTCGAGCCCGAAACAGACTTTTATGGATGTATGTCTGACGTTACACTTTGAGTTGTAAAACCAGTTTCTATCAAATACATTTCTATTTGGTGCGGATAATTTATCCTCTTAGCTTAACACCCTTCTCTGAGACGTACGAGCTCAGAGGTTATGTAGTTGATGGTTACTAGTGATACATTCCTAATTTGGTAATGTGGCATACGAAGTGTTGCTGATCATTTGTTGATCGAAGCATAACTTTTGTGAAAAAACGTAGCTTTGTGGACGAAACTTCGTCGAATCTCACAACTCGGAATGGTCGAAACAGGAAAAATGCAGCAAGGTTATTTAGGGGTAGCGCCCTCTGAAAGTATGTTCATTTCCTTCTGGATAGAGGTGGTATCATGGTATGGAGCCCAGATGCTTAACTTATGTGGTTGCTACAAATTTGTTACTCTGTGGTTGTTGGTGAATCCCGGGATAAAGGTCGGTTACGACCGGGAGATAGCATACTCGTGTCAATAGTTACCTAGATACAGAGGTAACCCGGCCTTGTGTTGGCAGAGATCCGGTTAGGTTCTCGGGGCATCCCTCCAGAGGCGTACCCATGTGGCCCAGGAAGTTCCTTTGCCTGACCATTTGTTGGAAATCCAATCTCCAATACGCACCTTGTAACGACCCGCCTTTTTGGACAGTTTAAACCGACGATCAAATACACATGTCGATTCCAAACCATTCAAAAAGGGCAGATAGTTATTGGGGTAAATAAGAAAAGAAAAGAAAGAGAAATAAAGGAAATGAAACAACACAGAATCTCGCAGCGGAACGATAAAATATAATAGTCAAATAAACAGTTCATGAAGCTGTTTACTATACTTTGACAATTATTTTTACAACATTTATCAGAGTTATACATATACAACAGAACAAATAAAATAATGCAGCAGATAGCATGATGAAAGGGTAATAATAGTAATAGTATACCAAATCTTCGTCTTCATCCTCCAGAATAGATCTTCAAAATCTGAAAAAACTCAGGACTGACCCGAGCGTAATAAAAAGACAAAACACTCGAGTCAGGACTAAAATATCCTTATGAAAGTTAAATCAATCGTAAATAAATATGAGTGTAACGGCGTCAGAGATGTTTACGGGGTTTGACATCTCATATCCAGTGTCAACGTGCGTGCAATAACTCAAGAGATGTTACGGGATTTTCCATCTCCTAAGGATCCGTTAAACTATCTACTATGTAGTAATGTACGCTAAGTAGATAATGCCTATCAGTAATATAAAGTATCAAAATAGCGTTAAGGCGTTACCATAATCCCCCTTAACACATTTTTATAATGCCATAGTCTATACAACACCATAAGCCCCACCGTAAACTGGTGGTTATCAGAGGGTACCCCATAGGTATAACACAAAGCATAACGTAGTGGTCGCGAATAGGATTATCAGTATGACAAGGTACATGAGGCGATACCAACTAGGATACTAGTAGTTGCGTGATCCGGACTGATGTTGGTCATAGCCAGCAGCTACCCCAACACTGCGAAACAACACTCCCAAATCAAGGGGTGCACCCAAATCGAATCACAAATGTAATAGATATGGTATCGAAGAAGTGTGTCCGCTAGAGGTGGCGAACCAAAATGGCCCGACGCGGCTTCTGTTTTAGTCATGTCAGGGGTCATCCAATATCGTTCCCTTTCTTCAGTCAACGCGTTCACCAAATCATCCACTTCATTCTGGATCAACACTCCGCGTATAATAGTTATTAAAGTGGTGTTCGGTATCGACAGAGAGTATGTCCATATCCGGTCCCGATCTCTTTAATAACTACGTATTATTACACCGTTGGCTCTTTTACATTTCAAATCGATTCATAATTGATATCAAAATATCATATTCGCTTCAAAAATCAAATCCATTTCAAATATCATCGTATCTATTCAACTGTAAGATTCCGTTTCAAAATCATTTCTCGCATCAATATCTCATTTCGTTTCAAAATCATTTCGAATTTCAATTTAGGTTGCAACTTCATTTAACTCAATTCGTATTTAAATTCAAGATTTAAATATAAATATTTCACCTTATTGACCAGCTTAGGATTTTAGAAAAATAGTTTTAAGTAGTTTAAAAGTAGTTTTAAATAATTAAAATAGTTAAAATAGTTTAAAATCTTAAAATGGATTTGAAATAGATAAATTTAGTTTAAAATAATTTAAATTGGGTTAAGTAGATTTAAAATAGATTAAAATAGTTTAAGCATTCAAAATGGTTTATATAACCGAGTAATTTGGGAAACAAAATAAAACAGCTTCAAAATCAATCCATTTCAATTATAACTTCCCAATTCAAATCAATTCCAATTTCCATTCTACCGATTCAATTTCGATTTCAATTCAATCAACGTCAATTTTTACTTCGAATTAATTCAATTTTTCATTCACCTTTAATTTATTCAATTTCAATTTATATCGATTTGGAGCTTGATTTCTCAAAATATCAATTTATAACACTTAACAAAAATTTCCAACAATATTCAAGTTTAAATCCAAATTCGAAATATGATTCAATTCCAAACTCGATTTCAAAATATCATTTTTATATCACTTTTACTTAGTAATATTCAAAGCTCGAATTAAGGTTAAATCTTTAAACAAATCAATTTTCGACATTCAATTATATCCAATTTCAAATTTCAAAGTTTCAACTTAATTATTTAACAAAATTCCTTTAACCAAAATTTATTTCAACATTCCAAACTCAATTTTTTCGATGAATTCAATTTCTATAAATCGATTTCTATTTATAACTTTTAAATCAAAACATTTAAATAAATTTCAAATCAACGATTTCACAAATTATTAATTTAGCCAATTCGGTGTCCGTATATAATTTTCTATCCTATGGCCAAGTAGTTATTTATTTCAATTGAATGTCAGGGATGAATATATATATATCACTTAAATCAATCATAGTGGCATATGTATGCATAACAGGTTATATATAAGCAAATAAGCATCCAAACATTTAAATATCAACTAATAGCATCCATCGAAATAAATCATCCAATAGACAATACAATTCATAGCAATTTCATAGTTATCAATGTCAGGTAATTTAATCGCAATTAAATTTTAATTTCAATTTATCTGTCAATTTAATTTTAACTGTTAATTCAAATGACAATCTATATGACAATTAAATTTCATCAAACAACGACAAATAAAATCATAACACTTCATAATGTCAACTTTAACTAGCATAAAGATATTTAGTACGGTGTGAGCGTTATAAAACACTCACCTTGATTTTAATGCAGTTCCGGCGTTTTATTTCGAATAAAATTAAACGAGCGTTTAATTTTACCTGAAATTTTCTCTAGCTCCAAACGACTCCAATCCGACTCCATAGCGTAGAGCTCGACAAAACGAAGCCAACGCAACTTGTTTCGTGCGTTTTCGACCTCGTATGAAAAAGTTACGCATTTTTAAAGATTGTACACAATTATAATATAAAACAATTCATAATTTCTTTTAATTTATATACCCAGATTTTATCGTGACCGTTCATCTATGCCCTCATCACATCTGGCCGCCCACGTCTTTCTCTACTCCCCTACGCAAATGTTTCCAGGCCACGAAAGAACCCAACACCGCCCATAAACCCTAAATCTCGCGGCCACTACGATCGAATCCAGATCGATCAACTAGCACCACACGAATGGCCACGACGAGAGCTACACTCGGCTGCAACATGGTGGAACTCGGCCCTTTCTGTTCATTGAAAACCGTGCACAAACCAAGGAAGAACGTGGTCGTCCCTTGCCTCCAAACGATGACGATAACAAAAACTGACCGTTGGATGTATTCGTCTCTCCACCCTCTACGTTTTTGCAGTTGAAAATATTTCGTAATTCCTTACGGATTTTGAGAAAATAGAGAAAGAAGAAGCACAAAATTTCGGCCATTGGAAGGTAACCGGCGGCTAGCTTAGAAATTAGGGTTAGGTTTCTTTTCTTTTTTTTTTGAAAAAGAAAATAATGAAGTGCTTTTATAGAAAAACGACGAACCCTATTCATCCTGGATTTTACGGACTCCGATTTACGCACGGTGACCGGCGTTTCTAGGGTTTATCCCGCGTTCCGGACACAATGGAATAGGTTTCGAAAGCTAATTCGGTCATCTGCGCGAGATACGGCAATAACGATCGATTTAAAATTAAATCCATTAAACCGATTTCTATGCGTTTTGGCTCGCCTCGGCCAAACGGTAAATCCGATTGACTTGAAATTTGAAATCTTATAATAATATCACATTACGGATCCGATAAAACTGGTTTCGTCGAAATCCGAGACTGTTTGAAAAATGACTATTTTAACTCGCCAAATTAATATTAAAACAATTTCAACGCGTTTCGAGCTGCCACGGTCAAACGGCAACTCCGATTGCTACGAAAATTGAAATCCGATAATAACTAACTATTACAGATCCAATGGAACTAGTTTCGTCCAATTCTGAGACTGTTCAAAATTTGGCTATTTTCCACTCGATAATTAAATATTAAATTATTCAATTTTCACAAATTTACTTTTAATTCGATTTTAAAAGTTCTACAACATCATTCTACCTTTAATACTATAAAATAAAGATTTACAAATCATTTTTAATCATATTAAACCCGTTATTCAATTATCCAATAAATTCCAATTTTAAAATCTTATTAACTCTATTATAATCCCAATACAACTTACATTCACTTTGGAAACCCATTTGAATCATATTAAATCAAATTTCAATTATTCACTCTATTTTTATATATTAAATTTCAATATCAAATTAATCGTATCAAATTCGAAATTTAATTATTCAACATTTGTAATATTAAATTTAAACAAATTTGATTATTCTTAAATCACTATCTTTTGAAATATTCAAAACGAACTTATAAAATTTAACAAATTCAAATTATAGAACAACCATTTTCATTAAAACAGTTATTCAATTCCCGTTATTCAATTAATTCAATAGATTCCAAATATTAAATTTAAACAATTTAATTGTTCAATATTTGACGGATTTCAATATTGGATTTTTAAATAAAAATTTCATTATCTGTCGATTTACTATATTACGTCAAATGAACTCTACATTATTATTAATCAACAGTTAGAGATAATGCACTCAACTAATATATGAACTTCATTTCAATTGCAATTGGTTCACAAATTCAATTCGACTAACTAAATGAATAGGTAACTTAAATAATTATCACCGTTACTTTTAATTACTTATAAGTTTATTATTTATAAACAAGTGTCACAATTACCTATTCAATACAAATTCATTCAATTACCTTTGACTACATGTTATTTCAATTGATCTGGGATTTCATTCTAGTTATTATTATTCCAAACGACTTACAAATTTTTTTCTAACAACAAATCACGAAATCTTATTAAATTAGCTATTTTAATTATCGAAAATTTACGGGTCGTTATGCTCTCCCCCACTCAAAACTTTTCGTCTCCGAAAAGAAAAAAGAAGGGAAAAGGAACTAAGTATAGAATTTAACATTAGATATATTTTATTCAAAGTTACCAACTTATAAAACAATGAAATTCCATTTATAAAGTCATAACTACGCTTCCACAAAGTTACTCCGAACGGCTTTCTAACTTTAAAAGTTAGTTATCAAAACAAGTTATAAAAAAAATTTAAAACTTGAAAAATTTTCTAACACCCGGATTTACGGAAAATTTCGGCAGAGTCTCCTTTGCGCGGCTCGATCGGAAAAAAAATGACAGTATATATATCACAAATATACATCTCATCAAGTGATGAGGCATCCCGCATGGAAAAAAAAGTGTAAAAGTATGGTATGTAATCCGAAATATGTACCTTATATATTGTTAGCGAGCATATACGGCTAATATAACGTGAAAACGAGCTCCAAATGCGAAGCAAGCGCAATCCGCACCTACTAAACACTCAATAACTAGGTTATAACCATGCATATAAAGATAGATCGATATACTTAGCCTACACAACATATATATAACATATTTAGCTTCAAAACTGAGATTCCAATTTCAGGACAGCCAACAAATCCTAGTTTTAGATCACCTAGACGATAAAATTCGGCAATAGAATCTAAACGAAAGTTGTTGCATTCATTTCAGGCTTTCCGGAATGTCCGAAATCATCGAATTCGGACATATGTTCAAAAATTACGGCCGTTTTACTTAGAGGATACGCCTCAGCCTGGGCAATGAATTGCGCAGGTCAGAGACGTTCACCTACGTTTTCGACCTTCTAAACGACATCAAACCACAAAACACTTAAAACAAACATTTTAGCTTAAGTTCTTAGCTTTCCAGAAAGTTCAAGATCATCAAAATCCGATAAAACAGTCAAAAGATATTGCGAAAATACTAAGGGTGTATACTACTGATTTTACTTATTTTTACACAGGACAACGAGTAACTTTCAAGTTTTTAACCTAGTAGACGAAGGAATTTTCTCAAGTTATCCAAATAAAAGTTGTGCTATAATTTCTAAGCTTTTCGAAAAAGTCCAAGATCGTCGAATTTCGTTCAGCCATTTAAAAGTTATGGTTGTTTTCGTTTCAGCATATATTGGACAATTTTGGATTTTTCCCAAAATTTGCTTTTATTATTTTAAAGTGCAAACCATCAAAACTTCAAATTTTCTAAAGAGCAACCATAAACACAAAGTCATTTATTTTCTTATTCATCCATGCAATAGGTTTACATTCAATTTATTTCTGATTTATTCAAGTTTGTTTCATTCACATTTTAAATTCAAGTCAATTTACTTCAATTTAAATTGAATTCAATTATATTTAATTTCACTTTGCTTCAGATTTGAATTTAATTTTTTTTAAATTTTATTCCGTTTATTCAATTCCATTAATACTAATGTATTCTACTTAATCAATTATCATCCATCTAACAACCAATGCATATCAAACATTAAAATCCATCCAAAATCTACACCAAATCAAATATACATTTCCAAGTCAATTTTAATTTCATACACTTCCAAGTTTATTGACATTTAGTTATATTCAAATTTAATTAGTTTCCATTTACCAATTTATATTTCGTTAATTTTAAATTTTATTTGTTCACTTAGATATATCATTCATTTTACAACTTAAATTTCTTTTATATTTACAACTATCAATAGATCTTCACATTTTATTATTCACTCTCACGCTGGTATATTATTTCTCTACCTATCCTTATTAGAATTTTAAACCTTTTAAGTATTTGGTAAGTTATAGTTATTCAAATAGAATGTAGTAAAATAACATACAACTTCTTTTCATTTAAAGTTGAATTTTCAATTAATTAATTCTTAAGTCATTACTTAAATTTCGCTATAATTTAATTTCACATTTACATTCACATATAATATTTCCATTTTATATTAACATAATTGTGAATCACCTTTAAATGTTAATTTAAATTCCAATTATTTACTGACAATTTTATTTATATTTGCAAACCATTAATTAAATGCATATTTCATTATTCAAACCTATACTTGTATATTATCCAATTAACAATTCATATAACATTTCTGAACTTCTTAAATATTTTGGTAAGTTATATCTATGCTATAGAATGAAATTTAATACTATGCGAGTTTTACAGTTTCAATTTTATTTTAAGTTCATAATTTCCTAATTCTAAGGATTTCTACTTCAATTGATATTTTCACTTAGCTCTTAGGTTCATTTCTCATTTCACAATTCAGATGTTCCTTAATGATTCAAGTCTAAATTCATTTCAATCATTTAAAAAAATCATTAATTATTAAAGGACTTAAGAATTCCAATCTCGGTTTCATGTCAAATCAAGTTCTGAAATAATATATACTTATATAATTTATATATCAAATTATACTATAGAGAATACAAAATAAAATAAAAGTTGAATCAAAACAAGGTTTAGACAAGCTATTAAGTGGTCTCCCCCACTCGGACTCTCGAAAATAAACGCCGATGATGCGTGCACTCATCACCGAAATCATTTTCTAGCGTCAAGAGAAGGGAATATAACACTTATCATAAAAAAAATCCTTCGAAAACAATTTCAACTCAATTGTACTATCATATAATACTCATATTATATTTTTCAAATTCTTGTAAGTCAAATTCTAACACCGGAATTTAAATTCCCAAATCCAAGTTAAAATTCATTTATATTCATTATCGATTGATTTCATTTTCCTAAATCCATTATTATTTAATCAATTTTTTTGTAAATATTGACTGATCAAACAATAACGATAATAATCTAATATTATTATCTCCTAACAATCAATTCAATCAAAATGAATAAATATTCAAATAATTCTTTTATATAAAATATATTCTAAAACGATATTGTGTTGGTTTGTCCTATTCGAGTGTTTAGAAATTCCTATTGACGCCTTGGCGTCCCAAGTATCGACCAGAATTCATAAATACTCAACGGAACAAAGTTAACACAGTATAAAACCATTTTATATCAAATAACAAGTAAGCTCTCTCATATACACTCAACTCATTATTTATACAACATTTATCAGAGTTATACATATACAACAGAACAAATAAAATAATGCAGCAGATAGAATGATACAAGGGTAATAATAGTAATAGTATACCAATCTTCGTCTTCATCCTCCAGAATAGATCTTCAAAATCTGAAAAAACTCAGGACTGACCCGAGCGTAATGAAAAGACAAAACACTCGAGTCAGGACTAAAATATCCTTATGAAAGTTAAATCAATCGTAAATAAATATGAGTGTAACGGCGTCAGAGATGTTTACGGGGTTTGACATCTCATATCCAGTGTCAACGTGCGTGCAATAACTCAAGAGATGTTACGGGATTTTCCATCTCTTAAGGATCCGTTAAACTATTTACTATGTAGTAATGTACGCTAAGTAGATAATGCCTATCAGTAATATAAAGTATCAAAATAGCGTTAAGGCGTTACCATAATCCCCCTTAACACATTTTTATAATGCCATAGTCTATACATCACCGTAAGTCCCACCGTAAATTGGTGGTTATCAGAGGGTACCCCATAGGTATAACACAAAGCATAACGTAGTCGTCGCGAATAGGATAATCAGTATGACAAGGTACATGAGGCGATACCAACTAGGATACTAGTAGTTGCGTGATCCGGACTGATGTTGGGCATAGCCAGCAGCAACCCCAACACCGCGAAACAACACTCCCAAATCAATGGGTGCACCCAAATCGAATCACAAATGTAATAGATATGGTATTGAAGAAGTGTGTCCGCTAGAGGTGGCGAACCTCAATGGCTCGATGCAGCTCCTGTTTTAGTCATGTCAGGGGTCATCCAATACCGTTCTCTTTCTTCAGTCAACGCGTTCACCAAATCATCCACTTCATTCTGGATCAACACTCCGCGTATAATAGTTATTAAAGTGGTGTTCGGTATCGACAGAGAGTAGGTCCATATCTGGTCCCGGTCTCTTTAATAACTACGTATTATTACACCGTTGACTCTTTTACATTTCAAATCGATTCATAATTGATATCAAAATATCATATTCGCTTCAAAAATCAAATCCATTTCAAATATCATCGTATCTATTCAACTGTAAGATTCCGTTTCAAAATCATTTTTCGCATCAATATCTCATTTCGTTTTCAAAATCATTTCGAATTTCAATTTAGGTTGCAACTTCATTTAACTCAATTCGTATTTAATTCAAGATTTAAATATAAACATTTCACCTTATTGACCGGCTTAGGATTTTAGAAAAATAGTTTAAGTAGTTTAAAAGTAGTTTTAAATAATTAAAATAGTTAAAATACTTTAAAATCTTAAGATGGATTTGAAATAGATAGATTTAGTTTAAAATAATTTAAATTGGGTTAAGTTGATTTAAAATAGATTAAAATAGTTTAAGTATTCAAAATGGTTTATATAACCGAGTAATTTGGAAAACAAAATAAAATAGCTTCAAAATCAATCCATTTCAATTATAACTTCCCAATTCAAATCAATTCCAATTTACATTCTACCGATTCAATTTTGATTTCAATTCAATCAACGTCAATTTTTACTTCGAATTAATTCAATTTTTCATTCACCTTTAATTTATTCAATTTCAATTTATATCGATTTGGAGTTTGATTTCTCAAAATATCAATTTATAACACTTAACAAAAATTTCCAACAATATTCAAGTTTAAATCCAAATTCCAAATATGATTCAATTCCAAACTCGATTTCTAAATATCATTTTTTATATCACTTTTACTTAGTAATATTCAAAGCTCGAATTAAGGTTAAATCTTTAAACAAATCAATTTTCGACATTCAATCATATTCAATTTCAAATTTCAAAGTCTCAACTTAATTATTTAACAAAATTCCTTTAACCAAAATTTATTTCAACATTCCAAACTCAATTTTTTCGATGAATTCAATTTCTATAAATCGATTTCTATTTATAACTTTTAAATCAAAACATTTAAATAAATTTCAAATCGACGATTTCAAAAATTATTAATTTAGCCAATTCGGTGTCCGTATATAATTTTCTATCCTATGGCCAAGTAGTTATTTATTTCAATTGAATGTCAGGGATGAATATATATGTCACTTAAATCAATCATAGTGGCATATGTATCCATAACAGATTATATATAAGCAAATAAGCATCCAAACATTTAAATATCAACTAATAGCATCCATCGAAATAAATCATCCAATAGACAATACAATTCATAGCAATTTCATAGTTATCAATGTTAGGTAATTTAATCGCAATTAAATTTTAATTTCAATTTATCTGTCAATTTAATTTCAACGGTTAATTCAAATGACAATCTATATGACAATTAAGTTTCATCAAACAACGACAAATAAAATCATAACACTTCATAATGTCAAATTTAACTAGCATAAAGATATTTAGTACGGTGTGAGCGTTATAAAACGCTCACCTTGATTTTAATGCAGTTCCGGCGTTTTATTTCGAATAAAATTAAACGAGTGTTTAATTTTACCTGAAATTTTCTCTAGCTCCAAACGACTCCAATCCAACTCCATAGCGTAGAGCTCGACAAAACGAAGCCAACGCAACTTGTTTGGTGCGTTTTTGACCTCGTATGAAAAAGTTACGCATTTTTAAAGATTGTACACAATTATAATATAAAACAATTCATAATTTCTTTTAATTTATATACCCAGATTTCATCGTGACCGTTCATCTATGCCCTCATCACATCTGGCCGCCCACGTCTTTCTCTACCCCCCTACGCAAATGTTTCCAGGCCACGAAAGAACCCAACGCCGCCCATAAACCCTAAATCTCGCGGCCACTACGATCGAATCCAGGTCGATCAACTAGCACCACACGAATGGCCACGACGAGAGCTACACTCGGCTGCAACATGGTGGAACTCGGCCCTCTCTGTTCATTGAAAACCGTGCACGAACCAAGGAAGAACGCGGCCGTCCCTTACCTCCAAACGATGACGATAACAAAAACTGACCGTTGGATGTATTCGTCTCTCCACCCTCTACGTTTTTGCAGTTGAAAATATTTCGTAATTCCTTACGGATTTTGAGAAAATAGAGGAAGAAGAAGCACAAAATTTCGGCCATTGGAAGGTAACCGGCGGCTAGCTTAGAAATTAGGGTTAGGTTTCTTTTTTTTTGAAAAAGAAAATAATGAAGTGCTTTTATAGAAAAACGACGAACCCTATTCATCCTGGATTTTACGGACTCTGATTTACGCGCAGTGACCGGCATTTCTAGGGTTTATCCCGCGTTCCGGACACAATGGAACAGGTTTCGAAAGCTAATTCGATCATCTGCACGAGATACGGCAATAACGATCGATTTAAAATTAAATCGATTAAACCGATTTCTATGCGTTTTGGCTCGCCCCGGCCAAACGGTAAATCCGATTGACTTGAAATTTGAAATCTTACAATAATATCACATTACGGATCCGATGAAACTGATTTCGTCGAAATCCGAGACTGTTTGAAAAATGGCTATTTTAACTCGCCAAATTAATATTAAAACAATTTCAGCGCGTTTCGAGCTTTTACGTTCAAAAGGCAACTCCGATTGCTACGAAAATTGAAATATGATAATAACTAACTATTACGGATCCAATGGAACTAGTTTCATCCAATTCTGAGACTGTTCAAAATTTGGCTATTTTCTAGTTGATAATTAAATACTAAAATATTCAATTTTCACAAATTTACTTTTAATTCGATTTTAAAAGTTCTACAACATCATTCTACCTTTAATACGATAAAATAAAAATTTACAAATCATTTTTAATCATATTAAACCCGTTATTCAATTATCCAATAAATTCCAATTTTAAAATCTTATTGACTCTATTATAATCCCAATACAACTTACAATCACTTTGGAAACCCATTTGAATCATATTAAATCAAATTTCAATTATTCACTCTATTTTCATATATTAAATTTCAATATCAAATTAATCGTATCAAATTCGGAATTTAATTATTCAACATTTGTAATATTAAATTTAAACAAATTTGATTATTCTTAAATCACTATCTTTTGAAATATTCAAAACGAACTTATAAAATTTTAACAAATTCAAATTATAGAACAACCATTTTCATTAAAATAGTTATTCAATTCCCGTTATTCAATTAATTCAATAGATTCCAAATATTAAATTTAAACAATTTAATTGTTCAATATTTGATGGATTTCAATATTGGATTTTTAAATAAAAATTTCATTATTAGTCGATTTACCATATTACATCAAATAAACTCTACATTATTATTAATCAACAGTTAGAGATAATGCACTCAACTAATATATGAACTTTCATTTCAATTGCAATTGGTTCACAAATTCAAATCGACTAACTAAATGAATAGGTAACTTAAATAATTATCACCGTTACTTTTAATTACTTATAAATTTATTATTTATAAACAAGTGTCACAATTACCTATTCAATACAAATTCATTCAATTACCTTTGACTACATATTATTTCAATTGATCTGGGATTTCATTCTAGTTATTATTATTCCAAACGACATACAAATTTTTTTCTAACACGAAATCATGAAATCTTATTAAATTAGCTATTTTAATTATCGAAAATTTATGGGTCGTTACACACCTTTTACGATTGCAATTGTATAACCTGCCACCTCAGGTGGTAGCTATAGTTGGCATAATATAATGGTACCTATGCTGGTTAAGATTAATATTATACTTTCGAAATATTTTCTGCACTATGCACTAATAATAATATCAAAAGAATTTCGCGTAGTAAGCATGTTTGACTATCATAAGGAGAAATCTCCCCCAAGTGTGCGATTGCATTGTGTGTGTGCTAGGAGGCCCTATGGTAGTTTCATATTCCAATAAGCATTGCGGATTTCAATATTAAATTCTTTTGTTGTTTGTTTTAAAGATAATATGTTTTTGTTGCTCACACTAGTCCCATGATTGATCTGGAGTTTATTGTTCCCTTCCTAAAATCTGGGTGCCCACAATTTTCCACATGGGCAGTCTAGAGTTGGGTTTTTCAGATAATCAAATAATAGGTGTAGATTTGATAGCCTTCAAAGTCTTTGGTTTGGTAGCTTTCAGTCTTTGGGAACCTTCTTCAGTCTTAGGATAACTGACCTTGCTTAGTACAACTTGATGGGGGTTCGAGCTAGCTTTGGAATTGGAGATGGAGTTTTTGGAGTTTGGCATTTAAGACATTGTCTTTCCGCTGTCGTTGTCTCTATTATTGTCTTGTATCTATCTTTGATATATTGATATTCAGTTGTATCAAATGTGTTGTATCAAATACTGTTGTGTATCAATAATATTATTTCTTTTTCTTCTGCTGTGTTGTTGTACTTAATGTGTTATAAGCTCCGGCGAGCCAGATTCGGCGTTTGAATCTGCAACATTCGCGTACAAGTGAAGTACGGATGCCGATTTTCGAAGGTCGAGTCAGGTTCGTTACAATTGGTATCAGAGCTGAAGGTTGAAACTTTATCTCAGGAGTATAACACATTAGGTAGCTCATTAGAGATAGAGTGAAGTATACCCTGGAATGAGTATTCCCTAAGATATTTGTTCGTGTACCTCAGTGAAATCTCTTATTATCCACTTATAGTGAGTGTGAGTGCAAGAAGAGGATGAGGTAGGGGGCAGGGAAGTACCACTGCAAATGATCAATGCAACAACAAGGAAACAACTTTCTCTATCAATCTCCCTTGATTCAATTCCAATTCTCTAATGTCTTCGTGGCAGCTACAGGAAGGAGCTATGGTGTAATGCTGGCCTGGCGAATTGTTGTAGATATGTTCTATTTCTTATTCTCATCTTTAGTCTTAACTTCAAATGAGTTGGAAATTTTAAATTGAAATAAATTGGTTAATAAAATATGAAGATTTGTATCGATTAAATGATTTCAACCAAATTTGAAATTCTGTTGTAATTTCTTGGGAAAGATCAAAGTCCGAAGAGGGACAAGTTATATATACTTTGAGGTGTTTTGACTTAAGTTTGGAATCCATATCTAAAGTTTAAGAATTATGGAAGATTAAATCCATTTATCTATCGTATGGGTCTCGATATATTCTACAAATGGTTAGTTATCCCTTCAAACTAACCAATCCCCTGTATATTTCGTAAATCTAGTGACCGGAGTATCTTGAGTAATATTGAATAGGTTTATTCTCATATTGTGGATATTCTGATTTGGTAAGCCAAATGCAGAATAGATATCTCAATTGATTTGAAAACTATTTCTCTATCTTCGTACATCCATCTTGGTTGTCTCCCTTGCAAATTTCGAGGACGAAATTTTCTTAAGGGGAGAAATCTGTAACAATCCCGATTTTAAGTCAAATTTAAATTGGAAATTAATTTAATTTTTGGAATTAAATGGTGAATTAATTTGGAATCTTCCAAATTTAAATGGATATTTGTTTGTTTATTTATATAAATGTATATAAATATGATTTTTAACAGAATTTCTAATTGGAAATTCAGAAATAAATATTTTGAATAATATACTGGATTTGGATTTATTTGTGAATTTATTTGAAAAATAATTTGAATATTTGGGAATAAAAACATATAGTAGATTATGAAAATAAAATTTGGACTAAAAGAATTGAAAAAAAATATAATAAAAATATTGGAAATAAAATTTGATTTAGAATTCCATATTTTAAAGAAACAAACATGTATAGATATATGATTATTTATTAGGAATGAATAATTTGATGTCAAATCATTTTTCTTTAAAAGTTGTATAAATAGAAGTAATATAAAATGTATGAATGTCAAGGTAAGATTGATTTGAAAATATGAAGGGTAAGATTTAGTTAAAGATTTAAAATACTTTCTTTTAAACTTACAAAAGAATAAATATGGTTTGTATATTTATAAAACTAAAATTTAATTAAAATGTATTTATTTAGATAGGAGATATAATATAAAGTTATATTTAAATATTAATAACATGAAGATTTAAAGTGTTTAAAATATGAAAATGTAAAAACAAACATAAATTGATAAAAAGGAATGTATTGTAAAATATTGTGTAAAGACCATATAAATGTAAATGTAGCAATATAAGGGTTAGAACCAAAATTTATAAAATTATTTAAAAGAGGGATTTAAACATAATTTGGATTGTATTAACAAGTGTAGGAATTTTAGATCATGCAAAGACAAGTGTTAACCCAAATTAAACAAGTGGCATAGCTTTTGAATTCTTTTAATTTGAAATATATGAAAAAAAATCAAGGTAAGAAACCAAGTTTCTCTTCTTCATTTTTTAAACCTGTAGACAAACCAGATTCAAGATGGAAAAAAAATCGAGCAAAACATTCAAAGAGAAAAAAAATTAGAACATTTCAAACTCCTCACTTTCATCTTCTTTAAAATCAAAATCAAGGATTAGATACAATCAAGTTCAGACAAAAAAAAAATCAAATGCATCAGGTTCCGGATTTTATAAATTCCCAAATTAAAGATAAAAATCTGTCTCTGTTATACAAAGTACAAGCAACAAGTAAATCAATATCAAGAAGCAAATTCAAATCAGAAACCTAAAGTTAGCATATACAAATCTGTTTTTAAAATTCTTTAAGCCTGGAAGCTATAAATCAGAATATCACCTCAGCATCAAAACCTGGAAACCAGGAAAGCAAAACAGCAGTTCAAAAATCAAAGCCTGGAATCTCAACAACAAGCTTTTGATTCAAAGGCAATTCAATACAAGTAACCAAAACAAATTCAGAGTTCAGAAACAAAACCAAAAATTTCCAAAAGAAAAATTCAGATTGCAGGCTCTGTTCGACATCAAGGTGAGTAAGCTCTTCACCCTACATATAAATGTATCTTGATCTGCCTGTGATAGATTCTTGTTGTGTGATTATAAAATGTTTGTATAGATGAAATTATATCTGTAAATATGTGTATATACATATATAGGTGAATTAATGTATACATGTCTGTGTATATGCAATTACACCTCTTTGTTGTTCTTCGGGCAATAATTCCTCACAAGAAAATCCATATCACTTTGTACAAATAGTTTTAGGTAATGATCTCTAAAGGAAATTTATTTTAATAACAGAAATATATTTTTAAAAATATAATTAAGTATAATTAACAAATAGATTATGGGAAAATAGAAAATTTTAGTGATCATCTTTTAAAATCAGGAAAATCAATGAACATGAATCCATGTTTTGATTTCGTAATCTTATTCGTATAGGAAAAACATGAATACTGATATGGATACCATGATTTTTAAGTTTGGAATTTGATAAGAATTGTTAGTTAATTAGAATTCGTATTATTGTAATTTGCCGTCGATCGGCGAAGCCATGTTCGTCGAGAATTAAGCCGTATGTGGCTGGAGGTTGGGGGGAGGGGGTTCCTCGGATAAATTGTAGAAGGGTCTCAAGATGGATGTGGTGATGGCATGACGTCGAACTAGGGTTCGATGTCAGGTTTTGAACTACGAGAGGTGTGAGGCAAATTCGTGGTCATGGATGTATTGAGTTGAACCGGCCTGGGGGAGTTCGATGCGTTGTGTTACGGCGAGGTTGTGGTCTGAGTTTCAGACTTCCTGGTAATCAGCGGCGGCTATACAAGGCGTTTTTAGGTGATCTTGTTAGTTCCAGTAAATGGATCGAACAGCTCGATTTCGATTCCTGTCAAATCCATCGAATCTGAGTGGTCATATCGATTTAAGGGGAGATGGGCGATGCGTAGATGCTCATGGCGATGATCGGAGAAGCTCCGATCATCTGCGCACGTATACATGCACCCTTGTGTCTGGAAGAATAGAAGAAGGAGGAGGAGTGAGACTCGAAGGAATACTCGGGAAAAGGAGAGTTTGGCTCGGGTTCGTCTTCGTGAGTGTTTACATGTTTTTTTAAATTTAAACTTAAAATTAAACTAAGTTTGGAAAAAAAGAAGAGGGGAAAATCTCGGTGTAGGACTCGGGTAAAAGCTGGGTTAAACCCGAAGCAAGTATTTTAAACAGTTTTCAAGTTTAAACAAATGCAAGTTTTAAATCTTTAAATAAATCTAGTTTAGATGTTTTCTTTAATAAATTTCTTTTATACAAAATAAACGTTTTGTTTAACATTTGGAAAAGAGAAAAGATTTTTTTTTTAAATTATGTGATTTGTTTAAATCTGTAAGTTATTTCAAACTTAATTTTGGAATGTAATTAAGTGTCGAATAAAAAGATAAAATATTTTTAGTGGTAAATTAACTTAAATTAATTTATAGAATAATAATTTTGTTTTATTAAAGGTTCAAAGATTAAATGTTCTTAAAGATAATTAATGAATAATTACATTGTGTAATTAAATTAAATCTAATTACTTTGTGTAATTAAATTAAGGTTGATTAATTTTTGTAATTAAATTAAAGAATATTTAATATAATAAAGTATTTATTAATAAAGGATAATTAATTAATTAAAATAATTAATTAATGATTAATGGTTGATAAATCAAGTGTTTAAACAATAATCAATTATAGAATAATTAATTAATGTGATTAACAAATTAAAGTAATTTAATTTGAGGATAATTAATAATTAAGGATAATTAATTAATAAAAATGATTAGGGATAATCACTCTTTTTGGAATTAATTAAGGATAAGTAATAAAAGAATAATTAAATAATAAAAGAATAATTATTTAATAATTTAATATTGATTCATTTATTAATTAAGGTTGATTAACGAATAACTAAAGATTGATTAATTAATAATTAAAGGTTGATTAATTTATTAATTAAAAGTTAATTAATGAATGATTAAAGGATAATTAATTAAAATGGTTTGTAATTAATTTATATTAATTAACTAGTATTAGTAATTTATCTGATTTAAGTCAGATAATTAATTGAGCTTACTTATAGATGTTTGGATTTTATTGAATGATTGAATTATTTGATATCCCTGATGTGTGATGCTTTGTTTTGATTTGAGCTATAATGAATGTAATTTATTTGTCTGTGATGAATACAATTTATTTATCTGTGATAAATTTATATTATTTATCTATGAATTTGTGAATGGAGATAAGCGTTATAGGAATATATCGCTTATCAATATTGATATGATTAAATCTGTGATGATTGATGTTGTTGCTCTATTTTGTAAAACCCCTAGACCACACCATACGCACACAAATTTGGATTGCATGAGGAAATCGGTTAAGTCACATATATTCTTGAAATCTAAATATTATTTTTTAAAAGTTGAATTTTGAATCCAAATGATTTTGGAAATGGAATTGGGTTAAATGTGAAAAGCTTTTGAAAAGGATTTTTAAAAATAAAAGTTATTTTGAATAACTTTATAAGGTTTTGAAATTTAAATATTTGGATTTGAAATTAAATTCAAAGTTTGAAATTGAATTCTATGTTTAGAAATTATGGTTTAAAAATGTTATACAAGTTATAAATGTGTTTATATGGGTTTTAAACCAGTTTAAAAGTATTGTTTTGGGAAATCGAATATAACCTAAGGACTTTAACTTGTATAAACGAAATCGAATTTTTTCGAAAACGAAAACTATTTGTTTTCAAATAATAAAAGCTTTTATATAAGGAAGGAATTTCCAATTTGTGTTGAAAGGATTTCAAGTTTGAAATGAAAATGGTTTTCCAAATTATGAATGAATCTTTGGAAATAGTTTTGAAAGCTTTGAATTAAATCCTTGATTTAAAGATTGATGAGTTAATCCAATTTGAAAGGGAAATTGGTTTGGAAAGCTATGAAATAATCTTTGTGAAAGATAGGTGAACTTTGTGAAGTGAATCTTTTTGTTTAAAAAGATTTAAATTGGTAATTCATTTAAACCATTTGTTTTGGATAACAAGTTGTGATTTAACTGAGATCCATATATCCATATATTTTTAAATATTGCTCTCATTATTCGGCGTTTAAATCTGCGGCATTCGAGTACAAGTAAAGTTCAGGTGTCGATTTTCAAAGGTCGAGTCAGGATCATTACAAAAAGAATTAGATAGAGGATTATCTAAAATAAACTACAAGGTTAAAAGCCTATGTGACGCATGTCAATTTGTTAAATTAAAGAAAAGCTCCTTTAAACCTGAAAAAGAAATTTCCACATAACAACCTCTCGAATTACTTCATCAAGATTTATTTAGACAACCTCAAATATGTTCAATAAATTATAATAAATATTTTTTTAATTGTTGATGATTTTTCGAGATATACTTGGGCATAATTTTTAAAACATAAAAGCGACACTTTTGAAATATTTAAATTTTTTGCTAAAGGAATAAAAAACTTAATGAATTTAAAAATTAAAAATAAACGAAGTGGTCACGGAGGAGAATTTGAAAATGAACTATTTGCCAACTTTTGTAACAAAAAAGGAATTAGTCATAATTTTTGTTTCCTCAAACACAACAACAAAACGGTGTTGTAGAAAGGAAAAATCAAACTTTATAAAAATATGCACGAACTCTACTAAATAGTAGTAACTTACCAAAGAATCTTTAGGCCAAAGCCGTTGCTAATGCTTATTATGTATTAAATCGTGTAACACTTAGATCAATGATTAAAACACGTGCTACAAAATATTTTTTAATAAGAAACCAAAAGTATCATATTTTGGTATACATGGGTCAAAATGCTTCATATTAAACACTAAAGATAATCTAGAAATTTTTTATTCTAAAGCCGTGAAGGAATTTTTGTTGGCCATTCAGATCGATGCAAAGCATATAGAATTTTTAATAAACGAACAAATATTATAGAAGAAAGTATTCATGTCTCGTTTGACAAAGTTTTAATGAAAATAAAAATGACGACGATGAAGAATCAATAAATAAAACTAATATACCTATACATGAAAATAATGGTAATAATATCAATGAAAATAATGATAATATGATAACATCATCACCTAGAATATTAAGAGACCATCCTTTTAATACTATTATTTAGATTTAAATACAAGAGTATCAAGTAGAAAGCAATTAAATCAAATAAGTCATGTTGCATTTATATGAAATTTTGAACCGAAAAATTATAAAGAAGCATGAAAGATGTTTTTTGGTTTATTGCAATGCAAGACGAACTTAATCAATTTGAAAGCAACGATGTTTAGGAACTTGTACCAAGTCCTGACAATCAATCTGTAATTGGAACGAAATGGGTTTTTAAAAATAAAGCAGATGAAAATGGGATTTGTACGAAATAAAGCATGATTGTAGCTCAAGGATATAATCAAGAAGAAGGAATTGACTATGACGAAATTTTCTTGTAGCACTTCTCGAAGCAATATGAACATTACTGGCTTTTGCCTATCATCATAATTTTAAACTTTCAAATGGACGTAGAAAATGAATTTTTAAATGCCTTTGTAAAAAAAATTGTATGTTGAACAACCTCTTATATTTGTTCATGAGAAATATCAACATAAAATGGCCTTATATGGATTAAAACAAGCACCGCATGCTTGGTATGAAAGGATAAGAACTCATTTACAAATTTTCGGTTGTCAAATTGGTAAAATTTATTCATAAAACAAGAAAATAATAATATTTTAGCCGTACAAATAAACGTTGACGACATTACATTTGGATCCACTGATGAAAAATTATGCACTGAATTTTCTAAAGTAATGAAAGATGAATTTGAAATATCACATATGGAAGAATTAAACTATTTCTTAGGATTACAAATAAGACAATTAGAAAATGGAATTTTTATAAATCAAGTAAAATACGATCAAAATTTATTAAAACGTTTTGGAATGAAAAATATATCAAGCAGACCAACTCCAATGAGTACTACTCTACATTTAGATAAAGATTGGAAATGGGAAAGATTCCGACCAAAAATTATATCGAAGTATGATAGGATCTCAGTTATACTTAACGGCTAGTAGACTAGATATTATGATAAGTGTATGTCAAGCATAGCTAAAAAAATCACATCATCGAGCGGTAAAATAAATCTTAAGATATTTAACAAACGCCAGAGATTACGGACTTTCTTACCTAAAAGGAAGCTCGTTCGAACTAGTGTCATATAGCGATGCTGATTTCGGTGGTTGTAAAATGGATAGAAAAGGCACAAGTGTGACATACCATTTTATTCATCAGTACTTAGTTTCATGGTTTAACAAAAAGAAAAAACTGCGTTTCGCTCTCGACATGTGAAGCCGTACACATCTTAATGGCTTTAGCATGTGCACAAGTAATATATATGCAACAAACTCTTCTAGATTTTGGTAAAATCATAACAAAATCTCCTATATATTGTGATAACACTAGTGCCATAAATTTATGGAAAAATCCTATTAACCATTCTTGAACAAAGCATATTGATATTCATCATCTTTTTCTAAGAGATAATGTGGAAAAAGGAATTATATCACCGGAGTTTGTAAACATCGAAAATCAAATAGCTAATATTTTTACTAAACCATTAAGTGAACTAACTTCTATTAAGTTAAGATCTAGGAATGTGTTCGTACGATGAATTTATTAACTAAATTTGCAGAAATAGTTTTGTACACTTAAATTTATAAAAGAAATAAGGCTCATATAAAACTACACAGGGTAAAATTTATACATATAGACTAATAAAAACCATATAAAATTTAAAATACTATTGACCATATAAAACTTAATTACTCTCTGTAAAATTTATATAATTAAACTTCTTTTCCTCAATATAATCCAAGTGTTGTAAAATTTTCTTTTACATAAATTAGCTTATTTTCTTCCTAAAAACAAATAGATTATTAAAATAAGTAGTACACAGAAATGTCTTTCGATCATGACTCCACCTATTCCACTCTCGACTATAAATCTCCCTCATCGGATAACACTTACGTTTCACCAACTAAATCCACACCTACATCAATTTGTTCAGCCTCTTTAAACATTGTTGCATCACCTACATACCACACTGGCTATTCTTATAAAGAAAGCAAAGCCAAATGTTCAATTTGTCTAAAATCAACATCTCTCACCAACAAGGTCGATGAAATATATCGCAATCAACAAGAAATGATGAGAGTTCAACGTGAAAAGTATTACGAACAACGACGTCAAGGATCTCATCCAAATTTTCTTGAAAAATGTGCTCTACCAATTTTTGGTCATTCACCAAAAAAATTGCATACATCAAAAAGCGTATAACATTACTCCGAGAAATCAGTGCAAACCGGGACCATCAAACCAAGCTTGGATTGACACCCCATCTCGTCCGAGTTGGTCTCAACTAAAGCCATTGATTGACGATACAAAAGTTGAACCAAATTCACGGGATATACCACAAATCAATAATTCTAAATTCTTAGAGACTTATGCAATGCGTCGTATAAATTAAGTTTATTTGTTATTTTTGGTGCATGTATTGTTTTATTCTATTAGTATTTCAATAAAATTTAATTTCTATTTAAATTCTTTCCAGTATTTCAAAAAAAAAACATACCGCAGACGTCTGTGAAAATACCACACACATCTATCAAAAGTTACGGGAAAACAATTTCCTGTAACCTCAAACGTTTGTGGGAATTCACAGACGTATGTCCTTACTCTCTGTTTATTTTTTCTACAACCACAGATGTCTTTGGAAACATTAAAGACGTTTGTCATAACTTTCTGTTTAGTCTTACCTAAAAGCACAGACGTATGTTCTCCACCCACAGACGTCTATCGTTGTTCTGAAACCTTAGCTCAGCAGCCGTATATAAATAAGGTGTTCCCAATTTTATCTCTTATCCCAAATTTACTTCCAAAATCTAAAACCCTAGCCTCCAAGAACTATCCATTTTCTCACTAATGGCTCCCAAACCAAAAATTCCATTTAACAAATGTGCCAAGAAGGGTCAATCATCATCTTCTTACAATCCCGTGGTTAATGACACTCTCATCCAAGAATGGCTTCATAATGGCACAATTGCCAACAAGTGAGTCGACGAATTAAAGAAAAAGAAGCTTCATTTCAGGCCTTTCTATCGATTATGGAAGTTTGGAGAATATGTCATTCAAGAATTGACTATCGCCTTCGAATGTCGAGATTTAATTAATTTCGATGAAAATGAGGTACATATCGACCAATTAGCTTTCTTTCTTTTCTACGCAAATTTATGTAGTAGCAATGTTTGGAATCCTGAAAATGATGAAGGATGGTTATTGATGCGTGTATATGGATGTTTCTTAAACATTAGCATCAACACCATTGGATGTATAATCAATTGTTCTTCAGTCGGGATGGATTTAGAATAAATTCCGACCATAGATTCTTGCCAAGCGATGATGTAACTCATCTTATTTGTGTAGATAGGATGTCCCAGTGGAAATCCATCCGCTTACATCCATAAGCTAGGCTGTTAAATCATATGATAATAAATATGATAATCCCATGTCTAGGTAGCCATGAACAAATTTATGATAATGATCACATAGGGGGAGACAAATATAATAATTCTTCCATTTTGATTTTATAGTTGTCATCATCAAAAAAGGGGATATTGTTAGAACCTCTAGTTTATGTTTCAATGATAACAACTATACAATCACACACACACTTTATTAAGATTATAGGTATATGCTAAAGAAGACACCATGCTCGAAGATATTGAGACTCAAAGGGAAACGAAGATTTATCGACCATACTATATTTAGTAAGGGTATACTATTGTAAAAGAGTCTTAGATAAAATATTGTTAACGTCTCCTTGAGTATATATGCATACATAATTGCACACTATTTCATATGCACTGAAATTAAGTTAAAAAACTGTTTTTACCACTAACAGATGTCTGAGGTAAAACCACAAACATCTGTGACTATTCTTAGGTAATTATTTTATAAAGTCATAGACGTTGAAGTTGTACCACAGAAGTGAATTGAACTTCTCTATTAATAATAACTCTTCATCTACATCCTTTTAAATCTATAAATACTACTTTGATTGAGATGTAGAAACTAAAAAAAACTTGAATTAATTGAATCTTTTCTCTCTTGATTTCTTATCACTATCTTGTGCATACATTTCTTACATATTCTCAATCTATTATAACCAAAATAAAATTTTGGTTAAACCACTTCCTACAACTCAAAGCATTCACATTCACGTAATCAAAGGAGATCATAGGAAGATTTGTACCATCAGTCAAAAACTGTGTTATTTGGAACACAAGATTTTCAGAGATATACATTTGTGTTAGCATATTCCTCCGGGCCAAGCGAGGGTCAATTGGTTAAAGGAAATATCGAAGGGGAGCTTTGGAAATGGAAGTAGGATGGGAGGTCCAAACCAGTATAAAAAATATGGTGTGATCGTTTCTATTATTATCTTACATTCAATTATTATACTTTGCTAATCATAGTTAGTAATACACACAAATACACACACACACACACACACATATATGTCACTACAAGAAAATCTGCTTTTAGTTGCATTAATTGGTAGCGTTTATAACCATATGCAACCATTGGAACTTTTTTAGTATAAAAATAAATAATAAATGCGGCTAATGGGTTCCCGCCAACAATTAATGAAAATTTAGCTAAATTTTTCCGTGATCGCTCATAGCTTATTTTAACAATTAACATTTTCCCGTCCTCCTTCCAAAAAGTACGAAGGAAAAAAAATCTCAAATTCTCACTTTCATATTCTTATTCCTGAATTCTCGTTCAAAAAGAAAAGAAACAAATAAAATCGACTGTTTCCAAATCAAGTTCCACAATACCAAATTCTCGATCAAAATCAAATAAAATCAGACATTCGATTCTGGGATTCTTGCGGAGGTAGTGGTTCGATTTCATGATCTGCGATTTGGGGACTTTGTCAATTGGGAGTAGTGGTAAGTGAAAATTGGCAGTTGAATTAGTTTTGAGAAGTGATGGAGGTCGTAGTGTGGTTTGGGTTGAAGGTTGTTCGATTTGCGATGGGATTTCGAGTTGGCAATTTAAGGTTGAAGGAATTGGGATTGCGACCGATGATGGTAGTGGTTGCAGTGTGGTCGACTGATGTGGTCGCATTTGGCAAGAGATTGGAAAGCATTAGTGTTCTGGAAACTTGGTTCAGAAGTATGAATTCGGAGTTGAATGTTAACTGCAGTGTATGGATGTATTGGTTGCAAGCAATGTGTATGAATGGTTGCAGTGATAAAAGCAAGTAGAGATGCTTGTATGAATGTGTATTGGTTGCTATGTGGATTGTGGCAAACAGTGGTGATTGGTTGGCCGGGAGTTGTGCACTGTTATTTTGGTGCTGTTGATACTAGCGGAAGTGGGACGTAGGGGAGGATGCGTTGAAGTGATGCTGTTTAAAAGATGATGGCAGGGGATGTATGGCAATGAGAGGGGATGACTGTTGTAGCATAGTTTTGGGTTCCAGGCGAGGTTGAAGTGCACTGCAATGCTATGGTGGGGTGGTTCGACAGCAGAAATGTAGTTGATATGAACAGCAGTTTTGAGGCTGTTGAAATGTTGTGATAAAGTGGGATGGTAGTGTTGTTGGAGGTTGTTGAGCAGTTGCTTGGTCTTGGTGATAATGTGCACTGTCGTGTAGGCAGTTGAATGCTTTGTGAGGTTGTGATTGATCATGGAGATTGTCGCACTGCATTGAATTTGTGCTTTGTTGCTTGAGGTTATGTTGAACCATTTAAATGTGTGTGCGGTGAGGTTTCTGTATATTTGTATTATCATTTATTTATTTGATAAGCAATAAAACTAAGAAGTTTATTGTTGCAGGGGATTCTCTTCCGCTGGTATTATGGAGTAATGGACTATTTCCTCGTGACTGCAAATATGAAAAGGCATTAAATGAAATAAATAAAGCAAGAAGAGGGAGAAATTGGGCATTTGTTCATGTATATCCTGAAGCAAATAAGATGGCTGAAGAGACGACGGTTAGAGGAGCACAACCGTGTCAAACATGTCACATATAGTAAAACTTCTAACATAATTTTCTATGTTTTTTGTCTTCAGCTCAAGGATTTTCAATTTCATTTTGATTTATATATATAGGCATGTATTATACATTATTACATGTAGTGAATATTGATTTCATTTAATTATAAATATTCTTATCATTGTCTATAATAATAGTTGTGTGTGTTTATTTATTTTTATTGTTTGGTTACCTATCCATCACATCCTGTTTTGGTCAGTTTTAGTTGGTTCTTCTGCATAAAACTCAAAGAATATCATTTCCTCAAAGTTAAAACTCTTTTGTATATCTCAGGCTTCGAACATTGCAGTGTAGTGAAGCAAACTATCTGAAATTGTCTTGCAGCTTCAGATCTGGAACAAACAATCTTTATGATGGTCTATAAAGGGGATTCATGATTTTCGACAGCACATGGGTAACGAGAAGGTTATGGATGAGAATAGACATGGCTTGCTTTGGACTATTGTAACAGATATGTGAAGAAACATTAATTGTATTGGTATTAGCTATTAATTTATCGAATTTTATTCAGTTGAAACCATTTGCATCTAGGATTTTTGAAGAAAATGATTAAGAAGCGGATTGTTTGAGCCAACTTGTGACAGTAACTTCGTGAGGTTGGTTATTTGGCTTATTGAAATAAGTACGGATTTGTAGAATAACACCTATTTTGCAGAAGCTGAAAGTTTTAGCTTTTGTGATGACAATGCTGCCTGAAAGGTTTGCTACATTGAAACTTATTTCTTTAGGACTTAACAATAGTTTTTTAACTGGTGAAATCCATTATGTATACAGTACATGGGCATTTAAACCTGATTTATCTTTACCATGTTTTAACACTATTTTATTTGTTTTACAGAATTAGTTGCAAAATCAGTTGCCATTACCAGAAGGTTTATCTTACCATGTTTTAACACTATTTTCTTTATTTTGCAGGACCAGTTACCATGTTTTACAATAAGCGCTTGGTACAGTAAAGGAACTGGGCTTGCATCTGAAATTATAGACACTTTTGTGTTGGTAATGGTATACACTGTGTTTGCTGCTACCGACCCTAAACGTGGTGCTAGAGATACTCATGTGCCGGTATGATACTCTTCTTTTATATTTCAAAGAATAGAACCTGATTTATATTTGTAAATTGTGATAAATTATGCGTCATACTATAAAATTTCTTATGTTCTGTAATTGTTTAGTTTTAAACTAGAATTATAAGTAATAAATGGGTTGTAGGTACTAGCTCCACTTCTAATTGGGTTTGCGGTGTCATGGTTCATCTGGAGACCATTCCAATTGCTGGTACTGGGATTAACACTGCTAGAAGTTTTGGAGCTGCTGTTATTTACAACAAGGATGAAGCTTGGGATGATCAGGTTAGCTTGCTTTTACATATTATTCAAACTCATATTTCATATTAATAATACGATTACAAGTACCAGATAAGTTACTCTATGTTGTATGAACAACGAATATTCTGGGTTGGTCCATTCATTGGTGCAGTCATTTCAGCAACTTTAGTTTCATTAAGTTTCATTAAATTCAGTTTATAAATAATGTATGGTTTCATTATATAACTTCAGTTTCATTCATTAAATTAACACGTAAGTGTTTGCAAGTAGCTATTGAGAGAAGAGCAATAGAGGTCAGTTTCGTATGTTATAAATGCATAGGATGTATGGTTTTGTGTGTAGGTAGATGGTTAATTGAAACTGCAGTTTTTGGTTTTGAAGTGGATGGGCAGTTTTTGGTTTTGAAGTGGATGGGCAGAGGCATATTTGTTTGAAGTATTATAGTCTAAGGACTTCTATATTTGTCCATTTTTGATCTTTGATACCTTCACCTCACAAATATTTAGTAACATGATTATTATTGTTTACAGGTAGATAAACGTTTGTGAAGAATTCAAGCAGCAGCACTGGTTTTTGGTATGGTACCAGCACATGTATGTAGTTAGGTTGATTAAAATTGTTATGAAACTATTATGAAACTAGTATGTATGGTTCAGGGGAGGGAAAATAATTGATGGTGAGGAGTTATGTATGGATTGTGGTGGAATGTTAGTGATGCAGTTTTAAGTTCAGGTTTTGTTTTCTCACTCTTTTGTTCTGTTCTTTGTTGACAGGTAGTTCAGGTTTTGAAGACATCAGCAATGACAGGTAGTTCAGGTTTTTACGGTGATTCAGGTTTTGCTCGGTACTTTGGTTATTTCAGACGTTTATTTCAGATGTATATGTACGGTTATGACACTTATGGTAGTTTGGTTATAACACTTATGGTAGTTTGGTTGTGTATGTGTACGGGTAGCTTTTTGTCGACACCTATGTATGTGGATGTATGAATGTCTATGTATCTTGTGGATCTTCAATGCGTATACGTATTTTGTAGTTGTTTAATATATTGTGTTCAAAAGTGTATGTGCTTGGGTATTCTGTTATTATGTAATTGGATGCTAGATCAGGGGTAAATCTGGAGTAGCAGGTGGAGGGAAACAAACGCTACTGGATATTATTTATTTTGGTAGCGTTAAAATGTCGCTACAAAAGAGTGATTAAAAACTCAAGTACACTTATGCTGGCGTTTATTAAGCGCTACAAAAAATGTATATAACGCCATGAAAAGGTAACATGGAGGAGAAAACCCTTTCGGTGGCGTTAAACAGGCGCTACAAAAAATTTAGATAACGCCATAAAAAAGTATCATGGAGAAGAAAACCTTTTCGGCGGCCGTAAATAGGCGCTACAAAAAAGGAATTCTATGGCGTTATAAAAACGCTATCAAAAAAACAAATTTGGTGGCGTTTAAAAAAGTGCAACTAATACTCGAGGATTTTTAGTGGCATGTTTTTTCGTAACGATTATCGGAACGCCACTAAAAAACATAGTGGCGTTTTTTGGGCGCTACAAAAAATCATTTTTCTTGTAGTGTGTTATCCCATCCTTTGGCAAGGCCATGATACAAAGGAATTGATTGGAAACCAAGGACAGTTCAGTCAGAAATGCAGATTACGGATCTTAAGCCTAGTATAAAACTAGAGGGGGGTGAATAGTATTTTAAGGAATTGCTAAATCTTTTTGCGTTTATGTTAATTTGAACACAATGTATGCAATATTCAGACACATATATGATCGCAGAAACAAACACAGATGTAGAAATAAAGTAAAAGCAGTAAAGGAAAGAGCACACCGGATTTTATACTGGTTCGGAGTTACCCTACTTCTAGTCCCGCACACAAGTACGGATTTTCTTTCAAAAGTAATTGTACAATTACACCCCCGATTTCAAGGCTACGAGGTACACCCTCCAAATTCACAATCCTCTGGGTAGAGATACTTGATATCAAGGGCAACTTTACTAACTTGATTGATTTCCAAGGCCACAATCACACCTTTTCTCGCTTGATTGATTTCCAAGGATACAATCACACCTTTTCTAACTTGATTGATTTCCAAGGCCATAATCACACCATTTCTCGCTAAATTGATTACAAAGAAGTCTATAACTCTTAATAGCACTGAGATCTTGTTGAGATAGTGATAGAGAATCAAACCAGAAATGATCTAGTTAGATTCAATGTTGATTTCGGCAGAGTAATGGTAAGAATATGTATAAAGAAATGTGGAAGAAGAAGAGGAGTGAAAACCAGAAAAATATGAATAGAAATTCGTTGAAAACAACCCTTATTTATAGAAGAACAACAGCCATGTCCATTCGTGAAGGGATATGACAAATAGACACTTCTTTTGAAATTCAAAATTTTGAAATCAACTAACATTATGTCGACATGGGTAACTTGGGTATGTAGAAATCCCAAAGGAAATTTTGGTGTTTTTTTCTTTGAAAATAACTTTTATCTTATATTAAAACTATTTTGAACTTTTATAAATATACTTAACTATACTTAAAATAAATATAGAGAATAAAATTTTGGTATGTGTAAAATTTTACTATAATTTTATATTTAAATCTAAGTATAAATATTAAAAGTTAAATATATTTTTATTAAAAGATAGTTTAAAACTAAGGATAATTTGATTTTGAAGATAAAGATTATTTTGAGGCTAAAAATATTTAAAATCAGGATAGATGTTTTTTGATTCTTTTCAAAGGAAGGTTTTGAAAACATTTTGAAAACAAGATATAATTTTGTAAAATCATTTTGAATAAAAGGTTAGTGGATACAAAACGATGTTTCACTAGATTTTTCGTAGGTTCCATCCTACTTAGGGTTCCATCCCTTTAACAGGCTCAAAGTAGATTCCATTCCACGAATAAATTGGATTTTAAGATGCCAGTGCTTTCCTAGGAGTTTTAACAAAATTCCTAATTAAATTACTTATACTTGAAATCTTGAACTCTTGATAATCTTGATATTCTTGATACTCATGAGTCTTCAATCTTGATATCTTGAATCTCTATACTATACAGTCTTCATTCTTGGTATATGCATGGTTAAATCCTGCATATGCATATATATCTAAACTATAATGTTAGTATTTATTTTTTGTAATCTTATTCTAAGGTTGTTGTCATCAAAACCATCATCTCAAGGACTAACAATCTCCCCCCTTTTGATGATGACAACCTTTGTGTGTAAAATATTGCTTCTATCCTAATAACTCCCCCTTAATCTATGCCTATTTATCCTATTTTATACATCTCCCCCTTTGTCATCAACAAAAAATAACTCCGAACTATATAATCTCCAAACTATATAACTCCCCCTCATTCTTGGACTAAAGTACCTGCATTAATAAACTATACAATGGAGTATATAATAGATAGATTAAGAGATAATTATACTGATAGACATGATATTTAATTAAAGATCATATAAATATCAATGCATATTTATACATGTTTTTCACACCAAATATCAATCCAAATCAAATCAAATCAAATCAATCAAAGCAAACAATTCAAATGAAACAAAGCAATCAAATCAAACATTACGAGGAACTTCCACCCATCCTTCTTCTCCAAATATAGGGTCTGCTTTAATGGCATCCCAATTTTCATAATCATTAGTGAAAGTGTTAACTCCCTTCTGCAAACGACCTATAGATCAAAAAGCTGCGACCTAAAAGACGGCACGACCTAAAGGACAACGCAACCTAGCGACCTAAAAGTTTAACGACCTAGAGGATAGAGCAACTTAGCGGTCTAACGAAGCAAGCGACCTAAAGTAGCGGAGGTTAGCGACCTACAGGTAGTTGCGACCTAAAGGAAGACTCACTCTAACCAACCAACGACCTAAGGGGACTCAGCAACCTAAAGTCTTCAGCGACCTAGCGCCTTCATTACTCAGCGATCAAAAGGCCAGAGCGACCTAAAGATCATATCAGCCTAAAGAGGCCGCGACCTAACAGAATGGCTCGACCTAAGATAGGTCGCCCACAACCTAAGGTAGGTCGTTCCCGACCTAGGGACAGTGTATCAGAAGGCCGCCCTTTTCTATACTGCCACCAATAAGGTCGCTTACGACCTAGGACTTGTCGAAACGAGCTCGTGCATTCTTATGAAAGAAGGGGGAGGAGCCAGTGCTTCTTAGGGCGCCTACGACCTACGACCTTGCTTAGGTCAGTCGCGACCTACGACCTAACTCCGAGCAAAGCCTATAAATACGCCCCTAGCTCCAACTAGCAAAGGACCTTTTGGCTCATTCTCTTCAAGCGCCGTTACTCTGCCGAATTCCAGACGACTTCAAAGCTTTTTAGATCCAACAAACTTCTAAAGGAACTCCATGAAGGAATCATCCACATTCACCATGGATTTGAAGATGATTGTCAACATCAAAGCTTGAGCTACTTGTTTCACATACCCTATCACTTGAAGTGTGTTGTAATTGAAAGATCTTGTAAAGAATTGTAATCAAACTAGTGATAAAAAGATTAAAGTGGACGTAGGCTGGATTATAAGCCGAACCACTATAAATACTGTGTCTCTTACCGTTTTTCTACATACTTTCTGCTTATTTCTATTTCCCGTACAAACGGGTGGTGCTTTCACAATCACATCTTATACACCAGGGTGTTAGCGTTTAAATTTTTTCGTTAACATTTTGGTGCTTTCACTGAGAATTGAACTCAGGACTTCTATCATCATTGCTTTACAGAAGATTTGTAGAGAGAATTTCCTTGAAGACTAGAAGTCTAGCAGAAATTATGGCTTCTGAAAGGAAACGAAAGTTTTTGAGGTTTGAAGGTACTAGCAGCAACGCCATTGCTCTTCCCGCATTAGGGGAAACAGCTTCAACTATTGGGGTCACAAAGGCTGAATTAAAGGCTGTGATTTATGGAATATATCAACACATGGAAGTTCAAAGTAATAGAATACTGGACAAGATGAACACATTGCAAGAGGAAGTCCGTCGACTAGAAAGCAATATAAAAACCATTGCTAAGGAGGCTCAGGTTTCAGAAGAATGGAATATTCCTCAACGAGCAACTGGCATTATTGGACCATTCCCCCAAACAGAAAGTTCATGGCCACGACCAACTATCCACGAACGTTTGTCAAGGGCAACTTTCGAGAGAATAGTTGACGACCACCCATTGAGTCCTGGTAACGATGAAGAATACATACCGGAGATGATTGAACAAAGAGAGGACGATGGAGGGAAAAGAAAGCAGAAGCTCTTGAAAAAAGCTCGACGCTTCAGATCCTCTGACTTCACTCCCTTGACCGACACTCCGGAAAATATCTTCTTGGCAACAAAGGACGTTGTTGTGTACCCCAAACCATCTCTGTTGAGAAGAAGCGCAACAGACAATGGAAAATTCTGCCGATTTCACAATCAGCCTGGCCATGACACCAATCAATGTCGCCATTTAAGAAAGGAGATTGAAGAGTTGCTCAAACAGAATGAACTGCAACAATATGTGAAAAGAGATGGAATTAACTACTCCTCATCCTCCAAGGTGCAGCTGGTGTCCGCTCAACAATGTAGCTCAAATAAAAGAACCGTGGCACAGGGAAATGAAGGTCCTATCATCAGTATCGTCACAGCAAGCCCTCACCAGATAGGAAAAAATTGGATGAGACGGGAAGACATGCACACGCTTCAGGAAGACCTTCAAAGTGAAAGGAAGTTTCGATTCTGAAAAACGTTGCCATCCAATCCTTTCAAGCCAAAAGATTCAATCCCTAAAGCTTGGGGCAACAACTGCTTTCTTACTTTACTTGAATACTATGTTTCAAATTTGTAAAGGAATGCTGATCCAATAATTCTTGTATCAAAATCTGTTATAAAGACAGTGCAAATAAATAATAAAAACTATAAGCCTTGTTCTCCCTATTATTACAAGTCGCTTATTTTATTTCGATATGTGAAATATTCTAAGAATGTCACTAAAATTATCAATCTAAATTTGCAGGCAATCAATGTCCAGCCGATTCGTTACAATATCAAGCAACCCTTGGTAGCTTTCTAAAGCAAGTCTTAAGTGACGAAAGTCCAGGGGCAAAACCTAAATAAGAAATACTCTAAGCAAATAAATAAGATTTGGCTAGAGTATGCTTCTTCAGTTAAAACCACCTGCCAACAGAAGAAGATAGTGCACACTTAAGGATGGCACTGAGGCACTGCTAATATAATCAATCAAGTTCGCAACTGTCAAAAGAGAACCAATTCCAAGAACTTGGAATAATAGCCACTTACATCCATATTTTACATAAAAACTCTGCTGAGATATTGCAATAAATTTACAGATATATGATTCTCTTGTTAAGGGCAATTGCAAGGCAGGCAAATAACAACAGCAGTAAAGTGAATATAGGCCCAATTCTGGCTAAATCACTATAATTCTCGTGTTCCCTACTATTATAAACTGCTCTGTTTTATTTTGGCGTATGAAATACGTTGAGCGTGTTGCTAAAAAGACCATTTAATAATGCAGGCCATAAAACAAGACTTACCAGTCATGAGACGAAGCGATCCGCAACAACATCCAGTAGTCAAGCACTGAGCCATTCAAAATTCCCATATCCAAATCTTACAAAAGGAGAACTTCAACCGAAAGTAAGCAAGGTGGATAAAAGCAGATCATATATAGCTAACCGCAAATGTATGAACAAACAAACGGCCAGTTAAAGAACCTACATCTGCCACCACCAATTTGCTTAACTATAAAATATATTCCTTTGGGTAAGGGAGAGGCTTGGCAGCTAAAAGCAATGACCCTTGTGAAGTAATGGGAATTGTCAACATGAATCAACGGCAAAAAAGTATGCGAGAGCAAGCATCAGCCAACAAAAGATCATTTCGGAAGTGCCAGCCCTTTTTGAAGGCATAATTCCTCAGGGGATAGAGACCTCAAGCGGGCTCCATCGAAAAAGGTGTCTCTCTCGTTACAAAGTCGTGGAGTTACCAGCCAACACACTCCCGAGAATCCATCCAGACAAGAAAAGGAAACTCCAAACTTCCTGACAATAACCCTCCTCTGGGGCACACATTTCACCACAATCGGTCGACATATTCCCGTGAGATGAAAAGCCCTCTTCGGAGGCCGAATGCTTCTCTACGGAGACCGAATGCTTCTCCTCAGAAACCAAAGCCCTCTTCGGAGGCCAAAAGCCCTCTTCAGAGGCCGAATGCTTCTCTACGGAGACCGAATGCTTCTCCTCAGAGACCAAAGCCCTCTTCGGAGGCCAAAAGCCCTCTTCGGAGGCCAAATGCTTCTCTACGGAGACCGAATGCTTCTCCTCAGAGACCAAAGCCCTCTTCGGAGGCCAAAAGCCCTCTTCAGAGGCCAAATGCTTCTCTATGGAGGCCGAATGCTTCTCCTCAGAGACCAAAGCCCTCTTCGGAGGCCAAAAGCCCTCTTCAGAGGCCGAATGCTTCTCTACGGAGACCGAATGCTTCTCCTCAGAGACCAAAGCCCTCTTCGGAGGCCAAAAGCCCTCTTCAGAGGCCGAATGCTTCTCTACGGAGACCGAATGCTTCTCCTCAGAAACCAAAGCCCTCTTCGGAGGCCAAAAGCCCTCTTCAGAGGCCGAATGCTTCTCTACGGAGACCGAATGCTTCTCCTCAGAGACCAAAGCCCTCTTCGGAGGCCAAAAGCCCTCTTCAGAGGCCGAATGCTTCTCTACGGAGACCGAATGCTTCTCCTCAGAGACCAAAGCCCTCTTCGGAGGCCAAAAGCCCTCTTCAGAGGCCAAATGCTTCTCTATGGAGGCCGAATGCTTCTCCTCAGAGACCAAAGCCCTCTTCGGAGGCCAAAAGCCCTCTTCAGAGGCCGAATGCTTCTCTACGGAGACCGAATGCTTCTCCTCAGAGACCAAAGCTACCATCAGCGGCACAAGTCCTCTTCGGAGGCGCAACTCTTCGGAGGATAAAAGACCTCTAATGGGTCATACGCCACAAAAAAGAAAGTTCTCTACTCAACAAAAAAGATTGGAGGAGTCATGACCCTCCAACCATGAGAGAGTAACTTCCAGGCGATGAAAACCCTCTCTGAGGCACATTTCACCAGGAGTTGAAGTGTTATAACCGCTCTTCGGGATTTCACTTCACCAGAGTTGAAATGTAAACAAAATAAAAGCCCTCTTCGGAGGCCCATTTCACCAGGAGTTGAAGTGTTATAACCGCTCTTCGGGATTTCACTTCACCAGAGTTGAAATGTAAACAAAATAAAAGCCCTCTTCGGAGGCCCATTTCACCAGGAGTTGAAGTGTTATAACCGCTCTTCGGGATTTCACTTCACCAGAGTTGAAATGTAAACAAAATAAAAGCCCTCTTCGGAGGCCCATTTCACCAGGAGTTGAAGTGTTATAACCGCTCTTCGGGATTTCACTTCACCAGAGTTGAAATGTAAACAAAATAAAAGCCCTCTTCGGAGGCACATTTCGCCAGGAGTTGAAGTGTAGCAACCGCTCTTCGGAATTTCACTTCACCAAAGTTGAAATGTAAAAACAAAGACCTTCTTGAAAGCACACGTTTCACCGAGATTGAAATAAAACTTCCAAGTGTTGAAACGTGAAAAGGCTTTCTTCAAAGGCACAACTCTTTGGGGGTACACGTTTCACCAAGATTGAAATAAAACTTCCAAGTGTTGGAACGTGAGAAATCCCTCCTCAGAGGTACAACCCCCTCCCGGGAACACAATTAAGAAAAAAGACCTCTTTGGAAACCCACGTTTCACCGAGATTGAAATAAAACTTCCAAGTGTTGAAACGTGAAAAGGATTTCTAAAGCATAACTCTTTGGAGGTACACGTTTCACCGAGATTGAAATAAAACTTCCAAGTGTTGAAACGTGAAAAAATCCCTCCTCAGAGGTACAACTTTCTATAAAAAAAAAAAAAAAAATCCTCATCAAAAGCGTACTTTAACTTTCAAAGGAAAAATAATTTGCCTACTGTGGGAAATGATCGTAAAAAGAAAAGAAGTTAAAGTACCCTTCAGAGGTCCGCTTTACCACATAGAGGAATTCACTTGATGAGATATGCACATAAGCAAAAGAAAAAAGTGATTTCTTCGAACGACCAAGCGTAAAAACTTATACGAAGGGAGTTGTACTCTATAAAATTTTCTTTAAAATAATTATTCTTTAGCAAATAAGAGTGTAAGTCCCCTCGAGGTATAGAATATTGCAGCATACTTATGGAATGGGGGCAATATAGTATAATTACACACAATATGGTATAACTAAACCAGCAAAAGGTAACGCTCAAGTAACATACCATAAGCTCGCTGCAATATCAAATAAACTCATGCCAAAACGAATAACAAATGTATTCTTTAATTCAAACAAAAGTTTGTACAAACGAGGAATCATTTTATTCAATTACAACGCAGGTACAGGTTTCAAAATAAAGAAAAGCGGGGGCCGGTACCCGCACAATTCTCGGCCAGTACATGCAAAACACAAAAAACTAGAAACTGAAGATCTTCACTTCTTTTTGCTGCCTTTAGACCCTTTACCCGGCCGAATGATCAGCTTTTCAGGTCGACCAGTGGGTATAAGGGAGGAAGGAGAGGTAGGCGCAGCTGGCCCAACTTCCGGCTCCTCTTCAGTGGCGGTGATTTTCTTCCCCCTCCTCTTTGATGTCCCACGCTTCTCTCTCCTCTGTGAGGAAGACTCACTCCCCGGAGTGACAAGTTTTGATAGAACAATGTCGTCAGAAGGAGTCCGTTCCGGGGAAATGTCACCTCCCTCAGGTCTCTCATCTTTCTGCTCTTGCGAAGTGATGGGATCATCCAAGCCGTGAAGAGCCTCTATTTGTTCCTCCTGTGATCCAGGTTGCGAGGCAGAAGGAGGCACCGCCGGAAGAGACGAAGGAAGGATGACCGGAGGAGTAGAAGTTTGAGCAGCGCTTGGTACTCTCTCTACAGAAGAAAAAAGATTAAAGTCAGTAAAAAAAGGGAGATGAGGGTTCACCAATGAAGTCAGTAAAGAGAGGAGATGAAGGCTCGTCAAGGTTGAGAAAATAGCCAAGGAGCTCGTGAAACTCATGTGAAATAAGCGAGTAACCAGCTTGAGCAGAATTGACAGTAGCGAAATTAACGGTGAAGTTACCTGAAGAAGCTGGTTTCCTGATATCGACTTCATAAGCTTGCGTATCAGCGCTCTCTTCACCCTCGTCTCCACCTTGTGTGCTTGTAATATCAGCGGTAACTTTGGTGGGAGAAGCGAGATGGGAACTGGAACCAATAATGTCGACTTCAGACGAAGAAGGTGGCTGGACTAGAGTAGTTGAAGTGGTTTTCCCCAGCTGATCCCCTTCCGTCACTTCGGTTCTTAGTTTGGCAAGTTGTCCCTTTCCCCTGGCAAGAGCAGCGCGAGCGTCTTCATCAAAATAATGCCTTTCCAGGGCTGACTCATCATAACCAGCACCTTCAGCACCAAGCATATCGAGGGCGGCCTCCCACACTTCAGCTAAAGTGATCTCGTACTTGGGACCAAGAAAGGCGAGGCTTCCACGCCCCAAGACGCTATGCAAGTAGAAGTCGAATAATGTTGAGCCGAAGCTGTTTTTGGTCGCCTCATGAGATTCTTCGGCTGCGATTTTGCCGGCGACAGCCTCATCGCGCTCCCTTTCAGTTCTGGCAAGCTGAAGCTTGAGCATTTGCATCTCCGCCTCCTGGGAGTTGTTTTTCTTTCGAAGCTCAGCAATATCAGAGACATAGCCGTCACTGATTCTTTTTTGTACTTCAAGCCTGTCCTCAGCGTCTCTCTGACTGGCATGAGCATCTCTAACTTGTCTGAGAAGCACTTCTTCTTTTTGAGAGTATGAAGTAGAGGAAGCAGCAAGCTCGTCTTTCAACTTCTCAACCTTTGCTTCGAGCTCCTCGTTGTAGGAAGTAATACTTCTCATCTCGGTATCATGCTGCTCAAGGACCTTCTGCCACTCAGCCTTATCGTTTTCCATGGTGAGCATAGCCTCTAAGTTGGCACGGTTAACTCGTTGAAGCTCATCAACAAGCTTCTGCCAGTTTGACATCCTCTCGATATCAAGTTTAACGGCGTCAAGATTTCGTAGCATAGCAGGCTTGTCAATAGGGACTAGGTCGAGATCGAACCTCACACCCTTTAAACACCACTGCGGAAAACGACTTTGTAAAGTGGCTGGGCCCGGTCCCACTTGAAATTTAGGCCTACTTATTATTGTCTGGATGTCCTCCTTCCCAAGAGCAGGAGAGTCAGAAGTAATATCAAGAGGGGCAGGGGCAGTAGGCTTGTCGGGAGTGGTGGAAGCATGTCTCTCACCATGTCGAGCTCGTTTGCTCGAATCTTCTACTACATGACCTTTTCCCCGGTCATCGTGTGATTTCCTTTTATAGGAATCGTCACCTCTCTGCGGGGAGTCGCGATGCTCATCCCTATCCCTCCTTTCCCGAGCTTTTCGAGCAGCCCTCTCTTCATCAGACTCCCTATAGGAAGAGAAGTAGCGCCCATAATTATACTGTCCACGCCCACCATAGCGTTGAAAATCTTGATAGTATGATCCACCGCGTGTCATTGGAGAATCTGAAATAAGAAAAGATAAGCTTCAGAAATCTTTAAAGCATAAGAAGATAAGTGCATAAGTGTGCTGGAAAAATCCTAAGTGTTTTGTGATGTGCAAGCTACGCGCATTAAGCTACAAACCACTCATTGGTGTAGAGGTGATGATAGCTTGGGTATGAGGAGTTGGTGTTTGTGTTGGTGTTAGTCGAAGAAGGGACGTCGCCTCAACTATAGGAGAGATAGTTTTAGACACGTCATCTCTAAAAAGCTCCTGTGAGGTCACTATTATGTCGCTCAACCCATCATAAACATCGTCACCATCATGCTCGGTGAGACTTGTTTTCTCAATTCCTACATCAGCTAATCCCCCGAGAGGCTGTGAAGGTTCTTCTTCTTCCTCGATCGGGGCAAGCACCGTCTTACTGGATGACCCCATAATGTCGGTAGAAGTGGAACACTTCACCAATGAAGCTTCAATATTAGACTCTTTTGATGCGAGTTGTTCGACAGTAACCGGGGCGTCAGGAGTTTTCGTCGGGGAATCGGGAACTTCTGTTGGAACTTCATGAGCATGCGTAGAACGAGAAGCATGTAGAAGCCCGTATTGGTGTAAAAATTCATCCTTCAGCAGAAATTTTATGCTCCTTTCTTCCGCAGCCACGGCACTCAACCTCTCGAAAACTTGTTTATGAATCGGGTCTCTAGAAGGGAGAGGAAGTGCTGAAAAGAGCAAAGAATGAAGTTAGCAACTGAAAGTTCGGATCTCGGAAAAAGTTTCAAAAACGAAAAAATGGAAACACTAGTCTTACTTCCTATTCTCCAGATGGCATAAAAACCTGGAGGGCAACGAGCATAAAAGAACTGAGTCAAAAACCCGTGTGCACTCTCGGGCAAATCTAAAATGAGTTTGCGATTTCTCGCACCTCTCACAAGAATGATAGAAGGATGGTCTTTATTTTTCGCAAATGTGCATAAATAGCAGATTTCCTCAAAGCTAGGGAGGCGATCAAGCGTCTTCCTGAATAGCACGCCCAACCCCATCAAGATGGCATAACCATTGGGGTGCAGTTGAAAGGGAGATATAGTTAACCGAAGAAGGGTTTGTCGAAGAAATTCGTTAAAAGGAGGAATCGCTCCGCTTGAGCACATTTGGCGATTAACGGCAACAAAACCGTGAGGTGGTCGGTCAGCAAAGTCATTAGGTCCGGGAAGTAGAGCATCTGCTTCGGCAATGCCAAACTGGATGCATAATTGGCGAAAAGCCTTGTGGTTCAGAGTGGTTGGCATTCTCTCTGGAGGATCGATCAATTGGTTAGCAACTGGAAAAATCTCCCCAGTTTGTCCTGCTTCTTCTAGTTGAGAAGTCATTCTACACAAGGAACTGGATATTCAAATGTGAAGGTGCACGTTTCCTAAAAGTATGAAGTGTTGTGTAGCAACTAATAAAATAACAAGTAAATATAACTGAAATCAAACTAATTGATGAATGTCAATTATAGAGCTTCAGAACTTGTTATTATAAGGGCAAGTACAGTATTGAGGCAAATAAGTCAGCTTTAGTTGATTACTTTAACACTGCTTTAATACTTCACTTGAACTTGTTAATTCACAACATTTCATTCACATAAATTCATGTAAGCTAATTGTTTCTTGTTTACTAATCTGTCGTTTGATGTGGGCAGTCAACGACAGTATGTTCGTCCTATTTTTCTGCAAATACTGTATTTAACAAGTTGACAGGTTCAAAGGTTAAAATAATCTGCAAAGAAGTACAACAAAATTCATATCCATGCAACTTAGTCAAATTTTTATGGAAATTTTTACAAGTCCTAGGTCGCCCAACGACCTAGTATAGGTCGAAGCTCTTATTAGGTCGCACTATGCAAGCTAAAAGGTCCATAACAATGCAAATCTGTTCAAAGTTCAAACTCGGCAGCGACCTATCCAAGTGCAAACCATCCAAGTGCAAACCATCCAAGTGCTAGGTCGGCAACAACCTAACTTCTATGCCACAGGAATTTAAGTCCTAGGTCGGCCGCAGCCAAACCAACCCAGCAGTTCAAACTTAAGGCAATGCGCTTTCGCTTAAGTCCTAGGTCGCAAAAGCCCTAGGTAGCAAGGTTTTATAGGTCGCACAGGTTCATGGGTTAGTT
This sequence comes from Allium cepa, assembly GCA_030765085.1. Lineage (NCBI taxonomy): Eukaryota > Viridiplantae > Streptophyta > Magnoliopsida > Asparagales > Amaryllidaceae > Allium > Allium cepa. The sequence continues at coordinate 45,588,118 of CM060946.1, forward strand.
CGGGCATGATTTTAAGCAAGTTCCAGATCAAACTTAAAAAACTCGCTTCCCTCTGCACTTTCTTCCCCCATAACCCATTAACCCGTTATCACTCACGTGCTACCACACCATCCTCCCTGGTAACCCATTAACCCGCTAGCACCTCAAAGCCTTCTTCATTTCTTCCCCAGTTGTAAGTCGGCCGGTTTGAAGTACTGCAATTCCCCATTATCCTCCTACATCATCACGAATTATCCAAAAATCCAATCCAAAACACCCCAAATTCATCATAAACCTGACGCGCTAGCATATTCACAGGGATCGCGGCAAAAAACTCAATAAAAATTGATCTAATCATAGTTTGTTTAAAAAAAAAACAGTGCATGAAATTGCATTAGGAACAAAGAATGCAACGCCTGCGATTTGATGGTAATCGAGTTATGATAAGGTTCACTTACGTAATCTGGTGATAGGATAATTGATGATGAAGTTGTTGGAGTTGTATTTGAAGGCTCAAAGGTTTGTTAATGGCGGAATGGAGGCTAAAGCAGATAGTGAGAAGAAGGAGCGACCTAGGTTATTTATATTCCAGAGTAACAAAACACGAACCGGTGCCACGGACCTAACCTCTTCCTTAGGTCGGATGCGACCTAGCAATCCTTCAGAGCACGAGTTAAGAAAGTCGAAGCACACGACCTATGGTTTAGTCGTATACTTCGAGGGGCAAATGTTAACTCCCTTCTGCAAACGACCTATAGATCAAAAAGCTGCGACCTAAAAGACGGCACGACCTAAAGGACAACGCAACCTAGCGACCTAAAAGTTTAACGACCTAGAGGATAGAGCAACTTAGCGGTCTAACGAAGCAAGCGACCTAAAGTAGCGGAGGTTAGCGACCTACAGGTAGTTGCGACCTAAAGGAAGACTCACTCTAACCAACCAACGACCTAAGGGGACTCAGCAACCTAAAGTCTTCAGCGACCTAGCGCCTTCATTACTCAGCGATCAAAAGGCCAGAGCGACCTAAAGATCATATCAGCCTAAAGAGGCCGCGACCTAACAGAATGGCTCGACCTAAGATAGGTCGCCCACAACCTAAGGTAGGTCGTTCCCGACCTAGGGACAGTGTATCAGAAGGCCGCCCTTTTCTATACTGCCACCAATAAGGTCGCTTACGACCTAGGACTTGTCGAAACGAGCTCGTGCATTCTTATGAAAGAAGGGGGAGGAGCCAGTGCTTCTTAGGGCGCCTACGACCTACGACCTTGCTTAGGTCAGTCGCGACCTACGACCTAACTCCGAGCAAAGCCTATAAATACGCCCCTAGCTCCAACTAGCAAAGGACCTTTTGGCTCATTCTCTTCAAGCGCCGTTACTCTGCCGAATTCCAGACGACTTCAAAGCTTTTTAGATCCAACAAACTTCTAAAGGAACTCCATGAAGGAATCATCCACATTCACCATGGATTTGAAGATGATTGTCAACATCAAAGCTTGAGCTACTTGTTTCACATACCCTATCACTTGAAGTGTGTTGTAATTGAAAGATCTTGTAAAGAATTGTAATCAAACTAGTGATAAAAAGATTAAAGTGGACGTAGGCTGGATTATAAGCCGAACCACTATAAATACTGTGTCTCTTACCGTTTTTCTACATACTTTCTGCTTATTTCTATTTCCCGTACAAACGGGTGGTGCTTTCACAATCACATCTTATACACCAGGGTGTTAGCGTTTAAATTTTTTCGTTAACAGAAAGAGACTGGAGGATGTGCTTCGTTATCATCCTTGTGCAGGGAGGAAATCATCCATCGTATTGCATCGAAATGCCTTTCTTTCTCTTTGATCATCTGCATTTGACTCAACTCTAAGTGTCGCTGGTTTCGAAGAATGAACGAAAGAATATTCTAGAATGAATTAAGAGTTTCTTCAAGATTCTCGGTTAAATTATGAATTGGATTGGCCATATTCGAGTTTGTGAGAAGAATGAGAGACAAAGTAGATAAGAAATAATATTGAGCGATGAATTCTGGAAGAAATGGATATTTATAGGTGTAGAAATTCGTTTGAAATGAATAGATATAGGTAGCTATTCAAATTTCAAATTCAAAATGAAATGTCATTTCTGACCAGTACATGTCGACATGGACATAAGGGGAATGTCGACATGGTGTGGTGAATTTTGATGGCTCATTTTAATTTTGTGAATAATTGTGTATATGTATATATATTTCTATAATATACTAACATTTATTCTGGAGATAAGATAAGCTAGATAATAGAAAAGGAATTCAATTTCATTTCATGATAACACGATACAACGATTAAACTCAAAGAACTACATGAACTTTTAAATCAAAATAAACTAAAATAAATACAATGATATACCAAAAGGTTGAACTAGCTAGAGGATGACGAAGACGAAGATAATCCAAGCTTCTTGCTGACTTTGGAAATAATTTTGTTCATCTTGGATGAAATTTTGTCCAACTTCTTACTAACGGTTCGTTTAAGAATCCATTGATTCTCAACAATGGTCTTTTGGTTTTTGAGAAGGGTTTTGTTGGTTGGATTAGGAGGATAATCAATGCTTTCCAAGATGTTTCACCTTCTTCTTCTTCTTCAATTTCCATTTCAGCCCCTTCTTCCTCTTCCTCTTCCTCCTCTTCCATCTCCTCATGAGCCAAACGCTCTTCCTTTTCGGAAAGAGTCTCATAAGGTTGAAAAATAAATGGAATTTTCATAAGAGAAATATTGGAATGATTGAAAACCTTTCTTGAAACAAATTCTTCTCCTTTGAAGTATACTCCAAAATAGTTAAACATCCGAGTGAGATAGATTCCATGATACAAAGTATTCTCACCCATTTTAAGATTTTTAGGACAAAGTTCATCCAAAATAACTTGCGTCCAATTAATATCATAATTTTCAAAAATAGAAAAAGTGCTTTGTAAACCTTTGAAATAGGATTACTGAAATTCCCCGATCATGGGGTTAAAGTATGTTGTAAAAGAAGAATGACTATTCTAGCTTTTGGCCGAAAATTTCAATTTTTGAATTCAAAATCATCATTTCCTTCAAAAAGGTGATGAAACATCTCATGATCATTTTCATCAATATTAAAACTAGAAAGATCTATTCCCATGCTCTTGCAACTAAGAATGGTACCCAAAAGATCACGATTCGAAACAATTCTAGTGCCTTTGACACTACTCCAAATCTCATCATCATTTCCAATATAAGATCCACGGTTTAAATTTGCATAGAAAATTTTAATAAGATTTGGATAGCAAACGAAATTATTTTGAGAAGCATCGATAAGACTAAGAATTTGATTGTTTGCAAAAAGATAATCAATTTCATAAGAAGAGAAATCTTGAAATATAGCAAACTTTTCGGGATGGACTTTTCCATAGTTAGCATAATTGATGTATGCTTTCATGGCTTCCGGATCATTGAAGAGTTACTCTTTTATCTTTCTGGAAATTCTCATGGTGGAAGGGTTGCTTGAAGACGCCATTAGAGTAGAGAGCTTGAAGTTTTGAAGAGAGAGTTTGAATTTAAAAATAAGAGTGAAAAGATGTGATAAAAGATAGTGAATATATAGATTCTCAAAGGACATGTTCTCTGGTCAAAAGATGTCTTTTTAGAGAATTAAATGAAGTGAAAAGGTGTACGGAAATTCAACCATTTGAACTCAAATTTTGAATTTCAAATTCTGTACCTATGTCGACATCATGGTGGGGACCATGTCGACATGTATCTTTGAATTTCTATGATTTATTTTTCCTAAGTATTCTAATATATATATATATATATATATATATATATATATACACACTTATTATTTTTAATGTATATATATATCTGGAATAATTCTGAAATTATAGTCTATTCTATAAAATATTATAATACTATTAAAAATAAAAATAAAAATAATAATAAAAATAATAGTAAAAAAGTAAAAAATTTAAAATTCAAACAACACACCAATTCAAAATCAATCAATCAAGCAATCAAGCATCCAAATCTAAGCATGCAATTTCAACCAATTGTATTGTAAATGTGTACCTTTTTCTGAATCCGTTTTTCTGAATTCATCAGAGTCGTGAACTGCTATGAAACACATATTTGAATTATCTGTCTTCTGATCATCATCGCTTAAGGACGAGTCTGAGTCATCTAGAGTAGCAGTAAATGCACGTTTTCGTTTCTTTACGGAATCATTGTTTATAGGAAGATTTTACCTATCTGGACACGGACAGTCTCTTTTGATATGACCTAGTTCGTCACAGCTGAAACATTTGATATTGTTTGGCACTACATTCTGATTTCTAGAGTTCTTATAGTCGTTTCTCTTGAGATTGTTCATCTTTCTATATTTCAGGAATTTTCGAAAATTCTTGGTCATAAAGGCTATCTCTTCATCATTATCGTTGTTTGAGTCTGATCCATCGGTCAATGCATTGAATGCCATTGATTTCTTTTCAGATGCTTTTCTTTCTCTTCTTCTAATCATTTGAACTTCAAACGACATTAGATTTCCCATTAATTCTTCTATCTTTAAGGCACTTATGTCATTTGCCTCTTCGATCGCAAGTGTCTTTTGATCCCATTCTGGAGTAAGAAAATTTAATATTTTTCTGACTTGATCTTCTTCCAAAAATTCCTTTCACAACGGTATTAGAGAATGCATAGTATCTTGAAATCTACTATACATATCTGAAATAGACTCATTAGAATTCATTTTAAATAATTGAAACTGATTTGTGAGCATGGAAATTTTGGTCTGTTTAACTTTGCTTGTTCCTTCGTGAGTAACTTACAAAGTTTTTTAGATTTTATATGCAGACTTACAAACTGACACTCTATTAAATTCATTCCTATCAAGTGAACAAAGCAGAATATTCATTGCTTTAGAATTATTTTGTGCAATAGTCTTTTGCTCAGCGGTCCACTGTGCAAAATCAGTTGTAGGTTTAGAATATTCAGTCTGTGTGATATTCCAAGTGTCTAATCCTACAGATTGTAAATATATTTTCATCCTACATGCCCAATATGCATAATTACTGCCATTAAAAAACGGTGGTCTGATAGTAGACCGACCTTCTACAAATGAACAAGCGATAGGGATGATAGAACTAGTGTTGGTAGTGTTACCAGTCCCAGTGTTGGTAGCCATTTTGAAATTTTTTCAAAATTCAGATTATGAAAACTTTGAAAATCTTGCTCCGATACCAAATGTTAGAAATGCGGATTACGGATCTTAAGGCTAGGATAAACACTAGAGGGGGGTGAATAGTGTTTTAAGGAATTACTAAATCTTTTTGAGTTTATGTTAATTTAACACAAATGTATGCAATATTCTGACACAGATACGATCACACAAACAAACACAGATGCGGAAATAAAGTAAAAGCAGTAAAGGAAAGAACACACCGGATTTTATACTGGTTCGGAGTTACCTTACATCCAGCCCCGCACACAAGTAGGATTTCCTTTCAAAAGCAATTGTACAATTACACCCTCGATTTCAAGGCAACGAGGTACACCCTCCAGATTCACAATCTTCTGGGTAGAGATACTTGATTTCAGGGGCAACAAGTTCACCCAATTGATTTCCTAGGCTACAATCACACCTTTTCTAACTTGATTGATTTCCAAGGCCACAATCACACCTTTTCTCGCTTGATTGATTTCCAAGGCTACAATCACACATTTTCTAACTTGATTGACTACCAAGGCCACATTCACACCTTTTCTAACTTGATTGATTTCCAAGGCCACAATCACACCTTTTCTCGCTAAATTAATTACAAAGAAGTCTATAACTCTAAATAGCACTGAGATCTTGTTGAGATAGTGATAGAGAATCAAACTACAAATGATCTAGTTAAATTCAATATTGATTTCGGCAGAATAATGGTAAGAATATGTTTAAAGAAATATGGAAGCAGAAGAGGAGTGAAAACCAAAAAAATATGAATAGAAATTCGTTTAAAACAGCCCATATTTATAGAAGAACAACAGCCATGTCCATTCGTGAAGGGATATGACGAATAGACACTTCTTTTGAAATTCAAAATTTTGAAATCAACTAACACTATGTCGACATTGGTAACTTAGGTATGTCGACATCCCAAAGGAAATTTTGGTGTTTTGTTTTTCTTTGAAAATAACTTTTATCTTATATTAAAACTATTTTAACTTTTATAAATATACTTAACTATACTTAAAATAAATATAGAGAACAATATTTTGGTATATATAAAATTTTACTATAATTTTATATTTAAATCTAAGTATAAATATTAAAAGTTAAGTATATTTTTATTAAAAGATAGTTTAAAACTAAGGATAACTTTATTTTGAAGATAAAGATTATTTTGAGGCTAAAAATATTTAAAATCAGGATATATGTTTTTGATTCTTTTAAAACGAAGGTTTTGAAAATATTTTGAAAACAAGATATAATTTTGTAAAATCATTTTGAATAAAAGGTTAGCGGATACAAAACAATGTTCCATTAGATTTTTCACGGGTTCCATCTTTCCTAGGGTTCCATCCCTTTAACAGGCTCGAAGTGGATTCCATTCCACGAATAAATTGGATTTTAAGATGCCAGTGATTTTCTTGGAGTTTTAACAAAATTCCTAATTAAATTACTTATAATTGAAATCTTGAACTCTTGATAATCTTGGTATTCTTGATACTATGAGTCTTCAATCTTAATATCTTGAATCCCTATACTGTACAGTCTTCATTCTTGGTACCTACATGGTTAAATCCTGCATATATATATATATATATATATATATATATATATATATATATATATATATATATATGCGCTATAATGTTAGTATTTATATTTTATAATCTTACTCTAAGGTTATTGTCATCAAAACCATCATCTCAAGGACTAACAAGTTCGTTTCGAAGATCGGTTATACGCTAGTTCGCTATGGATGTCGATAAATTTTATCTGAGTCTAGATCGAGCTACAATTGATATGACGAGACAAGCAAAGCTATAAAAGTCAACATTCCAATTTCAAGTTAATCTGAATTCGTATGCTCAAGATATGATCGATGATATTTAAGTGATTCCTTTGTTTATATCCATCAAACAACCAGAGAAAACCTTCCTTCATGTCGATCCGGTACGAATCCATCAGATGCGCACAGCTTCGTATCGATCAGGAGAGCGGTGTTCTTCGTATCCATCAATCATCTGCTGTTCATATCCTTCAAGCTTCAGCTGTTCATATCCATCGAACAACCACTCTCTTCGTATCCATCAATGAGCATCACTTCGTATCCATAGACAGCGATATTCTTCGCGTCCATGATCTCTCGCCTGTTCGCATCGATCGACTGATGACCACTTCGTACTCATCAAAACCAAGCCAGGCCGCTACTTCGTATCGATACGAACAGAGCAATTGCGATCGACACAAATAGGGCAGCTGCAATCGAGACGAACAGAGTAGAGCCATTGCAATCAATGCAAACAATGTTAAACTAGATCGATACGAAGTCGATAGCCATGCATTGATAGGAAGTACACAAGCAGAATGGATACCAAATGAAGCGTAGTCGACCGATGCGAACACGACCAAGTCAAATCGATACGAACGAGGAGTAAAAATTGGGAAGACTCGATCGATTCGGCATGAACTTCGGATCAATCCAAAAAACAAGTTCCACGTCAACTCCCATCACATGCAGAATCGTCGAGTTGAAATCATCGATACGAACATCATCGATACGAAGAGAACGGCGACCGAAAAGCCCAAATTTGCATTGATCATAACTCACAATCCACAAGTCCAAATTCCACCAAATTTCACAGGAGCTTACGTACAACCCAAAAGAATGTTCATACTAAATTTTGACTCGATTGGATCAAATCTTGATCGATATGAAATTCATTCATATCGATCTCAAGTTGAGTGCAAATGGCATGGGATCGATTGTGTGGGCCCGCCCATGTGCAAGAAGAGGTCTTCTTAGACCTGAGCGAGATATTTTCGACCTACGCCTGTAAATAGCATCCAGAGTCTACAGAAAAGGACTTTTAGCTCTCCTATATCCAGACTCTCCTAAAACCATTTTTGTGCTCAAATATCACTATTGTACTCAAAATCCGCTGTTGTAATCTGCTGAAACTAGTTGTAATCAGCAAATAAACATCAATAAAATCACTAATTTCATAGTGGACGTAGGCAATACGCCGAACCACTCTAAAGATCTGTGTTTCAGCGTGTTTTTCTTATCTGTTATTGAAGTGTTTGTTAGGTAATCCTCTTTTTACATTTACTTTATTCATTTTGTCTCTTCAAATACTTTCAAATAGTGTTGTGTCCTGTTTTGGTACAAGCACTTTGGTGCTTTCACTGAGAAAACAAAATTTTTCTCCTCCTCGTTGGATCTACTATCGATATCGGATTGCATAAATCTAAGGAGAAGATCCAGATCTCAAGTTCAAATTTCTTCCATCCTATTCAAATTTGCATCAAGTCTAGGAAAGAGCTTTTCTATTCATCATGGTTGACATAAGGACCACTTCAATTGCTGAAGATCCAGAAGGACGGGATCATCAGAATCCTGTGTAACTACCTCCGATTGATCATAATGCTGCCGAATCATCAAATTCGCAAGGCCCTGTCATCAAGGAAGAGTTTCAGATGCTAATGCAAGAGCTGATATAGAGCCACCATCAACTTACCCAACAGCTGCGTGCCAATGCAGAATTAACCAATCAACCGAATTGCCAAAGGCCTAGGAGAACCAAGAGGGATCGGGCTTCCTATTCATCTACTGAGAGTTCGGCTTCTTTAGACTATCATCACAGATCCATGTGCCCATGGCTAGATGGGAGTTATACCCAAGCTACTGGACATCAGCATGCATTGAGCCTTGGCCAACCAAGAGTTGGCCCGCCCAGCCATCAGATTGGACCTTACGCCCGACTAGGTACTATTCCATGTCATGTTACGGACAACGCACTACCGCAACTATTACTGAGACGGGAGTTGATGCCCGAAACCAGACAGATCCCACCCAACGTCAACATACTCCCGAACCTTATATCCCTAAAGACTTAGAACCAAGGAGGCGAGACTTGGACCTTCGACCACGTCTGACCTGACCTCGCGTTTTGGAACCCGACCACACCTTGCCCTAGCGCGCTCAAAATGTCCAGATGCCAGATATACTGACGATGATACGTCAATTGGTCCATGAAAGTCAAGGTCTCACTAACGACGACTGGGAATCTCTCGAAATCATGCCCCTTTCACTGATGACATACTCTATGCTGAACCACCTTGTCGATTCAGGATGCCAACTCTACCCGTCTATGAAGGGAGCTTAGATCTTGATCAGCACATTTTGAAGTATGAATGGTTGACGAATGCTGCACGAGCTGACGATGCAGTTAAATGCCAGAGTATTCTTATCTCTCTTGGGGCATAGCTACCATGTGGTTTACTTGTCCGCCACCTCGATCTATCTAGTGTTTTGATCAGTTGGCGGCAAAGTTTTTTGAGCAGTTTCAGATGCGTGTAACAAGGCCAAAGGATGTTAACACTTTGTCTAGTGTCACTCAAGCTCCTGGAGAGACACTCAGACATTATATAGAAAGATTTCATACTGCGTGTCCTGAGACTAGGAATCCCAATAATGACTCAATTTTGATGGCACTAACTAAGGGGATTGATCCCAATTCTGAATTCAGCAACTGGTTGGCCGAAACCCCCCTCCCCACGTCATTGGACCGTTTCTATTCCAAGGTAGCCCAATTCTTGAGAAGGGAGGATGCAAAATAGTCTAGAAAAAAGGATGACGTAGGGCCCAGTGTGGAAGGAATCCAGAGTGACGTAGCTGTTAAACAATTCGAGGGGAGCTCGCGAAAAGTGCAATTGAGTATTCAAAATAAATGGAATCAGCAGAGAGGTAGCGGAGATCGAAATAAGAAACTGGACCAGAATCGTGGTCCATGACGTAGAGCTCCTATACTTGATAATTATACTCCATTGAATACGTCGCTGGAGAATGTGTACTTATAGACTTTTAATACCATTCAATATAAGCAACCTACGCTAAGACCATCAGCAGAGAAACAAATCTAGAAAGGAAAGTTTTGTAGATTCCACGAGAGCTAAGGCCATAACACGAATGACTGCCATCACTTGCAGGATCTCATTGGGAAGTTGATAAGAGAATGGTAGTTATAATAGTTTGTGCACGCACCGCAGTCTGGAGGTGCGGGCCCATCAAATCAGAATCGTGTACCTAATCAGACAAGACATGAGGATCCTGCCCGTACCAGTGGGAGGTTAGTGATAAATACTGTTAGCGGTGGTCCTTATCCAGTAGACCAAAGCTGGAAGGAATTGGAGTCATATGCCAGTTCTATTTGGCATGCGGACTTCGAGTGTTGTAGTAGTTTGGAAGATGGGGCTCTGGCCAAACAACAGAAGACGATGACTGATGACATCGTGTTCCACGATAGAGATACCACAGGGTCGAAGCCCCCACTATTGATCCACTTGTCATATCAGCTCAAGTAGGCCCTGCTTGGATGAAGAGGGCCTTGGTAGATAGTGGAAGTTCTGTGAATATATTGTTTAAGCGAGCCTACGACCTGATGAAGATGGAGGCTAAAGATTTGAAGCCTTGTCAGCCCAGTATTCATGGCTTTAACGGAAGTGCGACCATACCTACTGGAGTGGTGGAATTGCCAGTGGAGTTAGGAACCGAAAAACATCGGAGAGTCCGGATATTACAATTTGTTATGCTAGATATCGACTCACCGTACAATGCTTTCTCGGGCTGACCTGCCCTAGCTGGGTTCAAGGCTGACATTGCCCTATGGTCTTTTATTCTAAAGTTCCCCACCGATCGTGTATTTGGAGTCGTTCAAGGAGATCAGGCTGTTGGGAGAATGTGTTATGTTGCTGAGCTGCGTGAGGCGCAACAAAAGGAGAAAGGAAAGGTCGTAAAGGAATCTCTCTGCATCTGCTTTATTGAAAATTGACAATTGATGCCTGGGCCCAGGCTCGGGCACCCCAACCAATTCCAAAGAGATCTTGACCTAAGAGATAACGAAAATGAGGATGAAAGTAAAGACAATCAAGCTTCTACGACCGAACTGACGATCTATGTCCCGATTGACGATAGCGACGATTCTAGAATGATAAAGATTGGATCTCAGTTAAGCCAACAAATGCAAGAGAAATTGGTTGAATTTCTCCGAGAAAACCTTGACGTGTTTGCTTGGACACATTTTGACATGTGTGGAAACTCCCTGGACATCGCGAGCCACACAGTTAATATTGACCTACGGCACATCCCGGTCAAGTAAAAAAGGCATGTATGGATCCAGAGAGATCTGTCGCCCTTAAGGAATAGGTAGATAAGATTTAATCAAATGGATTTATTTGAGATGCATTATACTCGGAATGGGTATCCAACTCTGTACTTGTCCAAAAGCCAAATGGGAAATTGAGAATGTGTGTCGACGATTAAGACTTGAATAAAGCTTCCCCCAAAGACAGTTTTCCACTTCCTCGAGTCGATCAGCTTGTAGATTCAACGGCGGGACATGAACTTCTATCTTTATGGACACGTATTCAGGCTACAATCAGATACCCATGCACTTGCTCGACCAGGAGCATATTAGCTTTGTGATTGAACCGGGACTCTACTGCTATAAGGTTATGCCTTTTGGACTCAAGAACGCTTATGCAACCTACCAATGATTGGTTAATCGGATGTTCGCCAACCAGATTGGAAAAACTATGGAGGGCTACATGGGCGACATGCTAGTGAAATCATGATTCTCCACTTATCATATTAAAGACCTGGATTCAATGTTTAATATCCTTCGAGAAAACAGAATGAAGCTCAATCCGTTGATTTGTCACTTTGGGGTCGCATCTGGAAAATTCCTTGGGTCTATCGTCAACGCCCGAGGAATTGAAGCCAATCTCGAAAAGATCTAGGCGATTAGGAATCTTAAGACTCCACAGTCATAAAGCAAGTCCAGAGCCTCAACAGAAAAGTAGCAGCACCAAGCAGATTCATTTCAAAATCCATTGACAAATGCAATCACTTCTTCGATTTGATCCGAAAAGGGAAACAGAACTTTGAATAGACCACGGAATGTGAGGGCGCATTCCGAGCACTAATTCAGCACCTCTCCATACCGCTATTTTGTCAAATCCTATCGATCAAGAGAAATTGTACCTTTACTTGGCGGTATTAGAAAACGTGATCAGTGTTGCTCTGGTACGGGAGGAAGACCGTGTGCAAAAACCGGTCTACTATATTAGTAAATGACTAACAGGAGCCGAAAGAAATTGTCTGAGGCTAGAGAAGTTGGCTTATTGTCTTATTATTTACTTGAGGAAGCTCCGTTTGTATTTCCAGGCTCATCCTATCACCGTTTATACCGACCAGCCGTTACGATAGGTCCTTACGTGGCTTGAGACGTCTGTTAGGTTACTCAAGTGGAATATCGAGCTAAGTCAGTTTGATATTACCTACACTCCAAGGCGATCCATTCAAGGACAAGTCCTAGAAAATTTTATAGCTGAATTTACCATCCCAGAGGACTTGACTACAACCAGTGAATCCTCCAAATATATCTAGAAGCTGCATACTGATGGTGAATCAAATAACCTTTGCTCAGGCAGCCAGTCTTCATTGCTGTGGAGATTTTTTGTGCTTTGCAATTAGTTGTGTGTCAAGCTCCGAGGGAGTACCAGGCCAAAGATTGAAGACTGGCTGCCTACCTAGCTTGGGCTCAAGAAGTATTAAATCAATTCAATTATTATGCCATCTACTACATACTTCGAGAGCGCAATTAAAAAGCCGATCCATTAGCAAAGTTAGCCAGTATGGATGAGGCGCAACAAATGGGACTCGTTCCTGTAGAATTGTTATCTTCCTCGAGCATCGACCAAATGGAGACAGATTGGGTATTTGAGGTCGTTCCCGATAAGGAGTCATGGATGACTCTGTTCAAAAATTATCTCAATCAAGGAACGCTGCCAGAGCGCAGGAGTGAAAAAAGACAAGTTCTTCGAAATGCTTCGCGGTTCACTATTCAGAATGGAGTCATGTATAGAAGAGAATACTCTATTCCTTTACTCTGGTGTATCGCTCATGATGAAATTAAACAAGTATTACATGATGTACACGAAGAAGAATGTGGCGATCACACCGGAGGGCAAGCTTTAGCTAAGAATGTACTCTGATATGGATACTATTGGCCGACTGTGAATTGTGATGCGTCGGATTACGCCAGAAAATGTGACTGATGTCAAAAACACGTTCAGATTCCTTGAGCCCCCTATCAAAATAACCTGGATGGTCAGTCCATGGTCGTTTGCAATCTTGGGCATTGATATTATTGGTTCTCTATCTCTGGCCAAAGGTGGTGCGAAGTACGCCATCGCCGTAGATGATTACTTTACTAAGTGCGCAGAAGCCAAAACCCTTGCTACAATCACGACAAAGAAAGTGATCACTTCATGGTACACAACATTGGCAGTTGATTTGGTCTCCCGCATACCATCATCACTGATAACGGAACCCAATTCGAAAGCGTTGAGTTCAAGAATTTCTATCAACGATTCCACATTCAAAAAAAATTCTCTACAGTTGCACACCTTTAAGCGAATGGATAGGTTGAAGCTATTAATAAAATTATCAAGTCTATTCTAAAGAAACGACTATAAAAGGCCGGGGGCAAATGGTTCGACGAACTTCCTATGGCTTTGTGGGCTTACCGAACAACTCACAAGTCCATGGCCGGGCACACACCGTTTTCTCTTTCCTATGGTTCAGAAGCCGTTATTCTAGTCGAGGTGGAAGTATCTTCTCATCACGTGACATAGTATAATCCAAAAAAAGCTATATTACTTGTCGAACCCTAGATTTGTTGGATGAGAAGCGAGAAGAGGCTTACTTGAGGGAAGCCGCATATCGAAGTCGAGTCGCCTGATTGTAAATGCCAAGGTCTGATCCCAAACCTTCGAACTCGACGACCTCGTCCTCAAAAGAATCTATCCGGTTCTGTCGCATATGAAACAACATGGGAAGGGCCGTATGTGACTAAACGAAAGCTCGAAGATGGCACATTCAAGTTATCGATCATTGACGGTCTTACTCTGCCAAGAGCCTGGAACAACAAGAGTCTTCATCGCTAATACACATGATAGGCTTTATTTATTTAGTCTAATTTTCATCAGCAATTTGTTTCTGCATTTCGAAATTTGAATTTGTAATAAGGCAATGACTTTGCCATATTTTCTTATTTCAGAAATAAAGTGTAATCTCTTCGAGCCAGAGCTGTGATTTGTTGAATGCGTCATACAACTATCACTGTGCATGGAGAGCTAAATTCCACCCGATGGTGGAGTTTATTCAAATAGGGAGTAACCGTGATACGACCGGTTACTCGTTAAGAGAAACCCAAGCTTAGGGTCATGTCACCACACTGAAGCCAAAAAAGTATTAATACAAGACAATTCTTTCACTAACTCCAGTCTCCTAGAGTGCGAGCTGGAGTATAAACTTATAAATGCGGTTTCGAGGAGGGTGGATCTGTCCACCTAATGACATCGCCCATATCCGAACCAAGTTCAAGGAGGATGGATCCGTCCATCTAACAACCTCACTAATTAACTTAGGGTGGATGTGAATTGACCATCCATGATCCTAATAAATCCATCATTCCCGAAGTGCAAACGAAATTCAAACACCTAAACAGACGTGACTGTCCATCTGTCAACCAACTCAAAGTTTCTTGAGTGCGAGCTGGAGTATAAACACCAACTCCAAGTTCCCAGAGTGCGAATTGGATTATAAACATCAACTCTAAGTCCTAGAGTGCGAATTGGAGTATAAACATAAACTCTAAGTACTAGAGTGCGAATTGGAGTATAAACACTAACTTCGAATTCCTAGAGTGTGGTCAGAGTATAAACACAACTCAGGTGTGACTGACCAGCTGCAAACCAATTGAAGTCCCCAGAGTGCGGACGAAATGCTAAATATCAAGCGAGTGTGATTGACCGCCCATACAAATCCTTAAGTCCCCGGAGCGTGGACATATCCTTCAAACTTAAGCAGGCGTGATCGACTGCCAACATACAAATAAAATCCCCGGAGTGTGGATGCAACCTTCGATAGAAGAGCGACCGTGATTCGATCACTCGAACTATCCCTTTTTCAGCATTGATCCAGCAACGCTAAGCTCGATGTGTTGAAGGCGAAATGCAATCGCTAAACAAACTTTACAATTTGTCCCTGAAATTAGGGGCATAACTTAAGTGTCGACCACTGACAGAAGCAGTGCATCACCAAAGTTCAGCGTAATGTTCAGTCATGATTCGTATCCATGATTTCAGGACTTGACAAATAAACACCAACCCAATCGAGGATCGAAACTTCACAAGTGTGTTAGACAGAAGTTAAAATGCCGAAACACTTAGGTAAATTAACACATGTTGAACAGAAAGAAAAATGGAATTTTATTTCAATCATTCTTTGGAAGAAAAAAGGATAAGTACAAAAGTATGCCAAAAGTCCTACTAGCAGAGGTAGAACCCACGTCTATACATGGCCTATAAAAGAAAAACAAAAGCATATTCCTATCCTTCTACCAAAAATGAGCCAAAGAAGCATATCCACTCTTTATTTTTTCTTAGTTTCTTCTTCGACGTAGACCCACTGGAGCTGCCACTGATTTTCCTGTTTGAGCCTTTGCCTTTCGGTGGCTGGTCTCCTTTGGGGGGCATTATATTGATTTCCTCCTCCAAACTCAAATGTATAGGAACACTTCCAGCAGACAGAATCGGAGGGGTTCGGTCCATTAAAGGAGGCGGAATAAGCACGCTGGTGTCGACAAAAGTGCCATCAGGAGATATCATTTGTAATGGAGCCAGACCAGGGCCCGCCATTCCACCTCCAAAGCTGCTAGCCTGGGCAGCTGCTTCCATTCTCACGTTAGTCTCGGCTATAATTTTTTCCTTATGAAATGTTTTTGCCTCACCGAAAATGCTTACAGTCGGGCCTGAGGAGCTGGTTGTAGGTACGCTTCCACTTATGACAAACGACAAGTCAGAGAAAGGATCACTATGATAACTGAGAAGTTCCTCCATCATCGGTTCATCGAATGAAAGTATTCTCCCTTATACATCATCTGTAGGTGCAGTGGACAATGTCGTGGTCGCTTCGTAATAATCGCCTCCTACGCATGATGCAACTCTTGAGTGGAAGGAGGCGCAACCGATGTGGCTCCAATCATTGGAAAGAGAAAAAGGAAATCTGTTATTAAATATTTCATGTGAAGCTTCTGATCATGAACAAGCATACGAAATGTTTAGAGTACCTTCCTCAGTTCGACTCATTAGCGGTTGAATGGCCTCAGAAATTTGCTCGCTAACTTGAGATAAATGCGGCTAATCTGGATTGTAGGCAGCAACGGATTGAGAATCAACCGTAGAATTGGTTCAGGCTGAGCCGGCATGAGAATTTCAGGACTTGTGTCATGGTGCTCGACACTAGAACCTTCTCCGACCTTCGAGTGCTGAGCGCCAAGCTTCTCCATTTTATGTGAAATCATGGCATCATGGAGAACTTTCCGTTCGTCTTCATTCCGCATTCGGTCCTCAAGCTCGAATTCCTCAATTGATTCATCCTGATGGGCAGCCTTTTCATCTTCTACTAATAGGCCCCAAGCGTTCTATAAATGTGTTAGATAACTATCGAGCCAGGCTAGGTTCCTATGCTTCAAAACGTTAGCATTATAAGTAATGAGGAGATCTTCAATGTCAGCATCTAGCCTGGACTCTGCCATTTGGACTTTCTCCTCGACCTCAGTCTCCACCTCCTGGACCTTAGCCCTTGATGCATCTCGTTCGCCCCAAAGCACTATGGCCTATTCACATGCCTCCTACACTGCACTATTTGCTTCATCCCTCTCCTTGATGGTTTCGGAACATTTGGCTTTGAGCTCGTTAAGTTCTATCAGAGCAGTATCCCGTTCGGCTGTGATAGTAGTGTTTCGATGGCCCGTCTCCTCCACCAAGGCAAAATGTGTTTACCGTATCCTCTCTTGCTAGGTTCGCCACGTTGGCCTTTTGGGTGGCCTCTATTTATGATTTCCGAGAGGACTCGGCCTCGTCGTTAAGCACTTGAATAATTCGGTCGTTTTGAGCAAGCTCGGCTTCTAATTTCTCAATGTTATTCGCCCGCTCAAAGGCCACCTTCAATGCTATTTCTGCAGCTTTCCCCTACTCCTTGTACTGGGTATAGATATCATGAATATAATCATGCATTGTGTTCTCTGCCTTCGATGGAATTCTCTTTAAGTGAGGGGGGAATATGAAGCCGTCAAAGCATATATTTGGAAAATCTCTCTTCAACTGCGAAATTCTAATAGCCCCCTCCCCAGTAGGCTCAGTGATAGCTTATTCATCAACAATGGGAGTTTCGATCTCATGTCTCCGACGTTGTGATTTAGGCCTAGATGATTGAGAAGATGGTTTTTGGTGAGGAGGCTCTAATGGTTGTTTCCTATAGCCTGAAGGTTGTATGGAGGATCGAATAAGAGGAGAATGTGATCAAGATCAATATTTATAATCCATATCCCTCTCTCGCTCTCTCGTGACGTTCTTGGCTAGAATAACCATGATCGCAGTTTCTATCATCCTCCCTCTGACGAGACTCGTAATATGAGTTGGATGCTTGACGTGCTCAGTGGAGACTTCCCAACATAGATTTTATTCTAGTCATCGTATCTGTAAAGAAGAAAGAATAACAGAGTTAGTAATCTCCTAAAGTAAGCAGCTTGTGATCGAAAATCGTGTAATGTCGTGAAGTGTATACGTATGTGCAACCCCCTGACCAACCAAAAATGTCGGCCACGCTTGTAGGAGGATACTCGCTTAAGTCTAAAGCACTCTAAAGCTCCTCCAATCCAGCATCATGTTGGAGTGACACATAATCTGGGATTGGGATATTGGAAAACCCTTCAAAAAGATTCTCCATTTGCAAGGGAGGAGCCTCCGAAATTCTAATACCAGGAATAGGAAAAGACATGATTACGGATTTCCATCTCAAAGATTTATAACGCTTATGCGCTAGAGCCTTGCCTTATTTCCTTCCCTCAAGACTTTGAAAGATGTCAGAAGGCCCGGCTATGGGTTCATCATCGGTGGGCGTATTTTCTTCCTCACCCTCTTCGGTTGTCATGATCTCGGATGCTTTACATTTAGCCCATTTCACCAAAGCTGCCCTCAACTTTCCTTCAAGTCTTATGCTCTGATTTCGTTAGATTAGCCCGATGGTCCTCTAGTTTCTGTCTGTTAGCATCGATTTTATGTCCCTCATTTCGCTTGGCACTTCTTGAAGGACCTTTACTATTTCTTTGAAATGTACGCCTTCAGGTTATTGTAAATGGAAAGAAGATATGAGATTCAGCATCGGTTACAATGAATTCATGGATTACCGAGAAAATTGTGTCACTTACGTCATCGACTGGCGAATCCTGGATGGCGTCAGACATAGAGCCATTCTGTCTTAAAATAGTTGAGCCTGGTCCAAGAGCCCATCACCACTTGATAGTTCCTAACTGCCTCCAGGAATGTGAACGAAGGACTATCTCCCTAAATCTTAACATTAAATAGGTATCTGATTTTGATCGGAGTCGGGGGTCGAAAAAGATGCTCCATGAATACAAGAAACAAACTATTCAGCAGCTTGTACCTATTGAGGTGTATTTATGAGAGGGCAATTTCGAAAAAAGCCCACACTTCCCGAATGTACAGGTTGAATGAGAGAAGTGTCCTAGCAGTGCACGAATGTCGATTGAAAGTGGTAAACCCCTCCAGGGGAACATGTGGTCTATTACTTGGCCCAGGTAACAAACCATCGGCTAATGATAAATCGTGCCTTAAGCATATTTGTCCCAACATATCTTCGAAAACGTTGGACGACATAGAATCTTATGGATTCATAATAAAATTTGCTCTTGGCAGCTCATGTGAAGCTTGATCATTTACTTTGGTTTCGATAGTCGGCAGCTCTATTATTGGAGAAGATAGACTTTGAATTTCCTGCTGTTGAGAACTCATGGATTCCATAACTAATCAACTTATCAAAAACCATCGTTGGATGATAATAAGCCCGCCTCTTCCCTAATATGAAGTGCATGAATGCGCTATGCAGTGAAGTGCTATGTAATACTTAAGAAATTCTACAAAAATTCAAGTAATGTTAAAATGGCAAGAATTCGAAATTCAACTAGAGTGACCGTCATCGCTGATCATCACAACCGTGTCATCCAGACTTTAGAAACCGATCAGAGTTAAAGATTGTTAAAATTTTGTTAAGTTACAGTTCCATTGACGAGCTTCAAAAGGTAGTCAAATATGCAGTTTAGCAGTTAAGTCCAATTGTGCAAGGCCGAAGCTCGATGGGGTCAAATGTTCGAATTTTCATGAAGTTCGTATCCAACAATGTCAAGCTTGGATCGTTCATTTCAAAGGCCTTATTTTCGTATCAGTCAGAAAATCCAGTTTCATATCGATCAATAGCTTATTAACTTCGTATCGACCTGAAGCTCTTGTTCGTATCGATCAGTACACTTTTGATTTCGTATCGATCAAGTTTCACTGGCTTTACACCGATCGAGTTGCAACGAAGTTCGTATCGGTTCAAAGTTTTCATTTCGTATCGATCAAACATTTGCTGGTTTCGTACCTATCTCAAACCATGAAGTTCGCACCGATCTAAAACCATGAAGTTCGTATCGGTCGCTTGTTGCAGGACTTGTTTCCATTGGAGGCCATTCGATTTCGTATCGATCGACTCCAATTGATACGAACTACTATCACTCCGGATCGATACGAAATTCACCCTTTCATCAATCCATTTTTCATCGATACGAAACTTATGCCCCAAATTGATACGAAGCCAAGTCTTCTCCTTCCTTTCACTGATACGAAATTGAAGTCATGCTGCCCTTTATGCTTCATCTTCTCCAAAACCACTCGAGTGCCACCCTCTCCCTCCTCGACCTCATGTCGATCACCTTCGGTCACCACTTTGTTAGAATCGATCACGGAGGCAAGTAGGATGGCACAGAATTCCAAGTCTTATTGCTTTTTGATACAAATTCATGTTTTATTTACCGAGGTTTGGTAATTAGTTGGAAGGATTAGTGTTCAGTTCGATTCGAAGGCAAGAACGGTTTCTCGATTCTGTGAAGTCTGGAATGATGCGAATGCCAAAAGAGAATAATGACAGGTAGAAAATTTGGCTAAGTCCAAAAAGTATTTATATGAACTCATGACCAGGCAAAAGATGAGTCACCTCCCAAACATCTAAACTGGTGGGAACGGTCTTCCCTCTGATTAATGCGAAGAAGACCTCTCCGTATCCATTTGTCATCGATCTATGGCAACAGCGATTCGCGTCCATTAGCAATCCATCGATGTGAAATGAAGACCTTGTCTCCTTTACTCTAAGGTCCATTCGTACTCGTATCCGTCGATACGAGGCACAAAAATAATAATAAAACCAACTAATCCGTGTCGATCGCCCTTGATAAGAAAACAATTTTTCAACTTTCCACATCGATTCAAGAGAGGATCGATATGAAGGAATACCCCAAAACAACCGCCAAGCATTGTTACAACTCGAACATCACATCGATTCAAGAGAGGATCGACGTGGAATTAGATAAACTGAAAAAATGACAACGACTCATGGACGTATGAACATTAACGGGAGTCAGGCTAACATACGTACTTGTATGTCGGACTAACATCTAATTTTTAAAATTCACAGGAATTGAATGCTCGCCAAATGACAATTACCACAACAAAAGACAGTTTGTTATGGCTCGATACTCAGTTACAACATTGCGTAGTACAACTGGCAGTCAATAATTCATTACTTATGTCATAAAGATCAATCAAAAATTACATCTTTTGACAAGAAGACAACAATCATTCAACAAGTCAGATAGAACTTTTTAGAATAAAGATGGCAACTTTACAAAGCATGTCATGTTCACACAAGACGTACTTTAGGGGCAAATGTTATCCCGCCTTTTGGCAAGGCCGTGACACTAAGGAATTGACTGGAAAACAAGGATAGTTCGTCCCTAAGATCAGTTATACACAGGTTCACTATGGATGTCGATAAATTTTATTCGAGTCCGGATCAAGCTACAATTGATACGACGAGACAAGCAAAGCTATGAAATCCAACGTCCCAAATTTTAAGTCAATCTGAATTCGTATGCTCAAGATATGATCGATGTGATTTAAGTGAATCCTTTGTTCGTATCCATCAAACAACCAGAGAAAACCTTCCTTCGTGTCGATCCGGTTCAAATCCATCAGATGTGCATGGCTTCATATCGATCAGGAGAGCAGTGTTCTCCGTTTCCATCAATTATCTGTTGTTCGTATACATCAAGCTTCAGCTGTTCGTATCCATCGGACAACCACTCCCTTCGTATCCATCAATGAGCGTCACTACGTATCCATAGACAA
The DNA here is from genome assembly GCA_030765085.1 of Allium cepa. NCBI lineage: Eukaryota > Viridiplantae > Streptophyta > Magnoliopsida > Asparagales > Amaryllidaceae > Allium > Allium cepa. The sequence goes on from CM060946.1 coordinate 45,609,679, forward strand.
CGGTATTCTTTGCATCCATGATCTCCCACCTGTTTGCATCGATTGATTTATGATCCTTCATACTCATCGAAATGAAGCCAGGCCGCTACTTCGTATCGATACGAACAGAGCATTTGCGATAGATACGAACATGGCAGTTGCAATCGATACGAACAAAGCAGAGCCATTGCAATCGATGGAAATAGAGTTAAACCAAATTGATATGAAGTCTATAGCCACGCATCGATATGAAGTACACAAGAAGGATCGATACGAAATGAAGCGTAGTCGACCGATGTTAACAACATCAAGTCAGGTCGATACCAATGAGGAGTAAACATTGGGAAGACTCGATCAATTCGGCATGAACTTCAGATCAATCCAAAAAGCAAGCACCACATTAACTGGCATCACATGTATAATCATCAAGTCATCATCGATACGATCAGCATCGATACGAAGAGAACGGCAACCAAAATGCCCAAACTTTCATAACTCACAATCTACAAGTCCAAATGACACCAAATTTTCACAGGAGCTTACGTACAACCTAATGAATGTTCGTACTCAATTTTGACTCAATTGGATCAAATCTTGATCAATAAAAAATCCATTCGTATCGATCTCTAGCTGAGTGCAGATGGCATAGGATCGATCGTGTGGGCCCGCCCACATGCAAGAAGAGGTCTTCTGAGATATGAGCGAGAAATTTGCAGCCTAGGCCTATAAATAGCATCCCAGAGTCTATAGAAAATGGACTTTTAGCTCTTCTACGTTCTGACTATGCCGAAACCATTTTTGTACTCAAAGATCACTTTTGTACTCAAAATCCTCTGTTGTAATCCGCTGTAACCAGTTGTAACCAGTAAACAAACATCAATAAAATTACCAACTTCATAGTGGACGTAGGCAATATGGCGAACCACTCTAAATCTCCGTGTTTCTGCATGTTTTTCTTATCTGTTATTGTAGTATTTGGTAGATAATCCTCTTTTTATATTTACTTTCTTCATTTTATTTATTCAAATACTTTCCAAGATTTTTGTGCCCAATTTTGGTACAAACTATATATATAAGTTGCACTATTTATAAAGATCCTATAGACTTTCACTTGAATCCTAGCTTTTCTTCTTCTTGAATCATCTTAATGGTGGTCGGCCAAGCTTGCTTAGAGTTTTAGTTTTGTTTGTGAATGTTGAAATGAATACGAGATGAAGGATATAAGGGTTTAGGGTATAATAACAAAGGCTATTCCTATTTGGCCCCTTGCCCTATTCCTCCTACTTATTTTTAATTCATTTTTTCTTATACGTTCATTAAAGCATGACCGCTTATTACTTAACAAATCTCAATCCCTTAACCATCTACGTTATTTTATTCTATTTATCTAATTAAATTTCCTAAATAATGTTAATTAAAATTAGGGTCATTGCATTAACTTATAGTTGGAAAAGTTCATTTAGAAGAGATAAGGAGATTCTAACCTTAAGGAGTACATATTTAAGATTGCTAAATTGACTAAACTCAGGATGGACCTAATAGACAAACCTATAAAAAAAGGCCATGAAGTTCATGAAGGGCTTAAATTCCCCGCTAAGTGAAATGTTGTTGACCCAAGTACCTAATGGGGCCATGTGTGAGATGTTGGTAGAAATGGAAATGATGCACGTGGCTAATGAGGAAGACAAGAGAGAAAAAGAGAAGTCTATGCACGCCCAAAATCAAGGAGGGTCTAAGAAAGGGAGTTTATGGGCCAACAAGAGGTAAAGGGGAAGTTTAAAAAGGAAGTAAAGGTGTGAAAGAGATGCCAAAGGAGAGGTTACAAAGCTGGATGAGTTTGATGAAGGAAGCCTTTCAAGGAAAGTGCATTACCTACCATGAGAAAGGGAATCACAAGTATCAATGTCCCAAGATAGCTAAGGAAGGACTAAGCGGATGGGCCTAACTATTGAAGTTGGCCTTATTGCTAATAACCCTCCAAGGGGCCAAGGAAAAGCAGCTCCAGAAGGTATAACTCTTACTTTTGGGGTTACTTTTCGTCCCATGTTTGATTTAGGGGCATCACATTCCTTTATAGCTAGGGATATAGTAAATTTATTAAACCTTAAAACTCAAATGGTCAATAGCCCAATAAACGTTTCCAATCACATTGGAGGTTCGACCCATCTTTCTCTTATTTGCAAAGACTTGGAGTTTGACATATGCGACATTGATTTCATATGTACTGCGTACGTTCTAAATTTCAAGGGGTATGGACTTATCTTGGGTATGGATTGGTTGTCAAATTATGAAGCCATTCTTGACTATGACGATAGGGTAGTGCAATTAAGGAATTGCAGAGCTCGTGACCTAGAAGCTCCTTGTACACCCAAAGCTTTAGTTGAGTTAAGCCATTTACACTCACTAAATCTATCTGTTTATTGAGAACCACTATATGTACCTATAGTTTGTGAATACTTTATGTCTTCAAGGAGGTCTCGAGTCTCCCACCCTATAGGGAGATTGAGTTTCGAATCGATTTCGAGAAAAACGTAAGACTCGTCACTCTGCCTTTGAGATATATGGCCCCCAAAGAAAGAAGGGAATTGGATAAGAAAATCTTAGAGCTATTGAAGGAAGAATTCATCCACATTAATACTTCTACATGGAGAGCCCCTATCATTTTTGCTACTAAGGAAGATGGTTCTTTAAGATTTTGCGTCGGTTATGGGAGTTGAACAAGCTAACGAGGAAAATAGGTACCCTCTGACTTGTTCGACCAACTTGTAGGAGCTAAAGTCTTTTCACAATTAGACTTAGCAACAAGATTCCATCAGTTAAGGATTGCGGAGGAAATCAAGCTGAACACCGCATTGAATACGCCAAATAGACTCTATAATTGGAAAGTAATGCCTTTTGGACTGACAAATGCCGAACAGACTTAATGGATTTGATGAGCAGGATATTTAGGGGGCAACTTAATAAAATTGTCGTGGTGTTTGTTAATGATATCTTGGTTCCAAAGGCAAGAAAGAGAACGAGGACCACCTTTGGGAGGAATTGGAGACCTTGAGAAGAAACCAACTCAAATCCAAGTTCTCTAAATGCCACTTTTGGAAAAATTAAGTTAGGTTTCTTGGGCATATTATTTTAGAGAAAGGATTGCAGTGGAACTTAATAAAGTGGAAGCTATCCAAGAATGGACGGTTCCTCGTAATGGATCGAAGGTTAGAAGCTTTCTAGGGTTAGTAGGCTACTATAGAAAGTTCATCAAGACCTTTGCACAAATAGCAGCCTCTTTAACCTGATAAACTAAGAAGAGTCTAGTCCTTGCTTAGGATGATAAGTGCACCAAGCAAGGCTTTTGAGAAGCTTAAGGAGTTATTAATTAGTGCACCCATGATCACTATTGTAAATGGAGCTAAACCATTTACGGTTTTCACAGATGCATGTGACACAAGATTAGGAGCAGTTCTTATGCAAGGGTGGAATGTAGTTGCTTATGCTAGTGGATAGCTAAAAGATCATGAGAAGAGGTATCTTGTGCATGATTTAGAACGGCAGACATTTTTTTTCTTGAAGACGTGGAGACATTATCTCTTGAGGGGAAGGTTTGAGCTATTTACTAAATATAAATCTCTTTAATACCTATTTTACCAAAAAGATTTGAATTTTAGGTAGCAGAGGTGGATGGAGTATATAGCATCCTTTGACTTTGGTATCCAATTTACCTCTAGAAAAGGGAATGTAGTCACAGATGCCCTTAGTAGGAGATACGCTACCCTAGGTGCTATATGTGAATGGAGACAGTTGGAGATTCTCTCGGATTTTAACCTCTAATCGTCAATAGAACCTATCCCATGTTTCTATCAGTCATGGAGGTTAGACCAGCCTTGATAGATCTTATAGAGCATGAGCAAGTAAATGATAAGGAGTTAGTAGAAGTTTTGGAAAAATTAAGGAAATGAGAGCATTTTCCCTATGCTATGAGATACTCAGTTGATGAGAGGGGATATCTTAGAAGAGATAGACATCTTTGTGTCCCAATGATTGATGATTTAATGAAAGGGAAGCCTAGCGGATTATTATTAACTTTGGAAATTTTGACTTGGAAGTGGGAGCATATATCGATGGATTTTGTGGAAGGATTGCCTAAAAACAGAAAGGCAATGAGGCGATTTGGGTTGCTGTTGATAGACTCACCAAGAGTGCTCATTTTGTTCCGGTTAGAAGAAATAGGACTAGTGCCTCTGCCACCCAGATTTACTTTAAAGAGGTAGTTCGTCTAGATGGAATACTAGTTACCATAGTTAGTGATAGAGACCCCTTCTTCACTAGCAAATTTTGGAGAAGCCTACAGACAATTTTGGGAACTTCTTTGAACCTTAGCATAGTATATACCCAGAAACCGACGGAAAAACAGAGACTGTGAATAGAATTTTGGAAGACTTGTTCAGAGCTTGTGCTTTGGATTTCAAAGGACATTGGAAGCAACATCTACCTTTGGTTGAGTTCGCGTATAACAATAGCTATCAAACTACGATTGGTATAGCCCCTTTTGAAGCACTTTATGGACGGCTATGCAAATAGCCTAGTTATTTGTGGGAAACCACTGTCAAAGTGTTGCTCGGACCCGATTTGATCTGTGATACCATGGAAAAAGTAGTGTTGATCAGGCAAAGGATGACGGTAGCGTAAGATCGTCAGAAATCTCATGCGGATCGAAGAAGGAAAGAACTTGAATTTGAGGTTGGGGACATGGTATTTGTTAAAATCTCCCCTCTTAGGAAAGTTGTTAGATTTGGCAAGTCTGAAAAATTGGCACTTAGATTTATTGGGCCATTCAAAATTCTGGAAAGAATACGAAAATTAGCATATCATATGGAGCTTCCTGACAAGTAGGTAGGAGTCCACAATGTTTTCCATGTTTCTCATCTTAGGAAATACCTTCATGACACTGCTAGAAGAGTAGAGCATGATTAGTTAGTGGATTTTGAGATGGAGCCGATAGTGTCCCATGCCACCACATGCATTGTGAAGCACGGTACTAGGAGACTCCACAATAAAATAATTAAGTTGGTCCAAGTACAATAGGGGGATAATCCAGCGGAAAGCACATGGGAGTCCGAGAAGAAGATGAAGAACACTCACCCAGAGCTTTTCATTGGTAATTTCTCTCTCTATAGAATTTTGGTTGCATTGTGGTTGCTAGATCGGATGGTAGAAAATGGTTGTTACACTTTTTCACAATCAATTTACACATGTAGAAATTTTTATGCATGTTTAGTAGATGTGCATAAAAACTTACAAGACTTGATTACACACTCATGCTAGGATTTAGCTCATTTTAGCATGTCTATAGCACATAATCACATTGCGCTAATGGTTGAGTAGATGGTCATGTAGAGAACTTGGTTGTATAGCATGGATATATTGCGAGTTATGTTGTTTGCCTCTTGGAAGATTTCAGGATGAAATCCTTTTTAAAAGGGGAAGAATGTAACACCCCGTAAAATGAACCGTAAATAAATAAAGTAAAGTAAATATGATAAGGGTTGGATATGATAATTTTATGATGGTTGGAATTTGACCATGAAAGTTATTCCATTGCGTTCTTGGCGAAATTCTAATCTTTTTCCATATATAATGTACTGAAAACAGAGTTCAAACAAAGAAATTCTGAGAATTTGACATCCTCGGATTTAAATTGATTTAGTTTGAATTCAAATTCAATTAATAAATAAAATTTAGGATTAAATTTCAAAAAAGTTAGCTTAGGGGCTAAGTAAATGATTAAGTTAAAAAGTTAATTATTGAATAAAATAATTCGGCAACGGAAAGAAAAATAAATGCCCCAAAACAACATAGTGTTCGACTTGAATAGGTCAACTGGTTGTCCAAAGCAGTCGACTGGTTGCCCAAGGGCGGTTGGCCGCTTGGCAATAAAATTTGCCAGTGGGGACTAGGGTTTTCTGCTATGTTCTATTTGGTTGTGCACTCTTGATTTACCCATTTCTTACCTACTTCCATCCTACTGTTTTGGTGTGTTTCAACTTCTATAACTAGGACCCTATCCTCTCTACTTTTATTCATATTATTTTGGGGAATATGATGAAACTCTGCCATTGCTATTTCTCTAGTAAATTCAAAAACTCCATAGAAAATTCAGGTAAGGATTTAACTTACTTCTTCCTCTAATCTACTCTTATCCTATTCTTCTCCAACTGTTCTGAATCTAATGAATATATATACCTTCCCTATTGTGTATGTGCGTGTATATCAAAATAGAGAGATTCTAGAAGAGATCGAAAGGCTGCAAATCCATTTGAGTAATGCTAAGGTTAATCTATGAGTGGAAACCTTAGTATTTCTTTTCAGTAATTGTTTGGTGTACTTCTTTTGGACTTGAATATGCCTTAGGGATTAGGATTTTGAAAATATGATAGATAAAATCCTCCAAAATTCCTTCTTAATTCGATTTGTCAATTCTATGCTGAGATTCCCAAATTTTTTCATCAATTTGATGGAATTTGTTTCCTTATGCAATTTATGATAATTTCATAGTCTATTCTACTTCTCCTTCTTCTTTGGTTTAAATTGTGATTCTTCAATGTAATAAGGGGTTTAGATTACAAATTCTATTCGTAATTTACATCACTTATTCTTATCTGTTTCTTTGTAAAAGAGGAGTTGAATAGAATATGGGGTTTAGATTGCAATTCTTATTGTTTAAGATATTCCATTGAATAAGTGTAATACATTGATTTTCTATTTTATTTACAAGTCTGTTATTGCAGTTTTGATTATGAATATTTATTCCCTATTTTCGATATTTGAATTCAAAGAAACTTGGGAAATTGAAGAAAAAGGACTTGTAATAATGATTGGTTAGGGAATTGACATCACACGCTAGCTTAGGGCGTAAAATCCATATAGTTGGAAATGATTAACTACAGGTACTTATTTATTTCTATCTACATAATTAACGTATAACTATTATGTATATGGCGTAGTTAATTAGGCATTTATTTATATTTATTTTCCCTCGTTGGGAAGATAATTGATTTTGAGGGAAAAAAGATAGAACTCTTATATAGCCTAATTATTATTTTAAGGCATAATAAGGAATATTCCTTAAAAGGCCATATTTATGAAACGGTGAGATGTGTGTGTATGTGTTTATATATATATGTATGTGTATGTATGTATGTATGTATGTATGTATGTATGTATGTATGTGTGTGTGTGTGTGTGTGTGTGTGTATATATAGTAATTAAGTTATGGCTATGTTATAGGAATGCGGGGCAATAGAATTGCATGACCGAAGTCTGCCCTTCACTTTGAGGCTACCAGCAGTTGTGTATACTTTTATTTATGTGAGATATCCTTATGATAAATATTTCTAATGGCGCAAGGTTAGTTCCAAATCTAGTAGGTGAAATTTTCCCAGCTAATCTAGCTACAAGTTCCTATGAATAGTGGACTAATGTGAGATGTCATTACAGGTATGGGCCATAAGAATAGGCCTGCTTCGGGGTTTGAGGTTTTAAGTGGTTAGAGCCACCTTTATATTAAATGGCCAAGAGGTTACACTAGGTGGTATCTCCATAGGATCCCACTTCTGGAATAGGCCTTAAATGACGGGGTCTACTTATTTTCCACTAGGAAGTATTAAGTGGCCTATGAGATTTCATATGATGTCAACTAGATAGTACCATTGAGGAGCATGCTTCTGGAATTAGGCCTTAGATGATGGGGTCTGCCTATTTTCCACTGGAAAGTATTAAGTGGCTTGGGTACTGTCTCTTACATTATTAGCTATTTATGGTGTATGATTCAGATATGGGATATAATTTTGAAATGGAAACAATCATAAAATCATTAAATTCATTTAGTGCTTCCTTATAGGGAAAGGAGGCGGGTCCAACTACTTAATATTTTAAATATACTACCCAAGTACTGAAAAGGTAAGACTCGAGGTTTTTATTCATCAGATACTTATTGTTTTGACTCCCTCCTCATTATAACATAAGTTAAGGACGGAATGATGGTGGCAACGATGCTTAAAGGTGAAGAAGCTTGGCAAGTGGAAGTATTTATTATTGTTTGCTTTCATGTTTACTTATGGATTTAAACAATTGTTGTAACATATATTATATTATTGTTTTTATGGGATTTTGTTTTATGACATTTTTATGGTTTTGAAATAAATGGGTACACTTTACAATTATATTTTGTTCTATCTACTATGAGTTATGAAATTTTAGTTATGACTCTACAATTGTAAGGAATGCGACTTTTCGACGCTCGAAAATCGACATCAATACGTCCACTGTATCAACTGTCGAGCAATCGAGTGCCGGAAAACCGAACTGTTATGGTTAAAGAAGAAGAAAAGGGTAGAAGAAGAAGAAAGAAGAAGAAACATAAAACAATATCAGAATCTCACAATCGCAGCGGAACAACATATAATAGATAAATGAATAATCTTTAAACAAAGAATTATATCAGTTATTACATTACATCACATTTCGTTATCAGAGTGTACAACAAAAAACAGTGGAAAAGAAATACAACATATACTAGTAATATACTACGCCATGCTCTCCAGCTTGCCTCCAATTCTCTACAGCAACTCCCGAATCCAGAATGACCTGATAACCTACCTCTAGACTGCCCGTGTAGAAATTAGTGCACACCCAGAGTTTAGGAAGGAAAACAATAACATCCAGGTCAGTCATGTAACTGGTGTGAGAACTTAAAACTGTTATTTATCTTTAAAACAAACAACAAGAATATTTTAAAATAGATTCGCAATGCTTTTTGGAAAATGAGACTACCATAAGGCCCCCCGAACACACACACAAGGCAAATGCAGAATCAGAGGAGATTTCTCCTTATGATAGTCAGAGATGCTTGATACGCATTAAAAGAAACATTTGATATTATTACTAGTGCATAGTGTAGGAAAAATCATTTCGAAAGTAAAGATATAAATCTTAGCCAACGTACGACCATTATCATATGCCTACTATAGTTACCATGTTCAATAGCAGGTTACTGCCACATTCCATGGTAGGTTATACAACTAAAACCGTACAAGGTTCGTATTGTTTCTTTGGATTTCCAACAAATGGTCAGGCCAAGGAACTACCCATTGCCACATGGGTACGCCTCTGGAAAGACGACCCCGAGAACCTAACCTAACATTACGGTTAAATCTCTGCCAACACAAGGCCGGGTTACCCCTAACTGGGTATTTACTGACGAATATGCCATCCCCCGATCGTAGCCGATCTATATCCGAGGATCCTCGATTCCAACAACCACAAAGTTATAAATTTGCAGCAACAACATTGGTTAAGTATCTGGGATCCATACCATGATACAACCTCTATCCAGAAGGAATGACATACACTAAAGGGGCGCTACCCCCTAATAACCTTGCTGCATCCTTCCTGTTTTGACCATTTCCAGGGTGTGAGGTCCAACGAAGTCTCGTCCATAAAGCTACGCTTTACACAAAGTTGTGCTTTCATCATCAAATGCTCAACAGTACTTCGTATGCCACATTACCAATTTGGGAATGTATCACTAGTAACCATCAACTACATAACCTCTGAGCTCGTATGTCTCAGAGAAGGGTGTTAAGCTAAGAGAATAAATTCTCCGCCACCAACAGAAATATATTTGATAGAAATCAGCTTTACATCTCAAATTGTAACGTCAGACACACATCCATACAAGTCCGTTCCGGGATCGAACGGAACCGAAGGCACTTCTAAAGAAGCCCTTGCAATCCGGATATCCACTAATCAAGGACGGACTTTCCATCACAAAGAGTGATAAAATCTCTATATCGGAGATCAGCCGATGCAGAGACATTCGACGGTAATCCTTCTGTTTTCAAAATATCCGGTCTTCAACACCGGTATTCAATGCTATCCATTATGTCGTATCACTATTCGGAACGGGTAATCCGAATAGCGAGCGCAATAATTTAAAAATAATTGTAGCATTCAATTTCAACCAATTTACAACAAATACCTATATAAAGGTCAATATTGATAGTCGGTTATTTAACTATCAATCAATATTCACAACATCACCCGATGATAAATAATCTTCCTAAATTATTTATTTTTCAAAATATCTTTACAAGATATATTTTCCACACTTCAACCATTTAAAAACAAATTTCAAATCATTTTTCACCTTTCAATCTTTGAAAACAAATTTCAAATCAACTTCCTCAAACGAAAACACTTCCAAATATTTATCCATTTCAAATTTAAAATGGTTCATTTAAATCAATCAAATAAATCCTTAATGATTTATTTTAAACTTACGTTCCAAACCCGTAAATTTATTTCCACACTTCAAAAATAAATCAACGTTTATTTTTAAACAAATTTCCCTTTCTTTTATAAATTGCATAGTGAATTTACAATTCCAAAATATCTATGAATATACGATTTTCAAATCGATTTCTAATATTCATTTTCAATTTATCTTTAAAAGATAAAATCTCAAAACATTCACTTCATATTGGAAAAACATTTCCATACTTATTTAATAATAAGCAATTCACAAATCTATTCATTTTCAACATTCGGGAAATATTCAATATACTTAAATCACAATTAAGTATATAACTTATTCTTTAAGGAAAACATTCTCGTAAACGCTTTTATTTGAGTCAAAACGAATGTTGTGTAAAACATCATTACGACAACCCCAAACCATTAGTTTAGGGATTCGAAATTAAGATAGATATATAAATCCCAATACTATATAAAACATTTCCTTTCAGAAATCATTTACTATAACAACAGTGTTATAGTCCATCATTTCCTTATTTCTTGAAAACGTCTATTTCAACAGTGAATGTTGAAATCTATGGTTTCGATACTTAATATATTTAAAACATCTTTTAAAACAATTAACTTCATTTTTTTTAATGTCACTTCCCCAAAACATATCCATTTTATTTAATAATATATTCACTGTCCAAAATCGTGAATATACTTTATTTACCCAATTCAATGTTTCAACACATTTATTAAAAGATTATCCACTATCCAAAATCGTGGATAAAATTCCCAACCAAACTCTTGTTTTTACAACATTTAACTTAAAGGATAATTCGCTGTCCAAAATCACGAATATATCTCCTTAATAAACTTCTATGTTTATTTATCAAATTCAATTGATTTCGGATTCATAAAACAACGTTTATAAATTCCAATTCTATTTATAAAAACTTCGATTTATAAATCTCCTTTATTAACCAATTCTATTTATAACTCAGTTATATACCAAAAATCCATATTATAAGTTAAATGCTTATAATTCATTTATTTACCAAAATTGTTCTTTCAAAACTTTACAAATTATAAATCTTATTACTTATAAGATTCATTAATAACTCCCTTTTTACATTTATAAAAACTGCATTAAAATTCCATGATTCTGATTTATAAAAATTCAATTTTTTAAATCTTATTTATAAACCGTTTACAATAAATTCAAAAATCACAATTTAAACTTTTTTATAAAATCATTAACTCCATATTTCAAAAATCAATTTTCAACTTATTTTCTCAAAAATCATAATTTTTATAATATTAAATTATAACGTTTATTTATTTAAAATGAATCAATACCAAAATTTAATAAAACGTATACTTTCAAAAATCACTTTAAAACCCTTTTTAAATTCAAAATCGTTACTTTAACATTTAAAACTTCAAAAAAGGGCCAATGATGCAACAGCACCAAATAATCAATCACGGCATCCAAACATCATATATCAATATGATAATCAACAAATATCACAATATCTATAATCAAATAAACACTGGTGAGGAATCCAGTTGGATCCCTCCAACTTGTTTCCCTGCATCCATAGACAATAGCACAATACCAATTCCGTTCCAATACGGAATATCGCGGTATATAGGATTTATAAAATATTATCCGCTATTATACGGCGCAATAGGGTCTCATCCGCTATATAATGCGGGAAATCAACTCCAAGTATATATATAATACCAATTCCACTTTACGATGAAATTATCGCGGTATATGTTTTTAATAAATAATCTCCGCTTAATATACGGCGTATAATATCTATTTCAAACAACACATAAAAATTTATCATTCAAACATACATTCAAGCAAATTTTAAATCTAACTATTTAAAATTTATATTGAAAATAATTCGATTGAGTTAGAAGTTCTCACCTCTCTTTCAATTCAGTTTCAGCGTTTTATTTTGAATAAAATTAAACGTGTGTTTAATTCTACACAAAACTTTTACTAGCTCCAATCGATTCCAATCCAGCTCCATCACATAGTGCTCAACAAACGAATCCAACGCAATTCGTTTCGTGTGTTTTCGACCTCGTATGAAAGGTTACAACCTTTTAAAGTTTACACGAATTTATAATATAATTAATTTACAATTTCATTTCAATTTTTTAAACCTCTCAGCATCCGGACCGTTAGATTTTGTTAGATTGCATCAGGGTCGTGCCCTTTCTCTTCTCCCTCTCACGTTCTCTGCAGGCTATTCACGCTCAAGAAACCCATAGCTCAAGACCTAGGGTTAAAAATTGCGGCCACCACGACGAACTATGCAACGATCAAGTGATGCCGTTGAATCGCCAACCCAAGCTCTACCATCGGCTGAAGCCATGTGAAACTCGGCTATCATTGAGCCTCGAAAAACATGCCGAACTCCCTGATGAATGCGGCCCCTTTTCTCCCTCCTCACCACGCGATAACCCATCTCGTCGTATGGATTTGTCGATCACGCGATGCTCTACAAGTTTGCCGTTGGAGATTTCTTGAATTAGTTGATGGATTAGAAGAGATTAAGAAGAAAAGATTAGAAGTTTCTGGCCATATTGAAAATGGCGGCCTGACCTAATTTCTAGGGTTTGAGTGTAAAATGTGAATTATGAGGTCCTTTTATAGAAAAATGGCGAAACACTATTCACTCGAAATTTTCCGAACTCCAAACGAAGCGTGACGGCTGGCGTTTCTAGGGTTTACCCCGCGTTCCGATCATAATGGAATGTGTTTCGGATGCTAATTCGATAGTATGTGCGAGGTACGGAAATAAACGATCAAATTTAAATTAAACCGGTTAAGCTAATTTCTATGCGTTTTAGCTTGCCTCGGACAAATCGTAAATCCGATTGACACAAAATTTGAAATCTTACAATAATATAACAATACGGATTCTGGTTTCGTCGAAATCCGAGACTGTTTGAAAATTGGCTATTTTAACTCGTCAACTAAATATTAAAATATTAAATTTCACAAACTAACTTTTAATTCAATTTTAAAAGTTCTATAACATCATTCTAACTCCAATATGATTTAATTTTACAAATCAATTTTAATCATATTAAACCCAATTTCCAATTATTTCTGGAATTTCAAATATTAAATTATCGATTTAATTATGCAATTAAATCCAGATATTCGAAATAAAATTTATTCGACTTATAATCTCACTTATTAATATTTAAAATCAATTAAATATACAAATTTTAATTGACAGAAATTTTGGGTCGTTATAAACTTTCCCCTTAAAGAATTTCGTCCTCGAAATTACCAAGTAAGAAAAAGTTACAGAATCCATTAATTTTTTAAAAACATTCAAATTAGATTAGATTTCAAGTTCATTTAAGTGTTTAACCTTCTCAAAATCCATAGTTAAACTTATTTCAACAACTTTACTAAGTTTCCAAATCCAACTTAGTTTTCAAAATTTTCAATTCTCTCAAAAATATTCTAACGCCTTAAATTTTCAGAAAATTTCGCCAGCGTCTTCTTTGCGCGGCTCGATCCGAAAAAAAATGACAATATATATATATCACTTATTTACATCTCATCAAGTGATGAGGCATCCCGCAGGGAAAAAAGTGTTAAGGTACGGTATGTAATCCGAGATATGTACCTTATATATTTTTAGCGAGCATATACGGCTAATATAGTGCGAAAGCGAGCTCCAAATGCGAAGCAAGCGCAATCCGCACCTACTATACACTCAACAAACAAATGAGAAACATGCGTATATGAAAGTAACATCAATATACTACATATATCAACAACTATATATGCCAATATAGCAAATGCAACAAAGCAACAAATGCAACCACCAAACAACTATCATCCAATTAACATTCAACAAATCCATAACCAAATCAATATAAATTCACTTCTCATTAATATTCATTGAATTGGTTTTCAATTTAATCACATTTGATTTGTTAACATTGGATTTTACTAATATTCATTTATTGTCAGTTCAATTAGTTTACATCCACTAATTTACATTCAAGTTATTTCACTTTCAATTCAAATCGAATTCAATTCTATTCAAATTCATTTTCTTCCAATTTGAATTCAATGATTCATAGCTTTCCATTTCATTAATTCATTTTCATTTAACACTTAATGAGTTATATATAATCAACAAATCATCATCTAACAAACAATGTATATCCAACATTAACAAATTTATTTACTTCGCTTACATTCATTCAATTTGGTTTAACACTTTTAATTCCAACTGGTTCATATTAAATTGACTTCCATTCAATTTATCGATTTCCCAACTTCATTCAACTTCACTTAAGTTATATTCCATTTCAAACATCTTATCTAATCCAAATCAATTTATTTAACTTCCCTTTTGTTAAATTTCAATCACATGTCTTTGATGACTACTCAAATTTATTTCAACTTGGATTTTAATTTCAAATTTGTTTATCACAACAAAACTTCAATTCTCAATTTACTATGGTAGCAAATCTATCACATAAAGAATCGAAAATGATACTGATGATGTTGCAGTCATCACCTTTATTATTTTCTAGTAACAGTAGTGAATTCAGTGCTTAATATTCTCTCAAAATTTATAAATCTCATTTACAAATCTTTTACTTATATAATTTCACTATTTAACTTTTAATTTTGAAAAATAACTTCCAAAATAAACGGGACTCAAAATTTTCAAATCCATAGTCCAAATTCATTTTTATATTTACAACTCATATTAATAAATATATTCACATAGTTTCACCTTTATATACAAGATTATTTCACAATTGTAATTCATATTAATTATAATTCAATTGCTTATACAATTATTCTTTTAATTAACTTATATTCATTCTTACATTTTTAACGACCAAACAATCAATTCATATATACTTAATAATTCTGGAAAATTATTCCTTTATATATAAAATATAATTAAGGTAAAATTATTTCATTTACCTTATTTTAAAACAATATCGTGTCAAACTGTTCTGTACAAGTGTTTAGAGATCCCTATCAACAACGTTAATTACTCGTATTGACCAGAATCCATATACCACCCAACAAACCAATCATCACAATATAAAACAATTCATATCCACTAACAAATACGCGCTCGTATCTATTATTACACTCACACTCATTCTAGAGTACTGCTGACTCTATCACTAATGAGTAACACCCAACTGAGCCATGGTTGTCGCTTAACCATATGCTCTGATACCAGATGCAACAAATGCGACTTTTCGACGCTCGAAAATCAACATCAATACGTCCACTGTATCAACTGTCGTGGAATCGAGTGCCAGAAAACCGAACCGTTATGGTTAAAGAAGAAGAAGAAAATGGTAGAAGAAGAAGAAACAGAAAACAATATCAGAATCTCACAATCGCAGCGGAACAACATATAATAGATAAATGAATAATCTTTAAACAAAGAACTATATCAGTTATTACATTACATCACATTTCATTATCAGAGTGTACAACAACAAACAGCGGAAAAGAAATACAACATATACTAGTAATATACTGCGCCATGCTCTCCAGCTTGCCTCCAATTCTCTACAGCAACTCCCGAATCCAGAATGACCTGATAACCTAACTCTAGACTGCCCGTGTAGAAATTGGTGGGCACCCAGAGTTTAGGAAGGAAAACAATAAACTCCAGTCAGTCATGGGACTGGTGTGAGAACTTAAAACAGTTATTTATCTTTAAAACAAACAACAGGAATATTTTAAAATAGATTCGCAATGCTTTTTGGAAAATGAGACTACCATAAGGCCTCCCGTGCACATGCACAAGGCAAACGCAGAATCGGAGGAGATTTCTCCTTATGATAGTCAAAGATGCTTGATACGCATTAAAAGAAACATTTCATATTATTACTAGTGCATAGTGTAGGAAAAATCATTTTGAAAGTAAAGATGTAAATCTTAGATAACATACGACCATTATCGTATGCCTACTATAGCTACCATGTTCAATAGCAGGTTACCGCCACATTCCATGGCAGGTTATACAACTAAAACCGTACAAGGTTCGTATTGTTTCTTTGGATTTCCAACAAATGGTCAGGCCAAAGAACTTCCCATCGCCACATGGGTACTCCTTTGGAAAGACGACTCCGAGAATCTAACCTAACATTACGGTTAGATCTCTGCCAACACAAGGCCGGGTTACCCCTAATTTGGTATCTACTGACACGAATATGTCATCCCCCAATCGTAACCGATATATATCCGAGGATCCTCGATTCCAACAACCACAAAGTAATAAATTTGTAGCAATAACATAGGTTAAGTATCTGGGCTCCATACCATGATACCACCTCTATCCAGAAGGAATGACATACACTAAAGGGGCGCTACTCCCTAATAACCTTACTGCATCCTTCCTGTTTTGACCATTTCCAGGGTGTGAGGTCCAACGAAGTCTCGTCCACAAAGCTACGCTTTACACAAAAGCTGTGCTTTGATCATCAAATGCTCAACAGCACTTCGTATGCCACATTACCAATTTGGGAAATGTATCACTAGTAACCCATCAACTACATAACCTCTGAGCTCGTATGTCTCAGAGAAGGGTGTTAAGCTAAGAGAATAAATTCTCTGCTACCAACAGAAATATATTTGATAGAAATCAGCTTTACATCTCAAATTGTAACGTCAGACACATATCCATACAAGTCCGTTCTGGGATCGGACGGAACAGAAGGCACTTCCAAAGAAACCCTTGCAATCCGAATATTCAATAATCACGACCGGATTTTCCATCAAAAAGAGTGATAAAATCTCTATATCGGAGATCAGCCGATGTAGAGACATTCGACGGTAATCCTTCCGTTTTCAAAATATTCGATCTTCCACACCGGTCTTCAATGCTATCCATTACGTCGTATCACTATTCGGAATGGGTAATCTGAATAACGAGCGCAATAATTTAAAAATAAGTGTAGCATTCAATTTCAACCAATTCACAACAAATACCTATTTAAAGGTCAATATTGATAGTCGGTTATTTAACTATCAATCAATATTCACAACATCACCCGATTATAAATAATCTTCCCAAATTATTTATCTTTCAAAATATCTTTACAAGATATATTTTCCACACTTCAACCATTTGAAAACAAATTTCAAATCATTTTTCACCTTTCAATCTTTGAAAACAAATTTCAAATCAACTTCCTTAAATGGAAACACTTCCAAATATTTATCCATTTTAAATTTAAAATGGTTCATTTAAATCAATCAAATAAATCCTTATCGATTTATTTTAAACTTACGTTCCAAATCCGTAAATTTATTTCCACACTTCAAAAATAAATCAACGTTTATTTTTAAACAAATTTCCCTTTCTTTTATAAATTCCATAGTGAATTTACAATTCCAAAATATCTATGAATATACGATTTTCAAATCGATTTCTAATATTCATTTTCAGTTTATCTTTAAAAGATAAAATCTCAAAACATTCACTTCATATTGGAAAAACATTTCCATACTTTAATAATACGTAATTCACAAATCTATTCATTTTCAACATTTAGGAAATATTCAATATACGTAAATCACGATTAAGTATATAACTTATTCTTTAAGGAAAACATTCTCTTAAAGACATTTATTTGAGTCAAAACGAATGTTGCGTAAAACATCGTTACGACAACTCAAAACCACTAGTATAGGGATTCGAAATTAAGATAGATATATAAATCCCAATACTATATATAACATTTCCTTTCAGAAATCATTTACTATAACAACAGTGTTATAGTCCACCATTTCCGTATTTCTCGAAAATGTCTATTTCAACAATGAATGTTGAAATCTATGGTTTCGATACTTAATATATTTAAAACATCTTTTAAAACAATTAACTTCATTTTTTTTAATGTCACTTCCCCAAAACATATCCATTTTATTTAATAATATATTCACTGTCCAAAATCGTGAATATACTTTATTTACCCAATTCAATGTTTCAACACATTTATTAAAAGATTATCCACTATCCAAAATCGTGGATAAAATTCCCAACCAAACTCTTGTTTTTACAACATTTAACTTAAAGGATAATTCGCTGTCCAAAATCACGAATATATCTCCTTTAATAAACTTCTATGTTTAATTTATCAAATTCAATTGATTTCGGATTCATGAAACAACGTTTATAAATTCCAATTCTATTTATAAAATTTCGATTTATAAATCTCCTTTATTAACCAATTCTATTTATAACTCAGTTATATACCAAAAATCCATATTATAAGTTAAATGCTTATAATTCATTTATTTACCAAAATCGTTCTTTTAAAACTTTGCAAATTATAAATCTTATTACTTATAAGATTCATTAATAACCCCACTTTTACATTTATCAAAACTCCATTAAAATTCCATTATTCTGATTTATAAAAATTCAATTTTTTAAATCTTATTTATAAACTGTTTATAATAAATTCAAAAATCACAATTTAAACTATTTTATAAAATCATTAACTCCATATTTCAAAAATCGTTTTTCAACTTATTTTCTCAATAATCATAAATTTTATAATATTAAATTATAACGTTTATTTATTTAAAATGAATCAATTGCAAAATTTAATAAAACATATACTTTCAAAAATCACTTTAAAACCCTTTTTAAATTCAAAATCGTTACTTTAACATTTTAAAACTTCAAAATAGGGCCAATGATGCAACAGCACCAAATAATCAATCACGGCATCCAAACATCATATATCAATATGATAATCAACAAATATCACAATATCTATAATCAAATAAATACTGGTGAGGAATCCAGTTGGATCCCTCCGACCTGTTTCCCTGCATCCACAAACATTAGCACAATACCAATTCCATTCCAATACGGAATATCGCGGTATATAGGATTTATAAAATATTATCTGCTATTATACGGCGCAATAGGGTCTCAACCGCTATATAATGCGGGAAATCAACTCCAAGTACATATATAATACCCATTCCACTTTACGGTGAAATTATCGCGGTATATGTTTTTAATAAATAACCTCCGCTTAATATACGGTGTATAATGTTTATTTCAAACAACAGATAAAAATTTATCATCCAAACATACATTCAAGATAATTTTAAATCTAACTATTTAAAATTTAAATCGAAACTAATTCGATTGAGCGAGAAGTTCTCACCTTGCTTTCAATTCAGTTTCAGCGTTTTATTTCGAATAAAATTAAACGTGCGTTTAATTCTACCCAAAATTTTCACTAGATCCAATCGACTCCAATCCAGCTTCATCTCGTAGTGCTCGACAAAACTAATCCGATGCAATTCGTTTCGTGCGTTTTTGACCTCGTATGAAAAAGTTACAACATTTTAAAGTTTACACGAATTTATAATATAATTAATTTACAATTTCATTTCATTTTTTAAACCTCTCAGCATCTGGACCGTTAGATTTTGTTAGATTGCATCAGGGACTGTGCCCTTTCTCTTCTCCCCCTCACGTTCTCTATAGGCTATTCATGCTCAAGAAACCCATAGCTCACGACCTAGGGTTTAAAATTGCGGCCACCACGACGAACTATGCAACGATCAAGTGATGTCGTTGAATTCGCCAAGCCAAGCTCTACCATCGGCTGAAGCCATGCGAAACTCGGCTGTCATTGAGCCTCGAAAAACGTGCCAAACTCCCTGATGAACGCGGCCCCTTTTCTCCCTCCTCACTACGCGATAACCCATCATCGCCGTATGGATCTGTCGATCACGCGATGCTCTACAAGTTTGCTGTTGGAGATTTCTTGAATTAGTTGATGGATTAGAAGAGATTAAGAAGAAAAGTTTAGAAGTTTATGGCCATAGAATAGAAAATGGCGGCCTGACCTAATTTCTAGGTTTTGAGTGTAAAATGTGAATTATGGGGTCCTTTTATAGAAAAATGCCGAAACAATATTCACTCGAAATTTTCCGAACTCCAAAAGAAGCGTGCCGGCTGGCGTTTCTAGGGTTTACCCACGTTCTGAACACAATGGAACTTGTTTCGGAGGCTAATTCGATCGTATGTGCGAGTTACGAAAATAAACGATCAAATTTAAATTAAACCGGTTAAGCTAATTTCTATGCGTTTTAGCTTGCCTCGGACAAACCGTAAATCCGATTGACACGAAATTTAAAATCTTACAATAATATAAAATTACAGATCCGATGAAACTCGTTTTGTCGAAATCCGAGACAATTTGAAAATTGGCTATTTTAACTCGTCAACTAAATATTAAAATATTTAATTTTCACAAATTAACTTTTAATTCAATTTTAAATGTTCTATATCATCATTCTAACTCCAATATGATTTAATAAAATTTTACAAATCAATTTTAATCATATTAAACCCAATTTCCAATTATTTCTAGAATTTCAAATATTAAATTATCGATTTAATTATGCAATCAAATCCAGATATTCGAAATAAAATTTATTCGACTTATAAATTTCACTTATTAATATTTAAAATCAATTAAATATACAAATTTTAATTGACAGAAATTCTGGATCGTTACAACAATATTATTATTTTTTACTACCAACAGCTTGCCTTATAATGGATCTAAGTTTCGATGGACCTTTTTTGGGTCGAAATATAGGCATTTCTGGGATGGATTGTTACATCACTCAAACTCTATTAACAAATTATAATAATGAGCGAAAGAATTGTATGGAATGTCCCATACCAATTCAATAATTCAATCATTTATTAAAACTCTTTACCTTGTACAAAATCACGAAATCTCATTTAAATCTCAAATCCATAATAAATAAAATAAAAGAGTTTTACATTAATTTATATATACAAAAATATAATTTTCTAAAATCAATTTTAAATCCATAAACTCATTTTAAAGAAGGGTTACTTATTTACTAAAGCTTTTGAAACTCTTTTAAAATCATTTAAACCTGTTTTATAACTAAAATCACTTAAAATTAAGATTATTACTTTCATAACCGCTTTTATTAAATAATACCATATTTTATCTTTTGCCTCTAAAACATCTCCAAATTTATATACTTAAAATAGTAAGTTTAGGTTTTATAGGTAAATATTAAACTCGTTTTTAAAAATTTTAGTTAGAAATTTTGTAATAAGCAATAAGTTAAAAAGATAATATGATTTTACTATATTTTATAAATTAAATTTATAAAGAATAAAATAGATAAAATCTCATTTTGAGAATAATTTAGAAACATTTAAACAATTCTAACAATAAATTCATTAAAACTTCAACTTCTAAAGCCATCATTGCTCTATAAAATATCTTTCCATAATATGGAATTATTTATCGATCCAACTTGCTTTCCGACAACTCGAATCACTCAAACAATGTACAACCATAATATGATCTAGCCACAAAAATCAATTGCATTTTGATGGTTTTTACATACATGTTACTTCATAATCAACCATCGTTTAAAATCCAATGTTTTAAACATACAAATCAACCAATTCAAACACTAAACTAGTTGAACTATAGCATGCAGTTTTATTTCAAAAATATCAATCATTCATAACAAAAAATTATCGAAATTCCTAAGTTAACAAGACAAGCAAGTGGGATATAATTATTCAGATATGGATGTGTGAGTTACAGAATAACTCACTGATTCATTGCTTGTCGAACCTCCTCTCTTATGCTTCAGCCTTCATCCGTTAGCGACCAACATCCAGAGCAGCAACTCAAAAACGATGCACCTCCTTCCGTCACACGGCCACATGCCTTAATAATGCCATCGTCGAAGTCACGACCTCAATGACTACCATGTGCTGCTCCTGAATCTCTATAGTTACCAAGTCGGTTCCCAATGCAGCCATCCTACTTCGCCTAAATTCATTATGCGCCACCTTGATAGGACAACACCGCGAGCGAATCCCCTATATTTATCCTTGTATCACCTAGTTACCCAGTGAGCATCCTCTATGATATCACACCTTGTTCGATAGCTTCAGGCAACAGATGCGATCTCTATCTGATATTGTGAGCTACCTACATGATAGCTCTTAATCATTCCCACTTCGCATTCGAACATCGCTCCCCTGTCTTCTTTTTCTTTCATTTTTTTTCTTTCTGCGAATTGACTTTCAAATCAGAGCAAATGTTGGAAATTTGGAGATAATGTGGCATCAGATTTGGTATTGATTAGGAGAAAGTTAGTGGTCTTGGGCGTTGTTTATTTAGGAATTACCTTTAAATTTCCACTTTACTTTTTATTTAATTCTTTTACATTTATTTGTAAATGTAATTTAATTTAGTTTAAATCATCTTACATTTCTTTCAACAAATTATATTTTCAATATCTAGATAACTCACTACAATTCAATACTCTTTTATTTATATTTAATTATTCACTGTATTAATATAAAAAATTATTTTCCAACTACTTCAATGATAAAAAATATTCAAACTTTTTTAAGTATTTTATATTGATTAAAACCGTTTATACAATTTTTAATATATTATTATAAAAATATTTATTAATTAATTCAATCTATTAAACAAAATATTTTATTAAATAAATTTCGATCAAGTAAAAAGTAAATTGCAAAATAATAGTTATCAAAGATCGAGTACAATCACTTTCGTTGTAATTAAATTTGTATAGCACTACTACTTTGAAAATATGGTTGTTACAGACCTCCCCCTTATGAAAATTGCGTCATCATAATTTCTCAAAGGGAGACATCATACACACACCGACATTAACTCTCTTTCGAATTCTACAATGAAGTTGAAGCTCGCTCGAATTCTCTAAGTAGTTAGCGTTAGAATCAACTTATCATAAGTTATAAATTTATTTATGCACATTTATTAACTATTTTTTTCTTTATAAACAAAAATTATTGAAAAAATTTCTATGTGTTAGAATTTATGGAAAATTTCGGCAGACTCATCTTTGTACAGAGAGCGTTTGAAATTTCAAAAATATGATATATATATATATATATATATATATGATATACACCTACCACATGGTTGGAAACATAATATAAATTAATTTTTCTAGCACTTCTATATCTTAATCCATAAGCGTACCTTTATTTTAGCATTATAAAGTAGTTTACTTAATTTTATGCGATCAAAAGCAAGTTGGCACCACATTCCAATCCATATAGCCTTCTTGTACCTATGCTTAACTCTACTCATAGTATAAGTCACCTGTAAATAAAGTTTAAGAATGTGATTGTTAACTATGTTTTTAACCTAACAATAATGTCATGGGGTTTACAACACATCGAAATATCTCAAGGATCGATTAAGAAGACCAGAAGGAAAAGAAGAGGAAGACCAAAGAAGAAAAATGCCAAAACAAGCTAAGGCGATGGATCGCTAGAGATCGATAAAGATTGCTCATTGATCCTGTAGTCCTCTTGCATCATGATATAATATGTTCCCTAGAAACACTTGCCAAGTTTCATAGCATGCCAAACAATTTAGCTCGAGAAGTGAAGATTTACCGGATTTAAGTTGTTGGACCATAAGCAGCTAACTTAAAATGGGGCTACAAAACCCATACGAAGTCGGATTGTCTTGAAATTTTAGGTGAACATTTAGAAGACATATAAGAAGGCCTAAAAAATGAGAGAATTTGGTGTTCATTTGATGGATCGATAGCGATCCATTTAGACAGATTGTTAGCAATCCATCTAGAGTGGGCCCCACCACCTTAAAATTTTATAGTGGGTCTGACACCCTCTAGACCTACAAAGTTTCATTCGATTTCATTAATATTTGAGTGAGTTATGGATGATTCATCTGAACCAGATGACCCATGAAGATGGATGATCAAACTAACTCCAAACAACTTAATATTTGGACAGGACACTTAAATATAAGATAGGAAGATAACCAAACAAAGATCACTCAAAAATATGCTAAGTTGATGGATAGCTAGCAATCCATCTCATATGGATAGCTAGTGATCCATCAAGATAGGTCAGATCACCCTAAAACTTTCCAAGCTCCTTCATAGCACTAAGTAAAGGCTTCTGGTAGATAAAATATGCTAAGTTGATGGATAGATAGCGATCCATCCCCTATGGATAGCTAGCAATCCATCGCTTAAGGATAGCTAGCTGTCCATAGAAATAACTTAGACTGATTTGAGATTTTCCTTAATGACTAGGCATAACAACTGGACTCTTCTGCACTTGGACTTCTAGTTAACACTCGTGGTATTCCCCGATAAATACTCACCTACCTGCAACTAGAGATGAATCTTTTTCGAGGAGAGAACTGCCATTACCCTATTGGAATTCCTTCACTTCTTCAACTTTCTCCTCTCTCACCACAGTCATCAACTAGGTTATTGTGATTCTCCATTCAACCCTTGTACTTGTGACTTATTCTAACTCATTGTAACTTAGATCTAAGGGATAACTAGTTGATATCCAAAGAGATTCAACTAGTATAATCATAATAAAGATTGATTAAAGTCGACGTAGGCTAGAGTCAGCCGAACCACTATAAAAGTTTTGTATCTCTTTTCTTACTTCTGCTTTTTATCTGTTGTTTATCTAAGATTTGTGCCTTTGATTATCTGCGCTAGTGCTTTGACACTTAATCCAAGGTGTTGATCCATTTTTTGGGTTAACATTTTGGTCCTTTAACCGAGAACAAAGGTAGATCCAGAAACTTGGAATTTCAATCTGTGATTGGGGTAAAAACAAAGAGACCAAACACTAGGACTAAAACTGGAGCAAGTCAACCCCAGCCTGGAGGCAGTCAAGAAGTATTCTCAAGTTCTCACTAATCGAAATATGTTGCTAGAGAAGAAATGGAAAGGCTGATGAAGGAGATGCAAGATGGAATCTTGGCTAGGCAGCAAGAGATGATGGGGGGATTCTTTCGAAGGATGGGACAATAAGGAACTGCAGGAGCTACAGGAATTCAGACACTAGGAAACAATAAAGGAGCCACTAGAGTTGGACTAGAACGAGATGGAACATTGCCTCCATGCCCAGAGCAACCAATACTTAGGAATAACACAGGAGTCAACATGGAAATCAACACCAATAATGGGTTCAATATTCGAGCTGACATCGAAAGGGCAAAAATAGAGTGACAGTTGAACTTCGTTAACTGGTGGATTGGGAGCTAGCCTGAATCCTCGAGTGCAACTAGTAGAGGAATATGCGCTAGGGCTACCCCGAAGGAACGAAGGACAGAATGAGACAAGGAGAGTAGGGCAGAATGCTGGTGTGCAACCAGTGGAGTATGCGTCGGATTTCCCTTGCCAAGGCGGGGGGTAGAACGCTGCTTTGGACGAAGACCTTCATTGGATGGTGAAAATCAAAATGCCGAATTAGTAAGAAGGTTGATTAGAGGAGGACACATAGATGAGGGTTTGGAAGATGTGAATGAAAACAAGTTTACTGCTAATATCCATAATGTGAGAAATCCTCCCAATTTCAAGCTTCCCGTGTTGGAAATATACGACGAAAAGACCGATGCAATGATTCATCTAATGAGATATCTCCAATATATGGAAGTGTTGGGTGCTTCTAAGGGTGTAATGGGGGTAGTGCGTCCCATTTTACTTAATGGGTTTGGCAACGATGTGGTTTAGACAGCTGAAGAATGGGTCCATTAGCACGTAGATGGAGTTAGATTGTAGATTTTTAAGACAACAGATTTCACATCTCACAACCGAGAATGTGATGACATTGGCAAAGGCCCTGGAACACCTAGAGAAGTTATTTAACAAGATTCAATGCAGCGGCGGCTGCTGTTGATAGGCCGGACCCATAAGTGATTTTGATGGTAGCAGTGTCAAGAGTCACGAGCAAGACTAATTTCAGGGCTGCACTTAAGAGGGATTCACCAATGGATTTTGTTGAGTTTTACTATGAAGCTGAGAGATATTTACGTCTAGAGGATTCTAATGCTGAAGATGAAGCTGAAGATGCCGAAATTTATTCTGTGGATGGCAAGGGATCCTTCAGAGCAGGATTTGGAAAAGACAAAGGAAAAAAAGAAGCCGATGATGATTCTAGAGGACCGAACCGACAAAGGTGGGACCCCAAATTCTCTTCCGAATCTGAGCTGATTAAAACCCTAGAAAGGATGTATCTAGACACAAGAGGGAAAATTACCCATCGAAAGCCCCCGAGAAGAGAGCCCACTGGTCGAGAGAAAGGATCTAGAAAGTTTTGCATCTTTCATGAGCTAGGTGGACATGAAACGAATGAGTGTCGACACCTTCGTGATCTGATAGAAGAACTGGTTTGGAACGACCAGCTGCCACAGTACATGAGAAACAGAGCAGCGATAGCACAGCTGGAGCAGCCACTACCCACAGTAGAGGCTTCAAGGAATGCCCAGGGATCTGGGCCAAGATAGATAATCCCGTAAACAGGATGGGTGGGAAGTTAGATCCAGCTGCAACTCTTTGCTTTGGTTCCTTTTTTGCGTTTTTCTTTTCGTATATTAGTGGTAAAAACAATAATGATCCCAGACCGCTTTGACATGTGCTAAACCTAGATTGCTTCCTAGTCGCACTATGAGATGGATATCCGAGATAATTGCTTAGAATAATAATCTCAGACCGCTTGGACGTTCACAAAATCTAGATTGGTCCCTTGCCACGCTCTGAGTCGATGTCTACGATAGACATTCAAGATTTCTGCTTATTTAATTTCTGGTTATTTTCTTTGATTTGAAATTTGTAAAATCTATATTTAATGTGATAACTGATTTAGAGAATCGACCGGAGAGACGGGATCAGAGTGCATGGTGCAAGTCCCCTTTCCAGAGAGCGAGTGGATGGACTTGTACGATATCAAACGCCATAGAGTCTCGACCAGAGAGACGGGACCAGAGTGCCAGAAGAAAGTCCCCTCATCAGAGAATGAGCAGATGGATTTGCTTAACCCCCTTTAACTTAATAAGAAAATGATCCAGAGAGATCACCTCCTTAACTTAACAAACAAATTGATCCGGAGAGATCATCCCCTTAACTTATAACATTAAATGATTCGGAGAGATTGTACATTAGACAAAACATTAAACGATCCGAAAGAGATCGTGCATTAAACTAAACATTAAACGATTCGAAGAGATCACGCATTAAACTTGAATGATCATGATAGATCAAGACTTAAAATATATTTGTTTTAATAAAAGGGTTTGAATGCCTTATAAACAAAATAAAACCGATAAACCCTAGATGAACATGGGATGATTTCAATATATGATGTGATTATGATATTTGATGTGATTCTGATATATGATGTGATTTTGGTATATAATGTGATTTTGATATATGATGTGATAACTCTGAATGAGAAGTAAAATTGATAGTGATGCAAATCTCGAATGAACATGGGACAAATAGAGACGTGTTATGTAAATGGAGATATGTGGTGTAATTGGAAAAATGTGATTTAATTAGAGATATGTGACGTAATAACTCCGAACGAAATCAGAATGATTGTGATGCATAGATTACACCTAAGTAGAGTCAGAGTCTTAGGATATAATAGGTTTGGAGCAACTTGTAATTAACCAAAGAATCCAAAGGAACTGGATGGCTTACCAAGGCTAGAGCCGTCGGAAAGCTCAGCAATCAAAGACTTGTTACTAGAACTTGTTTTGGAGGAAAACACACCTTTCATTCAAAAGGCATACTTTTGGGGGGCAAGTGTGTAAAATCCCAGATTTTTTGGTAACATTATTTAGGATATTTAATTAGCTAAGTTAAATAAAAGAATATGTTGATTAGGGGATTGCGATAAGATTTAATTAAGGGGTAGTCGTGCTATTTAAATAACGAGTTAAAGGAAGAGTTTAAAATTAAATAGAGGGGTAAATTAGGAAAGATGCCACTCTTAAACCTTAAACCCTTGGCCATGTAACCCCTACAGATCCATTTTATTTTACCAATTTTTTTTAAAACTAAGGCCAGCCACCATTAACAAGAGAAAGAGGAAGAAGATAGAGAAAAGCTAGGAAGAAGCTTAAGTAAATCAAATACACTCACATCTCAATCTCTTTAATCTCTAAAGCTAAGATAAATAATGTTTACATCTCATTTCTTATTGTGTTTTTGGTTTATGATGAATTTCAAATTTTTTGCAATAATTTGTCATGTTTTTGAATAATGGAATGTATATATATACTTGTTGATGAATAATGGTTGTTCATATTGAATTTATGATATTTTTTAAGGTAATAAGCTATTAAATGACATCCAAACGCCTTTTGAATTTTTATGAAGATTATAAATATTACTTTGGAGATCGGTTTCAATTTTTAGAATTTCCCGAAATTATGTGGAATTTATATGAATTTTCTAGTAAAATGTTAATTTTGGTTAATAATTATTTTCAGTTAAATAATAAAAGATTTAGGTTTGAAATTTTATACGTGGAAAACATATTAAAAGAGATTTTATGGAATTTTTGTTTATTTTTTCTATGTGTTTTAATGGATATATAAAACTATTTAAAGTATGGGCCTTAAATGTTTATATGTACATATATATAAGGGGATGGGGCTTTTTGCAAAATAAATCAAAAAGATTAGTTTTGAAATTGCAGTACTTTTTATCGGTAAAGAAAGAGGCAACCAATCAAAATTAGACATGTAAAGCGGGTTACGTGAAAAGTATTTGCTACATGTATTTCCCTGTTTCAATGCTTTTAGCACCAGGTTATGCCTCCTCATCTTCGCTTCCGACACAGTCGAAACTAATGCATATGGTATCGGGGAACTAGTACGTAGTGAAGAGGATGTAGGCAAAAGGTATGGAGTCGAAAATAGGGGATCCAAAGGGGTTGATGCAATACTTTGTTTTTAAATTAGAAATGAGCTTGCTTGCTTTCAACTAAGGCGCTTTCGACTTGGTTAGCTTTAGAATGGGTCAAATGGTTTTAAAAAATTAGTTTCGATTGGGTTGCGCTTTTGTTTTAAATGATTTCTTTCGACTAAGTCGAAGCCTTTTACTGCCGCTTTCTACCTTTAGACCCAAATGATTTCGAAAGGATTGTTTACTTTGTTTTCTAAAATTTTGGGCGCTTCTCTAATGCTTTCGAAGGGATAGTTTCGACACCGTCATTTCTTTACTTAGGAAATGGTTTCGAAATAGATGCTTTCGACTCAAATGATTTAAAGACCGTTTTCTATATAATTGAAGTAAAACCCAAACGGTTTCGAAAGAGATAGTTTTGAATGGTTTCGAAACAAATGCTTTTGACTTTAATGAGTTTCTGATCCTTTTGCTCTACTTGAAGGCATAATCCAAATGGTTTCAAACGAGACATTTTTTTAAAGGTTTCGAAGGATTAAATTTTAGAATGGTTTCGAACAAGACATTTTTTTAAATGTTTCAAAGGATTAAATTTAGAATGGTTTTGAATTGTTTCCACATATTTTAAATTGAACCTAAAGAGCTTTCAAAAGGATTGAGTTTTCACCATTTCAAAAGGTTTTGAAGAATGGTTTCAAAAGAGGTGGTTCCTCAGGGTTTCGAAACGGTTGAAAGGAAGGGTTTTTTCTATGTTTTTGAAATGCAGTATTTAAAGGTTTTAAAGAAGGATGTTTAATGTTTTGAAGCTTTCTAAGAAAAGAAAGGAAAGGTTTTTCCTATGTTTTCGAAAGGCGATATTTAAAGGTTTTAAAGGAGGATATCTAATGTTTTAAAGCTTTCAGACAAAAGAAAGGAAAGGCTTTTCCAATGTTTTCGAAAAGCAATATTTAATGGTTTCGAAAGAGTGATTCAATTGTTTCGATGTGGTTACCTTCAATGGTTTCTAAAGGGTTGTTTAAAGGTTTTAAACAATGGTTTCGAATGTATTAACACTACAACAAAATGTAACTATCGTAGCATTTCAAAAACGCTATTAAAACGTTTAACATCGTTTTTAACTACGTGTATGTTAACATGCCATTATAAGTCAGACATATACCATAGCAAGACAGAAAACGCTGTGGAATCCACGTATTTGTGGCTTTCTTATATCATTAATACATTTTACAATGTTTTTGTTGATGAGCAAAATATCTTTTCTTAGCGTTCGTCTCTGTTAGAAATATATTCAATAGCGATTATAATATGATATGTTAACCTTTTACAACGTTCTTTTCTTTGCTGTGATTTCTTTTTACTGCGTTTCTTTTGTTGCTATGATGTTTATTTACAGCATTTTTTGGAATGCTAGGTGCTATTTTATAGGGTTTCGAAAACGCTGTTAAAACATTCTATAGCGTCTCAAAAATGCTATTTAATCTTTTCTTAGAAACTTATAAACATTGTTAAATATTTTCATATAATTTTATAAATGCTATCATATTTTGCTTGGTTCCTAACCAATATATAGCAGGTTCCAATTCCATATGCAACCACAATTTATGTATAACATAGTTTATAAAAACACATATATTTCATAAGAAACATATATTATATTAATCGCACATTTTATAATCAATATATTATATTAATCACACATCATAAAATTAACATGAAACATTACATAATAAACATACACAATATTCTTACATCAAATAGATAAAAAGTTCAAAATACAAGCATACGAACCAAAATATAGTTATGGCATCAAAAGTAACTTCGAATCCATAACTTGCTGCGGTAGGTTGCTATTTTTCCATCAAATATATCTATTCGCCTCCACAGGAAAAGTTCTTTATTATACATACTTGATTAGGATTAAAAGACAGAAACATTAGCAGCTAGTTCTCAAGTTATTTTAAGCTTTATAAAACAAACATGTGAAAGAATGAACTTGAAACTTTTCTTTATACTTGTTTTTTGCTATTATTAATTGCAATGTCATTTACAATATAAACTTGTACCATTTGTGTTTGATCAGTATGTAATTCAACGTGTATTGATTTGTCAGTTATCCATTATACCATTAATGTGATTTTAGAGTCTTAGACTCCGTATTAGTATCTAGTATATAAATGTATTTCTAACCATTATTTGCAGTAATGTCTATTGCATAGTAAAAGTTTAGAGGCGTTATGAACAGATTGTCTTACAAATAATCATCTCTTGGGCTTTTCTTTCCCCTAAGTACATATAGTTAAAAGTGGACATAAATACATGGGTGGGTAGAATAACAAAGAACTAACAGAGTTGGATGTTCATGGGCACTCAACCCAGAGCAACACTGGTCTAAAGAGAAACAAAGCAATAAAAGGCTTACCTCTGTTTCTAGACTGTTCAGTAAAAAAGAAAGAAGTATAAATTATGGTCGACACGTCCTTAGTAAAGTTAATATTAATGGTAGTATTAAGAATATAGTCAGAAACAGTTTAGAACTCAAACTAATAAAAATACACTCAAATAGTTGACACATCCAACCATTTTCAAACAGCCAACATATCCAAGATAATGTTAAATATACATATGCCAAACAAAAATATAAAACAGTTGACAAAAAATCTCATTTAGTTTTATCTTGGCTAAATGTTCATAACTATAATTTTTTAGAGTGTTGCTACAGCCAAATATTTATTCCTCTTTCCCCTATATGTTTTGACCCTCGACTCAATTTATCTTGTGCTAAAATTCTATATTTCTTACCAAATTACATATTTTGTTCTGTTGTTATCTTTTGATATACCATTATTTTAAGTTGAATGATTTATGAGTGAATAATTATAGTCATATCAATCAATGTTGTATCGGATATATATATATATATATATATATATATATATATATATAGACACACATATACATACATATATGTGTATATATATTTCTTTTTTGAGTAGTATGAAAGTGGTGTATGCTAAGTTTTAGGTTTGTACGGAAACAGTGATCCATTAGAGCAAATTAATTAAGCCTAACCTCTTGCAAATAATTCAGGTATATTTTCTTGGTTGATTCTTAATACCGCATAACTATTTTGAAGTGTAGCCACTAAGTTGACACTACTTACTTTGTTAGACTCACTCAAGTAAACCCAACAAAAAAAATATAATTATAATAGCTTAAACTTAGGTGTATGTCAATCTGACAATAATGCACAGAATTATCTTAATATTGTCTAAGGTACATCTCCACCATGACTACTTACTAATGCAAATATGCTAATTGTTAACACTTCCTTATTCATAGATTATAAATTAAAAAAATTGGCTTTTATGTTACTATTATTTGATGGTTGAAGATTCTAAGCAAATGTAGATTGTTGGTAGCAACGACACTCTAATCAGTAGAGGATTGACAACGCAAACATTTTGAGATGAAGTTGTAAAATTAAATAAATTATTTCACATACTCAGTATGATATTACTCAATATGCTTTTACTTTTGTAATCCTTCATTTTGATATTTGTATATTTCTTCTCTTAATGTTAATGGCTACTCTCAAAGATAATCATTATTTTTGTTAGCAAGATTTTACATATGTATGATAATCATATTAACATGTTAGTCGTGTGATTGATTACAAGTATGGTTTAAAATTTAAAAAAAATTTGGCAAAGCCGGTGGGGAGTAATGGCCCCTACGATATATTAAAAAAAGAATATTACAAACAAGGATGGCCAACCATCCTACAAATACATACACACCCTTCTTACAAAAAAAATGCCAGAAGGCAATTACCTAAAATATTTAGAAATAGAGAGGACCATTATGTGTTTAGTGGTAGAAGTACCATAAAACACCCTATTGTTCCTTTCCATCTAAACTAAATACATAAACTCCTTTAGGACCCTTAACAATAAATCAACATTATGTGTCTTCCACCTTGTAGCTTTAAACATATTAAACCATTCAATTGCAGAGATCGAACTAGGAGTGCACAAATTTAAAATCCTCAAAACTCTTTTCCAAATAAAGAAGGTATAATGACAGTTAAAAAATAAGTGACAGATACTCTCATCTTCATTGCCACTCAGCAGACAAATAGAGGATTGAATCAGAATTCTTGCCTTAAGCTTATCAAGAATATGAATACCATTCCTTATCACTTTCCATGGCATGATGTTTTCTTTCGGGATTGAGCTAGAATTCCAAATTCTAGAGTGCCAAGGGGAGCCGATGAAAGGAGTAGCCTTTATAATGTGCATGTATATAGTAGCAATTGTATGTTTCTTCCCAACCCATAAATCATGCACATTATCCTTTTTATAAACACTGTTCTGAATATTATCCCAAACCTGCCTGATAGCATATAAACTGGAATAAGGTAGATTAATGTTACCATCAGTCCAATATGAGTTAACCTTTGCATTTTCATTGATCCCTGACTGAACTCTCAAGTTATAATTGATAAAATTGGCCAGAATATAGCCTTCAGGAGATCATGGATCAAACTAGAAGGAAGTATTATCACATTCCTTACTGCATTTCTGAAATATGGGGAGAAATTCAGACCTGCATCTTAAAATATTTCTCCATACCCAGCTACAGTCTAAAGGGGGATCCATTGTCCAGAAATGCATATTCCTGATTAAAATTCTCCTTGTCCATGAAGCCTAAAGGTTATCATCATTATTCATCAATTAATCAAGTTTGGTAGAAAGAGCTGCCCTATTCCATTTCTTGATGTCCATAATGCCCAGACCACCGCTGATATAAGGGAAACATACAGTTTTGAAGGCAATAAGGATCAGTTTCTTTGAAAAAGGATTGCCATGCCAAAAATAATGATTTAATGCAGAATATATCATGGATATGAGCTTGGCAGGAAAAATACATATTCTGGCATAGTATAAGCACATGGATGAAGCAATGGATTTTATAACAACCAACCTACCTGCCATAGATAAAGATGAACCACACAAGGAGGAGATTCTATCGGTGTTTCTTTCAAATAGCTGCAGATATTGATAGGTCCTAATTTTTGAAGAGAAAATAGGCATACCAAGATGTGTCTCATTATTATCAAATGAAGATAATCCAGATAATGAAAAAATAATATTCTTCTCATTATCATCTAGGCCAGCAATTTTCGATCTTAGACTTGCTTCTATTAATATCCAATCTAGTCAGCAACTTATAACTACTTAGAATAGTCAAAACCCTATTTATTGACTTACCGTTAGGTTTAGTGAACAGCATTAAATCATCAGCAAAGAGAAGAGAAGAGATTTTCAGGGTCTTGCATAGTGGATGAAAGTCGATAAGCTTAAGAAGCATAACATTGTTGATAAGGCCTGTGAATAATTCCATGACACACACAAAAAGGTAAGGGGAAATAGGGTCCCCTTGCCTTATACCTTGTGTAGCTGACGCAGCGGATTAACAGAAAATTAATATCACGATGAAAGTAGCAAACGGTGGATTGAGAAATACGGAAATGCCCAAATCCGTTGATCGCAAAGATACCAGACTTTAGTTATCTTCGACACGTTGATCGCGCACGATGCCGTGAGAGAAGATCTACGATTCTTCGACGTTGATCTAGCGCACTAGATTCCGTGAATCGGCTTCATAATCGTTGATTCGAGCGCACTCGAATATCCGAAGGTGGAGATAGGAGATCACACTCAACTACCAATTTAAAATGAAAGCACAAAGCTAACAAAGGAAATTTTATTCAAATTCCACTCCCTTTACAATGACCCGACTCGCCTATTTATAGGCTAACTCAACACTTGCAACACAACACAGTACACAGTTCACTTAGGTCGTGAACGACCTACGACTTAACATAGTACGACTTAAAGAAACATTACAACATTACAACACAACACTTTACAAAACTCGCCTTCAGAGTACACGACTTAAGATAGGTCGCTAACGACCTAAAATAAACTTCGCGACCTAAAAACGTCATAGCTCACGAGCTTCTGGAAATCGGCACAAGGCAATTCGCGACCTAAATAAAGTCTGGAGTGACAATTCGCGACTTAAGGTTGGACTGCGGCATAGTCTCGCTCGCGACTTGGAGGTTAGGTCGTAGCGAAGGTTTTAAGTCGCTGGAGTTAGGTCGTGGAGAAGCTAGGTCGCGTGGCGGAGATAGGTCGCGTGGAGAAGTTAGGTCGCGTGGCGGAGTTAGGTCGCGTGGTGGAGTTAGGTTGCGTGGAAGGTTAGGTCGCGGGAATGTGGATAGGTCACGGAGCCCTGGCGATAGGTCGGTGATGGAATTAGGTCGTGTGAATGGTGCCGCGGAGGAAGCTAGGTCACAGAATGGCATTGTCCTGGAGTTAAGCTCGCGGGAGTTAGGTCGGAGAGGGATTAGGTCGTTGGATTTAGGTCGTTGCCGAGCTTCATTAGGTCGCTCAACTTTGCTAATTAAGGTAAGCACTGCATCATCCTCCCCGGGTTGAGAAAAATTCATCCTCGAATTTAAAAGTTCCTCCCCATTGGATTGTTCATCTTCATAATAAGGTATAAGATGTTTAACATTGAAAACATCAGAAGTATGAACCTCTTCCGGCAACCTTAACCGGTACGCATTATCATTTATCTTCTTTAAGATTTCCACAGGACCAATCTTCCAAGCTTTCAACTTGTTGTAAGTGCCAACCGGAAAACGATCTTTCGTCAAAACTGCGTAAACAAAATCACCCTCTTTGAAGACAACACTTCTTCGTTTCTTATCCGCCCTTTGTTTATACTTCTCATTTGTCTTCTCCAATCGTTTCTGAACGATTCTATGGCATTCTGTCAACCCATCAACAAAATTTGACGCTCGTTTAATCACTCCTTTCGGTTGTGGCACTACCATCAAATCCAACGGCCCCTTTGGCAAGCTTGAATATACAATCTGAAATGGACTGTAACCAGTGCTTCGGTTAACAGCATGGTTATGAGCAAACTCTGCCTGACATAACTTCATATCCCAACTTTTAAAATTATCCTGTACAAGACATCGCAACAAATTTCCCAATGATCTATTCACAACTTCAGTTTGCCCATCCGTCTGAGGATGATATGCACTACTAAAATTCAGCTTCGTTCCCACCATCTTCCACAAACTCATCCAAAAGTGACTCAGAAATCGAGTATCTCGGTCGGAAATAATAGATTTAGGTAATCCATGAAACGATATGTTTCTTTATAGAATAACCGAGCAACACAAACAGCATCTGCCGTCTTCTTACAAGCAATAAAATGTGCCATTTTCGAAAATCGATCAACTACCACAAAATGGAATCGTTTCCTCTTTGAGTTCGAGGCAACCCCAAAAGAAAATCCATACTCACGTCAACCCAAGGCTTAGTCGGTACAAGTAACGGTATATATAATCCCGCATTGGTCGCTATTCCCTTCGAAACCTGGCATATATGACATCTCTCCACAAACCTTTCAACCTCCTTCCTCATTGACGGCCAAAAGTAAGATTGTGAAATTAACTGCAAAGTACGATCACGGCCCACATGCCCTTCCTCGTGTAACTCCTTGATAATCTTCAATCTCAAACTGCTTTTTGGAATACATAACCAATTTCCTTTAAACAGAAAACCATCCACCAACACAAAGTCATCAGCACTCCCCTCCTTAACTTTCCCAACGAATTTCTTAAAGTAAGGATCTTCTTCAATCAGCTCGGGCAATAATTCAAAACCTGTCACTTCAACTTTTATTGTCGTTAATAAATGACTCCTCCTACTCAAAGCATCAGCTACCCGGTTCGTCACCCCTGACTTGTGTTTAACAACAAAAGTAAACTGCTGTAAATAGGAAATCCATGAAGCGTGTCTCGCTGAAATCTTGTCTTGGCCTTGTAAATGTTTCAACGCTTCATGATCAGTATATAGAACAAATTCTTTCTGAAATAGATAGTGTCTCCAATGTTTAACGGCTTGTACAACAGCATAGAATTCTACATCATATGTGCTATATCTCATCTTTTCCCCTGATAACTTTTCACTGAAATACGCAATAGGACGTCCATTCCGACTCAACACCCCTCCAATTCCAACCTTCGATGCATCAGTATGTAGCTCAAACAATAACTGAAAATCCGGCAAAATGAGAATGGGTGCTGTCGTCAAAAGTCCTTTGATCCGCTCAAAAGCAACCCCTGCTTCCTCTGTCCACGAAAACTGTTATCCCTTCATACAATCAGTAATTGGTGCCATCACGCTACTGAAGTATGGAATGAATCTTCGGTAGAATGACGCAAATCCATGAAAACTTCTCACTTCCGTTATTGTTCTCGGCTGTGGCCAATTCCTGACTGCTTCCACTTTATTCTGGTCCACCTGTATTCCTTCTCCTGATACAACATATCCCAAAAATAAGACACTTCTTGCCATGAATACACATTTCTTCGTTGCAGCATAAAATTGTTCTTATCGCAGTACCATCAACACTTCTCTCAAATGATGTAAATGTTCCTCGGCACTAGCACTATAAATCAGAATGTCATCAAAGTAAACTACCACAAAATTCCCAATGAACGGCCTGAACATTTGGTTCATCACCCTCATGAATGTACTCGGTGCATTTGATAGACCAAACGGCATAACCAGCCATTCGTATAATCCTTCTCTCGTCTTGAATACTGTTTTCCATTCGTCACCTGGTCTAATTCGAATTTGATGATAACCGCTCTTCAAATCAATCTTCGAAAAGATAGTAGCTCCGCTTAACTGGTCCAACAAATCATCCAATCTGGGCATTGGGAACCTGTACCTCACAGTGATCTTATCCAACACCCGACTATCGGTACACATCCTCCATGTTCCATCCTTCTTCGGCACCAACAGGGCTGGAACCGCACAAGGACTTAGACTTTCCTGCACGCGCCCTTGCTCTAACAATTCTTCCACTTGCCTTCGCAACTCTTCATGTTCTTTGGGACTCATACGATAATGTGGTCGATGTGGTATCGCAGCTCCTGGAACAAGATCTATTTGATGTTGAATATCCCTCAATGGTGGTAACTCCGTTGGCAGCTCCTCGGGAAATACATCGTCAAACTCTTCCAGTACCGGTTTCACTTCTTCGGGAATCTCAACCACTTCGTTACACTCCCGCCCATTCAACAGGAATACTTCAGGCTCCTCTTCAACTTCCTTAACAAACTCTTTCAACGATAGCAAAGTTTTTATCTCTTCAATCTCCTCAGATTTAGTCTCTCCCTGCTGTCTCTTCTTTGGAACTAAAATAATCTTAACGCCTTCAAACATAAAACTATAACTATTGGTTCGACCGTCATGCTGCACTGCTCGATCGTACTGCCACGGTCTTCCCAAAAGCAAATGACAAACATCCATCTCAACTACATCACACCAGATTTCGTCTTTATATTTCTTCCCAATAGAAAATGGAACTCGAACTCGCTTATCCACCTTCACCTCTCCTCCTTTTCTCAGCCACGCTAACTTGTAAGGATTAGGGTGTTTCTCCGTCTTCAACTTCATCTTCCTCACAGCTTCAGTAGAAATAATATTGTCGCAACTTCCTGCATCAATCACAAACTTACAAACTTTTCCCAGAATAGTGCATGTAGATTGAAAAATGTTGTTCCTCAACCAACTAGCCTCATCCTCTTGTTTCGGCGTTAAACAAGATCTTCTCATCATTAGATTACACCCTTCATCTCCCGAAGCGATATCTTGTTCATTCTCCTCAACTGGACTTTCTTCACCTTCAACAGCATCCTCCACTTCAGCCTCAGCTATCATAGTTCATTTCTTTGGTTTTGGACACTCATTGCTTTTATGACCCACTTCCTGGCAATTGTAACATTTGAAATTGCTGTTGCCCTTTTCCTTCGCAGCCTCATTCACATCCGTTTTAGTAACAGCCTTCGAAACAGTAGTATTGCCACTAGCTCCCTTCACTTGATTGTTGGAATTTGTGAACACACCACCTCCACGCCTTCCCTGCTTCTCCCAAGCTATCGCTTTCTGGTGTGCCTCCGCCACAGATCTTGGATCAAACATATTAACCATATCCTGGATCTGCATTCGTAACCCTCCAACAAATCTAGCAGTCAGTTGTTCTTTCGTCTCCATTATATCATTCCTGGCAATGAGTTAGTAAAATTCATCGGCGTAATCATTGACTGATTTCGTCCCCTGCCTTAGATTCTGCAATCTCTGGTACATAAGTGATTGATAGTTGTATGGTAAAAATGTAGCTCTCATCAATTTCTTCATTTTCTCCCAATCTACAATATTCGACTTTCCCATCCGTTCTCGTGTAAGTTTAGTTTGCTGCCACCACGCCAAAGCTCTCCCCTTCAGCCTTGTAGCGACTAACTTCACTTGGCG
Source organism: Allium cepa (assembly GCA_030765085.1). NCBI lineage: Eukaryota > Viridiplantae > Streptophyta > Magnoliopsida > Asparagales > Amaryllidaceae > Allium > Allium cepa. Next base: position 45,649,171 of record CM060946.1, read on the forward strand.
ATTCTCCGGAATCTCCTTGAAATCAAAAATTTCTTCAACATTAGACAACCAATCTAAAAATTCTTCAACAACCATTCCACCCTTGAACTCTGGAATTTCCATCTTCATTCCTGATTCCCATCGACGATCATCCACTACATCTCGATACCGACGTCGTGTTGGTTCTCTATCTCGGTAATGAACACTTCCACTATCACCATCAAACTCCTCATCAAAATCCGAAGTATATCGACGTCGATCACGACCTCCAACATCTCTACTACCACTCCTTCGATCAATATTTCTATCACAATTGTCAACACTTCTATGATCTTGATCTTCTCTTCTCTCTCGATCTGAATGTATCGAAGCCCTACTTCCCCCATGGTTCGATTCAGGTGAAACTCTTCTTCTACTTTGATTCATTTCAAGCATCATTCTCTCTAATCGACCAATTCCTTCATTCAACTTCTCAGTGAAACTCTCGTTGATTCGTTGCTCCATTTCATCAGCTTCTTCTCTTCCATACAAAGCATTGATATTTCGGTGGCGTTGAGCTCGTCTCGGAGGCATGATTGAACTTCAAACAAACTTCAAAAAAATAATTTTCCAACACTTTCCGAACTTTGATCCAAAGTGAGATGGATCGAAACTCCCAACTTGTTGCAACTTCACGATGAACACTAAACTTCTCAACAATTGCAAATACGATCTCCAAACTTCAAATTCTCGAAACCCAAGTCTCCAAATGAAGCAACTTCTTGCGATCTAGCTCCGATACCAAACTGACGCAGCGGATTAACAGAAAATTAATATCACGATGAAAGTAGCAATCGGTGGATTGAGAAATACGGAAATGCCCAAATCCATTGATCGCAAAGATACCGGACTTTAGCTATCTTCGACACGTTGATCGCGCACGATGCCGTGAGAGAAGATCTACGATTCTTCGACGTTGATCTAGCGCACTAGATTCCGTGAATCGGCTTCACAATCGTTGATTCGAGCGCACTCGAATATCCGAAGGTGGAGATAGGAGATCACACTCAACTACCAATTTAAAATGAAAGCACAAAGCTAACAAAGGAAATTTTATTCAAATTCCACTCCCTTTACAATGACCTGACTCGCCTATTAATAGGCTAACTCTACACTTGCAACACAACACAGTACACAGTTCACTTAGGTCGTGAACGACCTACGACTTAACATAGTACGACTTAAAGAAACATTACAACATTACAACACAACACTTTACAAAACTCGCCTTCAGAGTACACGACTTAAGATAGGTCGCTAACGACCTAAAATAAACTTCGCGACCTAAAAACGTCAAAGCTCGCGAGCTTTTGGAAATCGGCATAAGGCAATTCGCGACCTAAATAAAGTCTGGAGTGACAATTCGCGACTTAAGGTTGGACTGCGGCATAGTCTCGCTCGCGACTTGGAGGTTAGGTCGTAGCGAAGGTTTTAAGTCGCTGGAGTTAGGTCGTGGAGAAGCTAGGTCGCATGGCGGAGATAGGTCTCGTGGAGAAGTTAGGTCGCGTGGCGGAGTTAGGTCGCGTGGTGGAGTTAGGTTGCATGGAAGGTTAGGTCACGGGAATGTGGATAGGTCGCGGAGCCCTGGCGATAGGTCGGTGACGAGTTTATTGTAGCGTGCTATCTGTTTTAGTACACTAGACATATAACATCTTAAGAATTTTACTGTTTTACACTAAAACAGAGATGTTAACAGTTGACAACATGAAAATGGATAAGTCCAACTTTTCAGCGGTTATTTCTGAATACAATTTGATTCAGAACCCTAACCAATGGTGGGTTGACACAGGAGCTACTCGTCATGTTTGCTCTGAAAAATCCATGTTTTCGACATACCAGAAATTCGATCAGAAAGAAAGACTCTACATGGGTAATTCTGCAGTTTCCATGATCGAAGGCAGTGGCACAGTTATCCTCAAGTTCACTTCTGGAAAAACTGTCAAATTGAATGACGTGCTTCACGTTCCAGACATACGCAAGAATCTCATCTCTGGTGCAGTCCTATCAAAGAAGGGATTCAAGATGGTGTTTGAGTCAGACAAGATGGTTCTGTCCAAAGCTGGAATGTATATCGGAAGGGGATATTTATGTGATGGCCTATTTAAGGCAAATATAGCCCTTACCGGCAATAAATCTATGTATTCTGATTGTGCTAATAATAAAATTGAAGTCTCTTACTTGCTTGAGCACGAAATTTTACTATGGCACGATAGATTAGGACACATAAACTTCCGAAAAATGAAGAAATTATCAAACTTGGGATTGATTCCAAATTTCCAAGTAGATAAGAACTACAAATGTGAGACATGTGTAGAAGCAAAAATGGTCAAACAACCATTTAAATCTATTGACAGAAGCACCGAACCATTAGGTTTGGTACATACAGATTTATGTGATTTTAAATCACTACCTACAAGAGGTGGGAAAAAGTATTTTATTACTTTTATTGATGATTATACGCGACATTGCTATGTATATCTTTTAAATAGTAAGGATGAAGCAATAACCGCGTTTATAAAATACAAGGCTGAGGTAGAAAATCAGTTAAATAAAAAGATCAAGATATTGAGATCTGATCGAGGTGGAGAATATGAATCACCATTTGAACAGTTCTGTGCCGAAAATGGCATAATTCATCAAACAACAGCTCCATATTCACCACAACAAAATGGTGTAGCCGAGAGGAAGAACAGAACGTTAAAAGACATGATTACTGCCATGCTTTTAACTTCTGGTCTACCGACGAACTTGTGGGGGGAAGCCTTAAATATGTCTAATCACGTATTAAACAAAGTTCCTCACAATAAAACGAGAACAATTCCATATGAGATATGGAAAGGACACAAACTAAGCTTTAAATACCTCAAAGTGTGGGGGTGCTTGGCAAAAGTTCCGGTTCCGCCTCCCAAGAGAGTCAAACTTGGACCAAAAACCGTAGATTGTTATTATCTTGGGCCAGCCCAAAATAGTAGTGCCTACAGATTTTTGGTATTCAAGTCTGATATAAATGATATTCATGTAAATACAATCATGGAATCAAGAGATGCCTCGTTCTTTGAAGATGTGTTCCCACATAAAAGAAACGATGGAAATCCTGTCCCAAAAAGGACAAGAGATAACAGAGATGAGACATGTGAAGATGAAACTCATCAGGACAATGAGGAGATTGAACCAAGAAGAAGCGTAAGGGCAAGAACTTCCAAAACATTTGGTTCGGATTTTTTAACTTATATGTTAGAACACGAACCTCAAACGTACAAGGAAGCAATGTCATCTTCTGAATCTTCATGTTGGAAAGAAGCAATCCAAAGTGAGATTGATTCAATTCTAAGTAATAAAACTTGGGAAATAGTTGACATTCCACCTGGAATAAAACCAATTAGCTGCAAATGGATTTTCAAGAAGAAATTGAAACCAGACGGCTCTATAGATAAATATAAAACCAGATTGGTAGCCAAAGGATATCGTCAAAAAGAAGAAGTAGACTTCTTTGATACCTATTCACCGGTTACACGAATAACCTCTATAAGAATATTAATAGCAATTGCATCCATTTATAATCTAGAGATTCATCAAATGGATGTAAAAACAGCATTCTTAAATGGAAATCTCGATGAGGAGATTTACATGGAGCAACCTGAGGGATTTATTTCCAAAGGAAATGAAAACAAATTCTGTAGATTAGTCAAATCATTATAAGGACTAAAACAAGCTCCAAAGCAATGGCACGCAAAATTTGATAGTGTCATGATGAAAAATGGTTTTCGTATAAATGAATGTGATAAATGTGTTTATTACAAACAGGTTGGACAATCATATGTGATGATTTGTCTATATGTAGACGATGTGCTAATCTTTGATCCTAATACTAAAGTAATAGAGACTGTAAAGAAGATGTTAATCAACAATTTCGATATGAAAGACTTAGGAGTTGCGGACGTTATTTTGGGAATCAAAATAATAAGAACACCTAATGGAATTGAACTATCTCAGTCACACTATGTAGACAAAGTGATTGAAAAATTCCAAGAGTATGGAATTAAAGGACTGAGGACACCTTTTAATCCATCGAAAGTACTGCATACAAAACACTGATGAGAGTGTAATGCAACTGGAATACTCTCGTGTAATAGGATGCTTAATGTATCTGATGAATTGCACCAGACCAGATATAGCTTATGCAGTAAGTCGATTAAGCAGGTATACAAGCAATCCAGGGAAGGAACACTGGAAAGCACTAATGAGAGTGCTTGGATATTTAAAAAATACTACTAACTATTCCTTACATTATGAAAAATATCCTGTCGTCTTAGAAGGATATAGTGATGCAAACTGGATTGCAGATTCAGAGGAATCAAAATCAACGAGTGGTTATGTCTTTACCTTAGCAGGGGCAGCGGTGTCATGGAAATCTACTAAACAAACATGCATAGCTCGATCCACTATGGAATCAGAGTTCATTGCATTAGATAAAGCAGGCGAAGAAGCAGAATGGCTTCGTCACTTTTTAGAAGATATTCCGTTTTGGCCTAAACCTGTACCGGCCATATGCATAAACTGTGATAACCAAGCAGCGCTAAGCAGAGCGCAAAACTTTGTGTATAATGGAAAGTCACGACATATTCGTCGACGCCATAATACAGTTAGGCAGTTACTCTCAAATGGAACTATTTCCATAGATTATGTGAGAACAAATGATAACCTAGCGGATCCATTTACTAAAGGTTTATCAAGAGAGAAAATTGACTGCGCATCGAGGGGAATGGGTTTAAAAGCCTAAACCAACAAGAGTTACCATATACGGAAACCTATCCTAGCTACTGGAGATCCCACGGACTAGGATCAATAGGCAAACCAGTTATGAGTAACTCAAGAAGTAATGCATTTGTCTGGACTTGGTCCTACTCCATTCCTATGGTGCAAAATATAATGCACGCCTACAGAAGTTTTAAAGGTTAAAACTATGTTTTTTAATGATGACCATATTTTGGAAATAACAACTGGGGTATATGTAGGATACTCTTAATGGTTGCGATCACCTACGTTAGTGTGAGCTGGGTCGGCTCTATGAGAATACTAAAAGGCTTTTATTCCCTAAAACACTCGCAGAACCAAAAATTGTTCAGGACCAAAATGAACACAACCAAGAGATTGGATGAGAAGGGAATCAATGCTTCGTAAAGCTTATTGTCTGGATATACAATAAAGGCTGACGGTTCAAGATGAAATAATTCACCGATTAGCCAAGTAGATCCGATAAGTTTTAACTAGGGAAAGTTCAAAGTGATATATCTACTTATCCACGACAAAGCATTATTCCATATGTACTTTGTGATATTTCGCTTCGTGTGGGGGATATGTATATTATCATTCATGTGGGGGATTGTTAGAATTCCTAAAGGTCAAGTGAATGAAAAATAACATAAGTCCCACGTCGCCAATTTATTGAGAGGTATATTAGTTTATATATGCCTTTCTCAAGTGGAGTTTGGGGTCCTGGGGCTCCCAAATGTATGCTTCGTTGTGAGGAGGGAGATCATGCATCACCACCACACACGCGCGCGCGCCGCCGCCGCCGTCCGTCCGACCGAACCGAACCGGGCCGGGCTCGGGTACGGGTCTAAAATGACCATTCTTTTTACCAGGCCATTGTTTAACGGTTTTGGGCATTGTCTGAAACTGGGCTGGGCCTGGAATTTGAAGAGAAGCGGGCGGGGTTTTTGCCTGAGGAGATGCGACTGTTCAAGAGCGGACGCGAACAGTAATGGGTGCGACCCGTTGGAAGCAAACAGGTGCGAGCGAGCCGATTGAAGCGGACGCCGGCGCAAGCGAGTGCGACCCGACTGAACAGGCGCGGGCGAAATAGTGCAAGCAGGTACGAAACAGTACCGTTGGACGGGCGGGTGCGACCCGTTAACGAACAACAGCAACCAAAAGGCAACGGGTGCGACCCGTCAAGCGGACGCGACTGTTTGAAGGGTTGCGGACAAAATTATAAATAGAAGAGAATACTGATCACATTCTCATTCAATTCCAATCTAATTTCTTCTGCTTCTTTGCTCCACTGCTCTATATTCCATATATATCACAGAGTTGACATAATCATTACAATCTCGTGCAGATTACGTCTGTTGTATCTTGGGAGAGTTTTGAAATAAAATTCTTTAGGAAATTGTTACGACAAGTCTCAGATGGAATTTCCTTTATATACTGGTTAGATTCACTGTAATCTTTCCCGTTTATAAGTTATACTATTTCTTACAATAGTATAACATTGTTGTTGTAATTTATTTACAACGTAACTTATTGTTACATTTATCTAATACAGAATCCAGCGTAGTGGAATTCTAATTAATAAACTTGTGCGACGAGTTTATTGTAGCGTGCTATCTGTTTTAGTACACTAGACATATAACATCTTAAGAATTTTACTGTTTTACACTAAAACAGAGATGTTAACAGTTGACAACATGAAAATGGATAAGTCCAACTTTTCAGCGGTTATTTCTGAATACAATTAGATTCAGAACCCTAACCAATGGTGGGTTGACACAGGAGCTACTCGTCATGTTTGCTCTGAAAAATCCATGTTTTCAACATACCAGAAATTCGATCAGAAAGAAAGACTCTACATGGGTAATTCTGCAGTTTCCATGATCGAAGGCAGTGGCACAGTTATCCTCAAGTTCACTTCTGGAAAAACTGTCAAATTGAATGACGTGCTTCACGTTCCAGACATACGCAAGAATCTCATCTCTGGTGTAGTCCTATCAAAGAAGGGATTCAAGATGGTGTTTGAGTCAGACAAGATGATTCTTTCCAAAGCTAGAATGTATATCGGAAGGGGATATTTATGTGATGGCCTATTTAAGGCAAATATAGCCGTTACCGGCAATAAATCTATGTATTCTGATTGTGCTAATAATAAAATTAAAGTCTCTTGCTTGCTTGAGCACGAAATTTTACTATGGCACGATAGATTAGGACACATAAACTTCCGAAAAATGAAGAAATTATCAAACTTGGGATTTCCAAATTTCCAAGTAGATAAGAACTACAAATGTGAGACATGTGTAGAAGCAAAAATGGTCAAACAACCATTTAAATCTGTTGACAGAAGCACCGAACCATTAGGTTCGGTACATACAGATTTATGTGATTTTAAATCACTACCTACAAGAGGTGGGAAAAAGTATTTCATTACTTTTATTGACGATTATACGCGATATTGCTATGTATATCTTTTAAATAGTAAGGATGAAGCAATAACCGCGTTTATAAAATACAAGGCTGAGGTAGAAAATCAGTTAAATAAAAAGATCAAGATATTGAGATCTGATCGAGGTGGAGAATATGAATCACCATTTGAACAGTTCTGTGCCGAAAATGGTATAATTCATCAAACAACAGCTCCATATTCACCACAACAAAATGGTGTAGCCGAGAGGAAGAACAGAACGTTAAAAGACATGATTACTGCCATGCTTTTAACTTCTGGTCTACCGACGAACTTGTGGGGGGAAGCCTTAAATATGTCTAATCACGTATTAAACAAAGTTCCTCACAATAAAACGGGAACAATTCCATATGAGATATGGAAAGTACACAAACCAAGCTTTAAATACCTCAAAGTGTGGGGGTGCTTGGCAAAAGTTCCAGTTCCGCCTCCCAAGAGAGTCAAACTTGGACCAAAAACAGTAGATTGATATTATCTTGGGCCAGCCCAAAATAGTAGTGGCTACAGATTTTTGGTATTCAAGTCTGATATAAATGATATTCATGTAAATACAATCATAGAATCAAGAGATGCCTCGTTCTTTGAAGATGTGTTCCCACATAAAAGAAACGATGGAAATCCTGTCCCAAAAAGGACAAGAGATAACAGAGATGAGACATGCGAAGATGAAACTCATCATGACAACGAGGAGATTGAACCAAGAAGAAGCGTAAGGGCAAGAACTTCCAAAACATTTGGTTCGGATTTTTTAACTTATATGTTAGAACACGAACCTCAAACGTACAAGGAAGCAATGTCATCTTCTGAATCTTCATGTTGGAAAGAAGCAATCCAAAGTGAGATTGATTCAATTCTAAGTAATAAAACTTGGGAAATAGTTGATATTCCACTTGGAATAAAACCAATTGGCTGCAAATGGATTTTCAAGAAGAAATTGAAACCAGATGGCTCTATAGGTAAATATAAAGCCAGATTGGTAGCCAAAGGATATCGTCAAAAAGAAGGAGTAGACTTCTTTGATACCTATTCACCGGTTATACGAATAACCTCTATAAGAATGTTAATAGCAATTGCATCCATTTATAATCTAGAGATTCATCAAATGGATGTAAAAATAGCATTCTTAAATGGAAATCTCGATGAGGAGATTTACATGGAGCAACCTGAGGGATTTATTTCCAAAGGAAATGAAAACAAAGTCTGTAGATTAGTCAAATCATTATACGGACTAAAACAAGCTCCAAAGCAATGGCACGCAAAATTTGATAGTGACATGATGAAAAATGGTTTTCGTATAAATGAATGTGATGAATGTGTTTATTACAAACAGGTTGGACAATCATATGTGATGATTTGTCTATATGTAGACGATATGCTAATCTTTGGTCCTAATACTAAAGTAATAGAGACTATAAAGAAGATGTTAATCAACAATTTCGATATGAAAGACTTAGGAGTTGCGGACGTTATTTTGGGAATCAAAATAATAAGAACACCTAATGGAATTGAACTATCTCAGTCACACTATGTAGACAAAGTGATTGAAAAATTCCAAGAGTATGGAATTAAAGGAGTGAGGACACCTTTTAATCCATCGGAAGTACTGCATAAAAACACTGATGAGAGTGTAATGCAACTGGAATACTCTCGTGTAATAGGATGCTTAATGTATCTGATGAATTGCACCAGACCAGATATAGCTTATGTAGTAAGTCGATTAAGCAGGTATACAAGCAATCCAGGGAAGGAACACTGGAAAGCACTAATGCGAGTGCTTGGATATTTAAAAAATACCACTAACTATTCCTTACATTATGGAAAATATCCTGCCGTCTTAGAAGGATATAGTGATGCAAACTGGATTGCAGATTCAGAGGAATCAAAATCAACGAGTGGTTATGTCTTTACCCTAGTAGGGGCAGCGGTGTCATGGAAATCTACTAAACAAACATGCATAGCTCGATCCACTATGGAATCAGAGTTCATTGCATTAGATAAAGCAGGCGAAGAAGAAGAATGGCTTCGTCGCTTTTTAGAAGATATTCCGTTTTGGCCTAAACCTGTACCGGCCATATGCATACACTGTGATAACCAAGCAGAGCGCAAAACTTTGTGTATAATGGAAAGTCACGACATATTCGTCGACGCCATAATACAGTTAGGCAGTTACTCTCAAATGGAACTATTTCCATAGATTATGTGAGAACAAATGATAACCTAGCGGATCCATTTACTAAAGGTTTATCAAGAGAGAAAATTGACTGCGCGTCGAGGGGAATGGGTTTAAAAGCCTAAACCAACAAGAGTTACCTTATACGGAAACCTATCCTAGCGACTGGAGATCCCACGGACTAGGATCAATAGGCAAACCAGTTATGAGTAACTCAAGAAGTAATGCATTTGTCTGGACTTGGTCTTACTCCATTCCTATGGTGCAAAATATAATGCATGCCTACAAAAGTTTTAAAGGTTAAAACTATGTTTTTTAATGATGACCTATCTTGGAAATAACAAGTGGGGTATATGTAGGATACTCTTAATGGTTGCGATCACCTATGTTAGTGTGAGTTGGGTCGGCTCTATGAGAATACTAAAAGGCTTTTATTCTCTAAAACACTCGCAGAACCAAAAATTGTTCAGGACCAAAATGAACACAACCAAGAGATTGGATGAGAAGGGAATCAATGCTTCGTAAAGCTTATTGTCTGGATATACAATAAAGGCCGACGGTTCAATATGAAATAATTCACCGTTTAGCCAAGTAGATCCGATAAGTTTTAACTAGGGAAAGTTCAAAGTGAAATATCTACTTATCCACGATAAAGCATTATTCCATATGTACTCTGTGATATTTCGCTTCGTGTGGGGGATATGTATATTATCATTCATGTGGGGGATTGTTAGGATTCCGAAAGGTCAAGTGAATGACAAATAACATAAGTCCCACATCGCCAATTTATTGAGAGGTATATTAGTTTATATATGCCTTTCTCAAGTGGAGGTTGGGGGCCTGGGGCTCCCAAATGTATGCTTCGTTGTGAGGAGGGAGATCATGCATCACCACCACACACGCGCGCACGCGCCGCCTCCACCGACCGTCCGACCGAACCGGGCCGGGCTCGGGCACGGGTACGGGTACGGCTCCCAAATGTATGCTTCGTTGTGAGGAGGGAGATCATGCATCACCACCACACACACGCGCGCGTCGCCGCAGCCGTCCGTCCGACCGAACCGAACCAGGCCGGGCTCGGGTACGGGTACGGGTCTAAAATGACCATTCTTTTTACCAGGCCATTGTTTAACGGTTTTGGGCATTGTCTGAAACTGGGCTGGGCCTGGAATTTGAAGAGAAGCCGGGTGGGGTTTTTGCCTGAGGAGATGCGACTATTCATGAGCGGGCGACCCGTTGGAAGCAAACAGGTTCGAGCGAGCCGTTTGAAGCGGACGCCGGCGCAAGCGGGTGCAACCCGACTGAACAGGCGCGGGCGAAACATTGCGAGCAGGTACGAAACAGTACCGTTGGACGGGCGGGTGCGACCCGTTAACGAACAGCAGCGACCAAAAGGCGACGGGTGCGACCCGTCAAGCGGACGCGACTGTTTGAAGGGTTGCGGACGAAATTATAAATAGAAGAGAATACTGATCACATTCTCATTCAATTCCAATCTAATTTCTTCTGCTTCTTTGCTCCACTGCTCTATATTCCATATATATCACAGAGTTGACATACTCATTACAATCTCGTGCAGATTACGTCTGTTGTATCTTGGGAGAGTTTTGAAATAAAATTCTTAAGGAAATTGTTACGACAAGCCTCAGAAGGAATTTCGTTTATATACTGGTTAGATTCACTGTAATCTTTCCCGTTTATAAGTTATACTATTTCTTACAATAGTATAACATTGTTGTTGTAATTTATTTACAACGTAACTTATTGTTACATTTATCTAATACATAATCCAGCGTAGTGGAATTCTAATTAATAAACTTGTGCGACGAGTTTATCGTAGCGTGCTATCTGTTTTAGTACACTAGACATATAACATTAATATCCAAGAGAGACCAAGTAAGAATTGGAAACCTATAAAAATTAAGCCATATTGGAACAGACTTAACTATTTCTTAAGTTGATGCGAATGAAGGATTCCATTTTGATACAATGAATATCTGCCCTTTAATAAAGATTAGATCTTTCATAAGAATATTTAGCTTATCTTCCTCATTGGGGAACTTTAAAAAAATAGTCCTGCTTATAAAAAAATATCTCATATGACCTTTTAAGTTTCCAAACTTTTTCCAAATGTGCCTTAACTTCCATGAAGTTGATTGTTCCTGCTAGAAAGAATCCAACCAAACGCTCCGACCATGCTTTTATACCTTTATTAACAACCTCCAAAGGTGTTCAAGGGGAACACATGAGTACTGTATGTCAAAGTGAACAGTGGTGTAAACTCCATCATTCCTTGGCTTACTAGTAAAAAGTGATGACCATTTTAATATAGGAACAGGAGCATGAACTGGCTTAGGAAGATGAGTTAAAGGATTGGAATCAGAATGTAAAGAAGAAGAGGATGGAAGGGAAGGAAAAGATATGCTGGACAGAGAGGGAGGAGTCAAGGAAGAAGAGGGAGGATCAGGTGGTTGAGGAGGAAGCGGTGGAAGGATAGGGTTAAGGACAGATGAAGGACGAGGAAGAGTGGGTGAAGAGATAGACAATAGGTTGAGAGGAATGGGAGTAGAAGAGGAGGGAAGGACGCCATGAGAGGACATGAGAGGAAAAAAGATTTGATGAAAATGTTTAAATTTTAAATTTTAGTTAATTACATAGATTCTGAATTTTAAATTTTTTAGTTGATTGAAATAGTTAAATTTTAGTTTGACTAAATAAAGTAGTTAAATAAAAAAATTAAAATAGTTACATAAATTATAAAATATGATTTAAAATTTAACTAATAAAATAGTTTAAATAATATTTAAGTAGTTGAATGAATTATAAATAGCTAAAATTAGAAGTTTAGTTAATAAAATATTTATAAATTGTTGAATGGATTACAATTTTAGTTACTAAATAGTTAAATAAAATATTTAAATGGGTGAATGACTTATAAAGAGTTAAAATTAGAATTATAGTTAAATGGTTGAATTTAGAAGGTCAAGGAGATTATATCAACAACATCCACTATGTATTATCATATATAATGTGACAAGGGTTCCCAAAAAAGCAATCATTTCATGCTAATGACAATATGTTTGAGACACTAAATTGAAGAGATAAGTATATGATTGTAGTAATTGAAGCAAGATGTAAGAATGCCCTATACTACTTTCAGTTCTTTTCTAATCGAGTATGAGTGTTAAGGACTAGCTTTAAAAATGTAGTTGGTAGCTATACAAAATAGATAGAGGGCATGATATATTTTGTTATAACCGATTATTTTTCTAAGAAAGGATAACCATAAATCCTAATGGGTGACAGAATTGCACAATCGCAAATTAAGGACATTGTTAACTTGTATATTATGATACAAACATTGTAATATTGATCGGGTGAAATAATATAGTCTAGAACCGTAAGTATAAATTATAAAATGCTTTGACAAACCTATGAGTTCTTATCTCTAGCTGTTGTTCTTATCTCTAGCTGCATCTTGGCTACACATCATGCTTATTTCATCATCACGCTTATCTCTAGTTGCAACAAGCCTCACTATTGCCGCATATCATCTACACTCTAAGTTTTTAGTATTAGTTCCGTCGATTTTCTATTTTTCCAGCTTTCTTATTATTTATTTCACTTACTTATTGACCTTATGCTGCCAGAACTATGCATTATATTTCGCACAAGTTTTCTCAGCTTGATTTCGCTGCTCTGTCCATGTTCATGTTCACCCTCTCTCTTATTTCATTTGTCTTGGTTGTCAACATGACATTTGTTACATGCTCATATTTGTTTAATGATTTATCTTCTGTTGTGCCTTATCGCTCTAGAATGCATGTCGTTCTTTGCTGCATCTCCATTGCTCTACAATGCATACATGGCGATATGAAAATACATATTCTATAGCTACTTTAAAAACTTATGTATGGGGATATAAAAATACCTATATTACGATGTAATTGTCTTGCCATTATTTCAAAAAGTACTCTTTTGCAACTATTCTATAGCTAGCTAGATACACTAAATCTGATATATATTCTAAATATCCCATATCAAATAGAAATATATAAAAATGAATCTCTTAAGTAAACAGTTAATGACTTACTTGTCTTTTAGATGGGCGTAAATAAGGAAAGGTCATGCAAATTCTTTTGGTGAAGTACTAATCAATAACAATTCTTTAAGGTTATTTATGCCTAATTTTGGCACAAATAAATTTAATCAAAGGGCGTGCCACATCCAATAATCCTTTCTTTTCCAAATTAATTTCCTTCATTGCCACTCTATTTAGAAAATCATAATATGATGCATCTGCACTGTAAATTAGAGATGTCATGTAACTCATTATCTTCAAAATCCATCCACAACCTAAAATTAACCAAAAAAAATCAAATTCATGGATCATTCAGTAAGAAGAATAAAGTTTATGTCTTTAGTTGCTTACTTAATCGACATTAATTTCTTTGTGCTGATAGTCATGGACTGCAAACTCATTGCAGCAGTAAACTATTGAACTATCATTTTGGAGCTTGAGAAAGAAATTGATATAAGAAGGAAAAGAAATGAACTATGGATAGATTGATCATTTATAAACTTAGTTAATTTTGATAAACAAACCCAGTTAACTTAGTTAAATGTTTGTAAAACTTGGTTAACTTTTATAAAACTTAGTTAACTTCTATAAAATTTAGCTTTTTCATAAACTTAGTTAACTTTTTTGAAACTTAATAAATTTTATAAAGTGGTTGTTTCTATAAATTTTTGAACTTTTATGAAACTTGATTAACATATTAATTTTTATAAAACATAGTTAATTTCTATAAATGTAGTTAATTTTTGTACAACTTAGCAAACTTAGTTATATGATTATAATTGGTTAACTTTTATAAAATTTAGTTATTTTTATAAATTAGTTAACCTTTTTGAAACTTAAATAATTTTTATAGACTTACTTATTTTTATAAACTTCTTTAATTTTTAAAAAATTAAAAAAAACTTAATAACTTTTACAACTTTAGTTCATTTTTATAAAACTTAGCCAAAATAGCTAAATGTTTATAAAATTTGGTTAAATTTTATAGAAATTAATTAACTTTTATAAAATTTAGTTATTTTTATAAACTTTGTTGACTTTTCTAAAAATAATTGATAGTATTAACATAGTTATTTTCATAGACTTCTTTGAAGTTATAAAACTAAATTAACTTAGTTAATTTTTACAAAAATTAGTTAATTTTTGTAAAGTTTATTTAATTTTTATAAAAATTAATAAACTTAGTTAAATATTTATAAAACTTGGATAATTATTATTAATATACTTAATTTTATAAACTTAGTTAACTTAGTTAATTTTTATAAAGCTGAATTGATTATTAGAAACTTATTTAAATTTTCAACTTACTAAAAGATCTTACACATAGAAAAACAAAATTGTCTATTATATGGCAAACTAATTAATATATATTTTTGTGATTAACCATATAATCTTCCATGTCAGTGTATTCATTTTAAAGTCGTCCTTCATGCATTTTAAACCTGATCACAATCATTTTAACCTAATTAACAGATTTGCTATTAAAATTAATTTTTAAGTTATTTTATATGATTATTTTTTTCTTTCTATAGTTATATTTTGTAGGCATACAATCAATATATGACTAAACAACAAACATAAATTGTAACTAATGTTAATTACACGATTATAGGATAAGATACATCGTAGGATAATAGCAAATTCCATTGTTTCAAAACCATTATAAATCTAATTCTATTGATTTATATAAATTTAGAAGATGGTACTTTTAATCTATTATTTCATAGATCATATATACTATGAGAATTTAATGGAGTATTTTTACATCATAGATTAATATAAGATTGTTCCGGCAATAATAACTATCAGTGAACAAGTTTATAGGAAAATTTGTTTCAATATGATGGAAGAACCGAAACGGGTAAGAAAAAAGTGGTTTTAAATAGATTCATATAGATCCGCAAACAGGGCAAGTAATACAAATTCTTTGTGTGCCAGGGCACGCCCTTCATAACTATGCGTGTCGGGGTCATACATATTTTCAGTTTTGTATAATTTGAAAGTAACATGTATAATCTAGTTAATTCATATAAACTTAATTACTTTTTATAAAAATTTGTTAACTTGGTCAAATTTAATATAATTTAAATAATTATTTAAACTTAATTAATTTTTATGAAACTTAGTTAAATTTTATAAACTTAGTTAAATTTTATAATCCTAGTTAAATTACGTAAACTTAGTTAACATAGTTATTTTTTTATAAAACTTAGTTAATTTGGTTAATTTTTTATAAAAATGGTTAACTTTTAAAAACTTAGTTATTTTTAAAAATTTAATCAATTTTTATGAAACTTATTTAATATAGTTAACTTATATAAAACTTATTGAACAAAAATTTGCAAGATGATTTTTGACTAAACCAAATCATATAAGGAAAATCATGTTAAAATAAAATTTAACATCATAGATTGAAAACTATATGTTATATAAAATACATAAACAATCATCTAATATTACCTCACCACTTATTGTGTATGGTCTGAAACAAAGCTAGGATCCACATTCCACCAACAAAGCCTGCCAAGTACATATCAATGTTGAGATGCAAATAAAAATAAAAAATATTTGCATACAGTGGCACCAGAGCAAGAAAATCAAAGCACATACTCAATGGAAACAACTTGATGGACTGGGAAATTTGCAAATAATGGGTTGCCTAAGTAATAGTGATTTTACCTAAACACAAACCATCATCTTTCCCACCTGAACTTGTTGTTCGATATGTCTTTTCATCTGTTTAGATTACAATTTGTTATTACATCTTACTTACATGTAAAGTTCTCAGTCCCATCAATCGATGCTACCACCTTTAGAATCCTGGATCTATGATTTTGGAGAATGAGCATTCCTAAGATTGAAGTCAGATGCCAAGAAGCAAATGAAAGCTAGTTTCCCTATCGAATTCATAACCCTTTTGATGGAGTAGTTAATCAGTCTGCCAAGAAGCAAATGAAAACTAGTTTCCCTATTGAATTCACAAGCCTGTTGATGGAGGAGTTAAACCGCCTTCCTACTTGCTATTATTTTCTAGTAATTCATCCTTCTTTGTCTGAGCAAAAGAGGCGGAGCTCATTAATGCAAGTACTTGTTTAATTGTGAAAGTAAAGAGAAGAATGAAGTCACTTGTTTGAAAAGAACTGTACATCCAGCACATGCCTATTCTTGCTGGGCTTTGCTTATTGGACCACGCATAGTTTATATCAATGCAAGACAAAATGAATTGTCAATATGCTAATGAGGTGATATGTATCTAGTACTTAATATGGTAGTACCAGTAAATATTACATGACAGTGGCATTATTTTAAGCTTGTTCCATAATTTAAGACCCGGTAAACTAGACTATTTTTGTAATGTCTCGTCATCAACTCCTTCCATTTTATTAACTTTACTTACTTTGGCACACATTTTTTAGGTTCATCTAGTAATTTAAGATCGAAAAAAAGAATTGATTATATACTTATGGCAAACACTAAGAGTGGTCAAGAATAATTTTGAAGTATCCTTCGCAAATAAATAGCTTTGAATAACTAATGTGAACCACTGTATCATCCAATTGATAATATGATGGTACTCAAATAGTTTAATCGATAAATACAATAATATTCATGTAAATTTACGGTATAGAAAGCATGTTCATTTTTTAATTCCAAAAGCAGGTATATTTTTTATTTTGTAAAAAAAGAAAGTTTCAATCAATCCAACTTCGAATGATCCAATCTTAAACAAACTTCAGGTATACTAAAACACGTATTTGTGAAAATACTTGCACATTAATTCTAATAATCGAATATTAATTTTTTGTCCTTAACCTGCGATAGGCCCCCTTCCTTTTCAGTTTCATGTACATATAATTATTTACCGAATCAAAATGGTAAATACCTTGAAACTAACATATTCTAGTGGTATGTTAGTTCCGTATTCTTATGATGTGCTTATAAATAAACATCGTATGCATTGACGTACTGATCATCAAGTAAAACCCAAGCACAAACATAAAACAAGAAATATCTTGAAAAGAGATGGCAAGCTAAGTAACCAAAACTGCTTAGGTTGTCGCGGTAAGTGTAGCAGTAGTGGAAGCAGTTAAAGATCAAGCTTGATTGCGCACATTGAACTACGTCCTTAGATCCTACTCCCCTAAGCTGGAGTTGAACCAAGAATTAAACATTCAGACTAAAAATTACATCAATATTAGAAAATGAAATCAAAATAATAGATAATACATACTTCCTTAAACTAAGAATACAGTATAGAGAGCTAAAGGTTGAAGATCTATTAATTATTGATGATGACCTCATAAAAGAGATTATGCTTTTTGCAATCCAATCAGCTTCATAGAATGATTAGTTCCCTTTTAACTTAGCGACTTAATTTCATGTCATTTCCGCTGAGCTTCTAATTTATGCTTTTATACCAATTTTGTGCTATTGAGCTTATACCAATTCACAATACTTTCCCTTTAACGTGTTATTTATTGCATTTTTTTTTCAAATCCTACATATTCGATAACAAATTATCCTCCTACAGTTGATAAAGTATTCGTTTATACCAATTATGTGCATGTAATTGTTAGAGGCCAATTATGTGCATGTAATTGTTAGAGGCCCTTTATAGTGAATGACCACATTGCCAGAAATAAGTTAATGTTCATGCTTATATACTGCTTTCCTCAAATCCATATTGGCCCTTAGGGCCGGGTAATTTTGTGCGAGGGGGAAGACCTATATGGCCATGAACTAACACGCGTGCGTGCAGCCCGCCAGTCCCGTACCGGGCCGGGCCAGGTGTGGGTGCAGGTCCAATAAGAGTGGATGGTGTCATATTTTTGCTACACATAAGTAAATAGTTTTCTACTGTTTAAATTCAAATAGAAGCGACTAGTGGATTGGATGCGAACTGTGTGACCGGGCGCAGCTTTTCAAACAGAAATAGGCGTTGTAAATGAATAGATGCAACTGTTGCAAACTGCGACTATTTTTAGCCATTGCAAATGAAGAGATGCGACTGTTGCAAACCGTGATAATTTTTGGCTGTTGCAAATGAAGAGATGCGACTGTTGCAAACCGCGATAGTTTTTTGGTTGCAGACGAAGATATGCGGTTGTTCCCAACAAACATAACCATTGGTAATTATCCTATAAAAGAAGAAGAAAACCTGATCAGTGAACTACTCCAAATTTTCTCTTCTTCCTCTTCATATCAGCAAAAAATGCTACCCACAAAAGGCCGGATCCGTTTAAAGGAGATGGTGATGATATCATAACATGGCAGAATCAAATGCTGTTTTATCTCCCTACGTTAGGGATGTAGAAATGCATTGAGGAGGATGAACCAAAGCCTAAAGGCGGACAAAATAAGGAAAAAGACGCAGCTGTTTTTCTCAAAATTGACTCATGGAAGCATCCAAACTTCTTATGCCGAAATTACATTCTGATCTGTTTGGATAAAGTACTATATAAAGTATGTTAGCCACACTAGACAGCAAAATCCCTTTGGACTGCACTTGCAAATAAATACAAGACGCAGAATGTCAGTTTGAAGAAGCTCATAGTAGATAAATTAATGGAATACAAAATGGTAGATTCCAAATCCGTAACTAGTCAAGTGCAGGAACTCCAACTTATAATTCATAAACTTGAAGCAGATGGACATCAAGTTGGAGAATCGTTCCTTGTTGAAGCGATAGTAGGAAAATTACCGCCATCCTAGAGAGACTACTGCAACTATCTAAAACATAAGAAACTAGAGATTTTCTTAGAAGATCTTATTATCAGATCAAAAATTGAGGCAGATAATCGTGGAATAACACAACCTAAAGGCGAAGAGGCACTTGTTACAAAAGGATCAAAGTAGAAAGGACACTTCAACAACAAAAAGAAAATGAGAAAGGCACTAGATAATCAATCTAAAGATAAGTAAACTAAGGAGTTCAAAGGCGAATGTTGGGTCTACGGAAAGACTGGGCACACCACTAAAGATTGCAGGCACAAGAAGACGAATGACAAATCAGTGGCACATATAGTGGAAAATTTTGTTCAACCATTAAGGAGATGAACTATTCAAGAGTTGTTTTAGAATGCAACTTAGTACAGAATCCAGCACAGTGGTAGGTAGGCATAGGCGCTACTCATCATATCTGTTTTGATATATCTATGTTCTCCACTTAAAAGAAACCCCGCGGCGACCCGACTTCTGACAACTGAAGGTCGCATCACTGAATAAGAAAGAATGGATAGAAGAAGAAATAAAAGAGAAAGAAGAAACACAACAACATCAAACAACTCACAGCGGAACGAATGAAATATAATATATCACATAAAATATTACATCAAACAACTCACAGTTGTGTACTCTGATGTAATATGATACTATGTAATATTTTATGTGATATATTATATTTCATTCGTTCCGCTGTGAGTTGTTTGATGTTGTTGTGTTTCTTCTTTATCTTTTATTTCTTCTTCTATCCATTCTTTCTTATTCAATGATGCGACTTTCTGTTGTCAGAAGTCGGGTCGCCACGGGGTATATAATAATCCTTAATTAATTACTTTATTAATTAATTACAATTTTAATTAATTACACTTAGTAATTAATCTTAAATTAATCTCATTCATTAATTAGTCAATCACATTAATTAATTAACTAAATTAATTAAGTAATTAACCCTTAATTACTTACATAAGTAATTATTATTTTTCTAATTACTTCCATTAGATGATTACTCTTTTAATTAATTACTTAACACGTAATTAATTCCATCATTAAATGATCCTTAATTCAATAATTAATTACTCCATAATTAATTAACTTCAAATCAATTGTATTAATTAATTCTTAAATTAATTACCTCAAGTGGTTATCCATTAATCACTTTAATTACTCCTATGAGTAATTTTCATTAATTACTTCCATAAGTAATTACTTCCATTAATTACATTCAGAAATTCACCATTAATTACTTTATTAAGTAATTACACTTAATTAATTCATGATTAAGTGATTGTTTAAAATTAAATAAACAATTAACTAATCATTTAAAATTAATTAAATAATTAATTAATTAACTTCTTATATTTAAAAATCTTTAATTAATTAAGAAAACATTAATCTTAATTAAACTTTTACTTATTAACAAATTATATTAATTAAGTATCCATAAGTTAATAACAAAGATAAATTAACCATATTTATCTTCATAAATAAATTATTTGAAATAAGTTTACAAATTTCAATAACTTAAAACAAATTATTTAATTTGGTTTACAAAATTATAATAATAACCTTACTTGAAAATAATGCATTTAGAAACAAATTTCAAAATTTAAAACACATTAATTGTCTAAGTTAAACTTATTCATTTTAAATAAAATTTGAAACTTAAGTTCTTAAAATCATTACTTAAAACTTACTTTAAACTTTGATTTAATACTTTAAATTCAAAACATTCTTTTAAATTGTAATTCAAAATTTAATTAGATAATTACTTTCAAAACAAACATCTTAAACAAATTTAAAATTTAAAAATAAATTCAATTAACACCTTAAAGTTTGATTTACATTTTACATCAAGAACAAGTTTACTTTTATAAATTTGTTTCCCATTTCTATAAACTTGCTTATAGCTTAATACTTGATTTTATTTCAACAAGAAGTTAATTTTGCAACATATATTATTAATCAAAACTTAACTAAAAATCACCTCCCAAACAAACTCGAGACAAACACCCAAACTACTCGAGTCAGTCCCGAGTCCTACTCCCCAAACTCCCTTACTTCGAGTCAACACAGATGATAACGCGAGAGCTACTCAAGAAAACCTTCTTCCCCAAAACGAAAACTCCCCCTGTACCCAAACCCGTGCACGTGCGCCATCGCCGCCGGCCACCAAAGGTCGTCGCGACAATCGTCGTCCATCAAACGAACGCAAGCATGAATTCGAACCCAGATCAAAATACAAACTTGCGAAGCAAAATTTGACCTATTGCTCGAAACTGCAGAAACTCAAACCACCCAAAAAAAACCCATTGCCGATGAACTCGACGTCGATGATCTTCTCCGACCACACCATTGAAACACCACGTCAGAGCTTCATTTTCCCCCAAAAACGAACAACTCCGGTCACGAATGCAAATCGCAAATCCCTCTACAGTCAAACCGAAACAAAACATGCTAAAACCCTAAGTTGATCGAATCCAAACGATTCGATCATAGGAAAAATTCAATTGTATTTTTCCCATTATCCTTGATACGAAAGCTTGCTTTACCCATGAATTCGATTCAAAACAACAAGTGAGTCAACGGCAATTCACCATATTGTCGAAAACCTTCATCACCAAATTCCCAATTGATTATCACTTTAAAAATTATGAATTGCATGTTAAAATTCATCATTCCTAACAACTAATCCAATTATATAATCCAAAGCAAGAATTAAGATTAATGATTTTCTGACATAAATCGATATTCACTGTATTTTCCAATTTTAAAATTATTTGTGAATTTAAATTTACAGTAACTATTTTTAAAATTACTATCAAACATTAACATACAGTTTTCATTCACATATCAAGATCAAATAAGGTATAGATTGGAAGATTTGAATTTTCCCAAGGAACAACTTAAAAAAAATCAAACAGAGAATGAATATTTGTTGTTATTTGAATTCCAGGAAATTTCACACTTATAACATACAACTTAACAGTATTCATGTAATAATATTCATTATCAAAACAAAATTCATTTGCATGCATCATCATTCAACCATAGATTAAATTAAAACTGTTTTAAAAACAAAATTTACTCACCATTAAAATTTGCAGAGCACACAGCAGTTTATTGAATTTTCTCAGGCTTGAAATTTAAATCTGGAAAAACTTTGATTGCATGATGAAGAAACTCTACTGCGTGCCTTCAAATTATTGATGTTGAACTGCTGTTAAACATCATTTGAATTGCAGTTGAACTTCATTTGTATTTGCAGGTTGATTTGGATTGCAGGTTTTATTTTGCTTTGTAGAACTTTAATTTCAGATTTGTATTTGATTTTTGAATTCATGTTTACCGATTTGCCATTTATTTTTAAGAAATGAATACAAAGAAAAAGAAAAGAAATGAGAAGAAGGTGAAGGTTTGGAAATTTGAAAGAGAAAGACAATTTTCTTCATATGTTTAAATTTATGTTATATTTATTAAAATTAAAGAAAATAAATTTTAAATGAAGACACTTGCACTTATATATCTTAATCGACTTACATGTGTTGTTAGAATGACTTAAGATAGTTACACATGTTACTTGGGTATTTTTAATAAATTTTTGTTTAATTTAAATGACAATATAACTTACTTATTCAATTTTACTTTATACATAAATACTTACATATGTAAATATAAATTTACCTTTTAAAGAAAATATTATAAAATTAATTATAATACAAATAAATTCTTTATACATGTATTTTTAAAATCTAAAACTTTTATTTATATACATTTATAACCATTTTAAAATTTAAGCACTTTAAAAGAAAACAAAATAAAACTCTAAACTATCGTATTTAAAAACAAACAATTATCTTATATTTTTAAAACAATTGAATTAATCTAATTTAACTTTTGAAAATGTTAATTCTAAAACAAAGCTTTAAATTTCAATATACATATATAAATTATCAATAGATTAAATTAAATTTCAAAACGAATTCCAAGTTATAACATATACATACATATATATTACAATTTGAAAATTCATCTTTTATTTTAAACAAAAGATATTTCTATTAACAATATATATCAAATATATATATATATATATATTATAAATAGAATAAAATTTTATTAGCTTTGAGAAATAAATCTTATCAATTTTAAATTGATAGAAAGATATTGATCACAATTACCAGATTAAATATTATTAACCTTTAAAAGATTAAATTTACCAATTTAAATTAAAATTATAAAGAAAAATTATCAAACCAATTTAATTATTAATTCATATTGCCTAAAATTCTGGGTCGTCACAAGAAACTAGTGCGAACCCGTGTTTCGCATACGGACCACACTCAACCTCTCATCATCATAACACGTTTAAATGATTTATATGGTTCATTGATTAAGAAATAGTGATCTTTTTTTATCAATTTTCAAATAAGTTTGCATTTTCTCTAAAACTTGTGTATAAATCTTTGAAAACAGTAATGCAGATAGTACGGGTGCTTGATAAACAATTGCAAAATATCGAGCAAAAACAATTTCAAAGATAAAATTTTCACACAATACACATATAAATTATACACATATAAATTTATTGTGTGCATCAGTTGTTGCTCCATGCATCAACTATTGCTCCACGCATCAGCTATATTATATGTAATTTCATTTGATGAGATACATTTATCAATCATTTCCTTTAATACTTAATGTCTTTGATTCCATTTACTACTTTGGTAATAACTATCTATAAGAGAAGTGCAGGTAAAAACATTTGGTTTACACTTGACCATTGATCCAAAAATGTCAAAAGCAACGTTGACATAATTCATGAGAACGCAAGTGTTTATGATGATCCCATAACTAACTATGTTTAGGAACACATTATGCAGCATCATATTATTATAGAATGATAAGATTAGAGGATAAAGAGATTTATTTCTGTTTTGAACGATTCTTGTGAAAAATATGCTAAATCTAAAGCATACATATTTTATGTCTAAAGTGTTGGAACTAACAACCATTATTCAACAATATTTATTTTAATGTGAAGAATATCATTGTATTTCTTTTACAGTCAAAGCAAATTCAATATAATAAGAAGCATATAATTGTATTTAATGCTTTTGAGCTTTATGGTTCCATTTCTAATTCTAACATTATTGTTGTATTTTGGTAATGTTGGATTTCATCAGACTTGACTGCAATTTGTGAAAGTAGAATCGGTGGCTGGAAATTTTCAAAACAATCAACGACATAGATTAGTTAAAAGAAATAAAGTCAAACTGATTTAATAACTTTAATAATATGAATAATCCGAAAAACTATGATTTTAAAAATTTTACTTTTAGCTATCAACAATGGATATCATTGGAAAGGATATTAAATTTGAGATTTAATAATGAAATCGATTCTTAAATCCAATTAATGTAGAAAAAATTATCACATTTCAAAGTTTGGAATATAAAGAAATTAAAAACGCGACTGTTCATTTTCCAAAATATGAAGGAGGCTTTTGTGCTCTTAAAATCTAACTCAATAATAATATTATAGTATAGATACAATCAGGAAGAAAAACTCTACGTGGGTAATTCTGCAGTTTCCATGATCGAAGTTAACGACACCGTCGTCGTCAAATTTACATCCGGAAAAACTATGACACTAAGTGAAGTTCTTCATGTCCCGAATATCCGCAAGAACCTTATCTTTGGACTTGTTCTCTCAAAGAAAGGCTTCCTATGGTCTTCGAGTCAGTTAAAGTAGTTCTGTCTAAGGCTGGAATTTATATAGGAAGGGGTTATTTATTTGATGGCCTATTTAAGGAAAATGTAGCCGTAGTCAAAAATAAAACTATATATTCTGATTATGCTATTAATAAAAATGAAGTTTCTTATTTGGTTGAGCATGAAATTTTACTATGGCATGATAGATTAGGACACGTAAATTTTCGAAAAATGAAATATTAGCAAATTTGGGATTAATTCCTAAATTTCAAGTAGATAAAAAATAAAAATGTGAGACATGTGTAGAAGCAAAATTGGTTAAAAAACCATTTCATACTGTCGACAGAAGTACAGAACCACAAGGTTTGGTTCATATTGATTTATGTGATTTTAAATCATTACCTACAAGAGGTGGAAAAAAGATCTTTATCACTTTTATAGATGATTATACACGATATTGCTATATATAACTTTTGAATAGTAAAGATGAAGCACTTGCATATTTATAAAATGTAAGGCTGAAGTAGAAAATTAGTTAAATAAAAAGATCAAGATATTGAGATCTAATCGAGGTAGAGAATATGAATCATCATTTGAATAATTCTGTGTAGAAACTGGTATAATTAATCAAACAATAGCTCCATATTCACCACAACAAAATGGTATTGCCGAGAGAAAGAATAGAATATTAGAAGATATGATAAATGCAATGCTATTGACCTCTAGTCTACCGATGAACTTGTGGAAGGTAGCCTTAAATATGTCTAATCACGTATTAAAAAAGGTTCCTCGCAATAAAACAAGAATAATTCCATATGAGTTATGGAAAGGATACATACCAAGTTTCGAATACATCAAAGTGTGGGGGTGCCTGGCCAAAGTTCCAGTTCCACCTCCCAAGAAAGTCAAGCTTGGACCAAAAACTATAAATTGTTACTATCTAGGGCCAGCCCAAAATAGTGATGCCTATAGATTTTTGGTATTCAAGTCTGATATAGCTGATATTAATGTCAATACAATCATACAGTCTCGAGATGCCTAATTTTTTAAAGATGTATTTCCACACAAAAGGAATGAAGAAAATTATGTCCCTAAAAGGACAAGAAAAGAATCAAGGAATCCACATAACAATGAAACTCATCATGAAATTGAGGAAGTTGAACCAAGAAGAAGCATAAGAGCAAGAACGACTAGGACGTTTGGTTCGGATTTTCTAACATACATGTTAGAACACGAACCTCAAACATACAAGGAAGCAATGTCATCTTCTGAATCTTCATGTTGGAAAGAAGTAATCAAAAGTGAAATTGATTCAATTCTAAGTAATAAAATTGGAAAATAGTTGATCTTTTGCCTAGAATAAAACCGATTGATTGCAAATGGATCTTCAAAAAGACGATGAAACTAGATGGCTCTATTGACAAGTATAAAGCAAAATTGGCAGCCAAAGGATATCGTCAAAAGGAAGGGTTAGACTTCTTTGATACTTATTCACCGGTTACACGAATAACCTCTATAAGAATGTTAATAGCAATTGCATCCATATATAATCTAGAGATTCATCAAATGGACGTAAAGACAGCATTCTTAAATGGAAATCTTGATGAGGAGATTTACATGGAGCTAACACGAGGGTTTCATTTCCAAAGGAAATGAAAAAAGTATATAGATTAGTAAAATCATTATATGGACTAAAACAAGCTCCAAAACAATGGCACGCAAAATTTGATAGTGTCATGATGAAAAATAGTTTTCGTATAAATGAATGTGACAAATGTGTTTATTATAAACAAGTTGGACAATCATATGTGATGATTTGTTTATATGTAGACGATATTTTAATCTTTAGTCCAAATAGTAAAGTAATAGAAACCATAAATATAATGTTAATCAACAATTTTGACATGAAAGATTTAGGAGTTGCATAGGAATTAAAATATTAAAAACAAAAATGGAATTGAACTATATAAATCACACTACGTGAAAAAAGTGATTGAAAAATTCCAAAATTACGGAATTAAAGGAGCAAGAACATCTTTTAATCCATCGGAAGTACTGCATAAAATCAATAATGAGAGTGTAATGCAACTAGAATACTCTCATGTAATAGGATGTCTAATGTACCTCACGAATTTCACAAGACCAGATATAGCTTATGCAGTAAGTCAAGCAACCCAAGGAAGGAACACTGGAAAGCACTAATGAGAGTGTTGGGATATTTAAAGAGTACCACGAACTTTTCCCTACATTACGGAAAATATCTTGCCATCTTAGAAGAATATAGTGATGCAAATTGGATTTCTGATACAGAGGAATCTAAATCTACTAGTGGTTATGTCTTCAACCTAGCAGGAGCAGCTGTGTCATGGAAATCTACTAAACAAACGTGCATAGCTTGATCCACTACGAATCAGAGTTCATCACTTTAGATAAAGCAGGTGAAGAACCAGAATGACTTCATCAATTTTTAGAAGAAATTCCATTTTGGCCTAAACCTGTACCGGTCATATGCATACACTATGATAATCAAACAGCGTTAAGCAGAGCACAAAATTTTGTGTATAATTGAAAGTCACGACACATTCGTTGATGCCATAACACTGTTAGGCAGTTACTGTCAAATGGAATTATTTCCATTGATTATGTGCATACTACTGATAACCTTGCAGATCCATTTACTAAAGGATATCAAGAGAGAAAATTGACTATGAATCTAAGGGAATGGGTTTAAAAGCTTAAACCAACAAGAGTTATCTTATACGGAAACCTATCCTAGCGACTGGAGACCACGGACTAAGATCAATAGGCAAACCAGCTTTGAGTATCTCAAGAAGTAATACGTTTTTTTGGACTTAGTCCTACTCCATTCCAATGGTGCACAATAAATGCATGCGTAAGAAGTATTAAAAGGATAAAGCTGTGTTTTTTAATGATGGCGATATCTTGAAAATAAAAAAGAGTATTTGTAGGGTACCCTTAATAGTTGCGATCACCTATGTTAGTGTGAGCGGAGTCGGCTCTATGATAATATTATAGGCTTAAATTCTCTAAAACACTTGCAGAACCAACCTTGTTCAAGACCAAAATGAACACAACAAAGAGATTGGATGTGAAGGAAAATAATGCTTTGTAAAGCTTATTGTCTGGTTATGCACAAATGGCAGAGGGTTCAAGATTAAATAACTCACCAATTAGCCAAGTATATCCGATAAGTTTTAACTAGTGAAAGTTCAAAGTGAAATATCTAATTATCCTCGATATAGCATTATTTTCATATGAACTGTGTGATATTACACTTTGTGTGAGGAAGACATATATCACCATTCATGTGAGGGATGGTTAGAGGTCCTTTATAGTGAATGAGATATTGTCCCACATAGCCAAAAATAAGTTAATGTTCATGCTTATGTACTACTTTCCTCAAACCCATATTGGCCCTTAGGTCAGGTAATTTTGTACGAGGGAGAAGACCTATATGGCCAAGAACTAACACATGTGCGCGCACCGCCCACTCGTCCCATACCAACTGGACCGGGTGTAGGTGCGGGTCCAATAAGAGTGGACTGTGTTATATTTTTACTGCACAGAAGTAAACGGTTTTCTACTATTTAAATTCAAATAGAAACGACTAGTGGATTGGAAATGCACGTTGCGAACTGTCTGACCTGACGCGGCTTTTCAAATAGAAATAGGTGTTGTAAATGAAGAGACACAACTGTTGTAAACCGCAACTGGTTTTAGTCGTTGCAAATGAAGAAACGCAACTATTGTAAACCGCGACAGTTTTTGACCGTTGCAAATGAAGAGACGAGAATGTTGCAAACCACGATATTTTTTGGCTGTTGTAGACGAAAAGATGCGGCTGTTCTCAATAGACATAACCATTGGGAATTAACCTATAAAAGGAGAAGGAAACTTGATCAGTGAACTGCTCAAATTTTCTCTTTCCTCTTCATTTCTTATTCTCTACAATCTGTGCGCTTCAGCATATCACACAGAAGACCATACACATCACAATCTCGAGCAGATCACATCTGTTGTATCTTGGGAGACTTTAAATAAAGTCTTAAGGAAACTTTTACGACAAGCCTCAGACGAAATTTCCTTCTTCATCCGGTTAGATTTCTGTTTATTTATATATTTGTGTATATCGTTCTGTAATCTTTCAGTTTCAACGTTGTGCTATTTCTGCGAAGTAATACAACGGTTGTTTATCACTATAGTTTAATACAACAATTTGTTGTTATTGCTATAGTTTGTTTTTGTAAATTAATTACAACATAGTTATTGTTCAAAATTGCTAATACAGAATTCCAGAGTAGTGAAAATCTGATTTGTAAACTTGTGTGATGAGTTTATAACATATTGGTCTCTGTTTTGGTATACTGATTGTATAACAGTAGTATGATTTAAAGTGTGGATAATTTTAAAATACTACAAACATTTGAGAAATTTAAATCGTAGTTAACTTTAAAAATTACAAACATTTAACGAAATTTAAACTACATGGAAATAAATTAATTAGTGGTAACCTTTTCTACTCACACATTGATAAATTTAATTAGTGATAACCTTTTCTGCTCACACACTTGATAAATATTATGTAATTACCGTTTATGTTTTTGTTATTAGATTTAAAGTGTAGGCAATGTTACATGCTATAGGCAATTATGAAAATTTAGAGTGTATGAGAAGAAATTATTTGAGTTTTTGACAGATTTAGTCTAAATACGTGACTAGCATTCTTTAGCAGTTGAAATATCCTTTTATTGTTTTGTTACGTCTTTTATTGTTTTATTACTTTAATTTATGTCTTACTCGGTTTGTTAATCATTTTCTACACTACTTTTATGCCTATGATATTATTGGTTACTCAATTAGTTTATGTTCAATTTGAAAAAGATTATTGGTTTATTTATTTAATTATATCTTACCCATTTTGTAAATTTGGATATTATTTTTGCGTCAATGATATGTTTTCATTGCACAGTTATAATTTACTACCTTAATTTCATTTAGCAAAACATTCGTGCTAAGAAACTTGGTGCATGTATTTATTGCAATTTTTCTCTCAGTTGATTTCATTCCGTTGCACATTACTTTCCTTTTCATAATAGCAATCGGTAATTACTATTTTTTAACCTGCTATATGTTGTAACCTTTACTGCTTACTAATTTAATACATCCAATGTGTATACCAGTTATGTACCTTTGGTTAGATTTGCTATTTGTTTAATTTGTAATTTACTCAATAATACTTTGTACGTTTAAATAAATGTAAGGTGTATGGGAAGAAATTAATTACTTGCACCATATACAACATCTTGTCTTATTGGTTTATTTATTTAAATAATTTATTTATTCAAATAATGTGTTGTTGACTTTGTATGTTATATGCCTATACTGTTTATGAGACCATAATTTGGTATCATTGCACAATTAATTCTTCTTTTAATTGACTAACCATTTATTCTCGATCACTTTCAAAATCATGTATTCAGAGCAGCTTGGTACAATTGATTTTGATTCCGTTGCACATTACTTCCCCTTTTGACTTAGTAATAAGCAACTGCTATTTTTAATCTGTTATATATGCTCACTTTTCCTACTTACTAATTTGAAAAATTTTATGTTTGTACCATTTATATGCCATTGGTTTGATTTAAAGTGTAGATAATATTACTATAAATATTTTAGAAAATTTAAGATGTATGCATGGTGAGAAATTAATTCCATGCATTTCGTACAGGATGGGGTCTTAATGCACAACTAATATTTAGTCTGTATTTCGTTTAACAAATATGTTATTGGTTTATGTGATGGACATTTCAATTTAGCCCTAATCAATTCAAGAGAGACTAAAACCACAAACAAACGAAGATTAGCGGAAGCATACCGGAGTCCATTGATTCAATTGTATATGGGTTTGCAATCTTCTAGAAAAGCAGTTTATCCTTCTGTCGATGTTTTTCTTCTGATGGGGAAGAAGAAAATAAAGAACGTACTGTTTTCTGGGGACCACAACCGTTTAAATAACGGACAAAAAATTAGTTACTTCTTATTTACAATTTAGCCCCTCATTAAATTGTAAATACCGCTTAATGTTTTATACCTTAATTTTAATAGCATTATACACTTTAACATATGTGCCCATAATATAATTTTAATCCAACAATCTCCCACTTGGGCAACATATGTTTCCTTATAAATGTACAACCTTATGAGCTCAAAATTTGCTATAAAATAAAGGTAATCTTTAACAATCTTGTCCATTAACCATATTTATATAGGATCACAGTGATCTTTGTCACATTAATCATAACTAAACCCATCAGTGATCACACACATATATATAGTTAAATGACATAGATTAATATGTTTTCAATTGGTCCTCCTTAATTTTAAGTGAGGTCAGAATCAAAATAGTAAACAGAGTAAATGAACTGAATACTTTACTTCGGATCAGAAAGTTAAACACATAAATGTCTTAAAGCATATATATATATATAGCATATATAATACAAACTCCCACTAAACCATAACATCCTCGAGCAATACAACACCCATATGAGCAATGTGCTCATGAAAGACCTTGGGTGGTAAACCTTTTGTGAGCGGATCCGCTATCATGAAGTTTGTTCCAATATGCTCTATAGATATATGTCCACTATGCACTCTCTCTTTCACAACTAAGTATTTTATGTCAATATGCTTCGACTTAGTTGAGCTTCTATTATTGTTAGAATATAGCACTGCTGACTTATTATCACAATATAACTTCAGTGGTCTTTCTACATTTTCCAAAATGCGCAGCCCAGTGACAAAGTTTCGCAGCCATATTCCATGATTTGATGCCTCATAACATGCTACAAATTCTGCTTCCATAGTGGAAGCAGTAACAAGTGTTTTCTTAACACTTTTCTAGGATATAGCTCCTCCTGCCAACAGATAAATATAGCCAGATGTAGACTTTCTGCTATCTTGGCATCCAGCAAAATCAGAATCAGAATACCCTACGACCTCCAAATGACCTGATCTTCTATAAGTGAGCATGTAATCTTTTGTTCTCTGAAGATACCTCATAACCCTCTTTGCTGCTTTCCAATGGTCTATACCAGGGTTGCTTAAGTATATGCCTAACATCCCAACAATGTATGCAATATCTTGGATTTCAAGATTGCTTTTAGGGCACTGACTAAGACTGAATTTATCTCCTTTGGCAACAGGGGTATCTTCTGGTCTACAATCTTGCATGCCAAACCTTTTAAGTACTTTGTCAATATAGCTCTTTTGTGATAATCCAAGAATACCCCGAGATCGATCTCGAAGTATCTGAATACCCAATACAAAAGAGGCGTCCCCAAGATCTTTCATCTCAAAATGTTTAGATAGAAATTTCTTGGTTTCGTGCAATAAGCATATATCGTTAGTGGCAAGCAAAATGTCATCGACATATAGAACCAGGAATATATGTTTACTCCCACTGAACTTGTGATACACACAATCATCAACAATATTCGTCTCAAATCCAAACGAGATGATTACTTGATGGAATTTGTGGTACCATTAACGAGAAGCTTGCTTAAGTCCATAGATGGATTTTGTTAATTTGCAAACCATATTCTTTGGATCTCCCGACACAAAGTTTTCTGGTTGTACCATATAAATTGTCTCATCAATGTCTCCATTGAGAAACGCCGTCTTAACATCCATCTGATGTAACTCAAGATCAAAATGAGAAACAAGTGCCATAATTGTTCTAAAAGAGTCTTTCGATGAAACTTGAGAGAAAATCTCTATAAAATCAATGCCTTCTTTCTGAGTATAGCCTTTTGCTACAAGACGTGCTTTATATCTCTCCACATTACCTTTTGCATCCCTCTTGGTCTTAAATATCCATTTACAACCAATTGGTTTTGCAGCTTTTGGTAATGGGACAAGTTCCCAAACTCTATTGTCTTGCATGGACTTATACTCCTCATTCATGGCATCTATCCACTTTTGAGAGTCAGCACTTTTCATGGCATGATGAAAGTTGATTGGGTCATCTTCCATCATTCCAGTATCATTCTCTTGTTCTTGGAGAAATACAATGTAATCATCTGAAATAGCACTTCTCCTTTCTCTCATGGACCTCCTTAATGGCACTGGTTCTTGAGGTTGTTGAGTTTGTTCTTCTGGAACAATAGCTTCATTTTGAATAAGGGGTTGTATAACATTGTCTTGTTGAGGTTCCGGAATCACTTCTTGATCAATGATAGGTGTAGGCAACTGTATAACATTGTCAAAAGTGATAATAGGAACTGGGTTTGAATCCAATTCCTCCTCAAAATAAATGTCTTTAACTTTATTTCTCCCCCAAAACTCAATATCCTCAAAGAATACTGCATTTCCCGTCTCAAAATTATTCTTAGCTATGCGATCATAAAACTTATAGCCTCTAGAACGCTCAGAATAACCAATAAAGTAGCTGCTCACTGTTTTGGAATCCAGTTTCTTTTCATGTGGCCTATAAGGCCTTGCCTCAGCTGGACAACCCCAAATATGAAAGTGCTTTAGACTAGGCTTTCGGCCTGTCCAAAGCTCATAAGGTGTTTTTGCAGCTGCTTTAGTTGGTACTCTATTGAGAATATAAGCTGCTGTCTTCAATGCTTCTCCCCAGAGAGACTCAGGTAAGGTGGAATGAGCAATCATACTCCTTACCATATCCTTAAGAGTTCGGTTTCGTCTTTCAGCAACACCAGTCATGCTAGGTGATCCTGGCATGGTATACTGTGGGACAATACCGCATTCCTCTAGGAATTTAGCGAACGGTCCTGGACGTTGTTCACCTGAGCCGTCATATCGACCGTAGTACTCACCACCACGATCAGATCTGACATTTTTAATTCTTTTGTTTAGTTGATTCTCAACTTCAGCTTTATAAGCTTTGAACACATCCAGTGACTGTGATTTTTCATGAATGAGATATAGGTACCCATAACGTGAGTAATCATCTATGAACGTTATGAAATATTGTTGACCATTCCAAGATGCCGTAGGGAATGGCCCACAAATGTCTGTATGAATCAATTCTAAGACATCTGTAGCTCTATTGGCACCTAATCTCTTAGTTTTGGTCTGTTTTCCCTTGATGCAATCTACACAAACATCAAAATTTGTGAAGTCAAGAGATTCTAAAATGCCATTAGACACTAAGCGCTCAACTCTACCTTTTGAGATATGACCTAAGCGCTTATGCCACAAGGATGCTGAATTTTCCTTATTTAATTTACGTTTAGTACCACGTGAATCTACATGCAAGGTTTCATTATAAGATGCAACTGTTTCCAATAAATAAAGATTGTCATAAACATTTAAATAACCAGTTCCAACAATATTTGAATCTAAAGACAAAGTAAACTGTTTGTTTCTAAATGAACAACAATATCCAAATTTGTCCAATACAGAAACTGACACTACAAGAAAAAGGCAGAATACCGACAGCCAAGACCGACGGCTTCCGACGGCCATTTTCCGACGGCTTTCGACGGGCCGTCGGCGGCCGTCGGCAGCCGTCGGAAATTTGCGATTATACCTGCCAGCCGAGACCTTTCTTCCTCCTCCATTCCATACGAAAATAAATCAAAAAAACCCTCAAAATTCAACCCCCAAGCTTCCAATCCCTAATTTCTAGCTTCCGGATCTTCCAAGGCTCTCTAATCAAGCTCCATTACTCTTAATCTCAGGTAGAATCTCTTATTTTTGTGAAAAATTCAGTTTTTACCCTAATTCTAGATTTGCATAAATTGATAAATTAGGACGAATTAATGATTGCAATTGTTTCCACTAGCGTAATAACGGTTTATAGCATCACATGGTATACCGATTTCATCTTTTATCGTGAAATTGTGATAAACACGTATAATTTGTGCTTGTTCATGTATATGTAAATTGTTGTGTATGCCTTGATTCGACGATTGTATACGTTATTTGGAATAAGATAAAATGATTGAATGAACTAGGAGTATTATATTGTGCACGTGTTTACTTATGACACAAAAAGATGCATTACTCTAAATTATAATTGTGTGTATTGAAAAATGACAAAAATGTTAAACCAGCCCTAAGTTGATGCGTAATACGTCGAATAAATGTGTGAAATTAATATATAAATGTGAACAGTGAGTAAAACTGTATTTTTTCGTAAAATGCGCGCATGTAACTGACAAATGTCCCTTAGAGAGTTTTTGGCCCCGTCTGACGAGTGTTGTACATGATCGTTGTATAAATAGTCGTTTTTTGAAAAACGACCATTTATATTCTCTGGTACAATGTTTGTCGGATTTGTCCCAGTATTGGACAAGTTATGAACACAGTAAGAATTTACATTTTGTATACTACTTCGTCTCAAACGGTTCATAAAATTTCGGCCTAACTTTTCTTTTTTGTTTCCTACGTACACGCATTTGTGTACAATGCAGGGAACAAAAGGGAAATGCTGCCGAAATTTTATTGAATCATTTGAGGCGAAGTAATATACGAAATGTAAATGCTTATTGTGTTTGTAATGGGAAGTAGGATGTCTGACCAATGAAAAAAAATTATATATATTTTTAATCGTTACGTACGTTAAAAAATAAAATGTGCCCTATTTGAAAATATTTTTAAATTTGTGAAGTTGTTCTTTAAATTCAAAAAATTATACAACCATGAAAATAATCTTTTTTGAATTTGTATTCTTTAAAATAAATATTAATTTTTGAACTTTTCATTTTGCAAATAGGAAAAATGATTGATTATTTTGTTGATCGGAGGAGATGGATGTACCAAAGAAAAGGACTGAGGGGCTCAATAAAAGAAGATTTTTATAATGGTATAAACGTGTTTGTTGAATTCGCTTTAAGTAATAACGGAAACGATCCAGAAATTCGTTGTCCGTGTAGTAGGTGTAGACATTTGAAGTATTTGTTATCAGATATTGTGAAAGTTCATTTGTTCCAACATGGTTTCGTACCAGAATATTATGTTTGGGATCGGCATGGAGAAGTTGTAGCAAATACTTCTGTAGAGTCTGAAAGTGTCGTTAACGAAATAGTTTCAACGACCCGTATAGAAAATATGGTCGAAGATGCAGCATGATCAATGTTTCCTATGGTTCAAGTTGACGACGATGATGGAAATGTTGAAGAACCAAATATTGAAGCTAAAAAGATTTACGATTTACTAGATGCAGCTAAGAAACCTATTTGGGATGGTTGTAAAAGCGGCACTCAGCTGTCAGTAATCGCAGAATACATTGCGATGAAGTCAAAATACATCACTGAAGCTGGGTTTACGGCTGTTGTACAAGCTGCAAAAAGACATATGCCGCCCGATAATCTAATGTGTGAAAGTCACTACGAAGTTAAAAAACTTATGTCCGCTTTTGGTTTACCGTATCAGAAAATAGATACATGTTTAAAAGGATGCATGTTGTTTTGGAAAGAAGACGCAAACCTTAGAAATTGTAAAGTTTGTAATCAGGAGAGATACAAACCAAGAAAAAAGAAGGGGAAAGAAGTTCCGTACAAGCGTATGCACTACTTACCCATAACTCCAAGACTTCAAAGATTATATGCATCTTCTGTAACTGCGTCTAATATGAGATGGCATAGCGTGAGAACAGAGGAAGAGGGTACGTTGACACATCCGGCCGATGGAGAAGCATGGAAGCATTTCGATAAAACGTATCCAAATTTTGCAGCGGAGAGTCGAAATGTTAGATTAGGATTATGTACGGACGGTTTTTCTGCATTTTCTCAATTTGGTTCTAAATATTCATCATGGCCCATTATCGTCACACCGTATAATTTACCTCCATGGATGTGCATGAAAATGCAATATATGTTTCTTACTGTTGTCGTTCCTGGCCCCGACGATCCGACACAAGGAATCGATGTATATTTACAACCGTTGATTGAGAAGTTAAAAATACTGTGGAATGAAGGAGTAGAAACATACGATGTGTCCAAGAAGAAAAATTTTCGTATGTTTTCTTCTTTGTTGTGGACTATAAGTGATTTTCCTGCCTATGCATTGCCTTTGGGATGGAGTACTGCCGGTC
Organism: Allium cepa; assembly: GCA_030765085.1. Taxonomy (NCBI): domain Eukaryota; kingdom Viridiplantae; phylum Streptophyta; class Magnoliopsida; order Asparagales; family Amaryllidaceae; genus Allium; species Allium cepa. The sequence continues at coordinate 45,686,194 of CM060946.1, forward strand.
GTCTAGCATGTCCATATTGCATGGATGAAACACGAGCGTTTTCTTTACCTCATGGTAAGAAAATTTCATGGTTTGACTGTCATCGATATTTTCTCCATGTAAATCATCCCTTCAGAGGAGACAAGAAAAACTTTTTAGCTAATAAAGTAGAAACCAGACAACCACCGACAATATGGTCAAGCGAAGACATATATGAACTTGTTAAGGACTATCCCCGATCTTATCAGGCAGATCTTATCCCCGATCTTATCAGACATATATGTCATCGATATTTTCTCCATGTAAATCATCCCTTCGATGGGAAGAATATTCCCGACGAACAAGCTTATCAGGCAGATCTTGAGCAAAATAACGAAATAATTATTACAGACGATCATACAGATTTTGGTCCCTTGATCGATGAATCAAATGTTTTGGTAGAAGCGTTTGACAGTGCAGAGGAAAATATCGTCGAAAACGAGACCGAATCTGAATCAGAAGATGATGATGAATGATACAAATCTGAATCTGTTTTTTTGCAATTGATGTAACTGTGTTAAATTCTTGGTGTATTATGAAATTGATGTAACTATGAAACCAAATCCGTTTACTATTGTTCGCATGTTGTATTCTTGATGTATTATTAAATTGATGTAACTATGAAACCAAATCCGTTTACTATTGCATGTTGAATTCTTGATGTATTATGAATCAGGTATAACACACTTCCATTTCTATTTCCATTTCAGTCATTAATTAAGCTGTAATTTGTACCGTTGATGTCATTTTCATATGAAATATATTTCACTATCATGTTTTTATACTCTTATATAATGATGTGTATATGTCACAGGTTTATCAGTATGTCGTATAGAGGCAGGAGCTCTTCCCGACCGTCTGGAGGCAATGGCAGTGGCCCATCGCAAGAGCCACAGCGTGCTGTTGTATCTTTGGTCCCTAGAGCAGAAGGGTAATTAAAATTAAATTTTATTCAGCATCTTATTTTTTCTATGACATTCGTACGTACTTATCTATATCGTACTTAAAAACAGGGGGTTCGACCTACTTCCCTCCAAGGTTGTGCTGGACGTCTCTAGAGCAGCATATCGCAGTAGGATGAGTGCGTGCTGGCCGAAGTGGGACTCCATCCCTGCTCACATCGTAGAGTGCATATGGCAGGATGTTCTAGTATGTATAATTTTTTTGTTTTCCATTTTTAATTCGTTTTTGTCGTTTTTCTATTGTTTATCGTTTAAAGTGTAATCTTTTTTTCACACAGGCTGAGATAGACATCCAGACAGACGACATGATGCTGGCACGAGCATACTGGATGAGGAAGATGCACAAGAACTACAAGGATACGATATCCGAGATTAAGAAATCCGGTAAGAAACCAAAGTGGATGGGAGAGAGCGTGTATCAAGCTTGGTTGAGCTACTGGGAAACGGACGAGGCGAAGGCAAGTATACTATTTTTTTTTTGAATTATTAATTTGACGTGATTGCAAAATAATTTATCAAATTTTGAATGTACAGGCAGAGTCGGATAGAAACTCTGCAAATAGAAATAAGAATCCCGTCACTCATCGCGGAGGATCGAAGTCGTTTCAACAGTATCGGGAGGAGTTGGTAAATTTACTGAATAATAAATGTAAATAGTTTATGCTATATGATTCTAAATGTATAATAATTGTATGTAACAATCAAATTCAGAAAACCGAGGCACAAGGTCCTGTCAGCTATATGGACGTGTTCACCCGTACGCAAGCTGTCGAGCATGTTAATCCAGACGGGACTGTTTCGTACACATGGCAGGACGATAAATCCAGCAAAAGCCATGTAAGCATATTTCATTTTATTCACTATTAGTAATTGTTAAATTATGATGAAATAAGATATGATATTATTAATTTGTTAATGCAGGAGATGTTTATGGAGCAGCGGCAGAAACTCCTTACTGATACAGGTCGAGAACAGCTGACGACCGATGAGGAGGACGTTATTTTTGATTCCGTTATGACTCCAGCTGAGCATGGTCGATGTTACGGCTTTGGCAATTTAGCGGTAAATAATTTACTTTTTATTAAAATACTTAAAATATGATATTTTTACCTTTTCAAGACAATAAACTTGGATTTTATTTATTTTTCAATTATTGCAGTCCAGTAGTCATAGTAGGGAACGGCGGAGCAGACCACAGAGCGATTTAGCAAGTATAGAAGAATTGCGGACTAGAGTCTTCCAATTGGAGGAGCAGAACCGCCAACAGGCCTTGCAGACCGCACAGTTGTTAGAGTACATGCAGCAGTTTGGTGGTCGCTTCCCTTTCTCGGCTGGCTCTGGATCTGGAGGAGATTGACTCATTGCTTGCTTGTTCGTCGTTCAGGTATGTTTTTTGTTTGTGTAGAATGATTTGATAGACGGTGCGGATAAATATTGATTTGTATAATTATGTATGATACACTTAGTTTTCTAGTTTTATGAGGACATGTGCATAAGAATATTGATGAATTTGTGTATTAACAATATGGTGGAACAATTATTGTTAATGTTGGGATGGTTATGTATGTTTTTTATCTTATTTTGATTGTATTTTTATTTATTTGTGCGTTTGTTAAGTATGCTGTAGTTTAGGTTTGGTTCTTTGATTGGATTATTGTATATTGGGTTGTGAATTATTGATATAAGAGTATTTGGTAGAGAAATGTGGTTGGAAGGCAATGGTTGCAGCGAATACCAAAAAAAAAATTTGCAGATTTCCGACGGCTTTCGACGGCTCCCGACGGCTTATCGGCCAAAATTTCCGACGGCTTCCGGCGCTTTCAGTCGGGCTGTAACTCAGTATTTCCGATGGATTCTGACGGGTGCCGGAATCCGTCGGAACCCGTCGGATTCCGTCGGAATAATAGACGGCGGTAGCCGTCGGAAGCCGCTGGAAGTACTGTTCTCCGACGCCGTCTTTTCCGACAGCTTTTTCCGACGGCCGCCGACGGTTTTCGACGGCCGCCGTCGGTTTCTAGCCGTCGGAAATGCTGTTTCTCCTTGTAGTGTGAAACCAAATTCCGTCTAAATGACGGTACAACAAAAGTGTCTTTTAAATCCAAATAAAAACCAGTTTCTAACAACAATCTAAAATGTCCAATTGCTTCTACTTCTACCGACTGTCCATCGCCCACAAAGATGTGTCTTTCACCATCACTTGGCTTCCAGCAGCTCAGGCAACCCTGCATAGAAACACTTATGTGAGTAGTAGCACCAGAATTTATCTACCAAGTGTTTCTAGGTACTGAAGATAAATTAATCTCAGAACAGACCAAAGTAACAAATGTACCTTTCTTTGCACGCCATGCGTGATATTTGGTACATTCTTTCTTCATATGTCCAGACTTGTGACAAAAGAAACAGCCATCCTTTTCCTTTTGTTGTTTCTTTTGATCTGAATCCTTAGCAGCTTCATTGTTAAATTTCCTTTTCTTACCCTTACCTTTAGAGGTGCTTGCCAAATGAGCACTCTCAGTCTTATCTTGCTTCAATCTTTCTTCCTCTTGCACACAATATGAAATGAGCTCATTAAGAGTCCACTTCTCCTTTTGACAGTTGTAACTGACCTTAAATTGACTGAATTGAGGAGGAAGTGAGATAAGCACTAAATGCACAAGCAAGTCATCCGAAAGCTCAAGCTTTAGTGCCTTCAATTTTGAAGCAATGTGAGACATTTCCATAATGTACTCACTTATGTTTTCCTTGCCTTTGAACCTCATGGAAATAAGTTTCTTCAAAAGAGTACTTGTTTCCGCCTTATCACTTTTGGCAAAGCATTTCTCAATTTCAGCAAGGAAATCTGTGGCATCGGTAATCTCTTCGGATACCGCACCCCTAAAAGCCTCAGGTATGCCCCGTTTAATGATCATAAGACTCATGCGATTTGAACGGTCTCATTTCTCAAAAATTCTCCTTTCCTCGGAGGTACTAGCATCTGTAAGAGAAGTAAGCTGATCCATCCTTAATGCAAGGTCCGGATCCATGCAACCAAGAACAATTAATATGTTCTCCTTCCAGTCCTTAAAGTTATTACCGTTAAGGACTGATACTGAATTAAGATTAGTAGATACAGTAGCAACGGCTGAAAAAGAACATTACAATTATATAAATAACATGCTCATATAATTAAGAATCCATATAAAACAGTAAATTCAAATATTGGTTAATCCCATCTCAAGATATCAAACACATCGTTAATATCAAGTCTTTGGACAGTAATATTAACTGTAAACAATACTCTTGTTGTAGCGATCAAATATTGACAATAAGTTATGTCAAATAATATGCAATCTTTGGACTAATATATTGCTCGCATAAAAGAAATACTCTATAATTGTCACACATTTATCGCCACAAGTATGCATGGCATTCGGCCAAATATTAATTCACCTTTGGGTTCGTTAATAAATGCATGAATTACATACACACAATTACTTTGATATTTTGATTTGATTAATCTACACAAAAAGTGACCACTTTGGCGATATTTTGCTTCAATTAATCTATTTAAAACACCAAATTTCCGTGGAAACCAAATTTGAATTTACCTTTTAAAAGAAAACGAATACATATAATAAAACAAATTGTTTTATTATATGTTAGATGGTCTAATATACCCCAAAAAAAAAAAGAGTCAAAGCTTGATCCGGTTGCATAAACTGGGTAGTCAACAAGCAGGAACTTTACTGGACAGAGTTTTGAGAGGTTATCCTGTTTGAGGTAAGTTTATAGTTTACAGTATCATATGGCACTAATAACTTATTTGCACCTGTCTAAATTAACAAAAATAAGGGTCTTAATTTAAGTTTTGTCATGTTTTTAAGGTGACAAATAATTCATCTATTGTAAATTCCATATTCCCCACTTCCAGTTTTCCTTCACTCACATTTCTCCATAATGTACAATTAATCCTTCTCGCCTAAACTGTCAGCCTCATCAACAAAATGGTTGTTACATATGAAATATTATATGTTTGTTGCAATTAAATAGGATATCCATCCTTTATAGCAACCAACATTCATAATATACACAATAAGTGAGGTGTACTTGTATATTGAACCTCCTGTATAATAATCTTGAACTGAATCGATACAGTTGCCTGAACAAACTAACCAGAAAATGAAAAATATCATGCACATACTGACTTTAAATAACACAATTTACACCTAGAGTTAAAAGGTTCATATTGATGTAGAACTCTTTTACGAAATTTACTCTATTGAAACTTACTCCAATTCACAAGTATGAAATGAATTTATAACAGAAAATTTTGAATAGGAAAAATCTCAAAAGTAACTGAAGAATGAAGAAGATGACTGTCATAAGCTTTCAATACTAGTCACTTACTGTAAAAGTGTTTCGTGACAAATTATAACCGTTATGCATTAAATTATTAACCTGCTTGTTCTTGTTACTTTCCAAAACTTGAACACAGTAGTTATTTTGCATCGTGGGTTTAGATCAAAAAATACAGTAAATCCTCAAGAATCAATTTAGGGTTGCTCTGATACCAATTGATGGACATTTCAATTTAGCCCTAATCAATTCAAGAGAGACTAACACCACAAACAAACGAAGATTAGCGGAAGCATACCGCAGTCCATTGATTCAATTGTATATGGGTTTGCAATCTTCCAGAAAAGCAGTTTATCCTTCTGTCGATATTTTTCTTCTGATGGGGAAAAGAAAATAAAGAACGTACTGTTTTCTGGGGACCAGAACCGTTTAAATAACGGACAAAAAATTAGTTATTTCTTATTTACAATTTAGCCCCCCATTAAATTGTAAATACCGCCTAATGTTTTATACCTTATTTTTAATAGCATTATACACTTTAACATATGTGTCCATAATATAATTTTAATCCAACATTATGTGCTGAAATTAGTTCTTACTCGCCTTGTTTATCTTATGTCTTTATTGTTTTTGTGCCCATGGTCCATTTTCAGCATATAATTAATTGTCATATTAATTTCTTAAGTTAGCTTCATGTAGGATACCATTCCTGCTTCAACCTTGCATACATGGCACAATTTTTTTGGTATAATTTCAATTTTTTTAATTTAGGTATTGATGGAGTTGTTTTTTTGAATGTATTGTACTACTGTGGTACTTTATATTCTTGACTTCATTTTATATATTTCAATATTAATTTCTTAACTTAGCTTCATAAAGGATACCATTCCTTCATTTTATATCATTTAGGCATTGATGGAGTGGTTTTTTTGAATGTACTGTACTACTGGCGTACTTTATATTCTTGACTTCGTTTTATATATTTCAATATTATGCTTTCTTTTTTTTCTCTTACTTGCTGCTTGATAAAATCTTGACAAAATACGTACCAAGTTTAGTTTACCTGACAAATGCTAAAACAAAATTCAAATAATTTTTAGCAGAGTGATAAAATAGATGAATTTTAAGTGGTAGATATATTTACTATTTGACAAATTATAGCTACACATTCTATTTAATTCCCGAGTCAAATTATAACAAAACATAAAAGGTGATAAATGGAAGTAATTATTCACCTTAAACGCATCCTTCTGATCTTGAACTAATCTTTCATCTTTAATTAGGTTATCCACAAACTCAAGTAATAAAATAAAAGAATTCAGAGCTATTTTATGATTAGCTTCTGTGAAAAGCTTGTGTTTGAAATAATACTTCAAGCTCGTCCAGTTCCCATGCAAAATCGCAGACAACCTGCACACACAAATAGAATGAACAAACATCAGCAAATGATGTTTTAATCCAAAGTAAATCTATTATGGATATAGTCTCGCCAGTGGTTCAAATGGATACAAAAAATAATTGACAACCGTATCATTCTCATCTTCATCAGGTTTGAGTGGCTGAAGATATGCGCGAGTAAAATATTGCTTTCGGGTTCAGTTATAGTGCCAAAAATATTTGGTTTAGAAAACAGCTTTGAAACCTCTAATTTTATAATCACGAACAAAGCAAATGAATGTTTAAATCACACACAAGGAAGACAGCAGTCAAATTGCTTGATGCGGTCAATTTTCAGATTTTGTAAAGCAGACCTGAAACGGAAAATGACTTTAATAACATGACCTAAAGCAGAAATACTTTTAAAAAAATCTAGGAAGATGACAAATTGAGCTAGGAAGTCATCAGCTAGTGCAAGTAATAAAGGAATTAAATTAAGGAATAAATAAATTTGTTAACGATACAATTCGGTGCTCAGTAACTATTATGTAAGTAAATGGGTTATAAGAAGAGTAGGATGAAGAATAAAATATTGAATTCATAAGTTTAGCATCCATGTCGTTGACAAAAATTAGTCTAAATAAACATAATATTAAGACAATAAGTTTAGCATTCAGTTAATGTAATTGTGTATTAATTTCTTATATCAATACCGTTGATTAAGATATATGGCAAGCAGGAACCTTTTGTTTATTTAGGGGACATCAGAACGTTAGACAATAGAGTCACACAAATTAACTTGACATTGTACTTATTCTGCGTTGGTATAATAAAACTGGAAATATAAGTACCTTCTCTGTGTGCACCCTAAGGTATAAATTTGAGTTTTCTCGATACTTCTCAGCTTTTTCTTTTGCGGTAGCTCCACTTGAAGCAGCCTGCAATCAGTTATTGTAACATATAACAACGATCTTATATCGACTATCCAATAATAATGCAAAAAAAAAGGTAAAAAAATATGTGAAACTCTACTATCAAAACCTCCACTTTCTTAAAAAAGGTAGTCAAATTTTTTTTTTGTACTGTAGATATGTCACTTTAAATTTTCTGTGTTCCAAATTCACACAAATTTCAACCATATGTATGGAGATAGTGGAAGACTACACTGTTAAGGGTACGCATGCAATATTTGTGCATAACGCAAATAATGTAATAGTACAATAATCTCGCCTGTTCTCTATCGGTATGTATGGAATCCAAGCCATTTCCATCGCTTTCATAGGAATAATATCTTTTGTCACCTTTTGTATCGACTTTACTCCGATTTTATCGATAGGAGGAACAGGAGAATCCACTTGATCTATGAAGCAAATAAAAGTTAGTGATATTAATATCAAATATTAAAATACAATGTATCATTTCAATGGACATTTCAAAACATACAATGGTGACACAATGTGCATAAGGTGCACAGTGCCTCCATAAAATTGAGGTGCTTGGCAAATTTTCATCAATGGAACGAAGCAAAGTAAATTTAATTTCAAACATGAGTAAAGAAAACATTTAACATAGTAAGCTTTTTATCAACCAATAACCGTGTGAAAGCATAAGCTTGTAAATCAGTACATTTTTATGAGGGTCCTCTGAAACAATAATTGGCTAATAAAGAACTTCACAACCTACACAATTCGTTTTTTATCTGTTTTCAAAATAGTTAACATTTTTTCATCATTCTATCCATGAGAAAATGCAAGGACCAATTGAGGTAAATGTTTATTATGATGACCTGTAAATCTATACCCTTTGAATCGACAATAAACCACACATGTTGGACCATAAAAGCACAGACCGACGGAAAGTCATGAGAAAGGAAAGAAAAGAGAAGAAGAGAAGAGAAGAAAGAGAGAAGGGATAACCAAACAGAATAATACAGAATCTCACATCACAGTGGAATAACATATAATATCATATCAATGATCTTTACAAAACAAAAACTGTATATACATACATTAATTATAGTATAGCAATCAATCAATAGTTATTAGCCTGGGCAGTTATAATAACATATCCTCACAATTGCCAATAATATACAACAACTAAGCAGCGGATAACAGACGTCACTAAGCAAAACAGATATGTGTATATGAAAATGAAGATCTCCGGTTCTCCTACTGAAGCTACGAAAGCAAGAAATCTGAACCTGTAAATATACTTGGTCTGACCCGAGCATTGAAAGAGAAGAACATCCAGATCAGTTTGGTAAACCAGCATAAGAAATACACTCAACTGAATTCATAAAATTACCAACTTTTCCTTTCAAAACAAAAGTATCTCGTAAGACACGCCCACACATAAACACGAATATGTTTTTATCTTATGATAACTAATACATTTCATATCAATTCCTCTTATATTATACTGGTGTCTAGTATACAAATTATATAAATCATAGCCGAAATTGTTACATTGATTGAATTCTAGCATATAGTTCAAAATGGGTAATACAATTAAAAAGGCAGACACGTAGTGGAGTTTGGATTTCCATACAAATGACTAGGTGAAGGGACTACTTTCTGATGGGTACAACTTTAAATGGATGTCCCGAGGCACAGAACATATGCCCTCTACCATAACAGGACTGACCTACCTATGTAACTAGATAGTACCGAACATGTCATCCTTCGGTCATTACCAACCTTTTTCGGGGGCCCTCATAGCATAGAAACCATAATAATCTGATCCACAACCTCATAGCATGTAAAGATATATTTAGAAGAGGATGATCATATACTTAGGAGCGACCCACTTAGCCCTACTTCATCTAACCCTGTTTTGGTCATTTCCGGTTGATGAGGCCTGATGTAATGATTACCTTTCGCATATCACAAATCACATCACTTTTAATGCCACACGGCCATTTCCGTTGACTACTAATTGTCGTCCACAAAAATACAATCCTTAAGCTCATACGTCTCAAGGAGTGTGTTAAGCTAAGAGAAATTTCCTTCTTTTCCACCACTGATGTACATTTATAAAAATCAATGTACGTAATCTTTAAAAATGCAATGCCAGACAAAAACCCATATAAGTTGTCCAGGAACAAGACAAACCAAGGGTACTTTCCTACCACATCCTATCGGGAAATCCCTAAGATTAGTAGCGAATAGTCCTTGCATTGGATATTTCATAATGAAGAGACTACTACTACTAGATGTATATTGGGATTTTAACCCCAAACGATCAACCTGCAGTCCTCCACTATAAAATCCTAAATATCGATGTCATCACAACCAACATGCACAATCGTCGCATAAATATTTAACCGAAGTAGTTTTCGAATAAACCGATCCCGGTCTCTTCGTACCAACAACGGAGAAGCGTTTCTCAACCTCACACGGAAACTAAGTCTCATAGACTTATCACTTCTCCAACTTTCAACTTGCTATCATTCGGCCAGGAAGGATGCTCGATAGATTGGAGTAACACTCCACACTATACAAATCAACATCCTCAACACAAACGATAATCAAGCCTACATCGATGGCTACGTACTAAATGTACGACTAAATATTTCCCATATCAAGTCAATGAACTAAAATAGCCAAATTTGATAGTCGATTATTTAACTATCAAAGCAAACAAACAAATATTTAACACCATAAGCAATCACTAATCCCTTTTAATTAAATTTTTATTAATTAAACCATTTGCCAAATATTCACTTCAATTATCTTTAAAAAGATATAATTCCAAAACATTTCAACTTTTATATTGGAAAACATTTCCATATACTTATTTAATAATAAGTAATTCACGATTCTCTTTATTTTCAACACTTAGAAAATATTACATACACTCAAATCATGATTAAGTATATATTCATTCTTTAAGGAAAAACATTCTTTAAACACATTTATTGGGTCAAAACAAATGTTACGTAAAACGTCGTTAAGACAACCCAAAATCACTAGTATAGGGATTTGAAAATAAGATAGATAAATAAATCCCACACACTATACAAAACATTTCTTTTCAAAAATCATTTACTATAACAACAGTGTTACAGTCCATCATTTTCTTATTTCTCGAAAATGTCTATTCAAACAATGAATGTAGAAATTTATGTATTCGATACTTAACACATTTTAAATATCTTCTAATCATTTAACTTCATTTATAGTATCACTTTTCAAAACCTATCTTTAAATTTAAAAGATCACTTTCCAAAACATATCCTTAATCTTTAATATATTATTCACTGTCCAAAATCGTGAATATAATACATTTACCAAATCAATATTTCTACACTTTTATTAAAGGATAAATCGCTATCCAAAATCATGGATTTAATTTCTAATCAAATTCATTACTATTGCACTTTTAATTAAAGGATTATCCACTGTCCAAAATCATGGATAAAATTTCTTTAATAACTCCATCACTTCTTATTTATAAAAATATCAAATTTATAAATCTTATATATAAACCATTTATGATCAGTACAAAAATCTCAATTTGCTAAATTTTACAAAATATTTAACTCCACATTTCAAAAATCACATTCTGATTACATTGACCAAAAATCATAATTTTTATAACTATAAAAATTATAATTCTTTATTTATTTAAAATAGATTCACTCCCTTAACAATTCAAAAATAAAAAAAAAACATCTATTTTCAAAATCACTTGAAAATCCTTTTTAAATTGAAATCATCACTTTAACATTTTTAAAATTCCAAAATATGGCCTAATGTCGCCATAGCACTAAACACATCAATCACGGCATCCAAACATCCAAAACATCATATACCATATGATAACAGCATATATATCAATATTTGTAAATGAAACCAATACTGGTGAGGAATCCAATTAGATCCCTCCAATATGTCACCTGCAATAAATATACATATTAGAATATGTGTACAATGTCCACTTAAAGGCGGACGTGCGTACAAAGGGCCATCCGCTCCCACACGCGAACATATAGGGTCTCATCTACTCCAATAGGCAGGAATATATCCAAATACAAATCAATATATAGATAATATATCATCTATCATCCAAACAATCATCAATCAACATAAAATAAATTTATTCTCACTTATAATATAAAAATATCTGTGAGTCAGAAAGAGTGAGTTGTACTCACATTGATTCCAATAGCAGTTGTAGTGTTTTATTACGAATAAAATTAAACCGCCATTTAATTTTACCCAAAATTTTCACTAATTCCAATCAACTCCAAACTAGCTCTAAAATTTAGTGCTCGTCAATAGGGATCCAACGCAACTTGTTTCGTCAAAAACAGACCTAGTATGAAGAAGTTAAAACATTTTAAAGTTTGTATGAATTTATATATATATAAATTAACAAATCTTTTGTTTTAAAACCCTAGATTTAAATCCAACCGTTGATTTTGAAACCATAGATCTTGGCCACGTTTCTTTTCATCTCCCCCCACCAGATTTCTACGTGACCGAACCCATATAGCCGCCCCCTTGGCCAAATAATACTCCACCTACGACGCACTCGAAGACAATCAGCGACCACCATTTGATGCGCCACGCTCCCCCTCACCGATGCCAAGTAGCCAGTCGAGCTCGGCTACCCCATGCCTAAGAAAACAGCTCATGAACGTCGATGCTTCATTGCCCTGCTACGCGTCGATCGACGCATCGATTACGATCATACCCGTATGGATTTATAGATCTCGTTTGGCACTTCGATGTCGTAGTTAAATGTTTTTCGAATAGGTAGATGGATCGAGAGATTTTGATGGAATAAGTTTGGAAAATATCGAGCATTGAAAAATTAGAGGCGGCCATAACCCTAGGCTAGGGTTTGAGTGAAAATAGAGAAAAATTATGGCCTTATATAGAAAATTTCGCGACACAATTCATCCGAAACTTTTTCGAACTCCAAACAAAGCGTGTCGTCTAGCGTTAATAATGTTTTACCCCTCTTTCGAACAAAATGGAATATATATCAAAGACCAATTCGATCGTATTTGGAAGATAGGTTTTCGAATCGACTTATTTAAATTAAAATTCACTCAAACGAATTTCTATGCGTTTCAGCTTGTCACGACTAAACCGTAAATCTGATTAACATGAAATTTAAAATTCTATAATAATATAACAATACGGATCCAGTGGAACTAGTTTCGTTGAAATCCGAGACAGCATGAAAAATGACTATTTTTACACGTTACTTAAATATTAAAATATTCAATTTTTATAATTTGGCTTTTAATTAAATTTTAAAAGTTTACCAATATCATTCTAATTCAAATATAATTTATTTCAACTTTATAAATCATTTTAATTCATCTATAATTCAATTTCCAATTATTTCAGCAATTTCAAATGTTAAATTAACAATTTAATTATCCAATTAAATCACTATATTTCAAATATAAGTTATTCAGCTTATAAAATTAACTTTTGAATATTTAAAATCAATTAAATATGCGAATTTCGAATGACTAAAATTCCGAGTCGTTACATTTTCTTCTACTTAAAAGAATTTCATTCCCAAAATTACCAAGTAAGAAAAAGCCACAAAATCCATTAACTTTTCAAAACAATTCATTCAAACTACATTACCAAATCATTTAAACCTTTTAACCTTTTTCAAAAACCATTAGCTAAACTTCTTATAAAAAACTCTTCTAATTTTTCAAATCCATTCTTAGATATCTTTCCAAAACCAACTAATATAGTTTCAAATTATAATCCAAAATCAAAACTTTTAGTTATCACAAATTTTCCAATTTTTTCCCAAACATTTTATAACGCCTTAAATTTTCAAAATATTTCGCCATAGCCTCCTTTGCACGGTTCGATCGTAGTAGGATCACAACATATATATATCACAAATATACATATCATCTTCGAGGATGAGGCATCCCTAGGCAAAAAATATAAAAGTACGATATGTAATCCGAGATATGTACCATATATATTATGACGAGCATATACGGCTAATATATCGCGAAAGCGAGCTCCAGATGCGAAGCATACGCCATCCGCACCTACTAAATACGCAAGAAACAATGAGAAACATGTATATATGAAAAGTAATATCAATATATAACATATACCAATATAACAAGTATATATGCCAATATAGCAAATGCAACAAAAGCAACAAATCCAACCATCAAACAACTATCATCCAACTAGCATCCATCAAACCAATATCTTTCTAATCAATCCATAACCAAATCAATACACATTTACTTCTCATTAATATTCATTGAATTGGTTTTCAATTTATTCACATTGGATTTTACTAACATTCATTTATCCATTTCCAATTAGTTTACATTCACTAATTTACATTCAACTAGGTTCACTTCCAAATTTAATCAAATTCAATTCTATTTAGATTTACTTCACTTTCAATTCGAATTCAATTATTTAGCTTTCAATTTCATTAATTCAATTTCATTAACATATCTGTTCAATCAACTAATATCCATTTAACAACCAATGAATATCCATCATAACCAATTTAATTTAATTTGCTTATATTCAATCTGGTTTAACAAATTTAATTTCAAGCGGTTTAATATCTAATTGATTTTCATTCAATTCCCAATTTCATTAGCCTTTAATGAGTTAACACTTAGATCCATTATTCCATATCAATTAATTTATTTTCAATTGATTAACATTCAATCAATATTCAATTTACTAATTCACTCTTATAATTAAAGTTGAATTTCATTATATAACTCAAGTTCATATTCATTATGTACTTCATTTCATTAATTCACTTTATTACTTCATTGTTAATGTTAATTCCAACTTTATTCAACATCACTTAAGTTATGTTTCATTTCATTTTCACTTGCATTTATCTTCACTATACAACTTAAGTTCACCTCTAATTTAATTCAAATTCTATTTTATTTGAATTTTTATTTAAATCAAATTTCATATCACTATTCAAATTTAGGTTTTGTTTTGCTTAACAAGATTGTTTAACCATTTTAACATTTGGTTTTACTTACATTTCCCATTTTATAAGTTATACAACTTATTTATCCAAACTTCCCAAATCATATTATATAATCACTTAAAAGTTTAATTTCCATTTCAATAGCTTATCTAATCCAATTTAGATTACAATTCGTTTAATTTAACTTAACCAAAATTAAATTTTATTATTTCATATTATAAGTCCAAAACTCATTTCATATAAATTTATCAAATTCAGCTTGGGTTTTAAATTCAAATTCGTTAAACAAAACTAAACTTCAATTTCAATTTACTGTTGGTAGCAAATCAATCACACAGAAATTCGAAAATGATACCAATGATGCTGCAATCATCACCCTTATTATTTCCCGGCAAAGATAGTGAATTCAGTGCTTTATGTTCTTTCAAAAATTCTTTTTATTATTTATAAGTCACATTTTTAAACTCTTTTTGTAACAACCCGCATATTTTACGATTGAGTAATTAAATATTTCATCGTTAGTCGGATTTTAATCCAAAAAACTACTTTTTGCAAATAGTCAAATTAGGACTCGAGACCACCCCCATTGAGTTCAAAATGACGTTTGCGATCTTTTTGAGTATAAGCTTCGATATGTTTGGAGATAGTAGAATTTTGCTACTTTTTCACTTAGGACTTTGGTTTTGTTTCGGCTCATTAGACCCAAGCCTCACCCCTCTTCTCTTCATTACTTTAATTTTATTTCCTAATATCCAAGCTTTGATAAAAATGGGGGAAGAGAGAAAGAATTAGAATTCCTAAGCCCTAGTTTCATTGCAAATCCAAGCTCCAACTCCAAATTCATAGAAGAAGCTTTGGTAAGCCTTCTCTTCTTCTTCTCCAACTCACTCTCCTTCCAATTTCAAAAATTCCTAAACCTAACTTAGGAGAGGTTTCTCTTTTAAGCTTAGATTCAAGCTTGTGGGGTTGGAATTGAAGTGTGATTGTTCTTGCCATTGCTCTATAGCTTCTTCTTCATAGTTTTGGGTTTAAAGGTGAGATTTTTTATCTCACATCTATGCCTATATCTATCTTTGATTGTTGGGTATGAATTCCTAACACTTATTCATGTGCATTTGCTTTTGGTTTGGATTGAATTGGAGAATATTTCAATTTTTGTTGTTTTGAGGTCAATTCTTTAAAAATCCTAACTTTGTTGTTTAATCATGTTTTTGTTGATGAATCGAAGAGCTTATAGGACCGGGTAGCTGATAGGCGTAAACCCCTAGCGTCCATGCTTGTCCGATTGCAAATTGAGAGAGTTTGCACTTCATTTAAAATGGGATAGGAAATGCAGGAAATCAGGTTCAGTCGACTGAATTCTCTGAGTCATTCGACTGAGCTGAAGCCCGAGAATTTTTAGGTCTGTGTTCTGTTGACTGACTCAGGGAGTTTAGTCGACTGACCTGCTCCTGTTTTGCCTGTTTTGCGTATTTATGCTCAATTTGCTTTGTTTTCCAATCTTTAATCGATTCTTCTTCTCCGATTAGTTGTTATCACCTTTGTCGACTTTGATAACTTCTATTTTAGGAATTTTTGGGTACATCCACTTTGATGGATTCGGTATCGCTTTCTCTGGATTTGATTCACGTCTTCAAATGTGAATTTTGATGATTGATTGTTCCCACAATCATTTTTGTGATTTGTCACTTTAAAAATAAAAAGGTTTTAATACTAGTAGTAAATATCAAAACTCTTTCTTCAAAATGATTTCAACACTATTTTATTACAAAGCTCGTTTTCTCAAACCATTTTCCAATCTACTAGTATATACAAACCTTTACCTCACTCGTATGAGAAATCTAATTAAACGACTTAGTAAAACAAGTGGTATGAAACGCTTGCGTTTACTTCGTCGGTTAGCTCTTGGACATGTTCGATTGAATCTCTTTTGGCAACTTTCTAGTGGAGATTTACAGCTTGTTTGTAAATATTTAAGTTAAGCTAGTGGTTATGGGAGATGAAGCTAAACTCATATATTTACTAGCATAGTGTGATTGAAACTTCTTGATGATCGATGATGATCATTTTTGTGATTTAGACTAGCAATGTGCGATGTCTCTTTGTCTGCGAGGGAAACTAAACCAACATTTCTGTGGAGCTTTGGCTCAATTTGGTAGGGTAGCGACCCATGGTCTTCGGGCCATTTTAGTCCGAAAAGCTACTTTTTGCAAACAGTCAAATTAGGACTCGAGACCACCCCCATTGAGTTCAAAATGATGTTAGCGATCTTTTTGATTATAAGCTTTGATATGTTTGGAGATAGTAGAATTTTGCTACTTTTTCACTTAGGGCTTTGGTTTTGTTTCAACTCATTAGACCCAAGCATCACCCCTCTTCTCTTCATTACTTTACTTTTATTTCCTAATACCCAAGCTTAGATAAAAATAGGGGAAGAGAGAAAGAATTAGAATTCCTAAGCCCTAGTTTCATTGCAAATCCAAGCTCCAACTCCAAATTCATAGAAGAAGCTTTGGTAAGCCTTCTCTTCTTCTTCTCCAACAAACTCTCCTTCCAATTTCAGAAATTCCTAAACCTAACTTGGGAGAGGTTTCTCTTTTAAGCTTAGATTCAAGCTTGTGGGGTTGGAACTGAAGCGTGATTGTTCTTGCCAATGCTCTATAGCTTCTTCTTCATAGTTTTGGGGTTTAAAGGTGAGACTTTTTATTTCACATCTATGCCTATATCTATCTTTAATTGTTGGGTATGAATTCCTAACACTTATTCATGTGCATTTTCTTTTGGTTTGGACTGAATTGGAGAATATTCCAATTTTTGATGTTTTGAGTTCAATTCTTTAAAAATCCTAACTTTGTTGTTTGATCATGTTTTTGGTGATGAATCGAAGAGCTTATAGGACCGGGTAGCCGATAGGCGTAAAACCCTAGCGTCCGTGCTTGTCCGATTGCAAATTGAGAGAGTTTGCACTTCATTTAAAATGGGATAGGAAATGCAGGAAATCAGGTTCAGTCGACTGAATTCTCTGAGTCAGTCGACTGAGCTGAAGCCCGAGAATTTTTTAGGTCTGTGTTCAGTCGACTGACTCAGGGAGTTTAGTCGACTGACCTGCTCCTGTTTTGCCTGTTTTGCGTATTTATGCTCAATTTGCTTTGTTTTCCAATCTTTAATCGATTCTTCTTCTCCGATTAGTTGTTATCACCTCTGTCTACTTTGATAACTTCTATTTTAGGAATTTTTGGGTACATCACTTTGATGGATTCGGTATCGCTTTCTTTGGATTTGATTCACGTCTTCAAATGTGAATTTTGATGATTGATTGTTCCCACAATCATTTTTGTGATATGTCACTTTAAAAATATAAAGGTTTTAATACTAACTCTTTCTTCAAAATGATTTCAACACTATTTTATTACAAAGCTCGTTTTCTCAAACCGTTTTCCAATCTACTAGTATATACAAACCTTTACCTCACTCATATGAGAAATCTAATTAAACGACTTAGTAAAACAAGTGGTATGAAACGCTTGCGTTTACTTCGTCGGTTAACTCTTGGACATGTTCAATTGAATCTCTTGTGGCAACTTTCTAGTGGAGATTTACAGTTTGTTTGTAAATATTTAAGTTAAGCTAGTGGTTATGGGAGATCAAGCTAAACTCATATATTTACTATCATAGTGTAATTGACACTTCTTGATGATCGATGATGATCATTTTTGTGATTTAGACTAGCAATGTGCAATGTCTCTTTGTCTGCGAGGGAGACTAAACCAACGTTTCTGTGGAAATTTGGCTCAATTTGGTAGGGTAGCGACCCATGGTCTTCGGGCCATTTTGTGGAGCTTCGGCTCAAAATTAATGGTTAGCAACCATGGAATAGCATTCCATTTTGTGATACACGTGTTGTGAGTTTTCATGCTCCCGTTTTGTGATAGGTCTCCCCCATTTTTGTGATTTCTGGATTTCTATTGACGATTTCTAGAATTTGTGTTTCACAATTTTTGTGGTCTCATTGATAAGTTCTATCAATATTTGTGCATTGGTGAATTTGTGTGTCATTAACTTTTGTGATTGACATTGATATAATTGTCAATATTTATGGTTTGGTAAATGAAATAAAGAGTATGACAATCCTTTTTATCTTTGAGAAGATTCTTGTGATATTGATTAATCTCTTGTTGATTTTCAATTACATGCTTATCACAGTATGGCATTTTGGTTATTATATGTTTTTGTCATATCTCTTATTAAATATCATTTCATTTGATATTTATAGTTAGACTAATCCGTTTATTATTTTCTTATTAAATAATACTCGGGTCAGACCAGGATGTTACAGGTGTTTCTGCTTGACTCCTCATCTAGGATTATTATTCTGACTTTTGGCTAACTACTTAGATTAGTAGTTTATTTTGTTGTATACATTTGAGATATAGACTCCATGATGTATACTTATTCTTTTGTGTAGCACTTGTAACTATTCTTTTGTGATATAGTGGATCTTGTTTGACCACTACTCTGATATACACTTTTATGTGTAATATTCATATCTGTTTCCGCCTTTGAGATATGATCTTCTGTGACTGATTTGTGTTATGCTTATTTCTATATTTGTTTCCAAAGATATTATAGCCACTGTGCAGTAGCTTTGAGTTTACATTGGTATGTCGGATTTCCTTTCGAGATGGAAAGTTATACTTTTATCTAGCATATCGGTACTCGCACAAAGCAATTATATAGATGGTCGCTCCTCAACAGCCTTATTCTCCATGCTAGTTGACGACATTACTCCGTAGTGTTCTTGGCTAGCATGGGCATAGAGGTGGGGCGTCACACTTTTACTTATATAATTTCACTATTTTACTTATATAAAATTCATTCCAAATGTATTTATCTTATTTAGTTTTGTAATAATATTGAAAGTATGTAGGAACGTGTAATATGGAATATACTTAAATTTAAAAGTGGAAACAAATATAATAGCAAAGTAAATGGAAATAAGTAAAATAGAACAAGCACACCAGGAATTTTTATACTGGTTGGAACTTCCCGTTCTACGTCCAGTCCCAGACTCCTTCTGGAATTTCAACTACAATAACCCTCACTTAACTCGAAGGAACATGTATATACAGTCTGAGCAGCACAACAGACACCTGAGCAACTGAACAGGATTTTCGCCTCAGCCGTAGAAGAGGACTTCACTAATACAAAATAATATCTGACACCGTGTGTTCTTGATAACACTGATTTGTCACTGATAGTACAAACCTCCTATAATCAAATTCTCAAGTATATGAAGTGTATGTGAAGATATGAAGAGAAGGTAATGCTAAGAATTAAAGATTATGAAAGTTTATATATGGATTCAAAGCAGTAAAAACGTTAGTTTACTGTTTGAATGCAACTATTAAAGCACAAGCAGAATATAAGAAAGTTAGAATGAATTTCGGTGAATATGAAGTGTTTAGGAGTATCTATATATAATAGTTGAAGAGTTGCTGCCATTGGTGAAGGGTTCTGACGAAGAGGAGCACCTATTTCCGTTCAGAGAAGAATTGCATCCTTTCGGAGAAGAAGATGTCTTTTCGAAAATATGGCTGTTGGTCTCGGGTCAGTCGACTGGTCGTTTATGGTCAGTCGACTGACTATGCAAAATATGTAAAAAATAAACAGTGCATATGTATATGTACACGGTCAGTCGACTGGATGGTTATGGCCGGTCGACTGGCTGTGACATTTTTACATAGTGTGCTTCTATTTTGAATGTTTTTGTGAAATATGAAGTGCGGGCTACTTGAGGATAGATTTTAACATATTTCTAAGACTCAATCAAACATACTAGACAGTGAAAGCATAAATTAGAACAATTGCCTTTGATATAGTCCGTTTTGTTTTTGTCCCGAATTCTCTTTTTCTTCTAACTTGCTTTGTCATGAATCAAAACTAGTGATTCAACATTCTCCTCCTTTTTGATTGATGACAAACCTGTATATATAAAAGTCCTAGAGAACAAATATAAAAACTCCCCTTGAATATATGATAATTCTTGTACCTGCATAAAGATGATTAGAACAATTCTTCTCCCCCTTTGTCATCGACAAAAAGGAGATATAGCAAAAATAATTGCAATATAAAGTGAAGAAATAAATATCAAAGAGAGACTATTTAGTACAAGTCTCAAAAGATAAATAATTAGTAAGTTGCAATATTAACAACAAGATTATAGATAAGCAAATTAATTCATACCCAACTCACTTACCAAAAGACCTACTCATCAAGATCCCAATTGTATTCTGCCTCTGGTGCGAGCTCTTTTCCTAGTCTAGAAGCGCCTTGAGCACCATTGCCTGCTCCACTAGTGTCACTACTAGTATGCTCCTCGGATGTAGACCATGTAAATCGAGGTGCGGGGCATTTTCCATGGGTGACAGACATGGCAGAAGTTGAAGAAGAACATGATAATGCATCCCATAATGTAGAAAAGAAGCCTTTGATTTTATCGAGTTTCTTATCCATTTTCTTGAGTCAAGAATCCAAAATAAGTTGATTCCGGGAGAGAATTTCTATGGATTCACGGGTGCTAGAGGAAGTAGCTAAGTGAATATCGCCTTCTTTTTGTTGCGCCACCAGTTCTCTAATTGTAGGACCTCCAGATTGTTGTTGTTGAGCTTGTTGATGCTTCCAATCTTCAAATGAAGTAATAGGTGGCGAATGTGTTGGTAGCTTCATAAGACTTATGCTCCTTATATTTATCGTTCTGACGGTATAGAATTCGAAATCCGGTTGATGAACACCCGCATGTAGAAGAAGTCGCATAATATACTCTCCAAAATAGATAACATGCATATTTCCATGTGTGAAGGTGAGAAATTCATCCATAATACGACACAACCAATTAACGCGTATATTTCCCCATATGGCATAAAGAGCTTTGAAATTTTCTAGATAAATTAATTCATATGATCCTGTTCGGGGCATAATAGATCGCATAAGTGTCTTGTGTAAAATTCTTGCTTTAGGACGAAGAAGCTTAGAACGCAATTCAATCATGTCGTCACCCATGAACATATGACTTATTCTATCTCTTTTTCTTGGATTGCATTCGACATCATTTAAATCTATTCCTTCATTTGGAGATTGAAGTATATGTGCCATTCTATCAAGGGAAAAGAAGACTTGTTGTCTACATACCAAACTCCACACACAATTATTTGGATTCGATGGTTGTTGGCGACCAAGATTTAAATTTGCAAAGAAAAGTTTTACCATAAGATGATTAATACTGTGGTGATTTGCATTGTAGTCAAGAAGTGACTCTAAACCACATCATCGCATTAGTTCTTGAAGATAGTAAGCACCAAAATCAGAATAAACCATGAAAGAGCCTTCAAAAACCCTAGAGTTCTTCATCTTCTCCCATCGTTTAATTGCAATTGCACCATATAGCCAATGAGCAACGTGGGTATCAACAAAGGATGAAGAGCCTTGTTTTGAGCGTTTAGATGTAGGAGAGGCCATTAATTTGGTGTTTTTTGAGGATTTTGTTAAAGAAAATGGGGGCTAGGGTTTTGGAGGCAGTAAAAACGAAGAAGGTAAAATGAATAGATGGTAAAAAAAGGTTTAAAAAGACACAAGAGTAGCCTTTTTTGTACAGCCAGTCGACTGGTCGAGGTAGGTCAGTCAACTAGTTGATAACCCGAGAGTTTTTTACTCTGTAATCAGTCTACTGACCCATATGTCTCAGTCGACTGGTTGACATCCTGAGAGATTTTTCACCCTGTAAACAGTCAAATGGTTTTAAATATCAGTCGGCTGACTGTAGATATGAAATGCAGTGAAGCTTAAAAACAAAATATTATTAAAAGGGCATATACATAATCGAAATCCAACTAAGCAAGAACAATGATATACAAGAAAAGATGATTATTTAGGAGTTTTTGGAGAGCATTCATGTGGTTCAACCTTGGTGTTCTCAACAGAAGGTTGCAAAGGAGACCAATAATTTTGGCGTTACCAAGAGTTTGGAGATGTCGAAGGTTAATGTGGAATTTGCTCCCATTGATTCCAGCCAAATGAGTTTGGTTGATGAGATGTTGAATGTTCAACAATATCATGCTTAGATGATTTTCCACAGAATTTAAGGGCAATTGATTCTATAAGGCTAAGGCGACTGGTATTCATCCTTTGTTCATAATACATTTCTCTTTGTAGATTGATTTTCTCCTGATAATGATGGATTTCATCAATTTTTTCTTTTGTTTTTGGAGAAACAAATAATGATCTTCGAGACTTCTTAGGTTTTGGAGAAAATATGGTGTGATATAGACCTGGTTCATGTACAGGGGTAGGAGTTGGCAAGGATGGAGTAGAGCTACTGGAAGAATTATAGCTACTAGAGGATGTTGGAGTAGCAAAGGACAATTTGGAGTAAGAGGAGTCGTGAGAGGCCATTGAGAGAAACTTGAAGTTTAAAGTTTTTGAAAAAATTGTAAGGATGATTAAAAAATGAAAGGAATGCAGATTTTATAGATGAATATGAGCTGAGATTGAGAGGTTAAAAACAATAGAGCATTAATAGCCAGAGAGGAAAAACCGATACAAGGAATGGATGGAAATTGATTGAAAGATGAATGGCTAAGAATGAATGAAGAATAAGACTCAGCAGAAAAAACATACGTAGCATAACTGGTAGGATATTGAACTACTAGCCAGGAGACCCGAGTACGAGCTCCGGCAGCTATGTATTTAATTTTTTTGAACGAAAATTTCCAGAATAATTAAAACCAAACTTCTTGTTGAAACAAGAAACAATCATAGCTCAATTGGTAAGAAGCAATTGAAGTACAATAAAGGAGAGGTCATGGGTTTAAGTCTCTCTAGAGTCATAATTTTTTTTTATTTTGATAAAATTTGAGTGGATTTTATATATATATATATATATTCAAGTTGTGTTATGAAAAACTACAAATACAAATAGTGTATATATATATATATATATATAAATTTTTAAAAGAGATAATTCCAAGTTCTCGTCTTAATTTGATGAAAGTGTTTTCATTTAAAGGTTTTGTAAAAATATCTGCCAATTGTTTATCAGAGGAAACAAATTCTAGATTAATTAAATCCTTTTCAATATTATCACGAAGAAAATGATGACAATGTCAATGTGTTTTTTTCGTGAGTGATTAACGGGATTTTTAGATAAATTAATAGCACTAGAATTATCACAGTAAATAGTTGACTTAGATAAATTAAAACCAAAATCTTGTAGTGTTTGTTGCATATAGATAACTTGAGCACATGCCGGAGCTGTAGAAATATATTCTGCTTCACATGTCGATAATGAAATGCAGTTTTGTTTCTTACTAAACAAGATACAAGAGACCATCCAATGAAGTGACAAGTCCCACTTGTACTTTTTCTATCTGTCCATCTTCCTCCAAAATCAGTGTTACTATAGGATACTAATTTAAAAGGACATTCCTTTGGATAGAATAGTCCAAAGTCCTTGGTTTTATTAAGATACCGTAGTATGCGTTTCACTGCTCGTAAATGCGATTCTTTGGGATCTGCTTGAAATCGTGCACACAAACTGTAACGACCCGGAAATTTCGATCCCGAAAATTCCAGATAGTTAGTGAAAAGAAGAAAGGGAAAGAAGAAGAAGAAGAAACAGAAACAGAAACATCGAAACACAGAAAAACCTCACATTCACAGCGGATCAAAATAATAAATAATATCAGTTTACAAAAGAATATTATATCTGTCGAATTACACTTTAATACAATCAGAGTCATAAATACATAGACATTGAATATACTCAATTATCATGTCACAGATACCCAACAATATTATACTTTACAACGGAAATATTCGATATGCTCTTTCCATCCAGTACGCCTCTTAAGCTCCAGAACGTACCTACGTGAAAATCTGTAATACTCGGTCCGACCCGAGCATTACATCAAAGTAACACCCGGGTCAGGCTGGAAACCAGCGTGAGTAAATCCGTCTAACTTGGAATACAAAAGCATATAATTTATATAAACCCGGGTAACTTATATCAATTTACACTTCATAATTTATTATAGACATCAACCATTTCACACATCAATTTCTAAGTGCCAAAATATTAGATTTAAAAAGACCAATTTATTTAAGTCATTCCACTTCAGCCAATTAGTTTCACATATCAAACTATAAGAATCGAAGTGGTTTCGGGTATTCACTAATACCCGACTCCGGCCTCTTCGAAACTATTATCAACTTAACTTAAATTATTCAAGTGAATTACAATTCTACTTTTAATACAGGATGTCACAGTAATTCATTATCAATAGATAATCACACCTTCACAGTTTAAATCTAACATATCATATCACATAGCATCATGAACCACTTATTGGGGATAACAATTAATCAAGGCTTCCAATATCATTCTATTTATCCTTTAATTACATTTAAGTAATTAATCCTTAATTAATTTCACAAACTAATTATTCTTAACCCAATATGATAATTAATCTTTAATAGATATCAATTCAATAAATATCATCTAAATTCAGACATTCAACAACCCATCATCCAGAAGCAAGTATTATCAATTCATATCATAATTAATTTAATTACTTAAATTAACTCCTTAAGAATTAATCACTTAATCTTGCTCATACAATCATTAATTAATTAGTAACCTTAATTAATTAATTACATCCCTGATTAACTCACTTAATTAATTAATCAATCCTTAATCCAGATTAATTACCCTTTATTTATTAATCAATAATACTTAATTAACTGTTAATCCATCCTTGATTAACAGATAATTAATCCTTAATTACCATTTGATTAATCCTTAATCACCATTGATTAATCAATTAATTACCACTTAACAACTTCTTAATTATTAGTTAAGTAACCTTTAATTACTTAATTAATTACTCACTAATCACTTGATTAAATTAAGTTTAGTTACACTTAATTACTCAATTAATGAATCCCTAATCATTAATTAATAATCTAATTAATGATCTTGTTAATTACATATTAATTAATCTTAAATAATTAACCTTTAACCCTTAATCATTTATCAATCAAGTAAATTATTTTCCTTCATTAGTTTCTTAATCATTCCTTTATAATTTAAACCAAATAATTAAACTTAATTTCTTTAAATTAACTTAATCAAAATTAAGATATTAAAACCTTAATTAAGATAAAACATTCGGCTCGTAAATGCTTTAATTACCCTTAACATATTTCCATCATTTACCTTATGAATATCTAAAAATATGTTTAAGAAAACATTTATTAAGACATCAAGTAATTTATATAAAATTTTAAACCAATTTAAATTTTTTTAAATATCAAAACAAGTTTTAGAACCCTTAAAAAACTTTATTTGTTGTTCTACTATTGCTACTTCGGATCTAACATGTTGCCTACTCGAGTCAAAACCCGAGTTCCCTTTTTTCTAAAAAAGCTTTGATTAAATAATAATATTCATAAACTATAGGATACCCAACCTAACATACTCGAGAACAACTCGAGTAAATCTCAAACATGACCTTGAGACTACCCAGGCCACTTCGAGTCTTCCCCAGAAGATTTTGCTGTTTGCTTCGAGTCTCTACAAAATTTGACCCGGTTGTACTTTTTCTTCTTTTCAAAATTTTCTAAGTATAGCACGAACAAACCCCAAACTACTTCGAGTTTATGCTCGAGTTCAAAACCCTATTTCCCGATATCTGCTTCGCGTTCTCCCTTCCTTCCCTAAATCGCTTCCCCTGACACAACCAAGGTATGTGCACCTGCACAACTACGTCGGCCACCTCGGGTCAAACTTCTGATCGTCAATACATCATCGATGATGTGCTCAAACCTCTCAAACATTCACTAGTTCGAACCAACCATGATTTCGAGATTCCGTTCCCAAACCCATAAACTGGAACCATCATTGCCTTAAACAATCACCTCGCACTGATACAAGAGTCCACCCGAACACCTGAGCCTCCGGCCACGACTCCATTATCCACCAAGTCATCTCTTCCCAAAGTCATGTGCAACTCGATGCACACACGAATTCCCAGTGACCAAACTCCCGACCATTGCCTATATTAGGGTTAAAAACTTAATTCCCTCGCCGCCGTCACCACAATGGACTAGGACCCCTCCATGCATTTTTCCCCGACTCACCATTGTTCCTTCCACCTCCAGACCAAGCCACGACCCCCATCATCATGCCAACGACCGGAATTTTGCAAAACCCCCAAATCTGGTTATCTCGACTTATTCCAGTAAGTTCTAACTTAAAATTTTTGATTTTTTCTTCAAAAATCATAGTTTATGGTATGCTTTCAGATGGCATATACAAATTAACATTTATCAGATTCGAATTTGAACATGACTTGAAATTTTTTTTCTGTATTTTATTGTGCCAGGTTCTAACTCATGAATATTACCCATTTTAAATGTTTTGACTTTCAATCTTATATGAATTTAAACATTTTTCTTTTTCAGATACTTAAGTCTAACTCAACTGAAATCAAGGAAATTTGATTCTTGACAGTTTTCATAAAAAATATATAACAGGAGGACCTGTAGTAAGGACATGCACAGGAAAATGCATAATTTACTTACAGATTTTATTTGCACGCACTCCATATTCAATTTTCGTACAACAAATATTCAAGCAATCAGATAAAGATCAATTCTATTGAAAGATTTACTCACCTTAATATCCTGAACAAGAAACAGAGTAAAGAGCTCTGATCTGAACTTTCTTTATCCAAAACTGCAGCTTGTTTGATTGCTTGATGTTTAGAAACTTGAATTTATTTGCTTTCAAAACTTGATTGCTTCAGGTCAGTGTTTTATCCTTTGATCTTGATCATTCATCTTCATTTTTTTTTTAAAAATTACTTTGAACATGTGTTTGCTTTGATCTGCCCAAGTTTTTGTGAATTTGCTTACCGGTTTTTTTTTAAGAGACGAAAAAGAATTGAAAGAGGATATATAGATGAAATTATAGCTTTAGTATATGATTAAAAGAAAAACAAGAAAATTTAAAAGAAATATTAAGAAAATTGTGACACTTGTAACAAATCCTTACACTTGTCATTAATATTAGTTAATCACCCTACATTTGTTACTAAGATGTATTAACATGTTTACATATGTTACTTAAGTATTTTTAATAAAAAAAATTTCTTCTTCTAAATGTTAATATAAACCTACTTACCTAATTTACTAAATTAATAACTTCTTACATATGTATATATAAATTTAATTTTTTAAAGAAAATAATATAAAACTAATTATAATACAAGTAAATTCTTGTACATATTTTTTATATATATATTTATATCATGTTTTTATTTTTAAGTTTAATACTTCATATATATATATATATATATATATATATATATCTTATATATATTTAAAGGGAATATCATCCTTAATTAATTCCCATTTATATATTTAATGCCTTATTATTGAATTCATCACTTTAATTCAATAGTTCCAAATTCACCTATATATATCCATCCTAAAATGTCAACTTTTATTTGTTTAATACAAATAAAATTAGTAACTTCATAGTTAAAAATCAGTTAATTATCCAATTAACTGTTATTCAAAAACCGGGTTATTGCATTCCTTCCCCCTTTGAATCTTTTCGTCCTCGAAAAGGAACGAAGCCAAAACTTATTTAATACTTAAAATCAGATAAATCACTTTTTAAATCATTTTAAAATACTTTTAAAAATCTATATAATATTTCCCAAATAGTTTTATAAAAACACTTTTATAACTCGATGTTTCAATAAGTCCATCCTTGTTCTTACAGAAATTCGGTCATACGTTGATCAGGCATAAGACTGAAAATCTATAAGTACTTAGCAGACCCGTTTCAACACCCAGTGAAAATACTTGAAAATAATTTTATTGAAAATTTAGAAAACAGTTTTTGAAAATCGAGGATATATCTTTGGTGAGAATGCTCTGGAAATCATCACCCCCATCCATGTTCGCAGTTAACCCGATGGTTACGTTGCCATCCCGACAAAATCCACAGATAACTGTAGGCCTCCACGCCCCTCGATTACACCATGGAACCCGCTACAGATCATAGCTACAACTGGGGTTACGTAGCTATCACAGCAAAAACCCATATAACTGTAGGCATCAGCGCCCTCGAATTTCGCTGCCAAAAGAATGAAACTTCTCCACTCCACTTGACCATAGATCGCAGTCTACCGATGTTGCGTTGCCTTTCCGGCAAAATCAAGTGTAGACCGTTGGCACTCATCCTCCACACGATTTTCGCTATGGTCCCCACAGTAGATCGCAGTGACACCGAGTTACACTGTCGTCACAGCATAACACAAATGCCCCTGTAGGCATCAGCGCCCTCGACTTTCGCTACCCAATAATCCTCAGGAACTAGTTTGTCCGAACTCCTCACAGGATCAACTTTAGAACCCCACCTTGGGGCTCAAGGCAGCACCACCCGGTGGTACTCCTGAGAAGTCCATTCCAAGGGAGCGCCTTTTTCCCTAGAGCCATCATCAAAACATTTTATACTATATATATATAGTATCTTTAAATCATACACCTAGTATGATCTCATACAAAGCTTCTTTACACAAAATCGATTATTCCAAAATCGATAATTCTCAAACTAGGCTTTCCAAATTCAATATTGATTTTACTTAAAAATCAAAAGCCTTTCCAAATCCATAGGTTTCCAAAACCTTTTCCAAAATCCTCATAGATCCTTTATATATATATATACAGATATATATAATTTCTAAAACTTTGGATCATTTCAAACTTGTATAAAATCCTTTATACTTCAAACACCTCCAAAAACCATTTTCTTCCGGCAAAAGATTCATCAAGGGGAGTTTTATCTTATATAACAAAGACATATAACTTTGTTTATTCAAAATAAAATATTCAAATTTGATTACTCTTTTCAATATCAATTTCAATCAAATTCTTATGATGTACGCATATCATCCGTACGCTGTACCAATCTGATCGCCCACTCGATCACATAATTACAGTTCCGAACTAGTATCGTCACCCGACTTCCTAGTGCAGACACAGATCTGGTTTCTTGATCAGAAACCGTCATTCTCCTTGCATAGCTTAACTACGATAGAGAATATCCAGAACCAATCAACAACCCATATCCAGGTTCGCCGTTGAAAAACGAGTGAAAAATCCCAACTCGGATCAACATACTATCTCGAAATTCTGTGCTCGAATCTGGATCAAATCATTATACGAATAGAATAACATACGTACACCCTACGTATTTATCTTTATTGGTTATTAGCCAAATTAATTCCATTTCTATTCACAATCACTTACTCACAATTGCTTCAATCCATTTGGATTATCACCTCTATTCTTATCTCGATTGGGTATTTAACCATTAACAGTTTGAACTCCGTCCAGTTTAAATTTAGAAATTAACTAGAAAAGTTAAAGAAATAGATAAGTAGTTGAAAAATAATTACTAGTTTGTAAAATAGCTGTAAAATAGTTCAGTAATTGTAAAATAATTGAAAAATAGTTAAATAGTCATAGAAATTTTAAATAATTGAAAAATAGCTATAAAATAGTAATTAGTAGTTGAAAATAGTAATTAGTTTATAAAATAGTTAGAAAATTGTTAAACAGTTTCAAAAATAATTGTAAAACAAGTATAAGATAGTTTGGCTTTTAAAAGAAAGGTTGTATATATAATGAATAGCTTGGAAAAATAGGTTTATATTAAAACAATTTATATTAAAAATAGTCCAGAGTCAAAACTATTCACTTCCCAATCTCCATTCTCATCAATTAAATTTTAATTTCCTCTACCATTTAAATTGACCCAATTCCAATTTAAATAACTTCAATTTCCATTGAAATTGATTTAACCCCAAATCAAGTTGAATTAACCTCAGTTTCTTTCCAAATTTAACTTTATTTAACCTTGATCTCAAATTCTACTAATTCAAATAAATTTCAGTTTAACTAGTTTCAATTTCAATTCATTTCAACTTCCGTTTGAATTAATCCCAATTTCATACTCCATTTCCAAATCAAGTTGAATTATTCTTGATTTCCTTCCAAATTCCACTCAAATTCCATTTGAATATTATACTATTCAAATTTAATTTCAATTCCAAATTATTCAAATCAATCCAATTCAAATTTTCCATTTGAATCTTATACTCATACATCTTCAATCACTATTTCAATTAATTCAAATCAAATTCAATTTGAACTAATTTCAATTCAAATTACAAATTTAAACCATCTCGAATTATGTAAATTCGAGCTAATACTTCAAATGTTGATTTAATTCCTTTAAATCAATTTACCTTTAGAGTTTTTAAACAATTCAATTCACAGTTCAAACCTAACATATTATACCACAAATCAAATTAACCTTTATTTTTACATCAATAACCCAAACCTTTAAACAATTTAATTTTGAGTCAAATTCTCAAAATTCCATTTTAAATTATCCCTACTTAACTCTTTCCAAAGTTCAAATAAGGGTTCAAAACAATTTTATTTTACTAATTCAATTATTCAAATTTTTAGTTCAAGGTAATTCCATACCCTTAATTTCAAATTAACGTTTAATTTCCCTTTTATCTCAACAATGGATTACCATACTCTATTTCTCATTCATTTAAACAAGTGCAATTTGCAATTTAAAGATTTTTAATAACAATAGGATGATATCGTCCAATTATTTCAAAACATCCATCCATTTCCAATTTTCGAATCTCAAACCCAATTTGAGATCACTCAAACTCTCAAATATAATCAATCATTTAACTTTCCAAGTTAAAACTTAATTTCATCTGGAAATTTCCAAATTAGGTTGATCATTTTAACTTATTTAACTCTTCCTCAAGTTAAACTTAATTCACTTAACCCAATCAACCTTACCCAGTTTGAACTTCCATTTCAAATTCTAAACTTCACATTAATAATCTTTTCATTTATAAGTTTAAAAACTTATCACCTTAGGTGTCACATCTTATTCCAAATTCAAAACTCACCATTTAGAGTTTATTTCCAATCACCTTTGATATTATGTATATCCATATGTATACATATTAATTTCTTTTACATACCAAGTTATATTTTAAAATTTTAAACCACCTTTGGTTTTAATTCAAAACAAATTTCCTTTAAATTTTCAAACAACTCTTGTTTGAAATAGGACCATTTCATTCAATTGCATTAAATAATATTATTTACTATTTCTTTAAATTAATTACGTCATTAATTAATCACATTCGGTAATTAACTTATTTCTTAATTATCTTCATTAAGTAATTGTCCTTTAAATTACTTATCTCCAGTTACTTCATTAAGTAACTCCCTCTTTATTAATCATTCCTAATTATTATCCATTTCAAACTTGTATTTAATTTAATTTCAATTTGATTGTAATTCTATTACCACTTAATTCTTACTACTACTTTTAGTTTAATTGACACTACAACCAATTTCCTTAATAAAATAGGTAATCTATTTCTTATATAAGATTCGTTTATTTTTCAAATCATTTAAAAACCTTTATATAAGAAAATAACAAGTACGCTCTCTCATATTTATACACTCAACTCATTATAGGGTACTACTTACCCTATCCTTAATGAGTAATCCCACCAGAGCCAAGGTTCTCGCTTAACCTTCTGCTCTGATACCAAATGTAACAACCCGGAAATTTCGATCCCGAAAATTCCAGATAGTTAGTGAAAAGAAGAAAGAGAAAGAAGAAGAAGAAGAAACAGAAACATCGAAACACAGAAAAACCTCACATTCACAGCGGATCAAAATAATAAATAATATCAGTTTACAAAAGAATATTATATCTGTCGAGTTACACTTTAATACAATCAGAGTCATAAATACATAGACATTGAATATACTCAATTATCATGTCACAGATACCCAACAATATTATACTTTACAGCGGAAATATTCGATACGCTCTTTCCATCCAGTACGCCTCCTAAGCTCCAGAACGTACCTACCTGAAAATCTGTAATACTCGGTCTGACCCGAGCATTACATCAAAGTAACACCCGGGTGAGGCTGGAAACTAGCGTGAGTAAACCCATCTAACTTGGAATACAAAAGCATATAATCTATATAAACCCGGGTAACTTATATCAATTTACACTTCATAATTTATTATAGACATCAACCAATTCACACATCAATTTCTAAGTGCCAAAATACTAGATTTAAATAGACCAATTTATTTAAGTCATTCCACTTCAGCCTATTAGTTTCACATATCAAACTATAAGAATCGAAGTGATTTCGGGTATTCACTAATACCCGACTCCGGCCTCTTCGAAACTATTATCAACTTAACTTAAATTATTCAAGTGAATTACAATTCTACTTTTAATACAGGATGTCACAGTAATTCATTATCAATAGATAATCACACCTTCACAGTTTAAATCCAACATATCATATCACATAGCATCATGAACCACTTATTGGGGATAACAATTAATCAAGGCTTCCAATATCATTCTATTTATCCTTTAATTACATTTAAGTAATTAATCCTTAATTAATTTCACAAACTAATTATTCTTAACCCAATACGATAATTAATCTTTAATAGATATCAATTCAATAGATATCATCTAAATTCAGACATTCAACAACCCATCATCCAAAAGCAAGTATTATCAATTCATATCATAATTAATTTAATTACTTAAATTAACTCCTTAAGAATTAATCACTTAATCTTGCTTATACAATCATTAATTAATTAGTAACCTTAATTAATTAATTACATCCCTGATTAACTCACTTAATCAATTAATCAATCCTTAATCCAGATTAATTACCCTTTATTTATTAATCAATAATCCTTAATTAACTGTTAATCCATCCTTGATTAACAGATAATTAATCCTTAATTACCGTTTGATTAATCCTTAATCACCATTGATTAATCAATTAATTACCACTTAACAACTTCTTAATTATTAGTTAAGTAACCTTTAATTACTTAATTAATTATTCACTAATCACTTGATCAAATTAAGTTTAGTTACACTTAATTACTCAATTAATGAATCCCTAATCATTAATTAATGATCTAATTAATGATCTTGTTAATTACATATTAATTAATCTTAAATAATTAACCTTTAACCCTTAATCATTTATCAATCAAGTAAATTATTTTCCTTCATTAATTTCTTAATCATTCCTTTATAATTTAAACCAAATAATTAAACTTAATTTCTATAAATTAACTTAATCAAAATTAAGATATTAAAACCTTAATTAAGATAAAACATTCGGCTCGTAAATGCTTTAATTACCCTTAACATATTTCCATCATTTACCTTATGAATATCTAAAAATATGTTTAAGAAAACATTTATTAAGACATCAAGTAATTTATATAAAAGTTTAAACCAATTTAATTTTTTTTAAATATCAAAACAAGTTTTAAAACCCTTAAAAAACTTTATTTGTTGTTCTACTATTGCTACTTCGGATCTAACCTGTTGCCTACTCGAGTCAAAACCCGAGTTCCTTTTTTTTTTAAAAGCTTTGATTAAATAATAATATTCATAAACTATAGGATACCCAACCTAACATACTCGAGAACAACTCGAGTAAATCTCAAACACGACCTTGAGACTACCCAGGCCACTTCGAGTCTTCCCCAGAAGATTTTGCTGTTTGCTTCGAGTCTCTACAAAATTTGACCCGGCTGTACTTTTTCTCCTTTTCAAAATTTTCTAAGTACAACACGAACAAACCCCAAACTACTTCGAGTTTATGCTCGAGTTCAAAACCCTATTTCCCGATATCTGCTTCGTGTTCTCCCTTCCTTCCCTAAATCGCTTCCCCTGACACAACCAAGGCATGTGCACCTGCACAACTACGTCGACCACCTCGGGTCAAACTTCTGATCGTCAATACATCATCGATGATGTGCTCAAACCTCTCAAACATTCACTAGTTCGAACCAACCATGATTTCGAGATTCCGTTCCCAAACCCATAAACTGGAACCATCAGTGCCTTAAACAATCACCTTGCACTGACACAAGAGTCCACCCGAACAACTGAGCCTCCGGCCACGACTCCATTATCCACCAAGTCATCTCTTCCCAAAGCCATGTGCAAATCGATGCACGCACGAATTCCCAGTGACCAAACTCCCGACCATTGCCTATATTAGGGTTAAAAACTTAATTCCCTCGCCGCCGTCACCACAATGGACTAGGACCCCTCCATGCATTTTTCCCCGACTCACCATAGTTCCTTCCACCTCTAGACCAAGCCACGACCCCCATCATCATGCCAACGACCGGAATTTTACAAAACCCCCAGATCTGGTTATCTCGACTTATTCCAGTAAGTTCTAACTTAAAAATTTTGATTTTTTCTTCAAAAATCATAGTTTATGGTATGCTTTCAGATGGCATATACAAATTAACATTTATCAGATTCGAATTTGAACATGACTTGAAATTTTTTTTCTGTAATTTATTGTGCCAGGTTCTAACTCATGAATATTACCCTTTTTAAATGTTTTGACTTTCAATCTTACATGAATTTAAACATTTTTCTTTTTCAGATACTTAAGTCTAACTCAACTGAAATCAAGGAAATTTGATTCTTGACAGTTTTCATAAAAAAAATATAACAGGAGGACCTGTAGTAAGGACATGCACAGGCAAATGCATAATTTACTTACAGATTTTATTTACACGCACTCCATATTCAATTTTCGTATAACAAATATTCAAGCAATCAGATAAAGATCAATTCTATTGAAAGATTTACTCACCTTAATGTCCTGAACAAGAAACAGGGTAAAGAGCTCTGATCTGAACTTTCTTTATCCAAAACTGCAGCTTGTTTAATTGCTTGATGTTTAGAAACTTGAATTTATTTGCTTTCAAAACTTGATTGCTTCAGGTCAGTGTTTTATCCTTTGATCTTGATCTTTCATCCTCATTTTTTTTAAAAAAAAAATTACTTTGAACATGTGTTTGCTTTGATCTGCCCAAGTTTTTGTGAATTTGCTTACCGGTTTTTTTAAGAGACGAAAAAGAATTGAAAGAGGATGTATAGATGAAATTATAGCTTTAGTATATGATTAAAAGAAAAACAAGAAAATTTAAAAGAAATATTAAGAAAATTGTGACACTTGTAACAAATCCTTACACTTGTCATTAATATTAGTTAATCACCCTACATTTGTTACTAAGATGTATTAACATGTTTACACATGTTACTTAAGTATTTTTAATAATTTTTTCTTCTTCTTCTAAATGTTAATATAAACCTACTTACCTAATTTACTAAATTAATAACTTCTTACATATGTATATATAAATTTATTTTTTTAAAGAAAATAATATAAAACTAATTATAATACAAGTAAATTCTTGTACATATTTTTTATATATATATTTATATCATGTTTTTCTTTTTAAGTTTAATACTTCCTATGTATATATATATATATATCTTATATATATTTAAAGGGAATATCATCCTTAATTAATTCCCATTTATATATTTAATGCCTTACTTTGAATTCATCACTTTAATTCAATAGTTCCAAATTCACCTATATATATCCGTCCTAAAATGTCAACTTTTATTTGTTTAATACAAATAAAATTAGTAACTTCATAGTTAAAAATCAGTTAATTATCCAATTAATTGTTATTCAAATACCGGGTTATTGCACAAACAAACACTCATCAGTATGTCAGGTCTACTAGCTGTTAAATATAATAACGATCCAATCATACTTCGATATAATTTTTGGTCAATACTTTTGCCTCTTCCATCTTTATCAGGATGTATGGTTGCACTCATAGGAGCTGGTTTGGTAGAAGTATTTTCCATACCAAAGCGTTTAATTAGACTGTTACAATATTTTTCTTGATTAATAAAAATACCATTTTCTAGTTGTTTTATTTGTAAACCAAGAATATAATTTAACTCACCCATATGTGATATTTCAAATTCTTTAGTCATTATTTTAGAAAAATCTTGACAAAGTCTTTCATTTGTAGATCCAAAAATAATATCATCAACATATATTTGAATGATTAAAATATCCTGTTTATT
This sequence comes from Allium cepa, assembly GCA_030765085.1. Classification (NCBI taxonomy): domain Eukaryota; kingdom Viridiplantae; phylum Streptophyta; class Magnoliopsida; order Asparagales; family Amaryllidaceae; genus Allium; species Allium cepa. The sequence goes on from CM060946.1 coordinate 45,723,014, forward strand.
TCTTTTAATAAAAAGAGTTTGATCAACCTTTCCAATTTCAAAACCAAAATCTATTAAATATCTTTTAAGACGATCGTACCAAGCATGGGGTGCTTGTTTCAAACCATACAAAGCCTTTTTAAGCTTATGGACATGGTTAGGAAATTTTTCGTGTATGAATAACGGAGGTTGTTCAACATAAACATTTTCTTTTATAAAACCATTTAAAAAAGCACTTTTGACATCCGTTTGATATAATTTAAAGTTATGAAAACATGCAAATGCTAGTAAGATTCGTATTGCTTCTAGCCTAGCGACTGGAGCAAACGTTTCTTCATAGTCAATTCCTTCTTCTTGATTATATCCTTGAGCAACTAATATGGCTTTATTTCTAGTAATATTTCCTTGTTCATCTTCTTTATTTTTGAAAATCCATTTTGTACCAATAACTAATTGATCACTAGGCCGTGGAACTAAATCCCAAACGTCATTTCTTTCGAATTGGTTTAGCTCTTCTTGCATAGCGATTAACCAATTTTCATCGGTAGATGCTTCTTTAATATTTTAAGGTTCAATATTAGATAGAAAAGCTACATGACCCATTTGATTTAATTGACTTCTTGTTCTAACATATGAATTGAGTTCTCCAATAACATTAACAGAAGGATGATCTCTTAATATTCTAGGTGGAGATCTTAAATCATTGTTATTGTGATCAATGTTTTCATTATTTTCAATATTTGAAATTTCTGTGTTTGTGATATTATCAGGAAATTCTTCATCATCTCTTATACTTGGGATTTGTTTAAAATTTTCATCGAAAGATACATGAAGTGTTTCTTCGATGATATTTGTTCTTTTATTATAAATTCGATAAGCTTTGCTTCGATTCGAATATCCTAAAAAGATTCCTTCATCGGATTTTGGATCGAATTTACCAAGCTGATCTTTTGTGTTTAAAACAAAACATTTTGAACCGAAAACTTTAAAATAAGAAATATTTGGTTTTCGTCCATTAAGAAGTTCATAAGGGGTATTCTTAGTTAGAGGTCGAATAGAAACACGATTCAAAACATAACAAGCTATTGCAACTGCTTCAGCCCAGAAATGTTTTGGTAACGTACTTCCATTTAACAAAGTCCTTGCACATTCTTGTAAGGTTCTATTTTTACGTTCTACAACTCTATTTTGTTGTGGAGTTCTAGGAAACGAAAAATTATGGAATATTCCTTTTTTCTTACAAAAATGTTCAAATGCTTCGTTTTCGAATTCACCTCCATGATCACTTCTTATGTTTTTGATTTTCAAATTTTAAAATTTTGAATTCTTTTGACAAAAGTTTTGAAATTATCAAAGGTATCACTTTTATTTTTCATAAAAATAGTCCAAGTATATCTAGAAAAATCATCAACAATAACGAACACATATGTACTATGATTAATGGATTGTACTTGTGTTGGTCCAAATAAATCCGTATGTAGTAATTCAAGTGGTTGTAAAGTTGAAATGACCTTTTAGATTTAAAAGATGACTTGGTTAACTTTCCTAACTGACATGCATCACAAATATGATCAATTTTAAAATTAATTTTTGGTAGACCTTTCACTAAATCATTTTTAGAGAGCTTGTTTATAGTTTTGAAGTTAATATGACAGAATCATTTGTGCCATAACCAAGGATCATTTTCTTTGGCTATTAAACACATATCTGAATTATGATTTATTTTCATATTTAGAACATAGATATTTCTGCCTCTATTTCCTTCAAAGATGAGATTTTGATTTTGATCAAAAATACTACATTTGTTTTCAAAAAAAGTGATTTTGAATCCTTTGTTACACAATTTGCTGATACTAAGTAAATTATGTTTTAAATTTTTGAAAAGTAAAACATTTGAAATAAGAGGTAAATTTGAAATACCGTTGTTGCTCACATCGCCTTCGCCAATGATATAGCCTTTGGAGTTGTCTCCAAATGTGACGGAGCCTCCATTTGAGTAAGTAATATTTGATAGCATATCTTTCTCCCGTCATATGTTTTGAGCAACCACTGTTGAGTATCCATTTTCCTCTTTTCTTGAGTGGGACCTACAAAAATATGAGATAATATTGGTACCCACTTTTTCAATAGGGTCCTAAGAGTTAAATCTTAGGAAACCAAACCCAATAGGGCTTAGTATCCCATTTAAAAATGTAATCTTTATTTTTATGAACAGTTTCAAAAAAGGTGTTTATATACTTCTTCCTAATCAAACTGTTGTTTGTTTTAGGAACACAGATTTTTATACTTTTTGGTTTAGAATTCCTTTTTGTCTGTTCAGTAGTAGGATTAATATTTCTCCTAATGTTCTTTCTAGAGAAATTGTTGTTTTCTTAACATATCCTATTCCTTTTCTACTTGAAACAAATTGAGAGCTATCAATAATTTTAGATAAAGTTTCTCTTCCTTTATTTAAATTTGAAACATTTTTGGTGATGCTTTCTAAATTAGCTTTGAGACTACTATTATCCAACTCTATCAATTTTACATTAGTTTTTTGTAACGACCCGTAAATTTTCGATAATTAAAAATAGCTAATTTAATAAGATTTCGTGATTTAGTGTCAGAAAAAAAATTGTAAGTCGTTTGGAATAATAATAAATGTTGAATCCTGTGGGTATAATAGAGTAATTGATTGATAAGTAAAATCTATTTAAATCAAATATTGAATATTGAACAGGTAAAATGTTTAAATTAAATATTTAAAACTTATCGAATAATTGAATAACTGTAAAATGAAAATAGTGTTCTAAATTTTAAATTGGTTTTAAAAGTTGAATCTTATAAGTTCAATTTCAATATTTCAAAAGATAATGAATAATTGGATAATCAAAATTGTTTAAATTCAATATTTGGAATTTATTGAATAATTTAATAACGGGAATTGAATAACTATTTTAATAAAAATGGTTGTTCTATAATTTGAATTTGTTAAATTTTATAAGTTCGTTTTGAATATTTCAAAAGATAGTGATTTAAGAATAATCAAATTTGTAAAATTTAATATTACAAATGTTTGAATAATTAAATTCCGAATTTGATATGATTAATTTGATATTGAATTTTAATATATGAACATAGAGTGAATAATTGAAATTTGATTTAATATGATTCAAATTGGTTTCCAAAGTGAATGTAAGTTATATCGGGATTATAATAGAATTAATAAGATTTTAAAATTGGAATTTATTGGATAATTGAATAACGGGTTTAATATGATTAAAAATGACTTGAAAATTTTTATTTTATCATATTAAAGTTAGAATGAGGTTATAGAACTTTTAAAATCGAATTAAAAGTAAATTGGTGAAAATTGAATATTTTAATATTTAATTGACGAGTTAAAATAGCCATTTTTCAAACAGTCTCGGATTTCGACGAAACCAGTTTCATCGGATCCGTAACGTGATATTATTGTAAGATTTCAAATTTTGTGTCAATCGAATTTACCGTTTGTCGGCAAGCTAAAACGCACAGAAATTTGTTTAACCGATTTAATTTAAAATCGATCGTTTATTGCCATAACTCGCACGGGCGATCAAATTAGACTTGAAACCTTTTCCATTGCATCTGGAATAGGGGTATAACATGATGAACGCCTAGCGGCATGCCCTGATAGGGGTTCGAGATTTCAGGTTGCGTAGATCGAGGTATTTTGAAATTTAAATAAATATTTTAATTAGTCAATCTCCCTTTCAGCTGCTATCCCATCTTCTCACTGTACCTTTGACCCGTTCAAACACGCAAGAGCCTCTCCTTCCCTTTTAATAATTGCACGCAAGCTTCAGGCAGGGAGAAAAACATAAATCAAACTTCAAAAAATTATTTCTCTTCCAATACTCGATTTAAAATCACGAAACCAATTTTAGAAATCCTATTTTTGCTTTATCTTTGATCTGGTATGTTTTGTGCTTGGTGCGGCTGGGATTTGGAAACGACAGTGGGATGAACTGTGGAAGGATAGCTAGGGTTTGGAAATTTTATCCATTCGATAATCGATTCATCGATTTGAGTTTATACTTGAACTCGGCACGGAAGAGGGCATCATCGATGTGATTTTTATGGAGCTCGGCGGCTTATAGGGGGTCACAACCTGGTCGCGTGCGAAGGCAGGGACAGTTGTCACGTTTTTCATTGTGGCTTCGGAGATCGGGTCGTGGGGGCCAGCGTGTCGAGGTGGAGATGGCGGTCGTGTTGGCGTGCTCGGTTTCGTCTTCTTCGCCTTGTGTCGTGTATAAGTGGTGAGGGTGCACGGCTTGATTTGGGCTTTTTTTCGTGCACAGGCTATTGTTTCAGAGATTTGGGAAGAAGAGGTGAAATTGGTGGGCTGGACTTCTTTTTTCTTGGGTGGGTTTAAAATAAAAACCAAAAAGAATATTTGGTTTTAAATTATAAATATATATATACAAATATTTAAACATTTATATCTTCGTCGTACGAGGTCGGAAAATGACGAAACAGGATGCGTTGGAATCGTATGGTTGAGCACTACGCTATGTAATTGGATTGGAATCGTTTGGAGCTAGAGAAAATTTTGGGTTAAATCGAACGTCGTTCGATTTGATTTGAAATCGTAAAAAAATCAAGGTGAGTGTTTTATAACGCTTTTAACGTACTAAATATCTTTATGCTAGTTAAATTGGATATTATGAAGTGTTATGATTTTTATTTGTCGTTGTTTGATAAATTTAATCGCCATATAGATTGTCATTTGAATTAACCGTTGAAATTAAATTGACAGTTAAATTGAAATTGAAATTGAAATTGAATTGCGATTAAATTACCTGACATTGATAACTATGAACTGCCATGAATTGTATGTCGATTGGATGATGTATTTTGATGGATGTTATTGGTTGATATTTAAATGTTTGGATGTTTATTTGCTTATATATACTGTTATGCATACATATGACACTATGATTTGATTTAAGTAATATATATTCATCCCTGACATTTAAATGAAATAAATAATTACTTGGCCATAGGATAGAAAATTATATACGGACACCGAATTGGCTAAATTAATAATTTTTAAAATCGTCAATTTGAAATCTATTTAAATGTTTTAATTGAAAGTGAATATAAAATTTAATAAATTTGAATTCAAAGTTGGCATTGATTGAATCGAAATCGAAATTGAATCGGTAGAAGAGAAATTGAAATTGTTTTGAATTGGAAAGTTAAAATTGAAATGGTTTGGTTTTGAAGCTGTTTTATTTTATTTTCCAAATTACTCAGTTATATAAACCATTTTGAATACTTAAACTATTTTAATCTATTTTAAATCTACTTAACCCGATTTAAATTATTTTAAACTAATTTATCTATTTCAAATCCATTTTAAGGTTTTAAGTATTTTTAACTATTTTAATTATTTAAAACTACTTTTAAACTCCTTAAAGCTATATTCTAAAATTCTAAGCTGGTCAATAAGGTGAAATGTTTATATTTAAATCTTGAATTTAAATACGAATTGGGTTAAATGAAGTTGCAACCTAAATTAAAATCCGAATTGATTTTGAGATCGAAATAAGATATTGAGACGGAAAAAATGATTTTTGAAACGGAATCTAACATTTGAATAGATACGATGATATTTGAAATGGATTTGATTTTTGAAGCGAATATGATATTTTGATATCAATTATGAATCGATTTGAAATGTAAAATAGCCAACAGTGTAGTAATACGTAGTTATTAAAGAGACGGGGATCGGATATGGACATACTCTCTGTCGATACCGAAAACCACTTTAATAACTATTATACGCGGAGTGTTGATCCAGAATGAAGTGGGTGGTTTGGTGAACGCATTGACTGAAGAAAGAGAACGATATTGGATGACCCCTGACATGACTAAAACAGGAGCCGCGCTGGGCCGTTGAGGCTCGCCACCTCTAGCGGACACACTTCTTCGATACCATATCTATTACATTTGTGATTCGATTTGGGTGCACCCCTTGATTTGGGAGTGTTGTTTCGCGGTGTTGGGGTAGCTGCTGGCTATGCTCAACATCAGTCCGGATCACGCAACTACTAGTATCCTAGTTGGTATCGCCTCATGTACCTTTTCATACTGATTATCCTATTCGCGACCACTACGTTATGTTTTGTGTTATACCTATGGGGTACCCTCTGATAACCACCAATTTACGGTGGGGCTTACGGTGCTGTATAGACTATGGCATTATAAAAATGTGTTAAGGGGGATTATGGCAACGCCTTAACGCTATTTTGATACTTTATATTACTGATAGGCATTATCTACTTAGCGTATAATACCACATAGTAGATAGTTTAACGGATCCTAAGAGATGGAAAATCCCGTAACATCTCTTAAGTTATTGCATGCACGTTGACACTGGATATGAGATGTCAAACCCGGTAAACATCTCTGACGCCGTTACACGCATATTTATTTACGATTGATTTAACTTACATGAGGATATTTTAGTCCTGAATCGAGTGTTTTGTCTTTTCATTACGCTCGGGTCAGACCTGAGTTTTTCAGCTTCTTGAAGATCTATTCTGGAGGACGAAGACGAAGATTTGGTATACTATTGCTATTATTATCTTTGCATCATGTTGTCTGCTGCATTATTTTAATCGTTCTGTTGTATATGTATAACTCTGATAAATGTTGTATAAATAATTATCAAAGTATAGTAAACAGCTTCATGAACTGTTTATTTGACTATTATATTTTATCATTCCGCTGCGAGATTCTGTGTTGTTTCATTTCCTTTATTTCTCTTTCTTTTCTTTTCTTATTTACCCCAATAACCATCTGCCCCTTTGAATGGTTTGGAATCGACATCTGTATTTGATCGTCGGTTTAAACTGTCCAAAAAGGCAGGTCGTTACAGTTGGTATCAGAGCTTTGGTTTAGCGATAACCTTAGCTTTGTGGGGTCTGACTCTTTATACATAGGGTAGTAATACCCTATGATGAGTCGCTGAGTGAATATATATATGAGACAGCGTATGTGTTAGTGATATAAAATGTTTTATATTGTGTCGGTTGATTTGTTGAGTGGCTTATGGATTCTGGTCAATACGAGTAATTAACGTCATTGATAGGGATCTCTAAACACTTAAACAGAACAATTCGACATAGTATTGTTTTGAAATTGGGTAAATGAAATAATTTTGCCCTAATTATATTTTGTTTATAAAGAATTTATTTTCAAAAATTTTTGTGACTTATCTAGCTTACCTGGTTGTTAGGAATGAAAATATTGGTCATTATCATTAATTGGATATTGTAATTCAATAAATAAGGTGAATTACAAAATGAACAATGATAAAACAACTTGTGGAATGTTTTAAGAAAGAAAATCCTATAAGAATATTTATAAAGGTGACTTATGAAGTAAAATAGATTTAAATTGGAAATATTGAATTTAAGACCTGGGGACTTTTAAAATGGTTTTCAAAGCATTGAAGAAAATATACTGTGATATTAGTTGGAAAATATTTATGACAAATATTTTGAAAGGATTTTAAAAAGGAATGAATTCAGTACTCCTCTCTTATATCGCTGGAAAATAATTTTGGTGATGACTGCGCAGCATCATCGACGTTCATTTTCGAGTCTCAAAGTGGGGGAGACTTATAAGAAGCTTTGCTTTTCTTCGAAATTATTTTGGGTAAATGGTTTGGTTTAAACTCCAAAGGTATGATTTAATATATATTAAAGATATAAGTGTATATGTTTATTTCCAACAATTTGAAAAGAACCGGGCATTTAAATTTCTAAGTTATGTTAATTAGAAATTTTCAAATTATTTGAATGAAATGTGAATAATCAGAATTTATAAAATAAGAAGATTAAGATATCTAAGCTTATTGTTTTGAGAAAACTTTAGAGTTGAAAGGTAAAGAGGATTTAAACAAACTAAATTTGTGAACATTCTAATTAAGTAAAATGCAATTCTATAAATTTGTATAATACCAAAATTACATTCTGATAACATAACAAGACTTACCAAATGTTAAAAGTCAAAATGATGTTTTGGATTTGTAATGAGATATTGTACAAATAAACAGAACCTGAAAGTAATTGAAATATACAAGTAAGGAAACTCAAAGGGAATTAAATGTATACAAATCGAAAATTTGGTTGTGAAATTTTTGTATATATACTAAATATAGCATGAAATGATGAATGGATAAATGAACAAGTAAGTGAACTTAAGAAAGAAGATAAATGAATCGTATTATATCTTTGTAAATTGGTTATAGGAAATAAATATAAATTGCAAAGGGATTGAATTTTTTTTTTGAATTTGCGACCTTTAAGATAACTGTAAACTAAGAAAAGTCATTTAGGAGAGGTTAGACTTTTATAGGATGATTAATAAACTAAAGTGCCGGTTAATAAAATGTTTCACAAATGAATTCATTATTAACTAAAATTATGAAAATGCAATAAATGTAAACAAAGGAATTTCTTATAGCTAAGAATCAATTGGAAAATGAAATTGAATTTAATTAAATTATATAGAATGTTTAAAATGAACTTGAGTAGGCAAAATTCTATGATATGATGTTTAAGAAAAGGTAATGTTGAAGAATATGCTATGTAAAGAAATGAATATACTAACTGAATAATGGATTGTGAGTAATTAAGTGGAAAAAATAGAAGCCAATAAAATAATGTAGTAAAGATAAATTGGATAGAAATCTATTGGAAGGCAATACGTGAGATTGTACGTATATTATTTTATTCGCATAACGATTTGATCCAAATTCGACCCCAAATTTCGAGATGATTTATATCAATCCAAGTTTGGATTTTTTTTTTCACTCGATTTTCGACGGCGAACCCTAGATATGGATTTTTAATTTGATTCTGGAATTCTCTATCATAGTATATGGCTATGCAAGGAGAGTAACAGTTTCCAATCATGGAACCAAATCTGAGTCCGCACTAGAGAGTCGTGTGAACGATACTAGTTTGGAAGTGAAATTGTGTGATCGAATAAGCGATTAGATTGATATCGCTCACGGATGATATATGTACGACTTACGGACTTAATTAAAGTTAATATTGGAAATTTAAGATGCCAAATATGTGAAGATAAATTTGCAACTTTTGAGATAACTATAAACTAAGAAAAGTCGTATATAAGAAGTTAGACTTTTATGGAATGACTATAAATTAAAGTGATGATTAATAATATGTTCTGCATTAATAAAATGTTCGCAAATAAATTGGTTATTAACTGAAACTGAATATGAGGTAAATGTAAACAGAAGAATTTGGTATAGCTAAGAATAAGTTGGAATTGAAAGTGATAAACCAAATTGAATGTAAAATTAATAAATTGGTTATGTTGGGTATGATTTGGTTGTTATATGATTGTTAGTTGATTGTATATAATTCATTAAGTGTTAATGAAATTGAAAGCTATAAATCATTGAAATCAAATTGGAAGTTAAATGGATTTAAAAGAATTTAATTTGATTCAAATTGGAAGTAAACTAATGTAAATATAAGTTAGTGAATGTTAACTAATTGAATTGAGAATGAATGCTAGTAAAATCCAACGTTAATGAATCAACTGTGATTAAAAATTGAAACCCAAGTCAATAAATATTAATGAGAAGTGAATTTATATTGATTGGTTATGGATTCGTTGGATGATAGTTGGATGATAGTTGATTGATGGTTGCATTTGTTGTTTTGTTGCATTTGCTATGTTGGCATATGTAGTTGTTATGTTCTATATGATGTATATTGATATTATTTTCATATATGCATGTTTCTCATGGTTTGTTGAGTGTTTAGTAGGTGCGGATTGCGCTTGCTTCGCATTTGGAGCTCGCTTTCGCGCTATATTAACCGTATATGCTCGCTAAATAACATATAAGGTACATATCTCGGATTACATACCGTACTTTTACACTTTTTCCTTGCGGGATGCCTCATCACTTGATGAGATGTATATTTGTGATATATATACTGTCATTTTTTTTCCGATCGAGCCGCGCAAAGGAGACTCTGTCGAAATTTTCCGTAAAATCCGGGTGTTAGAAAAATTTTCAACTTTTAATTTTTTTTATAACTTGTTTTGATAACTAACTTTTAAAGTTAGAAAGCCGTTCGGAGTAACTTAGTGGAAGTGTAGTAACGATTTATAAATGGAATTTCATTGTTTTATAAGTTGATAACTTTGAATAAAATGTAGCTAATGTTGAATTCTATACTTGGTTCCATTTCCCTTCTTTTTCCTTTTCGGGGACGAATAGTTTTGAGTGGGGGAGAGTGTAACGACCCGTAAATTTTCGATAATTAAAAATAGCTAATTTAATAAGATTTCGTGATTTAGTGTTAGAAAAAAAAAATTGTAAGTCGTTTGGAATAATAATAAATGTTGAATCCATTGGGTATAATAGAGTAATTGATTGATAAGTAAAATCAATTTAAATCAAATATTGAATATTGAACAGGTAAAATGTTTAAATTAAATATTTAAAACTTATCGAATAATTGAATAACTGTAAAATGAAAATAGTGTTCTAAATTGTGAATTGGTTTTAAAAGTTGAATCTTATAAGTTCAATTTCAATATTTCAAAAGATAATGAATTATTGGATAATCGAAATTGTTTAAATTCAATATTTGGAATTTATTGAATAATTTAATAACGAGAATTGAATAAATGTTTTAATAAAAAAGGTTGTTCTATAATTTGAATTTGTTAAATTTTATAAGTTCGTTTTGAATATTTCAAAAGATAGTGATTTAAGAATAATCAAATTTGTAAAATTTAATATTACAAATGTTTGAATAATTAAATTCCGAATTTGATACGATTAATTAAATACTGAATTTTAATATATGAAAATAGAGTGAATAATTGAAATTTGATTTAATAGGATTCAAATTGGTTTCCAAAGTGAATGTAAGTTATATCGAGATTATAATAGAATTAATAAGATTTTAAAATTGGAATTTATTGGATAATTGAATAACGGGTTTAATATGATTAAAAATGATTTGAAAATTTTTATTTTATCATATTAAAGTTAGAATGAGGTTATAGAACTTTTAAAATCGAATTAAAAGTAAATTGGTGAAAATTGAATATTTTAATATTTAATTGACGAGTTAAAATAGCCATTTTTCAAACAGTCTCGGATTTCGACGAAACCAGTTTCATCGGATCCGTAACGTGATATTATTGTAAGATTTCAAATTTCGTGTCAATTGGATTTTCCATTTGTCCGGGGCAAGCTAAAACGCACAGAAATTTGTTTAACCGATTTAATTTAAGATCGATCGTTTATTGCCATAACTCGCACGGGCGATCAAATTAGGACTTGAAACCCTTTCCATTGCATCTGGAATAGGGGTATAACATTATGAACGCCTAGCGGCATGCCCTGATAGGGGTTCGAGATTTCGGGTTGCGTAGATCGAGGTATTTTGAAATTTAAATAAATATTTTAATTAGTCAATCTCCCTTTCAGCTGCTATCCCATCTTCTCACTGTACCTTTGACCCATTCAAACATGCAAGAGCCTCTCCTTCCCTTTTAATAACTGCACACAAGCTTCAGGCAGGGAGAAAAACATAAATCAAACTTCAAAAAATTATTTCTCTTCCAATACTCGATTTAAAATCACGAAACCAATTTTAAAAATCCTATTTTTGCTTTATCTTTGATCTGGTATGTTTCGTGCTTGGTGCGGCTGTGATTTGGAAATGACAGTGGGATGAACTGGGATAGCTAGGGTTTGGAAATTTTATCCATTCGATAATCGATTCGTCGATTTGAGTTTATACTTGAACTCGGCATGGAAGAGGGCATCATCGGCGTGATTTTTATGGAGCTCGGCGGCTTATAGGGGGTCGCGACCTGGTCGCGTGCGAAGGCAGGGGCAGTTGTCGCGTTTTTCATCGTGGCTTCGGAGATCGGGTTGTTGAGTCACAAGTTTTATGAAAGTTTTGATTTCTGACAAATAAGGCGAGCTACATATGTTACTATAGATTATAGGTTGATTATTTGATATTGTAATAGTGATAAACTTGTTAAAATCTATCCTCAAATAATCATGCACCTCAATATAATCGATATATATACGTTTTAAAAGCATTGCACATTCATTGTGCAAATTAACAGCAACCGGTCGACCGGTTAATAATAATACGGTCGACCGTTTCTGTGTAAAATGCACAATGAACGTGCACACATGCACATAACGTATATATATTTTAAATTCCTGTCTACTGGTCACTTTTTAACCTGTCGACCGTTTTTGAACAGAAAGCAATTTTTTCAAAAGACACTTCTCTTCTCCAAAGGTTGCATCTCTTAACCTTTCACCAAAGATCATATCTCTTAATGGCAAAGAGTTACAACCATTCTTATCTATATAAACTCATCCAATTTGTTGATTAAATAATAACGATTTCATATTCTTTTAATCTAATCTCTGATCTTAATTCTGCATTATAAAAGCTCTAAATTATTTATTGAATCTTTGAAACTATTTCATATCCTTTGATTCAATAACATACTTTCCTTAATCTTTAAAAAAAACATCATATCGCATACTTTGAGGATAAGATTATAGGAAGGGTGTACTGCTAGTGACAAATCCGTGTTTTCAAGAGCACAAGTTGTCAACAACAATTATATTTGTTCTTTTGTTGAAGTCCTTTGTGTTGTAAGAGGCAAGTGTTGAAGTCCTCAGTGTATTAGAGGCGTGAAATCCCGTTCGGCTGTTCGGGTGTTGTAAACCTGTTCCTCCGGGTGAAGCGAGGAAGTTAATAGTGAAAATCCAGATAGAAGTCTGGGACTGGACGTAGGACGGTGCTCCGAACCAGTATAAAAATCTCTGGTGTGATTTTTCCTTTTTTTATTTACTATGCTATTATCATCTATTTCCGCATTTGTATTGTAATCCATATTACACGATCCGTGTATACTATATTAGCACATATAATTGTATACACACCGCACTTTCATTTGGTATCAGAGCACGGTCATCATATAACCGTAACACAGTTATTTGATATATTATAGTAATATGGCAAATAACGTAAGTACTAGCACTCAAAACACCACTTACACGGAGGGTCAATCGACACAAAGACCTCCATTTTTCAATGGTCTTAACTATAGTTATTGGGCAACACGTATGTCATTCTTTATGCAATCAAATAGCTATGATGCTTGGAATGCCACTCAAAGAGAAATAGTGAATCCAACAACTGATTATTCAGAATGGACTGCAGCTGAGAAAACGGCAGCAGCTGTAAATGCAAGAGCAATAAATATGTTGTTCTGTGCATTAGACCAAAATGAATATAACCGTGTTAGTATTTGCACTACTGCATATCAAATTTGGCAAACACTAAAAATCACTCATGAAGGTACTAACAAGGTTAAACAAGCCAAAATAGCCATGTTGAAAAGTCAATTTCAAAATTTCAAAATGAAACCAAATAAGACAATCAATGACATGTATTCACGGTTTCAAACTATTCACCATGCACTTATTGGCTTAGGACAAAAGTATTCTGATTTCGATGTTGTTTCAACAGTCCTACATTCTCTGACTAGTGAATGGGAAGGAAAAGTATTAGCAATCGAAGAAGCTAATGACCTTTCCGTCATGAAGCCAGATGAATTGATAGGAAATTTAATGTCCTATGAAGCAAATTTGCAGGCTAGAAAAGAACAGAAGGAAGAAAAGAAAAATGTAGCATTTCATGTTGAGAAAGATGAAAATGAATCAGATTCTGAAGATGAAGATTTGGCATTCACTGCGAAAGGATTCAAAAAATTCTTAAAATATCGAAAAGCCAGTCGTTACAATAAAAGGAAACCTGGATCAAATAAACCATCTTCATCTGCTATAGAATGTTTCAACTGCCACAAAAAGGGACACATGCAGAAAGATTGTCCAGAACAAAAGAAGAAGTCGGAAAATGACAAATTCAAATATAAAAAGGACAAGTCTAAGAAACGAGCTTTCTCAGTAACATGGGATGATTCAGAGTCATCTTCATCAGAAAGTGAAAGTGATTCAGAGAATGAACAAGCTAATGTTTGTTTTATGGCAACAGAAGATGAGGTACAAATTCCTACATTTGATGAATTACTTGATATTAATGCTGAATTGATAGTCAAATATAAAGACATAAAACGTCAATTAAAAGTAGTCAAAGCAGATTTAAGTAGAGCAGAGCTTGAACGAGATATGTTAAAAGATGAGAAGAAAATATTAGAAGAGGAACTTGAAAATATTCAAGAATCATCATCTAATGTTGATTCTCAAATATCTCTTTTGAGTCAAGAAATAGAAACTCAAAAAGAGAAAAATAATGCTCTCACTACTGAAAATCATGAGCTTAAAGCAAAAGTCAAAATTCTAGACCTAGAAAAAGCTAGCTTACAAACAAAGTTTGATGACATTACTCAAAATGTTTCTAACTTTAACAAAGGTCGAGAAAACTTGACAAAAATCATTGAAAGTTCACAATCTATTTCAGACAAACAAGGATTGGGATATAATAAACAAGAAACCAAGAAACATCTTGGAAATAAAAGGAAAAAGAAAGTACAAAAAACTGAAGCTAAGAAAAATCTTAGTTTATTATATTCCAAACCAAAACCAGTTGTGAAATTTCAAAAGAAAAATGTCAAGACTATCAAAATATGGGTTCCTAAAACAAATAATAATTTGATTAGGAACAAATACATTCAGCAATTCATGAATACTGTGCATTTTAATAACAATTATATATATAAAGGGGATACCGGACCCAAATGGGTTTGGACTGCTAAGACCTAACTCTTAGGACCCTATAAAAAGTGGGTACCATGGACTTAATTCTATTTTTTGCAGGTCCCACTTAAGAAAAGAGGAAAGTGGATATTGGACAGTGGTTGCTCAAAGCACATGATGGGAGACAAGAGTTTATTAACAAATATTACATATTCAGATGGTGGCTCCGTCACTTTTGGAGACAATTCAAAAGGCTATATCATCGGCAAAGGCGATGTGACCAATTGCGGTACATCTAACTTACCTCTTATTACTAATGTCATGCTAGTTAGAAATTTGAAACACAATTTGCTAAGTATTAGTCAGTTATGTGACAAGGGTTTTATAATTTCATTTTCAAATAATAAGTGTAGTATTTTAGATAAAGACCATAATTTGGTTTTCGAAGGTTATAGAGACAGAAATATATATATTTTGAATATGAACATTAATCATAATTCAGATATGTGTCTTGTGGCTAATGACAATGATCCATGGCTATGGCACAAACGCTTCTGTCATATAAACTTTAGAACTATTGACAAGCTAGCCAAAAACAATCTAGTAAGAGGTCTACCCAAAATGAGTTTTAAAGTTAACAACATTTGTGATGCATGTCAATTAGGAAAATTGACCAAATCATCTTTTAAATCCAAGAAAGTCATATCAACATTACAACCACTTGAGTTACTACACATGGATTTATTTGGACCTACTAGAGTTCAATCAATAAATCACAGTCAATATGTGCTTGTAATTGTTGATGATTTCTCTCGTTATACATGGACAATTTTCTTAAAAAATAAAAGTGATACTTTCGATCATTTCAAATCTTTCGTCAAAAGAATTCAAAAATCAAAAGGGATTAAAGTTAAAAATATAAGAAGTGATCATGGCGGAGAGTTTGAAAATAATGAATTTGAACAATTTTGTACAAAGAAAGGTATATATCATAATTTTTCGTTTCCCAGAACTCCACAACAGAACGGAAAAACCGAACTTTACAAGAATGTGCAAGAACATTATTGAATGGAATCACCTTACCAAAACATTTTTGGGCAGAAGCTGTGGCAACTGCCTGTTATGTTTTAAATCGTGTATCCATAAGACCTCTTACCAAGAATACTCCTTATGAATTATTTATCAAAAGGAAGCCTAAAATCTCATACTTCAAAGTTTTTGGTTCCAAGTGCTTTATTTTAAATACAAAAGACCAGCTTGGCAAATTCGATCCAAAGGCCGATGAAGGAATATTTGTCGGTTATTCGGAACGAAGTAAGGCCTATCGGATATTTAATAAACGAACCAAAACTATTGAAGAATCACTTCATGTCTCTTTTGATGAAATCTATCAGCACCCTCACACTATATCAGATGATGACGAATCAATAGTCACTGACAATCAAATCATCACAAATATTGATTCTGACTCGGAAATAGTTATTGAAAATATTCCTCAAATATGTGAGTTACAATCACCACCAAGAATATTAAGAGACCATCCGCCTCAAAATATAATCGGTGAAATAACATCACATGTCAGAACAAGGAGTCAACTCAATCAAATGGGTCATGTCGCTTTTCTCTCAAATATCGAACCTAAGAATCCAAAAGAAGCTGCTACAGATGATTACTGGATCATTGCCATGCAGGAAGAACTAAATCAGTTTGAGCGCAATGACGTTTGGGAACTTGTTCCAAGACCAACTGATCAGTCAGTAATTGGTACTAAATGGGTCTATAAAAATAAGGCTGACGAACAAGGCAATATCACCAAAAATAAAGCAAGATTAGTAGCACAAGGATATAATCAGGAAGAAGGTATCGATTATGAAGAAACTTTTGCACCAGTTGCTCAACTAGAAGCTATTAGAATCCTATTATCTTTTGCTTGTCACCATAATTTCAAACTTTATCAGATAGATGTCAAAAGTGCTTTTCTCAATGGATTTATCAAAGAGAATGTCTATGCCGAACAACCTCCTCTGTTCATACATGAAAAATATCCTGACCATGTGTTCAAACTTAAGAAAGCTCTATATGGTTTAAAACAAGCACCCCGTGCTTGGTATGAACGACTACGTAGCTATCTTATTAGCTCAGGATTTCAAATAGGCAAAGTCGATCAAACTTTGTTTATTAAACATTCTCGAAAAGATATTCTAGTTATCCAGATATATGTAGACGATATCATCTTTGGTTCAACAAACGATAAACTTTGCAAAGAATTTGCAAATATTATGACCAAAGAATTCGAAATGTCTCATATGGGAGAACTATCTTATTTTCTTGGACTTCAAATAAAGCACCTTTCAAACGGCATTTTTATTAATCAAGAAAAATACTGTGAAAACCTTATCAAACGCTTCGGATTAGAAAATACATCTGGTAAACCAACTCCTATGAGTACAACTACACATCTTGACAAAGATGAAAGTGGTAAGAATGTTGACCAGAAATTGTATCGAAGCATGATTGGTTCTCTTCTTTATCTTACAGCTAGTCGTCCAGATATAATAATGAGTGTTTGTTTATGTGCTCGTTTTCAAGCCGATCCAAAGGAATCATATCTACGAGCAGTGAAACGTGTAATTCGTTATCTTAATAATACCAAAGATTTCGGTCTTTTTTATCCAAAAGAATGTCCATTTGAATTAGTATCATATAGTGATGCTGATTTTGGTGGCTCACGAACGGATAGAAAAAGTACAAGTGGTACGTGCCATTTTATTGGAAAATCACTTGTCTCTTGGTTCAGTAAGAAACAGAATTGTGTTTCACTATCAACATGTGAAGCTGAATATATATCAGCAGCTCTTGCTTGTACTCAAGTACTATATATGCAACAAACACTTCAAGATTTTGATATTCATTTATCAAATTCTATTATATACTGTGATAACACTAGTGCTATAAATCTCTCTAAAAATCCAGTAAATCACTCCATAACCAAACACATTGATATCCGTCATCATTTCCTTCGAGATAATATTGACAAAGGAAATATATGTCTTGAATATGTTCATACTGACAATCAATTAGCAGACATATTTACTAAGCCTCTGCTCGAATCTAATTTTATTAGATTACGAAGAGAGCTTGGTTTAATTTCAAGAAAAAATCTTGACTAAGAAATTTCTAAAAGAACATCTACTTGTTAGTTATTCTTTAGTTATTCTCTTTAGTTATCCTTTAACTACAACTATTGCATAAACTATAATTTTTACATTAAATATAAGCCACTGCTTTATTTAATGGTTAAATTCAATTTACTCATTTTTTTGTGATCGTCCTTTACTTTCTTATCTTATAAATTCAGTTTTAAAAAAGAAAGCTATTTTTAGACTTACAAAAAAATTTCTGCTTATATTTTCTTGGTTAAAATTTATCATTAACTCACATCCATAGGTTTATACAAAAGAAACTTATATATAAGCTTGCAAAAATTTTATATTTTGTTCATCTTTTCTTTTTATCTAACCATAATATTCTATACAACGTACACTATGGCTCACATTTGTGATAAATGTGCTCAAGAATCATACATTTCAATACGAGTTCTGAGTCGGAGGAATTTTATTCTCCTACAACTCCAAAACAAAAATCAAGTTATCATCATCAATGCTCTTGTATGTCTGATAAAACTCCAAATTCAAAACGAGTGAAGCGGACACTATTCTATTCTCCTCGTACCAAAGCTCAAATCGATGAGATACACCACTACCAGAAACATCAGATAGATCTTCAGAGACAACTCCATTACGGGCAAAGTCAACTTTATCACGAGCAACAACGGACGTCGGCACGATTGTCCGTTTTAGAAAAGTTGGCAACATTTTTCTGCGGTTCCAACAAACATGACGTGCATGAACCAATGTCGTCTAGGCCATCAACATCTAAAAGTCCTAACTCATGGGATCGGAACTATGAGAAGAATGAAGGAGCTCAGAAACAATGGAGTCCATGGTCGAAACGTATTGAAGGAAACAACGATAATTCTAATGACGAACTTTCTCATTAGATTTATATATAGTTATTATATCTTTATCTATCTCTTGTGTAATGACGGTTATATTTTGTATTACGTATAAAATATAATATATATAGGTTGATATATGATAAAAACTTGAAAAATAAACTTAAATTTCACAGCAGACCAAAACCGGTCGACCGCCCCTGTTATAGTTGGTCGACCGTTTGCTCTCTGGTTGAAAACGGTCGACCGGCCAAAATCAGTAGGTCGACCGGTTGTCGTATTTTCAGTTTTTTATATAAACCTATGCGTCATTTTTCCCTCTACCCTCATTCACTCTTTACTCAAACTGTTCTCTTACCCCAAATCACAAACCCTAGTTTCCATTTTTCAATTCCCAAATCACAAATCCTCCAACAATGGCTCCTCCTCAAAAGAAATCAAAGAAAGGAGCAACCTCTGAAACTTCATCTCTTACCATCTCCGTCAAAAATTGGCTTCAAACTCCAATTGCTGTAACAAGATGGAATCAGATGACAAATTACAAGTTTCATCCAGGCTCTTTCATCAAATTTGATGATTTCACGGCTTACGGAGTTCGGAGGTTAGCCAATAATGCCAACATTACTCCATTAATAGATTTTTCTGCAAATAGTGTGGAGATAAATCATTTGATGATCAAATTATTTTACGCCAACGTGAATCTTGATGAATATCAACCTGATAATCCAAACGGCGTCATCTGGTCTGTGGTCTGTGGGAAGCAAATTTTTCTTACTCATGCTAGAATTGCCTCTATACTTGGTATACCAAATCGAGGCAAAGAGTTTTCATCTACCTTCTGCGAAGTCTTCACTCGAAATAGTACCAGTCATCAGTTTATAGAAGACAATAGTGATGGCACTAAGTCTATTGGACTTCGACCAACAGCCAGGTTACTTCATCGGGTTTTAATGCATTCTCTTTTTCCTAGACTTGGAAATTATGATGCAGTGTACAAAGAAAACTTCAAGGCACTCTATGCTATCTATGGTGAAATCCAAATCAATTGGGTTCACATGCTTTTTGATGAAATTCTCAAGGTAAATAACTCAACCCGGCCTCATTTCTTCTACAATGAATATATCATGAGACTTTTGTTAGCTTGTGGGGTCAATCCTCCTGATTCTGCAACCTCAAAACCAAAATGCATTGATTCCATCACCATCAAGCGAATGAAGCTTCCTCCACCTTATCTTGAGATTATGCCTTTTGAAGAATGGCAACAAAGAGGACCAAGGAAACAACGAGCAACTTCCTCTCGTCCTCGTTCCGATGAAGTAAAACTTTTAAAATCAAAGTCATCAACAAAAGAATCACTTGAAACAATAGCGCGTAACCAATTTTTGCTTGAATCACGTCTCAAGCGCATGGACTCTAAAATCGATAAGCGCTTCAATAAGGTCAAGTCATTCTTCGGTATGCTATGGGATGCTATATCATGTTCCACATCCACCTCTGTTCAAGCACAAGACCCAGGAAAACGTCCTGCTGCTCCAGTTTTCACCTGGACATCATCTGACGAGTCTACAGGAATGAGTGGTCATGGACATGGTGAATCATCTAGAGAGCACAATGATGAGGAAGAAGAAGATGATGATGACGACGACGATGATGATGATGAAGAGGAGATACGATCTGCTTCATCCTAGATTCTATTATGGTTTAGCTCTTTAAAAACATTCATCGACACTTGTACTAAATAGTGTCGTTATTTATGATTTTCATTTGACATTATGTTCTGTAGTAAACTCTGTTATGTTTTTGATGTGTTAATGATTTATTTTTCTATGCATATTATATTCATTCTATGCATATCATATTCTAGTATCTGTTACTCCTTTTTGTCGATGACAAAGGGGGAGAAAGGGCTAACAATTGCTTGCAGGAACATACATTTATAAGAATTCAAAGAGAAAGAGATCACATACTCAGGGGGAGATTTAGATTTGCAGATATATATTGTCATCAATCAAAAAGGGGGAGAATGTTGAGTCACAAGTTTTATGAAAGTTTTGATTTCTGACAAATAAGGCGAGCTACATATGTTACTATAGATTATAGGTTGATTATTTGATATTGTAATAGTGATAAACTTGTTAAAATCTATCCTCAAATAATCATGCACCTCAATATAATCGATATATATACGTTTTAAAAGCATTGCACATTCATTGTGCAAATTAACAGGAACCGGTCGACCGGTTAATAATCATACGGTCGACCGTTTCTGTGTAAAATGCACAATGAACGTGCACACATGCACATAACGTATATATATTTTAAATTCCTGTCTACTGGTCACTTTTTAACCTGTCGACCGTTTTTGAACAGAAAGCAATTTTTTCAAAAGACACTTCTCTTCTCCAAAGGTTGCATCTCTTAACCTTTCACCAAAGATCATATCTCTTAATGGCAAAGAGTTACAACCATTCTTATCTATATAAACTCATCCAATTCGTTGATTAAATAATAACGATTTCATATTCTTTTAATCTAATCTCTGATCTTAATTCTGCATTATAAAAGCTCTAAATTATTTATTGAATCTTTGAAACTATTTCATATCCTTTGATTCAATAACATACTTTCCTTAATCTTTAAAAAAAACATCATATCGCATACTTTGAGGATAAGATTATAGGAAGGGTGTACTGCTAGTGACAAATTCGTGTTTTCAAGAGCACAAGTTGTCAACAACAATTATATTTGTTCTTTTGTTGAAGTCCTCTGTGTTGTAAGAGGCAAGTGTTGAAGTCCTCAGTGTATTAGAGGCGTGAAATCCCGTTCGGCTGTTCGGGTGTTGTAAACCTGTTCCTCCGGGTGAAGTGAGGAAGTTAATAGTGAAAATCCAGATAGAAGTCTGGGACTGGACGTAGGACGGTGCTCCGAAC
Source organism: Allium cepa (assembly GCA_030765085.1). NCBI lineage: Eukaryota > Viridiplantae > Streptophyta > Magnoliopsida > Asparagales > Amaryllidaceae > Allium > Allium cepa. Next base: position 45,744,723 of record CM060946.1, read on the forward strand.
CAGTATAAAAATCTCTGGTGTGATTTTTCCTTTTTTTATTTACTATGCTATTATCATCTATTTCTGCATTTGTATTGTAATCCATATTACACGATCCGTGTATACTATATTAGCACATATAATTGTATACACACCGCACTTTCACGGGTCGTGGGGGCCAGCGTGTCGAGGTGGAGATGGCGGTCGTGTTGGCGTGCTCGGTTTCGTCTTCTTCGCCTTGTGTTGTGTATCAGTGGTGAGGGTGCACGGCTTGATTTGGTTTTTTTTTCATGCACAGGCTATTATTTCAGAGCTTTGGGAAGAAGAGGTGAAATTGGTGGGCCGGGCTTCTTTAGTCTTGGGTGAGTTTAAAATAAAAACCAAAAAGAAGATTTGGTTTTAAATTATAAATATATATATATATATATACAAATCTTTAAACATTTATATCTTCGTCGTACGAGGTCGGAAAATGACGAGACCGGATGCGTTGGAACCGTATGGTCGAGCAATACGCTATGGAATTGGATTGGAATCGTTTGGAGCTAGAGAAAATTTTGGGTTAAATCGAACGTCGTTCGATTTGATTTAAAATCGTAAAAAAAATCAAGGTGAGTGTTTTATAACGCTCACAACGTATTAAATATCTTTATGCTAGTTAAATTGGATATTATGAAGTGTTATGATTTTTATTTATCGTTGTTCGATAAATTTAATCGCCATATAGATTGTCATTTGAATTAACCGTTGAAATTAAATTGACAGTTAAATTGAAATTGAAATTGAAATTGAATTGCGATTAAATTACCTGACATTGATAACTATGAAACTGCCATGAATTGTATTGTCTATTGGATGATGTATTTTGATGGATGTTATTGGTTGATATTTAAATGTTTGGATGTTTATTTGCTTATATATACCGTTATGCATACATATGACACTATGATTTGATTTAAGTAATATATATTCATCCCTGACATTTAAATGAAATAAATAATTACTTGGCCATAGGATAGAAACTATATACGGACACCGAATTGGCTAAATTAATAATTTTTAAAATCATCAATTTGAAATCTATTTAAATGTTTTGATTTAAAAGTTATAAATAGAAATCAATTTATAGAAATCGAATTTATCGAAAAATTGAGTTTGGAATGTTGAAATAAAATTTTGTTTAAAAGAAACTGTTGAATAAATTTAAGTGGAGACTTTGAGATTTAAAATTTGGATATGATTAAATTTCGGAAATTTATTTGTTTTAAAGATTGAACATTAAATTTGAGCTTTGGATATTACTAAGCAAAAGTGACATAAAAATGATATTTTGAAATGAGCTTGGAATTGAATCATATTTGAAATTTGGATTTAAATTTGAATATTGAAGGATAATTTTGTTAAGTGTTATAAATTGATATTTTGAAAATCCAGCTCTAAATCGATATAAATTGAAATTGAATTAATTGAAAGTGAATATAAAATTTAATAAATTTGAAGTCAAAGTTGGCATTGATTGAATCGAAATCGAAATTGAAACGGTAGAAGAGAAATTGAAATTGTTTTGAATTGGGAAGTTAAAATTGAAATGGTTTGGTTTTGAAGCTGTTTTATTTTGTTTTCCAAATTACTCAGTTATATAAACCATTTTGAATACTTAAACTATTTTAATCTATTTTAAATCTATTTAACCCGATTTAAATTATTTTAAACTAATTTATCTATTTCAAATCCATTTTAAGGTTTTAAGTATTTTTAACTATTTTAATTATTTAAAACTACTTTTAAACTCCTTAAAGCTATATTCTAAAATTCTAAGCTGGTCAATAAGGTGAAATGTTTATATTTAAATCTTGAATTTAAATACGAATTGGGTTAAATGAAGTTGCAACCTAAATTAAAATCCGAATTGATTTTGAGATCGAAATAAGATATTGAGACGGAAAAAATGATTTTTGAAACAGAATCTTACATTTGAATAGATACGATGATATTTGAAATGGATTTGATTTTTGAAGCGAATATGATATTTTGATATCAATTATGAATCGATTTGAAATGTAAAAGAGCCAACGGTGTAATAATATGTAGTTATTAAAGAGACCGGGATCAGATATGGACATACTCTATGTCGATACCGAAAACCACTTTAATAACTATTATACACGGAGTGTTGATTCAGAATGAAGTGGATGGTTTGGTGAACGCATTGACTGAAGAAAGAGAACGATATTGCATGACACCTGACATGACTAAAACAGGAGCCGCGCTGGGCCGTTGAGGCTCGCCACCTCTAGCGGACACACTTCTTCGATACCATATCTATTACATTTGTGATTCGATTTGGGTGCACCCCTTGATTTGGGAGTGTTGTTTCGCGGTGTTGGGGTAGCTGCTGGCTATGCTCAACATCAGTCCGGATCACGCAACTACTAGTATCCTAGTTGGTATCGCCTCATGTACCTTTTCATACTGATTATCCTATTCGCGACCACTACGTTATGTTTTGTGTTATACCTATGGGGTACCCTCTGATAACCACCAATTTACGGTGGGGCTTACGGTGCTGTATAGACTATGGCATTATAAAAATGTGTTAAGGGGGATTATGGCAACGCCTTAACGCTATTTTGATACTTTATATTACTGATAGGCATTATCTACTTAGCGTATAGTACCACATAGTAGATAGTTTAACGGATCCTAAGAGATGGAAAATCCCGTAACATCTCTTAAGTTATTGCACGCACGTTGACACTGGATATGAGATGTCAAACCCGGTAAACATCTCTGACGCCGTTACACGCATATTTATTTACGATTGATTTAACTTACATGAGGATATTTTAGTCCTGACTCGAGTGTTTTGTCTTTTCATTACGCTCGGGTCAGACCTGAGTTTTTCAGCTTCTTGAAGATCTATTCTGGAGGACGAAGACGAAGATTTGGTATACTATTGCTATTATTATCTTTGCATCATGTTGTCTGCTGCATTATTTTAATCGTTCTGTTGTATATGTATAACTCTGATAAATGTTGTATAAATAATTATCAAAGTATAGTAAACAGCTTCATGAACTGTTTATTTGACTATTATATTTTATCGTTCCGCTGCGAGATTCCGTGTTGTTTCATTTCCTTTATTTCTCTTTCTTTTCTTTTCTTATTTACCCCAATAACCATCTGCCCCTTTGAATGGTTTGGAATCGACATCTGTATTTGATCGTCGGTTTAAACTGTCCAAAAAGGCGGGTCGTTACATTTTTAGTTCATTCTTTTCAGAAAAAAGAGCGTCATTCAGAAAAAAGGCGTCTTGTGCTTGTATTCGTTTTGCCTGCAAATTCACTTCATATGACATTAGATTTCCTATTAACTCTTTAGGTTTTATGGTAGAGAGGTCATTAGCTTCTTCAATAGCCAAGACTTTTCTTTCCCATTCATCCATTAAAGAGTTTAGGATTTTTGATACAATATCAAAATCAGTGTACTTTTCTCCTAATCCTAATAGTGAATGATTGATATCTTGAAATCTAGAGTACATATCATTGATGGATTCATCTTGTTTCATTCTAAAATTTTGAAACTGATTTTTGAGCATGGAGATTTTTCTTTGTTTAACTTTGTTAGTTCCTTCATGAGTGATTTTAAGTGTTCTCCAAATTTCACAAGCAGTTTGACACATGCTAACACGATTAAATACATTTCTATCTAGTGCACAGAATAAATTTTCATAGCTTTAACATTGGCAGTGGCTTCTAATTTTTGTATGTTTGACCAAGTGGAGTATTCTCTTGTAGGAAGAGTGTATTCATTTTGTGTAATATTCCATGATTCAAAACTATTTGATTACATATAGATTCTCATACGAGTTGCCCAATAATTATAGTTTAGACCATTGAAAAATGGAGGTCCTACAGTGGATTGACCTTTAGTAAAACTAGTGTTAGTGACAGTGTTAGTGGTAGTGCTGGTGTTGTTTTCCATATTAGCAAGATATCAGATAACTGTGTAACGGTTATAAGATAACCTTGCTCTGATACCAAATGAAAATGTGTAGGATCGTGTAATATGGAATATACTTAAATCTAAATGTGGAAACAGATGATAATAGCAAAGTAAATGGAAATAAGTAAAATAGAACAAGCACACCAGGAATTTTTATACTGGTTTGAACTTCCCGTTCTATGTCCAGTCCCAGACTCCTTCTGAAATTTCAACTACAATAACCCTCACTTAACCCGGAGGAACATATATATACAGTCTGAGCAGCAAAACAGACACCTGAGCCACTGAACAGGATTTTCGCCTCAACAGCAGAAGAGGACTTCACTAATACAAAATAATATCTGACACTGTTGTTCTTGATAACACACTGATTTGTCACTGATAGTACAAACCTCCTATAATCAAATCCTCAAGTATATGAAGTGTATGTGAAGATATGAAGAGAAGGTAACGCTAAGAGTCGAAGATTATGAAAGTTTATTTGTAGATTCAAAGCAGTAAAAACGTTTTTTTTGCTGTTTGAATGCAAATATTAAAGCACAAGAAGAATATAAGAAAGTTAGAATGAATTTCTATGAATATGAAGTGTTTGGGAGTATCTATATATAATAGTTGAAGAGTTGCTGCCATTGGTGAAGGGTTCTGACGAAGAGGAGCACCTATTTCCGTTCAGAGAAGAGTTGCATCCTTTCGGAGAAGAAGATGTCTTTTCGAAAATATGGCTGTTGGTCTCGGGTCAGTCGACTGGTCGTTTATGGTCATTCGACTGACTATGCAAAATATTTTAAAAATAAACAGTGCATATGTATATGTACACAGTCAGTCGACTGGATGGTTATGGTCAGTCGACTGCCTGTGACATTTTTACATAATATGCTTCTGTTTTGAATGTTTTTGTGAAATATGAAGTGCGGACTACTTGAGGATTGATTTTAACATATTTCTAAGACTCAATCAAACATACTAGACAGTGAAAGCATAGATTAGAACAATTCTCTTTGATATAGTCCATTTTCTTTTTGTCGTGAATTCTCTTTTTCTTCTAACTTGCTTTGTCATGAATCAAAACTAGTGATTCAACAAATATAACCTCTTTAACTTTGAAAAATAACTTTCAAAATCAACAGGATTCAAAATTTCAAATTCTTAGTTTAAATACATTTTCATTTACAACTCATATTTTTAAATATACCCATATTGTTTCATTTCTTGTATATAAGATTATTTCACAATTGTAAATGATATTAATTATAATTCTATACTTTATAATTCATTAGCTTATATAATTTATTCTTTTAAAATTGTTGTTTTTATTTAGATTATTCAAATAGCTTTTTATTAACTTATATATATTTTCATTTTCAACAACCAAACAATCAATCTATATACACTTTAATAATTTATAAAAAATTGCTTCCTTTATATATAAAACATAATCGAGGTAAAATTATTTCATTTACCCAATTTAAAACAATATTATGTCGACTTGCCTCATTTAAGTGTTTGGAAATCCCCATCGATAGCATGACGTCCCACATACCGGCCAGAATTCACAAACAACTCAATGGATAAGCAAACACAATATAATTTTTTTTTATATCACTAAAAATACACGCTTATATATATAATACACTCAAACTCAATCTTGGTTGCTACTGTCTTTATCAATACCGAGTGCACATCAAAGCTTAGAAATATAAAAAATCTAAGCTCGGATCCCACATGTAACGACCCGCAAATCCGTACCCTTTGAATCGACAATAAACTACACATGTTCGACCCCAAAATCATAGACTGACGGAAAGTCAAGAGAAAGAAAAGAAGTGAAAAGAAGAGAAGAGAAGAAAGAGAGAAGAGAGAACAAAACATAACAATACAGAATCTCACATCGCAGCGGAATAACATATGATATCATATCGATGATCTTTACAAAACAAGAACTGTATATACATACATTAATTAGAGTAAAACGATCAATCACTAGTTATCAGCCTGGGCAGTTGTAATAACATATTCTCACAGTTGCCGATAATATACAACAACTAAGCAGCGGATAAAATATGTCACTACGAAAAATAGATATGTGTATACGAAAATGAAATCCTCCATCTCTCCTGCTAAAGCTCCAAAAGCACCATATCTGAACCGGTGAATATACTCGGTCTGACCCGAGCATTGAAAGGAAAGAATTGCTCGGATCAGTCTGGTAAACCAGCGTAAGAAATACACTCATCTGAATTTATAAAATTACTAAACTTTTCCTTTCAAAACAAAAGTATCTCGTAAGACAAACCCATACATAAACATGGACATGTTTTTACCTTACGATAACAAAAACATTTCATATCAATTCCTCTTATATTATACTAGTGTCTAATATATAAATAATATTAATCATAGCAAAAATTGTTACATTGATTAAATTCCATCTATATCCCAAGATGGGTAATACAATTAAAATGGCAAGAACGTAGGGGAGTTTGGATTTCCATACAAATGATTAGGTGAAGGACTACTTTTCGATGGATACACCTCCAAATGAATGTCCCGAGGCACAAAACATCTGCTCTCTACCAACACAAGACCGGTCTACCTCTATAACGTATCGAATATGTCATCCTCCAGTCATTACCGACCTTTTTTGAGGGCCCTCATAGCATACAAACCAAAATAATCAGATACACAATGTCATAACATGTAAAGATATATCTAGAAGAGGATGATCATATCCTACTTAGGAGCGACCCACTTTGCTCTGCTGTATCTAACCCTGTTTCGATCATTTTCGGTTGATGAGGACTGAGGTAACGATTACCTTTCGCATATCACAAATCACATCACTTTTAGTGCCACGCAGCCATTTCCGTTGACTACTAATTGCCTTCTACAAAAATACAACCCTTAAGCTCATACGTCTCAAGGAGGGTGTTAAGCTAAGTGAAGCTTCCTTCTCCGCCACCACCGATGTATGTTTGTAAAAACCAAGTACGTAATCTTTAGAAATGCAATGCCAGACAAACATCCGTACAAGTTGTGCAGGAACAGAAAAAACCGAAGGTGCTTTCCTACCACATCCTATCGGGAAATCCCAAGGATTAGTAGCAAAAAGTCCTTGCATTGGATATTTCATCATGAAGAGACTACTGCTACTGGATGTATATTGGGATTTTAAACCCAAACGATCAACAAGTAGTCCTCCACTATGAAAATCCTTTATATCAATATCATCACAACCAACCAGCACAATCGTCGCACAAATGTTGGTCCGAAGTGGTACTCGGATAAACCGATCCCGGTCTCTTCATACCAACAATGCAAAAGCGTTTCTCAACCTCACAAGAAACTAAGTCTCATAGACTTATATCCAACTTTCAACTTTCTATCCTCTGGCCAGGAAGGATGCTCGATAGATTGGAGTAACACTCCGCACTGCACGAATCAACGTCCTTAACACAAACGATAATCAAGCCTATACAGATGGCTACGTAGTAAGAGTATGACTAAATAGTTTCGACTAAATAGTTCCCACATCAAGTCGAGGAACTAAAATGGCCAAATTTGATAGTCTGTTATTTAACAACCAAAGCAAACAAATAAATATTTAGCACCATAAGCAATCACTAGGCCCTTTTAATTAATCTTTTATTAATTAAACTATTTGCCAAATATTCACTTCAAATTATCTTTAAAAAGATATAATTCCAAAACATTTCAACTTTTATATTGGAAAACATTTCCATATACTTATTTCATAATAAGTAATTCACAATTCTCTTTATTTTCAACACTTAAAAAATATAACATATAATTAAATCATGATTAAGTTTATATTTATTGTTTAAGGAAAAACATTCTCTTAAATACAATTGTTGGGTCAAAACTTATGTTGCGTAAACATCGTTACGACAACCCAAAATCACTAGTATAGAGATTCGAAAATAAGATAGATATATAAATCCCATACACCATACAAAACATTTCCTTTCGAAAATCATTTACTGTAACAATAGTGTTATAGTCCATCATTTCCTTATTTCTTGAAAACATCTATTTCAACAATGAACGTTGAAATCTATGCATTCGATACTTAACATATTTTAAATATCTTCAAATCATTTAACTTCATTTAAAGTATCACTTTTCAAAACCTGTCTTTAAATTTAAAAGATCATTTTCCAAAATATATCCATTTTATTTAATATATTATTCACTGTCCAAAATCGTGAATATAATTCATTTACCAGATCAATATTTCTACACATTTATTAAAGGATAATCCATTGTCCAAAATCATGGATTTAATATCTAATCAAATTCTTTACTATTGCACTTTTAATTAAAGGATTATCCACTGTCCAAAATCGTGGTTAAAATTCCCTTAATAACTACATCACTTTTGATTTATAAAAATATCAATTTTATAAAATCTTATAGATAAACCATTTATAATAAGTACAAAAATCTCAATTTACTAAATTTTACAAAATATTTGACCCCATATTTCAAAAATCACACTCTGATTACATTTCCCAAAAATCATAATTTTTATAACAATCAAAATTATAATTCTTTATTTGTTTAAAATAAATGCACTCCCTTAACAATTCAAAAATAAACAAAACATCTACTTTCAAAATCACTTGAAAATTCTTTTTAAAATGAAATCATCACTTTTAACATTTTTAAAATTCCAAAATATGGCCTAACGCTGCCACAACACTAGATACATCAATCACGGCATTCAAACATCCAAAGCATCATATATCATATGATAATAGCATATATATCAATATCTATAAATAAAACCAATATCGGTGAGGAATCCAGTTGGGTCCCTCCAACCCATCACCGGTAATAAATATACATATGAGAATATGTGTACAATGTCCACTTCGAGGCAGACGTGCGCACAAAGGATCATCCGCTCCTACATAGGAATATATAAGGTTTCATTTGCTCCAACAGGCATGAATATATTCAAATACCAATCAATATATAGATAATATGTCATATATCATCCAAACAATCCTCAATCAGCATAAAATAAATTTATTCTCACTTATATAAAAATATCAGTGAGTCAAAAAGAGTGAGTTGTACTCACATTGATTCCAATAACAATTGCAGTGTTTTATTCCGAATAAAATTAAACAACCGTTTAATTTTACCCAAAATTTTCACTAGCTCCAGTCAACTCCAAACTTGCTCCAAAATGTAATGCTCGTCAATGCGGACCCAATGCAACTTGTTTCTTCAAAAATGGACCTCATATGAAGAAGTTACAACATTTTAAAGTTTGTATGAATTTATATATATAAATTTACAAATCTTTTTTTAAAATCTAGATTTAAATCCAACCATTGATTTCGAAACCATAGATCTTGGCTGCGTTTCTTCACTTCTCCCTCGACCAAATTTCTGCGCGACTGAACCCATATAGCCGCCCCTGGCCAAATAATACTCCACCTATGATGCACTTGAACACGATCGGTGACCACGATTTGATGCGCCACACTCCCCCTCACCAACGCCCAGAGGCTGGTCGAGCTCGACTGCACTATGCCCAAGAAAACCGCTCACGAACGTCGGCACTTTATTGCCCTGCTACGCATAGATCGACGCGCCGATTACGATCATAGCCGTATGGGTTTATAGATCTCGTCTGGCACTTCGATGTTGTAGTTGAATGTTTTTCGAATAGGTTGATGTGTTGAGAGATACTGAGCAAAGAAGTTTAAAAAATATCGACCATTGAAAAATTAGAGGCGGTTGTAACCTAGGCTAGGGTTTGAATGAAAATAGAGAAAAAATGTGGCTTTATATAGAAAATTCCGCGACACTATTCATCCGAAACTTTTTCGAACTCTAAACAAAGTGTGTCGCCTGGCGTTAATAATGTTTTACCCCTATTCCGAAAACAATGGAATATATATCGAAGGCCAATTCGATCTATTTGGAAGATAGGTTTTCGAATCGACTTATTTAAATTAAAAATTCACTTAAACGAATTTCTATGCGTTTCAGCTTGCCACAACTAAATGGTAAATTTGATTGACACGAAATTTAAAATACCTACCATAATGTAACATTACAGATCCAATGAAACTAGTTTCGTCGAAATCCAAGACCGTATGAAAAACGACTATTTTTACACGTTAATTAAATATTAAAAAATTAAATACTTAGGCCAATTAATATATTGGCCTCAGCTTCTCAATGCCAACAAGAATAGGTAACTTGTTGAGCGGAATAAACGAACGAATGGGTAAAAGCTCTCGCCTGACCGGGCGGGTAATTTGACTTTTAATTCAATTTTAAAAGTTTACCAACATCATTCTAATTCAAATAGAATTTATTTCAACATTATAAATCATTTTAATTCTTATATAAAGCAATTTCCAATTATTTCAGCAATTTCAAATATTAAATTAACAATTTAATTATCCAATTAAATCACTATATTTCAAATATAAGTTATTCAACTTATAAAATTAACTTTTGAATATTTAAAATCAATTAAATATACGAATTTCGAATGACTAAAATTATGGGTTATTACATTCATCCATTTTGTGACCTTGTGATGACATTTTTTAGGTTCGATGTCGGGGAAATTTGTCAGTGATTGTTCGAATTCAACCAAAGAGCCTACTTAATTAACGTTTTAATCCTCTTGTCCCGAAAGTAACAATCAAATATAAACTATTCACTTACATGTTTAAAATAACAACTAACAAATTTTATAATTAATGAATAACTATAATATAATTGGATATATTGGAGACGGGGGATTCAATCTCCTAAATTAAGTAGAAAAAGAAAAATGTAACGTCCACACGTATCTTGTTGAACTTACCGCCACAACAATAGGAATCAGCGCAACTTTTTTTGATCGTTTATATTCAACAACCGAGCGACAAATAGGAAATAAACAACTAAATATATAATTGTAACGACCCGTATTTTTTAGAATAAAAAACATTAAATTAAATAAAATTTTGAAATTTAATATTATTAGAAATTAAAATTTATGATTTATTAATGAGAAGATTATTAGAATATAATTTATTATGGTTGATTTAATGTAACTAACAACTATTTTAAAGTAAATTCAATTAATTTAAATAATTATAAAGTAAATTTGGTTATAATTGTAAGAAAATAAGGAATAAAATAATTGTTGGAATTAATGCAAATGAAATATTATAATTAATATGGTAAAAGATGATAACTGTAGAATATGAGAATATTAAAATATAAATTAACGTTAATTATTTTCATATTGTAATGGTTGATTCAATAATAAGAGTGTAAATCAAAATAAAAGAATTTAATTGAAATTAAATTATAAGTAATTGGGCTTTATTACAGTTGTAATTGAACGTTGAAATTAGTGCAATATTTAAATATTGGATTTACCATGGAAAACTGTATTGTAAAAGATTATCAATTTCTATGTAATCAAAAATGATAAAATTGTTAACTTTTAATTTAGAATCTGAAAGTGATTAAATTAATTTAATAATAATTTATTTAATTAATGTGAAAATTAGTCAATTTGGTCACTATCTCGGATTTCGATGAAACTGGTTTCATTGGGTCCGTAACAATGAAATATTATGAGATTTCAAGTTTCGTAGCGATCGAACTTATCGTTTTGATCGTGCGGGCTCGAAATGCATGGAAATCAATTAAAAGAATTTAAATGAATAGAATATAAGCTAACTTCTATATAAATTGGAATTAAGATTTGGAACTACTTCCATTGAGTTTAAAAATATCGAAAACATATATTTCGATATACCGGATGACCTGCTTTTGTTTTGGTAGCGGAACGGGCTTTTTGGGTCGTTTTATCGTTTCGAACCAATTCGATCTGTCCATTCATTCTTGTCCATCTTTATATATATATAGCCTATTATAAAACCTAATAGTTTCTCATTTTCTTTTTTTGTACTTTTCTATTCATTCATATATTCCTCCTTTTCAAATATAAGAACATTAAGAACTTAATTCCCAATTCCAAAAACCAAATTTCAAATTTCAAATCAAAATCAAAAATTCAGACTCCTCAAACTATGTCATATAATATATCGTTGAAAGCTCTCAACGAGCATAATATAGATCTATAATTCTTTTTTACAATCAAATAAAGGTTTGGCCAGAAATCTGTGAAGAAGCCTTGATCGTTCATATTAGGTTTTCGATTTCAACGGTAGATCTTCAACGATATAACGATCGGGTGCGACCAGGCGTAGAGGGAGTCGAGAGGAGTTGATCCATGGTCTTCATTCGTGCCATGGGCGTCGAGATCACTAGAAACCGCAGTTTAAATGAATCGCGGTGGCATGGTCGTGTGATGCCGAAGGCGATCGCGAATGTTGGCGAATTGGGCGAGGTTTCGGCTCGGGATGGGGGGACATTAGTGATGTCAGATCTTGGCGTTGATGGTCATGGGGCATGCGGCAGTCGATCAAAGAATGGCAGTTGGGGGACATGTTCGAGGATCTTTGTTGTTAGGGTTTTGAGAGGTAAACGAAATTACTAAATTGCCCTCTATTTTATTTTAATTTTAATTTCATACCTTCTAATTATCATAACTTTTGGATATGAACTCGGATTTGGACGTGATTTCTTTTGTTGCGATCGTATCGAAATTATGGACAATATAGAACTAATTTGGTTAGATTCTAAAACTGTTCAAATTTTAGGCTTTATTTGGATTTTAAATCTATGATAAATCAAAGGTGGGTGTTTTAACCCACTCACAAATACAAAAACATCTTATATTAGTTAAATTAAATTTATGATGTGATAAAAATATTATTGGTTGCTGTTTGGTAGTTTAATTTGACATTATAATTGAAATTGAATTTTTATGGAAATAAATTGCCATTTAAATTAATATTGAATTTAAATTGATATTTAAATAACTAATATTGATAGTCAATTAATTATTGTGGTTTATTGACTGATTTGGATGTTGATTGTGATGAATGTTTATTTGTTGACATTTTGGATGATTGGATGTTTGTGTCCCTATTAATCATAATGGATTGAAATGATACATACCCGAATGATCTTACAGATTAGGGAAAATTGTTATGGGTTGAAATGATGAACACGAGCGATTTTATTGATTTGGAAATTGTTAATTCGGGATAGGGTTGAAATGATATACACATGGGAAATTTAACCATTTTAGGGTTGAAATAATACATACCCTATCACTTGGCCATAGGGTAGAAAACTATATACGGGCACCATTAGTCGGCTTTAAATTATTTTCTAAATGGTAAAGTATGTTAGATTTTTAAATTTTATTTTTAAATTTAATTTATGATTTTATATAAAATTTATATTTGGAAAATAGCTTATTTTATATGTTTTAAAAGTTTCAAATTATAAGTTAATATATGGTTTTAAATGTAAATTTAAGATGTTAGCTTATAATTTTGTTTAGTTTATATTAAATTGTTTAAAATTTAATTTAATAAAATATTTAATATAATTTTAATATATATATATATATATATTAAAGCTAATTTAATAGAGTAGAGTCCATTTTGGATGTTAAACTATTGGCTAAATCCCGACTATATAAGATATGACATAATTTGTTTTGAAAAGAAAACATATATATACACACAAATTTGAAATTCTTATTCAATATTCCTTGATTTTAACAATAAAGTACTTTCATGAAAAGTTTTAAAAAATGATTTTTCATTTTTTTGAAAAGAAAAATTTTCAACTATTTTAAAGTTTAATTAAAAAAGATTTTGATCGTAAAAGAGGAAAATTTAAGATTTTTGAAATGCCATATACTTAGCACAGCGAAAAGTTCGATAGGTAAGCAAGTATGAATTTTATGCAGCAGAAGTGACAATAAAATAAAATACAGTTACTGGGTAGGGAAAAAGTTGTTTTAGCATTGAAATTTCCTTTTTTCGTACATTGTCGATTAAACTAAAATTTGTTTTAAAATAGTCATGTTTTGAAAATTTTAAGATTTAAAATAATATTTACTTATGCGGACTATACTTGGAAAAGTCAAAAAAAGATTTGGGCATAAGAGAAGGTTCCAAGGTACAATGGAAAGAGAGGTACACAAGAGGAGGATGACAATATGAATTCTCCATCTAAACCATTTTCCGGCATAAAAAATATAGGTTTAGAAAACTGAATTATTCAAAATTTTATACGTTAGAAATTGCATGCTAGGACTTTAGATGGTAAGGATTGATGCAAAATTGGTTGAACTATACTTCTATTCGTGGGAGTGTTGGAAGATTTGGATGGAAAAACCAAAGATTTTATTTTTAGAACTATATACATATTGAACTATCAGTACATGTAGGTTGTCTACATCATATTTTCAATAACTGTTTTGAATAATGCATTCGTATACGAGGTGTCGATTTAGAATTATCCTGCATAAATACCATATATGTTAAGATACCCATGCACTTGTACACTATTGGTTGAAATTTTTGGCACACTAATTGGTTGGTTAAATTAGAATGGTTGCACATTATGTCACATGATTCAGTCTTTAAGGAATTTTGAGGATAAAATCCTTTCAAGGAGGGGAGAATGTAACACCTTGTGATTGAATAATAATTATTTAAAAAGAAATTAATTAATAATTAGTAATGTTGAAAATAGAATTTTCATAAATGCCAAAATTTGGTTACGAAACTTGCACCATTTCATTTCAAAGCAATTTTCTAATCAGTTTTCATATACAAAGTTTTCCAATCAGAGTTCAAACAAAAAAGTTATAAAAGTTTGAATATTTCGGTCGGAAATAATTATATATGAAATTAAGAAAATGAATAAATTATCCAATATTGATTGACATTAATGGTCAGTTAATGCTTACTTAATATCTAAGTATAATTAACGTCAAATCAGATTGTTCAGAACGAGAGATAATATGTCATATAAGGACTAAAACAAACGGTAGAAATTTATTAACAAATAAGGACGACCATTCGACCACCTCATTAGGGTCGATTGATAGATGTTGCACGGTCGACTGGTAGTCCTATACTGGCCTTAAATTGAACCTAGGCCAATGGCTTAGATTTAATATAATATAATCTAACGGCCGGCATTGATTTGAACCCATATAAATACGAGTCTAACCCCTCGCTTTTCTTCTCATATTTTTCGAAGCATGGCAAAGCTATATCATTTCCTTTTCTCCATAAATAATTTAATCCAAATAAAACTATAATCTGTATATACGTATATACATGTGGAGAATAAAAGAGAATAATAGAGAAGAAGAATAGGATTGAATCGAATTGCCAAAGCCAAAGTAAACTATAAATCCAAATCTAAATTAAACTCAAACCTCTCCTCAAATATAATTTTCTAATATATATTTGTATGCTTGCGGTAGATATTCCATTAGGGAGAAAAAGAGAGTCAAACAGAAATAATAGGGTGTAGATTTGGGAATTTAGAGGCTTAGAGGTGAGTGGAAAATCATATATATTTTATATAACATTGGATTTATCTCATTGTAAATATGTTCCTGTATGCTTGTATATAATTTTGGGAGTTGTACGCTTAAATATATAAATATAATGAATTGATAAATCATGCCTACATATTCTGTGAACGATTAACTTTGTGTTAATATTGCATATATTTGAATTTGGAAAGCATGGGTAAGAGTTGTCCCTAAATTAATAAGATTTTACAGTAATTCTAGATTCATTGGTTAAGAAATATATGTAAGTCAACGTAAATTAAAATTATTATAAATTGAAATGGATTTAAGTAGTATTTTAATTAATTGGAATGATGGGTGTTGCAATTTAAACAAGAAACATGCCTAAAAGAAAGGGACATTCAAAATAGGGATGTTTATCATATTTTGTGCCGTCTATTTCAATAATAATAGAAAAGATAATTCATTGTAATTTCAAACGTAACACAAGTTCTCTTTTTAGCAAGCTATGGAAATTTACAATGTTCATATTTCCTTTTGAGGGATGTAATTCCAACGCATTAAAATGAAGAAATCTCTAAGTTTAATTGAAAGTTGAGTAAGTTGAGTAAGTTGAGATAATAACAATAATTCAATTTCATGTTTAAAATATTTGATAAGATAGAAAATATATAACACCCCTAATTTTAATTAGCATTATTCAGGAGATTTAATTAGATAAATTAAAATAGAATAATGTTATGATTAGAGTGATTAGGGTATTGAGATTTGAAAATAAGTAAAGTTGTGCCTTAACCAAATAAATCTATAAGCTTATTTTATATATTAAACACATATTTAAGTAGGGAAATGGTAAATAGGAATAAATAGATCTTATAAGCCCTAAACCTTTATTCCAATTTATTCATTTTTCCATAATCAAAAATCCAAAGAGCAAGGACGGCCATTAATACTAAGGAGAAGAGAGCATGAAATCAAGTAAGGTTTCAAGGGTTTGCTAAGAAGATTTGAAAGCAAGATTCAAATCTTAATCCATTATCAAACCAAGGTGAATAATGATCTTACCATCTTATATTGTTTTATTTCGATTGATTTAAATTCCGGTTTAAGATTAAAACCGAACGTATGAATGTTGATCATATGCTATGATTAATGTTTACCATGTTGTGTTTTAAATGATAATTTTGAGGAAATTATGAAGGTGATTATTTCGGTCTTAAGGCTAAAACTAAATAGGTTTAGCTCCAAATGCTATGAATTTTGAATATAGTAGTTAAAAGATGAATTTGGAGATGAATTTTCATTTTCATAATTTTCCTAGTATAGAGAATATTTCATGAATTTATATAAAGGAAATTGGGTAATTAGGTTTTAAATTAATTAATTAATGATTTTTGACATGAAAATTTTATACAGTGAAGAAAATAATATTTTTGAATATATTTGATTTTTGGTGATTTTTCTTAGTGTTTATGAATGATAAATAAATTGTTTATGTCTAAAAGGCTTATTTGTTTAATTAAAATGTTTATAATATGAGTCAAATTGTGAAAATAATTAGCATAGAAAATTATGGCATGCGGAAAATTTTCGGTAAACGAACATGATAAAGTTTGGTAGCCAATAAGCTTTTGACAAATTATAAAGGTTTGGTGAAAAGAAACAACTTTTTATAATAGTATTGCATTTTTTAAGTTAATTACTCTTCTTCCATGTCGAGATTGGCCATGTCAAGCCACATCTCACCACACTTCATTGTCATCGATGCAGAACAAACCAATGCGCATGATGTCTATGCACTTGGCGTGAAGTAGATTGAGTTAGAACCTCGTCAAGGCCGAAGTAATAAAGATAAAAAGATGGGGCTCGATGTAGGCATAGTAATGTTTATTCATGCTACTTTTTACACAAAGAGGCTTGTTGCCGCATTTTATACAAAGAAGCATGCATGCCTCATATGCTACTTTGAGCCTTTTGCTTCATTAACTCGATGGTCATCGAGGCTAATGCTTTAAATAATCTTCGAGCCCAACCCATGCTTTTTATTTTCATCGAGCCTATGTCGCTTTTAACTTGTCGTTGAGTTTTACTCTATGACACATTTAAAAATCATTTAAAAATTGATACTGAATCTTGTCAATGCTGATCTTAACAAGTCTTCGAGTTTTTAAATAGGTGGATAACCTATGTATCATGAGGATCGACGACTTCAGTGTCATCGTGGCATGATGCCGCATGTTTAGTCTTCAAGTTTTAAGAGGAGGAAAGCCTTATGCTTTTACATTGACATGAGATGATGTCGAGTTGATCAAACTAAGATGTTTTAAAAGCAATAAACCTTATATCATTTTCAAACATATACATGGAAATACAGCGAGTGATTTGTAAAATGAGATTAAACTTTGAGAATAAGAAAAGATGCTTTCCTTGTTAATTTTGGGCATTAAGGGTATTAAATACATTTCATTAAGAAAATGATTACAAAGAATTAAATTATGCATGTTTATATTATTGTGTGCATTTGACGTTCGTTATAAATGCCATTTTTATCATATTCACTTCATTGTTGAGCCATATCAGCATTTGGGGTAATGTTAGCACCGAAATTGGTCACTAACACCCTTAGGAAGATTGTGTAGAGAGATTAATGAAGAAAGTAAATTAAAACAGAGAACAATGTATGAATTTCAATGCAGAGAACAAGAACACCAAATTTATAGTGGTTCGGCGTAACTGCCTACGTTCACTTTGAAGTTGATTTCTATTGATTTCCTTGATAGTTGATCATAGATACAATCCGTTTCTAATTACTTGAATACAATTGCAAAGTAAAAGATTAAGACTTGAGTGAGTGTTGAATGCGGCAGAGTTTCCCAGTGTTCACAAAAAACTGATCCTATTCACTGTGCCTCTGCCTCTCTATTTATAGACGAAGGTGGGTTGGACTTCCCTGGTGGGCCTGGTAGATGGATATCATGGCCCAAATGGAGTAAACTCTGTGTGATGACCCGAACATGTCGAATGGCCAAATGCCGTGCCACCATCTTCATGCCGAACGATGCGGTGTTGTCTGGGAAGAGTAGGCCGAGCAACAATCGAAGCCGGTCGAGATTGACATAATGCCGAACAATCTTTGGTTGCCGAATGTTCTCGGGAGGCCCAACAATCTCTGGATGTCGGACGATCTTATTCTAAGCGTCCTTGGTATGCCGAACGTCCTTGGTATGCCGAACGTTTCTTAATACCGAACGCTTCTGGATTCCGAGCGCTCCTTCATGCCGAACGTTTCTCAAAGGCCGAGCGCTCTTGACTGCCGAATGACCCTGACTACCGAACGATTCCTTGTGCCGAACGATAGATTTGTCGAACGATACATATATTGCCGAGCAGTGTGCCAATGCCGAGTACTTAGTTGCCTGGTCAAATCCCCAGGAAACACTTGCCCCCCAAAGTGTATCACGTGACCGAACGTGATACGCTTTGAACTATGAGTCCTTTATGCTTCGCTTCGAACCTTGGCCCATTACTCTTGGAGGTTGTTTTCTTGTGAGTATCGGGTGAGATGGTGTGTGTCGATCATAACGCGAATGCCGAACGATACAACCGAAGTCGAACATCCCATGTATGCCGAACGAAATGAAAGTTGATGCCGAACGATGCTGCTTTGACCAATTCTACCGGCCATTGTCGCTTCGACTTCTTCTTCTTCCCTATAAAGGTCAGCACGCTCCTTCTTCTTCTCTTTCCATTTTTTTACCTCCGCTACCTTGTACTTGCTAACCTCGCCAGTTCACAGCTTCCCAAGATTCAACAATCCTTTCCAAGTCTCGATCTACTAACTAGGTATCGATTCTTCTATCTAAATCTTT
This sequence comes from Allium cepa, assembly GCA_030765085.1. NCBI lineage: Eukaryota > Viridiplantae > Streptophyta > Magnoliopsida > Asparagales > Amaryllidaceae > Allium > Allium cepa. Next base: position 45,764,040 of record CM060946.1, read on the forward strand.
TCCATAACTAAAGTGTTTTTATGATAAGGTTCATAGATTGGAAGCGTAGCTAATAGGTGTTGAAAGAGTCGAGCCTTGATTAAGATATTTTTCGAGTTTTTAGAGTTAAATGATGAGGAGGAAAGGAGGAGTGACTAGAGACGAGCGTGCAAGGGAGCTGTTGGGAGATGTATTGTGGTTCGGCACGGTTCCCTTGTGCCGAACGAGACTGGAGGAAAAAAGAATAGAGGGGGAGTAGGAGGTGGTTAGGATGCCGAACGACATGGTCTGACATGACTCGCCGAACGATCTGTCCTTGTTGTTCGGCGTGGATGGAGAAAGCTAGGAAAAAAGGAAACCATAGTTGAGGACGGAGTGCCGAGCGTTGGGGCTTGGCGTAACTTTTTGGTTCGGCATGACTCGTCACATGCCGAGCAGTGGTATGGAGGGTTAGGGTGGAAGTATGCATTAGGTAGGACGCCGAACGTTACTTTGGCCGAGCGAAACATAGGCCGAACGATGGCTTTGCCGAACGATAGCTTGTCCGGTCGACAGTTAGGCCGAACAACATTTAGACCGATCAATCATGACTGCCGACCCATATCTCATCCGAACAATACTCAAGCCGAACAATCATAAATGCTGAACCATATTTTATAGGCCGAATAATTATGAATGCCGAACCATATTTAGGCCGAATAGTCATAAATGCCGACCACTTTTTAGCCGAACAAAACTTAGGCCGAACGATCATTTGCCTTGCCTAATCATATAACAAAACAAGGACAGAGACTCCAGCATACTAGCATATCAAACTGATCTGGACTGATAACTTAAATCGACAAGAACAAATAAAATCTTTTAACTCGTAGTGCCAATATCCGAGTCCAAAATTGAAAGAATCGCAAAGCTGGTTTTTGGAGACGGTCAGCGATGGCGGTCACCGAAGGAGACAGTCCCAAGCTCGACTTTATATCATTAATTCTGTGACTTATAATCTCTCAACACTTACACACGAATTCTCGCACTAGTTCACACACCACACGGGGTGAAGAATTTATGTTGTTAAGTCTAATGCCGATTATTTGTCGAGTATAGTTCAAACAGGTGCTCTGCCAAACTCAATATTTATTGGAAATGTCTAAAGATCTAGCTCCGCCACGATTTCAGATAGACCAGGACCATCCTCCCGACAAGAAGTCTTGGATGTTTCAAATCCGTCAACCTTCCCTGCACATAACTTAGCTCCCGACGCTTTGGAGGCAGCAATTCTCTTGGATAACCCTATTGATTCACAGGCTTCGAAGGTCAATGAAGTTGCTCTCCGACGAATATGCTCCATCCATGGGATCCGTTTCGATGACATGTTTTTCCCTCGGGGCACGATCGTCCACCCTTGCCCCCAGTTGGATACACAGCGTGTAATAAATTCATGTGCTGGGTTGGCAGCGTGCCACCGTTTAGTTTATTTCTTCGGGATGTGCTGCAATACATTGACATTGCCCCGTCGCAATTGCACCCAAACGGCCACGCATTTATCTACGGTACCTACATCCTCTTCATGACCGTCCTCTCTTGGCCCCCAACTCCGGGCGACATCAGATATATTTATATGATCAAGAAGCGAGGAGATAGCCCCTCGTACATGTTTCTCGAGCCCCATCGCAAATGCCAAATCTTAACCGGGGCGTGGAGAACATTTGCCCTGTACAAATAGGAATGGTTCTACGTGCATTTCCCTCCTGGTTTCGCGAGGAGATGGGGGGAAGGAAGTAAGTCTTTCCTCTGGATCGATATTCATACTTGGTCAAAGCCACGCCTTTTCTAATTCTTTTTTCATATTCTTAGGTATTAATCCGCACCCAGCAGTCACGGGTATTCTGAAGCCGTCGAAGCCATTAGATCTCTCCCTGCTGAGGAACGGGACATCCGAACCCTTATTTCAAATGAGCCACTATCGAGGTTCAGACTGTTAGCAGAAGGTCGTTGGATAAGTCTTCCTGAAGGCGTCTCCATACCTAGGCCCGCATCCGGTAAGGGGAAAAAATTAGCCGAGTCATCAACACGTCATACTCGTGACGTACCAGAAGAGGGGGAGACTCAAGGGAACGAGATACCCATAGCACAAGGAGAGAACTGGGTCCCGCTCAGGATCCGATAGTCGAAGTGCACGATATCGAAACGTCATCTTCCCCTTCGAAGAGGAAAAAGGGATTGATGTACAAGATTACGAAGAAGAAGGTTGGCGGAACTTCAAAAGTTACGCTCATTCCTATGGAGAAAGAGGCCTCTTCACAACATGTAGAAAGTTCTTTAAAGGGCCTATTGAACCTCTCCATTCCCGATGACCTGCTCAATTATGACTTCGACGATCCGGAAGCATTTCAACTTCACTCGCCCATCAGAGGCGATGCGGGCGCTCTAGCCCAGAGTCAGGGAGAGAAAACTCCCATTAGTAAAGCAACTGGTCCGTCAAGGGGAAACACTAGGGCACACACATGCACTTGCACTTCACTTTGAGCTTTAATTCTCGTTGTCACTCTTCTTATTGCTAACTCTTTCTCAAATTTCATACAGGTGCCATGGGACATACGCACGACATTGATCGCCTCCACGGGTCATCTGTTTTCTATCACTCCGGGCGTGAATCAGGTTCCGAGAGACGTCGGGACAGAGACAATGATGGCGATAGGGATTATCATTCCCGGGACCCATCATCTCGGAAGAAAACATACTATCAGCCCAAGTACCACCATCATCCCTCTTCTCATTCGGAACCAAGCAAAGACAAGCGTGGCCACAAGGGGTCACAATTCGATGTCCCCCGGGGTCAACACTCTGACTCCTCTACCACTCAATAGTCTTGAGATCCTCACAGGAGGGCTGAACTTTCTAAACCGTCTCCTTTTGCTCCTGCAATAGATCCAACCGTGTTAGAGAGGCTGGCCGAGCTTAAGGATAAATTTCCAAAAATCTGCTTTGATGGGCTGAAATTCCTCCCGGTGATTCATCCTATTCCCGGCCATTTCAAGCAGAGCACCATCGCCTGTACCAACAACGTCTATGTTCAACATGACGCGTTTGTTCATTTGGCTTAAAAACTTTCTGAAGTCTCCATGGAGCGCCAACATGAGATCCATCGCCTGAAGCTCGAGGCCATCCACGACAGAGATATCATTAAGGCTCAGGACGAAGAGCTTGCATCTTATAGATCTCAGCTTGAGGCTGCCCGCCAGAGTACCAAGATACTGCCGAAGTCATGGATCGTTTGGAATCGACACATAAAAAAGAGATCGACGAGGCAGTACAACGCTGCGGGGCCTTAGCACTAGAGAAGGACTCAGTCCAAAAAGAGAGGGACGCATTCAGCCTCCGAGTCAAGGAACTTGAGGAGCAGCTCCGCAGAGAGAAAGAAGAGAAAACGGCTCCCCAAGAAGAGTCACAACGATACTGTGACGAAATCGTCGCTACTCGACTCTTAAAGGAAAAACTTGAAGCCGAGCTTTCCAAAGTTGAGGCGATAAGGAGTGAAGCCCGTGAAGAGGGCAAGAAGATAGAGTCTGCAGACATTGACTCCCATCTTGAGGTGGATAGAGAAGAAGGCAGGGAAGAGGTCAAGAGCATGTTTGACCCACTAATCGCTGAATTCAATGCCAGCGTCCTCATGCATCGAGACTTGACTTTTCTGGGCGAGGGCTAACTTGAATCTTTAGCTGAGGCATGGGAGGCCTTGATAGAAATCAGGAAGGCCGAGCACGGTGCTAAAGAGATTGATGAGGGAGCCTTGATAAAAGAATTCCTCAAAGGAAATGAGCCTTCGGACTTGTCTGCAGCTAAAGCTATATACGACAAATGCTCCCCCTCAAAGAAAGGGAAAGAAGTTAGTACTGGTCCGTCCGGGGTCGTGCCTCCAGCTCATGTGCCTACTCAATCGGCCGATCGGCCGATACTCGATCCATTTGAGCAGCATATCGGTTACAATTCGGAGGACCCCGGCCTTGGCGTCCATATTCTGTCTCTCATTCTGGAGGGCGAGACCCCATTGACGGCTGAGAGCCTGCCGAAACCTGGTAGATAACCCTTCACTTTAAGATTTCAAAAGTCGTCATTCTTTATGAAGGACTATTGTATTCCAATGCTTATTTTTCATGATTTTGTGCAGGCCGTTCTGATCCCGGGCCCACTCCAAGGAGCGATGTCTCCAAGGAGGTAGAGGAAAAGATAGGTGAGGCCACTCAGGTAGAAGAGGCTCCCGGGCCAGATGCTCAGGTGATTGCAGCGCTGGATGAAGACAAATCAGAGACTTCTTCTTCCGTCGAGGGGAGTTATGAAGTAGAGATTACAGGTGCCTCCGATCACACGTCTGAGCTGAATATGAAGGAACGGCTTAAGAAGGAGAAGAGAGAGACGTCCGAGATCAAGGTCGAGCCTCGAGTTGTGGACCCAGACGACCCCTTGAACAAGCCGTTGAAGGTCATTCTCCCTGGCAGGTCCTAGCCCGTGGATGTTTTCCGTACTTCTCCAGCTGTTACCCCTCCATAAAAGAAGAGTACCAAGGGTAAACGCACAGGGGAGGAGCCATCTGAGAAGATAACAGAGGTGAAGAAGTCGAAGAAGCACAACAAGTGATCATTACTCTTGTTTAACGAGAGTTAGTTTAAGTTATTTAATTATTTTCTCTACTTCCATAGTCTTTGTAAATAGATTGTCGACTCTGAACTTTGGAGGGCTTGTAGTAGAAACTTTTTCTGAATAAAGCTTAGTTCTTTTTTCTGTGTTTCAAAAGGCTCTTGTCGTTCGATTTTTGTATGATTGTGATTTAAATCCAAGCTGTTGTGAATAACATGGACTTCTCGGTTTACCTTCGTATAGCTCGGAGATTCTTCAAGAGTTGTTCGTTTTTCCTTCCGCGCTTTAAGCACTTAGAATATTTTTTAGTCTGCACATCGGGGACTTAGGGTACTCTAGTCCTTGCTCTGGGGACTTAGAGACTTGAGTCGTTTATACCCGAGTCCGCGCTCCGGGGACTTAGAGTACTCCAGTTCGCACTTCGGGGACTTGGAGAGTTTTAGTCGTTTATACTCGAGTCTGCACTCCGGGGACTTAGAGTACTCCAGTCCGCACTCCGGGGACTTGGAGATTTTTAGTCGTTTATACTCGAGTCCACGCTCCGGGGACTTAGAGTACTCCAGTCCGCACTCCGGGGACTTTGAGATTTTTAGTCATTTATACTCAAATCCGCACTCCGGGAACTTAGAGTACTCCATACCGCACCCCGGAGACTTGGAGATTTTTAGTCGTTTATACCCGAGTCCGTGCTCCGGGGACTTAGAGTACTCCAGTCCGCACTCTGGCGACTTGGAGATTTTTAGTCGTTTTTACTCGAGTCCGCGCTCCGGGGACTTAGAGTACTCCAGTCCGCACTCCGGGGACTTGAAAATTTTTAGTCGTTTATACCCGAGTCCGCGCTCCGGGGACTTAGAGTACTCCAGTCCGCACTTCGGGGACTTGGATATTTTTAGTCGTTTATACTCGAGTCCGCACTCCGGGGACTTAGAGTACTCCAGTCCGCACTCCGGGGACTTGGAGATTTTTAGTTGTTTATACTCGAGTCCGTGCTTCGGGGACTTAGAGTACTCCAGTCTGCACTCCGGGGACATAGAGATTTTTAGTTGTTTATACTCGAGTACGCGCTCCAGGGACTTAGAGTACTCCAGTCCGCACTCTGAGGACTTGGAGATTTTTAGTCATTTATACTCGAATCCGCACTCTGGGGACTTCGAGTACTCCAATCCGCACTATGGGGCCTTGGAGATTTTCAGACGTTTATAATCGAGTCCGCGCTCCAGGGACATAGAGTACTCCAGTCAGCACTCCGGGGACTTGGAGATTTTTAGCCGTTTATACTCGAGTCCGTGCTCCGGGTACTTAGAGTACTCCAGTCCGCACTCCGGGGACTTAGAGATTTTTAGTCGTTTATACTCGAATCTGCACTCCAGGGACTTAGAGTACTCCAGTCCACACTGCGGGGACTTGTTGATTTTTAGTTGTTTATACTCGAGTCTGCGCTCCGGGACTTAGAGTACTCCAGTCCGCACTGCGGGGACTTGGAGATTTTTAGTCGTTTATACTTGAGTCCGCGCTCCGGGGACTTAGAGTACTCCATTCCGCACTCCGGGGACTTGGAGATTTTTAGTCGTTTATATGTGTTCGTACATGAGCCAGAGTAATATAATTTCATTTGCCTGTCACAGAATCATCATACGCAGAAACATTAGTAAGCCACGAAAAAGATGGCTTCAAGCCTTTATTAATGAAAGTAAGCTAAATTGTCTTACTACATGCCAAGAACTGGAAATAAAAGCGTACTGGAAAGAAATGCAACTAATACATGAAAGAAACAGACTAAGTATAATAATGCCGCAAGTGCTCGTTGTTCCATGCTCAGGGGCGTGTCGCACCATCGACGGTCGCTAGCTTGAAAGTTCCTTCTCCAAGCTTCCGTTCGATGATGTATGGGCCTTCCCATGCGGGATTCATATGAGACGGGATCGGAAAAACTCATTTCAAAATGATGTCTCCCACACCAAAAACTCTTGGTCGGACCCTTTCGTTATAATATTTGGCGACTCTATGCCTGTATGCGGCCGCTCTCAAATTGGCCTCTTCGCGTTTTTCATCAATGAAGTCCAACGATTCCAATAAAAGATTCTGATTCGAATCGGGGTCGTAATAAGTTACCCGATGTGATGGAACTTCAAGTTGCACGGGTATGACAGCTTCCGTTCCATATGCCAATACGAATGGAGTGTGACCAGTCGCGGTCTTGTGGGTGGTCCTGTAGGCCCAAAGTGCCGTTGGAAGTTCATCCACCCACTTTCCTATAGCCTTTTCCAGACGCTTCTTTAATATGGACTTGATTATCTTGTTTACGGCTTTAGCTTGTCTGTTGGCTTTCGGGTGAGCAACCACCGCAAAGTTCTTCTCAATGCCATATTTCTGACAAAATTCTCTGAACTCCTTGCTTTCGAATTGAGTCCCATTGTCTGTAATGATGGTCCGTGGAAGGCCGAAACGACATATGATATTTCGTACAATGAAATTAATAACCTTCTTGGTGGTTATTGTGGCCAGAGGCTCTAATTCTCCCCATTTGGTGAAGTAGTCGACCGCGACTATTGCATGTTTCGCTCCACCTTTGGCTATAGGCAAAGAACCAACTAGGTCAATTCCCTACATTGCAAATGGCCAGGGACTGACCATTTGCGTGAGTTCCGTCGGCGGAGCTCTCGGGATTTTCACATATATCTGGCATTCATCACATCTTCTCACATAGTCTGCAACATCCCGATTCACAGTTGGCCAGTAGTATCCGTAACAGAGGACCTTCTTTGCTAATGTGTGCCCTTTTGTATGGTCGCCGCACTCTCCTTCATGGACTTCCTTCAGGACTCATTTTATCTCATCATGGGCAATGCATCGGAGTAACGGGGTCGATAATCCCCTTCGATACATTATTCCATCCTGTATTACATAACGAGAATCCTTACGAAGGACTTGTGGTCTTTCGCTCCTTCTTTCGGGTAAGATCTCGAATAGCAAGTACTGCTTGATTGGGGTCATCCACGACTCCTTCTGGATTTCTATTTCCAACACGAAATCTACCTCAATCGTATCTATAATCGGAGCATGGAGGGTCTCGACGGGAAATAATCCCATTTTCTGTGCCTCGCCTGTGCTTGCGAATTTTGCCAATGAATCGGCTGCTCTGTTTTGCTTACGCGGGACATGTGAGATATCATAATACTTGAGATTCGCTAGTAGCTCCTAAACTCAAACCAAATATGGGGCAAGTCTCTGCCTCTTTGATTGGTAGTCTCCTCGCACTTGGTACACCACCAGCCGCGAGTCGCTGAAGATTTCAACCGATTTTACTCCCATTTCTTTGATAAGTCTTAAGCCGGCGATCAGCACTTCATATTCGGCTTCGTTATTCGTTGCTGTGAATTCGAGCTTCAAAGCGTAGTAAACTGATCGGTTCTCAGGAGTTACAAGAACTATGCCAACCCCCGAACAACGATTGTTAGATGCCCCATCGGTGTACATCTTCCATCGAGCGGGAGGTATGACATTGGGGTCGTTTGATTCGTCCGTCGTAGTAAAGTCAGCAATGAAGTCTGCTAGTGGTTGTCCTTGTATGGCCCTTCGCGGTAGGTAGGTTATGTCGAATTGACTTAACTCAATATTCCATTTTAACATCCTTCCGAAAGTTTCCGGTTGTTGGAGTATCTTCTGCAAAGATTGATTAGTGTAAACACTGATTGAGTGCGCCTGAAAATACGGACGAAGCTTGCGTGATGCAATCACCAAGCAATAGTCTAGTTTTTCAATCCTTGGATAATTTCTTTATGCCCCCGTCAAGCATTTACTGACATAGTAAACTGGCTTTTGAACCCGTTCTTCCTCGTGAACCAAGGCTGTACTGATGGCGTGCTGGGATACAGCCAAGTATACGTACAACATTTCGTGGTCTATTGGTTTCGACAATACCGGGGGACTTTCTAAGTGCCTTACAAGAGCTCGGAATGCTTCCTCATAGTCGAATGTAATTCGAAATTCCTCTTTCCTTTCTTTATAACATCAAAGAAAGGAATACACTTGTCTGTGGCCCTGGATATGAATCGGCTCAGCGCGACAACCTTTCCATTCAAGCTTTGCACTTGCGTTATGGTTCTGGGCACTTGTATATCTCGGATAGACTGAATCTTTTCCTGGTTAGCCTTGATCCCCCGCGCATTCACAATGAAAGCCAGAAACTTTCCTAACGCTACGCCGAATGAACACTTCAAAGGATTAATCTTCATTCCATAATGCCTGAGTATGTCAAACATCTCTGCTAAGTCTCGGATGTGGTCGTTTGACTGCTGTGACTTCACGAGCATGTCATCCACATAGACTTCCATCGTTCTACCAATCTGATCTTTGAACATCTGATTCACCAGACGCTGATAAGTTGCTCCTGCGTTCTTTAATCCAAAGGGCATCACTACATAGCAATACAACCCAACGTTTGTGACAAAACTGGTATATCCTTGATCTGGGAGGTGCATCGGGATTTGATTATATCCAGAGTATGCATCCATAAATGATAGTAACTCATGTCCGGCAGTTGAATACCAGCTGGTCAATCCTAGGCAACGGGAAACTATCCTTCGGGCATGCTTTGTTTAAATTAGAATAATCAACACAAGTTCTCCATTTTCATTTTGCTTTCTTCACTAACACCGGGTTAGATACCCATTCGGGATATATGGCATCGCGGAAGAACCCATTGGCTTTGATTTTGTCCACTTCCTCTTTGAGAGCCGCGGACCTCTCTGTGTCCATGCCTCTCCTTTTCTATGTCACAGGAACATGTCTTGGGTCTATGTTCAATATATGACTCGCGATCATAGGAGAAATCCCCTGCACAGTCGGAATGTGTCCAAGCGAAAACATCAAGATTCGCTCGGAGAAAGTCAGTGAGGTTCTCGGCCACCACGGGGTCTAGTTGTGATCCAATTTTAAGAATTCGTAACGGGTCATCCCGGCTGACTGGGATGTCAATTGTTAGTTCAGCCGGTACTTCATTTGTTTCCCTGGATCCCCCACCATCATCTCTCGGATCTATGTCTCTATAGATCCGAGAATGTTGCCCAAGCCAGGGCTTGGGCGCTAGTTCTCAATCGTCAGAATTTTGGATGCGGACGGAGCTATCCGCAACCTTTCCTTTCTCTCTACGCCGAGCCTCTCTCAGCTCAGCCACATAGCATGCACGACCGGTCACCTGATCATCGTGTACCACTCCAACACCTCCGTATGTTGGAAATTTTAACGTCAGACACCAAGGGGCCAATGCTGCCTTAAATTCTGCTAGGGCTCGACGTCCTAGAAATACGTTATACGGAGAGTCAACATCCAACACTATGAATGGCAAGATTCGCACGCTCCTACGCTCACCTTGCCTCAGTTCAACTGGTAGTTCCACATATCCCACTGCATCCATTGCTGCGCCGTTAAAGCCATGGATTCTGGCTTTAGATGGTTTCAAATCCTTAGTCTCTAGCTTCATTTGGTCGTATGACTTCTTGACGATGATATTAACGGAACTTCCCCAATCGAGTCGATGGTAGAAGCCTCCACATTATCCGCATCTCTGCTCCTGAATACAATATCGTCATTCGTCGTGCGCTGCTGCTTTGCAGGAGTCCCAACCTCCACATTCGAACAACACTCGTACTCCGCATGTCTTAAAGAGTTAGCATATCGCTCCATATCCTGCCAATTCTTATCCGCAGGATGAGGTCCGCCAGCAATCATGTTAATAACCAATCTACCCACAGTTTGAGCGGGTTGTTCTGGTTGGCGTGGAGCTGGCCCGCGTTCGAGGTTCGATGTCTCTAGTCTTCCATCTTATGGGTCTTTGACGAACTCTTGCAGCTTCTTCTGTCTAATCAACTTGTCTATAGCGTCATGGAAGTGTCTACACTCCTCTGTGTTGTGCCCATAAGACTTATGAAAGCGGCAATACTTTCCAGTTCTCTTCTGTTCCTCCGTTGATTCCTTTAGGCGTGGTTTTCTATATTGAAAAGTGTTGCAAGTTGACAAATAGATGTTCTCAAGAGATGCGTTGAGCGAGATGTATTCATTGTAGGTCGGGATCCTTGACTTCCATTTCCCCGTCTCTCTTTTCTTTCCAGGATTTCCACCTCTGGATCCTTTAGTCTGCCCAGGCTTGTTTTGGGCGTTGACTTGAACTTTTCCCGAACTATCGTCGGTTTGCTTCATGGCGACGTTACTTTTCACAGTCTCCCGAGAAGGCCCTGGTGCCTTGTCTCGTCTTGTCCACCGAGCTTCCTCCCTTCTTATGAACTGATGAGCTTTCGAATAAAAACGCTCCAGCGTGGCTGGGGGCTTTCCCGCCATCCAATCTTCAAATTAAGAGTCTGGATCCACTCCACGCATTACCGCCATAAAAATTGCATGGTCGTTTGGATTGCTCACTTTGGTAGCCGCAACATGAAATCCCTGCAAGTATGCTTTCAACGACTCTCCCGGAGCTTGGATGACGCTTGATAAGGACATCACATCCTTTGGACGAGTGGTGTGTATCCTGAATTGTTCTATGAATTTCATTGCCAATTCGTCAAAGCTGGATATAGATCGTGGGGGAAGTCGAGTAAACCACATGGTGGCAATTTCGGATAGAGTGATTGGGAAGCACTTGCACTTGGTTGCAACATTAGCTCTTCCAGAATCCATCATCCATCCGTACCTCATCACATGCTGCCTGGGATCAGTCTTCCCTTCGTAGGCTGGGATGGTCGGCATATTGAACTTCTTGGGGTACTCGGCTTGTAGGATACCATCTGTAAAGGGAGTATGGCTTCTGGACACTCCCAGTCTTCATTGGTCAAGCCTTGGTTCTCTCTCATCAACTGCCTGACCATAGCTGTTAAGTCCGGGGTTTGTATGAAGGATAGAGGATGGATGGTTGGGCTCCGTTCCACGGGACCGTGCGGATTGATGTCCCACTTGATTTGGGTCTTGTAGATTCGGGTGTCTAGTCTCTTCATAGGCTTTATCCTTAGTCAATCGATCTGTGGCACCGTCTATGCACCTTCATCCTTACGGCGTCTACGCCTAGGAGGTTCATCAGCTGAGGTTGTACAATCAGATTCAGAATAAGAGGCATGGTTACCTCCAGCATTCTGACGCTGCTGCTGAGTGAGCTGAGTCTTGAGATTAGTGTTGGCTTGAACCTGCTCAGCAAGCTTCCTTCTACTTTCCTTGAGTTCTCTTATCAAGCCATTGAACTCTGCTCTGGAAACGACTTCCGCTTGCTTTTGGGTGGAGGGCCCTGCACCTCGAGTTGCTTGCGGATTTCTAGAGCCGACTTGTTGCACGCAAGCAGTCTCGTGGACAACTGCGTTGTGAGAGGCCGATCTAGTTCGTGGTCTCCCCATGGTAGATCTGTTGGTTGTAACTCTGAATATAATCAAAAGATGCCTTGTGAACGATCTTGGATCTTCTTTGGGGGATTTATGCAATCCGGTAGCTACAAAGCAAATCCTAACTGCCTGAGAATTCAATTCTCAGTGAAAGCACCAAAATTTTAGCACCGAAATTGGTCACTAACACCCTTAGGAAGATTGTGTAGAGAGATTAATGAAGAAAGTAAATTAAAACAGAGAACAAGAACACCAAATTTATAGTGGTTCGGCGTAACTGCCTACGTCCACTTTGAAGTTGATTTCTATTGATTTCCTTGATAGTTGATCACAGATACAATCCGTTTCTAATTACTTGAATATAATTGCAAAGTAAAAGATTATGTCTTGAGTGAGTGTTGAATGCGGCAGAGTTTCCCTAGTGTTCCCAAAAAACTGATCCTTTTCACAGTGCCCCTGCCTGTCTATTTATAGACGAAGGTGGGTTGGACTTCCTTGGTGGGCCTGGTAGCTGGATATCATGGCCCAAATGGAGTAAACTCTGTGTGCCAACCCGAACATGCCGAACGGCCAAATGCCACGCCACATCTTCATGCCGAACGATGTGGTGTTGTGTGGGAAGAGTAGGCCGAGCAACAATCGAAGTCGGTCGAGATTGATAGAATGCCGAACAATCTTCGGTTGTCGAACATTCTCGGGAGGCCGAACAATCTCTGGATGCCAAATGATCTTATGCCGAGCGTCCTTGGTATGCCAAACGTCCTTGGTATGCCGAACATTTCTTAATGCCGAACACTTCTGGATTCCGAGCGCTCCTTCATGCCGAACGTTTCTCAGAGGCCGAACGCTCTTGACTGCCGAATGACCCTGGCTGCCAAACGATTCCTTATGCCAAACGATAGCTTTGCCGAACAATACATATATTGCGGAGCAGTGTGCCAATGCCGAGTACTTAGTTGCCTGGTCAAATCCCTAGGAAACAGGTAATAAGGGCAGAATAACCAGCTAGGTTAACCTGATAGTGAATATAAATTTACTTAACTCCTGTGTAGGTAGAATTGCATTTAGGAGGTCTGGTAGACCAGAATATAGGATACCTAAAACTGACTAAAAGATTATTGAGTTCGACAGGTTCTTAGTTAGCTCATGAAAACTATGTTATGAGAAATGTTATTGGTAGGGGCCAATATGGTTTTAGTGGTCCTTTAAAAACTATGTCCGGAATATGTTATTGATAGAGATCAATAGGTTCATAGTTAGCCCATGAAAAATACGATTTGTGATATGTTATTGGATAATCTGGTAGGTTCATAATGATCCCATGAAAACTATGATTGGATAACGTTATTTTAGAATCCAATAGGTTTATAGTGATCCCATGAAAACTATGATTGGGTAAAGTTATTTGTAGAAACCAATACGTTCTTAGTGATCCATGAAAACTATAAAATTGGACAGATAGTCCATAAGATTCTAACCAATTATTAGTCAGCCCATAAAAACAAATAGGTTAATAGTAACCCTAGAAACTATAAACTGAGACAGATAGTCTGATAAATTAGGATGGGAAATCCAAGGCATATTGTAGTTTGAAATAACAATATATTACGTTATGTTTTAAGCATTGTGAATGCAAGTGCACAATATATGGTTAATATAATTAGGGTTAGGATACTAGTGAGGGGAAAACTCATTCCACTTAGCGGCGTGGTCTTGCTAGATATCTAGTTGGTCCAAGATGGCAGGTTATTATTCACAACAGACTTTTTGTTTGACTCGGATTTTTTGCCTTTCCCCTTAAACTCTTGGGTGCTAATTTTACTAGATCGAGAATAAGGTTTTTTCAAGTTCTCTTTAAACGAATAAGCTTTCAGAGATGTGCATGAGGCAATCTAGCTAGTAGGAGCTTTATAACAATTTTCCACTATGTTTTGATTTTGTTTTTCTAGTGTAATGGCAAGTTGTATTAAATGCCAGATATTTGAATCTGATCATCCAATGGGGTATCTTCATATGTCGCTCTTGAAACATGTTGTAATAATTATATTTTCTCTGAACGTGGTTTGTGAATTGGGATTATATGATAAAATTGAAATCTTATCATTAAATTAGATGAGAAAAATTAATTTAAAAATTATGTTGAATTTCCATATTCATGTGTTTCTGGTATTATCAAAATGATTAACGTAGCCATATTTTGTCATCGGAAATTGATAACTATGGGTGACTGCAGCAACCATAACACTTAATTTTGGGCATCAAAATGGTCGAAGTTTCAAAATAAATAATAAGCGATGAAGTTTATATAAAAAATGAAATGAGAAAGTAAGAAGATTATAGTTATTAAAAGTAGATAGTAATACATAAAAGGAACAAAATATTATATCTAATAAGTACTAGTAGAAGTTAAGTAGTTAAAGGTGAACAAAATCTATTAAATTAGAAGCAAGCGGTAAATGACATTAAAAGATTTAATGAAAAAGGAAATAAGTTATGTTAAGGTAACTGAACACAACAATTGAACATAAGAAGTGTAGTAACTAAATAAATTTATATAACCTCTAATATGTGTCATAACGAGCATGAATTACTAAATCTGGTTAATAAGTTAAATTAAGTAAAGATGACATTGTCATTTATATGGGTTGGATTGTGAGGTTAGTAAGGTTACAAAACAAAATTCCACCCACTGAAAGGGGCTACCAGTAGTTGCATATACATTATATTGTGTGAGACATCACCAACTCTAGAACCCATGGAATTATACATTCACATATAGGTGAAGGAAATACAAATAAGTTGGTTTTCCTCAATCGACTTGTCAAAGTACAAGTAGAGTCTGCTTCATCCTTTTAAGGGGTTATTATGTGACAAGTGGGCTTTTCCTAGATTGTGTTAGGCAATCTAAATGGGGCAATGAGCAAGGCTCAACGCTATAACAGTGATTGGTACAATACATGGGTGCAGGAGTTACAATGTTACTAGTCCTGAGGGGTCAGTGGAAGAATTGGGGTTACGCCTAAATGGACTACACCTTCTATTAGAGTAGATCTCGTTTAGGACATGAACTGCCTCGCATTTGTTTGAAAGTTTGTTTGTTATCAGAAGGCAAGGCAGATGACCCTTTTGTGGAGGTCTTTCAAATATGAATAAAATACGGCTAAACTATTGCGATGTCATTATTTGGCACTATGAGAGTTCCTTAGAATGCATGGCAATGAGGACATGAAACGGTTTTGCTGATGGATCCTAATAAGGTGTTGGGTTACAAATACTAGCGAAGATAATTTTATCTTGATCCAAAGGGGGATTGTGGTACTTTTTTATATATATATGTGTGTGTGTGTGTGTGTGTGTGTGTTCATCTCTGAATCTTGAACTTTAGTTTTTATATTGATCAGTCTCTAAGCTTAATCGTTCTGTACCTGCGTAATATTGTGCAATATATACTATACAACTTGGAAGAACATTAGTATTTATATTATATGTTTGTTATTATCAAAATCAATATCGAAGGTATTAAAAAACTTGTCCTAGTAACACGTTCGCTATCTACCCTCTAAAGGTCTATACCTAAAGGGGTATACTAAGCTATGTCTTAATGCATAGGTAACCTATACTTATTAAATATTGTTGACAATGCCATCTTTACCTTAATGAAACATATTCACACTTCACATCCCATGAGAAAACTAAATTTTTCTTAGTGAGGTGGGTCAAAGGAGTAGAGATCTTCGTGTAGTCCTTAATGAATTTTAAATATTAGCCCACCAAACTAAGGAAAAACCTCTCTTCTATGGCATTCGTTTGCACATGCCAATTCTGAATTACAACAACTTTACTGGGACCGACCGCCAGCCTTCTTTTTGAGATAACATGTCCCAATAAGCATATCACCTCTGCCTAAAAGTGGAACTTTGAAAATTTCTCCTTTCACTTATGCTCATGGAATGTACAAAAAAAATTCTAAATGAAACGCTTGCTCCTCTTCACTCTTTGAATAAACCAAAATGTCATCCACAAATACCACGATAAACTTGTTAAGCAACCTTATAAAAAGTTCGGTCATCAAATCTATGAAGTAAGAGGGTGCATCAATCAGTTCGAAGGGCATGACTAACTACTCAAATAACTCGCTCGATGTACAGAAGGCAGTCTTCTAGATACTCCCTTAGCTTCATGCAACTGGTGGAATCCAATAGCCAAATCAATATGCGAGAACACCTTCACTCCAACCAACTATAAAGCGATCGTACATATGGGGCAGTGGATACTGATTCTTCTTTTTCAGTTTATTCAACTCCCTATAGTCGACGCAAAGCCTCAGAGAACCATCTACCTTGGTGGTAAAGACGACTGGTGCTCCCCATTCTAAAATGCTCCTCCTAATGAAACCTTTCTCCAACTGCTCGTTTACCTGCTTGTTTAACTTGCATCTTTCTTTTTGAGCCATATGCCTTAAGGGTAAGGCAACAGGTCTAGAGTTCTCCACAAGATAAATTCGAAAATCAATCTCTCTAGAGTGAGAGACTAGTAACCTTGAAAAGGATATCTAGGTAGTCTTTAACTATGGGCACTGAATCTAACTCGTCGTGTGATGGGTCTAATGAATATTGGTAGCTCAACATAACTGATCCTCGGGAATTGCAATAAACCTCCAAACTACGTGCACTACATGTATTCAACCTAACAACCTTCCCTTCATAATCTAGGATAGCCCCATACAAAGTCATTCAATAGAAGCCCAATATTTACCAAAACCTAGAAAATCCTAAGACAAAAGGATCACAATCGAACTCGACCCCTAGTATGTATAATTTCAAATCCCTACATATCATATACAAATAGGTCGATTCTTCTAAAGGATTTGGTAGAACTTTAGGGTACGTAACTATGCTAGTGTCTAAGTGTAACTCATCCACAAGCTTACTTGAGATAAAAGAGTCCGATGCCCCTATGTCAAACAAAGTGTGAATTGATAAACCAGATAGAGTTAACACACCATCAATCATGACTTTTCTCCCCTTATCTACAATTGGTGGTGTACTCAAGCTAGGTACTACATCTAGTGCATAAGCTAGGACCACTTAGGTAGAGGTCTTCTAAGGTGCTAGACTAGGGATGGGCATTTAACCGAACTAACCGACTTAACCGATCCAATCGACCATAACCAAACTACATTAACCAATAAATTCGGTTAACCGAACATTCAGTTAACCGACAGACGTTAACCGATAAAAGTCGGTTCGGTTAATGGTTAACCAAATGTTATTTAACGGTTAACCTTTAATCTAAAATAATTTTTCATGTTTAAACATTAAACTAAAGGCTGTACTACGAACTAAGAAGCCAAAGCACCCGACCCTTCATTAATATCGCATAATGAAAAATAATAGAAATCCTAGCATCCGTCGCTTTCACAATTCATTCCTACAAACTACACAGCTTCAACTTATCGATCTTGTTCCAGATTTCTTAAATCTACTAATTTCTCAAATCTATTGAATATCGATTTCTCAATCCCTGACCGTTCTTGGAAAAACCTAGATCAACACAAAGCCTCTCTACCTATCAATTACCTAGCCGATCAACACAAATTAAATTGATCTACTAATCTACAAATTAAGATATGGTGAATAATAGCTGGAAAAGAAAAAAATGTAAGCTTGTATTAATCATTTGATTATGTTTATTTTTAGTTTTTATATGTTTTATTTAGTTTGTATGGACTATATAATTCGTTATACTCAATAAACTGAAAATATGACAAAGTTGAACTTCTTTATAGTTGATATTAAGTTCAGATTAAACTGCTTTTAAAATATACAAATTCAGATCGATCTATACAAAGTCTCAAAACTTATTTGTAGTTGATATTAAGTTCGATTAAATTGTATAATCATTATATATTTCTTACTTGAAACTAATTTAGACTGTGTAATTGTTATTTACATTTAATTAAACAGCTTGAATTTGTATTTAAAATGCTAATTGTTATCAATTTTGAAGTTAGCTTGCTGTTGAACAATTGAGATGATAAACTAACTATTAAACTGGTATCGATTAACTTGTATTTAATTAAAGGCTGTTAATTATACAATAATTTAGATGATTAACTGATATTGATTATAATGGATATTGATTATATGCTTATAATAGTTAGTTGCTTGAGCCTGACTGTATAACACTACAACGGATATTGATTATAACTTATTTCATTTCTTATATTACATTTGTGCTATCATTTTAACCTAACTGTATAACATAACTATCACTGTATAACTTTATACCTGATACTAATTATATTTGATTATAACCTGACTGTATAACACTAAACCTATCATATTATATTGATCAATTTTATTATATTGATTTCATTTCTTACAAACATTCCCATTTATATGAGTATGATTTAGTGATTTATGAGTAAAATAAATATATATATTACATTTGTGCTATCAGTGAAGCTTAAATAGTATTACATTTGTGCTATCATTTTAACCTGACTGTATAACCTAACCGTGTCACTGTATAGCCTTATAACAGATACTGATTGTAACTGATTATAACCTGAATGTATAACACTACACCTACCATATTATATTGTTCAATTTTATTATATTGATTTCATTTCTTACATACATTCCCATTTATATGAGTATGATTTAGTGATTTATAAGGCAAATATACATATATATTACACTTGTGCTATCAGTGAAGCTTTAATAGTATTACATTTGTGCTATCATTTTAACCTGACTGTATAACCTGACTATGTCACTGTATAACCTTAAAATTGATACTGATTATAACTGATTATTCCTGTGTCACTGATCATAACTGATACTGTATAAGTAAAATATACATAAATATTACATTTGTGCTATCATTTTAATATTATTACATTTGAAATGAAATCAAGGTTTAATAGTATTCCAGTATCATTTTATAGTGATTACAATTGCAACTGATACATGCAGATATGAGCCATATATTACTAATCTAAAATGTATTTTTTTTCATGCACTATAACAGGTACAAATAGGTAGTTCTAGAGAAATAAGAGACGATGATGAGTTTGTGGAAGAAGTGGATGATGAGGAAGCCGGCGAAGACAACATCAATATTAGAAAACCTCCTCTACACCCGGTGCACAAGCCTTCTTTAAGAAAGCCTTCTCCGGTATGGGAACATTTTACTAAAGACGGTAATTTCAATTTTTAGAAATGCATATGCCACTATTATGGTCAACAATTCGCATGTGATTCTAAATCAAATGGCACTACACATTTAAATTACCATATAAAACATTCATGTAAGTCCATTATACGTGATAGTGACACGGGACAAAAAACTTTAGCTTTTGGAACAAATAGCGATAGTGAAGGTAGTTGCAATCTTATCGCATGGTCATTCAATAAAGAGGAATGTAGAAAAGAATTAGCTCGAATGCTAGTTATTGATGAACTCACTTTTAGTTTTGTGGAGGGTGAAGGTTTTCTTCAATTTTGTCAGGAATTATGTCCTAGTTTTGAAGTTCCTTCACATAGATTAATTTGTAGGGATGTGCTGCACTTATATTAGGATTCGTTAGAATCTCTTAAAAAATGTTCTCAAAATCATTGTATGGTGTTTTTCTAACTACTAATACATGGACATATATTCAGAATGTGAATTATATGGTTTTAACTGCACACTTTATCGATGGAGATTGGAAGTTACATAAAAGGATTATAAATTTTTGTATGATTACTAGTCATAAAGGAGAAAATATTGGAAAAGTTATTGCCCACTATATCAAACAGTGGGAACTCAAAAGAATAGTGTCTATCACGGTTGATAATGCTAGTGCAAATGAAGTGGCAATTAATTATGTGAAAAGAAAATTAAATGATTATAATGGTGGTTGTGTTTTGAATGGCGATTTCATGCATATTTGTTGTTTTGCTCATATAACCAATTTAATCGTCAGTTATGGGCTAAAACAAATTAGTAGTGTTTAGCTGGAATTCGTACTGCAGTCAGATTTGTGAGATCATCTCCATCACGATTGAGTAAATTTAGAGAGTTATGTTTAAGTTTGGGAATTGAGAATAAATCTATGCTTATTTTAGATGAACCGACTAGTTGGAATTCAATGTATTTGATGTTGGAAGCGGCTTTAAAATACAAAAAAGTTTTTGATGATATGAGAGAAAATGATGGTATTTTTGTTGCTTACTTTGATGATGAAATTCATCCTCCTAGGTCTATGGATTGGAAAAATGCTGAATTATTTGTTAAATTCTTATAGTATTTTTATGATATTACTTCAAAATTTAGCATAACTTTGTCCATTACTGCAAATGTTTATTTTGGCGAGCTTAGTGGAATTCAAGAAGAACTTAAAGGATTGGTTGATAAAATGAATCCTTATCTTGCTAAAATTGCATCTAGTATGAAAATGAAGTTTGATAAATATTAGGGAAGTGAAGGTAACACGAACAAAATTTTATTCGTTACGTGTGTGCTTGACCCAAGGTATAAATTCCAATTTTTGAAGTTATGTGTTGAAGACATGTAAGAAAAAAATATTGCGAAAAACATATTAGAAAGTGTGAAGAATATTTTGATAAGGTTCTTTGACTTTTACATTAACGATTGTACATTTGGAACACAAACGCGTGAGGAACCACAACCTAGTACACTCATTGCTAGTGATTGTGTTGAGGATGTTAGTGATGCTCTATCTAGAAGAATGAATACTTTTCTAACATAGGTTCAACAACACGATAATGACGGCAACGAACTAGAAAAGTATTTAAATGCACCGATTGAGGGTACACCAAATAATTCAGATGTTTTACCATGTTGGAAAGTAAATATTTCCAAGTATCATGTTTTATCTTTAGTCGCTCGAGATCTTCTTGCTATTACGGTATCCACAGTTGCATCCAAATCCGCTTTTAGCACCAGAGGAAGAATTATAGATCTTTTTCGTAGTACTTTAAGTCCATGGATGGTTAAGGCATTGGTTTGTATTCAGAATTGGTTAAGGTCCAAACCAATTTTTGTCGATCATCGAATTGAGGTTCCTATCGATGATGTTTCTTATTATGATGAACTCCTATCAGGTGATATTTGCATTTGTAAAATAATATAGTTCTTCATTTGTTGGATTTGAAATACATTGCTCTAATTAACTTGTTTTCCATATAGATTTTGTACACAGATGCCAACGTGAGTCGCCATCAGATTTTATGTTCACCATAGATGGTCCGTGTTCATCATCGTTGTATTCACCTTCACCATGGTTAGTTTCATTTAGTAAAAATGTTCATGTAGTTTAGTGTTTACACTTTCAAAACAATAATATACTTTCAAAACAATCATATACTTTCATATACAATCATATACCTTTATAATGACAGTTAGTAGTTCCACGGATATAGTAATGGTGTATTTGATATTGTAACATTCAATGATGTTTGATTTTTATTTATTCACTAATTGGATTGTTTGACTGTTCGATTTCAGGTGATATGTGGATGCTATATAACCGATGACCTATAATTCAGAATTAATGAACAATTGTTATTTCAGGTATGAGAAAGAGAAATTAAATAGTCTGTGCATCCGTAGTTTTAATTAAATTTTCATAACATAAACTATGCTTGCTGGTCATGTAAGCACACACTACTACAAAATAGGCCATTTGCATCGTCTCATTTGAATCGGTTGAAGTAAAAACTGATGCAAATAGAACTATTTGCATCAGTTTTGTCTTAATAACCGATGCAATTGGTACATGGAAAGCAATAGGTAATAAAAAATCAAATTTGCATCAATTGTCACCAACAACCGATGCAAATACGTCGATGCACATAGTTTTATTCGCATCGGTTTTAAAGTCAACCGATGCAACTACGTTAATTTGCATCTATTCACTAGCAAAGGTGATGCAATTTCAAATTATTTAGGTTGTCCTAGGTCAGATGAAACCACTTTCGTTACGTACCTGTTATTCCGGCCATCCCAATTTATTATTTTCCCATTCGTTTCTTCAAAACAAAAAACCCTAAAATTGATTTTCACCATTAATTTCAAACGTGATTTCACGGATTAGATTTGGCCACGGCTTTTCATTATCAAGGTACCAAATCTTCCTTTTTTTACGTTACTCGAATTGTATTCCTTTTTAATTTTGGTTGCGCGATTTGAAGAGGGGCGAATTGCAGTGGTTGAAAGGAGGTGGTATTTGCAGAGGCGATGTTTGCAGAAGGCGATGGCATATTGGGTGATACTCATACTAGCGATGAGGGCGGTCGAAGTGGTTGATTTGGGTTCGAAGTTGGGTTCAAGGTGGTTCGAGTTTGAGGTGATTGGGTTAGCAGAGGTTCTGTAAATGTTGGTTGATAAGAGTGTCCAAGTATAGAAGGCCGTGATGTTTATGGATTTGCAGGAGCTTGATTTGTTGTGACGACAGAAGTATGAAATATGAACTATGTTTGTTTTATTTCATCTATTTTATTTTAGGTAACAATCTAAGCTTTTGTTTGTTTTAAAATGGTTTTCTTTGCGCCATCTTATTGTCATTAAAAATTTAAAACTTTGATTGTGTTATTGAAAGCTGATCGTGAACACCAAGCTGATCTTTGTTTAACGTTCGCCATTTCAAAGGGAAGAGAAAGTTTGGGATCTACATAGAACTATGTTTTGAATTATACGTTTAACACATTTACAGGTATTTTTATATCTTATTATCAATAATCAAATTACTCCGATTTTAACCTTGTATTTTCCTAGAAAAACCGAATCTGTAGTGTTTATTTATTTATTTATTTATTTCATTACTTCATAATTACTGAGATGATTTCAAATATCCTTGAGTTAATGGAATTATCTTTGGTCAAACTTTTCAGTTTATCTTCTTGATGTATATTATAAAATTATAAATACTTAATTTAATTTCTAGATATAGTTGTTGAAAATCGCTTTTTCCTGTTATCCCGCATATTGGATTCTACAACCACAAAAGAGGTATCTTGGTTTTCTTAAAACTTTGTTTCTAGCTTCTTACTCTTTAGTATATTCCTTTTATAATATTATTTTAGGTAAGTAATGAAAATAGGACTTGTTGGTGTGATCATCTCATTCACTATAGCTAGAGGTGTATTTTTTAAATATTAAAACTTTGAACTATGTATGCTTTATTTGATAATGCCTAATTGATTATGATTGAAATATCCATCTGAATATATGTTTTTACAATGCATGCTCATGAAAATATCTCCTTTTAAAGTGTCAAACCATAACTCAATCCGAGATATAGCATACCAATTGTACATAACATTTACATATCTTACCTAGAGACAAATAGCTTAAATGTCCTTAGTTTTCTTTGTGATAATACACACAAGATCTAAAACATAAGGAAATATGCATGCATAAATCACTCTGCGCCTTGCGTTGGGGAGTAGAGAAGTGGAAACAACAAGCTATTGTAAGAATAGGCAGTTACTCAGGTTGTCCAACTGCAGCTAAATTTTTGGAAATGCTGTCTCCAAAGAGCAACACTTGTAATGTTGAAGAAGACATAACTATAATGGATACCCTTGCTGACAACCATGGTTACAATAACTCAGTGAAACCAGAAAGTTCCATATATTTGTTAGCTTAAGTAGGATACGAGAATGCAAGTCAAAGGAGGTTGATACAGGTACAAACTTTCCTAACCTGTATCTTAGATTGCATTTTTATTTTGGATAATCTTGCCTTGTATATATTTCTAATGCATGCTATTTTAACTAATATAATACGTTGTTGCCAAATACTTCTTTGGGCATCAACAGTAGCAATTTGATAGGCCCACAGTTGGCAGGTGCATCTTTAGACATCAACAACAGTAGCAATTCGATAGGCTCACAGTATGACTACTCATCCCATCTGAATGCTTACATAGGGAATACTGAGTTGTCTGCAGTTTACCTATATTAATAGGTGAGTGAAAATGATAACCTAAATCAATTCTCTAATATATAAAATACTATTTAATTACTCCATTATGTTTCACTTTTTACAAGTCCACCCCTTTATCTGATAATGTTTGTAATGTGCTGATACAGTTATCTTGTTTTAAAACACTGAAGCGTGGGTCGCGCCTTAATTGGCAAGAAGGCAGTGTAAACATCAGAGCGACCAGAAGGCTTGAATAGGCAGGTTGCATCCATTATTCTACATGTGTGTTTTAATTATGAATTTGGGGTGGTCGATTTGAGGTGGTCGAGTTTAGTGATTCAAGCGATTGGCTAAGGCGATAAATTTGTAGTCTGCTTTGGGTTGGCAATGGTGCAAAGCAAGGCAGTGCATACGAAAGCACAGTGGTAGAAATGACTGCAGCAATGAAATCACAGTAGAAATGAAAGCACAGTAGATATGGGGCAAGGCAGTGGTAGAAATGAGGGAACGGTTATGTGCTGTTGAATGTAAGAAGTTGCAAAGGAGTGGCAATTTGTGGCTATGCGGTTTGTAGAAGTGAATAGTCAGTGGAGTAAGGAATGATAGTGTAGCAGCAGTATGTTGTGTTGTGGATGTTGCTATGGGGCAGACAGTGGAAATGATGAGGCTGGTGAATTGTGGAAAATAAGCAGAGATGATTGGATGATGTATGGCAGTGAGCAATGTGAGAAGTTAATTGCAGTTTATAAGGTGTTGCTGATGGGATGGTGGCATGTTGGAATGTGTATGAAGTACTGACTGTGGCTTGTAATGCAGTGAGAATGTTTGGCGAATTAGGGTTGGTTAGGATAGTGGTGATTTGGGTGGGTTCCAGAGGAGATTGAAGTGTGTGAGGAGGAATGGTTGTATGTGGTTGTTTGATGTACATAGGCAGGCAAGTGTATATGATGATGATGATGAAGTTTTGATGGAGAAGTGGCAAGGCTGTGGGGTTGGAATTGAACAGTAGTTGGTCAGTGTGATGCTGTGATGTTTTGCTGGAAATGGTTTGTACAGCGGGGTGATGTAAGTGGTGGATGCAATATTGTTAGGGGTTGAATGTGGATATGTTGATGGTCTGGTGGAGCAGCTATGGGTAGATGAAGTCGAGGCAGTGCAGTGCTTGTTTTGTATAGGAATGACAAGTTATTTAGTTGAGGCAAGTAATGACACTTTAATTGATAAATGTTTATTTTGGTATTATGTTATTCAGTTTGTATTTGCCATCAAATTCAATTTTGAATGATTGTAATATTTCATGCAAAAATTGTTTTTTATAATCAATAATATATATATATATATATATATATATATATATATATATATTATCTATTTGAGTACTGTGCAACAAGTTCCTTTGTTGCATCGGTTTTCATTAGAACCGATGCAACATGTTCCTTTGTTGCAACCGTATTTTGCATCAGTTGTTAGTAACAATCGATGCAAAAAGAACCAATTTGCATTGGTTTTAGAACTGATGCAAAACTGTTAAGCCTGTTGCATCGGTTGCATGTGCATCGGTTGTAGAACTGATGCAACAGGGGGGTGAACAACCGATGCAAATGTCCTGTTTTGTGTAGTGACATGCTAGATGCTTCACATTTATATTTATTAGGTGATACAATATAACTGAGCAATTAACATGTTTATAGTATGATAGAAATTTCTCGGTTATATTGTATTAAATGATGTGTAAACATAGTTCAGAACTTCAGAACATACAAATATAACCGAAGCATGCTTCAGTTATATTTTTAAGCAATGTATTCTATGGATGCAGGACATACTTAGAGATAATAGAACTCAAGGGAAATATAAGAGTGCTCTGTAGATGTAGGCTATTAAGTTCTAAAGAGTTCAACCTGTTCAAGTTTTACTTCAAAACATACATAGTTCAGAGCTATGTATAATCTGTATACATGACATATTGGGAATTGGATTAGTTCTAACAGATTATACATGCCTCAGTGAATCGGTTATACATTGGTTGAATTTCTTACCTAATGCTTCAGTTATACATTGGAAATACAATGCTTCAATTATACATTGGTTGAATATAACTGAAGCATGTATAATCTGTTAAATATAACTGAAGCATATTTACACATTAGTTCTGTAAACAGATTATACATGCTTCAGTTATACATTGATTGCACTAATCTATTGCATACTTCAAACAAATTATACATGCTTCAGTTTATAGATAAAACGTATTATATATATGTTAGTTGCTTAGTTATATTGTATATTTTGATCTTATTACTCAATTATATATATTAATTGCTTACTTGCACTGTTATAAATGTTTATCTATGCAAATTTGGAGAATGGAGTTAAGTTACAACTTATAATTTCTTTGAAACTTGCACTCTACAATAACTTATTATATTCATTGCTATTGTCTGTTTATGTCATGACCTGAAATCCAGCATTCGAAAAATCGACATCAAATAACTCACTTATATTCGACTACTGGAGATTCAAGCGTCGAACTCCAGTTCGGATGGAGCTTATAACAAAATTAGATGAATATAAGTAGCGGAAACAAAATGAATATCATTTATCATAACATAGATACAACATCAATACGATATTCATTACAATATTTATACCTACATCAGAGTACTACACATAAGATACAACAACAAAATGGTAAACTCCACAGGGAAAAGATAATAGAGTTTCCAAAAAGTTCCAACATACTTCAACTTCGATAAGGTCTTCAAAAACTCCAAACACTTCAAAAGATTTCTAAATCCCAAAACTTCCAAAATCCGATAGCTTCCAAGAGACTCCTACTATCCAAGCTAGCTCGAAAACACGGATAACCTGCATCTAGGCTGCCCATGTGGAAATTATGGGCACCTAGAGTTTAGGAAGGAAACAATAAACTCCGGGTCAGTCATGGGACTGGTATGAGTAAACAAAAACAGTTTATAAAAGAAATCCGTTCATGCTTTTGGAAAATGAAACTACCATAAGGCCTCCCAACACACACAATACAATCGCACACTTGTGGGAGATTTCTCCTTATGATAGTCAAATATGCTTGATACGAGAAAACTCTTTGATATTATTATTATTGCATAGTGTGAAAATATTTCGAAAGTATAATATTATTGTTAGCCAGCAAACATACCATTATATTATGCTACTATAGCTACCATGTTAAATGGAAGGTTCTACAACTAAAACCATACAGAGCTCGTATTGCATGATTGGATTTTCAACAATGGTCAGACTAAGGAACTTCCTTACCGAATGGAAACGCCTCTGGAGGGATGCCCTGAGAACCTAACTGGAGATCTCTGCCAACACAAGGTCGGGTTACCTCTGTAACTAGGTAACTACTGACACGAGTATGCCATTCCCCGGTCGTCACCAACCTTTAACCGAGGCATCGACACCAACAATATTCCAACAATCACATAGGCTAAATATATGGGCTCCATACCATGATATCACCTTTTATCTAGAAGGAAATGCACATACCCTAAGGAGCGCTACCCCCAATAACCTTGCCGCATCCTTCTTGCTTTGACCATTAACGGGTTGTGAGGTTCGACGAAGTCTCGTCCATAAAGCTACGCTTTTCACAAAGCCATGCTTCGATCAACACATGATCAACATAACTCAGCATGCCACACTACCAATTTGGGAGTCTATCACTAATAACCTTCAACTACATAATCTCTGAGCTCGTACATCTTAGAGAAGGTTGTTAAGCTAAGAGAATAAATTCTCCGCCACCAACAGAAATGTATTTGAAAGAAATATATTTTACATCTCAAAGTGTAATGTCAGGCATACAACCATACAAGTCTATTCCGGGTTCGAACAAAACCGAAGGCACTTCCGAAGAAGCCCTTGCAATCCGGGCATCCACAATCCCGGTCGGGCTCCCCATCACATATGGAGATCTCTATACTGGAGCAACTTAGTGCATAGTCATTCGACAGGTTATCCTATAGTTCTCGAAGACACCCGGTCTTCACCACCGTCTTCAAATGCTTTCCATTTCGTTGTATCACTATTCGCAATGGGTTATATGACACCAAGGTCCTCTCTTGGCCAAACCGAATAGTGAGCGCTTAATTTTGAAAACACGTGGATATGTCAATCACAAAGATTCACTATTAAGGCTTGATGTGGGTTTCAGATAACTAACTGAAATTTGACTCCCTGTCACATCGAAATTTAATAGCCGTTTTACGGGCCAATGGTTTTTCACATTCAGACAGAAAGCAAATCACAGATATCACAGCTCAGCATAAAGCAATTTATATCACATGTTGTCACAATCACATATCAAAGATATCAATCAATTACAAAGCATTCAATAACAATCAATCATCTACAATTAAGATAAATTAATCGTGTGATTTAAATTAATTAATCACATAATTACTTTCACTAGTTACCTTTAATAAATGATTAGTTATCCTTAATTATAAATTAATTAAATCTTAACCACCTTCATTAATTAATTACTCCTTAATTAATTAATCCTTAATTGTTAATTAATTAAATCTTAATTTCTTTTATTAATTAATTATTCCTTAATTAATTAATTACTAATTAAAAATCAATTAACCTTAATTATTTAGATAATTTATCTTTAATATTAAGTAATTAATTAAGTAATTATTCTTTAAGTAATTATATTAACAAATAATTATTTACTTAATAAATTAAAAGATAAATCTTTTTATCTTTGTTAATTACTTTGATTATCTAATAAACCTTATTTAATAATCATCCTTATCACATTAATTGCTTTAAAAGGTTAAGATTGGCTTGAATAACATTTTATCTTAATTTTCCTTTTTAATTACATTATTTATTTAATATAAATAAATTAATAAATAATGTACAAAATTAAACAAATTTAATTTAATTATTTAAAAATATCTTACTTAAATCCTTAATTAAATTCAAAACTTTAATCAAAATCATTATTTGAAAACATGGATTAAAAATGTTTAAAAGTTTGAATTTTATTTTAAAGTAAAAACTGTTACATATATCAGACCCGAGGCCCACTTCGAGTCTTACCCCGATCAAAATGCCTGAATGCTTTGAATTTTCCCAGAAATCAACCCGTATGCCATAATTTTTTAAACCTTAAATTTTTGTTTAAGTATTTAACCAGTTCAACCCAAAAATGCTTCGAGCGTATACCCGAGCCCGTCCCTTATTTCCCGAAGGCAACTTCGAGTATCACCTTTCTTCCCAAACTACTGCTTCCTGACACGACTCAATCCATGTGCACATGCCAATCAATTCGACCACCTCAGGTTGAAGCTATGGCCATCAACGAGTCCACGATGATGTTCCTGAACCACACGAACACCCATTATTTCGAAACGACGGTGATCTTGCAATCGAGCCATTAGACCTAAATCTGGAACAAAACCGAGCCACAATCAATCGCTTCGTTCTTCCACCTCTGATCATCAGAAGTCACGTAGCTTCGACTAGAACAACGTCGAACCTCAGGCTTCGAATCCCACCGGTGCGAACGGCTTCGGTCCATCGACGATGATGCGGCAGCACCAATTCCGATCATGACCAAATATGGGTTTTAAACCCTAAATTGGTCTCATCCTTCCTCTACGATAATCAAAAAATTTTCTGATCATTTTTCCCATTCTCGAACATCGCTCAACTACCTCCAGTAACAATCCCCATCCTCCATTTCACTTCAATCACCAAGAAACACCAAAAAAAACCCCAAACGATCAATTCAAGATATCTCCATGTTTATTAGCTTAAAAATCATGATTCCAATTTCAAAAATCATTATTTTCGAAAACATTTCAGATAGTATATTTGAAAATATAAATCATGATACTTGAAAATTCAACATATAGTAAGTTTCCCTGTATTTTCCTATTTCCAGAAGAAGCTTGAATTTATTTTGCTTAAAATTATTTTTAAAATTTAAAACATGATCATATAAACATGTTATATTTAGACTTCAAGGCCTAAAAATGATTTGAGATAAAGCTTTTGAATTTAAAAACAGGTTTTGGAACCTGTAACAGAGGCTCTCTTTTTTTCTCATGTGCACAGACATGCACAGAAATGTCCAATAATATATATAAAAATTGAGATGCATGCAAACAGTTTTCAATCTGACTTAAGCATGAGTTCAAGCAATAGATCACAATCTAGAGTTTCAATAGAGTTTACTCACATGTAGCTTTGAAACAGAGAGCTTTTGTAAAGCCTGGAACTTGGTTTAAATTTGAGAAACTGGGAGCTTATTTGATTTTGAAAACTGGATCCTTTAAACTTTGATTTGCTTATTGTTGATGTTTTGATCTTAAAGCTGGAATTGTTTCAACTTGATCTGATTCCATTGCTTGAGGTGATTTCCAAGCTTATGCTTTGAAGTGAATAGGGTGTTTGAATTTTCCAGTTTTTTGCTTTGTTTTTGTTTGGATGACTTTCTGATTTTTTTTTATTTTTTTTTATAATTTGCTCGTCGATTTTCTTTCTCTATTCTGAGGAAGTTTACAGATTTTTTTTATAAAGCTTTCAAAAGTTAAAAGAAATGAGAAAGAGGGGATTTGAGATGTTATATAGTTTTATTTTCTTTTTATAAATTATCTTAAAAACAAAAACAACAAAATGACACTTGTCTATTTTAATGCTTCATAAGTTAACATTCGTTAATTTAGGTGCTAAAAATTCAACATTTGTCTAAATGTATTTTTATAAAAAAATTAAATACCTTTCCTTGATTAATAAATACATTTTCCTAATTATTATTATATATAATTAAAAGAAAATGTTACAAACCAATTATTCATTAAATAAATTTCCCATATATATATATTTTGAAATCCAATTTATTTTACTAAGACGTTTATTTAAATATTAAATTCAAATACAAATTCAAATTTAAATTCAAATTTGAATTACAATCCATTCTATATATATAAACACAATATTCATTTGTTTTGAAATTTTAAAATTAATTCAAATTTAATCCCAAAAATTCAAATTAATTACTAATTTTAAATTGATAAAATTTGGGATGTTACAGATTCCCCCTTTAAGAAAATTTCATCCTCGAAATTTGAAAGAGAGAGAAAGACAAACAAAGAATATAAAAATACAGAAAAAGATAGAGAAATGGCTTACCAATTAAGCCGGAATATCCATTCTGAAATTGTGATAGGATTTCTGCATGCTATCTTTTGTTTCCCAAGTACAGTCATTTGAATCACCGCTCCACTGCACTTTAACTAATCTCACAACTTTATTGCTCAATTGCTTTTCAACACGATCAATGATTTTCAACGACTCTCTTTCAAATGCCAGATTTGGTGTGATTTCCAAATCCTGTTGAGCCGTCTCTTCGATAAAACTGTCTGGATCGTGCACATAATTTCGAAGATGTGAAACATGAAATACGTCGTGTACGCCAGATAACCAACTAGGTAGCTGCACTCGATATGCCAAATGACTGATCCTCTCCAGAATAGGAAATAGACCAATATAACATGGTGCTAGCTTACCGGTTTTCCCAAATCTCAACACACCATGCATTAGAGACGCTTTTAGAAATACAGAATCTCCAACTTGAAATTCTAAAGCTCTTCTTCTGCGGTTGTAATAACTTTTCTGACGACTCTGTACAGTCATTAACTTCTTTCGAATAAAATCCACTTTCTCCTAAGCTTCTTTAATCATATCTGGTCCAAGGTCTAGTCTATCACCAGACTCAATCCAGCATGCCGATGATCGGCACGGACGACCATATAAAGCTTCGAAAGGAGCTATTTCGATACTGGCTTGATAGCTATTGTTATATGAGAATTCAACCTGATGTAAATAGTTCTCCCGTGAACCGCCAAAGTTAAGTATACAAGCACGCAATAGGTCTTCTAAGATTTGATTAATCCTCTCAGTCTGCCCATTAGACTACACGTGATAAGCGGTGTTGAAGTTCAGCTTGGTTCCCAATGCGGCTTGGAATGCCTCCCAAAATCTACTAGTGAAGATTGGGTCACGATCACTCACTATACTACTGGGTATCCGTGGATACGAACAATTTCTTTCACATATAATTCAACCAAGCTTGCTGCTGTCCGGGTAGATTTCACTAGAATGAAGTGGGCGGTTTTAGTCAGACGATCCACTATAACCGAAATTGCTTCATTCCCCTTTCAAGTACGTGGCAACCCATCGTCGATACTTGATCCCACTTCCACTTAGGCACCTCCAATGTTTGGAGTAGACCTGCCATCTTCTTCTGATAACTTTTAATTTGTTGATAGGTAGCACATAGACTCACATATATAGATATATCTCTTTTCATTGTCTTCCACCAGAAAGTTCTTTTGATATCTTTATACATCTTATTAACTCCTGGATGGATAGTGAGTTTGGACTTGTGACATTCGTCCAAAAATTCACGTTTTAGTTCCGGGATGTCTGGAACACACATTCTGCCTTTCAGTCTTATAACTCCACAAATATCGATTTCGAAACTGGAATCTTCACCTCCACGAATCCTTCCATATATTTCCTGAATAAACTTGTCTTCATTTTGCTTACTAGCAATGTTTTCTAGAAGAGTAGGAGTGACAACAAGATGAGCAAGAATAGCATGACTTCTACTCAAGGCGTCGACAACTACATTGGCTTTTCCAAGCGTATACAGAATATCTAGGTCATATGACGTTAGAAATTCTAACCATGTTGTTGCCTCAGATTCAAATCTTTCTGGGTGAAGAGTATTTCAAAGATTTGTGGTCGGTGAATAATTCAAATTTTTCACCTAAAACAAGAAGAATTTATTAAGTACAAACCTTAAGTTAAATTAAAAAAATTTAAATTTTTAGAAAAACTAAAAGAGATTTTACCCAAAAGATAGTGTCGTTGGATTTTCAAAACGAAAATAATAGCTAAAAGCTCGAGATGGTGAGTTGGGTAATTTTTCTCATGTGGACGTAATTGTCTACTTGTGTAGGCAATTACTTCCCCATTCTGCATTAGCACCGCACCCAAACCATCACCACAAGCGTTAGTATAGATAGATAAACCTTGGTTCCCATTAATGATAGCTAGAACGGGAGAGGTAGTTAATCTCCTCTTCAACTCCTAGAAAGCTCCATCACACTTCAGAGTCCAATCGAATTTAGCATTCTTCATTGTTAGCTTAGTCAATGGACTGGCCAACTTGGAAAAATCTTGGACAAACTTTCTATAATATCCTGCTAAACCCAGAAAACTTCGAACTTCTTTTGTAGTAGTGGGTCGCTTACAGTCTAGAATAGCAGAAATCTTTCCCGGATCAATAGAGATTCCCTCTTCATTAACAATGTGCCCAAGAAATCTGACTTCCTTAACCCAAAAATGGAATTTAGAAAATTTTGCAAATAGAATATTCTCTCTTAATATCTCCAAAACAATTCTGAGATGCTCAACATGCTCCTCCTCGATCTTGGAGTAGATTAGAATATCGTCAATAAACACCAAAACAAATTTATTCAATACTCCTTGGAATACACGGGTCATTAAGTCTACGAAGTATGCGGGAGCATTGGTTAGTCCGAAAGGCATGACTAACCATTCGTAGAATATGTCTGGACCCATGAAAGCAGTTAAGTGAACACAATCTTCAACAATTCGTAGCTGATGGAATCCCTGGGCTACATCCACCTTTGAAACGAATCGGGCGTCATGTAGTTGATCGAATAGATCGTCGATTTTGGGCAAACGAAATATATTTTTGAGAGTTATTTTATTGAGATTGCGGTAGTCCATGCACAATCTCAAAGATCCTTCATATTTGGCTATGAAGACCACAACTGAACCCCAATCAGAAACACTAGGACGTATCAACCCATTTTCTAACAAATCTCGGGTCTGATTGACTAGTTCAATCCTTTCCTTGGGTGCCATCATGCGGCTTGCATAAACAATAGAACGAGCATTTGGAACTAAGTCAATTTTGAATTCAATTTCTCTATGTGGAGGTAAGGATTTTACTTCTTCAAATACGTCTGGAAATTCCCGGACAATAGGTATGGACTCTAGACTAGGTTTGGGATATCCCAAGGTATACATCAGCTTATCTCTCTTACCTGATCCAGGCTTGTGATTCGACAATAGATTCCTTGCCGATGAACGGCTTTCCTACCAACCCTGAGAAACTTTTATATAGATCAGCCAGATTCGGCTGAGGTTGGGTAGGCATAGCTGCTTCTGCTGTTGCGGGAACTTAACCGGTTGCAGTGGTATTTCCCCGACCCCTAGCTCTTCCTCTTCGCTCGCTCATTGTTACTATCTGTAAATAGTAAGAAAACTTGATTTAGGTATACGAACAAGATATCTTAGGAAATATCAACAGTTAAAAGGAATAGACCAAGAAATTTTAGGGTTTCGGTCTCTCAGTTTATACTCATTCTAGGGTATACTTCACCCTATCTCTAATGAGCCACCTAATGTGTTATGGCTAAAGTTCTTACTCAACCTATAGCTCTGATACCACTTTTTACAACCCGAAATCTAGCGTTCGAAAAATCAACATCAAATACCTCACTTCTATTCCACTGCTAGAGATTCAAACGTCAAACTCCAGTATCGGATGGAGCTTATAACAACATTAGATGAATATAAGTAGCAGAAACAAAATGAATATCATTTATCATAACACAGATACAACATCAATACGATATTCATTACAATATTTATACCAACCTTAGAGTACTACACATAAGATATAACAAAAAAATGGTAACTCCATAGCGGAAAAGATAATAGAGTTTCCAAAAAGTTCCAACATACTTCAACTTCGATAAGATCTTCAAAAACTCCAAACACTTCAAAAGATTTCCAAAGCCAAAAACTTCCAAAAGCTGATAGCTTCCAAGAGACTACTACTATCCAAGCTAGCTCCAAAACACGGATAACCTGCTTCTAGGCTGCCCGTGTGGAAATTATGGGCACCTAGAGTTTAGAAAGGAAACAATAAACTCTGGGTCAGTCATGGGACTGCTATGAGTAAACAAAAACAGTTGTTTGTACAAAAACAATTAATAAAAGAAATCCGTTCATGCTTTTGGAAATGAAACTACCATAAGGCCTCCCGGCAACACACAATGCAATCGCACACCCGGGGGAGATTTCTCCTTATGATAGTCAAATATGCTTGATACGAGAAAACTCTTTGATATTATTATTAGTGCATAGTGTGAA
Source organism: Allium cepa (assembly GCA_030765085.1). Taxonomy (NCBI): domain Eukaryota; kingdom Viridiplantae; phylum Streptophyta; class Magnoliopsida; order Asparagales; family Amaryllidaceae; genus Allium; species Allium cepa. The sequence goes on from CM060946.1 coordinate 45,799,202, forward strand.
AATATTTCGATAGTATAATATTAATCTTAGCTAGCATGCGTACCATTATAGTCTGCCTACTATAGCTACCATGTTAAATGGCAGGTTCTACAACTAAAACCATAAAAGGCTCGTATCGAATGATTAGATTTCCAACAATGGTCAGGCTAAGGAACTTCCTTACTGAATGGAAACGCTTCTGGAGGGACTCCCCGAGAACCTAACCGGATCTCTACCAACACAATACCGGGTTACCTCTGCAACTAGGTAACTACTGACACGAGTACGTCATTCCCCGGTCATCACCGACCTTTAACCAAGGCCCCGACGCCAACAATATTCCAACAATCACATAGGTTAAATATCTGGGCTCCATACCATGGTATCACCTTTTATCCAGAAGGAAATGCACATACCCTAAGGGGCGCTACTCCCAATGCCGCATCCTTCATGTTTCAACCATTACCGGGTTGTGAGGTTCGACGAAGTCTCGTCCACAAAGCTACGCTTTTCGCAAAAGCCATGCTTCGATCAACACATGATCAGCAACACTCAGCATGCCACACTACCAAGTTGGGAGTATATCACTGATAACCTTCAACTACATAACCTCTCAGCTCATACGTATCAGAGAAAGGTGTTAAGCTAAGACAATAAGTTCTCTGCCACCAACAGAAATGTATTAGAAAGAAATATGCTTTATATCTCAAAGTGTAATGTCAGACATACAACCATACAAGTCTGTTCCGGGTTCGAACAGAACCGATGGCACTTCCAAAGAAGCCCTTGCAATACGGGCATCTACAACCCGATTGAACTCCCCATCACATATTGAGATCTCTATACTGGAGCAACTCAGTGCAGAGTCATTCGACAGTTTATCCTATCGTTCTCGAAGACACCCGGTCTTCACCATCGTCTTCAAATGCTTTCCATTTCGTCGTATCACTATTCGTAATGGGTTATCTGACACAAAGGTCCTCTCCCACCTAAACCGAATAGTGAGGGCTTAATTTTAAAAACACGTGGATATGTCAATCACAAAGATTCACTATTAAGGTTCGATGTGGGTTTCGGATAACCAACTGAAATCAGACTCCCTGTCGCATCGAAATTCAATTGCCGTTTTATGGGCCAATAGGTTTTCACATTCACACAGAAAACAAATCACAGATATCATAGCTCAGCATAAAGCAATTTATGTCACATGGTATCACAATCACATATCAGAGGTATCAATCAATTACACAGCATTCAATAACAGTCAATCATCTACAATTAAGATGAATTAATCGTGTGATTTAAATTAAATAATCACATAATTACTTTCATTAATTACCTTCAATTAATGATTAGTTATCCTTAATTATAAATTAATTAAATCTTAATCACCTTAATTAATTAATTAATCCTTAATTGTTAATTAATTAAATATTAATTTCTTTTATTAATTAATTATTCCTTAATTAGTTAATTACAAATCAATTACCCTTAATTATTTAGATAATTTATGTTTAATATTAAGTAATGAATTAAGTAGTTATTCTTTAAGTAATTATATTAACAAATCATTAATTACTTAATAAATTAAAAGATAAATCTTTTTATCTTTGTTAATTACTTTGATTGTCTTACAAACCTTGTTTAATAATCATCCTTATCACATTAGTTGCTTTAAAAGTTTAAGGTTAGTTTAAATAACATTTTATCTTAATTACCTTCTTAATTACATTATTTATTTAATATAAATAACTTAATAAATAATGTACAAAATTAAATAAATTTAATTTAATTACTTTAAAATATCTTACTTATATCCTTAATTAATTCAAAACTTTAATCAAAATCATCATTTGAAAACATGGATTAAAAATGTTTAAAAGTTTGAATTTTATCTTAAAGTAAAAAGTGTTATACATATCAGACCCGAGGCCCACTTCGAGTCTTACCCGATAAAAATGCCTGAATGCTTCGAGTTTTCCCAGAAATCAACCCGCACGCCTTAATTTTTCAAACCTCAAATTTTTGTTTAAGTATTTAACCCGTGCAACCCAAAAATGCTTCGAGCCTATACCCGAGCCTTTACCCTTATTTCCCGAAGCTACTTCGAGTATCACCTTTGTTCCCAAACTACTGCTTCCTGACACAATCCAAGCCATATGCACATGCACAATCAATCCGACCACGTCAGTATGAAGCTCCGACCATCAACGAGTCCACGATGATGTTCTCGGACCACAAGAACACCCAGCATTTCGAAATGATGGTGATCTTACAATCGAGCCATTAGACCCAAATCTGGAACAAAACTAAGCCATAATCAATCGCCTCGTTCTTCCACCTCTAATCATCACAAGTCGCGCAGCGTCGACCAAAACTACTTCGAACCCTCACGCTTTGAATCCCACCAGTGCGAACGGCTCCAGTCCATCGACGATGATTCAGCAGCACCAATTACAATCATGACCAAATATGGGTTTTAAACCATAAATTGGTCTCATCCTCCCTCCACAATGGTCAGAATTTTTTTTGATCATTTTTCCCATCCTCGAACATCACTCGACTACCTCCAGTAACAAGCCACATCCTCCATTTCACTTTAATCGTCGAGAAACACCAGAAAACCCCCAAACGATCAACTCAAGATAACTCCATGTTTATTAACTTAAAAATCATGATTCCAATTTCAAAAATCATTGTTTTCGAAAACATTTCAGATAATATATTTGAAAATATAAATCATGATACTTAAAAATTCAACATATAGTAAGTTTCCCTGTATTTTCCTATTTCCAAAAGTAGCTTGAATTTAATTTTCTTAAAAATATTTTTATAATTTAAAACATGATCATATAAACATGTTCTATTTAGATTTCAAGGCCTAAAAATGATTTTAGATAAAGCTTTTGAATTTAAAAACAGGTTTTGGAACCTGTAATAGAGGCTTTTTTTCTCATGTGCACAGACATGCACAACAATATCCATTAATAAATATACAAATTGTGATGCATGCAATTAGTTTTCAATCTTACTTAAGCATGAGTTCAAGCAACAGATCGCATTCCAGAGTTTCAATAGAGTTTACTCACCTGTATCTTTGAAGCAGAGAGCTTATGTAAAGCCTGGAACTTGATTTAAATTTGGAAAACTAGGAGCTTATTAGATTTTGAAAACTGGATCCTTTAAACTTTGATATGCTTACTGTTGATGTTTTGATCCCGAAGTTGGAATTGTTTCAACTTTATCTGATTCCTTTGCTTGAGATGATTTCCAAGCTTATGCTTTGAATTGAAAAGGGTGTTTGAATTTTCCCGATTTTTTTTCTTTGTTTTTGTTTTGATGACTTTTTGATTTTTTTTTTATTTTTTTTAAAATTTTCTTGATGGTTTTCTTTCTCTGGTCTGAGCAAGTTTGTAGATTTTTTCCTTAAGCTTTTAAAAGTTAAAAGAAATGAGAAAAAGGGGATTTGAGATGTCATATAGTTTTGTTTTCTTTTTATAAATTTTCTTAAAAAAAAAACAACAAAATGGCACTTGTCTATTTTAATGCTTCATTAGTTAACACTTGTTAATTTAGGTGCCAAAAATTCAACACTTGTCTAAATGTATTTTTATAAAAATTTTAAATACATTTCCTTGATTGATAAATACATTTTCTTAATTGTTATTATATACGATTAAAAGAAAATGTTTCAAACCAATTATTCATTAAATAAATTTCATATATATATATATAAATTTTGAAATCCAATTTATTTTACTAAGGCATTTACTTAAATTTTAAATTCAAATACAAATTCAAATTTGAATTACAGTCCATTATATATAAACACAATATTCATTTGTTTTGAAATTTTAAAATTAATTCAAATTAAATTCCAAAAGTTCACATTAATTACTAATTTTAAATTGATAAAATTTAGGATGTTACAGTTTAAGACTATGTTATTTGGACTTTGTAGTTGTATTAAACATTATTGTATTTTTATTTTATGTTTAGACTTTCAAGGTTAAACATTATTCTAAGGTAACTCGTTATGTATGTTATTTGAATTTTGGACTATGTTAAAACTATTATTTGGACTCTGCAAACTCTAGTAACTCTTTATGTATTATTATTTATGTTTATTACTGCAGCATTACTCTGTAACACATTAATGTAGTGATGATTCTACATTTGTTACCAAATACATTGCATTGCATATTGTGACTCAACTTGATAGCTGGTTAACCGAGCTAGTATAAACGGTTACGGTTAAATATGATTGTTAACTGCGGTTATATTTAACTGGTTCGGTCGGTTGGTGCATTCCAATATTGACCGAATAGTGGTTAATCGAACCAAAACAATTATACATTTAATCGAAAATGTTAACTGATCGAGTCGGTTAACCGACCGTTCCCACCCCTATGCTAGACACTCCTGCTTTATGTGCTCGAACTGATTGCAGTTGTAACACTTGACCTTTGAACCATCTATCTTGCACACCTATGCGAAATTATCTTCTTGCCATGCTTCGTGCAATGCATATCCTGCCTTTTAATCTTTTCCTTAGGTTCAAAGCCTCTTTTGTGTTGGTTCCGCTGCTGTGCTTTTCCTCCAATCTTCCTAGGTTCTTCCTTTACATCCTCCATGGAGACGATATTCAACAAGGTCATCTCCACTAAACCCTCATATGTAGCACCATGAGAATTGTAACAACCCGGAATTTTTGGATATTTGAAATCGGAATATTTGATTGATTTTAAATATTAAAAAGTTAATCTTTAAATTGAATTTCAAATATCACTATTTGGTTGAAAAATAAATTATTGAATTAAACAATTGGAAATCAGGTAAAATATGAATTCTAGGATTTCTTATTTATCAAAAATAATGAGAAGTTTATAAAATTTATATTGATAATACTGAAGATAATAGAACCTTTAAAAGTTGAATTTAAAACTGTTTTGTTCAGTTTGAAATTATATTGTTTAAATCGATATTCAAAAATAGCCTTTCGAGGCACAACCTTGGAATTCAATGAAACATGTTACATTGCATCCGTAATAGCGTGTTATTATCGGATTTCAATTTTCGTAGCATTCGGTGTTGTCGTGTGATCATAGGGTAGGTAAACGCGCTCAAATTTATATCGAAAATTCAATATAATAACTGGATCCAAAAAGCTATCTTCTCCATACGAACGAATTAGAACTCGAAACCTTTTCCACTGCATTCGAAATAGGGCTTTAACATTATAAACGCCTAGCGGCTTGCCTCGATAAAAGGTCAAGATTTTGAGTTGCACTTATTGAGTCAATTTGAATTTAATTTAAAACTATTATTTTTATAAACTGGTCATATCTCAGCTACATTCCCTCCACATCAAAACTTTAATCTTTCACCTCAATGTCACTGTAGTTTTTTCTATGTGTTTCCTTTTCTGTTTAAATCATCATGCATGGAAGAAAGAGTAGAGAGATTGCCGATATATAAAATGAAAAGGTTCGAGTGAGAGCCTCGTTCGATAGTAATAATTCACGAAAATAAACTGTTCTTCATTCAAAAAAATCAATTTATTTTACCCAAATCAAAATGGCAGACAAAAAATATAATCAAATGAAAATAAATTGCATGCTCCCTCATCGAAAGGCATGCTCTTTCATCGGAGAGGGGGCGGCAGTTCGACAAGGCGCACGTAAGGATGTAGGGTTTAGCGAAGTCGGTGGGTCGCGGCGATGGTATCGATCGAGATCTGTGCTCAATTTGCTCAAAGTCCTTGCGACCTAAGCTTTTGCACGAGTCGTGGATGGCTGTAGGAGGAGGGGTCTACGGCGAAGCTCGGCGAAGACGATGGATGTAAGCAAAGTGGAGGAGCTAGCGTGCGACTGGGGAAATGCGGTAGTAGATTGGATTTTGTCTTTGAGGTATTCGTTTTGCTAATTAACTTGATTAGTAAAATTTTATACTTTCACAAGAGAAATTTTTATTACAGTAAGATATATAGGTATGAAAAAAGGAAACAATATTCTCAAACCTATATACATATGTGTATATAATATATATATATATATATATATATACACATATATATATATATATATTAGGAAGGAAATATCAACAATAAGGCATATTTACTTTTTATTTAAGAATTTATGTATAGATGTATACATAAACAGTTTTTTTTCTATATTTAAGTAAACAGAAAATTTATATACGAATCTATACAAAGATTAGATTTTTAATCTATATGGATTATTTCTTATAATATATATAAAGTTTAAAAAATAAAATAAATATACATTTACATATTTAAATTTTCTAGCTTATTAAAAACATGGTTCTGGTGAGCTATTTATTATATTAACCTATTTAATTTATCTAGTTACTAAAAATAATTTATTAAAGGAAATTTAGTTTTAGATTCAATTATTAGTAAACAAATTATTAAAAAAGAAAATTAATTGTTCTATTAGTTCAATCATTAATAAAATCATCTAATGTCTGTACAAGGTCTAAATGTGAAGAAAACAAGACGAGATGGAAGTGGATTGCAAATTAAAAATCAAAGGTGAGTAAGTCTCACTCTTTTGAAATACCATTAAATTTAATAGTTAAATTTAATTTTTTGGTTGATTGCATGAATTGATGATGTGATATTATATATAGTAGTATGTATGTGTGTGTGTGTGTGTATATATATAATGGAGTGATTGATTTCCAGCATTATTTAGCGGATGAGACCCTATGCGCCCCGTATAATAGCGGATGACCCCATATACCGCGATATTCCACCTCGCAGTGGAATTGATATTTATGTATTGTGCTAACATCTGTGGATGCAGGGAAACAAGTTGGAGGGATCCAACTGGATTCCTCAAAGCAGTGGAATTTATTTTTATAGTCTATGTTTTATCCGATAAATCTGTGGTGGATTATATTGGTTATATTGGAATTGATTTTTATTGAGTGTTATGGCCTGGTAAAATATATATATAAGTATTTTGAGAAATGAAATATGTATAAAGTTTGGATTTTTAAAATAAATAAAAAGGAAAATTTTAAGTAAAATAATTATAAGGAATTTGGATAATTAAACAATGATTTGGAAAGGATAAAAAGTTGATTTGTTAAATTCTAGTAAATAAATTTCGAGTATGAGAAGGAGATTTTTGAATAAATGGAAATAAATAAAATTTTAAACTTAAGTGATATTATTTTAAGGAGTAAAGAATTTATTTTTTAAATTCTAGATTTAAATTTGCTTGGAAAAGATTAAGAAGAAATTTGGAAAAAAGTGTGAAATTGGTATTTTAAGTTTAAATGAGATTTCAAATCATAATAAGGAAGTTAAATCTGAAATTAATGGGTTTTGAAATAAATTGAGTAAGTAAAGGAATTTATTTTTTAAATGGAATAAATTTGGAAATTGATTTGAAATTTGATTTAATTTTGAAACTATGTTTTTAAAGAAGGATGAGACTAAGGAATTTATAAACTGGGTTTATAAAGTGAAATAAGATATCAGTGGATATTTGGAAGTATAAATTCACGATGGGAATTTATAAAGGAATGGGTAAACAGTTTTAAAAATAAATGGTGATTTATTTTTAAAGGCGTGGGAAAGAAAATTTACAGATTTGGGATGTAAATTGGAATAAATCGAGAAGAATTTATTAACCGATCAAATGGACTTTTTTAGAATGGGAAGTATATTTTCCCCAGAAAGCCAAGTATGTTTTCAAAATAGCTTTTAAGTATAAATTAAAAGTTTTAAAGTTGGTTTTAAAAAGAATGTTTTTAGAGAAATTATTTTCTTAAATTATTTTAAATTTTTAAAACAAATATTTATTAAGTTAAATATAGAAGTGATTATTTTAAATTTTTAACTAGTATTTGATTTAAAAGATTGTTATTAATAATTATACTCTATCTAATAATTTTATTTTAAAATTTGTTTGGGCCTAAGTTTTACATGAGATATTAGTATAAATTTCATAACTAGCATTTTAAATAAAGCATTTTAAGTAGTTTTTATTTTAATATTTTTGAAGCATATATTTTGAATAAAGCGTTTAAGTGGTTTTAATTTAAATGTTTTAAAGTATATTTTTAATAAAGTTATTTAAAGTATATTAAATCTAAAGTATTTAGATTTGGTAATTTTTAGTGGAAATAAACAAAATTTGAGAATTTATTCCGTGCGAGAAAGGTGATTTGAAACTATTTTCTAAGAGTTGAAGTATAGAAAAATATCTTGCGAAGATATTTTGAAAATAAATAGTTTGGGACACTAGTAATATCTAATGATTATTTGTGAATGTTATTTGATAGTTAAATAATCAACTATCAATGTTGGCCAATGCGCTGATCGTTTCGAAGAGATCGGGATCAGGATTAATTTCCCGAAAACCACTTCGATCCGGTTTGAACGTTTTCGTGAGGCAGATAAGAGCCTGGAGTTGAAGATGGAGCAGTGAAGTGTAAGGGCTAATCGTTACTAATCTTGAGGGTGATTCCAAAATGGATGTAGTAGGAGTAGTGCTTCGGTTCTGTTCGAACCCGAAACGGACCTGTATAGACGAATGCTATCAGAACATCGTCAGGAGGATGGTGAGCATTCTAAGTGATTGTGCGCTAAAAAGGTAGTGCATAGCCTCGAGCCTCATCAATTGGGAATGGATAAAACAGGGGAGGAGCGCACAAGGCTAAGTGGCTAGAAACTAATTAGGGTAAGGTAACCCATGTCCAGATGTCCCTTTATTTCGGCTGTGTGGGCGGTTGCTGATCCCAACCACGGGGTGAACTCATTCGGACTATCCAGCAAGGGGTAGCTCCGATCTTGTGATGCAGGGGATTAGGGTGGATCCTCGGTACAGTGATCTAGACCACGTACTATGACGGACGGTACCCCAGTAGCCCTGCCATTGTTGGAAATCCATTCTAACTATGTGCCTTTACGGTTTTGTTCGTATAACCCACTTTGTGCCTAGTATTGCTGGAATTTAATAATGTAACAATTTCGGCTATTTGAATAAGTATTGTATATAGACACTACTATAATATCAGAGGATTTGATAAGAAATGATTTGGTTATCGTAAGGTAAAAACCCGGCATGTTTATTTGTGGCATGGTCTTACGAGATACCTTTGATTTCAAAAGAAATTTCGAAAACTCTAATAATCCAATTGAGTGTGTTTTCTCACTTTGGTTTTCCAGACTGAATCGGGTGTTATTTAATTATAATGCTCGGGTCAGACCGAGTATTATAGAATATAGGAAGGATGCTATGGAGCTTTGGAGACGAGCTGGATCGCGAGACATATCACAGGTATTTGATGTATATTCCGCTGTGTCTGATTAACTGCATGGTCAGTTTTATGACGGCAGGTTAATATAACTGTTCAGTTGTGTGCTATAGATTAGGATGTACTCTGATGATGTCATTTATAAACTGGTATAATTCCTTTTGTTTTAAAGATTAGTCATTTATCTATTTTATATTGCTCCGCTATGATTGTGAGATTCTGATATTGTTTCTATTTCTTCTTCTACCTCCTTCTTCTTTAACCCGAACGGTTCGTTTTTTCGGCATTTGATTGTTTGGCATTAGATACAGTGGACGTATTGATGTCGATTTTCGGGCATCGAAAAATCGGGTCGTTACACTTGGTATCAAAGCTGAAAGGTTAAGTGAGAACCTTGGCTCTAGCGTGGATTACTCATAGAAATAGAGTCCTCAGTACTCTAGAATGAGTTTGAGTGTATTAATAGATATGAGCACGCATTTGTTAGTGAATATAAAAATTGTTTTATATTGTGTTGACTTATTGCTTGAGTGTTTAAGGATTCTGGTCATATGTGGGAGGCTATGTCATCGATAAGGGTTTCTAAATTCTTAAACAAGATAAACCGACACAGTATTATTTTAAAACAGAGTAAATGAAATAATTTTACCCAAATTATTTTTGTATATAAAAGAAATAATTTTCCATAAATTATTATAGTTATATATGGTTGCTAGGTTGTTAGGAAATGATAATATTAAATTATTATCATTGTTGTGTAAAAATTGAATAAGAAATTGAAATCATAACTAAAAGCTAAGAAATAAATTCATATACAAATGGGATTTGTGAATGTAAATTGTAAATGTGAATTATAATTTGAAATAGAATTCCAAAGAAATATTTAAAATTGGTTTTCAAAGGTTTTGGAGAAATAATAGTGATATTATTTCGAAAATATTTTTGAATTGGATTTGAAATCTGGTGAGATTTGGAATTTAAAAATGTTTGGAAAGGGTTTTTGGAAAGAATATTGAACTCACTTAGGTCACTGGAAAATAACTTTGGCGATGACTGCATCATCATCGATGTTCATTTTCGAGATTCCAAGGGAGGAATTGCGGCCTAAAGATTTTGAATTGGAGTGTTTGCAAAACTGGGTTTGGTTTTGCAATTTAAAGAGATAATTGAATTTACCGAAGGATTTTGGATACAACTGATTTCAAAGATGATTTTGAAATGTTGACTAATTGTTTAAAAAGACTCTGGAATCTTATTAAAAATGTTTTGGAATAATAAATAAGTTTGAAAATTTATAAAAAAATTTGAAATTTGTTTAGTGTAAAAATTTAACTTAAGAAGAGCTAAATTAAAATAAGTATGAAACAAAATAAGCTAGTGAAGTAAACCAATTAAAAGAATTGAATTAAAACAAGCGTGATAACAAAATAGGTTAGAAAGCTAAACCAATTAGTGAAGTAGAATTTAAAAGGTTAGTAAATGAAATAAGAATAAGTTGGAAAAACTTATAGAAGTTAAATTTTTTTGAATTGAATCGAAATGTAAGTGAATCTAGTTAAGTAAAAGTGAGCTTTGAGGAAACGATTATTAAAAATAAGTTTACTAAGATTGTAAACAAATGTAGAGAAACAAAGGAAATTACACTTGTAAGAAGTAAAATGGAAACTGAATATTGGAATCAATTTGAATTACGTTAAGTAGAGCGGAATTGAAAATATAGTTTGAGTGAATTAAAAGAACAAAGTTCTTAAATTTAAAAATTTATTGGAAATTGAAACAAATTAGTAGATGAAAGGTAGTTGATAGAAATCAATATTTAAGAATAAGAATTTAGTCAAGTTGAACTAAATAAAACAAAGAATTGAAAATAAAATTTGTAAATGAACTAAAATAATTAAAGTTTGGAAATAAATCCATTGAAATTTAAAATGAATTAGTAAGTGGAATTAATTAAAGAAATGACAAATTGAATATGGTTTGAAATAAATTGAATTCAATATTTAAATGAAAGGTGAATTGGATTCAGAAATTAAATGGAAATAGATATATGAACCAAAGTGGAAAAATAAATATTAAAGTGTAAAATATTTATATTGGACTTAGAGAATGGTGAAGTTCTTAACTATAAATTGGTATTAGAAATATACTGGATATTTGAATGAAGATTGAGTAAATTGTGAAATGGGAAAGTAAATAAGTAAATGGAATAAAAAATAGATGTGAATAAAAAGAAGAATTGATTTAGCTAACAATCAATTAGGGCATAATATGTAGGATGTATGTATATTATTTAATTCGCATAGCGATTTGATCCATATTCGAACACAGAATTTCGAGATAGTTATATCTGTTCGAGTTGGGATTTTTCACTCGATTTTCGACGGTGAGTTTGGATATGAATTTTTTATTGATTCTGAAAATTCTCTATTATAGTTTGTGGCTATGCAACGAGAATGACGGTTTTTGATCAAGAAATTGGATCTGAGTCGGCACTAGGAAGTCGGATGGACGATACTAGTTCGAAGGTGAAATTGTGCGACCAAGTGAGCGGTCGAATTTGATATTGCGTACGGATGGAATATGTACATCATACGAGCTTAAGTAAAGAAAATATTTAAATTTTTTGAAAAGGAAGTGAATAAATGATTTTGAATGTTGTAATTGGATATTATTGCTAAGTAGGATATACATGTGTTTAAAGGAAAGGAAATTGGTGTAATGATTTCGGAAGATAAATTGAATTATCGACAAAAAGGTATGTATTTAAACATCTGTATGAAATTTAATGATTTTCTAGTCTAGCCACTTGGCCTTTTGTTTTCTTTTTAAATATGGGGGACCCGTAGAGGCATTTTGTAGTTGTACCTAGCTAGCCAAACAAAGGAGACACTGGCGAATTTTTCAAAAATTTAGATATTTAGGAAACTTTTAAGAAATTTGGGTAATTTAAAATTTGGATTTAAATTTAAATTTGAATTGTTGGGAAAATGATGTTGTTTGGAAGTTATGGATGAGTTTAGAATTAGTAATAGTGATAGCGTCTTTAATAAAAATATTGTTTTGGGTGTTGTTAAAACTTGTTGGTTTTGGGAAAATAATCATCGGGTTATGGATCATTCTTCTTAACTAGTAATTTCGGGGATGGAATTCTTTTAAGGGGGAGGATTGTGACAATTCAGAATTTTTGGATATCTGAAATCGGAATATTTGATTGATTTAAATATTCAAACATTAATCTTCAAATTGAATTTCAAATATCGCTATTTGGTTGACAAATAAACTATTGAATTAAACAATTGGAAATAAGGTAAAATCTGAATTCTAAGATTTCGAGTCTGTTAAAAATAATTAGAAGGTTTATATAATTTATACTGATAATACTGGAGATAATAGAACCTTTAAAAGTTGAATTTAAAACTGATTTGTTCAGTTTGAAAGTATATTGTTTAAATCGATATTTAAAAATAGCCTTATGAGGCACAGTCTCGCAATTCGACGAAACCAGTTTCATTGGTTCCGTAATTATGTGTTATTATCAGATTTCAATTTTCGTAGCATTCGGAGTTGTCATGTGATCGTACGGTAGGTAAACGCGCTCAAATTTATATCGAAAATTCAATATAATAACTGGATCCAAAAAGCTATCTTCTCCATACGATCGAATTAGGACTCGAAACCTTTTCTGTTGCGTTTGAAATAGGGGTTTAACGTTATAAATTTCTAGCGGCATGCCTCGATAGAAGGTCAAGATTTTGAGTTGCATTTATTGAGTCAATTTGAATTCAATTAAAAAATATTATTTTTATAAACTGGTCATTTATCAGCCGCATTCCCTCCACGTCAAAACTTTATTCTTTCACCTCAATGTCACTGTAGTTTTTTCCATGTGTTTCCTTTTCTATTTAAATCGTCATGCATTGAAGAAAGAGTAGAGAGATTGTCGATATATAAAATGAAAAGGTTCGAGGGCGAGCCCCGTTCGATAGTAATAATTCACGAAAATAAATTGTTCTTCATTCCAAAAAAAACAATTTATTTTACCCAAATCAAACTGGCAGACAAAAATAAAATCTAATAAAAATAAATCGCACACTCTCTCATCGGATGGCACGCTCTTTCATCGGAGGGGGGCAGCAGTTCGACAAGGTGCACGTAAGGATGTAGGGTTTAATGAAGTCGGTTGGTCGCAGCGATGGAATCGATCGAGATCTGTATTCAGCTTCCTCGAAGTCTTGGCGATTTAAGCTTTTGTGCGAGTCATGGATGGCCGTAGGAGGAGGGGTCTTCGACGAAGCTCGGCGAAGACGATGGCTATAAGCAAAGTGCAGGAGCTCACAAGCGACTGGGGATATGCGGTAGTAGATTGGATTTTGTCTGTGAGGTATTCGTTTTGGTAATTAACTTGATTAGAAAAAATTTATACTTTCAGAAGAGAAATTTTTATTACAGTAAGATATATATGTATGAAAACAGAAAACAATATTCTCAAAACTATGTACATATGTGTATATAAAATATATATATATATATATATATATATATATATTAGGAAGGAAATATTAACAGTACGACATATTTACTTTTTATTTAAGAATTTCTGTATAGATATATACATAAACAGTTTTTTAATTTTTTTTACAGTAAACAGAAAATTTATATAGGAATTTATATAAAGATTAGATTTTTAATCTATATAGATTATTTCTTATAAGTGTATATAAAGTTTCGAAAAATAAAATATATATACATTTACATATTTTAATTTGCTAGTTTATTTTAAAAAAAGGGTTTCGGTGACCTATTTTTTTTAACCTATTTAATTTATCTAATCACTGAAAATAATTTATTAAAGGAAATTTAGTTTTAAATTTAATTATTAGTAAACAAATTTATTGAAAAAGGAAATTGATTGTTCGATTAGTTCAAGCATTAACAAAATCATCTAATGTCTGTACAAGGTTTAAATCGTAAAGAAAACAAGACGAGATGGAAGTGGATTGCAAATTAAAAATCAAAGGTGAGTTAATCTCACTCTTTCATTAAATTTAAATAGTTAAATTTAAATTGTTAGTTGATTGCTTGAATTGATGATGTGATATTATATATAGTAGTATATATATATATATATATTGGAGTGATTGATTTCCCGCATTATATAGCGGATGAGACCCCATGTGCCCCGCATAATAGCAGATGACACCATATACCGCGATATTCCACCTCAAAGTGGAATTGGAGTTTAAATATTGTGCTAACATCTATGGATGCAGGGAAACAAGTTGGAGGGATCCAACTGGATTCCTCAAAGTAGTGGAATTTATTTTTACAGTCTATGTTTTATCTGATAAATCCGTGATGGATTATATTGGTTATATTGGAATTGAAATTTATTGAGTGCTATGGCTTGGTTAAATACATATATTGGTATTTTGAGAAAGGGAATATATATAGTTTGGATTTTTAAAATAAATAAAAAGGAAAATTTTAAGTAAAATATTTATAAGGAATTTAGATAATTAAAGAATTATTTGGAAAGGATAAAAGTTGATTTTTAAATTCTAGTAAATAAATTTTAAGTATGAGAAGGAGATTTTTGAATAAATGGAAATAAATGAAATTTTAAACTTAAATGATATTATTTTAAGGAGTAAAGAATTTATTTTTTTAATTCAAGATTTAAATTTGTTTGGAAAAGATTAAGAAGAAATTTGGGAAAAAGTATGAAATTGGTATTTTTAGTTTAAATACAATTTTAAATCATAATAGGGAAGTTAAATATTAAATTAATGGGTTTTGAAATAAATTGAGTAAGTAAAGGAATTTACTTTTTAAATGGAATAAATTTGGAAATCGATTTGAAAATTGATTTAATGTTGAAACTTTGTTTTTAAAGAAGGATGAGACTACAAAATTTATAAACTGGGTTGATAAAGTGAAATAAGATATCAGTGGATATTTGGAAGTATAATTCACGTTGGGAATTTATAAAGGAATATGTAAACTGTTTTAAAAATAAATGGTGGTTTATTTTTAATGGTGTGGGAAAGAAAATTTACGGATTTGGGATGTAAATTGGAATAAATCGAGAAGAATTTATTAACTGATTAAATGGACTATTTTGGAATGGAAAGTATATTTCCCTAGAAAGCCAAATATGTTTTCAAAGTAGCTTTTAAATATAAATTAAAAGTTTCAAAGTTGGTTTTAAAAAGAATGTTTTTGGAGAAATTATTTTCTTAAATTGTTTTAAATTTTTAAAGTAAATATTTATTAAGTTAATTATAGAAGTTATTATTTTAAAGATTTAACTAGTATTTGATTTAAAAGATGGTTATTAATAATTATACTCCGTCGAATAATTTTATTTTAAAATTTGTTCGGGCTTAAGTTTTACATGAGATATTAGTATAAATTTCATAACTAGTATTTTAAGTAAAGTGTTTTGAGTAGTTTTTATTTTAATATTTTTGAAGTATATATTTTTGAATAAAGTGTTTAAGTGGTTTTTATTTAAATGTTTTAAAGTATATTTTTAATAAAGTGATTTAAATTATATTAAATCTAAAGTATATAGACTTGGTAATTTTCAATGGAAATAAGAAACATTTGGGAATTTATTCCGCGAGAGAAAGGTGATTTGAAACTATTTTCTAAGGGTAGAAGTATAGAAAAATATCTTGCGAAGATATTTTGAAAATAAATAATTTGGAAAATTAGTAATATCTGATGACTTTTTGTGAATGTTATTCAATAGTTAAATAACCGACTATCAATATTGGCCAATGCGCTGATCCTTTCGAAGAGACCGGGGTTGGGATTAATTTCCCGAAAACCACTTTGATCCGGTTTGAAAGTTTTAGTGAGAAGACAAGAGCTTGGCACCGAAGATGGAGCAGTGAAGTGCAAGAGCTAATCGCTACTAATCCTGAGGGTGATTCCAAAATAAATGTAGTAGGAGTAGTGCCTTCGATTCCGTTTGAACCCGGAACGGACTTGTATGGACGAATCCTATCAAAACACCATCAAGAGGATGGTGAGCATTCTGAGCGAATGTGTGATAAAAATGTAACGCATAGCCTCGAGCCTCATCAACCGGGAATGGCTAAAACAGGGGAGGTGCACACAAGGCTAAGTGGCTAGCAAACAATTAGGGTAAGGTCACTCCTGTCTAAATGTCCCTTTATTTCGACTGTGTGGACGGTTGTTTATCCCAACCGCGGGGTGAGCTTATTCGGACTATCCAGTAAGAGGTAGCTCAGGTCTTGTGATGTAGGGGATCGAGGTGGATCCTCGATACGATGATCTAGACCACGTACTATGACGGGCGATACCCCAGTAGCCCTACCATTGATGGAAATCCATTCTCCTTACGTGCCTTTACGGTTTTTTTTGTAGAACCCACTTTGTGGCTAGTATTGCTGGAATTTAATAATGTAAAAATTTCGGCTATTTGAATAAGTATTTGTATATAGACACTACTATAATATCAAGGGATTTGATAAGAAATGTTTTGCTTATCATAAGGTAAAAACCCAGCATGTTTATTTGTGGCGTGGTCTTACGAGATACCTTTGATTTCAAAAGGATATTCGAAAACTCTAATAATCCAATTGAGTGTGTTTTCTCACTCTGGTTTTCCAGACTGACTCTGGTGTTATTTAACTACAATGCTCGGGTCGGATCGAGTATTATAGAATACAGGAAGGATGTTGTGGAGCTCAGGAGACGAGCTGGATGGCGAGACGTATCACACCTATTTGATGTATATTCCGCTGTGTCTGATTAACTTTATGGTCAATTTTGTGAGGGCGGGTTAATATAACTATCTGGTTGTGTGCTATAGATTTTGATGTACTCTGATGATGTAATTTATAAACAGATATAATTCCTTTTGTTTTAAAGATTTGTCATATATCTATTATATATTGTTCCGCTGCGATTGTGAGATTTTGATATTGTTTCTATTTCTTCTTCTACCTCCTTCTTCTTTAACCCAAACGGTTCGGTTTTACAGCATTCGATTGTTCAGCAATAGATACAGTGGACGTATTGATGTCGAATTTCGGACGTCGAAAAATCGGGTCGTTACTGGAATATTGCTTAGAGATAAAACTTGAAGGGGTTGATTCAGCCCTTTAGCTAACTTCAAAGCCTTTTATGTGGAATATTGATCAGCCCCATTCCAAACATTGCCAATTCATTGGATTGATTGAAATACTCATTTATTGACATATATCCTTGATTTAGATGAATAGACTTCTCTAACTATACTCCCTCTTCTTCTATATGTAGAAACTTCATCTCAAAATATCTCAAAAACTCCTAAGTGATCTCTTTTACATCGGTCGCTACCTCAACAACCTTCTACCAGCTTAGGGCCTCCCCTTGTAACTGCCAAGTAGATAGCTGTTTCCACACCTAATTAGCAAGACACATCAACCTAAAAATCCTCTTATAAGTATGAACCCATGTCCACAAATCTACATATGACTCAGTCCCCACATATGGCTTTCCTCCAAGGCTCATGAAATCCTTACATAACTTGGAAAAATACATGGTAGGCGCTTAGGTAGGAACTGTACATATCTCTCTACCATGGGTCCTCTAATGGGTTTAATCTCGGCTTATCCCTTCGCCTGAAGATACTGGTGGAACCAAATCAAGAAATTCATGCCCGGAATCTCGTATGCGTCGCCTTGGCCTGAACTTGTGAGATCACTCATCTTCGATGTGTAATTTTTAGGAAATTATTAGCAACTTTCCACTAGTAACATAAGCAAAAACAAAGGTAATGATATTTACTTTGTATCTATATAGTAAAACCTTTAAAATGCTTTTATATATGTACTTTAAAAATGTATTTCAAAAAAAAATTGGAAAACATTTTGCAAAACCATTTTTTCTTCAAAAAAATTTCAAGTACATTCTCTTAATATGACCCTATCCTTAAGGAAATTTGAACCTGGCTCTAATACCAAATGTGACATCCCACACTTCTCGACACACCGATCTAAAGCCTATGACGACTTTCGGACTCACATCGGTGCAAGGAAGTACGGGCTATCGGGTTTTTATAATATTACAAAGACTAAGTGTAAATAGACATGACCTAAGATATACTATACCTAGAATTCATAGCGGAAGGAACAAAATATAAATATAATACAATTCAAGTGTACCATTTTCTTATCCGTTTCGAGGAAATGGTGTAGAAGGGAAGAAATAGGTGTAACATTTCATTCTTGCAATCTCAAAACATAGCTTTTCACAGAAAATATCATAAAAAACCATCTTAGAAAAACAATACGTAGTCAAATGCAGAGCACACAGATATACAACCATAGTCTGATATGTTAGATTGTTACATGGAGAGTAAATGTAACGACCCGTATTTTACGTGTCGATAGATCGTAGAATTTACAGGTCGTTAGTGTTATGTTATCCCTAGCTTAAGTCGTATGAAAGTTAACTCGTGTAGAGATTAACTCGGTGGGAAAGCTTAGGTCGGTATTCATGAGTCGTAGACGACCTAAGGGGATACGAGTTAAGGAATAGGTTGTTAGCAAGTTGGTAATTGGAGTAGGTTAATATGTTGCGACCTAAGATAGCTAACGAGCTAACGGGTTAAGAACTGGGCGAGTTATAGAAGTTAACAGATTAAGATATTGAACCGAGTTACGAGTTATGGGTTTCTGACCGACCTAAGAGATGGCCGAGATAAGGAGTTGGCGACCTAAGAGTTAGCGAGTTAGAGGAGCAGCGACCTACGAGTCAGTGGGTTAGTAGAGATAGTGAGTCACCGAGCTAAGGGTTAACGACCTAAGGGGTTAGGTCGTATGATGGTTAGGTCGGCACATGCTAAGTCGTTAGCGACTTAGTGATAGGTCGTAACTCGTGTTGCTCGATAGGTCGTATACTAGTTAGGTCGCGGCATAGTTAATCCGCGTTCGTTTTAGGTCGTAAGGTCATCTGGGCCGTTGATTTTGTTAGGTCGCAAGGCGGGGTTGAGAGATAGGTCGTAACCCAGTAAGTCGCGGCAAGTGTTAGGTCGTAGACGACCTAAGTTAGGATGCTGTGGGCCTTAGGTTGTACCAGAATTGAGTCGTAACTCGTGAGGCTGTTAAGTCGTCACAGCTTGAGTCGTGTGTGCTTTTAGGTCGTGAGTCTTAGGTCGTGGGAAGGCCTAAGTTAGGTCGTAAGTCGACCAGGTGACTTAGGAAAGGTTGCCGCTGTGTTAGAGTGTTAGGCCGTATGTTTTAGGTCATTACCGACTTATGTTAAGTCGTATGAGTGCCTTAGGGTTAGGTCGTGTGAGTGCCTTAGCTGTTAGGTCGTTAGGTCGTGACCGACCTAAGAGTGACCGACCTAAAAACGTACGACCTAAAAATCAGCCTATAAATAGAGGGGTTTGGCTCACTTTTTGGCACCGGATTTTGAAGCGACGAAGTGCTGCAATTTTGAGAGCTCGACTACAACATTTCTTCACTTCTTTCCTCCACTTTAATTGAGTGCTAACATCCATCCAAGATCGAAGATCAAGATCGAAGATTCAAGGGCCAAAGTTGAAGATCTTCATCCGTTCGAGTGAGATTTCATCGATTGAAGCGAGATTTTGCCGGATCAAGCTTGGGTATTTGCTGTCCAGATCTGAAGTGGGTTTCTTTTGAAGTGTTTGGGTGATTCGGTGAGTGGTAGTTATCTCTCACGCGGACCCAAAGGAGTATATTGGATTGGTGGCTTGTTTGAGTGTTAAAGTTAGAGATTTCATGCATTTTTCTTAGTTCCAAGACTAGATTCATTACTTTTGAAGATGTTTATCTATGCAAGTTCAATTAACAAGTTATAGAGACAAAGCCCATGTTTTATATTTGATAGATCTATGCTAAAATCTATGATTTCATATATGTTAGACTTATGCTCATTTATTTACGAAATTGCCATTATAGTTGATATTGCTTGATTAGATCTTGTTTGGATGCTTGATTGTTTGGATGTATGATTGATTTGATTGTCTCGAGTTAGCTTGTAGTTGATTTGGGACAAGATGGTTGAAGATGATTCAAAAGCTAAGTGGAAAGGCTCTTGAATGGTGAAAGCTGCTGTGGCATATGAAGCGGATGATGAAGCTCATATGGATGGGTTCAAGGACTTTGCTATAGTTAGAGGAAGCAAAGTATGATGACGAAATGGACTTTGCCATGATATGTTGAGGCGAAGTATGATGATAAGACGGACTTTGCTAAGATGCGTTGGAGCAAAGCATGATGTGGAAGCCTTGGTTTAATCCAGACGGGATCATCCCAAGCATGTTGATTACTCGATGATGCGGTTCGAGTTGGTGGATAATGGTGGGTCGAGAGGTGCTTGAGCTATAATGGGAATAGTCGTCGAGGAGGATGACTAGAAGGCTGAGATCTTATCGTTATTGAAGGTTCTAGCAAGCTCAAAGCAAGAGTACGTTGGGTAGATCCGTTATACCCAGTCGCGGGTCATGATGACGTGCTAGTACTCTGGGTAGATTCGTTATACCTAAGCACGGGTCACGAGGACGTGCGGAGTTATGTTTAGAACCGGGGTTGCCATTAGCCCTTGATGGATGTTTGAAAGATGAGTTGGTCATTCAATTAACGATAAAATCAAGGCAATGATAACAGTGATAGCCAGAGTCATGGATGTTTGGTTGTATCATCATTCGGTCTCAAGAGCGGTGTTTTCTGGGTGCTTATCTGATCTTGGTTTAGGCCTTGGGGGTTTGTATTTGGAAAACATCGACCTTGACTCGAGTGATTATTGCTTTACTCTAATTATCTGCTTTGCTATGCTTGCTTCTCCTTAGTGTGTGTCTGGGGGTTATCACTGTAGAAAGAGGTGGAGTGGGATGATTTGGGTTCCTATTCCTTTTATCCCTTATGCTCTTTTGGTATGTTTGATAGTTGATTTACTGCTCACTAAGACTTTGTCTGACTCAAGGTTTTATGTCTCCTCTTATTACCTTGGGCTGTTCATCCATGTTTGGGATGGGCAGACTAGGTGACAGGTGACAGGTGCTGATCTTAGTGGCTCACGCTGATGATGACGAAGACGAGCAGGAGGCTTTGCATATTATTTTCATATTCTATGTACTGGATATTCCGCTGTTTGTTGATTACTCTGAGTGCTATGTAGTGAGGCTTCTTGTATTCATGATTCAGACCATGTATAAAGCTATTATGATTAGATGATGATATTCTGTTCTATGGGAGCTTCACTATATTATATTTCTCTATTGTATTTTATCCATGCGCTGTGAGATTTACGATAGAGTCTGCGATGTTTATTTTACCCTTGACTATCGTCCATGGCTGCCTGGCACACTTTCAGCGCATTATTTCCTTGTTTTGGTGCGGGAGTCATGGGCGGTCGTCACATTTAGTATCAGAGCTTTGGTTAATCGATTTTAGCCAACGCTCGCTGACGTGACTACGTATGAGAGACGTAATTGTATTTTGATGAATGATTACTATATATAATATAGTAGTTTAGAAGGATTTGAACTCCTTATGCAGTTGTTTCTCAAGGTGTTCTAAGTCATTCCTTTTTGTAGATATTAAGGATGAGTCGAAGAGGGAGACCAGCTGCAAGGGAAGGCCGTGCCGCTGAAGGAATTGCTAATTATGGAGCTATGTTTGAAGCTATGATGACCTCTATCATGAGAAGGATACCAGCTCCAGGGCCATCTGTAGATGTTGGAGTTCAAGTTCAAGCTCCAAGATCGGTGGATTTTGCTAAGTTGTGTAAGGACTATACTGCTCTTGGAGGAAAGGTTTTCTTAGGGACGGAATCGACCATTGAAGTGCAGAGATGGATGGATGCTTGTAGGAGGATCTTTAGAGATTTAGGAATTGAGGATGCAACTAAGAGGAAGCTTGCATCGAGACAGCTTCAAGGGAGAGCTGCTGATTGGTGGAATTCTATCACCATAGACACTCCAGAAGAAGAGATTACTTGGGAGCAATTCCAAGTTAGATTTGAAGCCAAGTTTATCTCTACGGCTCAGAAGTCTGTTTTGTTTAAAAAGTTTGTTGAGCTCAAGCATGGTGGGAGATCGGTTCTTGAGTATGTTTCTGAGTTTGAGGCCTTGTCCAAGTATGCTCGGTCGTATATTGAATCTTCTTATCAGAAGAATGAGAAGTTTGTGACAGGCTTGGACAGTTATCTTGGAAGGCAGTTGGTGGATCATCTGGATGATCCATTTGAGAAGTTGGTGGAGAAAGCTCTCAGGCACGAGAGTTTGTTTCCTAAGAAAGTATCTGTTGTTGCTGTGACCAAGGAGGAGTCTAAACCACAGCAGGGTGGAAACAAGAAGAGGAAGCAGCAACAGCAGAAGGGTAAGGATGGTTAGAAGAAGCTGAAGGGGGAAAAGACCTGCTATAATTGTCGGCAGAAGGGCCATCTCTCCAAGGATTGCAAGAATCCGAAGGTGTTGTTGAAGTGCTACAACTGTGATAAGCCGGGGCACATTAAGAAGAACTGTCCGGAACCGATAAAGGACAGGCAGGTTGTGCAAGCTTATGCTTTGGGAGCTGTCCCGTCATCTTCGAAAGCTCCTACTGCTGAAGAAAGGGGAAGAGTGTGATGGTTCAAGGTACTCTTTCTATTTGTGGTGTTCCAGTTAGAGTGTTGTTTGATACTGGAGCGTCGCATTCTTTTGTTTGTGATGATTTGGTAGGCCGGTTAGGTTTGAAACCGGATATTGTTGATAGGCCACTGGTTGTGACAAATCCAGTTGGGGGTTCGTCATGTCTGTGTATGATGTGCCATGGTCTAGTTGTGTCGAGTCATGATTGCTTGTTTGTTTGTGATTGCTTTGTTCTGAACTTTGCGGGGTTCGGAATTATTTTGGGTATGAACTGGCTTAGGAAGTATGCGGCAAGGATTGATTGTGAGAGGCTGGAGGTGACAGTCGGGAATGTGGAAGGGCGAAAGGTTGTGATACAATATAAGCATGAGGAAGGCGTCTTCATGAGCTTCATGTATTCGCTGGTTGTTCCATGGGATGGACTGTCATCGGTGCCAATCGTGAATGGATTCGAGGATGTCTTTGACGAGGTCAAAGGGTTACCGCCGCATAGAGAGATCGAGTTTCGTATTGATCTAGTTGAGGGAGCCAGACCCGTTGTGATGCCTCTTAGGCGGATGGCGCCTAGGGAACAGCAAGAGTTGAAGGTGCAAGTTGATGACCTTTTACGGAAAGGATTCATTCGGCGTAGTGTGTCCGAATGGGGTGCACCAGTTGTGTTCGCAACCAAAGCGGATGGATCGTTGAGGTTGTGTGTTGATTATCGTGAGCTGAATAAGGTGACTAAGAAGAACAAGTATCCATTGCCGAGAATAGATGACTTGTTTGATCAGCTTCACGAGGCTAAGGTGTTTTCTCAGATGGATTTGGCAACGGGATTTCACCAGTTAAGAGTGGCGAAGGATAGTGTGCCGAAGACTGCTTTCAGGACACCGTCCGGGTTTTATGAGTGGCTGGTAATGCCGTTTGGATTGACTAACGCACCAGCATATTTTGTGGATCTTATGAATAGAGTATTCAGAGATCAGTTGAATAAGTTCGTGCTTGTGTTCGTGGATGATATTCTGATTTATTCCAGAACTGAGGAAGAGCACAAGACGCACTTGCGTATTGTTTTGGAAATCTTGCAGAAACATCAGCTGAAGGCTAAGTTTTCGAAGTGTCACTTCTGGAAGAGTGAAGTGAGATTCTTAGGCCATGTTATCTCTGGAAATGGGATAGCGGTTGATCCCGCTAAGGTGGCAGCAATCCAGGATTGGGTTAGACCTAAGAATGCATCTGATGTGAGAAGTTTTCTTGGATTAGCAGGATATTATCGTCGGTTTATCAAAGACTTTTCCAAGATAGCTGCACCATTGACAGGATTGACGAAAAAGAATCAAGTGTTTAGATGGGATGATAAGTGTGAGCAAGCTTTCGTAATCCTGAAAGAGCGACTGACAAGTGCTCTTGTTTTGACTATTCCAAGTGGGAATGATGAGATGGTGGTTTATACCGATGCATGTGGTACTGGACTTGGAGCAGTACTGATGCAGAAGGATAGAGTTGTTGCGTATGCAAGTCAACAATTGAAGCCACATGAAAGGAATTATCCGACACATGATTTGGAGTTAGCGGCGATTGTATTTGCTTTGAAGATGTGGAGACATTATCTTTTGGGAGTTCGATTCGAGTTGTTTACGGATCATAAGTCGTTGAAGTATCTGTTTTCCCAAAAGGATTTGAATCTTCGACAGCAACGATGGCTAGAGTTTTTAGCATCGTATGATTTGGGTATAGCTTATACTCCGGGAAAAGGTAACGCAGTAGCTGATGCGTTAAGTCGAAGACATACAGGACTGGGAGCCATCTTTTCGGAATGGGAGAGTCTAGAGTATTTAGCTAGATTTGATTTCAGGCCTAGATGTGAATTGGAACCTGAGATGTTGGCAAACTTATCGATAAGGCCTACTCTGGTGGAGAGAATTAGCGAGAGCCAAAAGCGAGACGAACCTTGTCAAGATTATCCGAGATTTGGAATCTGGATTGGACCCAGAAAAGGATAAAGGATTCGAAGTCGATCGAGAGGGTTGGCTTCGGAAGCAAGGACGACTAGTTGTTCCCGATATAGATGGATTGAGAGATGAAGTTCTTAGAGAAAGTCATCACTCGAAGTTGACAATTCATCCAGGTGGAAATAAGATGTATCGGGATATGAAGAGAACCTATTATTGGGAAGGTATGAAGAAGGACGTTGGAATTTTATTTCCAAATGTATGAACTGTCAGTTGGTAAAAGCTGAACAGAAAAAGCCAAGTGGATTACTTCAGCCATTAGAGGTTCCTATATGGAAGCGGGAGCAAGTGTCGATGGATTTTATCGATGGCCTACCTAGAACCAAGGCGGGAAATGAAGGGATTTGGGTCATCGTAGATCGGTTGACCAAGAGTGCAAGGTTCATTCCTGTTCGATCGACAGGAATGCACCGAAGTTGGCTGAGCTTTATGTTAAGTGGATAGTTCGATTCCATGGTGTTCCGAAGAGTATAGTGAGCGACCGAGACCCATTGTTCACTAGTGGATTTTGGAAGAGCTTCCAGGAAGTTTTGGGAACCGAGTTGTGTTTGAGTACAGCTTATCACCCTCAAACAGATGGTCAGACTGAGAGAGTCAACCGAGTTTTGGAAGATCTTCTGAGGGCATGTGTTTTGGATTTCGGAGGATCATGGGAAGATCATCTTCATTTGGTGGAATTTGCGTATAATAACAGTTATCAGTCGAGTATTGGTATGGCACCATATGAGGCATTGTATGGAAGACCGTGTAACTCTCCGACATGTTGGTTGGAAACTGGAGAAAAACTGATACTTGGGCCAGAGATGATTCGACAGACTTCGGATTGTATAGGGATCATTCGGCAACGAATGAAGGCAGCCCAAGATCGTCAGAAAAGTTATGGCGATAATCGTCGTAAGGATTTGGAATTTGACGTAGGTGATATGGTTTTTGTAAAGATTTCTCCTCTGAAGAATGTTATTAGATTCAGAAAGAAAGGAAAGTTAACTCCGAGATTTGTTGGACCATTTCCGATTATCGAGCGAATTGGAAAGCTCGCTTATAGATTGGAGTTACCGGAAAAGATGGCGGGTGTGCACAATGTTTTTCATGTATCTTATCTACGGAAGTATGTGCACGACTCGAATACGGTGGTTTCTGCTGATAGCTGTGAAGATTTAGAAGTTGATCCAGTTGTTAGAAGACCTCGTAAACCGCTTCGTGTTGTTGAAACCGACACGAAACAGCTTAGGAGGAAGATGATTACATTGCTCAAGATACAATGGAGTGAAGATGTTAACGACTGTACGTGGGAGGAGGAAGAGAGGATGAAGGCAGCTCATCCCGAACTCTTCGAGGTATGGCCCTAAGGTGTCGTGACATCTCATGAATTTGTAACTTTATTCCTATCTTAGAATTCTGCATGCTAGGTTAGAATTGGATGCATGGTTTGTTGATTGCTATGGATGGTAGGCATGCAGAATATTTTTGGTTGCTCTTGTTTGTTTGGAATTTCGGGGGCGAAATTCCTAAGGGGGAGAGAATGTAACGACCCGTATTTTACGTGTCGATAGATCGTAGAATTTACAGGTTGTTAGTGTTATGTTATCCCTAGCTTAAGTCGTATGGAAGTTAACTCGTGTAGAGATTAACTCGGTGGGAAAGCTTAGGTCGGTATTCATGAGTCGTAGACGACCTAAGGGGATACGAGTTAAGGAATAGGTTGTTAGCAAGTTGGTAATTGGAGTAGGTTAATATGTTGCGACCTAAGATAGCTAACGAGCTAACGGGTTAAGAACTGGGCGAGTTATAGAAGTTAACAGATTAAGATATTGAACCGAGTTACGAGTTATGGGTTTCTGACCGACCTAAGAGATGGCCGAGATAAGGAGTTGGCGACCTAAGAGTTAGCGAGTTAGAGGAGCAGCGACCTACGAGTCAGTGGGTTAGTAGAGATAGTGAGTCACCGAGCTAAGGGTTAACGACCTAAGGGGTTAGGTCGTATGATGGTTAGGTCGGCACATGCTAAGTCGTTAGCGACTTAGTGATAGGTCGTAACTCGTGTTGCTCGATAGGTCGTATACTAGTTAGGTCGCGGCATAGTTAATCCGCGTTCGTTTTAGGTCGTAAGGTCATCTGGGCCGTTGATTTTGTTAGGTCGCAAGGCGGGGTTGAGAGATAGGTCGTAACCCAGTAAGTCGCGGCAAGTGTTAGGTCGTAGACGACCTAAGTTAGGATGATGTGGGCCTTAGGTTGTACTAGAATTGAGTCGTAACTCGTGAGGCTGTTAAGTCGTCACAGCTTGAGTCATGTGTGCTTTTAGGTCGTGAGTCTTAGGTCGTGGGACGACCTAAGTTAGGTCGTAAGTCGACCAGGTGACTTAGGAAAGGTTGCCGCTGTGTTAGAGTGTTAGGCCGTATGTTTTAGGTCATTACCGACTTATGTTAAGTCGTATGAGTGCCTTAGGGTTAGGTCGTGTGAGTGCCTTAGCTGTTAGGTCGTTAGGTCGTGACCGACCTAAGAGTGACCGACCTAAAAACGTACGACCTAAAAATCAGCCTATAAATAGAGGGGTTTGGCTCACTTTTTGGCACCGGATTTTGAAGCGACGAAGTGCTGCCATTTTGAGAGCTCGACTACAACATTTCTTCACTTCTTTCCTCCACTTTAATCGAGTGCTAACATCCATCCAAGATCGAAGATTCAAGGGCCAAAGTTGAAGATCTTCATCCGTTCGAGTGAGATTTCATCGATCGAAGCGAGATTTTGCCGGATCAAGCTTGGGTATTTGCTGTCCAGATCTGAAGTGGGTTTCTTTTGAAGTGTTTGAGTGATTCGGTGAGTGGTAGTTATCTCTCACGCGGACCCAAAGGAGTATATTGGATTGGTGGCTTGTTTGAGTGTTAAAGTTAGAGATTTCATGCATTTTTCTTAGTTCCAAGACTAGATTCATTACTTTTGAAGATGTTTATCTATGAAAGTTCAATTAACAAGTTATAGAGACAAAGCCCATGTTTTATATTTGATAGATCTATGCTAAAATCTATGATTTCATATATGTTAGACTTATGCTCATTTATTTACGAAATTGCCATTATAGTTGATATTGCTTGATTAGATCTTGTTTGGATGCTTGATTGTTTGGATGTATGATTGATTTGATTGTCTCTAGTTAGCTTGTAGTTGATTTGGGACTAGATGGTTGAAGATGATTCAAAAGCTAAGTGGAAAGGCTCTTGAATGGTGAAAGCTGCTGTGGCATATGAAGCGGATGATGAAGCTCATATGGATGGGTTCAAGGACTTTGCTATAGTTAGAGGAAGCAAAGTATGATGACGAAATGGACTTTGCCATGATATGTTGAGGCGAAGTATGATGATAAGACGGACTTTGCTAAGATGCGTTGGAGCAAAGCATGATGTGGAAGCCTTGGTTTAATCCAAACGGGATCATCCCAAGCATGTTGATTACTCGATGATGCGGTTCGAGTTGGTGGATAATGGTGGCTCGAGAGGTGCTTGAGCTATAATGGGAATAGTCGTCGAGGAGGATGACTAGAAGGCTGAGATCTTATCGTTATTGAAGGTTCTAGCAAGCTCAAAGCAAGAGTACGTTGGGTAGATCCGTTATACCCAGGCGCGGGTCATGATGACGTGCTAGTACTCTAGGTAGATTCGTTATACCTAGGCACGGGTCACGAGGACGTGCGGAGTTATGTCTAGAACCGGGGTTGCCATTAGCCCTTGACGGATGTTTGAAAGATGAGTTGGTCATTCAATTAACGATAAAATCAAGGCAATGATAACAGTGATAGCCAGAGTCATGGATGTTTGGTTGTATCATCATTCGGTCTCAAGAGCGGTGTTTTCTGGGTGCTTATCTGATCTTGGTTTAGGCCTTGGGGGTTTGTATTTGGAAAACATCGACCTTGACTCGAGTGATTATTGCTTTACTCTAATTATCTGCTTTGCTATGCTTGCTTCTCCGTAGTGTGTGTCTGGGGGTTATCACTGTAGAAAGAGGTGGAGTGGGATGATTTGGGTTCCAATTCCTTTTATCCCTTATGCTCTTTTGGTATGTTTGATAGTTGATTTACTGCTCACTAAGACTTTGTCTGACTCAAGGTTTTATGTCTCCTCTTATTACCTTGGGCTGTTCATCCATGTTTGGGATGGGCAGACTAGGTGACAGGTGACAGGTGCTGATCTTAGTGGCTCACGCTGATGATGACGAAGACGAGCAGGAGGCTTTGCATATTATTTTCATATTCTATGTACTGGATATTCCGCTGTTTGTTGATTACTCTGAGTGCTATGTAGTGAGGCTTCTTGTATTCATGATTCAGACCATGTATAAAGCTATTATGATTAGATGATGATATTCTGTTCTATGGGAGCTTCACTATATTATATTTCTCTATTGTATTTTATCCATGCGCTGTGAGATTTACGATAGAGTCTGCGATGTTTATTTTACCCTTGACTATCGTCCATGGCTGCCTGGCACACTTTCAGCGCATTATTTCCTTGTTTTGGTGCGGGAGTCATGGGCGGTCGTCACAGTAAAGAAAAGAATTAGCAACTCCTATGATGAGCTCGCCTCTTCACATAATGAAATAGGGCTAATCACCTGCTTTCCTGTCCTCCGACAGTGGGGAAAAGAAAGGAAAAATGCTGTATCAGACAAAAGTCTAGTGAATGAGTACATATTTAATATATAATGATCATGTGCAATTGAATTTAATTGTACTCTATGTGATCTAGGGTGTTCTACTATTGTCCGTGTACACCTAGGGTCCATGTTATCAAGGGTTCTTTTAACTCGGTACACATCTGCGTTAATAACTTGTGCAGGTTCCTATAATGATCGAATTATAGATCGAACTTTAACAACTAACGATCGACAACCGCAACTAGAGCTACTCAACATAGGGTTACCAAACAACTTTCCCATACGGGGCTACATCTCTCATTATGACTATTGTAACTATCTCGCATAGGTTTCCTAAAAAAATTTCACACGGGAATAAATTTCCCACAGCTACAACTACATGTGCCCCAACTACACATTAAGTGAAGCCTGCAATGTCGACTTGCCAGTGTGTCTCATTGTTTGCATCCATGTCCACCTCTCGATGGTAGTTTAAGCCTCTTACTGCACATGCCAAGATCCACCTACACCACAATATCACGTCGAGTCAATATCTATGCATATCAAGGAACTCTCATTGTGCTAGGCCTGCACATATCAGTCAGTGTTGTGCATCCACAATAGAACCTCCATTTAGTGTTGTTTGTGATAGAATTGCCCCCAACCGAATAATCGACCCCTTTAGGGTAAATAGCATTTACCCAACCCCCTAGCGTCCTAGCATTGGCTCATTGGGAACTAGCTTTCCTACTATTCCTCACACTCGTATATATATACACACACAATATACAAACTATTAAATATAATTTAAAATATAGGCCTTAGGTCAAGGTTCAATTTGCATTTCAGAATGCCTATCAGTCGATCGCTATACCCTACTGGTCGACCGCTTGTTGTCGACTTCTCAGGTTGAATGGTCAACTGTTCGTTGGGTTAATTTTGGGATTTTAATTGTTTTCGTTGTCTATTTAATTAGCTATTTACTTAATGTTTAACGTTAACCATTTCATTAAAATCGTTGAAATCTCATATTTTTTAGGTATAACCATTTTCGATCCAACTCCAAATCAATGTGAATTTATAGTAGCTAGTTTCACCTAGGTTTGGTCCAACAATCAAGTTACGTAGCAAATTATAAGGATTTTTTTTTCATTTAAAAAAAGAAGTTTAACCTAGGTTGGTTCCTAATTAACAAATTTGCATCAATTTAATTTATCATTAAATTATCAGATATAAAAAATTATAGTTTATAATTTAATTACTAAAATCCTAGATCGGATAGTGTAAACTAAAATTAACTACAATTAATCAACTTACTAAAAATGTTTCCACTCACTTCGGATCAATGCTTTATTCCTATCTCTATTCGGAAATTAACACTCAATTGCTTACCCATTCCTTGATTCGATGTCCTTGCATTCATTTTAGTTTGTCTTATTTTTGAGAATTTTATAAGTAGAGGAAAAGAGATTTTGACAGAGTTTCGGCATACCGACAATTTCTAATGACTTAACGTTTAAGTTGGCTCTATATATATAGGGATTTTAGATTAGTCCTTACCATTAGGTTAACCCTAGAGAATATTAGGTTTCATCCAAAATGTCAAAAAGTTACTTCAAGGCTGAGAAAAATATTTTGTTCTGTCTATGTCGATCGTCACTTCAGATTTGCCAACATTTAATGTCAACTGATCAACCGTTAGGAGGCATTGGTCGACCTCTTCTTATCAGCCAGCGCACCCTAGGGTGTTGACTGATGGAGTAGTTTAATTAATTTTTAATATTTAATTTATAGCATTTTCAAAATTTTAAAATGCTCATAACTTCTTCATACTAACTCCAATTTCAAAATGTTATACATGAGAATTGTCCAGAAAATCGCCACTAACACAATGGCGCAAATTTTTTGGCCAAATGTGGACATTTGTGAAAAATTTATTTTCGCCCTTATTATATTTAATTTATTTCTTTTATTAAATTTTCTGCTTTAATTTTCACCGTGTTACAATGTATGTAGTTGCAGTCCCATGGGTGGAAATTATAAGGAAACCTTTATGGAACAGTTCTATCAACTATTAGACAATCATTAGTTTTCTTAAGTTCAACTAGTTGGTCGACCCCAAGCATAAGTCTATACAAGTTGTTAGTGTATGGGTGTATTGAACCAAACCCCCTTGAATAGAGAAAACAAATAATTCACATGCACTTGTAGTACATCCTAGGTGACATAGAGTATTACTAATGTCAATTGCATGTGATCATCTTATATTAATAATGTAATTCATTCACCAAACTTTTATCTGACCCAACTCTTTTCCTCCCTTTTTCCCCACCACAGAAGGACGAGGTAGTAGGTGATAGGCCAATCAATAGTACTTGGAGAGGAGAGCTTAGCATCAGAATTACTTTACATTTCTTACTACTCTCTATGTGCTCTTTGTCATATTTTGTTTCTTATCATACTGGGTGATGTATTTCTATACACCATGGATTTGGCTACTGTTATCCATATAATTTCAACGCCGAAGGTAATGTTAGAATTGGTGGCGTCATAAAGAAAGTAATGTTATAGGACTATGATGTCATCTCTCATCCATGCCATGCTTTATTAAGTCATGACTCATCAGTATCGAAGTCAATATGTAACAGCCTACCTTTTTGTACGCTTTAAATCGACAATAAACCACACATGTCAGACTCAAACCATACAAAAGAGTGGATTGTTATTGGGGTGAATAAGGAAAGCAGAGAAAGAAATAAAACAAAACAGTCTCACAGCGGAATGACAAAATATAATAATCAAATAATAGTTCACGAAGCTGTTTTACAAAACATTTGATTATACTTATACAATACAGATCAGAGTTACACATGCCAGAGAATAATAAATAATGCAGTGGAATACATGATGCAGTGAAATATAATAAATAATAATAATACAATCTTCGTCTTCATCCTCCAGCAATAAGGTCTTCAAATCCTAAAATGCTCAGGCTGACCCTAATGAATTGAAAAGACAAAACACTCGAGTAAGAACTAAAAGATCTTATGTAAGTTAAACCAACGGTAAAATATGAGTGGAACGACGTCAGAGATGTTTACAGGATTTGCATCTCCTATCCACTGTCTAACGTGAGTGCAGTAACTTAAGAGATGTTCGGGATTCACATCTCTTAAGGATCCGTTAAACTATCTACTATGTAGTAGTATACGCTATTATAATAATGTCTAAAAGTAAAGTAAACTTATTTTAAAATAGCATTAAGGAGTTACCCATATCCCCCTTAACACATAATAATCTCAATAGTCTATCCAGCATCAGTGTACCTCTAGATCGGGAGGCTACCCTAAATACTCCACAGGCTATAGCACAAAACCAAACTCGTGCAAGGCATGCTAGGGTAGGTGACATGGCACAACGAGGCAATGCCAGGGTAGAATACCAATTACGCATTTGGACTGGTGGTGACGCGTAGCAGCCATTACCGCCCACCTCGAGCCGCGCCCCCAAAAATCAAAGGGCACCAATCAATCACAAAGTAATAGAATGGTATCGAAGGAGTATGTCCGATAAGAGGAGCTACCTCACTGGCCCAGAATCGCTCCTATTTTCGCCACCTTATGCCAACTTACGGGAGTTGGGTCCACGTACATACCTCAAAAGACATCGCCACCATCCTACTTCATTCTAGAATCTCCACCGCATACATGGTTTTTAAAGTGGTTTTCGCAGTTGGCAGAGAGCATGACAACTTCTGATCCCGGTCTCTTTAACAACCAAATGTTATTATAACACCGCGGTCATTTCAAAATAGTTTATACTTCAAGACCAAAATATCATTATCATTTCAAAACCATATCTATACGATATCATTTCCATTTCAAAACCAAATACGGTATCTTTTCCGTTCCAAATATATCCATTTTTAGAATCATAGCATTTCCAAGGTTATAACACTTTCAAAACCAAACACTTGAAAATATAACATTTTCAAAACATAATACTTTGAAATTCATAGGTTCGAAACCATAACTTTCACCACTTAAACA
Organism: Allium cepa; assembly: GCA_030765085.1. Classification (NCBI taxonomy): domain Eukaryota; kingdom Viridiplantae; phylum Streptophyta; class Magnoliopsida; order Asparagales; family Amaryllidaceae; genus Allium; species Allium cepa. The sequence goes on from CM060946.1 coordinate 45,832,762, forward strand.
ATTTAGATATTCAAATGGTATATATAATAAAATAGTCTTAATATAAAATTACTTTATAAAATAAAATAATTTCCTCAACTTCAAAAATTGATTCAAATCAACTTGAATCCCAAAAATTCAATTTTAAATTAAATCTCAATTCATAAATTTCAACTCAATTCAGTTTCATTAGTCCATTTCAATGTATATCAATTCCAAATGCAGATTTGAACCTCAAGTAAACCATTTCAAATTCTGTATATTTCAAAGCTTTAAATCTTCCGAATCTCAAAACTAAATTTCGATAATTCCATATATATCCAATTCAATTACTATTATTTAGATTTAAAATTTTTACTTAATAAGTCCAATATCACTTAAGTAAAACCTTTAAACTTCAAATAACTGAATATTCTTTCAATTTATTTAAACTTGATATATTCATTTAAATCAACTTGACGTATTCATTTAATTCATTTTAAACGAAAATCAAGTTATAAAAATCATATCCTTTGACAATTTCAAATTTAATAAATTTCAAACTAAACTTATTTGAGTTCAATTCTTAAACATATTCAATTTAAAATAAATTTCAAATTTATCTTCCAGCTTTAATTTATTTAAATCATTATAAACTATATATTAAATTATAATTTAAATACTTAACCGCATTATCTTCTATAAAATCAAAGTTTATTATTAAACTTATTCTATATTAAAACAAATTTACACATAGTTTAAGATCAAGAATAAAATAAAATTTATATAATATCTAAAATCAATATTTATATAAAATCGTATATTTATTTACAAATCGTTTCAAAAATATTTTTATATATAGACCACGGTGTTTGTATATAATTTTCTATCCCATGGTCAAGTGATACGGTTATTTATCATTTCAATCCGCCATTTAATATTTTACGGTTGTATATCATTTCAAACCGCAATCCCAAATTAATAATAATCCATAACGAACTTGCAGTTTATAACAATATAAACTAAACATCCATTCAACCAATATTAACAATCAACTTTCATCACAATCATCATCCAAACCAATCCATAAATATCCATATAGAAACCGATAATAAATAACAGGTACATAACTGGCGGTTTATATGCAATAATAAATTAAATAGCAATTTAATTCCAATAAATTTAATTTAACCGAGATGATGAAACCAAAAAATCATAAATAAATTCCTAATCACATCATGAATTAAATTTAACAAACATAAGAAATTTCAGAAGTTGTTTGTGGGTTAAAACACTCACCTTTTGAATTTAAATTGAATTTTAAATCCAATCTAAACCCAAAGTTCAAACAGTCTCCGAATTCGTCTAAACCTGCATCAGAATGCCCGGAATTTTGATACAATCCCAACGCAAGAAACCGCGCATTATTTGGATTCCATATGCAAAAGATACAATGATTAGAACATCCGAAATCAAAAATTGAAACAAAATAAAAGAAATAGTCAATACCAAGGCGATACGTCACTTCATCTTTACCAAACCCTACAGGCACGAGTCTCGTTCACGACATGGACCATAGCATGCCGCCAATCGAAGTTACACCGAGCTACCTCGTCGCCACGCCGCCTCAAGCGCCCAACCGCCACTACCAGACCACCTCCGGTCACGAGCCCCCTTGCGAACCACCTCCGGCTCGAAAGTCAAGCAGCCGCCGAACAAGTAATTAAACCCTAATCGATTTATCCCAGGCGATCCAGCCATCCAATCATCGAAACAACGATACAAGCGATTTGCCGATCCATCAAAGTTCATCGAAACATGATGAACGGCCGATATTTGTTCTTTAATTTCTGGACAAACCGAGGTTCAAGTTGGAAAACAAATTACAGATCTGATATGCGCTCGTTGAGAGCTTCAGATCGATATATAATTTGATATTGTTTGTGGAGTTTGAATATTGAAGTTGAATTTTGAATTGAAATTGAATTGGATAATTTAGGGTTTGTCTGCCATTGAAATGAGGAGTAGCTAATAGAATTGTACGTATAAAAATGAGGAATAAGAAATGACCTAGGGTTTACAACCGGATATATATAGGCAGACAAAATAGAAAGGAATGGGCTCGATTGGGCTTGGAAAGTTGAACGATAAATGGTCCAAAAAGCCGGTTCTGACCGCGGAAGGAAAATGGGTCAACCCATATATCAGAATAGATGTTTTTGAATATTTTAAACGCAACGGAACAGGTTTCAAGTCCAAATTCCATCGTATGAAGAAGTTATGCTAAAATCAAGTTATTTCAAATTGATTTCAAGGCGTTTTGAGTCCGTACGATCAAATGACAAGTCCGATTGCTACGAAACTTGAAATCCTATAATAATTTACTGTTATGGATCCGATGAAACCGTTTTCTCAAAATCCGAGTCAGTGGCCAAAATGGCTATATTTCAGTTAATTAAATAAATAAATATTAAATCAATTAATCAAAATTTTCAAATTCCAATTCTATAATTAACAAATCTTATCCTTTTTGATTTCTTAAAAATTACAATACTTTGAACAATTTAAATATTAATTCAAATTTAATTAATTTACCCATTTCTGTATTTAATTTCAATTTTAATACATTCATTAATTATCAATTGAAATTCCAATAAAAATCCATTTATTTGATTTCTCAACCTAGTTATGAAATCCATTATTAACTTATAATCTCATAGGTAATATTAACATTGGTTTATATACTAATACATCAATAATTTCCCAATTTATCCAAATATCAATTGTCGCAGTATTTAACTTCATTTATTATGAATTGAAATTCATCTAATTATAATTAATTCCAAATAACTGATTTGATTCAATTCTAATCCTTTTTATTAAGTCTTTTATAGCTCTATAAACCTAGTTAATATTTTTCTGTCTTTCATTACATTGGTATTTTTAAATTTCTATCTTTCCTTTGTATTAACTGTTATTTTCAATTATATTGAATTTGTTCAATATATACATTTATTATAAATTAAACCTTAATCAATTTATTTAACTTAGTTTCATTCTTTTATTTTTATCTATGAATAAAATATATACATTTCCATTTATGTCATTACATTCACACATTACAATTACAGTCCTGTCTGGCATTAATGAACATTTACTTACATTTAAATGTAATTGATTTCCTACTTTGAATTTAGCAGCCTAAATAAAAAGGTAACTTATATAAATGTTATCACTCTCTTTATATTACACTCAAGTTTATTATTTCCACTAATTATCAGAATTGCTTAGATAATGTTGAATTCATTCAATTTCCATTAGTTATACAAATTCATTTATTCATACATTTATTTACTTATATTAAATTTCATATCCAAATGTAACAGTTACAACTAAATTAATGACCAATTAAAAAGTAACTTACAACCGTTACTATAACCGTTAATTTACATTTATGAATTCATTATTTCCATACAAATTTTACAATTCCATACATAACTCAAATTTTATTCAACGGTAATTTATTCCATACTATTTCATTTTATTAAACCAATGTTTACATTGGTTTTCTTATATAAATTCTATAACCAAGCATAACAATTTACATAATTTTATCATTGGAATTCCATCTCAATTGCTAATAATTAGTTTTAATTACCATTGCTACATTTCATTTTAGCATTTGTTTCATTATTAAATTAAAAAGTTTTTATTTCTTTCCATATTAAATTACCAAAACTTATAAATTAAACAAATTAAATAGTCGAAAATTTACGGGTCGTTACACTCTCCCCCACTCAAAACTTTTCGTCCCCGAAAAACAAAAAGAAGGGCAAAAAAAGAATTAAGTAAACAATGCATCTTATTCAAAAATATTAACTTTATAAAAAAATAAATTTACCAAATTAATTGGAATAAAATATACCAATTTATAACTATTAATTCTTTTTATACTCAAATTAATAAAGTTTGAAAAACATTTTTCAAAAATTTTCTAAGTCCAAAATTCATGGGAAATTTCGGCAGAGTCTCCTTTGTACGGAGAGGCTTAGGAGAAAATGTAATATGAAATATAGCAATATATAACATATAATTTCCAAAACATTATATCCTAATATGGGAAAAACAATATAATAGCGCTATAAAATCTGTAACGATCGCGATTTTTCGTTGCCGAAAAATCGAACCGTTAGGGTTTTAGAAGAAGAAAGAGGTAGAAGAAGAAAGAAAAGAAAGAGAAGAGAAAACAGAAAAACAAGTAACAGAACGAGAAACAATAACAGAATCTCACAGTCGCAGCGGAACAATATATAATAGATAAATGAATATTCATTAAAACAAAAGAACTATACATTTTATACATTACATCACATTACATCAATCAGAGTGTACAACAACAACAGCGGAAAAGAAATACTATATACAATAAATAATAGACTACGCTATCTGGCTCGCCTCCAGATCTGCACAGCAACTCCCGAATCCAGAATAACCTGATAACCTAACTCTAGACTGCCCGTGTGGAAAATAGTGGGCACCCAGAGTTTAGGAAAGGAACAATAAACTCCAGGTCAGTCATGGGACTGGTGTGAGAACTCAAAACAGTTTTATCTTTAAACAAGCAACAAGAAATTTTAAATTTTGAAATCCGCAATGCTTTTTGGAAAATGAAACTACCATAAGGCCTCCCGGCACACACACAATGCAAACGCACACATGGGGGAGATTTCTCCTTATGATAGTCAAACATGCTTACTACGAGAAAAATTCTTTGATATTATTACTAGTGCATAGTGGAAAATATTTCGAAAGTATAATATAAATCCTAGCCAGCATAGGTACCATGATACTATGCCTACTATAGCTGCCATGTTAAATGGCAGGTTCTACAACTAAAACCGTACAAGGCACGTATTGGATGAATGGATTTCCAACAAATGGTCAGGCTAAGGAACTTCCTACTGCCACATGGGATCGCCTCTGGCGGGACGTCCCGAGAACTAACGTTACGGTTAGATCTCTGCCAACACAAGGCCGGGTTACCTCTGTAACTAGGTAACTACTACACGAATATGTCATCCCCCGGTCCTTTGGGACCTTTATCCGAGCGCTCGATACCAACAACACCACACAGAAATAGATATAGTGTTTCCACATGAGTAAATATCTGGGCTCCATACCATGATACCACCCTTTTCCAGAAGGAAATGACATACCCTAAAGGGCGCGACCCTCATAACCTTGCCGCATATTCCTGTTTCGACCATTTCCGGGGAGTGAGGTCCTGACAAAGTCTCGTCCACAAAGCTACGCTTTGTGCAACAAAGCCATGCTTTGGGTCCACAGATGACCAAAGCAATAATCACAAAGATAAATGATCAAACAAATGATCATATCCAAACGATCAACCAATGATCATCACACAGCAGCACTCAGCATGCCACATTACCAGATTGGGAAATATCGCTGATAACCTTCAACTACATAACCTCTGAGCTCGTACGTCTCAAAGAAGGGTGTTAAGCTAAGAGAATAAATCCTCCGCCACCAACAGAAATGTATTTGAAAGAAATCTGCTCTATCTCTCAAAATGTAATGTCAGACACGTAACCATACAAGTCTGTTCCGGGTTCGAACAGAACCGAAGGCACTTCCAAAGAAGCCCTTGCAATCCGGGTATTCACAATCCCGATAAAATTTCCCATCACAAAGGAAATCTCCATATCGTAGCTAACGATGCGGAGACAATCGATAGGTCATCCTATCGTTCTCACAAATACCCGGTCTTCAACACCGGTCTTCAGATGCAATCCAAACGACGTATCGCATATTCGGAATGGGATATATGACACAAAGGTCCTCTCCCGGCTAAACCGAATAGCGAGCGCTTATTTTAAAAATAAGTGTAGCATTCAATTTCAACAATCACAACAATTACCATCCAAGGGTAAATACTGATAGTCGGTTATTTAACTATCAATAAAGATGCGCCACATCATCAGATTCCAAATAATTTTTCCAAAATTATTAAGTCCCAAAATATCTTTACAAGATATATATACACAATTTCCAAATAATTGCCCAATTTATTTGCTTTACCAAAACCACTTCACGATAAAATTTTCCACACTTAACCAATTGAAAAACCAATTTTCAATTTACCTTTACCATTTGAAAACCAATTTTCAAATTACATTAACCATTTGCAAACCAATTTCAAATCACCTTAACCATTTGAAAACTAATTTCAAATCACCTTAACTATATATACCTTTTGAAACAAATTTCAAACCACCAAATAAATCTTTACCGGTTTATTTTAACTTACATTCCAAATTCGTAAATTATATTTTCATATTTAAAAATAAATCAACATTTATTTTTAAACAAATTTCCCTTCCTATTATATAAATTCCAAAGTGGATTTAAATCCCAAATACCCATTCATAATTGATTTCAAATCGATTCCAAAATATTCGCTTACAATTTACCTTTAAAAGGTGAATTCACAAAAACGTTCCATTCCATATTGGAAAATCATTTCTAAACTTATTTAAAAATAAGTAATTCACAATTCAATTTATTTTCAACAATTCGAAAATATTCCATATGCTTAAACCATAGTTAAGTATTAATTTCATTCCTTTAAAGAAATATTCTTTTATTCACATTTATTTGGGTTAAAAACGAATGTTGCGTAAAACATCGTTACGACAACCCAAAAACACTAGTATATGGATTTGAAATTAAAAATAGATATATAAATCCAATACTATACCAATTATCCCCTTCTGTTTCTCGAAAACGTCTATTTCAACAATCAATGTTGAAATCTATGTTTTCAATACTCAATACATTTTAAAACACCTTTAATTCGTTTTAAATTCCATTTAAAACATTCCTTTCCCAAAAACAAACCCATTTTATTTAATAATCTATTCAATATTCAAAATAGTGAATATAGCCCACTTAACAAATTCCCATATTTCAATTTATCAAATTCGATGGATTTCAAATTTATAAACATAGTTTATAAATTCCATTTCTATTATAAACCCCAATTTTATAAATTCCTTTATTAATCCGATGCAATTTTACATAACCCAATTTCATACCCAAAAGCCATATTGTAAGTTAAATACTTATAATATTATTTATTTACCAAATCGTTCCTTTGAACTTCACCAATTTAAAATCTTATCACTTACAAGATTTCTTTATGGTTTATAATAATTTCAACTAATGAAATCTTCATTTATTAACAATTTCTATAAAATTCCCCTTTTTAATGCCCAAATCCATTTCTATAAGTTAATAACTTATAAACTTAAAATTTTCCAATAACCGTTCGTTTTATAAATTTCACATTTATTAATCTATAAATCCTAGTGAAATTCATATTATACATCAACTTAACACTTTATAAATTTATTCTATAACTTCAATAATTTTTTATTTAAAAACATCCATTTATAAAATCCTTTATATAACCCATTAATAATAATAACTTCCCAAAAACCAAATTTAACTATTTTATAAAAACCTATTATTGTTAAAAATTTCTTTTAAGTTATATTTTATAAAAATATAAATTTTTAAAACATAAAAATTTTATCCATCTATTTATTTTAAAATTTAATCAATTCAAAATTTTTAATAAACCATATTCTTTGAAAAATCGATTTAAAACCCCTTTTAAATTCAAAACCGTTATTTTTAATTTAAAAATTAGAATCCGATGATGCAACGACATCGAATGGTCAATCATGGGAATAACATCATATATCAATGTGATTATCAACAATCAACATAATATTCATAAACAAATAAATATGTGAGGAATCCAGTTGGATCCCTCCAACCTGTTACCCTGCATCCACAGACGTTAGCACAATACCAATTCCACTTCGAGGTGGAATATCGCGGTATATGGGATTTTATAAATATCCGCTTAATAGCGGCGCAATAGGGTCTCATCCGCTATACGAGGCGGGAAATCAAATCCGATATATACATATGCCAATATATATATATCGCTATATATAGTATATATCCTACTATATCTACTAGCACAATCAACAGCAATCAACAATCAATAATAACTATTTAAAATTTTAAACAAAACCTTTCGATTGAGTGAGGAGTTCTCACCTTGATTTTATTCCGGTTTCGTCGTTCGTTTCGAATAAAATTAAACGAACGTTTAATTTTACCCAAAATTCAAACGACCTCCAATCGACTCCAAACCAGCTGCATTGCGAAGAGCTCGGCGATACGAAGCCAACGCAAAAAATCTCGTCCGAATCCGACCTCGCATGCAAAAGTTATCGCAGTTTGAACATTGAACGATTTAAATTTACAATTCAAATTTAAATTAAAATAAATAAAACTATCTCACCCCATACACACGTGCGGCCCCACCACCATCTCTCCCGTTCGCGTTTCATCTCCAGGAAGAAACACACGCGTAGAACCCATAGAAGCTCCAACTAGGGTTAAAGGCCACGACCACCACGATGCGCGAAAACACGATCAGGGAGCGCCATTACGCAGCTCTAAACCTCCTCCACCTTCGACCCAAGTGCGGTCACACTCGGCCCCTGCCCATGCCTCGAGTTGCGTGCGCAACTCCCAGGAGACGCGGCCCCATCCTGCCTCCAAACGGCGACGATAGCTGAGATCCACCGTTGGATCTGTAGTCCACACCATGCTCTACAACTTTCATGTTGTAAGTTTCTCGATTCGATGAGCGGATTTGGAGATTTTGAGAGGGGAAAATGGGATGATTTCGGCCATTGGACCTATAGGAGGCGGCTGGTGATAGTGATTAGGGTTTTGGAAAAGAAGATAACATATATGTTAATATTATTTTAATAATAAAATGCCCAATTTAACACTTTTGCAAACGAACTCCAAACGACGCGTGCCGCCAGGCGATTCTAAGGTTTTTCCACATTTCGGACACAATGGAATAGGTTTCGGAAGCTAATTCGGAAGTATGTGTGAGATACGGCAATAAACAGTCGATTTAAATTTAAACCGATTTAAGCGATTTCTAGGCGTTTTGGCTTGTACCGGACAAACGACAAATCCAAACGACTTGAAATTTGAAATCTTGCAATAATATCACATTACGGATCCGATGAAACTGGTTTCGTCGAAATCCGAGACCGTTTGAAAAATGGCTATTTTAACTCGCCGAATTAAAATTAAAACGATATCGATGCGTTTCGAGCTGCCACGGTCAAACGACAACTCCGTTTGCTACGAAATTTGAAATCCGATAATAACTAACTATTATGGATCCAATGGAACTCGTTTCGTTCAATTCCGAGACTGTTCAAAAATTGGCTATTTTTCAGTCGATAATTAAATATTAAAATATTCAATTTTTACAAATTAACTCCAAATTCAGTTTTACAAGTTCCAAAATATTTCTATAACTTTAATATGATAAAACAAAATTTTCCAAACCATTTTCAATCATATTTAACCCAATATTCAATTATCTACGGAATTTCACTATTAATTAATCGATTTAAATGACCAATTAAATCCAATATTCAAGAAATAATTTATTTAACTTAAAATTTTCACTTATAAATATTTAAAATTAATTAAATACTCAAATTTAAATTACTAAAAATTCTGGGTCGTTACAATCTTCCCCCCTTAAAAGAATTTCGTCCTCGAAATTACAAGTTAAGGAGAATGATCCTAAACCGTTTATTATTTTTTCCAAAACTAATAGTTTTATTAACTTTCTAACCTAAATATTTTTATTAAAGATTCACTATTATTTCAATTAGCTTTCCAACTTCAATTATAGGTTTCAAACAACATTGTTTACTCAACAATTCAAATTTAAATTTCAATTCAAATTTTCAACTTTCAAAATTTCTCAAAATTTCTCTAACTCCCTAAATTTTCGAAAAATTTCGCCAGAGTCTCCTTTGCGCGGCTAGATCGGTACGACTACAAAACGGCTCTACGGCCCCTCAGAATCAAAAAGAAAAGAGAAAGCCAAGTGGCTAGAGAAGGAAATCATCAAATCTCATATAAAAACTGAAATACGTACCTTTTGTCGAGCGATTCAATCTTTTTTTTAACTTTGAAATCAAAATCCCAATTCCTTTATAACCTGTATATCTTGCTAGCATAATATCTAATTATAATATTCAAACAAATTTGCCAATTCAATTATAAAATTTCCAATACATGCTTCTTATACCACTTTTAGTTTACTATTAAAGTTGCATATTCATTTTCATTCAACTTTGCATTTCAATTTTCATTTGAATTCAATTACATAGCTTTCAAATTTTACTAATTCAATTTTCATTAACACTTAATGAATTTACATACAACCAACCAACAAGCAAATAACGACCAATGTACATCCAATACAACCAAATTTTATCCATTTTTCTTACATTCAATTTGGTTCAACTGTTTTAATTTCAATTGGTTTAACATTCAATTGATTTTCATTCTACTATTCAACTATTTTCAAATGAATTTACACTTGCATGCATCATTTCATATCAACTTATTCATATTCTATTGATTAACATTCAATTCATACTTTAACTCAATTGCTAGTTCTTTTTACAAATAAAATTGAATTTCATTTATATAACTTAAGTTCACCTCTTTAACAATTTCATTTACTCACTTTATTCACTTACTTTGATATTAACATCAATTCTTTCAACATTACTTAACTTGCATTCCATTTCAACTTTATTTACATCATTTAATTCACTTGATTATTTAACTTTGATGCAAAGATCGATTTTTTATTCAACTTCACTTAAGTTATTCCATTTAAACATCATTTGTTAATTAAACTTAAGTTTTACTTATCAATTCAATTCGGATTTTAAATTCCAAAGTAAATCCTATTTAACTTTTACTTAAGTCAAATTCATATCAATATTCAAATTCATATTCCATTTTACTTAACTTAATTGTTTAACCATTTCAATAATTGGTTTTACTTACATTCTCCCATTTAATAAGTTATAAAACTTATTATTCAACTTCTAACTTATATCATAAGTTCAAAACTTATTTCGCTTATATTTATCAACTTTAGGTTGAATTTTAATTTCAAATTGATTTATTACAACAAAACTTCAATTTTAAATTCATTTTTGTAGCAAATTCATCACATAGAAACTCGAAAATGATACTGATGATGCTGCAGTCATCACCCTTATTATTTCCCAGTGACAATAGTGAAATCAATGCTAATTATTCTTTCAAAAAGTTTTCTTTCTATTCATAAATCACTTTTATAACCCTTTTACTTATATAATTTTACTTCTTATATACATACATGATTATCTTACAATTGTAAATCATTATTAATTATAATTTCATCTTATGATTCATTGGTTTATACCATTATTTTTTTTACAATAGTTGCTTTTATTAGCTTATTCAAACAACTTTTAATTATTTTATATATATATATATCATTTACAACAACCAAGCAATCAATTATATACACACTTCAATAATTCCTGAAAAATTATTTTCTTTTTATATATAAAATATAATCGAGGTAAAATTATTTCATTTACCCAATTTAAAACAATATTGTGTCGAATTGTTCTATTCAAGTGTTTAGGAACCCCTTCGATTCAGTTTTCGAGGCTGCGCCGACGAAGGTTCATATACCACTCAACAAACCAATCATCACAATATAAAACAATTTTATACTCACTAACAAATACGCACTCACATCTATTATTACACTCATACTCATTCTAGAGTACTGCTGACTCTATCTCTAATGAGTAACACCCAACAGAGCAGGTTGTCGCTTAACCATATGCTCTGATACCAAATGTAACGATCGCGATTTTTCGTTGCCGAAAAATCGAACCGTTAGGGTTTTAGAAGAAGAAAGAGGTAGAAGAAGAAAGAAAAGAAAGAGAAGAGAAAACAGAAAAACAAGTAACAGAACGAGAAACAATAACAGAATCTCACAGTCGCAGCGGAACAATATATAATAGATAAATGAATATTCATTAAAACAAAAGAACTATACATTTTATACATTACATCACATTACATCAATCAGAGTGTACAACAACAACAGCGGAAAAGAAATACTATATACAATAAATAATAGACTACGCTATCTGGCTCGCCTCCAGATCTGCACAGCAACTCCCGAATCCAGAATAACCTGATAACCTAACTCTAGACTGCCCGTGTGGAAAATAGTGGGCACCCAGAGTTTAGGAAAGGAACAATAAACTCCAGGTCAGTCATGGGACTGGTGTGAGAACTCAAAACAGTTTTATCTTTAAACAAGCAACAAGAAATTTTAAATTTTGAAATCCGCAATGCTTTTTGGAAAATGAAACTACCATAAGGCCTCCCGGCACACACACAATGCAAACGCACACATGGGGGAGATTTCTCCTTATGATAGTCAAACATGCTTACTACGAGAAAAATTCTTTGATATTATTACTAGTGCATAGTGGAAAATATTTCGAAAGTATAATATAAATCCTAGCCAGCATAGGTACCATGATACTATGCCTACTATAGCTGCCATGTTAAATGGCAGGTTCTACAACTAAAACCGTACAAGGCACGTATTGGATGAATGGATTTCCAACAAATGGTCAGGCTAAGGAACTTCCTACTGCCACATGGGATCGCCTCTGGCGGGACGTCCCGAGAACTAACGTTACGGTTAGATCTCTGCCAACACAAGGCCGGGTTACCTCTGTAACTAGGTAACTACTACACGAATATGTCATCCCCCGGTCCTTTGGGACCTTTATCCGAGCGCTCGATACCAACAACACCACACAGAAATAGATATAGTGTTTCCACATGAGTAAATATCTGGGCTCCATACCATGATACCACCCTTTTCCAGAAGGAAATGACATACCCTAAAGGGCGCGACCCTCATAACCTTGCCGCATATTCCTGTTTCGACCATTTCCGGGGAGTGAGGTCCTGACAAAGTCTCGTCCACAAAGCTACGCTTTGTGCAACAAAGCCATGCTTTGGGTCCACAGATGACCAAAGCAATAATCACAAAGATAAATGATCAAACAAATGATCATATCCAAACGATCAACCAATGATCATCACACAGCAGCACTCAGCATGCCACATTACCAGATTGGGAAATATCGCTGATAACCTTCAACTACATAACCTCTGAGCTCGTACGTCTCAGAGAAGGGTGTTAAGCTAAGAGAATAAATCCTCCGCCACCAACAGAAATGTATTTGAAAGAAATCTGCTCTATCTCTCAAAATGTAATGTCAGACACGTAACCATACAAGTCTGTTCCGGGTTCGAACAGAACCGAAGGCACTTCCAAAGAAGCCCTTGCAATCCGGGTATTCACAATCCCGATAAAATTTCCCATCACAAAGGAAATCTCCATATCGTAGCTAACGATGCGGAGACAATCGATAGGTCATCCTATCGTTCTCACAAATACCCGGTCTTCAACACCGGTCTTCAGATGCAATCCAAACGACGTATCGCATATTCGGAATGGGATATATGACACAAAGGTCCTCTCCCGGCTAAACCGAATAGCGAGCGCTTATTTTAAAAATAAGTGTAGCATTCAATTTCAACAATCACAACAATTACCATCCAAGGGTAAATACTGATAGTCGGTTATTTAACTATCAATAAAGATGCGCCACATCATCAGATTCCAAATAATTTTTCCAAAATTATTAAGTCCCAAAATATCTTTACAAGATATATATACACAATTTCCAAATAATTGCCCAATTTATTTGCTTTACCAAAACCACTTCACGATAAAATTTTCCACACTTAACCAATTGAAAAACCAATTTTCAATTTACCTTTACCATTTGAAAACCAATTTTCAAATTACATTAACCATTTGCAAACCAATTTCAAATCACCTTAACCATTTGAAAACTAATTTCAAATCACCTTAACTATATATACCTTTTGAAACAAATTTCAAACCACCAAATAAATCTTTACCGGTTTATTTTAACTTACATTCCAAATTCGTAAATTATATTTTCATATTTAAAAATAAATCAACATTTATTTTTAAACAAATTTCCCTTCCTATTATATAAATTCCAAAGTGGATTTAAATCCCAAATACCCATTCATAATTGATTTCAAATCGATTCCAAAATATTCGCTTACAATTTACCTTTAAAAGGTGAATTCACAAAAACGTTCCATTCCATATTGGAAAATCATTTCTAAACTTATTTAAAAATAAGTAATTCACAATTCAATTTATTTTCAACAATTCGAAAATATTCCATATGCTTAAACCATAGTTAAGTATTAATTTCATTCCTTTAAAGAAATATTCTTTTATTCACATTTATTTGGGTTAAAAACGAATGTTGCGTAAAACATCGTTACGACAACCCAAAAACACTAGTATATGGATTTGAAATTAAAAATAGATATATAAATCCAATACTATACCAATTATCCCCTTCTGTTTCTCGAAAACGTCTATTTCAACAATCAATGTTGAAATCTATGTTTTCAATACTCAATACATTTTAAAACACCTTTAATTCGTTTTAAATTCCATTTAAAACATTCCTTTCCCAAAAACAAACCCATTTTATTTAATAATCTATTCAATATTCAAAATAGTGAATATAGCCCACTTAACAAATTCCCATATTTCAATTTATCAAATTCGATGGATTTCAAATTTATAAACATAGTTTATAAATTCCATTTCTATTATAAACCCCAATTTTATAAATTCCTTTATTAATCCGATGCAATTTTACATAACCCAATTTCATACCCAAAAGCCATATTGTAAGTTAAATACTTATAATATTATTTATTTACCAAATCGTTCCTTTGAACTTCACCAATTTAAAATCTTATCACTTACAAGATTTCTTTATGGTTTATAATAATTTCAACTAATGAAATCTTCATTTATTAACAATTTCTATAAAATTCCCCTTTTTAATGCCCAAATCCATTTCTATAAGTTAATAACTTATAAACTTAAAATTTTCCAATAACCGTTCGTTTTATAAATTTCACATTTATTAATCTATAAATCCTAGTGAAATTCATGTTATACATCAACTTAACACTTTATAAATTTATTCTATAACTTCAATAATTTTTTATTTAAAAACATCCATTTATAAAATCCTTTATATAACCCATTAATAATAATAACTTCCCAAAAACCAAATTTAACTATTTTATAAAAACCTATTATTGTTAAAAATTTCTTTTAAGTTATATTTTATAAAAATATAAATTTTTAAAACATAAAAATTTTATCCATCTATTTATTTTAAAATTTAATCAATTCAAAATTTTTAATAAACCATATTCTTTGAAAAATCGATTTAAAACCCCTTTTAAATTCAAAACCGTTATTTTTAATTTAAAAATTAGAATCCGATGATGCAACGACATCGAATGGTCAATCATGGGAATAACATCATATATCAATGTGATTATCAACAATCAACATAATATTCATAAACAAATAAATATGTGAGGAATCCAGTTGGATCCCTCCAACCTGTTACCCTGCATCCACAGACGTTAGCACAATACCAATTCCACTTCGAGGTGGAATATCGCGGTATATGGGATTTTATAAATATCCGCTTAATAGCGGCGCAATAGGGTCTCATCCGCTATACGAGGCGGGAAATCAAATCCGATATATACATATGCCAATATATATATATCGCTATATATAGTATATATCCTACTATATCTACTAGCACAATCAACAGCAATCAACAATCAATAATAACTATTTAAAATTTTAAACAAAACCTTTCGATTGAGTGAGGAGTTCTCACCTTGATTTTATTCCGGTTTCGTCGTTCGTTTCGAATAAAATTAAACGAACGTTTAATTTTACCCAAAATTCAAACGACCTCCAATCGACTCCAAACCAGCTGCATTGCGAAGAGCTCGGCGATACGAAGCCAACGCAAAAAATCTCGTCCGAATCCGACCTCGCATGCAAAAGTTATCGCAGTTTGAACATTGAACGATTTAAATTTACAATTCAAATTTAAATTAAAATAAATAAAACTATCTCACCCCATACACACGTGCGGCCCCACCACCATCTCTCCCGTTCGCGTTTCATCTCCAGGAAGAAACACACGCGTAGAACCCATAGAAGCTCCAACTAGGGTTAAAGGCCACGACCACCACGATGCGCGAAAACACGATCAGGGAGCGCCATTACGCAGCTCTAAACCTCCTCCACCTTCGACCCAAGTGCGATCACACTCGGCCCCTGCCCATGCCTCGAGTTGCGTGCGCAACTCCCAGGAGACGCGGCCCCATCCTGCCTCCAAACGGCGACGATAGCTGAGATCCACCGTTGGATCTGTAGTCCACACCATGCTCTACAACTTTCATGTTGTAAGTTTCTCGATTCGATGAGCGGATTTGGAGATTTTGAGAGGGGAAAATGGGATGATTTCGGCCATTGGACCTATAGGAGGCGGCTGGTGATAGTGATTAGGGTTTTGGAAAAGAAGATAACATATATGTTAATATTATTTTAATAATAAAATGCCCAATTTAACACTTTTGCAAACGAACTCCAAACGACGCGTGCCGCCAGGCGATTCTAAGGTTTTTCCGCATTTCGGACACAATGGAATAGGTTTCGGAAGCTAATTCGGAAGTATGTGTGAGATACGGCAATAAACAGTCGATTTAAATTTAAACCGATTTAAGCGATTTCTAGGCGTTTTGGCTTGTACCGGACAAACGACAAATCCAAACGACTTGAAATTTGAAATCTTGCAATAATATCACATTACGGATCCGATGAAACTGGTTTCGTCGAAATCCGAGACCGTTTGAAAAATGGCTATTTTAACTCGCCGAATTAAAATTAAAACGATATCGATGCGTTTCGAGCTGCCACGGTCAAACGACAACTCCGTTTGCTACGAAATTTGAAATCCGATAATAACTAACTATTATGGATCCAATGGAACTCGTTTCGTTCAATTCCGAGACTGTTCAAAAATTGGCTATTTTTCAGTCGATAATTAAATATTAAAATATTCAATTTTTACAAATTAACTCCAAATTCAGTTTTACAAGTTCCAAAATATTTCTATAACTTTAATATGATAAAACAAAATTTTCCAAACCATTTTCAATCATATTTAACCCAATATTCAATTATCTACGGAATTTCACTATTAATTAATCGATTTAAATGACCAATTAAATCCAATATTCAAGAAATAATTTATTTAACTTAAAATTTTCACTTATAAATATTTAAAATTAATTAAATACTCAAATTTAAATTACTAAAAATTCTGGGTCGTTACAAAATCGTAATCCGAAAACATACCTATTTGTTGGGCAAACAAACGCTTAATTATGAAACCAAAAGCAGTAGCAATTGCTTTCATAACATGTCTTTCACTGTATAATCCAAAAGAGGTTAATAATTATATAAAATGAAATATTTATAGTTGTTTCAACAACCAACAAATAAATTAATATAAACAACAATCACTTGCAAAAAAACATATAACCATCACATAAAATCAACACAAATCAATTATCCATTCATATCAAACAAAACAAATAGTTGTTCGGGTTCTAAAACTTTAAATTGTACAGAATGAAAAATAAACTACTAAGTGCACTATATACTCAACAGTCTTAGATGAAACTAGATAGATTATTCATACATCCAAACAATTTTAAAGTATCCTTGCCCAAACAACCATAAACCAAACAAACAATAATCCCAAGCATAAATTAAGTTCATACTTATTAATTTCATTTCACAACATTTATTGCTTCACTTCCTTTTCATTCATATAATAATTTATCCTTTTAATTTACATTTTATTTCTTACAGTTTTCATCTCCATTCTTTTACTTTCATATGTTATCTTCATTTCTTACATATGTTACTCATATATAATTTAATTTAAACCTATGTAAGCATATTCTTAGATTACTATATAAGCTTCTTTGTAAATAATTTCACATTCCTTCATTCAGTCTTATTTTCATTTATTTCTATCCACTACTTACAAAATCATTTTCATATATCCATATAATGAAAATTTCTTTTATTTGCATTACATTCGTTTATTCATTACTTAATTTCATTTATTCGCAGCATTCAATTATTTAGCATTTCAATATATTTACATAAGTTTCTAATTACTTGGTTACAATACTTACTTTCTATCTCATTTTGTTATAGTAACATTTCAATTAAAACTTAAGTTTATAACAGCTATAACACTAAATTTCTTATTTGTAAAAGTAATTTATTGAACATTTTCATTACATAAGTTTACATGTACAATTTCCATTACATTTTCTTATTGAACATTACAACTTTTAATATTTTGGTAAGTTATGTACATGTTAAAGAATGCAAAATGAAAAATTATACAAGTTTACCTCATTTCTTTTAATTTAATTTAATGTTCAATAATTAAATCTTTTATTTTATAAGTTACAAATTTCAACTTGCTTGTAATTTCATTTATAACCTAGCATATAATCTTTTATTTCATTTAGAGGTTCCAATTATTAATTAGTTAAATTCCATTTCATTAATTAAAATATCTAATTTATAGAAATTTAAGAACTAAATACCGGGTCCCATTTCAAATCGCTTAAAATAATATATATACACACACATGCACACATCAAATCATATTTAAAATAAAATTTTATATTTATTTATCAAAACAAATGTGTAGTAAACTACTACATCAGTCTTCCCACTTTGAAACTCAAATATGGATGTCGATGATGCGTGCACTCATCACCAAACTTATTTTCCAGTGACGGAGAGGGGAGTACAGAACTTATTTCTTTTCAAAATTTCTTTCAAACAATTCTTTCAAATCATTTTTAAATATTTATCTTAGAAAATACTTCTATTATTATTATATACCAAAATTATTTGACAGAAATTTTCAAAAACCCCGGAACTTAAGTTCTAAATTTCCAAATTTCATTTATCTTATTTTTAAGCCTTATTTCTAACCTATATTCATAAATTTCACTACATAGCAACCCATATATTACCGCCAAATATATCCTTTATAAATCATTATTTTATATATAAAATATGCGATAGGCAAAATTATTTCATTCACCTATATTTCAAAACAAATATTGTGTCGATCTGTCCTATTAAGTGTTTAGAAATCTCTGTCGATGTCATAGCGTCCTATGCACTAACCAGAATTTATAAATACAAAACATAACAAATTAACACAATATCAAAATCTTTTTATAACACTAACAAATAGGCTCCCTCATATATGTACACTCAACGACTCATCATAAGGTATTACTACCCTATAAATAAAGAGTCAAACCCCACAAAGCTAAGGTTTATCGCTAAACCCGACTTTGATACCAACTATAACAGCCCTCCTTTTTGTACGCTTCAAATCGACGACAAACCACACACATCTGACTCAAACCATACAAAAGAGCGAATTGGTACTTGGGTGAATAAGAAAAGCAGAGAAAGAAATAAAACAAAACAGAGTCTCACAGCGGAATGATATAATATAATAATCAAATAACAGTCCATAAAGCTGTTTTACAAAACATTTTGATTATACAACACAGATCAAAGTTACACATGCCAAAGAATAATAAATAATGCAACGGATTACATGATGCAGTGAAATATAATAGATAGTAATAATACAATCTTTGTCTTCGTCCTCCAGCAATAAGGTCTTCAAATCCCGGAATGCTCAGGCTGACCTGAGCGAACTAAAAAGACAAAACACTCGAGTCAGAACTAAAAGATCTTATGTAAGTTAAATCAACATAAAATATGAGTGGAACGACGTTAGAGATGTTTACGGGATTTGACATCTCCTATCTAGTGTCTAGCGTGAGTGCAGTAACTTAAGAGATGTTCACGATTTACATCTCCTAAGGATCCGTTAAACTATCTACTATGTAGTAATAAACGCCATTATAATAATGTCTAAAAGTAATGTAAACTTACTTTAAAATAGTGTTAAGGAGTTACCCATATCCCCCTTATCACATAATAGTCCCAGTAGTCTGTCCAGTATCAGCGTAGCTCCAGATCGGGAGGCTGCCCTAATACTCCACAGGCTACGACACAAAACCAAACTCGTACAAGGCACGCTAGGGTAGGTGACATGACACAACGAGGCAATGCCAGGGTAGATATACCAGTTATGTATCCAAACTGGTGGTGATGCGCAGCAGCCACTACCGCCCACCTCAAGCCACATCCCCAAAAATCAAAGGGTCCCAATTAATCACGAAGTAAAAGAATGGTATCAAAGGAGTGTGTCCGATAAGAGGAGCTACCTCACTGGCCCGGAATCGCTCTTGTTTTAGCCACCTTAAGCCAACTCACGGGAGTCGGGTCTACGTACATACTCAAAGGACGTTGCCACCAACCTACTTCATTCTGGAATCTCCACCACGTACACGGTTGTTAAAGTGGACTTCGAAGTTGGCAGAGTGTATGACAACTTCTGATCCTGGTCTCTTTAACAACTAAACGTTATTATAACACCGCGGTCATTTCAAAATAGTTTATACTTCAAAACCAAAATATCATTGTCATTTCAAAACCATATCAATACGATATCATTTCCATTTCAAAACCAAATAAGATATCTTTTCCATTCCAAATATATCCATTTTCAGAATCATAGCGTTTTCAAGGTTATAAAACTTTCGAAACCAAACACTTGAAAATATAGCATTTTCAAAATATAGTACTTTGAAATTCATTGCTTCGAAACCATAACTTTCACCACTTAAACTGTTTAGATATTCAAATGCTATATATAATAAAATAGTCTTAAATTTAAAATTACTTTATAAAATAAAATAATTCCTCAACTTCATAAATTGATTCAAATCAACTTGAATCCAAAAATTCCATTTTAAATTAAATATCAATTCATAAATTTCAACTCAATTCAGTTTCAATAATCCATTTCTATTTATATCAATTAGAGATACAAATTTGAACCTCAAATAAACCATTTCAAATTCCATATATTTCAAAGCTTTAAATCTTCCAAATCTCAAAATTAAAATTTGATAATTCCATATATATCCAATTCAATTACTATTATCAAGATTTGAAATGTTTACTTAATAAATCCAATATCACTTAAGTAAAACCTTTAAACTTCAAATAAATGAATATTCTTTCAATTTATTTAAACTTGACATATTCATTTAAATCAACTTGATATATTCATTTAAATCACTTTAAACCAAAATCAAGTTATAAAAATCGTATCCTTTTACAATTTCAAATTTAATAAATTTAAAATCAAACTTATTTGTGTTTAACTCTTAAATAAATTCAATTTCAAATAAATTTCAAATTTATCTTCCAACCTTGATTTATTTAAATCATTATAAACTCCATATTAAATTATAATTTAAATACTTAACCATATTATCTTCTATAAAATCAAACTTTATTATTAAACTTATTCTATATTAAAACAAATTATGCATAGTTTAAGATCAAAAATAAAGTAACATTTATGTAATATTTAAATCAATATTTATATAAAACCATATATTTCTTTATAAAACCATAGAAATCGTTTCAAAAATATTTTTATATATAGACCATGGTGTCTATATATAATTTTCTATCCTATGGTTAAGTGATACAGATATTTATCATTTCAATCCACCATTTAATATTTTACAGTTGTATATCGTTTCAAACTGCAATCCCGAATTAACAATAATCCATAACGAACTTGCGGTTTATAACAATATAAACTAAACATCCATTCAACCAATATTAACAATCAACATCCATCACAATCATCATCCAAAAAAATCCATAAATATCCATATAGAAACTGATAATAAATAACAAGTATATAACTGGCAGTTTATATGCAATAATAAATTAAATAACAATTTAATTCAAATAAATTCAATTTAACTGATATGATGATAAAAATATACCAAACAATCATAAATAAATTCCTAATCACATCATGAATTAAATTTAACAAACAGAAGAAATTTTAGAAGTTGTGAGTGGGTTAAAACACTCACCTTTTGAATTTAAATTGAATTTAAATCCAATTTAAACCCAAAATTCAACAGTCTTTGAATACGCTCGAACCATCATCAAAATGTCCGGAATTTTGATACAATCCCAATGCAAGAAACCTCGCATGATTTGGATGCCATATGCAAAAGATACATTGGTTAGAACATTCGAAATCAAAAATTAAAATAAAATAAAAGAAATAGTCAATACCAAGGCGACACGTCACTTCATCTTTGCCAAACGCTACAGGCATGAGTCTCGTTCACAACATGGACCACAACATGCCGCCAATCGAAGTCGCATCGAGCTACCCCGTCGTCGCGCCGCCTTAAGCGCCCAGCCGCCGCTACCAGACCACCTCCTGTCACGAAACCCCTCGCGAACCACCTCCGGCTCGAAAATCAAGCAGCCACCGGACAAGTAATTAAACCCTAATCGATTTATCCCAGGCGATCCAGCCATCCAATCATCGAATAAATCATGCCGATGCCATCCCCTTAGTCAGATCTACACAACGATACAAGCGATTTGCCGATCCATCGACGTTCATCGAAACGTGATGAACGGCCGATATTTGTTCTTCAATTTCTAGACAAACCGAGGTCCAAATTGGAAAACAAATTACAGATCATAGATGCGCTCGTCGAGAGCTTCATATCGATATATAATTTGATATTGTTTTTGGAGTTTGAATTTTGAACTAAAATTGAATTGGATAATTTAGGATTTGTCTGCCGTTGAAATGAGGAGGAGCTAATAGAATTTTACGTATAAAATGAGGAATAAGAAATGACCTAAGGTTTATAACCGGATATATATAGGCATACAAAATAAAAAGGAAAGGGCTCGATTGGGTTTGGAAAGTTGAACGATAAATGGCCCGAAAAGCCCGTTGTGACAACCCGAACTCGATGCCCGACAAATGACATCGAATCCGTATCACCGAAGCTTGCAACAACATTAGATGATAAACAACACGGCGGAAACAAAGGATGATTACATTGATATACAATATAGATACAATGACAAATACAGCATGATACAACAATCCAACACCATCAGAGAATGTATATAACACAACACCATATCTGAAAATATATCGACATTATCAAAGTCTTCAAGAGAATCCAATACTGCAACTCCAAACTAAAACTCCTAAGCCAAAGCTCTAAACTTCAAGCTTGAACCACCAACTTGTAGCAAATGCGATCCTGAACGTGATTGCCAAACCAAAAACTTCAATGATCCAAAAACTGAAGAAGGCTTACAAATGCTACCAAACCAAAGACTTCTAAAGATATCGAATCTACACATATTATTTGAATATTTGAAAAAACCCAAGTCTAGACTGCCTGTGTGGAAAATTGTGGACACCCAGAATTTAGAAGGGAAAAATAAACTCCGGGTCAGTCATGGGACTGGTATGAGCAAAAAAAAACAGTTTATCTTTAAAACAAACAACAAAAGGAATTTAAAATTGAAATCCGCAATGCTTTTTGGAAAATGAAACTAACATAAGGCCTCCCGGCACACACACTATATAAACGCAGAATTGGAGAAGACTTCTTCATATGATAGTCAAAAATGCTTACTATGCGAAATCCTTTTTGATATTATTATTAGCGCATAGTGCAAAAAACCTTTCGAAAGTATAACATTAATCTTAACCAGCATAGACATTTCGAATATACCTACTATAGCTACCATCTAAATAGTGGTGACCTCCATAATTAAATAGAAGGTTATACAACTAAAACTGTACAAGGCGCGTATTGGTAATTGGTTTTCCGACAAATGGTCAGGCCAAGAAACTTCCTATTGCCACATGGGTACGCCTCTGGAGGGACGTCCCGAGAACCTACCCGAATCTCTGCCAACACAAGGCCATTTTACTCCCAGCCTGGGAGTAACACCTAAAGAAATGCCATCCTCGGTCGTTTGCAACCTTTATCCGAGGATCTTCAACCACAAAGCAACAATCACATAGTAATAAATTTACACTGTCCACATGAGTTAAGTATTTGGGCTCCACACCATGATACCAACCTTTTCCAGAAGAAATGGACATACCCTAGGGTCGCGACGCCTACAACCTTGCTGCATCGTTCCTGTTTCGACCATTTCCAGGGTGTGAGGTTCTGATGCAATCTCGTCCACAAAGCTACGCTTTTTCACAAAGCCATGCTTCGATTAACAAATGATCAGCATCACTTCGTATGCCACATTACCAAATTGGGAATGTATCACTAGTAACCATCAACTACATAACCTCTGAGCTCGTACGTCTCATAGAAGGGTGTTAAGCTAAGAGAATAAATTCTCCGCCACCAAACAGAAGTGTATTTGATAGAAACCAGCTTTACATCTCAAAGTGTAACGTCGGACACACATCCATACAAGTCTATTCTGGGTTTGAACAGAACCGAAGGCACTTCCAAAGAAGCCCTTGCAATCTGCGTGTTCATAATTCCGATCGGATTCCCCATCACATATGGAGATCTCTATACCATAGCTACTCAGTGAAGAGTCATTCGATGGGTTATACTTCCGTTCTCGAAAACACCCGGTCTTCACCACCAGTCTTCAAATGTAATCCTTATCGTCGTATCATTATTCGGAATGGGCTATATGACATATGGTCCTCTCCCGGCTAAACCGAATAATGAGCGAAATATTTAAAAACATATGGATATTGGGATTTCAGTTAAGTCACAACTTAAAACCCAAAACTTTCTTTTCAAATGGTTTAAACAAATTACCATTTCCTAATTTTTAAATAAAAATATTCACTTCACAAAGTTCACCCATCTTTCACAAAGATTCATTCACAGATTTCAAAACAATTCCCTTTCAAATCTTTTATATAAAAGGCACACCATCTAAAAATCCTCTTCGATTTTCAAAACTAAGTTCAACAATCATTCACAAAGATTCATTCATAGCTTCAAAACTGTTTTCATTTCAAAAACTTGAAATTCTTTTGACACAAATTGGAAATTCTTTCCTTATATGAAAGCTTTTATTATTTGAAAACAAATATTTTCCATTTTCGAAAAAAAATCCGATTACAGTTATACAAGTTGAAGCCCTTGGGTTAAATTCCCAAATCAATACCTTTTTATAAAATGGTTTAAATCCATATAAACAAATTTATAACTTGTATAACTTTTTTAAATCATAATTTTCCAAACATAGAATTCAATTTTAAATCTTGAATTCAAATTCAAATTAAATTATTTAAATTTCAAAACTTTATTAAGTTATTCAAAATAACTTTTATCTTTGAAACTCCTTTCCAAAAGCTTTTCACTTTTATCCCAATTCCTTTTCCAAAACCTTTTGGATTCAAAATTCAATATAAAAATTATTTTCGAAAATCTTTGACTTAACCAATTTCCTCGTGCAATCCATATTTTTGTGTGTGTAGTGTAGTCCAGGGGTTTCACACAATAGTGCAACATCATCAATCATCACATATTCAAGCATATCAATATCGGTAAGCGGCATGTTCCTGTAACGCTTAACTTCCACACACCGATTCATAGATAAATAATATAAAATTTATCACAAATTAATAAATTACATTCATCACAGCTTGAATTAAAACAGTTCGTATCACAAAGCATCACACAGTAGAGATATCCAACAATTCACAGCATTCAATAGAATACAGTCATCCATAAGTAAGGTCAGTTGATCATCTGATCAATTGAAACTAGATTAATCATTGATCCAGGTTAATTAACATTAATTAATTACAATTTATGTTAACTAATTTTCCTTCAATTATTTATTAATTAACCTTAATTAATAAATTAATCATCCTTTAATTATTAATGAATTAATCTTAATTATTTAATTACCCTTAATTAATTATCCTTAATTAATTAATAAATTAATAAACCCTTAATTAACTATCATTTAATTAATTATTCTTAATTAATTAAAATAAGTAATTATTCCTAATTACTAAATTAACTTTAACCATTAATTAGTTACATTTAACTAAGTAATTATCTTTACGTAATTAATTACTTCTAATTACTTATATATTAATTAATATTTTAATTAATTGATTATTCTTAATTATGAAATTAATTAACCTTAATCAATCTTTGATTAATCAATTATCCTTAAAAATTTCTTACATTAGATAATTATCTTTAATAACTTAAATCAAGTAATTTATCTTTTAATCACTTAAGACTTTAATCAAATCAAAAGATAATTCTTTAATCTTAAATTAATTTCTTTAAACATTAAAGGTTATTTTTAAATATATTTAAAACACCTTTTAAACTTAATAGATTTTAAAATAATCTATATTTAAAATGTTTAATTGTTACAAAAATAATCCACGAATTGTATAAAAGAATTTGTTTACAAAATTCATTAAAACTTAATTAACTTTATAAAACTTGTTTACAAATTTTAAACTTAGAAACTATTTTATACAAAACTCTCAAACCCCGGGCAAATCTCAAGTTTCCCCGAGAAAAACTTTGGGCTTTCCCCAGACTTCATCTGCTACGAGTTATCGTTGCGAGAAACTCGAGCACGAACCCGAGTGCATTATTGTCTTCCCCATAAAACAACCAGATACATACAATCACGCGTGCACATGTACTGAAGATCGACGCTGCTCTGATCACTGCTCCGATCACTAACACATCATCGGCGACACCTTCAGGCACCACGAATACCCAGAAGTACGATTCCGACCAAGATGCGAAATTTGACCGTTCGATTGAAATACTGGAACCAAATCAATCACCAGAAAATGCCTCGCCCCGATCATATCGACCATCTGACGCCCTAACTCCACGTCCATAACCTCGCCGCACACCCACGAACCAATCCCACTTGGTGCGATGGCCTTAAACTCAATATCGACGCTGTAGTAATCGTTGAAACTCAAGCGACCCAAAATGTAAATCGAAATCGAACCCTAGTTCGACATCCAGCCGTCGCCACGATCACTTATAAATGCTTCCACTATTTTTCCCTAGGTCCCTGGCCTGTAAGCATGCTCCAGCCTCAACTCCATGACCACCGGAACTCTCGATTGCTTGAATTCGACCAAAACTTACCATCCGTTCATCTCGCACATTCTATTCATATACTTACTTGAAAATTTTGATATTGTCATCAAAATTCGTAAAATTCAAGCGCGAATCCAAATATATAACTGCAATTTAAAATCTTGATACTTGGATTTCTGATAAAAATTTGTTTATCACTGCATTTTTCAAATTGTATAATATTCATTCCATAAATATATTTGAAACTATTTTTATAATCATCTTTATACTTCAACAAACAATTATCATTTAAATGCCAAAGGTTGATACTGACTCGATTGAGAGATTGGAATTTTTGAAATTAACTTATGCCTTTAACCTCTAAACAAAGGTGTATACAGACATGCACACACCCATTCCTACATATATACATGTATATTTGCATACACACAAACATATTTACAACTTCACTTCAACATTCATCACAACATAAGATCAAAGATCATAACAAAGGCAAGTTTGCTCACCTGTGTGGGAAGAACAGAGGAC
The DNA here is from genome assembly GCA_030765085.1 of Allium cepa. Lineage (NCBI taxonomy): Eukaryota > Viridiplantae > Streptophyta > Magnoliopsida > Asparagales > Amaryllidaceae > Allium > Allium cepa. Next base: position 45,860,407 of record CM060946.1, read on the forward strand.
AGATGAATATACTTTGGGCCTGGAATTGGAATTTGAAAACTTTCTTTGATTTTTGTTTTTTAATCTAGGTTGATCTTCAAGTTAAAACAATTTGCAGTGAATTAGATCTTACAGCTTCAGATCTGAATTTGTTGTCTTCTTTTGATCTTGAGTCTAGTTTTAATTATTATCTGCTTGATGATCTTGAATTTGCTTTCAGGTTTAATTGAATTTGTTTGCTTTGATTGTTTCCTGGTTTGATTTGTCTTTAGTTTTCTGGTTTCTATTGTTTTTTTCCTTTTCAGGCTTTAGATTTTGAAACCATGTGAGAGAAAAGATAAGAAAAATGAGTATAGTACATAAATAAACCTTGTTATCTTTTTTATAAAAAATTAAAATAAAATAAAAATAGGAATGACACTTGTAAATGCATGTAGTAATCAAGCTACAAATGTTCAATTCATGGTCTCATTAATTTACAAATGTCCTAGGTAATTGTATTTTTATAGTTTAATCCCTTACTTAATAATTTATTAATTACTTGTAAATTTCAAACCATATTTATATATGTATTATGTATTTATTATTTCCTATTTTATACTTATACTTTTATTACTTCTGTCATACAATTTAAACACTACAAATAATATTTTAAATATAACTTTATATCATACTTCCTATATAAATAAATACATCTTCTTTATTAATCATTTACATAAATCTTCAAAAAAATGGTTTTTAAATTTAATCACATATGTACAAATATTTTAGAATTTTATTCTTAATTAGTCTTTTAAAAAAAAATTATCATATCAAATTCAAAACATCATTTTTAAATCAAAATGCATATTTAATAAAATTAGAAACAAATTCTTATTAATTTAAAAATAAAATTTTAAATCTAATTTATTTCCAATATATTTATTGTTGAATTTTCAAATTCAAATTTCAATTAAAAATCAATACATATATAAACAACTAATATTTTTTTATTTTGGAAAAACTCAATTTAATTCACAATTTAATTTCAAAAATTAAATTAATTATCAAATTAAACTTGGCTAAAATCTGGGGATGTTACAGATTCCCCTCTTTATGAAAATTTCATCCTCGAAATTTGCCAGGGAGATAACAAAGAATTGATGAAAGATAAAGAAATATCTTTTCAGATCAAACTGAAGATCTATTCTGCATTTGGCTTACCAAATCAGAATATCAACAATAGATATGAGAACAAACTCATTCAATATTTCATGAAGTACTTGGGTCATCTAGTCTACGAAATATACAGGGCTATTGGTTAGTTCGAAGGAATAACTAACCGTTCTTAGAATATATCGAAACCCAATGAAACAAATAAAAATAGGTTCATCTACGATCTCAAATTCAAGATTTAACTCATCTACGATTTGCTGAGGAGTAAAACTATGCATAGCTCCCTTGTCGAACAAAATTTGAAATTTTTTATCGTAAACGAGAAGGTTACCTTTTAAAATTCCTTTTCCTTTGTCAGCCTTTGAGGTTGAAAGATCATCTTTGATTGCATAAGCCTTCGCTACTTGAGCTTACTTCAGTGCTGGGAAATCCTTGATCCTATGTCCTGGATTGTGGAAGTAATAGCATTCCCTATATTCCTGTTCTGGCTTCATAAATTGCTCCCTCTTTCCTTGCTTCTTGGGATTCTTGCAATTGTTCAAGTAATGGCCGTTTTCCAAGCAATTGAAACAAGTAACATCTTTCACCCTTTTCTTGTGTATATTCTTCTTTCCTTTGCAATGCCACGGTTTCTTTCCGCCAAACTTCCTTCTCCTCCAATTCGGATTACTTGTATTCCCTTTCTCCTCCATAACTTCTTGGTCGTCCAGAGTAGCGTATCTATAACCCATATCGATCAATTTAGAAAAAGATTCTTTTATGTGAGTATTCATTCTTTCCTGGAATTCCTTGTTCATTCCCCGAATAAACTTTTCATTCTTTTTCAAAGGTGTATTCACCAACTCCGGACCAAACCGAGATAATTCGTTGAATTTGTTCAAGTATTCCTCAAATGATACACTTCCCTGCTTCAAATTCGTGAACTCCTGGTACATTCCAGAAATACCAGCAGACGGCATATATCGCTGCTCAAACACTTCCTTGAATCGACTTCAAGTGAATTCATCTGTCGGTTTATCCACAGTAACTATCTCCCACCAAGCTAAAGCCTCTTCCTGGAGTTTCCAGGAAGCTATCAATCGCATCTGATCATCTTCCAATTTTAGTCCTTTGAAAAATATTTCGCACAATCAAATCCAGGCTTATGCTTCGATAATGGTTTCCTTGCCTGTGAATGGCTTTCCACCAAGTCTAGAAAAACTTTGATATAAATCAGCCAGATTCGGCTGAGGTTGAGTGGGAATAGCTGTTGTTGCAGTGACTTGACTAGTTGACGTAGTACTTCCCTGTCCCCTACCTCATCCTCTTCTTCCACTCATTCTTACTATCCGTAAATAGAAAGAAAACCGATTTAGGCATTCAGACGAGATATCTTAGGGAATAACAACAGTTAAAGAAAACAGACTGAGTAATTTGGGTTTCCGGTTTCACGGGTTGTACTCATTCTAAGGTATATTTCACCCTATCTCTAATGAGCCATCTAATGTGTTACACTCCATAGCTAAAGTTCTTACTCAACCTTTAGCTCTGATACCAAATGTGACGACCCAAACTCGATGCCCGACAAACGACATCGAATTCGTATCGCCTCAGCTTGCAACGACATTAGACGATAAACAACACAGCGGAAGCAAAGGATGATTACATTGATATACAATATAGATACAATGACAAATACAGCATGATACAACAACCCAACACCATCAAAGAATGTATGTAATACAACAACACAACGAAAAATATATCGACAATAGCAAAGTCTTCAAGAGAATCCAATACTGCAACTCCAAACCAAAACTCCAAAGCCAAAGCTCTAAACTTCAAGTTTGAACAACCATCAAGCTGGACTTGTAGCAAATGCGATCCCGAATGCGATTGCCAAACCAAAAACTTCAAAGATCCAAAACTGTAGAAGACTTTCAAATGCTACCAAATCAAAGACTTCTAAAGCTATCGAATCTACACTTATTATTTGAATATCTGAAAAACCCTAGTCTAGACTGCCCGTGTGGAAAATTGTGGGCACCCAGAGTTTAGGAAGGGAAAAATAAACTTCGGGACGGTCATGGGACTGGTATGAGCAAAAAAATAGTTTATCTTTAAAACAAACAACAAAAAGAATTTAAAATTGAAATTCGCAATGCTTTTGGAAAATGAAACTAGCATAAGGCCTCTCGGCGCACACACCATGCAAACGCAGAATTGGAGGAGATTTCTCCTTATGATAGTAAAAAATGCTTACTTCGCGGAATCCTTTTTGATATTATTATTAGTGCATGGTGCAGAAAATCTTTTGAAAGTATAATATTAATCTTAGCGAGCATACACATTTCGAACTATGCCTACTATAGCTACCATCTAAACAGTGGTGACCACCATAAGTAAATGGCAGGTTATACAAATAAAACCGTACAAGGCGCGTATTGTAATTGGTTTTCCAACAAATGGTCAGGCTAAGAAACTTCCTATTGCCAAATGGGTACTCCTCTAGAGGGACGTCCCAAGAACCTACCTGGATCTCTGCCAACACAAGGCCGGTTTACTCCCTGCCCGGGAGTAACATCTAAAGATAAGCCATCCCCGGTCGTTTGCGACCTTTATCCGGGGATCCTCAACCATAAAGCAACAATCACACAGTAATAAATTTACAGTGTCCACATGAGTTAAGTATGTGGGCTCCATACCATGATACCATCCATTTCCAGAAGAAATGGACAGACCCTAGGGTCGCGACCCCTGCGACCTTGCTGCATCTTTCCTGTTTCGGCCATTTTCGAGGTGTGAGGTCCTAATGCAGTCTCGTCCACAAAGCCATGCTTCGATCAACAAATGATCAGTAGCACTTCGTATGCCATATTACTAAATTGGGAATGTATCACTAGTAACCATCAACTACATAACCTCTGAGCTTGTACGTTTCAGAGAAGGGTGTTAAGCTAAGAGAATAAATTCTCCGCCACCAAACAGAAATGTATTTGATAGAAACCAACTTTACATCTCAAAGTGTAATATCAGATACACATCCATACAAGTCTGTTCCGGGTTTGAACAGAACCGAAGGCACTTCCAAAGAAGCCCTTGCAATCTGGGTATTCACAATCCCGATCGGACTTCCCATCACAAATGGAGATCTTTATACCATAGCTACTCAGTGCAGAGTCATTCGATGGGTTATCCTTTCGTTCTTAAAAACACCCGATCTTCACCAACGGTCTTCAAATGCAATCCATATCGTCGTATCATTATTCGAAATGGGTTATATGACACAAGGTCCTCTTCCTGCTAAACCGAAAAATGAGCGCAATATTTAAAAACATATGGATATTGGGATTTCAGTTAAGTCACCACTTAAAACCCAAAACTTTCTTTTCAAATGGTTTAAACAAATTACCATTTCCGAATCTTTAAACAAAAAGATACACTTCACAAAGTTCACCCATCTTTAACGAAGATTCATTCACAGATTTCAAAATAATTTCCTTTCAAATCTTTTATATAAAAGTCACACCATCTAAAAATCCTCTTCGATTTTCAAAACAAAGTTCAAAAATCTTTCACAAAGATTCATTCATAGCTTTCAAACTATTTTCATTTCAAAAACTTGAAATTCTTTTAAACAAATTGGAAACTCTTTCCTTATATGAAAGCTTTTATTATTTGAAAAAATAGTTTTCGTTTCAGAAAAATCTGATTACATTTATACAAGTTGAAGCCCTTGAGTTAATTCCCAAATCAATACTTTTTTAAAATGGTTTAAATCCATATAAATACATTTATAGCTTGTATAACCTTTTTAAATCATAATTTTCCAAACATAGAATTGAATTTAATATCTTGAATTCAAATTCAAATTAAATTATTTAAAATTTTAAACTTTATCAAGTTATTCAAAATAACTTTTCTCTTTGAAACTCCTTTTCAAAAGCTTTTCACTTTTAACCCTATTCCATTTCCAAAACCTTTTGGATTCAAAATTCAATTTAAAAATTATTTTCAAAAATCTGTGACGTAACCAATTTCCTCGTGCAATCCATATTTGTGTCTGTATGGTGTAGTCCAGGGGTTTCAAAAAATAGTGCCACGTCATCAATCATCACAGATTCAAGCATATCAATATCGATAAGCGGTATATTCCTATAATGCTTATCTTCCATACACAGATTCACAGATAAATAATATAAAATTTGTCACAGATAAATAAATTACATTCATCACAGCTTGAATTAGAACAATTCGTATCACAAAGCATCACACAGCAGAGATATCCAACAATTCACAACATTCAATAGAATACGGTCATCCATAAGTAAGGTTAATTGATCATCTTATTAATTGAAACTAGATTAATCACTAATCCAGGTTAATTAACATTAATTAATTACAATTTATGTTAATTAATTATCCTTTAATTATTTATTAATTAACCTTAATTGATAAATTAATCATCCTTTAAGTATTAATGAATTAATCTTAATTATTTAATTACCCTTAATTAATTATCCTTAATTAATTAATAAATAAATTAACCCTTATTTAATTATCATTTAATTTATTAATCTTAATTAATTAAAATAAGTAATTATTCCTAATTACTAAATTAACTTTAACCTTTAATTAATTACTTTTAACTAAGTAATTATCTTTAAGTAATTAATCACTTCTAATTACTTATATATTAATTAATATTTTAATTAATTAATTATTCTCAATTAAGAAATTAATTAACCTTAATCAATCTTTGATTAATTAATTATTCTTAAAATTTTCTTACATTAAATAATTATCTTTAATAACTTAAATCAAATAATTTATCTTTTAATCACTTAAGACTTTAATCAAATCAAAAGATCATTCTTTCATCTTAAATTAATTTCTTTAAAAATTAAAGGTTATTTTTAAATATATTTAAAACACCTTTTAAACTTAATAGATTTTAAAATAATTTATATTTAAAATCTTTAATTGATACAAAAAAATCCACGAACTGTATAAAAGAATTTGTTTACAAAATTCATTAAAACTTGATTAACTTTATAAAACTTGTTTACAAATTTTAAACTTAAAAACTGTTTTATACAAAACTCTCAAACCCTAGGCAAATCTCAAGTTTCCCCGAGCAAAACTTCGGGCTTTCCCCAGACTTCATCTGCTTCGAGTTATCCTTGCGAGAAACTCGAGCACGAACCTGAGTGCATTATTGTCTTCCACAACCCATAAAACAACCAGATACACACAATCACAGTGCACGTGTACCGAAGATCGACGCTGCTCTAATCGCCGCTTTGATCACCAACACATCATCGGCGACACCCTTAGGCACCACGAACACCCAGAAGTACGATTCCGACCAAGATACGAAATTTGACCGTTCAATTGAAATACTGGAACCAAATCTATCACCAGAAAACGCCTCGCCCCAACCATCTCGACCATCTGACGCCCTAACTCCACGTCCACAACCTCGCCACACACCGACGAACCAATCCCCCTCAGTGCGATGGCCTTAAACTAAATATCGACGCTGTAGTAATCGCCGAAACTCAAGCGACCCAAAATGAAAATCGAACCCTAGTTCGACATCCACCCACTGCCACGTTCACTTATAAATGCTTCCACTATTTTTCCCTAGGTCCGTGGCCTGTAAGCATGCTCCATCCTTAACCCCATGACCACCGAAACTCTTGATCGCCTGAATTCGACTAAAACTTACCTTCCGTTCATCTCGCACATTCTATTCAAATAATTACTTGAAAATTTTGATACTGTCATCAAAATTCATAAAATTCAAGCGCGAATCCAAACATATAACTGCAATTTAAAATCTTGATACTTTGATTTTTGATAAAATTTGTTTATCACTGTAGTTTTCAAATTTTATAATATTCATTCCATAAATACATTTGAAACTATTTTTATAATCATCTTTATACTTCAACAAGCAATTATCATTTAAATGTCAAAGGTTAACACTGACTCGATTAAGAGATTGGAATTTTGAAATTAACTTATGCCTGTAACCTCTAAACAGAGGTGTATACAGACATGCATACACCCATTCCTACATATATACATGTATATTTGCATACACACAAACATATTTACAACTTCACTTCAACATTCATCACAACATAAGATCAAAGGTCAGAACAAAGGCAAGTTTGCTCACCTGTGTGGGAAGAACAGAGAACATATGAATATACTTTGGGCCTGGAACTGGAATTTGGAAACTTTCTTTGATTTTTGTATTGTAATCTAGCTTGATCTTCAGGTTGAAACAATTTGCAGTGAATTTGATCTTACAGCTTCAGATCTGAATTTGTTGTCTACTTTTGATCCTGAGTCTGGTTTGAATTACTGTCTTCTTGATGATCTTGAATTTGCTTTCAGGTTTAATTAAATTTGAATTTGTTTGCTTTGATTGTTTCTGGTTTGATTTGTCTTTAGTTTTCTAGTTTCTGTTGTTTTTTTTCTTTTCAGGCTTTAGATTATGAAACCATATGAAAGAAAAGATAAGAAAAATGAGTATAATACATAAATAAACCTTGTAATCTTTTTTCTAAAAAAAATAAAATAAAAATAGGAATGACACTTGTAAATGCATGTAGTAATCAAGCTACAAATGTTCAATTCATGGTCTCATTAATTTACAAATGTCCTAGGTAATTGTATTTTTATAGTTTAATCCCTTACTTAATAATTTATTAATTACTTGTAAATTTCAAACCATATTTATATATGTATTATGTATTTATTATTTCCTATCTTACATTTATACTTTTATAACTTGTGTCATACAATTTAAACACTGCAAATAATACTTTAAATATAACTTTATATCATACTTTCTATTTAAATAAATACATCTTCTTTATTAATCATTTACATAAATCTTAAAAAGAATGGTTTTAAAATTTAGTTACATATGTTTAAATATTTTAGAATTTTATTCTTAATTAGTCTTTTGAAATAAATTTATCATATCAAATTCAAAACATCATTTTTAAAACAAAATGCATATTTAATAAAATTAGAAACAAATTCTTATTAATTTAAAAATAAAATTTTAAATCCAATTTATTTCCAATATATTTATTATTGAGTTTTCAAATTCAAATTTCAATTAAAAATCAATACATATATATAAACAACTAATTTTTTTTATTTTGAAAAAACTCAATTTAATACACAATTCAATTTCAAAAATTAAATTAATTATCAAATTAAACTTAGCTAAAATCAGGGGATGTTACACCCGTTCTGACACCGGAACAAAAATTTCAACCCATATATCAAAATAGATGTTTTTAAATATTTTAAACGCAATGGAATAGGTTTCAAGTCCAAAATCCATCGTATAAAGAAGTTATGCTAAAATCAAATTATTTCAAATTTATTTCAGTTGATTTTAATTAAATTGATTTCAAGGCGTTTCGAGTCCGTACAATCAAACGACAAGTCCGATTGCTACGAAACTTGAAATCCTATAATAATTTACTGTTACAGATCCGATGAAACTGGAATCAGTGGCCAAAATGGCTATATTTCAGTCAATTAAATAAATAAATATTAAATCAATTAAATCAAAATTTTCAAATTCCAATTCCATAATTAACAAATCTTATCATTTTTGATTTCTTAAACAATCACAATACTTTGAACAATTTATATATCAATTGAAAGTTAATTAATTTACCCATTTCTGTATTTAATTTCAATTTTAACACATTCATTAATTATCAATTGAAATTCTGATAAAAATCCATTTATTTGATTTCTCAACCTAGTTATGAAATCCATTATTAACTTATAATCTCATAGGTAATATTAACATTGGTTTATATACTAGTGCATCAGTAATTTCCCAATTCATCCAAATATCAATTGTCACGGTATTTAATTTCATTTATTGTGAATTAACTTACAATTAATTATAATTAATTCCAAATAACTGATTTGATTCAATTCTAATCCTTTTTATTAAGTCTTTTATTACTCTATAAACCTAGTTAATATTTGTCCGTCTTTCATTACATTAATATTTTTAAATTTCCATCTTTCCTTTGTATTAACTGTTATTTTCAATTATATTGAATTTGCCCAATACATACATTTGTTATAAATTAAACCTTAATCAATTTATTCAATTTAGTTTCATTCTTTTATTTTTATCTATGAATAAAATATACATTTCCATTTATGTCATTACATTCACACTTTACAATTACAGTCCTATCTTGCATTAATGAACATTTACTTACATTTAAATGTAATTGATTTCCTACTTTGAATTTAGCAGCCTAAATAAAAAGTTAACTTGCATAAATGTTACCACTCTCTTTATATTACACTCAAGTTTATTATTTACACTAATTACCAGAATTGCTTACAGAATGTTGAATTCATTAAATTACCATTAGTTATACAAATTCATTTATTCATACATTTATTTACTTATATTAAATTTTATACCTAAATGTAACTGTTACAACTAAATTAATAGACTAATTAAACAGTAACTTACAACCGTTACTATAACCTTTAATTTATATTTATGAATTCATTATTTCCATACAAATGTTACAATTCCTTACATAACTCAAATTTTATTCAATGGCAATTTATTTCATACTATTTCATTTTATTAAACCAATGTTTACATTGGTTTTCTTACATAAATTTTATAACCAAGCATAACAATTTACATTATTTTATCATTGGAATTCCATCTCAATTGTTAATAATTAGTTTTAATTATCATTGCTACATTTCATTTTAGCATTGATTTCATTATTAAATTACAAAGTTTTTTTTCTTTCCATATTAAATTACCAAAACTTATAAATTAAACAAATTAAATAGTTGAAAATTTACAAGTCATTACACAATATCAGCATGACCTATGATGACACTCACCAAAGCATTGCTGATATCATTAAAAACCGAAGTTAATATCGCTTCGAATCAATGTCAATGGCTATCAATGTCGCCACTAATCTGCGTTGCGCTTTATTGATACCATGTTCTATTGATGTCGACTTTCATATTCCAAAATTTCTCTTATTTGCCGCCGCTTGCCATCGGTACCGCCTACAAACAACATCATCAAGTAATGCTGCAAGTCGACAAGACTTTGATGAAGCAACGTTGCATTTCATTAACATTTGGGGGACGCCGCATATCAACTTGGACTTCACATTCGATATTGATGGTAAATACCATCAATAACCACAGGAACCATCAATGTCGTTATTCATCAGCATCACCACTATTCATCTATTATCACCGAAGTAAGCTCATCGCCAATAAAGCTTTAATGATAATACTTATGCTCAATGATACCATTGTTAGCATCGTCATTGTCTCATGCCGTTGTTCTTATATGATGTTTCATTTCATTAATTACTGGTCAATGCTGTATTTTGTGCCGAAAGTCATCAACGACACCGATAGTATACTAAATAAAGCCGCTTTATGCCAATACTACACTATGTCGATGCCGCTTGTCATCAATGTTCAACACTGCTTCGAACTGATGCCGCCAATAGCCAATCAAGAGCATTTCAACACATAAGATTGCCACTTCCTATAAGCTATTAATCAATGCCGAACTTATGGATTTGGCACGATTGTTGAAATCTCACAACGTCCATGTTGAACGCTTCCAAAAGCCGTGCAAAGAAGGACGAATAAAATCATTTACTAAGGCTAATTTAGAAGGAATAAGTGCAATTTCCTTCACAAAAGCTTTAAAAGCCTTCATATTCCACTACATACTCCATGGTACCAAAAGTCCCATATCGCCAATTGGAGCAAGCCAACATTCTTCCTACCGCTATAAATATAGATTTAGCCCCTCTTGAAAAGGGACCCTTAACTTCTTTCACTCTCTTAATTTTTAGATTAGAACTATTTTAAGCACTCTTAAAAGCTTGAACTGATATATGCCCAACGAAGAAGGAGGATGTATGGTTTTTGCATATAAGTACTTGAACAATGGCATTTTTGCATTTTTGTATCATATTCATGATTGAATAAAAAGACATGATTTACCTATATTACCCATTGACTTATGGACATGTTCATGTGACTTATGGACTTGCATACGTAACTTGTGGACTTGCAAACATGACTTATGGACTTGCATACATGACTTATGGACTTGCAAATTTGACTATTGTAGTTGCATATTATATATTTTGAACTTATGGACTACGATTTAAACGAACTTATGATTTACCAAGAAACCAAGGGGTATATTTGAAAATTCTTCGAATATGCCACTTTGTACAACTTTTTGAATGTTGGCGAATTTATTCGTTAATATTTTGGCACTAGAAGGAGGGCTCGAACCTTTGCGTATTTGAAAAATGATCAGAATAAGCTAGATTTTGAACTGGAAAAAAATTTCCAAATTCGATCCTCATTTTTGAATCCATAAAATCATCACATTTATTGTTCAATGTTTGCAGATGCCAAATAAAATTGCTGGCTTCACTTTTCGTTCCTCTTTTGCGGCATCACTTTTTGTCCCCGTCTCGCATATCAACTATTTCTTGATTGTCGACGACACACGCTACCCCATTTGTTTGCAACATCAAATAAATCAGGCATCATATGATTTATTTTTCACATCTTGTTATACTTTTGATCTGTCACCTTACACCTTTTTACAACCAATATATGCTTCATTTGTCAACTCAAGATCCAACTAGCATTATGAAGAACAAGTGTCATGGCACGCGCTTTGCCCGTTAATTGTTTTCCTTATAAATTATATATGTTTAAATCAATCAAAAAAATGGTTTTTTATTTTCAAGTGATATTAAGATTTGTATATTTGTGAAAATGTATTTTGAATTTTAAAAGGAAATTTAATTTTACATCCTATTTTTAAAAGCGTTTTGAATTCGTAAAGTATGTTTAATTATTAGATCCTATTTTTAGGGGGTTTGAATTTGTAAAAGAAGTTAATATTAGATCTTAAGATTTGATAGTATATAAATAGACGTTTTTGGTAGTGCATGTTGATACCAAAAAAGTGTGACACCAAAGCTATTACAACAATTATTAAAAGATAATGATATATCAAACTCTCTCGACATGTGATTATCACATGACTCCACCGTACTTCCTTATACAAAGTTACAAACAGCAAATTCGTATTTCTTACTTTTTTCTGCTCTCCCCCTATACTTCTAAAATAAACTAATTCACAATCCATCTCCAACTTATAAAGTCCTCAGGATCAATTCATAAGGGATTGCGACCTTGTAAGGGTGTTAATTTTATAAATCTAGAAGACTTCAAAGGCTTTGGACCCTATGTCAAAGCTAGAGGTTCCAAGTCGAAGTGTTCATTGTCTTCAAGTCCATGATCGAAGTCCGTGCTCTCATTCATGATTGAAGTCTATGCTCTCAGACAATGTTAAAGTTCAGGATCAAAGTGAAGATCGGATGCATTTTCGAAGTCAAAATGAAGTTCAGGTTCTTTGTCAAAGTAGAAATGAGGTTCATGTCGATGTAAAATTTAAGTTCGGTCTTGAACTCCTAGTTTTCACTTCGACATTCAAATTTATTACTGAAGTTCTAATCTTCACTTCGACATTAAGTTCATTGTTGAAGTCCTTGTTTTCACATTGACATTCAAGCTCGATGTAGAAGTCCTAGTTTTCACATCGACATTTAAGACCATTGACGAAGTCCGAGTTCTCAAGTCTATGTTTAGGTTTAGTGTCAAATTCAAAATGATGTTTAGCTTTATTGTCGAAGTTAAAGTAATGTTTAGATTAACCCTGTTTCAAAATCTATCAAATCTGGAGCTCGAAATTTGTTATATTTTGGCTTTCGAACAACATGATTTCAAAAGGTTTGTGGTGTCAAAAATTTTGTAATTAAAAAAGTATAAGGATTTAAATGCCCGATGTGAGATATATAAAAGTTCTTTATATACATATATAATGTTTTGCATATATCAAATATTAAAATCGTATGTTTCAAATAATACGGTTTCAAATATATAAATTTTGTGCATACGTGCAGTTTTGCATATAAGCAATTTAGATATACATACGTATATTCATATACATATACATTCATATATATATATACACACATATATACATATGAATTCACACATACACACACACACACACACACATATATGTCTCAGTATGCAACTAAAAAAACTTTGAACAAAAGACTGAAAATTAAATACCATAAAATTTCTTTTTTTAATTAAAAACCGATTAAGGACTAAAAAATTCAGTTTTTGAACTTTAACTTTAGGACCGTCAATCAGTCTTTACGGTCTGTAAAATTTATGCCTTTTTACAAACTGAATTTTAGTCTTAACATCGATTACTAATTGGTATTGAAATAGTTTAATATCAACTGTTGATAATCATTTTAACTCTATTAATCTAATGATCATACTTGGTGATCCGTGTCATGCTACTTTGGACCTTTCAATATAATAAATAATTATTTTAATAAATGCGCATTACGGCACATGCTTCGTGCGTGATGAAGGCACCTGAATTATTTTTGTACAAATTGTATTTATTTAATACGATTTAAAAAAAATATACAAATATTTAGCCATATGTTTGCATTGAATCATGCGTAGTTAATTTGAATTTTTATTTCTATGTTGTAATATCTAATTTTTTGTTAGTTTAAAATTTTATTTATATTGTTAATTTATAGAAAAAAATTTGTAAAATAGTTTTTTTGTTAGATCCTATTTTTAAGTAATATGAATACTCGGTAATATTTACATAGGAAAATTTTATCGGTAAATGAAGCTTAATTGTCAGATTTTTTTTTTAGCTACACTAAATTTTGATAATATCTATAGAGAGAAATGTTTGGTATTTCACGCTGACATCAAAAGAGTGTGACACCAAATGTACTACAACTTTAATTAAGATATACATATAGGGGCAATTTTGGAAGTTTACAATCAGACTAAAATTTTGCGCTTCCAAGCTAACTATTAATAACGAGCGTTTCGTCACGCGCTTTGCATGTGTTGAAAGCACCTAAATTATTTTTCTACAAATCATATTTGTTTAATACGTTCAAAAGAAAATGATTTAAACAAATAGTTTAAAATTTTATTTTTATACTATTGATTAATAAAAAATTAATTTGTAATGTATTTTGTTTATTAGATGCTATTTTTAAGTGATATTAGGACTTAGTATATATTTGTAGAGGAAATTTTGAATTTGTAAAGCAAGCTTAATTGTCAGATCCTATATTTAAGTGATATTAAATTTTGGTAATATTTGTGGAGAGACACTTTTGGTATTTCACGCTGATAGAAAAACAGTTTGAAACAAAATGTATTGCATCTATCAGTAAAGAAATTAATATAAGGGCATATTTGGAACTTCACGGTCAGATCAAAAGTTTATGTTTCTATTCCAACTATTAATAAAGATGAATGATGTCCTAACAAATTGCAGCAATGTCCTCCCCACTCATGCATGTAGCTTCTCCGCTTCCCTTTTCTCACGCTATCAGGCATTTAATTGAATTTGACGACTGTGTAACTTCTCTATTCCCTAATTAATCTGTAGTAATTGCCTCAAATTACTCCGTAAAATTAATAAACCTATGCCTGAATTAACATCTCCTCTATGTTTTTTCTCTCTATCATGTTTCGAATCCATGTTCTTTTAGGTTTTAAATAAATGCTCTATTCAACCTATTTCCTCGGTGAATAAATGGTAGCAGCTCCAAAATTTACGATGAAGATCCGAGCCAAGAACAGGGACTGTAAAACATTAAATTAAAAAGCATGCTACACTACATATAATGAGTGATTAATTGATGGGTTTAATCCATATTTGAGTGAAAGATCTTCTTGGATGTTGTAACGACCCTGACTCAACCTTCGAAAATAGGCACCGAATACGACACTCATATTCTAATGCCGCAGATTCAAACTTCGAATCTGGTTCGCCGGAGCTTATAACACATTACGTATAACAACACAGCGGAAGAAAAAAATGAATATCATACACAATTCCAACGAATACAATATCCAATGATATACAACAATGATACAATATGAATCAATATCAGAGATACAAGATAACAGTGCTACAACGGAATAACAATAAGATATAACAGCGGAAAACAAATAGCCAGGAGAGAACTCCAATCCAATGCTCCAAGCTAAAATTCCAAATCACAAGCTCGAACCACCATCAATTTGCACCAAGCTAAGCAAGGTCAGTCGTATCCATGAATCCAAAGACTCCAATATCTAGGATCTCCAAAGAATACCTAAGAGAAAGCTGAAAGCTACTGAACCGATATCTACTATCTACTATATGAAAAACCCAACTCTAGACTGCCCGTGCGGAAAATAGTGGGCACCCAGAGTTTAGGAAAGGAACAATAAACTCCGGGTCAGTCATGGGACTGGTATGAGCAAACGAAAATAGTTTTATCTTTTAAAACAAACAAAAGAATTAATGTTTGAAATCCACAATGCTTTTTGGAAAATGAAACTACCATAAGGCCTCTCGCCACACACACCATGCAAACGCAGAATTGGAGGAGATTTCTCCTTATGATGGTCATAAAATGCTTGATACGCGAAAACCATTTTGATATTATTATTAGTGCATAGTGGAAAACATTTTGAAAGTATAATATTAATCTTAGCCAGCATAGACATTCCGAACTATGCCTACTATAGCTACCATCTAAACAGTGGGGCGCCACCATAAGTAGATGGCAGGTTATACAACTGAAACCATACAAGGCGCGTATTGGATGATTGTATTTCCAACAAATGGTCAGGCTAAGAACTTCCGTAGCCACATGGATATGCCTCTGGAGGGACGCCCTGAGAACCATCCCTTAGTTCTCTGCCAACACAATGCCGGTGTACCCCCTGCCCGGGAGTATCACCTCAGATATTCCATCCCAGGTCGTAACCAACCTTTATCCGAGCGCTCGATACCAACAACCACAAAGTAATGTATTTGCAGTAACCACATAGGTTATACATCTAGGCTCCATATCATGACATCACCTCTATCCAGAAGAAATGGACATACCCTAGGGGCGCGACCCCTGAAACCTTGCTGCATCTTTCCTGTTTCGACCATTTCCGGGGTGTGAGGCTCGACGAGGTCTCGTCCACAAAGCTACGCTTTTCATAAAGCCTTGCTTTGATCTACAAATGATCAGCAACACTTCGTATGCCACATTACCAAATTGGGAATGTATCACTAGTAACCATCAACCACATAATCTCTGAGCTCGTACGTCTCAGAGAAGGGTGTTAAGCTAAGAGAATAAATCTCCGCCAGCAAACAGAAATGTATTTGATAGAAACCAGTTTTACATCTCAAAGTGTAATGTCAGACACATATCCATACAAGTCTGTTCCAGGTTCGAACAGAACCGAAGGCACTTCCGAAGAAGTCTTTGCAAATCCGGATAATTTCTAATCATGTCTGGACTTCTCATCACAAAGGGTGCTCAAATCTCTATACCGGGGCCATTCGGTGCAGAGACATTCGACAGGTCATCCTTTCGCTTTCAAAAGTATGCGGTCTTCACCACCGGTCTTCAAATGCTATCCATATCGTCGTATCATTATTCGGAATGGGTTATATGACACAATGTCCTCTCCCGGCTAAACCGAATAATGAGCGCAATATTTATAAACATATGGATAATGGGATTTCAGTTAAGTCACAACTTAAAAACCCAAATTTTTTCTTTCAAACGGTTTAAATAAATTACCATTTAAAAATCTTTTAAACAAAAAGATTTACTTCCAGAAACCTTTCAAAACAATTTCCACACTTTAATCGTTTAAACAAAAGATTCATTTTTAAAACCCCTTTTTAATTTAAAAACAGGGTTCACCAATCTTTAACAAAGATTCATTTATAGCCTTTTAAAACAATTCCATTTCAATTTAGATTAACTCATATGGTATTTAAACTAAAGACTCATTTCATAGCTTCCAAAACAATTCCCGTTTTCAAAAATAAAAGATACACCATTTAGAATCTTCTTCGATTCCAAAACAAAGTTTAACAATCTTTCTCAAAGATTCATTCATATTTATTTAAATCTTTAAATCAAAGGTTTAATAGTTTTCCGAACTCGTTTCTAATTTCATTGGATTCCATTTCACATATTGAATTCAAACTCAAATCAAAATATTTCAAATTTCAAACTAAACCAAATTATTTAAAATAACTTTTATCTTCAAAAAAACTCCTTTTCAAATATCTTTCAAATTCAACCCAATTTCATTTCCAAAATCATTTGGATTCAAAATTCAAACTTTAAAACCATTTCAAAATATTAAATTCAAATATTTGTGACTTAACTGATTTCCCCATGAAATCCATTTCTATGTGTGTAAAGTGTGGTCCAAGGGTTTAACACAATAGTGCATAGCATCAATCATCACAGATATAACAATATCAATAAGTGGTATAACTCATAACGCTTATCTTTATTCACAGATCACAGATAAAATAAATATATCAATCACAAAGATTCATCATTACAATTCGATGTGGGTTTCGGATAACCAATTGGAATCCGACTCACTGTCGCATCGAAATTCAAATGTCGTTTTACGGCCAAGGGGTTTTCATATCCACACAGAAACAATCACAAACATAAAATTCAGTACAAAGCAATTCATATCTCATAGCATTACAGTTACAAATTAGAGATATCAATCCAATACAAGGCAATACAATCATTCATAAGCAAGTATATCTACAATTCAAATTTAAATTAATTTAATTAATTCAAATTAAAACAACTACTTAAGAATAAATCAACTTACCTTGCTTAACCAATCATTAATTAATTAATCACAATCATTTAATTAATTAATTACTTCTTAATTAACCTCATTATCAATTAATTGATCTTTATTTAATTAATTAATTATTCTTTAAAAATTAATTAGTAATCTCTAATTATTCATTATATAACTTGATTAAAAATTAATCATTCCTAAATTGATTACTAATTAACCCTTAATTTTCCATTAATTAATCTTAATTAATTGCTTAATTAATTACAAATTTATAAATTAATTTTACTTAATTACTTGATTAATTATAAATTAATCAACCTTAATCATTTAATTAATTTATCCTTAGTCATTAATTAATTAACTTCTAATTATAATTTAATTAATGTTTAATTACTTTAATTATTTTCGTTAAGTAATTCACCTCAAATAATAATTACCCTTTAACGAATATGTTAACTTAACTTTGAAAGTAACTCAACCATTTTTTTTAAAACATTCTTTATAAAAATTATTCTTAATTATTTATGAATTAATCTTGATTAAAAAACATTAATTACTTGATTATCATTAACGATATAAATTAACTTACTTATTCAGTTTCGTGTAAAATAACTTATTAAAAATATAAGTTTAAACTTAATTGTTTTTAAATCCTTTATTTCAAAAACTTTAAATTTATACCTTTTATCTTAATAATAAAATAATCATTTATAAAGAAACAATTCTTATAAATTTGTTTTTACTAATCTGCTATAGTTTCAAAACTCAGAAACACATGACCCCGGGCAACCCGAGTGTTTTCTCGAGCTAAACCCCCACGAACTCGAGCCTTACTTCAAGTTTTTTTCCAGAATTTACCCGAGTGACCTATAATTTTACATTTTAAAATTTCTCTAAGTATTTTTATTTCGCATCAGGATCTTGCTTCGAGTTAAACCCCGAGAACGCTTCGAATCAAACCACAAACATCACGCAATCGAGCCGAGCTATTCTTCTTCTTCATCAGGCCTTCACCCAATACCAGGTACGGCTGATACCTTGTGCACATGCATAGTCCATTCGACGAATCCGATCGACTTTACTACCACTAGCAAGTCATCGTCGACTTCGCTGACCTTCTCAACCACCTGACTCGATGAACTTGCCTTCAAAACGAAAATGAGTAACTCAGCACACTATAAGGACTCAACACCTCAACCATTTTCTCCTCGTTCCGATGTTACAGATCACCGGCGACTACGTGATCTTGAACCAAGCTTCACCGTGGACCCATGAAGCTTGTTCCCCCATACCGATCGCCTCTACCCTCCCTCGGCAATGCAGCATCCACGCGAACCCAACCCTTACGATCCTGTCCTTAAACCCTATATTACCTTCGCATGGCCAACACGATGCATAATAAATTTTTCCACTATTTTTCTGACAACCACCAACCCATAACCTTTCTCCACTCACCACCCCGAGGTCCAATGCCACCGTGATCGCCAGAAAACGACACAACCCCCAATTTAATTCATTCCAAATTATCTCAACAATTTCCAATCTAAAAATCAAGATTTTTATTTCTAAATTCATTATTTGTTATAATAAATTAGATTATGAATTCAATTCAAGAATTTAAAATATTTGATTTCTGATAAATATGATTTTTCTACTGTAAAAACATACTTTTATAATAAGTTCTTGATATAAACCCTTGAAAACACTTTTAACCTTGATGTTACAGTTTAACAATACACTTTTGTTCGGAGATCAAGGCCTATCATTAACCATATGAAGAGAAAAGGAATTATTTTGATGAATTATACGATGCCTGTAACATAACAGAGTTTGTATTCATTTACCCAGACATGCATCCTATATACATATAGCCTAATTCAATTATATTCAAGTGAAAGCATCAAGACAAACAGATGCACACATCATCACAACACAGATACATAACATGCATCAGTATCAAAAGACTAAAGGTCAAAAATTTGCTCACCTGGTCATGTGAACAGAGGAATGAACTTGTTTTGACATCTTGCTTTCAAGTTGAATAGTTTTTGGATTTGAGGCAAACTGTTGTTTCCAGTTTTTTTCTTCTGAAATGCTTTTCTGGCTTAAGTTTGATTTTGCAGATTTGAGATTGTTTGAATGCAGTTTGCTTTTGATTTGTTTGCTTTAAATTTATTTTGTTTTATGCTTCTTTTTTTTCCACTATTCCTTTCTTTGCTTTCCAATTTTTTCCTAAATCTGCTACCTGCAGAGTTGCCTCTTCTTTTGATCTTCCAGGTTTTGAATCTCCTGTTTTTTTATTGTAACTTCTAGTTTGAATCTGTTCTAGTAGTTGTTGCTCAAGTTTTCAAATGTTTGAAAGAAGATGGGGCTAATTTCTTACTAACTTTTAAAAATGTATTTCTAATTTAAATTAAAAGAAAATTTTAACTTTGCCACTTGTAATTACAACTAACACTTGTATTAATTTCCATAACAAGATGCTTACACTTGTTTACATATAGGTATTTTATGTCTTTAACCTTGTAATTTTTTTTACAATTTTGTTTAAATCCTTGTCTTGAATTGATTTAAACTTTAGTTTTTAAACCCTTATTCCATAAAAATTGAAATTTGTATTTTAAATCCTTTAATTAATTACATTTATATATATATATATGTATGTATGTATGTATGTAAATGTGTTTACATTTTATATTCATGAATATACAACTATTGTTTATATGTTCCAATGTTTTATATCTTTTTATCAAATCTAATTTTATATTCAAATCTAATTTTACATCTTAGATTCAAATTCAAATTTTAATATAAAAATATCAATTTATACTTATAAATGAATAAATAATCAAATACCTTTTTATAAATATATCTTTATATTCCATTTACCATCTATTTCTTTTAAAGTTCAAATTAAATTCTTATTTATAACAAATGATTTGAAAAGTTATTCATTACAAATAAATATTTATATGTTAGTTAATACAAATTTTAATACATTTATATTTTTAAACTTAAGATATTAAACTTATTAACAAATACTTATTTTAAAATTTTCATCTCAAACTTAAGTAATCATTATATTTTTGTTTCAAGTATAATTTCTTTAAGTCCAATTAACATTTGAATTTCAAATTCACATTTTCAAATTATATTTAAAATTAACATCTATAAACAACTAATATTTATTTTGAAAAACTCTATTAAATTCACAAATTAATTTCAAAAATTAATTCAATTATCAAATTAGACTGGGCTAAAATTCAGGAATGTTACAGATGTAGGCAGTGATCTCTCAGAAAAGCATGGTCAATAAGTATGATTTGCGATTTGACCCTAATCTCAAGTAGGCTAGTTATGGAAAGATTAATATTTCATGTGATGTTAAAGAAATTAAAGTACTTTGGTTATTTCGTTGTCGATGAGAGTCCTCTTATCCTTTTAATCAGTCAGTTAAAACATACGATGGCTGTGGATTGTTTGATTTACTAGAGTTAGTTTTCTCTGCTTTGAATGGCGTGAATACAAATTCAGATTATTGAAAACTATGGGGGACGACCGTACATGAAAATTTTAAAATATGTACTATAAGTAATTTTAGTCTGTAATTCGCCTAATAAGTCCCTGTCTATATTGACATTATGTATAATGTCATGTTTGATTTGGACTACTAAGAGTCTTCAAACTATTTGTAGGGTAAGTGTTTGTGTAATTTTTTCCTAGGTTAATAAACTATGAAGACGCAAAGGAATTATACTATAATTTCTTGATTTTTTTTTAGACTTGGTATTGTTATCCGCATATATTATGTGTTTGTGTGCATACATACGCGTCATCGTGCATACACACATGTGAAATAGGCAAATTAAAGATATTTTGTGATTTGAGACCAATTACAAGCCAAATGTCGATCTTTAAAATTCAGTCTTTACAAATTTTAAATACTAACTTTTGGTCTTTAAATTTTAAGACCGAAAATTTCGTTCTTCACTGTTTTTGGAACTTAGGAAGTAGTTACTGAATTATTTGTTCTTTAATCCGTCTTTAAATGTTAGTTAAAGACCGAATACTTTAACTAAAAACTCAAATTTGCCGCCTTTAATTCTTTGTTTTTTGGTAGGGGGACACACACACACACACACACACATATATACATATGTATGTGTGTGTGTGTAAATATGTGTGTTTATATATGTGTGTGTGTGTGTGTGTATACACATATATGTATGTGCATATATGTTACCTAAAATATGAAGGTTTTATGATTGCATAACAATGGTTTTCAAACTGATTTCAAACTCGAAAATGCAGTTTCTTAAAGATATCTATATAAGTGTCAACTATTGGAAATATAATTTTAAATGAAATGCAAGATTCCAAACCCAAATTTATTTTCAAGTGTGCAAAGGCTTTGAACATATGTATATATATAGTTTCAAGTGTATAAAGTTTCGAATAATGCCAGTTTCCCAAGGTATGTAAGTTTTGAGTACATATAATTTTGACTGTATATATCACTATATCTCAAGTTCATATGGCTTCTAATATATATAAATTTCAAATGTACTTGATTTTCTGAATGCATACTATTTCCATACATAGACAATTTTACGAATTGATATCTTTAGAATATGCACTAGATTTCAAATGCACAAACTTCATAAATAAGAAACCGTGGAAAAGAAAGGTCTTGGATAATTTTAGTTATAGGTATACATTTGTTCCTTTTAAAAACATACATATCATATATGGTTTCTAGCGATTATGGTTTACAAGTGTACATGCATATAGATTTAGCAAATATGGTTTCAAATGTATGCATGATTTTTAAATGTATGGTTCTTAAAAACATAAAAGTTTTGAAAGTATTTAGGTGTGCCAGGTTTTAACACTGCTAAGTTTTACATATGGTTTCATAAGTAATGGTTTTAAATATACTTAATTTTGAACACATGCGCTATTAAAGTTTTGTGTATGATATTTTAGAGCATCTCCAACAAGCATCATATTCAGCCTTATATTACGTATCGCGTTGTAATATTACCCTTAATATTAAAATTAATATTCAGGGGCCAATTCAATTTTCTGAATTAGTCCTCAACGCTGATTTAATCAGCACCCAGTTGTTGGTGCCCCTACTGAATATTAAGGGGGTAATATTCAAAACTAGATATTACCCTCTTAAGCCATTGGAGATGCTCTTATAAGTACAGTTTCACATATTTCAAGGTTTCAATACGTAATGTCAATTAAGTTTTGAATATGAACATTTTTGCATGGATACAGTTTCAAGAAAATAAATTTGAATATGCATGAAGTTTCAATCAAGAAGTTTCAAGTACTTTATGCTTCGAATAAGAGTAAATGCCAGGCTTATGGTTAAAACATATCAAGATTCTGATTTATACACTTTAAATATATATCTGTTTTATATAATTACTTAAAAATTAGCTTTAAATGTGTATTAATTTCAAAACGGTGGGATTATAAAATTGAAAATTTTCGAGAAATGTGTACTTTCAAATACATATAATGTTATATATACATAAGTTTCTAAACATATATTAGTTTAAAAAATATATGCATATAAAGATTTCAAATATGCATATAACCGAGTTTTCAAGTGAATACCAATTTTCGAGAATTTCGAGTATATGAAGTTTTATAACAAATTGCTATCTATACTATAAAAGAAATAGAAAAATATAATTTCTTGAATGATTATGTACAAAAACTGATACAGTGTTTGGCTGATACATTGCTTATTCATAACTAATTTTTTTTAATGGGCTGCCGGTTGGCCTAAATATTACACACCCCAACCTGAAGGATATGAGATATAAATGTATCTTTAACAGTACATATCATAACCCCTCACCCTGTCAAACCCAAACACGTGTTAGGGTCTGTCAAAGTTCCCAAAATCAGCCAAATTTTATCTCCTAGCTAAATTACTTAAAGGAAAAGACGCTCTTTAATTTAGAGATGATTTCAATGATACTTCAGCTTTCAGATAGGTTCAAGATTGCAACTTGAAGAGTAGGTTGCAGTTCGACAGATATAAAGGCTTCGGCTGCTCTAATTTGAGATTTTGGTGATGATCTTTTGCCTCCTTATACTCTTGAATAGGCTCCAGTCTGAGATCTCCAATTTACATCTGCTGCAATCATGTTTAACTCGTGCTTGAATTTGATAAATTTTTCCTTCATAGAGGTTTTGTGACGACATATGCCTTTTGGTAAGTTGAAGATCTCTATGTTTGGCTTCCAAAAGTTGTTCTCTAACGAAATCTGTGCAGTTAATGCATTCGGTAGATTCAAAGCGGCGGAGGTGCAAAAAGTCATAGCGGGGATACAGCGAGGATATAGCAGGATATAACGGATGGCTCTAAAATAGCATATAAAACTCGTACTTAATGTTTTCACAAATATATAAATGGTAATTAAATGAAAAATGATCATTCAATTAAATTATAAATAATAGACAAATAATTTTAAATAAACGCATGTGCGAATATACTTTAAATAAACGAAAAACTGTTATATAACATAATTGAATTTGGTAGAATATTAGAGTATTTTCATTTCTTAAAATATATTAAAAATTAAATCAAATAAATTAGTTTCATAATTTTATAATGTATAAATGCAATTTTTCAATTCATTTTATTAAAAAAGATATAGCAGGAATAGCGGAATATAGCGGAAATAACAGGATATAGCGGAAATAGTGGGGATTGAAGCGGAAAGGCTATATTCTTGGGCTATATGGAAAAATCGTAGCGGTAGAAATCCGCTATGAGATAGAGCGGAGTTGTAGCGGGGTAATAGTGGGGCATTAACTACACAGAATGAAATAGAGATCAAGTTCCATGTGTTTAATTCGTGAATGTAGTATTGGATTGGCAGTGAGTGATATAGCACTAAGATTATCACACCATATAGTTGCTTTGCTACTAGTGTTAATTTTTAGTTCTTTCAATAAAGATTGTATCCACTTAACTTCAACTGTTGTAATAGCTATGCTTTTGTATTCGGCTTTAGTGCTTTATCTAGATGTTGTTGGCTGTTTCTTTACACACCACAATATTGTATTTTTTTTCCTAGAAAAATACAGTAACCAGCTGTTGATATTCTATCATCCTAATCGGTTTCCCATTCAGCATCAGCATATGCATTAACATTTGATGATCTGCTTGATTGTATAATGATTCCATGATCCATTATTCCTTTGAGATATCTTAGAATACGCTTAACTGGTTTCTAATGTTGATCAAGGGGATTTTGCATGAACTGACTTACTTTATTCACATTAAATGAGATGTCTAGTTTTGTTATTGTGACATATTGTAGTGCTCCAACTATACTTCTATATTACTTGTCGTTGATTATTAGTTCACCTCTATTCTTTGATAGATGTAAATTGCTTGTCATTGGAGTAGGAAGTGGATTTGCTTTGTCCCATTTTGCTTTCACTAATATTTCAAAAATATATTTTCTTCGATTCAGCTAAATTTTAGTGCTTGACACCCTTTTAACTTCAATGACAAGGAAGTAGTTTAAGTCCCCCAGGTCTTTGATAGAGAATTCTTTGCTCAGACATTGTGTAATATTGTTGATTTATGATTTACTGTTACCTGTAACAATGAAGTCGTCAACATAAATCAGTACGTAAGTGATAGTGTTATTAGAAAATTTAACAAAGATTGAGTAATCTGATTTTGTTGAGTTGTAGCCAAGTCTTGTTAGTGTTGATTTTAAGTTTTCAAACCAAATTCTTGGTGCTTGCTTGAGACCATAAATTGCTTTATTTAGCTTGCACATAAGTTCTTCACTACCTTTCTTTATAAACCCATATGGTTGCTCAATGTAGACTTCCTCTTGCAAAACACCATTTAAGATGACATTATTTATGTCTAGTTGTCTGATAGTCCAATTTTTGTACAAAGCAATGGTAAATATAATTCTGATGGAAGAGGATTTCACAACAGGAGAAAATGTCTCATTGAAATCAAAATCATTCTATTGTGAGTACCCTTTTGCCACCAATCTTGCTTTGTATTGAACCATCAGGATTCTTTTTCAGTCTATGTGTCCATTTACATCTTATAACATTATTATGCATTGGCAAAGGTACAACATCCCATGTATTGTTCTTTATAAATGCATCATATCTTCCTTCATGGCTGCATTCCACTTGATATTTTGTATTGCATACTGATATGTACTTAGCTCAATAAATTCAGACTCGACATTGTATATTTTTGGCTTCAATATACCACCTTTTGTCCTTATCATCATGTGATGACCTGTATTTATAGGTATGCAAGGCTGATTGTCATTATCTATACTGATCTCTTGTCGAGTATTTGGTGACTGAAGGTCATCCAATATTCCACATGGATCAGAATGTTGATTGGTGCTTGATTGTGATACATGATTTGAGCATTCAAGTGCTTCATTTTTCTCATGAACTGGTTCACTTATGGACAGTGTGTATTATGGGCTAGAGCTGGCTCTTTTCTAATTACCATCATTTTGAATTAGTATAATCATTTATGGAGAGGTAGGTATTGGAGGTAATGGGTGTCTTGAGTTATATACCTTTTGAGTAGTTTCGATTCCTGCTTTGCAGAAAGGAAATTCTTGCTCATTAAAATACCACATGACTTGATATGTACACTCTTACCTTGCGGTCAAGACATTCGAACCCTTTTTGATTTGCTACATCCTAAGAATTTGCATGGAAAAGATCTAAATTCTAACTTAGTGTATTGTATGACCTTAGATAGGGAAGCATAGACATCCGAATACTTTCAAATTTTGTTAGTCTGATCTGATTTTGGTTAATATTTCTATTGGACTTTTGTACTTTAGAACTTCTGTAGGCAATCTATTGATTCTTCTGTAGAGAAAGCCTTAGGCCAAATTTTAATGGTAAAGATTTTTACGCCAATAAAGTCAGACCAGTTTGTACAATATACCTATGCTGCCTTTCAATGAGACCATTTTGCTCAAAAGTATAAGGACATGTTATCCTTTGAGTGATTCCCTTTTTCTGAAAGTAATCTCTTAGTGGTATAAATTATTTTCCACCGTATGTTTGAATAATTTTCACTTGACAATTTATTTGTCTTTCCGCATTTTCTATGAATTGCAGTACTGCATTATTAGTTTCAGATTTTGACTTTAAAAGGTGTATCCATACATGTCTAGAATAAGCATCAATAAATGAAATATAATATTTGTAATGATAATTAATGCTTATTGGGGCTGGTCCCCATAAGTCAGTAGCAATCAATTCTAAGGGTTTGCAATATGCAGTCTCTGTATATGGAAATGCAAGTTTGGGACCTTTGTCCATTTGGTAATATGTGCAAGTGTAAGATTTTGGAATTTTATCAAAAGCATTGTCATTACCACTTAGAAGATGTTTTAAAATGTTTGCACTGGGATGTCCAGTTTATAGTGCTAAATATCATACATCTTGCAGTTTTCACCAATTTTCATTTCAGAAATGTTACACCGGTTTTCTTTACATCTAGAATTTCTTGTGTTTTCAACATCAAATTTGTATAACCCCTTACACTCTATACCCTACAGAAGAATTTCTTTTGTTAGAACATATATTACTAAATAGTACTTTGAATGAAATTCAAAATATAACTACCCTTTGCAAATTGAGATACACTTACTAATTTTTTTCTAGTAGTTGGAACTCTCAATAAGTTATTAAGGTAAAGTTGTCTTGCGCCTTTTATGCTCGCATTTCTAGTATAAGAAATATGAATAGACTTACCATTACCCAAATATATCAATCCTTTACCTCTGTACTCTATATTGCTAAGATTCAGATTACTTAAATTACTAGTCACATAGTTGGCTGCTTCAAAATCTGGATACCAGCTTTCATCATGTATGTCCCCAATTTTAGCCATATAATTGCTTGTACCTTCTGATTTGACCTTCGGTTGGACATTAACCATATTTGCACTGAGATTTTGCATTATTGAACTGTGATTACTCTGTCGTGATGCTGTAAAGTTAGCATCAAATCTAAAATAACATTTGCTTGCAATGTGACCATATTTTTTCACATATTTGACATCTTGGCCTGTTGTTGTAGTTCCATCTACCACCTCTACCTCTGGACCTATCAGATTGACCACCCCTTTGAATGATGGTTGATTGATTTCTATTACCACATTTTTTTCTTAATTCTTTTTCTTGTTGTTTGTAACATAGTTGACAGAGTATTCAACATTGACTGATTTCTTTCGCTCTAATCTATCTTCGTGGGCAAGAAGTATGGAACGAACATATTGTAGTGATGGAAATGTTTCATTAGAGGATATTACTGCCACTACAGCATATCTAGACTACTCAATACTAATTAAAAAAAATCAGTATTTGATATTACATGCCAATTGAAGCCAATTCATTATATAATGTCTTGGCTTTTGACAAGAGCCCTCATATTAATGTTGTCTTTCCTTAAATTCTGTAGCTGCTTTTGTACTACATGATTCTTGCTGTAGATTGAGAACTGAAAATTTGTTCAATGTTATGCTATATTTCATGAGTAGTTTTACATCCTACCATTTTTGGCAATAAGTTTGCACTGATTGAGGAAAGTAACTATGAGCTTATCAAGCTGTCTTGTATCGATGTGTTATATAATCTTTATTACTCAATAAGCCTTCATTGTCTACAGTGTATCTTGGTGGCATGATTAATGTGCCAAGAACATACTCCTCCAGCCCACAGCCTTCGATTGAAGTTTCGATCTGGAATTTCCAAAGCAAAAAGTTGGATTCGTCTAATTAAATGGTGATGACTTCGCTTTGTGGCTCAATAATGGAATCGATAAGTTCTTGGGTGACATTAGATTGAGTTTGGGTGGTTCTTGATATTAAAGATGGAGACAAAGCATTATTCTCTTCGGCCACAACATAAATTTAGTTATCAAGAACTATGAATGGATGAAAGGTAAGGAAATAAAGCTACCTAATGGGTGACAAATGTTGAGGATTCTCTGATTCACCTTTCTTACAACTACAGAATAGGTAATCTTGCTGAACTTGACTTTCTGATATTTTGATGCAGCTAGCTGAGGTGATGGATAAAGAACTACCGACACACCCTGGATTGGCATAGCACTACAATCAAATGATAAAAGAGATCAAATCTTCTTTTCAAAATTCTTGAACATAGATTTCGATAACCTGTGTTTTCTGGCTACTCAAATGATGGAAACTATCTAATGAGGCTAAAAAACAGTCCACCCAATTCTCAAATGATGGAAATTTGCCGATGAGAATTCCAGTGAGGCATTTGCTATTAAGAAACTGGTGGCTCCGAAACCATGTAAAAGAAATAGAAAAGTATTATTGCTTGAATGATTGTGTACAAAAACTGATACAATGTTTGGCAGATACATTGCTTATTTATAATGAAATAATTGTTTTATTGGGCTGCAAGTTAGCCTAAACACTACACACCCGCACTTGAAAGATATGAGATATAGACGTATCTTTTACAATACATCTCATATATACATATTAGTTTCCAAGCATATAATTTTTAATTCATACTAGGGCCATCAGGGACTGTATATGGATTCAAATATATATATATATATATATATATATATATATATATATATATGCGACTCAGGAAAAATGCAGATTATATATGATTGAGTTTCAAACAAATGCCAATTTTCAAAAGAAAGATATATACAAGGTCTCAAGATTTTGGGGGATTCAGGTATGGAAAAGTGTTGTCATATAGATCAAATGATGATACAAGTGTCGAAAATTTTAGGATACGTCAAGTGTTGTTAGAAGACATCCATAATGATGAGGGATATCACCTATGGATTAATGTTGCAAGTGACAGATAACTTCTACCGTACCAAATAACATCAAAGAATGTTGGTTACACTAGGAGATTGATATATATTAATTGATTTTATACACAACAATTTCCTATATCTAAAGTATCTCACAAATAATTTCATACAATAGGACTTCAAACATGAATATGAATACATATTTAATTCTTTTAAGCATAATTTCAATTTGAAAAGTTCTATATACCAGATTTTCTTATTTTAATGAACTTTTGATGATGTATAAAGCTCTAGTTACTAATATGATAGTATAGTCTTTCAAGAAAGATTCTTTCACAAGAAGGGATTCTTGTAGAAAAACTTATTGCTAGCTATAGAATATATTAATTCATGATTCATGACTTTTAATACTAATAAATAAGATATTTCTTCTCACTAAGAAATACTTAATGAGGTACAATTTTACATATTGCAAAGGCTTGATAAATAGAACAACATTTATTTTATTAAGCAATTTTATTCAAAGAATTTTACCATACATATCTTTGAGAAAATATTCTTCGCAAATCAAAAGAGATATTACTGATTATTCTATATGTCTGTCTATTTCAAAAAGCAATTTGTATAGTCCTTAAAAGTATATACTATTGAGAACAATGTAAAGTTTTCAAAACTTTCGTTTTCTATTTTTATTAAAACTCTAATTAGAGAGGTCTATTCCCAATTAAAGGACTATTGGTTCATGTATCACGATCATTCAGTCCCTTTCAAGATTTATGTTTCTATTATGAGACTATAAGTTTTGCATAAATTTTTTCTTCAAACTTCGAACACTGGGAATAAAGTATCTTATCCTGACCATTAGGACATACTAAATATATTTTGAAAGGCTAAGAAATAAAAGCATCTACCAAGAGCTATGATCGTAATCAGCCAAAAGGGATGAATTAATCAAGCAAATGGTAAATCCAAAAAAGAAGAAAAAAACTACAACGGAGTTACCTTTATTTCAAACAGAGGAAAATTTAAGAAAGGATTTTTATGGATCACCGTAGTCATATAAAGTAAAATAAGAGACAAAGAATCATTGGCAAGAAGATTACTATATTGAGAGAAGGCAAGAAAGAAACTCAAGAACGCAGAAGTGAAATTGTTTTGTAATTTTCAACCTACAAGGTTCAAGCTATATCATCTGAAAAAGGATAACAAAATCATAAAATGCAATAAAAGGAAAATTATCCTTAAAAGGCATGAATTCACTAATGGGATACATACAAAAAAGGGGAATTCCTTAGCTCTTACTACAAAGAAAATTGGATAAGATAACTACCGCTCATACTTTGGACATATCAAGCCACAACAAGATGAGTTTCGTATGTACAATAACAAATGCTTCCAATCAAAGCTAAGATTGAATCCCAACAAAAGGGTTGAAAGGTAAAACAAAACCCCTGGATTTGATCAATGGGCTAAAATTGACCGAGTAAATGCCCAAACATCAAAGAAGAATATCTAACTCTCACAATTCTAAGATAACAGAAAGATCATTTCAAGAAGGAGATTTAGTGCCTCAAAAATTTAGGGCAAATACTAAGAATCAAGTGGATGGACCACTCGAGCCAAATTGAGAAGGACCCTCAATCATACACAAAGTGATTCCGCCCTGGCACTATAAACTATGTAGACAAAATGGCAATGTCATAATACGAACATGAAATCCTGAACATTTAGGGCTAAATTACTAAACGATGAATGAATAAAAAAATTATCATCTCAATTATATAAAGGAATAGGATTCTCTTAAACTAAAAGTCCTAGCCATCAAAGTCTCCTGACCACAAGAGGTCCCTGGCCATCAAAGGCTCTAGCCATCTAAGACTTGACCGCAGGAGGTCCTGGCCATTAAAGTCCCAAGTCATCAAAGGCTTGACCGCAAGAGGTCCCGACCATCAAAGGCCTTAAGCCTTTTGTGTCTACCATCAGAGGCCTCATTGAAACTCCTAAAGGGAGGTCAGATAAGGCTTTAGTGCCTGCCATTATATAGCCTCACTGAAGACCGAGAAAGCATTTTAGCACCATCATCAAAGGCCTCGCTGAAGCACCTCCTAGACGGAGGTCGGAGTAAGCCTTTAGGGATGTCATTAAAGACCTCACTAAGGCAGCAGGAAAGTCTTTAGCCCCTGCCTATGTGGACTGGTTGGAGCGAATCCTAGAGGGAGGACGGAGTAAGCCTTTATCCTATGCCAGATGATTTTTTGCATCTCCATTAGGAATATTTATCCTGTGGCCAAAATGAATTGCCAATTTTCCCTTCTATGATATTATTAGATAACTTTCTAATTATATTATTCATGAAATTAATAACACCACATGATTTGCTAACCTTCTATTCAGAAAATTATTAGTATTCAATGATATATTGAAAATATTCTCGACTCATATAAAAGAATGCGGGAATCTTTCTAACGACATGTTAATTCATATCTTGAAAAAATCCGAGAAGGATCACTGAAGATTTAAATACTAAGTTATACTGAAAATCATTGTTTGTTCTACATTGTGCAGGAAAACATGATTATAAGGAAAGCCATATGGAGAATTGGCAATGCAAAAGAATTTTTTGGTTTTACCCTAAAGAGTAAAAAGCTTCTTTTATACAAGGAGTAGGGAAAATGTTGTCCATATAATTTCAACGCCGAAGATAATACTAAAAGTGGTGACATCATAAAGAAACTAATGTCATAGGACTATGATGTCGTCTCTGATCTATACCATGCTTATCAAGTCATGACTCATCAGTATCGAAGTCAATATCAGAATGACCTGCGACGACACTCACCAAAGCATTATCGCATATCATTAAAAACCAAAGTCAATATCGCTTCGGATCAGTGTCAAGGATAATCGACATAGCCACTAATCTACATCATACTTCACTAATACCATGTTCTATTGATGTCGACTTTCATATCCCTAAACATTTCCCAAGCATTGATCAAATATAATTATTACAAAATACACCAAGAGCGACATACGAAGACGCCCCATTGGATGAGGAGAGTACTAAATAGACAAAAACTGTCTTAGTACATTATAACGGAAATAAAAATATGGAGACTCCTAAATAGCTAACATCATCCTCCTGCTCATCTTCGAAAGCTTTATTCATCCACCAACTAAAACTTGAAAATCCTCAGCTCTCAACCTACTGAAATCAATTTTGAGCACCCGAGTGTTTAAAGGGAAAAACATAAATTCGGGTCAGACATAAAGCCGAGTGTGAATAATACTATACATCTTAGTAATCTAATATTAAGTGAGACCACGCCGCTTAGCGAAATGGGTTTTCCCTCATTAATATCCTTTTTTTTTAAACATATCTTTTGCAAATCAAAATCCTGCAACCAAACTAGTTAAAACAATAATAGCAATATCATATATGCATACAAATCAGGTAATAAATAGACTATCTGTCCGAACATTATAGTTTTGTTTGGCTAACTACTAACCTTTTTCTAACTCGAGCCTAACAGACAAAATAAACTAATAATCTTACTTCTGTTAGATACTCTTTTGGACGGTCTTTCATTAACTTACTTCTCCTAGAGTCTACCGACCCTAATAGTTTTACGGGCTCACCACTAACCTAGCTCTGCTCTGTATATTACTTAATGTGTTTAACATCATTTTACTCTTACCTACGACGAAACCCTATACACTGGAATTTTGGACATATATTATCTAGGGCTATTAGTTAAAGTATAGGGCATGGCCCCATACTAGTCCCATCTGGTATTCTAATATCTGAGTCATTTACATAGGGTCAACGACCCTTCAAATTTCCCTTGAAAACATTTCTTTCAACCTAATTTAACCTTTTAAATCGTTCTTAAAAAAGGAAAATATTCTACGCTTTACTCAAATCACTCTGACATGTTATTTGTACTTTACACAAAACATTGTTGATGAACACATTCGAAACCCTTATTTAAAAGCTATAAACAACCCATTTCGAAACCATTGAAAGTACCCCTTTCAAAACCATTGAAACGTCTCTTTCGAAAGCTTAATAAAACCTTATACATCCTCTTTTCAAAACACTTATAAACGTGCCTTTCGAAACATTGGAACCTTCCATTTAAAAGCTTTTGAAAACATTAGGGAACCATCCCCTCGATGCCTTTCTCATAAACATTTCGAAAGCATTAAGTCCTTTACATAAATAAAACCTTTTGAAAGCATTTGGATTTAAGTAAAAACATGTGGAACAACCTTTTAAAACCATTCAAAACTATTCCTTTCGAAACCTTTAGGTTAAAATTTCAATAGAACAAAGGGTCTTAAAATAACAAAGTCAAAGCACTCTTTCAAAACAAATTCCTAAGTAAAGAAGTGGATGGTGCCGAAACCAATCACTTCGAAAGCATTGCTTTGAAAGGTAGGTTAGGGCAGCAAGGGGTTTCGACCTTTTCAAAAGCTTATTGGCGCAAACTCTTTCGAATCCATCCTTTAAAACCATTTGACTAAGTCGAAAGCTATCTATGTCGAACGCATTCTTTTCCAAAGCAAAGCAGACGCATTTCCTTTTAAAAACAAAACAAGGCATCGACCCCTTTGGAACCCTTGTTTCAACTCTATACCTTTCGCCTATCTCCAATCCATTACGTACCAAGTATATGATACCATGTGTATTGGTTTTGAATTGGTTGGAGGCGGAAGTACCTAGTCGAAAGGTGCTGTTGAAGTTGCGAAACAGCAAAAACATGGTAAACCTGATTTTTAACTTTAAAAAGTAATTTCTTTTCAAGTTACCTGCTTTGGTTGTCAATATATGATTGGTTACTAATTATTTTCCAAAATATTTTCTAAAAGTGCAGTCGAATTTTCAGAAGTAAATAATTTAAAATGTTTACAAAATGCCTCTTCTCCATTTATAAATATATAAAACATTTAAGTCTCATACCTTAAATAATTTTATATACTTATTAAAACTCTTAAGAAAATTCTACAAAAATTCCCATAAATCATTTCGAATGTGTTTACTAACATACTTAAATTTCAAACCCAAAACATATATAAGATAGTCGTAATTAATTTTAATCACAATTAACTATTTTTTCACTAGAAAATTAATAATTAATTCAGTAAATTATAAAATTTGAAACCCATCTCTAAAATATTATTTTTAACCTTATAAAAAAATCATAAGGCATTTGGATGTCATTTAATAGGGTTTTGACATTAAAACTTATCATCAAATCCATATGAAATAGCATAAATCATCAACAAGTATTTATATATATATATATATATATATATCCATTTTAACAATCAAAACATGGAAAACATTTGCAAAATAATTCAGATCCCAATCTAAAACTGAAAATAAGAAAACATGAGATGTTACCTATTATTCACCTTTTACTTGCGATTAAGGAGTTGAGATTTGATCTTGGATTAAGTTGCTTAAGCTTCGTTCTTTTATATTCTTGCTTATCTTCTTCTTGCTTTTTCCTTAATGGTGACCGACCTCTCTAGCATTTGATTTTTATTTTAAACGTGAAAATGAATGTGTATGAGGTTTTAGGGTATAAGGATATGACTTATTCCTACTTTGCCCTTATCTACTACCCTAACTTGTTTTATTTCATTTTCCTTTAGTTCTTATGTTTATGTTGGCATGACTATCCCTTATTTACACAAATCTCAATCTCTTAACCATTTCATTATTTCATTTAATCTAACTAATTAAATGTTCTAAGTAATGTTAACCAAAATTAGGGTCGCTGCAGACTCCCCTCCATAAAGAATTTCGTCCTCGAAATTATGATAAGGTATACAACAAATTAATCATAAGGTAAAAAAATACCATGAAACAAATCATGACAAGCGTCTCTAAATCTACTCTCACTTTCCCAGGTACAGTCTCTCTCATCGTCGCTTCACTAGACTTTAACTAATCTAATTGTCTTATTCTTTAGCCTCTTCTTATCTCTCGCGACTATACGAATTGCCTTCCTAAATATAGTATAATTCGGTTCCACTACTAAGTCCTCTAACATATTTAGTGCTATAGTAGTCTTGGATCTCGAACATACTTCCTTAGATGAGAAACAAGAACAACATCATGGACTCTTACCAATCTGTTTGGTAACTCTACTCTATAAATGAGTTTCCCGATCCTTTTCTACAATAGGAAATGGCCTGACGAACCTCGGTGCCAATTTTCCTAATCTCTTGAATCGAATTACACCTTTCGTCGGTGATACTTGATGAAAACACAATCTCCTACTGAGAACTCTAATTTCTTCTGTCTTCTATCAGCATAACTCTTCTGTCCAGAATGAGCTTCCTTCATTCTAGCTCGAATCAACTTAATCTTCTATGTAGCTTCTTTTAAATCCGAACCAAGAACCAACCAATCCTCAGTCTCTAACCAACAAACTAGAGATTTGTATGGCCTTCCGCACAAAGCTTCAAACCATGCCATCCATATACTAGCCATATAACTGTTGTTATAAAAAAATTCGACTAAGTGTAAATGGTCTTCCGATGATCCTTCGAAATCTTGCACACAAGCTCGTAACAAATTATCTAAGACTTTGTTAACTCTTTCCATTTGCCCATCAGTCTGCGGATGGTAAGCGGTACTCATCTTGAGCTTGGTACCTAAACTATCCTGTAGACTCTTCCAGAACTCGCTTGTGAATAAGTAGTCCCTATCACTTACTATACTACTAGGAATTCCTTGAAGTCTAACTATATTCTTCATGTAAAACTTAACCAAAACAAGTGTCATTCTGGTTGAGTTAACTGGAATGAAATGGGCACTCTTGGTTAACCTGTCCATTGTGATCCATAACTTTCATTTCCTTTATTAGATCTTGGCAACCCGTCTATAAAATCTATTATGATAGAATCCCACTTTCATAATGGAATATCTAAAGGCTGAAGTAACCCATTCGGTTTCTGACGTTCGGCTTTCACCAGTTGATAGTTCAGACACTGCTTAACCCATAAGCCTACATCGTTCTTCATACCTTCCCAGAAGAAACTTCTCTTCGTGTCCTGATACATATAAGTTCCTCCCGGATGAATAGTGAACTTCAAACGGTAGCATTCTTTAAGAACTTCCTTCCTGATGTTTCCTACATTTGAAATACAAAATCTTCCTTTCTTTCTTAACCATCCCTCAAGACTAAAATCCTTTAGATCATCGATCTCAGTTAAATTAACCACCCCTCAAGACTAAAATCCTTTAGATCATCGATCTCAGTTAAAACATCAAGCCTTTTAATCCTCTCGGCTAACATTGGATCTTCTTTCTGCTTAAGCAATCTTTTCGATCATCACTAGTCAAACTTCTAAACATGACAGCATAGCAGTCTCCTTACTAGTTCTAGCCTCAGATCTCCATTGTACTTTGCATGTCGTCAATGCTTCTAAATCTTTCCACTCAGCTATCATTGCCAACACTGCATTCTGATGTTTTCTACTAAGTGCATCACAACCTTGTAGCCTTTCGCTAGTGTGTACTCAATACCAAATT
Organism: Allium cepa; assembly: GCA_030765085.1. Classification (NCBI taxonomy): domain Eukaryota; kingdom Viridiplantae; phylum Streptophyta; class Magnoliopsida; order Asparagales; family Amaryllidaceae; genus Allium; species Allium cepa. The sequence continues at coordinate 45,897,758 of CM060946.1, forward strand.
CATAAGTGGCTAAAAACTATAACCACCTCTGTTGTCTCATTTTTAAATCCTTTTGAGAGAATAAATACTTCAAAAACTTATGATCTGTATACAGTTCAAATCTCTCTCCCATAAGGTAATGTCTCCACACCTTCATTGCAAAAATTACCGTAGCTAATTCCAAATCGTGAGTAGGATACCGAACCTTATGCAGTCTAAGCTCTCGAGATGCATAGGAAATTACTTTAGCTCCGTGCATTAAAACAAACCCTAACATTTCACATGCATCCATGTACACCACCAAGTCTTGATTCCCCTCTGAAACAACCAACACAGGTGCATTAGTCAATAATTATTTTAGCTTTTGGAATGCCTCATCACACTTATCGGTCCAAACATACTTTACGTCCTTTTGCGTTAGCTTGGTTATTAGTGTCGCTATCCATAAGAAATCCTTAATGAATCTCCAATAATACCTATCTAATCTAAGAAAACTACTTATCTCATTCACTGTCTTGGGTCTCTTTCAATTATTCACAGCTTTGATCTTAGTTGGATCTACATGCAACCCTTTCTCTGAGACTACATGACCAAGAAACTCCACTTCCTTCTTCTAGAAATTACACTTCAAAAACTTTGCCTTCAGCTGATGCAGCCTCAACATCTTAAGTACCAATCTAAGATGAACTTCAAGATCTTATTCATCCTTAGAGTATATCAAAATATCATCTTTGAAAACCAACATGAACCTATCTAAATGCTCTTGGAAAACTCGGTTTATCCAATCTACAAAGAATGCTGGTGCATTAGTTAGTCCGAATGGCATTACTAACCATTCGTATGATCCATATCTGGTACTAATGCCGTCAAAGGAATAATATCCTCCGCTACCCTAAGTTGACGGAATCCTGTTGCTAAATCCAACTGGGAAAATACTTTGGCTCCACTCAACTGGTCGAACAAATGGTCAATTCTAGGTAATGGATATCGATTCTTTATCGTCTTCTCATTCAACTTACGATGACCGATACATAACCTTAACGATCCATCCGGTTTCATAGCAAACACTGCGGCTTCTCTCCAAGGCGAATTACTTGGTCTGATTAAATTCTTGCCTTCCAAATCCACTAACTACACCTTTAACTCCCTCACCTCGGTAGGTGTCATCCTACTTGGCGGTCTACTCATCGGTTCTGCTCCAGATACCAAACCAATCTGAAACTCAATAGCTCGTTTCGGTGGCAATCCAATTACAGATTCAAAAACATCTGCGAAATCTCTAACAATGAAAACTTGATTCAACTCGTCTTCTACCTCCACAATACCCAATAAAGCATTACCCTCACAACTAGTGTTTTCTATGGAGTATATAATCCAATCACTACGGTCGGGGTGTCTAAGTGATATTTTCTTATCATTGCAAAATATCCTAGCATCATTTTTAATTAACCAATTCATGCTCAAGGTAATTCTGAACCCTACGAAATCAAACACATGCAAATTGCAAAAATATGCATGACCTAACAAATCGAACTCTAGGTGGTCACATCTCATCCCAAGAGTCGCATATCCTCCTATTGAATTTGCAACCCTTAAGGAAATAACTAGGTATGAGGGTTCTAGGTTAAGCTTATCTACCAAACAATGAGATATAAAAGAATGCAACGCATGGGTATCAAATAGAACACTAACCGACATTCCTTTAATCATAAGCGTACCTCCCAACGCAGCATTTCCTTTTTCCTCTCTATTGGCCTTGAGGTAGCTGGCTCCAATGCAAACACTTTACTCTTTCCATCCTTGGTTGGCTCCTTATACTAGTTCGTATAATGTCCAATTTGATCGTAGTTGAAGCATCTAATATATTTCTTCCTGACCACCTTCTTTCCATCTCCTGAGTGACATTCATTTGCAAAATGCCCTTTAGTATCACTTAGCAGACAACCTCTGCCTTTCCCTTCTTAGTAGCTCCACCCTTCTAAGATTCTTTTTTTATGGAAAAACTTTCGGCAACGACCCGTAGTTTTGCTACTTCAAAAATGAGAGATTTCGTTTGTTCTAAATTTAAAAAGGTTTAAAACTAAAATAAATAAGTTATATATAATAGATAATAATAGAGAAATTTTTTCCTTATGGTGATTATTTAAAAAGTATAAATTTGGATTTTAGAAAAATCAGCAAAAGTTAAATTTTGTTAAAAATAAATGCTTAAATTAATAGGATTAAATATTTATTTAAAAAGATAAATCTTATTGAAAACATTTAATAAAGATAATAAAAGTATATTAAAATATTTATAAGTATGTTAATCATGGTTTTACAAAAATAACCAAATTTTGTCGCATTTTATCAGCTTTACATACACTGTAAAATTAGAGATTTTGATATTATTTAAATATGATTTTAAAATATAAAGAGACATGTTTTAATTTATTTAAAGAAGTAAAAAATTAATTTTTAAATTTGATTTACATAAATAAATAGTTTAACTAAAACGTTAAAATGTGACCGTAAAATATTTTATCGAAAATAAACGTTTTGTCGATTAAAAGTTGTCGCAACGTTGTCGCACCTTTGTTTTCTTATATAGAAACATATATTCAGATAGTTTAAGTATTAATTAATTCATTAATCAAAGTTACTTTTACTAAACATACTTAGAAAATTCTAGAATAAAATTAACAAGAATAAACACAAAAAGACAAAAATGTCATTTCAAAGAAAAAAGTAAAACATCAATCAAAGAAACATAATTATTACTTTCTTTACTTAATATCTAAGTGAAAATGACATAAATTAATTATTTGAAATGTGATGTTAAGTGTTGAAAAAATAAGGTTGCTTAAAAAGTAAGTAAAGTGTATTTTGGTCATTTTACATAATAATATTTTATTTCAAACTTTTTTTTATAAATACCTACCACTTCTAATTCCACACACTTTTCATTCTTCTTCTTATTTCTTTCTCAAGCTTTCTAAAAGTTTCTCTAGTGGCTTCTTCTCTTCCATTTCCTTACTAACTTTTTCAAAACCATATCAAATAGAGTACAAACACCATCAAACTTTGCCAAAGACCTTAGAATAACAATATATCATGGTTTAACATCTGAGAAGTGAAGAAACGATGGAAAAAGAGGAAGAATAGATGGGGGCCGAACCTATGTAAGAGGAGGAGCAAGTTCAAGGATCTTTGGAGCGAGAAAAAGAGAAGGAAGTGCTGCCGGGATCAAAAGAAAAGTCTACGGAAAAGATTTGGTTAGATAAAAGGAAATAGTGAAGTGTTGGATGAGATGAATGTTGGTATGAAGTGAAAAACTTGGTTAAAGGTGAGTACTCTTATTTACTAATTAATCCATAACTTATTTCAAGTATAATGATTGAAATGTTTAAATATGTTGAATGATTAAATGTTTGATAACTTGGTTGCAAACTGGTTGATTATATGATTGTTTATGTGGTTGATAAATTGTTTGAGAAATGACAAGTGAAATTATTAGAAATTAACCATAGTTAATTCAGTGAGAAATAAATCCATATGAATGTGTGTATGAAAATTATTTTGCCTCTTAATGATTTCAAAATATCTAAAAAGATTGAAAATAATATTATAATAATATGATATTATAATATGAAATGAAATGAAAAATGAGTTTGAAATGATGAAAATATTATTTTAAATGAGTTAAAATAGTTTAAATATGCTTTAAAACAAATTTAAAGTGTTTCAGACAAGTTCCGAAGCAATTCACAAAATTGGTCGAAATCGAGTTTGTCGCGTAGCGGTAGTTCATAAATTTCGACCCACGACTTTAAACTACTGTAGAGAATGATTTATGAGTCAGATTTCTTCGAAATAAAAATTCTTTGGTCCACAATGATAATAGTTTTCCAATGAAGAAAGAAAATCAAGATTTCATCAAGTAGAGTGTGAAATATGTCCAAAACAATTTTCTAAAAATATCACGATTTTGCATTTCGGAATCCAAAATGGGATTTCTTTATAAATGATGTTTTTATATGTTTTAAAAATATGAAATAAATTTGATAAATCTATTAAAATGGTTTAAATGAGATTTGAAATGGAAAATATGAATTATCAAATGTTTAAAAGTTGTTTAAATCAAATAAGCTTATATAGCACTTTGCGCAGCACTTTTATGCTGCAAATTCTATTACCTTTTGAAATATAGTTTCAAACTTAACAATTCTTTCCTAAATCTTTTGTGGATGATTTTAAAAGAATGATTAATTAATGTAAATATGATTTGAAAGTTTTAATAAGACTTTGAATAAATGGTTAAGACGAAATTTTTATACCACTTAAACAAAAAGTGAAGAAGATTTAATATAACAACAAACTGAGTTTGAGAAAATGACTAGAACATTTGTGCCTCCTGTGAGATCTAGAAAGATAAAAACAAGGTGTTTAACTAAGTTTAGAGATTGAGCAACCAGTGCCCTGAACTTACCTGCCTATGTTCTCTTTTTAGGCAAGGGGTGGAACAGATCGAAAGAAAAGTCCGAATGCTCTAAAAGATCATATTTAAGTTTTTCCAAGATAAAAGAAAAGAAATAAATTCTTTGAATGTTAATTAACCACTTAACATCTTTTATTCGATGATTGGTACGAAGGAACCGGGATTGGATTTGGGCGATTCCTATCCGAAGAACGGGGATCGGATTAGGGTGATTCCTATCCGAAAATCACTTCAACTAATTTTTGAAACCCCGTATGAACTTAACATTTTTATCGATGATTAGCACGAAGGAATCAGGATTGGATTTGGGTGATTCTTATCTGAAGAACCGAGATTGGATTTGGGTCCCCTTCAAACTAATTTTCAAAATAAAAGATAATGAAGACCAAGATCTTCATGATATAGGATTACTTGCCATTAGTCCTTGGAGGTGAAATTTACCATATTTAAGATGGCAGTAGTGCTATGTTATGAAAATCTTTGATTTGCAAGAATATGATTTGAAGTTAAGAAAGAAATCTTTGACTAAGATTTAATGAATGATTTGGGAATATTTTACCTAAATTAAAACTTATAGCTTGAATATAACAAATCTTTGACTAAGATTTCTTAAATGATTTAGAAAGTTTTCCCTAAGTAGAAAAGAAAATGATTTGGATTATTTCGGGATTTAAGAAAGGTTTAAATAAACCAAATGATTTGATAAATGAGGCTTAATGATTTCATATACTCATGAAAAGAAAATGGAATAAATTGAAAAGAATATATCTAAGAAAGATATTTGATTTAAATAATAGATGAAGTAATTGATTGATGATTGATATCCACTTATGAACGTAACATCTTTTTATGCGATGATTGGCTTCAAAGGAACCGAGTTGGATTTAGGTGATTCCTATCCGAAAACTACTTCGAACCAATGTATACGTTTGAAAGTGAAGACATATTGAAGATGATGATTATTAAAGATCGTGGATCTTTGTAGCTTGAGGACTGCTTGTTGAACATGCTCTAGGTAGCTTCCATTATAGAGTTATTTATAGTAGTGGTCTCCTCGTTGCAGAGATTTTCGGATTGCAAGGACTACTCGCTAGTGGTAGTAGGAGAGTGCCTTCGGTTTTGTTCAGTCCTAGAAAGAACTTGTATGAAGAATGTATGACATTGCATTTCTAAGACACAACTCTTGACTTTTACAAATGTACATCTACTTGGTAGCAGAGAAGGCAATTCTCTTAGCTTAATACCGTTCTCCGAGACATACGAGCTCAGAGGTTGTATGCTTTTGGGGTCAAATAGTGATCAAAGGAATGACAATGTGGCATTCAAAGTGGAACATGTTATGACCAAAGTGTGGTTTTGTATGAAAAGCGTGGTTTTGTAGAAACTGAGCGCAGCCTCGCAAGCCTCACACCTCGGTTATGATGGGATACTATGTGGTCTAGCAGATGCAAATTCGAAAAAAATGTGTGTGTATCGTGGTGTCCAATACGATGGGCCCTTTGGGGCATACGTCCCTTATGGCATTTATTGCCCCATTTCTATAAAGTATTTAGCTTGAGAAAAGCAGTGAACTACTGGTTACCAGTTGTAGTATAGCAAGTATAGTTCCAAGTGACTAGTTTGAGAAAAGAGATTAAGGCACCGTGAGAACTATATTTGTTATGTGTGGATCGGAGAAAATGCCACTAGTTCTCTATCATGTTGGAAATCTAATCCCAATACGAGATTTACGATTTTGATTGTATTCCCAAGCTAGTTGTATTGACTTGCAAATATTTCAGCTATCCCTTTTGGTATCATATATTCCGTTCGGTATATTCTGTTGACCTAGTTCGGATATATTACCTTAGACTTAGTCCAGATATTGATACCTTATTTGAATAAGTTTATTTGAAAAGCGTGTTCAAAAGAATATCATTAAAAATAATATCAAGCGTATTTTAGTATGAAGTGTTTTGGTTATCATGAGGTAAAAACCCGTCTGTGTTATGTGTGGGCGTGGTCTTATGAGATTCCCTTCCTTTCAAAAGTTTTTATAATATAGTCATTTAAAATTTCAAGTATCTCATGCTGGTTTATCAAACCTGATCTAGGCATTTTAAATACTCGGGTCAGACCCGAGTAGTTTCAGGTTTAGTTGAAGACGGTTGGAGTTTCTAGAGGAGAGCTAGAGATCTTCATCATCGTATAGGCATATTATATTATCCGTTGCATATATTGCATTTGTTTTGTTGTTTGTCAGCATTTGCAAGGGCATGTATTATAACTGTCCAGGCTGAATCTAGGTTAGACTCTGATATTGTATTTTAAAATTTTCCGCTGTAAAGATTATTATTGAAATAATATATGACATTCCATTCATGTGAGATTCTGTTCAGTCCTTATTTTCTTTTTACCCTTAATGATCCATCTTTTTATGCAGTTTGAGTTAGACATGTGTGGTTTATTGTCGATTTAAATGGTACGAAAAAACGGGCCATTACACTTTCTCTTCTAACTTTGCACTCCCTGAGCTTACTTTACCTTATTTCTTTCAAGAAAATCAAATATCTCTTCATTCCTCAAGGCCATCTGAATAACAACATCACATGGATCCCTAATATGCGGTAATGTGGCCTCTTCAAGCTCAAGCTTCAACCCTCGGATGAACTTCTCATTCCTCTTAATAACGGTGTTAATGGTAGCATAGCCATATCTTGCTAGCTCCTCAAACCTCGTTGAGTACTCTAGTACATTCATGTCCCCCTACTCCAACTCAGTAAACTTCCTGAGCAGAGTAGGCTTAGGAATCTCTGACATAAACCTCTTCTTAAATCTCCTTTTGAACTCAGCCCAAGTCATTGTCTCCTCATTAACTCCAGCAGTAACACTGTTCCACCAATACAATGCAGCTCCTTGTAGTTGTCCATAAGAAAGCTTCTCTTATGCTCATCGTTGAGCCCTAGATTAGCGAAAGTCCTCTCGTAATGAAGTAACCAATTCTCCACTTCAATTGCGCCTTTAGTAGTAATAAACGGCTTTCCTCCCAGCCGAGCGTAATCCCTACTCAAAACAGCATAGTTATTTACCATCAGAGCTTCTTGATTTCCTCCTCCAACTACTCCAGCAGCAACTCCCACTTGCATCACGTTGACAAAGAACTGATACATCGCTCCCATGTCTACTTGCGGGACTCTAGCACCTACATTAGCAGCTTGTTCTTGACCTGAATTCCTCCTAGTATTTGGTCTGGCATTTCCATTAGTTATGGCGCTTCCCCCTCCATGGTTAACTCTTCTACTTCTAGTATACATATCTGCATTCGAGCCAAGATAAAGAATAATAGTCTAAGAGAGATAGAAGAATAGAGATATAGCGTATACTTATATATAGCTAATACAAGTACGTTACTATAACGTTATCCCATACGCCGACCTTTTCTCAAATTCCTTAGGATTATGTTTTCAAAATTCATTTAAAATTTAAAGTTTCTTATAAACCTATGCTCTGATACCAAGTTGTAACATCCTCTATCTTGAGGCCCAAAGCTAAGCACTATAAATGCTATAGTCATCTATAATGTTAACTTCCGGCGAAAAAATACGTTAATGGTAATGGTATCCTAATATCAGAAGCACATGAATATGTAACAAAATCACAGATTTCAAAGACAACTTTTGTGATTACACTTCACAAAATCATGTTTCATATCCAATTACATAATCCCAAATGTTTCCTAGGAATTGATCAAATATAATTATTACAAAATATGCCAAGAGTGACATACGAAGATGCCCCCTTGGATGATCAGAGTACAAAATAGACAAAAACCGTCTTAATACATCACAGCGGAAATAAAATATAACAACTGGTAAATAGCACATTAGCCTCCTACTCGTCTTCGGAAGCTTTATTCATCCACTACTAAAACTTGTAAATCCTTAACTCTCAACCTACTCAAATCAATTTTGAGCACTCGAGAGTTTAAGGGGAAAAACATAAACTTCGAGTTAGATATAAATCCTTGTGTGAATAATACTATACATCTCGGTTATCTTATATTAAGTGAGACCATGCCACTTAGCAGAACGGGTTTTCCCTCATTAATATCACTTTTTTAAAACATATCTTTTGCAAATCAAAATCCTGCAACCAAACTACTTAAAACAATAATAGCAATATCATGTATACATACAAATCAGGTAATAAATGGATTATCTAACCAAACGCTATAGTTTTGTTTGGCTAACTACTAACCTTCGGCTGACTCTGGCCTACGGGTAGAAAAAAAATAACCTAACTTCTATTAGATACTCTTCTGAATGGTCTGTCCCTAATTACTTCTCCTAGATTCAACTGATCCTAATGGTTTTGCGGGCTCACCACTGACCTAACTGTACATTGTATATTCCTTTCTGTGTGTAATATCATTTTAATCTTACCTGCGATAAAGCCCTACACACTAGAATTTTGGACTTATATTAGCTAGAGGCTACTAGTTAAACTATAGGGCGCGACTACATACCAGTCCCATCTGGTATTCTAATATCTGAGTCATTTACTTAGGGTCAACTACCCATCAAATTTCCCTTGAAAACATTTCTTTCAACCTAATTTAACCTTTTAAATCATTCTTAAACAAGGAAAATATGCTATGCTTTACTCAAATCACTCTTCCATGTTATATATACTTTACACAAAATATTGTTGATGAACACATTCGAAACCCTTGTTTAAAAGCTATAAACAACCCCTTTCGAAACTATTAAAAGTAGCCCTTTCAAAACCATTGAAAACGTTTCTTTTGAAATCTTTATAAAACCTTAGACATCCTCTTTTCAAAACATTTTAAATGTGCCTTTCGAAACAATGGATGTCATTTAATAGGATTTTCATATTAAAACTTACCTTAAAATCCATATGAAATAGCATAAATCATCAACATGCATATATATATATATATCCATTTTAACAATCAAAACATCTCAAACATTTGCAAAATAATTCGGATCCTAATCTAAAAGCGAAAATAAGAAAGCATGAGATGCAACCTATTATTCACCTTTAGCTTATGATTAAGGAATTGAGATTTGATCTTGGATTAAGTTGCTTAAGCTTCCTTCTTTTAGATTCTTGCTTATCTTATTCTTTCTTTGTCTTTAATGGTGGCCGACGTCTCTAGTATTTGATTTTTTTAACGTGAAATTGAATACGTATGAGGGTTTAGGGTATAAAGATATGACTTATTCCGAATTTGCCTCTCAACTACTACCGTAACTTATTTATTTTCATTTTCCGTTAGTTTATTTATTTAAGTTGGCATGGCTACCCCTTATTTACACAAATCTCAATCCCTTAACCATTTCATTATTTTGTTTAATTTTACTAATTAAATGTCCTAAGTAATGTCAACCAAAATTAGGGTCGTTACACATTGCATATCAACGGGGACTTCACATGTGATATTCCACAAGAACCATCAGTGTCGCTATTCATCAGCATCGCTGCTATTTATCTATTATAACTGAAGTAACCTTGTCGCCAATGAAGCTTCAATGGTACTACTTAAGATTAATTACACCGTTGTCTCATGTCACTGTTCTTGCGTGAGGTTGAGTTCCACTAATTACTTGTCAATGCCATATGTTGATGCTGAAAATCAAGTATACTTAATAAAGCTGCTTTATGCCAATATCACACTAAATCGACGTCGCTAGTCATCCATGTTCAACACTACTTCCAATTGATGCCGCAAACGGTCAATTAAGAGCATTTATTAATCGATGTCGAATCTCATAGATATGGCATGATTATCGAAGTCGCACAAAGTCTATGTTGAAGGATGTCAATGGCTGTTCAAAAAAGGAAGAAAAAAAATTATTTATAAGGGCTAATTGAGGAGGAATTGATGCATTTTCCTTCAAAAAAGCTTCAAAAGCCTTCATATTCCACTTCATGCTCCATGGTACCAAAAGTTCTACATTGCCAATTTGAGCAAGCCAACCTCTTTCCAATCGCTATAAATGTAAATGTACCCCCTATGGAAAGGGGCCCTTAGCTTCCTTCCCTCTCTTAATTTTCAGATTAGAACTTTCTTAAGCTCTTTTAAGGGCTTGAGAACTATTGTAATGGCATATGCTCAACGAAGGAGGACATATGACTTTTGCATATAAGGACTTGAATAATTGCATATTTGCACTTTTGTACCATGTTCATGATTTCATAAAAGGACACAACTTGCCTATTTTACCCATTCACTTATGGATTGCATATATGACTTATAGACTTGCATACGTGACTTATGGACTTGTATATGTGACTTGCATGTATAACTAATGGCCTTTTATATTTAATTGTTGGACTTTGATATTCTTTCTTTAGAACTTATGGACTACGATTTAAATGAATTTGTAATTTACCAAAAAACTATGGGGTATATTTGGAACTTCTTAAAATATGCCACCTTATACAGTCTTTTGGGTGTTGGCGAATTTATTCCTTAGCAAATACGAACTATTTTAAGACTGTGTTTCGGATATTTTTTGACTGACTATTTTTAGTACTTATATTTTTTGCCTTCCGCTATGAGATATGAAAGTGTATGATGCCTATGATTTTATCCTTGTATCTTTATTCTTTGAAGTGTTTAAATACCTTAGTAGCTCATATCTCTTAGCACCGACACAAGTCTGAAAGTCACCCTAAATTTAGCTCAGTGTGTCGGGAGGTACAAGTGGTATCAGAGGCAAACTTTGTAATTCCTTAGGGATTAGGGGCATATTGAGAGAATGTACTTGAGAATTTTTGAAAAAATATTTTCCAAAAAGGTATCTAAAATTGTTTTCAAAATGGGTTTCCAAAGCATGTATATGTAAATATAGATAAAAGCTTTCAAAAGTTTTATATATAAAGTGTAATACATAAACTCCTTATTTTATTCTTTCCAATATTATTTATGGAAAAGTTGCTAATAAATTCCTAAATCATAGATAGAAAGGATGAGCGATCCTGCTGGTTGTTGCTCAGGTGATGCAGTTAAGATTCCGGGCGTGAACGTTTTGATTTGTTTCTATGGGTATGTACAAGCAAGAGGACAAGTCGAGCTTGACCCTGATAAGAGGATCCATGGAGGGAGCGCCATGTGCAGTTCCTGTCCACTCAACTACTGTCATGTTGTGATATAGGTAAGGAATTTATGAGCCTAAGAAGGAAGCCGTGTATAGGGACTGAGTCATATGTAGATTGGAGGACATGGATTCGTACTTGTGAGAAGGATTTTTGATTGATGGGTCTTAGAGATGATGTTAGGAGACGGCTTCCTACTTGGCATTTACAGGGGGAGGCTCTAAATTGGTGGATGTTGTAGTAGTTGAGATTGATGTGGGAGGGACTACTTGGGGGAGATTAGGATTTGATTCGAAATGAAGTTTCTATCCAGGGCTAAAGAGTGAGTACTGTTGGAAAAGTTTTTTTCATTTGTAGCAAAGAGAGATGTCGGTGAAAGAGTATGTTAATCAATTTAATGAGTTGGTTATTTTTTGAATGAGGTTGATCAATATCCTTCACAAGAAGGCTCTGAAGTTTGTGAAGGGACTGAATCAACCTCTTTAGGATTTGTCCCTTAGTCATATCCCCATGGATGTGAATTTTAAGGGGTTTGTGAAGATGGCTTTATGGAATGTCATTTCCAAGGAAGAAATGATGGGTGACCAAAAGGTAGGAGGGAAGACAACCCAGTAGTACCAGCATAAGGTTGGAATGGAACCCAAGAGAAAGATAAAGAAGCAAGAGTTGCAATGTAAGAAGTGCGGTAAGAGGAGGCATTTTGCAAGTGAGTGTAAGGCGGACAGTTCAAAGATCAAGTGTTACTACTACAATCAATTCAGGCATATTAGGAGGGAGTGTCCAACACCATAAAAAACCTCCACTAAAGCGGTTTCAGCTTATGCACTTACGTCATTCCTAATTCAACTGCACTTCTAGTCGTGGATAAGAGGAAGAAGGTCCTGGTCGATGATGTATTAACTTTATCTGACTTACCTATTCATACCTTATTTGACATGCGGGCATCACACTCTTTTATCTTGAGTTGACTCATGGATGAGTCACACTTAGACACTAACACAACTACATAATCTATAGTCGTATGAAACCCTATGGGAGGATCGGCTTACTTGTCTATGATATATAGTAGTTTGAAATTGTTTATTTAAGGTCGAGTTAGATTATGATACTTTTGTCTTAGGATTTTTTGGGTTTGGTTTAATTTTGGGCATAGATTAGATGATGATATATGAGGCGATATTAGATTGTGATGGGAAGGTTGCTAAGTTGTGTACTTGCAATGATGTAGTCTAGGGATTTATTGCGACACTAGAGATTCAGTTATGTTGAGTTACCTATATTCATTAGACCTATCACATAGTGGGTTAGATTTAGTGACTATAGTTAGAGATTATCTAGATGTCTTATCCAAGGCCTATGGTTGTCTAAGGCTTTAAGTCTTTTATTAGGAATTGAATAAGCCGATGAAGAAGAATCATTACCCATTGCCCCATATTTACAATCTCTTTGATTAGTTGGTTGGAGCAAAGGTGTTCTCATAGCTTGAATTGGCCGAATCTCATCAGTTGTGTGTTTCTAAGGATAGTATTCAAAAGACCACTTTTCATACACCTGATGGACTATATGAGTTGTAAGTCATGCCTTTTGGACTAGCCAATGCATCCGTCTACTTTGTTGATCTGATGAGTCGAGTTTTTAAAGGGTTGCTTAATAAGTTCGTGGTCGTCTTCATGGATGAATATTATTCTATTCAAAAAGCAGGGAGGAGCACAAGTCGCATTTAAAAGAAGTACTCAATCCACTCCATGAGCATAAGTTGAAGGCAAAGTTTTTCGAATGTCGCTTTTGGCCCAAGGAGGTACGCTTTTTGGGATATGTTATCTCCAAAAGTGGGCTAGCGGAGTAAAATTGCTAAAGTACATGTAACGATCTCGATTTTTGAGTCAAATTTAAGTTGACAATTAAAATAAATTTTGGGTTAAAATTTGTGAGTTAATTTTGTATTTTCCAAATTAAATAGATATTTGTTTATTTATTAATATAAATGTATATAAATATGATTTTAAATAGAATTTCAAATTGGAAATTTAGAAATAAATATTTTGAATGATATATTAATTATTAATTTAATTGTGAATTAATTTGAAATTGTGGGAATATATATATATATATATATATATAATTTTAAAATAAAGAATTTGATTTGGGAATCTAAATTATTTTATAAATAGATTATAATTTGGAATTTGAATTTGAAATTCAAATACATATATGTTGAAAATAAATATTTAAAAAAATATTTATAGATTTGGAATGAAAAAAAATATTTATAAAAAGATATTGTTTGTTTATTCATTTATAAATTCAAATTCATTGTATATTAATTTTTGAGTTTGAAATTTAAAAATAATATTTTGAATAACATATTGGATTTGAAAACCTTATATTTAAAAAAAAGATAATAAAAGTTTGTTTTCTAATTTTAAATATATATGTGTATACATATTTATATTTGAAAGTTTTAATTTGAAAGTTAAATCCTAATATATTTATATATTTTTTTGTTAGTGTTTAATTTAATTTAAACCATATTCTTTAAATTTGAAATACATATATAAATAAAAGGAAATGGATTTGTTTAAATTGAAAATGTAAACATATGAAGATATAAAGAAATTTATAATATGACGAGGGTTTAACATAAATTTTAAAATAAAATTTAACAAAAGGACTTAAAAACAAAATTATCACAAATGACATTTGTGAATATTAGCATCATGCAAATAACAAGTGTTAACCTAAGTTTGTTGGGAATTAACAAGTGGCAAAGAAAAAAATTCTTTTAACTTAAATTTAAAAAAAAACATGTATGAGAAAAAGAAGTAAACCAGGCTTCACTTTTCTTTTGTTTGGAAACCTGAAAACAAACTACCCTATATAATTTCAAACCTGGATAACTTAAATACAAACCAAAGAAGCTTCAACCTGAAACAACCAGAAAAACAAATTAAAACAAAGATCAAAGCAGAGATCGATTTAAATGTAAAGCATGCGACAGAAATTTAATTCAAGTTCAAAAAAATGCTGAAGCCTCTCAACATCAAAAGCAAGCTTCAAGCAAGTCAAACAATTAAGTAAAGAAATGCAAAGATCAGATTCCAGAGTCAAAAGCAAGATCAAGTCAAAAATAGAAATTCAAAGAAAAAGGTTCGAGGAAAACAAAAATGTTTGGCCTCTGTTCTTTCAGGAAATTGGTGAGCAAACCACTTGACCCTGTTTTGAACTCTTGGTGTTTGGAATTAGACTTGAAGTGATGAGTTAAATATTGCTTGTATGATTGTGTTAATTTTCCTGCATGTGTTTATATATATGTAGAAAAAGTGGGTGCATGTCTGTATAAACATAAATAACATCACTCTGTTAATATACAAGCTCTAACCCATCAGAATAAATTTAATTACTCATTGCACATTCAAATTTAGACTTTGATTTCAAAAAGGAAAATGTTTGTAATATATTAATATCATTTTTAAAAATAGATTCAAAAAGATTTATTGAGTAATTATTCCAAAATTTATGAATTACGGTAAAAATAAAACAAAGTCAAGAATTCGATCATCAGAATTTTACGAATTGATCATATGATTTGAATCGTTATAAAAAATGATGGATTTTAGAAATAAAATGATAATTTTTAGTTTAGAATCGAGTGAGTAATTCTGAGTTGTTCAGAATTGGAATTTTTATCAAATTCCGACAAACTGTTATGATTCGTGGGTCGTGATCTTTGGTGAAGATGGCTGGAACATCGGGGAACCTAGGAAAAATGCTAGTTTAATTTATTAGCTATCGTGGTGGCAGAACATACATGATCTAGGGTTTAAGCTTCAGTTTTGTTCGATGGAGAAAACAAGACGATTTCATCACCGTTGATGCATTGGTGTCGTTTAGGGGTGATTGAATCGAGTCATGGGTGAGTGGTGAGGCTCTGGTAGAAGTAGCATGGATGATCGCAGTCAAGTTCGTCAGAGCGAGGGCATTTTTGGTCGATAGGTTGTGTTCCAGGAAAATCGATTTGGTTCGATTTTGATTTCTGGAGGAAATCACCGATTTGGGTGCTCGTGAGGCTCGAGGGGTTCGTCGGCAACTTATCGAAGTTCGTGGTGATGGTCGTAATCAACAAGGCGGCGTGTGCATATGCATGTGCACATTCTCGTATCTGGGTTGTTTTGTTGGATTAGGGGAAAAGGAGGAAGCTCGGGTCATTGCTCGAGTTCAATGGCAGTACAACTTGAAGTCAATGTGGTGGGTGGAGACTCGATGTAAGAATCGAGAGAGATACGGGTTAAACCCGAAGCAAGGAAACAAACAGTTTTAAAATATAAAAGAAAGCAAGTTTTTTTAAATCTAGAATTAATTAAGTTTAAATCTATTTCTTGGAATATATTCCTTTATAAATAAATGTTTTCAGAAGTTATGTAATTCGTTTAATTTTAAATTTGTTAAGTTGAAATTCTTTTTTAGCTATCTTTGAAACTTAATTTAGAAAATATAATTAAGTGTTAAATGAAAAGATATAATGTTTAAAATATATGGATAATCAAAATTAAGTAATTAATAGAAATAAATGGTTTATCTCAAAAATGTTTTGATTATTAATTAACTTAAAGGTTTTAAAATTAAATTATTTTTTAATGATGATTTACTTCATTTAATAAGGTTTAAAAAAATAACCAATTAAGTGATTAAATAATAATAATTACTTTGTGTAATTAAAGTAAATACATTGGGTAGTTACCTTTAAGGATAATTAATTAATGTGGTTAATTAATTAATATAATTTGAGGTTAATTTGTTAATGTTATTAATTTATTAAAGGTTGATTAATTTAGGATAAGTAATTAAAGGTAATTAATTACTTAAAGATAGTCACTTAATGAAAGTAATTAGGTATGATTAATTAATGATCAAAGTTGATTTATCCAATGATTAAAATTGATTTATGATTTATTAACATAAGTGATTAGGAGTAATCACTTATGGTAATTGATTAAGGATAATTAATTAAATGGTAATTAATTAAGGGTTAATTAATTAATGAATTAATTAAGGATAATTGACTAAATGATAATTAAATAATTAAAGGTTAATTATTTAATGAATAATGGTTAATTAATTTATTAATTAAGTTGATTAATTAATAGTTAAAGGATTAATTAATTTATTAATTAAGGTTAATTAATAAATTATTAAAGGGTAATTAATTAAACGGTTTGTAATAAATTAATGATTAATTAAACGGAATTAGTAATTTATTCATAAGTAATTATCCGATTTAATTTAATCAGATGGTTAATTAATCTGACTTATAGGTGTTTGGATTCAATTGAATGTTGAACTGTTTGATATCCCTGATGTGTGATGCATTGTGATATGAATTATTTTGATTCAAGCTATGATGAATGTAATTTATCTTATCTGTGATGAATGTATATTATTTATCTATGGATCTGTGAATGGAGGATAAGCGTTTTAGGAATATACCACTTATCTATAATTGTTGTGCTTGAACCTGTGATGATTGATAATGTTGCACTATTGTGTGAACACCTTGGACTACACCATACACACGCATATATGGATTGCACGAGGAAATTGGTTAAGGAACAGATTTTTGAAATGGTTTTAAAGTTGAATTTTGAATTCAAATAGTTTGGGAATGGAATTGGGTTAAATATGAAAAACTTCTGAAAAGGAATTTTAAAGATAAAAGTTATTTTGAATAAATTGATAAAGTTTTGAAATTTAAATAATTTGGTTTGAATTCAAGATTTGAAATTGAATTCTATATTTGGAAATTATGGTCTAAAAAGGGTATACAAGTTATAAATGTGTTTATATGGGTTTTAAACCATTTTAAAATTATTGTTTTGGGAATTTGAATTTAACCCAAGTTTTATACTTGAAGGACTTTAACTTGTGCAAATGTAATCGGATTTTTCCGAAAAAAAAACTATTTGTTTTCAAATAATAATAGCTTTCATATAAAGAAAGGATTTCCAATTTGTGTTGAAAGATTTCAAATTTGAATTGAAATAGTTTTGAAAGCTATGAATGAATCTTTGTGAAAGATGGTTGAACCTCGTTTTGAAATTGAAGAGGATGTATGTGACGACCCGGAATTTTCGAGCATTTAAAATCGAAATATTTGATTGATTTTAAATATTCAATCGAGCAATTTTAACTTGAATTACAAATATCGCTATTTATTTGATAATTAAATAATAGAATTTAATAATTAGAAATTGGGTAAATTGTTGAATCTAGGATTTTAAGCCTGTTAAAAATAATTTGTAGGCTTGTAAAATTTATATTGATAGTGTTGAAAATAATAGAAGCTTTAAAATTAAATTTAACCGTGGTTTGTTCAGTTTTGAAAATTTCATCGTTTAAATTGAATTTAAAAATAACCTTCCGAGGCATAGTCGTGGAATTCGACGTAACCAATTCCATTGGATCCGTAATATTGTATTATTATTGGATTTCAAATTTCGTAGCGTTTGAAGTTGTTTTGAGAGCATACGATTAGTGAACGCGCTAGAAACTTAATAGAGTTTTTATTTCTTAAAATAATAATAAACGTTAAATCAACAGCCACCCTATACTGTCCTTAGCCAACCTATCTCTGAAGAAGCCGACCTTTACCTAATTATGTCGCTCCTCGTTTAAAGAATCATGTCTTCCTTCTTTTTTCTCGGCTCTCAAACCATAATTGGATTTAGGAAGCAAGTTAGAAATAAAATGGCGAACGATGATAATTCACGTTCGTTTCGTTTTCTCCTTCTCAAATTAAAACCACAGCAGTTATTGGCCCCCTTTCAAAATTGAAAAACCCAAACTGAAATCATTCATCTGAAAAAAAAACAAAACAACAATCGAAACCCTCTGTTGTAAATGGCCGAGCTTCCAATCGAACTCGCGTCTTATTAAAAAAAAATATGGTGGAACAAAGGGGGGGGACTCGCGTGAACACGCGAGGGATACTGAGTCGTCATCATCATCGAACTAGGGGGGTTTCGTGCTAGGCGACTCGAGATTTGGGGTTACGCGCGGCGTCGCGGCGATGGAGTCAGGATTCTGGTGGCGTCTTGTGGTTTCATGCTCGACAGCTCGCTTAGGAGGTTGAGCCAGGGCTTGGGGTCGCGTGTGTGTCGGCAGTGCAGTCGAGACCAATTGGTCAGAGAGGTATCTTCAATTCGTTTTTTTTAATAAATAAATCAATTTATATTGTGTAAAGAAAATATTTATACATATACATATAATGAGAAGCAGAGATATTGATAGGTAGGATTTTAGATTTACATAATATATATATATAGATAAATGCACATGCAGATTTCAATTTAAAATATATGAAATTTTGGAGAAAAAAAACAAAGGGATTTAAAGTGTTGAAAAAAAAAGGGTTTTATGAAAAGTAGATTTTTGAATCCATATAAATAAATTTTATAAGTGGATAGGGTTCAAAGAAATGTGTGTTTTAAAGCTAAATATATATATATATATATATATATATATATATATACACTTGGACTTGCTAGTTGAATTAAAAAAAATGCATTAAGATAAATTGTTTAATTAACTCATTTACTATTTTAGTTCCTAAGGGATTCTTGAAAGAAAATTACTAATTTGAATTAGGTAATTAGTTAATCGAATGAGAATTTAATTGTTCGATTTATTCGAATAATAATAAACAATCTAATGTTTTTACAAGGTCAAAATCGTGAGGAGATAAACAAGCGTTTGGAAGTGGATTGTGAATTAAAAGCAAAGGTGAGTTAATCTCACTCAGTTAAATTTAAATTTAAATGATTAAATTTAAGTAATTGTTTGAATGGTTAAATTGAATGATGTGCTATAGCATAGTATGTTTAGAAAGTGGCATTATATGTTGTGCTAACGTCTGTGGATGCAGGGAAAACAGGTTGGAGGGATCCAACTGGATCCCTCAACATTTATTTAAATTAGTTAAATCCCCCCTGTTATGATGATTTGATATTTTATGATGGATTATGTTGAAATATTGAATGCTATGGTTGGATTGGATAATTGGGTATAATGAATTTCCAGAAAATATATAACTTGGATGTTGGAGAGAAAAGAAAGGAAGTGAATTTGTAAGTAAAATAATTATGGAAATTTGAATAAATTTAAGAATTGGAAAAATAAAATAAAATAAAATAAAGTGACATAAGAATTCTAATTAATAAATCTTGAATACAGAAAGAAGATTTTTGAATAAATAGAAAGTTAATGAATTGTAAACTCCAATGCTAATATCTAGAAGGACAGAACATTTATTTTAAATTTAAGATTTTAAATTTTGAAAGGAACAAAGAAGAAAATGGGAAAAGCCTGAAATTTGTATATTTCAGTTAAAATATTTAAAATCAAACAGCAAATAATAATAATAAAAATAAATTCCATAATTAATAAATTTTGAAATGAACCGAGCAATTAAAGAAATTTATTTCAAATAGAATAAATTGGAAATCAATTTGGGAAATTGATTTAAGTGCTTGAAGTTGGAATTTTCTCTGGATGGCCAAGTACACGTTTTTAAAAGTAAATTTGTAAATATAAATTAAATGTTTTAAAGTTGTTTTTAAAGAAATCACGTTTCGTAAAATTTATTATTTCTAATATATAATTTCTAAAGCAAGTATTTCCTTTTAATATATTATAGCATTAATTATTTAAAAGTGACTTAGTATTTGTTTTAAAAGTGAAAACCTGGTTTTATATTTTATAAAGTAACCTTATTTTCTCAAATTCATATAGTATGTATTTTTAACAAATTATTTAAGTAGTTTGATCCTAAGTGTTTTAAAGTATATATTTCAAAGTAAAATGTTTTAAATTATTTTAAAAAAAAAATCTATTTTGTGCTTGGTGATTTCAAGGGAGATATAAAATATTTGGGAAAGTTGATTCTGAAAAGAAACATGGTTTTGAAACTGTTTTCAAAGGATTGAAAATAGAAATATATCTTGTGAAGATATTTTTGGAGATAAATAAATAATTTGGGAAATTATTTATTGTTTGATGGATGTTTGTGAATGTTAATTGATAGTTAAATAACCGACTATCAATATTGGCCAAATGCGTTGATCGTTTCGAAGAGTCCGGCATCGAGATGAATTTCCCGAAAACCACTTCGATCCAGTTTGTACGTTTTGTGAAAACGATTTGGATTCGAAGATGGAGCAGTGAAGTGCAAGGGCTAGTCCCTAATCCTGAGGATATTTCCAAAATGGATGTAGTAGGAATAGTGCCTTCGGTTCCTTTCGAACCTGGGACGGACTTGTATGGATGAATGCTTGTGAAACATCGTCAGGTGGACGATGGGCATTCTAAGGGATATGGTTCTAAAAAGGTGACGCTTAGCCTCAAGCCTCATCAAATGGGAATGACTGAAAATCAGGGGTTATGCAGCAAGGCTAGGTGGGTAGCACCCAAGCAGGGTGAGGTCATTCCAGTCTAGATGTCCCTTTTTATTTTCGGCTTAGTAGGCGGTTGCTGATCCCAATCGCGGGATGATCTCACTCGGGACTGTCCAGTAAGGGATGGTTCCGGCCTTGTGTTGCAGGGGAGCGGGCGTACTCCTCGGTACGGTGATCAAGGCCCCGTACTGTGACAGGTGGTACCCAAGTGCCTAGTCATTGGTTGGAAATCCATTTTCCCTACGAGCCTTGTACGAGTTTTGTTTGTATTACCCACTCTGTGGCTAGTAGCTGGAATTTAATAGATGTAACAATTTCGGCTATTTTATAAGTATTTGTATATAGACCCTATTATAATATCAGAGGAGTTTTATAAAAATTGTTTTAGCTATCGTAAGGTAAAAACCCGACATGTTTATTTGTGGCGTGGTCTTACGAGATGCTTTTGTTTTCAAAGGATTTTTGAAACTTTAATAATCAATTGGGTGTGATTTTCTCACGCTGGGGTTCCAGACTGACTCGGGTGTTATTTAACTGTAATGCTCGGGTCAGACCGAGTATTATAGAATACAGGATATGATGCTGTGGAGCTCAGGAGACGAGCAGGATGACGATACGTACTCCCGTACTTGTGTTTATATATATATATATATATATATATATATAGACATTCCGCTTTGTTGAGTTGATGTGTATTCAGTTGTATGTTATTGATGTTGAGTTGTGATTGATGTACTCTGATGATGTAAAATATGTAAGCAGATATATTTGATTTTGAGTAAAGATCATACATTATCTACTGCGATGGTTAGATTCTGTTGTTGTTTTCTATTTTTTCTTCTTCTACCTCTTCTTCTTTAACCCAAACGGTTCGTATTTCTGTACAACTTGAGTCGATTTAGATAGAATAGTGTTGACTCAAGGGGTACGGATCTGCGGGACGTTACAGTTGGTATCAGAGCTTAGGTTTGTGATAACCTTGGCTCTGGTGGGAATTACTCATTTAAATTAGAGTCTGTAGTACTCTAAAATGAGTTTGAGCGTATTAATAGATATGAGCGCGTATTTGTTAGTGAATATATATTGTTTTAATATTGTGTTGATTGATTTGTTAAGTGGCATATGAACCTTCGTCGACACAGTCTGCGCAACTGTATTGAAGGGATTCCTAAACACTTGAATAGAACAATCGACACGGTATTGTTTTCAATGTGGGTAAATGAAATAATTTTACCCAAAAATATATTTTGATATAAAGAAAGTTTTTGAAAACTATTTAGCTACTATATGGTTGCTTGGATGTTAATTGAATGTTAGGAATGATAATATTAAAGTATTATCATTATTAAGTGAAAATTTAACTAGAAATTGAAATATAACTAACATTTAGAGGAATAAATTCATTATAAAATGAAATTTATACATATGAATTATAAATGAAAATTATAAATTGTAATACAATCAAATGGAAATTTGTATAAGCATAAGCTGTACAAATGAATTACAGTTAAAATTTATTTAAGCAGGCTTTGGAAATTTAAAATCCCGGAGACTTGGGAAGTGTTTGTCGAAGTGTTTTAAAGATAAATAATAGCCTTATTGTTTTGGAGGTATTTCTGAATGGAACTTTGTTTTAAAGGGATTTTGGAAGTAATATAGCATTGAAATCACTTGGATTATTGGAAAATAATTCTTACGATGACGGCCGCATCTTCAGTATTCATTTTCGAATTTCTAAGTGAAGAATTGCTACCAAATTGATTTGTTTAGAAAAGCAAGTTGTTTTTGAAACATTTCAAAGAAAATTTGTTGGGAACAAAACCAGGATTGGTTTAATTTTTGAGAAATGAGATTTGAAATGTTGGAGATTTCAAGATGATTCTAAACCAAAACCGGGTGTTTAAAGATCCTGATGAGATAGGTTGTAAGCTTATAAATCGAGATGATTTTTAAATCAGGAAGGAAATATAAGCTTTGAATGTTGGAATTTAAATTTAAAGGAAAAGTTAAAAATGAAATTAACTTGGATGGGAAATAAAAATTTGACTGGATTGACATTAATTGGATAGACTGAAAATAATATCCAGTTGTATTCGAATCAAGTTGAAATCGCATTGAGTTAAATAAATATGAGTTAAAATAAAAATTGAATTGGAATAAAATTCAGTTGAGTTATTAAATGGAATTAGATTCTTACCTGAATAAATGGAAAATAAGTGGGATAAGGATTGGGATTGCGATAGATAAATCAGAATAACTTATAAAAGAATTAAAATGTATGGAATAAAAATATGCTTAAGTTATAAATAAGTGAAAAACTCGAGTAAAAAATAAAAGAAGAATATATTCAAGCCTATAATGAATGGAATTGTGTCAATAATAAGTTGTGACTTATAAAATGTGAAAGTGAGATAGAAAACCCAAAATAAATATTTTGATAAATTGGAAAGTGAAAGGAAAATCCAAACTTGAATTATTAAATAACTTGAACCAAGAAAATAAAATGAAATGATATTTGAAATTAAAAATCAAGTATTGAACTATAAATAGGAGAGAACTAATTTTATAATAAATTAGTTAATAAAATGTGTAAATGGGAACATAATGTTGTTCAATAGAAGCTGTACTGTGAATTTATGATGAAGTTTGGAAATAAAACTCAAGTTATGAATTAAATTTGACTTAAATTGTTGGTGAAGCAAATGGGATTGAATTGTGAGTTCATAAATGTGAATGGTAAATTGGAAAAGGTATGGATTGCAAATAAAAATTCAAATAAGTGAAAATAAATTGGAAATGGCCTTGTAATAAATTGAATGAGCTGAATCTAAAAAGTTAAAATGTATAATAACTGTAACGTTCGCGATTTTTCGTTGCCGAAAAACCGAATAGTTATGGGTTTTAAGAAAAAGAAAAGAAGAAGAGATAAGAGGATAGAAAAATATGACAGAAAATAGAGAGGGAAAGAAAATGGAAAATAGAAGAACATAGAAAAGAAAATAGAAAAAGGTAGAAGATGGAGAGGAAAGAAAATAGAACGGAACAGAAAACAACAGAATCACATCAGAATCTCACAATTCGCAGCGGAACAACATATAATAGATAAATGAATAATCTTTAAACAAGAACTATATCAGTTATTACATTACATCACATTTCATTACATCATATCATCAGAGTGTACAACAACAACAACAACAAACAGTGCAGCGGAAAAAGAAATACTATATAGTAGTATACGCCATGCCATCCAGCTTGCCTCCAGCAACTCCTGAAGATCCAGAATATCCTGATAAACCTTAACTCTTGACTGCCCGTGTGGAAATTGGTGGGCACCCAGAGTTTAGGAAGGAAAACAATAAACTCCGAGTCAGTCATGTGACTGGTGTGAGAACTCAAAACAGTTTATTTTCTTTAAAATCAAAAATAGAGGAATATTTTTAAATCAATTCGCAATGCTTTTAAAAATGTAACTACCATAAGACCTCCCGCCACACACACAATGCAAACGCAGACTTGGAGAAGATTTCTCCTTATGATAGCCAAACATGCTTGATACGCATTTAAAAAGAACATTTGATATTATTACTAGTGCATAGTGTAGAAAATTTATTTCGAAAGTAGAATATAAATCTTAGCCAACATAGGTACCATTATATTATGCCTACTAATAGCTACCATATTAGATGGCAGGTTCTACAACTAAAACCGTACAAGTTTCGTATTGGGAATTGGATTTCCAACGAATGATCAGGCCAAGGAACTTCCCATTGCCACATGAGAATGCCTCTGGATGGACATCCCCGAGAACCAAACCGGATCTCTACCAACACAAGGCCGGGTTACCCCTAACTGAGTAACAACTGACCGAATATGCCATCCCCCGGTCCTTTGGGACCTTTTAACCGAGCGCTCGTAATCAATTCACACAATCATAACAAAGTGTTTTCAACATGAGTAAGTATCTGGGCTCCATACCATGATACCACCCTTTTCCAGAAGGAAATGCACACATCCTAAAGGGCGCTACCCCTCATAACCTTGCCGCGTCTTTCCTGTTTTGACCATTCACGGGGTGTGAGGCTCGACGAAGTCACGTCCACAAAAACATACTTTATACAAAAGCCATGCTTTGGGTCAACAAATGATCATAGAAATGATCACCAAGATAGACGATCAAATAAACGATCCTATCACAATAATCAACACAATGATCATTTACAGCAACGCTCAGCATGTCACATTACCAAATTGGGAATATATCGCTGATAACCTTCAACTACATAACCTCTGAGCTCGTACGTCTCAGAGAAGGGTGTTAAGCTAAAAGAATAAATTCTCCGCCACCAACTGAAATATATTTGAAAGAAATCGGCTTTATATCTCAACTTGTAATGTCAGACATACAATCCATACAAGTCTGTTCCGGGCTCGAACAAAACCGAAGGCACTTACAAAGAAGTCCTTGCAATCCAGATATTCACAATCCTGATCGGATTTCCCATCACTTAGGGAGAACTCTATACCGGAGCAACTCGGTGCAGAGTCAATCGATAGGTCATCCTATCGCTCTCGCAAATATCCGGTCTTCAACACCGATCTTCAATGCAATTCACAACGACGTATCACATATTCGGAATGGGTTATACGACCCCATGGTCCTTTCCCGGTTAACCCGAATAGTGAGCGCTTATTCAAAAATAAGTGTGGCATTCACATTCAAACAAATCACATCAAATACCCATTCAAAGGGAAATATTGATAGTCGGTTATTGAACTATCAATGGATATGCACACATCACCAGTTTCCAAATAATTTTCCAAATTATTTATTTTCCAAAAATATCTTTACAAGATATAAAATTTTCACACTTCAAAAATAAATCAATATTTATTTTTAAATCAAATTCCACTTTCTTTTATAAATTCCTTAGTGAATTTATAATCCAAAATATTCATGCATATACGTTTTCAATTATTCAATTCAATTTATCTTCATAAAGATAAATTCTCAAAGTATTCACTTTATATTGGAAAACATTTCCATACTTATTTAATAAGTAATTCACAAATTCTATTTATTTTCAACACTTAGAAAATATTCAGTATACTTCAATCGAAATTAAGTATATATTTCATTCTTTAAGGAAATCATTCTCTTAACATATTTATTTGGGCCAAAACGAATGTTGCGTAAAACATCGTTACGACAACCCAAAATCACTAGTATAGGGATTCGAAATTAAAATAGATATATAAATCCCAATACTATACACAACATTTCCTTTCGGAAATCATTTACTATAACAACAGTGTTATAGTCCACTATTTCCTTCTATTTTTCGAAAACGTCTATTTCAACAATAAATGTTGAAATCTATGGTTTCGAATCTCAACACAATTTAAAACATTGTTAGATCGTTTTAATTCTGTTTCAAATATCACATTCAAAACAATTTCTTTAACATATTATTCACTATTCAAAAACGTGAATATACCACGTTAACAAATTTCATCATTTCAAACATCTTATTTCAAAGGATTATTCACAGTTAAAAATGTGAATATAACTTCATAAATAGGTTTTCAACAATTTTGCTTATCAAAATAAGTCGTTTGTGAATTTATAAACAACGTTTATAAATTCCATTTCTATTTATTTATTTATAAAAACTTCCTTTTATAAATTCTTTTATTAACCTATTCGATTTATAACTCAATTATAAACTAAAGGTTCATATTATAAGTTAAATGCTTATAAAACGATTATTTTACAAAATCGTTCTTTTAAAGACTTTCCAATTTATAAATCTTATAACTTATAAGATCCATTTATTTAACCAATCTATTCTTCAAATAATTTCACCAAATTTATAAATCTTACTATTTATAAATTTCATTTATAACTTCACAGTTTATAATTCTATAAATTTCATTCATTTACAAAATTCATTTTCACTTCATTCAAACACTTATAAAAACTCGTTTTATGATGTCAATATTCCAATTTATAAATATCCATTTATAAATCCCTTAATATAAATCAATTTATATTATTCTTTAAAACGTCTTCAATCTCCTTTATTATCTCACCATTTTGATTCATAAAATAATTAAATTTTATAAATCCTATATTTAAACTTTTCACAATAAATTCTAAAATCCCGATTAACTATTTTATAAAATCATTAGCATCATATTCTCAAAAATCAGCTTTAACTATATTTCTTAAAAATCATAATTTTTATAACTTTAAACATTATAACGTTTATTTATTTAAAATGAATCAATTTCCAAAAATATTTTATAACGTATACTTTCAAAAATCACTTTGAAATCATTTTAAAATTCCAAATTTGGTCCAATGATGCTACATACCAAATAGTCAATCACGACAACAACGATATCACATATCGTATATATAATCAACGAATATCAAAATATCCATAATCAAATAAATACTGTTGTGGAATCCAGTTGGATCCCTCCAACCTGTTTTCCTGCATCCAAAAACGTTAGCACAATACCAATTCCGCTCCAGTACGAAATTATCGCGGTATATGGGATTTAAAATATTATCCGCTTAATAGACGGGGCAATAGGGTCTCATCCGCTAAACAAAAAATGCGGGAAATCAACAACTCAAATATATACATATGCCAATATATATATATATTGCTATTATATATAATACCAATTTCACTGTTTATGAAATATTCACGGTATATGTTTTTAATAAATAACATCCGCTTACTAACGGCGTATAATGTCTATTTTAACAATCAATAGATAACAATCAACATTCAAACATGCATTCAAATATTTTAAATCTAACTATTTAAAATAAAATCGAAACTGATTCGATTGAGTGAGAAGTTCTCACCTTGATTTTATTTCCGTTTTAGCGATTTATTTCGAATAAAATTAAACGGACGTTTAATTTTACCCAAAATTCTCACTAACTCCAAACGACTCCAATCCAACTCCATCGCGTAGTGCTCGTCCATACGATTCCAACGCAACTGGTTTCGCGCGTTTTCGACCTCGTATGAAAAAGATATTGATTTTACAAGTTTACACGATTTTAATAACTATAATTACAACTAAATTAATTTTTTTTATAACCTAAACTAACCCAGGCCGTTGGATCTTGCTTGCTCCCATCTGGACCCTAGAACGCAACCCCCCCCCTTCATCTTCTTCGTGCGCACACGGCTACAGCCGAACCCAACAATCAATTTAGGGTTTGATAATACTCCATCATACGTCGACGATAATTCGATCAGGAAGCATGAACACGTGCGCCTCACTCCCCTCCATGTTCGACCTCAAGCATATGAAGCTCGGCCCCCTCCTCTTCATGGAAATGCATGCGCAACTACTTCCGAACGCAGCCCCCTAGACGCCACCACGTCACTCCAAACACGATCATGACCGTTGATCTCGTAGAGCACACTCCCCTCTACAACTTTGTAGTTGAACACGAAGCTTGAAAGTGAATGGATCGAGAGATAATCGAGGAAGAAGGAGGAGAAATACTGGCCTTTGGTTTGTAACTGGCGGCTAGGCAGTTGAAATTAGGGTTTAGATATTTTTTTTTTATTTTTTTAGAGTGAAGGCTATTTATAAGGAACCGACGAAACACTATTCATCCCGGAAATTCCGAACTCCGATTTACGTGCCGAAACTGACGTTCCTAGGGTTTACCCCGCGTTCCGGACACAATGGAACAGGTTTCGGAAGCTAATTCGGACATCTGTGCAAGTTATGGCTATAAACGCTCAATTTGAATTAAACCGATTTAAGCGATTTTCTAGGCGTTTTAATTTGTATCGGACAAACGGTAAATCCAATTGACTTGAAATTTGAAACCTTACAATAATATCACATTATGGATCCGATGAAACTAGTTTCGTCGAAATCCGAGACTTTTTGAAAAATGGCTATTTTAACTCGCCAAATTAATATTAAAAACGATTCGATGCGTTTCGAGCGGCCACGATCAAACGATAACTCCGATTGACACGAAAATTGAAATCCGGTAATAACTAACTATTACGGATCCAATGGAACTGGTTTCGTTCAATTCTGAGACTGTTCAAAAATTGACTATTTTCACTAGTCGATTTAAATATTAAAATATTCAATTTTCACAAATTAACTCTTAATTCGATTTTAAAAGTTCTAAAATATCGTTCTAACTCCAACATGATAAAATAAAATTTTGCAAATCATTTTCAATCATATTTAACTCAATTTTCAATTATTTCCATAATTTAACATATTAAATTATCGATTTAATTATTCAATTAATTCCAAAAATTCAAATAAAAATTTAATCGACTTATAAATTCACTTATTAATATTTAAAATTAATTAAATATTCATATTTTAATAAATTAAAATTCTGGGTCGTTACAATCTTCCCCCCTTAAAAGAATTTCGTCCTCGAAATTATTAAGTCAGAAAATTACAGAATTTATTAATTTTCCATAAATCCATAGTTAAACTTCTTACAATACTTACTAATTTTTCGAATCATACTTAGTTATCTTTTCAAAAACAACTACTACTGTTTAACTTTCAATTCTAAAATCAAAGTTAAGTATTCAAAATTTTCCAATTTTCTCAAATTTTTTCTAACGCCTTAAATTTTCGGAAAAATTCGTCATAGTCTCCTTTGCGCGGCTCGATCCCAAAAAAAATGACAGTATATATATCACAAATATACATCTCATCAAGTAATGAGGCATCCCGAAGGGAAAAAATGTAAAAGTACGGTATGTAATCCGAGATATGTACCTTATATTTTATTAGCAAGCATATATGGCTAATATAGCGCGAAAGCGAGCTCCAAATGCGAAGCAAACGCGATCCGCACCTACTAATCACTCAACAAACAACATGAGAATCATGCATATAGATAATAGTATCAATATACAACATATAGCAACATAATAACTATACATGTCAACATAGCAAATGCAACTAAAGCAATATATTCAAACATCAACCAACTAACATTCATAACCAATAAATATTCATATTCTCATTCATATCCAATGAACTGGTTTTCAATTTAATCATATTTGATTCATTAACAGTGGATATTCTTACTAACATTCATTTTCAATTAGTTTATATTCACTAATTCATATTCAAGTTGGTTCACTTCCAATTCAAATTCAATTCCATTCAAATTTATTTACTTCAAATTTGAATTTCAATTACTTTAGCTTTCAATTTCATTAACTCAATTTCATTAACACTTAATGAATTATATACAATCAACAAACAATCATATAACAATCAATGTATAATAATTACAACCAAATTCCTTTGCTTTCAATTGGTTTAATTAATTGATTTTCATTCAACTATTCAACTTCTCATAACATTAGATTTTAATGAATTAACACTTATATCCATTATTCCATATCAACTTTATTCACATTCAATTGATTATCATTCAATCCATTCATTCAATTCAATTTCTAAAGTTGAATTTCATTTAAATAACTTAAGTTCACATTTATCTCTTAACTTTATTATTTTACTTTGATACTAATATCAACTTCATTCAATATCACTTAAGTTATACTTCCAATTCTAAGTAAATTTTCCATTTAACTTTAAATTCATTTTTATTTACTACTCATATTCATAAATATATTCATATAGTTTCACTTCTTATATATATAAGTTTATTCACAATTGTAAATCACTTTAATTATAATTTAACTCTTATAATTCTTTTGCTTATACAATTATTCCTTTATTTAGATTATTCAAACATCTAAACAATCAACTTATATACACTTTAATAATTCTGAAAAATTATTCCTTTATATATAAAAATATAATCAAGGTAAAATTTATTTCATTTACCCAATTTTAAAACAATACTGTGTCGAATTGTTCTATTCAAGTGTTTAGAAACCCCTTCGATTCAGTTTCGAGGCTGCGCCGACGAAGGTTCATATACCACTTAACAAACCAATCATCACAATATAAAACAATTTTATATTCACTAACAAATACGCTCTCATAGCTATTATTACACTCAAACTCAATCTAGAGTACTGCTGACTCTATCTCTAATGAGTAATACCCAACAGAACCATGGTTGTCGCTTAACCATATGCTCTGATACCAAATGTAACGTTCGCGATTTTTCGTTGCCGAGAAACCGAATAGTTATGGGTTTTAAGAAAAAGAAAAGAAGAAGAGATAAGAGGATAGAAAAATAAGACAGAAAATAGAGAGGGAAAGAAAATGGAAAATAGAAGAACATAGAAAAGAAAATAGAAAAAGGTAGAAGATGGAGAGGAAAGAAAATAGAACGGAACAGAAAACAACAGAATCACATCAGAATCTCACAATTCGCAGCGGAACAACATATAATAGATAAATGAATAATCTTTAAACAAGAACTATATCAGTTATTACATTACATCACATTTCATTACATCATATCATCAGAGTGTACAACAACAACAACAACAAACAGTGCAGCGGAAAAAGAAATACTATATAGTAGTATACGCCATGCCATCCAGCTTGCCTCCAGCAACTCCTGAAGATCCAGAATATCCTGATAAACCTTAACTCTTGACTGCCCGTGTGGAAATTGGTGGGCACCCAGAGTTTAGGAAGGAAAACAATAAACTCCGAGTCAGTCATGTGACTGGTGTGAGAACTCAAAACAGTTTATTTTCTTTAAAATCAAAAATAGAGGAATATTTTTAAATCAATTCGCAATGCTTTTAAAAATGTAACTACCATAAGACCTCCCGCCACACACACAATGCAAACGCAGACTTGGAGAAGATTTCTCCTTATGATAGCCAAACATGCTTGATACGCATTTAAAAAGAACATTTGATATTATTACTAGTGCATAGTGTAGAAAATTCATTTCGAAAGTAGAATATAAATCTTAGCCAGCATAGGTACCATTATATTATGCCTACTAATAGCTACCATATTAGATGGCAGGTTCTACAACTAAAACCGTACAAGTTTCGTATTGGGAATTGGATTTCCAACAAATGATCAGGCCAAGGAACTTCCCATTGCCACATGAGAATGCCTCTGGATGGACATCCCCGAGAACCAAACCGGATCTCTACCAACACAA
Source organism: Allium cepa (assembly GCA_030765085.1). NCBI lineage: Eukaryota > Viridiplantae > Streptophyta > Magnoliopsida > Asparagales > Amaryllidaceae > Allium > Allium cepa. Next base: position 45,929,904 of record CM060946.1, read on the forward strand.
GGCCGGGTTACCCCTAACTGAGTAACAACTGACCGAATATGCCATCCCCCGGTCCTTTGGGACCTTTTAACCGAGCGCTCGTAATCAATTCACACAATCATAACAAAGTGTTTTCAACATGAGTAAGTATCTGGGCTCCATACCATGATACCACCCTTTTCCAGAAGGAAATGCACACATCCTAAAGGGCGCTACCCCTCATAACCTTGCCGCATCTTTCCTGTTTTGACCATTCACGGGGTGTGAGGCTCGACGAAGTCACGTCCACAAAAACATACTTTATACAAAAGCCATGCTTTGGGTCAACAAATGATCATAGAAATGATCACCAAGATAGACGATCAAATAAACGATCCTATCACAACAATCAACACAATGATCATTTACAGCAACACTCAGCATGTCACATTACCAAATTGGGAATATATCGCTGATAACCTTCAACTACATAACCTCTGAGCTCGTACGTCTCAGAGAAGGGTGCTAAGCTAAAAGAATAAATTCTCCGCCACCAACTGAAATATATTTGAAAGAAATCGGCTTTATATCTCAACTTGTAATGTCAGACATACAATCCATACAAGTCTGTTCCGGGCTCGAACAAAACCGAAGGCACTTACAAAGAAGTCCTTGCAATCCGGATATTCACAATCCTGATCGGATTTCCCATCACTTAGGGAGAACTCTATACCGGAGCAACTCGGTGCAGAGTCAATCGATAGGTCATCCTATCGCTGTGACGCCCCACCTCTATACCCACGCTAGCCAAGAACACTACGGTGTAGTGCTGTCAACTAGCGCGGAGAATAAGGCTGTTGAGGAGCGACCATCCATGTAATTTCTTATCACACGGTGGCTATAAAATAATCTTCGGAAACAAATATAGAAGTAAGCATAACATGCGAATCAATCACAGATATCCATATCACAAAGGCGGAAAGAGATATGAATATATATCACATAAAAGTGTACATCAGAGTAGTGGTCTAAAACGATCCACGATAATACAAAAGAATAGCAACGCGTGCTATACAAAAGAATACAACTATGAGTCTATATCTCAAGTGTAAACAACAAAAGCTGCTAATCTAAACAAGTAGCCAAAAGTCTGAGTAGTGAATCACTGGGGAAGGAGTCAAGCAGTAGCACCTGTAACATCTCGGTCTGACCCGAGTATTATTTATAAGAAAATAATAAACGGATCAGTCTAGCTATATATATCAGATGACATGATATAAAATAAAAGATATGGCATAAACATAAAATATCCATACTGACATACTACTATAAGTATGCAAATAATGATCAACAGGAGATCAACCGATAAGAGATAAATCAATATCACAAGAATCTTCTCAAAGATCCAAAGGGGGCATCATACCCTAAACTTGTACTCATGACAAGTCAAAGAGATAAATTCCAGAAATCAACACAAGAAATCCAGAAATCATAAAAAGGGAAAGAGGCCTATCACATGACGGTCCGAAGACCATGGGGAGCTACCCCGCATGTGTGAATGGAATCACACAGATTGAGGTCAAGACTAACCAAAAAGCAGAAAGGTATGTGTGAATGGAATCACACAAGTGGTGTCTAGTCTAACCTTGCAATGAAAGAGACATCGCGCAATTGCTAGTCTAACTCATAAAGCGATCATCAAGATCAACGAGAAGTGTCAATTACACTAAGCTAGTAAATATAGAAGTTTAGCTTCATGTCTCATAACCACTTGCTTAACTTAAATATTTACGAACAAACTGTAAATCTTCACTAATAAAATTGTTACAAGAGGTTCAATCGAACAAGTCCAAGAATTAACCGACGAAGTGAACGCAAGCGTTTCATACCACTTGTTTTACTAAGTCGTTTAATTAGATTTCTCATCCGAGTGAGGTAAAGGCTTGTATATACTAATAGATTGGAAAACGGTTTAAGAAAAGAGCTTTTTTTTTTATTAAAAATAGAGTTGAAATTGTTTGTTAAAAGAGTTTTGATATTTACTACTAGTATTGAAACCTTTATATTTTAAAGTGACAAAACACAGAAGCAATTGTAGAAACAATCAGTCACAAAAATCGCATACGGAGATGTGAATAAGATCCAAGGAAATCAGCTCAATATTTTTCAGATAAGATCCCCTACGGAGGGGGGGTCCAGGGGGGGTCCAGGGGGGGTGGCAACCCCCCAAGGTGGGGGTGCGGGGGCAACGCCACCGCTTACGGGGTTCGACCTGCCCGGTCAGGTCGCGGGGGTCCAGGGGGCAGCGCCCCCGGCTGGGTGCGGGGCAGCGCCCCGACAAAACGGTACGACCTAAGTGAAGGCGAGAGGCCTACGACCTAAAGCAAAATGAGGTCTAACGACCTAAGGGTTCACGCGACCTAACACAATAGCTGAGCGACCTAACTAAGTGCGCGACCTAGTGGGTAAGGAGGTCGAGCGACCTAAGGAGAAAGGAGGCAACGACTTAAGAGTGCAAGATAGGTCGAATGACCTAACGATGCTGAGTCATACGACCTAACTGGGGTAGAGGGGACACGCGACCTAAAGGTACGCGACCTAAGAAAGCACGCGACCTATCGGCAACAAGGATCGAGCGACCTAACGGCAACATGGGTCGAGCGACCTAACTTTGCCGCGACCTATAAATGTCACGACCTAACTGGGGTAGAGGGGACACGCGACCTAAGAAAGCACGCGACCTATCGGCAACAAGGATCGAGCGACCTAACGGCAACATGGGTCGAGCGACCTAACTTTGCCGCGACCTATAAATGTCACGACTTAAGGCCATAACGACCTAAGAAACAAAGGGGAGCGACCCAAAAGAGGAAGGGTTTAACGACCTAAGCAGTGAAGGGGCCAAGCGACCTAGCGTGGTCAACGACCTAAAAGGGTTCGTGACCTAAGAAAGTGCGCGACCTAAAGCACACGCGACTTACGACCTAAGGAAAGCAGGCGATCTAACTCCACACACAAGGCCTAACGACCTAAGAGTTAAACGACCTACGACCTACGCCACCAACCCACGAGCGACCTAAGTACTAGGTCGTGAACGACCTAACTCCGAACACACGAAAAGTGGCCAGAACGATCTAGGAGCTATCTCGTACGCGACCTACGACCTAAGATCCACACGACCTAACTCCGAACGACCTAAAATGGCCAGAACGACCTAAATGCAGAAATTTCGCCAAAACGCCAAAAATCGGAGTTTCTCGCCAATCCAATCCAAACCAAAAGCAAATATGCATGCTAAAGTGATAGGGAATCATTCCCAACAGTCCAATATAGTTATAGACTAGATTTGTGAGATAAAAATCTCACCTTTGCTCTAAAACCCAATGAAAATGAAGAACAAAGCTTGAAGGCAAATGGAGAAGCAACCACAAGCTTGAATCCGATGTCCTCTTCTTGAATTTGGAGTTGAATGTTGGAGTTGCAATAAAACAAAAACTTTGGAGTTTTAATTTCTCATTCCATTCACCATTTTTGTTGAAGCTTTAGTGTTAGGAAATGAAATGAAGCAATGAAGAAGAAGGGGGGGTGGAACTTGGGCCTAATGGGCTAAAAGTCCGAACCAAAGGCTCGAGTGAAAAAGTGGTGAAATTCCACTAACCCCAAACATATCAATGTTTATACTTAGAAGATTGCAAACGACGTTTCGAACTCAATGGAAGTGGTCTCGAGTCCTAATTTGACCGTTTGCAAAAAGTAGCTTCGGACCAAAATCCGATTAACGATAAAATATTTAAATAAAATATTTAAATATAAAAATCGATAAATATGCGGGTTGTTACAATCGCTCTCGCAAATATCCGGTCTTCAACACCGATCTTCAATGCAATTCACAACGACGTATCACATATTCGGAATGGGTTATACGACCCCATGGTCCTTTCCCGGTTAACCCGAATAGTGAGCGCTTATTCAAAAATAAGTGTGGCATTCACATTCAAACAAATCACATCAAATACCCATTCAAAGGGAAATATTGATAGTCGGTTATTGAACTATCAATGGATATGCACACATCACCAGTTTCCAAATAATTTTCCAAATTATTTATTTTCCAAAAATATCTTTACAAGATATAAAATTTTCACACTTCAAAAATAAATCAATATTTATTTTAAATCAAATTCCACTTTCTTTTATAAATTCCTTAGTGAATTTATAATCCAAAATATTCATGCATATACGTTTTCAATTATTCAATTCAATTTATCTTCAAAAAGATAAATTCTCAAAGTATTCACTTTATATTGGAAAACATTTCCATACTTATTTAATAAGTAATTCACAAATTCTATTTATTTTCAACACTTAGAAAATATTCAGTATACTTCAATCGAAATTAAGTATATATTTCATTCTTTAAGGAAATGATTCTCTTAACATATTTATTTGGGCCAAAACGAATGTTGCGTAAAACATCGTTACGACAACCCAAAATCACTAGTATAGGGATTCGAAATTAAAATAGATATATAAATCCCAATACTATACACAACATTTCCTTTCGGAAATCATTTACTATAACAACAGTGTTATAGTCCACTATTTCCTTCTATTTTTCGAAAACGTCTATTTCAACAATAAATGTTGAAATCTATGGTTTCGAATCTCAACACAATTTAAAACATTGTTAGATCGTTTTAATTCTGTTTCAAATATCACATTCAAAACAATTTCTTTAACATATTATTCACTATTCAAAAACGTGAATATACTACGTTAACAAATTTCATCATTTCAAACATCTTATTTCAAAGGATTATTCACAGTTAAAAATGTGAATATAACTTCATAAATAGGTTTTCAACAATTTTGCTTATCAAAATAAGTCGTTTGTGAATTTATAAACAACGTTTACAAATTCCATTTCTATTTATTTATTTATAAAAACTTCCTTTTATAAATTCTTTTATTAACCTATTCGATTTATAACTCAATTATAAACTAAAGGTTCATATTATAAGTTAAATGCTTATAAAACGATTATTTTACAAAATCGTTCTTTTAAAGACTTTCCAATTTATAAATCTTATAACTTATAAGATCCATTTATGTAACCAATCTATTCTTCAAATAATTTCACCAAATTTATAAATCTTACTATTTATAAATTTCATTTATAACTTCACAGTTTATAATTCTATAAATTTCATTCATTTACAAAATTCATTTTCACTTCATTCAAACACTTATAAAAACTCGTTTTATAATGTCAATATTCCAATTTATAAATATCCATTTATAAATCCCTTAATATAAATCAATTTATATTATTCTTTAAAACGTCTTCAATCTCCTTTATTATCTCACCATTTTGATTCATAAAATAATTAAATTTTATAAATCCTATATTTAAACTTTTCACAATAAATTCTAAAATCCCGATTAACTATTTTATAAAATCATTAGCATCATATTCTCAAAAATCAGCTTTAACTATATTTCTTAAAAATCATAATTTTTATAACTTTAAACATTATAACGTTTATTTATTTAAAATGAATCAATTTCCAAAAATATTTTATAACGTATACTTTCAAAAATCACTTTGAAATCATTTTAAAATTCCAAATTTGGTCCAATGATGCTACATACCAAATAGTCAATCACGACAACAACGATATCACATATCGTATATGATAATCAACGAATATCAAAATATCCATAATCAAATAAATACTGTTGAGGAATCCAGTTGGATCCCTCCAACCTGTTTTCCTGCATCCAAAAACGTTAGCACAATACCAATTCCGCTCCAGTACGAAATTATCGCGGTATATGGGATTTAAAATATTATCCGCTTAATAGACGGGGCAATAGGGTCTCATCCGCTAAACAAAAAATGCGGGAAATCAATAACTCCAATATATACATATGCCAATATATATATATATATATATTGCTATTATATATAATACCAATTTCACTGTTTATGAAATATTCGCGGTATATGTTTTTAATAAATAACATCCGCTTACTAACGGCGTATAATGTCTATTTTAACAATCAATAGATAACAATCAACATTCAAACATGCGTTCAAATATTTTAAATCTAACTATTTAAAATAAAATCGAAACTGATTCGATTGAGTGAGAAGTTCTCACCTTGATTTTATTTCCGTTTTAGCGATTTATTTCGAATAAAATTAAACGGACGTTTAATTTTACCCAAAATTCTCACTAACTCCAAACGACTCCAATCCAACTCCATCGCGTAGTGCTCGTCCATACGATTCCAACGCAACTGGTTTCGCGCGTTTTCGACCTCGTACGAAAAAGATATTGATTTTACAAGTTTACACGATTTTAATAACTATAATTACAACTAAATTTATTTTTTTTATAACATAAACTAACCCAGGCCGTTGGATCTTGCTTGCTCCCATCTGGACCCTAGGACGCAACCCCCCCCCCCCCCTTCATCTTCTTCGTGCGCACACGGCTACAGCCGAACCCAACAATCCAATTTAGGGTTCGATAATACTCCATCATACGTCGACGATAATTCGATCAGGAAGCATGAACACGTGCGCCTCACTCCCCTCCATGTTCGGCCTCAAGCATATGAAGCTCGGCCCCCTCCTCTTCATGGAAATGCGTGCGCAACTACTTCCGAACGCAGCCCCCTAGACGCCACCACGTCACTCCAAACACGATCGTGACCGTTGATCTCGTAGAGCACACTCCCCTCTACAACTTTGTAGTTGAACACGAAGCTTGAAAGTGAATGGATCGAGAGATAATCGAGGAAGAAGGAGGAGAAATACTGGCCTTTGGTTTGTAACTGGCGGCTAGGCAGTTGAAATTAGGGTTTAGATATATTTTTTTTATTTTTTTAGAGTGAAGGCTATTTATAAGGAACCGACGAAACACTATTCATCCCGGAAATTCCGAACTCCGATTTACGCGCCGAAACTGACGTTCCTAGGGTTTACCCCGCGTTCCAAACACAATGGAACAGGTTTCGGAAGCTAATTCAGACATCTGTGCAAGTTATGGCTATAAACGCTCAATTTGAATTAAACCGATTTAAGCGATTTTCTAGGCGTTTTAATTTGTATCGGACAAACGGTAAATCCAATTGACTTGAAATTTGAAACCTTACAATAATATCACATTACGGATCCGATGAAACTGGTTTCGTCGAAATCCGAGACTTTTTGAAAAATGGCTATTTTAACTCGCCAAATTAATATTAAAAACGATTCGATGCGTTTCGAGCTGCCACGATCAAGCGATAACTCCGATTGACACGAAAATTGAAATCCGGTGATAACTAACTATTACGGATCCAATGGAACTAGTTTCGTTCAATTCTGAGACTGTTCAAAAATTGACTATTTTCACTAGTCGATTTAAATATTAAAATATTCAATTTTCACAAATTAACTCTTAATTCGATTTTAAAAGTTCTAAAATATCATTCTAACTCCAACATGATAAAATAAAATTTTGCAAATCATTTTCAATCATATTTAACTCAATTTTCAATTATTTCCATAACTTAACATATTAAATTATCGATTTAATTATTCAATTAATTCCAAAAATTCAAATAAAAATTTATTCGACTTATAAATTCACTTATTAATATTTAAAATTAATTAAATATTCATATTTTAATAAATTAAAATTCTGGGTCGTTACAATAACTGATCAAATAAATTTGTAGTTGAAATGGGATTGGATTAAAATAGAATCAAGTTAAATTGAAAAGAGAAATTTATTTGCAAAATGAAATGAGCTTAAGTATATAAAAAAAAGATTTGAATAAATTGAAGTAGATTTACTTAAGCTGAATAGACGAGGAAGAGTTGAATTGAATTCAACTTAAAACCAAGTTTAAAGATATTGGATGGAATTTAAACCAAGTAAAAATAAATTTGGATTGGAATAAAATTTGGTGGGTTGTAAATAAAATTTAAGAAATGAAAATTCAAAATGGATTGAGTGGATAAACTAATTTTATTGAATAAATGAATGGATGAGATAAATAAGAACCAAATGAAGTATGGTTTAAATAAGTTGAGAAGTGGTTATTGAATGAAATAGCTTGGATTGTCTTCGAGCTAAATAAAATAGTTTGGAATAAATAAATATGGAATGAAATGTAAATAAATGGATTGTAAATGAAATTTAAATGGGATGCGTCGAGCTAAATAAATGATTGTGAATGGATAAAAATAAAAAGGAAATTTAATTGGTAATGGGGATGAAACCTAAGTTGTTAATGGTTTTGAATGAACTAGTTGGATAATAAAATGAGATGCAAAGTGAATGGTATTCAAATTTAAAATGCAAGGAAAATGAGAAAATATGGATTGTGAATAAATCCGAAATGGGATAGAATTAAGCGTAAGTTGAGTTGGAGTCAATTTAAATTGATTATAAAACTCAAGTGCTTATTTATTCATATAAATCTCGTTAAATTGCAAAGAATAAATTGTCATTTGATGTAAATAGATGTAACTAAAAATTCTTTGAGTTGATAGTAGTAAAATAATTTGATTTTGAAAGCAATTGAATTAAATATGAGATCGTTTTGCTTAAAAATAAATTTAATGTAAGCAATTGAGTTTTAAATCATTCAAATTGATGAAGTTGTACATGAATGGATTGAAAACCATTCAAATTGAATGAAAATGGTTATAAATTAATTGGAACAGTGGAATTAGTATGGGGATTTTATCAGTTCCTTACGGAAAAATGTTTGGTATGAGTTTCTTTTAGAATTCATATGTTTTAACTATTGTAAACAAGTGAAATGTAGTTAAATTTCATATATATGGCACTTACATGTTTAAATTGAGTAAGTACAGGTACCTGGAAGTCGTGTGGATGGATTTGGTTGTGCTATTTGCTAAAAATAATAAGCTGCTTGCTTAAGATGCTAAATAAGGTACGCCTACGCAATTAAAATAGGAAATATGAACTGTTTTTGGTTTTTCCGACCCTGTGGGTCGATGTATATATATTTATATCTTTTGTCAAATTGCAAAAGCTCCTCCGTACAAAGGGGACTCTGCTAAAAATTTTCAGAAATTTTGGGAGTTAGAAATTTTTTGAAAATTTTGGAAAATTCTATTAACGATAAAACGGTTTCGAATTGAAAATTGAAATAAGTTAGTAAATGGAACTAATTTAAAATAATGACATGGATTAGTTATAAATGAAAAATAAAATTCAATATTTGGAGTTGAAAATAAATTAAATTTATATGATAATGAAGGAATCAATTTGAATGGGAATAGATATAAACTAAAGTGGTAAGATGAAAATGAATATAAGAAACATATAAATTGCTTATGTTAACTTAAGTAGGAATGATGAATTCTTAAATGGAAGATTGATACTACAAATATAATCTAAGATAATATTGGAATTAATAGATATTGGCTTTTGTGAGAAAGTCGATAAAATGTTTTTGGAATATTGTGATTGGATATTATTGTCTAGTAGAATATGCAGGTATTATAAAGGGAAAAGGAGAATTGGATTTGATTTCAATGGATAAATTTGAATTGCCCGACAAAAAGGTATGTGTTTAAATTTTGGTATGAGATTTGATTGGGATTTGGTTTGAGCCGCTTGGCTTTTTGTTTTCTTTTTAGATTTGGGAGGCCGTAGAGCCATTTTGTAGTTGTACCGAGCTAGCCGCGCAAAGGAGACGCTGGCAAAAAATTTCGAAAATTTAAGGAGTTAGAAAAATTCTGAGAAAATTTTTAATAATTCAAAATTTGGTTTCAAATTGAAACTTGAATGGTTAAACAAATGGTATAGTTTGAAACTATGGAAAGGTTTGGAAAGTTAATAAGAATAATAATGGGTCTTTTATAAAAAGATAGTTGGTAAGAAGTTGTATTGTTAGAAACTGTTGGTTTTGGAGAGAAGGGTAGACGGGTATTGCATCATTCTTCCTAATTAGTAATTTCGGGGACGAAATTCTTTTAAGGGGGGAGGAATGTGACGACCCGGAATTTTCGAGCATTTAAAATTGGAATATTTGATTGATTTTAAATATTCAATCGAGCAATTTTAACTTGAATTACAAATATCGCTATTTATTTGAAAATTAAATAATAGAATTTAATAATTAGAAATTGGGTAAATTGTTGAATCTAGGATTTTAAGCCTGTTAAAAATAATTTGTAGGCTTGTAAAATTTATATTGATAGTGCTGAAAATAATAGAAGCTTTAACATTAAATTTAACAGTGGTTTGTTCAGTTTTGAAAATTTCATCGTTTAAATTGAATTTAAAAATAACCTTCCGAGGCATAGTCTTGGAATTCGACGTAACCAGTTCCATTGGATCCGTAATATTGTATTATTATTGGATTTCAAATTTCGTAGCGTTTGAAGTTGTTTTGAGAGCATACGATTAGTGAACGCGCTAGAAACTTAATCGAGTTTTTATTTCTTAAAAATAAATAAATAATAATAAACGTTAAATCAACAGCCACCCTATACTGTCCTTAGCCAACCTATCTCTGAAGAAGCCGACCTTTACCTAATTATGTCGCTCCTCGTTTAAAGAATCATGACTTCCTTCTTTTTTCTCGGCTCTTAAACCATAATTAGATTTAGGAAGCAAGTTAGAAATAAAATGGCGAACGATGATAATTCACGTTCGTTTCGTCTTCTCCTTCTCAAATTAAAACCACAGCAGTTATTGGCCCCCTTTCAAAATTGAAAAACCCAAATTGAAATCATTCATCTGAAAAAAAACACAAAACAACAATCGAAACCCTCTGTTGTAAATGGCCGAGCTTCCAATCGAACTCGCCTCTTATTAAAAAAAATATGGCGGAACAAAGGGGGGGACTCGCGTGAACACGCGTGGGATACTGAGTCGTCGTCATCATCAAACTAGGGGGTTTCGTGCTAGGCGACTCGAGATTTGGGGTTACGCGCGGCGTAGCGGTGATGGAGTCACGATTCTGGTGGCGTCTTGTGGTTTCATGCTCGACAGCTCGCTTAGGAGGTTGAGCCAGGGCTTGGGGTCGCGTGTGTGTCGGCAGTGCAGTCGAGACCAATTGGTCAGAGAGGTATCTTCAATTCGTTTTTTTAATAAATAAATCAATTTATATTGTGTAAAGAATATATTTATACATATACATATAATCAGAAGCAGAGATATTGATAGGTAGGATTTTAGATTTACATAATATATATATAGATAAATGCACATGCAGATTTCAATTTAAAATATATGAAATTTTGGAGAAAAAAAAACATAGGGATTTAAAGTGTTGAAAAAAAAGGGTTTTATGAAAAGTAGATTTTTGAATCCATATAAATAAATTTTATAAGTGGATAGGGTTCAAAGAAATGTGTGTTTTAAAGGTAAATATATATATGTACTTGGACTTGCTAGTTGAATTGAAAAAAAAATGTATTAAGATAAATTGTTTAATTAACTCATTTACTATTTTAGTTCCTAAGGGATTCTTGAAAGAAAATTACTAATTTAAATTAGGTAATTAGTTAATCGAATGAGAATTTAATTGTTCGATTTATTCGAATAATAATAAACAATCTAATGTTTTTACAAGGTCAAAATAGTGAAGAGATAAACAAGCGTTTGGAAGTGGATTGTGAATTAAAAGCAAAGGTGAGTTAATCTCACTCAATTAAATTTAAATTTAAATGATTAAATTTAAGTAATTGTTTGAATGGTTAAATTGAATGATGTGCTATAGCATAGTATGTTTAGAAAGTGGCATTATATGTTGTGCTAACGTCTGTGGATGCAGGGAAAACAGGTTGGAGGGATCCAACTGGATCCCTCAACATTTATTTAAATTAGTTAAATCCCCCCTGTTATGATGATTTGATATTTTATGATGGATTATGTTGAAATATTGAATGCTATGGTTGGATTGGATAATTGGGTATAATGAATTTCCAGAAAATATATAACTTGGATGTTGGAGAGAAAAGAAAGGAAGTGAATTTGTAAGTAAAATAATTATGAAAATTTGAATAAATTTAAGAATCGGAAAAATAAAATAAAATAAAGTGACATAAGAATTCTAATTAATAAATCTTGAATATAGAAAGAAGATTTTTGAATAAATAGAAAGTTAATGAATTGTAAACTCCAATGCTAATATCTAGAAGGACAGAATATTTATTTTAAATTTAAGATTTTAAATTTTGAAAGGAACAAAGAAGAAAATGGGAAAAGCTTGAAATTTGTATATTTCAGTTAAAAGATTTAAAATGAAACAGCAAATAATAATAATAAAAATAAAGTCCATAATTAATAAATTTTGAAATGAACTGAGCAATTAAAGAAATTTATTTCAAATAGAATAAATTGGAAATCAATTTGGGAAATTGATTTAAGTGCTTGAAGTTGGAATTTTCTCTGGATGGCCAAGTACACGTTTTTAAAAGTAAATTTGTAAATATAAATTAAATGTTTTAAAGTTGTTTTTAAAGAAATCACGTTTCGTAAAATTTATTATTTCTAATATTTAATTTCTAAAGAAAGTATTTCCTTTTAATATATTATAGCATTAATTATTTAAAAGTGACTTTGTATTTGTTTTAAAAGTGAAAACCTGGTTTTATATTTTACAAAGTACCCTTATTTTCTCAAATTCATATAGTATGTATTTTTAACAAATTATTTAAGTAGTTTGATCCTAAGTGTTTTAAAGTATATATTTCAAAGTAAAGTGTTTTAAATTATTTTAAAAAAAAAATCTATTTTGTGCTTGGTGATTTCAGGGGAGATATAAAATATTTGGGAAAGTTGATTCTGAAAAGAAAGATGGTTTTGAAACTGTTTTCAAAGGATTGAAAATAGAAATATAACTTGTGAAGATATTTTTGGAGATAAATAAATAATTTGGGAAAATATTTATTGTTTGATGGATGTTTGTGAATGTTAATTGATAGTTAAATAACCGACTATCAATATTGTCCAAATGCGTTGATCGTTTCGAAGAGTCCGAGATCGAGATGAATTTCCCGAAAACCACTTCGATCCGGTTTGTACGTTTCGTGAAAACGATTTGGATTCGAAGATGGAGCAGTGAAGTGCAAGGGCTAGTCGCTACTAATCCTGAGGATATTTCCAAAATGGATGTAATAGGAATAGTGCCTTCGGTTCCGTTCGAAACCGGGACGGACTTGTATGGATGAATGCTTGCGAAACATCATCAGGTGGACGATGGGCATTCTAAGGGATATGGTCTAAAAAGGTAACGCTTAGCCTCAAGCCTCATCAAATGGGAATGACTGAAAATCAGGGGTTATGCAGCAAGGCTAGGTGGGTAGCACCCAAGCAGGGTGAGGTCATTCCAGTCTAGATGTCCCTTTTTATTTTCGGCTTAGTGGGTGATTGCTGATCCCAACCGCGGGGTGATCTCACTCGGGACTGTCCAGTAAGGGATGGTTCCGGCCTTGTGTTGCAGGGGAGCGGGCGTACTCCTCGGTACGGTGATCTAGGCCCCGTACTGTGACAGGTGGTACCCCAGTGCCTAGTCATTGGTTGGAAATCCATTTTCCCTACAAGCCTTGTACGAATTTTGTTTGTACTACCCACTCTGTGGCTAGTAGCTAGAATTTAATAGATGTAACAACTTCGGCTATTTTATAAGTACTTGTATATACACCCTATTATAATATCAGAGGATTTTTATAAAAATTGTTTTAGCTATCATAAGGTAAAAACCCGACATGTTTATTCGTGGCGTGGTCTTACGAGATGCTTTTGTTTTCAAAGGATTTTTGAAACTTTAATAATCAATTGGGTGTGATTTTCTCACGCTGTTATTCCAGACTGACTCGGGTGTTATTTAACTGTAATGCTCGGGTCAGACCGAGTATTATAGATTACAGGATATGATGCTGTGGAGCTCAGGAGACGAACAGGATGACGATACGTACTCCCGTACTTGTGTTTATATATATATATTCCGCTGTGTTGAGTTGATGTGTATTCAGTTGTATGTTATTGATGTTGAGTTGTGATTGATGTACTCTGATGATGTAAAATATGTAAGTAGATATATTTGATTTTGAGTAAAGATCATATATTATCTATTATATTTTATTCCGCTGCGATGGTTAGATTATGTTGTTGTTTTTTATTTTTTCTTCTTCTACCTCTTCTTCTTTAACCCAAACGGTTCGTATTTCTATAGAACTTGAGTTGATTTAGATAGAATAGTGTTGACTCAAGGGGTACGGATCTGCAGGACGTTACAATGTAAATGGTGTATCGTTTATATAAAAGATTTGAAATGGGAATTGTTTTTAAAAATTATGAATGAATCATTGAAATAGTTTTGGAAGCTATGAATTGAGTCTTTGATTTAATGATTGGATGAGTTAATCCAATTTGAAAAGGAAATTATTTTGAAAGCCATAGATTGGTGAACTTTGTGAAGTGAATCTTTTTGTTTAAAGATTTGAAAATGGTAATTGGTTTAAACCATTTGAAAGAAAGGTTTTGGATAATAAGTTGTGACTAGACTGAGCTCCCATTATCCATATGTTTTTAAATATTGCGCTCATTATTCGGTTTAGCCGGGAGATGACCTTGTGTCATATAACCAATTTTTAATAATGACACGACGATATGGGTAACATTTGAAGACCGGTGGTGAAGACCGGGTATTTTCGAAAACGAAAGGATTACCCATCGAATGACTCTGCACTGAGTAGCTACGGTATAGAGATCTCCATATGTGATGAGTCCGATCGGGATTGTGAATATCCAGATTGCAAGGGCTTCTTTGTGAAGTGCCTTCGGTTCTGTTCGAACCCGGAACAGACTTGTATGGTTGTAACATCCTGCCTTTTCACACGATTTAAACAGATACACGTGCCAATTCAAACCATACGTAAGGGCGGATTGTTATGGGATAAATAAGAAAAACAGAGAAGAAAAAAAACTAAACAGAGTCTCACAGCGGAAGGATAAAATATAATAATCAAAATATACAGTTCATGAAGCTGTTTTACAAAACCTTTGATTTTATTTATACAATACATATCAGAGTGCACATACCATATAACAATGCAGCGGTGCAATAATATAAATAATAACAATACAGATCTTCGTCTTCGTCCTCCTGAGCTAAATCTTCAGATCCTGAAACCCTCGGACTGACCCGAGCGAATTTGAAAGGACAAAAATACTCGAGTCAGAACTAATAGATCTTATGTGCGTTAAATTAACAGAAATAAATATGAGTACAGTAACTCAAGAGATGCTCGGGATTTACATCTCCTAAGGATCCGTTAAACTATTTACTATGTAGTATATTGCGCTATTATAATAATGTCTAATTGTAAAATAAACTTACTTTTTAATAGCGTTAAGGGGTTACCCATATAGCCCTCAACACAAATAATGCCAATAGTCTATACAGTACCGTAATACCTCCTGATCGGGAAGCTACCAGAGGATACTCCATAGGTACACACAAATAGAAACTCGTAGAGGGCGCGCTAGGGTAGGTGACACGGAACAACTAGGCAATGCCAGGATAGATATACCAATTGCTATCCGGGCTGGTGGAAACGCGCAGCGCGCAGCTACCGCCCACCTCGAACAAACACCCCCAAAATCAAAGAAATCAATAATGGCCACCAAATCAATCCAAAGTCAGAGTATAGTATCGAAGGAGTGCGTTCGATCAGAGGAATGACCTCATTGGCCCGAGAATCGCTCCTGTTTTAGCCACCTTATGCCAACTCACGGGAGTTGGGTCCACGTATTTACCTTATAGGAAACGCCATCACCAACCTACTTCATTCTGGAATCTCCACCGCATACACGGTTGTTAAAGTGATTTTCGGAGTTGGCAGAGAGTATGACAACTTCCGATACCGGTCTCCTTAACAACCAAACGTTATTATAACACCGCGGTCGTTTAAAATAATTTAAACTTTAAAACCAGAATAAAATATCCATTTTAAACCCATATAAATACGATATCATTTATATTTTTAAAACCCCAAATCAATACGATATCATTTAGACCCATTAATCATATAATGTCATTTTATTTTCCAATATATATTCTTTTCCAAAATCATACGGTTTTCAAAGTAAAATATTTAGAAATCAAAACTCCTTAATATAATATTTTCAAATCATACTACCTTGAAAATCATAACTTCAAAACAATTTCCATCTCTCAAATGGTTAAATATTAAATTCTTTATAAAACACAATAGTTTCTTTAGATTTCACAAATCAATTTTCAAATATCGATTTAAACTTCCAAATAACATTTCGATTCTTATGTTTCAAAGCTTTAAATATTTCACCATTTCAAAACAAACTCATTTGACAATCCCATATATATTAAATTCAATTACTTATTATTTAGACTTGAAATATTTACTTAATGAATTCAATATAATTTAGGAAAAACCTTTAACTCCACATAACTGGAAAATCTTTCAATTTATTATATATTCATTTAAATCAACCCGATATTCATTTAGATCACTCTACACCAAAAATCAAGTTATAAAATCATATCCTTTAAAAATTCTAACTTTTTATTTAATTCCAATTTAACTTAGTATTCATCTTCCAACCTTATTCTCATTTAAGTCAATGAAACTCCAGAAATTAAATTTTATATAAATGCTTAATCTTATTTGATCTTAAAATCAAACTTTATTTTAAACTTCAAAGAAAATTTATACAAAGCTTAAAAACCGGAAATTACTATATACATAATAACCTTTATCAATTACCAAATCAATATCCCATAAACCCTATATATATATAACTTTACAAAACCATAGAAAATCATTTCAAAATATATATATATATATATATATATATATACCGCGGTGCCTGTATAAAATTTTCTACCCTATGGTCAAGTGATACGGATGTTTATCATTTCAATTCGCAATTTAACATAAAAATGCGGTTGTATATCATTTCAAACCGCAATCCCGAATGAATGAAATGCACGATAACTTGCAGGTTATACAATATAAAATACAGCATCCATTCATCCAAATATCAATCATCAACCATTTATTACAATCATCATCCAATTTAAACAACATCAATATAGAGCATATAAATTATACAGGTAATAAATAACATGTGTTAACTACAGTTTATATTCAATAATAAATTTGGACTACTGTTAAACTAGCAGTTTATATGCAAAAATAAATGTAAATTTAACTGGTAGTTAATATGAAATAAAAATAAACATAACTATGACATGCAGTTAATACGCAAATAAATAGATTCTAACTGTCAAATTATGTGCAATAAATAAAATTAATTAACAGTTAAATTAAATAAATGCGATTTAACAGAGATGACGAATAAAACATGCCAAACAGTCATAAACAAATTTCCACTCAAATTTTAAATCAATTTAACAAACATAAGAAATTTTAGAAGTTGTGAGTGGGTTAAAACACTCACCTTTTGAATTTAAATCGAATTTAAATCCGATTTAAACCCAAAAATTCGACAATCTCCAAATCTGTCCAAACCAGCGTCAACGCGTCTGGAATTTTTTTACGATCCTGACAAAAAATCTCGCGTGAAACGGATGACGTACGTAAAAGTTATTAAGATTTTAACATTTGAAATAAAAATAAATATTAAAATTAAAATAAACCTAATTACTCAGCTACACGTCATCTACCCCCATCTTCATTCACGCGCAATACCATCTACAGGAACGAAGCCGAACATACAACCCTAGCCACCGACCTTCATGCGAAATCTCGCGACACCACGGCCACCCATCTCCCAATCAAAGACCACGATGATGCCCTGCGTTCGAGGCCGAGCCTCCCATGTCGTCGCGCAAACCCAACGTCACCAGAAAAGCTGCGGCCGTCGCCCCCTTACTTCGCCAATTCCATCAAATCCAAGCACCTCTGACATGGAGTAGCCGTATGGATTGAAAGCCCTAGTCGCCCTCTACGCCACTACACTTCCCGATCGAACTCTAGTTGAGGATCCACCGTTAAAACCCACAGCCATACATGAACGGCCGGAACTGTTTCAAATTTTTCTGAGCAAACGGTGCATCGAATGGAAAAACAAATAGCACCAGAAGATTTTGTTCATTGAGGGCTTCAACAAAAAGCTTTAACTCCACATAACTTGATCTGAAATTTGCACGTTTATAATTTTGAATAGAATTGGATCTGAAATTTGCATCCATTGAGGAAGAGAAAGAGTTGAAGAAAATGAACGTACAGAAAATGAGGATAGAATGGAGGCTAGGGTTTATAACAGCCTATTTATAGAAAAACTGCGATAGAATAGGTGGGCACGAATTATAAACGTGCTGAACGGTAGTTGGCCCAAAAAGCCCGTTCTGACCCCGGAACGAAATTGGGTAAACCCATATATCGAAATAGGTAATTTTAAATATTCTGAACGCGATGGAAAAAGTTTCACGTCCAAATTCGATCGTATGAAGAAGTTATGCTGAAATCAATATTTTCAAATTGATTTCAAATTGATTTCAATTAAATCGATTTCAAGGCGTTTCGCGTTCGTACGATCAAACGACAAGTCCGATCGTTACGAAACTTGAAATCCTACAATAATTCACCGTTACGGATCCGATGAAACTAGTTTCGTCGAAATCCGAGTCCGTGACCAAAATGGCTATTTTTTATATTAATTAAATAAATTTAAAAATAAATCAATTAAATCGAATTTTATATTTCAATTGTAGAATTGACAATTTATCCCCTTTATACTTCTCAATCATTTGAAATTATTTAAACAAAATTTAAATGTCAATTTTAGAAGATAAATTTATCAATTGCAGGGTCCCATCTTCAATTTCATTATATTCAAAATAATAAATTAATTTCCCAAAATTTCTATTAAATTAAATAATCAATGTTTATTTCATCTATAAATTTTAAGTAGATGGATTCCATGTTGGGTTCAAAATCTATTATTTTAATATCCTTGAATTTTAGTTTAATCTCTATAAACGTAATGTTTAACTATATTCAATTTCATTTAATTTCAATTAAATTCAATTATTAGACTTTATATTTCAATATAAATAAATCCTGATTCCAAATGTTTTTTCACTATCTATCATATTACCATCCTGGGTACCATTTATTTTAATATATATATCCAGATACTTTAACATTTTTCAATTTGTTTATCTTAATTGCATAACATTAAATCTATATTTATTGCAATGGTTTCTGATTTAAATTGAACGAACTAAGTATATAACTCAGAACAATTGTTGTGAAACTCTCAACCCTACATTTATAAGTTTGTTATTTCTACTCACATATTATAGATATTTACAGGTATAGGGTTTTATTCAATAATTATTTATTATATATTAATTAGATAAATTCACTATTAAAGTCCGTTTTAAATTTTCCTAAATATCCACTTACCTTTCCCATCAAATTTGAATTCCATCAAATTAATATAACCAATCAAATTTTTATTCACACTTTATTATAAACCTAAAATTTGCAATTCATTATCTTGTATTAATGTCAACCCATTTCTTTCATTTACAGTTACTATTGTATACTCCTTTCCTATTTAAACCAAATATAACAAATTCGAATTAAATTCAATTTTTACCTTTAAAATAAGTCATAACATTCGAATAACTCTATTAAATTGGAATGTTTCATTTAAGTTTATAAATGATCCACTTGCATTAACATAATTCTTTAAATTTATTCCCATTTACGGTTAATCAATGTTATATTACATTAATACATTTAATATCTTCCTTTATTTGATAAATAACCTAGAATGCATTTACATTCATTCATTTCATTCCATTCATTTATGGGTATTGCCTTAAAATTTAATTTATTAGCTAATACCAACATTGTTACCATTCATTACAATTAGACTCCAAATTTTTTCATTCAATACCCTGAATGAATAACATATATATTAACCAAATCCTTACATTTGTTTTTCTCATATTCCATTAAATATATCCACACATACAAATTAAGATTCTAAATCCAATTTGTTATTCCTTTTACATCAACCATCACCTATGAATAATTATCGTTTCCTATTTATTTTGTTACATTCAGTTATATTCACTTTATGAGTAAATTGGTATTCCCTTTAACCCATTAATTTCTAACTTTAGTTATTGCAATTTATTATCCAACATACACATTGAATCTATTGTCAAATTTTCCATTTCAATAAATTAACACCTTACAATAGTTTATAAAAAGGGATTGTACTAAATAAAAATTTATTTTCATTGATGAATTCAGTATTTGCCTTTATTTACTTATTTCTAACCTTATAGCCAATTTCAACAATTTCCACTATTACAATTAATTGCAATATATAATTCAATTTGTAAATTTTAATTACCCTTGATACATCTAATTTCAACATTCTCTTTCCTATAAATAAATAAGATTTCTGTTTCTTCCTAAATTTAAATAAGAAATCCTATTAGATACACAAATTTAATTATCGAAATTTACGGGTCGTTACACTCTCCCCCACTCAAAACATTTCGTCCCCAAAAGGGAAAGAAGTGAAAAGAAGAAATAAGAAAACAATATCTTTCTTAATTAAATTTATAACAAATAAGTTTACAAAATAAAATAATTTAACATAAAATATACCAATTTATACCCATTTAAATCTTTTATACATAAATTATTAAAGTTTGTAAAACATTTTCAAAATTTTCTAAGTCCCAAAATTTATGGAAAATTTTGGCAGAGTCTCCTTTGTACGGAGAGGCTCGGAAGAAAATATAATATAAACATAACGATATACACAAATATTTTCCAAAATAATTTATATCCCTACACGGGAAAATATGTAAAATAGCGCTATAAACCGTAATCCGAAAACGTACCTATTTGTCGGGCAACTTACGCAAAATGTATGGAACCAAAAGCAGTAGCAATTGCTTCCATAACCTGCATTTCATTTATAAAATCTCAAGGGTTAACAATTATATAAAGTGAAATATTTAAGTGGTTTCAATCACTAACAACAAATCAATGCAACAACCATCAATTCGACAAATAGCTTACACAACAAATTCAAGCAACCATTCATCCATACAAACAAATAGTTGTTCGGTTTCAAAACTTTTAAATTATACGGAATGAAGAATAAACTACTAGCGCATCATTTACTCAACAGCCTTAGATAAAACTAAACAGATTATTCTTTCATCCAATCCCAGTTTTTAAGTATCTTACCCAAACAACCATAACCAAACAACAACCATTCAAACCAACAATCAAATTAACTTATTATAAATTTTATTTTATACATCAGTTGTTTGATTATCTTTTAATTTATAAAGTGATTCATCGTTTTAATTTACATTTACTCATTAAATGTTTGCTTCATTTATTTTTCCCATTACTTACAATTATTCAATTTCATTAATTCAGGTCATGCCAGTTCCCTTTTTATTTCGTTATACTATTTATTCATTTATTATTGCATGACCTCATTTATTTAGACTTTAATTATTTAAGCTTATAATCATCTATTTGTCATACTTACCTTTAATTATATTTACTTATGGTAAAATTCCAATTATAACTTAAGTTTATAACATTAAATTCTCATTTATAATAGCAAATTCATTGAATACTTCATTATCTACTTTTACTCGTACAATTTTCATTACATTTCATATTAAACATTTCAAATTTTAATATTTGGTAAGTTATATACGTTAAAGAAAATGCAAGTGAACTTATACAAGTTTTATCTCATCCTTTAGTTAAATTTTAATGTTCAACAATATTACTCTTTGTTTCATATGTTACAAATTTCAAATTTTCTTTAATTCCCATTTATAACTTAGCATTTAAATCTCTTATTTTATTTAGGGTTTCAATTATTAGTTAAATTCTGTTTCACTACAATAATTGAAACAATTAATTAATGGAAATTTAAGAATTTAACACCGGATTAGATTTTAAATTTTATTTTAAAATAATAGATAAATATATTCTTACAACTTATATATCTATAATTATATCTACAACAATTCAAAATTTATATTTTTCAATCAAAATGAATCTGCAGTAAACTACTACAGTGGCCTTCACCTTTCGAAACTCGAAAATGAAAGTCGATGATGCGGCCGCCACCACCGAAATTATTTTCCAGCGACAGAGAGGAAGGTACAAAACTTATTTTCTCCAAAATCTTCTTTAAAACAATTTTTTTCCAAATTATAATAATTTTTATATCATAAATACTTATAAACAATTTTATCATATTCTGAAATTTATTTGAAAGAAATTTCAAAACCCCGGAACTTAAGTTCTAAATTTCCAAAATTCATTTATTTTATTTTTCAATCTTATTTCTATTATTATTTATACACTTTATTACCTAACAATCAATCTATTGCAGCCAAATATAGATATCAATGGAAAAAGTTTATTTATATATAGAAAATATAATAGGCAAAATATTTCATTCACCTATATTAAAAACAAATATTATGTCGGTCTGTCCTATTAAGTGTTTAGAAATCCCTATTGATGTCATAACGTCCCATGCATCAACCAGAATTTATAAATACAAAACAGAAAAGATTAACACAATATTAAAATCTTTTTATAACACTAACAAATACGCTCTCTCATATATACAGACTCATCGACTCCCATAGGGTATTACTACCCTATTAATAAAGAGTCAAACCCCACAAAGCTAAGGTTTATCGCTAAACCAAAGCTCTGATACCATATATAACATCCTGCCTTTTCGCTCGATTTAAACAGACACACGTGCCAATTCAAACCATACGTAAGGGCGGATTGTTATGGGATAAATAAGAAAAACAGAGAAGAAGAAAAAACTAAACAGAATCTCACAGCGGAAGGATAAAATATAATAATTAAAATATACAGTTCATGAAGCTGTTTTACAAAACCTTTGATTTTATTTATACAATACATATCAGAGTGCACATACCATATAACAATGCAGCGGAACAGTATGAGTGAAGTGCAATAATATAAATAATAATAATACAGATCTTCGTCTTCGTCCTCCTGAGCTAAATCTTCAAATCCTGAAACGCTCGGACTGACCCAAGCGAATTTGAAAGAAAAAAACACTCGAGTCAAAACTAAAAGATCTTATGTGAGTTAAATTAACAGAAATAAATGTGAGTACAGTAACTCAAGAGATGCTCGGGATTTACATCTCCTAAGGTTCCGTTAAACTATTTACTATGTAGTATATTGCGCTATTATAATAATGTCTAATTGTAAAATAAACTTACTTTTAAATAGCGTTAAGGGGTTACCTATACAGCCCTTAACACAAATAATGCCAATAGTCTATACAGTACTGTAATACCTCCTGATCGGGAAGCTACCAGAGGATACTCCATAGGTACGACACAAATAGAAACTCATAGAGGGCGCGCTAGGGCAGTGACACGGCACAACTAGGCAATGCCAGGGTAGATATACCAATTGCTGTCCGGACTGGTGGAAACGCGCAGCACGCAGCTACCTCCCACCTCGAACAAACACCCCCAAAATCAAAGAAATCAATAGTGGCCACCGAATCAATCCAAAGTCAGAGTATAGTATTGAAGGAGTGCGTTCGATCAGAGGAATGACCTCATTGGCCCGAGAATCGGTCCTGTTTTAGCCACCTTATGCCAACTCACGGGAGTTGGGTCCACGAATTTACCTTATAGGAAACGCCGTCACCAACCTACTTCATTCTGCAATCTCCACCGCATACACGGTTGTTAAAGTGGTTTTCGGAGTTGGCAGAGAGTATGACAACTTTCGATCCCGGTCTCTCTAACAACCAAACGTTATTATAACACCGGTCGTTTAAAATAATTTAAACTTTAAAACCATAATAAAATATCCATTTTAAACCCATATAAATACGATATCATTTATATTTTTAAAACCCCAAATCAATACGATATCATTTAGACCCAGAATCATATAATGTCATTTTATTTTCCAATATATATTCTTTTCCAAAATCATACGGTTTTGAAAGTAAAATATTTAGAAATCAAAACTCCTTAATATAATATTTTCAAATCATACCACCTTGAAAAATCATAACTTCTAAACAAATTTCCATCTCTCAAATGGTTAAATATTAAATTCTTTATAAAACACAATAGTTTCTTTAGATTTCACAAATCAATTTTCGGATATCGATTTAAACTTCTAAATAACATTTCGATTCTTATGTTTCAAAGCTTTAAATATTTCACCATATTAAAACAAACTCATATGACAATCCCATATATATTAAATTCAATTACTTATTATTTAGACTTGAAATATTTAATTAATGAATTCAATATAATTTAGAAAAAACCTTTAACTCCACATAACTGGAAAATCTTTCAATTTATTATATATTCATTTAAATCAACCCGATATTCATTTAGATCACTCTACACCAAAAATCAAGTTATAAAATCATATCCTTTAAAAATTCTAACTATTTATTTAATTCCAATTTAACTTAGTATTCATCTTCCAACCTTATTCTCATTTAAGTCAATGAAACTCCAGAAATTAAATTTTATATAAATGCTTAATCTTATTTGATCTTAAAATCAAACTTTATTTTAAACTTCAAAAAAAATTTATACAAAGATTAAAAACCGGAAATTACTATATATTTAATAACCTTTATCAATAACCAAATCAATATCCCATAAACCATATATATATATAACTTTACAAAACCATAGAAAATCATTTCAAAATATATATATATATATATATATATATATATACCGCGGTGCCTGTATAAAATTTTCTACCCTATGGTCAAGTGATACGGATGTTTATCATTTCAATCCGCAATTTAACATAAAAATGCGGTTGTATGTCATTTCAAACCACAATCCCGAATGAATGAAATGCACGATAACTTGCAGTTTATACAATATAAAATACAGCATCCATTCATCCAAATATCAATCATCAACCATTTATTACAATCATCATCCAATTTAAACAACATCAATATAGAGCATATAAATTATACAGGTAATAAATAACATGTGTTAACTACAGTTTATATTCAATAATAAATTTAACTACTGTTAAACTAGCAGTTTATATGCAAAAATAAATGTAAATTTAACTGGTAGTTAATATGAAATAAAAATAAACATTACTATGACATGCAGTTAATACGCAAATAAATAGATTCTAACTGTCAAATTATATGCAATAAATAAAATTAATTAACAGTTAAATTAAATAAATGCGATTTAACAGAGATGACGAAAAAAACATGCCAAACAGTCATAAACAAATTTCTACTCAAATTTTAAATCAATTTAACAAACACAAGAAATTTTGGAAGTTGTGAGTGGGTTAAAACACTCACCTTTTGAATTTAAATCGAATTTAAATCCGATTTAAACCCAAAAATTCGACAATCTCCAAATCTGTCCAAACCAGCGTCAACGCGTCTGGAATTTTTTTACGATCCTAACAAAAAAATCTCGCGTGAAACGGATGACGTACGTAAAAGTTATTAAGATTTTAACATTTGAAATAAAAATAAATATTAAAATTAAAATAAACCTAATTACTCAGCTACACGTCATCTACCCCCATCTTCATTCACGCGCAATACCATCTACAGGAACGAAGCCGAACATACAACCCTAGCCACCGACCTTCATGCGAAATCTCGCGACACCACGGCCACCCATCTCCCAATCAAAGACCACGATGATGCCCTGCGTTCGAGGCCGAGCCTCCCATGTCGTCGCGCAAACCCAACGTCACCAGAAAAGCTGCGGCCGTCGCCCCCTTACTTCGCCAATTCCATCAACTCCAAGCACCTCTGACATGGAGTAGCCGTATGGATTGAAAGCCCTAGTCGCCCTCTACGCCACTGCACTTCCCGATCGAAATCTAGTTGAGGATCCGCCGTTAAAACCCACAGCCATACATGAACGGCCGGAACTGTTTCAAATTTTTCTGAGTAAACGGTGCATCGAATGGAAAAACGAACAGCACCAGAAGATTTTGTTCATTGAGGGCTTCAACATAAAATTTTCCGGAATTTTTCTGAGATGTTTGAATTTTCATTTGAATTTTGAATAGAATTGGATCTGAAATTTGCATCCATTGAGGAAGAGAAAGAGTTGAAGAAAATGAACGTACAGAAAATGAGGATAGAATGGAGGCTAGGGTTTATAACAGCCTATTTATAGACAAACTGCAATAGAATAGGTGGGCACGAATTATAAACGTGCTGAACGGTAGTTGGCCCAAAAAGCCCGTTCTGACCCCGGAACGAATTTGGGTAAACCCATATATTGAAATAGATAATTTAAAATATTCTGAACGCGATGGAAAAAGTTTCACGTCCAAATTCGATCGTATGAAGAAGTTATGCTGAAATCAATATTTTCAAATTAATTTCAAATTGATTTCAATTAAATCGATTTCAAGGCGTTTCGCGTTCGTACGATCAAACGACAAGTCCGATCGTTACGAAACTTGAAACCCTACAATAATTCACCGTTACGGATCCGATGAAACTAGTTTCGTCGAAATCTGAGTTCGTAACCAAAATGGCTATTTTTTATATTAATTAAATAAATTTAAAAATAAATCAATTAAATCGAATTTTATATTTCAATTGTAGAATTGACAATTTATCCCCTTTATACTTCTCAATCATTTGCAATTATTTAAACAAAATTTAAATGTCAATTTTAGAAGATAAATTTATCAATTGCAGGGTCCCATCTTCAATTTCATTATATTCGAAATTATAAATTAAGTTCCCAAAATTTCTATTAAATTAAATAATCAATGTTTATTTCATCTATAAATTTTAAGTAGATGGATTCCATGTTGGGTTCAAAATCTATTATTTTAATATCCTTGAATTTTAGTTTAATCTCTATAAACGTAATATTTAACTATATTCAATTTCATTTAATTTCAATTAAATTCAATTATTAGACTTTATATTTCAATATAAATAAATAAATAAATCCTGATTCCAAATTTTTTTTCACTACCTATCATATTACCATCCTGGGTACCATTTATTTTAATATATATATATATATATATCAGATACTTTAACATTTTTCAATTTGTTTATCTTAATTGCATAACATTAAATCTATATTTATTGCAATGGTTTCTGATTTAAATTGAACGAACTAAGTATATAACTCAGAACAATTGTTGTGAAACTCTCAACCCCACATTTATAAGTTTGTTATTTCTACTCACATATTATAGATATTTACAGGTATAGGGTTTTATTCAATAATTATTTATTATATATTAATTAGATAAATTCACTATTTAAGTCTATTTTAAATTTTCCTAAATATCCATTTACCTTTCCCATCAAATTTGAATTCCATCAAATTAATATAACCAATCAAATTTTTATTCGCACTTTATTATAAACCTAAAATTTGCAATTCATTATCTTGTATTAATGTCAACCCATTTCTTTCATTTACAGTTACTGTTGTATACTCCTTTCCTATTTAAACCAAATATAACAAATTCCATTTAAGTCCAATTTTTACCTTTAAAATAAGTCATAACATTCGAATAACTCTATTAAATTGGAATGTTTCATTTAAGTTTATAAATGATCCACTTGCATTAACATAATTCTTTAAATTTATTCCCATTTACGGTTAATCAATGTTATATTACATTAATACATTTAATATCTTCCTTTATTTGATAAATAACTTAGAATGCATTTACATTCATTCATTTCATTCCATTCATTTATGGGTATTGCCTTAAAATTTAATTTATTAGCTAATACCAACATTGTTACCATTCATTACAATTAGACTCCAAAATTTTTCATTCAATACCCTGAATGAATAACATATATATTAACCAAATCCTTACATTTGTTTTTCTCATATTCCATTAAATATATGCACACATACAAATTAAGATTCTAAATCCAATTTGTTATTCCTTTTACATCAACCATCACCTATGAATAATTATCGTTTCCTACTTATTTTGTTACATTCAATTATATTCACTTTATGAGTAAATTGGTATTCCCTTTAACCCATTAATTTCTAACTTTAATTATTGCAATTTATTATCCAACATACAAATTGAATCTATTGTCAAAATTTCCATTTCAATAAATTAACACCTTACAATAGTTAATAAAAAGGGATTGTACTAAATAAAAATTTATTTTCGTTGATGAATTCAGTACTTGCCTTTATTTACTTATTTCTAACCTTATAGCCAATTTCAACAATTTACACTATTACAATTAATTGCAATATATAATTCAATTTGTAAATTTTAATTACCCTTGATACATCTAATTTCAACATTCTCTTTCCTATAAATAAATAAGATTTCTGTTTCTTCCTAAATTTAAATTAGAAATCCTATTAAATACACAAATTTAATTATCGAAATTTACGGGTCGTTACAATGGTTGTGTGTCTGACATTACACCTTGAGATGTAAAGCTGGTTTCTATCAAATACGTTTCTGTTTGGTGGCGGAGAATTTATTCTCTTAGCTTAACACCCTTTCTCTAAGACGTACGAGCTCAGAGGTTATGTAGTTGATGGTTACTAGTGATACATTCCCAATTTGGTAAAGTGGCATACGAAGTGTTGCTGATCATTTGTTGATCAAAGCAAGGCTTTATGTAAAATGTAGCTTTGTGGGCGAGACTACATCAGGACCTCACACCCCGCAAATGGTCGAAAAAGGAAAGATGCGGAAAGGTTATCAGGGGTCGCTACCCTAGGGTATGTCCATTTCTTCTGGAAAAGGGTGGTATCATGGTATGGAGCCCAAATACTTAACTCATGTGGACACTGCAAATTTATTACTTTGTGGTTGCTTTGTGGTTGAGAGCTCTCGGATAAAAGTCGTAAACGACCAGGGATGGCATAGCTGTAGGTGTTATTTTCGGGCAAGGGTAACCCGACCTTGTGTTGGTAGAGATCCGGGTAGGTTCTCGGGGCATCCCTCCAGAGGCATACCCATGTGACAATAGGAAGTTCCTTAGCCCGACCATTTATTGGAAATCCAATCACCAATACGCGCCCTTTACGATTGCAATTGTATAACCTGCCATTCTTAAATGGTAGCTATAGAAGGCATAATATAATGGTACCTATGCTGGCTAAGATTAATATTATACTTTCGAAAGATTTTCTGCGCTATGCACTAATAATAATATCAAAAGGATTCTGCATAGTAAGCATGTTTGACTATCATAAGGAGAAATCTCCTCCAAGTGTGAGATTGCATGGTGTGTGGGCCCGGAGGCCTTATGCTAGTTTCATTTTCCAAAAAGCATTACGGATTTCAATCTTAAGTTCTTTTGTTGTTTGTTTTTATTCAAAACTGTTTTTGTTTGTTCATACTAGTCCCATGACTGACCTGGAGTTTATTGTTCCCTTCCTAAACTCTGGGTGCCGATAATTTTCGACACGGGCAGTCTAGAGTCGGTTTTTTTTCCAGAAAATCAAATAGTAGATATAAATTCGGTAGCCTTCAGTCTTTGGTAATCTTCTTCAATCTTTGGATTTGGTTATCGCTTTGTGCTTCTCTTCAATATTCTGGACCGACCTTGCTTAACACATTGTTTTGGGGGTTCCTCGCTTCGCGTTTGGAAACATGTTGGTGGTTCTAGTTTTTGGAGTCTTTGGAAATTTGGCAATGGAGTCGCTACATGTTGGAGTATCTATCTTGTTGAGCTCTGAAGATATTATCTTTTGGAGTTATTCCTTTCTGTTGTATCTTGTATCTTTGATAATATTGATCAATTAGTTGTATCATTGCGGTAATCAACTGTTATGTTGTAACGACCCGCCTTTCATACCATAGAAAGATGCGTCATTAAGAAGAAAGAAAGAGATAGAAAAGAAAAAAGATAGAAAAAAGGAACCAAACAACATCAGAATCTCACAGCGGAACGAATAAATTATATTAATCAAATAAAATATTACATAGTATCATATACATCAGAGTTATACAGCTCCAACAACTCAAACTAGACAGTTATAACACCTGTCTAGATATTACAACTCAAGTACAACACAAGGATACCGACACAACTCTAACACAGCAGAACACTATACATATATCTACACACTGAAGCCACCTGCTCCATATTTCCTCCAGA
The DNA here is from genome assembly GCA_030765085.1 of Allium cepa. NCBI lineage: Eukaryota > Viridiplantae > Streptophyta > Magnoliopsida > Asparagales > Amaryllidaceae > Allium > Allium cepa. Next base: position 45,960,092 of record CM060946.1, read on the forward strand.
ACTCGTCAAAGCAAACCTGAATCCCTCGACAACTCATACATAATATGAGTAGCCAAGAGTTTAATAAAACAGAAAATAAACACTTGGGTCAGACATGGGTCTGGTGTGAGTAAACGGGTTTAAAGTTGTTTAACTTTGAAAATCCTATGAAAACAAAGGTATCACGTAAGACTCCCCACAAATAAACATGGCAAGTTTTTACCTTACGTTAACCAAAACATTTGATAGGAAATCCAGTGATATTATAATAGGGTCTAGGGTTTTCAAAATAAAATACAAAAATAGCTGGAATGCTTACATCTCATATTCCAATATAGTTGTGCACAATCAAAACCGTACAGGCACTTATTGGAGTTTGGATTCCATACAATGGCAGGACTACTGGGGTACTGCCCGTCACAGTACGTGGCATAGATCACCGTACCGAGGATCACTCTCAATCCCGTGCAACACAAAGCCGAAACCATCCCTTACTGGACAGTCCCGAACAAGACAACCTCGGTAGTTGTCATGATCAACCGCCCACACAGCCTAAATAAAAAGGGACCTCTAGATAGCGGTAAATCTCGTCCTACTTGAGCATGACCCACTTAGCCTTGCTGCACCTCCTCTGTTTTAGCCATTCCCGGTTGATGAGGCTTGAGGCTACAATTACCTATATAGAACACATCTACCTTAGAATGCTCATCGTCCACCTGACGATGTTCTAAAAGCATTCAATCCATACAAGTTCGTTCCGAGTTCGAACGAAACTGAAGGCACTATCTCGTTACACTCGTTTTGGAATCACCCTCAGAGTTAACGACAATATCCCTTGCACTCTGAATCTTCATCTCGAACCTGAAAGTACTACCCCCGTTAAACTCGTATTGGAATCACCCTTAGAGTATTAACGAAAATAGTCCTTACACCTCGAGTCTTCACTCTTCACTTGAGATTCACGACCTAACATTTAATTTGGATTGATGTGGTTTTCGGAATTCCAAATTTCGAAGCCCGATCTCAGTCTCATCGAATCCAAACGTCATCTTAATGTCCAAGTGATTTAAGTTTAACAGATTAATTCAATTTAAAACATTGAATTCACACAGCAACATTCATAGATAAATATCACACATTTATCACTGATATATCAAATATCATATCACAGAATATCACAACATATCATCCAATAGATATCAACCAATCCAGATATTCCACAAACAATCATACATAAACAGGCATCATTAACCCTTTTATAATTAATTTAATCAATTTAAATTAAATTAATCACTTGAGAATTAACAACTAATCCTGCTTAAACAATCATTAATTAATTACAATTAATGAACCAATCACTCTTTAATTACCTTAACAATTCAATTAATTAATCTTCAATTACAGATTAATTATCCTTTAATCATATTCTTAATTAATCACCTAGATTAATTATTCTTTAATTACACTATGTAATTAGTCTTTAAATTAATTACACAAACTAATTAATCTTTAATCATTAATTAATCTTAATTAATTTCTAATTAATTAATTAACAAAAATTAATTACATTAATTCTTAATTAATTACATTAATTAATTGTTATTTCTTTCTCACTTCATTGACTAATTATCTTATAATTAATCACATTTATTAATTAAATAAACAATTAATTATTCATTAATTACATTAATTAATGACCCTCTAATTACTTTACTAATCAATTTTCTCAAAATTACAGTTGATAAATAATTATAAACTTAACTACATTTATTAATCAAACCTGATTAATCACAATCATTAATTAACTTCCTTAATTACTTCACCAATTAAACCAACACCTTGATTAATTTCATTAATTAATCCTTTAATTACACTTAGTAATTATCCCTTAATTACTTCCCTTAAGTAAATATCCTTTAATTACTATTCATCAAGTAATTTCCTTAATTAATTACATTCAGTAATTATTCATTAATTACTCCACTAAGTAATTACACATCTTTAATTACATTAAGTAATTATACTTAATCCCATCATTAAGTAATTCTTTTTAATTAATTAAACTTAATTAATTAACTAAAATTATCCACAATAACTTAATTAATTACACTGAGTAATTAATTTCTTTAATTACTTCATTAAGTAATTATCTTTAATAATTATTCTTAATCATTAAGTAATTAACTTCTTAATTACTTATTACTTAATTTATTTCTTAATTAATTAACCTTGATTAATTATTTTTTAATTAAGTAATTAATTACACTTAATTAATTACAGTAACTAGTTTACCTTAATTTAATTACTTACATTAATAATTCTAAGTTAATTAAGTAATTATACTTTAATTACCTTTATAAATAAAACTTGATAAATATAAACCATACATTTCATTTACTCTTATCAATCATTTTAAAATTTAATTTTTAAATTCAAAAGCTTGTAATTGGTTTACACAAAAATCATCGTCTTTTAATTTATCATTATCTTTAAATTTATCTATGTTAAATACCTTACTTTAATCACTTCAATAACATTTTATTTGAAAACATTATTGTAAAATTGAACAAAGCAATATTGAAAACAAACTATTTTAAAACAAAAGTTTAAATTTTGAAAATCTAAATTTAAACTAAAATTCTTTTTTCTAAGTTAAACATTCATTATAAAATTTATTAAACACCTTGTTCAAAATTCAATTTGCTTTCAAATTTTGGAAATTCATTTTATATAGTACAAAAATCCCGATAATACTAAAACTTTTAAACAAACTATTTTTAAAACAACAATTGACTTTAAAATTCTATACCCTTAAAACTTAAACCTGCTTAAACTCCAAATTTTAATTTAAACTTTCAAACATCTTTGAACTGTTTTAAACTTTGTTTTAAAAATTTAGTTTGCATTAAATTTCAGAAATTCAATTTGCAGTAAAAAAACAGACAGGAACAAAATCCTGGAAACCAAACTACTCGAGATCAAAAACACACGACATCCCTTCCTACTAACTTCGAGTTGCACGAAAGGAAGGCACGAAGGGAAACCCGGTCCAACATCTTCTTCCACGAACCAAAACTCCAGATGCACACTTTCGACCTCGTGCACGTGCACGCTGGTCTTGGTCGGCGACGAACATCGTCGCGCACTCCACAAGTCGCCCCTGACCCCTCCAATCACCTCGTCCCCCAAAATTGACAAAAGCATCACCGATTCGAAAAAAGGTGCATCAGCACTTTCAACAGAAAATGAACACGACCCAAGAAATCACTGCTGAAGGCGAATCCCATCCCCGGAGGGTCTGCCACCTCGTTCACACACGTGTCTCGAACCACACCAACACTTCCCCCATAAGCGATCCACTCCAAAAGATCAACGACGACGAACCAAAGACGATTCTGATCCAAACAGAAAGCAGATACAAAACCCTACTTTGCCATGCGCCGATCACCTCAAGCAACAGATAAGCTTCCCACTATTTTTCCTGCACCCCCAGGCACCACGACCACCTCCATGCCGAAACTCGACCACCACCTCAACTCTGATCAATGGCAATCGACCCAAACCCCAAATTCAAGTAACCCTCAATTCCTCTTTGAATACCAAATTAAAAATTACAAACTTCATCTTAAAATTCATGATTTTGAACATCAATTCAGGTTATATAATTCGAAATTTAAATTATTAAGATAAATTTTCATTGAATTTTGATTTTACACTGTAAATCTAACATTTACAGTATATTGTTCAATATAAATATTTAAATTGATTTTAAACACAAGATTATTTCATTATGTTCAAATTCCTTTCAATGATCAATGATTAATAGTGATTAACTTGGGAGATAGAATTTTTTTTTATAAAACTGGAACATGAATAAGAACAGAGTTTAAACTTTCATGTCTACAGGCATTCAAACTGCTAAATAAATATGCATTCAATCTTCAAATCAAGCATGCAAACATTGATATTATGTTTACTATAACATTCACATCCATATATATGTGTAAACTTAATTACTTCAACAGGCGTCCATCATAAAATCTAGTTTAATCTGTTTTTAAAATAAATTTACTCACTAAGAATTTGAAGCAAAGAACGTTGTATTTGACAGGCATTGTTGAATCTATTTGCATCTTGCTGTATGAATTGAATTTGCTAATAGTTGATTGCTGTTGAACATTGAATTTTTACTGAAATCTTGTTGTTGATTGAATTGCATGTTCTACCGGTTGAATACTTTGAACCTGAAGTTTGTACATAGCTTCAGATTTTTTTTAAAGTTTTGAACGATCTTTGGTTTCTCTTTCTTTTTTCTTTTTTTAGTTGAAGAAAATTAAAGAAGTTTCTAGCTGAAGAAAATATACCGACCTTTTCTTTTAAACCTTAATTAAAAAGAAAATTTTCTTTTAAACAAAGACTTGCCACTTGTTATCATGAAATGTCCAAAAGCTTACAAGTGTGTTTTCATAAATTCTTAAGTTGCCAAGTGTTCTAGGTTTGATTATCTAATTAATTACTTATTTTTACTAATGATTTAAACTTTAATTACAATATTAACCTAAATACTTATGTCTAATATAAACTATGAAATGTATTTATATCTTATGTTTTATTTATTTATACTTTAAAATCCATTTCCTAAAGATATGTTTAATAGAAAGAAAGTAAACATTTATCTAAATTTTATTTTGAAAGTTTAAACATAAGTTATTATATCTAATATTGATATTATATATAAAACTAAATTTATTTTCAAAAACCAATTTAAAAGAAAACAAATTAAACTTTTATAATAATGTACTATTTTCAAGCTATTATACTTTCAATAAAATAAACTTTTCTTTAAGTGTTTCGAAAATAAAAGATTAATTTTTAAATAGCTTTTGAAAAGCATTTTATTAAATCAAATCAAAAATCTTCCAAATCACCATATATACATATGTATATTATAAATTTGAAAACATTTTCTGTTTAAGTTTAATCCATTATTTTCTATTTACAATATATATATATATACATTATAAAAAGAACATTTTAAATATTAACTTCAGAAATTATTTGAATTTTAAAACAGAACTTCAAATCACAATATATAAACATACATATTATAATTTGAAAATATTTTTATTAAATTTAAATTGAAACCAATTTCCTTTTTACAATGTATACATATATACATTACAAAGAGAATATTTTTTTATTAACTTAGAAAGATTAAATATTATTAATTATATATAAATTATCATCCTTTGAAATGAATAAACAATCCAAATTAAATTATTATTATTAATTTTTGCAAAGATAACATTTGTTAAATTAGATTAATTATTAATTTTGAAAATATAACATTTGGTTAAATTAGATTATTAAATCAATATTACATATTTTAAAATAAATTATAAATGGAAATTATTAAATAAGTATTTCCCAAAATTTCGGGACATCACATTCCTCCCCCCTTAAAAGAATTTCGTCCCTAAAATTAAAAGAAAAAATAATTTAATAATTCCATACAGATTTTAATTTTAAAATAGCAACATATGCTATCAACCATATACTAGGAACCATAACATTCAATTCAAACAATCAATTCTAACTATCCAGACAAAATTATGGACAGAATTTTCTTGAGTTCCCCAAGTACAAACACCAGGTTACTCGCTCTACAAAATCTAAACTAGCTGCTCTACTCAGATCTAGAACTCCAATATATCTAGATCTACAACTTAAACAGGATACCGGATCACAGATAAGTCAGGTTCAACTTCCAAATCTCCCTGACCTGCTGGTTCTAAACCAGTGATAGATCAAACACGTACTCCCTCAGAGATACGTGAAATACCTTACGAATCCCAGCCATCCAAATTGGCAATTCAATCCTGTAGATCAAACACTTATCCTTAAGAAAGATTCCAATACACCTTGAGCTAGCTTCCCATCGTATCCAATCTTATCGCTCTTATGATCGAAGAAAACTTATCCAAAAATTAAATTTCCGACTTCGAATTCCGAATCTCTTCGTCTCTTGAGCACAACTTCCACCGATCCTGGGCTTCCCTCAATCTTCTTGACAATCCAAACTTCACAGATGCTTCACTGATCAAATCCAGATCAAGAATGAGATGATCTCCTGATTCTACTCAACAACATGGTTATCCCAAAATCCATCGAAATCCAAAACACTAACCTACTATACAAGCATCAAAAGACTTCAAACTAGCTTCTCCTATTCGAAAAATAGAACAGATTCTTTCGACAACCAAGCCTTCAGATCCCGAAAGAACTTCCTGAAGAAATCCTTAAATCCAGGAAAACACAAATATTTCGATGAATCCGAGGCTGCTTCTATTCTGGAATAGCTGCCACCATGCCTCCGCTGCACAACTCTGATCCGAAGAAGATGAGAATGCTTTTGATAAACGCAAGTACAAACTTGCTCAACTCATCCAGAAACATTGTCCATCAAATTCGATAAAAACTTGGTGACCTACCTGATTTGGTCACAAATACCACATCAGAAATCCAGTCGGAAAACTAGATCCAATCAATCCTGATTGCTCACAAAATTCTCTCTCCTGGAGTCTTCTCTCTACTAGGCCAAACCACCGGAAAATCCAAGAACCAAATCGAAAAAGAACTCCATCTCCCGATGCGGACACACTCTTTGACTACCTCGAAGATATTCAGAAAGTCTCAAACCACTTCGATAGCCCCAACATCTTTAGAGATGTCTCAAACTAAAGCAAAGATTATTAAAAGAACTTCCGAACCGTCGCAAGTCACTTTTGTGATAATACCAGTTTAGATTCCAAAGAAACTATTCTCTCTTACATAACATAACAGCTTAAACCCTTCAAAAGAAGAAACTGATGGTACACCTTAACAACAAACATCTTACCCAGCTGAGCTTCCAGAAGTAGTGGACAAGCCTTTACTGTTTGCCCGACCTACTGACAGAAGAATCTCAAAGACTTCTGAACCATCAAAGAAACGGACCACACAACTGCTTCCGAACTCCACCTCTAGGATACTGCTGAGCCAAGAGATCTTCCCGACAGCACCCTCAATATCTCTGAGTTGCCATTGCTACCAAAGACTTCCTATCCAAAAGCTCCTTGAATCCCAAATCTCTATCATCCAACTCCACACAAAGAGTCTTCAAGATGAGCGGAAGCCTCTCAAGAAACTCGACTTCAAACCAAGCATAAACACCTAGCTGAACTAAGTCTCCCACTCCAATACAGATAAGACTCCTTCCTATGGTTGTCAAAATACAATTACTTGCTTTAGCACTTTCGACTGATCCAAACTTTAGAAAATTCGCTCGCACGAGCGCAATCTAAACTTATACTCCAAAGATAAACTCCGAACCTTTAAAAGGTTTCCTTCAGAGATCGATGAAATACATACACCAAGCTGCCAAACTTACTCAAGATGCCCAAAACTGCCCTAATAGATACTCTTCCAACCTTAAATACTCAGACTTCTTCCATTGATAGTCGTGCTATACACACCGCTATCTTTTCTACTTCTAGAACTTATGTTGGCAAACCCGAACCGGTAACCCAACAAAATAGGTAGGAATATATATATATATATATATAAATTCAAAATTACAAATACGCTCTCTCAAGGAAGACACCACTCCAGAGCCTAGGTATTCGCTCAACCTAGCGCTCTGATACCACAATGTAACAACCTGCCTTTCATACCACAGGATGACACATCATTAAGAAGAAAGAAAGGGATAGAAAAGAGAAAAGATAGAAAAAAAGAACTAAATAACATCAGAATCTCACAGCGGAACGAATAAATTATATTAATCAAATAAAATATTACATAGTATCATAAACATCAGAGTTATACAGCTCCAACAACTCAAACTAGACAGTTATAACACCTATCTAGATATTACAACTCAAGTACAACATAAGGATACAGATACAAATCTAACACAGCAGAACACTATACATATATCTACACGCTGAAGCCACCTGCTCCATATCTCCTCCAGAACTCGTCAAAGCAAACCTGAATCCCTCGACTACTCATACATAATATGAGTACCCAAGAGTTTAATAAAACAGAAAATAAACACTTGGGTCAAACATGGGTCTGGTGTGAGTAAACGGGTTTAAAGTTGTTTAACTTTGAAAATCCTTTGAAAACAAAGGTATCACGTAAGACTCCCCACAAATAAACATGGGTAAGTTTTTACCTTACACTAACGAAAACATTTGATAGGAAATCCAGTGATATTATAATAGGGTCTAGGGTTTTCAAAATAAAATACAGAAATAGCTGGAATGCTTACATCTCACGTTCCAACATGGTTGTGCACAATCAAAACCGTACAGACACTTATTGGAGTTTGGATTCCATACAATGGCAGGGCTACTAGGGTACCTCCCGTCACAGTACGTGGCCTAGATCACCATACCGAGGATTACTCTCAATCCTCTGCAACACAAAGCCAGAACCATCCCTTACTGGACAGTCTTGAACAAGACAACCTCGGTAGTTGTCATGATCAACCGCCCACACAGCCGAAATAAAAAGGGACCTCTAGACAGGGGTAAATCTCATCCTACTTGGGCATGACCCACTTAGCCTTGCTGCACCTCCCCTAGTTTAGCCATTCCCGGTTGATGAGGCTTGAGGCTACAATTACCTTTATAGAACACATCTATCTTAGAATGCTCATCGTCCACCTGACGATGTTCTGAAAGCATTCAATCCATACAAGTTCGTTCTGAGTTCGAACGAAACTAAAGGCACTATCTCGTTACACTCGTTTTGGAATCACCCTCAGAGTTAACGACAATAGCCCTTGCACTCTGAATCTACATCTCGAACCTGAAAGTACTACCCCCGTTAAACTCGTATTGGAATCACCCTTAGAGTATTAACGAAAATAGTCCTTACACCTCGAGTCTTCACTCTTCACTTGAGATTCACGACCTAACATTTAATTTGGATTGATGTGGTTTTCGAAATTCCAAATTTGGAAGCCCGATCTCAGTCTCATCGAATCCAAACGTCATCTTAATGTCCAAATGATTTAAGTTTAACAGATTAATTCAATTTAAAACATTGAATTCACACAGCAACATTCATAGATAAATATCACACATTTATCACTGATATATCAAATATCATATCACAGAATATCACAACATATCATCCAATAGATATCAACCAATCCAGATATTCCACAAACAATCATACACAAACAGGCATCATTAACCCTTTTATAATTAATTTAATCAATTTAAATTAAATTAATCACTTGAGAATTAACAACTAATCCTGCTTAAACAATCATTAATTAATTACAATTAATGAACCAATCACTCTTTAATTACCTTCACAATTCAATTAATTAATCTTCAATTACAGATTAATTATCCTTTAATCATATTCTTAATTAATCACCTAGATTAATTATTCTTTAATTACACTATGTAATTAGTCTTTAAATTAATTACACAAACTAATTAATCTTTAATCATTAATTAATCTTAATTAATTTCTAATTAATTAATTAACAAAAATTAATTACATTAATTAATTATTATTTCTTTCTCACTTCATTGACTAATTATCTTATAATTAATCACATTTATTAATTAATTAAATAATTAAGTATTCATTAATTACATTAATTAATGACCCTCTAATTACTTTATTAATCAATTTTCTCAAAATTACATTTGATATATAATTATAAACTTAATTACATTTATTAATCAAACCTGATTAATCACAATCAGTAATTAACTTCCTTAATTACTTCACCAATTAAACCAACACCTTGATTAATTTCATTAATTAATCCTTTAATTACACTTAGTAATTATCCCTTAATTACTTCCCTTAAGTAATTATCCTTTAAGTACTATTCATCAAGTAATTTCCTTAATTAATTACATTCAGTAATTTTTCATTAATTACTCCACTAAGTAATTACACATCTTTAATTACATTAAGTAATTATACTTAATCCCATCATTAAGTAATTCTTTTTAATTAATTAAACTTAATTAATTAACTAAAATTATCCACAATAACTTAATTAATTACACTGAGTAATTAATTTCTTTAATTACTTCATTAAGTAATTATCTTTAATAATTCTTCTTAATCATTAAGTAATTAACTTCCTAAATACTTATTACTTAATTTATTTCTTAACTAATTAACCTTGGTTAATTATTTTTTAATTAAGTAATTAATTACACATAATTAATTACAGTAACTAGTTTACCTTATTTAATTACTTACATTAATAATTTTAAGTTAATTAAGTAATTATACTATAATTACCTTTATAAGTAAAACTTGATTAAGATAAACCATACATTTCATTTACTCTTATCAATCATTTTAAAATTTAAGTTGGTTTAGACAAAAATCAACATCTTTTAATTTATCATTCTCTTTAAATTTATCTAAGTTAAATACCTTACTTTAATCACTTCAATAACATTTTATTTGAAAATATTATTATAAAATTTAACAAAGAAATATTGAAAAAAACTATTTTTAACAAAAGTTTAAATTTTGAAAAACTAAACTTTAAACTAAAATTCTTTGTTTTTAAGTCAAGTATTCAATATAAAATTTATTAAACACCTTGTTCAAAATTCAATTTTCTTTCAAATTTTGGAAATTCATTTTATTTAGTACAAAAATCCCAATAATACTAAAACTTTTAAACAAACTGTTTTTAAAACAACAATTGACTTTAAAATTCTATACCCTTAAAACTTTAACCTGCTTAAACTCCAAGTTTTAATTTAAACTTTCAAACATCTTTAAACTGTTTTAAACTTTGTTTTAAAAATTTAATTTTCATTAAATATCAGAAATTCAATTTGCAGTAAAAAAAACAGACAGGAACTAAATCCTGGAAACTAAACTACTCTAGATCAAAAACACACGACATCCCTTCCTACTAACTTCGAGTTGCACGCGAGGAAGACACGAAGGGAAACCCGGTCCAACATCTTCTTCCACGAACCAAAACTCCAGATGCACACTTTCGACCTCATGCACGTGCATGCTGGTCTTGGTCGGCGGCGAACATCGTCGTGACACTCCACAAGTCTCCCCTGACCCCTCCAATCACCTCATCCCCCGAAATTGACGAAAGCATCACCTATTCGAAAAAAGGTGCATCAGCACTTTCAATGTAAAATGAACACAAACCAAGAAATCACTGCCGACGGCGAATCCCATCACCGGAGGGCCTGCCACCTCGTCCACACACGTGTCTCGAACCACACCAACACTTCCCCCATAAGCGATCCACTCCGGAACATCAACGACGACAAACCAAAGACGATTCCGATCCAAACAGAAAGCAGATACAAAACCCTACTTTGCCATGTGCCGATCACCTCGAACAACAGATAAGCTTCCCACTATTTTTCCTGCATCCCCAGGCACCACGACCACCTCCATGCCGAAACTCGACCACCACCTCAACTCTGATCAACGGCAATTGACCCAAACCCCAAATTCAAGTAACCCTCAATTCCTCTTTGAATACCAAATTAAAAATTACAAACTTCATCTTAGAATTCATGATTTTGCGCATCAATTCAGGTTATATAATTCGAAATTTAAATTATTAAGATAAATTTTCATTGAATTTTGATTTTCCACTGTAAATCTAACATTTACAGTATATTGTTCAATATAAATATTTAAATTTATTTTTAAACACAAGATTACTTCATTATGTTCAAATTCCTTTCAATGATCAATGATTAATAGTGATTAACTTGGGAGATAGGAATTTTTTTATAAAACTGGAACATGAATAAGAACAGAGTTTAAACTTTCATGTCTACAGGCATTCAAACTGCTAAATAAATATGCATTCAATCTTCAAATCAAGCATGCAAACATTGATATTATGTTTACTATAACATTCACATCCATATATATGTGAAAACTTAATTACTTCAACGGGCATCCATCATAAAATCTAGTTTAATCTATTTTTAAAATAAATTTACTCACCAAGAATTTGAAGCAGAGAACATTGTATTTGACAGGCATTGTTGAATCTATTTGCAACTTGCTGTATGAATTGAATTTGCTAATAGTTGATTGTTGTTGAACATTGAATTTTTACTGAAATCTTGCTGTTGGTTGAATTGCATGTTCTACAGGTTGAATACTTTGAACCTGAAGTTTGTACATAGCTTTAGATTTTTTTTTTACAGTTTCGAATGATCTTTGGTTTCTCTTTCTTTTTTTTAGTTGAAGAAAATTAAAGAAGTTTCTAGCTGAAGAAAATATACCGACCTTTTCTTTTAAACCTTAATTAAAAACAAAATTTTCTTTTAAACAAAGACTTGCCACTTGTTATCATGAATTGTCCAAAAGCTTACAAGTGTGTTTTCATAAATTCTTAAGTTGCCAAGTGTTCTAGGTTTGATTATTGAATTAATTACTTATTATTACTAAAGATTTAAACTTTAATTACAATATTAACCTAAATACTTATGTCTAATATAAACTATGAAATGTATTTATATCTTATGTTTTATTTATTTATACATTAAAATCCATTTCCTAAAGATAAGTTTTAAAGAAAGAAAGTAAACATTTATTTAAACTTTATTTTAAAAGTTCAAACATAAGTTATTATATCTAATATTGATATTATATATAAAACTAAATTTATTTTCAAAAACCAATTTAAAAGAAAAAAAATTAAACTTTTATAATAATGCACTATTTTCAAGCTATTATACTTTTAATAAAATAAACTTTTCTTTAAGTGTTTTGAAAATAAAAGGTTAATTTTTAAATAGCTTTTGAAAAGCATTTTATTAAATCAAATCAAAAATCTTCCAAATCACCATATATACATATGTGTATTATAAATTTGAAAACACATTTTCTGTTTAAGTTTAATCCATTATTTTCTATTTATAATATATATACAAATATATATACATTATAAATAGAACATTTTAAATATTAACTTCAGAAATTATTTGAATTTTAAAACAGAACTTCAAATCACAATATATAAACATATATATTATAATTTGAAAATATTTTTAATAAATTTAAATTGAAACCAATTTCCTTTTTACAATGTATACATATATACATTACAAATAGAATTTTTTTTTATTAACTTAGAAAGATTAATCATTATTAATTATATATATATATTATCATCCTTTGGAAAGAATAAACATTCCAAATTAAATTATTATTATTAAGTTTTGGAAAGATAACATTTGTTAAATTAGATTAATTATTAGTTTTGAAAATATAACATTTGGTTAAATTAGATTGTTAAATCAATATTACATATTTTAAAATAAATTTTAAATGAAAATTATTAAATAAGTATTGCCCAAAATTCTGGGACATCACATACGTATCAGTGATATTATTCTTTTTCTTTCGCTGTGTTGTTATACTTAATGTGTTATGAGCTCCAGCGAACCGGATTCGACGTTTGATTCTGTGGCATTCGAATATGGGTGTAGTATTCAGTGCCGATTTTCGAAGGTCGAGTCAGGGTCGTTATAGTACATGACTAGTATATCCTAAAGAATTCCATGCAAGTGAGGAGTTTTCTTGGTTTGGCAGGCTATTATAGAAATTTCATTAAGGAATTCACTAAAGTCTCTACCCCTTTGACTCGCCTTACCAAGAAGAAATTGGTTTTCTTATGGGTCTGAAGTGTGAGTATGCTTTTATTAAGCTAAATGAGCCATTGACTAGTGCACCTGTATTAGTGTTACCCAGTGGAATAAAGGCATTTACAGTATATACCGATGCTTGTGGTACGGGGTTGGGCACAGTATTCATGCGGGAAGGGCGAGTGATGAGCTATTCTAATACATAGTTGAATGTCCACAATAGAAACTATCCTACACATGATCTTGAGTTAGCAGCCATTGTCGTTGCACTCAAGTCATGGAGATGCTATCTTTTAGGAGAGCGGTTTGAGTTTCATGTGGATCATAATTCTTTGGAACACTTGTTCTCCCAAAAGGACTTGAATTTAAGGCAGAAAAGGTGGATAGAGTTTGTAACATTGTATGATTTTGATATTTCGTATACTCCATGAAAAGGCAATGTGGTAGCCTTGAGTAGGCATCATGCGGTGTTGAGTCCTTTGTTCTTAGAGTGGAAACTATTAACGAATAAATTCGCTTATCCCAAAAGTGATTAGAAAATAGAGCTAATTAATGAGAGTCCTTATTGAGGCTTGTCGAAGATGTTGATTCAAAAAGTGTTTCTATAGTGTTCCTCAATGTTGTCATCATGGTCGAAGTCATATAAGCTTTCAAAGTCGAAGTCAAATGTCGAATGTGTTACCGAAGTTCAAGTTTGAGGTCCAATATGCCATGCAATTACTAGTTTGAAGTCAAGTATGTCATGCAAGTATAAGTCATAATTCAAATAGTCAGTATGCAAAGTTAATATATCATTCAAGTCCCAAGTTCGAAATAATTCAATATGATATGTTATGCACTTGTTTAATTTTCAAATCTTTATATGCAAGGTTCAAATAGTACAATTTCTCTACAAATCCCCAAATCAATTTAAGATTTATAATGTTGAAGACGTAAGAAATGAGATAAGAAAATTCGACCCTTTCCATGAAGCCCCTAGGTCCATATTTATAGAGTGCGGCAATTTGCAAGCTTTGACAATCATTACCTTCGACATTATCAGCGTTGTCAAGAAGGTTGGCACGTCATCGGCTTCGACATCAACGACATCGTTGAGCATCAAGGTTGACATTCTTGTGTTCACATAACTTGGCTTCAACGTTGTTGGCTTTCATTATGTTGATCGACTCTTATTGTAATCATGATGTAGTAGCTTAATGAAATATGACGTTCGTTGGAGGAGGCTTCATGAATCTTATTTGGATTGATGATTCTCGACATTGACAATAGTTTTGGCGATGATGACTTCATACCCTGCGTTCTTCTGGATAGATGGTTGGCAGCACTGTCCATTATTTAAGAGCGATATGGGCATATAACAACATTTTGACATGGTAATTTTCTTTAGTTCAATGGCACCATTGATAATCCTTGATGTCGGTATACATTAGCCAATGAAATACGGCATCGACTACACCTGTGGACATCGACGATGACAATCGTCAACATCGCATGTGTAAATGTATGGTGTCACCTATGCATGTTAAAAGAGTCAATGATGTAGTAGTTTTAAACCTCAGCAACATTCATAACTTATTTTTTCCTTCGTAAAGAACTTTCGATGAGCACCGATGTTGGGATGGAAAACACCATCAAAACTTAATAGCTTTCATTACAAACAGCATTAAGAATGGTTGATGTTGGTAACATCGACATTAATAGGTATGACTTTATTCAACATTGCTTCGAAAATCATGAGTCGTGATGTCATTTTCCAGTGGTTGTTGGAATGCGGTAGCATAATATTACTTAGTAGTGATGGCGATCGACTCAGCAAAACACCAGTTCTTCCTTATGAAAGACAACATTGATGCCCGAGAGCATCATGCCTTATTGGTGCTAATGGATTTTATGTGATGGTCGCTATTCTCTAGCTTCATTTATCGTAGTTTTCACATCAATGATTCTCGATATTATTTCTTTGAACATCTTCGACGATGATGATAGTAGTAACATTTTCCCCATAGTACAAAGAATTCATTGGATTTCAAGGCAATATTCTCAACATCATCCTTTTCCTTCATTTTTGGTCTTCTTGTTCCGATCTATCTGTACATTTAAATCTAAACCAACGGCACCCATTTGCTTACTTCTTCTTGTAAATGCATAAGCTTCTCTTCCTTTCCACCTTTACCTACAATTTCAAAAACTTGAACAAACGATTAAATTCCCAAAATTAGCTGCAAGCCGAAGCTCCTTAATATCAATTTTCCACCCCAAGTAAAGCTTTCGTTCAATTAACTCATAAATTAGTTTTCACAAATTTTATACTGAAATCATTACTAGGGTTTTGGCTGGATTTTATTACTTTTGAAATTAGCAACCCAGTTCAATTATCTGGTCCTAATAACTCAAATTTTGTTCTAAAATGTTATTATTAACCTTCGATAATATTGGATCAGTTGCTTAATGGTGTTGATTTGGGAATTCTCTATTTTATGAAAAAACGGGTAGCATATCAAACCCAGACCTGCTACTACTTAGACTTGCGTTGGTGTCATTGTTCATAATGCAATTGATAAACAAGAAGTAGATTGATTAACCTTACAGCTTTTAGTTCATTGGTGTAATATTTCTACATCATATAAATAGACCTCGTTATCAATCGTTGTTGGTTCAAATATCGGTATGTTCTAAGTTTTCTCACCAACAAAAGCGATATATTAGGCCGAAACTCGATATTTCATTTAGGACATCGTTACGATGATGTTGACATTGACATTCAATGACATTGTCATTGTACTCAAAATTGACAAAACGTTATATTATCTTATTATTTCATTAGCTATTATTTTTGAATCTAATCTTTTATATTATGAGTAATTCATCCAGAATTATGAATATCACTATTATTAGGACATTTAAATCGATTAGATGCGACATCGACTACTTTGATTTTGATTAACATCGATGTTATAATATTGGCATTGTCACAACCCGTGTTCCACTAACCAGAAAGACGTATCATGAATTAGGAATGAAAGAGATGGAAAGAGAAAGAAAGAGAAGAAAGAAGAAACAACAACAGAATCTCAATAGCGCAACGAATAATTTATATTGATAAAAAAAGTATTACATAGATATACAACAACTATAAGAGTTACACAGATTATACATCACATACTAGACAGTTATAAACACCTGTCTAGTTATTACAACACAGTACAAAACAACTCAAACAAATGACTCAAAGATACCAACACAGCGGAAAACTAGATAACTACAACGCAGAAGCCTCCTGCTCCATTGCTCCTCCATAATTCGTCAAAGCTAACCTGAATCCCTTGGCTACTCGTAAAAATTTGAGTACCGAAGAGTTTAAGAAAAACATAAATAAACTCCGGGTCAGACATGGGTCTGGTGTGAGTAACAAGTTAAAGTTGCTTAACTTTTGAAAAACCTTTTAAAAAGAAAGGTATCACGTAAGACTTCCCATGCATAAATATGGGAAAAAATTTACCTTACGCTAACCAAAACATTTGATAGGAAATTCGGTGATATTATAATAGTGTCTAGGGTTTTCAAATAAAATACAGAAATAGCTGGAATGCTTACATGTCACCTTCCAACATAGTTGGGCACAACTAATACGTACGGCAATTATTGGATTTTGGATTCCATACAATGGCAGGGCTACCGGGGTACCGCCCGTCACGGTACGGGGCCAAGATCGCCGTACCGAGGATCACTCCCAATCCCCTGCAACACAAGGCCGGAACCATCCCTTACTGGACAGTCCCGAACAAGACAACCTCGCAGTTGGCCGCGACCCAACCGCTCACATAGCCGAATAAAAAGGGACTTCTAGACAGGGGAAAATCTCGTCCTACTTGGGCATGACCCACTTAGACTTGCTGCACCTCCCCTGTTTTAGCCATTCCCGGTTGATGAGGCTTGAGGCTACGATTACCTTTAGAGAACACATCTCTCAGAATGCTCATCGTCCACTTGACGATGTTTTGAAAGCTTTCAATCCATACAAGTTCGTTCCGGGTTCGAACGAAACCGAAGGCATTATCTCGTTACACTCATTTTGGAATCACCCTCAACGTTAACGACGATAACCCTTGCACTCTAAATCTTCATCTTCACTTGAGATTCATGACCTACCGTTAATTTGGATCGATGTGGTTTTCGGATATCCAAATATGGTAACCCGATCTAGGTCTCATCGAATCCAAAACGCCATCTTTTAGGTCCAAGTTGTTTTAAGTTTAAAACAATTCAATTTAAACTATCTATATACACACAGATAGATCATTCACATCATCACAATAGATAATCATCACCATAGGTAATCCATATTATCATTATCAGAAGATAATCCAAATCATCATCACAATGCAACCAATGCATCCATATCACACATCATTACTAATCTCATATCTGAGATTCAAACCATTCAAGGAAATCTATATCATCCATATATAAACAAGGATTAATAATCATACCATATATAATTAATTTAAAATGAATTAAATTAATTACATCATCTCTAATTAATTTAAAGTAAATTAAATTAATTACTTCAATCTATAAATCCTGCTTATATAACCATTGATTGCAAACCAATCAACTAATTAATTAACCACTAATTAATTCCCTTGATTTATTACCCTTGATTAATCATCCTTTAATTACATTCAAGTAATTAATTTCACAAATTAATTATTCTTAATTAAATACAGTAATTAACCTTTAATTACTTCATTAATTAATTAATTATAATTAATTACATTAATTATTAATTAATTACATTAATTAATTACTTTAATCACTTATCATTAATTAATTAATCTCAATTAATTAATTCTTAATCATATCATTAATTATATTAATTAATGATTCCTAATTACATTTAGATTAATTAACTTCAGTAATTAACTAATCTTAATTACTTCATTGAATAAATTGATTACCTCTAAATTAATTATATTTAATAATTAATTATATTTATTAATCATTCTTGATCAATTTTATTAGTAATTAATTACTCTTAATTAATTACATTACTTAATTATTTTCCAAGCGACTTAATCAATCAATGCTTAAATTAATTACACCAAGTAATTAATTATTAATTACTATCACAAAGTAATTATCCTCCATAATAATTGCACAAGCAATTAACCCCAAACTTTTCCATACTTCAATAAGTTATATTCAGTAATTACTCATCTTAATTACTTCTCTAAGTAATTATCTTCATTAATTACTTATTAACCCATCAAATGATTATTCTAAATTAATTAAACTTAATTAATAAATTTAAACTAATCAAATTAATTAATTACAATGAGTAATTAATACCCTTAATTACTTTCATAAAGTAATCATACTTAACCAAATTCCATAAATGATTATTTAATTTAATTAATCTAATTAATTATCAAAATTAATCACTTTAATTAGTTAATTAATAAATATCCTAAAGTTAATGACCCTCATTAACTTATCAACAATTTCCTTAATTAACTTTCTTAAGTAATTACTTAAATTAATCATTATCAATTACAAATTTATTAATATTTAATAATTATTTAATTAGTCACTAATTGTTTAATTAAGTTTTTGACTTAATTAATCTTAATCTCTTGACAAATTAATCTTTAGTCATTAATTAAAATTATAACTTATTTAATTGATGATCTTGTTTCCAAATTAATAAATCTTAATTAATTAACTTCAACCTTGATAATTAATTCAGAATCCTTACTTACTTAATTAAATAAATTAATTAATTATCCATCTAATTACCTTACAAATTTAATAAACCAAATTCATTAAATCTTTGATTTATTATAAATAAAACATTTCTTATTAATGATTACATTATTATTAACAAAGCAAATTTAAAAACAACTTACTTTAAAATTTGTTTTCCAATTTACATTTTAAATTTTAAATTTAAAATGAAATCAAATTTATCTTTAACAAAGTTTTAAAAATATTTTAAAAACCTTTTCAAAACTTATACTAAATAATTTTTTATTTTATAAAAGATGTCTAAAGGAAATTTAAACTCGCATTCATTTTAAAATACAAATCCTGTTATAATATGTTACAACATCCAAAGTTGTTTAAACATTTTTTTTTTTAAATTTCCATTACTTTCAAAACATGGATTCAAATTGGATCTTGTTTCCAGATTTAAACTTATGTTTAAATCTTCTACTTTTCATTTAAAGCTTTATCTTAAATTCAAATATTTAAACTCTTTTAAAGTTGTTTAAACATTTTAACTAATAAAATTTAAATTAGATTTTAAAACTTGGATTAAAACTATGTATGAAAACCATACTTTAAATTTAAGTTTTAAATTCTGTTTTTAAAACTTGCTTCAGATTTTAAAACTAATTTTGAATTGAAAATTTACCGGTTTACAGAGAAACCTGTAAATTATGAAAATACCCGAGTCTCCGTAGTCTTGACTTCGAGTAAAAACTTGAACATCTTTAAGCAAAAACTCGAATTACTCGAGTATGACTCGAGTCCAAATTTATTGCAAAACCCAAACATCACCTGACACCATTCTTTGCACCGTGCATATGCATGGTGGTTCTGGTCTCCTCCAGTCACCACCAAGATAACAAGCATGTCGCCGACCATCACTGGAACACATTCCGATCATCAGAACCCCACAATCATCAAGAAATCGAATTTGAGTTTTCCCCAATTCAAAACCTGTAGACATACTGAATCCACTATCACCATCAAATCCAAAACCTGAAAAACCTCCATCCCTTCTCCTCCGGCCATCGGAGGCTTTGGAACTCCGTCCAACGCTTCTTCAATACCCTAGCATCCATCTCCCCAAAAATAGAAGCACTCGATCCCCTGTAGCCACCATGCCGATTAAATCACTGCACTGCCCAAAAACTAGTTTAACAGATTTCATCAACCTCCCATCACCTTCACCGAGCCCTATTCATCCTCCTAGAATTTTTTCCACACCCTTTGATCACTCCACTACCACCACCAAGAACCCCAAACACTCTGATCAACTCGATCACCATAGATTGACTAAAACCCATTTCTGTTCAAACAAGCACTGCAGTCTCAGTTCCAAACTAAACACTATGATTTTAGTTTTAAAAATCATCTTTTTGTTTATGTTTTCAGTTTATAATACTGAATTTATAAATTATTTCATTTGAGTTTTTACCTATATTTAACACACTCTGATGTTTATGTTTTTAAAATTTACAGAGACAACACCAAATTTATTTTTACTTAACAAGTTTTAAACTACAACTATGGTATAATTAACATATTTATTTCAGGACTTAAGCCTTAACAAAAATATTGAACAAGAGCAAGAGGATTTTTTTTTTATATAAGAAACTAGACTTGGAACTAGAATCAGAGGAAATACAAATATATGCGCAATAACATTTCATATATATACACAAAGCTCCCTGATAAATTCATTCATAACATACTTGTTTTATAGATGATTAGGCAACATAAATATTTACTTAAATCTTTAAAACTGTGATGTTACTCACCTGGAAATAGCATGAAACAGAGCACAGATTTGGAAAGCTTTTGATAAAACTTGAGTTGCTTTTGAAACCTTTAAACTGAAATGTCATACTTCTTTGAATCTGATTAAAACTTGAGTGTTTGCTGTTTAAATTTTGCATGCAGGTCCAAGATTCTAGATGCATTTGAAATTTTAGTGCTTGAATTACAACTGCATATTCATGCAGTTTTGAAAAGGAATGCAGACAGATTGATTTGGAAATGCTTGACTTTGACAAACTTGCAGTTGCATGCTTTTGAAATGAATTACAGGTTTATGAAAAACTTTGTAAACCTGATTTGATAATAAACTACTGGTTTTGAGGAAGTAGAGTTGCATGCTCTAATTTTTTTTTTTACAGTGGATTGCAGACTTTGATTAAGAAAGGGTTTCAGATTTTTGGTTTTTTGTTTGAGGAGGCATTTCAGATTTTTAATCTGAAATTAAATTTTGGTTTTTTAGAGAGTTTGAAAACAAATTTTGTTTTCAGCTGAGAAATTTTCTTAACTTTGAAAAATTAACATTAGAAAAGAATGAGGGTGAAGAAAACATGTTTATATAAGATAAAATGATTTATTTATAAATTAAAATAAAATCAAAAAAATAAAAAGGACACTTGTCTCAAACTTATATTAATATGTTAACACATGTATTTAAGAGATTAGAATCTTAACACTTGTCATTAAACTACTTATTATATTAACATGTGTTTTATATATGAGTTTTATTTGTTTTTATTTAATTTAAAAGTAAATAAAACTCTT
Source organism: Allium cepa (assembly GCA_030765085.1). Classification (NCBI taxonomy): domain Eukaryota; kingdom Viridiplantae; phylum Streptophyta; class Magnoliopsida; order Asparagales; family Amaryllidaceae; genus Allium; species Allium cepa. The sequence continues at coordinate 45,982,078 of CM060946.1, forward strand.
TCTTTATTTATTAAATGCTTATATATATAAATTACTTCCATATGTAAATGTATATGTGCATACCTTATTAAAGAAAATGAAATGAAACAAATTATAAAAAAAAATGAAAGCTTACTTATATAATTTAGATATGTTTATTCTTTTGAAATTTCAAAATTAATTTCAAATTCAAATGCTATTCATACATTTAAAAATCCAATTTAAAACTAATTTATATTAACATATTTTATTCAACAATAATAATATTGTCTTTTAAGATCTATCTATATTTATACATTTATTATTATTTGAAAATAACACATTTATCAATTTAAATTATTTATAGAAGAAATTATAAATTACTTATCTTTATTTATCTTAATTAAATGCATTAATGTTTAATATTTAAATGGTATTTTAAATTTTCATATATAATTTAAAATAATATTTATCAAGCTATATTCAAAAAGGAAATAAAATAAACCTTTGTTTATGTTATTTAAAATTTTTGAATTACGCTTAAAATATATTTAAAGAATTTAAAACATTTTCTTTAAGTATTCTTAAAACCAAATAGTTGTTTATTAAATAGTTTTGAGTAGTTATTTATTAGATAAAATAATAATTTCCAAATCAACAAAATGAATATTAGAATTTAAAAACAAGATTTTATTTGTTTATTAAACTTCAAATCAAAACTTATCTATCTACAATATATATAAATATATATATACATTATAAATAGAAAGCAATTTATTAGCTTTTAAAAGATAAAATTCACCAATTAAATATTTATTTAATTGGATTATTTAATCAAGTTAATTTTTATTAACAGAATTTATCAAATTCATTTAATTTTTAATACAGATTATTAAATTGATATTGCCAAAATTTCCGGGATATCACATTCCTCCCCCCTTAAAAGAATTTCGTCCCCGAAATTTAAAAGCAAAAGTAATTTAATAATCTCATTTAAGATTTTAAATTTTAAATCACAAGTATACATCTATCATATGCTAGCAACCATAGCAACCAATTTATCTAATCAAAAAAATTTAATTATCCAGACAAAATTCTGGATAAAATTTTCTCGAGTTTCCCCATGTATATATATACCGGGATACACGCTCTACAGAATCCAAACAATCTAAACTACGAAGCTACAGAGCTTCTTCTCATCTAGATCTACAAAACTAGACAAGATATCAGACTACAAACGAGTCTGACTCGATAACCAAACCTTTCTGGATAGCTGGTTCCACAACCAGTGATAGCTCATACACGTATTCCCTCAGAGATATGTGAATCTCATTGAATCCAATTATCCAACTGGAAATTCAACTCTACTCTTCAAACATCAGAAGAACAAACTCACTTCTTCTATCTGGAAAAGACAAAACAGAAACACTCCCAAACTACTTCCGATGCATAACTCTGATCTGGAATAGAAGAAAATACTGATGAAGAACACGAGAACAGACTGGACAACACATTCTAGAAATATGGTTCAACAGATCCATAAAAGAAAACTCAGAAGTTCCACCAATCCTGAGCTGCTTCACCAAACCTTATCTCGAGAAACCATCCTTCTACTAGCTGAACCACCGGTAGCACTTCTGGAATCCGGTCGATAAGAAAACTCAATCTCCCGATATAGACAAACTTATGACTTCTCAGAAGACATCCAGAAAAATCTTTGATAACCCAAGAGATCACTCAAACAATCGCAAGTCACTTTTGCGATCAATCTCGACCAATTCCCAAAGAAAACCGTTCTCTCTTTACCAAACAGAACAGCTTACACTTAACTAGCCAATCCACCGAAGAAATAGGTCCACTATGCTGCTTTTGAACTCCATCTCAGAAAAACTGCTAACCAGAAGACCTTCTTGCTGGCACACAGAACACTCCGAGCTGAACTGCTGACACCGATGCCAAAGACTTCCTAACCCAAAGCTCTTCGAGAAACTCGGACCTCAAAGCCAACCACCATACCCTGCTGAATCCAGCTAGAACACCGAAGCAGACACACTTCCTAAAACTTGTTCCAAAGAAAACTTCTTCGGAGACATCCATATTCACTGCATCTCATCACGTAGCTACCACTTCCTGAGGTATCAAAATACCATCACACACTTCTGCCAAACCAACAGATCCAAGCTCAACTCATCCAACTTTAAAGATAGACTCTGAACCTTAACAGGTTACCTTCATAGATCGATGAAATCCTTACACCAAGCTACAAAACTCATTCGAGACGGTATTAGGTCTACAGTCTCGTCAGATACACTTCCAACCTCAAACATAAAACTCCAACCAATGGTAGTAGTCGTGTTACACACTCCACTACCTTATCTACCTTATAACCTATATTGGAAAAACCCGAACAGGTAACCCAACCGATAGGTAGAAATAGCTATATATATATATATATATATATATATATATATATATATATATATAATTACAAATACGCTCTCTCAAGATAGACACCACTCTAGAGCATAGTTGTTCACTCAACCTTGCCCTGATACCAACTGTCACGACCCGTCTTCCACTAACCAGAAAGACGTATCATGAATTAAGAAAGAAAGAGATAGAAAGAGAAAGAAAGAGAAGAAAGAAGAAACAACAATAGAATCTCAACAGCAGAACGAATAATTTATATTAATAACAAAAGTATTACATAGATATAACAACAACTATCAGAGTTACACAGATTATACATCACATACTAGACAGTTATAAACACCTATCTAGTTATTACAACACAGTACAAAACAACTCAAACAAACGACTCTGAGATACCCACACAACGGAAAATTAGATAACTACAACGCAGAAGCCTCCTGCTCCATTGCTCCTCCATAATTCGTCAAAGCTAACCTGAATCCCTTGGCTACTCGTAAAAATTTGAGTACGCAAGAGTTTAAGAAAAACAGAAATAAACTGCGGGTCAGACATGGGTCTGGTGTGAGTAACAGGTTAAAGTTGCATAACTTTTTAAAAACCTTTTAAAAAGAAAGGTATCACGTAAGACTTCCCACACATAAACATGGAAAAGTTTTTACCTTACGCTAACCAAAACATTTGATAGGAAATCCGGTGATATTATAACAGTGTCTAGGGTTTTCAAATAAAATACAGAAATAGCTGGAATGCATACATCTCACGTTCCAACATAGTTGGGCACAACTAATACGTACGACACTTATTGGATTTTGGATTCCATACAATGGCAGGGCTACCGGGGTACCGTCCGTCACAGTACGGGGCCTAGATCGTCGTACCGAGGATCACTCCCAATCCCCTGCAACACAAGGCCGGAACCATCCCTTACTGGACAGTCCCGAACAAGACAACCCTACAGTTGGCCGCGACCCAACCGCCCACACAACCGAATAAAAAGGGACTTCTAGACAGGGGAAAATCTCGTCCTACTTGGGCATGACCCACTTAGCCTTGCTTCACCTCCCCTGTTTTAGCCATTTCCGGTTGATGAGGCTTGAGGCTACGATTACCTTTAGAGAACACATCTCTTAGAATGCTCATCGTCCACCTAACGATGTTCTGAAAGCATTCAATCCATACAAGTTTGTTCCGGGTTCGAACGAAACCGAAGGCATTATCTCGTTACACTCATTTTGGAATCACCCTCAGCGTTAACGACGATAACCCTTGCACTCTAAATCTTCATCTTCACTTGAGATTCATGACCTACCGTTAATTTGGATCGATGTGGTTTTCGAATATCCAAATATGGAAACCCGATCCCAGTCTCATCGAATCCAAAACGCCATCTTTTAGGTCCAAGTTGTTTTAAGTTTAAAACAATTCAATTTAAACTATCTATATACACACAGATAGATCATTCACATCATCACAATAGATAATCATCACCATAGGTAATCCATATTATCATTATCAGAAGATAATCCAAATCATCATCACAATGCAACCAATGCATCCATGTCACACATTATTACAATCTCATATCTGAGATTCAAACTATTCAAGGAAATCTATATCATCCATATATAAACAAGGATTAATAATCACACATATATAATTAATTTAAAATGAATTAAATTAATTATGTCATCTCTAATTAATTTAAAGTAAATTAAATTAATTACTTCAATCTATAAATCCTGCTTATATAACCATTGATTACAAACCAATCAACTAATTAATTAAACACTAATTAATTCCCTTGATTTATTACCCTTGATTAATCATCCTTTACATTCAAGTAATTAATTTCACAAATTAATTATTCTTAATTAAATACAGTAATTAACCTTTAATTACTTCATTAATTAATTAATTATAATTAATTACATTAATCCTTAATTAATTACATTAATTAATTACTTTAATGACTTATCATTGATTAATTAATCTCCATTAATTAATTCTTAATCATATCATTAATTATATTAATTAATGATTCCTAATTACATTTAGATTAATTAACTTCAGTAATTAACTAATCTTATTTACTTCATTGAATAAATTGATTACCCCTAAATTAATTATATTTAATAACTAATTATATTTATTAATCATTCTTGATTAATTTTATTAGTAATTAATTACTCTTAATTAATTACATTACTTAATTATTTTTCAAGTGACTTAATCAATCAATGCTTAAATTAATTTCACCAAGTAATTAATTATTAATTACTATCACAAAGTAATTATCCTCCATAGTAATTACACAAGCAATTAACCCCAGACTCTTCCATACTTCAATAAGTTATATTCAGTAATTACTCATCTTACTTACTTCTCTAAGTAATTATCTTTCATTAATTACTTATTAACCCATTAATGATTATTCTAAATTAATTAAACTTAATTAATTAATTTAAAATAATCAAATTAATTAATTACAATGAGTAATTAATACCCTTAGTTACTTTCATAAAGTAATCATACTTAACCAAATTCTATAAATGATTATCTAATTTAATTAATCTAATTAATTATCAAAATTAATCACTTTAATTAATTAATAAATAACCTCAAGTTAATGACCCTCATTAACTTATCAACAATTTCCTTAATTACCTTTCTTGAGTAATTAACTTAAATTAATCATTATTAATTACAAATTTATTAATCTTTAATAATTATTTAATTAATCACTAATTGTTTAATTAAGTTTTTGACTTAATTAATCTTAATCTCTTGATAAATTAATCTCTAATCATTAATTAAAATTATAACTCATTTAATTAATGATCTTGTCTCCAAATTAATAAATCTTAATTAATTAACTTCAACCTTGATTAATTAATTCAAAATCCTTACTTAATTATTTAAATTAATTAATTAATTATCCATCTAATTACCTTACAAATTTAATAAACCAAAATCATTAAATCTTTGATTTATTATAAATAAAACATTTCTTATTAATGATTACATTATCATTAACAAAGTAAATTTAAAAACAACTTACTTTAAAATTTGTTTTCCAATTTACATTTTAAATTTTAAATTTAAAATGAAATCAAATTTATCTTTAACCAAGTTTTAAAAATATTTTAAAAACCTTTTTAAAACTTATACTAAATAATTTCTTATTTTATAAAAGATGTCTAAAGGAAATTTAAACTCACATTCATTTTAAAATACAAATCCTGTTTAAATATGTTACAACATCCAAAGTTGTTTAAACATTTAATTTTTTTTAAAACTTCCTTTATTTTCAAAACATGGATTCAAATTGGATCTTGTTTCCAGATTTAAACTTATGTTTAAATCTTCTACTTTTTGAAGCTTTATCTTAAATTCAAATATTTAAACTCTTTTAAAGTTGTTTAAACATTTTAATTAATAAAATTTAAATTAGATTTTAAAACTTGGATTCAAACTCAGTTTGAAAACCATACTTTAAATCTAAGTTTTAAATCTATTTTTAAAACTTGCTTCAGATTTTAAAACTAATTATGAATTGAAAATTTACAGGTTTACAGAGAAACCTGTAAATTCTGAAAATACCCAAGTCTCCCTAGTCTTGACTTCGAGTAAAACCTTGAACATCTTCGAGCAAAAACTCGAATTACTCTAGTATGACTCGAGTCTAAATTTACTGCAAAACCCAAACATCACCTGACACCATTCTTTGCACCGTACATATGCACGGTGGTTATGGTCTCCTCCAGTCACCACCACGATAACAAGCATGTCGCTGACCATCACGGGAAAACATTCCGATCATCAGAACCCCACAATCATCAAGAAATCGAATTTGAGTTTTCCCTAATTCAAAAACTGTAGACGTATTGAATCCACTATCACCATCAAATCCAAAACATGGAAAACCTCCATCCCTTCTCCTCCGGCCATCGGAGGCTTTGGAACTCCGTCCAATGCTTCTTCAATACCCTAGCGTCCATCTCCCCAAAAATAGAAGCACTCGATCCCCTGTAGCCACCATGCCGATCAAATCACTGCACTGCCCAAAAACTAGGTTAAAAGATTTCATCAACCTCCCATCGCCTTCACCGAGCCCTATTCATCCTCTTGGCATTTTTGCCACACCCTATGATCTCTCCACTACCACCACCAAGAACCCCAAACATTCCGATCAATTCGATCACCATAGATTGACTAAAACCCATTTCTGTTCAAACAAGCATTGCAGTCTCAATTCCAAACTAAACACTATGATTTTAGTTTTAAAAATCATCTTTTTGTTTATGTTTTCAGTTTATAATACTGAATTCATAAATTATTTCATTTGAGTTTTTACCTTTATTTAACATACTCTGATGTTTAATTTTTATAAATTTAGAGAGACAACACCAAATTTATTTTTACTTAATAAATTTAAACTAAAACTATGGTATAATTAACATGTTTGTTTCAGGACTTAAGCCTTAAAAAAAATATTAAACAAGAGCAAGGGGATTTCTTTTTTTTATAAGAAACTGGACCTGGAACTAGAATTAGAGGAAATACAAATATATGCATAAAAACATTTCATATATATACACATAGCTCACTGATAAATTCATTCATAACATACTTGTTTTATAGATGATCAGGCAACATAAATATTTACTTAAATCTTTAAAACTGTGATGTTACTCACCTAGAAATAGCATGAAACAGAGCACAGATTTGGAAAGCTTTTGATAAAACTTGAGTTGCTTTTGAAACCTTTAAACTGAAATGCCATACTTCTTTGAATCTGATTAAAACTTGAGTGTTTACTGTTTAAATTTTGCATGCAGGTCCAAGATTCCAGATGCATTTGAAATTTTAATGCTTGAATTACAACTGCAGTTGCATGCAGTTTTGAAAAGGAATGCAGACAGATTGATTTGGAAATGCTTGACTTTGACAAACTTGCAGTTGCATGCTTTTGAAATGAATTACAGGTTTATGAACAACTTTGTAAACCTAATTTGATTATAACTACTGGTTTTGAGGAAGTAGAGTTGCATGCTCTTAATTTTTTTACAGTGGATTGCAGGCTTTGATTAAGGAAGGGTTACAGATTTTTGGTTTCTTGTTTGAGGAGGCATTTCAGATTTTTAATTTGAAATTAAATTTTGGGTTTTTGGAGAGTTTGAAAACAAATTTTGTTTTCAGCTAAGAAATTTTCTTCACTTTGAAAAATGAACATTAGAAAAGAATGAGGGTGAAGAAAACATGTTTACATAAGATAAAAAGATTTATTTATAAATTAAAAGAAAATCAAAAAAATAAAAAGGACACTTGTCTCAAACTTATACTAATATGCTAACACATGTATTTAAGAGATTAGAATCTTAACACTTGTCATTAAACTACTTATTATATTAACATGTGTTTTATATATGAATTTTATTTATTTTTATTTAATTTAAAAGTAAATTAAACTCTTTCTTTATTTATTAAATACTTATATATATATAAATTACTTCCATATGTAAATGTATATGTGCATTCCTTATTAAAGAAAATGAAATGAAACAAATTATAGAAAAAATGAAAGCTTACTTATATAATTTAGATATGTTTATTCTTTTGAAATTCAAAATTAATTTCAAATTCAAATGCTATTCATACATTTAAAAATCCAATTTAAAACTAATTTATATTAACATATTTAATTTAACAATAATAATATTGTCTTTTAAGATCTATCTATATTTATACATTTATTATTATTTGAAAATAACTCATTTATCAATTTAAATCATTTATAAAAGAAATTATAAATTACATATCTTTATTTATCTTAATTAAATGCATTAATGTTTAATATTTAAATGGTATTTTAAATTTTCATATATAATTTCAAATTATATTTATCAAGCTATATTCAAAAAGGAAATAAAATAAACCTTTGTTTATCTTATTTAAAATTTAAACTATGCTTAAAATATATTTAAACAATTTAAAACCTTTTCTTTAAGTAATCTTAAAACCAAATATTTATTTATTAAATAGTTTTCAATAGTTATTTATTAATTAAAATAATAATTTCCAAATCAACAAAATGAATATTAGAATTTAAAAACAAGATTTTATTTGTTTATTAAACTTCAAATCAAAACTTATCTATCTACAATATATATATATAAATATATATATACATTATAAATAGAAAGCAATTTATTAGCTTTTAAAAGATAAAATTCACCATTTAAATATTTATTTAATTGGATTATTTAATCAAGTTAATTTTTATTAATAGAATTTATCAAATTCATTTAATTTTAAATACAGATTATTAAATTGATATTGCCAAAAATTTCGGGATATCACAGGCATGATTCTCAATGTCGACAGGACTCTTCCATAACTTGTTATTGATCAAGATATAATGCAGTAACTTTTTATTATCGAAAGATAAAGTGTACTAATTAGTTACAGAGTTTTTTGATTATAATTCATGTTGTCACTCATTGATTTATATTAACTCATGTTGTCGTCATTTGTTGATAGATGATATATCTCATCGTTGTCATTCATTGGCGTTAACGATTTTCATTACTTCAATTTTAACTATAGTAGCAGTGTTTATTATTGCTTTGTGATACTTTTCATCATTATAACTCTTGAGTTAGGTTTATTAATGTCGCCAAACCACTATTAATTCTCTCATAATTCTTGTTTATTAATTCTTGTCTTCTACTTATTAATGTCGATGATCTACACAGAAGTACAAACGTCATCATCATTAGAATGAAACATCAATAGCCTTTGTATTAATCAAAGTCGATGTTGCGACACTTGCATGTTTCATAATGTAATAGTACCCTTTGTTAATCAATTATTTTGACAACTTGCCATATTTATAGTGTCAGCGATTAAGGTAAGATATGATGGCTTTTCATTGTTAAAAGAAAATGTATACCACTCAAAAGTGATGGCATTCAATCATAAGTGGTGTCACTTGTTTTTGACATTGATTCGTAAAGCCTTAAATTAACGTCAGCTGGATTCTTGCTTATCGTTATCGTTTTGTGAGTACTTTTCATGTCATGAATTAAGCTTTGTTCAACGCCATTATCTATAGCCTATCTTTATTAACACATTATGAGCTATTTAACTAGTTAACTTGCCGATAATCTACATTGTCGTTACTCATTAATGTCAATGATATTTATTACTTCGTTGTTGATTATAGTTGCAAAGCTTATTAGCATTTTAAATTATAGGTTACACAACATGGTTGAAATGAGTTCGTTAATGTTATATGTTCATGCCTACTCAACTTTTGTATTGTTCTCTCATGGGGCTCTTCTTTTAAGATTAAAACCTAGATTTACTAACAAATTTTTCATATTCCATCTAAGGATTGTTTCCTCATAGCTAATTCAAACTTAATCATTTAGACAATAATTGATTATTTAGACAACGGCGTATTAAATTTTTCTATAACATGGACATGATCATTTCTCAATTTTAGAATAATATCACTTGGCAGGTTAATGGAAGGTCAACAAGTCAACACGAAAGCCTAGTATGAAGATTAGCAAGGGGTCCAAACCTTCACTCTCAGTTGGCAAGAATGAAGACAGTCTTTTGAATCCATTGTATATAACAACTTAGGAAGAAGTGGATTCTATTCTTGGATAGTTTGGCATCACCGGAATAGAAGCCATTCCTATAGGTCCTTTAGATAGTATTACCAATCCTTCTGAGGGATACTTTGCATTCACCACAATACATTTTTAGCACACTGACTATCTTTTATTTCCAGGTTTTCCTTTAAAGATATCTGGAGCGCTTAGACATTGCTCCCATCCAATTTTTGCCCAACTCCTACACATACCTAACCTGCTTAGAAGTTCTGGCTCAAGAAGCAGAGCTCCCTTTCCTAAGCACTAAAATCCTCCATTCCGTTGCAATCCCTATTCAAGTTGATGACCAAACGGATGATCAACTGTACTGCATTTTTCCTTGCCCAAAAAGCATGATCTTTGAAAGTATTAACAAAGCAAGGGAATAGGAAACTCAATACTTTTTCATTAAATGCTTTTCTAACATTAGATGGTCAGTCTCTCCTCCTATTAAGTTGTTATTGTTGTCATTTTTTTATACTATACTCACTTATTATCTTTTAATAATGGATGCCTCTTTCTAGATTCTGCTCCTAAACTACTAAACATGAAGAACAGAAAACTGTGGTATCCTTAACTAAATCAGAACAAAGCATGGATAACATGCTTCTATCACTAACTCCGACTAAACTCCATAAGTATTCCATCATTTTGGATTGTCATAAGGTCTAGGGAGAGCCTCCGGAGTTCAGCCTCAATACTAGAGGAGGATGCTCACTGGTGATGGAAAAATAGAATCCTTCACCTCTAATTTTCTAGTTTAGCCCGATGCTGCTAGTAATTTTAATATAGCTAAAACTGGGATTTCTAACGTTATCAGCTTATTAACTTCATTTTCATTTTAGATTCTGCTGCTCTTGTTCACGCTCCTAAGGAACAAAAGTTAAAGAAAAAGTTTCCAAAAAGAGAAAAAATAAAAATAAAGTTACGGCTTCACTCAACCAACCAAGCCTGTCTCCTTTAAAGATTCCATCGCCCAAGCTATTGAAGAATTAGATAAATATGAAACTGGTGATGATATTTTTAACGACACTCCTTTTCCTCCCCAAGGTAAGTGGCCCAAATTTGTAGGTGACTCCACTTCAGTTATCATAAATGAGATGTGGCATGTAAATATTGATCCAAGTCCCGAAGTAACACATTCAGACAAAGCTCCGGAAAAGCCCAAAGTCGTTCAAACCAAGATAACCAAGGAGGCTAAAACTCCTAAACCCTTTCTTAATAACATTCCCTACTTCCCCAAAGTCAATCAGCCACATGAGCGCTGAACTTGGTCCAATTCACTCTCTAGATAATCCCCTTCCTTTAATGGTTCAAACTCAAACTTCAGCAATGAATTTAGAAGATCGTACATAGTTGGCTATTCAGACTCCTTCCCTTTCTTCTCTTGGATCACCGCAACCTCCAGTTTATTCTGACGATCACCTCTTCCTTATTCTCAAATAGCTTATATCAGTACGTTATCATGTTCATTAGGTTAGCTTTAATTTTATAGATTTTGTTTTAACTTATATGGATTAAATATTTTAGGTGGGAAATCATATGTTCCTTGTATAAGGCATTTCCTAGGGCCTTCCAATGAAGTAGTTAAGCATAAAGGGAAATTTTTTTCACTCCAAAATGATATAATCGACATTGTTGTGGCAGGAGATGAGGTGATCTCAAAAAAGGCAAACTTACTTCTTCTCTTGATGAAGAAAGGAAAGCCAAGCAGCTGTTGGAAGAGAAAACGAAGATTTTAAGGGCCAATCTTGCATTTTTCAACAGACTCAAAGCATATCTGGATATGATAACTAAAGAAAAATCCGAGCTTGCTGAGGAAAACTTAGAACTAGCCAAGAAGAAAAAAATCATTAGAAGATCAAATGCAAAGAAATTCTAGCCTCTTAGATTATCTGAATAACATCATCAGTAATGCCAAGAAAAGTTCTCTTCCTTTTTTAACCTCGCTCTTCCTAACATCACCGAGAGATGTCATGCAGATGCTCTGTATATGGCATATGCCAAAAATATTAGGAAATTCCCAGATCTGGATTTCCTATCCTTTGCTGCCTTGAATGAAAAATGCAAGAGGAAATTTAGCCTTAGAATAAAGAAGGATACGAAGGCCATTGAGGAAAAGTTCCCTAAGAAATTGATGTTGGAGGGCTAACATTCGATGATGGTCTTATTGATGAAAATCCAAAACATGATAAAGAGGAAGATGATGATGACAACGGCGACAATGACTATCATGATAACGGAGAATATCATGAAGATGATGATAATGGTGATGGCGAAGGTAATTAAGGTTATGGAGCGGGATTTTCTGAAGTGCCAGGTGACAAGGATGGATTTGGTGAAGCTAAATTGGATTCAACTGTCTAGGATGCTGAAGCTACCAACTTACCATATTTTCCAAAAAACGATTGTCCTAAGACAGGCAGCGCTTCTAAAGACCAAAGACTCAAGAACGAAGGGAACATCTCCTTGCTATCAGTTTTGCCTTCTCAGGTATAGGTCATTTTATTCAAATCTTTTAAGTTATGATGTATTTTTTTAGTTAACAAATTGATTATTTTAGTTATGTAGAAATCAAAATAATGCTATAAAACTATGCTTGAAAAGGAACAAGAAGAAATTGATCGATTAAATAGAGAATTGGATAAGCAAATGAATGATTATTGTTAGTCCTTGAGATGATGGTTTTGATGACAACAACCTTAGAATAAGATTATAAAATATAAATACTAACATTATAGTTTAGATATATATGTATATGCAGGATTTAACCATGCAGGTACCAAGAATGAAGACTGTACAGTATAAAGATCCAAGATATCAAGATTGAAGACTCATGAGTATCAAGTTTATCAAGAGTTTAAGATTTCAATAATAAGTAATTTAATTAGGAATTTTGTTAAAACTCCTAGAAAAGCACTGGCATCTTAAAATTCATTTTATTCGTGGAATGGAAACCACTTCGAGCCTGTTAAAGGGATGGACCTTAAGTAGGATGAAACCTACGAAAAATCTAGTGGAACATTGTTTTGTATCCTCTAACTTTTATTCAAAATGTTTTTACAAAAATTATCTTGTTTTAAAAAATATTTCAAAACTTTCCTTTTTCAAAAGAAGCAAAAACGTCTATCCTGGTTTTAAATATTTTTAGCCTAAAAAATAATCTTTATTTTCAAAATCAAATTATCTTTGGTTTTTAAACTATATTTTTACTATAATATATTTATTTAACTTTTATACTTAGATTTAAATATAAAATTTTGTATATATACCAAAATATTATTCTCTATATTTACTTATGTATTTTAACTATAGTTAAGTATATTTATAAAGTTTAAAATAGTTTAAATATAAGATAGAAGTTATTTTCAAAGAAAAATAAATCACCAAAAATTCCTTTGGCATGTCGACATCCTCAAGCACCCCATGTCGACATGGTATCAGTTTATTTCAAAAATTAGAATTTCAAAGGAAGTGTCTATTCGTCATATCCTTTCACGAATGGACATGGATGTTGTTTTACTATAAATAAAGGTGGTTTTGAAGAATTTTTTATCATATTTTTCTGATTTTCACTTCTCTTCTTCTTCCACATTTCTTTATACACATTTTACCATTACTCCGCTGAAATCAACATTGAATCTAACTAGATCATCTATGGTTCGATTCTCTATCACTATCTCAACAAGATCTCAGTGCTATTCAGAGTTATAGACTTCTTTGTAATCCATTTAGCGAGAAAAGGTGTGATTGTATCCTTGGAAATCAATTGGGTGAACTTATTGCCCCTGAAACCAAGTATCTCTACCCAGAGGATTGTGAATCTGGAGTGGTGTACCTTGTGGCCTTGAAATCGAGGGTGTAATAGTACAATTGCTTTTGAAAGGAAATTCATACTTGTGTATGGGACGGGATGTAGGGTAACTCCGAACCAGTATAAAATTCGGTGTATTCTTTCCTTTATTGCTTTTACTTTATTTCTGCATCTGTGTTTGATTCAGTGATCATATCTGTGTCTAAAAATTGAATACATTTGTGTGCAAATTAATATAAACTAAAAAAGATTTAGTGATTCCTTTAAACTCTATTCACCTCCCCTCTAGTGTTAATCCTAGCCTTAAGATCTGTATTTCGCATTTCTCACATTTGGTATCAGAGCAAGGTTTTCAAAGTTTTCATAATTTGAATTTTGAAAAAAAAATTTAAAATGGAAATTCTTTTGATAAAATTATTAACACTATTTTCATATGAATATGTCACGGAATCGTCATGATATTGTTGTTTAAAACTATATTTAGTTATTTTGAAAAGTCACTTGATTCTTTAAAAAGTTATGATGTTTTGCAGGAGAAGTGTTATGTCTAATGACCATTGGTTAAAAGATACCAGATAATCATTCATTGATCAAGAAGAACAAATAGATATATAATGGAAATGGACAATGAAATGGGTACCTGATCAATGCAAAAATTTTGGTTATCACCTACAACTTGACTTGATACTGTACTTCTCTCCATCTACTTCGCAATGCCACTGGTTTCGTGCGATTCCATCAAGAAATGACCAAGTTATGGTCAATCGAAGTTTTGGCGAACAAAGAGAAAATGAAAGAAAAACTATTAGTGGAATTCTTCAAATTTCATCTAGATATTTGAGTATTTTATCACAACTCCTTTTTCAGATTGTAGTCCTTGTTCCGATGGTCATTTTGATGGGTGGATCATCAAATTCCGATCAAAATTGATTAAGACATGACAGTTTGAAGTTGGCTATCCAAAATTAAAAATTATGTACGGGATTTTCTACATTTCTCATACCGTTCGGCCTGTGGCACCACAATACCATACAAATTTGTCATCAAACTATTACTAGATCGTAGCCCTTGCCTTCCTCTTCGACTTGCCGCTAGTTTCATCCGATTTTGTTAAGAAACGAAGGAGATATGTCTTCTAGAAGTTTGATAGTATATAGAAAAACGGGAAGAAGAAGATTTTTTATGAAAATTGGTGACTGTTGGGCCTATTTATAGTGATTGAAGTGTACATTCATTAAAATTCAAATTCAAAGTTTTGGCACCAAGTTAGTCAATCTGCTTAATCATCTGTAGTTTTCTCATACGGTCTTCAAATCCAACAAATGAATATACTACACTGATTAGAAAAACGAGCCCATCGCAATAGAACATATCTCGTCGTTAAATTCTGAAAGATATAAATGTGTGGTTGACGACAATGGAAGAACAACAGAGTTAGAGAGATGGAGTGCAAAAAATTGGTACGCTTTACTATTATTTCATCTTTATTGTTGCGTTTAGGAATATATATATATATATATATATATATATATATTTATATTTATATATTTGTGTGTGTGTGTGCGTGCGCGCATTTAGATTAGGTATAGAAATTTATCTCTTTTATAAGTTTTGATATTTAGGTCCATATATCGACACACCATAGTATAAATTTCAATATTCCAGTCTAATTTTTTTTAAAAGTTTTTTAAAATGTGTTTTCTTCCAAATAAAATCTTAGTACTTATTTATTACAACTATATTAAGTAGAAAAGCATTTTTATATGCATAATGCCAAGTTTCTTTACACATGTTTTCTCATTATATTTTATGTTAATTAAATAATATAAAAAAAATTGGGTAAAAAAGTCAATTATTTACATATCAATATCTAGTCATAAAATTAGTGCAAAATCATGTTAAAATTAGGCCCAGAACAATAGATAGTATATCTGAAATGCTGTCTTTTCTTCCGGAACGTTTCTTAAGTGCTGCAAATTTATTTTTATAGCATCTCTGTGTTTTGAAACACTATAGTGTTTTAGAAACTTTTCACAGCATTTGGTAAATACTGCAGTTTCTGTTTATAATGTTTTGAATATATTTAACTACAAAAACTTTTCACAGCATTCTGTGAATGCTACCTTTTCTATTTAAAACTTTAAACTATGTAAAAATAATTTTTAAATTAAGTATTTTTCTCTACTCTTTTTAGACGTTATTTTCTGACTTATGTTAGAATATTTTAAAATAACGTTTAATTATTTTTTAGTAATTGATTAAAATTTTAAAATGAAAGAGACATTAATATAACACATGTTAATTTCAATCTTTATTATTTTGTCGAATGTTTCACTATGATATTTTTTAAAGGTGTTTAAACATGTTTCTAAATAATTAGGATATTAATTTTCTTAAAAACCATATTTGATCGTATATAAAGTTTAAATCCATATTTCATAGCAATTTGACTTTGATATTGAGTTTGATTACTACCTTTCATGAATATGCTATAATTTTAATATCATTAATTACCTTTAAACTCTTGTCTTTACTACTCTTTTAGTCTCATTCATTAGTTTTCTTAACCTAAGTTTAGTAATTGGTGTGTATTGCCCTTGTTTGGTTGAAGCGAGTTATAATAAATTGTTTGATATATATACACATACATATATGCATATATACACAAATACATATATACACATGCACATATAATAAATTGTTTATCTTATAATCTGGATATCTCTTATCTTAGTGTATATATCATCATATCATGCTACATATTATTATTTTTACTTCGTTATCATTTTGTTTCACATTACATATCATTATGCATCCTATTTCATATCATATTTCATTGCATATTACATCATAAATTACAATGCATGAAATATCATAATCATTTGCGTCACAAGTTGCACTTCATTTTGCATATCATCTCATGCTACATTGCATATGTCGTACATTTCATACTACATTACAAACTACATATTGTATGCATGTATACATAACGAGTGTATTTTATTTAGGGGGAGTTTGTAGTATTGTCTTATAGTATAGGATTACTAGTTTTTGATTTGTTTGGTATGTTTTTGATTGACTTGTTTGATTTGATTGATTTGTTTGAATTGTTTGACATGATTGGATTTGATGTGCGTGTTGATTGGACTGTTTGAAATATACTTATACATATTTATGTATTGAATAATTATAATATAATTACGTTAATGTCTTTCACATTCCATTTACTATACTTTGTTCTAGTATTAGTTTAAGGGGGAGTTTTATAGTTTTATGGTTTTTGGATGGTTTTTGTTGATGATAAAGGGGGAGAAATATAAAATAGGATAGTTAGGCATAGATTAAGGGGGAGTTATTAGTTTTAGGGGGAGTTATTAGGATAGAAGTAATATTTTATAAACAAAGGCTGTCATCATAAAAAACGGGAAGATTGTTAGTCCTTGAGATGATGGTTTTGATGACAATAACCTTAGAATAAGATTATAAAATATAAATACTAACATTATAGTTTAGATATATATGTATATGCCGGATTTAACCATGCAGGTACCAAGAATGAAGACTGTATAGTACAAAGATTCAAGATATCAAGATTGAAGACTTATGAATATCAAGATTATCAAGAGTTCAAGATTTCAAAGTAATTTAATTAGGAATTTTGTTAAAACTCCTAGAAAAGAACTGGCATCTTAAAATCTAATTTATTTGTGGAATGGAATCCACTTCGAGCCTTTTAAAGGGATGAACCGTAAGTAGGATGGAACCTACGAAAAATCTAGTGGAACATTGTTTTGTATCCGCTAACTTTTATACAAAATGTTTTTACAAAAATTATCTTGTTTTCAAAATGATTTCAAAACTTTCCTTTTTTAAAATAATCAAAAACGTCTATCCTGTCTTTAAATAATTTTAGCCTCAAAAATAATCTTTATTTTCAAAATCATATTATCTTTGGTTTTTAAACTATCTTTTAATTATAATATATTTATTTAACTTTTATACTTAGATTTAAATATAAAATTTTATATATATATACCAAAAATATTATTCTCTATATTTACTTATGTATTTTAACTATAGTTAAGTATATTTATAAAGTTTAAAATAGTTTTAATATAAGATAGAAGTTATTTTCAAATAAAAATAAATCACCAAAAATTCCTTTGGCATGTCGACATCCTCAAGTACCCCATGTCGACATGGTAGCAGTTTATTTCAAAATTTTGAATTTCAAAGGAAGTGCCGATTCGTCATATCCTTTCACGAATGGACATGGCTATTGTTCTACTATAAATAGGGGTGGTTTTGAATGAATTTTTAATCATATTTTTCTAGTTTTCACTTCTCTTCTTCTTCCACATTTCTTTATACACATTTTTACCATTACTCTGTCGAAATCAACATTGAATCTAACTAGATCATCTCTGGTTTGATTCTCTATCACTATCTCAACAAGATCTCAATGCTATTCAGAGTTATAGACTTCTTTGTAATCAATTTAGCGAGAAAAGGTGTGATTATAGCCTTGGAAATCAATCAAGTGAAAAAAGCTGTGATTATAGCCTTGGAAATCAATTGGGCGAACTTGTTGCCTCTGAAATCAAGTGTCTCTACCCAGATGATTGTGAATCTGGAGTGGTGTACCTCATCGCCTTGAAATCGAGGGTGTAATTGTACAATTGCTTTTGAAAGGAAATCCATACTTGTGCAGATGTAGGGTAATTCCGAACCAGTATAAATTCGGTGTGTTCTTTCCTTTATTGCTTTTACTTTATTTCTGCATCTATATTTTATTCTATGATCATATCTCTGTCTGAATATTGCATACATTTGTGTTCAAGTTAATATAAACTCAAAAAGATTTAGTAATTCCTTTAAACACTATTCACCCCCCTCTACTGTTAATTCTAGCCTTAAGATCCGTATTCTACATTTCTCACAATTATAATAAGCTCTCCAAAAAATATAAGAAACTTACTGAGAGCGCATCGAAGTTAAGATTCTTCAAAGGAAGAGAAATTGCCCTTCGGATGAAGAGAGCCCATTATCACTGAGAAATATTCATGAAGGAGAAGTCCGAACTAACGCCTCTCTTCTAGATGTTAACTGATGATAGAAATTCCCTGGTGGAGTTTCTATACAAAGCTTGTTGTTGAGGTAAATTTGTCAATTTCTCTTACTTTGGTGACAATTTTGGAGGTTTGCTTCGATGCTTCCATCGTAAATAGTTGGATGAGTATGGATCCAATCCCTACCTCGGGATGTGTTGGAACCTTCCTAAAGTGGCATCCCACTTTTTTCTGGCTCTCTTCCTTTGGAAAAATTCAAGTACAATAAGAAGAGATTTAATTCGAAAATGTATAAGAAGTTGATTTTGTATGAACCTGAATGATTATTAAATGTTATATGCTTCTTGTTTTACTTATAGTTTTCACCATATTCGTTATCTTATCTTTAATTTAATTTTAACGCATCGTATAAAACAAAGATCTCTTAAGAAGTCCAGTCTCTATGGTTCACTTGAATAAATTTGTCAGGCTAAGAAAAGACTTTAAGGAAAAGTCTTCGAATCTCAAAATATCGCAATTGGCAAGACATTGCTTCCGTAGAAATTTACAAGAAGTCTACATTCATTACCTTAATTTTTGCTTTGACTCTCTAGGTGATGAAGAGGATAAGTTACTTGGCGAAATACGATCTTATCACATCAAAATAATGTGTGGTTATGATAGCCCTCCAGCTAGGGAATGGGATTATCATTAGTTCCCTCCTATTTATGTCCCAGAAAAAAATTAAGGCCTTCTTTGATTCTATACTTACGTTGTCAACTATGTCATTTGAAAAGGCCAAAACCATAGTCTTGACACTTTGAATGTAACTAAATCTTCTTGAAAATAGAATTGTGATGTAACATTAAATTTTGTATTACATGCGAATCTTCTTCAATATAAATATTTGTTTTTATTATATTAATTCCTGTCTCCTTTATTTTTAATAGGAGACTCAATTAGTGCGTTCATTTGATTCTCTTTATGCTTCGCGAATCATTAATATTAAAAATAGGTTGCTCACTTATATAGAAGAAAAAAGATCATCCTAAGATGACTCGACTTCGTGATTCCCTAACAATCCTTTAGCACAAGAGTAGCATAGGAACTACTTCATATTTAAATTGGCGTTTAGAATTTACAAGGAAATGACTGCTCGCATTAAGGAGCAGCTTAAAAAAAGGAGAAAGTGTTAAAAGAGAAAACTAACTCGATTCGTGAGTCTGATCCTTCAATCAAAGCTGATGTGAAGGCAACTAAATTACATCAGAGAATAAATGATCATGAAGTAGACTTAATAAAGAGTCAAGTTCATTGTCAATCTTTAGAGCTTATTACAAGTGAGGGCGAACAGGCCTTCCTACCCCCACTCTTGGAAGAATTACAAGATCTCATTCTTCGACAAGCCAAGAATGCCCTAATTTTCCATACCAACCTCCGTGCTTAAGCAATGAAATAATCTTTACATAGAGCAAAAGGTTCAAACTTGTGGTCCTACAATATTTTGTAGGAAATGGGATGAGAAAATATCTCAGTGTATAAGCAAATATGAAAGCAAAGTTCAAAAGCAAGAGAGTGAGAGATCTACTTTCAAATAAAAGATCGAATAGTTAAATAACACAGTCAAAACTTTACAAAGAGTGAATAGGCTCTCCAGCGTGCTTTGATTATTCAGATTGCTTCAATTAATGATGCAAATACTATTCGAAAAAAGGAAAATAAATTAAAAGAACTCTTGGATGTTGTTATTCGCCATATTGTTGACCCTATAATTGCTAGGGATTTAGAGGAGACTGCACAAAAACTCGAACTTTAGTGATGATTTACTTTAAACTAGCTTTCTTTCTATTTGACTTTGTACCTACCACTTTGCACACAATGTATTAGATTGTAAGTAAATTTAAAATTGAATGAATGTTACTCAAATGTGGGGTATATAATCATGAATTGAGTTCCGACATTGATCTAAAATTTCTTGATGATTAGTATTTTACCTTTACTTATTTGAGCTTTCCAATATGTAGTTTAACTCTCTACTTGCTTAGAGAATCAAGAATCTTATTCATTGAGCTCGATTTATGTATCTAGTAGCTTGATTTAGTAATGGAGATTTCCATTAAATGAGTTTGATTTAAAAATGATATAAAGAAGCCTTGAAACTTAATCCGAATTGAAGAGGACTAGAAATTCAAATTTGGTAATAATAATTGTAGACTAGAAATCCACATCTGAAAGAAGACTAGAAATCCATATATGGCAATAATAATAGAATATCAAAAACCTTTATCGAGTAACTAGACATTGCATTTGCATGGTTGCGTATTTAACTCATATCTGGTAGATTTCTTTAGAAGATAGATTGACATGAAGCTCTTCTTGGCTTGGATTTTGATAGATTGGGAGCACTACTTGGCTCTGGTTTTGATAGTCTTTTTTGACAAAATCTTAGGTGATGATCTTTACTTGCATTGGAACCCATGTCACCATCATAAATAATGACTTGGGTATCTTATTGCGTTTGCCTAGCTATTTTAAGAAGAACCAAAGACTTATCTGGCCTCCCTCTACGAGGTGCTTTAACGAGGCCTTTGAAGATGGCATTGAAGGCCTAGTTTATGGTTTTAGTGACGCCTTTAAAGATAGAACTAAATTCTTACTCCATCCTCCCTCTAAGAGGCGCTTCAACCAGGTCATGTAGGCAGGGGTTAAAGGCTTTCTCGATGCTTTAGTTAGGCCTATAATGGTATAACTAAAGGCTTATTCCAACTTTCCTCCAGAAGGCGCTTCATGAGGCTTTGATGATGGCTTGAAGGCTTAGGATCTTTGATGGCCAGGGATCCCTTGTGGTCATGAGCCTTTGATGGTCGGGGCCTTTAATAGCCAGGGACCTCTTGCGATCATGAGCTTTTGATGGCTACATTTATTTTGAACATAAAACCTTTATCAATGATTGACTTAACATCTTTGTACAAACTAGTTGATTTTTACTTGCGTAAAAAATTGATGATCGTTCCTTGTAAGCTCTAGCATTTATTGATATCATGACCATTTGCAAGATTATAGTGACAATATGACTTTCCATGATACTTTTCATACTTGGGTCTCCTCTATTGCTAAGGCCAATAGTTAATCTCATCCTTATTTGGGAAACATGTTTTCTAGAGAAGTGGTGAGAATGCAATCTTTTAGAAGTCGTGATTTGGAGGCTAGCCCTCTTGGATGATGCTTAACCCTTTTCCTACTTGTTATAGGTATCTCATCTTCTACGATTAGTTTCCTCTTTGATGTCCTCTGAACTTCACGCAGGTACAATGAATGACTCATGACCTCATGCTATTTCTTAGCTAACGTGTCAAAATCACTTGTTATCTCTTTCTCAAATATAGTTCTCTTGGCTTGGAATTGGATGGCCCTTCTCATCTTTAAGAATAAATTATCCTTCTTCGGGCTCTCTCTTTCCAAGATAAAAATTAGAGTAGGGCCTATATGAAATGGATTTATGCTCCAATTGTTCCGAATATAAAGGGCTGCCTGCTTTTTATCATTTATATGTTGCAAGGCTATTAATCTCAATAACTGTTCTTCATGAAGTTGAAGGTCATTAGTAACTTGAAAGGTAGGCCTAATATTCCAAGGTTTGGAAGACCCATATTCAAACTTCTTGACACGATTAAATGGCATGGTGCTAAGGATTAAGGTTGGTTAGTGGAATGGAATATGCTTGGTTAGGAAAGTTCTTTATGCCCTAAATATGTAGGTTAAGGAAGTTCCACTTGAGATTTAACAAAGTGGGAGGTTCAAGCCCTCCTTCTAGCACCAAAATGTTAAAGAATAAATTCCCTAACCCCAAAAGTGATTAGAAAATAGAGCTAATCAATGAGAGGCCTTGTTAAGGCTAGTTGAAGTCATCGATTTAAAGAGGGTTTCCATAATGTTCCTCAGTGTTGTCATCATAGTCGAAGTCATATAAGCTTTTGAAGTTGAAGCCAAATGTGTTGCCAAAGTTCAAGTCCGAGGTGCAATATGCTATGCAAGAATTAGTTTGAAGTCAAGTATGCTATGCAAGT
This sequence comes from Allium cepa, assembly GCA_030765085.1. Classification (NCBI taxonomy): domain Eukaryota; kingdom Viridiplantae; phylum Streptophyta; class Magnoliopsida; order Asparagales; family Amaryllidaceae; genus Allium; species Allium cepa. The sequence continues at coordinate 46,005,059 of CM060946.1, forward strand.
ATAAGTCCAAATAATTCAAACAGTCAATATGCAAGTCAATAGATGATTCAAGTCAGAAGTTCGAAGAAATTCAATATGCTATGTTATGCACTTGTTTACTTTTTAAATCCTTACATGCACAAAGTTCAAATAGTATAATAGGCACTACAAATACCCAAATCAATTTAGGATTTACAAAGTTGAAAATTGAGAAATGAGATAAGAGAATTTAGCCCTTTCATGAAGCTCCTAGGTTCATATTTATAATGTTTGGCAGGTAGCAAGCTTCGGTAATCATTAGCTTCGACATTATCAACGTCGTCACAAAGGTTGACACTTCATCGTTTTCGACATCGATGGCATCATTGAGCATCAAGGCCGGCATTCTTGGTTAGCGTGACTTGGCTTCGACAATGATGGCTTCCATTATATTGAGCGAATCTTACTGTAATCATGATGTAGCAGCATTGATGAAATATGACGTTCGTTGGAGGCGGCTTCAACGAGTCTTATTAGGATTGATGATTCTCAACATTGACAATGGCTGTTGGCGATGATGAATTCATACCCTATGATTTTCTTGATTGATAGTTGGCAACATTGCCTAATATTTAAGAGTGATGTGGGCATTAAACAAATTTTTGACATAGTAATTTTCTTCAATGCAATGACGACATTGATAATCTTTCATACCAGTACACAACAGCCAATGAAATGCGGCATCAAATACACTTGTGGACATTGACGATGACAATCATCAACATCACTTGTGTATAGGTATAGTGTCTCCCAAGCATGTTCATAAGAGTCGACACTATAGGAGTATGGAACCTCAACAACATTTATAACTTGTGTTTCCCTTTTAAGGCGGTTTCGATGGGCCGTGACATTGGGATGGAAAACACCATCGGTACTCAATAACTCTGATCACAAGTAGCATTAAGAATGGTTAACGTTGGCAACATCGACATCGATAGGATCTGAATTCATTCAATATTGCTTTGAAAAATCATGAGTCTTGACACCAATGTCCAGTAGTTGTTGGAATGGAGTAGCGTAGTATTTCTTAGCAGTAATGGAAGTCGACATAGTAAAAGACTAGTTCTTCCTTACGAAAGACGACGTCGCTGCCCCAGAGCATCGTGCCTTATTGGTGCTAATGGACTTCATGTGATGTCGCTATTCTTTGGCTTCAATTATTGTAGCTTTCACATCAATGATTCTTAGCGTTATTTCTTTAGACATCTCCGGCGTTAATGATAGTAGCAATAGAAGCATTTGGTGTTCCTCTACGTTTAATTTTTGACCATTTATAGACATAAATTTGGAACTGTTAGTAGCATTGAATGTGCATCTTACACTTATGGACCATATTAGGTCATGCCAGAGGCAAAACAGGGATCTCTTGGATATTTTTTAGAGGGTTAGTAGAGGAGAGGAGTTGATCCATTGGAGGTGCCGTACTATTGACTCGAAAGGGTGGTTATGGGGAGATGGTATATTATATATTCCTCTCATTATGTATTTTTTTTACATGGTACTAGCCGAGTCTTATTGCTCTAGGATGTACCGATGGAGACACAAGGTATTATGACATGAGGAGAGTTTTTTATTTTCTTAGTATGAAGAAGCATGTGGAAGAGTATGTAGCATTATTAATGAGTTTCCAAGGGTACAGGCGGAGCAGAAGAAACCAGGAGGATCGTTGCGACGGTTGGATATTCCTCAGTGGAAGTGAGAGAGTTTTTCTATGGATTTCATTGATGAACTAGTTAGGAGTAGAAGAGGGAATGAGACAATTTGGGTCATAGTCGACCGACTGACCAAATGCGCTCATTTTATTCCGGTACGTACGAGAACTGCTTCCTCATTGGTGACACTATACGTAAGAGAGATTGTTAGGTTGCACAAAATTCCTTCTAGTATCCTTAGTGATCGAGATTCGCTTTTCACCTGCGAGTTTTGTAGGAGACTACAAGAAGCTTTAGGCACCTAGTTGAGCTTTAGTACCGCTTATCACCCATAGATAGATGGACTAACAAAGAGGGTAAACCGAGTATAAGAGGACTTTCTTAGATTGTGTATCTTTGATTTAGGAGGCTCTTGGGAGAATAACTTGTCATTGGTTGAGTTTACTCATAGTAACAACTATTAGGTGAGTATTGGAATGGCACCGTTCGAGGCATTATACGGGAGGCCTTATAGATCACTATCCTGTTGGTGTGACGCTATGGATAGGATTGTTCTTAGACCAGATATGGTGTGGGAGACATCAGAGAAGGTAGACTTGATCTGTAGAAGGATGAAGACCATGCAAGATAGGCAGAAGTCTAATGCTGATAGGAGACCTATGGAATTTGAGTTTGCAGTGGGTGACAAGGTTTTCGTGAATGTCTTACTGCTTAGGCATGTTATGAGATTTAGTAGTTCAAGAAACTGGCACTAAAGTTGTAAGGCCTTTTTCGATTGCTCGTAGAGTTAGTAAGTTAGCTTATATTGTGAAGCTTCCTGAGATATTCGCGCGAGTGCATGCCATTTTCCATGTGTCACACTTGTCAAAGTGACTACACGATACATCCGTTGTAGTCGAGGCGAGTAAACTGGAGGAGGTGGAGATAGAGAGGCAGTCATTTGTTCACTATGCATCCACTCGTATTCTTGAGCATGGTACAAAGTGACTCTGTAACAAAGTGACTTTGTAACAAAGCTATCAAGCTTGTTAAGGTCTAGTAGGGAGATTACACAGTGTAGAGTATGTGGGAGCCTGAGGTAAAGATTTTAGCTACCCATCCACAACTCTTCTCTGGTACATTTCCATTTTAGTTAAATAAGTATAAAATACTTATGTGTCTAGGTTCTAACTCAGTATACCCCATAGGCAGGGATAATTGGATGTTAGGAATGGTTTCGAACATCTCATTAGGACATGTTTTGGATGATGGATTCTAGTGGATGTATTTACTAAATTGTTCTTTGCACATTTTGGCAAATATATCCTTGAGTTAGCATACACGCACACCATCCTTTTTTATTTCATTGAGTTATATGCATATGGTTGTTGCATATGGATTGAATGGTTGGGCACATACGTAGAATTGCCAGTATATTTACGTTGGATGTTGCATACATTTTGGATACATGACATAAGCACTTACATTTAAGGAGGCCATCAAGATCAGGAGACTGCCTAATTTTTGCATCAGTATAGTTTCATATGCATTCCATGCCTACATGTACATTGTGCATTAGAGACTCACTAAGGACAATGATTGCCAATGGTTAATAAATGAGTGGATGGTTGTAGTTAATGATTTTTGTATGCACGAGATTCCTTTTCTATCATTGGAAATTTCGGAGACAGAATCCTTTTAAAGGTTGGATAATGTAACATCCAAAAATTTAACTGAAAATTTAATATTAGAAATAAACTTAAATATAATAAGGGGAAAAACAAAATTTTCACAAACGTCCGAATTCGGCTATGAAATTTGCACCGTTATGTTCATAGAGATTTTCTGATTTTTTTATGTTTAACGTTTTGAAAATGGAGCTAATATGAAAAGTTGTTGATATTTTAATTTTAGGGATCTAAAATAATTAAATAAACAAATTTGGAAATAAATGTTTAAAAAAATAGGAAATCCCACCGCTCGACACCGTGATCTTGACCTCTAACAACCCACAATTTAATAAGCTGAATTTCATCAAAAATTGAAACCCAAGTCCATCAAAGCATGGATCACTTGATTTGGTACCTAGAATAAGAATGAGCATTATCAAAGATTGATAAAAATTCAAAACCATAGCAGAAACAATAATAGGATATAAATAATGATTGGGCTACTGCCATGGAATTAATGGTAATCCTTGGACATTTGATTACATCAGCATTGAGCATGAGAGAAAATAAGACTTATTTAATAACCAATCATATCCAGCACCAATGACCCATTCCTCTAAATCTATCATGTGGGTTTTAATGAGGAGGGGGTTAGAACAATAGTCTGCTTACTGGAAAATTTATTCAGATTCAATAACATAAATTGATACTGATTGGTTTCCTTTTAATTGTTATGTCTATTATTTAAGGTGAACCAAATTAATCTAGTATTGTAGACACAATATTCCTACCTAAAATGATTCACCTACCTACCCTTCTTAAGGTACAAAATAGCGACTTAAATCTACCATCCACTTAATACTTCCAAATATGAAGTGAGCTCCAAGCATAGTCATCTTTGTTCTATTGGTCCTAGCTACAGAGAACTTTGACCACTATTTACGGCTTTATAATACATAATAGCTATAGTGCTAACACATCTATCGTCAGTAATGTCTTAGCATGTGAGACACAATATCCAAGCCACTTAATACCTTATTAATAAGGACAAGATAGACCCTTGACCATTTAATACCTATATTCTAAGTATGCCTTTGTCATTAAACACCTAACGCAAAGACAGACTCCCCACTAGTACTATCTAGCTGATATTGTATGGAATCTCACTAGGACACTTAATACTTCTTCATAGAAAAGAGAGGGACCTTAGATCAGTCGCTTAATACCTCAATCCAAAGCGGACTCTTCCCGAGATATCCACTATCACTCCTAACCGTTAATTCAAACCATTTAATACTTTTTAGTTAGGAAAGAGATAGGCCCTCAAACAACCACTTAATACCTTTAATCCCAGAGAAGATCCTATTCTTCCCATAATCGTTTCCCATAAGTCCTATGATTAATGTCTCCTATATCCATAATAAGTTTACAGAACGGCTAGTAGCCTCTAATTAAAGAGTATAATTCTACTGTGCCACCTTAATAACCTCGCATCCCACTCTTCTAAGCATAATTAATTATTCTGTGGATCTTATGGTTAAAGATATCTCACGTCAATAGGAAGTGTACATAACTGTTGGTAGCCTCAAAGTGAAGGACAGACTTCTGTTGTGTAACTCCACTGACCTCGCATCCTAACCTACTAAGTTCAATTAACCATTTTAATAATTTAATCCATATTATTCTAGGCTTTTTAATTACTAAGTTGTATCACCCTAAGTTGGATACTAGACTTAGCATACTAACCTCCTTTTATTTATTTATTTATGGCTGTATAATTTGGCTTAAATATTCAGTTACCCATAAATTACCTTTATTTGCTTCTTCCATAAATGTTAGTTTATCCTTGATAAAGAATATCATCCTAACAGACATTTCCTAAGACAATTATGTATATTTCCTGATTTCCAGTTTGTAACCTTTTCTGATTATTCCATAGTTATTAACCTAACTTCTTTATTTCTAAACCATTTACCCTATCAATTATTTGTAACTCCCAAATTCATTCCTCATATATTACCCATAAATTGAAGCTACAACCTTTCAAACTTTCCTCCTATTTCCTATTTCCAAATCAATGTTATTCTTATGTATGCCAATATGCTAAGCGAGCGTTACACATAAATCGTCATATTTATTAACATGTATAAATACATATAAATTCCTACTTCTACCAAATATATTCCAGTCACAATCTTTAACTAGAATATTCTTTTCCATATTTAGTTTACTGAAATTACATTTCTTAAGAAGGTTTTCCATTATGATTTCCATAAATTAGTTTAAAACAAAAGATCAAGAATAAAAGGAAAGATTGCCTAGTTTGAAATTACAAGGCACAATTATTTTATTTTTATTGAAATAAACAGTGTAAACTATGGAGGATAAATTCATACTTTACACATCTCTTCCTTTTCATTTGCATATATTCCTTGTTAAATCAAACGTTGTCTTTTTCTATGAAAATTGGAGACATTTATAAAAATCAAACGGATGTTCTTCCCATGAATTAAAGTATGGAAAATCCAAAATTCAACATAAATAAGGCAATAATCAAAATATTATATTTTATGCCCCAAGTATCGATCTAAAATAAAATCATACATCATTCTACTTTAAAAATCTTTGGGAATGAATTGCAGATTAGGGTGTAATAATATTCAAATCAGGTTTAAAACAATAATACGTAGGCAATAGTTTTCTACATTATTTAAGCCTACAATTCACAAATATTGTTGATTTAGGCTTACAAATCAAAAGTATGCCAAAGGAAACGATTCAAAATCGTAACAGTACGTAAATTTTCCACTCACCTTCTAAAAATGTTCCAAATCTCCAAATCTGATGTAACCTCTGATTCAACTCCATTTCCTTCTTATTTCAAGAAATATGTATAAAAAGGGTATGTACATATACTAGAATTACAAATCTGAGAAGAGATTTAGGGTTGAAGGGAAATACAAATACAAATATATATATGTGTGTGTGTGTGTGTGTGTGTGTGTGTGTATGTGTGTGTAAAACCTCATTATCAAGTAGTGTTGATTCGCTTCTCTCCTTCTCCTATTTTATTTCTATTCTTCTCCAATACATACGTGTGTGTGTGTGTGTGTGTGTGTGTGTGTGTGTGTGTGTGTGTGTGTATATATATTATTTTATAATTTAAAAAATAGTGGAGAAGAGAAATGTTAGAGCTTTGCTGCTGGTTTTAAAAAATATGGGAAGAGAAGAGAGGGTTATGTTTGAATTTATATGCACTCGAATCAACCATTGCCATCAGATTTAATTATATAAAATCCGGATGTTCGGCCAAGGCAAACCCTAGCCGTCACTGCTAGGACAGGTCGATCGTTCCTTCTATAGGGGTTAACAGCTCCATGTCCACCTGCCCAATAGAAGGGGTCGACCAGTGGGTCCTGATATTTATATATAAATGTTAATTTTTCTAATCAAATGATTTCTATTTCGAATTCATTTTTCGTCCATAACTTATTCGTCTGGACTCCGATAGCAAAACTCCAAATATGAAAGTTGGTAAGAATTTTGCCACAAACGTTATGGTGGAAGTTTCATGGCAAATTCCATCGTTTGCACAAATTCCCTTTCTAAAGCCTAATTAACCAACTAATTAAATTACCAACGCCGAATTTATGGAGTGTTGCATTCTTTCCTTTTCAAAGAATTCCTCATCCGAAATTATACTAGTGACTAAGTCATGGTTCTAGCTCACGATTATCCTAGACTACACAACCCGTTCGTGTACAGCATAATATATCACAACACAGAAAACATGTATATAGAATGATTCTAAATTGGGCCCTTATATATGAATGGTTTTCTTTTGAAAACATTTTTGCAAATGTGGTTCAAATAACCAATATATGTACTGGCAGTTCTATATGTATGCAGATTTTGAAAAACCTTCCACCAAAATCCTCATACTCCTATGAATAAAAGTATGGTGCAACCAATTTGCATTAAATTCCTACAAACTAGAAATTTAACACATCAAAATCTCGCTTCTTAACGTCACTCCTATGCCGAAAAGAGGATTTGGGTGGAGAACTTTACATTCCTACCACTCTATAAGCTATCCATTTCCTGTTATATAGTGGAAATGTCCTCGCTGCCCCATATTTATTCCAAATTTTCCATGCACAAAATGCATAAGGAGGTTTTTTTCAAGGTCTAAAATGAAATTGAGTTCAAGAACAGAATTATGTGCATTGTCGATAAGGTATGGAAATAGAAATTCCAAGGCTAAAATAGCTTTTCTCTTGTTGTCTGTTGCATTTTATTGTATCGTCAATCCTAATGCACCTCTAAATTCGCATTTCTAATTTATTTTCCTTCCCCATGCTTAACATTAATCTTTAAAACCAAAAACTTCTTAAAACCTTTTTCTTTTTTTCGAATTTGTACGTCGCTTGAAAAATAAATTCCAACATATTTGGACGCAAATTTTCCCTTGAAACAAAATTGGTACAAAAATTCAATAAATTATCTGAGCACTAAAAACAATTAAAAAAACAAAAACCCTCTTTTTTTCCAGCAAAACTTTCTAAATCAAGAGAAAATTTTCAAAATATTTTCCTTCTAAAAATTTTTGATAATTCAAGCCATATTTCAACGTCGTCAGAAGTCAGTTATGCACTAAGCATATAAACTCAATTCTATATTCTACAACTAGCCTTAACCCATAATACTGGACATTTTATTTAAAAATGCCATCATACTCAATTATTCAAAAAAATTAGCTTTTAAGAAATAGGAACAATGATCGTGATCCTAAAATAATTTTAACATGTCCTTCTCTTGCTAAAATTTCTATCTATTCAAAATTTCCAGTCTCACATTAAACTTTACTATTAGTTAGGCGTCCTTATCAGGTTTTCATATTTATACGGTTTCTTGCAAACATACATATAAGAGCAGCTTATATATTTGGAGATAACAACAGAGTAATATATCTCATAATATCGTGCGCACCTTAAAATGAGATAACTAAAAGTTACAATCCAATAACCCAAAACGGAAAGAGCAAATGTTAGAAAGAAAAAATATAACAACACACTACAGAAGCTAAAACACTACCTATAGACTATAGGATGGTCCTGATTCCCGACGGGAACTCGAGCCATTGCCATGGCCTTGAAAAGGGTGTAGAATAGTGGCTAAGCACCCAATCTCATGACTTTGGCGCTGTAGCTCAGCCCTCATCTCTCGTTGGTTGGCGCGGATCCCATGGAGTTTAGTTTGGACCTACCGAATACGACTAGCTGGGGACTTTGATATCCCTCGGTTCCCTATCCTTGCAGTGCCTCCTACTGCGGTAGCTGCTCTATTGTTGGCTGTCCGGCTGCAACTGGTGGAAGAAATTCCCATCTTCCCAAGGGATGCTCTATCAATCGTAGACGAAATCTTTGTCCCGACAGTCTCTCCATATGATCCACTCCATGCCGTCTGAAGATGAGTAAATAGTAATGATATGGAAAGTAACTCCAAGAGGCGCCAACTCCCTAATCGAAAATGAATTATAAGAGTGCATACCCAATTTATGGCTACACAATCTATAGGTGGCCTTCCACACACAAGGATAAATCTGATCATAGCTAGCCATCCTAGGGATGATGTTTGTGCTGAATAATGAGCAAATTAAGATGGGCAGTTAGACATAGACCATCTGTCTATCAAACACTAACACCGTGAGAAAAGATCCGCTGTAAGATCTCAGGCTCTATCATCTCAATATCATCCAAATCCACGCCATTCGTAGAAATCTCAGAAATATCGTCGAAGTCATCGTCAGACATCTCGATCCTAACTCCTTTAACCTCCGATTGAATAAAATTGTTGTCTTCATCGAAATTTGGTTCCAAAAAACATCAAAAAGGCAAATGCACCGCGAGTAGCATTCCTGCTCAAAAGTCTCGAAGCGCAGGATCAGTGTAAGTCTTGCCGCCTCAAAAATCTCTTCTTCCTCAAAACCAACGAAATATCCAAAGTTCACTATTCACCCTTGAAGGAATTTGAATTTGTGGAGCTGAGAATGGTGGAGATCTTCTGGTCATTCTGGTCCAGCCACCTAATCTCTCGATGGGTGAAACCAGGGTTGTGCGAGGGGGAACCACTAGTAGGGAAGGTTCCATGGGCTAAGAAGTGGGGAAATAGGGTTTAGATCTGAAGTGGTGGTGGGGAAAGATCTAACACATGAGCAAGGGGAAGGCGAGGCTTTTGCTCATCGAAGAAGGGAGAAACAACATCGCCTAGAGGTGGAATAGAGGAAGCGGGAGCTTATTTCGAAGAGGAGGTGGTGATTTAGGTTCGGCTTTTAAAGGAGTGGTGGAGCTTGCTGTGCTTAAAAGGAAAATGGGTTTGATTTATAGTCACATTCCAAGTTTAGGATGGGCTAAAATCTATATAACAATAGACCCCTCTAAGTCTACCGATCGATCACTACCGGTCGATCGCTAGGCGGTTTTTCTACACGACTTGAACCTGGACCCTTTCGGGCTAGGTTTAGTAGATAATAAAAATAATAATAATGATAATTGTTTCACGCCGTCTCCTTCAACTCAACACGATCCAAAAAATCCCAGCCATGTTCATGATGGTGCCAAAGCTTACTGTCTAGCTTTCCAAACCATTCATCTGCTATTATGCAGCACCCCTGACTCACTATTTCGACTAATAACGATTCCAAAAACCCCACGGTGTTCCAACTACTATTGCTAACATACTTGATGGAAATATTTCTTTCAATAGTTGGCATGTATAACAACACTTCTAACTTGATACTCCAATAAAATTAAATGTCATTCCTACTTTATCCATCCCTTAAAAGAGTGAAAACTTGAAATAAAAACTTCGATTTTTGTAAATCGAGAAATCATAGGGCTAAATATTCACCCTTTGAAACTCATTTCCAAATCAAAAAACTATTTTCTTTCCAATAATAAAAATCAAACCTTTATTGATATATATACATATAAATACTTAAAAGTTTCAAAACCCACTCCTCTATAAACCAAAATTTCTTAACACGACCAACTTAGTAATATACATATTTTTTGAAAATTAAAATTTCAAAACTTTTCAAAATAAATTTCTAAAATAAATCTTTGGAAAAAATAATCCTCTTAAAACCCTTTTTCCAAAATCTAAGGCATTTCCAAAATATTTTACTAAAATTCTCTCACAACTTCAGACTAAGGAATTGGCCTTAATTCTTCGAATAATAATCTATTTTGCCATTTAAAGGTAATTGATAGACACTCCCTTGCCAAATCTAGTTTCGGGATGTTTGCGATATACAAAATTCTATTTTTTGCTTATCAAGAATAATTGTGTATCTTCGACTGCAAGTCTTTATCAAGATCCAAAAAGTCACAAGGTAGCTAATATCTCTACCATCAAGTGGAACACCCTCCAGTCTTTGGGATTCTGCCATATGTCATAATTATGGTCTTCTCCATCAACGCCTTATGCATAGCTAGCACTCCATGTGGTAATTCGAAGTCGGCGTGAAAATCTTAACTCTAAAATATTTCCATTCCATTGTTGCTTTGCTCATTCCTTCAGAGTGGAACTACAACTACTTATGTTGTCGGGATTCTTATAGTCTAGCATAAAAAATTATAATAGATAGGAATGTACGAATACATTCTCTTAGTTTTTCCTAATTCCTCTGATCGACTAACCATAGCTCTGATACCAAATGTAACAATCCAAACTTTAATGAGCCCAAATTTAGACAAAAATCGAAACCCAAGTCCATCAAAGCACGAATAATTGGATTTGGTACCTGCAAATAAGCACAGGCATTATCAGAGAATGATATAAATCCAAACTCATAGCAGAAATAGTAATAGGATATAAATACTGACTGGGCTACTACCTTGAAATTAATGGCATTCCTTGGATAACAGATCGCTACATCAGCATCGAGCATGAGAGAAAAGAAGACTTCTCCAATAACTAATCACGCCCAGCTCCAGTGACCTGCTCCAGTGACTTATTCATCGAAATCTATCCTATGGGTTTTAATGAGGAGAAGGTCAGAACAATGTTCTAGTGACTGGAAAGTCTATATAGTGTCTATAACATAAATTTATATCGACTGGATTCCATTTAATTGTTATGTTTACTATTTAAGTTTAACCAAATTAACCTAATATTGCACATATGATATTCCTACCTAACATGATTCACCTACCTACCCTTCCCATGGTACAAAATACTGGCATAAGTCTATTAGCCACTTAATACTTCCAAATATGAAGTGGGCACCAAGCATCATCATTGTCTGTCTAGTGGTCCTAGCTATAGAGGCTTTGACCACTATTTGTGACTTTATAATACATAATAGCCATATTAATAATGCATCTATCGTTATTAAAAAATAATCCATGTGAGAAACCTAATATTCTAGATAAGCGTTTGTCATTTAATATCTAAACCTAAGATGAACTCCTCACAAGTGCTATCCAGGTTACATTGCCTTGAATCTCATTAGGACACTTAATATTTCTTTATTGGAAATAGTCAGACCCTAGATTATTCATTTAATACCTCAAATCCAAAGCACGACCTTCCCATTACATCCACTACTACTCCTAACCGTTAATTCAGACCATTTAATACTTTTTAATTAGGAAAGAGGCGGGCCCTCAAACAACCACTTAATACATCTAATCGCTAAGTAGATCATATTATTCCCATAATCGTTTCCCATAGGTTCTATAATTTTCGATGTCCCATATCAGTAATAAGTGTACATAACTGTTGGTAGCCTCTGAGTGAAGGGTATACTTCCATTGTATCACCTTAGTGACCTTGCATCCTAATCTTCTAAGCCAAATTAATTATTCTGTCTACGGTTAAAGATATCTCACATCAACATGAAGTATACACAACTGTTGGTAGTCTCAAAATGAAGGGTAATCTTCAGTTGTGTAACTCAACCGACCTCGCATCCCAACCTACTAAGTCCAATTAGCCATTTTAAGCTTTATTAATTTAAGCCATATTATCCTAGGGTTTATTATTACTAAGATTTATCACCCTAAGTTGGAGATTGGACTTAGCTTACTAATCTCTTTTTATCTACTTAAGACTACTCCTTATAAATTAAATAACCCATAAATCACTTTTATTTGCCTTTTCCATAAATGTCAATTTGTCCAAAATAAAGAATATCATCCTGACGGACATTTCCTAAGACATTTATCTATATTTACCGATTTCCAATCAGTAACCTTTTCTAACTGTTCCATAGTTATTAACCTAACTTCATTATTTATAAGTCATATTAATCTACTTTAACATCCATGTAACAACCCGATATTTTTATCCATTCACAGCCGCACATGTCGGACTTGAATTGCTCAAAATACCGCATTGTAATAAAATTTGGAGCAAATGAAAACAATCACAGAATCACAGATACTGAAATATCAGAATAACTCGCAGCGAAAATAAAATACCATAATAGCTCATGAAGCTACTATAACAAAATATCAAAACAAAATACATAATATCAGTCTGATAGTATACACAATAGAAATCCCAAATACATAGATGTTTATAAGTACATGAGCTGAAATAGAATAACTGAAACTGAAATAGATAGATAACTAAATAAGCAAAATCTCCAGCGATTCCAATCTTCAGATAGAGAAATCCAAAGCTAAGCAATGAATACTCAGGCAGACCCGAGTGTAAAGTAAAAAACAAAACCCTTGAGTCAGGACATACATACTTATATAATGTAAACCAACTCAAGTGAACTGTAGTAGTAATGTACCATAACTTAAAGGATGCTTGGGATCATCCATCCTCTAAGGATCCGTTAAACCATCAATTAAACAGTAATAAGTGCTATCATAGAAATGTCTATGTTAAAGTAAACTATGCAAATAACGGTACTAATTTGGCTAGGGTAGCTCAAAGCTGCAGCAATTGCTCACCTCTAGTCACACTCTCAAATTGAAGGTGTATATCCAAAAATCACAAGGCATATAGAGAAGTGTACCCATCGTTAAAATTCCAAAATGGTATTTTATACTTCGAAAATCAAATATCATTTCAAAATTCAATATCATTTCAAATCCATTTTAAAATATCAAAATATAATATCCTTCCAAAACCTCATTCACTTTTATTTAATTTAAATACCATTCCAAATCACATTTCAAAATGGTTTATATTTCAAATTAAAATACTCCATTTAAACCAATTAAAATGAAGTTATTATACTTTAAAAAAAATTAATTGCCAGAAATTTAGCCTTTTCAGAATTCATTTATTCACTTAAATTTATTAAAACGGGGAAATTTCAGCTTTCGCAGCGTTTAGAAAATTCTACAGTAAGTTACATTTGAAAAACAATTCAATTAGCAAAGACATCATTTAAAATTGTTGTAATAGTTCAGATTCAAATTTTAGTTTCTACAACTACAACACTTACAAAGTGTTGTAATATCACTTAGTTAAATTTTAGTTATAGTTCATTTGTATCAACTACAGCACTTTAAAATGTTGTAATATACTTTACTTATGAATTCAAGTTAACTTCAAAAATGATAGCATTTTTGAAATGATGTTAATTAAATTCCAGATTTTCAATACAATTTCAGAAACAATTTAAACTTTGATTTTTAATTCTTTTAACTTATAAAAATCATATTTTCTCACTCAAAAATTGTTCATTTAAATACTCGTTAACTTATGATATTTATAAAGTAAATTTTATACATAAAATCAAATTTTTAAATAATTCACTTATTAAGTTCAGGCATGTAAATTTCTATTCTTTATATTAATTTTTTTTACTTGACACTTAAATTTAAATTTCCTTTTCCAAATATAACTTATTTTTCATTTTATTTACTTAATTTAAAATTTCACTTTTAAACCAAATTCTCAAATTTCAAGTTTAAGTTATATTTCAAATTTCAACTTAATCATTTATTTATTTCACATTTTGACTTGTAGAAAATCATTAACACTTTATAAAAATCATTTTTAATTCAATTCAAATCAAAATATCATAAATTTACATTTTTAAAATACTTTAAAAATTCTAGAAAAAATATATATAAACCATGGGTCCGTATAGTATTTTCTAACGTATGTCAAGTGATATGGATAATATGTCATTTCAGTCCGTAATTTACAAAGAAAAATCCGGGTTCTACCATTTCAAACCGGCAATCCCAAGTAAAATAAAATAAATAAAAATCGTTTAGGCCTATCGTTTCAGCCCATAACAAGTTTTCCCTATTCTAAAGTCCGTTCAGGTATGTATCATTTCAACCCATAGTGATTCTATTCTACAGGGAACTTGCAGTGTGAGAAACAGAATAAATAAACAATATAACAACATACAGCAGTAACAGATGATATGACAGGTTTATAAACAGGCTTAACATCATATAGTTCAAATCACAGGCAGGTATAACATGATATAACAATTCTACACATTCACTTGGTGTCACTTCATAATTTATGTACGTAAAGATGTCATGAGTGAATACTTGCCTCTTAACACTGGAGTTAGCAAATCGAACTATACAGAATGAATTCCAGAAAGCATGATGCGGCATGACGCAACACGACTTTGATTCAAATGAGTGGAGAGAGCCAAGATGATTATCTTGTAAACAACCACAAAACAAGACAATGCTACTATAAATATTCAACACAAAATACATTGAAATAAATTGAAACAAAAAGCAACAAAGGATAAAACCTTGCCTTAGCCATTCCATACCTTAGCCATAAGGGATCATATGCATGGCCATGATGTGCTTTGGCTCGGGTATGCATCAATAATGCACGGCAATAAGAGATGAAAGGTAGTGGAAGTTGCAACATTGGGTAAACAAAGGAACAAGGCAAGGGCAAGAGTTTGGTCACATTTTTGGCTTGGCTTAGTCATCCTAGGGTTCGACCTTACTTAGTTTAGATCTGGACATAGGTGGAGTGGTGGTCAGAGGAGGTGGAGATGCTGGTGGTGGCGGCGGCTAAGGGGGTGGACGTAGTGCTAGATGAAGGGAATAGGTGGAATCAAGGCTTGGCTATGCAAATTCAAGGGGTTTTGTGCAAATTTGTAGATCTAGCCTCATGTAGAAGTCACGGCCAGGTCATGGTCAGAGGAAAGGGGGTGGAGCTACTATAGATGGTGGTGGTGTAGTCGGTGGTAATGGTGGAGAGGCTAGGCCGAGTAAAGCTTTGAAAAGGAGAAAGCAAATCAATGAAAAATGAAAAGAAAATGAGATAAAAGTGGTAGAAGCCATTAGCATTTTGTTTTTGTTTTTGCTGTGAGTTCTTTTGTGATGGTGAGAAGCATTTTTCATGTGAAAACTGAAGAGAAGTGTATGGCTATGCATAAGGAAGTGGACGACCAAAAGATGAGGTGAAAAGGCAAGTGAAATTGAAAAGGCAAGGTGAAATGAAAAGTCATAAGGCAAACGAAAGGTCTTGTCCCCTAGTACCATTTCTTTTAAATTAAAATAAAATAAATATATTTTCAGTAAATAAAATAAAAATATGAAAACAAAATAAAGTGAAAAAAATAAATATTTATTTTAAGGAAAAATAGAAAATAAATAAAGAAAATAGCTTAAATTGAAACTAGAATTTAAAAATTGAAAACAATATACAATAAACATTTAAAATTTATAACTATACTTCAAAAAAATGTTTTAAAAATAAAAATATATACCTAACATGTCATATAACACATATTAAAACATGATATGTGTGATAACCCGAATTTTGGAATATCTGTTAATTGATAATTAAATGGGTAAATTAATAGAAATACCGATTGTTAAGAATGAAACAAATAAATTTGATGATTAATATTCATATTTGGGAAGATGATTATTTGATAATCTCCTAATATGATTATTTAAAAAGGGAAAACTTATTATCTTCAAACCAAATTTAATTTGTGTTTGTTGAATATATTTATGAGTTGGTTTAAATTGAATTTGAATTGGTGAATTGTAAAATCCAAAAGAATAAATATATATGATTTTTAGTGTATAATTAAAAAAATTAAAATCATTCTCTTTTAAGGTTATATATGTATAAATACTAGAAAATGTATAAATATAAATTGTAAAACATAAGTTGATTAAAAAGGAAATGTATTTATCTAAAATGGGATATAAAAAAAAAGGTGAAATAAAAAGCTTTAATAAGGTTAAAGGTTAATACATTTTAAAATTTTACATGAGATAAAATTTAATTTGTATATATATATACACAAACATTTAAAAACATGATAAATAAAATTAATAAATACAAAATAGACATATGAATTAGTAGAGAAACATTAATACACCTACAAAATAACAAATGTAAGCAAATTGTTTCATGTAAATACAAATGTAAGCCTAAGTTTTTATCTAAATACAAGTGTACATTGATTATGGCATGCTAATGACATTTGTAAACAAATCTCTATGCATTATAACAAATGTAAGGGTATTAACATACAAATCGAACAAGTGTCACCATTTTTCTTTTAATATTTTAAAACTGAAGTAATCAAACAGAGAAAAAAAATGTAAAGAACTTTACAAACTAAAAACCAAAACCCGAAGTTCATTTGTAAATCATTTCAAGATCAGAGTAAGGCCTACAACATCATCTTCAAACTGAGTATATCAAAGCAACTTCATTTCAAGTTTAAAAGCAAAATCAACTCAAATAAGAATGATCCAGCTACCAATTCAAATCTTAAGCTTTCCAGTTTTTCTTCAAAAAGTAAATCTGCTTCTCTGTTCAAAGCTTATGCAAGTGAGTAAGCAAGTTTAATATATTTTCAGTTTGGTGGCATGCGGTGTACCTTGAAGTGATTGCATGATTATTTTATCTGATTGTATGCGTTTATGTATATAGATATTGGTGTGCATGTATGAACTTCTGTATTTTTGCCTCTGTTCTTTATTTCCAGGTTGTAAATGAAATTCAAAATTTAGTGTACTTCATCTGATTCTTTTAGACTTATATTTTTTTTAAACAAAACTTGTTGGAATTACAAGGTGCTTGATATAAAAATATTTTTAGACAAGTTTTGAGGATAGTTTTAACATAAAGTAAGAATAACAGTCAAAATTCACTCATACCCAAAATCTCGATTTTAATAATTCATTATTTCAGGTATATTTTTTGATTTGTTATCAAAATTTATGATTTTTGAAAATAAAATCGGGATTTTAAAGTCTTTATTTTGAGAGAAATCGTTAGAGGACCAAATATTGGATTTTCATCAATCTCTGATGATCGGTGGAGATAGGGATCTCTTGTTCATGGCTGAAGCTAGCCTAGAGATAGGCGATGATGGCAAAAATGCTCATTGGATTTTTAGACTTTGGTGGTGGCGGGGCATCATCGTTATAGGGTTTTGGGTGTTGATGGTATATCTGGTTTTCACGAAGTTTGTGTGACGTCAATGGAGTTCGAGCCTCTATCGATCGTGGGGGAATGGCGTCGTGGGTCTTCGACGAGGTTCGGGACGTGACGGCAGGGATGCTGATGGTCGGGATTTGGCGAAGCGTGGTGTTTAATGGCAGCAATGTTTGTTCCAGGTGGGGAGGATTCGTTGTTTTCGTTTTGTGGGGTGATACCAGATTCTGGTTAGTGGAGTGGATTGCGACGATCATCGGTGACTGGGGAAGATGTTCGGCGACTAGAAAAGGCGGACGTCAGTGATGTGTATGTGCACGGCATGCACAGTTTTGTGCTTGGTGATGGGTAAAAGGAAGGGAGATTTGAGAATAAGGTAGCGGTGAACTGTGTTTTGTGAATTTAGGGTCTTCGGGTTAGTCCTGTTGCAAACTCGATTTAGGCTTCGGCCCGTTCTAATTTTAATTTGTGTTTGTAAATAAAGTCTAATTTTATAAGTATGGATTAAATTATATAACAAGTTAGTTGGTTGAGGGAAGGGTGTATAATGGTAACTTAAGTTAGTTAGATGCTTAAGTTATTATGAACTTAAATTAAATAATTTAATCAAGAAAGTTAATGTTAAAGATAAGTGTTTTAAATATATAATTTTGATATCAAATTAAGGAAATTAAATAAAGAAAAATGGTTTATCTTATGATTAATTAAGTGCTTGGATGATTAAGGACTAATTAAATTAGGTAAGAATTTAAGAGTAACAAATTTATTTAATGAATTAATGATTTTTAGGGTATTTAATTAATTATGAATTAATTGATTAGAGATTTGATTAATTCAAAATTAAGGATAAATTAATTAAGTAATTAGAGTTTAATTACTTAAATAACAATTACTTAATGTAAGTAATTAATGATTGGTTATTAAGGGTTAATTATTTAATTATTAATTAGAGGATAATTAATAGGTAAAATTAAAGGTTAATTATTGGGAATAGTTAACCAATGGAGTAATTACCTGATTAAAGTAATTAATTTAATGTAAATTACTTAAGGGAAGTAATTAAGCATTAATTTCTTAGTGTAATTAATTTAGGATTGATAGATTAAGGAAATTAATCAAGAGTTAGCTAATTAATGAAGTGTGATTAATTAAGGGATAATTAATCAATGTAAGTAATTATATGATAATAAATTTAAGTAATTAATTAAGTATAAATATAATAAATCATTATAAATTATTTTATAAAAGTATGTAAGGGATCATTAACGTGATGGGGAAAGGCTAACTAATTTGTGTAATTTATTAAGAATTAATTACTTATTGTAATTAAAGGATGATTAGTCAAAGTTGATTAATTAAAATGGATAATTAAAGGATGATAAATTAATTTATTTGTAATTAATTAATGTTAAGTAAGCATGATAAAAGGTGATTGAAGTAATTAATTTAATTTGTTTCAATTAATTAGAAATGGTATGACTAATTTATCTTGCTTATGAATGATTGAATAATATCGCATGCCTTAGATTGATTGATATCTCGGTTATGTGATTTATGATGCTATGTGATATGATATGTTGGGTTTAAAATGAGAAAATGTGGTTACCTATCGATGATGAATTGATGGGTATAGGTGACACCCTGTATTTGACGTTTGAATTGAGTTTCATAATTCAAAATAAGATGGTATTGAATTCGAAGAGACCGGAGTCGAGTATTAGTGAATACCCGAAACCACTTCGATTCTTTATAAATTGATATGTGAAATTAATAGGCTGGTATGGAATGATTTAAGTAAATTGGACCATTTAATCTACGTTTGGTACTTAGAAATTAATGTGTGATGTAAGTGATGTCTATAACGATTTGTGAGATTGTAAATTGATACAAGTTACTCCGGGTTTATATAAGTTGTATGCTTTTGTATTTCATATTAGATGGGTTTACTCACGCTGGTATCCAGCCTGACCCGGGTGTTACTTGGTGTAATGCTCGGGTCAGGCCGAGTATTACAGATTTTCAGGTAAGGACGTTCTGGAGCTCAGGAGGCGAGCTGGATGGCAGGAACGTGTAGAGTATTTCCGCTATATTATATTATTGTAATTATGTGACATGTTGATTTAAACATGTCCAGTGTTTGAAAATATGTGTAGCTCTGATGTATTTAAATGTAACCGATAGAATATTATGCTTTTTGTAATCTATTATTATTTATTACTATATTTTATCCGCTGTGAATGTGAGATGTTGATGTTTTTGATCTTCTTCTTCTTCTTCCTTTTCTATCTCTTTCTTCTTTCCATAACTATTTGGAATTTTCGGGTCCAAAAATTCCGGGTCGTTACATTTGGTATCCGAGCTGAAGGTTAAGCGAGAACCTTGGCTATGGTGGGATTACTCATTAAGGATAGGGTAAGTGGTACCTAAGTTGAGTTGAGCATATATATATATATATATGAGAGCGTACTTGTTATTTTCTTATATAAAGATTTTAAATGATTTTATATAAGAATATATTTTGATATATAAAGCAATATTTCTTTCTAATAAATATTAAGGGAATTGGTTGTTAAATTTTTGGGATTAAATTAAGAAGTAATAGAAATACAACCAAACTGAAATTGAAATTGAATAAAGATAAGTTTAAAATGAATTCAAACTGAAATTAAGTCTTAAAGTAGGGGAAGAATTTCTAAATAAGATGAACTAGAATTGGTTTCAAACCAGAGAAATAGAATGGTTATTGTGTTTAATAATAAATGATTGTTTTCCAATAAACAATAAAATGTTTTAAGGAAGTAAAACATTTAGGTGAGTATGTCCTATAAATTGAAGTAGGTTTTAAGTTGTGAAGTTTTAAATCTAGGTCTAGAATTTGAAAATGGTTTCAAAGTGATAAGTGGAAAGATTATTTAAAATTTTAAGTTGACTGGATTAAGTAAATTGAATTTAACTTTGGAAAGTTAAATAAGTTTGAATGATCAACCTGATTTGAAAATTTCATGATGAAATTAAGATTTAACTTGGGAAGTTAAATGGTTGATTTGAATTAGGAAGTTTGAGTGATCTCAAAATGGGTTTGAGATCTAGAAATTGAAAATGAATGGATGTTTTAAAATAAATTAGATGATATCATTCTATTGTTATTAATAATCTTTAAGATGATATTTGATTTGTTTAAATAAATGAGAAATGAAGTGTGGTAATATATCCATTACTGGGATAAAAAGGAAAATCACACTTTAATTTAAAATTAAGGATAAGGAATTACTTTGAACTAAAAATTTGTATAATTACACTTGTAAATTAAAATTGTTTAAGGAACTAGTTTTAAACTGGAAGTTAAAATTGAGTAATAAATTAAATTTTTAAGATAAAATTATTTTAAATTCTTGTTTGAATTTTGAAAAATAATAATAATAAGTAAAGATAATTTAAAATGGAATTTTGAGAATTTGACTTAAAATTAAATTGTTTAATGGTTTGGGTTATTGATGAAAAAATAAAAGTAAATTTGATTTGTGGTGTAAATGTTAGGTCTGATCGATGAATTGAATTGTTTAAAAACTTTAAAGGTAAATTGATTTAAAGGAATTAAATCAACATTTGAAGTATTAACTCGAATCTATGTAATTCGAGATGGTTCATAGTGAACTGAAATTTGAAGTTGGTTCAAATGGAAATTTGATTTGAATATTTAGAAGTTGTGATTAAAAGTTTAATAGTTTTAAATTCAAATGGAATTTGAATTGAATTTGGAAAGAAATTGAGGTTAATTCAACTTGAATTGGGGTTAAATCAATTTCAATGGAAATTGAAGTTATTTAAATTGGAATTGAGTCAATTTAAATGGAAGTGGAAATTTAAATTGAATTGATGAGAATGGAGATTGGGAAGTGAATAGTTTTGACTCTGGACTATTTTTAATATAAATTGTTTTAATATAAACCTATTTTTCCAAGCTATTTATTATATATACAACCTTTCTTTTAAAAGCCAAACTATCTTATATTTGTTTTACAATTATTTTTGGAACTGTTTAACAATTTTCCAACTGTTTTATAAGCTAATTACTATATTTCAACTATTTTACAAAACTAATTACTATCTTACTATTATTTTGCAATTATCTAAAATTTCTATAATTATTTTAACTATTTTCTAAATATTTTACACCTATTTTACAAACTAGTAATTATTTTCCAACTACTTATCTATTTTTAACGTTTCAAGCTATTTTCTAAATTTAAACTGGACAGAGTTTAAACTGTTATTGGTTAAATACCCAATCGAGATCAGAATAGAGGTGATAATCCAAATGGATTGAAGCAATTGTGAATAAGTGAATGTGAATAGAAATGGAATTGATTTAGCTAATAACCAATAAAGATAAATATGTAGGGTGTACGTATGTTATTCTATTCGCATAATGATTTGATCCAGATTCGAGCATAGAATTTCGAGATAATATGTCGATCCGAGTTGGGATTTTTCACTCGATTTTCGACGACGAACCTGGATATGGATTGTTGGTTGATTTTGGATGTTCTCTGTCATAGTTATGACTATGCAAGGAGAATAACGGTTTCTGATCAAGAAACCAGATCTGAGTCCGCACTAGGAAGTCGAGTGGACGATACTAGTTCGGAAATGAAATTGTGTGATCGAGTGAGCGATCATGTGTACATCGTACGGATTTGAATGAAATTGATATTGAAAAGAGTAATCAAATTTAATTATGTAAGATAAATCTTCCTTTATTGAATCTTTTGCCAGAAGAAAAGGATTTTTGAGAAGTATTTGAAGTATAAATTGAGTTTTATACAAGTTTGAAATGATCCAAAGTTTTTAAAATTTTATATATATTTATGTGTGTATATATATATATAAAGGATCTTTTGAGGATTTTGGAAAAAGGTTTTGGGAACCTTTTGATTTGGAAAGGCTTTTGATTTTTGGGTAAAATTAATATTGAAATTTGGAAAAGCCTAGTTTGAGAATAATCGATTTTGGGATAATCAATTTTGTGTGAAGGAGCTTTGTATGAGATCATACTAGGTGTATGATTTGAAAGATACTATTTGTGTATAGTAAAAAGTGTTTTGATAATGGCTCTGGGGAAAAAGGCGCTTCCTTGAAATGAACTTCTCAGGAGTGCCACCGGGTGGTGCTGCCTTGAGTCCGAAGGTGGGGTTCTTAAGTTGATCCTGTAAGGAGTCCGGACAAAACTAGTTCCTGAGGATTATGAGTAGAGTATACCATAGTGAAAGCCGTGTGTGCCGTTGAGAGCCAACAGTCTGCGTTTGATTTTATATCGGTAGACTGCGACCAATGGTAACATAGCGAAGGTCGTGTGTGCCGCTGAGAGCCAACAGTCTGCGTTTGATTTTATATCGGTAGACTGCGACCTATGTAGGAGTGGAGGAGTTTCATTTCGAAAGCGAAAATCAGAGGCCGCAGAGAGCCTGCAGATACATGGACTTTTGCTGTGATGGCAACGTAACCCTGGAATGAAACTGCGATCTGTCGTGGGATCCATGGCGTAATCGAGAGGCCGCAGAGAGCTTGCAATTACATGGACTTTTGCTGCGATGGCAACGTAACCCAGGATGTAACTACGACCATGGATGGGGGTGATGATTTCTAGAGCATTCTCACCAAAGATATTTCCTCTATTTTCGAAAACTGTTTTCTATATTTTCAATAAAATTATTTTATAAGTATTTTCACTGGGTGTTGAAATCGAGTCTGCTAAGTACTTATAGATTTTCAGTCGTAAGCCTGATCAACGTATGAACGAATTTCTATGAGAACAAGGATGGACCGGTAGAAACATCGAGTTATAAAAGTATTTTTTTATAAAAACTATTTTAGTATTATATAAATTTTTAAAGTATTTTGAAAATGATCAATGAAAATTTATCTGATTTTAAGCATTTTAATAGATTCTGGCTTCGTTCCTTTTCGAGGATGAAAAGATTCAAAGGGGGGAGGAACGTGATAACCCGAATTTTGGAATATCTGTTAACTGATAATTAACTGGGTAAATTAATAGAAATACTGATTGTTAAGAATGAAACAAATAAATTTGATTATTAATATTCATATCTGGGAAGATGATTATTTGATAATCTCCTAATATGATTATTTAAAATAGGGAAAACTTATTATCTTCAACCCAAATTTAATTTGTGTTTGTTTAATATATTTATGAGTTGGTTTAAATTGAATTTGAATTCGTGACTTGTAAAATCCAAAAGAATAAATATATATGATTTTTAGTGTATAATTAAAAAATTTAAATTCATTATCTTTTAAGGTTATATATATATAAATACTAGAAAAATGTATAAATATGAATTGTAAAACATAAGTTGATTAAAAAGGAAATGTATTTATCTAAAATGGGATATAAAAAAAGGTTAAATAAAAAGCTTTAATAAGGTTAAAGGTTAATACATTTTAAAATTTTACATGAGATAAAATTCAATTTGTATATATATATACAAACATTTAAAAACATGATAAATACAATTAATAAATACAAAATAGACATATGAATTAGTAGAGAAACATTAATACACCTACAAAATAACAAATGTAAGCAAATTGTTTCATGTAAATACAAAAAGCCTAAGTTTTTATCTAAATACAGGTGTACATTGATTATGGCATGCTAATGACATTTGTAAATAAATCTCTATGCATTATAACAAATGTAAGGGTATTAACATGCAAATCGAACAAGTGTCACCATTTTTCTTTTAATATTGTAAAACTTAAGTAGTCAAACAGAGAAAAAAAATGTAAAGAACTTTACAAACTAAAAACCAAAACCTGAAGTTCATTTGTAAATCATTTCAAGATAAAAATAAGGCCTACAACATCATCTTCAACCTGACTATATCAAAGCAACTTAATTTCAAGTTTAAAAGAAAAATCAACTCAAATAAGAATGATCCAGCTACCAATTCAAATCTTAAGCTTTCCAGTTTTTCTTAAAAAAGTAAATCCGCTTCGCTGTTCAAAGGTTATGCAGGTGAGTAAGCAAGTTTAATCTATTTTCAGTTTGGTGGCATGCAGTGTACCTTGAAGTGATTGCATGATTATTTTATATGATTGTATGCGTTTATGTATATAGATATTGGTGTGCATGTATGAACTTCTGTATTTTGCCTCTGTTCTTTATTTCCAGGTTGTAAATGAAATTCAAAATTTAGTGCACTTCGTCTGATTCTTTTAGACTCATATTTTTTTTAAACAAAACTTGTTGGAATTACAAGGTGCTTGACATAAAAATATTTTCAGATAAGTTTTCAGGATAGTTTTAACATAAAGTAAGAATAACAGTCAAAATTCACTCATACCCAAAATCTCGATTTTAATAATTCATTGTTTCAGGTATATAGTTTGATTTGTTATCAAAATTTATGATTTTTGAAAATAAATCGGGATTTTAAAGTCTTTATTTTGAGAGAAATCGTTAGAGGACCAAATATTGGATTTTCATCAATCTCTGATGATCGGTGGAGATAGGGATCTCGTGTTCATGACCGAAGCTAGCCTAGAGATAGGCGATGCTAGCAAAAATGCTCATTGGATTTTTAGACTTCGGTGGTGGTGGGGCATCATCGTTATAGGGTTTTGGGTGCTGATGGTATATCTGGTTTTCGCGAAGTTTGTGTGGCGTCAATGGAGTTCGAGCCTCTATCGGTCGTGGGGGAATGGCGTCGTGGGTCTTCGACGAGGTTCGAGACGTGACGGCAGGGATACTGATGGTCGAGATTTGGCGAAGCGTGATGTTTAATGGCAGCAATGTTTGTTCCAGGTGGGGAGGATTCATCGTTTTTTTTGTGGGGCGATACCAAGTTTTGGTTAGTGGAGTGGATTGCGATGATCATCGGTGACTGGGGAAGATGTTCGATGACTGGAAAAGGTGGACGTCGGTGATGTGTATGTGCACGGCATGCACAGTTTTGTGCTTGGTGATGGGTAAAAGGAAGGGAGATTTGAGAATAAGGTAGGGGTGATCTGTGTTTTGTGAATTTGGGGTCTTCGGGTTAGTCCTGTTGCAAACTCGATTTGGGCTGCGGCCCATTCTAATTTTAATTTGTGTTTGTAAATAAAGTCTAATTTTATAAGTATGTCTTAAATTATATAACAAGTTAGTTGGTTGAGGGAAGGGTGTATAATGGTAACTTAAGTTAGTTAGATGCTTAAGTTATTATGAACTTAAATTAAATAATTTAATCAAGAAAGTTAATGTTAAAGATAAGTGTTTTAAATATATAATTTCGATATCAAATTAAGGAAATTAAATAAAGATAAATGGTTTATCTTATGATTAATTAAGTCCTTGGATGATTAAGGACTAATTAAATTAGGTAAGAATTTAAGAGTAACAAATTTATTTAATGAATTAATGATTTTTAGGGTATTTAATTAATTATGAATTAATTGATTAGAGATTTGATTAATTCATAATTAAGGATAAATTAGTTAAGTAATTAGATTTTAATTGCTTAAATGACAATTACTTAATGTAAGTAATTAATGATTGGTTATCAAGGGTTAATTATTTAATTATTAATTAGAGGATAATTAATAGGTAAAACTAAAGGTTAATTATTGGGAATAATTAACCAATGGAGTAATTACCTGATTAAAGTAATAAATTTAATGTAAATTACTTAAGGGAAGTAATTAAGGATTAATTACTTAGTGTAATTAATTTAGGATTGATAGATTAAGGAAATTAATCAAGAGTTAGCTAATTAATGAAGTGTGATTAATTAAGGGATAATTAATCAATGTAAGTAATTATAAGATAATTAATTAATGATAAATATAATAAATCATTGTAAATTACTTTATAAAAGTATGTAAGGGATCATTAACGTGATGGGGAAAGGCTAACTAATTTGTGTAATTTATTAAGAATTAATTACTTATTGTAATTAAAGGATGATTAGTCAAAGTTGATTAATTAAAATGGATAATTAAAGGATGATAAATTAATTTATTTGTAATTAATTAATGTTAAGTAAGCATGATAAAAGGTGATTGAAGTAATTAATTTAATTTGTTTAAATTAATTAGAAATGGTATGACTAATTTATCTTGCTTATGAATGATTGAATAATATCGCATGCCTTAGATTGATTGATATCTCGGTTATGTGATTTATGATGCTATGTGATATGATATGTTGGGTTTAAACTGAGAAAATGTGGTTATCTATCGTTGATGAATTAATAGGTATAGGTGACACCCTGTATTTGAAGTTTGAATTGAGTTTCGTAATTCAAAATAAGATGGTATTGAATTCGAAGAGACCGGAGTCGGGTATTAGTGAATACCCGAAACCACTTCGATTCTTTATAAATTGATGTGTGAAATCAGTAGGCTGGTATGGAATGATTTAAGTAAATTAGACCATTTAATCTAAGTTTGGTACTTAGAAATTGATGTGTGATGCAAGTGATGTCTATAACGATTTGTGAGATTGTAAATTGATACAAGTTACTCCGGGTTTATATAAGTTGTATGCTTTTGTGTTTCATATTAGATGGGTTTACTCACGCTGGTTTCCAGCCTGACCCGGGTGTTACTTGGTGTAATGCTCGGGTCAGAACGAGTATTACATATTTTTAGGTAAGGATGTTTTGGAGCTCAGGAGGCGAGCTGGATGACAGGAATGTGTAGAGTATTTCCGCTATATTATATTATTGTAATTCTATGACATGTTGATTTATATATGTCCAGTGTTTGAAAATATGTGTAACTCTGATGTATTTAAATGTAACCGACAGAATATTATGCTTTTTGTAATATATTACTATTTATTATTATATTTTATCCGCTGCGAATGTGAGATGTTGATGTTTTTGATCTTCTTCTTCTTCTTCCTT
Source organism: Allium cepa (assembly GCA_030765085.1). Lineage (NCBI taxonomy): Eukaryota > Viridiplantae > Streptophyta > Magnoliopsida > Asparagales > Amaryllidaceae > Allium > Allium cepa. Next base: position 46,032,710 of record CM060946.1, read on the forward strand.
TTCTATCTCTTTCTTCTTTCTATTACTATATGGAATTTTCGGGTTCGAAAATTCCGGGTCGTTACAATATGACATATAAAAATATTATTTATATAAATTAAAACAAATTTTTTTATTAAATAAATCAATTTACATACAATATTGTAAAATGCATAACTTTCACAATATAAATCGGATTTCAACGAAAAAAAGCAGTATTCTTGAAATTTAATTTATTTTCATAATAAGTGATAAAATTAAAAAATTCAAGTATATAAATTTTAAATTTAAATGTCAAAGTTTGACCATATTGACCAAAATTCGCACTTTTGGAAAATATTCTATTTATTCATGTTTGGAATTATAATTCACATCAAAATAAAAATTTATATTTAAAATATCAAAATTTATTCATTTTAATAAACAAAATAAAGTTTTTAAATCAGGAATTTTAGTTAAAATAATTAAAATGTAAAATTAAAATAATCTCAAATACAGGGTTTTTACACTCTCCCCCACTCAAATCTTTTCGTCCTCGAAAAGAACAAATAAGGAAAATAAGGAAAAGCAAGATAGAAAAAGTAAATAGTACCTGAAAAAAACAATTCCGGATTCGAAGCACGAATGCTCTCCTCCGTCTCCCTGTTGCAATCCCGATCATCAGTACTCCACTTTACTTTGACCAGTCTAACAGATTTCCTTCTTAGCTGCTTCGTAGCTCTGTCGACAATACGAAGTGGCTTTCTCTCGATAGTCAGATTAGGCTCAATATCCAAACTATCAAGAGTAAAAGGCTGAACAATAAGAGATGGGTCATGAAGATACCAGCGAAGATGTGAGACATGGAATAGATCATGCACTTCAATAAGCTTCTTAGGCAAATCCAAACGATAAGCCAAAGAACTAACTCTTTCAAAATTGTGAAAAGGACCCTCGAAGAGGAAGAAGTAGGAATAGCTAGAAGGGAAAATAGGTTGAAAGACAAGGATGAACCATTATTTTAAAACCATATAAATTTCGGTTTAATTTTTTTTATTTATAACATTTTAAACATTTTACAATATGATGAATAGTCATTTGATTCAAATCTGTTAGTTTGAAGTAAATAATATTTAAAACATTTAAAATTATTTAGAAAAGAAAAATAAATGATCAAAATATCCTTTATATATTACTTTATCAAAATACTATTATAACTTGATGTCTTAACAAGTTTACTCTCGTTGCTGCAGAATCTGGTCATGCGTTGATCAGGTGCAAAGCTAGAATTCTCTAGGTACTTTGTAGACTTATTTCAAAACCTAGTGAAAATACTGGAAAATCTTTAAAAACAGATATGGAAAGTATGATCCAAACAAAACAACCAAACCAAAACATTTTCTAACCATGCATCGCAAATATACTATGGTTACGCCTGGATCCCCCACGAAACATCTGTACGTGTAAGCTATCTCAGCCTGCGAATTACGCCATGATGACTAGTAGACCGCAGATACACAATGGTTATGCCTGGATCCTCCAAGAAACATCCGTCCCCTTAAGCTATCTCAGCCAGTGGATTTTGCTACTAAAAACGACCTGCATAGATCGCAGATACACAATGGTTACGCTTGGATCCCCTAGGAAACATCCGTACCTTCAAGCCATCGCAGCCAGGCGAATTATGTTATGCAGTCGCGCTCGTAAGACCATGGAGATCGCCATGGAATTCGATAGACACTCAAATATCATATCCGGAAAACCCTAATCAGAGATAATAATATCGATAGAATGAATCCACAGTGTGGCCACAAAGCGGATATCAAGGGGAAGGCACTTTCCATATCTTTACTTCGAAAAAATGTACCATATAGTACCTTTTCAAATCACTTTCAAATATCATACTTATACAAAGTCCATCATATATAAGATTTTATTTTCAAATCGAATACTTTCCAAACTAATAGTATACCAAATCACACATATATAGACTTCGATTGTATAAAATTTCTCGTTCCAAATTGAGTACTTTCCAAAACGATAGTTTTTAAATCAACTTCATACTTATACAAATCAATTTTATATAAGTTTGATAAATCCCAAATCAAGTATTTAATAAAACAAGATTCTCAATTTCAATTCCTTTCAGTAACGTTTCAGTTTCAAAATCATATATGACTTCGCCAAATCATTTCTTCCACATTACATATATTTAGTTTCAAGTTTCTCAAAACAATAGGTTTAGAAAATAATCCTGGTTTCCAAATAGACAAAATTTAGGTCAAATAAGTTCATTTCCAAAACCATCATATAAATACTGGGTTTTACTATCCAATCTATTTTCAAAACCAAATATTTTTCTCAAAATCAATTATACCCAAAATGATTTAAGTTTAATCCCTTTAAAACCTTTAAACAATTTATTATTATTTATTTTTATTATTTGAAAGATCTTCTTTACCATTGAAAATTATTATATATATAGTTTTATAAAAGATGTAACTAAGTTATAACATTTAAAGTAAATTTTATTCAAAATATTTTGAAAACTAATGTTTTATTCAAAACGTTTCAAAACTAAATTTCATATTAGTATAATTCAAAATAGTTTTATTCATTAACTTAACAAAATAGTTTCAAACTTATTTAAATTATATTAAAGCATACAAAGCTGAACTTATATACTTTATCAAACTTACATACATAATTAAATTAAATTAACCTTGATTTGGAACTGCTCGAACTTTAAAAATAGTCGAAGAAATCAAATTTTCCAAATCCAAGAGTTGGAAATCAGCAACAAATCAGTGAATCAATTCCAATAGATAAGGTTATACCAAAACAATTATGAAACTCGAGGACTGAATACAGGCTTACTTTAAATCATTTCAAATATATATATACACACACACACACACACATACATACATACATATATATATATATATATATACATATATCTTTCGAATATCAAACCATACTTCGGGATTTGAAATCAAAATTTGGTTTCACAAAATCACTCGCATAGAAAAGCTACTAAAGTGGCCTCTTCCCCACATTGAAACTCAAAAATCAATGTCGATGATGCGTGCACTCTTCACCGAAATTATTTTCCAACGTCACAAGTGAGTTCTAGACTTCTATTTTCTTGAAACTTCTTTGAAATCTCTTTGAAACCATTGGAATTCATTCGAATACAATTGAAACATTTCTTTTTCGGAAAATATCTTTAAATCATATTATTATTATATATTTTCCAAAATCTTAAAACTGATTTCAAAACACCAGAGTTCGATTCCTTGAAATTCAAATTCAAAACCCTTCAGTTATGAATCATTTTATATAAATCAAATTTCTTGTAATTTTTTCAAAATTTCATATCCTTCTAAAGCTTCAAATTTTCATTTATAAATGGAATATAATCCTTATCAAAAACATTTCACTTTTATATATAAAATGTTGTCATCCTCATCAAACTAATAATTTCGATGTATGCACAATTTCAAAATACAACCAAATACAAATTTCCAAGGGATGATTCAAAGATGGATTTCAAACAAACAGAGATTCAAATTCAAAGAAACTCTAATCAATAGAATTCTGGTTCGAAGATAAGCTCGATCGAAGATGAGATAATTTTATTATCAAATAGAAGATGGATAAGCCTATATAAATCGCGTGCGACCTTAACCAGTCAACCGTGACTTCAGGAATATAATCAATGCGGAAATCTAAGGCTAATCTACATTCAATCAACAGAGATAGAATCTAGGCAGAGAAGGAGATAAATAGCATCGAAATCCGAGGATACAGAAATCTCTATTGAATCAATGCCAATTGTAAGGGAGTTTCACCCCCTTACAGATCATTCAAAGATTTGTGAAATCACCGATCTTTATAGAGGTCATTCAAAGTGGGTTGTTGAATGACCCAAAATCAAAAGGATAAAATAGGGAAGACAAGACTGTGTTTCAGAACAAGTGGGAGCGTTCCAAAGTTGAACGAATCCTAATTGGTAAGAATCCTAACCAAGAGATTACTAACAAGGTGGATAAAGAAGGGGTGAAGTTAGAAAATATTGACTTCAAAATAAGAAAAAAAAAATTATACCGATATAATCTTTGAAAATCCTTTAAAATCATTTGGAAATCATTTTATACTTCGAAAATACGTTCTCTCACAAAGAAATGATTCTGAGATTGATTTTACTCATTCTAGGGTATTTCTACCCTATCTCTAATGAGTTTTTGCTCCGAAGGCTAAGATTTGCCTAAAACCAAAGCTCTGATACCAACTGTAACATTCCGATATTTTCAGCCATTTGCAGCCGCACATATCGGACTTGAATTGCTCAAAATACCGCATTGTAATAGAATTTGGAGCAAATGAAAACAATCACAGGATCACAGACACAGAAATATCAAAATAACTCGCAGCGAAAATAAAATACCATAGTAGTTAATGAAGCTACTATAACAAAATCTCAAAATAAAATACATAATATCAGTCTGAAAACATATACAATAGAAATCCCAAATACATAGAAGTTTATAAATACAAGAGCCGAAATAGAACAACTAAAACTGAAATAGATAGATAACTAGATAAGCAAAATCTCCAGTGGTTCCTATCTCCAGAAAGAGAAATCCAAAACTAAGTTGTGAATACTCAAGCTGACTCGAGCGTAAAGTAAAACACAAAACACTCGAGTCAGGACATACATACTTATATGATGTAAACCAACTCAAGTGAACTGTAGTAGTAATGCACCATAACTTAAAGGATGCTTGGGATCGCCCATCTTCTAAGGATCCGTTAAACCATCAATTAAATAGTAATAAACGCTATCATAGAAATGTCTATATTAAAGTAAACTATGCAAATAACGGTGCTAATGTGGCTAGGGTAGCGCAGAGCTACAGCAATCGCTCACCTCTAGTCATACTCTCAAATTGAAGGTGTACATCCAAAAATCACAAGGCATACAGAGAAGTGTACCCATGGTTGAAATTCCAAAATGGTATTTTATACTTCAAAAATCAAATATCATTTCAAAATTCAATATCATTTCAAATACATTTTAAAATATCAAAATACCATATCCTTCCAAAACCTCATTCCTTTTTATTTAATTTAAATACCATTCCAAATCACATTTCAAAATGGTTTGTATTTCAAATCAAAATACTCTATTTAAACGAATTAAAATGAAGTTATTATACTTTAAAAAAATCAAATATTCTATTCAAAAAAATTTAGTCTTTTCAGAATTCATTTATTCACTTAAATTTATTAAAACAGTGAAATTTCAGCTTTCGCAGCATTTAGAAAATGCTACGGTAAGTCACATTTGAAAAACAATTCAATTAAGCTAACACGGCATTTACAACTGCTGTAATAGTTCAGGTTCAAGTTTTAGTTTCTACAACTACAGCACTTACAAAGTGTTGTAATATAACTTAGTTAAATTTTAGTTATAGTTAATTTGCATCAATTACAGCACTTTAAAATGCTGTAATATCCTTTACTTATGAATTCAAGTTAACTTCAGAAATGATAACATTTCTAAAATGCTGTTAATTAAATTCCAGATTTTCAATGCAATTTCAGAAACAATTTAAACTTTGATTTTTAATTCTTTTGACTTATAAAAATCATATTTTCTCACTCAAAATTTCTTCATTTAAATACTCGTTAACTTATGATTTTTATAAAGTAAATTTTATACATAAAATCAAATTTTTAAATAATTCACTTATTAAATTCAAGCATGCAAATTTCTATTCTTCATATTAAATTTTTTTTACTTAACACTTAAATTTAAATTTCCATTTCCAAATATAACTTATTTTTCATTTTATTTACTTAATTTAAAATATCACTATTAAACCAAATTCTCAAATTTCAAGTTTAAGTTATATTTCAAATTTCAACTTAATCATTTATTTATTTCACATTTTAACTTGTAGAAAATCACTAACACTTTATAAAAATCATTTTTAATTCAATTTAAATCAAAATATCATAAATTTACATTTTTAAAATACTTTAAAAATTGCAGAAAAAATATATATAAACCACGGGTCTGTATAATATTTTCTAACCTAGGTCATGTGATATTGATAATATATCATTTCAATCCGTAATTTACAAAGAAAAATCTGGGTTCTATCATTTCAAACCCACAATCCCAAGTGAAATAAAATAAGTGAAAATCGTTCAGGCCTATCATTTCAGCCCATGATGATTTTTCCCTATTCTAAAGTCTGTTCGGGTATGTATCATTTCAACCTATAGTGATTCTATTCTACAGGGAACTTGCAGTGTGAGAAACAGAATAAATAAACAATATAACAACATATGGCAGTAACAGATGATATGACAGGTTTATAAACAGGGTTAACATCATATAATTCATATCATAGCTGGTATAACATGATATAGCAATTCTACACATTCACTAGGCGTCACTTCACAATTTATATAAGTAAAGATGTCATGAGTGAATACTCACCTCTTAACACTGGAGTTAGAAAATCAAACTATACAGAATGAATTCCAAAATGCACGATATGGCACGACACAACACGACTTTGGTTCAAATGAGTGGAGAGAGCCAATATGATTATCTTGTAAACAACCACAAAACAAGACAATGCAACTATAAATATTCAACACAAAATACATTGAAATGAATTGAAATAAAAAGCAACAAAGGATAAAACTTTGCCTTAGCCATTCAAGAGCTTAGCCATAAGGGATCATATGCATGGCCATGATATGCTTTGGCTTGGGTATGCATCAATAATGCTTGGCAACAAGAGATGAAGGGTAGTGGAAGTTGCAACATGGGGTAAACAAAGGAACAAGGCAACGGCAAGAGTTTGGTCACATTTTTGGGTTGGCTTGGTCATCCTAGGGCTCGGCCTTACTTAGCTGAGATCTGGACCGAGGTGGAGTGATGGTCAAAGGAGGTGGAGATGCTGGTGGTGGCGGCTAAAGGGGTGGCCGAAGTGCTAGATGAAGGGAATAGGTGGAATCAAGGCTTGGCAATGCAAATTCAAGGGGTTTTTGTGAAAATTTATAGAACTAGCCTCAAGTGGAAGTCACGACCAGGTCATGGTCAAAGGAATGGCGGTGGAGCTGCTATAGATAGTGGTGGTGTGGTCGGTGGTGATGGTGGAGAGGCTAGGCCGAGCAAAGCTTTGAAAAGGAAAAAGCAAATCAATGAAAAATGAAAAGAAAATGAGATAAAAGTGGAAGAAGCCATTAGCATTTTGTTTTTCTTTTTGCGTGAATTCTTTGTGATGGTGAGAAGCATTTTTCACGCGAAAACTGAAGAGAAGTGTACGACTATGCATAAGGAAGTGGACGGCCAAAAGGTGAGGTGAAAAGGCAGGTGAAATTGAAAAGGCAAGGTGAAATGAAAAGTCATAAGGCAAATGAAAGGTCTTGTCTCTTAGTATTTCCATTTCTTTTAAATTAAAATAAACTAAAAAAAATTTCAGTAAATAAAATAAAAATTTGAAAACAAAATAAAGTGAAAAAAAATAAATAATTATTTTAAGGAAAAATAGAAAATAAATAAAGAAAATAGCTTAAATTGAAACTAGAATTTAAAAATTGAGAACATATATAATAAACATTTAAAATTTATAACTATACTTTAAAAAATGTTTTAAAAATAAAAATATATACCTAACATGTCATATAACACATATTAGAACATGATATGATAAATAAAAATATTATTTATATAAATTAGAACAAAATATTTTATTAAATAAATCAATTTACATACAGTATTGTAAAAAGCATAACTTTCACAATATAAATCAGATTTCAACGAAATGAAAAGAAATATTCTTGAAATTTAATTTATTTTCATAATAAAAGATAAAATTCAAGAATTCAAATATTTAAATTTTAAATTTAAAAGTCAAAGTTTGACCATATTGACCAAAATTCACACTTTTGGAAAATATTTCATTTATTCATGTTTGGAATTATAATCCACATCAAAATAAAAATTTATATTTAAAATAACAAAATTTATTCATTTGAATAAATAAAATAAAGTTTTTAGATCAGGAATTTTAGTTAAAATAATTAAAATGTAAAACTAAAATAATCTTAAATACAGGGTAGTTACAATTCGCCTTCTTGGAGGCCCAAAACTAACTACTACGGATGCTGCAGTTATCCGTAGTTATTAATCCTCGAAGACCAAATACGGCGACATTAGATACACTGATACACAGAAACACAAGAATATGGAAAAAAAAATAGTCAACAAACAAATTCCACATTCCATTTCAAAATATTCCAAATTAATTACATAATCTCAGTTCGCAGACCACGTTCAGATAACATATAATTATTACAAAATACGCCACGAGCGACATATGAAGATGCCTCCTTGGATGATCAGAGTATATAGATAGGAAAGACAACAATTTGCCTTTACAAACAAAACACATAGTGGAAATAAAATAACTCTAATAACATGCTTGCCTTCTGCACGTCCTCAAAAGCTTTATTCGCCTAAAAGAACATCTGAAAACCTTAACTCTCAACCTACACAAAATAAATTGAGTACCTAAGAGTCTAAGAGGAAAACAAAAACTTAGAGTAAGACATAAAGCTTGGTATGAATAATAATTTACAATCCTAAACCATTTAGATATCTAGTGAGACCACGCCGCTTAGCTGAACGGGTTTTCCCCTCACTAGTATCCTAAATTTTTTATAAAACCATATACTGTGCTCCTGCATCCACAATAGTTAAAACATAGTGTTTCAAAACATTATGATGGTATGCAAAACAAATAAATTAATTCAAGATTACCCATCCCCATTCATTCCGTCTATCTGTCTCAATTATAGTTTCTAGGGTTATTGTTAACCTGTTAAATGTTTATGGACAGTCTATCCAATTACTTAGTTTTTGGGATCAATAAGAACTTATTGGTAACTACAATATTTTATCGCTTATCCCGATTTTCATGGGCTAAATAGCAACCTATTGACTGACTGCCAATACCTTAATCTGGATATAGTTTTCATGTGTAAACTAGAAACCTACTAGGCCCCACCGTTATCAAATCATTGTTTTCATGAGATGAATGTGAACCTATTGGCCCCAACCAATATCATACATTTTTCATGGACTTACTATAAACCTATTAGCCCATGTCAATATCTTTAATTAAGATTTTAACATTTGTTAAGTTATATTCATTACTGGTTCAACCTAACTAGTTATTATGCCCTTTTCTCAAAATACAATTATAGATTAATAACAATATGAATAATATTTCCAAAATCTTTATTTATGCCATGGTTTTTCCTTTAAAAATGAGAATGGGTTATTTGTTTCGAAACTTTAAAACATCACTTTCGAAACCACTGGATGACCTCCTTCGAACGCATAGAAAACCTCTTTTCAAAACTTTAAGCATATACCTTTCGAAATCATAGATTTTCGATGGTATTAGGAAGTATTCTTTAAAACATAGCTTCGAAACAATTGAAGTACCCTTTCCAAAGCATTGGGTTTACTCTTTAAAAACATCATTTGGGCTAAAATGGTTATACAAGAAAGTATCTCTTTCGAAACCAACAAAAATAAATCTGGGGAAAAGTTGATGGTGGCGGAACTATCTATTTAGAAAGCAATAACCTTTAAAATCAAAACTTCGAAGGACAAACTCGAAACCCCCTTTTAACTCCTTCAACTTTGAAAACCATAACCTCTTTCGAAAGCAATTAGGAAGCGGCTAAACCTAGGTAAAAAAAAGGATAACCTTTCGAAGGTATTGATGACTTCAATACTTCGATAGAAAATAACGGCTAGGTTTTGACTAGGTCAAAACCTACCCTTTCGAAAGCTTCTTATTTAAAGAAAAAATTCCCCTTCAAAAGCTATTTATATAGTCCCTTTCCAAAGCATGGCTTTCGACTATATTGAAAACTTTAAGTAAAACAAGCCAGGTACTTATCTTTAGAAAACAATGATTTCGACCCAATAGGGTATCGACTCAGTCGAAAACCCTTCAAAAACTAGGTAAGTATTTATCTCTTTAAAACAAAACCTTGGTTTTGACTTTGACGAAAGCATAGCTTTCGACACCTTACCTTCCACTACTTACCAATACACTTCGTACCAATTCCATTGATACCATGTGCAATGGTTCCGACTATATGGGTTTCGATAGGGGTGGTTTTGACTGAAATGGTGCAGTGGCAATGGAGTCGAAATGTGCGTCCGAAATAGGTGGAATCACCTTTTTCTTAAAATGCGAATTTATACCTAAACATGGAAATTACTTTATAACTAACCTACTAGTTGTAACACCTTTATTAGCTACTTTAAATTTTTTAAATACTTTACAAGTAAAAGCTGCCACAGTAATTAGATCTAAATCAAAGCTTATAATGTTAAACCCTTCCATATGACAAAACCAATATTTGTAAAAAAGTCTTCTTTAACAATAATTTATTTTCACAAATAAATCAAATGGGAAAAATCCCTAAAAATCATAGAAATTCAATTTTGTCGTGTAATCAAATATATTAAAATTTCAAACCCAATTTCTTTCTGAAATACTCGAGATAAATTTTAAAATCAATTATATCATATTTTCCTTTAGAAAGTCATAACAAATTTTCTATAGCTTAGAAAATTCTGAAAATCAAAACCATCTCCAAAGTCATGTGTTATTCAACATAAAAATTTTACATAGCAATCGAAAGTCATAAACTCTTGGTTTTTCCTTGAAAACGTGCAAAATCATATGTATATGAATTAAAACAATTGATCATAAAATGATTCGAGCATATCATTATCCATATTGTTATAAAAAAGAATTTGAACATAAATCCAAAATCATATAATCGTAAAATTAAATAGAGATGGTATAAAATTATTATTCATCTTAAACTTGATAACGAATTTCAGATTTGTTGTTGATTAATCCTTCCTAGCTTTGATCCATAGCTTTTAAATCGAAATATGTAACATCTATATTTTTATTGACATTATTCAAAAATATAATTTGAATTTATTAAATATAATAGTGTAGGTAAGGAGATTGAGGTTGATTAATAAACTAGGTGGTCGTGCTTATCTAAAATCAAATGAACATATATAAATGGTTAAGAAATTAAACACAAGGACATTAGGGCAAATAGCCGCCTATATTTCCTACTCTTATACTATCTCTTTAGTCATACACGTTCATTTTATCTCAAATAATCTTTTAAACGTAAGAAGCAAGCAAGGCCAGCCATTAGAAGAGAAGAGAAAATCAACTAAAAGCTAGGATTTAAGTTAGAAGGAATCAATCTTAATCAAACTTAAATTTCCTTATCCAATTTAAGGTGAATAATAATTTCTATATCTCTATTTTGATTTATACATCATATGGTTTTGGTTTTAAGGATAAATCTTCTTTATGATATATTGATTGATGATATGCTTGTTTGTGATATATATGCGATTAAACAAGGTTGTTTAAATAAAGGATATACACGGTTTTACGGAAAAACCAAGATGAAATGATTTTAAATTCCATGGGAAAATTTTATTTTATAGCAAACATGATTTTGGAGGTGTGTTTTAATTTTCATAATTTTCTGAGTTTATGTGGAGTTTTTAGTGAAAAAATGGTTTATTAGGGTATAAATTAATTACAGCTAAAATAATGATTATTTAGGTTTGAAATTTTTTTATGTTGGAAAACATATTAAAATAGATTTTATAGGATTTTTCTGGAGTGTTTTGATGAATATATAAAATTATTTGACGTATGGGACTTAGATGTTTTATATATTTAATTAAGGAGAAGAGGCATTTTATAAAATAAAACTATTATTTATATTTAAAATTAGTTGCAGCATTTTCTGCAAAGAAGTTATTAACCATTGATAATTTTACAAACAAAGGCATGTTAGTTGAAAAGTTAACCATTTTAAGTTAGAAACAAAGAAATCACACTTTTTGCATGTTTCGGCTTTTTACGGCAGAAAACCTTCCGACCCGGACCTTTGGACAAGGTCGAGAAATTAATAGCTTTTGACAAGGTCAAACCAATGCATATGGTATCAAGTTACTAGGTACGTAATGAATTGGAAAAGGTCGAGGAGTTCGTAGTCGAAAGGTTGATGGCTAAAGAGGTTGGAGTATGTTTGTTTTATAAACCAAAAGCTTTCACCTGCTTTACTTTCGAATTAGAGCTTTTGACTTGGTTGTTTCAACCAGGTCAAATGTTTAAAATGAAAGGTTTTATACCATTCAACAAAGTCGAAAGGTTACTATTACTTTACCATTTTTTTGTTTTAAAGACCTTCCGACATGGTTGAAAGGTTACTATCACTTATTATTGTTTGTTTTGAACCTTCCGACACAATCAAAAGTTTATAGCCGCTTTTCCTAACCTTTTGAAGTCGTTGCTTTAGAAAAAGATGAAAGGTTTGCTTGTTTTAAAAACCAGCGTCTTCTCCCATTTCTTTCGAAAAATATCAAAGCCTTCGACTTAGATGATTTTCCTTTGTTTTATAATTGTAATGTAAACCAAGCTTTCGAAGGAGTTGCTTTAAAAAGGTGGAGGTCTACTGTTTTAAATGAAATGTTTTAAAGCTTTTGAAGCAGCCCCAAGGTCGAAAGGTTGCTTCCATTATAGTCGAAAGGTTTTAAAAGAGGACCTTCTGCATATTTTAAGTTGAACTCGGTAAATCTTCGAAGAGTTTATATTTTAAGAATTGAATGCTTTCGAAAGGTTTGAATTACTGAATGGTTTTAATGGTCTCGAAAGGTTTGATTTAAAAGATTGCTTCGAAGACCTTTTGAAAAGGTCGATAGGTTTGGCTTTAATAGATGTGAAAATCCATACTCTAATTTTTAAACGAAAACCCACGGCTTATATAAGTTTTGTAAAGATTTTAAGTACGTAATTTTGAAGAAGCATTGCCTTGATAAAAAATAAAGTTAAAGGTGTAAGTAATGTTATATGAGATATATTTCAAGGACCTTAAACGCACAGGAGTGGTATTATTGATTAATGTATTACTTCTTCAAATATGTATATATTCACATGATAACACATAACTGTATTTTGGGGAAAAGGGGTAGAAGAACCAGTGGGTTAACTTAAATAGTAAATATAAATTACTTAAACTCTTGAATGAGTAGAATTGCATTCATAGAGTCAGGGTGACAAAAATATAGGATGCCTAACCTTTTTAGTTATCAGTGCATACCAAGAGGTTCATAGTAAACCTATGAAAACTATGATAAGGTAGTTATTGGTGCATACCAAAAGGTTCATAGTTAATCAATGAAAACTATGCATAAGAAAAGTTGGTAGAGGCTAATTGGTTTATATTGAACCCATGAAAACTATATCTGGATTAAGAATTGACATCAGTCATTAGGTCCCTAGTAAACCCATGAAAACTAGGATAAGAATATGATTAATGGAAGTATTAGTAGGTTCCTTGTCAACCTATGAAAACTAGGATGTGCAGTGAGTTACTAGATAAGTCCATAGTTTCCTAGTAAACCCATGAAACTAGGATAAGGTGATTAGTTATTGGAATGACCAATAGGTTCAGGGGCACCCATGAATTAATTAAGTTAACTGGAAGGAGTCTATAGGTTCTTAGTGATCTTATGAAAACTATGAATAAGACAGATTGTCTATTAGTTTTAACAAGGTTATTAGTAAACCCATGAAAACTAAAAAGGTTAATAGTGGCCCAAGAAACTATAATATTGACAGGGTGTCAGATTAATTGGGAATGGGAAAATCTTATTTATTTTCAAGTATGGATACCATCATAATGTTTTGAAATGTTTGTTTTAACCATTGTGGATGTAGGAGCACAAAATTTGATTTTATAAATGTTTTACAATACTAGTGAGGGAAAAACCCGTTCCACTAAGTGACATGGTCTCACTAGATATCTAAAAGGATTGAGATATTAGATTATTATTCATACCAGGTGTTAATCCCTTTTATGAATGGCGACCCAACTGCTTAAGAAAAGCTGGTGACTTAACGACCTAACATAACAACGGGTTAACTACCCCAAAACCCCAAGCGACTTAACTATTCACAGCTCCAAGCGATTTACGACCTATAGCATCTGGCGAGCTAACATTGCAATGAGTTAACGACTCAACCTCCCAGCGGCTTTCAACGAGTTAAGCGACCTAAACAGATCAACGACATAGCGACTCAAACACGACAGTGGGTTGAATACTACAGCGACTCAATGAGGTAGCGACCTAGCGGGTTATGAGCCCACAGCTGCACCTAAATAAGCCGTGTCTCCTTATGTCGTTCGTATATAGGACGTTCCAACCTATATTAGGCCACTGCTACTCCCAAGTCTGTCTTAAGTCGCTCCACCTGATGCCCCAGCGTATAGGTCGCCTTCCATTCCTCATAGGTCGTTGCGACCTACCAGCCAACACAAATGGCCAAATACACCCACTATAAGCCGTAACCCGTACCCTTTAGGTCGCCCGCGACCTAACTCAACTACTAAGCCGCCTACGGCCTACACCACATGACCTAACTCCGAAACTCCCCAATAAATACCCCGCCTACCCCACATCGGGAAAGGGGGATTTCTCGAACGCCAAGACTTTGCTGTTTTCACGACTTCTACAACGCTTCAAATGCCAAAGACACTTCAAAGGACCTTGGGAAAAGATCAAGTTCATTCAACATGAATTCAAAGAGCTTTTCTGCATCAAAGTTCTAACTACTTGCCTTAATGGTGTTGTAATTGAAGATTATTGTAAAACTTGTGATCAAATCGACAATAGAAGAGATTAAGTGGACGTAGGCTTGACTTTGAGCCGAACCACTATAAAAATTATTGTCTCTTTACTATTTTTTGCTTGCTTTTAATTCCCGTACCATCGGGTGGTGCTTTCGCTATATCAAAACTCACACTGAGTGTTAGCGTATATTTTTATCGTTAACATTTTTGGTGCTTTCAATTAGAATTGAACTCAGGACCTCCCGCTTACCAAACATGTGCTCTCATCATTGCTTCACAAAGATTTGTTGAAAGACTCCCCTTAAGAACCAGAAGTCTATCCAAAATCATGGCTCCTGGAAGAAAAAGTAGATCTACTAGATCTGGAGATGCTTATGACAACACTGCCACTTCTCCCGCCTCAAATCAAGCGGCTCCTAGTGTTGGAATCACAAGGACGAAATTGGATGCTGTAGTGTCTGGGTTGTATCATCAAATGGAAGCCCAGAACACTTTGATGTTGAATAGGTTGAATGCTTTGCTTGGAGTTAACCAACAACCAGAAAATAATGAAGAAACCTTTGCTGAGGATGTTCATGATTCCCAAGGGAAAAGTATTCCTCAGAGGGCAGCTGGCACCGCCGAAGGGGCACCTCCCCAAGCTGAAGGTTCAAGGCCACAGCCAACTCTTCGTGAACGTTTGTCCAGGCAAACTTCCAAAAAAGTAGCTGATGTCTGTCCCGCGGGGCCTCTAAACGATCAGGATTACCTCTCGGGAATGATTCGACAAATTATGAAGGAGAGCATGCGAAGGGAGAAAGATGAAAGTGACTGGGGGTTTGCTCCAAGAAAGACTCCTTTTACTGAAAGAATTATGAAGGCTGAATTTCCGAAGAAGTTTGTTCCCCCCCCCACTATTCTAGCTTATCGGGGGACAAGTGATCCTAACCACTTCTTATACAAGTATGACTGGCATATGATAGGTGCCAGAGCAACAGACGAGATCAAGTGCAGATACTTTTCTGTGTACTTGGAGGGAGTGGCCCTGCTTTGGTTCACGAAGCTGCCAGTTCGATCCGTGGATCAGTTCTCCGACCTAACACGGAAATTCAAAGATCAGTTCAGGTTACATGCTTCGAAGGCCAAGGACATAATGTCACTATCCAACCACGAACAAAGCCCCGGAGAGTCTATCAAATCTTTCTTAAACCGCTTTAATATAGCCATGGCCGAAGTTGACAATGCAGAGCCTCGGATGATTCTGACTTACTTGATGCGAGCTATTGACAAATCATGTGAATTCGGAAAATGGCTAAAGATGAAAGAGCCAAATTCACTTGAGAAGTTCTACAAGAAGGCCGATGAATTTATGCGCTTAGAAAGCCTTCCTGTGCCAGCAAAAGTAGTCGTGACTGAAGTTGAGAATAACAATGTGGCTTCTAACAAAAAGGAATTTGGTGGCTAGAAGAGGGAGAATGACGGCGGAAAAAAGCAGAAAGATGTGAAGAAAACTCGCCACTTTAAACTTTCAGATTTTACTCCCTTAACTGATACTCCAGAAAATATCTTTTTCGCAACCATGGATGCTGTTGAATATCCCAAACCACTTGAAATGAAGCCTGGGAAAAATGTTGTGCATAATGGAAGATTCTGTCGGTTCCACAATCAACCTGGCCATAATGCTAATGAATGTCGCCATTTAAAGAATTTGATTGAAGAGCTGTTGAGACGGAATAAACTACAACAATATGTGAAGAGAAACAGAAGTGACCCAACCTCATCTACTCAGGGACAACAAGTTCCTGCCCATCAATCTGGCTCAGGTGAGAGGACTGCAACGAAGGAATCTGAGAGGCCTATCATTAATGTTATCACAGGGGGTCCTCACCCAGCGGAAAGAAGTTGGGGTGAGATGGAGAGATATGCTCATGCTTTGAGATATTCCCCGGTGGAAGAAAATGTTTTTTTCTTGGAAGATGCTGCACCTTTAAAATAGCAAAGAACTTTTAACGATGACATCATATTCCGGGCTAGAGACTCTGTTGGTGTTGAGGCTCCCACCATGGGTCCCTTGGTGATATCTGCAGGCATCTGACCAGCCATTGTAAGAAGGGTGCTTGTTGACTGTGGCGCCTCTTGCAATGCCCTCTTCAGAAAGACATTTGATCAGTTGAAAATTCCCATGGCTGATGTCCAAGCTTCCTCACAGAAAATTGTTGGGTTCACTGGAGAACCAAAACAACCTATTGGGACTATTGACTTATTTGTAGAGCTTGGAGAAGGGGAAAAGAAGGTGATCCGAAAACAAACTTTTGTGATTGTTGATGAATTCTCCGCTTACAATGCCTTCTTGGGTCGACCGACTCTTGCCGCATTCAAGGCCATTCTCGCCCCATGGTGCCTGACTATGAAGTTCCCCACTGATAATAGCGTCGGTGTTGTGAAGGGGGACCAAAATGTCGGGCGAGAATGCTATCTCATAGAGTTATGGGAGGCAAAGAAGAGAGAAATGGGTAAGGGTGCGGCAGCTCCGCTCCACATCAAAGAGCCCACCTTGTAGAAATTACGGGGTGGACCCTGCACTGGTGAGCATAGTGGTGCACGAAAAGAGATTGATCCCAGAAAAACCAGTGCAGGGGGGAGTAGAGTGGTGCTGGTGGAAGTAACGGTGCCAATACCTGTTGACCTGAATGCTCCAAACAAGGTGCTGATTGTGGGTTCACAACTCGGTGTGACAGTTCAGAATATGTTGATATCATTCTTGAAAGCAAACCTGGATGTATTCGCTTGGAGTCATGCCGACATGTGTGGAATATCTCTTTAATTCGCAGTGCATGCTTTGAATATTGATCCAAAATTCACACCCGTAAAGCAGAAAAGAAGAACCCAGGGTCTTGAAAGGTCGACAGCATTAAAAGAAGAAGTAGATCGGCTCATGGAAAATGGCTTCATCGGAGAATCCACTTATCCAAATTGGGTTTCTAATCCGGTGTTGGTTAAAAACGCAAATGGAAAGTGGAGAGTATGCATCGACTTTTCAGACTTGAACAAAGTATGCCACGACTGTTTTCCGTTACCCAGGATTGATCACTTGGTGGATGGAACAGCCGGGCATGAATTGTTGTCTTTTATGGATGCTTACTCAAGATATAACCAAATCATGATGCATGAGCCAGATCAGGAGGACACGAGCTTCATCACTGATGTTGGTCTTTACTGCTATAAAGTCATGCCCTAGGAATAAAGAACGTGGGGGAAACTTATCAAAGACTTGTTAATGTCATGTTCAAACCCCAGATTGGCAAGACTATGGAAGTATATGTTGATGATATGTTGGTGAAATCGAAGAAGGCAGTAGACCACAAGGATCATTTGGCGGAAATGTTCGCGGTCCTCCGAAAGTATGGGATGAAGCCGAATCCTCTGAAATGTTCATTCGGGGTAGAGTCCGAAAAATTCTTGGGTTTCATTGTGAGTGCTAGGGGCATCGAAGCTAATCCTACTCAGATTACTGCTTTAAGAGAAGTCAAAGCCCCTAAGACAAAGAAGGAATTGCAAAGCCTCAACGGCAAAGTCGCTGCTTTGAGTCGGTTTATTTCCAGGGCCACTGATAAATGCATTCCCTTCTTTGACGCTCTAAAGAAAGGAAAGAAAAACTTTGAATGGACTCCTGAATGTCGGAAAGCTCTTGATGAACTGATTCGTCACATGTAAACACCTCCAGTACTTTCTAAGCCCAGCAATGGTGAAGATCTTTTCATATATTTAACGGTTTCATCTCATGCTCTCAGTGCAGCATTAGTATGGGAAGACGCAAAAGTTCAACGCTCGGTTTATTACATCAGCAAAAGATTCACTAGGGAAGAGATGAATTATTCAAAGATGGAAAAGCTCGCCTATTGTCTGTTGATTGCGTCCAGAAAGTTGAAGCCATATTTCGTAGCTCATCCTATTAAAGTCCTCACTAATCAACCTCTAAAGCAAGTCCTATTTCGCCCTGAAACTTCGGGTCGTCTTCTGAAGTGGAATATTGAACTCAGCCAATACGATATCACCTACCATCCTCGAAGAGCAATCAATGGACAAGCTTTAGCAGATTTCATTGCAGAATACATAGATAAAGGTGACAGTGAGGAAGAGGTGACTAATGACATCCCGATCCAATGGAAATTATATGTTGATGTTGCAAGAAATGACTATTGTTCCGGAGCTGGGGTTGTGCTTGAAACCCTCGAAGGGCGGTCATTGTGCTATGCACTGAGATTAGAATTTCCTTCTACGAATAATGAAGCAGAATATGAAGCTCTTGTTGCCGGCTTGAAGATTGCTAAAGAACCGAACATCAAAGCATTGTAGATCTTCAGTGATTCCCAGCTTATTGTTTGCCAAGTCAAGAAAGAATTTCAAACTAAAGGAGGAAATCTGCCTACTTACTTGTCAAAGGCCTAGGAGCTTCTCGACGATTTTGATCATTATACAATAAGCCATATACCCCGGAAAGAGAACATGAAGGCAGATTCTCTCGCATAATATTCAAGCTCTGGCAAAGCTCAATTATTGGGATTGGTCCCTGTGGAAGTCTTGTCAGCTCCAAGTACTAATGAGATGGATGTTGATTGGATTATGGCTATATCTCAAGAGCAGGAATCGTGGATGACCCCGATCAAGGAATATCTACTCAACGGCACCCTGCCAGAAAACTCAAAAGAGCTCCAGAAGCTATTAAGAAAAGCCCCGATATATGTAATTCAAGACAGCCGGTTGTACAGCGAGGATTCTCAATGCCATTACTCCGATGTGTAACCAAGGAAGAGGCTAAGACAATTTTAGCTGAGGTGCATGGAGGAGAGTGTGGGGATCATTCAGGTGGACAAACTCTAGCAAAGAAAATTCTCCGCTATGGGTATTTTTGGCCAGATATTAATCGAGATGCTGCTAGCTATTCCCGAAAGTGTGACAGATGCCAGAGATTTGCAAAAATCCCAAGAGCACCTTCCACCGAGCTGACACAAATGGTCGGTCCATGGTCATTCGCCATTTGGGGGATAGATCTCATTGGGCCTTTGCCGATTGCCAAGTCCGAAATCAAATATGCTATTGTTGCTGTTGATTATTTTACTAAATTGGCTGAATCTGAACCATTGGCTACTATTAACTCTAAAAAAATGTTAAACTTTGTGACTAAAAATATCATTTGCAGGTATGGTGTGCCTCAGAAGATAATCAAAGACAATGGTACCCAATTCGAAAGCGAAGAATTGCAGGACTTTTGCAGGCGATTCAAGATCCAAAAAAGCTTCTCAGTAGTGGCTCATCCGCAAGCAAATGGGCAAGTGGAAGCAGTGAACAAGATTATTAAATCAACCATCAAAAAACAGCTGGAAAAAGCAAAAGGTGGTTGGGTCGATAAGCTGCCACTAGCACTTTGGGCATACAGAACTACCCACAAGACTGCGACTGGCCACACTCCATTCTCATTAGCATATGGATCATAAGCAATGATTCCAGTGGAAATAGAGGTCCCCTCACACAGGATAATTCATTTCAACCTAGATGAAAATGAAAAGCTGCAACTTAAAGAACTTGACTTGTTTGATGAAAGAAGGAAAGAGGCTAAGCTCAGAGTTGCAGCCCATCAGCAAAGGACAGTCAGGCACTTCAATTCTAAAGTTCGCCAACGCAGCTTTGAAATTGGGGATCTAGTCTTGAAAAGGGCATGACAGCAACAGGAGTGTTTGGGCCAAACTAGGAAGGGCCATACGTCATAGGGAAAAAACTTTTTGATGGCACTTTCAAGCTCACAATTGTCGAAGGAGATCCAATTTCGAGAGCCTGGAACAACAATCACTTGCGTCCATATTTTACTTGGAAGCTATGCTTAAATTTGTAAAATGATTATGGATGTATCATTCTTGTATTGTAAGCCATTGTAAAATCAGTGTGAATCAATAATAAGAATATAAAGTGGATGTAGGCCCAGTTCTTGGCCGAACCACTATAAATCTTGTGTTCTCTACTACTATAAAATGCCTGTCTCATTTCAATGTGCAAATATCTTAAATATATTGCTAAAATGTCGATTTAATATTGCAGGCTATCAAAGCAAAGCTTACCTATTCAACACATCACAAGGACAAGCGATTCCTACAAATCACTCAACAAACAAATGTCAAGCCACAAAAATTTTAGATTCAATTCCTACATAAGAAGTGCTTCTCACAAACAGTTGGTGATTCCACCGAAGGGGCACCTTCCTAACGTGGAGGTTCCAAGCCCTTGCTAACTGATTGCGATCGTTTGTGCAAACGAACATCCGGTTAAGTAGCTTGCGCCTGCCCCGTGGATTCACTTAACAATGAAATACACTTCTCTGGAAAAAAACAACTTGCAAAAGAAAGGAACATGTACTTGGAAATGATAACGAGGAATCGCTGAGAGGCAGATGGTGAAAAGACATGGGCAAGAAGAAAAAAAAACAGCCAAAATGGAATCTTGTCTCTCAACCAAAAGGTTGGTGGGAACACCGAAGGGGCACCTTCCCAAAGTGAAGGTTCCAGGCCCATGCTAGTTAATTGTGATCGTTTATGCAAACAAACATCCAGTTAGGTAGCTTGCGTCTGCTCCGTGGATCCACTTAACTGTGAGATGCAACCTTCCTGGCAAATGAAACAAAAAAGCCCTCTTCGGAGACACACTTCTACTCTCAAGGGAAGATCAATTTCTCCATAATGAGAACACTCTTCCCCAAAAAAGTTGAAGTGCCAAATAAAGCCCTCTAACGAGGCACGCTGAAAAGTGAAATGTTTTTCTCAAACAAAAAGGTTGGTGGAACCACCGAAGGGGCACCTTCCCAAAATGAAGGCACCAGGCCCTTGCTAACAAATTGTGATCGTCCATACAAACGAACATCCAATTAGGCAGCTTGCGTCCACCCCGTGGATCCATTTAACTACGAGAAGTAACTTTCAGGCAAACAAAAAAAGTTGAAGTGCCAAAAAAAAAGCCCTCTTCGGAGGCACACTTCTACTCTCAAGGGAAGATCAATTTCTCCATAATGAGAACATTCTTCCCCAAAAAAGTTAAAGTGCCAAAAAAAGCTCTCTTCGGAGGCACACTACTACTCTCAAGGGAAGATCAATTTCTCCATAATGAGAACATTCATCCCTAAAAAATGTTGAAGTGTCAAAAAAAGCCCTCTTCGGAGGCACACTTCTACTTTCAAGGGAAGATCAATTTCTCCATAAGGAGAACATTCTTCCCCAAAAAAGTTGACGTGCCAAATAAAGCCCTCTAACGAGGCACGCCCAAAAATGAAATGTTATCTCTTGAAAAAGTCGTTGGTGGAACCACCGAAGGGGCACCTTCTCAAAAAGAAGGTTCTAGGCCGCAGCTAACTGCTCGTGATCGTTTGTGCAAACAAATATCCGATAAAGCATCTGACGCCAGTCCCGTGGGCCCACTTAGCGATGAGATGTAACTTTCTAGCAAACAAATCAAAGCCTTCTTCGGAGGCCCGCTTTACCGCATAGAGGAATCCACTTCTCAAAAATAAAAATGACCATCTCCGAAAGTTGAAGTGTAAAAAACATTTTCTAAAAAAAAACTTCTCCAATACAAGGCACACTCTACTGGAGCAGAATAATATTTCCTCAAAATGGAAGAATTATTCTCGGGAGTAAGAGTACAAGTCTTCTCAAAATGGAGAAGATTACAATAAGCCGTGATATGGGGGCAATATAATATAGCTACATTAATAAAAGCAATACTCCAGCAACATACCACGAGCTCACTGCAACATCATACAAAGAAAATAAAGAAACTTGTGTGAAAATAAGGAATAAATGCATTTACAAATACAGAAAAAAGATTGTACAAGTAAAAAGAGTCATTATATTCCATACTATAAAAGATTTGTATACATGTGCAGGTTTCAAAAAGCGGGGACCGGTACCCGCACAATCTCCGATCGATACAAGTCTTTAGATAAAAGCAAAAAAGCAAGACAAGAAGGATAAAACCAGACCCATTACTTCTTCTTACCGCCGCCTTTAGAGACCTCGCCTGGCCTAATGGTCAACTTCTTGAATAGGCCTGAACGAGTCGGGGAAAAAGGAGAAAGAGGTGCAATTGGGTCCTCTTCCGCTTTCTCATCGCTAGCAGAAGTTCCCTTCTTTTCTTCGAAATTCCACCCTTTCTCCTCTTCTTTAAACAAGAATCGCTGCCCGGAGTGATAAGATCAATCAGCTTTGTATCATCGGTAGTAAATTTCTCTGGGGTCCTCTCACCCTCCTCAAGTTCTTCAGCTTCCTGCTCTTGTGAAACGGCCGGGTCATCTAAGCCTTGAAGAACTCCTATTTGTTCTTCTTGCGACCCCGGTTGAGAAGCAGAAGAAGGAGTAACTTGAAAAGGTAGAGCGGCAACAACTGGAGGAGGTGAAGCCTGTACAACACTTGTTGTTTTCACTACAGAAGAAGAAGAGTTAAACATCAGTATTTCTTGCAAAGAGAGGAGATAGTGGCACGTCGAGGCTTAAGTAATAAGCAAGAAGTTCATCGAGCTCATATGAAGTAAATGAGTAGCCCACTTGAGCTGGATCAGTATTGAAGTTACCTGGAGAGATTGGCGTTATCACGTCAATTTCAAGATCTTGGGCTTCGTTGTCTTCTTGGGCCTCGTCTTCGGCATGAGCAGTTGTAGTTTCAGTTTCGGCTTTGGTAGGAGGCGGAGAGTGGGAACTGAAGCCAATAATATCGATGTCAACCGAAGCCGAAGGACGAGTTGGGTCGGCCAATGGTGCCTTCCCTAGATGCTCTCCTTCCACCGCTTCGGCTCGTTCCTTGGCAAGTTGTTCTTTCCCTCTGGCAAGGGCGGCACGACCCTCATGTTCCAAATAATAAGCCTCAAGATCCTCCTCAGCATAGCCAGCGTCTCTAAGCATTTCAACTACTGCCTCCCACACTTTAGCCAGGGTAACCTCATACTTTGGGCCCAATAATGAAAGACTGCCATGCCCCAAGACGCTGAGAACATAGAACTCGAATAGAGTGGAGCTGACGTTGGGCTTAGTCGCCTCATGTAATTGTTCAGCTGCTGCTTTTCCAGCGATGGCCTCGTCACGCTCCTTTTCAGCCTTAGAAAGCTGGGCCTTTAACATTGTAATCTTCAAATCTTGGGGTTAGTCTTTTCCCGCAGCTGAGCAGCATCATTGCGGTAGATTTCCACGATTTTCTGCTATGCCTCAAGTTTAGCCTCAGCTTCTCGTTGAGTGGCGTGGGCGTCTCTTACTTGCTTTTGAAGAACCTCTTCCTTTTGAGTATAAGAAGTGGAAGAGGTGGCAAGATCATCTTTAAGCTTCTTGATTTCAGCCTCAAGTTTCTCTTTATAGACGGTGATGCTCTTCATCTTCGTATCATGCTGATCAAGAAATTTTTGCCACTCAGACTTACCGCTTTCCATGGTCAGCATAGCCTCGAGATTTAAACGATTTACTCTTTGAAGCTCATCAACTAGTTTTTGCCAGCCGGACATTCTTTCAATATCAAGCTTCACAGTGTCCAGATTTCTCAACATGGCCTGTTTATCGATTGGAACCAAGTCCAGATCAAAACGTACTCCTTTCAAACACCAATGCTGAAAACGGTTTTGGAGTGCAGACAGAGGCTTCTCAACTTGATAAAGAGGCCTATTAATGATTGCTTGAATTTCAGCTCTTTTAAGGGCAGGAGAGCTAGAAGGGATGTTTAGAGAGATAGAAGCAGCGGGCACTTTAGAAATTTCAGATGTAGACTTTTCGCTAAGCTTGGCTCGCTTTCTTGAATCTTCAGCTACATGACTCTTCCTCTTATCGTCATGAGACTTTCTCTTATGGGAGTCATCATCCCTCTGGTAAGAGTCATGTCGGTCGTCTCGTCTTCCATAACGCCCCTCATAAGCCTGCCTTTCGCGAGCTTTCCTAGCTGCTCTTTCCTCATCAGTCTCCCTAGGGGCAGGAAGATAGCGTCTGGGGTCATAAGAATCACGCCTCGCATAGCGTTGAAAGTCATCCTAATATGAGCTGTTGCGTCCTATGGGAGAACCTGAAAGTGAAGAAGAGACAAAATTTAGAAATCTTCAAAATAAAGAAGCTAAGTGCGCATAATTGCCAAAAATCCTAAGTGTGTGTGTGGCGTGCGAACTACGCAAGTCAAGCTACAAACCACTCTTCGGCTTAGGAGTGATGTCGGCTTTTGCAGCAGGAGTCAACTCTTGGGTTGATGGAATTGATCGCAAAACGGACGTCGCTTCAATTGTTGGAGAAACAAGCTTAGAAGTAGTGGTGTCATCTTTAAAGAGCTCGTGGGAAGTCACCATAAGATCGCTCAGTCCTCCAAAGATATCATCACCATCATGCCCAACAGAATGGGTCATATCAGCAGTGCCCTCTTCAGCACGCTTTACACTCTTCGTAACAGAACTTTCTTTCTCAGCCCCCTCATCAGCTTCTCTAGTAGCCTTCCCAGAATGTTGAGGAAATTCATCGTCTTCAATAACTGGGGGAAGTTTAGATTTGCCAGATAATCCCACACGGTCAACGAAATTGGAGCATTTCACTAATGAAGCCTCTACAATAGGTTCCTTCAGTGCGAATTCCTTTGCGGAGGCTGGGGCATCTGACGCTTCTGCTTGAGAACTGGGGGTATCACGGGACTGAATGGATCGAGAAGAGTGCAAGAGTCCGAATTGGTGCAAAAATTCGTCCTTTAGTGGAAACTTAATACTTCTCTCATCGATAGCTATGACACTCAATCTTTCGAAAGTCGATTTGTGACTAGAATCTTTAGAGGGAGAAGGAAGTGCTACAAAAGTAAAGAATGAAGTTAGCACTTGACGACTTGAATTTTGAAAGGCTCAGAAATGAAGTGAACGGAGATAGGTAGTCTTACTTCCTACTCTCCAGATACCGTAGAATCTCGGGGGGCAACGGACAATGAAGAACTGGTTTAAAAACCCGTGAGCGCTCTCGGACAGATCCGTAATCAGCTTGCAGTTTCTTGCACTCCTTACAAGAGTAATGGAAGGGTGATCTTTGTTCCTCCCGAATGAACACAAATAACAGATCTCCTTGAAGCTTGGGAGGCGGTTAAGCGTACTCCTAAATAGTACGCACAATCCCATCAAAATGGCATAGCCATTTGGGTGCAACTGGAATCGAGAAATAGTTAGTCGAAGGAGGAGTTTTCTAAGAAAATTGTTGAAGGGGGGAATAGCTCCATTCAGACACATTTGACGATTGACTGCAATGAAGCCAGGAGGTGGCCTATCGGCAGTGTCATTTACCCCACGAAGCATAGCATCCGCTTCAGCAATGCCGAATTGAATACATAGCTGGCTGAAAGCCCGTTGGTTCAATGTAGTTGAAACTCTTTTCG
Organism: Allium cepa; assembly: GCA_030765085.1. Lineage (NCBI taxonomy): Eukaryota > Viridiplantae > Streptophyta > Magnoliopsida > Asparagales > Amaryllidaceae > Allium > Allium cepa. Next base: position 46,058,848 of record CM060946.1, read on the forward strand.
GAGGATTCTCCAAAGGGTCAGCTATTGGGAAAACCTCATCGGCCCGCTCTACTATCTCTTCTCGCACTTGTTGAGAAGCCATTCTACACAAGGAACTGGATATTCAAATATGAAGGTGCACATTTCCTAAAAGCGTGTGAAGTGTTGTGCAAAGCTACTGAAATAACAAGTAAATAAAGCAAAACTTGAAATAATACTGGTTGGCGCACGTTAATTCAGGAAGATTCAAGGCTTGTTATTGGATCAAAATTAAGTGTAGTATCAATGCAGATAATAAATGTATGAATTTTGCATTGATGCTTCATTTAAGTCAGTTGATTCACAACATTTCATTTTTAATTAGATTCATATTATTTTACTTAAGTAAAATATTATCTCTTTGACCTAATCCATCACTCGATGTGGGCAATCGATGATGAGTATATTCGTCCTAGTTTACTGCATTATAATAAGAGGTTATTAACAATCAAATGTTGGTGCAATCTGTTTAGAGGCAGTTGAAAGTTCAAGCAAGCAGTTCAAGTTAAAGGTCTAGTCACATTTTACGAATTAAGTAGTGCGATACTTTATCTTGTTCAACTTATGTTGTTCATATAGTCCAAAGCCATGGAATGATAAGGCATGTGAAAGGTAGAAAGTCGCGGGTTAAGGCTAGAAGGCTTTATGTTACGATAAGGCAAATGTGAATAAGTCTTAGCTCGTCCAAGTACAAGAGCGACCTAAAGGTTATTCCATAAAAAGTTAACTCGCCCAAATTATGGTGCAACCCAAAGATGGGTCGTTAAGGGAGTTATCTCGTCTGAAGCATTATACTATATATCCTAAGTCGCTTGAGTTCTTAAGTTATTCCAGTGAGCTCTAACGACCTAAGTTAAGTCGCAGGATGACTATGTCACTCAAAAAGTTATTCATGTGCCATGTTCCAACGACTTAGCTTAAGTCGCAAGATCTCTAAGTCGTTCAGACTCCCTTAAGTCGCCAAAGTTCATAAGTCGCTCAGGCTCCTTAAGTTTCCAGGCTCATATGTCGCTCAGGCTCCCTAAGTCATCAAGACTCTTAGGTCGTTCAACTCTGTAAGTCGCTCTACATGATTAATTCGCCTCATGCCCTAGGTCGCCCTAAGGGTATCCCAGAAATACCGAGCTCTCCTACACTAAAAACCTAAGTCCTGCTCTGCACTCACACATTGCCACGTGTTCATCCCCTTTACTTCACCAGAAACGCCACAACATAACCCGAAATCCGTTAACCCAAAACCTCCTCGTCTCCTCCAAACTTCCAAAACCCATGATCAACTCCAAAAACTCCACATTCACCCAATAACTTCATGGAACCCTAAGTCGATTCATTTTTCGAGAATAACGCAATTACCAACATTCGACGATGATCGAAAGGTGAGTCGGGGTATAGTCTTTCAACATGGTAACAAAAATTGCGTGAAATTGGTTATGGGAGAATCAATAGTGAACACGATGGTCAGATGATCGGATTTACCTAGATTTGCTATTGAAAATGATAATCGAAGATACGAGGAAGGAAATTTCTCTTTAGCTCTTGAGCTTGAATGCAACAATGGCGGCAAGATGATAAATAGTAAAGTGAATAGGGTGAAATGGCTTAGTGGATTATATAGAAGAAAAAGGGGAAGATGAATAAGCGCGCGAGTTAGCAAGATCTTTGAGTCGCCCATGACTTAGCAAGGTTAAATCGAAGCACACGATCTATAACCTAGGCATGTACTTCGATGGGCAAGTGTTAATCCCTTTTCTGAATGGCGACCCAACTGCTTAAGAAAAGCTGGCGACTTAACAACCTAACATAACAACGGGTTAACTACCCCAAAACCCCGAGCGACTTAACTGTTCATAACTCCAAGCGACTTACGACCTATAGCATCTGGCGAGCTAACATTGCAATGAGTTAACGATTCAACCTCCTAGCGGCTTTCAACGACTTAAGCGACCTAAACAGATCAACGGCATAGCGACTCAAACACGACAGTGGGTTGAATACTACAGCGACTCAATGAGGTAGCGACCTAGCGGGTTATGAGCCCACAGCCGCACCTAAATAAGCCGCGTCTCCTTACGCCATTTGTATATAGGTCGCTCCAACCTATATTAGGTCGTTGCTTCTCCCAAGCTATCTTAAGTCGCTCCACCTAATGCCCTAGCGTATAGATCGCCTTCCATTCCCCATAGGTCGTTGCGACCTACCAGCCAACGCAAATGGCAAATACACCCACTATAAGCCGTAACCCATACCCATTAGGTCACCCGCGACCTAACTCAACTCCTAACCCACCCACGGCCTACACCACACGAGCTAACTCTGAAACTCCCCTATAAATACCCCGCCTACTCCACATTGGGAAAGGGGGATTTCTCCAACGCCAAGATTTTACTGTTTTCACGACTTCTACAACACTTCAAATGCCAAAGACACTTCAAAGGACCTTGGGAAAAGATCAAGTTCATTCAACATGAATTCAAAGAGCTTTTCTGCATCAAAGTTCTAACTACTTGCCTTAATGGTGTTGTAATTGAAGAATTATTGTAAAACTTGTGATCAAATCAATAATAGAAGAGACTAAGTGGACGTAGGCTTGACTTTGAGCCGAACCACTATAAAAATTGTTGTCTCTTTACTATTTTCTACTATTTTCTGCTTGCTTTTAATTCCCGTACCAACAGGTGGTGCTTTCGCTATATCACAACTCACACTGGGGTGTTAGCGTACATTTTTATCATTAACACCAGGCTTTATGTCAGACTCGAAGCTTTTGTTTTCCCCTTAAACTCTTGGGTACGTAATTTATTTTGAGTAGTTTGAGATTTAAGGTTCTTAGGTTTTCATCTCTGACGAATAAAACTTCCAGAAGCATGCAGGACGCAGATAGTCATTTAGAATTTTTCTTTCCGCTGTGTATTTCGTTTGTAAAGGCAAATTTATTAGCCTTACTATATTCTCTGATCAACCAAGGGGGTATCTTCATATGTCGCTCTTGCCATATTGGTAATAATTATATTTTGCTAAATGTGTTTAACATAATTTGGGAATTATGTACTAAACAAGAAATATTTTGGATTGAATGTGGAAAGATGTTTTAAATTGTTAAATTTTTTCATATTTCTATGATATGTGTATTAATGTATCTAACCCCGCCGTATTTGGTCGCCGAAGATTAATAATTATGGATGAATGCAGCATCCGTAGCCGTTAGTTTTGGGCCTCCGTGTATGGGGATGTTACAATTTAGTATCAGAGCATAGGTTTATGAAACTTTAAAAGAAAAAGTTTAACCTAAAAGCTTTTTCAAACATAATCCAATGAATTTAAAAATAAGATCAGGGTTTGGGTTAACGCTATAGTAGTGTACTTGTATTTGATATATATAGGTATATATCTAAGTACGTATTGCCCTCTGTCTTAGACCGTTCTTCTGTATCTTACTAAGGCTCGTATGTAGATATACGAGAATGAAGATATGGAGGCAGGAACGGAAATCTAGGTGGAGGAAGCACCACAACTAATGGAAATGCTCGACCTAACACTTGGAGAAATCAAGGTCGACGGGCTAATGCTAACCAAAATACTAAGGCCAATGTAGGTGCAGGAAATCCGCCAGTAGATGGGGATGGTGTATCAGTTGTTGGCTAATCTTTTGCAAACGGAGAATGTTGATGGAGCTAATCTTGTAGTTTCGATTGGATATAACTATGTTAAGCCGAGTAGAGACTATGTTATTCTAGGAGGAAAACTGTTTGCTAGAATGGAAGATGTTGTTGAAGTAGAGAAATGACTGTTGAACTGTGAAAGGATCTTTGCAGATTTAGACTTGAATGATGGAGAGAAGAGATGACTAGCCTCTAGATAGTTGTAGGTGTTAGCACTTCATTGGTGGAATAGTGTGATGGCTGGAGTGCCAGAAGAAGATTTGACTTGGGCTGACTTCAGGAGGAGGTTTGAGCAAAGATTCTTTTTTGAGGTTGCCAAGTTGGCATTGATGAGGAAGTTCATGGATCTTGCCTCAGGACAGATGTCTGTGATCGAGTATATTGCTAAGTTTGAAGAGCTATCTAGATATGGTTATGTTTGGCTGACACGCGTGTCAAAAGGAATGAGAGGTTCATTAGAGGTTTGAGGCCAGAGCTAGGCAAAATGGCCATGACTCATACTAGAGAGCCTTATCATGTGATGCTGAGAAGAAGAATGTCAAATGCTTCAACCGTGACCAAATTAGGCATTAGAAGAATCAGTGTCTAGAGCCAGTCAGGACGGATAGAGGGAAGGTGTTTGTTATTGGATTGCCATCTTCTTCTAAATGCACTGCAGTGGAGAAAGAAAAACTTTGATGGAGGGTACGCTTTTGATTAAAAGTATACCTATTAGGTTACTTTTTGATACAGGTGAATCACATTCATTTATATCTCAATATTTGGTTGATAGGTTAGGCATAGAACCCATATACCTTGTTATTTCCTTATGGGTTGTGATTCCAATAGGAGGATATGCAACTCTTGGGATAAGATATGACCAATTAGAAAATTGAGTTGTTAGTTCATAAGTTTGCATGCAGCTTGTATGTTTTTGATTTCGTAGATTTTGGGATCATCTTAGGTATAGATTGGTTGGGTAAGCATGAGGTTAGGACTTTTGCCAGGACATGGGAATATCAATGAGACACCCAGATAGTCATAACTGAATCATTTTCTCGGTGGAGAATTCCAGTAAGAGTGCTTATGCTTTGTTGAGCGCCATGGAGGTGGGAGAAGAGCTTAGTATGGTTTGGATAGCTAGAGAGTTTGCAGATGTCTTTAAGCCCGTTACTATATTACTCTCGAAACAAGCTGTTGAGTTTTGAATAGACCTTATATTGGGAGTTAAACCTGTCGGTAGACAACCTAGCAGAATGATACCGACAGAGGTGAAGGAATTGAAGGTGCAATTAGTGGATCTTAAGGAAGGAAATTATATTAGATCAATCAGTTCACCTTGGGGAACAACTATAGTGTTTGTAAAGAAACAAAATGGGTTGTTAAGGATGTGCATCGATTATCGTAAGATAAACGAGAGGACGATCAAAAATAGGTACCATCTGCCAAGGATTGATGACCTATTTGATCAATTGAGTGGAGCGAGTGTATTTTCCCAATTGGATTTGGCGATAGGGTTCCATCAGTTGAGAGCAACAGAGGATAGCATTCCTTTGACTGCATTCTGAACTAGGTACGGTTCGTATGAGTGGTTACTAATGCCTTTCGGATTGACGAACGTGCCTTGTAACAACCCGAAATTTAACCCAAAATAATTAATCCATTAATTAATTAAATAATAAAATAACTTTGTAAAATTATCGGAATTGAGCCATGAGAGTTCCTCCATTATTCCATGATAATTTTCTAGTCAATTTCCATATATAGAACGTCAAAAACCAAGCTAATATGAACAGGATAGGAATGAAACAAAATAAGTAGAAATAAAGGGAGAAGAAGAAAAAAATATGATAGGTCGACCGTGCGGTCGACCTTGGCACCAGGCGATCGACCGCCTGGTCAACCCTCTTGCTATTTAGGGGCAAACCAAAAATCCTTCGTTCGTTCAAATAATGGAAAGATTTTTTTAAATGACTATGACGTGTTTTGCATTTTTCTGACCAATCCGGTCCATCCATTTTTGCATCTGATGGCTCCTGTTCAGCCTATGACGTGGTTGCATCCTATCCATCCCACAAATCCAACAGTCCGAGATCCACTTCTACTCCTATAAATAGACCTCTAGACCTAACACTTTTTCTCATTCTAGATTTTCTCCAATTGGGTTTACCTTTCTAGGAAGGACCCTAAACGGAACAATTTTTCCAAAGGAGAAAACCGTTATACATGAAATTATTTTACAGCTCCAAGTGAATTCGGGAAGACCAAAGGAAGAGCTTAGGACTGGAGGAGAGTGATTGTAACTATTTTAAGATTTCTTTAAGTAATTTAAAGTAATATGGTTTACAATAGTTGTAGTTTTACTATGATTTTTGGAATAACCTTTTTAGCAGTTTTATTTACATTTTTTAGAATTATTTTCAGTTAATTTTAATGATTTCAAGTAATTATAGCTTTTCCATTTATTTATAGTTTATTTACAGTATTTTAATCTATTTTACTATAATTTATGCTTTATTTACATCTTCTTCCTATGCCTTGGATTTTCTTTGATTTTCGGTTTTCTTTTATTTCTCCTTCTTCTTCACGTATAGATTAGAATAGAATTAACGGGAAATTGGATTATATTATAAGAATTCTGAAATAATGAAACATAAGATGTAAATTATAAAGACTGTAATAAAATGGAATTAAGACTGAAATTATGCCTAATTATGATATTAGTTAGACTGAATTAAAGAGATTGGCCTATTTATAATTACTAGTGCAAACCCGTGTATGCACACGTGTTGCAGTAATATTTGTGGTTGTTAAATTGTTTTGCATTTTAATCGATTATATCTAATTGTAACTCATTTCATATGGCTATGCTAGTAGATTTGAATATATATCATTAGGAATTGCAAGGTCAAAAGTTTATTTGTAGGGTATGTCATGTACCGTGTCATTAGTTTAGAACCCGGTGCATATTTTAAAATGTATCCGAAGTGTACTGGTTTTCTAAGGTTCATTGGTAAGGCAGATAAAAATTCGTTTGATCAAAGTAATGGACATGCTAAATTTTGCGATCAGTACGTAGACTATTGCAAGTTATGTCAAAAGAAGCATGAAATGGAACAGCTACATTTCCATAGATTTAAAAATTGGAAAAAGGTTGACAAATCAAGATGGATTTGTCTAAATATAAGCAACTTGGCCAGTGGCCATTAAAGATTTAGCATGATGTACATGTCAATTAATTAGCGGTTGTGGCGGTCATTGTTTTCATTGTAGGTACATATGTACGTAATAATAAGTCCCACACCATGCAAATATATTAATTGTTGTTGTATATAAGCTAAGGGGTAGAGAAGGTAGTTGTTCCAATTATGCCTAATTGAGTTGAGATGTTGCCTAACATGGTACAGTGATGAATAATATGCAAATTGAGAAATAATTGAAAAAAATTTAACCTACTACTTCAACAATGATCCAGTGGTTGCCACATACATCTCCCTTTAGAGATATAAAGGGTATTTTGGGTATTTCAAATCATTGAATTCTCATTATTAATAGTAAAGATGAGATGTAAATTATAAATACTATAACATAAATGGAATTGGACTGAAATTATGCCTAATTATGATTAGAAATGGACAAATTAATTGGCTTAGTTATAACATAGAATTATGAAAGAAGCTTATTTTTATACTTAGACCTTGAGTTGAGTAATAAGCATGATTATAACGTAGCTTATAATAAGAAAAAGAATAGAACGAGGCTTATTTTAAGGGTTAGGATAAATTAATAAGCGTAGAAAATAAAGACGATAATAAATGCTTATTTGAATATTTTATCTAACTTAATAAGCAAAGATGAAAGTAGAACTAGTACCATATAGCATTCCCTATTAGACAAAATGGTGTTTCACATTAGCCTGAGTGAGATGAGGGCACTTTTATGCTAAGAATGGTAGTATTGGTCAAACTGAAGTCCAAATCACAAGCGTTTTGGATAACGGGCGTAATTAGATATAGTTTGGATGACGACCAGTACCAACAGCATTTCCCCTATAGTTCCTATGGACAAACGGTGATCTCACATTAGCTTGAAGTGAAATGACGGGCACACTTATGCTGGAGTTTGAGGTAATAAGAAGACCTAATAAGTTGAGCAGAAGGTAGCATAGGAATGGTGGCAGTTACGCGTGCGACTTCCATTCTGGTGTTTAGTAATCGCTATGAGTTCTAAGCGCTTACTATGGGTGTCTTTCATAGACACCATTCCTTCTCTATAGGAAGCTATATATTACGTCTGGATCTATAGTGGATGCTTTGTACATCTTTCGTAGATATCATTGGTTGCTGTATAGGGAGTTATATAGCGTCTGGTCCGCAGTAAGTTCTATGGAGTAGCAGGCCGATCAAAAAGGATAGAATTAGGGCTACATCCTAATTACAGGATTAGGAAGTCAGCCTATCAATGTAGAAATCAAGGACAAGGGTAAACAATCAAAGTTAACTTATCTTATAGTTAATCGTATTTATTTCCAATTTATCCCTTTCCTATTTTCTTTATTTCCTCTTTATATACTAGAACTGTTGTAGAGTTTATTACTTTTACTTTGCTTAAAGACTCTAGTAAATACTGTCATTCACCGGACTTTTAGTCTGAGCCACTCCTCTATTTTCCGCTCCCTCCTCCCCCTTGTAGGCAATCATGGGATATGACAGTAGATTGTAGTTGCTCAGAGATTTCTTGGAGGAGTTTGCTACTATGTATTTCTTTTCTTTCAACATCTGTTCTTTCTATGTACTGGCTTATTATGAGGGATGTTATGTACTCTGATTTTTGAGACTATAATTTTTTGTTTTATGAGATATATTAGATTTTTAGGCATGTATGTGGCATTTGGTATTTGACTTATTTATTAAGCAATTATGAAGTTTTGTTTTAATTAAGTTATTATTTTAAGTTTCTACTATTTTTATCTATTTTTGTCTTGTGAATCTTAGTCTCTATTCCTTTAGTTATACCTATAACACACCACACCTTTTAATGTCCCCTTTTGGGTATATTAAGGGGTGTGAGATTTTTCACTTGGTATCAGAATCTAAGGTTACAGGATTCCTAAAAATTTATTTTAAAAGTAAAGTATTTTCCAAAATAACTTGTTTTAAAAGTATTTTCCAGAAATGAACTCTTAGAAATAGATTTTAACTATAAAGGAGTTTTAATAAAAAAAAAACCCGTCAAAGTCCTGTTCAACCTTCTTTCGATTCTTTCAGGCCTAAGCTTCCTTTTTTTTGCATAGTATGGCTGGCTGGTTTCGTAGAGCTACGATACCAAAGGTGCAAAGACAAGCGCCCAATACAACACCGGTAAGAGGTAATCCATTTAATCCACCTACACAAACCGATTTTTCTAAGCTATGCAAGGACTTTACTAGCATAGGGAATGGAACGTTTTCTGGCATGAAGGATTTCAAGGAGACACAAGTTAGGTTGGAAGATATGGAGCAAAAGTTTAGGCGGTTAGGCTTGGAGGACCGACAGCGAATTCTACCTACTTATTGGAAGTAGAAGGGAGAACTTAAGGTGGTTCCTACAAGCTCTAAGAAATAGTGGTGGAAGGGCAAGAAGGATAAGAGGAAAGAAAGCGGACCTTGGAAGCGAATCAAGAAAGATGGAGAATGTAAGCGCTGTAAAATGAATGGTCATTACGCAAAAGAATATAACAAGGCTGGAATGGAGGGAAGTTGTTTCAATTGTGGACAGCTTGGTCACTTTAGTAAGTTTTGTCCATAGAAGATGGAGAAGGTAGCGAGTGCACCTGTAGCGCAGATTCAGGCTTTGGATACAACACCTTCCAGTAGCGGACCACATCGAGGTAGAAAAATTTAGTTTCTATTTCTAATTTTCTCATTCGGACTCTTGTCGATCCTAGAGCATCACACTCTTTCATCTATAGTTCTTTGGTAGATTGTTTGCACTTAGACATTTCTTTAGTAGACCCCATTGTTGTTTCAAACCCCATAAAAGGATCGACACACTTGACTATGGTTTGTAGGGGTTTGAAAATTATTATCTTAAGCATAGAATTTGACTGTGACGCCTGTATATTAGATTTTCGATGTATGTGATGATTTTGGGAATGGATTGGCTATCCACATATAGAACTATATTAGACTGTGAGAAGAGAGTCGGTAGATTAGAGACTTGTAGTGGTAGGACTCTTGAGATTTCTTACGACCTGCAAGGGTCATTTATGTTGAGCTTCCTTTATTCTCTCGATTAGATTCGGTTCCTGTCGTCGGAGAATTTTCCAGACATCTTTGAGGAGGTTAGCGGACTTCTACCCTAAGAGAGAGATTGACCTCAGGATTTATTTGGCTAGCCAGTAGTATTATCTATAAGGCATATGGCGCCTAGGGAAAGAAAAGGATTGAGCAAGTAGATCTATGAGCTTTGGAGAAAGGTTTCATAAGAAGAAACATATTGGAAAAGGAGCACCAGTCGTCTTTTCTACCAAAGCAGGTGGTTCTCTTCGACTTTGCATTGACTATAGAGAATTGAATAAGCTCGCGAAGAAGAACCATTATCCATCATCTAGGATAGATAATCTTTTCGACTAGTTAGTTGGCTCTTTAATGTTCTCCTGGCTTGATTTAGCTACTAGATTTCATCAACCTATGTTCGCTGATAATAACATCATTATAACCGCATTTAGGACACCGGACGGATTCTTTGAGTGGTTAGTCATGACTTTTGGGCTAACCAATGTCTCAACCTATTCTATGGATTTGATGAACTATGTTTTCAGACATGTCCTAAAATAAAGTTCGTGGTGGTATTCGTGGTCGACATTTTGGTGTTTTTCAAGAAGTATGGAAGAGCATGTGATTCATTTAAAGGAGGTTGTTTGTACGCTTCGTGTTCGTCAATTGAGAGTAGAGTTCTTGAAATATCACTTTCGAAGTGTGTTTTTGGGGCATAGAGAAGGTCTACACTAGGTATGAATGATTTTGTACACTTAGGATTCGGATTTCGGAAATCCAAAGAAAGGTAGGCTAAAGTTAGAGATGTATAATAAAATTCGGTAGATAAGCTGAGAAGAAAGTCCTGTGTAGCTAATGCTCGTGAACAAGTTCGTTCTATCCCTGTTTGAGTTTATTTTTCTAAAATCCCTTCTGCTTTACAACCGCTTCTTGGATTGAATTGGCTTGCTTGCAATATTGGAAAATTGAAATGTTTTGATGCTAATACTGTTGAGCGTGATAAGCTGGTGTACGCTAAGGCTCTTATTGAGATTTCCCCTTGTAAGCCTCTCCCTTCCTCTATTCCTGTGCAGCTAGCTGTTGGCCATGTGGTGGATGTCCGTGTTCGATATGGCTGGGTCCCGGACATTTGTACCTTCTGTCACTCTTTTGGTCACTTAGTTATTGCATGCTCGCATTCTGCGGTCTCTACTGCTGCGCCTAAGATTCCACTACCGTGGCCACCGCTCAGGAAATGGGTTCCCAAAGTTTCTCTGGTTGCTCCTCCTCCTGAACCTCCATCTCCTGATCCTGGTTCGACGTCTTCTCTTTCTCTTTCTCAGCCTGCATCCCCTTCAGTACCCATTGTCCCTGTTGTTGATATTGTGGTTTCCTCTGCTGCACAGGACCTAGCTTCGTCTCAGTTGGCTGTTGTTTGGGTAGAGTCTGAGAGATGTTGGGTTGATCGTTGGTCTGATTTTCGATTTAACCCCGTGGATGATTCCTTTTTTAGATATGTATCCGCTGATCTATCGGACCTACGATGCCTTTACTATCGACCTTCTGGTGATTCCTTGGTTCTTGACGTGGATGGAACGTATGCTGAGGTAAATTCTGTTATGCTTGCTGATACTACCTAGGACCGATCTTTTATTTACTCGACTGATGCTGATATTTATGACCCGTCTCTTGCTCTCCTGTTTCGCCCCTTTTATGGTCTTCTTGGGAAGGCTTCTTTGGCTTCTTCCCTGGGTGGAGATGAAGTTCGCCTTACTACCACTCCGGAGGAGTCTTAGTTTGATTGTTGTTAGCTGTAGCTGTGATATTTCTGTCACACTCCTGTGCTGTATTTTCTTTATTTTTATTTTCTTTTGTATTTAAGGTGCCTCTACCTTACTCCTGTACTTCATGTTTTTATTACGTTCATAATAAAAAGTGGACGATCCACTATAAAACCGGCTGGGCTTGCCAAAAAAAAAATTATGAGTGTACAAGAGGAATAGGAGTGAAAGCCTTTACTTTAGGAAACGTACTCTGAGGGTAGTAAGTAGGAAGACATGCTTTATGCTAAGTCTAATAAAATGAAATTTTCGAAATTTAAAAAGTTGAATTTTTTTTGAAGTTGTTGGAATTGGAAGATTTCATTGTTAATATTTTCTTTCAGAAAATAAACATGGGATTTTTTTTTGGAGAATGGTATGAAACTTAAGTTGGTTTTTATGTAATGAAAAATTGGAATTCTTTTTGAAGAATTATGGAGTATATGTATATAACTCACTAGTTTCATTGTAAGTAAACAAAGATTTTAAACATATAAACTAGAGTGTATCAAGTATCGAAAACATAGATTACACTTTTATTGTTGTAATAAATGTTTTCGTGGAAAATAAGTGGAGCATAGGCTATAACACTATTGTTATAATAAGTGACTCTCAAGAGAAATTATTTTACATTGCGATATGAGATTTATTTTTTTGGGTTGTAGTAATGGTGTTTTACGCAACATCCATTTTAACCCAAATAAAAAAGTATTCTAAAAGGTAATTTCTAAGTACAGAAACAAAATGGTTTGTAAAGTATACTTATTATAAATAAGTATAAGGAAGTGTTTTTGAAGTTATGGAAACAATAAAACAGTTTTGAAGATGAGTTTTTTCGAAAGGAAAATGTGTAGGTTAGATATTAGGAATATTAATCGTGGAAGAATATAATTCAAACATATTTTAATCTAATGGAATGAAAAGAATAATGGTATGATTTTTATGAAGCCAATAAAAATGTTTTGTGCAAATTACAAGGAATACATGAAGAGATGTACGAGGTATGAAAAGCACCATATTTTGTATAGCCTATTTCAAAAAATATAAAATAAGTTTCTTGTAATTTCACATAAACACGAAATTCTCTTTTAAAAGTTTTATAGAAGATTTTAGAGTTAATAATTTCACGTAAGAGAAAATAGTTCCAATACATTAAGACAAGAGACTGCTAGGTGTAATAAGAAGCTATTTTGAAAACACATAAAGGATATTTTAAAGATATTTTAGAAGAAAATGGTTTGGTGAAAAAATAAATAAGTTTTTGAAATGAAAAACTTAATAAAAGTAAAATTTTGAAAATTCAATTTTTTTTAGAAAACTGTAGAAATCTTTAAAAGAAAGAGAGATATAAGTTTTAGACTTAAAAATTTGGAAGTTTTTCCTCTAGGTTTGGGAAATAATATTAAGTGACCAAGTAATTTTGAAATCAATAGAAACTGAAAAAATAAAACTTTTAAAGACAAATATTTTAGGATTTGATGTTTTAAAATTTTTAGAAACCTTAGTTTTTAAAACAAGGTGATAAATACCAAACCAAACTCTTAATGTGGAGTAGATAAGAATCATTTCCTAGGAGTAATGAAAAAGGTGTAAGGAGATAGCAGTAATTACTTTTAGAAGTAATAATGGAAGTTTCCGTAAAGTGTATAGGACACTAGTAAGAACCTAGGAATGTTCATTCATGAAGAATGGTAAAATGAAATTAGTAGGATAGTATGACAAGCATGGTTGAGAATGAGTATTTTTGATTTTGGAAGAACTTGGGAAAAGCATCTTTCTTTAGTGGAATTCATATGGTAGTAGTCTTCAAGCTAGCATTGGAATGACACCTTTTGAAGCACTTTTTGGGAAGGCCGTGTATGACGTCTTCATGTTGGTTGAGTCTACGGAAAGGTTTCTTCTTGGTTCCGACATGGTTAGAGAGATTTCAGGGAAGACTAATTTGATTAGGAGAAAATTCGTATCTCATATACATGTCTCTTTGATAATAGGTTTTAGAATTCCCTTTTCCATCTTAGTTTAAATAGGTTCTTTCCTATATTATCCTTTAGGATGGTAGAACTTAGAATTTAACATATGGATGGTAGGATTTGATGAAAACATATTAATAGAACATGTTATTAATGATGTACGCTGGTGATTGCAAGTGTTTGCTAGTGGATGCTAATGGACGTATATAGGTACACTAGGCACTATTATTCTTTAGGGATCGGCTTAACTAGGACACTAGAGCATATGCATATGGATGTGTGCACATTTTTGTTTTATTTCCATGGTTTCTACAAATGGATGTTTATCACATGATTGTTGCATTTGGATGATGTTTATAGCACGCATATAGAATTATCAGTTATCATTAGGAAATTTTTGCAATCATTTGGATACATGGCACGGACATGATTACATAAAAGAAGGTCAACTGAATTAGTGGACTATCTAATCTTTTGTGATAGTTAGGAACATTTACACCACACTAATTGCATAAGTATCATAAATTTCATTAGAAAAACTTAAGGACAATGGATCAATGGTTGATGATTGAGTAGTTGACCGTAGAATTGGATGAAAACATTTAGTACATTCTTTTATCCTTAGTGATTTCAGGGACGAAATCTCTTAAGGAGGGGAGAATGTAATAAACCAAAATTTAACCCATAATAATTTATCCGTTAATTAATTAAATAATAAAATAGCTTTGTGAAATTATCAGAATTGAGCTATGAGAGTTGCACAATTGTGTCCATAGTGATTTTCTGGTCAATTTCTATATAAAGAACGTCAGAAACCGAGCTAATATGAACAAGATATAAATTAAACAAAATAAATAGAAATAAAACAAAAAGGAAAAAAAATATGGCATGCCGACTGGCCGGTCGACCTGCCTGCTGTTTTGGGGGCGAACGAACAATAGTTCGTTCGTTCAAATAATGGCATGATTTTTTTTAAACCGACTATGACGTGTTTTGCATTCTTCTAACCAATCCGGTCCATCTATTTTTACATTCGATGGCTCCTATTTAGCCTATGACGTGGTTGCATCCTATTCAATCTCCAAATCCAATGGTCCGAGATCCACTTCTACCTCTATAAATAGACCCCTAGACCTAACATTTTTTATCATTCTAGGTTTTCTCCAATTGGGTTCACCTATCTAGGAAGGACACTAAATGGAATAATTTTTCCAAAGGAAAAAATCGTTTTAAATTTAATTATTTTATAACTCCAAGTGGATCCGGGATGACCAAAGGAAGAGCTTATGACTGAAGGTGAGTGGTTGTAATTATTTTAAGATTTCTTTAAGTAATTAAAACAATAGGGTTTCCAATAGCTATAGTTTTACTATGATTTTTGGAATAACCTTTTTTAGCATTTTTATTTTCAGTTTTTAGAATTATTTTTGGTCTATTTCTTTCTAGCTATTCTTTTCATTTAATTTTAGTTAATAATTATAGCTTTTCCATTTATTTGCAGTTTATTTACGGTATTTTAATCTATTTACTGTTATTTATGCGTTAGTTGCATCTTCTTCCTACGCCTTGAATTTTCTTTTATTTTCAGTTTTCTTTTATTTCTCTTTCTTCTTCTTGCATGGATTAGAATAGAATTAACGTGAAATTGGATTAAATTATAAGAATTCTGAAATAACGAAAGATAAGGTGTGAATTATAAAGATTGTAATAAAATGAAATTAAGACTGAAATTATGCCTAATTATGACATAATTGGACCAAATTAAAGAGATTGACTATTTATAGTTCTGAGATGTAAATTATAAAGACTGTAATATAAATGGAATTGGACTGAAATTATGCTTAATTATGATTAGAATTGGACAAATTAATTGGCTTAGTTATAACGTTAAATTATGAAAGAAGCTTATTTTCACACTTATAACTTGGGTTAAGCAATAAGCATGATTATAACATAGGTTATAATAAGAAAAAGAATAGAATGAGGCTTATTTTAAGACCATGGATAAATTAATAAGCATAGAAAGTAAAGATGATAATAAAGTCATATTTAAATAATTTATTTAAGTTAATAAGCAAATATGAAAGTAGAACTTGTACCATATGACATTCCCTATTAAACAAAACAGTGTCTCACATTAGCCTGAAGTGAGATGATGGCATGCTTATGCTAAGAAGGGTAGTAATTGATCAAATAGAATTCCAAATAATGGGGGATTTGGATAAGGGGCACAATTAGATATTGTTTGGATGACGGGCTAGTACCAACGGCATTTCCCCTATAGTTTCTATAGACACACGATGATCTCACATTAGCCTGAAGTGAGACGAGGGACACGCTTATGCTGGAGTTTGAGGTAATAAGAAGACCCAATAGGTGCGCAAAAGGTAGCATCGACATGGTGGTAGTTACGCGTGCAACTTCCATTCTGGTGCTCAGTAATCGTTATTAGTTCCAAGCGCTTAGTATGGGTGTCTTTCGTAGACACCATTGCCTTCTGTGTAGGGATCTATATATGTCATCCGGATCCACAGTGGGTGTTTTGTGCATCTTTCATAGATACCATTAGTTGCTATGTAAGGAGTTATATAGCATTTGGTCCACAGTAAGGTCTATGGAGTAGCAAGCCAATCAAAAACGGTAGAATTAGGGTTATATCCTAATTATAGGAATAGGAAGTCAGCCTAATCAAAGTAGAAATCAAGAACAATCAAAGTTAACATGTCTTATATTTAATCGCATTTATTCTGGTTTATCTCTTTCCTATTTCATTTCTTACTCTTTATATATTAGAACTGTTGTAGAGTCTATTACTTTTACTTTGCTTAAAGACTCTAGTAGTTACTATCATTCACCGGACTTTTAGTCTGACCCACTCCTCTATTTTCCCTTTTCTCCTTAGGCAATCAAGGAGAGATAGTATATTGTAGTTGCTTGGAGATTTCTTGTAGGAGTTTCCTACCATGTATTTCTTTTCTTTTAGCTTCTGTTCTTTCTATGTACTGGTTTAATATGAGGGATATTATATACTCTAATTTTTTAGACTATGAGTTTTTGTTTCATGAGACATATTGGATTTTTAGACATGTATGTGGTATTTGGATTTGACTTATTTGTGAAGCAATTATGAATTTTTGTTTTAATTAAGTAATTATTTTAAGTTTCCCTGTTTTTATCTATTTTTGTCTTGTGAATCTTAGTCTCTATTAGCTTTAATTATACCTACAACGCACCACACCTTTTAATGTGCCCTTTTTGGTATATTAAGGGGTGTGGGGTGTTTCATGCCTACTTTCTTCGTTGATTTGATGAACCGTGTTTTCAGAGAGCACTTGGATAAGTTTGTTTGGTTCGACAAATGTAAGGATGCATTCCTTAAGTTTAAAGATTTGTTAACCAATGCGCCAGTGTTAGTAGTTCTGGATGATAACCAAGGGTTGGTCATACACTGATGCATCTGGGACTAGATTAGGAGCAGTATTGATGCAGAAGGGCAAAGTTATTGCTTATGCATCTTGGTAGCTTAGAACGCACGAAGCTAGATATTTTATTCATGACTTGGAGTTGGTTGCGGTGATTTTTGCCTTGAAGATTTGGAGGCACTATCTTTTTGGAGAAAGATTTGAGTTGTATACCGACCATAAGTCATTAAAATATTTACTCTCAGAAGGAGTTGAATATAAGACATAAGAGGTAGCTGAAGTTTTTGGCTGCTTATGATTTTGGCATAGAGTATACCCCAGAAAAAGGAAATAAGGTGGCAGATGTGGTCAGTAGAAAACATCAGAATCTGGTGTTAGCGATGTTGGCAGAATGGAAGGATCTAGAAGCTTTAGCCAGTTGTGGGGTGCAGTTGAGATCTACTGCTAGTTCTAGTCAAACTCTGCCACGTTGTTTTGTTTATAAGTGCGACCAGTGCTGATTGAGAAGATAGCTTCTAAGAAGATAGAAGATCCAGTTTTAGCCGAGAGGATCAGTAGGCTTGAGGAAGGATTAGAGGTTGATGACTTAATGGATTTTAGTCCTAACAAAAGAGGTGAGAAAGAAGGGAAGATTGTGTTTCTAAATGTAGAGAACTTAAGGAGGGAAGTTCTAGAGGAATGTCATCGATTGAAGTTTAAGATTCATCCTAGAGGAACCTAGATGTATCTGAAAGGGAGTGCGGATTAAGGATCTTAAGGCTAATATAACACTAGAGGGGGGTGAATAGTGTTTAACGGATTCTAAGACTTATAAGGACTAAATTAAAATTATGACATAAACAAATGTAGAATTTAATCATAGAACAATCACAGAATCAAACGCAGATGTAGAAAGTAAACAAAAAGCAGTAAAAGGAAAGAATACACCGGATTTTATACTGGTTAGGAGTTACCCTACGTCCAATCCTGCACCAAGGCAAACATCTCATATAGATTTTTATTATACCAATGTCGATATTATAATCCTCAATTTCTAAAGGCCTTAAGGTACCCTCCTATCTTCGAGTCTGGGACAAACTCTTTTGATTTACGGGACACAAGATCACCCAATTGATTTCCAGACACAACCACACCTTATAAAGAGACTCGATAAACTTTTGATTACAAATTGATCCAATAACTCTGAATAGCACTTTAATCTTCGAGAGAGGGAAGAAAATCAAACAAGAATGAGATTCTAATTTGATTCACTTGAGAATTCGGTAGAATTTCGGCACGATTTTAAAAATATGAAAATTTTAGAATATGATTTATGGAGAAGAAGAAGTGAAGAGAATAAAAAAATAGTTAGTTAAAAAATTCATTTGTGAAGGCTATTTATGGACCAGTAACGGTCATAACCATTCGTGAAGAGATTTAAATGAATAGACGCTTCTTTTGAAAATTGAAACTTTTGAATTTAGCGGCCACCATTTCGACATGGGGTATCCCATGATGTTGACGTCCCTTAGTTAAAAACAATGTAAAATTTGTTTTGAAAATGGTATTGAAAGGAAAAAAAAGTTGAAATGATTCTGGGGTAAAATAAACTAATTTCTTATGTTTTAAAATAAAGAAGAGTAGAAAAAAAATTTAGAATGTATATATAAATTTGATTTTAAATCTCAAGTATATATATTATAAATAATTTTTAATAATCAAAAGATAGTTTTAAAAACAAACAAAGTTTAATACAAGAGTTTATTTAAAAATAAAAAAAGAATATTTTAAGGCTAAAACATCTTTTTGAAAATCATTTGAAAAGATAATTTTTAAAGCTAAAACATTTTGAAAAGCAGTTTTGAAAAACCATTTTGAAGTAGTTTTGCAAGCTTCTTCCTACAGAATATTTCATTACACCAGGACTCGAGAACTTGTACAAAACCAGGATGTTCGTGGGTTTGTAAGCCACTTGTCGTAGGTTTGCAAGCTACTTGTCATGGGTTTGTAAGCCATTAAGAAGGTAGAAATAGGTTCCATCCCAAATGAAATTTGGAATAAAGATTTCCATGCTATTATGAATCTTAACAAAACTAGACACTTATCTTGAAATCTTGATCTTGATACTCATCGGTCTTCAAACTTGATTTCTTCATTCTTGATCTGTATATTTTACAGTCTTCAATAATCAATACTGCCTTATGTATATCCTGCATAATAACATTCATATATATCTAGACAATAGTGTTAGTATACAAGTTATAATAAAATAAGTTACAAAGGTTGTTGTCGTCAAAACCACTATTCCATTTCATAACAATCTCCCCCTTTTTGATGATAACAACCTTATAAAATATACTTACCACTTCGATCATACCATAACTCCCCTTTACGCTAACAACTCCCCCTTACTGCAAGCCTACTATTTTTTATAACTTCTTCCCCTTTGTCATCAATAAAAAATAACCTATAAACCTTGAACTTAATAGAAAATGAGTTAAACAAACATATGACATAAGAATAATAACTATGTATAAGTGAAATATAGCATCCTAAGTTAAATGGAATTCAATATTTTATACACCAAAGATTGTTTTTAGAAGAACACTAATTAAGATAACACTTATATACAAATTAACAAACCAATGTACAATTAAGAAAGAGAAAAACGAAAAATGCTTAACGAGGACCCTTAACTATTGGTGATTTATGGACTTAACAATTTGGATAGTGGAGACAAAAGTTTCCATATTGTTCGACCAAGTTCCCATTAGCGTCAAAAAGGACCTCTCCAACGCAAATCACGCCATCGTCTTCGTCCATATGAACATCCGGATTCGACAGAGGATGTTCTTCTTCTTGATCCTCTTATGGTTCATCTAGAGGCTCTTCTTTTTCAGAATCCATGGCTTATGATGATTCTTTGATGACAATGGGATTGACATGGTTATCAATAAGAAAGTTTTGTAAATTCCTAAGGATTCTGCCTTGCCTATCTTATTCTCTAGCCATTCGCGGTTTATTCACTTAAATTTTCATCATCATTTGAAGCAAATCTTTCATCTTCTCTTTTAATTTGATGACTCATACATGTGAAGAACGTTGAAAAGGACCAAAATGAGGAGAAGTAGGTGAAGAAGGTTCATTGTTAGAAGTGGAAGTCATTAATTTACTATTTTAGAAGTTTACAGAGAATAGAACAGAGAAAAGGAGTAAAAGTCAAAATATATAAACATATAACCAAAATAACTTCTTTTAGAGGGAAATTTGAATTTGAAAATCTCGGCCTGTATGTCGACATAGAGGGATGGGTCATGTCGACATGCCCAGTTCAATTTTTGAGAAATTTTTATTTATATTAGATATTAACTATACTTGTATTATTTATAATTTATATTTCAGTTAACGAACATATACCTAATTCTCTTCTAAATTTAGTAAAGTTTTGTTCATTTAATGGTTTGGTTAATATATCGGCAATTTGTTTTTCAGTATTAATATATTCAAGAGTTATGACTTCTTTACTTATATTATCTCTAAGAAACTGATGTCTATTATCAATAGTTTTGCTCTAGCATGATGAGTTGGATTTTTAGATAGATTTATTGCACTAGTATTATCACAATAAATTAGTGATTTAGTTATAGTTAAATCAAAATCGTTTAAAGTTCGTTGCATATATATAACTTGAGAACAAGCCAAAGCAGCATATATATATTCTGCTTCAGTAGTTGACAAGAACAGAGTGTTTTGCTTCTTATTAAACCAGGAAACCAGATAATGTCCTAGAAAGTGACAAGTTCCACTTGTACTTTTTCGGTTTGATTTACAACCAATGTAATCAGCATCACAATATGAAATTAAATCAAATACATCGTTTTTAGGGTAAAATGAACCATAATCTAAAGTATGTTTTACATATCTTAAATTCTTTTAACATCTTTTAAGTGCGGTTTCTTTAGGTTGAGATTGGTACCTTGCATAGAGACAGACACTATGCATAACGTCAGGACATCTTGCTATTATATAAAGCAGCGAACCAATCATTCCCCTATATAATTTTTGATCAAAATCTTTTGATTTATCTTCTTTACTTAAAGCTACATTAATTGTCATTGGAGTTGGTTTCCCACTAGAAGTGGTCAATCCAAATTTATTAATTAAATCATTAGCACATTTTTCTTGACTAGTGAAAATTCCTTTATCTAATTATTTGAGTTGAAGTCCTAAGAAGAAACTTAGTTCTCCCATATGACTCATTTCAAATTCTTTAGTCATTATATCTGAAAATTCATTATTCATTATGTTATTTATTGACCCCAATATTATATCATCTACATATATTTGTGCTAATTGAATATCATTTTTGTTTATTTTAATAAAAAGAGTTGTATTTATATTACCAATTTCAAAACCAGATTGTAGTAAATAAGATCTTAGTCTTTCATACCAGACTCTAAGAGCTTGCTTCAGACCATATAAAGCTTTCTTTAATTTATATACATGATTTGGAAATTTATTATCTTCAAAAAGTGGAGGTTGTTCAACATAAACATCTTCTTTTACAAAAACATTTAGAAAAGCACTTCTAACATCCATTTGATATAACTTGAAATTATTGTAGTTTGCGAAATCAAGTAGAATCCTGATAGCTTCTAGTCTTGCCATGGGTGCAAAGGTTTCGTCATAATCAATTCCTTCCTCTTGACAATAACCTTGTGCGACTAAACGAGCTTTATTTCTCACGAGCTCACCAAGTTCATTCATTTTGTTTTTATAAACCCATTTTGTTCCAATTATACTTTTATCCTCGGGTCTAGCAACAAGTTCCCAAACATCATTTCTGGTGAATTGATTCAATTCTTCTTACATAGCTTGCATAGCAAGAATCCATGAATTATCAGATGATGCTTTCTTTGGATTTTTAGATTCAATAGTTGATATAAAAGCTATATTACTCATACTATTTAGTTGATTTCTTATTTTAACTATAGATTCTATATTTCCTATTATATTTTCTACAAGATGATCTTTTAATAACCTAATTCTTTTATTAGGTTGAATGACTTAACAATTAGTTTCATTAGGTTCATTATTTAAAGTTACCAAATCTTCTTCATCTTCTATTTGTATAGTATCTTTAAAATTTTCATCAAAAGATACATGCATTGTTTCTTCAATGGTGTTAGTTCTTAAATTATAAACTCTAAATGCTTGACTTCTATTAGAATATCCGATAAAGATACCTTTGCCAGATTTAGGTTCAAATTTATCTAAATTATCTTTTGTATTAAGAATAAAACACTTACTACCAAAAACTTTAAAATAAGCTATAATGGGTTTTTTATTGTAAAGTAATTCATATGGTGTTTTATTAGTTAATGGTCTAATTGAAATCCTATTTAATATATAACAAGCTGTAGCGACTGCTTTAGCCCAAATGTTTTTAGGTAAGTTACTATCAGAAAGCATTGTTCTAGCGCACTCTTGAATCGTTCTATTCTACATTCTACCACTCTGTTTTGTTATGGAGTTCTTGGAAAAGAGAAATTATGAGTAATTTCTTTTTGATTACAGAAATTCTCAAAGTTTTCATTTTCAAATTCTCCATCGTGATCACTACGAATAGTTTTTATTTTTAAAGAAAGTTAATTTTGAATTCTTTTAGCAAAATTCTTAAATAATTCAAAAGCATCCCTTTTAAGTTTAAGAAATATTGTCTAAGTATATCTATAATAATCATCTATTATAAAAACATATTTATTGTGATTAATTGATTGAACTTGAGATGGACCAAATAAATCTAAATGAAGTAATTCTAGAGGTTTAGAGGTAGAAATCATATCTTTTAATTTAAATGAACTTTTCTTAAGTTTTCCTAATTAGCAAGCATCACATATACTATCTACTTTAAAGTTTAACTTGGGAAGACCTCTAACTAAGTCAAGTTATGATAACCTAGATAACAGTTTGAAATTTAAATGACCAAATCTTTTATGTCAAATCCAAGGGGTCACTTGTATTAGCCAAAAGACATAAGTTATCTTTTGAAACTTTCATACTAAGGATGTAAATGTTTTTCTTCCTAATTCCTTCAAAGATAATATTTGACTTATTATCTTCGATGTGACACTTATCATTTCCAAATTTAATTTTAAATCATTTATCACACAGTTGACTTATAATAAGCAAATTATGTTCTAAATTCCTAACTTGCAAAACATCAGAAATAAGAGGAGTTTTAGAATTACCGACATTGCCGATGCCAATCGCATATCCTTTTGAGTTATCTCCAAAGTTAACTAAACGACCGTCTTGATATATAATGTCATTGAGTATCTCAGGATTTCCAGTCATATCCCTTGAATAGCTACTATCAAGTATCCATTTATCCTTTTCAATTTGCTCAGTTTATCCATTGGTTGTTGATTCTTCAAAAGCCATGTAACATGTCTGTTCATGCATAACAAATCAATTCGATAGATAAATTGATTTTTCACAAAAACTATATGCAGACTTATGATACTTTGATGAAATGTATAAATTCAAACATGTATTAACAAAATTTCCTAAAAATGCCATTTTTAAGTTTTCAACTTTCAGATTATGTATGAAAACCTATGCTCTAATACAAATTGAAAAGGAGTGCGGATTAAGGATCTTAAGGCTAATTTAACATTAAAGGGGGGTGAATAGTGTTTAATGGATTCTAAGACTTATATGGACTGAATCAAAATTATGACAGAAACAAATGCAGAACTTAATCACAGAACAACCACAGAATCAAACACAGATGTGGAAAGTAAATAAAAAGCAGTAAAAGGAAAGAACACACCGGATTTTATACCAGTTCAGAGTTACCCAACGTCTAGTCCTGCATCAAGGCAAACACCTCGTATAGATTTTTATTATACCAATGTCGAGATTACAATCCTCAATTTCTAAAGGCCTTGAGGTACCCTTCTATCTTCGAGTCTGGGCAAACTCTCTTGATTTACGGGACACAAGATCATCCAATTGATTTCCAAGCACAACCACACCTTATAGAGAGACTTGATAAACTTTTGATTACAAATTGATCCTATAACTCTGAATAGCACTTTATTTTTGAGAGAGGGCAGAGAATCAAACAAGGATGGGATTCTAATTTGATTCACTTGAGAACTGGCAGAATTTTGGCATGATCTAAAAAAAATAAAAAATTTAGAATATGGATTTTTGGATAAGAAGAAGTGAAGAAAATAAGAAATAGTTAGTTTAAAAATTCGTTTGTGAAGGCTATTTAAAGACCAGTAACGGTAATAACCATTCGTAAAAAATTCGTTTTTGAAGGCTATTTATAGACCAGTAACGGTCATAACCATTCGTGAAGAGATTTAAATGAATAGACACTTCTTTTGAAAATTGAAAATTTTGAATTTAACGGCCACCATGTCGACGTGGGGTATCCCATGATGTCGGCATCCCTTAGTTATAATGTAAAATTTGTTTTGAAAATGGTATTGAAAGAAAAACAAGATGAAATGATTATGGAGTAGAAAAACTGATTTTCTTATGTTTTAAAATAAAGAAGAGTAGAAACATATTTTTTAGAATGTATATATAAATTTGATTTTATTCTCAAGTATACATATTATAAAGAATTTTTAAAAATCATAAGATAGTTTTAAAAACAAACGAAGTTTAAAACAAGAGTTTATTTAAAAACAAAAAAAGAGTATTTTAAGGCTAAAACATCTTTTTGAAAATCATTTGAAATGATAAATTTTAAAGCTAAAACATTTTGAAAAGTAGCTTTGAAAATCATTTTGAAAAACCATTTGAATTAGTTTTGCAAGCTTCTTCCTGCAGAATATTTCATCACATCGGGACTCGAGAATTTGTACAAAACCAAGATGTTCAGGGGTTTGTAAGTCACTTGTCATAGGTTTGTAAGCTACTTGTCATGGGTTTGTAAGCCACTAAGAAGGTGGAAATGGGTTTCGTCCCAAATGAAATTTGGAATGAAGATTTCCATGCTATTATGAAGTTTTAACAAAACTAGACACTTATCTTGAGATCTTGACCTTGATACTCATGAGTCTTCAAACTTGATTTCTTCATTCTTGATCTTTATATTGTACAGTCTTCAATAATCAGTACCTGCCTTATGTATATCCTGCATAATAACATTCATATATATCTAGACAATAGTGTTAGTATATAAGTTATAATAGAATAAGTTTCAAAGGTTGTTGTCATCAAAATAGTGTTAGTATATAAGTTATAATAGAATAAGTTTCAAAGGTTGTTGTCATCAAAACCACTATCTCCAGTTCCTAACAGCATCAAGATATAAAGAGGAGCTTTTATTGTGATGGCATGAAGAGGGATGTTGGCTTGTGGGTTAGCAGTGTATTAACTGTCGATAAGCGAAAGCCAAATATCAGAAACTAAGTGGGTTACTTCAGCCTTTAGATATTCCAGTTTGGAAGTGGGATTCGATATCGATGGATTTTATAGAGAGGTTGCCAAGGAAAAATAGAGGAAACAAAAGCTTATGGGTTATGGTGGACAGGTTGACCAAGAGTGCCCATTTCGTTCTGGTAAAGTCAACCAGGACGGTACCTGTTTTAGCAAAGTGGTTCATGAAGAACATAGTTTGACTTTATGATGTTCCTAATAGCATAGTCGACGATAAAGATGCATTATTCACTAGCGAATTTTGGAGGAGTCTGCTAAAGGTATTAGGTACCAAGCTCAAGATGAGTATAGCTTATCGCCCACAGACGGATGGGCAGACAGAGAGAGTCAAAAAGGTACTCGAAGATTTGTTGAGGGCTTGTGTATTGGACTTTGGTGGATCTTGGGAAGATCACCTACATCTGATTGAGTTTTCTTATAATAATAGTTATCAGACTAGTATAGGAATGACGCCTTTTGAAGCTTTGTATGGGAGACCATGTCGTTCGCCAATATGTTGGTTAGAGACTGGAGATATATTGGTTGTAGGTCTAGGTTTGTTAAGAGAGGTGTTAGAAAAGATTGAGTTAATCCGAGGACGGGTGAACGTAGCTCAATCCGAGCAGAAGAGTTACGCAAATGAAAGGCATAAGGACTTCGAGTTCTCAGTAGGAGACAAGGTTTTCATTAAACTATCACTGATGAAGGGTGTGGTACAATTTGGAATGTCGGGAAAGTTGGCCCCAATGTACGTTGGTCCATTTTAGATCATAGAAAGGACTGGAAAGCTCGCATAGAAAGTAGATTTGCCAAGCAGTTTTACAAGGGTTCATGATGTATTCCATGTGTCTCATCTTCATAAGTATGTGCATGATCCAGAGGCTACTATTCCCTAGACCAAGTTGGAGGACTTGGTAGTAGAGCCTGATTTGACTCTTATTAGACAATCAATTAAGGTTGTAGGGAGAGATGAGAAAAGATAGAGGACCAAGACAGTCAAGTTGGTGAAGGTTAAGTGGAGTGACAACGAGAAAGACTGTACTTGGAAAACGGAGGATAGGATTCAAGAGGCTTATCTAGATCTTTTTTGATGGTATGTTTATAGTAGATTTGCATAGATTGGATGCTAGGTGTTATAATTTCTATGTTTGCTAGGCAGTCCTTACTAAATTTCGAGGACCAAATTCTTTAAGTAGTGGAGCCTATAACACTTCTATTTTTATTAACATTATTTAGGAGATTTAATTAGAATAAATTAAATAGAATAATGTAGGTAAGGAGATTGAGGTTGATTAATAAATTAGGTGGCCATGCTTATCTAAAATCAAATGAACTTATATAAATTGTTAAGAAATTAAACAAATGGCATTAGGGTAAATAGTCACCCATATTTCCCACCCTTATACTGTTCCCTTAGTCATACACGTTCGATTTATCTCAAACAAAATTTTAAACATAAGAAGCAACCTAGGCCGGCCATTAGAAGAGAAGAAAATTAACTAAAAGCTAGGATTCAAGTTAGAAGGAATCAATCTCAATCAAACTTCAATTTCCTTGTCACATTTAAGGTGAATAATAATTTGTACATTTCAATTTTGATTTATACATCATATTTTTCGAATTTAAGGATAAATATGTTTTATGATATATTGAATGACGATACGCTTTTTTATGATTTATATGTGTTTAAATAAGGTTGTTTATTAAGGGACATAGACGGTTTAAGGGAAAAATCAAGATGAAATGCTTTTTAAATGCCATGGGAAAATATTATGTTATAGCAAATATGATTTTGAAAATGGGTTTCGATTTTCAAAATTTTCTTAGTTTATATGGATTTTATATAAATTTTCTAGTGAAGAAAATGATTTATTGGGTTATAAATTAATTACAGCTAAAATAATGATTATTTGGGTTTGAAATTTATATACGTTGAAGACATATTAAAATAGATTTTCTAGGATTTTTCTAGATTTTTCCTAAGTGTTTTGATGAATATATAAAATTATTTAAGGTATGGGACTTAGATATTTTATATATTTAATTAAGGAGACGGGGCAATTTATAAAATAAAATTATTAATTATTTTTGAAAATTAGTGGAAGCATTTTCTAAATACAAATTATTAACCAATGAGAATTTGACAAAAAAAAGAAGGTTAGTTGAAAAGTTAACCTTTTTAAGTTAGAAATAAAGAAATCATACTTTTCGCATGTTTCGGCCTTTTACGGCAGAAAACCTTCCGACCCAGACCTTTCGATAAGGTCGAGAGGTTCATATCTTTCGACAAGGTCAAACCAATACATATCGTGCTAAGTTACTTGGTACGTAATGAATTGGACGAGGTTGAAGGGTTCATGATCGAAAGGTTGATGGCTAAAGAGGTTGGGGTATGTTTGTTTTATAAACAGAAAGCTTTCACTTGCATTAATTCGAATTAGAACTTTTGACTTGGTTGCTTTCAACCAAGTCAAATGTTAAAAAGAAAGGTTTTATACCTTTCGACAAAGTTGAAAGGTTACTGCTGCTTTTCCACTATTTTATTTTAAAGACCTTTCGACATGGTTTAAAGGTTGCTGCCACTAATCATTGTTTGTTTTGAACCTTCCGACACAATCGAAAGGTTATAGCCGCTTTTCCCAACCTTTCGAAGTCGTTGCTTTCGACAAAGACAAGAGGTTTACTTGTTTTAAACACCAACCGCTGCTCCCATTGCTTTTGAAAGGCATCGAAGCCTTCGACTTAGATGATTTTCCTTTGTTTTATAATTGAAATGTAACCTAAGCTTTTGAAGGAGTTGCTTTAAAAAGGACGATGTCTATTGTTTTAAATGAAATGTTTTAAAGTTTTCGAAGCAGACCTTTCGATAAGGTCGAAAGGTTGCTTCCATTATAGTCAAAAGGTTTTAAAAGAGGACCATCCGCATATATTAACTTGAACTCGGTATGTCTTCAAAAGGTTTGTATTTCAAGAGTTTAATGCTTTTGAAAGGTTTGATTTGAAAGGCTTTTTTAAAGACCTTTCGACAAGGTCGAAAGGTTTGGCTTTAAAAGATTTGAAAACCCATTCTTTAACTTTTAAAGGAAAACCCATGGCTAATATAAAGAATTTTTGTAAGGGTTTTAAGTATGTAATTTGAAGAAGTATTGCCTTGATAAAAATATAAGTTAAAGGTGTAAACAATGTTTTATGTGATATATTTCAAGGACCTTAAACCCACAGGAGTGGTACTGTTAATTAATGTTTTACTTCCTCAAATATAAGTATATTCACATGATAACCTATAGCTGTATTTTGGGGAAAAAGGGGTAGAAGAACTAGTAGGTTAACTCAAATAGGAAATATAAATTACTTAAAGTCCTGAATGAGTAGAATCGCATCCATGGAGTCAGGATAATCAAAAATATAGGATGCTTAAACTTTGTAGTTATTATTGCATACCATGTGCTTCATAGTAAACCCATGAAAACTACGATATGGTAGTTATTGGTGCATACCAAGAGGTTCTTAGAAAACCCATGAAAACTATGATAAGGTAGTTATTGGTGCATACCAAATGTTTATATTAACCCATGAAAGAACAGTTGGCAGAGGCTATTGGTTTGTAGTGAACCCATGAAAACTATATTTGGATTAAGAATTGATGAAAACTAGGATAAGAATGTGGTTAATAGAAGTATTAGTAGGTTCCTAGTCAACCCATGAAAACTAGGATGTGCAGTGAGTTACTGGATAAGTCCATAGGTTCCCAGCCAACTCATAAAAACTAGGATAAGGTGATTAGTTATTGGAATGGCCAATAGGTTTAGGGGGACCCATGAATCAATTAAGTTAACTGGAAGGAGCCTATAAGTTCTTAGTGATCCTATGAAAACTATGAATAAGACATGGGGTCTATTAGTTTTAACAAGGTTATTAGTAAACCCATGAAAATTAAAAAGGTTATTAGCTAAGAAACTATAATATCGAAAGGGTGTCAGATTTACCTGGGAATGGGAAAATCTTATTTATTCTCAAGTATGCATATCATCATAATGTTTTGAAATGTTTATTTTAACCATTGTGGATGCAGGAGCAAAAAATTTGGTTTTATAAAGGTTTTAGAATACTATTGAGCGGAAATCCCATTCAGCTAAGTAGCATGGTCTCGCTAGACATATAAAAGGATTAAGATGTTAGATTATTATTCATACCAGACTTTATGTCTGACTCGAAGTTTTTGTTTTCCCCTTAAACTCTCGGGTACTTAATTTATTTTGAGTAGTTTGAGATTCAAGGTTCTCAAGTTTTCTTCTCTGATGAATAAAGCTTTTGGAGGCGAGTAGGAGCCAGATAGTTATTTAGAGTTTTTCTTTCCGCTGTGTATTTTATTTGTAAAGGAAAATTTGGTAGCCTAACTATATTATCTAATCAACCAAAGAGGCATCTTCATATGTCGTTCTTAGCGTATTTGTAATAATTTTATTTTGACGAACATGGTTAACGTAATTTTGAGATTATGTAATGAGCAAGAAATAATTTGGATTGAATGTGGAAATATGTTTTTAAATTGTAATTTGTTTTCCATATTTCTGTGATCTGTGTATCAATGTATCTAGCATTGCCGTATTTGGTTGCCAAACATTAATAACTATGGATGACTACAACATCCATTAACCATTAGTTTTGGGCCTCCAGGTAGGGGGATGTTACAAAATCCATCTTTTCCTCCTTGTTAATGGCCAGCTGTCTCAGTGTTTTTGCGTTCTATTTTTTATTTGAGAAAAATGAACGTGAACGGACAATAATGAGAAATGTATAGCCGTGTAAAAGAGGCTATTTTACCAATATGCCCATGTGTAGTTTAATTACCTTATAAACCAATTTAAAGCCCACTAAATATTTATTCTTATGCACGGATGTAATTTATTCAAATATCAATCCCCTTATCATCATTATTCGATTTAATTTATCTAATTAAATCTTCTGAATAATGTTATCAAAAATTAGGGATGTTACAGACTTCTCTCCTTAAAGAATTTCGTCCTCGAAATTCAGTAAGGACTAAATACCAAACATAGTAATCATCTGTAACAATACCTAACACCCATACTAGTCTAACTGACTAGCAACTATCTATATAATTCTAATATAGAAATACCTCAAAGAAGATCAGGATAAGTATCTCTAATCCTATCCTCTATCTCCCAAGTATAGTCCTTCTCATTGTCGCTCCACTGAACTTTCACTAACCTGACTGTCTTGTTTCTTAACCTTTTCTTATCTCTAGCTACAAGCCGAATTGTTTGCCTAACAAAACTAAAATTAAGTTATACCACTAAGTCATCCAACCCTATCAGAGAAATAGTAGTCTCTGGATCATGCACATACTTACAAAGATGAGACACATGAAATACATTACGAACACCTTCCAAAATGCTCAGCAACTCTATTCTATATGTGGCTTTGCAATCCTCTCTATAATCTAGAATGAACCAATATATCTTGTGGCTGACTTCCCTGTCGTTCCAAATCGTATCACACCCTTCATAGGTGATACCTTAATCAAAAACTTATCTCCAACTGAGAATTCTTGGTCCTTATGCCTCTTATTTGTGTAACTCTTTAGTCTTGACTAAGCTTCCTTCATCCTTCCTCAGGTTAACAAAATCTTCTCTAATGCCTCTCTAACCAAATCTGGACCTAAGACTAATCTGTCTTCAGTCTCCAACCAATATGTTAGTGAATTGTATGGTCTTCCATACAAAGCTTCAAACGGCATCATTCCTATACTTGTCTGATAACTATTATTGTAGGAAAACTTAACGAAATGTAGGTGATCCTCCCAAAATGCACCACATTCTAATACACAAGCTCTCAGTAGATACTTGAGTACCTTATTGACTCTCTCTATCTATCCATCCGTTTGAGGGTTATGAAGTACTTATATTAAGCTTGGTACCCATCACTTCTTGTAGACTCTTCTAGAATTCACTAGTGAACAAAGCATCTCTATCACTGACTATACTACTAAGAACTCCATGTAGTCTAACTATGTTCTTTAGGAATAACTTAGCTAAAACATGTGCCATCCTGGTTGACTTAACTAGAATGAAATGTGCATTCTTGGTCAATCTGTCCACTATAACCTCATATACTTTCATTACCTCTATTTGACCTTGGCAACCCATCTATAAAATCCATAGATATCGAATCCCATATTCAAACTAGAATCTCTAAAGGTTGAAGCAAGCCATTTGGTTTCTAATGTTTAGCTTTCAATTGTTGACATTTGCACACTACCTAACCCATAAGCCAACCCTCTTCATGCCTTCCCAATAGAAGCTCATCTTCATATCCAGATACATCTTTGTTCCTTCAGGATCAATCGTAAACTTGGACTGATGACATTCTCCAAGAACTTCTTTCCTTAAGTCCTCCACATTCGAAACACACAACTGTCCCTTCTTTATTAGCCATCCTTTCTGGTCAAGGCCAAAATCATTTAAATCATCGATCTCTATTCTACCCTCCAGCCTTTTGATCCTTTCAACTAATATTGGATCCTTCTTCTGCTTAGCAGCATTTTTCCCAATCAATACTAGTCAAACTTCTATGTAAGACAGCCTAGCGAAACTCTGACTAGAACCAGCAGTCGATTTTAACTGCACATCACAACTGACTAAAGCTTCTAAATATTTCCACTCTGCCAACCCATTCCAATGTTTCCCGCTAAGAGTATCTGCTACCTTAATGCCTTTCGTTGGCGCGTACTCTATACCAAAATCATAAGTGGCCAAAAACTCCGGCCACCTCTACTGTCTCATATTCAACTCCATCTGAGAGAATAAATACCATAAAGACTTATGATCAGTATACAACTCAAATCTCTCCTCAAAGAGATAATGTCTTAAAATATTCAATGCGAGATCACCGCTACAAACTCCAAATCATGAGTAGGATATCTAACTTCATATGGTCTAAGCTGCCTAGCTGCGTAGGCAATGACTTTACCATTCTGCATCAACACCGCTCTTAATCCAGTTTCACATGCATCAGCATAAACCACGAATCCTTGATTTCCATCTGGAACTGCTAACACGGTGGCATTGGTCAACAAATGCTTTAACTTAAGGAATGCCTTCTCACATTTGTTGAACCAAACAAATCTCACCTTCTTCCTAGTTAGCTTAGTTAAGGGTGCTGCTATCCGTGAGAAATCCTTAATGAATCTCTGGTAGTGGCAGAAAGTCCATGACAAGTCCTAATCTTGGTCACCGTCTCTAATCTCTTCTAATTATTCACGGCTTCGATCTTATCAAGATCGGCTGACAATTCTTTCTCTGAAACCATGTGACCAAGAAATTTTAGCTCTTTCTTCCAGAATTGGCACTTGATAAACTTCGACTTTTGCTGATTCTGTCTCAGCGTCTCAAGTACCACTCTAAAATGAACATCATGCTCTCTCTCATCCTTAGAGTACATTAGAATGTCATTTATAAACACCAGTAAAAACCTATCCAAGTACACTTGGAAAATTCGGTACATCAAATCTACGAAGAAAGCAGGTGCATTCGTCAATCCAAATGGCATCACCAACCACTCATATGAACCATATCTAGTCTGAAATGTTGTCAAAGGAATACTATCCTCCGCCACTCTTAACTGATGGAAACATGTCGCCAAGTCCAACTGTGAAAACACTTCGACTCCACTCAACTGATCAAACATGTCATCTATTCTTGGTAAAGGATACTTAATCTTAATTGTCCTTTCGTTTAACTTGTGATAGTCAATACACATTCTTAACGACCCATCCGACTTCTTTATGAACACAGCGGCCACTCCCCAAGGCGAACTGCTTGATCTAATAAAATTTCTTCCTTCTTGATCTACCAACTGCACCTTCAATTCCTTCATCTCAGTTGGTGTTCCTATCAGATGGTCTACTTACCGGTTCAGCTCCTGGCACATCTAAACTCAACAGCTCTTATTGGGGGTAGTCCAGTGACTAGCTGTAATGACCCCTTTTTTCGTATCCTTTAAATTTATAATAAACCACACATGTCTAATTCAAATTGCATGAACAAGGGGATCATTATGGGTAGAAAGAAAAATAAAGTTAGAATAGAACAGAAAAACAAAATCTCACACGAACGAAATAACTTATATTATTTCAACAATAATCTTTACAGTGGAAAATTTTAAAACATATATCAGAGTCTAACCTAGATTCAGCCTGGACAGTTATAACACCTGCCCTCAAATGCTGATAAAACAAATGCAATGGATGCAACGGATAATAGAATACATTCATATGATGATGAAGATATCCAGCTCCCCTCTGGAAACTCCAAGCGTCTTCAGTTAATTCTAAAACTACTCAGATCTGACTCAAGTATTGAAAATATCCCCACCAGGCTTGATAAACCAGCGTGAGATACTCGAAATTTAAAAAGTATAGCACATGATGATTTTATCAAAACCTTTGAAAAGAAGGGTATCTCATAAGAACACACCCACATATTAATACAGATGGGTTTTTACCTTATAATAACCAAAGCATTTCTACAACCAAAATAATTCGATATTATATTTAATGACATTCTTTTGGAAAACATCTTTCAAACAAACTTATTCAAATAAGGTACCAATATCCGAACTAAGTCTAAGGGAATATATCCGGACTAGTCAATGGAATATACCAAATGGAATATATGATACCAAAAAGGGGTAGCTGAAATGTTTGCAAGTCATTATAGCTATTTTGGGACTACAATCAAATACATAAATCTCGTATTGGAATTGGATTTCCAACATGACAGGGAACCTCGATAACCATGCATAGAAACCAGAATCCGGTGGTTTTTCGTCCAAGGACTCACACACTACTATTTCTCATATTGCCACACTTCTTGATATCCAGTGGCTTCTCATGCTAGGACTCACGCGCCACAATACCACAAAATAAGGGTCTCATTTGGACACCTTAATGCCCTAGATTATACGCCGCCAGTCACCTTGAGAGATCATACGCCACCCTCGTCATACTAAGACTGAAATATGTAACATAGTTCCCGTATCATTTCTAAGATGTGAGGCTTGGGATTGATGTTACTCAACATAGACAAAGCCACGCTTTTCATACAAAAGCACGCTTTGATCATAACAGGTTCCCACTTGAATGTCACATGCCATTCCTTAATCATACAACTGATTTCTACCAACGTATAACTCTTGAGCTCATACGTCTCAAAAAATGGTGTTAAGATAAGAGAAGTTTCCTTCTCCACCACCAAACAGATAATACATTGATAAAGATCAATTTATTTGATCAGAAATGCATTGTCAAACACTCATCCATATAAGTTCATTTTGGGACTGAACGAAACCGAAGGCACTCCTCCTACTACCATTAGTAGCTAGTAGTCCTTGCAATCCAAAGATTTCAAAATATGATAGGACCATTGCCATAATAAATGGCTCTATATTGGAAGCTGCCTAGAGAATGTCAACAAGCAGTCCTTCCGCTAATGAAGATCTCCTGTCTTCAATAATCATCATCTTCAGCATGTCTTCATAATCAAAATGTCTTCATTTTCGAATGTATACATTAGTTCGAAGAGGTTTTTGGATAAGAGTTACCCAAATCCGACCTTAGTTCCTTGGCACAAATCATCGATTAAAAAGATGTTAAGTTCATATGTGAATATCGATCATCAATCAATTAATTCATCTTTTATTTAAATCAAAATATCTTTCTTAGATATATTCTTTTCAATTTATTCCATTTTCTTTTCAAGAGTATATTGAATAATTAACCCTCATTTATCGAATAATTTGGTTTATTTAAACCTTTCTTAAATCTTGGAATAATTCCAAATTATTTTCTCTTCTACTTAGGAAAACATTTCAACATTATTTCTTTAAATCTTCCATTTAGAAATCCTCTTTAATCTTGGGAAATACCAAGTCATCTTACTTAGAATCATGCTTAAACCTATAATAAAGATTTTCTATTTCCAAATCCTCATTTAAATGGGTTAAAAATGATGTCATATAAAACATCATTAAAACAAACCCAATACCATTTTATTCAAATCCTTGTTTAACACTTGGAAAACTCTTTACTTTTTACTTTGGGAAATCCTATTTAGAGCATCCGAGCTTTCATTTCGATTTATTACACCCCTCGATTAAAAGAGAAAATGAAGGCCAGGTAAGTTCAGGGCACCGGTTGCTTCATTTCTAAAATTAGTTACACACCTTGTTTTACCTTTAGATCTCACAAGCAGGACAAATTTACTAATCGTTTCCGCATACTCATTTTGTTATTACTTTCAAGGAAATAATTTCTATTATATTGTTTAGGTGTTATAATAACCATTTATTTAAATTCTTTCTTAAAGACTTATAAAAATTCCAATTTGTCTTTAAAACACTCTATTATTTATTTAAAAACATTTATAAATGATTCTAGAAAGAATCGTTAAGTTTAAATATTTATTTCAAAAGTTATAAAAACTGCAGTAGAAAAGTGTTGCGAAAAGTGCTTAAAACAGCTTATTTGATTAAAATAGCTTTTATTATGTTTAAAAATTCTTATTTTCCAATTCAGATCTCTTTCAAACCATTTTAAATATATTTATCAAATTTATTTAATATTTTTAATCATTTAAAAATATCATTTATAAAGAAATTTCTTTTCGGATTCCGAACTGTAAAACCACGATGTTTTTAGAAAATTGTTTTGGACATATTTCAAAATCTACTTAATGAAGTCTGGATTTTCTTTCTTTGTTGGAAAGATATGGATATAATAGTTTGTAAAATTCTTGTCTCGAAGAATTCTGAGCTATATTCCACTTTGTATACTCGTTTAACTTTCATGGCGCAAAATCACGAACTATATACGATGCGCCTACTTTTGACTTGCTTTTCCATTTCTTTTCAAACTTCATGGAAACACTTTTAAATGTTTATAAAAATTTCTAAATCATTTTAATCTCATTTTAAATAATATTTTTCATATTTCAAATCCAATTTCCATTTCATTTCATACTATAATATTATATATTATAATATCATTTCCATCCTTATTAGATATTTTAAAATCATTAAGAGGCTAAATAATTTACGTACACATATTTATATGGATTTAAATTCTCATTTTGATTAAAAATGGTTAATTTCTAACCATTTCTCTTATCATTTATCAAATCAAGTAATCATCCATATTAACAATCATGTAAACAACCAACTTTGCATCCAAGTTATCAAACATATTAATCATCTAAGATATTTAACTTTCATATTATTAACCTTGGAAGTATTAGTTAATTAAAAAGTAAGTACTCACTTTTAACCAAATTGATTAACTTCCTACCAACATTTTTATCCAACCACACTTCACTAAACTAACCAATGCTTCACTAATACATCCATAAACAACTCCACCACCTTGCCCATGCTCATGACCATCCTTCCTCCTCCACTTTTCTCTGGACACAAACCTTCCTCCCACATCCATAGCTTATGGTCATAGCCTCCCCATCCCAATACTCATGGCCTAAGACCATTTAAAGAAGAGAAGAAGAAGGAATGAATTAAGAATAGGTTAGAGAGTAATTAGTGGATTGGTGCTTAAGCACTCCACTATGTTTAACCCTTCTACCTCTCTAAAAGAAGAGAAGCCATTAATGAGCAAAATAAAGCTCAAAAATAAAGAAGAAGAAGAAGAATGGAAAGTGTGAAGAAAATGAGAAGAATGGATGGATACTTATAGGAAAAGTAAGGAGTGGTGAATTACAGAATTAACCCTTTACAAAATTACCAAAATATCCTTACTTTATCCTACTTTTTCAACACTTACCATCACTTTTTCGTATCACTACTTTATGTATTAATCACATAATGGATAGGGAGAATAAACTAAAGATTTTATTTGATTTGACATGATTTTATCCTTTTATGTTTATTTTTTCTTAATGATTTTCTAGTAATTTCTAACCTTAATTGGCAAAAGTAAACTTGAATAGGTAATTATCAATACTTAAAATATTTAAAAATGTGTATATGTATATGTACATAAAGGTGCAACAACGTTGCGACAACTTTTATTCGACAAAACATTGATTTTAGGCAAAATGTTTTACGGTCACATTTTAATGTTTTTGTTAAACTATTTATTCATGTAAACCAAACTTGCAAATAAATTTCTTTTCATCTTTAAATAATTAAAATGATTGTATTTGACTTATAAAATATTATAAAACAATATCAAAATTCATTTGCAAATATAGGACATTGATTTTATCAACAAATTATTAGCATTATATAATGATTTTAAAAGCAATTATTTATCCTTTAAAACAATTATTTGACAATATATCCACTTTTATTGAAAACTGGCTTTTGTCAATTTTATCAGTGTTTCGGTAAAAGTCCAAATCTTTATTCAATTATAAAAGTAAGTTCACCATTGTTATTTATTATATAAAACATTATTATTTAAGTTTGAAATTCTATATTCGAATATCTAAATGCATTAAATATTTCATTTTCAAAGTGGTAAAATTACGGGTCGTTACATTGGCTCAAAAACATCTATAAACTCTCTTGCCACCCGAACCTCACTTAACTCATTTCCTACCTCCATAGCATTAAGAAAGCACTATCACTCCGATCAGCGTTCTCTACTGAGAATTTTACTTGTTTATGACTATTAGGGTGCCTCAGTATATATCCCTATCCTAGAAAAATATTTTAGCCTCATACCTACCCAACCAATCCATACCCAAAATGACCCCAAAATCTATGAAATCAATAACATACAAACTGCATGCAAATTTATGACATAACAAATCAAGTTTTAACTAGTCACATCTTAACCCTAGAATTTCATATCCTCCTATTGGATTTTCAACCCTTAAGAAAGTAACTAGGTAGGTGTGTTCTAAATATAATCTAGCAACCAAACATTGAGATATAAATGAATGTGATGCACCGGTATCAAAAGTACTCTAACTGGAATACTCTAAATCAAAAATGTACCTTCCATTACAGTCTTTCCTTTATCGGCTGCGGTAGGCCTAGCTGGTCCTATAGCAAAAAAATTCCTTTGTTCTCCTAACCGATTTTGGACACTAATTCTTGTAATGCCCAATTTCATCATAGTTGAAGCATTTCACATTCATCTTACGCGCAGCTTTCTTCCTATTTCCTGACCGGCATTCATTAACAAAGTGAACCTTCTTATCACACTTATAGTAAACTACCTCAGCCTTTGACTTCCTAGCAGTATCTCCCTTCTAGATTCCCTTCTTTTTAAAGAACTTCCTCTTTTACCCCTGAGAACCCCCACTAACTTCTCCTTAGTTAGATCAGCAAGTAACTCCTCATGGCGAATGGCCATTTCACCAATATATTACAAGGATCACGAACATTTGTCATGGTCATTCTAGCAAGCCTAGACCTTAATCCCCGAATGAACTACTCATTCTTTCTTATGTCTGTATCTATAACAGCATATCTATATCGAGACGGCTCTTCAAACTTAGTAGCATACTCGACTACTAACATCTCTCCTTGAACTAAATCCATAAACTTCCTCATTAGCTCAGACTTAGCAAAATCATATACAAATTTCTGCTCAAATCTTGTTTTAAAATCAGCTCAAGTTAACTACTCTTCCGGAACTCCAACATGACACTATTCCACTAGTGTAATGGTGACCCATACAACTATCTAGAGGCTAATCTTCTCTTTTGCCCATCATTCAGACCCAAATCAGAGAATATACACTCACAATACAACAGCCAACTCAGAACCTCTATGGCACTCTCCATTCCCAAGAACGACTTTCCACCCTAACTAGTGTAATCTCAACTCAACAAAGAAATATTATTAACGGGAGCCACATGATTAGCCCTCCATTTCCAGCAACACTAGCAGTAACTCTAACTTGCTTCAAACCAATGAAGAACTGATACACCACCCCCGTATCTACTGATGGATTGCCAGCAGTCACATTGGCACAAGCATTATGATTTCTAGCATTAGCCTATCGACCCGGATTCCTCCTAATGGTGGGTTGAGCATTTCCATTAGTTGTGGTGCTTCCACTACCGCGATTTCCTCTTCCATTTCCTGCTTTCATATCTCCTTTCTCGAAAATCTGTGTACTAGCCTTGGTAAGATACAGAAGAACGATCTAAGAGAGTGCGGAGTACGTACATATACATACATACATACATACATATATATGTGTGTGTGTGTGTGTGTGTGTGTGTGTATAACCATATATAGCAAATACAAGTACGTTACTATAGCTTTAACCTAAACCTCGATCTTATTATCTGATTCATTGGATTATGATAGGAAAATATTTTAGGTTTAAGTTTCTTTTAAAGTTTCATAAACCTATGCTATGATACCTACTTGTAACATCCCCTACTTGGAGGCCCAAAACTAACAGTTACTGATGTTGTAGTCATCCGTAGTTATTAATCCTCGGCGACCAAATACAGCAACATTAGATATGTTAATACACAAAACTATAAGAATATGGAAAAAATTAATCAATAAACAAGTTCCACATTCCATTTCAAAATAGTCTAAATTGATTACATAATCCTAGTTCATAGAGCATGTTCAGATAAGATATAATTATTATAAATACGCCAAGAGCGACATATGAAGATGCCACCTTGGATGATCAGAGTATATAGATAGGAAAGACAATAATTTTTCCTATACAAATAAAACACATGGCCAAAAAAAGAACTCTAACAATAAGCTTGCCTCCTACACATCCTTAGAAGCTTTATTCGTCTAAAAGAACGGCGGAAACCTTAACTCTCAACCTACTCAAAATTAATTGAGTACCCAAGAGTTTAAGGGGAAATCAAAAACTCCGAGTCAGACATAAAGCCCGGTAAAAATAATAATTTACCATCTCAAACCATTTAGATATCTAATGAGACATGCTACTTAGCGGAATGGATTTTCCCCTAACTAATATCCTAATTTTTTTATAAAACCATATACTGTGTACCTGCATCTACGATGGTTAAAATATAGTATTTCAAAACATTATGATGATATGAAAAATAAATAAATCACTTTTGGATTACCCATTCCCATTCATTCTAACTATCTATCTCAATTATAGTTTCTAGGGTTACTATTAACCTGTTAAATGTTTATGGACTATTTGTCCAATTACTTTGTTTTCATGGGATCACTAAGAACCTATTGGTAACTCCAATATCTTTTCTCCAATCCTAGTTTTCATGGGCTAACTAGGAACCTATTTACCGACTGTCAATATCTTAATCCGGATATAGTTTTCATGGGCTAACCACAAACCTACTGGGCCTTACCAATATCAAATCATAGTTTTCATGGGCTGACTATGAACCTATTGGCTCCGGCCTATATCATATTGTATTCATGGGCTTACTGTAAACTTATTGGCCCATGCCAATATCTTTAATTAAGATTTTAACATCTATTAAGTTATATTCACCACTGGGTCAACCTAACTGGTTATTCTGCCCATTTTCCCCAAATACAATTATGGGTTAATAACAATTTGAATAATATTTCCAAAATCTTTATTTGTGCCATGGTTTTTCCTTTAAAAATGAGAATGGGTTATTTGTTTAGAACTTTAAAACATCACTTTCGAAACCACTGGATGACTCTTTCGAAAGCATAGAAAACCACTTTTCAAAACTTTAAGTACATACCTTTCGAAACCGATGATACCTTTCAATGGTATCAATTCGAAACAAATGAAGTACCCTTTCAAAAGCATCGGATTTACTCTTAAAAAACATCGTTTGGGTCAAAATGGTTATATACGAAAGTATCTCTTTCGAAACCAACAAAAATAAATTTGAGGAAAAGTTGATGGTGTCAAAACCATCTAGTCTGAAAGCAAAGACCTTTAAAATCAAAATTTCGAAGGATAGAGTCGAAACCCCTTTTTGACTCCATTACCTTCGAAACCCTCAACCCCTTTCGAAAGCAATTAGGAAGCCGCTTAACCTAGGTAAAACAAGGGCAACTTTTCGAAGCTATCGATGACTTTAATACTTTAGAAGGAAATTAGCGGCCATGTTTCGACTAGGTCGGAACCTACCCTTTCGAAAGCTTCTTATTTAAAGAAAAAGTTCCCCTTCGAAAGCTATTTATAAAGTCCCTTTTGAAAGCATGGCTTTCGACTATTTTGAAAACTTTAAGTAAAATAAGGCAGGAATTTATCTTTAGAAAACAAACAAAGTTTTCGACTCTATAAGGTATCGACTCAGTTGAAAGCCCTTCAAGAACTAGGCAGACATTTAGCTCTTTAAAACAGAACCTTGGTTTCAACTCAGACGAAAGCATAGATTTCGACACACTACCTTCCGCTGCTTACAAATACACTTCGTACCAATTCCATTGATACCACGTGCCTTGGTTCCAACTATGTGGGTTTCGACTAAGGTGGTGTGGTGGTAAAGGAGTCAAAAGGTGCCTTTGAAATTGATGGAACCACCTTTTTCCTAAAATGCTGATTTATAGCTAAACATGACAATTACTTTATAACTAACCTGCCAGTTGTAACACCTTGATTGGCTACTTTAAAACTTTTCAAATATTTTATATGTAAAAATTACGGCCTTAGTTAGATATAAATCAAAGCTTATAACGTTAAACCCTACCATGTGACAAAACCAATATTTGCATAAAAGTCCTTCTTTAAGAATAATTTATTTTCCTAAATAAATCAACTGGGAAAAATCCCCAAATCATAGAAAATCAATTTTATCTTATAATCAAACATATTAAAATTTCAGACCCAATTTCTTCCTAAAATACTCGAAATAAATTTTAAACCCATTTACATCATATTTTCCTTTAGAAATTCATAACAAATTTTCTATAGCTTAGAAAATTTTAAAATTCAAAACCAATCTTCAATGTCATGTGTTATTCAACATAAAAAGTTTCTATGGCAATCGAATAACATAAATTCTTGGTTTTCCTTTGAAACCGAACAAAATCATATGTATATGAATTAAAATAATTTGATCACAACATGTTTCGACCATATCATCATCCATATCATTATAAAACGAATTTAAATATAAACTCAAAATCATATAATCATAAAATGAAACAGAGATGGTATAAAATAATTATTCACCTTAAACTTGACAAGGAATTTGAGATTAGTTGTTGATTAATCATTCCTAGCTTTGATCCTTAGCTTTTAAATTGAAATCCCTCTTCTCCTCCTTATTAATAGCCGATTATCTTAGGTTTTTTGTGTTTTATTTTTGATTTGAGAAAAATGAACGTGAACGGATAATAGTGAGAAATGAATAGCCGTGCAAAATAAAGAGCCTATTTTACTAATATGCCCATGTGTAGTTTAATTATCTTATAAACCAATTTAAAGCCCATTAAATCTTTATTGTTAAGCATGGCCCATTATGAAATTTATTCAAATCTTAATCCCCTTGTCATTTTTATTCTATTTAATTTATCCAATTAAATCTTTTGACCAATGTTATAAAAAATTAAGGATTTTACATCTACTTACTCTATCAATTATTTGAAACTCCCATATTCATTCCACATTTATTACCCATAAGTTGAATTTACAACCTTTCCAAACTTTCCTCCTATTTCCTATTCGCAAATCAACGTTATTAGTACGTATATTAATATCCTAAGCAACCGTTACACATAAATCGTCATATTTAGTAGTGCCTATATATACGTATAAATAGCTTCTTCAACCAAATATATTATAGTCACGATCTTTACCTAAATAGTCTTTTCCATGTTTAATTTATTGAAATTACATTTCTTAGGCAGGTTCTCCGTTATGACTTCCTTAAATTAGTTTAAAACAAAAAATGAAAAATAAAAGGATAGATCTGCCTGGTTTGGAATTAAAAGGAATGGTTATTTTATTTTTATTTGAATAGACAGTGTATACTGTAAAGGATAAATCTATACTTTACACATATCTTCCTTTTCATTTGCATATATTCCTTGTTAAATCAAACATTGTCTTTTTGTATGAAAATTGGAGATAAAAGAAAATTTATAAAAATCAAATGGGTGTTCTTCCCACAAATCAAACTATGGAAAATCCAAAACTCAACATAAATAAGGCAATAATAAAAATCATATTAATAATTTACACC
The DNA here is from genome assembly GCA_030765085.1 of Allium cepa. Classification (NCBI taxonomy): domain Eukaryota; kingdom Viridiplantae; phylum Streptophyta; class Magnoliopsida; order Asparagales; family Amaryllidaceae; genus Allium; species Allium cepa. The sequence continues at coordinate 46,102,557 of CM060946.1, forward strand.
CTAACTATAGATCTAGAATAAAACTATACATTATTTTAATTTAAAAATCTTTGGGACTGATTTCTTTATCAAGGAGTAACAATATTTCCAACGAGATCTAAAACAAGAATATGTAGGCAATAGTTTTCTATGCCTATTTAGGCTTACAATTCACAGATATTGTTATTTAGGCATAAAAATCAAAGGTATGCTAGTGGAATAGATAAAAAATCATAAATAATATGTAAATTACCCACTCACGTTCTAAAACCGTTCCAAATCTCCTAATCAAATGTAAAACATTTGACTCAACTCCACTTCCTTCTTATTCCAAGAAATATGTATAAAAAAGGTATATACATATATTAGAACTACAAATCTAATAAGAGATTTGGGATTGAAGAGAAATATAAATATACATACAAATATCGAGATATATCCCCATTATCACGTAGTGTTGATTCGCTTCTCTTCTTCTCTTATTTGATTTATATTCTTCTCTAATTTGTATATATACAAATATAAATATTGTATTTTATAATTTAGAAAATAATGGAGAAGAGAAAAAGCCAAATCTTCGCTATTGCTTTTAGGAAAATATGGGAAATGAAGAGAGGGTTAGGCCTAAATTTATAAGCACTCGAATCAGCCATGACCGTTATATTTAATTATATAAAATCCGAGCCGTTTGGACAAGGCAAACCCTTGTCGCCATTACTAGGACCGGTCGATCGCTCCCTCTGTAAGGGTCAACCGCTCCATGTCGACCTACCCAATATAGAGGGTTGACTGGTGGGTCCTACTATTTCTGTATAAACATCAATGTTTCGAATCTATGTGTTTTCGTTTCAAATTCATTTTTCATCCATAGCTTCTTCGTTTGAACTCCAACCGTAAAACTCCAAATATGAAAGTTGCTTAGAATTTCTCCACAAACTCAATGGTGCAAGTTTAGTAGTCAAATTCCATTATTTGCACAAATCCTATTTTTCGAGCCTAATCAACTAACTAACTAATTAAATAACCAATGCTAAATTTACGAGGTGTTAAATGATCGATCAACCCCTAGCTGTCTACTCAAAGCCAATTGGTAGCTCAGTTAATATTTTCCCACTAGGTTTTGGGAGGTTCATATTTAAATAAAAATTTGTCAACCGTCGATATTACTTTGAACTGCTATAAATAGAATCCTGATGAAAACCCTAATCTACAAAACTTAAAACAAGCATGTGCAAACTTTGCTCCTCTGAAAGCTGATATTCTCTACTTCCTCAAATCATAAATTTATTCAAATTAAATTACAACAAAGTGGAGGAATAAAGGAAAATTAAATCAAGCGAAGGTCAAGCAAACATAGGAGATTCTAGGCGTAATTCTAAAGGAATGGCTTTGGTTTGAGGTGAGTGGGTTCATTTTTAATTAAATGATTTGCATATAATTAATTTTAGTATACCCTATATGATCTAGGTTGTTGAAATCAAATCAGAAATATTGTTTAATTAAATTGGAAATCAAAGAGTTATTATATGAATTCCTCTTTTCTTATCTAGATTTGACTTATTGACCTGTAAATTAAAAAACAGATAAATCTGAGTATACTCCTTTTTTTCAAGTTGGTAAGAGTTTATTAACTTATTGATGTTGACGTTAAACCTATGCTAAATTGATTTACTATAAATTGAAATTGCATATGAAGTTTGGACAATTACAAATCACAGATTCAGAAGTTTGGTTGACTGTAATTAAAGTTGCAAGTTTACTATAATCGAAAAATTAATAAACAAAAGGAACAATAATCAATAATTAAATTAAAACAATGACGATTGGTGCAAGCGGTCGATGGCTCCAGGAGCAAGCGGTCGACAATTAGAGTTTTTTGAGCATGGTATGAACCACGGCCTAAAGCCCCAGATATAAATATAAATATTAGTATGTATATGTATATGTATGTATATATATATATATGGATGTTGGTATAGGTAGGGAAGCTAGTTCTCTATGTGGTGACACTAGGACTTATGGGACCAAGTAAATGTTATTTATCTAGTAGTGATCGATATTCGACTTGGTTGATTCTATCGCAAATTGCACTCGTAGGAGTTTCTATGTAGACGAGCAACACCGATAATGATGTCTAATGGAATATGTGGCCTAACACCAATGGGATTTCTTTGGTATTCACAATGGTACGACATGATGTGTGTTGTTGAGCGATCTTGGAACGTTGTAATACGAGGCGTTACGTTACCATTAAGAGGTGGACACAGATGCAACGACGTGAGGCACTTCGGGGAATTGGATTGCTGGCTATCTGCGTAACTACGATACGTGTAGTCATAGTGAGCAAAATGTTGTCCCATGGACGGAAATTGTAAGGAAACCTATGTGGAATAGTTCTAGTAGCTATTATCAATCATTAGTTGTATTGAAATTCGATTAGTTTTTCGACCCTAAGAATAAGCCTGCACAAGTTACTAGTGCATGTTTGTATTGAACTGAACCCCTTTAAATAGTGAATACAGGTATTTCACAGACACTTGTAGAACATCCTAGGTCATATAGAGTATTACTAATGTCAATTGCATGTGATCACCTCATGTTAATAATGTAACTCATTCACCAGACTTTTGACCAACCTACACATTTTCCATTCTTTTTACCCACTATAAGAGGATAGGGCAGCATATCATAAGCCTAGGGATAGCACTTGGAGAGGCAATCTTAGCATCATTGTTGTTTTTATTTTCTATTACTCTCTATGTACAATTTATCGTATTTAGTATTCGATTAGACTATGTGACGTATTTTTGTACATCGTGGATTTGACAATGTACCGTTTTGAGACTATGTATTGAATATTTTCTGAGATGACTATTTTCAGTACTTATATTTTTATGCCTTCCATTGCGAGATCTGAAAGTGTACTGTGTCTTAGATTTTATCCTAGTATCTTTAGTCTCAGAAATGTTTACAAATCCCTATAACTCGTATTTCTTCATACTAATGTGAGTTCGAAAGTCATTCTAGACTTTGAGTTTGTGTGTTGGGAGGTGCAAGTTATCACAATGCTACCATATGTGGGGTAATACCCTGAAAATGTAATAAATATAACTTAAACATTAATAATAGGTAGTAGTTTATAAATTAAAAATTTATTAGAGGGCATTTTGGCAAATTTTAGTAAAAGGGAAAAATGATAAAATTTATAGATAGTTGAATTTGTTGATAGAGTCGAGCCATTGTGTAACCCTCATTTTTGTAGTCAAGATTAAGTATTCATTTGTTTAAATAGGACATCGTACGAGCCAGATATCAGAGTTTTATGGAACAAGTTGAAGCTTTGTGAGGATAGAGGGCTGATTTTGGTCGAGTTTGAGACAAAGTGATTTGGGATCATAGAGGAGTTCTCTATCATATGGAGTAGGATCAGAGGCTATTACAAAGATCTGATTTTATAAAATTTAGGATAGTAGAGGAATTGGGTTCTTTGACTTCGGAATTGGTGAGTATGGCTTCTCCGATTCTTGTATAATGTTATGATAATGATATAAAATGCTTTAAAGCTAATCTAGGATTAAAATATGTTAAAAAATCTGCCTAAAGATGGATCTAAAACTATAGAATGGAATGCACATTTACATTTGTAAGGAATTAATAGAAAATCTTGCTTTTCAACAAATCAAATTAAAATCTAAAGAAAGTACGATTTAATGTTTATAGTTATGTTAGAGCACTAAAAATATTATGGATAACCATATATATAATATAGAACCATTAGAATGAAGTATGAAGTGAAATAATCAAATATGGAAATAAAAACATAAAAAAATGAAGAACAAATCACGTGTCTAGAATGTACATCATTGCACCGGTGGTGCATAATTGTCCATCGGTGCCCAGATCAGTTGAGCTTTTTTGGGGATTTTTAAACGGCCATCTCGACGTTCGACGACTTGATATTTCGCATAGTGTTCCCCAACAAATCTATGGTGATGAGTTAATGCATATGGTTGTGGTTTGGATGTGTAATTTCAAGATGGTAATGAGGTATGGATGTTGAGAATGTGGCTTTGGGAATGATAAGCAAATGCTAGACTCGTGTATAGATGCAGTTTGGATACTTGGTTTGGTAATAATAACGAAAGATGGGTATAGTGTATTTGATTTTGGATGAATGAATATGTGGTACTTTAATATATTAGTGAGATATGAATGTAGCATGTATGGCTTTGGATTTTGTAGATGATGATTAATGTATATAGTTTTGGCGATAAGCATATACTTGAATCTTATAGCGCAAGCGGCAGGTACTTGACTCATGATATTGATGGGCATTTTCCTATAGAGTAACGGGGCTATTCTAGGAGGTTTTTGTATGGAAAAATGTCGATCTGTAGCACACATGGTGGAATTAGGCATGGTCTAGTTCGTACTATCCTTTATCACAAGTGGAGAGATGGGATAATGGTTGTAAACATGTAATCCTTTACCATATGTGGCAAAACTTGATTACATAGATGTGAAATTCTTTACCGTTGGTGGTGAGACCAAATTTCATATACCTTTACCATAGATGTTCAGGACCAAATCAAATTTAGATAGTATAATATTGCTCTATAGCATGGAGTAGGCAGGTCCATAAGACATTATACTCAGGCTTAAATCATGTTATATCTCTACCATAGTAGTTTATAATTTTTAGATTGGCTTTACTTACTCATATGTTTATCTGACCTACTTCTATATTTTTTCATCTATATTGTTTAGATTGATGGAGTCTGGAGACATGGTGGACCAGAAGGCATGGATTTATACATATTGTATATATTAAATATATAAATATTATTTATAATATGTATCTTAAAAACATGATGATAGTATGCATGTGGTTAATTCGGATTGGATTGTACATACTTATGTTATGATATTAGATATGTAACTGTATATGTATGTGTGTGTGTGTATTCGTGCAAATGATATTTTGTGTGACCATTAGTTATAAAACTCTAAAAGTTACCGATTAGTTTAGTTTTTTGTCTTATGCTCTCCCTGTATTTTAATATGCGTTATCTTCCAATGACTCACTGTTTTGATGATTTGTTGTGTAGATACGGGGTTTTGAAAGGACGAGCTGTTACATTTGGTATAAAAACATTGGTTATAGGAATAGGAATATATTGAGAAAGCATACTTGTATATTTTATAAAATATATAATATCATATATAAGTGTCGAGTTGAATACACACACACCCCCCCCCCCCATATCCTATTCCAGTTTTTGATTATCAACTTATATATTGAGGAGTTGCCAATGAATCTCATTTATAGATAGCTGAAGTTTGAATAATTTATGGGAAATTCAAACAGGGATCAATGTTGGTGAGGTTAATACCAGCACGGGTGCCAGTACTAGAGTGGATGTCTTTGAGATTCCTGATGTGAACATGGCCATTTAGTTTCGTAGGTTTCCCCAAGCTACTATTCGGACAAGTACCACCGCCACCTTTCCAAACCAGTTGTTGCGACTAAAGCAATTGTTGGTTTTCCACCACTGAATGTTGACTTTTCCAAACTCGGCAAAGATTTCCAAATTAGATAGGACGCTGTATACTAAGATAGAATCATACGTAGCGACTAAGACACTGCTAACAAATTATGAGAGGATACTTGGTTTGTTGAGATCAAATGATGCAACTAAGAGGTAGTTGGCAGTTTGGCACTTACAAGAAGAAGCATCAAATTGTTGGAAAATTGTCATAGCTGATATGACGGAGAATTCCATTATTTAGGAAATATTTAAAAGGAAGTTTGGGACAAAATTATTTTCTAGAGCAGAAAGGGGAATATTATTGGAGCAGTTTATTCAGCTTAAGCAATAGGGTATGACGATAAAGGAGTACGTGAATTGATTTAATGAATTAGCAGTGTTTGGATTGGAGTTGATAAATACTTAGAAGAAGAAAGCTACGAAATTCACTAAGGGACTGAAATCACTATAGAGGAAGTTGGCTTTGAGTCAGGTTCCCATTTTACAGGCTAAGTTCCATTCCCTATTTTACAATCTTCCCGAAGCTTCGGGTTTACTAAACACCTAATTGAGTGGAAAGTTGGTTAAGATATTAATTGGATGTGATTGAAAGTAAGCTCTCAATTTTCATGCCTTGAGCATTAAACAATATGCTAGTTTTTACTATTAGATATCTAGTTTCTGCCTCTTTAAGCCTTTTGCTTCTATAGTATATCGAAAGCTAAATTCCCTTTTCTTCTCTTATTAGAGCAGAACTAATTTCGTGTTCAGAAATTGCTATATAGAGATAAAAAAATTCCCCTTCTACGTGGCTGGATAAAACCGATGGTTTCCCCAGATGATCTTTCAGCTTCTTAAAAGCACTTTGACATTCCAATCCCCATTCGAAGTTTTTCCCTTCTTAATCACATCAAAGAATGGGATGCATTTGTTGGTAACCTTGGAAATGAAACTATTTAATGCTGCTACTCTCCCATTCAAGCTCATCACATCTTTAATTGTTTTAGGCTCATTCATGTCTTTAATTGCATGGATCTGATCAGGGTTGGCTACTATTCCTCGAGCACTAAAAATGTACCCCGAAAACGTTCCAGATTGGATCCCAAAAGAAATTTTTTATGGGTTGAGCTTCATATGATATTTGACTAGCATATCACCCACATACACTTCTATATTACGGCTGATCTGCTACCTAAGCATTCTATTCACCAATCTTTGGTAGGTGGCCCTTGCATTCTTTAATTAGAAAGGCATTACTTTGTAGTAATATGCCCCCAATCTATTATGAAGTGTGTTCTCCATATTTGGCTTGAATATTAGAATCTGATTGTATCCACAATATGCGTCCATGAAAGATAAGGGTCTATGTCCACTTGTTATATCGACCAACTGGTCTATTTAAGGGATAGCAGTCTTTTGGGCATGCTTTGTTCAAGTTGGTATAATCAACGCATGTCCTCCATTTCTTGTTAGATCTCTTGACCGGTACTAGATTGGCCAACCAAATTGGATAAAATACTTCTCTGATGAACCCATTTTCGTGCAATCTCTTGACTTCTTTCAATGCATTGGATCAAACTTTGTCAAACTGCCTTTTCTTTTGTCTATTAGTATGATATTCGGGTCTATATTCAAAGCATGGCTCATGATTGTAGATCTATTCCAACCATTTCGGAATGGGTCCAGGCAAGCACTTCTTTATTACACTGAAGAAACTGAATCAATTACCCTTTTAGTTTGTCATTTAGCTCTTTCCCTTTTTTTAATATTTTTATGGGGTCAACTAGATCCAAATGTATTTCCTTAAGATCTTCAATGGGATTCAGTCTTTCTTGTTCACTTATGCAGTCTAAATCAGTGATAATTTCTTTCTCATCGATTTTTTCTTCTACTAGATTTGTTTCTTTCCTTTTTCGTTTCTTTTCAGAGAGGTTGGGTCTTCTCAACGCATGCTTAACTTTTTCAATGGTCATTTTTGTTGCCTTGGATGATTGTCCTGATGGACCTCTATCCAAGTGCTTTCTTGTCTTAATTATAATCGATTAATTTCCTCCAAGTTATAATAAGAAAGATTATCCCATTTATACTGATCAAGAGTGGCAAAGTACAATTCTCGAGAGTTGAATTGCTCACCCTTACTGTTCCCTATCAGCTCTTGGTCAGGAACCTCACCATCCGGTATTTTGGTGGAGACAAAAGCATTGACCTCATCTAGTGCTGGCCTCCCAAAAATGCATTATAGTTAGAAGGCTCGTTGATAATGACAAATAAGGTCTCGAAGGTCCTGGAATGCAGTGGAATTCTCATCTACACAAAAAAACATTATCTATCCTATGGGAGTTGATCCTTTGTTATTGAACCCAAAATGGGCATAAAGCTTGGTTCCAGCTTGTTTTTCGAAATTCCCGTCTGACCAAAGGCATGTTTGAAAATAACATTCACTACACTTTCAGTGTCAACAAGAATTTTAGCACTATAGAAAGCCCGATTTGTTAGTGATCATAAGTCGGTCGTTGTGCAGAGGTAACTCCTCCAGCTCTTGTGGGGTTTTCGTTATATTATTCATCTAGATTTGAAACATGGGGTTCTTAAGCGGTGGCTCTTCATGAATAGAGAAAATGCCATCTCTTGCTTCTCTAATGTATTGGTTTCTTGCTCCCTTATTGTTTCCAGCCAAGTGTAGGCCTCTATGGATTACATCAATTCGGTTGACTTGTGCAATGTAATCTAGATGAGAATCTCCTTTTGTAAATTTCACAATGTATTTTGGAAGCTTTTGATTGCCTTCATCGGGACATGCAGTTCTCTGATTATCTTTGATAAAGTCTTTTAAGTGTCCCGAATGGATCATCTTCTAAATTATCACTGCCAACACATGGCATTCAACCATTTTGAGGCCATTCACTTTATGACAATCATAGTAATCTCCCTCTCTTCTTAGTTTAAGGTTGTTTTCAGCTTTGTAATAAATCAAAAGGTTGCCACTTTCTTTTGATGTAGCAAAGATGTAGGATATTAGCTTTTTCAAAGTAATATGATTGGTCTTTTAGACATCCTCCCATCTCGGTTTCTAATTGTGGTGATTGAAGCCAGATTTTCCCATTTCTTTCTCCAGTTAGGAGTTCTTCTTAGTACGAAACATTTGATCCATACGGATGAACTTATCGGCTTGAAAATAGAAGTCTTGGAGATTCCTACATCTATGAAGGTAAAGGTCTCACCAGAATTGTGTATGCTCAATCAGCCTTGAGTGTACTTGCATACACTTATCTTATCAGTCTTATCTTCCGCCTTTAGCACCTCTACGGTGAATCTTAAGATAGTCACCCAACATTTCTCCTGGTCTTTGCTTGATATTAGCCAATATGCCAAAATTAATCATAGGATCCTTACAAATGCAAAATTATGCTAAGAACTCATAACATAGTTGCTCCCTAGAGTATATGGTATTCTCCAGACAGTGTCTATACCACATAGCTACTGCCTCTTGGAAGGTGGTAGGAAAAAGTAAGCATCATATAGCTCCTGAGGTGTTATAGTGGTATATCTAATTTTTGAATGCCATTAGGTGATCATCCAAGTTAGTAGTCCTATTATATTTCGAGGATAGAATTTTAATGTGAGATGGAATCCTTACAGACATGGTCCTACTTATGAATGGGTCTTCATGGAAGTTATTGTTGAAACTAGCATCGAATGCCCTTTTTCCTTTAAGGTTAAGCATATCATTTGCCATCTTTTCAGCCATGTCGCTCAAATAAGCTTCATCACTATGATAATTGCTTCTATCAGGCCTATACTCTTTGGAGATCGAACTTCCAGACTACGTTAGACTTCTCTATTAGTCTTCCTTTATAATCTGCATTAGCTTTACTATTTGCCAAGGATTTAGGGGAGACTTCCGCTGCTTCAGCTTCTTGATTTCCTCTCCTTTTCTATGGTATCATAATGAGTTTCCTTTATTCTTACTCCTAAGCAAAGAAGCATCTAAATTCCTTCTTGGAGATTCAAATTCTTCTCCTTTAGTGAAGAGTATTTTGCAAGGATTTCTCCCAATAGCTTTCGTACCATTACCATTTGATGAGTTTGATCTTTGTTCTTAGCTTTGCTACCGGTAGGCTTTGTTGCCTCTAACGACTGTCTAGGTTCTACATTTCCCATATTGAGGTTGGGAATGACATTTTCATCTAATGTTGTCGTTTCTATGACTTCCTCCTTTAGAGCATTAATTCGACTTGATCTTCCAGTTTTCTAGGAATAAAGACTCTTTTAATTAGTTTGAAGAGAAAGTTAAATAGAATTAGAGGTTCAAGTCCTTCTTCTAGTGCCAAAATGTTAGACCAAAAATTGGTATAATACCCATGATGCCAAAAATGATGAGCCTAGACCTAATCTTAACACATATGATAACACAACAAAGCAAGGCTTAGCTGGTGTTGACCAAATAGTGCTAAGGGATTAAGAGCAAGATTAGCATTCAAGGCCAAATACAAGGTAATGTCATCAAGAAATGGTTCCATGATGCCTATAGGCTTTTAGAACAGGACACTCGAAATCCCATATGGTTTCTTCAATAAGCTATTCGAAAGCCCATATTTTTTCTTTGAATAAGCCATTCGAAAGCCCATATGGTCTTTTGGAATAAGATATTCGAGAGCCATTATAGTCTTTTGGAATAAGATATTCAAGAGCCAATGTCACGTGATCAAAGGAGAAACGAAATAAGCCATAAAATTTGCAATAGCTCATTAAGCATGTTAATGAACTAGATAAGTAATCCTCATAATTCATAGTCCAATGTCCACATCTGATAGGCATGATAGAGGCCATGCATACGAATACTAGTTTAGACCGAAACTCATGTGATTCTATATGAAATAGATTCATGATAAGATTTTGGCCTAAAGAGCTTTATTATATGCATATCCATGTCCAATAATGTCCAAAATGCACAATCAAGGTAATTAGCATGTCCAAGTCCTTTTTCATATAAATCAAGCATGGTTACAATCAAATTAGAATTTACCCAAATCGATTTAGGGTAACAAGAATTTAATTTTAAGAGTCAAGAAAAGAAATGATCGCCCCTTACTCCTTGCCCTCAGGTTCATATTTATAAGGGTATTGGGGTTCGGCATGGTTCCTTTTTGCCGCCTTCGGCTCTGCTTTGGCACCGACTATCTTGATGGTGCTTGACACTGAGCCGAACCTTGGCCTTTCTTTGCATATTGATGGACTACAACACTATTAAGGCATGGTATTGATTTCAGGCGATACTGATAGGAGGTGGCATTGACAATCAGGTGGCATTGACACTGAAGAGGAACATCACGGCATGAAAGGTGAAATCAATAAGAGGCAACATTGGTGATAAATGAAATAAAAGAGGAACAACATCAAATGAAAGTGGCATTAAAGAAACGTGATATTGGAAGGAAGCGGCATCGAAGAGATGTATCAAGTGAAAGCTCATTGAAGAAATGCAGCATCAGAAGGAAGCAGCATTGAAGAGATGCAACATTAGAAGGAAGCAGCATTAAAGAGATGCGGCATCAGAAGGAAGCGACATTTAAGAGATGTGATATCAAGCTGAGGCAGGGTATCAACTAGATGTGAAATTCATCCTGTCTTCATGGATAAAGTGCATCATTGATAGAACACGACATCAATGAGGTGCGATATGGGTAATACATCATACCACTATAAAATCGATGGCTCGTGGTATATAATATAAATGGTGCATGACATTAATTCTTGCCTTGGCAAAATATTGTATTGGCCTTACACAATGTCACCCGTTAGTGATATGCGGGATGTGTCATTAATTGCACTCAATATCATTAGTCACCTTAACAACCTGCGACATTATTCACTTATCTTCATTGATGACATGCGACGTAGTCTATTAATCTTTGTTGATCCATGATAGCAATTTATGCCTTCAGCATTAGGTTTGATGACATACTTCCTCCATACTTTCGACCTTACCTTTAGCTGATGACCTGCGATATATAGCTTTCTGATAATTTTACCGCTTTGTTAATGTACGGCATTGATCAATTGTGATACGCATTGTTATGTTGATGATCTACGACATGCTCCGCTTGGATATTCTTTTACATTGAAATGATGTAACACCTTTGAATGATCTTTCACTCTTTGCTTCTAGCTTTTCAACATGAATTCCTTACTTTAGCGTAAAGCTCTTAGCTTTAATTTTGACATGACTCTATGCTTTGAAATCATATACTTTTAAGATTATTAAACCTCCAACATCACTAACTCTGACTTTATTTTATAGTTTTGACATAAACTCCTTTGCTAGTATCCTTTGGAAATTATGTGGATAACAAAATAAATTAAGAAAATTTATTTATTAAAACTGAAATGAAATAAGAATTTAGTCTCAAAAAAATTTGGGAAATACATTTCAATGAGCGGAGGACATGGAAAGAATGTTGCATTGCCATAGGGTCAATGTCCATGTAACTCAAAGGTTGGAATTTATTATTGAACTTGGTTGTTGGTTGCTATTATAAATAAAACAAAAGTTTTTAAATTTAAAAGTTACCATGTAAATTAAAGGAAGTCGACTATGGATATTGGGCTATTGACAAAACCTTGATTTCTTGAGATGTGGAAAATTTTGTTTTCACCAAACCTATACATATTTGTACTTTTGAAAAATAAAATATGTCTGCAAAATATTTTGGAAGATTTCAAAATTTAAAGTTTTTATGGTTATTTAGAAAGCAATAAAAAATATATTTTTGATCTGAAAAAGAAGGGATTTTCAAATTTTGAAAATGACACATACTTTAAATGGGGGAATTGTCGACATGCTGATTAGTGCAGATTTTACTGTGTCGTAGAAGTGGCAATAAAATAAAATACGGTTGGGACAAGGGAAAAGCTATTTTAGCTATGAAGTCACTTCCTCCACAACTTGTTGATAGATGATCTAAGCTAGTTTTAGAATAATTCTATTTTAAATATTAAAGATCAAAAAAAATTACTTATGCGGACTGTATTTGGAAAAGTTGGAAGAGAATTAGGGGCAAAAAAGAAGATACAAAGGTAGAGTGGAAAAGTCGTATATGAGAGAAGGATGGAAATATGATTTTTTTTTCTCTAGACGCCTTTTAGCATAAGAAAAAGGTTAAGAAAACTAGATTTCTTTTAAAAAATTAGGCGTTAGCAACGGTATGCTAGGATTTTGAATGGTAGGAATTAGATGAAAAGTTGGTTGAACTATACTTCTATTCGTAGAAGTATAGAAAATTTTTGATGAAGAAGCAAGTTCTTACTTTTTGAAGGTTGCATGCATGTCTAAGTACTAGTATATTTAGGATGTTTGCATCATATTTTCGAAATTATTTTAAATAATGCATTTAAATAGGAGGCGCCGATTTAGAATTATTCAACATGCATATCATATATGTTGTGATGCACCATGCACTTGTGCACGATTGGTTTCAAAGTTATTTGTACACCAACTGATTGTTAGTTTAGAATGATTATACGTTATGTTGCATTAAACCACATGATTTTGCGATAATTAATTTAAAAACAAGTAAATAAATAAATAATAATGCTGAAAATAGAATTTTTGTAAACTTCAAAATTTGGCTACGAAACTTATACTAATGGGTCTTGACAATTTTCTGATCAATTTTCATATATAAACTTTTTCGATCGGTGTTCAAATGAAAATTTGTTAACGTTTGAAGTTTAAACGTAAAAAATTACCATACATGTAAATATGGTAATAAAATAAATTAAAGATAATTAATAATGTTAATGGAAACATAATTCTTAAGAGAGGTTAACATAAAAGTTAAATCTAAGAGGATATATGTATGTGGAAATAAATTATTACAATCAACGTTAAATGGGAAAAAATAGACGATTGAATAAAAAAACGAAAATAAATTAAGGAATCTAATCAACGCTGATAATTAACGTAATTTAAGTAGCACAGGTCGATCCAGAAAGCACCTTGGTCAATTGTCAGCGGCCGGCCTAGGCAAGGGGTGATCGACCTTTGCTTGTGTAATTGCGGCAATGAATTTAGGCACGGATGGCCTGGATTTAAAATAGTTTAATCGAACGGTTGGAAATAGTTTGAACCTCTATAAATATAGATCCAGACCCTCATTTCCAACTCATAATTTTCTGATGGACATGGAAGCTTTGTCATTTTCTCTTCTTCTCCTAAACTCTAAACTGATATAAACAGTCTAGTTTGCACGTGTACACCACTGGAGGATTTTAGAAGATGATAGAGATGGAATATGTTCAAATCAAGTCACTACAATCAAGGTAAACTGTAACTCAGACTTGAAATTATTATCATACTAAATCTTTCCGTTCTAATTCAAAATTTCTAATAGAACTATATGTATACATTATATGTTAATCCAGATAGGGAGTCAAAGAGGAAATACTAATAACAGGAATTAGGTCTGGAGATTTGGGAACGCTTGGAAAGGTGACTGGGAAATTTACATATTTTGTAATAAAATTAGATTCATTTCATTGCAATCTATTTCAATTATTCCAATTTGTAATCGGTTTGGATATAAATCTGTAAGTGCGTAATGGTTAGATATAAATCTAAAAGTGCGCAATGATTGGATTTAAATCTGTAGGAACATAATGATTAGATATAAATTAATTGTTCACGCGTAATGAATTTAATGAGATAGATCTAGTGAAAAGGATTATAGAATTGATTATAGTAGGGTTTTAAATAAAATTTGGAAAACCTGCCTTCATATGTTACCTAGTAACTTATTATGAAATTGGTCATAACAAATTGGTATTTGAACATAGAAGAAGAATGTAAAATAAAAAGGAACTCAATTAAGATTTTAGGAGTTTAAGTGAGATTTTAATTCATTAGATTTCGGCATGTTGCAAGTAAATTTTTATGTATTATCAAGTTTAAAATAAACAAAAGCGCGATGTTTAGAATAAGAAGAAATAAACCTAAAAAGAAATAGATGTACAGATAGGGATGATTGTCGTATTTTGTACCTTCTATTCCAAGAAATAAAAGATGGTTCTTTCTAGTTACACACTACATAACTCTTTCTTTCTGGATAAGATATAGACATTTACGGTGTTAATATGTCTGAAATAGAAACGTAGTTCCAACGCATTAAAATATAGCAAGCCGTAAAAGTTAAACGGTAAGAAATGAATGAAGTAAAAAGATCTTAAAACATTAATACATGAAATACCAACAAAATTTAAAAGTGAAATTACAATATGAAAGATAGGTAAGAAGGAATAAAAGGATAACATGGGGATAAAAGGGGAAAATAAAGAACAGATAAGAACAATGGGCAACGATTTTATGAACTTGATAAGAGAAAGCGGTAAATGAACTTAAAGCAAAGAAAGAAGTGAAGCGCAAATAAAATAATGACCTAAGGTCAATTGTAGAATCGTAGAGGCCTGATAATTTAGTAAGTAAGAAAGAATGTGTGTGTGTAAGTAGCCTCGAATATGCATTTATGGCGGGTGTGAACTACTATAATTAAAGTATAATTGAATTGATAATATGACATTTGGTCAGTATAGTGGGTTGGAATGTCAGGGAAACACTATTACACAATAGAAATCTACCCACGGCAAGAGGCTACCAATGGTTGTGTAACACAATACTGATGTGAGACATATCAAACCATATAACACATGGAGTATACAGGTTTGCGTATAGATACCCCCAATAGATATAGTAGTTTGCTTCAGATATAGTATTTAGAGGGTATTGCCTTGATTGCATTAGGCAATTAAATAGTATGATGAGCGGGATCGGGCACTATGTAGCAATGGTTAGTACCAAAGTTCAAGGGTAGGGCTGCATAGGGCGAGAACGTCGTCAGTCCTTAGCGGTCAATGAGAAAGACAGGGTTACACCTAACTGGTCTTTGCCACCTACCAAGATAGGCCATATTGGGTTATGGACTATAAAAGTTGTTTGTTAGTTTGTTTATTAGGACAAAGCTAGTAAATCCAAAAAGGAGTTACTTTAAAATGGCTGGGACTATCCTTAGAGCCAAGTCCATAATAGGAAGCAGACAAAGTAGTAAATCCCCAAAGCGATATAAAGTGTGGAAAAATGTATGAAAATCCATCATTAGGCACTACAGGAGTCCCTTGATATTCACAACGATGAGACCATAATACGACGAGAGCTATGGATTCCAATGTAGTGATAACAAAAGGGTACTGGTGGGGATAATATCTTGGTCCAATTGGAGGACCATGGGATATATATTTATTATATATACATAGCTATGCTTCTATAGAGGGTAGGTGGGAACAGATCATATGTGGACGTGGAGTCGAGATGAATAATTAAAAAGGTAAACTAACATAACATGGAATAGAAGATTATCGCAAAAAACCAGTATTATGTACAAAATGAATTATTTTACCAATCATCAGAAAATTGTTCCGATCTCCTCCTTGTTACAACCCATAGGATAGTTAGAAGGACCGATACTGGTGCTTGGCATATTCGATGCTGACAAGGACACTTGACTTTAGAAGTGTCATATCCTGGTAAGCAATTATGTGATCTAATAAATATTGTTCCATTGAAAGTTATTTCGTTAAAGTTCTGATATGCGTTCTTTTGTTTTATTCGCGGGAAACCAAACCAGTGATCCGTACTTTGGTGGATTTGGGTTTTTCATTTAGCAAAATTCAGGCCCACTGGGTCCCATGAGTGGTGCGACTAGATTTCGTATAAGGGATCCTCTACTCTATGTGTTTGAGAATAGTCAAATTTAATAGTACGATGTCATTCTGTAGCGCAGCATAGGCTGGTCCAAAAGATATTATACTTTGGCTTTGTCAAACCAAAATATAGTCTAACACCCCAAAGTGTGGAGATGAGAAGGTGATCAAGTAGAAGATTTAATGAAGCTTGGTGAAGCCAATATTTTCTTATACCTGACCTTGTCACAAGCATTGAAGTCATTCATGTTTGAAGAAGAAATCAATTTTTAGTTCTTATGCATATAAACTACACAAATTACAAGTCACCAAAATCCCCAAAACTGATTTAGGGTTTAAGAGAACTTGATTACAAGAAGTGATTTGGGAAAGAAAAACTTGGTCAAAATATGGCCCCTTGGATCGTATTTATAGATGTGAGTCCAAACCCATCCGCCTCCATGGTGCCATCATGCTTTGTGTTGACAGTGTCGAAAGGAGCTTGGTGCAGGTGTTATTGTGGCTTCATGTGTCTTATATAATGCTTCCGCCTTGCTTGAAATGACCCCTTCGTCACTGTTGACATTGAAGTCCTTATGGATATTGAATTAATACCCTATCAATACAGCTTGTTTGAATGCTTTCAATGTTGTCGGATGGGAGCTAATGTGGTATTATGCTGCTGGAAAGTAGGCAAAGGCATGTTGAATCCCTTCGTTGTTGCTGAGCATTGGTGTCACCATGAAATGGTACTTATTTAAATTGATTCGGAAGAGTTTGAAGGAGCGATACTTGTGGAAGGCAGTAGCACCATGCATGCGGAGGGAAGATGTAAAAGAGGAAGAATGTACTCCAAATAAGGATTCTACACTAGTAGATGGAGCAATGTTGATGATAGGAGCTATTCTATTTGAGGGAAGATCATACTGAAGCATTGCTTGCGGTAGAGCAACACTTGTGGTAGGAACAAGATTGTGGCAGAACAACATTTGCAGCAAGAAGAACTTCGATGAAAGGAGGCAACAGTTTAGGCAGGATGACTCCTATGGAAGGATAAGGCTAATGAAAGGATGATACTAGCGGAGCCAACTCCCTGGAAGGAAAGCATTAGTGGAACCAACCTTTGTGGAAAGACTTTACTACGGTGGTCTCACTGTTTCTTCTTTGTTGATAGCGTCACACTTCCCTTCGCCATTTTTCGCTTCGACGTGATTGAGTTAATTTTTGTAGTAATATGTTTTCCCTTAGCAAAGGGAAAACTTGACTTTTTAAGTCAATCATTTCGACACCAATTCATTCCCACCTGTTAGCACCCTCACATTGATCTGAACCTTCCATTTGAATCAAATCTGATGGTTCTCCTTCCGTTTATTTTCTTATAAATACTGATTCCTCATCTTCTTCCTCTTCTACCTGCAATTAAAAAAAATTGAAAGAGAATAAAATTCTTTCACTTAAATTGAAGCTGTTAGATTGGAAAACTTCAGATCTAAGGTAAGATTCCTATCACCTCGATTCTTGAGTTAACTTTCGTAATTAATTTTTTGAATTAGCATTTCTAGCGTTTGGTATAGATTTCACTATTTTGAAATCCAGGTTTGATTTGAGTTAGTCGATTACAATGTTTATCTTGCTTACAGTCTTCATTCACTAATTTACATTGATTTCATTTATTTTGTAGCAATAATCCGTAAAGAAAAAAGGAGTTCGTTGATTTAGGGGATTCTTATTGATACTGGATGTGGGTTCAATCCTGAATTTGCTATATTCGGTTTTAGACTAATAAGAGAAATTATAGTAGTTAATTAATGTACTAAGGCCTAATGGGGTTTATAACACTTAATAAATATACTGTCTCGTTAATTCTATTTGGGGAAGAAGATTTTCTCTAACATTGTCGGCATTGTCAATTGTTCCTCCGACTTAGTCGAAACAACTAGTAACTAAAGGAAATTTGAATCCGTTCACATGGTTTGTTTCAATATTAAACATTATTAGCATGCTGTTATGGCCTTCAACAGTGTCGAAGCCAACTTATTTTTAGCCTTTTGTCCTGCTAGAAATCTAGCGTCTCATAATTTTTTACTTTAAGTTATTATAATGTGAATAGTTTTATTTTTATTGGAAGTTGGACTTAATGACTTTGACACCGTTGAAGAGGAAACCAAACGACTACGACAAGAATCATAAGCAATTATAAATAGCTTTCACACTGTTGAGGGGAAAGGTCAATTGGCTTCGACACCGTCGAAGGGCAAGTCTAAACGCTTGCGGCATGAACCTTAAGCAGTTTTAATTGGTTTCACCACCGTCGATAGGCAATGATACTTAATACTGCTAACTTCTTTACATATATTTTGTCTTAATTTAAGAATTATTTTTCGTAAGGATTTCCACTTATTTTGCAATAGTGCGTTACTTAAACAATTCAAACTTTGCTTTGCTTTCATTGCGCATTTTAAATAAAGACTTTGGTTGTTTTCTAAGTATGGAATAATATCTCTTAGTTGAACTATGGGTAATAAGAGAACTGTCAAGAACCTACTAAGAAGGCTAGACAAGAGCCCCAGCTATCTCCTTCTGAAAGAAAAAAAGAAGAAGTTGTTTCCAAATACTCATATATCAATTCCCAAGCCGAAGTGGATGCCATTCTCAGGGACTTTGGAGTTACTGGCATCAAAGCCATTCCTCCTAATCCTACAAACACTATCTACAATCCACTATATGGATATTTTTCTTATGTTGCAGTTCATATATGGCATACTAGCTTCTTACCCTTCTCGAACTTTATATCTAGGTTTCTGAGGCATCTCAAGTTCGCTCCTATCCAGCTCTCACCAAATACGTATACATACTTGACCTGTCTAGAGCTCATGGCTTAGAATCTGGAATCTCTTCTTTAAATGGCAGTGTACTTCATCACCTGGTCCCTCTGTCTAAAGTCAGCGACTCATCAGATTATCAAATATTCCAAGTTAATCTGCATCCAAAGCTAGACTCAAAAAGTGTAAACAAGTTCAAAGTTTGGGTAACGCATTTTTTCTATGTCAAGTGTTTCCCTGGTATCAGGGGAAACTTTTCTTCTCCTAGTAAGAATTTTATTCCCCTTACTCCTGTTAGCTTTTTGCCTTTTACTAATGAACAATGCTTTCCTAGATCCTCTCCCAAGAATCTTAATGAAGCAGATCGAAAACCGTAGCCTTGATGCCTGCCACTGCTAAAGTAATTGGAAATAGGCTTACATTGCTGACTCTAAGTAAGTTCTGGAAACTTTCCATTATTTCGGCTGCTCAAAAGATCCTTGGAAAACCTCCCTTAATCTATCTCAACTCTAAAAGCAAAAGCTCTTCAGTAGTGGGAGATTCCACAACCTTCGCATCTATATCCCCGTCCAACCGGATATATCCAATGAGATTTTTTCGTACTATTTTATAAATTGCTACAATGTTATCACATAAGCCATTTTCTTGGTTTAGTTTTCTCTATCCTAATGGTCGTTCTCACTGAAAAAGAAACTACCATCTTTATATCTATAGGAAAAGAAATTATTACCACCGCTCCCTCCATCGAGTTAGAAAAAGACAACCAAACTGTTATAACCTCAGGTTTGTGTTTCAATGACAGCAACTATGCAATTATATATATACATACACACACACACACGCACATGTATGTATATATGTATGTATGTATACACATTTTAAGATTACAGGTACATACTACAAGAAGACATCAAGCTCAAAGATATCGAGATTCGAAGAAAAATGATGATCTATCAAGCATACTATAGTTAGTAAGGGTATTCTACTACAAAAGTGTCTTAGATAAAATATTGTTAAGATCTCCTTGAGTATGTATGCATACACGATGATACATGATTTCATGTACACTAAAATTAATTCGAAAAACTGTTTTTGCTACTCACATACGTCTGAGGTAAAATCATAGACGTTTGAGGAAATACTCGAGAAAATAAAATTCTAAAGCCATAGACGTCGAGGTCGGAGGCATTGGGAAGGAGGGTTTTTTTAGCCATGGTGGTTTTCAACTATGGTCGAGAAGGCTCGATTTTGATTTGTGTGGGTTGCGTGCGATCTTGGTTTTCGAATGTGGTCGCGCAAGTTCGTGTGATGGTCGAACGTCGCCGCGACGATCACCGGAGGTGGGAGGCGCTGGGGTACGTGCACCATGTGCACGATGTATCTGGGAACAATGGAATTTGGGGGAAGACGAGTTCGACTAGGTGTTGTGCTCGTGTTTTCTGAGGTACGTCTCGAAGCAAATGAGATGATGGTTGTTTCGTGATAGACTCGGGATGCAGTAGGGTGGTCTCGAGTTGTTCAAGTGTGATCTGTTTTAATCTTAAGCTAAAAATTTTGTAAAGAAATCAAGTTTTAAAATATTTAAACAAGTTAAGACAAATTTTTAAGTTATGAAATAATTGTTTTCAAAGATGAATGATTAACAAGTTTTAAATTATATAAAATATGTAAGTTTTGAAAAGTAGAATAAGTGGTTCTAATGATGATTATGTATTAAAATATGTTAAACCATTTCGAAAGGATTCAAGGATTTTAAAGTTCAAATAAGATGATTTAAATTGTTTTTAATTTTTAACTGATTTCTAAATGTTTGTTTTATTTAATAAGGTAATGATATAATTATGTAAATAAATTAAAGATAAAGAGTTGTCTTTAAGTTATTAAGATTTTGATTTATGAAGATAAATCAAGTTAATTAATTTTTGTTATTAACTTAAGAATAGTTAATTAATGTAAGTGATTTGTTAATAAGTAAAAGTTTAATTAAGATAAATGATTTTTCTTAATTATTTGTGAAATTGTTTAAGTAAAATTACTTAATGAAGTAATTAAAAGAAATTAATTACTCAGTGTAATTAATTAAGTTAAATATGGTTATCTTTAATTAATTAACTAGGTTTAATTAATTAAAGATAATCATTTGATGTTGGATTAAGTATAATTATTTAATGTAATTAGTGAGGTGTAATTGCTTAGTAAAGTAATGAATGAATAATTACTGGATGTAATTAGATTAAAGGAAATTACTTATTGGGAAGTAATTAAAGAATAATTACTTAGGGGAAAGTAATTAAGAGGTAATTACTCAACGTAATTAAAAGATTAATTAATGTAATTAATCAAGGAGTTGATTTAATGGACATAAGTTATTAAGGGAAGTTAATTACTGATGTGATTTATCAGGATTGAATTAATGAATTAAATTGTTGAGGATAATTAATTTGTGAATTTAATTAATGTTAAATAAGCAGGATTAAGGGTGATTGAAGTAATTAATTTAAATTGTTTTAATCAATTAGAAATAGTACGACTAATTTATCTTGCTTATGATTGATTGAATAATATTGCATGCCTTAGATTGGTTGATATCTCGGATATGCGATTTGCGATGCTATGTGACATGATATGTTGGGTTTAAACTAAGATAATGTGGTTATCTATCGATGATGAATTAATGTGTATAGGTGACACCTTGTATTTGAAATTTGAATTGTGTTTCATTTGAATAATTTGGGATAAGATGGTATTAAATTTGAAGAGACCAGAGTCGGGTATTAGTAAATATCCAAAACCACTCTGATTTTTTTTATAGATCGATATGTGAAATCAATAGGCTGGTATGGAATGATTTAAGTGAATTGGACCATTTAATCTAAGTTTTGGCACTTAGAAATTGATGTGTGAAATAAGTGAGGTCTATAACAATTTGTGAATTTGTAATTGATACAAGTTACTCTGGGTTTATACAAGTTGTGTTCTTTTGTATTCCATGTTAGATGGGTTTACTCACGCTGGTTTCCAGCCTGACCCGGGTGTTACTTTGATGTAATGCTCGGGTCAGACCGAGTATTACAGATTTTCAGGTAGGACGTTCTGGTGCTCAGGAGACGAGCTGGATGGTGGGGACGTATGGAGTGTTTCCGTTGTGTTATATTATTATTTATCTAGGACAGGTTATATTTAATTGCCTAGTGATTGTATAAATGTTGTAACTCTGATGTATTAAAATGTAATTGAATGATACACTTTTCCTTTGTAAACTGTTATTTATGTGATATTATAATTTGATCCGCTGCGAATGTGAGAATCTGTGTTTCTTCCTGTTTCTTCTTTAATCTCTTTTCTTTCTTTCCTAACTATCTGGAATTTTCGGGATCGAAAATTTCGGGTCGTTACAAGTATGCTTTGTAGGGATTTCAAGGTTAGCTTACATGGTCATTCTTTTCATGCCAAACTTCATGTTATGCATTATCTTTGGTTTGGAATGATTTTGGGAATGGATTGGCTTAACCGTTAGAAGCATTCATCCTATGCCCTGAAAGTACTATGTATCTTAGACATCCAGAATCCATTAGGTGAAATTATATCGTTCTCCGTGATGTTGATTCTGATTCTGGAGCATCCTTATTTTCTTTTGAGGCTTGGGAAGACGATGACATTCCTAGAATCCCTGTTGTTTGGGACTATCCTGATATTTTTGAACCTATTTTGGGGTTGCCTCCCAAACGGGTGATTGAGTTCTGATTTGATCTTATTCCGACTGCTCATCCAGTTAGTCGTCCTCCCTATGGATGTTGGCTAAGGAGAATGAGGAGCTGAGGAAGTACTTGTTGGAGTTGGAAGCAAAACAGTTTGTCCGGTCTAGTTCTTCTCCTTGGGAAGCTTCTACTGTAATTGTGAAGAAGGCTGATGATAATCTTAGGCTTTGCGTTGATTACCGCAAGCTTAATGAGCTTACCATTAAAAACAAGTATCCCTTGCCTTGGATTGACGATCTTTTCGATCAGCATTGTAGTGCTAAACTTTTCCTAGTTAGACTTAGCAACCGGTTTCATCAGCTTTGGGTGGCTAAGGATAATATTCCTCTTATTTCATTCGGTAACCGTTAAAGATTTTATGAGTGGCTTCTTATGCTTTAAGATTAATCAATCCTCCAACTTATTTTGTCGATCTCATGAACCATTTTTTCGGGATTTCCTCAACCGATTCGTTCTTATATCATTGATGATATTCTTTTTTATTCTAAATCTAAAAAAATGCATGTGGAGCATCTTAGGATTGTTTTGGAGACTCTTAGAAAGAATCAGTTGAAAGCCAAATTTTCAAAGTGCCACTTTTGGAAGAGGCAAGAGAAGTTCTTAGGGCATGTAATCTCTAAAGAATGTATTTCTATTGATCCATCGAGTAGAGCTATTCAGAATTAGAAGAAGCCTGAGAATGTATCAGAGATTCATAGTTTTCTTGGATTGGTGAGTTATTACCATTGATTCATAAAGGAAATTTCCAAGATTTCCTTACCTCTCACTTTTGTGACTAGAAAAGGAGTTAAGTATATTTGGTCAGATAAGTGTGAAGCTTCTTTTAAGAAATTGAAGGGACTCCTTTCTAACGCTCCCGTTCTTCTGGTTCCAAGTAGTAGTCAAGACCTTGTAGTTCATACAAATGCTAGTAGGTTGGGTTTAGGTGTTGTTCTTATGCAGCGAGACCGTGTTGTTGCTTTTGCTTCGCTGTAGTTGAAGCCGAATGAGGTGAGGAACGCCACTCATGATTTGGAGTTCACAACTATAGTCTTTGCTCTAAAGATTTAGCATCATTATTTGTTGGGAGAGAGATTTGTGTTGTATACCGATTATAAGTCATTGAAGTCCCTATTCACTCAAAATGAGGTTAATATGCAACAACAGAGATGGCTCGAATATATCGCTTCCTATGATATTGTTTTTAGTATACTTTCGAAAAGGGGAATCAAGTAGCGGATGCTCTTAGTCGTAAGCAGCAAGCTGTTGTTACTTTGATGTTAGCCTAGTGGAAGGATCTTGATATTTTGTCTTCTTATAAGATTAGGGGTTGCATTCCGGATTCTTATTCTCCCATCTTGTTGTTTAGATTGGAGGCTCATCCTTGTCTTCTAGATCAGATCGTGAAAGCCCGGAAGCATGATCCCAATCTATCCCATATTTTTCAGCAGTGTAGTTGTGTTTCTCGAAGTGATGAGTTGAACGATTTTGTAATTGATGCTCATGGTTGTACTCGTAGAAATGGTTGGCTTTTAGTTCCCGATGATGGTGACCTTATGAGAGACATTCTTGAGGAGTATCATCACTCCAAGTATACTATTCATCCTTGTAGTAGTAAGACGTATGCAGGTATGAAGTGTCATTATTATCGAAAGGGTATGAAGTGGGATATAGCAGAGTTTATGAAGCGATGCTTAACTTGTTATCTTGTTAAGGCCGAGCATCAGTGTCCCATTGGTCTTTTGCAACCGTTGGAGGTCCCGATGTGGAAATGGGACCCGGTATTATGTGCTTGCTTTCATAAGTTCATAATTGAATTCTCTTTTGTGTCGATCCTATAATGATCATAATCTTCTTTTTCCTTTTTAGGTTTCTTTGGATTTCATCGATGGTCTGCCTCATTCAAAGTCTTGCCATGATATCTTGTGGGTCGTTGTTGAACTTTTGACCAAATCAACCCACTTTATTCGTGTTTAGTCCAATCGGATGCTTCTCACCTCACTAAGATCTATGTTAAGGAAAGCATAAGACTTTGTGGCATCCCTAGTGCCAATTATGACTAAGATCCCTTGTTTACAAGCGGATTCTGGAAGAGTCTTCAGAGGGCTTTGGGTTCAAAGCTTAATTTCAACACTCTTATCATCCCAATTCAGATGGATAGACGGAGTGAGTGAATAAGATATTAGTAGACTTACTTTGTGCTTGTATTCTCGAGTTTGGTGGGAGATGGGAAGATCATATCTACCTCATTAAGTTTGCTTACAACAACAATTTTTAGTCTAGTATTGGCATGGCTCCTTTCGAGGCCCTTTACAGAAGGCCATGTCGATAACCTTCTTATTGGCTTGAGTCCAGGGAGAAACTTATTTTAAGCCTCAACCCTATTCGTGAAGCTTCTGAGAAGATAGATCTCATTCGACAGAGAATGAAAGAGGCATGGAGCAGGCAGAAATCCTGTGTGGATAATAGGAGAAAAGTCTTGGAATTCTCCATAAGCGATCGAATCTTTATTCATGTATCTCCATTGAAGTGTATTATATGGTTCAATCGTTCCAGTAAGTTGAGTTCGAGATATATCAGACCATACACTATCACTAAGCGTATCGGTCCTGTTGCTCATTGGGTATCTCTTCCTACCCAATTCTCCGGTATTGATGACGTATTCCATGTTTCTCAACTTCGGAAGTGTTTTCATGATTCAGATTCCATTCTTGAGCCAAGAATTCTTATGGAGCTTGAGATTTCACTAAACTTATGAGCAGAGATCTATTCATATTGTCGCATCGGAGGTTAAACACCTTCGAAATAAGGACATTCCTCTCATTAAAGTCCGATAGTCTAGCATTCCAAAGGGCTGTTCGTGGGAGACCAGATAGATCGTCGAGCGAACGCATCCAAAAATCCTTTCTCGTGCTCATTATAGCGAGACTCTTGTTTTAGTTATTTCATGCTTATGATTTTATCCCCTTTAGATACATCATGGAATTGTTATTGACTTTCTTAAGAAATTATGGGGACGCGATTTTTATAAGAGGGAAGTCTATAACAACCCCAATCGAGATTACCTAGAATCTAAATTTAAAACATAATTTAATTAATTTTAAATAATTAAATTGAATGTATTTGGGAAATTTCAGATTTTTGTATTTCCAAATTAAAATAGATTTGGAGTTTAATAAATTGTGAATTTAATGAATTTTCTTTTTATGATATTTAATTATGTAAGAATAATTTTGGAGAAAATTACTAAATAAATTGTATTGAAATAAGTTCATTGTTGAAAAATGATTTCTTAATTAAGGGTTCGTTTTATAAAATATGAAGAATAACTTTTTACTTTAAAAGTTGCAACTAATTTTGATAAAGTATTTCGATATTGATAAAAGTGAGATTTTGGCACATTATTTATATTATGGATATTTCAAAAATAAATGTTAGTTAAATTTGAATATTGTTTTAATTAAATTAGTATGTATAAAATGCTAAAATGATAAAATGAAACACAACAAATCGGTAACACTTTGGTTTTGAGAGGATTAGCAACACTTGGCTATTGGATCCACGTTCCTTACCCACTTAGCCTAAAACCAAAGTAAAAATATGATAAAAATGTACGTATAACGTTTCTTACTTCTCATTTTCATCTCAAAGCCAGAAATCAAAATTTCCTAAGTAAAAAAACCCTAAATCCTAAAACTTGCAAATTAAAGGGTAAGGGACTTTTAACTTATTTTAGTGTGTTTTGGTAAAAGGTCATCTCCTTTATCTATCTATGCATCAGTTTTATGAATTATTTCGGTTTTGATTTCTGATTTTGATCGATTCCGTTTTTTGTTTCATAGAATAGGTTGAGATTGAATTAAAGAGGCATATGAGATTTTAAGCCCTAATCTTCCATCCTGGGTTATAAACTAACCGCAAGATAGGTATGAAATCTCATAAATAGAAATCCATAACTCCAAGATAGACGTCTATATCTATAACATCAAGATAGGTATGGGACTTATAAACATCAAGATAGGATCTCGTCCTACAAACATCGAGATAGGAATAAGTCCTATAAACATCAAGATCGGTACGAAACCTATAACATCAGGACAGGTATGAGACCTATAACATCAAGATAGGAACAAGTCCCATAAAGATCGAGATATAAGTGTTATATACTTTCATTTAGCAACCAAATAGGTGATGACTATGAGTCACATACCACACGTGTTCGCCCAAACGTTTACTATATGATAATAAACTCCACTCATGTGTAGTAATGGTTTGATCGAATAAGTCCGAAATTTAACCGGTAAAATAAACGCGAGCTTTCCATACTACTCGTTTTTTTAATCATTTATGTTAATTTCTCATTCGATCGATATTATGTAATATTTAAAACATTTTACTTTCAAAATATGTGATGACCTGGAATTTCTGGCAATATCTATTTAATAATCTGAAATAAAAATTAAATTTATTTGATAATCTTTGTAATAAGATTTGAATTAAATTAATAATTAAATAAAATAAATAGTTAATTGATAGATTTTATCTTTCTAATCTAATATTTGTTTTATATTTATAATATATATAGAGTATTGTATATATTGTAAATAGGTATTATTTTAAATGAATCCTGTTTTCTATAAAATTTATATCTTTAGGAAAATTGGAAATTATGATTTTATTTAAAAGTTAAACTTTTTAAAAGCTATTTAATAAATAAAATATGGTTTTAAATACCTAAGATAAATAATAAATGATTTAAAATATGTGTAACTCAAGTTTAAAATTTAAATAAATAACAATGAGATTATTTTGAGTTTCTTTTAAATATAATGTGATGATAAATAATTTATTAATAAGAAGACAATTCCTTTTAATAGTTGTTTATAGTTATTAAATATTGTTATTTTTAAAAATATAATAATACATTGTATCAACAAAAAAAAATTGTTTTTCAAAAATTTAAATTGTGTAGTTATATTTGTAAATAAACTAGATTTCAAAAATTCAATTTGAGCATGAATTCAAAGTTTTAAATCTAAAGTATAATTGTTTCTAATTTATTTTGATTTTGAATCATTTGTATAAGTTTAATATTTATTCATTTTAAAAATTTATCTACATATAGATAAATACATGTTAACTAATGAACTAAACAAAGATGCACTTTTATCTTATATTAACATGGTAACTAAATAACTAATTAGCATTTAACTATAACTAAATTACATAATTATAACAAATTAAAATTTAAGACAAATGTAAACTTTTTACAAATTAAAAGAACAAGTGTTATCCATAAACATGATATTGTGACAAATGTTAAAAACTAAGAAACAAGTGTCCTAATTTATCTTTTTCATTTTTCTTTTGATAACACATCTCTTTTCATTTCATATTCTTTTCTATTCTTCTTTTTCAAAACCTTAAGAACATCTTCATCTAACAAATCTGAAATCAAAATCATGTTCAAAACAAAAGTCAGTAATCATCTTCTAAAGCCATGAAAATCTGAAACACACTTCCTCTAAAAACCAAAATCATGAAATCTGTAGCATTCAAATCAATATCCACCTGCACATCTTCAAAATTGAAAATCAGCATTTTCAAACCTGCCACCTTATTAGAAATCTGAGACCTGCATTCTTCGACCTGGGTTGAACAAATGTCTGCACTTTTTCAAACTATAGCATGCATGTCAATTTGGAGATAAAGCAAGAAACCCTGCATTTCAGTTGAAAATAAACATTCCTGCATTATTTCAAAATCTGGAAATCATCAAGCCAGCATCTTTTCAACTAAAGCAAGTCAGTTATAAAGCAATTTGCAGCATGCATACAGTTTTAAGTAAGGAGAAATTCAAGTTTTGAAAGAAAAAAAAAGGGACTGCATATTTCCAGTTTTAAAAGCTTTTAATATGGGGCTCTGTCTTGTTCCTTATTTTGGTGAGTAGCATCATTTTTTTAAATGAGCTTAAGTATTTTAATCTATTGCATGTTGATTTATATGTTAAGTATGAATGATATGAATATATATCAGTAGATCTTCTGTGAACATATGTATAGAGGAAAAAAAAATTATACATGTTATGGTCTTTGTAATATACTATTCTGGAGTTCCCAAGTTCAAGAATTTTGTTCAAAACCCATTATCACAATGTAATCCATGTTACTATTTTAGATTCAAACCAAATATATTTTTTGTATCAAGAATTAAGGTTTAAAAATTTATTCGGGTTAAAATGACTTTGTATTTTCTCTGAAATTAAGAAAAACAGAGCAAAATTTAATCTAAGTCAAAATTCAAACTTTTTAAATCATTGTTTCAGGATTACAAAATGATTACCTAATTAAAAACTAGATTTTTAATACTAAAATCAAGATTTTTAGTAATAGGATTTAGGAGTAGTTCTTGTATGAACATAAAAAGGGAAATTCATGAATTCTGGTGATCTGTTGATTTTGGAGGTCGGGTTTTCTGCTTGGAGATGGAAGGGTGATCGGTGAGTAGGGAAAAAATGGTGGAAGTGTAGGCGAATCACTATGGTAGAGGTGGTGGTGGGTTATCTCCTGTAGCCCTAGTTTTAACTAGGCATCTTGTGTAGGTCAGTACGGCCTGTTGGGAGGATCGAGTCGATTGAGTTTCTAGGGAATGATAGTAGGTTGTGAGATGAACTCGTGACCGAAGGTGGAAGGATTCTGATGGTCGGAGCACGGTGGGAAAGGGTTTAACAGTTTTTGGGAGGTGGGTGTTCTTGCTGTTCCAGGTTTGAAGTTGAGTCCTCGAATTCAAATTTCGAGTTTGAAGTGATTTTCTGATGATTTTGTTTGGATGTGAAGAAGGTTGCCGATTTGGGACGACCACCAGAGATGGTCGGAGGTGATCGAAGTCACCGTGCATATGCACGGTGCACTTCGTTTCTGGTGAAGAATGAATTTTTGGAGTTGTGGAGTTGTGACTCGGGAGTGACTCGAAGCATGCGGGGGAGTTACTCGAAGCAGTGGACTTGTTGACTCGAAGAGGAATTTTGTTGGCTCGGGTTTAATTACTGAAACAGGTTTTAACTGAAACCTGTACCAATTTGTTCTGTAAACTTTTTAAAAACTGAAATTTAAATGTAAAGCAAGATTTAAATAAGTTTTAAGCCTAGATTATTAAACTGGAATTTTCAAGTTTAAGTTGAATCTTAAAATTCAGATAAAATGAAGTTTTAAAATTTGATTTGATTAATTACTTTAGAAATGTTTAAGTAGTTAAAACCTTTAAAATAAGTTTTTAAAATATAAGTAGAGGTTTAAAAATCTGGAGATTTACCTGAATTCAAATTTAAATAAGTATTTTCCTTTTGGAATGTAGGAAAGTTTTAAAATTTCAAATGATTTAAACTATTTTGAATGTTTAAAAAGTAATTTAGTTTGATTTGAATTTAAATATGAATTTAGTTTTAAAACTTTGTAAACTTCTTTATTAATTGAGAAATTCTTAAACTTGAGGTTTCAAAATTGTGTTTTAAAACTTTGTTAAAGATAATTTGAACCCAATTTTAAATCTTAAATTTAAAAATGAAATTTGAAAGTAAATTTAAAATAATTGTTTTAGTCTTTTGTAAATGGTAACTTGATTAGTAACAAAGTTGATTTTTAAGTAAATCGGAATTTAAAGATTTGTATTCATTAAATCTATAAGGAATTCAAGGAATAATTTATTTATTTATTTAATTAATCATTTGGATTAATTAAATAAGTAATTAAAGGTTTAAAATAATTAATTAATGGTTAAGGTTAATTAATTAGGAATAGTTAATTTGGTAATTAAGGATTATTAATTAGATTTTAATTAATAATTAAGAATTAATTAATCAAGTAATTATGACTAATTAAGTTACAGATAACACTTAATTAACTTAATAATTAAAGATTAATTAATTGGGTATTAAAGATTAATTTTAAATAAATTAATAATGATTAATGAAAGTTAATTACTTAAGAGAAGTAATTAAAGTTTGATTAATAGTTAATGAAGGTCATTAACTAAGGATTATTTAACAATTAATTAATATGATTAATTTTAAATAATTAATTTGATTAATTAATTAAATGATAATCATTTGTGAAGTTTATTTAAGTTAATTACTTAATAGAAGTAATTAATGTAATTAATGGAGTTATTGAGATATGTTTAAATTAATTAATTAAGTTTAATTAATTTTAAACATTGGATTTGGTAATAATTACTTGATGTAATTAATGAACTAAAATTACTTAGTAAAGTAATTAAAGATATTTACTGGATGTAATTAATGAATGAGGTTTGGATTTTTAAAAATAATTTAGATTGAATTATTTTGTATAATTAATCAAAGGATTAAATAAAGATTAGTTGAATGAAGTAATTAAAGTACTTAATTACAGATTGACATTAATCAAAGGTGATTAATTATTATGGATTAAGTGAGATTAATTATTGAAAGTAATTAATTTAATGGAGTAATTAATTAAATATAATTAAGAATCATTAATTAATATAATTAATGATGTAATTAAGATTGATTAATTAATATTAATTAATCAATAATAAGTAATGAAGGATAATTAATTAATTGTAATTAATTTAGGTTAAATGTAATTAATTATAGTTAATTAATTAATGAAGTAATTAAGGTTAATTACTGTATTTGGTTTAGGGTAATTAATTTTGTGAAATTAATTAAAGTACAATTAATCAGGATTGATTAATTAAGATGATAAATTAGAGGTTAATCAATTAATTAATTTGTAATTAATTAATGATAATATAAGCAAGATTTATATTGTGTAAGTAATTAATTTAATTCATTTTAAATTATTTAGATATGATGTAATTAATTTAATTCATTTTAAATTAATTATAGATAGTATGATTATAGGTCATTGCTTATGAATGGTTGTTATTGGTTGCTTTGAATGGTTTTGAATCTCAGCTAAGGGATTAATAATGTTGAGTGATATGGATGTATTGGTTGCATTGTGATGGTGATATGGGTTATCTTTGATAATGATAAATGTGGATTATCTATGGTTATGATAATGATGATTATCTGTTGTGAATCTATGAGTTATCTATCTGTGTGTATATAGATAATTAGATTGAACTGTTTAAAACTTTAAAACAACTTAGACCTAAAAGACACGCTTTGGATTTCGATAAGACCGGGTTCGGGTTTCCATATTTGGATATCCGAAAACCACATCGATCTAAATTAACGATAGGTCATGAATCTTATGTGAAGAGTGAAGACTCGAGGTGTAAGTGTTATACGTCAGTATAACTCTATGGGTGATTCCGTAATGAGTTTGACGGAATAGTACTTATAGATTCGAGATGGTGGTTTAGAGTGCAAGGGTTATCGTCGTTAACTCTGTGGGTGATTCCAAAACGAGTGTAACGAGATAATGCCTTCGGTTTCGTTCGAACCCGGAACGAACTTGTATGGATTGAATGCTTTCAGAACATCGTCAGGTGGACGATGAGCATTCTAAGTAATGTGTCCTATAAAGGTAATCGTAGCCTCAAGCCTCATCAACCGGGAATGGCTAAAACAGGGGAGGTGCAGCAAGGCTTCGTGGGTAGCACCCACTGGAGAGCAAGATTGATCCCTGTCTAGAGGTCCCTTTTTATTCGGCTTAGTGGGCAGTTGGAATCGCGCGCCAACTGTGGGGTTGTCTTGTTCGGAACTATTCAGTAAGGAATGGGTCCGGCCTTGTGTTGAAGGGGAGTGGGAGTACTCCTCGGTACGTTGATCTAGGCCACGTACTGTGACGGGCGGTACCCCAGTAGCCCTGCCATTGTATGGAATCCAAAATCCAATAAGTGCCAACGGTTTTGATTGTATTACCCACTTTGTGGCTAGTAGCTGGAATTTAATAATGTAACAATTTCGACTATTTCATATTTACTTGAAAACCCTAGAACCTATTATAATATCACTGGATTTCCTATCAAATGTTTTGGTTAGCGTAAGGTAAAAACTTTTCCATGTTTATGTGTGGGAAGTCTTACGTGATACTTTCTTTTCAAAGGATTTTTGAAAGTTAAGCAACTTTAACCTGTTACTCACACCAGACCCATGTCTGACCCGGAGTTTATTTTTGTTTTCCATAAACTCTTAGGTACTCAAATTTTTACGAGTAGCCAAGGGATTCAGGTTAGCTTTGACGAATATTGGAGGAGCAATGGAGCAGGAGGCTTCTGCGTTAGATATATAGTATTCCGCTGTGATTGGTATCTCTGTGTTGTCTCTGTGTTGTCTTATGTTGTAAATACTAGGCAGGTGTTTATAACTGTCTAGTATGTGTTGTATTATCTGTGTACTCCGATAGTGGTTGTAAACTATGTAATATTTTATGTTATTAATATAATTTATTTGTTCCGCTGTTTAGATTCTGATGTGTTGTTTCTTCTTCTTCTCTTTCTTTCTCTTTTCTATCCCTTTCTTTCTTATTAGCGATACGACTTCTTGGAGATATAGAAGTTAGGTCGTTACAGTGGTATTAGAGCATTAGGTTGAGTGAATACCTAAGCTCTGGAGTGGTGTCTTTCTTGAGAGAGCGTATTTGTAATTTTATATATATTTATATATATTTATCTATTTCTACCTATCTGTTGGGTTACCTGTTCGGGTTTTCCGATATAGGTTATAAAGGTAGATGAGGTAGTAGTGTTTGTAACACGATTACTACCATTAATTGGAGTCTGATGTTTGAGATTATATCTGTCGAGACTGTAGACCTAATATCGTCTCAAGTAAGTTTTGTTGTGTTGAAGTATTTCATCGATCTCTGAAGGAAACCTGTTAAGGTTCGGAGACGTCTTTGAAGTGTAGAGTTTGATTTTTTCAGTTGAGCCGGAGTAAGTGATGGTATTTTGATACCTCAGGAAATTGTAACTGCATGATGAGATGCAGTGATATGGATGTGTCCGAAGATATTTCTTTGGAACAAGTTTTAGGAGGTGTGTCTGCTTCGATGTTGTGGCTAAAGTCAGCAAGTTGTTGTGGTGTTTCTGTCTGCTTTGAAGTCCGAGTTTCTCGAGGAGTTTGGATTAAGAAGTTTGGCATTAGTGTCAGCAGTGCAGCTCGGAGTGTTCTGTGTGCCGACAGGGAGGTCTTAGCGGAGCAGTTTTTCTGTAGATGGAGTTCAGAAGCTGCTGAGTGAATCCGTTTCTTCAATGGATTGACTAGACCAGTGTAAGCTGTTCTGTTTGGTAAAGAGAGAACAGTTTTCTTTGGAAATCTATCTGGATTGATCGCAAAAGTGACTTGCGATTGTTTGAATATTCTCTTGGATTGTTGGAGATTTTTTGGATGTCTTCTGGAAGACAGAGATTTGTTCGCATCTGGGAATTGAGTATTCTTATCAACTAGAATTCCAGGCGTGGAACCAGTGGTTCTATTTAGTTGGAGAATGATTCCTAGAGATAGAATTTGATGAAGCAACTCAGTTTTGGAGGAATTTCTGAGTTTTCTTTATGGATCTGTAGAACTATATTTCTGGAGGTGATGTCCAGTTGGTGCTTGTGTTCCTCATCAGCATTTTCTCATCTTCTATGGATCAAAGTTGTGCAGCGGAAGCAGTTTGGAAGTGTTCCTGATTTGTCTTTTCCGGATCAGGAGAAGTTTGTTGTTTTCTGCTGTTTATGGAGTAGAATTGTGTTTTGGTTTTGGATTGATCTTGAGGAGATCATTGTGTTGGGTTGTTTTTGGTTCTGATTATTCGAGAGGAACCAGCAAGGGATAAGCTGATCAGTTTGGATGTTGGCAGCCCAGGATTTGTCTGAAAACCTTTATGGATAAGGGACAGAGAAATTTGGAATTCGAAGTTGGAGACTTCGTTATTTTTGGAGTTTTCTCTGATTCAGGAGCTATAAGTTTTGGTAAGATTAGAAAAGCTAGCTCAGTGATGTTTGGACCTCTTCTCTGTGTTTTGGTTGGATTGGTATTTGGTTTTCAGGATTGAATTGTCAGTTTGGATAACTGGAACTCAATGAGTTTCACATATCTCTGAGTGAGTACGTGTATGGTCTATCTCTGGTTTTAGAACCAGTAATTGTAAAGGTTGGCTGTTGAGTCAGACTCGTCTGTAATCTGATATGCTGTCTAGTTCTGTAGATCTAGATGAATAGGAACTCTGTAGTTTAATAGTATTGATTGTTTGGAATCTATAGAGCGAGTATCTCGATATTTTACCGGGGAAACTCGCAGCCGTTCTATCCAGAATTTTTCTGGATTTGATTAATTAGATTTGTTGTGATTATATTAATTGGTTGCTATGATTGTTAGCATATCATTGGTATATGCTTGTGTTTTTAAATTTAATCCTTTAAATAGATTATTAAATTACCTTTGTTTTAAATTTCGGGGACGAAATTCTTTTAAGGGGGAAGGAATGTGATGACCCGAAATTTCTGGCAATATCTATTCAATAATCTGAAATAAAAATTAAATTGATTTGATAATCTTTGTAATAAGATTTGAATTAAATTAATAATTAAATAAAATAAATAGTTAATTGATAGATTTTATCTTTCTAATCTAATATTTGTTTTATATTTATAATATATATAGAGTATTGTATATATTGTAAATAGGTACTGTTTTAAATGAATCCTGTTTTCTATAAAATTTATATCTTTAGTAAAATTGGAAATTATGATTTTATTTAAAAGTTAAAATTTTTAAAAGCTATTTAATAAATAAAATATGGTTTTAAATACCTAAGATAAATATTAAATGATTTAAATATGTGTAACTCAAGTTTAAAATTTAAATAAATAACAATGAGATTATTTTGAGTTTCTTTTAAATATAATGTGATGATAAATAATTTATTAATAAGAAGACAATTTCTTTTAATAGTTGTTTATAGTTATTAAATATTGTTATTTTTAAAAATATAATAATACATTGTTTCAACAAAAAAAATTGTTTTTCAAAAATTTAAATTGTGTAGTTATATTTGTAAATAAACTAGATTTCAAAAATTCAATTTGAGCATGAATTCAAAGTTTTAAATCTAAAGTATAATTGTTTTTAATTTATTTTGATTTTGAATCATTTGTATAAGTTTAATATTTATTCATTTTAAAATTTTATCTACATATAAATAAATACATGTTAACTAATGAACTAAACAAAGATTCACTTTTATCTTATATTAACGTGGTAACTAAATAACTAATTAGCATTTAACTATAACTAAATTACATAATAATAAAAAATTAAAATTTAAGACAAATGTAAACTTTTTACAAATTAAAAGAACAAGTGTTAATCCATAAACATGATACTGTGACAAATGTTAAAAACTAAGAAACAAGTGTCCTAATTTATCTTTTTCATTTTTCTTTTGATAAATCAAAAATTTGCTTATATTAACACATCTCTTTTCATTTCATATTCTTTTCTATTCTTCTTTTTAAAAACCTTAAGAACATCTTCAGCTAACAAATCTGAAATCAAAATCATGTTCAAAACAAAAGTCGGTAATCATCTTCTAAAGCCATGAAAATCTGAAACATACTTCCTCTAAAAACCAAAATCATGAAATCTGTAGCATTCAAATCAATATCCACCTGCACATCTTCAAAATTGAAAATCTGCATTTTCAAACCTGTCACCTTATTAGAAATCTGAGACCTGCATTCTTCAACGTGGGTTGAACAAATGTCTGCACTTTTTCAAACTATAGCATGCATGTCAATTTGGAGATAAAGCAAGAAACCCTGCATTTCAGTTGAAAACAAACATTCCTGCATTATTTCAAAATCTGGAAATCATCAAGCCAGCATCTTTTCAACTAAAGCAAGTCAGTTACAAAGCAATTTGCAGCATGCATACAGTTTTAAGTAAGGAGAAATTCAAGTTTTGAAAGAAAAAAAAAGGGGACTGCATATTTCCAGTTTTAAAAGCTTTTAATATGGGGCTCTGTCTTGTTCCTTATTTTGGTGAGTAACATCATTTTTTTAAATGAGCTTAAGTATTTTAATCTATTGCATGTTGATTTATATGTTAAGTATGAATGATATGAATATATATCAGTAGATCTTCTGTGAACATATGTATAGAGAAAAAAATTATACATGCTATGGTCTCTGTAATATACTATTCTGGAGTTCCCAGGTTCAAGAATTTTGTTCAAAACCCATTATCACAATGTAATCCATGTTAGTATTTAAGATTCAAACCAAATATGTTTTTTTGTATCAAGAATTAAGGTTTAAAAATTTATTCAGGTTAAAATGACTTTGTATTTTCTCTGAATTTTAAGAAAAACAGAGCAAAATTTAATCGAAGTCAAAATTCAAACTTTTTAAATCATTGTTTCAGGATTACAAAATGATTACCTAATTAAAAACTAGATTTTTAATACTAAAATCAAGATTTTTAGTAATAGGATTTAGGAGTAGTTCTTGTACGAACATAAAAGGGGAGATTCATGAATTCTGGTGATCTGTTGATTTTGGAGGTCGGGTTTTCTGCTTGGAGATGGAAGGGTGATCGGTGAGCAGGGAAAAAATGGTGGAAGTGTAGGCGAATCACTATGGAAGAGGTGGTGGTGGGTTATCTCCTGTAGCCCTAGTCTTAACTAGGCATCTTGTGTAGGTCAGTACGGCCTGTTGGGAGGATCGAGTCGATTGAGTTTCTGGGGAATGATAGTAGGTTGTGAGATGAACTCGTGACCGGAGGTGGAAGGATTCTGATGGTCGGAGTACGGTGGGAAAGGGTTTGACAGGTTTTGGGAGGTGGGTGTTCTTGTTGTTCTAGGTTTGAAGTTGAGTCCTCGAATTCAAATTTCGAGTTTGAAGTGATTTTCTGATGATTTTGTTTGGATGTGAAGAAGGTTGCCGATTTGGGACGACCACCAGAGATGGTCGGAGGTGATCGAAGTCACCGTGCATATGCACGGTGCACTTCGTTTCTGGTGAAGAATTAATTGTTGGAGTTGTGAAGTTGTGACTCGGGAGTGACTCGAAGCATGTGGGGGAGTTACTCGAAGCAGTGGACTTGTTGACTCGAAGAGGAATTTAGTTGGCTCGGGTTTAATTACTGAAACAGGTTTTAACTGAAACCTGCACCAATTTGTTCTGTAAATTTTTTAAAAACTGAAATTTAAATGTAAATCAAAATTTAAATAAGTTTTAAGCCTAGATTATTAAACTGGAATTTTCAAGTTTAAGTTGAATCTTAAAATTCAGATAAGATGAAGTTTTAAAATTTGATTTGGTTAATTACTTTAGAAATGTTTAAGTAGTTAAAATCTTTAAAATAAGTTTTTAAAATATAAGTAGAGGTTTAAAAATCTGGAGATTTACCTGAATTCAAATTTAAATATGTATTTTCATTTTGGAATGTAGGAAAGTTTTAAAATTTCAAATGATTTAAACTATTTTGAATGTTTAAAAAGTAATTTAGTTTGATTTGAATTTAAGTATGAATTTAGTTTTAAAACTTTCTAAACCTCTTTATTAATTGAGAAATTCTTAAACTTGTGAAATGAAAGGCTTAAAAATGTGTTTTAAAACTTTGTTAAAGATAATTTGAACCCAATTTTAAATCTTAAATTTAAAAATGAAAGTAAATTTAAAATAATTGTTTTAGTATTTTGTAAATGGTAACTTGATTAGTAACAAAGTTGATTTTTAAGTAAATCAAAATTTAAAGATTTGGATTCATTAAATCTATAAGGAATTCAAGGAATAATTTATTTATTTATTTATTTAATCATTTGGATTAATTAAATAAGTAATCAAAAGTTTAAAATAATTTATTAATGGTTAACGTTAATTAATTAGGAATAATTAATTTTGTAATTAAGGATTATTATTTAGATTTTAATTAATAATTAAGAATTAATTAATCAAGTAATTATGACTAATTAAGTTACAGATAACACTTAATTAACTTAATAATTAAAGATTAATTAATTGGGTATTAAAGATTAATTTTAAATAAATTAATAATGATTAATGAAAGTTAATTACTTAAGAGAAGTAACTAAAGTTTGATTAATTGTTAATGAAGGTCATTAACTAAGGATTATTTAACAATTAATTAATATGATTAATTTTAAATAATTAATTTGATTAATTAATTAAATGATAATCAATTGTGAAGTTTATTTAAGTTAATTACCTAATAGAAGTATTTAGTGTAATTAATGGAGTTATTGAGATATGTTTAAATTAATTAATTAAGTTTAATTAATTTTAAACATTGGATTTGGTAATAATTACTTGATGTAATTAATGAACTAGTAAAGTAATTAAAGATATTTACTGGATGTAATTAATGAATGAGGTTTGGATTTTTAAAAATAATTTAGATTGAATTATTTTGTATAATTAATCAAAGGATTAAATAAAGATTAGTTGAATGAAGTAATTAAAGTAGTTAATTACAGATTGACATTAATCAAAGGTGATTAATAATTATGGATTAAGTGAGATTAATTATTGAAAGTAATTAATTTAATGGAGTAATTAATTAAATATAATTAAGAATCATTAATTAATATAATTAATGATGTAATTAAGATTGATTAATTAATATTAATTAATCAATAATAAGTAATAAAGGATAATTAATTAATTGTAATTAATTTAGGTTAAATGTAATTAATTATAGTTAATTAATTAATGAAGTAATTAAGGTTAATTACTGTATTTGGTTTAGGGTAATTAATTTTGTGAAATTAATTAAAGTATAATTAATCAAGATTGATTAATTAAGATGATAAATTAGAGGTTAATCGATTAATTAATTTGTAATTAATTAATGATAATATAAGCAAGATTTATATTGTGTAAGTAATTAATTTAATTCATTTTAAATTAATTAGATATGATGTAATTAATTTAATTCATTTTAAATTAATTATAAATAGTATGATTATAGGTCATTGCTTATGAATGGTTGTTATTGGTTGCTTTGAATGGTTTTGAATCTCAACTATGGGATTAATAATGTTGAGTGATATGGATGTATTGGTTGCATTGTGATGGTGATATGGGTTATCTTTGATAATGATAAATGTGGATTATCTGTGGTTATGATAATGATAATTATCTATTGTGACTCTATGAGTTATCTATCTGTGTGTATATAGATAATTAGATTGAACTGTTTTAAACTTTAAAACAACTTGGACCTAAAAGACACGCTTTGGATTTCGATGAGACCGGGATCGGGTTTCCATATTTGGATATCCGAAAACCACATCGATCCAAATTAACGATAGGTCGTGAATCTTATGTGAAGAGTGAAGACTCGAGGTGTAAGGGCTATACGTCAGTATAACTCTGTGGGTGATTCCGTAATGAGTTTGACGGAATAGTACTTATAGATTCGAGATGGTGGTTTAGAGTGCAAGGGTTATCGTCGTTAACTCTGAGGGTGATTCCAAAACGAGTGTAACGAGATAATGCCTTCGGTTTCGTTCGAACCCGGAACGAACTTGTATGGATTGAATGCTTTCAGAACATCGTCAGGTGGACGATGAGCATTCTAAGTAATGTGTCCTATAAAGGTAATCGTAGCCTCAAGCCTCATCAACCGGGAATGGCTAAAACAGGGGAGGTGCAGCAAGGCTTCGTGGGTAGCACCCACTGGAGAGCAAGATTGATCCCTGTCTAGAGGTCCCTTTTTATTCGGCTTAGTGGGCAGTTGGAATCGCGCGCCAACTGTGGGGTTGTCTTGTTCGGAACTATTCAGTAAGGAATGGGTCCGGCCTTGTGTTGAAGGGGAGTGGGAGTACTCCTCGGTACGTTGATCTAGGCCACGTACTGTGACGTGCGGTACCCCAGTAGCCCTGCCATTGTATGGAATCCAAAATCCAATAAGTGCCAACGGTTTTGATTGTATTACCCATTTTGTGGCTAGTAGCTGGAATTTAATAATGTAACAATTTCGACTATTTCATATTTACTTGAAAACCCTAGACCCTATTATAATATCACTGGATTTCCTATCAAATGTTTTGGTTAGCGTAAGGTAAAAACTTTTCCATGTTTATGTGTGGGAAGTCTTACGTGATACCTTTCTTTTCAAAGGATTTTTGAAAGTTAAGCAACTTTAACCTGTTACTCACACCTGACCCATGTCTGACCCGGAGTTTATTTTTGTTTTCCATAAACTCTTGGGTACTCAAATTTTTACGAGTAGCCAAAGGATTCAGGTTAGCTTTGACGAATATTGGAGGAGCAATGGAGCAGGAGGCTTCTGCGTTAGATATATAGTATTCCGCTGTGATTGGTATCTCTGTGTTGTCTCTGTGATGTCTTATGTTGTAAATACTAGGCAGGTGTTTATAACTGTCTAGTATGTGTTGTATTATCTGTGTACTCTGATAGTGGTTGTAAACTATGTAATATTTTATGTTATTAATATAATTTATTCGTTCCGCTGTTTAGATTCTGATGTGTTGTTTCTTCTTCTTCTCTTTCTTTCTCTTTTCTATCCCTTTCTTTCTTATTAGCGATACGACTTCTTGGAGATATAGAAGTTGGGTCGTTACAAAATAATTTTATGCTTATGATTTTATCCATAACCCCAAGATAGACGTATATCATGTTTTAGTTATTTCTTGCTTATGATTTTATCCTTTTTAGATACATCATGGAATTGTTATTGACTTTCTTAAGAAATTACGGGGACTCAATTTTTATAAGAGGAAAGTCTATAACAACCCCAATCGAGATTACCTAGAATCTAAATTTAAAACATAATTTAATTAATTTTAAATAATTAAATTGAATGTATTTGGAAAATTTCAAATTTTTGTATTTCCAAATTAAATAGATTTGGAGTTTAATAAATTGTGAATGCAATGAATTTTCTTTTTATGATATTTAATTCTTATATTTAATTATATAAGAATATTTTTGGAGAAAATTACTAAATAAATTGTATTAAAATAAGTTCATTGTTGAAAAATGATTTCTTAATTAAGGGTTTGTTTTATAAAGAATAACTTTTTATTTTAAAAGTTGCAACTAATTTTGATAAAATATTTCGATATTGATAAAAGTGAGATTTTGCATATTATTTATATTGTGGAAATATCAGAAATAAATGTAAATTAAATTTGAATATTGTTTAATTAAATTAGTATGTATAAAATGCTAAAATGATAAAATGAAACACAACAAATCAGTAACACTTTGGTTTTGAGAGGATTAGCACACTTGGCTATTTGATCCACATTCCTTGCCCACTTAGCCTAAAATCAATGTAAAAAAATGAGAAAAATTTATGTATAACGTTTCTTACTTCTCATTTTCATCTCAAAGCCAGAAATCAAAATTTCCTAAGTAAAAAAACCCTAAATCCTCAAATTTGCAAATTAAAGGGTAAGGTGCTTTTAACTTATTTTAGTGTGTTTTGGTAATAGGTCATTTCCTTTATCTATCTATGCATCAATTTTATGAATTATTTCGGTTTTGATTTCTGATTTTGATCAATTCCTTTTTTGTTTCATAGCATAGGTTGAGACTGAATAAAAGAGGCATATGAGATTTTAAGCCCTAATCTTCCATCTTGGGTTTTTTTTAGGTGAGTTTATCTCACAATTTTTAGACTTAATTTGGACGTAGTTGATGTTACATGGTTATGCTTGATTCTAGAAGTGTTTATGCCACAAATTTTGTGAATTACATGGCAGTATGAATTGTGTTTGTTGTTTACTAAAACTACTTTGTGAAATCTCGCATTTCATCAATATATACATCTCTATATGCTTGGATGAATACATATTCAGTACCTCAGGTCATTAGGAAAGCAACATTCGAGAAACAAGTGAAAAATAATTGATGGGGAATCGTTGGAACCGCCTGGATGCTAGTCCAGATGAGCCAACCGGTGCACCGGTTGGTCCAACCGATGCACCGGTTGCATTCTGGACTTGATGTCAAGCTATATTATGGTGATGTCAATCAACCCGTTTTCACTCGTTTACATATGTTGACTCCTAGAAACTAATTGCTTGACTTTTAGTGATGCTTTTCATATCAATTTCATTGATATTTCTAAATTTTGATTATGAATTGATGAATTCGTTTAATGGCTTTATGCCATAGAGATGTTCTATAGATCTTGAGAAGTAATGTACATTTTTATGCACATTTTTAAACCAAATTTATGAAAAGATTGATTTCAAGGACAAATCGTTTTAGTTAAATCATTTTAAATATCAATCTAAATACATAAAGAATTTTAGAAATCCATATATATATTAACTATTTTGATTTATAATGGTTTAAACGATTTTGTGCAATGATTTGAAAAGTGTACTTATATATATATATATATATATATATATATATATATTTCTGCTATATACCAATAATTTTAAAAATTAGTTTGAAAGTTAAATGTTTTAAATATTACACAATATCGATCGAACGAAAAATTAACATAAATGATTAAATAAAACGAGTGGTATGGAACGCTCGCATTCATTTTACCGGTTAAATTTCGGACTTATTCGATCGAACCATTACTACACATGAGTGGAGTTTATTATCATATAGTAAACGCTTGGGTGAACACGTGTGGTATGTGACTCATAATCACCACCTATTTGGTTGCTAAATGAAAGTATATAACACTTATATCTCGATCTTTATGGGACTTGTTCCTATCTTGATGTTATAGGTTTCATACCAGTCCTAATGTTATAGGTTTCGTACCGATCATGATGTTTATAGTACTTATTCCTATCTCGATGTTTGTAGGACGAGATCCTATTTTGATGTTTATAAGTCCTATATCTATCTTGATGTTAATAGATATAGACGTCTATCATGGAGTTATGTAAACACTAATCTATTGCATGAAAAATAAACTAACTGCTAACAAGAAAGAAATAGAGCATGTAAATAAGAGAGAATATTAATTAGCATTGCATAAAAGAAAGGAAAATTACATGAAAAGAAATATGGCTAAGTAGCCATGAAAAGAGAAAGAGGGCTTGTTTTTAATTTTGAGCCTAAAACTAACTAAGAGGAAGAGGGCTAAAGAGAGACTAAAGAAAATAAGGTTAAACATAAGGGTATTTATACATGTATGAAACCCTAATTCATATTTTTGGGGAATGCCTAAATTGACCTTGAGGTAATGTGGCCACCAAGTAATCATTAGCATGTCTTAATCTTCCACTTAAATGTACATGAAGCTTTAACGGAATTTTAGCATGTGCATTAGCTCCTAATTGAAAATCAAGGTAAGTGGGTAGGTGGGTTCCTCCATGATCTTAGTTTTGAATTTTTTCCATCTTCATTTGTTCT
Organism: Allium cepa; assembly: GCA_030765085.1. Classification (NCBI taxonomy): domain Eukaryota; kingdom Viridiplantae; phylum Streptophyta; class Magnoliopsida; order Asparagales; family Amaryllidaceae; genus Allium; species Allium cepa. Next base: position 46,146,669 of record CM060946.1, read on the forward strand.
CTTGACTCTCGTGCATGCATATATCCTCATGAAATCACATGTAAAATTCACTAAAATTCCTACAAAACAACATAGAAAATTCCAAGTAAATTTTAACAAAATAATAAATGCACAAAAAAGACCATTTTGCCTTTATACGAAAATGAATATTGACAATTTGAAAATAATTTGAATTTGGTTAAACAAGTTAAAATACCCAATATGATCATTTATTTAATTTAAATAGATTAAATATGGTGTTAAAAATATGCACATTTACGTGCACATCAAATACCCCTACACATATCTTTTTATTCATCCTCGAATAAAGAAAAACTGAGATAAATCTGTTTTCATAGGGAGAACGATTGCATTGAGCGTATGCAATAACCCGTTAAACCTCTAGATGTCCCCAGTAGGACGAGTGTTGTCTCGTGAAGGTTTTTAGCAGATACTACCCACAAAATCCAAATACAGGATGAAAATATTTACAAAATGCAAGATTTATATACAAAGAGATAAGTGCGAGTTTTTGAAAATATTTACAATGAAGGGTTCACTTTTAAATCGACATAAATAAGTTAAATATAGGTTTCGGTCATTATCTTGAAAATTTAAGTCATTTACTCGTCAAAATTTCCAACAAAAATCAAGTTATTATAACATATAGAATGTAATTTAACTTGTTATTTAGGTTGATAACAAAGTGTAATTATGAAATGGATCCTTAGTTAATTAGCAAAGTTTATCAAAGTGGTATTTTCATTTCTTTTCAATAACAAGTCAAATCAAATAAGTTAAAATAGTGCTTGGATTTCATTTGCTTACTCTCTCTATTTTTTTCTTTTGAAAATTACATTGATATTAACAATATTTACATATGCCTAACTCTGATAAACTGAGACCTATTACCCGTGCATTGCCTTACGGACTGATGTGAGGAGAATGCAGAGCATGATGAGTGAACATACAAGTGTGAACACTTATCTGCTGTATGCGTTGTTAAATAGAATTTTTATATACATACACCCAACTCAGATAAACTGATGTCAGATATACCAATCGTGCACTGCCTTTCGGACTTACGTTAGAAGGGTACAGAGCATGGTGAGTGAATACACGAGTGTGAACACATGACTCTAGGTGCCTATTAAAAACTATACATATATACATGAAATATTTTTTTATTATTTATTTTCATTTTGTTTTTTTTTCGAAGAGAGAATCTTGCAAAATCAGCTTAGCACCATTTAACTTAGAAGACAAAAAAACTGTTATATCCTTTCCTTTAAATCAACCACTTTTTAAAACAAATATTTTCAATCAGGATGTATTTCATAATTAACATGTATGAATCTTCCTATATACTAGTTAAACCATTGTTATTTGTAATCAAAGTTCATTTTTATTTTGTTAAGGCGGATAATTTTTCCAAAAATTTCAGTTTAGTGAACCAAAACCATGTATTTATCATATATTGTTTCTTTAAAAATAAATCAAAAGAAAATTTTGTTTTTTTAATTTTTTTTCGAGTTTCTAAAAGAAAAGAAAAAAATAAACATGAAAAAAAATGAAGATGAGTCTCCCTCATACTTGATTTTGACTGTGTCCTCACAGTCAACCCAAGTGGAAGGAGAAAAATAAAAATAAAAATAAAAACATGACCTTTATATAAATGAAAATTAATGGTATTTACACTTGATCAGAAAGTATATCATCAAAAAATAAATGAAACGGTCTTCCAAAGACCAATTCAATTATGTCGTCAAGCATGTGAGACACAGTTTAAGCGCAGAAAACCAAATCGTAAAATATTTCGACATTGAATGTTGATTTGGAAAAACAAATGTCGTTTTATTGAAAATCGTATGAGTTGTTTTATTCTCGATGATTTTTGGGGTAGGTTAAACAATTTATTGAAATTCAAGTTTATTTTCACCAAATTGAAAGTTAAGCTCTTCATCAACAAATTTTTCAGAATTATTGATTTCAAAATTGAAATGGTGATTCAAATCTTCCCCTTCAGAATTTAATAACTCGTTTTCTAAAAGTCCAAAGAAATCGTGCTTGTTAAATTCGTCTTCCTTTGTTGGATTATCAACAACTTCATTACGTATCTCACGTTCAAAATCCAAAGCTGTTGTATTTAAATTTTTGAAATGGAGAAAAGGAAGGTCTAATTTTAAATTTGGTTCTACGTCCTCAAAAGAATTGAAATCCAACTCAACTATTGTGTTTTCAACAACTTCGTTAAGATTTGCATTTTCAATTTCAAAAGTTGTTATTTGATAATCGTCGATTTGGGTAAAAGATGGATTATTGTTTGACTCATCACATGTTGGGATTTGATTTTGTTTATCACGTTGTTTAATATATGTTTCGAACAACAAAACTATGTTATCATTGTAGATTTCGTCCATTTGTTCAACAAAATCCAATTTATAATTATTAACTTGAGGATTTTCGATTTGGATTTGTTGAGAATAAAAAATTTCACTCGTATCATAGTTGAGATTATTACCATTGCAAAAATTATTTGAAAAATGGATCACATTTTTGTTTGATTTTGAAATTCATTTTGTAGTTCGAAATTGAATCGGCATGGGTTATACTCGAAATCGTTTGAATTTTAAAGTGAATTAAAAATCTTGATCACTTTGAAAATTTGGCCTTGGATCATCGCACAAATATGATTTACACAAATCATTTGTCTCTTGATTTTGTTGTGTAGAGATTACGAGTAGAGATGAAATCATTTCAATGTTATTTTCAAGAGTCGATGGTTGGTCATTGTTTTGAAGGCTTTGTTGTTCAAAATTCGAATTGTTTATAGAATAGTTGTCGCTAAAATATCCATACGAATTTGGAGTGAAATCATATGGTTTATATTGATTTTCACAACTATTGCAAAATTCACGGGAATATGGAAATTCAGACATTTTCAAGAATGTTTTTTTTATAAAGGAAAAAATATTTATAGATCGTATTTATTTTTCAATATGAAAGTTGATTTTTTTTTATTTTGCGAATTTTTTGGTTTTTTTTATTTTGCAATTTTTTTGAAAAGACTATATACATATACATTTCTTCTGTTTTTCTAAATTTTTTTGGATTTTTGAAATTTCAAAGGAAAAGAATTTAAAATTTTCAAAGAAAAAGAAAAGGAATATTTACAATTTTTTTAGTTTTGGATTTTTGAAGTTTTTTCTTAAACATGCATGAACTAATGCAACTAAATGAATGCAAGAGTCTAATTACAAATTATTTATCCTAAGTTAACCCAAATTATATAATCACACTTTGTCTTAAATAACCAAGATAGTTCTCAGCCAGTTAACAGGTAGGGGTTATCGGTGCACCACGAATTACCGTAGAAATGCAGCCGAAGGTTTAAGTACCTTTATTGGAACAACCACTATAATATTTAAGAATCGCCATTATATTTATAAATGGTTATTACTCTGCTGTAGCCTAGACAGCAAGAAATTAAATTATTCAAAGATGACAATTTGCCAATATACAATTAAGTGTTATCGATGTCTTACCGTTATTGCTATACAAAATTCTAAAATGAAATGCAAAGCAGAAATTAAACGTGTATTAACAATTAAAATTCTAAAATTCTGCTTTTGCAATCTGATATAAAAACAAGATATATATAAATTATTTTTTTAAATATGTAAGGATGGAACTTAAGAAAAAACACAACAAATTTACAACTATTTTTTTAGAGGGTAAACAAACCAAGTTAAGCAAACCCTTTTTTTGTTCAAGGATGAATCAAAGCAAAATTAAAAGAAAACAAACTAACTAAAACAAATTGAGCAACTTTTTTCTCTCTCTTTTTGGGGGGGGGGGAGAAAAGAATTGAAAAAAACAAAAAAACTAAAGTCGCGTCTTTTTTTGATAGAACAAAGCAAACTCAAACTTTACCGGGCCCATTAACCAAGTGCAAGACCCGCTATTAACACTGTACTCGACCCAAATTAAAAAAACGATATTCAACACTTATCAATTTAAAATCAAAACGCAAATTCTCCAATACCTATCAACTAATGTGTAACCCGTGCATTGCATACGGTAATGTTGTAAAAGAAATTGTCAAATATATATCGTTAAATAGTCGACGTGCAATGTAATATGCTAATGTTAAACATATATTTTTTGATTTTAGCATGTTAAAATGTTATGTTCTCATAGTAATATATATTCAAAAATTATTTTCGAATAGTTAAAAATAATCATATATTCATTATTTTCATATTCTAACTATTTAAAATGATAGATTTTGTTTCAAATTAGTTCTACGATAATATTTCTAAAGTTTAAGGAAATTATATGTTAAACATATTATTTTATTGATTTATACATTTGACAAATGTGTGTGTATATATATATACTATTGTTATTTTCAAAATTTTATATTTTAAAATATTTTATGTAATTTTAAAATAAGTATAATTCATATTTTGAAATCAAGAAATTATATGTTAAATATGACCGATATACCGATGCATGTGAAACAATTTTTAGTGTTTATGTATACGATAAATTTCAAAGAAAAACATAGATGTAATATGTTCCTTTTTGAAGTAATATTTAGTAAATTCATGTTCCTATGTGTTTTGATGCGCATGCACACCCTCACATGTGCATGATGATGAGTTTTAGATGTCAAATTGCAAATCTGTATTGATAAGAATTTTAAATGTAATATGAGATATTAAGGGAATTTTTTTAATTTACTAAAATTGTGGATAACAATAATAATAAAGTAATATAATGTATCTCATGCATTGCTCACGCTAATTTTGTAAAAACATGGTACTCATACTTTAAGTGTTGTTAAAATAAAATTTTGTTATGCAATGTTCGATATATCAGTCATAAATTAAACGTTTTATTATTATTTATGCCTATAATTTTTGTTAAGTGATTCGAATATTTTTATATTTGAAAAAAAATATCTGCCATGTGTTACTACTAATGTGGTATATAAATTGAAATTGTCATTTTTATTATAAATTATTAAAGAATTTAATGAGTATTAATTACTTGAATTTATTTATATAGTATAGATTTATAGTGTTTGGTTAATTTAAATACATAGATTTGAATGTAAAATACTAAAAGAAAATTGATGAAAACTTTGTAAATGACTGTAGAAATTATAAAATCTCGGTATATATGAATATAAATCAAAAAATTAACATAATATTTTGGATAACTATAAAATGATAATTTATATGAATTCAAAAAAAACGAAGAGGATTAATTAGTACGGGTGAAAATTTTATAATTATTGTGATGATTTGCGATCTTTAAACTTCAATCATGTAACTAATAATTTATTAAAATAAATAATTATACATTAAAGTTGTTCGTATTGTTTTTTATGTAATCCATATTTATACTATTTTGTTACAATTAGCGTGATATTTTATTGGCATGGTTATCTATATTATTTATTAGACAAATTAATAAATAATGGTTAATTAATTTTTTTAAATAATTTATAATGAAATTATTTAATTAATTTAAATATACGGACTTAAATGTAAATTGTACATGAAAATTGAGGACTTTGAAAATAATTGTAGAAAGCAGAAAGTGTAGATTTTTGAATGTAAAACAATAGTGTAAAATAAATAAAATCTTATAAACAATTCAAAACTAATGCATTGTATTAGGTCTTTAAAATAAAATTTAAATAAATATCTAGAAAAATTAAGGAGATGTGAGAGAAATGCTAGAATTAATGTGAGAGCTAGAATTTCTTCTGCTTTACTATTATTTAATAGATTCGAAATCAGTGAATCTAAATCAAGAAGAATGGAGGTCAAACGAAAGGCGGTGATTTGAAGAATTTGTAGCAGTGAGTGAATTGGTCCGCAGTGGTTTGGGAGGTGGTGCATTTGTAGTGGCAAGAAGATGGAGTTGCGGATTCGTTTCGGGTAATGGAATCGTGGTGAGGTAGGTCGCAGCGGTGATTATAGAGTTCAGGTTGGCGAATTGTTCGAGGCGTTGGTCGACTTCGTGGTCCTTGTTGTCGGCGACGGCGATGGGTCGAAGGCGATGGGTTGCTGTAGAAGGGAGGCAAGGTAAGACTGTTGATGGTCTATTTGTTTGGCGATGGTGTGTTCGTGAATCTGGGTTTGGCAGTGAGTGAACTTGGTGGTTGATTGTGAATATAGGTGGAATTTTGTATGGCTGATGGTTTATGAGTGGTCGGGAGTGTATTTGAATGATGTAGCAATTGACAGTTTGGAGTTATGGTTCGACAGTGGGAGGAAAAATGGGGTTGTAGTGTAGTGTAGATGTTAATTGATGTTTGTTAGTGAACTGTGTCTGTAGATGTGTGTGTGAAGTTGTTTGCAGTGTGAAGTGAACTTGTTGCAGCACTGGTTGGCGTGATATGCTTGTACGTCAGTGGTAGGAAGGTGTGCAAGAGTATGATGAAGGATATGTGTGATGATTTTTTGTACTTTGAGGGGATCTCTGGTGGTTAGTGTCAGTTTCTGGTTGTCAAGTTCGGGTTGACTCTGTCATGTTTCAGTGGGGTGCAGTAAGCAAGCGGATGGATTTTGGTCTCGGGCGGTGGATGAAATGTTTCAGTATGATAAGGAGATGAATGGCGGTTGCACAGCGTGTCAGTGCAGTGCTTTGACAATTGTTGAGAAGCTGTTGAAATTGTGAAGTGTGGATTGTAGTGTTTGGCTGTCGTATTGGGCTAGCGATGGTAATGAACTATGTGGTCTGCTGTAGTGTGTCTGTTGATAGAGTGGCGGGTGTCGTTTGAAGGCAGAATGAAGGCTACTTGTTGAATGGCAAGGGTTGTTGAAGTTGGAGTTGTAGAGGGGGTTGGTTCGGTAACGCTGCAGGGGAAGAGGAATATATGGAGTTCAGAGCAGAAATTTGCACAGAGAATGAAACTATGCACCGTTATGTTGCACAAATAAACTGTGCACTGTTGCGTTGCACAGAGGATAGTAAATGAAATTGTAGATATAAAAAAAAGTTGTAGCAAGAAAATTGTAAATGCAAAAGAAAGTAATACTTTTTTTTATAATTTGTGTATCTTTTCTTTAATATGAAATTCAAATGCAAATTGTAAACAAGAGATGCACCAAATAAAATCACACAACAAACACACAATTTTTTTAATGCAAACAAACACACAAAATAAGGCACACAAAAATTAAAAGAAAATAATTCGAAGAGTAGAAAATAAAATCAAGACAAATTCCCCGGCAAAGGGCCAAAAACTTGTTTAATGATAGAAATTCTATCGAGATAGACAACCGTCGATAAATTTTGAATTAAATTTATATCGCAAGCGCACGGCGTACTATCATAGTATGTAGTGAGTACGGGTCGATCCGCTGGAAATTGTAGATTTTAAATTTCTATTCAATTAAATTAAACCAAGAATTTGAAGAGTGTGAAGCTAAAAATGTAGAAAATATCAAAAAGAAAGTGAGAAAAAAATATGAGAATAAATGATAATTTAGAGATAATTTCACCCTCTCTATCATATAGTTCAACAAAACATGAAATTATTATCTCTCCTTTTTAGTCATTAGTAAGTTTAATTGATGTGCTTATCATAAGTATAGCCCATTTGTGCTATTAATTAGCTCAACATAAGCCATCAAACTATAGCACACCATTTAAACTTCTTTTCAACTCTCATGAAAAATGACAACAAGTTGAAAGAAAAAAATATTTTAGATATGGTATGTTAATTATTAATTAGAAATATAGACCATCAAATTTCAACATTCACTACTTTACCATAATCATATTTAGATGAAGAGGCAATTTTTTGTTTGTGATTGTTTAAGAATAACCTATTAGTTACGAACAACATAGACTGTCAAATTCAACATGAAACAATAAATCACATCAATATTCATTTATGCACAAAAGAGAGCAATAATTATCAAAATGTTGAAGCTACATGATTAGAGGCTTCACTACCCATAAATTGAAAGGGATTAACCTCTCATTTGTATTATCATATCAACACAAGTAGCATGCAATATGAAACTAAAAGAAGAGGAAAACGAAGAAAAATGAAAAGAAAAGCTAAGTAAAAAGATGTAAACACTAATCTACTTGCATGAAAAATAAACTAACTACAACAAGAAAGAAATAGAGCATGTAAATAAGGGAGAATACTAATTAACATTGCAGAAAAGAAAGGAAAATTACATGAAAAAAAATATGGCTAAGTAGCCATGAAAAGAGAAAGAGAGCTTGTGTTTTATTCTGAGCCTAAAACTAACTAAGAGGAAGAGGGCCCAAGAAAGACTAAAGAAGAGAGGATTACATGAAACATAAGAGTATTTATACAAGTATGAAACCCTAATTCATATTTTTGGAGAATGTCTAAATTGCCTTTGAGGTAGTATGGCTAGCAAGTAATCATTAGCATGTCTTAATCCCCCACTTAAAAGTACATGAAGCTTTAATGGTCTTTTAGCATGTGCATTAGCTCCTAATTAAAAATCAAGGTAAGTGGGTAGGTGGGGTCCTCCATGATCTTAGTTTTGAATTATTTTCATCTTCATTTGTTCTCTTCACTCTTGTGCATGCATATATATTCATTAAATCACTTGTAAAATTCACTAAAATTCCTACAAAACAGCATAGAAAATTCCAAGTAAATTTTAACAAATTAATAAATGCACATAAATGACCATTTTCCTTTATATGAAGATGAATATGTGAGAATTTGAAAATAATTTGAATTTGGTTTAAACAAGTTAAAATACCCAATATGATCATTTATTTAATTTAAATAGATTAAATATGATGGTAAAAATATGCACAATTTTGAATTTTTATTATAGTCACTTTAATTTCATTTTAAGCCTGAATTGTATAGGTCGATCCCACTTAATTCTTTAAATTTATAATATATTAGTCGACATGTCAATGCTCACTTAAAGTAAAATTCATGGATGATCTCTTCTAACCAGCTCTATTCTTTGCACTAGATGACAATATTACTGCGTAATATTCTTTTTAGTGGGGGACTCAAGGTGGGGCGTCATAGAATTCTTAGCATTTTATGATTTTGGTATCGCTTATACCCTTAGGAAGAGTAATGTTGTGATGGATGCACTGAGCATGAACCATGCAACTTTGAGTGCTATGATGTTAGAGATGAAGCAGCTGAAGTATATTTCTGGATTTGATTTCCAACCGTCGATGGATATTCCACTGGATTATTGGCAACTTTTGTGGCTTATTGGATGAAAGTGGACATGATTGGTATGAATCAATGTAAAGATGCGGAGTTAGTTGAGATATAAATCAACTTGAGAAAGATGAGAAGTTAAGTCGTTTGGAGTGGTATATGTAACAACCCGAAATTTAATCTGTAATATTTAATTTGTTAATTAATTAAATAGTAAAATAACTTTGTGAAATTATCAGAATTGAGCCACGGAAGTTGCACCATTATTCCATGGTAATTTTCTGGTCAATTTCCATATAAAGAATTTAACAGGTCCCGAAAGTCGACATCGATACGTCCACTACGTCAAATGCCGAACAGTCGAATGTCCAAAAACCGAACCGCTAGGGTCAAAGAAGAAGATAGAAGAAGAAACAGAAACAATAACAGAATCTCACATATCGCAGCAGAACAAATATAATAGATAAATAAATATCTTTAAAAAGAATCATTATATCCGTTATTACATTACATCACATTACATTATCAGAGTTTACAACAACAAACAGTGAAAAGAAATATTACATAAATAAGTGATACGCCTCGCCATCCAGCTCCAACTCCTGATTTCCACAACAACTTCTTGACTTTGCTGTCGAATAATGATAACCTGACTCTAGGCTTCCCGTGTGGAAAATTGTGGGCACCCAGAGTTTAGAAAGGGAACAATAAACTCCGAGTCAGTCATGGGACTGGTGTGAGATCTTAAAAATAGTTATTTCCAGAAAGAAAATAAAAGAAATCCGCTATGATTTTTGAAAAATGAAACTACCATAAGGCCTCCCGGCACACACACAATGCAATCACACATTTGGGGGAGATTTCTCCTTATGATAGTCAAACATGCTAAATATGCAATAATCTTTTTAACATTATCATTAGTGCATGGTGTAGAAAACCATTTCGAAAGTATAATATTAATCTTAGCCAGCATAGGCACCATTATATTATGCCTGCTACAGCTACCTCCTAAGGAGGCAGGTTGTACAATTGCAATCGTAAAGGGCTCGTATTATTTCTTTGGATTTCCAACAAACGGTCAGGCTAAGGAACTTCCTACTGCCGCATGGGTACGCCTTTGGAGTGACGTCCCGAGAACCTACCCGGATCTCTGCCAATACAAGGTCGGGTTACCTCTGTAACTAGGTAACTACTACTCGAGTATGCCATCCTCCGGTCCTTTGGGACCTTTATCCGAGGATCCTCTACACCAACAACTATAAAGAAAAGTATTTGCAGTAACCACAAAGGTTAAATATCAGGGCTCCATACCTGACACCACCCTTTTCCAGAAGGAAATGACATACACTAAAGGGCACTCTGCTACATCTTTCCTATTTCGACCATTTCCGAGGTGTTAGGTCCGATGAGGTATCGTCCACAAAGCTACATTTTTCACAAAGTCATGCTTTGATCAATAAATGATCAGCAGCACTTCGTATGCCACATTACCAAATTGGGAATGTATTACTAGTAATCATCAATTACATAACCTTTGAGCTCGCACGTCTCAGAGAAGGGTGTTAATCTAAGAGAATAAATTCTCTGCCACCAACAGAAATGTATTTGATAGGAACCAGCTTTACATCTCAAAGTGTAACGTCAGACACACATCCATACAAGTCCGTTCTGGGATCTAACTGAACCGAAGGCACTTCAAAGAAGCCCTTGCAAATTCGGATATTCACTAATCATGTCCGGAATCCCCATCACAAAGGATGATAAAAATCTCTATACCGGAGCAACTCAGTACAGAGATAATCAACAGGTAATCCTTTCGTTTTCGAGAATACCCGGTCTTCAACACCGTCTTCAAATGTAATCCCATTTCGTCGTATCGTTATTCGGAATGGGTTTTATGACACAAAGTCCTCTCCCAGCTAATCTGAATAACGAGCGCTTATTTTAAAAATAAGTGTTATATTCAGATTTCAAACAAATCACAATAATTTCCACTTTGATCTTTTAAATAAAAGATCCATCACAGACACAAAGGTTCGATGTGGTTTTCGGATATCCACTTGGAATCCGACTCCCGGTCGCATCGAAATTCAAATGTCGTTTGAAGGCAAATATTGATAGTCGGTTATTTAACTATCAATAAATATCCACAACAATCACTAAGATCTAAATAATTTCCCACTTATTATTTTCAAAATATCTTCGCAAGTGTTATTTCCTCTTTTCTGGCGACCTAAAGATGGCCGACCTAGCAGACTCAAAGAGATGCCGACCTAAGGACTAAGGGGATACCGACCTAAGACTCAAAGAGATGCCGACCTAAGGCTTAACAGGGATGCCGACCTAAGGCCTAAGGGGTATGCTGACCTAATACTTCATCAAGTATGCCGACCTAATACTTTAAGAAGGATACCGACCTAACAGGCTAAGAGGGATGCCGACTTAATACTTTAACACCGTTGCCGACCCAACTGCCTAAAAACAGAATGCCGATCCAAGATAGCTACCGACCCAAGATAGCTACCGACCTAAGTCGCAGCCGACCTATGACTAATGTTAAGACGTTCACGACCCAAGCAAAGGAAGACAAGTTCAATGCAGCTACTTGGCACAGTGGCTTCTTGACTCGTACACGATCCAGTTGCCAGTTAACTCGTTCACGACTCACGACCTAGCTTGAGTCGTCCACGACCTAAAGCTACTAGATGTAAGCCCGATGCCGTATTACTGATACGAGGTTATGTTGACTCGGTGGCGACCTGGGACTTGTGCAAATGAACCTATGTGAAACCATGGAGGGGCCAGATGAGTCGGCCATGACTTGCCTTAGACCGGTCACGACTTAGGACCTAAAGGGGGGCATTCCCCTATAAATACCAACCTACCTCAAACATGAAGGGGACTTTTGGTCGATCTCTTGAAGCTCCAATACTCTGCTGAATTCTCGACTCACTCAACACTTCAAGTACGAAAGACATCTCAACTAACTTCGAGAGGAAATCTAACACAATCTACATGGATTTAAAGAATTCTTCTACATCAAAGTTCTAGTTGTTTGTCTCATCGTAATTGTAATTGAAGATTGTTGTAAAAGTTGTAATCAATTCAGTAATAAAGAGAGTTAAAGTGGACGTAGGCTTACCCTAAGCCGAACCACTATAAAAACTGTGGTTTTTTCTGCTTTTTCTGTGATTTCTCTACTTGTTTGTAGTTCCCGTGTACACGGGTGGTGCTTTCACTCAACTTCAATCTACACCGGGGTGTTAGCGTCTGATTTTTACGTTAACATTTTTGGTGCTTTCACTGAGAACCCAACTCAGGAAACTTCCACTATTGCTCTGCGAAGGATTGTTGAAAGGATTTCTTTTAAAACCAGAAGTTTATTGGAAATAATGGCTCCTGGGAGAAAACGAAGTTCTGTAAGGTCTGACAATGTTCAAGAGAATACTGCTACCTCTCCTCCTTCAAGTCAAGCAGCCCCAACTGTTGGAGTTACACGGGCAGAGTTGGACGCCGTAGTTTTGGGATTGAATCAACAATTGAATGCTCAGAATGCACAATTGGAAGCCCAGAATGCCCAGAATTCCCTGATCTTAAGTAAGTTGAATGATCTACTTGGGGCAAACCGTCAACCGGGAATAATGATGGAAACCCTACTGTGGGAGTTCAGGATCTTGAAGGAAACATTTCTCAAAGAGCCGCAGACCCTATAGAAAGGACTCCTCCTCAAGCTGGAGGATCAAGACCGCAGCCGACCCTCCGTGAACGACTGTCAAGGCAGAATTCAGAGAGAGTAGCTGATGTGTGCCCTCCAGAGCCTCTAAATGATGAAGAGTATTTTTCGGGTATGGTTCGTCAAATCATGAAAGAAAGTATGCGAAGAGATGAAGACGAGAAAGAGTGGGGTTTTGCTCCAAGTAAGACTCCATTTACTGAAAAGATCTTGAAGGCAGAGTTCCCAAGGAAATTCGTTCCCCCTACTATTCCGGCTTACAAGGGGACGAGTGATCCTAACGAGTTTCTGTATAAGTACGACTTGCATATGACTGGTGCCAGGGCGTCTGATGAAATTAAATGCCGATACTTCCCGGTTTATCTAGAAGGTGTAGCTCTATTGTGGTTTACAAAGCTGCCAGTCAGGTCCATCGATCAATTCTCCGATTTGACCAGGAAGTTCAAGGAGCAATTTCGATTGTATGCTTCTAAAGCAAAGGATATAATGTCGCTATCAAGTCTAGAGCAAAATCCAGGAGAATCCATCAGGTCATTTTTTAATCGTTTTAACATAGCATTGGCCGAGGTAGATAATGCTGATCCACGCATGGTCCTAACATACTTGATGAGGGCGATTGACAAATCAAGCGGATTTGGAAAGTGGTTGAAAATGAAAGAGCCAAACTCACTTGACAAATTCTACAAGAAAGCGGATGAATTCATGCGCTTGGAGAGCCTCCAAACACCGGCTAAGGTGGTATCAGCGGAAGCCGGGAACAATGGTGCTGCTTCGAACAAGAAAGAACCTAACACTCAGAAAAGGGGAAATGATGGTGGAAAGAAACAGGGAGACGCTAAGAAAGGCCGTTCTTTCAATTTCACACCCTTGACCGATACCCCTGAAAACATCTACTTTGCAACCAAAGATGATGTCAATTATCCGACACCACCTAAAATGAGAGTTGCAATTAAGATGGAAAAAAGTGGAAGGTTCTGTCGGTTCCACAACCAGCCCGGCCATGACACCAACGAATGCCGTCAGTTGAAAGAGGTGATTGAACAACTCTTGAAGGAAAACAAACTCCAGTAGTATGTGAAAAGGAACAGAAATGCCCCAGCTTCGTCAACTCAAGGACAACAAGTTCCCGCTCACCGTCCTGCCTCAAGTGAGAAGGCCGTGGAACATGAATCGGAAAGGCCTGTCATCAATATAATAACTGGAGGACCTCACCCAGTAGGCAAAAGCTGGGGCGAGATGGAAAGGTATGCCCGGGCCTTAAGGCATGTACCAGCTGAAGAGAATGTTTTTGTTTTAGAGAATGATGCGCCTTTAAAGCAACAAAAGACTTCCACAGATGATATTGTGTTCAGTGCCAGGGATTCTTTGGGTATCGAAGCTCCGACCATAGATCCTTTGGTCATATCCGCTGGTATTGGGCCGGCAACTGTGAGGAGAGTTCTAGTTGATTGTGGAGCTTCATGTAACATCCTCTTCAAGAAGACCTTCGATCAAATGAAAATTCCAATGGCTGACGTTCAAGTTTCATCACTTAAGATTGCTGGGTTTGCTGGAGAACCCAAACAGCCGATTGGGACCATAGATTTGTTTGTAGAACTTGGAAAGGGACTGAGGAAGGTGGCTCGAAAGCAAACCTTTATAATTGTTGAAGAATTCTCTGCCTACAATGCCTTTTTAGGCCGACCAACTCTTGCTGCGTTCAAAGCTGTTCTTGCCCCATGGTGTCTGACTCTAAAATTCCTCACAGATAATGGAGTTGGTGTGATTAAGGGAGACTAAGATGCGGGGCGAGAATGTTACTTTGCAGAGTTGCGAGAATCAAGGAAAAGAGAAATGGGAAAAGGTGCGGCGGCTCCAGTCCGCATTAAAGAACCAACCTTGTAGCAATTACAGGGTGGACCCTGCACTGGCGAATGTAGTGGTGCACGAAGAGAGATGGATCCAAGGAAAGCCAGTGCAGGGGAGAATAGGGTAGTACCGGTAGAGGTAACAGTGCCGGTGCTCGTTGACCTAAAGGACCCAAACAAAGTGCTTAATGTGGGTTCGCAGCTCAACACAACAGTCCAGAATGTTCTGATTTCATTTTTGAAGGCTAATTTGGATGTATTCGCTTGGACTCATGCTGACATGTGCGGAATATCCCCAGAGATTGCAGTACATACTCTGAACATTGATCCAAAGTTTACACCTGTGAAACAGAAGAGAA
Source organism: Allium cepa (assembly GCA_030765085.1). Taxonomy (NCBI): domain Eukaryota; kingdom Viridiplantae; phylum Streptophyta; class Magnoliopsida; order Asparagales; family Amaryllidaceae; genus Allium; species Allium cepa. Next base: position 46,161,792 of record CM060946.1, read on the forward strand.
GGACTCAGGGTCCTGAGAGAACGGTAGCATTAAAAGAGGAAGTGGGTCGGCTCATGGAGAACGGTTTCATCAGAGAATCTACTTATCTAGATTGGGTATCAAATCCAGTGCTGGTGAAAAAGGCTAATGGAAAGTGGAGAGTATGCATTGATTTTTCAGATCTGAACAAAGCCTGCCCCAAAGACTGTTTCCCGCTGCCCAGGATCGATCAGTTGGTGGATGGGACGGCAGGACACGAATTGTTATCTTTTATGGATGCATACTCCGGATATAACCAGATTATGATGCATGAGCCAGATCAAGAGGATACTAGTTTCATCACAGATGTTGGACTCTACTGCTACAAGGTCATGCCTTTCGGACTCAAGAATGCAGGGGCGACTTACCAAAGGCTTGTTAATGCCATGTTTAAACCACAGATTGGCAAGACAATGGAAGTTTATGTTGATGATATGCTAGTAAAGTCTAAGAAAGCAGTGGACCACATGGATCACTTGGCAGAGATGTTTGCAGTACTCCGCAAGTACAGAATGAAGCTTAATCGCCTGAAATGTTCATTTGGAGTGGAGTCCGGAAAGTTTTTGGGTTTCATTGTGAGCGCTAGGGGCATTGAAGCCAATCCAGCTCAGATCACTGCCCTGAGAGAGGTCAAGGCTCCTAGAACGAAGAAGGAATTGCAAAGTCTCAATGGAAAGGTTGCTGCTTTGAGTCGGTTCATTTCCAAAGCTACTGACAAATGCATTCCATTCTTTGATGCTCTGAAGAAAGGAAGGAAAAACTTTGAGTGGACTCCTGAGTGTCAGAAAGCATTCGATGAGTTGGTTCGTCATATGGAAGTGCCTCCGATACTTTCAAAGCCTGACGGTGGTGAAGATCTCTTCGTATATTTGGCAATTTCGTCTCATGCTCTCAGTACAGTGTTGGTACGGGAAGACGCAAGGATTCAACGCCCAGTCTATTATATCAGCAAAAGATTCACTGGGGCAGAGATGAACTATACAAGATTAGAAAAGCTCGCCTATTGTTTGTTGATCGCATCAAGAAAATTGAGGCCGTATTTCCAAGCTCATCCCATCAAAGTCCTCACTGATCAACCTCTAAAGCAAGTCCTATTCCATCCTGAGACTTCGTGCCGTCTTTTGAAATGGAATATTGAACTCAGCCAATATGACATCACTTACCATCCCCGAAAAGCAATTAATGGACAAGCTTTGGCAGATTTCGTCGTAGAATGTACAGATAAGGGTGATAGTGAGGAAGAAGTCACTGATAGCGTCCTAATACAATGGAAATTGTATGTCGATGGCGCAAGGAATGATTACTGTTCCGGAGCAGGGGTTGTCCTTGAAACCCCAGAGGGGCGATCGCTATGTTATGCGCTGAGACTAGAATTCCCTTCGACAAACAATGAAGCTGAATATGAAGCTCTCATCGCTGGTCTAAGGATCGCTAAAGAACTAAACATCAAGGCATTGCAGATCTTCAGTGATTCTCAACTTATTGTTTGCCAAGTAAAGAAGGAATTTCAAGCTAAAGGAGGGAATCTACCCGCCTATTTATCAAAAGCCTGGAAGCTCCTTCAAGATTTCGACCGTTACTCAATAAACCATATACCCCGCGAAGAGAACATGAAAGCGGATTCTCTTGCAAAGTATTCGAGTACTGGTGAAGCTCAACTACTGGGATTAGTTCCCGTCGAAGTCTTGTCAGCTCCAAGCACAGATGAAATGGATGTTGATTGGATTATGAGTGTATCCCAAGAACGAGAATCATGGATGACTCCGATACTTGAATATTTACTCAATGGTTCTTTGCCAGAAAGTTCAAAAGAACTACAGAAGCTCATAAGGAAAGCCTCCAGATATATAGTTCAAGATGGTCGTTTGTACAGACGAGGATTTTCAATGCCATTACTCCGATGTGTGACAAAGGAAGAAGCTAAGACAATTCTGACTGAAGTACACGGAGGGGAATGTGGGGATCATACAGGTGATCAAACTTTAGCAAAGAAAATCCTCCGTTATGGATACTCTTGGCCAGAGATTAATCAGGATGCTGCTGACTATTCCCGAAAGTGTGATAAATGCCAGAGATTCGCTAAAATTCCTAGAGCACCTTCCACTGAGCTAACACAAATGGTCAGTCCATGGCCGTTTGCTATCTGGGGAATAGATCTCATTGGGCCTTTGCCGACTGCCAAATCAGGGGTTAAATATGCTATCGTGGCTGTTGATTACTTCACTAAATGGGCTGAGCCGAACCATTAGCTACTATTACCTCTAAGAAAATGATAAGTTTTGTGACTAAAAATATCATTTGCAGGTATGGTGTGCCTTAGAAGATAATCACAAACAATGGTACTCGGTTTGAAAGTGAGGAATTCCAAAATTTCTGCAAACGATTCAGGATCCGAAAAAGCTTCTCAGCAGTGGCTCATCCGCAGTCAAACGAGCAAGTGGAAGCAGTAAACAAAATCATCAAATCAACTATCAAAAAGCAGCTGGAAAAATCAAAAGGTGGTTGGGTCGATAAGTTACCGCTTGCACTATGGGCATACAGGACCACTCACAAAACTGCGACTGGGCATACTCCATTTTCATTGGCATACGGATCAGAAGCGATGATTCCAGTGGAAACTGAAGTCCCCTCACACAGAAGGATCCATTTTGATCAAAATGAAAATGAAAAATTGCAATTGGAAGCACTTGACCTCCTCGATGAAAGAAGAGAAGAGGCAAGGCTTAGAATTGCAACTCACCAGCAAAGAATAGCCAGGCACTTCAATTCCAAAGTTCGTCAGCGCAGCTTTGAAGTTGGGGACTTAGTCCTGAAGAGGATCATGGCAGCCATAGGTGTGTTTGGACCAAACTGGGAAGGGCCATATGTTATTGGCACAAAACTTCTTGATGGCACATTCAAACTCACAACTGTCGAAGGAGAACCAATTCCAAGAGCTTGGAACAGCAATCATTTGCGTCCCTGTTTTACTTGAAAGCATTGCTGAAATGTTGTAAAAAGAATTACGAATATATGATTCTTGTATTGAAAGCAATTGTAAAGCAAGCGAATAATGAGAAGCTATAAAGTGGATATAGGCCCAGCTTTTGGCTGAACCACTATAAATCTTGTGTTCTCTACTATTATAAACTGCTTTGTTTTATTTCGACATATAAAATACGTTAACTGTGTTACTAAAATGTCGATTTAATAATGCAGGCCACAAAGACAAAGCTTACCCATCGCAAGACCAAGCGATCTCCGGCATCACTCAGCAAGCAAACATCAAACCATTCAAAATTTCCATACTCAAATCCTACAAAAGAAGTGCTTCGAACAAAAGTTAGCAATGTGGATGGAAGTGGACCATTTCTAAGTAACTGCAAATGTTTGAACAAACAAACAACCAGTTAAATAGCCTGTGTCTACCACCACCAACTCGCTTAACTATGAAGTATATTTCTTTGGATAAGGTAAATTATTGGCAACTAAAAAGTGATGACTCGCAAAAGACAACGGGGATCGCCAACATGAACAGATGGCAAAGAGACATGGGCGAGCAAGCATCAATCAGCAAAAGACCTCTTCGGAGGCACAAGCCCTCTTTGGAGGCACAACTCTTCGGAGGATAAAGACCTCGAGCGGGCCTAGCCAGAAAAAGAGAGATCTTTCTCGATACAAAGTTGCGGAATGATCGGTCGATACACTCCCGTGAATCCGTCCAACCGAGAGAAAGAAACTCCAAACTTCCAGGAAAAAGCCCTACTCAGAGGCACACGTTTCACCGAGATTGAAATAAAACTTCCAGGTGTTGAAACGTGAAAAGCCCTCTTCGGAGGCCCATTTCACCACAGTTGAAATGCTAAAAGACCTCGAGCGGGCCAAACCAGAAAAAGAGAGATCTTTCTTGATACAAAGTTGCGGAATGATCGTTCGATACACTCCCGTGAATCCGTCCAACCGAGAGAAAGAAACTCCAAACTTCCAGGCAGTAACCCTACTCAGAGGCACACATTTCACCACGATCGGTGATACACTCCCGTGAGACGAAATGTGAAAAGCCCTCTTCGGAGGCCCGCTTCCCAGCGAACAGGGAAAAATAAAAGCCTCTCCCAAGAGGCAGAAATAAAACGACCTCTTCCCAGAGGCACAACCAAACAAAAGGACCTCTTCCCAGAGGCAGAAACAAAAAAGACCTCTTCCCAGAGGCAGAAATAAAAAGACCTCCTCCCAGAGGCACAATCTAACAGAAAGACCTCTTCGGAGGCACACGTTTCACCGAGATTGAAATAAAACTTCCAGGTGTTGAAACGTGGAAAGCCCTCCTCGGAGGCACAACTCTTCGGAGGCACACGTTTCACCGAGATTGAAATAAAACTTCCAAGTGTTGAAACGTGAAAAAGCTCTCCTCAGAGGTACAACTTTTCAAAGAAGCATTTCACCAGAAATGCAAAGCAAAGATCAGAAAGCCCTCCACCGAGGCGTAATAAAAAAAAAGCCCTCTTCCAAGGCACACTTTAGCTTTCAAAGGAAGAATGATTCACCTATTCTGGAAAATACTCTTCCTCAAAAAGAAGTTAAAGTACCCTTCAGAGGTCCGCTTTACCACATAGAAGAATTCACTTGGTAAAATGTGTGTATGCACAAAAGAAAAAGTGATATCTTCGAAGGATAAAGCGTAAAAAACTCATATGGAGGGAGCTGTACTCTATTTTTAACAAGATAATATTTCTCCAAGTATGGAATAATTATTCTCCAGGAAATAAAAGTATAAGTCCCCTCAAAGTATAAAATATTGCAACGAGCTTATGGTATAGGGGCAACATGGTATAGCTACATACAACATGGTATAACTACATTGGTAAAATTACGCTCGAACAACATACCACAAGCTCGCTGCAATATCATATAAAGAAACTTGTACGAAAATGAATAATAAATGCATTCTCAGATACAGATAGAAGTTTGTACAAACAAAAAGAATCATTTTATTCAACACTGTTAAAATTTTGTACAGGTACAGGTTTCAAAATAAAAAGAAAAAGAAAAGCGGAGGCCGGTACCCGCACAATCTCCGGCCAGTACATGCAAAAAGCAAAAAGCAAAGATAAGTCGAAGCAGGACCCCTTATTTCTTCTTGCCACCACCCTTAGAGCCTTCACCTGACCTAATAGGCAGCTTTTCAGGACGGCTTGGGAGAGTCGGGGATGAAGGAGAAAGGGTTACTGCCGGATCAACTTTCGTTTCCTCTTCAGAAACAAGAATGCCTTTTCTTCTCTTCTTCGAAGTGGCACGCTTCCTCCTTCTCCTTGAAGAAGACTCACTTCCCAGAGTTACAAGAGAAGATAATTTTATGGTATCAGAAGTGGTTCGCTCCGGAGACTCATTGCCTTCTCCAAGCCCCTCTCCCCCATGTTCTTGAGAAGCAATAGGATCATCTAAGCCATGAAGAGCTTCTATTTGCTCCTCTTGCGACCCGGGTTGAGAGGCGGATGGAGGAGTGACCTGGAGAACCGAAGGAGGAATAATTGGAAGAGGGGAAGCTTGAACAATGCTCGGTGCTTTCTCTACAGAAGAAAAGAAGTTAAAGTCAGTAAAGAGAGGAGATAAAGGCTCATTGAGGTTCAGAAAATAGTCGAGAAGCTCATCGAACTCATAAGAAGCAAATGAGCAGTCTACTTGGGCAAGATTAACAGTAGAGTTATCTGGAGAAGTCGGCTTCCTGACATCAACCTCATAAGCCTGTGCTTCGGCGCTCTCTTCGCCTTCATCTCCACCCTGTATACTTGTAACCTCAGTTGTAACTTTGACCAGGGATGGAGAATGAGAATTGGAGCCAATAATGTCGATTTCGGCCATCTCGGCTCTTAATTTTGCAAGTTGTTCTTTCCCCTTGGCGAGAGCGGCGCGAGCGTCGTCATCTAAGTAATGCTCCTCAAGAGCTAATTCGGCATAGCCGGCACCTTTACCGCCAAGCATGTCAAGTGCGGCCTCCCACACTTCAGCCAGAGTAATTTCGTACTTGGGACCTAGGAAGGCGAGGCTACCGCGCCCCAAGACGCTATGCAGGTAGAAGTCAAACAGTGTCGAGCTGATGTTTTCGTTGCCTCATGAGATTCTTCAGCTGCAATTTTACCGGCAACGGCATCATCACGCTCTCTTTCAGTCTTGGAAAGTTGAAGCTTTAGCATTTGAATTTCCGCTTCCTGAGAGTTGACTTTCTCCCGTAACTCTGTAACCTCAGCACGATACCTTCGCGCTGTTTTCTGCTCAGCTTCAAGTTGTGCCTCGGCATGACGCTGAGCAGCGTGAGCATCGCGAACTTGCTTTTGAAGTACTTGTTCTTTTTGAGTATATGTGGTAGAAGAAGTAGCAAGCTCTTGTTCAAGTTCCTCAACTTTCGCTTCAAGCTCTTCATTGTAAGTAGTGATGCTCCTCATTTCGGTATCATGCTGCTCAAGAACCTTCTGCCATTCGGCCTTATCATTCTCCATAGTAAGCATGGCCTCTATATTTGCACGGTTGACCCTTTGAAGCTCGTCAACAAGCTTTTGCCAGTTCGACATCCTTTCAATATCAAGCCTGATGGCATCGAGATTTCGCAGCATGGCAGGCTTTTCAATAGGGACCAAGTCAAGATCGAACCGCACTCCCTTCAGGCACCAGTGCGGGAACCGGCTTTGCAGAGTAGCCGGGCCTGATCCAACTTGGAATTTAGGCCTGGTGATTATTGTCTGAATGTCTGTCTTCCCGAGAGCAGGAGAGCCAGAAGGAATGTCAAGTGAGACGGGGGCAGTGACCTTTTCAGGAGTTGTAGAAGCATGCTTTTCACATTCCGGGCACGCTTGCTTGGGTCCTCAACTATGTGGCTTTTACCCCGATCATCATGCGACTTTCTCTTGTGAGAATTGTCACCTCTCTGGGAAGAATCGTGGCGCTCCTCCCTTTCTTTTCTCTCATAACGTTCCTCTTGAGCCCTCCTCTCCTGAGCTTTTTGGACGGCTCTCTCTTCATCGGTTTCTCTGTGAACGGGAAGGTAGCGCCTATAATCATATTGACTACGCCTCCCGTAGCGCTGAAAGTCGTCATAGTAAGAGCCGCTGCGTCCCATCGGAGAATCTGAAAAAAAAAAGACAAGTCTTAAAAGTCTTCAGAGAAAAGAAGTGTAACTTTAGAATCTTCAAAGTATAAAGAATCATGTGTATGAAAATGCCGAAAGATTCTAAGTGTGTGTGATGTGCAAGCTACGCGCATCAAACCACGAACCACTCTTTGATTGCGGAGTAATCGTGGGGGTGGTAGTTAACGTCAACTCTTGAGTCGACGGAGCTTGTTGCAAAGAAGAAGTCGCTTCCACTACTGAAGAAGAAACCCTAGTAGTGACAGGGTCGTCTTTAAAGATCTCCTGTGAGGTGGCAAAAAGGTCGCTCAACCCTTCGAAAGTGTCGTCCCCGCTCTGCCTAACAGGGCTTGTTTTCCTGGCTTCTTCGCCATTTCTGCGAATGTTGGGGAGATCCCCGAGGCTCTTCCTCCTCAATAACTGGGGCAAATGTGAATTTGCCAGATGACCCCGCAACATCGACAGTAGCAGAGCATTTCACTAGAGAAGCTTCGGAAGCGGGATCTTTTGGCACGAGTGCGTCAGAAGAAACCGGGGCATCTGATACTCTAGCCGGGGAGTCTGGAATCTCATAAGGATGTGTAGAGCGAGAGATGTGTAAAAGCCCGTACTGATGCAAAAATTCATCCCTCAACAAAAATTTTGCACTTCTTTCTTCTGCGGCCACGGCACTCAGTCTTTTAAAGACTTGCTTATGAATTGGATCTCTAGAAGGGTGAGGAAGTGCTGAAAAACGCAAAGAATGAGATTAGCAATTGATAATTCGGATCTCGGAAAAGTTTGGAAATGGAGAAAATAGAAGCAGGTAATCTTACTTCCTACTCTCCATATGGCATAAAACCCTGGAGGGCAGCGAGCAAAGAAAAACTGGTTCAAAAATCCATGAACACTTTCAGTAAGATCAGAAATAAGCTTGCGGTTTCTAGCACTTTTCATGATAATAAGGGAAGGATGGTCTTTACTCTTTGCAAACGAGCATAAGTAGCAAATTTCTTCAAAACTTGGCGAGCGATCAAGAGTCCTTCTGAACAAGACACACAACCCCATCAAAATGGCATAGCCATTAGGATGAAGTGGGAATGGAGAGATTGTCAACCGAAGGAGAAGGGTTCGAAGGAAGTCGTTAAAAGGAGGAATCGCCCCGCTTAAGCACATTTGACGATTGACTGCGACAAAACCATGAGGAGGACTATCGGCAGTATCATTTGGTCCGAGTAGTAGAGCATCATTTTCAGCAAAGCCAAACTGAGTGCGTAGCTGAATAAACGCTCTCGGAGTTAAGATAGTCGAAGTTCTCTCTGGAGGGTTCTCTATGGGAATAGCTATCGGAAAGGTCTCTTCAGCTTGAGCTACCCCTTCTTCTTCTTGATGGGAAGTCATTCTACACAAACAACTAGATATTCAAACATGAAGATGCACGTTTCCTAAAGTGTGTGGAGCGTTGTGTAAAATCAATCAAGCAATAAGCAAATGTAACTGGAATAAAAACTAGCAAGTATTTGTCAGTTATAAAGTCCAGGGTTCGTTGTTTTAATATGCAAGTGTAATGTTGATGCAAACAAATCAGTTCAAGTTAGCGATGCTTTGCATTAATACTTCACTTTAGTTGATTGGTTCACAGCATTTCATACAGTGTATTTAAGTTGATTACTTCATGTCGACTAATCTGTCATATGATGTGGGCAGTCAATGGCAGTATATTCGCCTTGTTTTTCTTTTTTGTGATTGTTGTTTTCAGCAGGTTGTTAGCCTATGAGTCAATGTGGTCTGTGAAATAAGGCAACAAAGTTAAAACAATCCAGGATTTAAGCAGTTCAGTCCAGTAGATTAAGTTAAGAATTCAAATTGGAACTATGCTTTCAAGTAAGAACTCGAGTTGGGCATCCAAGTGTTAACTCGGCGTCGACCCAAGGAGTCTCTCGCTAATAGAGATTAAGTTTCTGATTCTTTAGATCGGTTGCTCTTTAAGTTGTAAGAAGTAGGAAGGGTAGAGGCTCCGGTTCAAAAAGTGGTGTGAAATTTCGCAAGGGTTAACTCGGCCACGGATTAAAGGTTAACTAGGCCACGGTTTAAGGGTTGGATCGGCAGAAGGTTAGGTCTGCAGTTTTCCCCCAGCGTTAACTCTGTCACGGTTTAAGGATTAGGTCGGCCAAAGGTTAGGTCACCCAAAATCACTGGGTCGCGTCCAAGTCAGTACCTCAATCCACTCAACCCGTTAACCCGTTAGCCGCTCCTCATTCCATTCATGTTGTTTCATTCATGCTATCGGATCATCCAATAAACCAATTCAAAACCGCTACGATAACGCGAATCAAAATCAACTAGCCTGAATCAGTAAACCATCCTCATCATCTCAACGATCATTTAAAGCCAAAACCAAGCTAACTCGGGCTCACAAACTACAGGTGTAATCAGATTTGCAGTAGAGCAGTGCGCAAGGGGTGGGTTTGGTTTGAATGGAATTCGTGAATCGATAACAATAAGGGATCAAGAGAAGAGCAGAATCACTTACGCAATGAGTAACAAAGGTTGTCGGTAATTGATTGGAGTGAAATCGCCTTTTGGAGCTCAGGAAAATTGTTAATGGCAGAAAAGGATGTGGGAGCAGTTGATGAGGAGGAAGAAAACGAGCTAACGCTTATATAGGGCAGAAGCAAGTAGATGTGCAGATTAAGCCATCTCTTCGGTCGCCCGCGACTTAACAAAGTTTGGTCGAAGTACACGACCTACGACCTAGGCGTGCACTTCGAGGGGCAAGTGTTATTTCCTCTTTTCTGGCGACCTAAAGATGGCCGACCTAACAGACTCAAAGAGATGCCGACCTAAGGACTAAGGGGATACCGACCTAAGACTCAAAGAGATGCCGACCTAAGGCTTAACAGGGATGCCGACCTAAGGCCTAAGGGGTATGCCGACCTAATACTTCAACAAGTATGCCGACCTAATACTTTAAGAAGGATACCGACCTAACAGGCTAAGAGGCATGCCGACGTAATACTTTAACACCGTTGCCGACCCAACTGCCTAAAAACAGAATGCCGATCCAAGATAGCTACCGACCCAAGATAGCTACCGACCTAAGTCGCAGCCGACCTATGACTAATGTTAAGACGTTCACGACCCAAGCAAAGGAAGACAAGTTCAATGCAGCTACTTGGCACAGTGGCTTCTTGACTCGTACACGATCCAGTTGCCAGTTAACTCGTTCACGACTCACGACCTAGCTTGAGTCGTCCACGACCTAAAGCTACTAGATGTAAGCCCGATGCCGTATTACTGATACGAGGTTATGTTGACTCGGTGGCGACCTGGGACTTGTGCAAATGAACCTATGTGAAACCATGGAGGGGCCAGATGAGTCGGCCACTACTTGCCTTAGGCCGGTCACGATTTACGACCTAAGAGGGGGGCATTCCCCTATAAATACCAACCTACCTCAAACATGAAGGGGACTTTTGTCCAATCTCTTGAAGCGCCAATACTCTGCTGAATTCTCGACTCACTCAACACTTCAAGTACGAAAGACATCTCAACTAGCTTCGAGAGGAAATCTAACACAATCTACATGGATTTAAAGAATTCTTCTACATCAAAGTTCTAGTTGTTTGTCTCATCGGAATTGTAATTGAAGATTGTTGTAAAAGTTGTAATCAATTCAGTAATAAAGAGAGTTAAAGTGGACGTAGGCTTACCCTAAGCCGAACCACTATAAAAACTATTGTTTTTTCTGTTTTTTCTGTGATTTCTCTACTTGTTTGTAGTTCCCGTGTACACGGGTGGTGCTTTCACTCAACTTCAATCTACACCGGGGTGTTAGCATCTGATTTTTACGTTAACAATAAGATATATATTTTTAACACTTCAATCATTTGAAAACAAATTTCAATCACTTTTCACTCTCGGAATACGATTCCCGATATCATTTATTTCCACTGAAAGTCTGCCGAGTTCAAATACTTTAAAATACTTCAAATCACTTATCCAAAATATACTTGGAAATATTTAGAATAAAAACTATTTTAAAATACTTTCTTAAATATTAGTTATGGAAACAATATTATACTGATATAGCAAATAAAACTTCAAGTCCAAAAAAAATTAAAATAAAATTAGTAGATAGGATATAACTATTTAAATATCCAATTGCTAAAATAAATATCAATTTTAAAACTTTAAATCATCACTTCTATAATGGTTTGAAACATATTTCACTTTAAAGATTTTTCGAAATAACATAAGTAAATATATTTTTTCCCAAACCATTCTTTTCCTTAAACCATCTTTACAACTTCAATCTATATTATAAACTATATCGAAAACATTCTCGGCTTTCAGGGAGAAAACACATTCCATTCTAAAATGGTTCATTCAAATCAATTTATAGATCTTTCTGGATTTATTTTAAATTTACATCCCAAATCTGTAAATTCCTTTTCACACCTTTAAAAATAAACCAACATTTCTTTTAAAAACAAAATTCCCTTTCCTTTATAAAATTCCCCTTCTGAATTTTAAATTTCAAATACCACTGATATACGATTTTCAAATCGATTCCCAAATAATAATTATTTTTACCAAATCAATATCAAATTTATTTTCTAATTTATTTTCAAAACACCAAATCAAATTTCAAATTGATTCTCAAATTTATTTCAAGCACCAAATTTATTATCTTTTGAAACAAGTTCCTTCTTTTAAATTTATTCAATTTTCTAAAATTAATTTACTATAAATTCTCTACTAAATTTCAAAAAAAATCAAATTTTATTTGTTTCTGGTATCCTATGATACAAAAATATATTCGGCTAAATTTTAGCCTTCAACGGTTTCAATCACAAATAGTCACACACATATTTTAAATAATCAACATATAATATTGAAACAAATTCAATTATTTGAGGAATCCAGTTGGATCCCTCCAACCTGTTTCCCTGCATCCACAGACGTTACCACAACAATTAAATACCAATTCCACTTCGAGGTGGAATATCACAGTATATGGGATTTATAAGATATCATCCGCTATTGTGCGGCGCAAGAGGGTCTCATCCGCTATATAATGCGGGAAATCAACAATTCCAATATATACTATATGCTACTATATATATAATATCATCCAGTGAATAATTATTATAAATCAATCATCCAAGCACGCAGGCAATCAATTTTAAATATAACTATTTAAAATTAACTGGAGATTTTAATTGAATGAGAAGATCCCTCATTTGCTTTTATTTCGCAGTCCAATTCCAATTAGCTTATTTCTACATGGTTTTTTCGACCTTGTATCAAACAATTATACGATTTTTATAAATATTCAAATAAATCAAGCAATAAATCCCATTTGATAATTTAACTAATCAACTATTTCATTTTAAACTAATACTTTTTATTTTAAACAAATTTTTCTTTTTAATAATTTTAATCAACTAATATTTTTACCTCCATACTACAAAATTTTAAATTAAACTAGTAACTGAAAATATTTATATATGTATATTAAATTTTATTGAAACTACATAAAATCTGAGATTAGTTTATCGATTCAAAAATCTATATTTATATACATATATATATATATATATACATATATATATATATATATGTCTATCTCTTTACTGTAAACATATATGTATATATGTTAAATTTTAAGATACATAAACTGTGTATATACTTGCTGTATATCTATATTTTCTTCTAACATATATATGTGTGTGTGTATAAAATTAAATTAAAAACAGATTTACTATATACCTTTACTGCAAAAAAAATCCATCATAGCCCAAACTCGAAATCGAAGCCCACATTCGATCGTGCTCGCGACCCAATCCACGCACGCGTGGTTCCACCAGCGAACGCCATCACGAAGTTCAGCCCTCCATCGTTGTTGTGCTGACCTGTCATCGCGACAACAGTCGAACCTTGCTGAAGTCACCCAAACCGTAGTCGACTTCCACGCACGCCTGACACTCAATCGTCAATGCTTCGTTGCTTGATAATCTCCTAAATCGCACACGCGAGCGCACGCATCGCCGACCCCCATTCACCGAAATCGACACTGCCTTGTCGACGAAACTACACCCACCCCTCACTCGCGTTTGTAGGCCTTCATTCGACCATCGACCTCTACGACGTTCGAACCTTACTCGATTGCCGGGTTTGATTTCGATCCACTAATCCCCTGACTCGATCGAACTTTCCTCCAAATCGAAAATTGAATCTAGAGAAAGGGGGAAGCTCGCGTCTGATGCTTTTGAATTTAATTCGGCCATTTATTTTTATTTCTTTCTTTCGTGAAAGAGGAATTCGACTTTTATTTGAAAAAAGGAAAGAGAAGTGGCCATTGTCATTTGATTTCGAACGTAAGTGTATTTCGATTGTTTTTTTTTTCTTTTCTCTCTTTCGATCTAAATTCGAACCTGGGAAGCGTGAGATTGAAGATAAGGGTAGCGTGCTTTGGAAAGGACTGGAAAAGGCTCTGATGTGAAATAAATTCGACTAGTCAAGTACAGTATTTACTTATTTTTAAATTTTCAATTCATATTCGTATTGTCTCGAAAATGCAACTTACAATTTCGAATTCCTATCAAGGCATGCCGCTAGGCGTTTATAATGTTATACGCCTATTTCGAGCGCAATAGAAAAGGTTTCGAGTCCTAATTCGATCGTATGAAGAAGATAGCTTTTTGAACCCAGCTATTAAATTAAATTTCGATTTAATTTTCAGTGTGTTTGCTTATCATACGGCCAAACGATCACTCTGAATGCTACGAAAATTGAAATACGATAATAATACAATATTATGGATCCAATGGAACTAGTTTTGTCGAATTCCGAGACTGTGCCTCAGAAGGCTACTTTTAAATATCGATTTAAACGATATAATTTCAAAACTGAATAAAGTATTTCCAAATCAAATTCTGAAGCTTCCATTAACCTCAGTATTATCAATATAAATTTTCTAAACCATCAAATTATTTTAAATTAGCTTAAAATTGAAGATTCTAAATTTTTATCCAATATTAATAAATTAAATTCAATAATTTAATTGCCAAATTTATATTTATATTTGAAATTCAAGTTAAACTAACCTCCAAATATTTAAAATAAATTAAATATTCCATTTCAAATGTTAAAAATTTCCGGGTCGTCACATCCTTCCCCCTTAAAAGAATTTCATCCTGAAATTACAAGTTAGGAAGAAAGCTCCAATACCCGTTTATTATTTTCCCAAAACCAAATAGCTTTATCAATTGCCAGAACCAATCTTTTTATCAAAGACATACTAGCCCTCTTATTAACTTCCAAAACTTAATCATAAGTTTTAGACAATATTATTTTCTTTAACAATCCAAATTTAAATTTGAATTCAAATTTCAAATTTTCAAAATTTTCTCAAAATTTTTCAACTCCCTAAATTTTCGAAAAATTTTGCCAGCGTCTCCATTGCGCGGCTAGCTCGGTACGACTATAAAATGGCACTACAAGCCCCCAGATTCAAAAAGAAAACAAAACGCCAAGTGGCTAGACAAGAAAATCACCAAATTCATATAGATATTTAAATACATACCTTTTTGTCGAGCAATTCAAATTTATGTTCAGAAATCAAAACCAATTTTCCTTTCTCTTTATAATACATGTATATCCTACTTAGCAATAATATCCATTCATACCCTTTAAAATCATTTTATACATTTTCTTACTGAATTTTCATATCTACTTCTATTCAATCAGTTTTCCCATTACCATATGAATTCAATTTATGTTCAACTATGAATATTGAATCTTATCTTTCAATTATAACTGATTCATATTATTATTTTAAATTAGTTTCATTCACTAATTTACTTCAATTTTCAATTTGAAATCGTTTGTCGCTAACAAAAAATTTTCTCAAAATTTTTTCTATCTCCCAAAATTTTGGCAGAGTACCCTTTGTACGGAGGAGCTTTTGCAATTTGACAAAAGATATAAATATATATACATCGACCCACCCGGTCGAAAAAACAAAAACAGTTCATATTTCCTATTTTTATTGCATAGGCGTACCTTATTCAGCATTTTTAAGCAAGCGGCTTATTTAATTAGCATTTTGCGCAATCAAATCCTGCCCAACGACTTCCCTGAACCTGTACTTTCTCAACTAAAACATGTCAGTGTCATATATATGAAGTTTAACAACATTTCACTTATTTGCAATAGTTAAACACATGAATTCTAAAAACAATGCACACTAAACACTTTCCGTAAGCAATTTATATAGTTTTAATACTAATTCAACTATTTTCAATTAATTCATATACCATTTTCATTCAATTTGAAGGGTTTACAACACACTTGCTTACATTCAATTCATTTTCAATTTTAAACAAACCCATATTATTCCAATTGATTAAAAATTCACTTTTATTAACCTCTGTTAATATATTTACTTTCTTTTACAATTATTGAATTTCAATTCATTTCAAATCATATTCAATTCCTCATTCCTTTAATTAGTTTTATTTACTAATTTTATTTCAATTTTTTCACTTTGTTTAATAAAACCAAATTCAATTCCAGTTCTATTTACTTAGAAATTCGAAACGAATTTCAACATTCGATTTCACTTTCATTTGCTTACAATTGTAAACTTATTCATTCATTCACAATTTTATTTTCCATCTTAATAATTTTATTCCAATCATTTTAGTCTATTAGACTTCTAAAATTCACCTTTATCCAAATTAACTCAAGTTAATTTCAGTTTAAATCTGAATTTCCTAAGTTTTCAACTTATTATTCCATAACTATTTTTTTATAATTCTAGAGTCTTTCCACCTTTTCCAAAGCCATTATTGAAATCAATTCAAATTATCTTTTGAATTGCCAAAACCAAACCCAAATTTTCCAAACAACTTCCATTTAAAACAATTTAACAGCAATTACTCTTTTAAAAACCCGAAAATGAACATCGATGATGCTGCCGTCATCACCGAAGTTATTTTCCAGCGACCGAAAAGATTTTAGAGCTTTTATCCCTCCAAAAACATTTATTTCCAAACCTTTGAAATATTTTCAAATATTTCTTTGGAATTCTATTTCAAATTATAAATCACATTTACAATTTATAATTCTCATTTTTATATGGATTTTATTTTCTTAACTCTTTGTTATGATTTCAATTCTTATTCAATAATCAATGATAACAGTTTAATATTATCACTTCCTAACAACCAAGCAACCATATATTATAATATTTCACAGAAAATTTATTTCATACAAAAATAGTTTGGGTAAAATTATTTCATTTACCCTATTTTAAAACGATATCATGTCGAATTTGTTCTGTACAAGTGTTTAGAGATCCCTATCAATAATGTTAATTACTCGTATTGACCAGAATCTATATAACACTCAACAAACCAATCAACACAATATAAAACAATTTTTTATTCACTAACAAATATGCGCTCATATCTATTATTACACTCACACTCATTCTAGAGTATTGCTGATTCTATCTCTAATGAGTAACACCCAACAGAGCCAAGGTTATCGCTTAACCAATTGCTCTGATACCACACGTAACAGGTCCGATTTCTCGACGTCCGAAAGTCGACATCGATACGTCCACTGTATCAAATGCTGCACAGTCGAATGCCCAAAAACCGAACCGTTAGGGTCAAAGAAGAAGAAGATAGAAGAAGAAACAGAAACAATAACAGAATCTCACATATTGCAGTGGAAAAAATATAATAGATAAATAAATATCTTTAAACAGAATCACTTTATTAGTTATTACATTACATCACATTACATTATTAGAGTTTACAACAACAAACAGCGGAAAGAAATATTACATAGATAAGTTGTAACGACCCAGAATTTCTGTAATTTGAAATTCAGATATTTAATTGATTTTAAAAATCAACAAGCAAAGTTTGTAAGTCGAATAATTTATTTTTCGAATATCTTGATTTAATTGGATAATTAAATCGACATTTTAATATTTGAAATTGCGTAAGTAAATGAAAATTAGGTTTAATGTGATTAAAAATGATTTATAAAGTTATATTAAATCATATTGGGGTTAGAACGATGTTTGTGAACTTTTAAAATTGAATTAAAAGTTAAATTGTAAAAATTGAATATTTTAATATTTAATTGACGAGTTAAAATAGCAATTTTTCAAACAGTCTCGGATTTCGACGAAACTAGTTTCATCGGATCCTTAATATCAAATTATTGTATGCTTTCAAATTTTGTGTCAATCGGATTTACCATTTGTCCGGGGCAAGCCAAAACGCATAGAAATTTGTTTAATCGATTTAATTTAAAATTGATCGTTTATTGCCGTAACTCGCACAGATGATCGAATTAGCCTCCGAAACCTATTCCATTGTGTCCGAAACGCGGGGTAAACCCTAGAAATGCCGATCACCGCGCGAGATTTGGAGTTCGAAAAATTGAAGATGAATAGTGTTCGTCGGTTTTCTATAAAAGAACCCCTTGTCTTCATTGTTGCCAAAACCCTAACCCTAACTATGCTCGGCCGCCATTTTCATTTTTGAAGGCCAGAAAACTCCCATCTTCTTCCTCTTTTTTCTTCCAATCTACCAACAATCATAAAAAACTCTCAACTACAAAAGTGAAGAGGGCATCGAGATCTTGAAGATCAACAGCGGTGATCTGAATTGGAGCAGTGTGGTGGTCGCTAGGGGGCCGCGTTGGCCTGTCGATCGTGCATGCAAATCATGACAATGGAGCAGCCGAGCTTCGTGAAATTCATGTCGAAGATGGAGCTCGCAATGTTCTTCAGTGTGGTAGCCTCTGATCGACGTGAAGGTGTTCGTTGCGGGTCGTGTTATTAGGGCAAAAAGGTCGGCTTTGGGTTTGTTTCCACTGGAACGCGTACGTGACATGAGGGAAGAAGATGATAAGCATGCGGCCTAGATTTCTCATCAAAGAAATGAACGGCAGATGTGAATTAGGGTATAAAAATTAAAATAAATTTGTAAATTGATAATATTTAAAATTGTATAATCTTTAAACTATCATAACTTTGTCGTACGAGGTCGGAAAATTACGAAACGACTTGCGTTAGCTTCGTTTTGTCGAGCACTACGCAATAGAGCTGGTTTGGAGTCGTTTGGAGCTAGTGTGAATTTCGGGTAAAATTAAACGCACGTTTAATTTTATTCGAAATAAAACGCTACAACTGTTATCGGAAACTCAAGGTGAGAACTTCTCACTCAATCGAATTAGTTTCAATTTAAATTTTAAATAGTTAAATTTAAAATTGCTTGATTGTGTGATTGGATGATAGTTATTATCTATTGTATTGAAATAGACCCTATACGCCGTATATTAAGCGAATGTTATTTATTAAAAACATATACCGCGATAATTCCAACTTGTATGGAATTGGTATTATATATGTACTTGGAGTTGATTTTCCTCAATATATAGAGGATGAGACCCTATTGCGCCTCATAATAGCGGATAATATTTTATAAATCCTATATACCGCGATATTTTGTCTTGAAGCGGAATTGGTATTGTGCTAACATCTTTGGATGCAGGGAAACAGGTTGGAGGGATCCAACTGGATCTCTCAAATGATTGAATTGGTTTCAATGTTGTGTGTTGGTCTATTTATAATCTGCGTAATTATCTTTATGATTTAAATCGTTAAAGGCTAAATTTTAGCCGAATATATTTTTGGTATCGTTAGATGCCGAAAATAAATAAAATTTGATTTTTGAAAATTTAAGTTGAGAATTCATAATAAAATTTAAACATTGAAATTGATTCATTTTAATAAATAAACGTTGAAATTTTTATGTTATAAAAATTATGATTTTGGTGAAATATAACCGAAATGTGATTTTTGAAATAAGTAGTTGATTTATTTATAAAATGGTTTAAATTAGGATTTTTGGATCATTTTAAATGATTTATATAAAAGATTTATAAACTTGATATTTATAAAATAAAATATTGGAATTATAAAACGAGTTTTTATAAGTGTTAAAATGAAATATAAATGGATTTCATAAGTGGATGAAATCTATAGATTTATAAATTATGAAGTTATAAAATGAATAGATATTTTGTAAAATAAAAGATTTATAATTAATTAACTTATAAATTGGATTTTGGCGTGTAAATGGGACATGGATAGAATTTGTTATAAAGTGATTTTTATAAGTTAAAGTTGTTATAAAATATAAATGGAATTTATAAACGAAGTTTTATAAATCCGAAATCGACTTATTTTGATAAGTTTAATCATTATAGCTTATTAAAGGAAATATATCCATGATTTTGGGATAGTGGATAATCCTTAAAATAAAATATGTAGAAACTGAATTTGGTAAATGAAGTGTATTCACGATTTTGGACGGTGAATAATATATTGGGAAAGTGTTATTTTAAATAGAATGAAAACAATTAAAAATGTTTTAAAATGTATTAAGTATCGAAACCATAGATTTCAACATTCATTGTTGAAATAGACGTTTTCGAGAAATAGAAGGAAATGGTGGACTATAACACTGTTGTTATAGTAAATGATTTCCGAAAGGAAAAGTTTTGTATAGTATAGGGGTTTAAATATCTATTTTAAGTTCGAATCCCAATACTAGTGGTTTTGGGTTGTCGTAACGATGTTTTACGTAACATTCGTTTTGACCCAAATAAATGTGTTTAAGAGGAGTTTTCCTTAAGGAATAAATTATATACTTAATTGTAATTTAAGTATATTGGATATTTTCCAAATGTTGAAAATAAATAGATTGGTGAATTACTTATTATTAAATAAGTATGGAAATGTTTCCCATATGAAGTGAATGTTTTGAGATTATATCTTTTAAAGATAAGTTGAAAGTGAATAATTGAAATCGATTTGAAAAATCGTACAAAAAAGTGAATATTTGGAAATATAAATTCACAATGGAAATTTATAAGGGAAATTTGTTTTAAAAATAAACATTGATTTATTTTTAAAAGTGTGGAAATAAATTTACGGATTTGGAACGTAAATTTAATAAATCGGTAAGGATTTATTTGATTGGTTTAAATGAACCATTTTTAAATGAAAGTTGTAAGGGTGTAAATTGATTTGAAATTGGTTTTCAAATGGGTAAAGTGTGGAAATTATATCTTGTAAAGATATTTTTGAAAATAAATAATTTGGAAAGTTATTTGAAATCGGGTGATGTTGTGAATATTGATTGATAGTTAAATAACCGACTATCAATATTGACCCTTGAGTGGCTATTTGTGTGAATTGGTTGAAATTGAATGCTACACTTATTTTTAAATTATTGCGCTCGTTATTCGGATTACCCATTCCGAATAGTGATACGACGTAATGGATAGCATTGAAGACCGGTGGTGAAGACCGGGTATTTGTGAAAACGATAGGATGACCTATCGATTTTCTCTGCACCGTTAGCTACGGTATGGAGATTTCCTTTGTGATGGGAAATTCGATCGAGATTGTGAATACCCGGATTGCAAGGGCTTCTTTTGAAGTGCCTTCGGTTCTGTTCGAACCTGGAATAGACTTGTATGGTTACGTGTCTGACATTACATTTTGAGATATAAAGCAGATTTCTTTCAAATACATTTACGTTGGTGGAGGAGAATGTATTCTCTTATCTTAACACCTTTCTCTGAGATGTACGAGCTCAGAGGTTATGTAGTTGAAGGTTATCAGCGATATAGTCCCAATTTGGTAATGTGGCATGCTGAGTGTTGTTGTGTGATGATTATTTATTTATCATTGTTGATCAAAGCGTGGCTTTGTGAAAAAGCGTAGCTTTGTGGACGAGATTTCGTCAGACCTCACACCCCGGAAATGGTCGAAACAGGAATATGCGGCAAGGTTATGAGGGTCGTGCCCTTTAGGGTATGTCATTCCCTTTTGGAAAAGGGTGGTGTTGGGTATGGAGCCCCGATGCTTAACCTATGTGGTTGCTCCAATCTCATTTTTCTGTGTGGTTGTTGCTTGGTGATAGAGGGCCCTCGGATAAAGGTCCCAAAGGACCGAGGGGTGGCATATTCGTGTAGTAGTTACCTAGTTACAGAGGTAACCCGGGCTTGTGTTGGCAGAGAGCCGGTTAAGTTCTCGGGACGTCCCGCCAAAGGCGATCCCATGTGGCAGTAGGAAGTTCCTTAGCCTTACCATTTGTTGAAAATCCAAAGAAACAATACGAGCCCTTTACGATTGCAATTGTATAACCTGCCTCCTCAGGAGGTAGCTATAGCAGGCATAATATAATGGTACCTATGCTGGCTAAGATTTATATTCTATTTTCGAAATGCTTTCATCACTATGCACTAATAATAATATCAAAAAAAAAATGATTTGTTTTGCGTAGTAAGCATCTTTGACTATCATAAGGAGAAATCTCCTCGAATTCTGCGTTTGCATTGTGTGTGTGCGAGGAGGCCTTATGGTAGTTTCATTTTCCAAAAGCATTGCGGATATTTTCCACTTCTATTGTTGATTGTTGATTTAAAAGATAAAAAACTGTTTTGAGTTCTCACACCAGTCGCATGACTGACCTGGAGTTTATTGTTCTCTTCCTAAACTCTGGGTGCCTATAATTTTCCACACAGGCAGTCTAGAGTCAGGTTATCAGGTCATTCTGGATTCAAAAGTGCTATGGAGCTCAAGTGGCGAGCTGGATGGCGAGACGTATTACTTGTATATGATATTATCTTTCCGCTGTAAATTTCACTCGTAAAGACATGTTTGTATAACTGTCCATTATTTAGTTGTGTTGTATATTGTTGTTGTACAGTCTAATGATGATGTAATGTAATGTAATAACTTATATAGTTCTTTTTTTTAAAGATTATTCATTTATCTATTATATATTATTCCGCTGCGATATGTGAGATATTGTCTGTTCTGTTTTCTTACTTCTTCTATCCTTTTCTTCTACCTCTTCTTTTTAACCCTAATAATTCGGTTTTTTGGCATTCGATTATGCGGCATTTGATACAGTGGACGTAAGAATGCCGACCTTCTGATCCCGACAAAACCTAGTATTGTTACATGTGGTATCAGAGCATATGGTTAAGTGACAACCTTGGCTCTGTTGGGGATTACTCATTAGAGATAGAGTCAGTAGTACTCTAGAATGAGTGTGAGTGTAATAATAGATATGAGCGCGTATTTATTAGTGAATATGAAATTGTTTTGTATTGTGTTGACTTATCAGTTGATTGTTTATGAATTCTGGTCGGCGCAGTCTAGCTAACTGTATCGATAGGGGTTTCTAAACTCTTAAATGAGATAAACCGACATAGTATCATTTTAAATTGGGTAAATGAAATAATTTTACCTTGATTATATTATACATATAAAGGAATAGTTTTTCAGAAATTATTAAAGTGTATATAGAATTGAATTGTTTGATTGTTGAAAATGTAAGAAAATATATAAGTGAATCAAAGTTGTTCGAATAATCTGAATAAAAACAACAATGGTGAAAGAATAAATTACATAAAAGCAACAATTGTATGAGTATAGACTTTTAATTGAAATGATTTACAATTGTGGAATAATCTTGTATAAGTAAAGGGAAATAGTGAAATTGTATAAGCAAGATTTATAAATATGATTTATAAATAAAAGAAAATTTTGAAAGAATTTAAAGCATTGGATTCAGTACTGTTGCTGCAAAATAATAAGGGTGATGACTGCAGCATCATCAGTATCATTTTCGAGTTTCTGTGTGATGGATTTGCCACCATAGTAAATTGAAATTTGAATTTTGTTGTGATAAAAAAATTTGAAATTGAAATCCAAGTTGAAATTGATGAATATAAGTTATCAAGTTTTGAACTTATAATATGTGATAATAAAGATTTTAGCTTTAGTAAAGTTGAAATGAAATTTGAATTAGTATGATAAAATATATGATGTGAAATTTAACTAAAGAAAGTTAAATAAATTAAATCAGATTTGGAAGTTGAATAATAAGTTGTATAACTTATTAAATGTGAAAATGTAAGTAAAATCAATTATTAAAATGGTTAAATAACTTTGTTAAGCAAAATAAGGTATGAAATTGAATAAGTGATAAAATTAATTTTGGTAAAAGTTAAATAGAATTTACTTTGGAGTTGGAATTTGAATTGGATTAGATATGTTGTCGAAATGGAAATTTAAGTTAAAGTTAAACAAATGATGTTTAAATGGAATATAACTTAAGTGATGTTGAATAAGGTTGATCTTGGTATCAAAATGAATTAATGAAATGAAGTCATTAAATGGATATGAATTTGAATTATATAAAGGAGATTCAATTTTATTTGTAAAGTAAATTAGTAATTGAACTAATGAATTGAATGTAAACCAATCGAATGTAATGAATTGATATGGAATAATGGATATAAGTGTAAATTCATTTGAGGCTAATTGAATGTTAAACCAAATTGAAGGTAAACAAAGTGAATATGAGTGTTAAATGTAAAGTGAATAAATCTGGTTATATTGGATATACATTGGTTGTAAGATTATTGTTAATTGATTGAGTAGAATTCATATGCAATGGAATGAATAAAATTGAAAGCTAAAGCAATTGAATTCAAATTGGAAGTTAAATAAATTTAAATTAAATGAAAATTGATTGAATTGAAAGTGAACCAATGTGAATGTAAATTAGTGAATGTAAACTAATTGAAAATAAATTAGTGAATGTCGTTGTATATAAATTGGTTGTAAACAATTACAAGTAATGTTGAAGTCATATAAGTTGCTTATAAACCTTGTTTAGTATGCATTTCTTTTAATATGCATGTGTTGTAGTTGTTTAAAAGAGTAAAATGTTAATAACTTCTTATATATGTCACTTACATATTTATATTGAGTAAGTACAGGTACAGGGGCTACCGTTAGCGGGATTTGGGTCGCGGAAAATGCTTAATAAATAACTTCTTTGCCTTAAAATGCTAAAAAGGTACGCCAACGCAATAAAAATAGGAAATATGAACTGTTTTTCTGTTTTTCCGACCGGGTGGGTCGATGTATATATATTTATATCTATTGTAAAATTGTAAAAGCTCCTCCGTACAAAGGAGGTTATGGCGAAATTTTTTGAAAATATAAGGCGTTAGAAAATTTTCGGGAAATTTTGGAAAAATTTTGTGAAAACTAAGTTTGATTTGAAGTTAAAGGTTAAACGATATAGTTGATTTTGAAAAGATAACTATATATGGATTTGAAAACTTAGTAAATATTTTGTAAGAAGTTTAACTATGGATTTTGGAAAAGTTAAACGCTTAAGAGATTTGTAAATCAAATTTGAACGGTTTGTTTTGAAAAGTTAATGGATTCTGTAACTTTTTCGTACTTGGTAATTTCGAGGACGAAATTCTTTTAGGGGGAAGTTTGTAACGACCTAGAATTTCTGTCATTTGAAATTCAGATATTTAATTGATTTTAAATATCAACAAGTAAAATTTGTAAGTCGAATAATTTATTTTTCGAATATCTGGATTTAATTGGATAATTAAATCGACATTTTAATATTTGAAATTGCGTAAGTAATTGGAAATTGGGTTTAATGTGATTAAAAATGATTTATAAAGTTATATTAAATCATATTGGAGTTAGAACGATGTTTGTGCACTTTTAAAATTGAATTAAAAGTTAAATTGTGAAAATTGAATATTTTAATATTAATTGACGAGTTAAAATAGCCATTTTTCAAACAGTTTCGGATTTGACGAAACCAGTTTCATCGAATCCGTAATGTCAAATTATTGTATGGTTTCAAATTTCGTGTCAATCGGATTTACCGTTTGTCCGGGGCAAGCCAAAACGCATAGAAACTTGTTTAATCGATTTAATTTAAAATTGATCATTTATTGCCGTAACTCGCACAGATGATGAATTAGCCTCCAGAACCCATTCCATTGTGTCCGGAACACGGGGTAAACCCTAGAAACGCCGGTCAAGTGCGAGATTTGGAGTTCGAAAAATTGAAGATGAATAGTGTTCGTCGGTTTTCTATAAAAGGACCCCTTGTCTTCATTGTTGCCAAAACCCTAACCCTAACCATGCTCAGCCGCCATTTTCGTTTTCGAAGGCCAGAAAACTCCCATCTTCTTCCTCTTTTTTCTTCCAATCTACCAACAATCATCAAAAACTCTCAACTACAAAAGTGAAGAGGGCATCGAGATCTTGAAGATCAACGGTGGTGATCTGAATTGGAGCAGTGTGGTGGTTGCTAGGGGGTCACGTTGGCCTGCCGTTCGTGCACGCAAATAATGAAAATGGAGCAGCCGAGCTTCGTGAAATTCATGTCGAAGATGGAGCTCGCAATGTTCTTCAGCGTGGTAGCCTCTGATCGACGTCAAGGTGTTCGTTGTGGGTCGCGTTATTAGGGCAAAAAAGTCGGCTTTGGGTTTGTTTCCACTGGAACGCGTACATGACATGAGCGAAGAAGATGATAAGCGTGCAGCCTAGATTTCTCATCAAAGAAATGAACGGAAGATGTGAATTAGGGTATAAAAATTAAAATAAATTTGTAAATTGATTATATTTAAAATTGTATAATCTTTAAACTATCATAACTTTGTCGTACGAGGTCGGAAAATTAAGAAACGACTTGCGTTAGCTTCGTCTTGTCGAGCACTACGCAATGGAGCTGGTTTGGAGTCGTTTGGTGTGACGCCCCACCTCAATACCCACGCTAGCCAAGAACACTACGGAGTAATGCTGTCAACTAGTGCGGAGAATAAGGCTGTTGAGGAGCGACCATCCATGTAACTTCTTTGTGCGAGCACCGATATGTCAGATAGTATAGCATGCATTTCATTTAAGGAGGAAGTCCGACATACCGATACAAACTCAAAGCTATCACACGGTGGCTATAAATAAATCTTCGGAAACAAATATAGAAATAAACATAACACAATCAGCCACGGACATCCATATCACAAAGGCGGAAAAAGATATGAATATATAACTAACACATGAAAGTGTACATCAGAGTAGTGGTCATGAAAGGACCACATACACAAAAGAATAGCAACACGTGCTATACAAAAGAATACATCTATGAGTCTATATCTCAAGTGTAAACGACAAAAACTGCTAATCTAAATGGTCAACCAAAAGTCAGAGTAGTAAATCCCTGGGGGAGAAGTCAAGCAGAAGCACCTATAACATCTCGGTCTGACTCGAGTATTATTTATAAGAAAATAATAAACGGATCAGTCTAACTATAAATATCAGATAACATGATATAAAACAATAGATATGGTAAGAACATATAGTAACCATAAAGACATACTATGATAAGCATGTAAATAAAGATCATCAAGAGATCAAACAATATCAAAAGAATCTTCTAAAAGATCCAAATTCACCTAAAAAAAAAGGTGATGACACACAAATTCACCAAAACATAAAAATGGAAAATCATAACAATGAAAGTCATGAAAATAGGTGAAGCACAAATTCCAGAAGTCTACACAAGAAATCCAGAAATCACAATATAGGAGCATGAAAACTCACAGAATGGGAGTATGAAAACTCGCCTACACGTGTAACACAAAGCGAGACGCTATCTCATGGTTGCAAGCCATTAATTTTGACACACGAATGGCCCGAAGACCGTGGGGCGCTACCCCACATATGTGATGGCGAAACATCACACAAATGCGATGGCGAAACATCACAAGAGCGGGGTCTAGTCTCCCTCGCAGACAAAGAGACATCGCACAGTTGCTAGTCTAAATCACAAAAATGATCGTCGTGATCATCAAGAAGTGTCAATTACACTAAGTTAGTAAATATAAAAGTTTAGCTTCATGTCCCATAACCACTTGCTTAACTTAAACATTTACGAACAAACTGTAAATCTTCACTAGAAAATTGTCACAAAAGATTCAATCGAACAAGTCCCAAAATTAACCGACGAAGCAAACGCAAGCGTTTCATACCACTTGTTTTACTGAGCCGTTTAATTCGATTTCTCATCCGAGTGAAGTAAAGGTTTGTATATACTAATAGATTGGAAAACGGTTTAAGGAAAGAGCTTTGTAGTAAAATAGAGTTAAAATCGTTATGATGAAAGAGTTTTGATATTTACTACTAGTATTGAAACTCTCATATTTCTAAAGTTGTTATCCCGCCTTTTTAGCAAGGTCGTGATACCATAAAATCGACCGAGAAGCAAAAGATAGTTTGTCTCGAAGAATGGTCAACTCAGCATCTCAAAAAAGCAAGTTCTGTTGAATGTTTTTCAGATAAGATCCCCAACGGAGGGGGGTCCAGGGGTGGCGACCCCCCCAAGGTGGGGGTGCGGGGGCAACGCCCCCGCTACGGGGTTCGATCTGCGAGTATAAGGGGTCAAGCGACCTAGGGGTGTTCGCGACCTAACGACCTAAACAAGGTCGAGCGAGTTAAGGTGATGCGCGACCTAATGTGTCACGCGACTTAACGAAAGCAAGGCCGAGCGAGTTAGGGTGATGCGCGACCTAACGGAGGCGAGCGACTTAAGGGGTCATGCGACCTAACTGGAATGGCCAAGCGACCTAACAACCCAGGCAAGGTCGAGCGACCTAACAGGGTTCGCGACATAAAGTTGTACGTGACCTAACGGGTTAAAGATCATGCGACCTAACGGGTTAAAGGTCATGCGACGTAACGGGCTAAAGGTCATGCGACCTAACGACTCAAGCGACTCAATGGTCGAACGACCTAATGAAGCAGGCAAGGCCGAACGAGTTAGGGATTAACGACCTAACACCTGGTCGTGATAAGCAGTAGGGGGGAACGACCTAACAACGTTGCGACCTGGAGGCCAGCGACCTAAAGCCAAAGACGACCCAAATTGGTTGCGAGTTAAAATGGTCAAGCGACCTAAGGATTTAAAGGCCATGCGACCTAAAGAAGTGGGCGTAAGGCCAAAGATGAACGACCTAGTATCTTGCGACCTAACGATGTAGTGGCGAGCGACCTACGACCTACGACCTGCGACCAAGTGCCGAGCGACCTAAGGCTATAGAACGATTTAGGGCCAGAAACGAGCTATTTGAAGGCCGAGACTTTTCCACGCTGACGACCTAGCATAGGCAGAACGACCTAAGTGCGGAATTTCACCAAAAACACTAAAAATTGGAGTTTTTCGCCAATCCAATCCAAACCAAATGCAAATATACATGCAAACGTGATAGGGATTCATTCCCAACCGTCCAAGATAGTTATAGACAAGAATGTGAGAAAAAATCTCACCTTTTCACCAATTTATGAAGGTAAAGCTTGAAGATGAATGGAGAAGCAACTACAAGCTTGAATCCAATGCTTTTCCTTGAATTTGGAGTTGAATGATGGAGTTGGAGTTGAAACCTAGGCTTGGAATTTCTAATTTCCCTTTCCACTCGCCATTAATGTTAAAGTTTGTGTTTGGTAGGAATTTATGAAGAGTGAGGAGAAGGAGAGAAGTGGGTTTGAGTTATAATGGCTAATCTAACCCAAAGTCCAAAGCGGGAAAAGTAAGTGAAATTCCACTAACTCCAAACCTATCAATGTTTATACTTAAAAAAATTGTAAATGGCATTTCGAACTCAATGGAAGTGGTCTCGAGTCCTAATTTGACCGTTTGCAAAAAGTAGCTTTTCGGACCAATATCCAATTAACGACAAAATATTTAAATAAAATATTTAAATATAAAATCGATAAATATGCGGGTTGTTGCAGTCTCCCCTCCATAAAGAAATTGCGTCCTCGCAATATATAAGATGGAAATAAAAAGTAACAACCATAAAAGCATATTAACACAAAAGAAATTTGAAATAGGAAGTTCACCTCAAAGAGCAGGAGTAAGCAAGTCCGGATGTGCTCGCTCGATGAATTCTCTGGATTCCCAAGAGCAATCCTTAGGATTTGAGGACCATTGAACCTTCACAAGCGGAACATCTTTATTTCGAAGTCGTTTGAACTCCGAAGCAATAATTCGAATTGGATGCTGCTCTTAAGTTAAATTCGGCGAAACTTCAATTTCTTCCACAACACCCGGCTTAAGAATAGAATCGGAATCTCGTAGGCATTTCCGTAATTGAGAAACATGAAGCACGTCATGCATAGCAGAAAACTGAGCCGGTAGTGTAAGGCGATAAGCCATAGAACCAATACGTTCAGTGATAGGAAATGGCCCAATATATCGGGGTGCTAACTTTCCCGATCGACTGAAACGTACAACACCTTTCATAGGTGAAACACGAATAAAAACAGAATCTCCCACAGAAAATTCTAACTTCCTTCTTCGATTATCGGCATAGGATTTTTGTCTACTCTGGGCTTCCTTCATCCTATGTCAAATAAGTTCAATCTTCTCTGTGGAATCACGAATAAAGTCTGGACCTAAAACCAGCTTCTCACCGGCCTCAAGCCAACAAGAAGGAGATCAGCATGGCCTTCCACAGAGTACCTCGAAAGGTGCCATACCAATACTAGATTGGAAGCTATTATTATAGGAAAATTAAACAAGTGAAATATGATCTTCCCAACTTCCACCAAAATCGAGCACACAAGCACGAAGAAGATCTTCAAGAGTTTGATTCACACGCTCAGTTTGTCCATCGGACTGGGGGTGATAAGCAGTGCTAAAATTAAGCTTCGTTCCTAAAGCTTTTTGAAGACTC
This sequence comes from Allium cepa, assembly GCA_030765085.1. Classification (NCBI taxonomy): domain Eukaryota; kingdom Viridiplantae; phylum Streptophyta; class Magnoliopsida; order Asparagales; family Amaryllidaceae; genus Allium; species Allium cepa. The sequence goes on from CM060946.1 coordinate 46,191,565, forward strand.
TTCCAAAATCCACTAGTAAACAATGGATCTCGATCGCTAACAATAGAAGTAGGAACTCCATGCAATTTAACAATTTCTTTGATAAAGAGTTTGGCCAAAAGAGGAACGGTTTGATTAGACCGAACGGGAATAAAATGGGCGGATTTAGTAAGTCTATCAACGATCACCCATAAGCTATCTTGACCCGAACGAGAACGGGGAAGGCCATCTATAAAATCCATGGAAATTTGGTCCCACTTCCAAATTGGAATTTCTAAAGGTTGCAATAACCCACCAGGCCTTTGATGTTTGGCCTTGACAAGTTGGCAAGTCATGCAACACTTAACAAAGTTAGCAATATCAGATTTCATTCCCTCCTAATAATAAAGTCGCTTCATATCAGCGTACATTTTACTACTACCGGGATGGATGTGAATTTAGAACGATGGGAATCTTCTAAAATATCTTTACGAAGATCACCAATATTTGGTACGATAATTCTACGAAATTTTCGAATGCCGCCACGAGAATCAATATCAAAGTCTTTCAAACCTTTAATATCAATTTTATCCTTAGCATTTTTGCCAAGAAGAGCCAATTCAGGATCTAGCCCTTGAGCTTCAAGAATGCGGTCTAAAAGAGAAGGAAGAGCCTCAAGGCTACATAAAACAAGTGATGAGCATAAATCGGATACGCGCTCTCGAATCTCACAAGTGGATAAAGTCTCGAGATCGTTCCATTCGGATATCATTATAGAAACAACTGCTTGTTGTTTACGGCTAAGAGAATCGGCGACACGATTACCCTTACCGGGGGTATAAAGAATATCAAGATCATAAGGTGCAAGGAACTCGAGCCAACGTTGTTGACGCAAATTAAGTTCCTTTTGAGAAAATAAATATTTCAAAGACTTATGATCCGTGTAAAGAATAAATTTCTCTCTCAATAGATAATGACGCCAAATTCGAAGGGCGAAAACAATAGCCGCGAGTTCTAAATCATGTGTGGCATATCTAGTCTCGGCCGGCTTCAATTGCCTAGAAGCATAAGCAATAACACGTTCTTTTTGCATAAGAACGGCACCCAAACCAACGTGACTAGCGTCAGTATAAACAACGAAATCTTGATTCCCCTCGGGAATAACAAGAATAGGAGCATCGGAAAGGAGTTCTTTCAATTTCTGAAAAGAGGCTTCACATTTGTCCGACCAAATGTATTTAACTCCCTTCTTAGTCAAGCCAGTAAGAGGCACGACAATCTTAGAAAAGTCTTTAATGAAACGATGGTAATAACCCGCCAATCCGAGAAAACTACGAATCTCTGTCACACTCTCCGGTCTCTTCCAATCTTGAATCGCTTCAATCTTTGAAGGATCCACGGAAATTCCGGATTCGGAAATAATTTGACCGAGAAACTTCACACGAGATTTCCAAAAGTGGCATTTAGAAAATTTCGCCTTTAATTGATTACTCCTAAGAGTTTCCAATACAATCCGAAGATGCTTTTCATGCTCCTCCTCGGTTTTAGAATACACAAGGATATCATCAATGAAGATGAGAACAAACCGATAGAGGAAAGCCTTGAAAACTCGATTCATGAGGTCAACGAAGTAAGCCAGAGCATTCGTTAAACCAAATGGCATAACAAGCCATTCATAAGATCCATAACGAGTACGGAACGATGTCAAAGGAATACTATCCTCAGCAATACGAAGCTGATGAAAACCGGTAGCCAAGTCCAATTGCGAAAAGACCCTAGCTCCGCTAAGCTGATCAAACAGATCGTCAATCCGAGGTAAAGGATATTTATTTTTAATAGTCAGATCGTTAAGCTTGCGATAGTCAACGCAAAGCCTAAGCGTACCGTCGGATTTCTTCACGAAAATAGCCGAATCTCCCCAAGGCGAGGAGCTAGAGCGAATAAATTGCTTCGTCTCCAATTCAGATAATTGTTTGCGCATCTCCTCATTTTCCTTATTAGACATGCGATAAGGAGGACGAGTAATAGGTTGAGCTCCAGGAATAAGGTTAATTTTGAACTCAATTGCTCGCTTAGGTGGTAGACCTACAACGGGCTCGAATATGTCGAAAAATTCACGAACAATGTGGATACGAGAAATAATATCATCCTCATCATCATCATCGTCATCACGAGGATTTAAAGAATATAAGTTTGCAATCAAACAGGATTCTGAACCTTTAATATTAATAGAAATCTGATTAACAGATAGTGGATGTCGGAGATGAATAGTCCGCTCAGGACATAGGATATAGGCTTGATAACGGTTAAGACAATCCATTCCCAAAATTATTCCAAAGCCTAGGTAACGCATAACATGCAAATCGGCTAGGAATGGAAAACCACATAAAATAATCTCCACATTTTTACAAAGCAAACTAAGAATTGCGGATCCACCAACAGGATTCGCAATTCTCAAGGAAGTCATTAAAGCATCAACATTTAAAGAGAAAGTGTCGATAAGTTCCTTTGATATAAAAGAATGGGATGCACCCGTATCAAAGAGAACTCTAATAGGTTGATCATGAAATAAAATAATACCATCAAGAATGGAATGAGAAATACCTTGGCCACGAGATGTGTTGCCAGGGGCTTGAACCAAGTTTAACTTCCCCTCTTTCCTGCCTTGCAGTATGGGGCACATATGTATATAATGTTCCGAGCTCTTGCAATAGTGACAACTTTTGGTCTTCGAACACTTGTTCGCAAAATGGTCCTTAGAACCACAGTTATAGCATTGTCCGCTACTAGAGGAAGGTGTCTTTGCAGCCGAAGTTGCTTGCTTACCCTTTTGTTGGGAAAAGAACCTTTAAATTTGTTAGGCCTCTTTTTGTTGTTGAAGTTTGGTTTAGCGCCAACCACTTCAACACCACTCTCTCTATCGGCCTCTTCAAGACGAAGAGCGATATCGACGAGTTGGTCAAATGTAACTTCTAGTTTCAAGAGTAGTGGCTTCTTAAGATTCTTATTTAAGCCATAAATGAACCTCTGGTTCTTCTTCAGTGGAGTATTTATATATTCGACCCCATATTTGGAAAGGGATTCGAATGATACAATGTAGTCCGCCACAGAAGACTGACCTTGAACAAGGTCAATAAATCTCCGAGCCAAAGTTACTTTTTCAGCCTCGGGCACGAATTTCGATTCGAAGCGTTCCCGGAAGTGCTCCCAGGAGAGATCCGCTTCATCAATTTCTGAGATTAACAGTTCATACCAATCCAATGCTCTTTCTTGGAGCATAGTAGAAGCCACCTGGACTCGATGGAGGTCAGTGAGGTTCATGCGAGAGAAGATTCTATCGCACGTTCTGAGCCAAGCTTGGACCTCGATGATAGTTTCAGTGCCTTTAAATCGCTTCCCACCCAAGTTGGTGTAATCACTGCACAAACATGCAAACCCAGATTTAGGGTGAGTAGGTTCCGGATTAGAACCAGCTGCTTGAGCATTCGTGACAAGGTCAAGAAGTTGCTGGGTAGTCGTAAAAACTCCATCTTGGGGAGTTGCAGTAGATTGACCGGCACGGGGACGTCCAGGTCTAACCATTTTTCTTCCTTAAGAAAGAACGAGAAGAAAAAGGTTATTCACTAAAAGATATATCAAGCAATCTTGATAAGTGAAACAAGGAATCATAATAAAAATAGGATGAATCGGTACGAAGACTCGAATTAATCCTAAGGTACGACTCCTAAGCTGGACTTAGGACGAAGATCCTTGTTAAGTTATTCTACATTGTTCCGAAGTTTGGCTCTGATACCACGCTGTGACGCCCCACCTCAATACCCGCGCTAGCCAAGAACACTACGGAGTAATGCTATCAAGTAGCGTGGAGAATAAGGCTGTTGAGGAGCGACCATCCATGTAACTTCTTTGTGCGAGCACCGATATGTCAGATAGTATAGCATGCATTTCATTAAAGGAGGAAGTCCGACATACCGATACAAACTCAAAGCTATCACACGGTGGCTATAAATAAATCTTCGGAAACAAATATAGAAATAAACATAACACAATCAGCCACAGACATCCATATCACAAAGGCGGAAAAAGATATGAATATATAACTAACACATGAAAGTGTACATCAGAGTAGTGGTCATGAAAGGACCACATACACAAAAGAATAGCAACACGTGCTATACAAAAGAATACATCTATGAGTCTGTATCTCAAGTGTAAACGACAAAAACTGCTAATCTAAATGGTCAGCCAAAAGTCAAAGTAGTAAATCCTTGGGGGAGAAGTCAAGTAGAAGCACCTGTAACATCTCGGTCTGACCCGAGTATTATTTATAAGAAAATAATAAATGGATCAGTCTAGCTATAAATATCAGATAACATGATATAAAATAATAGATATGGCAAGAACATATAGTAGCCATAAAGACATACTATGATAAGCATGTAAATAAAGATCATCAAGAGATCAAACAATATCAAAAGAATCTTCTAAAAGATCCAAATTCAACTAAAAAAAAGGTGATGACACACAAATTCACCGAAACATAAAAATGGAAAATCATAACAATGAAAGTCATGAAAATAGGTGAAGCACAAATTCCAGAAGTCTACACAAGAAATCCAGAAATCACAATATAGGAGCATGAAAACTCACAAAATGGGAGTATGAAAACTCGCCTACACGTGTAACACAAAGCGAGAGGCTATCTCATGGTTGCAAGCCATTAATTTTTGACACACGAATGGCCCGAAGACCGTGGGGAGCTACCCCAAATATGTGATGGCAAAACATCACACAAATGCGATGGCGAAACATCACAAGAGCGGGGTCTAGTCTCCCTCGCAGACAAAGAGACATCGCACAGTTGCTAGTCTAAATCACAAAAATGATCGTCGTGTTCATCAAGAAGTGTCAATTACACTAAGTTAGTAAATATAAAAGTTTAGCTTCATGTCCCATAACCACTTGCTTAACTTAAACATTTACGAACAAACTGTAAATCTTCACTAGAAAATTGTCACAAAAGATTCAATCGAACAAGTCCCAGAATTAACCGACGAAGCAAACGCAAGCGTTTCATACCACTTGTTTTACTAAGCAGTTTACGATTTCTCATCCGAGTGAAGTAAAGGTTTGTATATACTAATAGATTGGAAAACGGTTTAAGGAAAGAGCTTTGTAGTAAAATAGAGTTAAAATCGTTATGATGAAAGAGTTTTGATATTTACTACTAGTATTGAAACCCTCATATTTCTAAAGTTGTTATCCCGCCTTTTTAGCAAGGTCGTGATACCATAAAATCGACCGAGAAGAAAAAGATAGTTTGTCTCGAAGAATGGTCAACTCAACATCTCAACAAAGCAAGTTCTGTTGAATGTTTTTCAGATAAGATCCCCAACGGAGGGGGGGTCTAGGGGTGGCAACCCCCCCAAGGTGGAGGTGCGGGGGCAACACCCTCGCTACGGGGTTCGACCTGCGAGTATAAGGGGTCGAGCGACCTAGGGGTGTTAGCGACCTAATGACCTAAACAAGGTCGAGCGAGTTAGGGTGATGCACGACCTAACGTGTCACGCGACTTAACGAAAGCAAGGCCGAGCGAGTTAGGGTGATGCGCGACCTAACGGAGGTGAGCGACTTAAGGGGTCATGCGACCTAACTGAAATGGCCAAGCGACCTAACAACCCAGGCAAGGTCGAGCGACCTAACAGGGTTCGCGACATAAAGTTGTACGCGACCTAACGGGTTAAAGATCATGCGACCTAACGGGTTAAAGGTCATGCGACCTAACGGGCAAAAGGTCATGCGACCTAACGACTCAAGCGACCCAATGGTCGAACGACCTAATGAAGCAGGCAAGGCCCAACGAGTTAGGGGTTAACGACCTAACACCTGGTCGTGATAAGCAGTAGGGGAACGACCTAACGACGTTGCGACTTAGAGGCCAGCGACCTAAAGCCAAAGACGACCCAAATTGGTTGCGAGTTAAAATGGTCAAGCGACCTAAGGATTTAAAGGCCATGCGACCTAAAGGAGTGGGCGTAAGGCCAAAGAAGAACGACCTAGTATCTCGCGACCTAACGATGTAGTGGCTAGCGACCTACGACCTAGTGCCGAGCGACCTAAGGCTGTAGAACGATTTAAGGCCAGAAACGAGCTATTTGAAGGCCAAGACTTTTCCACGCTAACGACCTAGCATAGGCAGAACGACCTAAGTGCGTAATTTCACCAAAAACACTAAAAATTGGAGTTTTTCGCCAATCCAATCCAAACCAAATGCAAATATACATGCAAACGTGATAGGGATTCATTCCCAACAGTCCAAGATAGTTATAGATAAGAATGTAGGATAAAAATCTCACATTTTCACCAATTTATTAAGGTAAAGCTTGAAGACTAATGGAGAAGCAACTACAAGCTTGAATCCAATGCTTTTCCTTGAATTTGGAGTTGAACGATGGAGTTGGAGTTGAAACCTAGGCTTGGAGTTTCTAATTTCCCTTTCCACTCACCATTAATGTTAAAGTTTGTGTTTGGTAGGAATTTATGAAGAGTGAGGAGAAGGAAAGAAGTGGGTTTGAGTTATAATGGCTAATCTAACCAAAAGTCAAAGCGGGAAAAGTAAGTGAAATTCCACTAACTCCAAACTCATCAATGTTTATACTTAAAAAAATTGTAAACGGCATTTCGAACTCAATGGAAGTGGTCTCGAGTCCTAATTTGACCGTTTGCAAAAAGTATCTTTTCGGACCAATATCCGATTAACGACAAAATATTTAAATAAAATATTTAAATATAAAATTGATAAATATGCGGGTTGTTTCATTTGGAGCTAGTGTGAATTTGGGGTAACGCACGTTTAATTTTATTCGAAATAAAACGCTACAACTGTTATCGGAAACTCAAGGTGAGGACTTCTCACTCAATCGAATTAGTTTCGATTTAAATTTAAAATAGTTAAATTTAAAATTGCTTGATTGTGTGATTGGATGATAGTTATTATCTGTTGTATTGAAATAGACCCTATACGCCGTATATTAAGCGGATGTAATTTACTAAAAACATATACCGCGATAATTCCAACTTGTATGGAATTGGTATTATATATGTACTTGGAGTTGATTTCCCGCATTATATAGCGGATGAGACCCTATTGCGCCGCATAATAGCGGATAGTATTTTATAAATCCCATATACCGCGATATTTCGTCTTGAAGCGGAATTGGTATTGTGCTAACATCTTTGGATGCAGGGAAACAGGTTGGAGGGATCCAACTAGATTCCTCAAATGATTGAATTGGTTTCAATGTTGTGTGTTGGTCTATTTATAATCTGCGTGATTATCTTTAAGATTTAAATCGTTAAAGGCTAAATTTTAGCCGAATATATTTTTGGTATCGTTAGATGCCGAAAATAAATAAAATTTGATTTTTGAAAATTTAAGTTGAGATTTCATAATAAAATTTTAACTTTGAAATTGATTCATTTTAAATAAATAAACGTTGAAATTTTTATGTTATAAAAATTATGATTTTGGTGAAATATAACCGAAATGTGATTTTTGAAATAAGTAGTTGATTTATTTATAAAATGGTTTAAATTAGGATTTTTGGATCATTTTAAATGATTTATATAAAAGATTTATAAACTTGATATTTATAAATTAAAATATTGGAATTATAAAACGAGTTTTTATAAGTGTTAAAATGAAATATAAATGGATTTCATAAGTGGATGAAATCTATAGATTTATAAATTGTGAAGTTATAAAATGAATAGATATTTTGTAAAATAAAAGATTTATAATTAATTAACTTATAAATTGGATTTTGGCATGTAAATGGGGCATGGATAGAATTTGTTAATAAAGTGATTTTTATAAGCTAAAGTTGTTATAAAATATAAATGGAATTTATAAACGTTGTTTTATAATTCCGAAATCGACTTATTTTGATAAATTTAATCATTATAGCTTATTAAAGAAAATATATCCACGATTTTGGGACAGTGGATAATCCTTTAAATAAAATATGTAAAAATTGAATTTCGTAAATGAAGTATATTCACGATTTTGGACGGTGAATAATATATTAGGAAAGTGATATTTTAAATAGAATGAAAACAATTAAAAATGTTTTAAAATGTATTAAGTATCGAAACCATATATTTCAACATTCATTGTTGAAATAGACGTTTTTGAGAAATAGAAGGAAATGGTGGACTATAACACTGTTGTTATAGTAAATGATTTCCGAAAGGAAAAGTTTTGTATAGTATTGGGGTTTATATATCTATTTTAAGTTCGAATCCCTATACTAGTGGTTTTGGGTTGTCGTAACGATGTTTTACGTAACATTCGTTTTGACCCAAATAAATGTGTTTAAGAGGAGTTTTCCTTAAAGAATAAATTATATACTTAATTGTAATTTAAGTATATTGGATATTTTCCAAATGTTGAAAATAAATAGACTGGTGAATTACTTATTATTAAATAAGTATGGAAATGTTTCCAATATGAAGTGAATGTTTTGAGATTATATCTTTTAAAGATAAGTTGAAAGTGGATAATTGAAATCGATTTGAAAAATCGTACAAAAAAGTGAATATTTGGAAATGTAAATTCACAATGGAAATTTATAAGGGAAATTTGTTTAAAAATAAACATTGATTTATTTTTAAAAGTGTGGAAATAAATTTACGGATTTGGAACTTAAATTTAATAAATCGGTAAGGATTTATTTGATTGGTTTAAATGAACCATTTTGAAATGAAAGTTGTAAGGGTGTAAATTGATTTGAAATTGGTTTTCAAATGGGTAAAGTGTGGAAATTATATCTTGTAAAGATATATTTTTTTAAAAATAATTTGGGAAGTTATTTGAAATCGGGTGATGTTGTGAATATTGATTGATAGTTAAATAACCGACTATCAATATTGACCCTTGAGTGGAAATTTGTGTGAATTGGTTGAAATTGAATGCTACACTTATTTTTAAATTATTGCGCTCATTATTCGGATTACCCATTCCGAATAGTGATACGACGTAATGGATAGCATTGAAGACCGGGTATTTGTGAAAACGATAGGATGACCTATCGATTGTCTCTACACCGTTAGCTACGGTATGGAGATTTCCTTTGTGATGGGAAATTCGATCGGGATTGAGAATGCCCGGATTGCAAGGGCTTCTTTTGAAGTGCCTTCGGTTCTGTTCGAACCCGGAACAGACTTGTATGGTTACGTGTCTGACATTACATTTTGAGATATAAAGAAGATTTCTTTCAAATACATTTCTGTTGGTGGCGGAGAATTTATTCTCTTAGCTTAACACCTTTCTCTGAGACGTACGAGCTCAGAGGTTATGTAGTTGAAGGTTATCATCGATATATTTCCAATTTGGTAATGTGGCATGCTGAGTGTTGTTGTGTGATGATTATTTATTTATCATTGTTGATCAAAGCGTGGCTTTATGAAAAAGTGTAGCTTTGTGGACGAGACTTCGTCGGACCTCACACCCCGAAAATGGTCGAAACAGGAATATGCGACAAGGTTATGAGGGTCGCGCCCTTTAGGGTATGTCATTCCCTTCTTGAAAAGGGTGGTGTCAGGTATGGAGCCCTGATGCTTAACCTATGTGGTTGCTCCAATCTAATTTTTCTGTGTGGTTGTTGCTTGGTGATAGAGCGCCCTCGGATAAAGGTCCCAAAGGACCGGGGGGTGGCATATTCGTGTAGTAGTTACCTAGTTACAGAGGTAACACGGCCTTGTGTTGGCAGAGAGCTGGTTAAGTTCTCGGGACGTCCCGCCAGAGGCGATCCCGTGTGGCAGTAGGAAGTTCCTTAGCCTGATCATTTGTTGGAAATCCAAAGAAACAATACGAGCCCTTTACGATTGCAATTGTATAACCTGCCTCCTCAGGAGGTAGCTATAGCAGGCATAATATAATGGTAACTATGCTGGCTAAGATTTATATTCTATTTTCGAAATGCTTTCATCACTATGCACTAATAATAATATCAAAAAAATGATTTGTTTTGCTTAGTAAGCATCTTTGACTATCATAAGGAGAAATCTCCTCCAATTCTGCGTTTGCATTGTGTGTGTGCGGGGAGGCCTTATGGTAGTTTCATTTTCCAAAAGCATTGCGGATATTTTCCACTTCTATTGTTGATTGTTGATTTAAAAGATAAATAACTGTTTTGAGTTCTCACACCAGTCCCATGACTGACCTGGAGTTTATTGTTCTCTTCCTAAACTCTGGATGCCCATAATTTTCCACACGGGCAGTCTAGAGTCAGGTTATCAGGTCATTCTGGATTCAGAAGTGCTATGGAGCTCAAATGGCGAGTTGGATGGCGAGACGTATTACTTGTATATGATATTATCTTTCCGCTGTAAATTTCACTTGTAAAGGCATGTTTGTATGGCTGTCCATTGTTTAGTTGTGTTGTACATTATTGTTGTACACTCTGATGACGATGTAATGTAATGTAATAACTTATGTAGTTCTTTGTTTTAAAGATTATTCATTTATCTATTATATGTTGTTCCGCTGCGATATGTGAGATTCTGATATTGTCTGTTCTGTTTTCTTGCTTCTTCTATCCTTTTCTTCTACCTCTTCTTTTTAACCCTAACAATTTGATTTTTTGACATTTGATTATGCGGCATTTGATACAGTGGACGTAAGAATGTCAACCTTCGGATCCCGACAAAACCTTGTATTGTTACATGATAAGTGATCCGCCTCGCCATCCAGCTCCAACTCCTGATTTCCACAACAACTTCTTGACTTTGCTCCCGAATAATGATAACCTGACTCTAGGCTGCCCGTGTGGAAAATTGTGGGCACCCAGAGTTTAGAAAGGGAACAATAAACTCCGAGTCAGTCGTGGGACTGGTGTGAGATCTTAAAAACAGTTATTTTCACAAAGAAAATAAAAGAAATCCGCTAAGCTTTTTGAAAAATGAAACTACCATAAGGCCTTCCGGCACACACACAATGCAATCGCACACTTGGGGGAGATTTCTCCTTATTATAGTCAAATATGCTTAATACCCAAAAATCTTTTTGATATTATCATTAGTGCATGGTGTAGAAAACCATTTCGAAAGTATAATGTTAATCTTAGCCAGCATAGGTACCATTATATTATGCCTGCTATAGGTACCTCCTGAGGAGGCAGGTTATACAATTGCAATTGTAAAGGGCTTGTATTTTTTCTTTGGATTTCCAACAAATGGTCAGGCTAAGGAACTTCCTACTCCCACATGGGAACGCTTTTGGAGGGACGTCCCGAGAACCTACCTGGATCTCTGCCAACACAAGGCCGGGTTACCTTTGTACCTATGTAACTACTACTCGAGTATGCCATCCCCCGGTCCTTTGGGACCTTTATCCAAGGATCCTCTGCACCAACAACCACAAAGAAAAGTATTTGCAGTAACCACAAAGGTTAAATATCAGGGCTCCATACCTGACACCACCCTTTTCCAGAAGGAAATGACATACCTTAAAGGGCATGACCCTCGTAACCTTGCCGCATCTTTCCTGTTTCGACCATTTCCAGGGTGTGAGGTCCGATGAGGTCTCGTTCACAAAGCTACACTTTTCACAAAGTCATGCTTTGATCAACAAATGATCAGCAGCACTTCGTATGCCACATTACCAAATTGGGAATGTAAAACTAGTAACCATCAATTACATAACCACTGAGCTCGTTCGTCTCAGAGAAGGGTGTTAAGCTAAGAGAATAAATTCTCCGCCACTAACAAAAATGTATTTGATAGAACCAGCTTTACATCTCAAAGTGTAACGTCAGACCCACATCCATACAAGTTCGTTCCGAGATCGAACAGAAACGAAGGCACTTCAAAAGAAGCCCTTACAAATCCGGATATTCACTAATCACGTCCGGAATCCCCATCACAAAGGATGATAAAAATCTCTATACCAAAGAAACTCGGTGCAGAGACAATCAATAGGCAATCCTTTCGTTTTCGAGAATACCCGGTCTTCAACACCGTCTTCAAATGCAATCCCATTTCGTCGTATCGTTATTTGAAATGGGTTTTATGACACAAAGTCCTCTCCCGGCTAATCCGAATAACAAGCGCTTATTTTAAAAGTAAGTGTTACATTCAGATTTCAAACAAATCACAACAATTTCCACTTTGATCTTTTAAATAAAAGATCCATCACAGTCACAAAGGTTCGATGTGGTTTTCGGATATCCACTTGGAATCCGACCCCCGGTCGCATCGAAATTCAAATGTCGTTTGAAGGCAAATATTGATAATCGGTTATTTAACTATCAATAAATATCCACAACAATCACTAAGATCTAAATAATTTCCCAATTATGATTTTCAAAATATCTTCGCAAGATATATATTTTTAACACTTCAACCATTTGAAAACAAATTTCAAATCACTTTTCACTCTCAGAATATGATTCCCGATATTATTTATTTCCACTGAAAGTCTGCCGAGTTCAAATACTTTAAAATACTTTAAATCACTTATCCAAAATATACTTGGAAATATTTAGAATAAAAAATATTTTAAAATACTTGCTTAAATATTAGTTATGGAAACAATATTATACTGATATCGCAAATAAAGCTTCAAGTCCAAAACAAATTTTAAAATAAAATTAGTATATAGGATATAACTATTTAAATATCCAATTTCTAAAATAAATATCAATTTTAAAACTTTAAATCATCACTTGTATAATGGTTTGAAACATATTTCACTTTAAAGATTTTTCAAAATAACATAAGTAAATATTTTTTTCCCAAAACATTCTTTCCCTTAAACCATCTTTACAACTTCAATCTACATTTATAAACTATATTGAAAACATTTTCGGCTTTCAGGGAGAATACACATTCCATTCTAAAATGGTTCATTCAAATCAATTTATAGATCTTTCTGGATTTATTTTAAATTTACGTCCCAAATATGTAAATTCCTTTTCACACCTTTAAAAATAAACCAACATTTATTTTTTTAAAAATTCCCTTTCCTTTATAAAATTCCCCTTCTGAATTTTAAATTTTCAAATATCCACTGATATACGATTTTCAAATTGATTCCCAAATAATTATTAATTTTACCAAATCAATATCAAAATTATTTTCTAATTTATTTTCACGACACCAAATCAAATTTCAAATTGATTCTCAAATTTATTTCAAACACCAACTTTATTATCTTTCGAAATAAGTTCCTTCTTTTAAATTTATTCAATTTTCTAAAATTAATTTACTATAAATTCTCCACTAAATTTAAAAAAAAATCAAATTTTATTTATTTCTGGTATCCTATGATACCAAAAATATATTCGGCTAAATTTTAGCCTTCAACAGTTTCGATCACAAATAGTCACACACAGATTTTAAATAATCAACATATAATATTGAAACAAATTTAATTATTTGAGGAATCCAGTTGGATCCCTCCAACCTGTTTCCCTGCATCCATAGACGTTAGCACAACAACTAAATACCAATTCCACTTCGAGGTGGAATATCGCGGTATATGGGATTTATAAGATATCATCCGCTATTATGCGGCGCAATAGGGTCTCATCCGCTATATAATGCGGGAAATCAACAACTCCAATATATACTGTATACTACTATATATATAATATCATCCAGTGAATAATTATTATAAATCAATCATCCAAGCACGCAGTCAATCAATTTTAAATCTAACTATTTAAAATTAACTAGAGATTTTAATTTAGTGAGAAGATCTCACCTTTGCTTTTATTGCGCAGTCCAATTCCAATTAGCTTGTTTCTTCACGGTTTTTTGACCTTGTATCAAACAATTACATGATTTTTATAAATATTCAAATAAATCAAGCAATAAATCCCATTTGATAATTTAACTAACCAACTATTTCATTTTAAACTAATACTTTTAATTTTAAACAAATTTTTCTTTTTAATAATTTTAATCAACTAATATTTTTACCTCCATACTACAAAATTTTAAATTAAACTAGTAACTGAAAATATTTATATATGTATATTAATTTTTATTGAAACTGCATAAAATCTGAGATTAATTTATCGATTCAAAAATCTATACATACATATATATATACATATATATATATATACATACATATATATATATATATATGTTTATCTCTTTACTGTAAACATATATGTAACGATCCTAAATTTTGAACAATTTAAATTGTGAATATTTAATTAATTTTGAATATTTGAATGATAATTTAAACTGAATTTCCGATATAACAATGAAATTGGTGATTAAATATTTAAAATTTAATCTATACAAAGCTGAAGAAAAATTTAAACTTGACTTTGGAGTTGAAATTGAATATTTAATTTGTAATTGAAATTCAAACTAATAACTTAAGAAAATAATTTGGATACAAGAATTATTATTTATGTAAATTTATAAATGGATGGTTAGTTTGAAATGACATTTTTCTTTTCTTTAAAATAAAAAGGAATAAAATTTTAATCAATACAAAATAGATAAATAAATACACATAGTTAAAATTCAAACAACATATTTATAAACTTTGAAAAATATTATGTAACTACATTGGAGAAATTTCAATAACATAATTTAAACAAAACAAAACAAGCAAAGTAATAACAAAACCAATTGGGATTGAAAATGAAGAAAAATAAAAGAAAATTTGTTTAAGGAATTATGGGCTTTAAATTTAATCTCGGCCCATAGTGTTTCCTTGTTTGGTTGCCGTATTGATCCAAGACCCCATCCCTTTTCCTTCATTTCGAAAACCCTAAACTAAATAACGTAAATAATGGCGGCCTCTCAAAATCATCTTTCGTTCCTTCTTCATTCGTTCTGCTTTGCAAAATTAGGGCTTTCGTGAAAATTGGGGATGCCGCGACTTCAAATTGTTCGACTACTTCGAATTTTGGTCGAGCTCGAGTATGCTTCGGCTGCTTCGATTTTGCAATGGTGAGTTTCCAGCTCACGATTAATTTTTATCCAAGTGTTTAAATTTGGTTGGATTGTATGTTTGGTTGCATGCTATGTTTTGGGGTGATTTTGTTATCTTTTGCTCGGCTAATTTAATTTGAAACTGATATGGGTAGATTGGTTACTGCATGTTGGATTTTTGGTTGCTAGTTGCTATCATTTGCTCGATTTGCTTGGATTTTGAACTGATGAGAAACAGATACTATAAATTTTGATTTAAACTGTAAGCACAGATTCTACCCATTTATTTTTTTAAATTTTTGAACTGTTAGGAGCAGATACTATGGATTTTAATTCTTAAAACTGATGAGAGCAGATGTTATTGGTTTCAATTTTAAACTGGTAAGAACAGACACTAATTGTGATTTGTTTTAAACTGATAACCACTGATGCTTTCAAAAATTTGTTCTTTTTAAATTTATAAAAACAAATGCTATGTGAAATTTGTTTGTTTAAAAAAAAAATTGATAAGAACAGATGCTATATTTATTTTGTTATTAAATTGATAAGTACAGATGCTACTAAATATCTTGTTTGAAAACTGTTTGCAAACAATTGCATTATGAATTTAAACTTGCATGTTTGTCCCATGCCTGGTAACCATTAGACCATTTATTATTTTGCACTTGAGTCTTTTGGTACTGTTGTTGTATTGGTGTTGCATTTGGTCTGCATTGTAGTTGTATTCATATATACTTGCTACTGTTGCATTACTTGCTTCACTTGAGTTTTTTTTGTAACAGTAGTCTACTGTGTTCATGCACTTTGGTTTGTGGCAGTTTGCATGTCAAGTTGCACCCATGCTGTTGCACTTGTAGTTGTACCCCATGCTGTTGCACTTGGGTCTGGTCACTGTTCTCTTGGTTGTTCTAGTCTTCATTTCCATTGTTGTTTGCATCCTGATATATGTTGCATTGCAGTTGATTCATTTGGTCATTTGGTGTCTGCATCCTTATCTGTTGCATACATAAGTTTGGCCACTGTTGTATAATTGCATTTGATCTGCACTTGTGTATATTCTCAGGTTGCACACTGCAACTGCACTTGCATTTGTGACCTTTATTTGCCTGTTGTTTGAATTGTGCATTATTCATGTGTAGCTTGGTCATTTTGATGCACTGCCTTGATTTAGTTTGCCTCTATCTTTATAGTTACAGGTTCTAAACTTGATTTAAAAATTCAAACTATCCACCTAAGTGTTTTTTTTAGTTTTTAATCCTTAAACAAAATATGTTGTATGTGAGTAACTCACTTCTAAACTTATTAATAGGTAAAGTTGTTTATGTTTTCTTTTAAAAATTTGATATGAACTTATATGCATATTATTATAAACCTGTAAAACACCTCTGTTTGAATTACAGGCATGGGCATCTAACATAAATTCACCTCTCCTCTATATTTAAGCTTAAACTGAGAATTTTAAAAACATTTTTTTTTAGTACGATTGTTCATACACAATCTGGAAAAATCAAGAAATATAACAGTAAGGTTCTCTGTCCTTCATTGACACTGCGAGCAAACTCATTTATCTACCTATATGTTCTGATTTTATGGTTGACTCTTGAAGTATGATGGATTTGATGATTGCATGTTTGAATTTATACATCTTTATGGGTGTAAATGTATGAGTATGTATCAATGCATATCCCTGTTATGAGTCAGAGTACATCTTCTCTGTGCAACAAAATCTGTGAGTAAATTCCTGCTTTAAAAACAGTTTCTACCTTTTAAAATTAAGCTAATAAGATTTGCAGTGCTTAAAGTTAATTCAATTGCCTTTCAAATAAGAAACTGTAAAACAGTGGTAAATTAAAAAGATAAGAACTGCTCTGTTCTTTCTTTAGTAAGCAACATCACTATATATAGGTTGTTTAAAAATTTATTTGCTGTTTAAATTTTATATGTGCATGTGTTTGGATATAATTGTGACTGGTATTATGCCTGCGTACATATTTGAATGTGCAGATAGGTGATGCAAATTCTACAGACTTGCTACTGTTTTCACTAAGATTCTAAATACAAATCCACATCTTTATGTCTGAATTTTAGTTAGAAATTATTGTATAAACATATGGTGTTGTTTAACATAGATTAAGTTTGTAATTTTATTTCAGAAAAAGTAAAGACTGTTAGTTGTGTAAATCAATAACAGTACACAATAGTTTCTAAAAGTAAAATTATCAGACAACTTTAATTTATTCAATCAAGTTTTAAAGCCTTAATGCATGTTAAACATGGATATTAAAAACATGCTTCAGGTCTTAAAAAGTTTCTGAGGGGTTAGTAAATTTAGTCTGTGCAGTTTTATAAATTTAAAGATGGAATTCAAATTCTTGAATTAGAATTTCAATTGGTTTTTTTTAAAAATGCAAAGTTTAAATGTTAGTTCAGGTGAGCTCTTTTAGTTGCAGTGCTTCATCACTTGATGTCTTTGATTATTTGGTCTGCACTTTATGTTGCAGCTGGTCCTGCAGTTGTTATTGTTTATGCCTTCATGTTTTTGGACATTTCTGAGCCTCTGTCTTGATTGCCTGCTTTTACATTGCTGTTTGTATTGCTTTGTCTGATGTCTTCATGATTCCTTTGTCTGTGCGTTGGCTTTGTTTCGATCTGATAGCCGTGTTTTTGGTTTGGTGCACACGTGTTGGCGAGGCAGTGCACATGTGTAAAAATATACGTGTGTACTGCAGCCACACGGGATTGATAGATTTTAAATCTGAAGTTGTTAATATGAAAATTTCCAATAGATTTAAATTAGTTCATTTGTTTCATCACCTCTGTTACCATTTATTCAGTTCATTTCAAATTTAATTACTTGAATAAAGATTAATCCTGACTCGAGTGTTTTTGTGTTTTGCATAAACGCTCGGGTCAGACCGAGTATTTTTACAGCTTGAAGATTTTCAGGCAGCGAAGTTAGAGAGAGGGGGGTTAAAGCACTTCACTAAAGTTTTCAGAAAAATTTCTTGTACTTAATAAAATTTGTTTCCGCTGTATAAAATGTAACTTATTGTATTAACTCTGATAATTGTATATAAAAGAAAGTTCATTTATGAAATATATGTTTGTTCTGTGATTCTGTAGCTGATTCTGTTTAAATGTTATAAACTAAATAACAATCCGTCATTTTGAACGTTTCTAGTTGGTTTAATTACCGACTAGAGGCGGTCAAGGCGGCGGGTCGTTACAAAGTGGTATCAGAGCTTTGGTTTACACAAAGCTTAGTTTATGGCGTTTAATATGAATAGTTACTAGAATCACTTTAAAGGGAGTGTTTTCAAATCTAAAGAAGTTTAAAATTGTTTTCTTTAAAATAAAAGGTATTTTGAAAATTAGAATTATTTTTGGAAATTCCCCTCTCTAAATTTAGGTTTGCGATAGTTTATATTCAGTGAGGTCTCATTAGATTTGAGTTTCGATCGTTCGGAAACTCATTATCGAATTTTTGAGAGTTATGGAAAATGAAATGTAAGTCAAGTGGATTAATGAATTGGTTTAAATTGACTTAAATCAAATATTTTGAATATCTCCCAAGTAATAATTGGAAAATAAAATGATATGTTAATTTGATTATAACCAAGCGGATTATTGAACTATAACTTGAGAAATTTGATTCTGAATTTTTTTGAAAATTGATTTCAAATGTTGTGAAGAACGATTTAGTGAATAAATGGATTATAAGTATTTAACTTATAATATGAAATTTTGGGTATATAACTAAGTTATATGAGCTGAATTGAATCAAATTAAGAAAGGAGATTATAAAACGAAGTTTTATAAATAGAAATGGAATTTCTAAAGATGTTTATAAAATCCGCAAATGACTTATTTTGATAAGTAAATTGTTGTAACTTATTAAAGGAGTTATATCTATGGTTTTGGACAATAAATAAGATATAAAAAGAGATATGAATCTAATGAAAATTTATAAGAGATTTAAATAGATGCAATGAAGAATTTGAATTTGAATGGGCATGGAAATAAATTAAGTGGAAAACTTAATATTGGAAATTTGAGGTTGGGTTAAAACCAATATTTTGAAATGTATGCAGAATTCAAACTATGAATTAAGTTGAAGTTGAAAAACTTAAATGAGAATGTTTTTGGGAAAATAATATTATGAAATGAAGTAAATCCATTTTAAGTTGTTTTGAAATGTGTTAAGAATCGGAAGCATAGATTTCAACATTATTGTTGAAATAGACGTTTTCGAGAGAAAGAAAGGAAATGTTTTATATAGTATTGGGATTTATACATCTATATTAAATTCGAATCCCTATACTAATGATTTTTGGGTCGTCGTAACGATGTTTTACGCAACATTCGTTTTGACTCAAATAAAATGTGTTTAAAAGAATGGTTTTTTTTAAGAATGAATATATACTTGATTTTGGTTTGAAGTATATTGAATATTTTCAAAGTGTTGAAAATAAGTGGATTTGTAAATTACTTATTATTGAATAAGTATGGGTATGTTTTCCTATATGAAATGAATGGTTTGAAATTTTATCTTTTAAAGATAAATTGAAAATGAATAGGTGAAATCGATTTGAAAATCGTATATTCATAGATAATTTGGAAATGTTTCCGTTTAAGGAAATCGCTTTGAAATTTGTTTTCAAAGATTAAAAGGTGAAGAAATGATTTGAAATTTGTTTCAAATGGTTAAGTGTGAAAAATTTTATATCTTGTAAAGATATTATTTTTGGGAAATTTGAACAATTAGTTCAACTTGGAAAAATTTCAAAGTGATTGAATTTTGAGTTAAATTGAGTTTAACTTTGCCACACAAAAACAATGTAAGTTGAACTTTGAATTTTAAATGGATGATTTGGATTGTATGTCTAACGTCGTGAATTGACGACATATCAATTGATCTCTATTAAATATATATCTGTGGTGGCGGAGAATTTATTCTCTTAGCTTAACACCCTTCTCTGAGACGTACGAGCTCAGAGGTTATATATCGATAGACATCAATTATGTGTTGAGAATTGACGATGTAGCGTGAAATCCAAATCGAGTGTGTGAAGTCGATAATAAATTGGATTGTGAATGTGTATTAGGTTTGATATAACCTTAAAATTCCAAATCGACTTAGAGGAAAATTTTAAATGGATAATGAAATGGAAAATTGTGAATCCTCTATTTGTTATGGGTATGAAATGTTGTGGTTTTCATAACGTATATGTGTGAATACGATAAATTCGAAAACCAATTAGTTTGGAAAAGTAATTGTTGTGGAAAACTTATTTAAGTACATGGGTTGTACTAAGTGTGAAGTGAAATATTATATATGTATGTATAATATTATGTTTTCCAAAATTGAGGATATGGAAAGGTACCTTCCATTTATACTGTGTGACTGTGTGATGGTGATGGAACTCGAGATGAGTATCCATTTAAAAATCGTAGCTACGTAGTATTTCCATTAGTTGGATGACCATTTATATTTCCATTAGTTGGATGACCATTTATATTTCCATTAGTTGGATGACCTTTTGTATTTCCATTAGTTGGAATGTCCTTTTGGACTGGTATAGTGTGCTAGCGTAATTCGAGGGGCGAGATGCCTATGGTTACAAGCGATTCCACTGGGATAGTGGCGTAACCGCCGAGTATACCGCGATCTAGTTACACTCGGGTGGTAGCGTAATTTGAGGGGCGTGATGCCTACAGTTACAAGCGATTCCACTGGGATAGTGGCGTAACCGCCGTGTAAACTGCAATCTACAAACCAAAGCGTAATTCGAGGGGCGAGATGCCTACGGTCACGAGCGATTCTACTGGGATAGTAGCGTAACCGCCGTGTGAACCGCGATCTTTGGCAACAACCATGGCGAAATTCAAGGGATGAGATATCCACAGTTACAAGCGACTCTACTGGGATAGTAGCGGAACCGCCGAGTAAACTGTGATCCATGGGGGAATGTGCTTTCCATATCCATTTTTAAAAGAATTTTTAAAAGTATTTTCACTGGGAATTGAAGCAAGTATATTTAGTACTTGGAGATTGTTAGACTTGCGCCTGGCCAGCGTATGCCTAATGTCTTTAAGAACGACAGTAGACTTGTTAAATTTCGAGTTAGCAAGTATTTTCGAACTTTAAATAGCAAATCAATAATCTGGAATTAAAATTTGCATAATTCTAACTTAATAAATTAAGGAAGAGGATTTTTGAAATGTTTTGAAAGTCCACAGCTTTGGAAAAGTTATAATATGTAAATCTCTAATATAAAGTGTTTCAAATTTAAAATTTTGGGTTGTAAGTTGAAAATTTTAGTAAAGATTTTTGTGTCTTGATTGTAGAAAATAATAGACAAAAGAGTTAATTAGCAAAGCTAGCGAGATAAAACAAATAGAATGAATCCTATATTCATTCATCTTTAATAAGTGTTGAACTTGATAAAATTGAGTAAAATATAAATATTAGTGAAATTTTAACAATCATTTTTCCTTACTTGTAATTTCGGGACGAAATTCTTTTAAGGAGGGGAGATTGTAACGATCCTAAATTTTGAACAATTTAAATTGTGAATATTTAATTAATTTTGAATATTTGAATGATAATTTAAACTGAATTTCCGATATAACAATGAAATTGGTGATTAAATATTTAAAATTTAATCTATACAAAGCTGAAGAAAAATTTAAACTTGACTTTGGAGTTGAAATTGAATATTTAATTTGTAATTGAAATTCAAACTAATAACTTAAGAAAATAATTTGGATACAAGAATTATTATTTATGTAAATTTATAAATGGATGGTTAGTTTGAAATGACATTTTTCTTTTCTTTAAAATAAAAAGGAATAAAATTTTAATCAATACAAAATAGATAAATAAATACACATAGTTAAAATTCAAACAACATATTTATAAACTTTGAAAAATATTATGTAACTACATTGGAGAAATTTCAATAACATAATTTAAACAAAACAAAACAAGCAAAGTAATAACAAAACCAATTGGGATTGAAAATGAAGAAAAATAAAAGAAAATTTGTTTAAGGAATTATGGGCTTTAAATTTAATCTCGGCCCATAGTGTTTCCTTGTTTGGTTGCCGTATTGATCCAAGACCCCATCCCTTTTCCTTCATTTCGAAAACCCTAAACTAAATAACGTAAATAATGGCGGCCTCTCAAAATCATCTTTCGTTCCTTCTTCATTCGTTCTGCTTTGCAAAATTAGGGCTTTCGTGAAAATTGGGGATGCCGCGACTTCAAATTGTTCGACTACTTCGAATTTTGGTCGAGCTCGAGTATGCTTCGGCTGCTTCGATTTTGCAATGGTGAGTTTCCAGCTCACGATTAATTTTTATCCAAGTGTTTAAATTTGGTTGGATTGTATGTTTGGTTGCATGCTATGTTTTGGGGTGATTTTGTTATCTTTTGCTCGGCTAATTTAATTTGAAACTGATATGGGTAGATTGGTTACTGCATGTTGGATTTTTGGTTGCTAGTTGCTATCATTTGCTCGATTTGCTTGGATTTTGAACTGATGAGAAACAGATACTATAAATTTTGATTTAAACTGTAAGCACAGATTCTACCCATTTATTTTTTTAAATTTTTGAACTGTTAGGAGCAGATACTATGGATTTTAATTCTTAAAACTGATGAGAGCAGATGTTATTGGTTTCAATTTTAAACTGGTAAGAACAGACACTAATTGTGATTTGTTTTAAACTGATAACCACTGATGCTTTCAAAAATTTGTTCTTTTTAAATTTATAAAAACAAATGCTATGTGAAATTTGTTTGTTTAAAAAAAAAATTGATAAGAACAGATGCTATATTTATTTTGTTATTAAATTGATAAGTACAGATGCTACTAAATATCTTGTTTGAAAACTGTTTGCAAACAATTGCATTATGAATTTAAACTTGCATGTTTGTCCCATGCCTGGTAACCATTAGACCATTTATTATTTTGCACTTGAGTCTTTTGGTACTGTTGTTGTATTGGTGTTGCATTTGGTCTGCATTGTAGTTGTATTCATATATACTTGCTACTGTTGCATTACTTGCTTCACTTGAGTTTTTTTTGTAACAGTAGTCTACTGTGTTCATGCACTTTGGTTTGTGGCAGTTTGCATGTCAAGTTGCACCCATGCTGTTGCACTTGTAGTTGTACCCCATGCTGTTGCACTTGGGTCTGGTCACTGTTCTCTTGGTTGTTCTAGTCTTCATTTCCATTGTTGTTTGCATCCTGATATATGTTGCATTGCAGTTGATTCATTTGGTCATTTGGTGTCTGCATCCTTATCTGTTGCATACATAAGTTTGGCCACTGTTGTATAATTGCATTTGATCTGCACTTGTGTATATTCTCAGGTTGCACACTGCAACTGCACTTGCATTTGTGACCTTTATTTGCCTGTTGTTTGAATTGTGCATTATTCATGTGTAGCTTGGTCATTTTGATGCACTGCCTTGATTTAGTTTGCCTCTATCTTTATAGTTACAGGTTCTAAACTTGATTTAAAAATTCAAACTATCCACCTAAGTGTTTTTTTTAGTTTTTAATCCTTAAACAAAATATGTTGTATGTGAGTAACTCACTTCTAAACTTATTAATAGGTAAAGTTGTTTATGTTTTCTTTTAAAAATTTGATATGAACTTATATGCATA
This sequence comes from Allium cepa, assembly GCA_030765085.1. Lineage (NCBI taxonomy): Eukaryota > Viridiplantae > Streptophyta > Magnoliopsida > Asparagales > Amaryllidaceae > Allium > Allium cepa. The sequence continues at coordinate 46,215,159 of CM060946.1, forward strand.
TTATTATAAACCTGTAAAACACCTCTGTTTGAATTACAGGCATGGGCATCTAACATAAATTCACCTCTCCTCTATATTTAAGCTTAAACTGAGAATTTTAAAAACATTTTTTTTTAGTACGATTGTTCATACACAATCTGGAAAAATCAAGAAATATAACAGTAAGGTTCTCTGTCCTTCATTGACACTGCGAGCAAACTCATTTATCTACCTATATGTTCTGATTTTATGGTTGACTCTTGAAGTATGATGGATTTGATGATTGCATGTTTGAATTTATACATCTTTATGGGTGTAAATGTATGAGTATGTATCAATGCATATCCCTGTTATGAGTCAGAGTACATCTTCTCTGTGCAACAAAATCTGTGAGTAAATTCCTGCTTTAAAAACAGTTTCTACCTTTTAAAATTAAGCTAATAAGATTTGCAGTGCTTAAAGTTAATTCAATTGCCTTTCAAATAAGAAACTGTAAAACAGTGGTAAATTAAAAAGATAAGAACTGCTCTGTTCTTTCTTTAGTAAGCAACATCACTATATATAGGTTGTTTAAAAATTTATTTGCTGTTTAAATTTTATATGTGCATGTGTTTGGATATAATTGTGACTGGTATTATGCCTGCGTACATATTTGAATGTGCAGATAGGTGATGCAAATTCTACAGACTTGCTACTGTTTTCACTAAGATTCTAAATACAAATCCACATCTTTATGTCTGAATTTTAGTTAGAAATTATTGTATAAACATATGGTGTTGTTTAACATAGATTAAGTTTGTAATTTTATTTCAGAAAAAGTAAAGACTGTTAGTTGTGTAAATCAATAACAGTACACAATAGTTTCTAAAAGTAAAATTATCAGACAACTTTAATTTATTCAATCAAGTTTTAAAGCCTTAATGCATGTTAAACATGGATATTAAAAACATGCTTCAGGTCTTAAAAAGTTTCTGAGGGGTTAGTAAATTTAGTCTGTGCAGTTTTATAAATTTAAAGATGGAATTCAAATTCTTGAATTAGAATTTCAATTGGTTTTTTTTAAAAATGCAAAGTTTAAATGTTAGTTCAGGTGAGCTCTTTTAGTTGCAGTGCTTCATCACTTGATGTCTTTGATTATTTGGTCTGCACTTTATGTTGCAGCTGGTCCTGCAGTTGTTATTGTTTATGCCTTCATGTTTTTGGACATTTCTGAGCCTCTGTCTTGATTGCCTGCTTTTACATTGCTGTTTGTATTGCTTTGTCTGATGTCTTCATGATTCCTTTGTCTGTGCGTTGGCTTTGTTTCGATCTGATAGCCGTGTTTTTGGTTTGGTGCACACGTGTTGGCGAGGCAGTGCACATGTGTAAAAATATACGTGTGTACTGCAGCCACACGGGATTGATAGATTTTAAATCTGAAGTTGTTAATATGAAAATTTCCAATAGATTTAAATTAGTTCATTTGTTTCATCACCTCTGTTACCATTTATTCAGTTCATTTCAAATTTAATTACTTGAATAAAGATTAATCCTGACTCGAGTGTTTTTGTGTTTTGCATAAACGCTCGGGTCAGACCGAGTATTTTTACAGCTTGAAGATTTTCAGGCAGCGAAGTTAGAGAGAGGGGGGTTAAAGCACTTCACTAAAGTTTTCAGAAAAATTTCTTGTACTTAATAAAATTTGTTTCCGCTGTATAAAATGTAACTTATTGTATTAACTCTGATAATTGTATATAAAAGAAAGTTCATTTATGAAATATATGTTTGTTCTGTGATTCTGTAGCTGATTCTGTTTAAATGTTATAAACTAAATAACAATCCGTCATTTTGAACGTTTCTAGTTGGTTTAATTACCGACTAGAGGCGGTCAAGGCGGCGGGTCGTTACAATATACGTATATATGTTAAATTTTAAAATACATAAACTGTGTATATACTTGCTGTATATCTATATTTTCTTCTAACATATAAATGTGTGTGTATACAAAATTAAATTAAAAACAGAACTACTATATACCTTTACTGCAAAAAAAATCCATCACAGCCCAAACTCGAACTCGAAGCCCACATTCGATCGTGCTCGCGACCCAATCCATGCACGTGTGGTTCCACCAGCGAACGCCATCACGAAGCTCAGCCCTCCATCGTTGTTGTGCTGACCTGTCATCGTGACACACGAATTCGCGACAACAGTTGAACCTTGCCGAAGTCACCCAAACCCTAGTCGACTTCCATGCGCGCCTGACACTCGATCGTCAATGCTTCGTTGATTGATAATCTCCCAATTCGCACGCGCGAGCGCACGCATCGCCGACACCCATTCACCGAAACCGACACCGCCTCATCGACGAAACTGCACCCACCCCTCACTCGCGTTCACAAGCCTTCATTCGACCATCGACCTCTACGTCGTTCGAACCTTACTCGATTGCCGAGTTCGATTTCGATCCACTAATCCCCTGACTCGATCGAACTTTCCCCCAAATCGAAAATTGAATCTAGAGAAAGGGGGAAGCTCGCGTTTGATGCTTTTGAATTTACTTTGGCCATTTATTTTTATTTCTTTCCTGAAAGAGGAATTTGACTTTTATTTTGAAAAAGGAAAGAGAAGTGGCCATTGTCATTTGATTTCGAACGGAAGTGTATTTCGTTTGTTTTTTCTTTCTTTTCTCTCTTTCGATCTGAATTCGAACCTGGAAAGCGTGAGATTGAAGATAAGGGTAGCGTGCTTTGGAAAGGACTGGAAAAGGCTCTGATGTGAAATAAATTTGACTAGTCTAGTACAGTATTTACTTATTTTTAAATTTTCAATTCAAATTCGTATTGTCTTGAAAATGCAACTTACAATTTCGAATTCCTATCGAGGCATGCCGCAAGGCGTTTATAATATTATATGCCTATTTCGAATGCAATGGAAAAGGTTTCGAGTCCTAATTCGATCGTATGAAGAATATTGCTTTTTGAACCCAGCTATTAAATTAAATTTCAATTTAATTTTCAGCGCGTTTGCTTATCGTACGGCCAAACGATCATTCTGAATGCTACGAAAATTGAAATTCGATAATAATACAATATTACGGATCCAATGGAACTGGTTTCGTCGAATTCCGAGATTGTGCCTCAGAAGGCTATTTTTAAATATCGATTTAAACGATATAATTTCAAAACTGGATAAAGTATTTCCAAATCAAATTCCGAAGCTTCCATTAACCTCAGTATTATCAATATAAATTTTCTAAGCCATCAGATTATTCTAAATTAACTTAAAATTGAAGATTCTAAATTTTTATCCAACATTAATAAATTAAATTCAATAATTTAATTGCCAAATTCATATTTATATTTGAAATTCAAGTTATACTAATCTCCAAATATTTAAAATCAGTTAAATATTCCATTTCAAATGTTAATAATTTCCGGGTCGTCACAAAGAACATCAGAATCCGAGCTAATATGAACGAGATACAAATTAAACAAGAAAACGACAAAAGAAAAGAAAATAATAAAAAAAATAGGCCAGGTCGACCGGCCGATCGACTTGGGCACAAGGGCAATCAATCGCCCGGTCGACCCGCTTTCCCATTTGAGTGAATGAATGTTCGTTCGTTTGAATGATGTAGACATGTTTTTCATTCTTCAACTCGATTTTATTCTTCCATTCATGCATCTGATGGCTCCTATTCAGCCTATAATGTGGTAGCATCCTATTCAATCTCCAAATCCAATGGTCAGAGATCCACTTCTGCCCATATAAATAGAACCTTATGCTTAACACTTTTTTATCATTCTAAGATTTTTTCTAATTGGGTTCACCTATTCAAGAAGGACCCTAAGTGAAATAATTTTCCAAGGAGGAAATCATTTTAAATAAAAATATTTAACAAACCCAAGTGGATTCGAAAAGGCCTAAAAGGAAGAGCCAAGGACTAGAGGTGAGTGATCTTAACTATTTTAAATTTCTTTAAGTAATTTAAAATAATAGGGTTTCCAATAGTTGTAGTTTTACTACGATTTTCGGAGAATCTTTTTAGTAATTTATTTACAGTTTTTAGAATTATTTTCATTCTATTTCTTTTAGCTATTCTTTTCAACTAATTTCAGTTTATTTCTAACTTTTCCATTTACTTACAGTTTATTTACAGTATTTTAGTTTATTTACTGTTATTTATGCGTTATTTACATCTTCTTATTACGCTTTGGATTTCCTTCTATTTTTGGTTTTCTTTTGTTCCTTCTCCTTCTTCATGTATGGATTATAATATAATAAACATGAAATTGGATTAAATTATAAGAAACCTGAAATAATGGAATAGAAGATGTAAATTATAAAGACTATAATATAAATGGAATTGGACTAAAATTATGTCTAATTATGATATTAATTGGACTGAATTAAGAAGATTGGCCTACTTATAACCTAGAATTATAACTAAAAAGAATAAAAGAAGAAAGAAGCTTATTTTCACACTTAGACCTTGGGTTAAGTAATAAGCATGATTATAACGTAAGTTATATATTGATACACTATGGAAACTATGGTAAACTATGGAAACTATGGTGCTTATTTTAAGACTTAGGATAAACTAATAAGCAATAATAGTAATTGATAAAAAATAAAGGCTTATTTAAATAATTTGTCTAAGTTAATAAGCAACGATAACAAGTAGGACCTATACAAATAACATTCCACTAATATTTCTATGGTTACAGTGTTTCGCATAATCTTGAAGTGAGATGAGGTGCTTCACATAATCCTGAAGTGAGGCGAGGGTACACTTATGCTTATGGTGGTAGTAAATGGTCAACCTATGGTAGTTCAAATCAAGGAGATTTGAACAAGAGGTGCAACTAGATTTTTGTTTGATAGGGACCAGTACAAACAGCATTTCCCCTATTTTTCTATGGACACAGTATTTTACATAACCCTGAAGTGAGACGAGGAGCTTCACATAATCATGAAGTGAGGCAAGGAGCACACTTATACGGTCTAGTGTAAATAAAAGGTAAAAAGAGGGAACAGCAGGAATGCGAGCTTAGTGGTGGTGGTCACGCGTGCAGCTTCCAGTGGTGGATCATAAATCGTTATGAGTTTCAAGCACTTAGTAACTATGTCTTTCGTAGACACCAAAGTCTACTGTTTAGGGAAACATCCATTCTACAGTAGATTCTATGGAGTAGCAGACCGATCAAATGGTAGAATTAGGATTTACCCTAATCAAAGCAGCTAGCAAGGATAAGTGCATACAATCAAAGTTAACCTATATTGTTAATTGAGATATAGTTTAATCGAATTTATTTTCAGATTATCTCTTTCCTATTTCTTTTATTTTCTTTTATATACTAGAACAATTGAAGGATCGTTATTTTTACTTTGCTTAAAGATTCTAGTAGTTACTATCATTCACCAGACTTTTAGTCTGACCCACTCCTTTATTTTCCTCTTTTGCCCCATAGGCAATCAAGGGAGAGGACAGTAGATTGTGGTTACTCAGAGGATTCTTGGAGAAGATTTCTACCATATTTTCTTTTATTCTAGCTTTAGGTCTTTCTGTGCACTGGCTTATTATGAGGGATATTTGTACTTTGATTTTTGTTGAGACTACGATTTTTTATTTCATGAGACATCTTAGATTTTGGGACATGTATGTTGTATTTGGATTTTGGGTCTTGTGAATCTTAGTCTCTATTAGTTTCAGTTATACCTACAACGCACCACGCCTTTTAATATGCCCTTTGGGATATATTAAGGGGTGTGGGATGTCTCACTTGTAATCAGAGCCTATGGTTAAAGGATCCCTAAAAATTTATTTTTAAAAATAAAATATTTTTCGAAATAACTTTTCTAAAAAGTATTTTTTTCTTCAGAAAAGAATTCTTAGAAAAAAAAATTAACTATAGAAGAGTTTTTATAAAAACAATCCCCTCATAAGTCCAGTTCAATCTCCCTTTGACTTTTTCCTAACTATCTTTTCATTTTTCTTTGAATGGTTGATGCCCCGAACCTTCCCGAGGGCATTTCAATTCCAGTCTGATTTCGTAGGTATCTACAAGCCATGTGGCTCCAGGGGTGCAAAGGCAAGCCCCCAATGCAACACCAGCGGGTGGGAATCCCATCAAGCCACCTACAACAGTTAATTTCTCTAGGCTTTGTAAGGATTTTACAAATTTGGGGGAAAGACCTTCTCGGGCATGGAGATTTTGTGGAGGCTCGGTCTTGGCTAAGAAACACGGAGAGGATATTGGGACTATTGGGATTGGACGATCGGTAGGGGGTACAGCTAGCATCTTGGCAGCTAAAAGAGGAGGCTTCTTATTGGTGGGAGATTATTGAGTTGGAAGGAAGAAAAGTTACGTGGAATGGGTTACGGGAGTGATTTGATAGTAAATTTTTATCTCAAGCGGAAGAGAGTGTTCAGTTGGAGCATATTAACTTGAAGCAAGGAAGCTTGTTTGTGAAGGAGTACATCAATCAATTTAATGTATTGTTGCGGTTTGGAATAGAATTGGTGAATATAATGCACAATATGGCTATGAAGTTCACAAAGGATTAAATATGCCCCTTCAAGGTTTGTTGTTGACTCATGTATCGATGGAAGCTACATATGAGTTACTGGTAGAGATGGCACTTATGTCTGATGCAGGTAAGGAAGGGAGCCTAAAGAAGCCGTTAAGTCGGAAGATTCTAAGAGGAAAGAAGAAGGCCCTCAGAAATGGATCAAGAAAAAGTGCAAAAGTTGTAGGATGGCTGGACATTTGGCCAAGGACGTCAAGAGAGGGAAGATGAAGGGAAAGAGCTATAATTGTGGACAACCCGGTCACATTAGTAAGAATTGTCCCCAGAAGACGGGGCAAGGAGCAGGTGCACCAGCAGCATAGATTCAGGCTTTGGAGGTAGCACCCTCCAGCAATAGACCAAATCAAGGTAGGAAAATTTGATTTCTATTTCTGATTTTCCCATTAGGACTCTTTTTGATTCTGAAGTATCACACTCTTTTTTATCTCTAGCTCTCATGTGGATTGTTTGCACTTAGACATTTCTTTAGTAGTAGACCTCATCTTTGTTTCAGACCTCCATAGGAGGATTGGCATTCTTGTCTATGGTTTGTAGGGGTTTGAAAATTTTATCCTAGGCATAGAATTTGACTGTAACGCCTATGTTTTGGGATTTTCAGGGTATATGATGATTTTGGGAGTGATTGGCTATCCACATATGGAGCTATATTAGATTGCGAGAGAAGAGTCGTTAGACTAGAGACATGCATTAGTAGGACTCTCAAGATTTCTTGCGACCCGCATGGGTTAGTTATGTTGAGCTTCCTTTATTCCCTCGATTCATCATCATCAGACTTAGGTTCGGTCCCTGTCGTTAGAGATTTCCATACATCTTTGAGGAGTTTAGGGGACTAACCCGCTAAGAGAGATATTGACTTTAGGATTTATTTTGCTAGCCAGTAGCATTACCTATAGGGCATATGGTGTCTAGGGAAAGGAAGGGATTGAGCAAGCAGATCCATGAGCTTTTGAAAAAGGTTTCATAAGAAGAAACATATCGGAATAGAGAACGTCGGTCATCTTTACTACCAAAGCAGGTGGTTCTCTTCGACTTTGCATTGACTATGAAGAATTGAATAAACTCACAAAAAAGAACCATTATCCGCTCTCTAAGATAGATGTTCTTTTCAGTTAGTTGGCTCTTCAGTATTCTCTCTGCTTGGTCTAGCCATTGGATTTAAACAGCTTAGGGTAGCTGATAACAGCATTGATAAGACCGCATTTATGACACCTGACGGATTCTTTGAGTGGTCGTCTATGTCTTTCGGGCTGACCAATGTCCCAGCCTATTCTATAGATTTGATAAACCATGTTTTAGAGATGTCCTAAAATAAGGTTCGTGGTGGTACTCGTAGTCGACATTTTGGCTTTTTTCAAGAAGTATGGAAGAGCATGTTATTCATCTAAAGGAGGTTCTTCGTATGCTTCGTGTTTATCAGCTGAAGATAGATTTCTTGAAGTATCACTTTTGAAATGCGTTGTTTGAGGCATAGAGAATGTCTACACATGGTAGGGATTTAAGAAACGGTTCTATGCATTTAGGATCAGACTGCGGAAATCCTAAGAGAGGTAGGCAAAGACTGGGGGATGTACAATAGGTTCAGTTGATGAGAAAAGGTGAAAACTCATGTGTAGATGAAAGACTTCAATAAGGAAATGAGATTTCCAAGGTTTAAGAAAGGTACTCCAAGGTTAGTAAGGACAAAATCCACTTTATGCCATGCCTAATAAAATGTAATAGTTAGAGTTGAAAATTTTTATCACTAATATTTTCTTATAGAAAATAAATATGGAGTTTTTGAAGAATGGTATGAAATTTAAGTTGGTTTTTATATAATGAAAATTTGGAACTCTTTTTGAAGAATTATGGAGTATATATATAACTCACTAGTTTCAATGTAAGTAAACAAAGATTTTAAACATAAAGATCTGGAGTGTATTAAGTATCGAAAATGTAGGTTACAACTTTTATTGTTGTAATAAATGTTTTCGTGAAAAATAAGTGGAGCATAGGCTATAACACTACTATTATAGTAAGTGACTCCTATGAGAAATATTTTTAGGTAGATATATGAGATTTATTGGTATTTATTTGATTGAATCCATACACTGGTATTTTTTAGGGTTTTAGTAACGGTGTTTTACGCAACATCATTTCAACCCAAATGAAAATGTATTTTAAAAGGTAATTTCTAGGTATATAAACAAAATGTTTTGTAAAGTAAACTTATTATTTTTAATAAGTATAGGGAAGTGTTTTTGCAGTTATGGAAATATTAAAACAGTTTTGAAGATGAGTTTTTCTGAAAGGAAAATGTGTAAGTTAGATATTAGAGAATATTTATCATGGAAGAATATAAACTAAACATACTTTATCTATTGGAATGAAAAGAGTAATGGTATAAATTTTTATGAAACCAATAAAAAAAGTTTTATGCAAGTTACAGGGAATACATGAAAGAGATATACATGGTATGAAAATCACCATATTTTGTATAGCCTATTTCGAAAAATATAAAATAAGTTCCTTGTAATTTTACATAAACGTGAAATTCTCTTTTAAAAGGTTCATAAAAGATTTTAGCGTTAATAAATTCTCACTTGAGAAAGTAGTTCCAATCCGCAAAGGTATGAGACCATGAGATATAATAAGAGGATGTTTTGAAAGACATAAAAACAGCTTAAAGATATTTTAAAAGAAAATGGTTTGGTGAAAAAGTTAGTTTTTGGAAATGTAAAACAAAAATTTAATAAAAGTAGAGTTTGAAAATTCAAATTTTTTATAGAAAACTAAAAAGGTCTTTAAAAGCAAATGAGGAATAAGTTTTGGACTTAGAATTTGAATTTTTTTCCCTTTAAGTTGGAAAATAATGTTAATTAACCAAGTATTTTTGAATTTAATAGAAACTCAAAAATAACACTTTTTAAAGACAAAGATTTGGGAATTTGATGTTTTAAAAATTTAGAAGTCTAAGTTTTTGAATGAGAGCATAAATACCAAACCAAACTCTTAAAAGTGTAATAGATAGGAATCATTCCTAGATGTAATGGAAAAAGGGGAAAGGCTACATTGGAGACAGCAGTAATTACTTTTGGAAGTAATAACAGAGTTTCCGTAGAGTGTATACGAATCTAATGAGAACCTAGGAATGTTGATTCATGTGAGCAGACTAAAGAAGAACGGTAAAATGGAGTTAGTAAAATTGTAAGATATACATGGTTGAGAATGGATATTCCTGACTTTGGTATAACATTGATAAACCATCTTCCTTTAGTGGAATTCGCATAAGATAGTAGTTCTCAAGCTAACATTAGAGTGCCATCTTTCGAAGCTCTTTATGGAAAATCGCACAAGTCACTTATCTGTTGGATAGAGTCTACAAAGGTTAAAAAGACTTCGAAGAAAATTAAATTGATTAGGAGAAAATGCATACTTCTTCTACATCTCTCTTTGATAGTAAATTTCGAATTTCTTATTTCCATCTTTAACTTTAAACAGGTTCTTTCCTTTATTACACTTTGGGAGGGTAGAACTTAAGATTCAACCTATGGATGGTAGGATTTGATGTAAACGTATTATTAGAACATGTTATGAATGATGTATGCTAGTGGTTGCAAGTGTTTGTTAGTGGATGCTAATGAATGCATATAGGTACACTAGGCACTATTATTCTTTAGGGATCGGCCTAACTAGGACACTGAAGCATATGCATAGGGATGTGTGCGCATTTTATTCTATTATACATGGTTGCTATAAATGGATGATTTTCACATGGTTGTTGCATTTGGATGATGTTTGTAGCATACACATAGAATTATCAGTTATCATTAGGAAATTTTCGCATTCATTTGGATACATGAAAGAGATATGATTGCATAAAAGGAGATCAACTGAATCAGTAGACCGCCTAATCTTTTGCATTAGTGATGGACATTTACACTACACTAATTGCTTAAATATCATAAATTGCATTAGAAAAACTTAAGGACAATGGATGAATGGTTGAGATTGAGTAGTTGGTTGTAGAACTGGAACATTTAGTACATTCTTTTATCCTCAGAGATTTTAGGGATGAAATCTCTTAAGGAGGGGAGAATGTAACAATCCTAAATTTAACCCATAGTAATTAATTCATTAATTAATTAAATAATAAAATAACTTTGTGAAGTTATCAAAATTGAGCCACAGGAGTTGCATCATTGTGTCCGTGGTAATTTTTTGGTCAATTTTCATATATAGAACGTCAGAATCCAAGCTAATATGAACAAGATACAAATTAAACAAGAAAACGACAAAAGAAAATAAAATAATAATAATAATAATAATAATAATAATAGGCATGGTCGACCGGTCGGTCGACCTGGGCACAAGGGCGGTCGACCCGCCTTCCCATTTGAGCGAACGAACGTTCATTCGAATGTTGTAGAGATGTTTTGCATTCTTCAACTCGATCTGGTTCTTCCATTTATGCATACGATGGCTCATATTCAGACTATGACGTAGTTGCATCCTATTCAATTCCCAAATCCATTGGTCTGAGATCTAATTCTACCTATATAAATAGAACCCTAGGCTTAACACTTTTTCTCACTCTAAGATTTTCTCCAATTGGGTTCACCTATTCAGGAAGGACCCTAAAGTGGAATAATTTTCTAAGGAGGAAATCATTTTCAATAAAGATATTTAACAACCACAAGTGGATCCGGGAAGGCCTAAATGGAAGAGCTAAGGACCAGAGGTAAGTGATCATAATTATTTTAAATTTCTTTAAGTAATTTAAAATAATAGGATTTCCAATAGTTGTAGTTTTACTATGATTTTTGAAGTAACCTATTTAGTAATTTATTTAAAGTTTTTAGAATTATTTTCAGTCTACTTCTTCTAGCTATTCTTTTCAATTAATTTCAGTTTATTTCTAGCTTTTCCATTTATTTACAGTTTATTTACAGTATTTTAGTTTATTTACTGTTATTTATACGTTATTTACATCTTCTTCTTACGCCTTGGATTTCCTTCTATTTTCAGTTTTTGTATTCCTCCTTCTTCTTCGCATATGGATTATAATAGAAGTAACGCGAAATTGGGTTAACCTATAAGAAATCTAGATAATGGAATATAAGACGTAAATTATAAAGACTGTAATATAAATGGATTTGGACCGAAATTACGCCTAATTATGACATTAATTGGACTGAATTAAGAAGATTGGCCTAGTTATAACCTAGAATTATAACTAAAAAGAATAATAGAAGAAAGAAGCTTATTTTCACACTTAGTCCTTGGGTTAAGTAATAAGCATGATTACAACATAAGTTATAAATTGATAAACTATGAAAACAGTGGTAAACTCTGAAAAACTATGGTGCTTATTTAAGACTTAGGATAAATTAATAAGCAATGATAGTAATTGAAAAAAATAAAGGCTTATTTAAATATTTTATCTAAGTTAATTAGCAAAGATAAGAAGTAGGACCTATACCAAATAGCATTCCCCAAATATTTCTATGCTTACGGAGTTTCACATAATCTTGAAGTGAGACGAGGTGCTTCACATAATCCTGAAGTGAGGCGAGAGGTACATTTATGCTTATAGTGGTAGTAAATAGTCAATCTATGGTAGTTCAAATCAAGGGGATTTGAACAAGGTGCGCAACATGATTTTTGTTTGATAGGGACCGGTACAAACAGCATTTTTCCTATTTTCTATGGACACGATGTTTCACGTAACCCTGAAGTGAGACGAGATGCTTCACATCGTGAAGTGAGGCGAGGGGCACATTTATGTTGTCTAATGTAAATAAAAGGTCAAAAGGGGGAACAACAGGAAAGCGAGTTTAGTGGTGGTCACATGTGCGGCTTCCAGTGATGGCTCATAAATCCTTATGAGTTCCAAGTGCTTAGTAAGTATGTCTTTCGTAGACACCAAAGTCTACTGTGTAGGGAAACGTTCAGTCCACAGTAGATTCTATGGAGTAGCGGGCCGATCAAAGGTAGAATTAGGACTTCAGCCTAATCAAAGCAGCTATTAAGAATAAGTGCAAACAATCAGAGTTAACCTATCTTATTAATTCAGAAATAGTTTAATCAAATTTATTTTCAATTTATCTCTTTCCTATTTCCTTTATTTCCTTTTCTATGCTAGAACTATTGAAGGGTCAATTACTTTTACTTTGTTTAAGGATTCTTGTAGTTACTACCATTCACCAGACTTTTAGTCTAACCCACTCCTCTATTTTCTCCTTTCCCCCCATAGGCAATCAAGGGAGAGGACAGTATATTACGGTTACTCGGAGTATTCTTGGAAAAGATTGCTACTGCATATTTCTTTTATTCTAGCTTTAGCTCTTTCTTTGAACTGTCTTATTATGAGGGATATTTGTACTCTCATTTTTGTTGAGATTACGAGTTTTTATTGCATGAGACTTGTTGGGTTTTGAGACATGTATGTGGTATTTGAATTTTTACTTATTTGGTTTATGAAGCAATTATGAAGCTTTTGTTTTAAATAAGTTATTATTTTAGTTTCTATTGTTTTTACCTATTTTTTCTTGTGAATCTTAGTTTCTGTTAGTTTCAGTTATACCTACAACGCACCACGCGTTTTAATGTGTCCTTTTGGGCATATTAAGGGGTATGGGGTGCTTCAATATACATAAGATGGAAAAGGATGCTTGAGGAGGTACGGAACGCTGTGGTTTCCAAAGTTGAAGGAGAAAATCAATGAGGTATTATAGGAGTTCCATCATTCCAGGATGACCATATATCCAGGCGGTGATAAAATGTATAGTGAAATGAAAAGAGTTTATTATTGGCCAGGATGAAGGGAGATATGGCGATGTATGTGGCAAGATATCCTACTTGTTAAGGAGTTAAAGTGAAGAGAGGAAATCAAGTGGATTACTGATGCCCTTAGAATTTCTATAGTTGAAATTGGAAAAGTGTTCCGATGGATTTTATAGATGGCTTGCCATGGAGTAGAAGAGGTAGTAAGAGTATTTAAGTTATTGTGGATCATTTAGTGAAGAGAGCACATTTCATTCCTGTAAAGAGCACAAAGATAGCTACATCTTTAGCTCCATTATATATATTAAGGAAGTGGTGAAACTACTTAGTATACTAAGGAATACTGTGAGTGACACGACCCACTTGTTATGAGTGAGTTCTAGAGGAGCCTACAGGATAGCTTTGGTATGGAATTGAGTTTGAGCATAACATATCATACGCAGACGAATGGAAAAACCAAAATGGTGAATATAGTGTTAGAAGATTTGTTAAGGGCATATATTCTAGATTTTGGAGGTGCTTGGAAAGATCATTTTCCACTAGTGGAGTTCACATATAATAACATTTATCAAACTAGTATAGGATGGCACCGTTAAAAGCATTATACGGTAGGCCATGTAAATCACCTTCATGTTGGTAGGAGTTGATAGATAAGGTGATACTAGGACCACAAATGACAAAGGTTACATTGGAGAAGGTAGATTTAGTAAGAAAAAAGATGAAGAAGGCTGATGTGCATGTAAAAGTGTATATTTATACTCTCTTTTATTAAAATAAATGAGCATATCAAGGTATTTTATATGTTTCAACCAAAATATAAAATGTTTTCAAAACATCATTTATTCATCTTCATTTGGGTACAAAACAGTAATTTTATGTATGAAATAAATTGGAGAAATTTTATCTACACATGTTAATTTTATTTTGTTGAGTGCAACATGGAAGAAGAGCAAGGATATATGCATGCACAATTGCTGGAGGCCAAAAAATGTATAAAAGAAAAGAAATAATGCAACATGGAGGAGCCCACATACTCACTAACTAATGGACCATAATTAAAAGCACATCCACATGTTAATGGAGATTTAAAGGCAGTAGCACGTGTTAGTGAGGATTAATTAATTTTCTAATGGTTACTTGGTGGCTACACAAACTTAAGGTTATTTTAGGTAGCTCCATAAAAATGGAATTAGGGTTTTAGGCACGTATAAGTACCTCTTACGTTTCATGTAATGATCCTCTTTTTTATGCAAAGTTGTAGCACAAAATCAATGTTAAATAAATATCTCTTTAATGGCTTCTGAGCCTTGTTCTTTACTTTCATGCACTTTCTTTTCATGCTTACTTTTATTGTTATTTTATTTTATGCTCTCCTTTGATTCATGCAATTAGTTTAGAATTATGTATGCAAGTAGTTAATTCTCTTTTCTTTTAATTAGCTCTCAATTTCCTTGCTTTTTATGTTTAAATCATTTTATGTCAACATGAATTCAATTATGAGAAGCTAAATCCCTTCACTTTAGGGGTAACAAAACTTTCATGAACCATATTGAATCAACATAGAATGGTTTCATTTATAGTCTCTTATTTTGTGTTTAATGGAAATTTAAATGTTGATATAAATTTATTAGTGAACTTGATAGCTTATGTTATTCATAAAAAGTAGGCTATGTTTAATCAAATATAAACGCAAATTACATCATCATCTAATAAATATGATTTTGATAGTGAAAGTCAAAATATAATCAAAATTTAATGATCTATGTTACTGGTTCATAGTAGATAGATCATGCTTAAAATTGATTTTTTTTTTTATTTCATGACCATTTTCATGAGATTTAGAAGTGGATTTGAATGGTATGCTAGAGTTTAATGATTTAGTTGTGCTAATGAATAGCATAAATATGTCATGCTTATAATAAGCACATCAATCATTTCTACTTGAATTCAAATGAGAGATTATAGATTAAATTTTGTTTTGATTTATATGAAGTATTGAAATTGGATTTACCTCTAAATTGCTCTTAATCTCATAGTTTTATTCTCATTTTCATTCTGGTTCATTTTTCAACAATTTTGAGTTAACAATCTCCTTTTAAATTTGGGCTAATTTGATTGAGTAATATTAGAATTTTTGTTTTGTCCATGGATCGACCCGTACTCGCATATGTACTATGATTGTACGTCGTACGTTTGCGGTTTTTATAACGATAATATTCGACGATTTTCTAATCGATAGAAATACCGTCGCGAACAAGTTTTTGGCATTATTGCTAGGAAAAACAATTTAATTTTTATTTACTCTTCAAATTAATTTTTTTATTTTGCATTTTCTTCTATATTTAAAAAACATATTTTTGTGCATAACATTTAGTTCCTTACATTGTCCGATTCTCTGTTGATTCAATTTTTACATCTCAGTTCATTTTGTTCTCTGTGTTTGTGTTTGTTCTTCGTTCATTTTGTTCTCCATGTTTGTTTTCTGTTGGTACAATTTAAAAAAAACAATTCATTCTCTATGTTGCATTTGATTGCAAAATTTCTTTTTCTTTTATTTAATATATGTTACAGGCATTTGAACACCTCCCTCTCCTCTGACCAAACCCACTTCCCCATCCATCACCAAATACCCTTCTCTCCCAAATCCTAATACAAACTTCCTCCATCCATCCGCAACCTCCTATACAGCCTGCACAAACCCAAGCAACCTTCAATCACCTTCTTCATCACCTCACAAGCCCACCTTCTTCATCACCAAACTGCATCCTTCATTAAACCGTTCACAACAGCAAACCTTCACCTCTACCATCTCCGACCACCTCAAACAAACAACCTCACCAGTCACCAGCTCTGCTTCTATACCATCACCTTCAACTTCCTTCTCCAACCTTCACCACAACATTCCCGATCCTCTGCACCTCCAACTTCCCACTTCTGCCTCCATACAAATAGCAAATTCCTCCCTTCATTCCTCCCTGAATCTTACTACCTTCACGCAAGACAACCAACTCTTATGCCATCAAATCATCACTACAACAGCACTTCAATTGCCACAATTTCTCCACCTTACAATGAACTGCTTGTTCCCTCCTCCCTGCTTCATATCACTAAACAAACTAACTACAATCCAATCTCCTCAAACTCCAATACCAACCGCTTCCATGACTTCATCAAATTGCCGATCACCAACCACAACATCACGCCCCTCTTCAACGCATCTACCCACTTACGACATCCAAACCAACCGGCAAGTCCTCACTACAAACCTTCCATACTTTCATTCAGCACCTCATCACCAACCCGAAGCCGAAATCACTACAAACCCCAACTTCAACCTACAAAAAACCCAAAATACATGCCTGAACCACAAACACATCAAAACTGTACACACCATTCCACCTCAAAACGGAACCACCTATCGCCCTCCATCACCTTATCACGCGATCCCCAATATCCACAAATTCCACCGCCCATTATCGCCTACCAACTGCAACCAATCACTATAACCACGAATGCAAATCAATCCTGAAGTCGCCACTTTAACCAGAACCACCTAAGCAACCTGAACTCTAGCACCCCCAAACCCGCATCCCTCAGCCTATTCGCTTGAATCAAAATTGCAACCCTCGGGCACCCGCAACCCAATCACAAGTTCTGTTTTTGAGTTTTGATTTGGGGATTCTGGAATTGGGACTTATGTTTGTAACTGGAATTCTTTGTTGAGAATTGGGTATATGGGAGTGTTGTTGTGTTAAGAATATGATTTTGTTTGGAATTTAAAGTGGTTGAGATGTAATTTGGATTGGATAATTTGTGCTGTGGGGAATTTTGTTTTGGGCGATGAGTGTTTCTAATTTGCATTAAATATAACACAGGTTTGTTTGTTACTGGAGGAAATTTTTCTCAAGGATAATTTTTAAGGCTTTTTAAGATGTAGGACAACCCGCTAATTATTTTCTCACAAGGACACACGCACGTATTTTTCTTCCAGCACACTTTCGCGTGCTGCTTCTTCTTCTTCCTTTCGATCAAAATTTTTTGTCGCGATCCAATATTACTATCGCAATCAAAATATCGATCAACCTTGTTCGGTCATTTCAATTTCATTCTTCTTAAAATTATAGTTCATCTATTATATTTTTCTCATGCGCTTTTGTCGGTCTCGTTCTTTTCATACTTCTACTGTGATCTCGTTTTTCTTCAAAGTTTTGATATAAAGTTGTTTGGGTTGTACATAAAGTTGTGATAGAGTGGAAAAGTATCATATTTTAGGTTTAGTTTTTTGGTTTCATTTTTTTTTCTTATCATCATTTTTTTTTTGTTATCAGTAAGTAGGTATCAATTTTGTATACGGTAGCTATCAGTTTTATGAAATTGAATAATTAATGTTCTACATTGAAATATTTTTACTAATGTTTATTTTTTATTTACTGAAACCAAAATGTAATGTTAGTATCAGTTTGCATAAGTTGTATTATCAGGTTTACAATTAATACAAAACACTGAATTTCAGGGATAATGGTACAAGCATATAGTATGCTTTGAATTAAAATATTTAATAATTTTACTAACACAGTTAGTATCGATTTGTGTATGAATTTTTGCATTTGTAGATATTACTTTAAGATATATTTGCTAAATATTTTGTTTTATTTTTTATTATGTAGTTATCTTTTTTGTTTTTGTAGGTGTCAGTTATGGTTATGTAGGTATCAGTTTCTTTTACGTAGGTATCAGTTTTATTTCTGTAGGTATCAGTTTCTCTTATGTAGGTATCGGTTTTGTTTCTGTAGGTATCAATTTCTTTTATGTAGGTATCAATTTTCTTCCTGTAGTAACTGTTTATTTTTGAACTAACTGTTTTTGAAATCGAGAGATAATATTTTTCAATATTTTGTTATGAATCAAATTCAATTAAATATAAAAAGCATACAATGATGTATAGAATTATGTATGAAATGTTATAATGCAAAAACACAGATAGTTTGAATGATGAGCAACTTTCAATTGATTATGACTAGTAGTTTCAATTGTATTGTTCATTTTGTTGTCAGTAGATATCATTTTAACCAAAAAAAAACTTACGTGTCTTCTGCTTGTTATGCACACTTTATTTGATGCATATCATCTAGTTTCACCTCCATGCCTGCTATGTTATTGCTTTTCCAGATTTCTTTGAGCATTTCTTATATTTTTTGTCTCTAATAAAAACAAAATGTTAAAAAGTTAGTTCATATTCACCTTTTTTTATTTGTAATAAGTAATTTTTTTAAAAGAAAGAGAAATCTCATACCAATTACTCATACCAATTTTGTAGCTTTTTTTAAACTGGATGTGGATTAACAAAATCATCATCATCCTATTATTTCAAAATAAAGACAATAAGTAATTTTTGAAACAATTTATGTTGAAATGTAACAATAGGTTGTGTATTAGCTGCAGTGAAATATCTTCAGTCAAATATGTAACATTCAGTCAAATATGTAACGATTTCAAGTTTGCAGTAATTAGGTATCAGTTTGCATTAAGTAGGTATCAGTTTTCTGTAAGTATGTATCATTTTTTTTCAAGTAGGTTGCTCCACCTTTCTCCATATACAACAAATTGCTTCTCCGACTTCACTGTCCAAAAACCCAACTCATCTACCATGGCCAGACTCCAATCCACCTTCCTCGACCAACACAATCATCGTCAACAACTCGCGACCTCAATCTCGACCGAACCACGATCTAATCAAAATTTTCTCCTCACCGCCTCTTGTAAAACATCAACCACAACCGCGACATCAAATACAGACTCAAAGAAATTGAAAATTGTATTTTTGGTTTAGGGAAAGTGATTTTGGTTTTGGAGAGATTGTGGAAAATGATTGTGCTTCTGAGCAATTGAACGAGAAATCGATTTTTTTGATTTAATTTTATTTTTAAAAGAAAGTTCGTCAAATTCTGAGTGAAAGCGAGGAGGAGGAAACGAACAGATTCTTTGTTTTGTTTTAATTTGTATCTGGGCTTTGGGCTTTGTCCTTACTGTAAAAGTTTTTTGCGCGTGTCCTTGTGAACAATTATTTACTTTAATTTGTCCTTTAAAATTATTTCCCCTTGTTATTATTGGTTTTTGTTCGTCTTTTTAGTGTAAAATTGAAAAAAAAACAATAAAAATATCATTAAAAAAAACAAAGAAAAAGAAAAAAAAAGATGATTTGCTTTTGCATTTATTTGGATAAACAATAAAAAAATTGTTTTCATTTCATATTATTCTTATATAAAAAATTATTGTCATTTCCAATGTTTTTCTCCAGGATGCAGAAAATAAAGAGATGAAGTTCTTGCTTTGCTTTGCTTGCTAGCTTAAAAAACCGCTACTTTAGAAAGAGAAAATTTGCTAATAATTTTGCATGCTCTGGTATCGTGTTCTTATCTTTTATTTTTATTTTCCTTGAATTGTTGATTACTTGCATTTATATAAAAACAAACAAACAAAATCAAAACAAAAATCTTATTCATAGTTGCATTGTTAATACATATTTAATTTCTGTTTTGCATTCATTTCATCTTATTTTATTTTCTAAGGGCAACACCCAACTTCACATAAGATGGGGGATTTCATCACCCCTTTCTTGGTCCACAAATTGCATATCATCTTAGAATTTGATCAATAATAACAGTTAGATGATGAACTTAATAAAGTCAGGAGCTCGTCTAAGGCACAATTGTACCTTGACAAGTTGATCACTCTTAACAATTTATTTCTTCGTGTCTAGGATACGACAGAGCAATAATCATCTATAAATATTACGGTGATTCGTAAATATAGTAGTGATTGTTTCCTCGAAGGTACATAAACCTTCGGTTGCATTGCTACGGTGATTCTTGATGCATCGATAACTCATGTCTATTACCTGGCTGGGTACTATTTTGTTGAATTAGGTCAATGTGTGATTATACAGATTTGGGTTAGGAGCTACTAAGGATAGAAAATTTGTATTTAAATCCTTGCATTCATTTAGTTGCATTACTTCAAGCATATATAAAAAATCCAAAAGTAAAAAAAAATCACTTTTCCTTAACTTAGTTTTTAAACAAAAATCCAAAATAAAAAACAAAACAAATATTTTCCTTTGAACAAAAAAAATCAAACAAAATCAAAGATCCAAAAATAGGCATTTTATTTAATTTAGTTTATTTAAAAAAAACGAAAATGCAAAAGAAGAAGAAATACTAAAAAAAATTAAAATCCAAAAAACAAAACAAAAATATATCTTTCTTTTGAAAATAATTTCTTTATGGTAAATTTTTTTATTTTAAAAAATACAAAACAAAAGAATTTTTCGCTTCATTTTCTAAACCTTGTTTCGTTCTCTTAATCTTGATTTTAATGTCTTTCTCCCCTCAATCTTTTCGCTTATGCATGAGGACTTGGACTCATGACACAACGACGAATCTTTTAACCCAAACAAGCGAACCTCCAACGATGGCCAGTGAAAACGCTCCCCGAACTCTCATAGATAGAACCTTTGCCGATAGAGTTTTATTCCTACTTCTATCACCTTACCCACCCCAATGGGTAATCACTCTGAAATTCATTCAAATTATATTGCCACGCTACAGAAATTTGGCAATTTTGAACACGATGGCACATACATCTTCTTAACAAAATTCGAACAAGTTTGTGCAACCATTATACTGCAACAATTATGTGACGATGGAATCAGACTTCAGTCCATTCACCATTACCGATTATGCTGAAAATTGGTTGTACAGCTTACCTTCGAACTTAATCAAAACTTGGGAAAAGTTTTCTTAAAAAATTCTACCGCTTGGAAAAAACAATCAAAAATACGAAACAAAATTATGAATTTTCATCAATTAAAGGGTGAACCTTTCGTAAATTCTTTGTAAATTTTAAAAAGCTATTGATAAAATGTCCACACCATAATTTTGAAAAATGGACTCTTTGTCAAATCGTATTCAATGACTTGAAAATAGTTCACAAACCATGCTTGAATTTTTGTGCCAAGGCAATATTCTCGCCCAACATCACGATGATGCTTGGCAATTCCTTAAGAATGTGGCCTAAAAATCATCCCAATGGGAATGTTCTAATGAGAAATCCATCTATTCACGATCGAACGCACACTCGATAGGATCTTCTTTGGCTTTGGAAGCGAAAATCAATGCGATGATCAATAAATTCGACAACATTTTCAAATCCAATCAAATGAACCAAGCTTCCCAACCGTTGTGTTCTAAATAGAACGATCTGATCGTCGATCAGTGTCCTCATTCGTTAGAACAACTCAATGCAATTAACAAGGTTAAGAATGACCTATTTTCTCCAGTGCACAATCCTGGTTAGAGAAATCATCCTAACTTTGCATGGAACCAAAGTAATTCTAACACGAATTTGGCTTAACCCAATTTTCAAGCATTTACGAACAATGCTTCAAATTCTCCTTTTCAGCCCAACCACTTTCAAAAAAAATTGGTGCCTTCATCTCAACAATTGCAACAATCTTTCGCTCCCTAAGACAATAAACGAATGACTTCACTTGAGACAACTCTTAAAACTTTGGCTAAAGCGATCACTCAGAATCTCCAATCAAATAGCAATTAGTAAAATTTGTTAACTCATACATGCAAAATTGATTCAATTAATTGCTCCGACTCAAAACGCAAATAAGTCGTTTAGCCACTTCTGTGAGTGAACATGAACGAGGCACATTTTCAAGTTAGCCAATTTTGAACCCTAGAAATCAATACACGAACTCGAAACGAGATCATGCCTTTTAATATAGTAATGTGAACCAAATGAATGCTATCACGACATTGCTAAACTAATCGATAATCAAGTTGTATATCCAAACGATTTACCGAAAGCTCCTCTTGACACTTCGAAAACGACAAGCGATTCTGAACAAAACATCGTGTTAAATATCAAATCAAATTCCAATCCAAATTTTAGTCCTATGCAAGTAGATCAACCTATAAGTATCAAATCCATTTCCACATGAACTTCAACCTAAGAAACATTCCGATCAAATAGAAAAGATGTTGGAAAATTTCGAACAAGTCAAAGTGAATGTAACATCCCCTATCTAGAGGCCCAAAACTAAGCGCTACAGATGTTGTAATTATCTATAGTATTAGCTTCTAGTGACTAAATATGGCTATGTTAATGGTATCTATAATATCAGAAGCACTTGAATATGAAACAAAACACAGATTTCGAAATAACTTTTCTTCATTGCATTTAAAATAAATGTGGCATATTCTTAATACATTATCCCAATACGTTTCCAGGCATAGATAAAATATACTTAACACAAAGTATGCCAAGAGCGGTAACCCGATTAGATGATCGGAGTTATATAGTCATAGTAGACTTAATACAAACACAATGGAAATACAACAAAACATAAAAATGCAACTCCTAAATAGCTATTTGTTTGCCTTCTGCATGCCTCCGGTAGCTTTATTCATCATTATACTAAACCTGAAAAGACCTTAATCGCTCAGCTTACTCAATCTTGAGCACCCAAGAGTTTAAGGGAAAAACATAAACTTCGAATCGGTCATAAAGCCTGGTGTGAATAGTATTATACAACTCGGAATAATTATGTTAAGTGAGACCACGACGCTTAGCGGAACGGGGTTCCTCTCAATAACATCATTTTAAAACATATCTTTGCAAAACCTTTCATAAAACCATATACTATGCTCGTGCATCCACAATGGTTAAATACTGTAAATCAATCATTATGTAAACATACATAAATATCAGGTAATAATGAACTATCTGTTCAAATGCACACAAGTTTTGTTTGGATAAGTTTTAAACTTTGGCTGATTCGGGCCTACTAGAGAATATAATCAAAATTAACCTAACACTTGTTAGATTTTCTTCTTCTGGATTATCTATTCCTAACTATCTGTTAAACATTTCCCATCTGGATGGTCTGTCCTTAACTATTTGTTAAATACTTCACTTTTGGAGGGTCAGTCCCTAACTTAATCATCTTCCAGGTCTTCCTGATCCTAATGGTTTTTCAAGCTCACCAATAACCTATCTATATACAAACATATATTCATTTCGGTGTGTAACCATAATTTTAGTCTACCTGTGGCAAAGCCTTACACACTGGAATTTGGACAACAATTAGCTGGGAGTACTTGCTAATGTATAGAGCGCGGCCATATACTAGTCTTATCTAGTTTTTCAATATCTGAGTCATTTTTACTTAAGAATCCCTTCCCATAATTTTCCTTGAAATTTTTTTCAAAATGATTTAAAACCTTTAAATCAAACTTAAATAAGGAAAAGTATATAATCTCTATACTTTACCCAAAACCATATCACCATGTCACACACACACACACACACACACACATATATTCTCTTTACTCAAAATTTAGTTGATGAGAGCATTGAACCATTTGAAAGAACCTCTTTCTAAACCTTTGAAACCATCTCTTTCAAAACCAATATCAAACCTTTCGAAATCATTCCTCAAACTTTTCGAAAACTTACATCAAACCTTTCAAAACCATTCTCCAAAACTTTCGAACCCATTGAAAAGCAAACCTTTCAAAAGATATAAAACTTTAGACATCCTTCTTTAAAATCACTTTAAAACATTGCCTTAGAAAAACCTTGGAAAACCTTCCATTTAAACATTTCGAATCCATTGGATTAAACCTTTTGAAATCATTCAACTAAATCTTTTGAAACCATTCAATAAATCTTTCGAAACCAACCTTTCGAAACCATTCAATTACCTTTCGAAATCACTAAACTAAACCTTTTGAAACCATTCAACTTAAATCTTTCGAAACTATTCAATAAACCTTTCCAAAACCACTGAACTAAACCTTTCGAAATCATTCAACTAAAACCTTTCGAAACCATTCAATAAACCTTTCGAAACGACTAAACTAAACCTTTTGAAACCATTCAACTAAAACCTTTCAAAACTATTCAATAAACCTTTCCAAAACCACTGAACTAAACCTTTCGAAATCATTCAACTATAACCTTTCGAAACCATTAATAAACCTTTCGAAACCATTAAACTAAACCTTTTGAAATCATTCAACTAAGTTCTTTCAAAACCATTGAAGCAAACTTTCGACTTTGTCGAAAGTTCTGCTTCGAAAGCTTTAAACATATCCTTTAAGAAAAACTCTTTCAAAATCTTTAGGTTTTACTTCAATTTATAAAACAAGGGTGAATCACCTAAGTTGGAAGCTTCTTTTTGAAAGTATGGAGAAGCGACTAGTTTTTAAAACAAGTAAACCTTTCGTCTTTGTTGAAAGGTTCAAAACAAAACATTTATAAAGTGGCAGTAACCCTTCGACTATGTCGAAAGGTTTCAAAATAGAAGTGTTGAAATAGCAGTAACCTTTCGACTGTGCCAAAAGGTTTAAAACCCTTATTTTAAACATTTGACCTGGTCGAAAGCAACCAAGCCGAAAGCTCTTATTCGAAAGTAAAGCAAGTGAAAGCTTTAGGTTTATAAAACATACATACCCGAACCTCTTTGGCCATCAACCCTTCGAATCTATCCAATTCATTACGTACCAAGTAGCTTGTTACCATATGCATTGGTTTGCCATTGTCGAAAGATTTGAACCTCTTGACCTTGTCAGAAGGTCGTGGTCGGAAGGTTTACTGCCAGAAAGGCCGAAACATGTAAAAAAAAAAATGTGATTTCTTTGTTTTTAACTTAAAAAGGAAATCTTTTCAACTAACCAACCTTTGTTTCTAAAATTCTCATTGGCGAACAATTACTTTTCAGAAATGTGTTGCTACTATTTTTAAAATTAAATAATCACTTTATTTTACAAAATGCCCCTTTCTCCTTAATTAAATATATAAAACATTTAAGTCCTATACTTTAAATAATTTTATATATTCATCAAAAAACTTAGGAAAAATCTAGAAAAATTCTAAAAAATTTATTTTAATATTTTTTCCAACATATAAAAATTTCAAACCCAAATAGTCATTAGTTTAGCCATAAATAATTTATGACCTAGTAAACAATTTCCTTCACTAGAAAATTAATATATAATTCATATTAATTCAAAAAATTATGAAAATCAAAAATCAACTTTAAAATATCATTTCTGATCTATATTTTAATTTTCAAGGCATTTGGATACCATTAAATATGATTTTTATGTCAAACACATCATAAAACTAGCATGAACATATATAATCCATAAACAATATATATACATACATACATAATTTTAATCATCAAAACATGACATATACTTGCAAAATCATTTCAGGTCTAATATTAAAACTGTAAACTAAGGGAAATTTGGATATAGTAATTATTCACCTTAGCTTTGAGATTATAGATATGAGATTTAATGTTGATTTAGTTGATTATTTCCCTTCCCTTAAATCCTAGCTTTAATCTTCTTCTTGAGAATAATAATGGTGGCCAGCCTTAGGAAATTTTAGTTTGGGTAAAACTAAAATGAACGTGAGTTAAATTTCTAAGGGTTTCGGGTATGAACCTTACCTATTGCTCTTCTCATATCCTAATACATTAACTTAGGTTATTTCATTTTAATTAACATATTAACATGGAACGACTACCCTTTGTTAATCAAATCTCAACCTTTTAATCTTCACATTATTTTATTTTATTTACCCAATTAATTATTCTAAATAACGTACAAAAATATGGGGAGTTATAGTGAACATCCCCCTCCTTGATATCGTTCAACAAGTCCTAACTTACATTAAGTTTTTGAAGGACTTGTGTACTCAAAAACGATACACTCATGTACCTAAGAAAATTTTCTTGGCGGGTAGTCTTAGCAAACTCTTGTCTCAATCAATTCCCATAAAATACAAAGATCTCGGATGTCCAACAATCTCGTGCATGATAGGAGACAAAACGATTGATAAGTGCTTACTAGACTTGGGTGCGAGTGTCAATTTGATTCATTATTCAGTTTACTAGCAATATGGCTCGGTTGAACTAAAACTGACAGAAGCAAGTTTTCAATTTGTCGATCATTTGATAAAGAAACCCATGAGAGAAAATGAGGACGTACTCATCAAAATTGGTCAATTTATATTCCTTATCGATTTTATTGTCCTTGAGGCACAACCAAAAATCAATAGGGGCATTTCACTAGAAGGACAAACGTTGCAGTCCAACTATTTTTTAGGACACACATCCACAGAAATTAATTTCAATGCCAAAATCAGTAAAATAATTACTTTTAAGGACAAAGTCAGCAATCCAATTACTTTCAAGGACATAATTTCATAGGTTTTTAAGCCTTAAAAACTAATTATTTTGCATTCTGTCCTTAAAAGTAATTATTTTAGTTGTGTGTCCTAGAAACTAATTGCACTTGCTAAAGAGGCCATTGTGGCTAATTTCCACAAATAAATATGAGTCAGATTCCACTTTCTTTAGGACGACCTTTCTTAGCCATTCGAATGAACTAATCAATTACAGAAATGGTTCGATGAAAATTTCTTTTGGCAACATGACTTTGTAACTTAACATCTTCAATCTCGAAATCAATCGAACGAACAACTGGACCTAACGTTGGAAGTTAGCTCCATTTAGAAAAATTTTGACAACGAAACAGTTGATCTTAACCACGAATGCAAGACCAAATACGGAAAACTATTTCAAGACGAACCTAATAAGATCGAAATGCACTTCCGCTTGAACTTCTCACCGTTGAGTCAAAACTTCAACTGAATTCTTTGATTAAGCAATTTCCTAGGTTGTAACTCAAACATCTTCTTGATCACCTTTAGTATGCATACTTAGGTGACAATGAAACATTTTATGTCATAATCTTCAAATCTTTCTCTTGATCAAGAAGCATCCCTTCTTTCAATTATATCGAAA
Organism: Allium cepa; assembly: GCA_030765085.1. Lineage (NCBI taxonomy): Eukaryota > Viridiplantae > Streptophyta > Magnoliopsida > Asparagales > Amaryllidaceae > Allium > Allium cepa. The sequence continues at coordinate 46,242,364 of CM060946.1, forward strand.
AACAAAGAGGCAATTGGATGGTCAAATATCGATATTAAAGGAATTGGTCCCACTCTTGTTCAACACCACATCCACCTAATTGACGATGCCAAGCCTATTCGTGACGCGCAATGAAGGCTTAACCCTAAATGAAGGATGAAGTTTGAGATGAAATTCTTAAACTCCTCGATAATGGAATCATATATCCGATCTCTGATAGTTCGTGGGTTGGCCCAATTCATGCTGTGCCTAAAAAGTCAGTACTTACCGTTATAATGAATGATACCGAGGAGCTCATTCGAACTCGTACTTAAACGGGTTGGCGTGTTTGCATTGATTATCGAAAATTAAATGATGTAACATGTAGAGATCACTTCCCTCTTCCTTTCATCAACCAAATGCTTGAACGACTAGCCGACCATGAATTATATTGCTTTCTTGATGGTTATTATGGTTAAAACCAAATTTTGATCGCTCCCAAAGATCAAATGAAACCGCCTTTCACATGTCCCTTTGGCACCTTGCATATTGATGTATACCATTTGGCCTTTGCAACGCTCCTACTACTTTCCAAAGTTGCATGATCAGCATCTTTTCCGACATGATCAAATGCTTTTTAGAAGTATTTATGGATGATATTTCCCTCTTTTGGAATTCTTTTTCCGAGTCCTTACACCATCTCGAGATGGTTTTGAAACGATGCAAGGATAAACACTTAATGTTAAATTGGATAAAATGTCATTTTATGGTCAAACATCACTGTCCTTGGGCATGTCATTTCAAACAAAGTCATTGGGTAGATAAAGCAGAATTTGACGTAATTGCAAATCTACCCATTCCCAAATCTGTCAAGGACATTCGTTCATTTCTTAGGCACGCTGGTTTCTATCGATGCTTTGTGAAAGAATTTAGCAAAATCGCTCAACCTTTGAATACTCTTTTAAGAAAAGATGTTCCATTCAATTTCAATTCTGACTATGTTTCTGCTTACGAACGTCTTAAAAATGAACTCATTTCCACTCCTATCATTTGCTCATCTAATTGGATCTTCCTTTTGAGATAATGTGTGACACTTCTAACTTTGCGGTTAATGTTGTCTTAGGACAACACATCAACAAAATTCTTCTTGTCAATTTCTATGCTAATATGACTCTAAACGATACTCAACTCAATTACATAACTACTGAAAAAGAGCTTCTAGCTGTAGTCTTTACGCTTGAAAATTTTTGACCTTATTTGATCGGCTCACACATTATGGTTTACACTGACCACTCTGCTCCTAGGTACCTTTTTTGCTAAAAAGAATGCTAGGTCTCGTGTGATACGTTGGATCTTTTTACTCAAGGAATTTGACCTTATGATCAAAAATAAAAAAGGATCAGACAATGTCAATGCTGATGATCTATCGCATCTTCCAAATGCACCATCTTTTTTATCGATCAACGAAAACTTTCCTGATGAACAACTCATTTCCATTTCCATCGATCCATGGTATGTCGATATAGTGAACTATTTAATCACTAAGGAAACTACTTCATTTTGGTCCAAGCAAGATAAATACAAATTTCTTTCCCAAGTGAAATATTTCTATTAGGATGATCCATACTTGCTTAAGTATTGTTCCGACCAAATCATTCAAAATTGCATCCCAAATTGCAAAATAAAAGTGTCCTTTCATTTTGTTATGACCAAGCCTGTGGTGGTAAATTTGGTTCTAAGAAAATAGCAGAAACAGGTGCTTCAATGTGGTTTTTACTGGCCTACGCTCTTCAATGATGAATTTGAGTTATGTAAAACCTGTGATCATTGCCAAATGTTAGGAAAAATCTCTCGATGGAACATAATGCCTTTGAACCTCATTATTACAATCAAAATCTTTGACATTTAGGGTATTGACTTTATGTGACCGTTTCTCAACTCTTTCAAAAATCCATACATTCTTCTTACTATTGATTACGTTTCTAAATGGGTTGAAGCAATTCTGTGCAAAACAAATGACCATAAATTTGTTGTGAAATTCATAAAAAATATCTTTTCAAGGTTTGGAACACCCCGCACAATAATAAGTGATAATGGAACCCATTTCTGTAATCGATCATTTGAAACTCAAATGAAGAAATATTTAATACCCACAATTTACCCACTCCTTATGATCCTCAAACTTGTGGTCAAGTTGAAGTTTCAAATCACAAAATCAAGCAAATTTTGGACAAAACTGTACATAAAAATTGAAAAGATTGGTCACAAAAATTGACAGATGCGCTTTGGGCTTATAAAATTGAGATATAAAACTAATCTAGGGATGTCTTCTTTTAGGTTAGTATATGGTAAAATGTGCCATTTACCTATTCAACTTGAACATAAAGCATTGTAGGTGATTAAGAATATAAACTTTGATCATGAAAAAGCTGGCAAAAATGGGATATTACAAATTAACTAGTTAGAGCAAATTAGGAACGACATGTATGAAAATGAGAAAATTTATAAAGAAAGGGAAAAAGTTTTTCATGACAAGTGAATCCTAGGAAAAACTTTATTCCAAATCAAAGATTTATTTTGTATGACTCTCGACTTCATTTGTTCCGTGGGAAATTAAAATCAAGGTGGACAAGGATATACATGGTACGTATTGTTTTTCCTCGCAGTGGTTTAGAAATAGAAAACCCTAGGGATATATTGGTTTTTAAAGCCAATGGTCATCGTTTAGGACCTTACTTGGAGTTGGCGAGTGATTGAGAGGAGCTCATAATTCTTCATAAGCTATACTATGTCTAGTAAGAAATTTGAACCAAATATGTACATATTTTTCTCCATTACACTCATTATATCATACGTTGACTAAGGGGACACAGTCAAAATCAAGTGTGGAGGGGAGTCTCATGATTATTTATATTTTTCATGGTTTATTTCTATTTTGATTTTTCATGATTTATTTTTTGCATTTTCTTTTAAAAAAACCGAAAACAATTTTTTTTATCATATTGAATTACTTTTGAAGAAACACGATAGAATAGTATACGTTTTTTGTTATTAAATTGAAATTTTAGAAAAATTACTTGTCTTAAAAAAATAGGAATAAAAGTTTGATTGCGTGTAACTATGGTGCAACTAGTATATAGAAGGGTTCATAGGTGATAATTATGAAGTATATCCTAATTGTAATCTTTGTTTAAAAGAGTGGTTGATTTAAATTAAAGGCAATAACATTTTTGATCTTCTAAGTTAAGTGGTGCTAAGATGATTTTGTATAACTCTCTCTTTAAAAAAAATTCATCATAATAAGAAACACCTAGAGTCATGTGTTTATACATAGGTGTGTACACTCGCAACGCTCTATACCCTTCTCATATAAGCTCGAAAGGCGATGCATGATCCGTATATCCGGCATCAATATATCTGAGTTAGGTGTATGTAAATAAAATTAAAATAATAATAATAAACACCTAAAGTCATGTGTTCATATGCAAGTTTGTACACTCGCCACGCTCTGTACAATTCTCACATAAGCTCGACAGGTAATGCATGATCAGTATATCTGATCTCAGTATATCTGAGTTAGCAGTATGTAAATAAAATTGAAATTATAATAGAAACACCTTGAGTCATATGTTTATATGCAAGTGTCTCGCTACGCTCTGTACTCTTCTCACGTAAGCGCGGAAGGCAGTGCATGATCGGTATATCTGACTTCAGTATAACTGAGTTAGGTGTGTAAATAATAATAATGTTAATATTTTTCAAAATAGAGAGAGCAAGCAATTGAAACCCAAGTGCTACCTTCACTTAATTGATTTTAATTGTTATTCAAAAGAAATAAAAATTCCACTTTTCAAAACATTGATAATCAACTAAAGGATTCATTTCATAGTTGCACTATGTTATTAACCGAATCAATTAGCCAAACTAGAGTCTAATTGTGATGATAACTTAATTTTTATTGGAAGTTTTGATGAGTAAAAAGACTAAAATTTATTGATAATAACCAAAACTTACATCTAACTTACTCATGTCAATTTAAAAGTAAATTTTTAATTTGTAATTTTTTTTGAAAGTTTGCATCATTTAGTTGCATTAGAATTTGCATATCACATTTGGATTTTTTGTGTAATATCTTTTGAAAACACTCACGGGGCAACACTCATCCTACTAGGGACATTTAGAGGTTTAGTGGCTTGTTGCATATGCTCAATGCAATCGTTTTTTCTATGAAAATGGATTTATCCTAGTTTTAATTTATTCGATGACGAATAAGAAGTTAAGTGTGGGGTATTGATGTGCATGTAAAAGTGTACATTTATACTCTCATATTTAATCTTTTTTATTAAAATAAAGGAGCATATCAGGGTATTTTACATGTTTTAACCAAAATCTAAAATGTTTTCAAAACATCGTTTATTCATCTTCATTTAAGGGCAAAGCGGTAATTTATATGTGAATTAAATTGGGGAAAAATTATTTGCACATGTTAATTTTATTTTGTAGGAAATTGAGTGTAATTTGGAAGAAGGATATGGATGTATGCATGCACAATTGTTGGAGGCCAAAAGAATGTAGAAAAGAAAAGAAATAATGCAAAATGGAGGAGCTCACATGTCCACTAACTAATGGACCGTAATTAAAAGCACATGCACATGTTAATGGATATTTAAAGACAAACGCACATGTTAGTGGGAATTAATCAATTCCCTAATGATTATTTGAAGGCTACAAAAACTCAAGGGTATTTTATGTAGCTCCTTAAAAATGGAATTAGGATTTTAGGATGTATAAATACCCTTATGTTTCATGTAATTATCCTCTTTTATGTAAAATTGTAGCACAAAACCAATGTTAAATGGAATATCTCTTTAATTGCTTCTTAGCCTTGCTCTTTACTTTCATGCACTTTCATTTCATGCTTTCTTTTATTTTTATTTTATTTTATGCTCTCTGTTAATTCATGAAATTAGTTTAGATTTATTTATGCAAGTAGTTAGTTATCTTTTCTTTTAATTAACTCTCATTATCCTTGCTTTTTAGGTAAATCATTTTACGTTGATATGAATTCAATTATGAGAAGCTAAACCCCTTCAATTTAGGGGTAATGAAGCTCTTATGAACCATATCAAATCAACATAGAATGGTTTCATTTATAATACCTTATTTTGTGCTTAATGTAAATTTGGATGTTGATGTATATTTATTAGTAAATCTGATAGCCTATGTTGTTCATTACAAATAGGTTCATGCTTAATCGAATATAAACATAAGTTACATCATCATCTAAAAAATTTGATTTTCATAATGAAAGTCAAACTAGAATCAAAATTTGATGATCTATGTTACTAGTTCATAGTAAATAGATCAAGCTTAAAATAAATTTTATTTTTGACTTCATGATCATTTTCATGAGATTCTAGAATTGGGTTCGAATGGTATGCTAGAGTTTGATGGTTTAAATTATGCTAATTAATATCAAAAATAAGTCATGCTTATAATAAGCACATCAATCGTTTCTACTTGAATTTAAATGAGAGATTATAGATTAATTTTTTTGTTTATTTATATTAATGATTGAAAGTGGATTTACCTCTAAATTTCTCCTTAATCTCATAGTTTTATTCTTATTTTCTTTCTAATTTTAGTTCATTTTTCAAAAAAAAAATAGTTAACAATCTCCTTTCAACTTTGGGCTAATTTGATTAAGTAATATTTGAATTTTTTTCTTTCTCTGTGGATCGACCCGTACTCACGAATGTACTACGATTGTACGCTGTGGGTTGCGGTTTTCTAATCAATAGAAATACCATCGCGAACAACGACACAAGATAGACATAAGTCATATATTGATAAAAGGTGAAAGGAATTAGAATTCAAGGTTAAAGATCTTGTATTTGTGAATGTATCACCTCTTAAGCATGTGATGAGGCTTGGATGCTCAAGCAAGTTGGTGCCAAATTTGTTGGACCGTTTAAAGTGTTGGAGCTTATTGGAAGATTAGCTTGTAGAGTAGAGTCACCAAATAAAATGGCTGGAATACATAATGTATTCCTTATGTTACATTTATGGAAATGTGCACACAACTCAGTTACAGTAGCGGAGTCATTTGGAGAAAGCGGATTTAAAAAATGAAGCGAGTTCATCTAAAGGACCTACACAGATAGTAGAACATGAGATTATAAGGTTAAGGAATAAAGTAATCAAGTTGGTGAAGGTGGAATGGGAAGACAATTCGACAGAGAGTAAGTGGGAACTTGAAGGGAAGAAGCGGGATTTTCCTCCCAAACTCTATACCGGTATGTTCTTTTGTTTGATATAGTTTACTAAGAGTTAGATTTGGTCACTTAGATTAGATTTTAGAGATTAGATGCTATAATTATTGGATGTTATCATATATGTTATTTCTTATGTCACTAAAGTTGCATTTATATTAGACTTTCAGTTTTATGCTAGGATTGCTATGCATCATGCCTAATATGTCATATCTCTGCATTGGGGTGCATTTATCACATTTGTTGCATTATGGTAGATTAATATCAGTTATCATGCACATGTTCATCATATATCTTGTTTAGTTGTCATTGTATGACTGTTTAAATGTGATGGTTGTTTTAATATAGATGATTCTTTTGTACGATTAGTGGTACACATGCACGAGATCCCGGTGAGTAAAAGAGAGAGTGAGCGTCTATTTCATTTTCCATTCCTTTTGAAATTTCGAGGATAAAAATATTTAAAGGGGTGAGAATGTAATAACCTAAAATTTTAAATATAACTTAAATAATGATTATAATTAATAATAAATAAATTTTATATTTTATTAAAGGGTGATTTAGTATATTTCAATAGAAGGGAAAAATGTTAATTTTTACAAATGGTTAAATTAGTTGACAAGAGCCACACCATTGCGTATCTCTCATTTTTCTAATCAAGATGGACTAATTACTTATCAGAGTCGAAAGTCTTATGAGTGGGATAATATAGTTTTATTAATAGGGGCCATATTTAGGTTTGAGTTTGGCCAAGTCCATATTGTGAATTCAAATTTAAGTGTCAGTTCAGACTATCCCTCCTAAAGCCTGTTTAAAGAGGACATACATTTCAGTTTCTCAGTTTCAAATTTTTTATTTCTAAAAAAGCACCCAATTCCATCTTCTTCTTCCTCTTCAATCATTTCAACACAAAATTCTCAGCGGAATTTGATGAGACAATTTGCATTGGAATCATAGTAGAATTCTCTATCATTTGGAGTAGGATTAGAAGGCTAATTTGAAGGTTGGGATTTCTGGAAATTTGGGGCAGTAGGCAATTTTAGTTCTATTTGCTATATTAGATGAGTTATGTATCTCTGATCTCGATATAATGCTTTGATATTGACATAAAATGTTTTAGGACTAATTTAGAATGTTAAATTAACATGTGTAAATATGATGATAGGATTAGAAATAGAAGTGTATGAAATAAACATAGTTTTATATTCATTAAACAAAATTAACGACTTTCAAATCAAATTCATATTATAACTTGATCTAAACCTATATTACTGTGTGTGTGTTTATATATATGTATATATATGTGTGTGTTTTTCTATACACACACACACACACACACACAGATATATATATATATGTTAGGGACTTAAGAACTTGAAGTATATTATATATATGCAGTATAAACCTAGGAATAATAAAAAAACAAGATCAAAATGAAAATCTATGAAATAAAATAAAAGGCATAGAAAAAAATTTCCTAGATGTCTTACGAGTTCATTAGCGGATGCACCACCGGTCGATCAGTGAACGCTCAGATTTGGAATTTCAGGCAATTTAATTACCTAAGTTGATGCATGTTGCTTCGATTACTTTACGTGGCGATTTTTGAGGGTGGTCTCGACAATTTAATGTTAGGTTGGTTGCTTTTTGGATGCATAGATCGATGTATAGAGGTGGTACGTATGCTTTAGAATGATAGTTGATTACTCTAAGCTAGTATGTTGAGTAGTTTGATGATGGCGAACCATGACATTCGAGTATTGTTCGGAATAGACTTTCCGTCGATAAGAAAACCATCGATTTCATCATTATAAAAACCGCAAGCGTATGGCTTTACAATCGTAAAACGTATGCGAGTATAGATCGATCCACATGGAAAACAAAAATTTTAAAATCACTCAGTCAAATTATCCCAAAAGTTTTGAAAATGTGTTTAACTAAAAATTGTTAAAAACTAGAAAAAAATTGAATTTAAAATTATAAGATTAGAAGACAATTTGGAGGTAAATCCCTTCTTGTGATCGTACAAATCAACACAAAATGAATTTAAAATCTCTCTTTTTCATTTCTTATGGAATGAGTTGATGTATTTATTATAAGTATGGTCTATTTCTAATGTCGACTAACATAATTTAAAGCACCAAACTTTAATACAACCTCTAAATCCACTGTCCATTCTAACGAAAATGATCATGAAATTAAAAATAAAATCTATTTTAAGAATGATCTATATCTATGAATTCGTAACATATGGCATCAAATTTTGATTCTAGTTTCACTTTCATTACCAAAATCATATTTAGATGAAAGGATATCTTGTGCTTACGTTTGATTTAGTATATCATGTTCGTTATGAACAACATAGGCTACCAAATTCATTAATAAACAACGAAATTTCATTAACATCACAATTTCCATTAAGCACAAAAAAAGAGATCATAAATGAAATTATTATGTTATTTTTATATGATTCGTGAGAGCTTTATTACTCCTAAATTGAAGGGGTTTAGCTTCTCATATTTGAATACATATTAACATAAATTAATTTCAACATAAAACAAAAAAAGGAAAGGAAAATTAAGTAAAGAGAATAAGAGCTAACTAACTTGCATAAAATAAAACCAAGCTACTTGCATGAAAATAAATCTTATCTACTTACACGAAATAAAAGAGAGCGTGGATAAAAAACATAGAAAGAAAGTGCACAAAAAGCAGATGGCTAAGAATCCATTAAAAAGAAGATTTTAATTCTAATTTTTGGTTACAACTCTATGCACTAAAAATAAAAAGATCCATTGCATGAACATAAGAGGTTTACCTAATATCTTTTAAGGAACTTCCAAAATTTCCTTTACTTTGTGTAGCCTCAAAGTAGTCATTAAGGAATTAATTAATCTCCATTAACAAGTGCTTTTTCTTTTAAATGTTGGTCCATTAGTTAATGGGTAGATGGGCTCCTCCATGTTGATTTAATTCCTTCCTCTCTTCATTCTTTTTGCTTCTTTCTTTTTGAGCATGCATATATACATGAAGCCACTTCTAATTTGCACTCAATTTACTACAAAAATAAAATAAAATATGCAAATAAATTTTCTCCAAATCAGTTAACATAAAATTACCGTTTTGTCCAAATGTAGATAAACAAATGATGATTTAAAAGCACTTTATATTTTGGTTTGTAACATCTAAAAACACCCAATATCCCATTTATTTAAATAAAAGAAGAATAAGTATGAGAGTAAAAATATACATTTTTACATGTACATCAAATACTGCCACACTTATCCTTTTTTGTCCTCGAATTAACTAAAACTTGGATAAATCCATATTCGTAGGAAGCACGGTTGCATTAAGCGTATGCAATAAGCTGTTAAACCTCAAAGTTTTCCTAGTAGGACAAGTGTTGTCTTGTAAGGGTTTTCTACGGATACTTCCCACAAAATCCAAATGTAATATGCAAAGTTTATATTGAAATATTTATTTACAAAGATATGAGTGCAAGTTTTTTTATTTACAAATGAAGAATTTACTTCTAAATAGGAATGAGATAGTAGTATACAATTCTAGCCATCATCAATAAATTTTAATCTTTTACTAATCAAAACTTCCAAAAAAAATTAAGTTTCCATTACATTTCAACCCCAGTTTGGATAGTCATTTCAGTTGATAACATAATGCAACTATGAAATAAATTCTTTAATTGATTACTAAAGTTTGCAAAGTAGTATCTTCATTTCTATTTGTATAATAAGTCAAATCAGTAAAGTCGGGACAATGCTTGGATTTCAATTTCTTACTCTCTCCTTATTTGAAAAAAAATATTAATATTATTATTATTTACAATATACCTAACTCAAAAAACTAAGTCTAGATATACAATTTATGCACTGCCTTTCGGCCTTATGTGAGAAGAGTACAGAGCATGGCGAGGGTCCACATCTAGGTGTGTACACTTGACTCTAGGTGTTTATTAATATAAACACACCTAACTTAGAAAATTGAGGCTAGATATACCATTCATGAACTGCCTTACGGGCTTACATGAGAAGAATACCGAGCATGGTGAGTGAACATACTTATGTATGGACACGGCTCTAAGTGATTTTTCTTTTTTGTTTTGAAATTTTTTTCTTTTTCTTTTTTCTTTTTTAAAGGAGAAGAGAGAGTTAGAAAAAATAATTTTAGCATCATTTAACGCTAAAGATTAAAAATGTTAACGCATATACTTTAAATCAACCACTTTTTAAACAAAGACTACAATTTAAAATAACTTCATAACCATCACATATGAATCTATTTATATACTAGTTACACCATAGTTGCTTATAATTCAAACTTTTCTTTTTATTATTCACTGAGGTAAAATCATTTTCTAAAAATTTCAATCTAATGACCAAAATAGTATGCTTACTTTATTGTGCCTATTCAAGGGCAAATTAATATGCAAAGAAAATCTTTTTTCGAAAGACATAGAAAGAAAATGCAAAAATCAAACTATTTAAAATCAAAATAAACATGATACTCCACCCACACTTGATTTTGACTATTTCCCCATAGTCAATGCATGATATAATGAGCATATAGGAGAAAAATATATACGTATTTACAAGAGAGGGTTAAAATTCCTTAAGTAGTGTGGCTCATAAAGAATCATGAGCGTCTCCTCTCGATCACTCGCCAATTCCAAGTATGGCTTTAGATGATGACCACTGACTTTAAAATCGATCCATCCCCAGGGTTTTATATTTCTATAGCATCGTGTGAAAAAACAATACGTACCACGTAAGATCCGATCCATCTCGACTTAATTTCCCATGTAATAAATAAAGTTGAGAGTCATACAAAAGAAATTTTTGATTTGGCGAAAATGTTTTTCTCAGGATTGACTTGTTATGGAAAAATTCGGTTTTTTCCTTGTAAATATTTGAGTTTCCGTACACATCATTCCTAATCTCTTCTAATTCATTTAGTTGCAATTTTCTATTTTCTCCAGCCATTTCAAGATCAAAATTTATGTTCTTTGCTGCCCATAACGCTTTATGTTCAAGTTCGACTGGTAAATGACATGCTTTACTATTTACTAATTCAAAAAGGGACATTCCAAGATTATCTTTAAAAGTGATTCTATAAGCCCAAAGCTCTATCAATTTTTAAGACAAATCTTTCCCATTTTTATGAATAGTTTTCTTCAAAATTTATTTGATTTAACGATTTGAAACTTTAACTTGACCATAAGTTTAAGGATGATAACAAGTGGTTAACTTATGGGTTATCAAATATTGCTTCATTAAGATCGGAAAGATTGATCACAAAAATGGATTCCGTTATCACTAATTATTGTGCGACGCGTGCCGAACCTAGAAAAGATGTATTCTTTTATAATTTCACAACAAACTTTTGGTCATTTATTTTACATGGTGTAGCTTCAACTTATTTAGAAAAGTAATCAACAGCAAGAAGAATATAGAGATTTTCGAAGGATTTAGGAAATGGCCCCATCAAGTCAATTCCTAAGATGTTAAAGCTTGCGATCGTAAGCTTGGGGGTTAAAGGTATCATGTTTCGTCGAGAGATTTGACAATGAACACACATTTTACAGAATTCGAACGCATCTTTGAAAAGTGTCGGCCAATAAAAGCCACACTGGAGTACCTTTTCTATGGTTTTATTAGGACCGAAACGTCCACGCTTGGTCACAATAAAACGAAAGAACACTCTTGATTTTGCTATCCAGAATGCATCGTCGAATGATTTAGTCAGAACAATACTTAAACAAGTATGGATCGTCCCAATATAAATATTTCACTTGGGATACAAATTTTTATTTGTCTTGTTTCGACCAACACGAAGGAGTTTCCTTAGTGACTAAATAGTTCACTATATTAAAAAGACACGGATCGATGGAAAATAAAAAGAGTTGTTCATCAGGTTAGTTCTCATTGATGGACAAAGAAAATGGTGCATTTGGACGACGAGACAAGTGATCAGCTATGATACTATAAGATATTTTTTGCCTTCGA